>CM075694.1:44344746-47020580 GCA_037954015.1 Psophocarpus tetragonolobus
CGGTGCACATCCAACCATGAAGTTGGATGATATGCTGTAAAAAAACTTACATAAAAGACAGTGAAAGTGTTTTAAAGTTTTACAAAAAATTATAAACATTGAAGGGGTGTAAATAGGAAATGAAGGAATGCTTTGCTTGAATTAATTAATTGTCATGTGGGTCTCAAATTGTATAGGTGGATACAATTGGATTGAACTATAATTTGAAAAAAAAATAATTTTGTTTATCTTTGATGGGTCTAACCATTTTTTTATTTAACATAACTTTAAAAATTGAATATTAACTTAAACTAGCTAAACTTATAAATATAATAATATTCTTATTTTAATAAATTATATTTATAATTTCTTGCTTGCTTAATCATTAAATCATTTTAAAGTTTGCTTTTGTTAACTAGAAAAATCATTTTCACATTATTTTCATAGCATACCATATCATTCGACAATATTTAAATGGTTATATTTTAAGATTTGTACTAATTAATCTGAAAAAAAACAAGTATCATCTTCATCAGTTTTCTATAAAATCTATTCCAACCGAAAATTTATCAATGTTCACAATTATTTTTATTTGAAGAATAAAATAAAAATATCAATTCATATTAGATGTTATAGTTGACGAAGTTCAAGTGAAAATTTTAAAACCCTGTAAGCGACCTTTTAATTCATCTCAAATCGTTTATCACACTAGCTGGAGACACACCCGTTAACACAGATGAACCTATTTAATAAAAATAAACTTTCAATTTAGAGATTTCAGGTGGTTTGATTTTGAATTTGATGGGCATGCCTTAACAAGTAATTTGAAAATTCTTTTACTCCAAAATTGTAAGTTATTGTATGATAGTTTCTTCTTATGATGGATACTATATAGCATCTTAAATTTAACGATTTTTACATATCTATGTAATAATAAGAATGATGTAGAGATTTATTTGGATCCATTATGGTTATTTTTCTTTTTGAATTCTCTGTCAAAATTGATGACTAATTTTCTTTTTTTTTATTTTTTTTTCATTTGATTGTTCCAAGAGTTTTGTAAATAATTATTTCTAATTTTGTTAACTTTTTTTATCTTTTATATTTTTTTTAAAGAAAGAGGAGAGAAATTATTAAAATAATCCTTCTGAATTTATTTTTGATAATGAGTCAATGATTATCATATTGGACCATTTTTATTAACGTTGAATTATTAAATTATATAAATTATATTAATTATATTAATTAAATTAAGAGTTTAATTAAGATTCAATCATGACTTAATTTATGATAATTTTTTATTAATTAATAATTTAATAATTATTTAAATGAAAATTAAAATTTAACATTAATATAAAATTTTTTTACACTGTAAATACACAGTTAACTCTTAAAGTAATCTAACAAAAGTCTGGTTATAGTCTGGATCGGTATAGGCAAAGCCATGTAAGGAAATGGGCTTTTGGAGTTTGTCTTTGAGAGGGGACACATTAATATCATTATATGTTTAGGGGAGTTTCTCCTGGCAACCCAATAATTTCTGATTGCACCTTCATATTACACATTAGGAAAGTCCCATTCAAAATAAAAAATATACCTCCAAAATGAGTTACAAGAGAAATTCTGTAAGTGCAGGGGAAAATTGTCCAGGTTTCAAAGTGTTGAAATTTCGTTGCTTTGGTAAAATTACTTTTTCACAACGTTTTTATAATTCGTGCTCACAATATTTACATTGTGTACAAATATGAGTAGTAACTAATTTTTTTTTTTAAACACAAACAAAGATAAGTATGAGTATAAAACTATATTATACATGTATTTATATTCGTTATTTTTATATTTTTTTATAATTTATTTTGTTACAACATTTATATACATAATATAATATAATATATATATATATATATATATATATATATATATTAATGATTTAATGTTGTAGTTGAACAATTGTAATTATAGTTGAATAAGAATCTTAATCTTCTATGTTTAATAAAAATAAAATTTAATTTTTAATTTTTTATCTTTATTTTCTTTTATTTTCATAATTTTTACACTATATAAATTAAAATATAGTTAATAATTTAATATATAATTCATTTTAAATATTTAAGTAAATTACAATTATAAAAAAAATATATAGTGGATTATCCACAAATATACCCAAGCCCAACAAATCTTATGGGAATGAGGATGGGTATTAAAATTATATATTTATATTTTTTATAATCGAATTAAGTCATTCCTCTTTTTGTGATGAAGGAGATGAGGAGGACCAAACATGTTCCCACCTTGAAATCCATAATTTTAACTTCAAATTAAACTCAAAATTTTCAAGCCTAATTTGACTAAGTTTTTATTAGTAAAAAAAATCATTTCCTTGATAGTAATTAATAAACCTTTTTTATGCTTAATGTATTCTATGTGACTATTTGTACCTCAAGTGCCTTATTTTAGTGTTTGGTGCATTGAAGTTTAGGTTAATTTCTATATAGTTTTTGGTAGGAAGTCTCTAAAAAGGAAGAGAGATTCAAATAGTGAGAAAATGGACGAGTTGATCATAATTAAAGGAAGTATGATCATTCTTAATTATGCACAAACATGCATACTCAACACGAGGTCAACACAGTTGTGCTTCATTATACACGACTGTCCTTTGCAAACAATACTCCACTTATGAAGTCAGCAAGACCATTGATAACTGCCTAGATCACCTATTTTTATAGAGATAAAAAAGAATAATTATCCTAATTTCTTCTCATTTAAAGTTTTGTTTTCCTCTATTTTATACAAAAATAGGTTACTTAGGAAAATTAGTTTTAGGTTTATATTTGTGTATATTTTACTTTTATTTTCTTGTTTTCCATTACTTGAGACAAGTTTTGAAGAAGGATAGAAGAAGTGTCAAAAGAGTTCAAGCCTAATTGGTGCTATAGTAGTTATCATATTCTATCAGAGAGCCACCTTTGTTCTAGTGCTGGCGCCCAGCGACCACGAAGTGGGCACCCAACACCCGTAGACCGAGAAAGGGTAAAATTTTGCTATCTAGGCACCCAATGCTCGTTTGGCAAACTAAGGTCTCTTTTGAAAAAAAATTGTGTTTTTTGTTGTAGAAGAATGAGATAGCACCTAGCTGACCTAGGACATCCTCCAAGCTCATCTTCTTCCCTTTTAACACCCCATTTACATCATATTTTGTAACCTCATTCCATCAATCATGCTTTCCACTTCCATGGTTGGCTAGGTCCCTTTTGGCTAGGGTTTTGATGTAACTATTTCCTAAAATCTCTTGTATATTTTCTCTATTAATAAAAGTTTATTTCTCATTGTTGGAGTTCTTCTTTATCTTGTGCTTTATTTATTTATATTTTATTGGATTTTGCTCGTTGAATAAGCTTAGGAGAGGATTTTAACTTGAAAAATGAGAAGAGATCCCAGTAGGATTTATTGTTCGGAAAAGAGTAAAACCCATTGACTATCTTAAGTTTTTTTTTTTCTTAATGCGGGTTATTTGACTTTGGATTATGCAATGAATTGATAGTCTAAAGCCTAAATAGGTTAGTCCTTTAATTGCTAGGAATTGGAGTTAAATGTATTTTTATGAGTGATAGGAATGTGAATGATAAATGATGATTGATAGTTCATTTATGCATTAAAGAGATGATATAGTGAAGTCAAAACCCTATCAAGCTTCTCATCTCAGTAATCTTAGCTTACTCTATATGCATTATTTAATTCCTATCAACTTAGTGTTATTTTAAAATCAATTCCTTCAATTTTTCAAGCAATTAATATTGAAGTTCTTAGAGTATCAAGCTAGTCCTTGTGGGATCAACTCGATATTTATTGGTTACTACATATGACTAGTACACTTGTTAGGAGTAGAATAGAAAATTTTCCCATCAATTCTACTTAATTATACACATATGTGCATTTAAATATGTGTTTTGCTTACAAGAAGAGCATGAGTTGTGCTTAATTATGTATAATTTGTGTATACTTATTGCTGCCATGAAACATAGTTGTGCTTGCATTTCAAGGAGGATCATATTAAAGAGACTTCTCTCTTTGAGCAAGTTAAAGGTGAGGTTCCATTAAGCACTTCACTAAGTTTTGAACTTGAGCCAACATCCATAAGATTCAAGCAAGAGTATCAAGTTTAAAACTTTGAAGAAAGTGAGAGAGAAGTGAACCTTCAAGAAGATTACTCCTTAGATTTCAAGGAGGATCTTATTAAAAAATTTTCTCTCTTGGAACAAGTACAAATTGAGGTTGTACCAAAAATCTTTAAACACATTAATCTGCAACCTCTAATTTTACTTAAAGATCAGGTTTCACCAAGTGTGAACTTGAGCCATCATCCATAGAACTTAAGCAAGAGTCTCAAGTTCAACACTTGGATGACGTTGAGAGTGAAGTTGTTCTTCAAGAAGATCACCCTTTGCATTCCAAGGAGGATTTTATTGAAGACAATGCTCCCATTGAACAAGTGGAAGTTGAGGTTTTGCCTACACAATTTGAGAACAATGAACCATAACCTCAAATTCTACTTGATGATGAGGCTAACAAAGTTGAGAATGAGATTGAGCCCCAAAATTTTGAGACTCATAGCCAATCTCAAGTTCAACTCTAAGAGACCAATGCAAGAATGGTCCACTCATAGGCCCATCATTCTCTCTTGGGGTGAACAACAAGACAAGGCTTACTTAGCCTTTTTAGATGAGTGCTCTAATGCATCAAAACTAGTCTCACCGCCCATGTCTATATAAATAAGACTAGTACTTAGTGCATTAGGAGAAGGTTGGGGAGCTACTGTGTGGAGGCACATGTATAGTAAACATATCTCAAATCTTAGTGCAAACCTCCACCACCCCAATCCTAAGAGGTCACACAATAAACCTCTTACTCCCCTTATACTTATGAATATCCACTTGCTTATCTCATTTCTTATCCTTTTGCAAGATTGGAAGAAGAGGAAGAAATGCCTCAGGATTTGAGGCCAATTCTTCTTCAATGGGGAGGATATGATGCAATCATGCCTAGCATGAAACTTAGCTTGGAAGAATAAAGAAAAGACATGGCAAGGATGGAGCATAGTGAAAATATTTCTAGGTCACAGTCTTTGAAATTACTAGTAAATATTATATATTTTATTTAGTAATTTTGGTGGGTACATTTAGTATTTTGTGAGGCTTGTATTTCAGCCTATTAGACCTTTATTTTAGTGCATGTGGTACCATTAGTTATTTATGGGAAATGTATGTTAGAAGGTGAGTAGTTTTTTTTTTCCAAAAAAAATGGATGTGTGTTTTGATTTCCATGCCCCATTATTTGATTACTCGCATTTCTCTAACATACATATATGCATGAGTAACATGTAGAACCCTTATGTCCCCTCCATGTGGCACCTAGACCCTTTCTCTTTCCTAGGTGGTGCCTAGTGTCTCTTAATTCAAATTTAAATTTGAATTAACAGAGCTAGGTCCACATTATTAGGATCTAGTGGCATATGAGGGAACATATATCCACTAATATAAGGTCTTGTTTGGATTTAATTCTTAGAATAGCTATTCTAGCTCATATTCCACATCCAAAACTAGTTTGAACTCTATAAATTGCATTCACATCTTATTATATCATTTTAACACTTTTATGAATAAAAACTAGACTCATATTTGAGAGTTTCTTCTTTGAATGTTCTTGTTTTCTTTTCTTGTGAGAGTTCTTCTATGGTTTTTATCAAATGTTTCTTCCCTTATGACAACAAACTTCTACAAACCATGACTATCTCTGTAAGAGTGATGCCTAATCACACTTCATTCCTAGTCTTTCCACCTTCATCTTCTACATTGGAATCTCTTTGAAATAAGATCATGGAAAGAGCAATCAAGGATTGCATTAGTTACTATTGAGTTGGGTACAATTTCCCTTAAACATATTCTAAATGCATCAAGTTTTTTATGTTGTTGCCTAGGATTGATTGTGTAGATTGGTTCTAGATTAGGTAAATTTGAGTGAGATTAAGTTTTTATTTTTATTTTATTTTTGTGCCTTATCAAACAAGGGGCTTTTAAAAGGCCTAGTTAGGTTTTTTATGTCCAAATATGATATCCCTATTGTAGATCAATCCTGTTAGTTGATCTACATGTTCAGTGATTTTTGTGTTGGCAATTTTACTAATCACATTCTCCATACACACACACACTATATTTAGGACTAGGGCCGAAATTTTTTGTAAGAGTTTTCTTTCTTTTATTTTTCAAAAACATGGCAAGTGATTGCCATTACTAATCACATTCTCCATACACACACACACTATATTTAGGACTAGGGCCGAAATTTTTTGTAAGAGTTTTCTTTCTTTTATTTTTCAAAAACATGGCAAGTGATTGCCATTTAATTCTAGATTTTATCACAAAGAACATTCAATATAGTATGAGTCAAGAAATATTTTTATATTCAAAGTGATCACTTGTAGAAAAGAAGTAAAACATGCATCAAAACAACCTTTTTATTCAAGGGAAGAATAATCCATAGGTTTATCATGGAACACCTCCTTATGACAAACCTCCATAGGTTTATCTTCAAATTGCTTGAAGGCTCCACCATTCTCATCTTATGCATCTTCTTAATTCCTTGCTCCAAGTGTGTTAATCTTCTTCTTTTTATTATTACTTTGCTTCTTTTGCACCAATGGCAAGGTTAGATCCTAGACAATGAAACCTTTGGTTCCATAAATTACAATCCTAAGACTAAGAAGACTGCTTGCAGGAACAAGGTTCTTCACAAATTGACACTAGTGGGTAAAGAGAAATTATATATCCATGACACCTCCACACACATAGGAAGAAAAAGAGTTGTCAACAGGCATAGTCAGTAACTAAGACCCTTCATGTTACATATACAAGACTCAAAATCAAGACATCTAATTAAGCTAGAACAACCCTTTGTGTATAATTAAGTACAATTGTGTTGACTTCGTAAGCCAAATATTATTCACAAAGCATAATTGTATATAGTGAAACACAAATGTATTGACCTCATATTAAGTATGTACGATCGTTAATATAATTATACATAATTGTATTTTTTTCAATTCTAAGTCAACTTATCTATTTTTTACTTTTTTCATTGTTCTTTATGTTCGGAAGCTTCTTCATATACAACAAATAAAAATTAATGTAAATCTTAATGATTAAACACATTAATAAGATACTAAGAGTCTATAATAAAAAAAAAAGATACTAAAAGTATAAATGCTCGTATTCAATGTGAACATAAAAAAAGATTTATCATAAAGTAATAATTGTAACAGTGGGTAACCTTAAACTCTAAAAATTGTGGGCATGTATAATATCCTTTATAAAATATATGGATCACTATCAGTGATCTATTTTTGGAACAAATTAATTTTGATAAAATTACTTTTATGTCATCTGGACCACTTTTTAAGTTTTCAGTTTGAACTGATCAAACGATGGCACATCACAAATTGACAAAAGTACCTTGGTTTAAACGGAAAATAAAATGTGAAATTTAGACCTTATTTGATTATGTTTTGCATATAAAATTTAAAATTATTTTGTAATTCAATATTAAAAAATTATTTTTGAGGTAAAGAGAAAAAAAAAAGTTTGGTAATTCTCCTTTGAAAATTGTAAAGTGAGAAAATAAAAAGTGCTTGTTAAATTTGTTTCAAAACAAGTTATGAAAAATAAAAAATACATACAAACTTTGTTTATTGTATTAACATTTTTATTATCGGTTTTTTTTTTCTTGTTTTCTTAGTTTCTTTTATATTTTCTTGATCTTTTTCTTGCTTTGTTGATTATATTCCTAAAAGAAAAAACTCAGAAACGTCTAAAAAAGTTATTTTACTGCCTTTATCTGAAGTTTAAAATAGTAGCTGGGAGAAAAACACAATGATTATGGACGATTTCCGGTGTACCTCATTCTCAATTTTCACTCTGAATTGAGTTTTTGGAAGGGTATAAAATGGGGTGCCGGAAAAAGATATAGAAGTGGAGGAGAAATTGAAAGTTATAATTATTTTAGTTGCATAACCTTATACTGGTAAAATTATACATGGTAATAATAGATTAAAAGGTGTGTCGCGGAATGTTTCTATGTAGAATAGATAAGGGCTTTACTTTTTTGGTTTCCAATAAATTTTATATGGGATAAGCGTACATTCTGTGCACGGGCTTAGATGATGACATGATGCGAGTAAGTTGATTTTAAAGTTTAGTTTTGTGAATTGTGATGCAATAATTGAAGCTGAAACATAAAACTTGTATAGACAGAGTGGAGAATGAAGATACTCTATCCTCAGACATTGGATAGCAATAGCTATTGATTCCTTTAACACTGGGCATGATCATAATTCATACACCGTGATCCGTATACTAAAACAAAGGAAACAAGTTGATGATGGGAATTTAGAAAGGACAGTGGAGTTGATATTGAAGCATGTGGGTGACATTGGGATCAGGAATATTATGTGGCACTGGATCAAAGGGTTCCTGGTAATAATTATAAGCAGCTGCACCGGACAAGACTGCTAAAGTAAGCGCCTGAGCATGCATCCTGCAATGCATGGGACATTTGGTTAATTACTTGAGGTGGGGCAGGCATAAATTAAAAAGTAGTGTTACCTAGCATGGATAAGTCTCAGACTTGGCTTCATGGGAGACTTTTTCCATGAATAAGCCCCAAGTGAAGCTCCAATTCCACAGGCCCAGATTGCTCCTGTAATAGAGCCAACATCCATATATTTCTTTCAAATTGGATCATCCATCACCCATCATATATATATATATATATATATAATATAATATAATATAACTAACCAATGCTTGTGAGCTTGTGGTTTGAAACCCATGACTGAACTGCCTCCATGTTGAGTCTTTGATCTCTTCTTAAATCTTAATGTACAGGAAGCTGTTGATGTGTATGAAGGGACGTATTTAATATTTATAGATGGATGGGTGAGTCATGAGGTTGATGTTGAAATTAGTGGATTTGTTTTTGGTATTTGGGTTGGCACATGGGTTTATGGCTGTTCTCGAGGAGGTTGGAACATTGGAAGAGTTAAACTAGAGGCTTACTAATGCTGGTTTTGTTGTGTTAGTGTTAGTGTTAGTGTGCCTACTCTGGTCAATCTAATAATTACTATCACAGTGAGTGAGCCAACGGATTTTATTTTTCCCGGAACCAACCGCTTCTGTTTTCTCTCTTCACTGCACTCTGCACTCTGCACTCTGCACTCTGCACTCTGCACCCCATCAATCCATAACTCCCGAGAAATAAATTAAGTAATAGTTCCATAAATGTCACCATTTCTATGTTCTTAGGATCTAACTATCATTTTTTTTTTCACTTTAGGTAATGTCAATCTTTTCATTTGTTCTGCATTAAATATTTTTCTAAGCGGAAAGGATTTTAAGATTTTTTAATATTTATTTAAGCCGCGTGAGATTAACTCATTAATATTATTTATATTAAGCAAATTTGTTTGAAAAATATTTTTTGAATAGAAATGTAAAAATAAAAAAAAATCATTTATATTTATAGAGGTATAATTAATGAAAAAAAAATTCCTTTTGAATTTTGAAAACAAAAATTAAAAATAAAAAGCAAAACTATTTTTTGCTATTTCTCTTTTTTAAGTTATCCGATATCATATTCTTAATTGTTTTCAATTGTTTTAAAAAAAAGAGATCGTCAATTGTTTTAAAAAGATAAAAAATTTAAAAACATAAATTATTTTTAAAAATTACAATAAGTTATCATATAAAAAGCATTATTGAAAACTATATTTCTAATGCCATGACTTGCTTTATAAATGAAAGAAATTAAATTCACTTGTTTTCGAAGTTTGAGAATTAAAATAATCAATTTTAAAAAAAATTAAATTAACTTTGAGTGAAAGTGTATTTTAACCTGTTAGTTATATAGTTATTAATAATTATATTTATCACCATGTTATACTAATAATACTCAATTATATATGACAAGAGTAGAATATTTATCTATTAAAAGCAATTATGGAATATGTCACCTCAATTAAATGTCTTTTCTTTTTCAATGTAGATTTTTCTTTTTTGACGAAAAGAAATATTTAGTTTAGTTAATATGTATTAATACTATTTTTCTGATGGAGGATAATATACACTTCCAATGTATTATTTATTCATAGTTAATTTTAGCATAATGAGGACAGCCAATAATAGAATTTTTTTTTTAACTAATAATACAAAAGGTTAATTTGCAAATTTCTTTTATTTATATAAATTTCTTAACTTTACTCATTAATATTTTAAAAATTACATATATAAAAAATCATTATTAAATGTGAAAAGAACTGATGGACAACTAAATTTATGCTCATAAAACTTCCCCTTCTCATTCATTCAAAGTTTAATGGGCAGTTCAATGTATGGCAGTCTCCTTCATTCAAAGAAAACTGTGAGGCTGGAAAACTATGTTGCGAGCCAATACATTCCTTAAGGCCTTTACCAGAGAAAACTGTGAGGCTAGAAAATTATGTGCTTGTGACATGTGTAAAAAATGTATTTTCTATCCCATAATTATGCAATAACTCTTGATACTATTTATGACCCACTCCATCACCTTTGCATTTCTCAACCCTCAAAGAAAGCTATACACAACAAATATGCTATCTAACACCGTTGTCATTCTCACTCAAATTTTAGCATTCAGAGTTTATAATATTGAAACAGAAACCACATTCTCATGGTACACTATCCCTTAATACATAGTATAGGTTGTTGTGACCATCGATAAAGAGAAGTCAAAATCTAAAGATAGCATCTTCCAAAACCTCATCTGCGATGGCCTGTGCATCCTTAAAAAAAAGTTCATTTAAGTGAAGCAGAAGAGAGCAACTCATTGAAAACCATATCAGAATCTCGATCTTAAGAAAAAGTTCATTAAGGAATGCATTGGTTCACAATATAATTTTCCAGCCTCACAGTTTTCTTTGATTGAATGAGACTGCCATGCATTAAATTGTCTATGGCTTTTGAACTCCTTTTACTCTTCGGCTTGTCAAATTTTTTTAACTCTCCCACGAGTTAAAGATAATACCAAAGAAATTAAGTTTAGTGGTAAATAGAAATTTGAGAAAAAAATCTATAAAAATAGGTATGAATTCAAATTATAATAGGTATTAATTAAAATTTTTTTTTGGAAATTTGAATTAATACCTATTTTTTAAATTTTTTTTTTAAATTTCTATTTTATTCTTGATTCCTTCTTTACATATTTTAAATTTAAACATTCTCCTCTCGGTTCCCATTCTTATAAAACGTATTTAATATTTCATGTTTAAATGTAAAATTTATTTTAAAATTTAAAATATTGTTTTAATTATTGTTTTAAATTTAAAATTTGAAACAAATATTGTTTTAAATTTAAAATTTGAAATAAATATTGTTTTAATTTTAAAATTTGAAATAAATATTTTTTTAAATTTGAAATTTTAAATAAATATTGTTTTAAATAAATAAAAAATTAAAATTTGAAATAAATATTATTTTAAATATTAATAATAAACCATGAATATTAAAATTTTGAAAAACTAGACTTGTTAATAAAAAAAAAATAGCAACAATGAAAGCTCATTAATTACAACAACAATTTTATTACTTCAACCATTAATTTGACTTCGTTAATCTATAACTCAATTTTTTTACTCTCAAACAGTTTGGTAAAAAGTAAAATAATCTGCAAATTTTTTTTTACTCTGAGTAAAAAAAATTAAGAATATATTAATATTTTTTATTAAAGTGTAGAATTTTAAATTTTAGCAAGTATGAATTAAAAAGTAACTTAGTTGAATATTTACTTGATTACTTTTTTTAAAGGTAAAGCAAATTTTATTAGCAGTAAAAGAAAGTATTATTGACAAAGAGTAGAAAATTTTTGCACGAAGCACTTACAGCATGGTCTAGTAGAAAATTACCTTAGCCTTTTTTTATATGGGCACAGTTATCCTGCTATCCGTCGAATATACTAGTACCTCACCCGATCCAACATGCACAAGGAGTACAATTGTACAAATATGCTGCATAGAGTAGCTTTAAAATCATAATTATAATTAATCAGCACGATGAGGTCACTGTTTAAAAACGCTCCCTACACGATCTCTCAATTTAAGTATACTTTTCCTAAGTTTTACTTCAATTCGAGAACAATCTGTGTTGACTTTAAAATTAAATTAGAATCAATTTTGGGTAAAATAAAAGCAAGTTTCTTTTTTTATGAGTTAGAATAGAATAGGTAATCTCTATTTTTATTTAGATTTTGTCTAATTTACCATCACATCAATACATCATGATTATTATTTATTAATTTCAAAATATAATTGAAATCTTGCTACAAATTTAATTTTGTACTTTTATTATGTTTCTTATTTGTATTTTTTTTATAATTTTGATACATTTATATTTTATGTTTATGTTATTTAATATTTTTTATGATCTAATTTATGCATTTTAATGTTTTATAAGAGAGGTTGTATTTCAAAAGTTAGCGTATTATATATTTATTTTCTTAATTTTAATCATGTCTACTTAATTTTAATATATATATATATATATATATATATAACTAATTATAATAGAAATATTACATATTTTGCTCATTCATCTCAAAATCAATTATGATACAAATATCTCAACGACATTTTCTGAACTAAATTTATTTTTGTTATATATTATCTACACAAAAATTATGTTAGTATCACTTAGTGGTCTATGGTGGTTTACTTAAAAAAATGTTTATGACCAGTTGTAATAGGTTAATTTGTTTTTTGCTTTGTTTCCGTATGCTTTTAAATATATTACAGTAATAAATGTTTGTATCGTCGTCTATCTATCATCCTTTCATGTATATCTCAAATTTTTATGAGCTTTTTTAAAATATTACCATTGTGACACAAAGCATATCAAGGTTTGAATAAGGGTGGTTATATAGAAATGGTTCGTAGGTTGGTCTACAGTCTTTCAGATATTTCTTATTTAAAGAATTAGAGTTGTAGGGAAATTTTAAATTTGGTTGATAAAATTTGTGGAATTTGCGGGTAAGTATATGGACTCATATAGTTTATTTAAAAGGAACAAATTTATTATTTTGATTATTAATTTATATTAATATTGTAATTTTTTTTAAATTATGATATTTTAGATTTTTAATATTGAAAATATTTAATATTTTAGATTATAATAAATAATGATATAATTTTTAATATAATATATTATATTTTAGTAAATATTATATTTTTAATTTTTTTTAAAAAAATATATGTTTGTGCAGGCTCGTTAATCGGTCTATTAAGTTTGCAATTTTTGTGGGCCGAATACAAATTCTTTAAAAAATCCATTTATTTTGACAGACTAAATTTATCCATTTAAAATGTGGATTCCACAGCGTAAACTTAAACAAGTCACATAGCTCGTATACCCAGGTTTGAATGATGTGTTTTCATTTTCACATCAAGCATTAAATGTACTATGAATATTATCTAAAATTTTAATTATATTTACTTTTTTATATAAAAGAAGAAAATTAAGATCTTAAATAAAAGAGCATTGTAATAATTGTTTTCATATGCGGAGAGAATAATATAAATATGAGATAATTATCATATAAAAAAGAAATTTGTTTTTTTCAAACAATTCAATAATATTTTTAATTAATTTCGTTCCAATTTAATATATGCGACTGTATTCGACTATTGATACTAATGAGTTACAATGTTGAGCAACTGAGTTACTTCTTTAATGGTATTAAATTGATTTCTAATCAGTTTCTTTTTAAATGTGCCAAGTTCAAGGGCAGTTCATTGAGAATCTAATATCTTCTTATGCTACATTTTCATGACCCCGGATGGCATAGATCTATATTGCACTCTTCCTTTGCTAGAAAAAAAATAAAAATGAAACTAGTCATGTAGACGGCATGTGGTAACAAGTGAAATTTCCCTCCACCGCCATCAAGAAAGAAGTGAATAACATAACAGAAGACGTGTGAGTGAGCGATTTTCACACTGGCACAAGGGAAACGTAGAAATGGAGAAAGCTAATAGTGTGAAGCGAAGACGAAACCCTCTTTCGGACCTCACTAATTCAAACCCTACCAAATCCAATCCCCTTCCATCATCTTCCTCTTCCTCAATCAACAGCACATGTGGTACCTTTGGATATAGTCTACATTTTGATATTCAAGTGAAACATGTTTTCTTGCTTTATAGAATCTTTACAATTGTTGCATCGTTAAATAGATTTTGGTCATGCCAAGCCTAATTCTAGCTTAATAGTGCTATATTTATTAACCTAAGTGTCTTAATTTTCGAACGAGAAGGTGATTTCCATGCTTTCACTTCAGGTACAGTAGGCCTTGATGCTTATGAGCCAATTTCAGCATTCTGCAATCGAATGCACACTTTGAATCAAAAGAAAAGGAATACTAAAAAAGCAATAGCTAATCCCAACTTCTCTACTATTCCGTAACTAATAACTATCCCCATACTCTACAATGAAGTTTAATTATTACTTTTATTATATTTATTTCCTAAATTCTACTGCGTAATTATTTGTTTCTTTATCTTTCTTTCCTGCCAAACAGGAATAAAAATGATGGAGTGGAACTTGAAGGATTGGATCTACCTAAGGCTAGGCTGTTAACCGGTCGTTGCCAGAAGGTAGATAATTTCACCACTATGGTTCCATTCAAAACTTTAAACTCTTCTGAAATTTTGTTGAAAATATTGCAACAAGTATTTTCGTAGTTTGTTTAATGTATACTCTGTTTATGATGGTCGTGCAGATTTCTAAGGCGTAATTGAGTATGATGTGTTCAGTCATTAGTTATTTACTTAAACTGTAAATGTTATATGGTTCTTAGTATGTAATTCCCCCTCAAGTGTTTGATAACATCTACTGAGTTTTCAGAAGCGGCGTGCTGTGTCTTACGAACAAAACGTATCCAAGGATGCACAGCTGCAAGATTATATTGAAAAACAAAGGGCATACTATAAAGAGATTGATGAGTTTGAACTACCGGAGGAGGAGGTTGAATCTGTACGTGAGCTGGATTAAGATCAACACATGTAGTACTGCTACCAGTTCCTTTCCTAATCCTAGTTTTGTTTGGTAGTGATATCGTAGTGAAAATCACGATGTAACTACTAACGAGGCTAATATATAGATTTCATAGTGTAAGTTCGTAATACTTCCCAATTGTCTAATGGGTAGAAATCAAAGGAAAAGTTACTTAACACTGACCAATTACTGTTGCACGTTAATTGACCTTAGTCGGAAAATCTATCACCTGTGATAAATTTCTACCAGGAGATTTTAGGGTATTCTTGCCATTCAAGAATTTGTGATTGAATGCCGTGCCTTGTTTTACGTTGATGATTCCTCAGAGCCTTTATTAGCCGGACACAAGGAGATGTAAATTTTCTTTCTTTTTAAATCTCATCCAGTTGCATTCCCGAAACATCATGCAAGGTATAACAATGTAAACAAATTCTTGATGGCAATGGAAATTACATTACTGGTTCTTCTGGTTCAATGTTGGTTGGGAAGATAAGAAGCTTGGCATAGTCATGAGCATGAATATATAAAACGAGGTAGTTTATTGATGATAAACCAGGTTAGAATACATAATTTTGGAAAGAAAGATGGATCATTGAATATAAGTATGGATACACATAGTTCACTAATGTTTAATTGACTTTTCTGCAATTGATTCTGATCTGCCCCTCGCTTCCTGTTAGAGGCTTGATATTGCTCATTTTGATCATGCCACTGGCAAAGGCTTTAAAGAATGCAGCTGTATTAGTAGCATATTTCTTCACCAGTTTGTCGGTAAAACTGCCATTGAACAGCTCCTGGTCGGAATGGAGAAGACCTCTTTTATCCAGTAAATTCTGGAAGTATAGATTATCGAAATGGGTAGGAGTTTGAAGGTCAAGGGGTTCGAGTTGATCGTCATTTCCACTTATGGGGCACTTGCTCCGCATGGACTTGGCAAAAGAGGCATCAACGTCGGAATCATTGTAGACGTGTCCTCGGAATGTTAAGCATCTAGCAAGCCCAATAGTATGTCCACCTGTTGTTAAAGATACTCGAGTGAATTGAAGTATTTCTTGGGCTTGTCTTGCCAAACTCGTCTTCTAAGCAAAACTTGGGAACAAAAATGATTAGGGCAAGCCTCTTAATTAACACTCATAACTTCAGTCATCCTATTTCAATTTAGAATTATTACTATACCTTATTTGGATCAGATTAGATACACGAGTCATTTCATGTATTTATTTAGTACTTAGTACCTGAAAGTGCCACCAAGTCCTTCACAGAGAGCCCCTGGATAGCGAAATTAGTTTTGAGAGCGGTTAAATTGAGAGTGGGTGAAGGAATGGAGTTATTGGCATCAGCTCTGCTAGCTGTGGTAGAATCCCTTCTCCCCAAGCCAACTTTCCACGAAGGCCCCCCTAGCTGTAAATTTTGACAAACATTACCTCCATCAAAACAAATATTATCACTTTTTTAGACACACCTTTCAGGGTTTGTTTATTACGTATACAACAGAGTCTCGAGCAGCCAAAGCAAGAATATCAGCACAGGACGCAACCCTGGGGCAAGCTTTCTCCACCTTAATCTTAATGTCATCGATCACGCTGAATCCTCTGGCTGAATCATTGTTATCCTCTGGCTGAATCATTGTTAGGTGCTGCCGTTTTCTCACCAATGAAACTGTCTGTATCATCCAACAGTACTGATGCATCGCAACCCTGATAATTGCATTAAGTAAAGCCAAATTAAGTAATGTAGCCCACTAGAGTAAGAACAAATTGATATATAAGTTGGATCAAACCAAGGGATTAAACACAGAAGAAATGTCTAATAATGGGTCATGAGTTCATATAAAAGAGAATATGATATTATTTTCAACTTAAATTAAAATATTAGGTTATAGGTTTTTTTCACTTATATATTACTTAACTTTTCAATTTCTAATATGAAACTTCAACTCATACTTGTACTCTAAACACTAAACACACTAACAGTATATACTCATACTCAGTTTACTCACGTTTACAAAGCAATCATGGAAATGCAATCGAAGTAAGGAAGCTCCTATGCGACTTTCATTCTTAATGGCTTTTAGGACTCCTCTTTTCACTATAGGCAACAGCTCGGGGCAGCTGCTAGAGTAGAAGTCTGGGGACAACTTTTTGGCATCTGCTTCAGAAAGTGCATTAGCAGCGACAAGAACAAACAAGAGGAAGTAGTGAGAAGCCATCTAAACTTTCATGAAGTGCACAAAAGCCTAATAATTGGTGCCTTCTATATAAAAAACATTCGTCAATTAAGTGAATCAATCCTGTTCAAGTTGCCTGTAAGTAAAAGTGAAGAAATGCTAGTCTTTTCATGTTAAAGCTGATGGTTTTCTTTTTTTCTTTTTGGCCATGATTAAGTAAGTGGGATCCTTCCGTCACTTTACTTGTTTGCAGGCAATCCTTCGCTACATTCGAAAGCTTTTTTCTTTTTTTTAGTCTAATTGGTATAAACTGTTCTAAATATTTTTATACTGAAATACATTCAATAATAAGTTTTTATGTAAAGTCTAACAAATTTATCATGAATAAAGGGTTGTCATTAAATATGAATATAAAAATTTTTATATACTAATTAGACTCTCTTTGTTTTTTTTTAAAGTATTATTTAGTACACAAAACTATGACATACAAACTCGTAAGGATAATGTTTAGTTACAATTTTTTTATAAACAACTGGTTGTCGTGAAATTATTTAATAGGAGAAGGTTAGTAAAACATATTAATTTTCACCCTAATTCTAAAATTAAACACATTTATATTTATTTGAATAACTTTATTTATATTTATTTTAATAACTTTAAAATCGTAAAAAATGTGTTTTTTAAGTCAAATTAACAGTAAAATATTTTCAATTGAAAAAAAATCATGAATGATGATTGATGCTGGATTTTGATCTAAAACAATTTTTCTTCATTATTGATTTTAGATTAAAAAAAATTCTAAATTGGATGTGCTCGATTTATTCAAGAAATAATAAAATAAAATGTCTTGAAAAATAAATGTATATAAAAGTTGAACAGAATTTTTGCATTTATAAAGAGCTTATACTCTAACTCATTAATTTGGATAGAATTTTTCAAAAATAACATTTTATTTTGTTGATCCAACAACCGCATATAATCATGTTTGAGCTTTGTACATCATTAAAAATGACATTTTTTTTAATAAAAATTGAGATATAAGTCGAAATAATCTCATACCCTTCGATTTACTCGTTATTAGTGCTTTAAAAATGTTGGTAGAAGTGTGTGTATACAATTCTTGTAAAAAAAGTGTATTATTAGTGGTTTAAAAATGTTGGTAGAAGTGTGTGTATACAATTCTTGTAAAAAAAGTGTGTATATAATGTTGTGAGGTGTTTTCATGTTATGTTGACTATTTGAATATAAGACTAATTATTTTTAGTTATTTTGTAGGCCTTTAATTGGGCACGCATACAAATTTGGTTTAGTTCTAAATATGATAAATTAAAATTCACAATTATTGTCATTTAAAAACTTGTTTTACTATTAAAGATAATGAGAGATGCTCAATATGAGTTGCTTAATTAAAAAATTATTATTTTAATATAGATTTCACAAAGTGAGTTACTTAGAAATAAGTCAGAGTTGCTTCTACAAACAATTCTTAAGAACATAGGAGTTGCTTAACTTGAAAATTATTATTTTAATACGGGTCTCACAAGTTAAATGACTTAAAAATAGATAAGAGTTGCATGTATAACCAACTCTTACCTATTTTAAAGCAAAATTCACTTTGTGAAATTCACATTAAAATAATAATTTTTATGTCATGCAACTCATCTAAGCAACTCCCATAAACATACTCTAGTGCCTTTAGCTTGATACTTTTGCATGGGTAGGTAATAGGAAAGGTCCCAAAAACGAGGGGTTGCTCTATAGATTAGATCAACATTCACTTATGGGATGAGTTGTCTAATCCAACCAATATCACGTGCTCACTTCCATGCACTCACTTCCCCTTAGAGTGTTCATGGATCTTATGGATGAGATTCGGAGTAAAATGAAATTTGATCCAATTAAATTGAATTTAATTGGATTTACAAAAAAAAAAAAATAACAATCCAATTAGATTAAGAACAAATTGAATCTAATTGGATACATGACTTACAAAGAAAATTTTTTAAAACTATTTTATTTTTCATAAAAATAGAAAATAAAGTAATCAACATAAAAATTTGTAAAAAAAATAATTAAACATACATTGTTTCTTAAAATAACATAAAATTACATGTAAAAGTAGTTTATAAATTATAAAATGCAAATCCTAAAAAGGTAAAAAACAATAAAATTTAATAATTCGTGATCACCATAATACTTAACACATTCTTTTTTAAATCTTCCATTTGTAAATAACATTTAAATTTTAAATTGTATTATCAATTTTTTATTTACACCCTTTTATATATATATATATATATATATATATATATATATATATATATATATATATATATATATATATATATATATATATGTGTGTGTGTGTGTGTGTGTAAGGATAACTCAAGTAAGAAAAAAGGTTACAGTAAGAAATGAGAAATCATAATAATAACCATACGATTTCGATAAACAGTTCAGATTGAGTTGTTAATTAAACAAATTCACTTGGTTTTCTCACATGGGATCTTCTCTCTCACAGGAGAGAGCAACGAATCTGTGGAAGAGAATCACATGAGTTTGTTTGATTAATAACTCAATCTGAATCGTTTATTGAAATCATATAGTTATTATTATGTTTTCTCATTTCTTTTCTCACCGTAACCTTTTTTCTCACTTGAGTTGTCATATATATATATATATATATATAAAAGTTTAAATTGAATGGACTGATTGACGGATCTACGAATTTTCAAAGTTTAAATATGTAGACTGACCTGTTAATGGTCTGATTTAATCCAATTGAATCAAATTTGATCCGATTACATCTGGATCGGTTCATGGATCTAATTAGATGAGTTTGGATTCATGAATTGATCTAAATCCATGGACAACCCTACTTCCACGGCTAGAGGTTTCATCAGTTCAGGTCAACCTAACAAACTCAGTAAACCAAATCAAACCAATTAGTTTATTTTGATTTTTTCACCTGATCGGGTCTAGACCTAACCCAAACCGACCAGAACTGACATGTCTAGTTCTGTTCGCGATTTTCATACTTCAAAACCCTGACCCAACCCGAACCAACTAAAAAGTATATATTTTATTATTATTATTATTATTATACATATATTTTATATTTTTAAGTAGTAACTTGATTTGTTTAGGATTTTGCATTGACACAATCCTATTTTAGATTTTTAAATTTAGTAAATTTATTTTATATTTATTTATATTTTAGATTTATACAAGATAATGCTATTAATTAAATAACAGCAAATATTATTTCGACAATAATTTCTGACCAGAAAAGGTTTTCTTTTCTTTTTTTTCTGTTGGAGGAGCTTAAGATAAGTATAATTGAAATAATATTATAAAATATATTGAAGAATAAATTATAAAAATTCAAAAAAAAATTATATATCCCATTTGAAAATGATTTAGGGCCAATGCATGAACTTTTTTACACACTCTTCGTAAAAAAATACAAAAGAAAAATATGAAATGAACTTTTCATAATTAAGTTAAAACTGTTTATACATAAATTAATAAATAAAATATTTTTCATATAAATTTTGTAATAAATACAAAAAAATTATATATTATTTTATATATAAACCAATTTTAACTCGTAAAAAAATCTCATTTGATAATTCTCTTAAAAAAGTTTCTAGAAAAGTTAACATGCAGAAAGTCAATCTTGGTATATAGATAGATCACTTGAATCAAACAAATGCCACATCTTAGTTGCAAATAGAGAAAGGGTATAGATTCAAAAAAAAATTTAACTTTGTGTTTTTTTTTTTTAAAGCAAAGGTTAATAGTTAGTTTTGTTATGAAGGGTATTCCATCTCCTCATACTAAACTTCATAATCGCACCAATCTTATAATTACTTAACTTATTTTGTTTTTATTCCAACTGTTTATTCAACGTGTTCTTAGTTAGAAAAATGCTCCAATCTTTTATTCAATTGAGTAAATTCGATAATTTCTTTGGAAAATTTTCTCTTTTACAATTACCTCAATTTTTAAACATACAAAAAAGTTTAATTTAATTTTTTACTTTTATTACAAGAATCTTACTGAAGTTTTACTTTTATTACTGCAATTAAAATAATCATACATCAATAAGTCTTAGTTCCTAAAGTAATGTTAAAAAGGAAAAATAAGGATTTGATTGGTTTTGTTTTGTTTTTTAGGGTTTTAAGAGAGTTTTCAAAAAATGATTTCTTAAAAAAAAATTGTTTGGTAAGTATTATTTGAAGACTCTTTTTGAAAATATAAGAATGAAAAAAACTTCTTCATATTTACTGAAATTTTATTAATAAAAAGTAAAAAATAACATATTTTTGTTGTATTTTGAGTTTTGAAAACAAAAATAGAAAATTGAAAAATGAAACTACTTATAATTGTTCCTATTTTTTATTTTTTAAAAACTAAAAAATAAAAAATGTTTTCGATTAAAATACTTAACCAAACGAGTTTTTTAATTTTTAAATATTAAAATACTTAAAACAGTTTTATAAAACGATTACAAACAAGCACTAAGTGTATTAAAGACAAAAAAAAATTATATGTGTTTAATTTATCTTTAATTTTACAATCAACATTTTAAAAATGAATAATCAATATTTTCTTAAAAGCGAAATAAATATTAATTAAACAAACAAATCTATAAGCTATGCCAGTACTTGAAGCCCATATACTTCTTGACCCCGTATGTCCAATCTTTGGGTATTACCTTCTACACCCTAAATTTTTCTTCCTGCAACTTCTATTTTTAATAAATTGCCATTATGTTTTCGTTAAAATTTTCACACGTTCGATTAAATTCCAGAACACCCATTCCAGAAACATTAATAATAAAATCCAGAATTGGTGTATTCGAAATAGAAAAATTCATTTCAAGTTAACACTCATTCAAAATGTAGAAAATACCTTTGAAAACCTTCACTCTAGAATCTACTTTTTACTTTCCGGAATGTAAAAATTATATTATGGGTTGGGTGTATCCAAAATATAAAAAAGCATTTTAAATTACATTTTAAAAACATTCAATACGAATGTATATATTCTACATTTGATATTCTAAAATGTAATTTAGTAGTACACTGAACACTCTCCTATTAGAGTTGAAATGGCTGTCTAAGTTTAAGGTTCTCCATGCAGCAGTTTTTCCTTGTACTATAAACAGAGAAAGGTAGTACCTTGATTATCATTTTATTTGTCAGTTAAATCTCAAGCCTCCGTAAATGGCTTCATGCTTATTTCAATAACATCAATCTTCCAATAATAGCATATTCCTCTGGGTAAAAAGTAAAAGCTACTATGACGCTGCTCAAAATCATACCAACACCCAAGGCAAACAAATAAGTTTTCAATATGAGCAATCATTCTATTTCTTCGTGTTTTTATTACGTGGTTCACATATTGTATTATATTTAATTTAAAATAAAATGAAATTTAATTGTATCTATTTTAATTTGATTGGATTAGATTTTATTTATAAAAAAAATTAGAGATTTAATCTGATTAAAAACAAATTAGATCCAAACTAAAAAAATATTTTAGATTTATTTTACTTTTTAAAAAACATAACAAATAAAATAGTAAATATAAAAGTTTATAAATAAAATATTAAACATATATTCTTTCTTCTAATTGTGCACAATTCCGGTACAATTCTAGATCAGTTTGTCTAAAATATAATTGTCAAGTATGTTATTGCATTCTAGATCACCTAATTCATAATTAACATAATGTATTATGGATCATCTGATCTAGAATACATTATGCATATTATCTCAACCTATTTAGAGTACAATTGTCAAGTCTGCTGCTGTATTCTGGATCATGTAATCCAAAATGCTTTGTGTGAATTAAAAAAATTTAAATGTCTTTTTATCTTGCAGATAAGGATATATAGCAAACAAAATTCCTAAAGGTAATGTAGAGACACAAATGTACTCTTTCAAAGAGCTAAGCAGATGTGTACGTATAGCCATGAAGTCTGGAAGATTGCTCTATAAAAAAATTGGGGTAAAAGAGGGTGAGGGTATATTGGTCTTTTGTAGAAAATTGTAAATGCTAAAAGGCGTGAATAGCAAATGAGTAAATGCTAAAAGAAATTGTTGTAAGAGGATTGAGAGATGTGAATTAGGCCTAGGATCATTGGATTATGTATTACTAATTTTCTATTTACACTTATCTAATATATATAAAATAAAACATTAAACATTAAATTGAATGGATCGTTTCACATATCAACGAATTTAGAGTTCAAATTTGTGAACCAATCTAACTAAGGTCAAATTTAATCAGATTGGATAAGCTCGGATCAATTCACAGATCTAATTGGGTTGATTTAGTTGAACAAATTCATGAATTGATTCAGATTTATGAATCCCCCTATTTTTACTAATGCTCCCCTCACTAGGCTCCTACTACCTCGTGAAACCTCCAACACTGTCACACTTCATCTTTTTTTTGTTATTTGATTCTGTTGAAGTGCTTATGGGTGACATTTAGTTGAGTCTAGTTAAAATCATTAACCAATCCAATTAAAAATGATTGGTTAGGTTAGGCTGAGTTGAGGAAATTTTCTTTTTTGTCAAACCTAACTCAATTCAACCTAATTCTTAACTGGTTAGGTTAATTGATCAAGACTTTAAATTAAAATTTCAAAGCAACCTTTTAAAATATTTTTTAAATTATAAGTCAAACACTAGTACAAAGTTATAAGCATGATGCAATATTATCAAAATTCAATTCATAGTTAAATACTAATAAAAAATAAAATTGAAAACAATTAGTTGGACACTTATACTAAATAATTTAATGTCAATTTAAAAAATAAAAGTTTAATACAAAATAAAACTAAAATAATATTGCAATTTGATGTTTCACAACCATAAATCTATTTTTTTGACAATTTGATGTGATATTGAAAGGCATATGAGTGTTTTTAGGGTTTTTATTTTTTACTTGTATATTATTATTATTATTATTATTATTATTATTATTATTATTATTATTTCAAGCTAGGTCATCTACATACTGTTTGGAATTACATAACCTATTAGGTACTTAACTTATATATCAACAAGTCTTGATTAAGAACGTAAACTCTTTGGGTCAAGTTAGATCTATGGGTTACCACAACCCGTGAACACCTTTAAGGTCTACAACGACCTTTGTAGCTCCATACAAGTCCAACTAGGCATAAGATCCCTTAAGACAGTACTCATCTATTAGAATTAACTATTTTAACTCTAATAGATAATATAACTTTAGGAAGTGACAAATGTAGGAAGCAACAC
Source organism: Psophocarpus tetragonolobus (assembly GCA_037954015.1). NCBI lineage: Eukaryota > Viridiplantae > Streptophyta > Magnoliopsida > Fabales > Fabaceae > Psophocarpus > Psophocarpus tetragonolobus. Next base: position 44,369,316 of record CM075694.1, read on the forward strand.
CCTTAGTCTTTACGTCAAATAAAATTGATCAAAGAAGTGGTATAAGTCTTATGTTACTAGATAGAATTTTCTATTTCATTTCCTTATTTTGCTACTCTAGTCCCCCTCCCCCCACCCCCTTTATGTTTTTACTATTACAAATAATTTGTATACTAAAACTACCCTTAGATATACAAAAATATATATAAACCTTATTTCATGTAGTTTATCTCTATTGTTCTTTAAAATTTTTAAGTCATAACACAAATTAATACCCTCAAGCTTTTATTATTGAATAATAAAATTTATAGAGAAATGAAACTACACATGTTTCAATGCATTTGACTAAAATTTTATACATATGTTTTTGTCTTCTTCATATATTAAACATATTTATTTTGTATCTAGAAATATTTTTCAGTAATTTACAAAAGAAAAAATTTTAATGGGCAAAAATGAGAAATTTAAAAGTACAAAAATAAATAGCAACACCTAAAAAGTTGAGCACACTCCTTGGAAAGATATTTGATATATACATTGATTATCCATTGTTAAAGAAGTCAAAGTACAAAAGAAAAGTAGGATGTTTTATTATATCAATGTAACTAGTTGTGAAAGATATTTAATGTTGTAATTAATACTCAAATAGCTCTATGAGACGAAGCTACTTGAAGACACATAATCAAATTTTCACGAGTCAGAGTGATCAACTTCTTATACTAATACAAATTCTTGAACCTTTCAAAACCAAATATCATAAGGATTATTATTTGGGTGCCAACTTGATATTCTCAATTGTTTGTAAAGTTTCCTCTTTTGTAAAAAAACTTTCTAAACTTTTTGTATATCCTGAGAATATCCATTTGTTTAAGATGTTAAAAATTCTTTCATTCTTTGTAATATTCTAATATTTTTTTTATTTACACAAGAGCTTGAAGACATACATTTTGTATCAAAGAATACTTGGGAGTTTAGTGATAAACCAATTTTTGACCCGTATTTTTATCATGATGTTTGTTTATAAAGAAAGAAATGCATATTTGTTACAAAAATTACTTTTTAGTGTTTATTCTCACTTTAGAAAAATACTTAAGAAATGAGAAGAAAAAGGGATAAAACTAGGCCTTTATTGAGCAACTGTTGAAGATCTATGATGGCACAATCGTGCTCCACTACAACACACTCATGCTAAAAAGAATCTCAACCCAAATCCTTTCTATAAATAACATAAGAGGAGAAATTAAAAGGAGATTCACTTTGGCTCTGACGAGGAGATAATTCTATGACTTGGAGGTGAAAAACAACAAGAAAACATTGGATTGAATCAATTCACAGTACTTCGTATTAGTAATTTTTCTTTTATCATTAGTGTATTGTGTATCCGCAAATGTAATGTTTATAGAGAACCATAAACATTTCATTAATAAGCTAGAGGATAATAAACATTTCATGTTTATGTAGTATCAACAACTAGTTTTACATCACCCATATTTGGATAGTCTTCCTTTTATTAGGGTTGTGATGTAAACTCTTTGTAATCTCCCTATACTTTGCAATTTGATTCAATGTAATTCAGTGATTAAATTGTCTCACTATATTTTATTTATTAATATCTTATTTGTTTGAATATTCATGACCATTGATATTTGAATGATTTAACTCTCAAATGATTGAGTTTGTTCTGATGCAATTGACCCAATTTATTAAGTAAACCTCTCATTGATTAATTAGGAACCAATTCTAAATTGAATTTTTTTATGACCAAATTGAAAAAAATTTAGGGTTAAAGTATTTGTTTGAATGACCAAAGGCACAACAAATTCAGTAAGGTATTGGTCATTATTGAATAACAAGAATTAAATTGCATAGGAAACATTGTAGTTGAAATCACAATTCTAGACTTTAATCCATTGACCTTCAATCTTATTCCTTTCTTCCTATTTACATTCTACTATTCAAAGTTCGAATCATCGAATACACACATATTACATCATTGTTTCTCTTAAATTGTTTTTTTATGTCTTGAATTGAATTATTTGACAATTACTTTTGGTCCTTTGGGTATGATATCCGAAATTATGTCCATTACTATTACTAGAAAGGGTACACTTGTCCTAGAGCATTCATATTTTACACATCAAGTTTATAGCACTATTATCGGGGACTAAATTGTGTCCAGTTCTCAATTAAATTAATTTAGAATAATTGAACTATTTTTTTATACTTAGCTAGTATTTTATTTTTCTGTGTTTTTATTTATTTTGTCTCTATATTATTGGATTATTGGTTTCTATTTAACATTATAGTTTCTATTTCTCTTTGTTGGTTTCTTGCTTTATTTTGTCTTATTGGTTTGCTCTATCTTGTCTCTATCTTATTTTGTTTCCTACTTTTTGTTTTTATTTTTATTTGTCTTTATCTTATTTTATCTCCCTATTTTTTGTTTGTCTCTATCTTATTGTTTTCATCTTATCTTTATCTTATTAGTTTATTTTTCTATTCAATATTTTTTTATTATTTAATTTTTTTTAGTTTTTTATTAAGCTGTTGCAATTTTAACTCTTCTTCTTGTGTGAATAGTTTATGCAAACCTGATCTTAGAGGTCTACCCTAAAGCATAACCCTGAGATTGAAAGAACTTCTCGCATGAATAGATCTAAAATGAGAAGAATTGTGGAACAAGAAGCGAATGATCATGGGGGAAAGGGGGAGGGGAAGATGTTGCTTTTGAACAAACTCTGCAAGATTACTTAACCCCTATGGTGAGGGTGGGCAGCAACATCCTACTCCTTGAATTTAGGTAGAACACCTTTGAATTGAAACAACAGTGCTAAAAATGATTGAAAATAAGCAATTCAGTAATCTACCTTTAGAAGATCATGTGGCTCACTTGAAGCACTTCTTGAGGATAATTGACATTGTTCGCTACCTGAGGGTAACCCAAGATACAATGAGACTTGCTGGTTTCTCATTCTCACTGAATGGAAGAGCATTGGATTGGTTAAGGGCATTACGAAAGTATATCATCCACTCCTAAGAGGAGTGCTCTCACAGTTTTCTTGAGGAAATATTTCTCTGCCACTAAATATGATCAACTACAAAGGGATATTACAAACTTTGCTTAGTATGAACAAAAATCTTTTACTGAAGCATGAGACAAATTTCAAGAGATGCTAAGTGGTTGTGCTCACTATGGGTTGCCATTGGAAATAGTGATTCAAATATTTTATAGTGGGTTGTCAGATTCCAATAGATCACGTGTTGATGCTACCAACAAAGGAACTATAATGAAAAAATAACCAACTGCAGCTCGAAATGTTACCACAGACTTAACCTCATTAGCCTACCACAAAATGGTTGATAGAAGAATTTTGAAGAGACTAGTTGGAGTCCATCAAGTAGAAGTTGAAGCAACCAACTTCGAGATAGATAAGAAACTTGACACCTTGGCAAAGCAAATGGATACTCCAATGAAGACACAAGTACAACTACTACAATCCACATTCCTTCCACTTGTGATGACTTTGGAGAAAGAGGTCACAAAGCATATAATTGTCAAATGGCCAACCTATTAGCCAAAACCACGAAAGAACTAAACTATTCTGAAGGAAAATGTCTTGAGCATGATCATCCCTACTCCAAGACATACAACCTAGGATGGAGAGATCATCTCAACTTGGCAAGGAGAGAGCAAAAAGATCAAGGTGTCCAACAGAACGTTTTTAGACCCCTTTACATGAAAAATCAGAGGCCAAGGAAAAATGAAAGGACATCGACATTGCAAGACACCATGATGCAATACATGGCCAAGAATGGTGAGAAAATGAAGGAATTGGAGATACAAATGTCCACATTGGTGAATCTCATGTCTCAAAGGGTACATGATGTTCTACCCTCTCAAATTGAACCAAATCCTAAAGAGGAGGTAAAGGCAATCATTATAAGGAATGAAAAAGTTCCCTATTGAAGGAGACCAAAATAAGGAAAGTAATAAGGGTAAGGAGGTACTGACACTTCCTCAAGTAACAATTTCATTACTTCAAAGGTTAAAGAATTAATAGCACCATAAGAATTTCGTTAAATTCCTAGAGATGTTTGAGAAATTGCATATTAATATTCTTTTTTGCAGAGGTCATAGTTCAAATGTCAAAATACAACAAATTATTAAAGGGTATTCTCTCTAATAAGAAGAAACTAGATGGTTTTGAAACAATAGGTCCCACCGAGGAATGTTTTACTATAGTTTCAAAAAAGTTGTCCCATAAACTAAAGGATTTGGGAGTTTTGCCCGCTCTTATATTATAGGAACCTCATTCTTTAAAAAATGTTTGTGTGATTTTGGGGAAAGCATAAATTTAATGCCTACTCTATTTTTCAAAAATTAGGCATAAAGAAACTACAACCACAAATATTACCTTACAACTTGCTGATGAATCTCTGACCTATTCAAAGGGTATAATAGAGGACTTGCTAGTTAAGGTGGGTAACATCATATTTCTGATTGATTTTGTGTTAATGGACATGGAAGAGGATAAAGATGTCTAAATCATACTGAGACACCATTTCCTCAACACATGTGATGCTTTTATTGAAGTAAGGCATGTCAAACTTACCCTTAGCTTGAGGGAAGAGAAAATTACTTTTGCAATATTCAACTCAAAGAAAAAGTTTGCCCCCTTTGCCAAAAATGATGTTGATTACTTAATTAAGACTTCATCCCTTACTGTGGGGATAAATGATTCGCTTAAAAGAGCTCTTACTAGTAAGGAGTCATATTGAGGGTTGAGTAAAGAGGGGGAGAAAATATTGATGTTCCTCCAAACTCAAGGTAAACCCAAACAGCACAAAGCCAAAGATTTGAAGAGTTGAATATGAGTTGTGAATCAAAACCCAAACCCTCAATGGAAGAACCTTCTATTATAGAACTAAAACATCTTTTATCTAACTAGAATTCTCTTATTCTTAACCCTTTTTTATCAATTATCAGTTTCACAGGTCTCACAAAAAACAAAGAGGCCTTTAGGTAGACCATCCATGACATGAATGGTACTGACCCCACAATAAGCACCCATGGGAACTATAAAAAGAAAAAATGATCTACTGAAGGCACACCAACAAGTAAGGCATTAGACAAATAGTCTTGGCTTCAAAGACATGTCGCCTTAGTGAACTACATCAATACCGTTAGGCTCGAGACGTTAAATAAGTGCTTAAAAAGAGGTAGCATGTCATTTTATATAATTTTTTTTTAAAAAAAAAGTAAAAATATTTTGTTTCTACATAACACAATTGTGCTCCTTTATAGCACAAGTATGCTTACATTTCAAATCAATGCTCAAAATCCTAACATGATTGTGCTCCATTTTAACACGACTATGATAATTAATAATTTTTTTTTGTTTTTCTTTTTGTTCCCTTCAATGCTTATTTTTCTCTTTCCGTTTTTTCTTTCTTTTCATTTAGTTAATATTTTTTATAGTTTCTTTTTATTTTTTTCCATATTAGTTAATAAATTTTTTTTTGGTTTGTTTTTCTTTCTATCTTTTGTTATTTTCTGTTATAATACTCCATTTTGTTTTTAGTGCATTTCTTTTTCTTTTCTTAGGTCATTTGTCAATTCTTAGTTATGTTTTTTTTTTTATTTTAGTTAGTTACATGCACTGAGGACATTACTAGTTTCCAAGTGTGAAGAGGTTTGATAAATTGATTTTTTACCCATATTTTTATCATTGTCTAATGTTTGTTTGTAAGGAAAGAAATGTATATTTATTGGAAAAACTTACTTTTTAGTGTATATTCTCACTTTAAATAGATACTAAAGAAATAAGAAGAAAAAGGAAAAAAATGGGTCTTTATAAAACAATTGTTGAAGATGCAAGACAATACCGTCGTGCTCCACTACATCACACATGCTAAAAAGAAGCTCAACCTAAACTCTTTCTATAAATACCAAAAGAAGAGAAAGCTTTGACTCAGACAAGGGGATAAATTTGTGGCTTGGGGGCGAGGAACGACAGGGAAGCACTAGATTCACAATATTTTGTATTAGTAATTCTTTCTTTTATCATTGATGTACTATGTATGGTTCATGCGTGGTTCAACAGCTAGCAGACATGCAAGTAGATGAGAAAATTAAAGTAAACATAATTATTTTTGTGAATTTCATCTATTTTTTAGTGAAAAAGTTGAGTGTGGGACACATATAATTTTTTAATAATTTCTTTGCTAAATCACATGTCTCAAACATGTTTGTTTTTAACTTTCTTCTCTTTTCAATGGAGACAATTTACTTTCCTTTTTTAAATTAGTTATTTAAACGTAAAAATTAAGATGCAAGTTTTGTTGTTTGATTTCAATAATAATACAGGGAAGTAATTTTTAAAAGGTGGAACTCCAAATCCTATTTTACATTCATAATTCTATTTCTCTAATTTGAAAAACACAATATTTGATATTATTTTTTATCTTTTAATTATTTTTGTTCTGTTTTTATATACTATGTTTCTCTATTCTAGGAAAGAAAGCATACGAAGTTAAATCACTCCCCAATTTACAACTAATGAAGTCCCTTTATGGGATTCGGCTCTAACAATTAGGAGATTGGAATCTGAATGTTGACGGAAGAAATTATCTGCCAAAGAAACATGTTATGGTATTGTCCACTTTACCGTTGTTATCTCTATCTTTTTGTGACTTGACATCCAACGATTCATCTTAAAGATGCTACTCAATTTGATGTCAGTCAGTTGTACGAATCTTATGCCGTTTCTCTCTGTTATTCGTTCATTTCTTTGTAAATTAGAGATAGAGAGTCGCTTACCAATTGATAAGCATCCATAATGATTGGCAGCAAATCAAATAGGCCCAAAAACCAATTACGTATACCCATTCAAATCGTTCGTTTATGAGATATAATTGTAGAAACTTTTATTGTAATTAACCATTCAGTATAAACTGATAATATATTATTATTATTATTTGTATAACCAAGGTAGACGTATATGATCACAAATATATAACAATATTAAACCAATAAAATATAGTTTTTTTAAAAAATAACACTTAAATTTCAGAAAAAAAAAATTATTTTCCTGCAAATTAATTATTATATCGATGTGAAAATTAGTATTTCAAATATTTTAGATAATATTTTAAAATTGGTTTAAATAATGCTTTAGAAACTAATTTGTACAAAATAAAAAATCATAATTAATATATTTGAAAATTTATTCAAATGCTTAAATATGGTGTTTATAAGGATTAAAATAATATTTAACTGAAAACTAATATAATTATTAAAAAAATGAATAAACTTATCGTACAAAATGATTTGTGATTGAATAAATATTAAGTAACACCATTAATTAATTAATGTATAATATATATTTTTTTCTAATTTAACTATAGACTTTTATGTATTCTTTATTAATTATTCTTGTTTAAAGATAGTTAGTTGCTCTTACTTTATGTACTTTACTTTCTTGTAATTGAGTTATCTTGTGTAAAATGTAATACAAATGGAGTCAACATATATAGTTTTCAATTCTCCTAATGGCATGCAACTCACAATCATCGGACAGTTGAATGCCATCCCTTAGTGAGTTAGTGTAATCTCATTGTCAATTGTCAAGAACGTAGAAAGGAGCGATGTGTATATATGCATTAATTTGTTGAGGAAGCAAAAGCCTGAATACTGTAGATGATGGATGGGATTTAAGTGAATTTAGAAAGGTGTGTCCAAAGCATTACCAGCCCTAGAAATAGTCTCTTTCTTTATGGACATTGCCAACAGGGCACACATTCTTAGATTAAGGACCAGACATTTTGTGGTCCGCCCGCAGGTTTGGACTTGGGTAGGGTTTATGTCTTTCAGGTATTTGCACTCAATGCTGTGCAACACCTTTTTTATATATAGCACGTTTCATCTCAGAATCAGACTTTTAGCCTTGCTCATGATAATATATACTGCATTTAGTTTATTCCAAGCTTAATTAGAATTTGAAATCTTACAGAGAATTAATCCACACAAATGTTTCTTTCTCGCAACACCACATGTACACTGACTTAATTGGGCAACTATAGAGGCTGAACCATTATATGGTTGTGAAATCATAACTCATTGCCAGACTCAGAACCATCATGCATGTGTACATATATTGATATGATTAGAATATGATAGCTATCAATGATGTCTGTCCTATCTGTAACAGGTTGCAATTGAGTTAAGTAAATATGAATCAAGTGACCCATTTGAGAGAGATTAGCAGATAACAGTTTAACACGTAAGGGGTTAATTAAGGAGTTGATGTAGATTCAAATAGCATTCGTCTCACCTACCTGTGACTGTGAGATTCAATTTCTAGCATTGAGTATTACTATGAGAAAATATCTGCCACCCCGTCAAAGCTCTCATCATATTCTTCGGACCTTTGTTTATGGACCCAACAATCTGTGGTCCACTGCGTTTGCCACACATTATTGAACAAGTCAAATATGTTTAGGTGTTTGGTGCTGCAAGTAATAAAAACTATCAAAACTCAATGCTACGTATTTAATAAGTGTTTGTATTACAGCAGTTTTATAAAACTATGTTGAGTATTTTGGTCTTTAAAAATTAAAACTTTGTTTGGGTAGTGTTTTTTAAAAACAATTTTGACTTTTTAATTTTTAAAAACTAAAAGACAGGAATAACTAAACTAAAAGTAGTTTTACTTTTCAGTTTTCTATTTTTGTTTTGAAAACTCAAAATATAATTAGAATATGTTGTTTTTTACTTTTCATTAATGAAATTTTGATAAATATAAACAAGTTTTTCCATTTTTACATCTTCAAAACAGTTTTTAAATAACACTTACCAAACAAGTTTTTTTTTCCCAAAAACAATTTTTGAAAACTATTCTTAAAAACTCTTTTCAAAAATTAAAAAACAAAATTAAACCAATCAAATCCTAAATCTTTTGTTTCTTATTGGATTCCTTCCCTTTTTATTAAAGGTTCTTGCAGATATTGCAATTGTTCCCTTTTCAAGAAATTTTTAGTTGTTTTTGTTCAGGAATTTAGGTCCTTTCCATTAAAACCTCTTAAAATATGAATAATAATATATATACATTCCTTAAATTTATATATTTTATTAATATTTCTTATTTTTTATTTTCTCATTTATCCAATTACAACTTAAATCCTACTATATTTATATTTTTTTTTCTTTGTCTCATTAGGTATAATGTATATTTTTCTTGAAATATATAGATATGCTCTTAGTTTTGTTATAATTATTATTAGCAACTTTTGTGCTGGAAAGGTGCCCTGTTGATTAAACAGGTCATGGTAGTTGGTAGTGCTTTTGGAGGCTGATTGATCCAAGTGGGTTTATTTTTTAAAAAAATTACCAGTATGGGTCTGTTTTGAAAAATATTACCAGCGTGGGTCTGTTTTGTTGGTTGACTCGGTCAAACCGCAACTCCGAATTGCGGTTTCATTGCCACGTCAGCAACGTGATTACGTGGAAGCCAGCGTGGAAAAACGACCACGAAACCGCAAGTGGGAATTGCGGTTTGACTGGTCTTTGACCAGCACCGCCTTGTTATCCAATGGGTAAAAAAACACAGAAAACGATACATGTAAAACCGCAAGTCAGAGTTGCGGTTTTACTGGGGTTTAACCGGCCCCCCCTTTACCCAACGGTTGCAAAAAGGATCCCTGTTTCTACTCACATAAAACCGCAGATGCGACTTGCGGTTTGAATTAAATAATATTTTTCCAATAAACCGCAAGTGCGAACTGCGGTTTGTATTAAATAATAATTTTAATAAACCGCAGATCAGACTTGCGGTTTACGTGCAGTTGCTATTTAATCCCCCGTCGCCCCACAGAACCACACACCCGTTCGACCCAGAGAACCGCAGACGTAGTTGCACCCGACGTAAAACAAAGCTTTACGTTACAGTCCAATTGTTCAGGTAAAAAACGTAATTTGTAAATTTTTTGTGTTTTTCAATATTTTTAAAAACAAATTGCTTTTTTAACTCTATTTTTTATGTTTAAATTTACTTTATTATTTATTTGTAGGTACATTTATGAATATTATGTCTGCTCCAATTGTCACCTTCATTTATAGTGATGGAAGAATGTACGAAGGAGACGAAGGTGTTATTTTTTAAGGGAGTAGAAGAGCAATTAGAATTACGCGTCATATCAGTTTTACTTCATTGAAGAACAAAATTCAGGAAAAGTTAAAAATGCAATCAAATGAATTTATATCATCTCTAACTTGTAGTTTTTTATTTTTTGGAAAATATGTGCCACTACAAATTGTTGATGATGAAGATACTGAAATTATGTTTAATGCATTTGAACAACAAAATAATGTTGATATAATAGAATTGTATGTTCATAAATCATCAGTTAGTAGTAGTTTAGGCACTGCAGTAGACACTGGTATAATCAGTTCTGACATAGTTGAAGTAGATGATGATGATGTTGTTGGTGAATCATGTGGTGAGGAAACATCTGATGAAGAAAATGACGTTTCAATTGATGGTAATTCATCTGATACTGATGACAATGAAACTCGTAATATGGAGTTATTGTCGGTAACAAATGTGGAACAAGGTATGTTTAACAAAAATAATTATTTTCTTTACGGTTTACTAGTTTAATTTGTTGAATAAGAGACACATGAATAACAATACTGTTACAGTTGCAGGGCAACGTCCACCTTGGACTGATGCAGCTCATTATACACACATTAATTGGTTGCATCCTGATGAAGAAGATATTTTAGGCGAAGACTTGCATGAGTCATGGAATGTTGGAGATGCATTGTACAAAGGTCTACAGTTTGACACAAAAGAAGATCTAAAAAATGCGCTGATACAATATTCAATGCGAACACATCAAACGTATCATGTTGTGGAGTCAAAAAGTTCGAAATACATTATCAAATGTCCCAACCATAAAGATGGGTGTCCATTTTATATGAGGGCAATTTTGTCTCGGAAAACAGTCAATTGGACGGTTACTCAATGGGGTGGAGATCATCAATGTCTCAATCCGGCAGTCACACAAGACCACAAAAAATTAAACTCAACTTTCATTAGTAACTTGATATCAGGTTTGGTTACTTGTCCATATCTAACGTAATATTTAAATTAAATTATTATCATTTGTTGTTAACTTTTTAATTTTTTTAGGAATGGTTGGTTCAGACCCATCTTTAAGAATTAATTTGATTCAGGAGAGAATTTGTAGTCAATATGGATACAAAATATCATACAGGAAAGCATGGAAAGCAAAACAAAAAGCAATTGTGCGTGTTTATGGGGACTGGGATGAATCATTCGCCACTCTTCCAACATTTTTGAAATTCATTGAAAGTAAATCGCCAGGTTTTTTCTATCAAATATGTCATGATGATCTTGTTGTTGGCAATCGAGGTTACCGTCAATACCAACAGTTTGAAAGAGTGTTTTGGACATTTAAGCAGTGTGCTGATGCCTTTAACTACTGTAAGCCATTGATACAGGTTGATGGAACACATTTATATGGAAAGTATCGTGGAACGTTGTTAATCGCAACCACACTAGATGGAAATAGCAATGTATTACCTTTAGCTTTTGCTGTGGTTGAAAGTGAAAACTCGTTCTCGTGGTCTTGGTTCCTATCCCACATACGACTGCATGTGACACAAAAACAAGGAATCTGTCTAATTTCTGATCGGCATGCTGGGATTAAGTCTGCTGTGCAAAATGAGGCATTGGGATGGCAACCACCATATGCTTATCATAAGTATTGCAGACGCCATATTGCAAGTAATTTCAACACCCGATTTAAAAATATGACACAGAAAAAAATGTTGATAAAATTAGGTATGACTTCTTTTTATCCACATGACATTTTTTTCAACTGTATTTTTTATTATTATAAATGAGTTATTGTATTGGGTTGTTTTGCAGCTTACACTCCATGCAAGCATATATTTGACAGAAACTTTGAAAAATTTTGTCAACAAAGCACTGAAGCAGCTAGTTGGATAAATGACATATCGAAGCAAAAATGGAGTATGGCATACGATACAAAAGGTTACAGGTATGGACACATGACAACTAATTTGTCTGAGTGCGTTAACAAAGTGTTCAAGGATTGTAGGAATATTCCCATTAGTGCTTTGGTAAGGTCAACATATAGTAAATGTGTTGCATATTTTGTCGAAAGAGGATCCCATGGTAGGTCCCAATTGGAAGCTGGAAAGGTCTATTGTGATAAATAGATGCAAGCATTGCGTAAAAACCAACAAGACGTTTGTTCCCATATAGTCCGTCAGTACAATATCGAAACGACTAGATTCGAAGTCGAAGACGCCTTTAATCCACTGACTCAACATGGAGGACAAAAATGGGTAGTTAACTTGAACGACAAATACTGCCAATCTGGGCGATTCCAAGCTTTCCATTACCCTTGTTCACATGTAATTGTTGTGTGTGGTGCAATTAGTTTAGACTATTATCAATTTGTTGATGAAGTATACACGAATGACTTCATCATGCGTGCATACTCTGGTTAATGGTTTCCTCTTGGGAATGACGACTTGATCCCTCATAATAAAGAAAGTTGGACTCTTATCCCAAACCATTCTGCTGTTCGAGGAAAAGGACGTCCAAAGTCAACGACGATAAGAAATGAAATGGATTTTACTGAGTCACAAACACACAAAAAAAATAAATGTCGCCGATATGGACAAGAGGGTCATAATCGAAGAAGTTGCCCTTTGCAAGCTGATGTAGGATGCTCTCAACCAACCGATGCTGATATGTAATTACCTTAAATGTTATTCTGTTTTTCAACGTTGTTATCTGTTATAATTTATTATTATCTATTTCGAACTTTTGCAACGTTGTCATATTTTATAATTTGTTACCATTTTTTTCGTAAACATTACAATAATAACTTTAAAAAATAATATAAAAAACTGAAGTGAAAATAAAAAAATATTTCATTGACCATCATCATCATCGTCTACATTTTGGCATGAGTTTGGATCAAATTGTCCACCTAATCCTAGACTAGCGGCAGCATGGGGAGAATCCCAAGGTATATCGAATTGCGGTTCACCGATAGCTGCTGTCGTTGCGGGTTGTTACTCTGCTGGCATCTCCGGTGTGCGAAGTGATCCAAATATTTGTTGAAAAATATGCCCTTGGGGCATGCCAGCACCGTACGGTATACGACCTTGGTAAGATGATCCTACGTCTGTCTGAGACGGATAATAATAAGTAGTAGGCATATTTCCAGTTAGTTGTGTCAGTGTATAATATATGTCTTCTTGACGTTCAGGCAAATTAGGAACAGGTTAAACTTCTGCCTGAACGACATCCCTCCGTCTAGTTAGACCACGACTTTCACGATATGACTGTTTAACGTGAAAATCTGGAACATCGACCTCAGGCATACTTTCGGGTGCTGGCACTGCCGCTCGTGTGATTCGATCTTCATCTTCCAACAAGACCATTATTTTATCAACATATGGGACTAAATCGTCCATTGACCACTTGTTTCTTCCCTCCAGCGACACCATATACGATAATGTCTCTCCAACTTCACCCTACAATAAAAATAGAATGGAAAACATTAAAACCATAAAAATTTTATTGCAAAAATTAAAAAACAAATTCGATAACTATAACAAATTTTACCAACAACGATGCTCTTGCATTTCTTGGGTCGATAAACATTTTGGTTTTGGCACGATACCAAACCATGTACTCAGAGTTGAATGTCAGCTCTCCAACCTGAGTTCCAGTTTCTTCGACCCTAAATTGGTCTATGTTGTTCCATATTGCAATGGCTGGTTGCAACAACATAAGCCAATTTTCAGAACCTTTTCCTCGCATAGTCAACCCATGTAATTTTTTTTGGCTGCAAAGGAGGACGGGGTATGGGTTGGCGCATGCCAAACTGCCGCATTACTCTATCTGGTTGATGTCATTCACAAATATTGAAACAAAGCAATGGCACAACACATTTCCACGCGTTAACCCCTTCTAAGCATATCGGGGGTAACTGTGCCACAACTTCGTTTGGATATGGCATCCAAATGACCTATATAAAATAAGAAGTAGTTAGTACGTACACAAAATTAACAAACAATAACATACATTTTCTTACATCATTTTGCTTCATTGTATCCAGTAAACGACGATGATGTTTTAAATCATCGGTGGCTCTAATGTGTCGGTTTCCCCGTCGTAGCCACCTACGAAAATTATATGAATAATATTAAATATTATATAACTAACTGACAAATAATATTTTCAAATATAACTAACATTATACTCAATAAAAAAATTACCTTGATCTAACGGGTTTGTTTGGTTTGTATGGGGGTAATATAGTCGGTGCAACTTTTGGGAATCTTTCCCATGCCCATATCTGTATTAATAGGCATAAACCACCCATGGATTTTATTTTGTAGTTTGTTGCGACACATAGTTCTCTATACAAAAAACCAAGTACAGCAGCACCTCATGCATATGCACTGCACTTACCAAAATCTCGCAACAATAACAAATACCTTAAAGATACTTTACTACTAGACTTATCTACAAACAGGGCACCACCAATGAGGCGTAAAATATATGCCCTAGTAAACCTCTGTAAATTTTCTTCATTATTTTCAAAATTTGCGATATCACCAAAATTATGAGTTAGCCAACTAACTCGAATAGAAGTACCATCAATTTTATCGTTATTTGGTGAAACGCCAAACAGTTGTTCACATAGTTCAATCCAATTAACATTGGTTGAAACTATGACAGGAATGCCAGTTACTCGTAAACCCAACAAAATTGCAACATCTTGAAGGGTGATAGTGCATTCTCCACATCTCATATGGAAAGTATGAGTTTCCGGCCTCCACCGCTCAACAAATGCATTAACTAAACCTGCATTAATACGAAGAAAACTCATCTGCGCGACCTTGTAAAATCTCGTTTGTCATAAATATCGTACAATTTGAGGAGGAATTGACTCTTCTCCATTGTACGTGGGAACTCAACGTCTGATTAACAGTTTTCTATCGTCCTCCCCATTCCATATATGTTGAGAAACGTGTTGATTTTGCATGTATAACACGTCATTCTCCACAGGTCCAGAATGAACACAATCAACAGAAGGGCGAGAAGAAGATGATGCCATGACAATTGCTACAATTTAATACAAAACATTATGTTAACATAATACCCAAAATAATATATATCAAAATACAAAATTAATATATAACAAACAAATATTATATACGAAAACTAACCTCAATATTTATAAATAATTTCCAGAAAACAAAAGCTTTCTTTGATTATCACTATGTAGTCTCCAACTAGGTGTGCGATTATCTGCGGCGGAAGGGTGTGCGGTTCTGTGGGGTAAGGGGGTCGATTTATAGGAGTCGAACTCCACATAAACCGCAACTCGCATCTGTGGTTTATGTGGAAAACATTTTTTAATTAAAACCGCAGTTCGCACTTGCGGTTTGTGTGCTTAAAAACCCGCGCCTCTTCCTCAATATCCGCACCCGTTCGTAAAAAACCGTCGCGTAAAGAGGGGGGCCGGTTAAACCCCAGTCAAACCGCAACTCTGACTTGCGGTTTTACATGCATCGTTTTCTGTGTTTTTTTACCCATTGGATAACAAGGCGGTGCTGGTCAAAGACCAGTCAAACCGCAATTCCCACTTGCGGTTTCGTCGTCGTTTTTCCACGCTGGCTTCCACGTAATCACGTTGCTGACGTGGCAATGAAACCACAATTCGGAGTTGCGGTTTGACCGAGTCAACCAACAAAACAGACCCACGCTGGTAATATTTTTCAAAATAGACCCATACTGGTAATTTTTTTAAAAAATAAACCCACTTGGGTCAATCAGCCGCTTTTGGACCATATCCACATCGCGCTATGACTAGATTCTTCACCATTCCGTCAACTCGTTATAAAAATCATCAAAAATTATTTTTAATTTGGTTTTGAAAATTTTAATTTAGTCTTCTATCTTTATAAATATTAGCAAAAATTCAGGTGTTACCGTATCTATGTATTCGTATTTTTATTTTAATATGTTATAATAATTATAAGGTTTTAATTTAATATCTTTTGTAAATTTTTATATTTTGAAATATAAATTGTTATGTGACATGTTTTAAAATATATTTTGTTAATTTTATATTTTTTGTTTATGATAACATGATAAAACATGTTAGATCATCAATGAATATATCAGATATGTAATGAATATGAAAAAAATGGAAAGAGGAGAGTTTGAATAGAACTCAAAATATTATTGTACCTATATATTTACATGTTTATTAAAAATATTAAAAATATTATTGTACCTGTGTACGCATATATTAATATGGAGAAGTTATATTTGTGAAGATATAATTGGACAATTATGTATGTTGAATATCAATATTTTAAAGTAATTTTTTACTTAAAGTTATAAGGTTGGTCTAGTGGTAAAGTATATGTCTGGGAAATAAGAGGTTATGGGTTCAAGTTCCTTTTATGACAAATTAGTTTATTTTTTTAATTTTAAAATAGGTGTAAGGGTAGAATAGGTATTTTAAAAAGTAGACATCAACAAGGGGTATTACCTTTATTAATAGTATAGATTAAATAGATCCAAAATGCTCTTTTTCATCAATTCTCTACCAACCCTAGGTTTAAATATAGTTTTATTTTTATTTTTTAAATCTGTAATTTTGACCTTATTTAAAGATAGATATAGTCTTCATTCAAATTTTCAAAATTCATAATTTTGATCTTCTATTTTAAAATAAAGACATTTAGTCCCTAATTTTATAAAATTTACAATTTTAATCTATTTCATGAAATTAGAAAGTATTAACTATTAAGCAATTAATTTGACAAGACCTAAATTTGGTAGCATGAAATAAAATTATGTGTCTGTTTAATGTCATAGTTAATGTTCACATCATAATCAATGTTCATTTGATAGCAACAACAATAGTAGTGACCATACTATTGGAAATAATGTAAGTCATATGATGGTGGCGAGTGTGGTGATAATACAAATAAGGGTGGTGATAATCAATAACTATGACAATGGTGGCAATAATAGTTATTCTGGTACACTTAAAGTCTCACATACTTATGAATGGGATGTAAGAGTTGTTTATAAACATCATTTTTCCTTAATCCATTAAGGTCTCTTTTCAGGATAAATAATAATTAAGCAATGAGCCCAAAGCAAATAATATTTTGAACACGGTGACTCTAATAATTTTTTGGACTAGTGGTAGGACAAAGAATTTATTCAATTTTTTAATCTATTATTGAAATTTAAATTTGAATTTTTTTTGTGTGAAAGAATTTTAAATTTGGATTAAATATCTTTTTAGTATCTAAAAATTGCATGTGTTGATTTTAATATCTAAACTTTCAATTTTTTATTTCAGTGCCTAACAATTCTTAATGTTTTAAATTGAGTTATACCTTTAAGTGTTTTTTGTTGACGGGGATGTGACTAACGAAAATATCACATTATTAATTTCATGTCATTTAAAGTTGTTAAGTTAACATCCATACCATTTTTATCATAAATATTAACAAGATATTTAAACCCTTTAAATTTTAATTTATTGATTAGCTTTATCTGTCTAATGATTTTTTTCTTATTTTTTTAATTATTTAATTTTTTCTTACATGGATTTTTTATACATTTAGTTGTAAATTTTTGTATGAATGTATTCTAATATTTAATACTTCTATTTGAAAATTTAGAAGAAAGAGAGGTTCAAATCCAAGACAATAAATGTAATATTATAGTTCTCTCTTATGTTTTTTCTCTCTAAACATGTTGACAGTATGTAGTAGAGATAAACATTTGACTTCAAAGAATTTATTGAACTTTTTGTTCTTAGATTGGTAGTAGGAGAAATAATTTGTTGAATTTTTTAAATCTATTATTAAAATTTAAATTTGGATTAAATATCTTTTTAGTATCTAAAAATTGCATGTTTTGATTTTAGTATCTAAATTTTTGAATTTTTTTTTTATTTCAGTACTTAACAATTCTTAATGTTTTACAGTTGTTAAGTCAGCATCCATGTTATTCTTATCTAAATATTTAAAAAATATTTAAACCTTTAAACTATAATTTATTGATAATTGATAAGTGCCTAAATTACTTATTTTTACACAGATAAAATAGAACAATTATTCTAATTCTTTCTCAGACCTTATTTTCCTCATTTTCTCTTAAATTTAGAATTCATTAGGAATTTAGTTTTATGTATAGATTTATGCATATTTTACGTTTATTTTCCTGTTTTAGTTTATCTGAGATAGGTTGTGAGAAGGACCAAAGAAATGACGGTAAAATTGAGTTTTTTGGTGTGTGACAACATCTAGGTGCCCAACGGCCAAGATTTTGAATGCTCGGCACTGCTTGGCAGAAAAGGGTATAATTGGAATTATGAGCGCTCATGTTGATGGTCGCTCTTCGCTCAATGCAAAAATCGGGTACATGTGTCCAAAGTGGCGCCCACGTCTTTGGCGCCTAGAGCTTGTAAACAAATTTGAGATTATAAAAGAACATATTTTGCTTTGAGTTAGGGGTTGCACACCTTACTGGTTTAGGGCACACTCCAAACCCATTTTCGTCCATCCTTCACGTTCATTGAACTTTTGCGTATTTTTTTTTTCTCTTTAATCTAAATTTATTATTCAATGTTGGTGTTCTTCTTTATCCTTTGGTTTTTTTTTTATCTTTCGTAAATTTTACTTGTTGAATGAGTTTGAGAGAGAATTTTAACTTATAAAATGAGAAGAGCTACTAATGGGTTTGATTGCTCGAAAGGGAGTAAAACCCATTCATTGAACATCTTAAGTTTCTTTTCTTAATGCGAGTTATTTGACTTTAGATTATGCGATGGATCAATAGTTTAATATTCAAATAGCTTAGTTCCTTACTTATGAGGGATCGAGGTTGACGATATTTTTATGGGTGATGGGATAGATAGTGAACGAGAGTTTTGAGTTCATTATGTACTTGAAGGATAGTTTAGTGAAATCAAACACAACCGAATCTTATACGTGTAACTACTTATTTTCTTTTGTTTACACTTTATTTACTTTATGTTTATTAGTGTTAATTAAATTTACATCTTTCTTTCGCACAAGTAGAAATTGGTGATATTTCTAAGTTATCATCCAAGTCCCTATGAGATCGACTTGATATTTATCGGATACTACATAGGACTGATGCACTTGCCAACAGTACTGTAGAAAATTTGTACTGATCAATAAGCTTTATTGATCTAATGATTTTTTCTTTTTTTTTTTACTTATTAAATTTTGATTTTTTTATTGCATGGATGTTTTATACATTTAGTCATAAATTTACGTATGAATATATTCTAATATTTAATACTATATTTCTTTTTTGTTGAAAATTTAAAAGAAAGACACGTTCAAATCCAAGACAAAAAATGTAATATTATAGTTCTCTCCCTTATGTTTTTCCTCTCTAAATATATTGGTACATAGTAGAGATAGACATTTGAGTTCAAACTCATGGACTATTTGTGAATTTTGCAACTCCTCTCTAAATAAAAATTTTGGACCCATTTAAATATGTGAATTTTTTAGGCTTGGCCCTCAAAACTCCTGTGTTTAGCAGGTTAACCCGCATGCCTCAACATAATTAATACTTGAGTAAATTACAGAAACATCCCATTAAGTTTAGTGTAATTACATATATACTTCCTATTTTTTTAATCATTACTTTCGTATACTTTCCCCCTAGGGGGTTGTTAGTGTATGGTTTGAGAGATGCTAGTGTAATATTTTCAAACATACATAGGGTGTTAGTGTAATATTTTTTAAACTTAGAAAAATAAAAAAGAGTGGCATTATGTGTTATTTAATAAAAGTTTATGGGTGACGTTCCTATAATTTGCTCTTAATATTTTAATAAAAATGGTATTAATTATAAAAATGGAAGTGTCATAAGTAAGAAGGAAAAAAACTCAACACTTTTATCACGACATTTAATAATTGAGATTTTATATCTGAATGTATTTATATTTTAATTGTGTGTACATTTTAAATTTGAATTATTTCATTTCATATTGGAGAATTGAGAATTGAAATTATGTTTGTGATACATTTAAGATTTAATTATTAATTAATAAGTATTTTTATTTTACTTAATTATTATCTTATAAATAGAGATGGACATTTGAGTATCAACATGTGGACTACCTGCAAAACTAGCATGGTACGTGAGTCATAATATTTTGGACTTATTTAGATATATAGACTTTTGAAACTCGACTCGCAAAACTCCTGAGTTTAGAGAGTTAACTCGCGGACCTCCACGAGCCTCTAGATGATTAATTTTTTAATGAAAAAATATTTTTTTTATAAAAATGAGGTGTCATAAGTAAAAATAAAAAAAAATTCAATACTTTTGTGATGATATTTAAATGGATTTATATTTTGTATGCATTTTAAATGTAAATTATTTCAATTTATATTTTAGAATTAAGATTATATTTGATTATTTGTGATGACATTTAATATTTTAACGATTAAGTAACGAGTATTCTAACTTAGTTTGCTTAATATTTAACTTGTAACTCATTATGAGATAACTTTAGATATATATTGAATTTTTACAACAATTAAAAATGAGACAATTTTTTTTTCTAAATTTTTTTTTTTGTTTTTATGCAGGTTGACCTGCAACTCTACACAAACTTTGCAGGCTGGATGCAGACTCAAATATAATAAGCTTGTTTTAAAATGTGAGTTTCATAAATCGAGTTTGAGGAGTTGCAAGCTTTGTAGGTGTAGACTTTTCTGATCGAGTTACATGCATATGCATCTTTACTTATAAACCATTATGGGGTGACTTTAAGCATATATTAAAATTTTAAAATGAAACAAATTTATTTTTAAATCTTTTTATGCTTATGTGAGTTAACTTGTAGACTTCTATAAACTTTTTATAATAAGTACAAACTCAAAAGTATAATGAACTTATTTAAAATATGAGCTTTGCAAACTGGTTTTACTAACAGCGAGTGTTACAAATTGTATGTTTCCTGGATCAAGTTACACATGATGCACGTCCAAATGTAGTACGTAGATATTCGATCACCAAACATTACCCTACTGATAATGAGTAATTTTTATTTATATATACTTTGTAATTAAAAGTTCAGTCAAAGATCCTCCACGAGGTATATGGTGATGTAATTATGCCGATAATGTGACCCTGATATGAGTGGGTCGGTGCAAATTTGTAGCCCATACTATACCTTAGAAACAAATTGACCTAGCTGAATGATGTGGCCACCAAACGTTTGTTGTGTGTGGTTTAGGTGTTTGTGCTTATGGAACTTTCGAAACGTCTGTAATGGAGTAGGAAAAGGGGCATATTTCTACACATTTTGTGGTTGCAGATTTTCAAGTTCTAATCAATAATGCTTATTTAAGTCAATGAAGTACAACCATTTGTTTTTTAAGATTGATTTATATTGTTGAGTTCGAGTTAATTATGACTGTTGAAGTAATATTGTAACAAAAAAAATTAAGTTTTCTGTAATCGGTTTGTGCTCTTAATTAAATTATTTAAGGTTATATGCTTAAAGTTTAAATATTCTTATCAAAATTTAGTCATTGTGTTCACTATAATTAATTTTGGTCATTATGTTTTCTAGGTATTTTTTTTTATTTTAG
Organism: Psophocarpus tetragonolobus; assembly: GCA_037954015.1. Classification (NCBI taxonomy): domain Eukaryota; kingdom Viridiplantae; phylum Streptophyta; class Magnoliopsida; order Fabales; family Fabaceae; genus Psophocarpus; species Psophocarpus tetragonolobus. The sequence continues at coordinate 44,391,049 of CM075694.1, forward strand.
TATATTAAATTTTAAAAGGTTTATTATGATGTTTTATATTTTTATGTTTTTGTCCACTATGATTTTTTTTATGCTTTGGAAGATATTTGGTTAGTTTTTAATAAATTTAAAATTTTGAAATGGTTAAATTAATATAATAGTAACTAAAAATATTATTATCTTTATTTAAATTGTATTAATTAATCTTTTCAAACTGCAACTATAGACAGTAACAAATTCTACTACTTATTGTAAACCCTCACACATATTAGGTAAGGAGGATAAATTTATACATATCTTTTTATAAAAGATAAATAAAATTTTTAAAAAATATACATAATCAAAATAAAACTTTTAAAATTTAATGTACCAAAAAAAACAACTATAATAAAAAAAATTAACATGTAACCTATAAAATATTGTATCATATATTACCTATGTATGCATGAATGAGTTAGCGTGGAGATCATTTCAGCTTAATTAATTCATTAATGAGTATTATTAAAAAAATATTTCGCGAAACAAAAATTTTCAAGTGGTAAAAAAATCAACAATAACTTAAAAGGATTGCAATGTTATTTTATAAATTTCTTACCTTAATTTTGTTTGCCACTTGAAAACTATTTACTAAAAGAAGGGGAATTTGTTTTTCACATTTGTTTGAAAAAAAGAGTTTTATTAATATACTTTTTAATATATTTTCTCTTTTTTGTTGAAATTTATTAAAAAATTTAAAAATTAAGAAAAAGTCATTTAATAATAGGTAGACTTTATATATTTTGTTGTTTTCAATAACTTTCAACCAATCAAAACAGAGTATGTTGCTAACCTTGAACATAATAAGGTGACTTTATGTTTTGGTTAGGGGCACTTGTCCTTGTGACATTCCTTGGTTCATGTCTGTTATTCAACTAATCTTACTTATACAAAGTTATTTACAAAGAATACAAGTGGACTTTATTAGATGAAAGAAAATATTGTCATGAGTTGTGGATATAGACTTGAAACTATTGGAAGTAGTTTATTTAAAAAAATAAATTTAATAATAATTATTATTATATATATTAAATAAAAAATAAAAATAGACTTTCAACTTAGATATAAATAAAATAATAATAAATATAGAAAAAATAATAAAAAAGAATGGTTCAAACTTCAAACACATGAATAAGAAATATAAATATTAATTTAAGATGTATAATTATTTATTTTTACATAAAAATATATAAAGGAGTTAAAACATATAAAATTAGGGGATATAAATTATAAAAATTTAACACACACAATAAATATATATATATATATATATATATATGTGTGCGCGCGCGTGAGAGAGAAAGTTTATTAAATGAAGAGGTGCATTTCCAACCCTCAAATTAATATAAGCTTAAATTATGAGGCTTAAACTTAAGATGACTCTTAATTACAATACTTTCTTTTTAAAGTAAATTACACTTACATTTATTTAAACTTTGTTAAATTATATATAATCTTTTAATAATTATTTTTATTTTATTTTTTAAAATTTAAGTATCCATGTGTAACATAATTTTTTTAAAAAAATAAGAAATTTTTTGGGAAAAAAAAGCAAAAATAGTTTGTGATATTAAACAACATTTCATATATAAAATATCAGTGAAGTAGCAGTTTCACCTTAAAATTTTTAAGCAATTTAGATTTATTAAAGACTTGTCGTATGTCGTATTATCTTTTTGTGACATAAATTTTCAAAATAACCAGATTAAACTTAAAAATTAGCTTATGAAAGCAATCTCTCCTCATTGTTGAAACTATGACAAAACGTAACAAGCAAGATGAAACCAAACCTTAAATAAATTTAGGTTCAAATAATTTCTTAGTTCCTGATTTTTTTTTAGTATTTTAAAGATTTTATTGAATTTAGTCATTTAAAAATAATATATTTAAATCAGATATATGAATTTCTAGAAAAATTAAATTTTGTCAATCTAATAATTGAATATTATGTTATTATAGTCATAATTATGTATAACAATTAATTTTCACTTGAACTTTTTTATATATTATCTAATAGATATTTATACACTTTTAAATATTATTTTAGATGTTATTATTAAGTAATACAATGAATTACTAAATAATTTTAAATTTACATGAAATCTTGTATATTTGATTTATATGAAATTTTGTATACTTGATATAATTAATAAAAAAATAAAATTCAACAGTTAGATGGATAAATTTTGCATTCCTGAAAAACTTATTAAAAGGTATTGCACTTGGTGTAAATAAATTTTGCTCCATATATTTTTAGTTGTCATTTTTTGTGAGGTTACAACTAACAACATGCTTTTAACTTTGTGTTCATGTATCGCAATGTTGTATAAATTTTGAAAAAGCAACCTAAATATTAGGTCACAGGAAGATCATCTCAATGTTTCTTGGCATGAAATAATAGTTTTTTAATTATAAACATGCATTAATTAGAAGAAGTCTAAGTGGAGAGATGAATCTTTTAGAGCATCTAGAATTACAAAACTCAAATTTATCTAAAGATTTTATGTAATTTTTTGAGAGATCCATGCTTACATGTCACTTTTAAGAACTATTCAATTTTTACTCCAAGTATGAACTTATTATGATGGTCCCACACGTTTCAATTAGAAAGTAGAATCTTAATCATTCTTTTAAGAAGTACTCAATTTTTACTAAAGTTGTTCTTAGACATTAGATACATTTTTTATATAAAAAGTTGTCTCTTAACATTAAAAAATATACTCTTTTTTTTCATCAGATACCATTAATCATAATTAAGTTATATTTAAAAATATAAAAATTTGACTTTCTTGCATTATCATTAGAACAATTTGTTCACAAGAGTGAGGTGACATGGAACTAAAAACAAATACGGTTGAAAAAAAATAATTTTAGAAATTCACTTTTGTTATAATTTAATTTAATGAAATTATTTTACTATAATTACAATAAATATATATATATATATATAAATTAAATTAGTATGCACTATTTGTATAGACATTCAATCACAATCCTTAGTTTATAATAAGTTTGTTGACTTTAACCATTAATATTTTAAAAGTCATATAAATAAAAATATGTTATTAAATGTCAGTGTAATATTCTTTTACACTGTTAATACATACTAATTAAATTATATATATATATATATATATATATATTATCCTATTCTTCTAATTTCCAATGATTTGAAAGCAAAATTTAGAGCTAATTATGGATACTCCCTAAAATTTAGTATAATTACATATACACCGCTTACTTTTTTAAATATACTTTTGCAGAGTGTAAATATAAGGTTTGAGAGAAATGTTAATATAAAGTTTTTATATGTACATAGAGTACAACGATACAATGAATACATATAAAAATAAGAGGGTTGTTTGTAATATAAAAATAAAAGGAGATATATATGTAATTTTACTAAACTTGAGGGTTACTTCATCCATAATTAACTCTAAAAAAATTAACTTTAATTTTTAATTAATAAGTACTATTATTTAAAAGATAATATGATAAAAGTTTGAAATATTCAGGCTGCAAACTGTTTAATTTTTTTAATGTGCAAATATATTTTTATTACAATTGGCCCCCGAGATCTGGCTCCATCTTTGATGTCAAGAATCAATTCTTCAAATAGTTAGACCAAACCTAAGTAACATATATGACCAGGGATTTTTTTTCTTAATACTTACTCATGTCACTACTACTTTAGCCACATTAAAAAAAATTATATGTAAGATAAAATACTAAAAAATAATAAATTTCAGAAACTTCGTTAAAAAATTACAGGACTAATAAAAATAAAAAATGAAGAAAATTATAAACACAAAAAAAAAATTATAAATATAAAGATGCCGTGATGGATCGTCTTGGTAGAAAAGACTTTACCTTAATATATATATAAGATATGATATAATAAGGAAGCTTTAATGGTGTCTATATATAGCCGCTAGCTACCTCCGTTTTCTGGCGCAGCTAACTCTTTCTCAGTTTATTGGTTTAATTTCTTTGATATATGACTATATAGCTCTTATTTTCATTATTAGTCACTTTTTTTTATGTAATGGAAGCCAAAGCAGATTATAGCCAAGATGGCACTGTTGATTTCCGTGGCCAGCCTGCACTTTCATCTAAAACTGGAAAATGGAAGGCTTGCGCTTTTCTTGTTGGTGAGCAATATTCATACCCATACTGTAATATTTATTCAATGTTTTAAGCTTTAGTTTCTTAGATTTGCACTGTTTGATCTTAAGTCTCATATGACATAACATATATATATATTTCAGGGTATGAAGCATTTGAAAGGATGGCCTTCTATGGTGTGGCTTCCAACTTAGTTAACTACCTTACAAGCCAACTTCATGAAGATACTGTTTCATCGGTTAGGAATGTGAACAACTGGTCAGGATCTGTATGGATAACTCCAATTCTTGGGGCTTACATTGCAGATTCTTACTTGGGTCGCTTCTGGACTTTCACTGTCTCATCTCTCGTTTATGTCTTGGTAATTAGCAAACTCTATAACATCTTCAAATTATAAATATCAGCACTCCAATTCTCTATATTTTTCCTCGTCACCAGTTGCGTCTATAGTTAAGACTTAAGCACAAGACTTGTCTATTAAATGGAAAGAGCCTCCAAGATTAAGTATCACATCAATAAGCTCTTCGATGTGAAATTCCTATAACACCTACATTCATAATCCTCACATTCCAAGAGAAAAAAATTATAAATTAGGATGAGTTATAAGTTATGTAGGGAAAAAATCCATATGTGAATAGACAAAGAGAAAAAAAAGTTGAGTTCAAATCCTTCCACTCACACACTAGCAAGTAAAATTTATCTATAAAAAAGCATTATAAAGTAGTATATCAATAATGAAAATATTTATCATACATAATTCATTTAAGAGAATAATATTTGTTGTATACTGCTACTGTAATTTAATCGTTATTATCCCTATGATAATTTTTTTAATAGTAACTATTTAAAAGTTATACTAACAATAATAATTTATGATTGATAAGAAAGTTATAATTTTTTACATTGATCATATGGTCATTAAACTATTATTTAATTACAAATTATTACATAAGATTAAAATTCTAATTTTTATAATAATTATTTTAAAAATAATTTATATTTAGCTAATAGTTAAAATTTTATATTAAAAATCTATCGACTTTAAACTTTCTGTTTTTGGTTGGTTCATACACAATTGAACCTAGATCTTTTAAGTAAGGTCAAGGGTTATGATGACCAACGAAAAATACATTTCTCTCTCTTATTTGTAGTACCTGTTTGCGTTTATTTACTCCCAGCCAACCATAGACTTCAATTCCACTATCGGCATTCGTGGGACGATATATATGAAATATGATTGTTAACTGTCACAGATAGTTTAGACAATTATTTATGCCTCTCCTCCACCTTGAATTTATGCAAATGTATGTGATGAAGGGGAATTTACAGGATATTTTGTGTTATGTTTCCTTATTTTATTTTTTAAATTAGTAGGATAGGGAAAAAGTATATTAAATGCTACACACAAATAATATAAGGTTTTTAATGTAGTGGCTTTCGTCTCTCTTTAGAAATATTCATTTCAAAGTATGTGCACGCGTCAGTTTGTAAAAATGGATAAGATATTATATATATATATATATATATATATATATATATATATATATATATATATATATATATATATATATATATATATATATATATATAAGGCTGAATTCCCATGTGGCCATGTGATCGGTAACGTAAGAAATACAATAGATGAAAATGGAAGAAAAATATAAAATTTGCTTTTTTAAGATAAGAGAGATAGAAAAATATATATGAAATAGTAGGATAAAAATTGCACCATTTTAAGTTATTTTCTTTCAAAATTATTCATGCTAAAAAGTTACTCTTATTTCAATGTAGCATAATGTTATTTCTCTGATGCATACCAGGGTGATCACAGTGTATGTAGTATAGTAGTAGATATGAAATGTAGGTTGAAAGTTGAAACCATGTTTATCATCCCTAAAGAATGCAGCTTAATAAATTTGTTTATAGCAAATTAAGGAGCTGATGCACTGACGAGGTAGTTCCACTTGACATGACAGGGGATGAGTCTTCTGACAGTAGCTGTGTCACTCAAGAGCTTTAGGCCAAAATGCAGCAATGGCATATGCAACAAGGCTTCAACCTCACAAATTGCATTTTTTTACACAGCCCTTTACACGATGGCAATTGGGGCAGGGGGAACAAAGCCCAACATCTCAACCTTTGGTGCTGACCAGTTTGATGACTTCAATCCCAATGAGAAAGAGCTAAAGGATTCCTTCTTCAACTGGTGGATGTTTACCTCTTTCTTGGGTGCTTTGATTGCCACTTTAGGATTGGTATACATTCAAGAGAACTTGGGATGGGGACTTGGATATGGAATCCCCACCGCTGGTCTTCTAGTATCACTTCTCATTTTCTACATTGGCACACCAATATATCGTCACAAAGTAAGGACAACAAAAACTCCTGCCACCGACCTAATTCGAGTCCCTATTGCAGCCTTCAGGAATAGAAAACTACAACTCCCTAGTAACCCCTCCCATCTCTATGAGCACACCCTCCAACATTACGTTAATAGTGCCAAACGCCAAGTCTATCACACTCCAACTTTCAGGTCAGCACATGCGGTTTCTCTTTATCAAAACACTATTATATTAATTACTCCTTTTATTCACCTCTTAAATGAATCATGTTTAGTGAATACCCCATGCTAGCTAGTACTACCAAAATTAAATACAGAAGAGAAAAATGGCATTAAATTGCAAACATGTTTCTTTGTTATTATACTTATTTTATACTCAATTTCAATATTTTTCTTTTGTAATGAAAATTGATCTCATTTTTTGGTGTAAAAAGAGCATGGATGCAGGGATAAAGAAAACTGACATCATAATATCTTTGCTCATTAATTAGGTTATGCAATTGGGATGAAACATGTGACAAGAAAGAAAAAGATATAAATAAAAGCGTAGGGAAAATATTTATAAAAATGTTAGAAAACAAAAGAGACGGTAGAAAAATACAAAATACGTGGGGCAGTAGTTTAATAATTTCATTATTTAAATGTAAAGAAATTGACATCATACACAATATTTTGTATGATATCTTTATATTTTTCACTTCTTTATTTATATATACATATCAAAACTAAATGACAGGACGTCTTGTTTCATTTTCATGGTCACATAACAGTTTCCATCTTTTAAAGATTCTTGTCCATAAATTACTAATATGTGGTGGTGGACTGATTTTGCTCGCGCGGGCCTAGAGGGGTAATAAACATGGAAGCATCTAGGAAAGGCATCTTCCATCTTTACCCAACTCATCAAATTGACAAAGAATCTAGAAAATGGTCCATGTCTAAAGATTCCTTGTTCCCCCGTTTTAATCTCTTGGCTCTGAGGCAGTCAAAGTCAAAGGGAGTCTCATTCATTCGGTACAAATTTGTGTGCATATCCAGGATACCCACAATTTGAGGCAAAAGAGTGAGGCATTAGTGGCTACTGTGTCATTCCTCTCATTGAATTCCTTCCATGTGAACAGTTCACACTATCTTCTTTGAGGCCTTCATTCATGACTAGTCACTATCTTTTAGCCAAGTTGTTTTTCACAATTGTGACCACACATGCACCACTGTTGTAAATTATCACAAACAATAGCCATCACATATTGCATGCAAAACACGGTATAGTCCATATTTGTACTCTTGGTTCATAGACAGACAGATCGGATGGATTCATAAGCAGAAGATACTGCTACACAATGACAAAAAAAAAAAAATTCTTACATCATTTTTGTTAGAAACTGAAAACTTATTGTGTTCAGGTTTTTGGACAAGGCTGCAATTAAAGAAGACGGTGCTGGTTCCACAAGAGTACCATTGACAGTAACACAAGTGGAAGGAGCTAAGCTTATATTTGGTATGATCCTTGTATGGCTAGTGACACTGATTCCCAGCACCATTTGGGCACAAATCAACACTCTTTTTGTGAAACAAGGCACCACTTTAGACAGAAACCTTGGTCCTCATTTTAAAATTCCGTCAGCCTCTCTTGGAAGCTTTGTGACACTCTCCATGCTTCTCTCAGTACCAATGTACGACCGGATTTTCGTGCCATTCATGCGCCAGAAAACCGGCCACCCTAGAGGAATCACATTGCTTCAAAGGCTTGGGATTGGATTTTCAATCCAGATCATAGCCATTGCCATTGCTTATGCAGTAGAAGTTAGAAGAATGCATGTCATAAGAACAAACCATTTAGCTAGTCCCAAAGATATCGTCCCTATGAGTATAGTTTGGCTGATGCCTCAGTATGTACTAATAGGGATAGCAGATGTTTTCAATGCCATTGGATTGCTAGAATTCTTCTATGATCAATCCCCTGAAGATATGCAAAGTCTTGGCACTACATTCTTCACTAGTGGGATTGGTGTTGGGAACTTCTTGAACAGCTTTTTGGTGACAATGGTTGATAAAATAACAGGAAGAGGTAACAAGAAGAGCTGGATAGGGGACAACTTGAATGATTGTCACTTGGACTACTATTATGGGTTTTTGGTTGTCATGTCAAGTGTCAATTTGGTGGTTTTTCTTTGGGTTTCAAGTAGATATATTTATAAGAGGGAATCAATAAGGATCAAAGAGGGCCTTTGTGTTCAAATAGAGGGAAACCAAACTTTGGACGCCTCTCTTGGTTTACAAGTGTGAAAGGGTGATATTAAATAACCGGTAGTGTGATATGAAACCTGAATTTTCTTGACAGATTCTAAGGCAAACTGATAAATGATTGTTATTTGAATTTAATTGGCCCCGCCTATAAGTAAAGTTGGAGCCAGAGAAATTCAGATACACTAGTTTGGCTAGAATTACCAATTTATAAATTAATATCTTACTATTCACTAGACCGTGTGAGCTATTCTGTAAAATATTATTTTCCCCCCTTCTTTGCTAATAAAATTTCATGTGCAAATGTAATGTTTCGATATTTCTTTCTGAAGTTTTATTTATGGAATAGATATATTTTAAATAAAGCAATATATCCAATTAGAAGAGCGCATTGGACGCAAAATTTCACAAATTCTGATGATTCAGGGGTGAAAAATATTCATGTCCTTCACGTAGATATCTGAACCGAACCTAATGCGGTGATAGAATGATGAAAACAACTTAAATCGTATCATAAGTTAATTGTAAAGTTTAATTGAGAGCTCTCTAAAGAAAACTTAAACTAGGACAAACATAAAGATTATTTATTGCTCTTCTTTACAGAGGAAAGAAAAAAACTAAGGGTGAAATGTCCAAATGAGGAATGTTAACACCGTATTCTTTTATTGATGGAGACTCACATAAATTTGTGTTTTTATATAAATTTTAACTAAAAAGTATGTTTAAAAGAGTGTTATAAGATAATGTGTAGTTAGTATTTTTCATCTCTGTACTGACGGTTTACATAAGAAATGGAAATCCTCTGTCTGTACTGAGAGTTTGATAACAGTTTACATCAGACACTGCATGTCATAGAAGCCAAAATGATGTTCCAGTACACACTCTGTACCCAGACACAGCCGACAAGATCATGTTACCGGCGCGTCTCACAACAGTGAACCTTGTACCATCATCATCACTGAAGAGAACATTTTCCACTCAGATCCTTTTGCTTCTTGTGCTTAAGCATGACCGAAGGTGTGGGGTAAACTTCATTCTAGTTTCTAGAGGAAAGGTTCTTCCTAGAAAACTACTTATACGTAAATAGAGTTTCATAATGCTTGAGTTTCTGGCAAAAAGCGATAAACCTTCAACCTGTAAAAGCTACCCCCTAACTTTAAAAGAATGGTTGCCAAAAGTTACACTGCACCTTTTAGAGTAAAATATAGAGTTGGTAGCTACCGATGAAAAATCATCACTTGTTTTTTTATTTTATGAAATACAAGCACTTCTATGTACATGATTATGTAAAACATATAACTTCTTTAATTTTCTCTTTCCACCATGTACTTAATAAAATGGAACCTAAGAAGATCCAAATTGAAATAATAATAATAATAATAAAAAAATCCAGACCAAAATTTATTTCGTTTCTTATAGACCAGAAGATTTATTCAACAATTTTATGTATTTAAGCTATCACTTTGTGTGCAATGACTTGTTACAAAATAATTGAAGTTGCACCTATTGATAAGGACAGAAAAGTGACTTCACTACTAGTCATATTATACATACTTAAGCAAAACCTTAAAGAATATATCAATATATTATATATTATGTATGAAAGCAAAGAACAAAGTTGATCATTGTGTATGAAAGCAAAAAACAATATATTATATATTGTGTATGAAAGCAAAGAACAACCGAATAAACTTCAACTGAACTTTTCCTTTTTTATTTTATTAGCACTAAGATTAGACATATGCAGTGTGTATGGTCTTTCTTCCAGTAGTTGCATAATGAAGAATCAGAACCTTTGGAAAACATTGCAGATTTTGATTTCAAATTTACATATTGGCATGAAAAAAAAATCTATTTCTAGCAATGGCATGATGTAATGACATCTCAGAATTCAGCAAGCATTCTCAACCAAAATTATGTACAATATAGTATTATAAATATCAACAATTCAATCGCCACAGGAACTTGGTCACAACTCTAATTAATTCAAAGCTTGAAATCAATTCATCTTTGACGGAGTACACAACTTTGCTACTGCAGATGTTGCTCACCTTGCCAAACACCAACAATATCTTTGAGAGCTGGTCTCAAATCCTCTTTCAATATCTTGTAGTATTCTGATGTTTCGCCGCAAGACTTCTTCATCTCAACCAAATGAAAAGATGGGGCAACCTCAAATATTTCAGCATCAATACAAAGTGGTCCTTTTCTACCTTCCCTGGATCTCTCCAATTTCAGCAACCCTCCATCCTTACTTATGTTCATCCTCAAAATGTGGGCAATACCCTCCATTGTAGACATGATTGATGAGGTAGAGCTCATAAATGTAAATTTGGTATCTTCCAGTTCGACATTCCTAGCAAACAGGCCAGACAAGTCTAGCCCGGCAGACAAAGAAATTATATCAAAAGCATTGAAATGTGTAGGCTTAACCAATGCTTGATCAGCCTCAACAGCAGCACTCGTATTCTCGCACAAACCATAAACTAGATCAGAATCAACTAATGCCACATTCGTAGCCTCTCTTTTCACTTGACCAGATTTGGGTTTGAACCCTTTTCTGAACCAGGAATTTTCCATAACTTTTGCCATGGATATCCTGGTATCTGGGTTGGGGTCAAGGATTTTTGCTAACAGTCTGCGCACTTCAAATGAAAACCAGTTGGGACATTTGTATTCTGCCTTGCCAATTTTCTTATACAGTGACATAAGGTTCAAATCATAGAACGGCAAATGACCAGCCAAAAGAACAAATAAGATCACTCCACAAGACCATACATCAGCTTTTGCTCCATCATAGCCCTTTCTACTTATAATCTCAGGAGCTACATATGCAGGAGTTCCACAAACTGTATGCAGCATGTTGTCTTGACGATGAGACTCAACAAGTGCACTCAATCCAAAATCTGCTACCTTGAGAACTCCATTCTCATCCAAAAGCAAGTTCTCTGGCTTCAAATCCCTGTGATAAACACCCCTGCTGTGGCAAAAATCAACAGCACTGACCAATTGTTGAAAGTATTTCCTTACATTGTCCTCACTGAGTCTACCTTTAGCTACCTTGTTGAAAAGTTCACCTCCTTTGGCATATTCTATTACGAAGTAAATCTTGGTCTTCGTGGCCAAGACCTCATAAAGCTGCAAAACATTGGGGTGTTTAACCAGTCTCATAATAGATATCTCTCGCTTGGTTTGATCCACCAGTCCAATTTTTAGAACTTTCTCCTTGTCAATCACCTTAATGGCAACACTCTCGCCAGTTTTGAGGTCCCTTGCATGGTAAACCTTTGCAAAGTTTCCTTGACCTAATAGTTTCCCAAACTCATACTTGTGCATCAATAAATTCCCTCTTTTCTCCATTTTGAAGCACAAACCCTCAAACACAAATTAAGCACCCCAGTTTTCTAAGCAAAGAACCTTTCTCTCTCAGTCAAGAATCTGCTTGAGATTAACCTTGAAAAAACCCCAGCAGAAGCAATTTCAGTGTGTATTAGCAACACAATAGATGAAATACTGTTTCGCCAGAGTCCTTTCACCTCCTCAAGAAGCCACCAAAAAACACACTTGGCATAAAAATGGGCTTAGGGAAGGTGCTCTTAATGTTCAGGCGCGTATTTCATCATCCCAGTGTCAATGCAAATGCTCTCCCTGAGAATGAATAACAAAAACAAGTAACATAGACATACATGAAGGTTCCAACTTCCAACAGAAACACATAAGTGAAGTAGAATTAAAACAGAAACAAATTCATGGAAAGAACAAGGGGTATTACGAATAAAAACTTGAACAGACATAAGGTTAGAACTAAATCAGATGATCGTCTGAAACCAAACAAAAGAACAAGGAAAAACCAAAACGAAGCCGTTCACTTTCCCTTGATGGATCATAAAAGCAAAATGTAAGAAAAGTCGAAAGCAAGTTGAGGAGAACTCAGTTGAATTACGAGAATGAAGAGGCAAAGAAGAAGAGAAAAAGAGTGTGAAGAATGGAAAAGGAGAAAGCGTTACCGTTTGAAGGGAGAGAGAGAGCCTGGAAGAGATCCAACGTTAGACACGAAAAAGCACAATGCTGTTGGAAACAATTAACACTGAAGTTATATAGGACTTCCTTTGGTATCCCTACGTTGTCAAATACAATTAACACTTAACACACCAGTTTCAGTTTTTTACTCCATCCACCTCATCTTTCACTGTTTTTTTGTCTTTCCACTCCCATCATTGCATGGGGTTTCAACTAAAACTCACTTTCTTCACCACATTCAGTAACAAACTCTAAACCCCCAATGTTTTCTTTCTATTAGCATATTATATTTTGGATCCTTATTGGCAACTTTTAAAGTTACCATACATACTTTTCTTTTATAAAAGTGCGTCCAGAGTTCTTGAACGATAATTCAAACAACATACACTACTAAATTTACTCTCTAACTTATTTTTCCTATATAACCTAATTTTTAATACGGGAATCATTTTCTCTTCGCTCCCATTTTCACTCAATTAAGAATATTTTTTTTAATCTAGGATTATCTTCGGATCTCTATCTTTGTCCGATTAAGAAAAGAATATTCTTGGTTTATCTTATTATATTCATTCACATTATTTGCATGGTGCTTTTTAGTTTTTTTTTTCTTTTAATCTTTTAATAGGTGTTAAAAGACAATGTAAGATTTAAAATAACTTTTATCTGTTTAACTAATTGAGTTAGCCGCAGGTTAATTGTAGTTTTATTGTAGTTCAAACTTGAAAATAATCTTATTCAAGAAATAATAACCTATTCAAGAACAATACAATGCAATAAATTCGCTTCAAAATTAAGGTTTCAAGCTGGCAAGCTTATAATTTGATAGACTAACCAGCCGAATACTAATTCAAGAACAACACAATAAAATCTTGAAAAACATCAAAACATTAACTTCATAAAATTAATAATAAATTTTATTATTTTTCTTGAGAAATATAAATATCATATTGTCTACCCACTCTCTAATAAATTAAAATTTGACACTTTACACTGTTTTTTTTTTTACTTTTGTTAAACCTCCGTTAGCTTTAGTTAAAAATAAAAATGTTCTTAAAGCATTATAACCACCCATTCAAAAATGCAAAATTTTCATTACAATAAAATACACACTTTCACATCTTAACAATTACAAATATATTATATTATATTATATAATAGTAAAATAAAATTGAACACGTGCGAGGTTTAATCCTTAAAGAAGTCTAGTTTAATTGGGATTGAGCAGATGTGTCAAATATTGTGGACTCTTTGCATTTTTGCTCAATTCTTATAGGTAAAAAAAATAGTATTTAATTGACTTTATTAATACATAATTTTATAAATATTTAAATAATTTGGTATGCTTATTATATAATATTAAATATTATATTTATTAATTAATTATAATATATAATTTATCTTAATAATATTATATTTATTAAATACAATATATTTATATAATTTAATAAATATAGTATTAATATATTCACAAAAACAAAGCAAAAAAAAGTTAAATAACAAAAGAAGCATAAACATGATTATTGAATTGTATGAAGGGAGAACCTGGATTGTGGTACGCCTAGACAGAATTGAGTCAAAATTCTTTACTGCTTCCTCGCTCCCAGCCTTCAGCAAATTCCAGAAAGGTTAGCCAATTGCTTAATTTAACCAACAAGAAAAGAACTAATAATAGCGTGTTTGGAAACACATTTGTGAAGTGAAAAAACGCAAAAGGAACTGACTAGTAATGTTCACTTTAACGTAAAAAAAAAATCACATATTTCGAAACACGCACTAAATTAGAAAAAAAAAAACATATATGCAACTCTTTGAGGAAAAGAATAGTGACGTGTGAGGATTGGGGAGGGTAGCAAATGAAAACTAACCCCAATTTTGATTTTGGTTTAGAGGTGCAACAGGAAACGCCTCGTTTTAAAACGTAAACATTATGGGTTGGTTTCAGATATGATATTTATATATAAACATGTAGACTTAAGATTTTGATATCAACGTGCACGTTGCCCCTGCATGCCAAAATTTCAGAGTTCGATGTTAAGTATCATTAAAATCGTTGAGTGTTGTTTTCTTTGGTTTTGAATTTTCCCTCTATTTCAAGCCAAAGTGGACCCACTGCTTACATGTATCTGATCTGGATTTGGTACCTTAGCAGTTATCACATTATTTAATTTATGGTATTATCATCATATATCCGTATTTCTCTTAGCTGTAGGTACCTTAAGTCTTTCACTTGGTTGCTTTTAGATACCTTTTTTCAATTAACAAAAACGCCAAGCCAACCAGTTTGCACAGATGAAAAAAGTGTATCAACCTACCCATTCTCATTAATTATACCATGTTTATTGGTAGACAATATGCATCCAACGGAAGTACTCGCAATTTTTTTTTTATATGTCTAAATAATCCATTCTTTTTTTGTTTCCTAATTGTGAGTTGCAAAGGAAAATATTTGACTAGCATATAAATATGTAATCCACTTAATGAAAATGGAACAATAATCTCTTTTGCGAAAAAGAGTACAAAAATTTAACTAACTAAGAAAATAAACGAGTAACATTGCTTGTATATTTTTTTTTTTTTGGCATAGTAATCAGGACTTGTAAAAAAAATTCTAAATTAGGTAATTCAAAGAGTTTTTTTGCAAGTTTGGAAAAAAAGCAAACTTTTGAGAATCCAGATTTACAAAAAATAAAATTCTTTGAATTATCTAATATAGACTTTAAAAAAATTTAAATAATTCTGGATTTGATAAAAAGAAATTTACAAATCTAGATTACTCATTTCGGAGAGTTACTTAAAAATATTTTAATAATGTAAGTACAAAAAGAAATTTATAAAAGTGTTAGGAGAAAAAGTCAAGTCTGAGGTTTCCTTTTGTCCTTACCCAACCTGAAACTTCAATTGGGTCATTTATATGAACTCAAATATGACCATGACCTGATGAACAAGATGAGGCTGAGTAGGTGAGCCAAATGGTTATTCCAATATACTAATTAAATTGTAGAATAAAAGGAATATAAAAGTTTAATTAAGGTATAATTTTGGACGGAATTTAGCATGGAACACTTTGATAGGTGAATAATTTTTTACCCGTTAGATTAATCGTAGGTGTATTATATGATGAAGTAGCAGCACTAATGATCCTGCTCTCTTTGCTCCTTCTTTAAAATGTGGACATGTTGCAGGTTTGCGGAGAAGGAAATGAAGGGTTGAGAAAGAAGGAACAATCAACACACACTCTCTCTAATGACTATGAACAACGGACAAATGCATTCACATTTGACAGTAAAGGTAAAACTCCTCACCAACAAAGAAATGAGATGAAAATAAAAGCATATAGTATTGCCACTTCACCATAACAACATACACACACTTAATCTAACAGGCAAAACAAAATATCTATCATCAACCGCCTACGAGAATAAATTGTTTTTCTTTTAGTATGTTTGTTCAAAAACTATTTGAAAATAATTAATTTTATTTGGATATAATAAAAAATCAGTTTTTATAAAGTAGAAGAGTGTAAAAATAATTGAAAGAAAAAACGAGTTATAAGCATAAATTACGAATTTTTAATTTCTTAAAAATAACTTATTCTTTAAAAAATATTTTTTCAAATATAAACAAAATCCTCAAACATCATTTTTAATACAAACAACTTAAAATTATTGGAAAATTGTTGAAATAAGTAGTCCACGATAACATATGTCTAACTTGCAATATAAATTTTGATATTACGTTATATAAAATATTATCCATAAATGACTTTTTAAAGAATAAATAAAAGTTTATAGAAATTGTTCAAAAAATGTACATTTTAAAGGAATCTGGACAATATATAATATACGAACAATCCCAAGCATAATTTGAATATATACTAAAATATACATCAGATTTAATTTCAAAACTCAAATCTATCCAAATAAAATTTGGTGAAAAGTTGGATGTGTGAATAGGTAAAATCTTGTTCACCTCTAGAGTGGGACCGAATCAACCTTCAATTGACACATTATGCATACCTAGATGACTCAGTTGCACAACTTTGAGAATGTTGTAATTGGTTCTTCATTATTTTATTTTATTTTTACAACAATCAAATGTCTTAATTTTTGTAATTGAAAAAATAAATCAAATTCCACAATTAGTTTATAGTTCTATTACTGACAATTTATATTTACAACTAATAACTTATATAGGTGATTATAGCACTTTTAAATTATTATTTTTTTAATTACATATCCTCCACTAGAAATAATTCTATTAGAATTTTTTAGAACTGTTATAAATGACAAACTTTCCTCACTATTTATCACAGCACTCAGGATTTGAACCGAAGACTTTTATTTATCTATTTTGGTAATGACTGCAAGTATCCTTTGTTACTTTATATTTTGTTTATATTGTGATATTTAAGTAAACTAAATTCAGAAGTGAGTTCATTAATAATATTCTCTCTCTGTAATGTATAAGGCCAAGTACAAACATCATTGTTTGTCCCAAAAATTTATCGTAATTAGATGACAGATTAACAGACGACCTACTTTTCTCAATTAGAAAATTTGGGAAATTAGTTACTGACAAAATGCATTAGGGAACCAAAATCACAGATTGACCATAGTGAAGAGACTAAAAGTGTAACTAAACAAAAAATTAATTAATCATAATTAGCAGCTTAGTATCTGATTGATTTAGCAACCTCAAAAAAATGTGCAACATTCTCCTCAGGCGTCCCTACTTTAATGCCATGACCAAGATTCAAGATATGTTTCCCTCTACCTGCTTTTCTCACAGTATCATTTATCCGATCAGTAATGAACTCTTTTGAACCAAAAAGAACACCAGGGTCTACGTTCCCCTGAACAGCTATATTGGGTCCAAGTCGCCTCCTACCATCAGCCATATCAACTGTCCAATCCAAGCTAACTACATCCACGCCTGTCAAAGCTATTCTTTCAAGCAAGCCCCCAGACCCACTTGCATACAGGATCAAAGGGAGTTTTGGATGGCTTTTCTTCACAGTATCAATAATCTGCTTCAAGTAAGGCAAACTGAATTCTTCAAAATCCACTGGACTAAGTTCAGTTGCCCACGAATCAAATATCTGAACAGCTTGAGCTCCATTGTCAGCTTGGTATTGAATGTATCTTGTCATTGATGTTGCAAATTTCTGCAGTAGTGAGTGCAAGATCTGTGGACAAATCACAGATGAGTTAAAGAATAATGAAATACTGCAAATTTGAGTAACAAATGACCTTCCTCTTGGCTAAGCCTAAGTAGACTCGATTTTAATCAAAATGATCAAAATTCATTCTGTTTTATCAAAATGTAAAAAAGCTCCAGTAATGCATACACACAAATAAAAGACCGAAGAAAGACAACAACCTAAACAAATACGGTAAGATGAGCCATGCTTTTTTTTTTTTTGGTAAGCAGTAACATGAGCCATGTTAACTGCTTTCCAGTTCAACCAGAGCTAACTTTCTAACTAAATGACCAACTTATGGATTCGTTGGTGACTGATTTGATCAATCAGTATATTTCAGGTTTTAAATGCTGAAAATACTAATCTAAAACATAAAAACGAGTTGACACATGCAACGAGTTTAGTGTGCCTGAATGATAAGGGAATATAGTTGAAATTACCTTGGATTCAGAGAAAGCCAATTTCTTTATTTTTGAGAAGTTTTTTGATGAACCACCTTCAACCACATATGATGCCAGGGTAAATGGTGCCCCGACAAAACCGAGGACTGCAGCTTTATTATCCACCTGCAATCAATATTTGGAATTCTATAAGATAGTATACGGTATACCATAGGGAGGATAATACATTAGGTCACAGAAAATAATGATAAAGCAACAATAACAAGAAATTTAGATGTCAAATATTTAGTGTCTCTATGAAGGTCCACCATTTACTAGTGCATGAAACAACATTTTAACGCAAATAGGAAATGCATATTAACTGAGTATCTTAATAGCCACCTGCAGAGTAGACAGTTCAATCAAACAGATAGTTCTGTGTTTCAAGATTATATGTTCCTCCAAGTACCAAGTGAGATATGTCTTCAATCACATTTTCTTCATCATTCCATGTCATTAGTTATTACAACCCATCGCCTATGATTCACAACCAATGAACATCCATAAAATACAGAGAGTTCCTTTTAACTTGAGTAAATATAAGGAATTTCCTGTATTATGGTACTTGACTCAAGACACATGCTTCAGCTATAAAAATGAAATGGGGCGTAAAATGAATAAGCAGAAATGCAACAGAACATAGGACCAGTCATACCTCTTTCCTCAAAATTTTCAGTGCTTCACCAACATATGGAACTGATTCTTCAGGAATAAACTCTCTCACTTGATCGACCTGGGCAGCTGTGTGAATAGGATCAAATATAATGGGACCCTTACCCTTCACAATATCAAAGGGTATATTCATTCCAGAAAGTGGAGTAAGAATGTCTGAGAATAAAATCACCTGTCACAGAATCAGTGCCAAGCAAATTATTATGGCAACAAAATCAGAATCATCAGATAAAAAGTGTGATTAAAAAAATGCCTGAAAAGGCATAAGTATATCAATGAATGCCAGAGAGTTATCTTACTCCATCAGGCTTGAAAACATGCCATGGTTGCAAAGAAATTTCCACCACCAGATCAACATTTTCAGATCTTTCACGGAATGAAGGATATTTCTCACAGATGGTTTGATAACTCTGGTTAATAAAAGTTGGCAAATTAGATCTAATTTCCATATATAAGACATAATTACTAAACTCATAATTCATAAAGAACAAGAAGCCAATCAATTTTATATTTAGCGGCATTTAAAACTTGATAGATGTTGGACTTCAATTTACAATGGAAACAAATAACCATGGGTCATAACAATTCAAACAAATTCTTGGGCTAATTTCAAAAAAAAAAAAAAAAAAAAAGAAACTCTAGAAAAATTTCTGAAATGGAGATAAAATATTAAACAATCCACCAGCTGAGAGTTAACAATAACAAGTCCATTTACAACAAGGCCATGTTTGAATAACTTCTCTATAAGCACTTAAAGGAGAAAAAATTAAGAAAAAAAGAACAAGTTTCTCTCATATGTTAAAATTGTTTTAAGCCCAAGTTAATTTGAATTTTTTTTTCTCATGCAAAAGTTGATTATAGCTTATACATAAGCTAATTTTAAGTTATCAGAGAAGCTTATCTTATTTTCTTCATCTATAAGTGTTTGTTTATATGTAGTTCCTTTTTCAATAAAGCAACAGAATACCGGAGCACAGGTGAAACAAAGTCAAGTCTGGTCTTTCATTCTGGTTGGTTGAGAAAATACCATACCAGGCTGTCCTAAAGCTAAAATTAAGTTTAACTTGTACAAGTGTAATAGATCCCCAAATACAGAACCATAAATCAGAAATAGCAGCATGAACCTGCCTTCATGTACCTCCCTGCTTGTCTCATGAGCCAAACCGGGGGTCTTTCAACATCTACCCCACGAACTGCATTAAGCAAAAGCGGTTCAGCAGCAGCAGCAGTAGATTTGGGTTCTGCAACAGTTCCTGCACAACACTCAGATATAAAATAATTAAAAGGGATGGTCAAGTATGAATAATGGGCTATTAAATTAAAATAAAAGAAAACCCTAATAAGGAAGAGAATGAAAAAACCTTGGAGGGTGCAGGAAATAGGGGCGGTGGATTTGGTGGGAAAAGGGCAAGGAAAGAAAGAGGTGAAGGGAGTGTTGAGGCACAACATGTTTGAAATGAAGAGTGTTTGATAGAAAGAGAGTTTGCACTTTCAACTTTCAAGTTTCAAGTTTCAAGGTATGGGAGAAGCCAAGATAAGGGAACGAATCAGATTAGCAATTCGCCAATGCCAATCCCCAATTTGTTCCGCTTTTGCCATGTCACCAACTAACTCTTCCACGGAATTTTCTCACACTCGCTTCAACCTAACACCTTCTTTCCATTCAATTTTCAAATTTCCATACATTACATCAAAATTAAGGATATATTAGCTTCACTTTGTTTTTAGATAATATATTTTTTTTGTTTGATATTTTTTATTTTTAAAAAATAATATTGTTAAATTTAATTAATTTTAAAATAAATATTATAAATTATTTATATATATATAGTATTTTTTAAGGGAATGAACGATACTCCCCTGAGAAATTTATATATATAATTTAAAATATATTTATATTTTTTTATGATTTTGTTTCTCATAAAATCTCACCTAAATAAATCCAAAATGATTGTTATTATATTTAAAAAGTTACTATTTAACGTTTAATTTTTTATAATATTTAAAAATAGATATTTTCAGTAAAAAAAATAGATAATAGAATGTATTACCAGTTAAAAATTATTTAATTAATATTATTGGCGGGTATTAATAATATTTTTTTAAAAAATTATTTTTAATTTATTTAGATACAATTTTAGTTTTTAAAAATTTCCAGAAATCCTTTTTATAAAAATGTAATGCAATGAGAAATACTTCCAATACATTATCTGTCCAAAACAAAACAAATGCAGCTTTAATTTTTGAAAAAATTAAAATGGTTGATGTTTCTAATTTTTAATGTAATATTGATTTTTTTTTTCAATTTCTCTCCACATAATTATTTATTTTATTTTATTAGAGCATCTCTAACACTAATTGCTTACCAAAAATTTTAACTCATTTTAAATAGATCTCACTATACCACATCACTCATAAACAACTCATATCATTTTTTACTAGTTTTGATGGATGATGAGTTCTTATAAGCAATTCAAACTTTTATAATTTTTTATTCCAAGTAACATATTTTGGCAACTTAAAAATTTAATGTAATGATTATATATAAATGTTAATTTAATGCAAAGCCACCAAATATTAGCTTTGACAAGTTAAGCATTATGCTTATATAAGAACCTACTTGTTTTTAACAAACTTGCTTTATCTTGTCACTAAATTTCAATGCGAGTTGTTAATTATTAAGATCAAAAGGTCTATCTATTCATAAAACTCTAAGAGTTCTTATGAAACAAATGATATTACGTTTAATCATTTAGTTGTTATGAAAGATGTAGGCAGATGAAGAATCAGTTATATCAAACTTAAAATCATATATATAATCAATTGTATAACAATCGTCACATGCTAAAAATATCATAAGCATCTAAAAGCAAAGCATAAAAACTGTTTATGGGTAAGCAATAGATGCACCAAAAGCATCTAGTTAGACACAAAAGAAGTGTCTAAGAGTAAGCACTAAGAGTATGTACTATGTAATGCTAACAAGTGTCTTATTTCAGGCATTAACTTGTCCAACCATACAAATATCAAAAGCATTAGATTCTAAGAGTTTAAGAAGCTCCTATGCAGTACAAAATATGGTAAGAAGAAAATTTTTTAACTTTATATTTATTAAACATAGAACCTTCTATTAGTTATAACTTTGTAGAATGATGCATCAAATATAACCCGACGACATCTCATCAAGTCAAAAGAAGCTCATCTATCAAAGATGATTCAGATCTAGATATGATCAAGCTCCCTACATTCAAAAACCTCATTTGTTTCTTCCAATCAACATGTCCTCTTTACAATTATTGGACTTCTTACCCATTATCTCCTTGTCCTTACCTTTCCCATTCGCTATACTCAGTCCCACCATCATGACTTTAGGTTTCGAATCTTGGAACTTCAGAAACCTTTTGTTCCAAATTGAGGTCGGTACCTCCTCCAGTGTTATTGTCTACTCGTTTATGTATATCAATATATCTATAAAATGTCCAAAGGACTTCGACAACAAATTAAGGAGAATAACAACCTTGTCTTCGTCTTCCAACTTTACATTAACATTCTCGAGAATGTTCACAATCTTTTGAAAATATACAAGTTGTTTTCGTATCGTTCTTGACTTTTTCATCTTAAAATAATAAAGTTGTTTCAAATAGAGCATGTGAGCCAAACACTTTATCATGTACAAAGCCTCCAACTTTGCCCATATCCCAGTGATAGTTCTTTCTTTGGCAACTTTTCTTAGCATCTTATCCCCAAGGCACAACATGATTGTACTTCTTACTTTATCGTCATTTTTCTCTTCATCACCAGCGTCAAAGATGGTGACATGGTCACCTCCCCCTTTAACCCTTATTCACACCCCTGTTGGATCAAGATTACCACCTCTGAAAAGTATCTTGATGTTGAACTTCAATGTCTTCTTTACTAATCTTTCTTGGTTGTTTTTCCTTTCTACAGATGATGACACTTGTTGAGTTTCTTAACTAAAAACACGCACAAGAACAATAAGAATGTCAAGTGATTCATGAACACAAGAACAAAAGCAAGAATCAATAGTGAGAACGAGAGAAAACAAAAAAAAAAACTCTAACTGAATGAGCATAAATGCATAGTGTTAACAGAAAATTGTTTACAAGAGGTGTGTGTATATATATGCTTACAAAATGTCAAAAGGTATAATAAAAGCTATGGTCAAAAGCATAATCAAATTATCTACATATGTGAGTACCAAATGACCCACTCTAAAGGCTTTCATAAAATGATCCCACTAAATACTACTTTTGAGACGCTTTCACCAGACACAACTATGAGATGGTTTCACCATATGCTCTCACAAGACGCTCTCATCCTACGTTGTCACAAGACGCTCTTGCCAAGTGCTCTCACCTCAAATGAAAGTTTCTGCCTGATTCACTCACAAAACCATGAGAAACTTTCATCTTCTAAAGATTCTGAGTTAACATGAACAACCAAGAGTACTTAACTTACAAACCATAAGAAATTTCCACCTTTTGAAAATTTTAGGTAAACATCATTATAACTTAATTCATCCTCTATTATTGCTTTTGGTAAAGTTTATCTATTTATTTATTTTGTATATTCCTCTATTACCAATTACTTATTTTAGTAAACTAATTGAAGTGAAATCTCCAACAAAACTATCTTATCAATTACAACTAGCTTATAATCACCAGATAACTAATACATCTTAGAATTATGAGTTAGAAGGTCTAAATCAACCAACAAGGATAATCTCTAATAATTAATACATTATTTTAACTTTATCATTAAATAGAATGTCAATAGTTTTACTTTTTACACGTGCTTAGTTGATTGATTTAATTTCAAGAGTCAATTGAAAATAATTGATTTACGATTAATAATCAAATCTCTTAAATAATACTAAGAGTGTAACACTTATTGATAATGTAAAAAAAGTTTTATTGACATTTAATTATAACTTTTCTTTTATATGATTTTTAAAGTATTAATTAGTAAATTCAATCAATTTATTATATATAAAAAATTATAATTAAATTTTAGTGTAAAATTTTTATATACTACCGATATATACGTGTTTTTCTCTTATCCTAAACTTTTTGTAGTAAATGAAATTTTCAATCATCTTGAAGGAATTAAGAATATAATAAAATCTTGAATTTTACTAAACTCTGGTACATGAAAATTAGAATTTGACAAACATTTAAAGAAATAAAAAATATAGTATTTAAAAAGTTGATATTATTAATTATTAATTTAGTAAAGAATTAGAAAAAAAAATTGTTGAATATCAAGGTACGTAATAAATTATTGTTTAGGGTGTATCGATAATAATTTCTTGACTTAAATATAATTGTACCTCCTTATTTTGTGAAATATAAAATCTTGTATTAATTATTAATTTAGTAAATAGTTGAAAATAAAAAAAAAATGAATATCAAGGAATGTAAGAAGTTATTGTTAGGGTGTATCGATAATATTTTATTGATTTAAATATAATTTTACATCTGGCAAATATAAAATTTTGATTCCTATTTTGAAATAGAGATATTTGATACTTCTATTTTGTCAGATCCACAATTTTTTTCTAAAAATAGAGATATTTAGTTTACTATTTTTTCAAATCCAAAATTTTAGTCTAAATTTCAAATTGTTACATTTATTTTCTTTATTTTTTAAATTTCAATAATTTAAGCTACTTTAAAGATTAATTTATTTAGAAAATTTTTCTGAAATTATGTAACCAAACTTTATTTTTTAAAAATAAATCATAATGCATTACTCTTATATCTCATTTTATATCTTAATATATTGCACTTATTTTATGAAAAATATATCGAATAATTTTTTCGAGTACCCTTTGAATTAATCATAAGACACATAAAGGATATTATACCAAAATGATAAATCTCTCCACAATCCTTTGGACAAATAAAATAGACAAAATTGTGTATCAAACTATCGTACCTATTCAAGGTCTTGATAAATACATATTTCAATAGAACCTTGGTTAGGTTTAATTTAGTAAATTTTAGAATAAACTTGGACTTGAACAAGGTTAGGCTAATTTTGAATTAATTAAGGATAATCTTATATGAACTAAACTTTTAATTAAAAAGCTCAAGTTCATTCCTACATTTATATATAAGATGTAATTAATGAAGTTTGACTTACACTTTTATTCTTTGACTTACATTTATTGCATCATTATTACTTTGAATCAAGACCTTAAGGTTGGAGTGTCTTTTGCAAATATTTCCACTGGTTCAAAGAAATACTTTTAGTATTTTGAAGAATAAATGTTGAATATTTTCTAGTAGTTTTTAGTTATCTTGTAGAATATTTGTACCTTTGTAAGTAAAAAAACTCTTTAATTTATTTAATCTCATTTACACTCTATTAACATAAAATGTATTAAAAATTATAAATTTTTTTATAACCTACCATTTAATTAGTTTTGCTGATAATTTTATAATTTCTAGTAAACTTTAATAATAATAAATAATGTATTAAGATAAGAATTCATTTGTCGGTTGCATAATGATAACATCTAGTGTTTGTTTGACAACAATTTTATAAAATTATTTTCAGTATTTTAGTATTTAAAAACTAAAAAATTCGTTTGGTTGCTGTTTTCTTAAAACAGTTTCCCAAAATAATCCTGATTTTTTAATTTTTAAAAATTAAAAAACAGAAACAACTATTGTTTTGTTTTTCAGTTTTCTATTTTTGTTTTGAAAACTCAAAATACAATAAGAATATGTTATTTTTTATTTTTCATTAATGGAATTTAAATATGAACCAGTTTTTCATTTTTACTTTTTTAAAAAAAAATTCAAATATCACTTGTTAGACAAGTTTTTTTTTCTTCTCTTTCATTAGAAAATTTTTTTTGAAAACATTTTTTAAAAACTAAAAAGTAAAATCAACTCAATCAAGTCTTATTATTTCAAAAACTTGTTTTTTGTATTTATTTTTTATTTGCAAAGATTGGTGGTTAATTTAATAGTTTTCTCAAAAAAAAAAAATTGGCTATATGACTTGTCTCTGTTCCCTTCTTCTTCATGCAAACTTTATCTCGAAATTATCTTATAATTCCTAATTCTTGTACTCCTAATCATTTTCAAAACCAAACTGAAAATAAAACCGCAAAAATAAAAAACTGCAAAAAACTATTTTAGTTTAAGATGATTTGGTTTTTTTAATTTTGAAACTGCATGGTTCGGTTCAGTTTATGATTTGAAATGTTAAAACCGCATCAAACTAAACTAAACCGCTTATTCTTGATTATTTTTACAAATCTGCAAAAGGCATATACAATTACTCGTTATTTTCTAAGTTTCTATGATTTTAACTTAATCTTTAATTAGAATTTTTAATAAATATATATTAATTGATAAATAAATATTTTAGCAAAACTATTTGATTTAATTTCATTTGATAAATTTGACGATAATCAGTCAAATATAATGTTTAAATAAATTAATTCTTTATAATTTAACTTTAATAGTTATTATTTTTTATATAATTTTTAAAATAAAAATTTTAAATTTATTTTTTAATACTTATATTTTTGGAATAAATTTTTATAATTAATCTAAATTAAACTAAACAGTTTTTATAATTAATCTAAATTAAACTAAACCATGTCACACGTATATTTTTTTATTTTAATTCAAACTGCACCACAAATACTTTTACTTACAATGTTTGAAATGTTATTCTAAATTTTATAAGGAAAAACAATATATTCACACTTTCTCGTTTATAATCTTCCACTACATTTTTTTTCCCTTTCTTATCACATTTATCATTTTCTTTCTTTTTACCTGTTCCTTTTTTTTTTTTCTTTCGATTTCCCTTTTTCTTCCACTCCAATAAGCTCCAAAATGGATGCATGTTTATCAGGGTCCAAAAGCAAATATATAGTCTGCTTTGCTTCTAGATGCAAAATATTCATATGCCACACAATCATGTTAGGTATCACGATTTAGCTCACCAAACATCAAGATATAAAAATTGGAGGCGGGGGAGGGGGAATCGATCCAAATCCCACTTTGGATGTGACAAAATTGGAAGTGAAAACAAAAAAAGGAATTCACAAAACATACGAGTACAATCAGATCGAACTGATTGCAATTTTATTAGATATAAAAAAAAAATTACGAACGCATAACTATTTAATTACAAGGAAGTTTAGCAGAAGGGGAAAATGTATTAAAAAATGGTGTCTATTGTAAGTTTCCTTTTGGGAGGAGTTTTCTCTATAATCTGCTTCTGCAGGTCCATAAATGAAGAACCCTTGTTAGCAAATAGTCTTCGCAAGTTGATCACAGAAAGTTCACTAAAGTTAGCAACAGTAAGATCAGCCTGCCCCAAATCATACCTGCAGAACATAAATCAGTTTCTAAATACCAAAAGATTAATTTCATAAAAAATATTTAAGTGGTTAAGTGTATAAGTGAATGGAAATCACTCTTGCATTACAACGAAAGGGAAAAACGATTGATTAATGTTATCCTTCACAAGCTGACTCAATCAACCGGCTTCCATGTTATTGCGTAAATGAAAATAATGTTTGCACATAAAAAGCATTAAATTGGAAATATGCATGCCTAACATGTTTCATGAAATCTTGTTTTCCTATTATCATCTTATATTATTACGCATAAATGTGAATTACTCACGCAGGATGGGCTCCAATCAATGCTACAGCCATCATTGTACAATTGTGCGCAGCAGTTACTCCTCTAGGATCATCTTCAAAAACCACACACTTTGAAGGTTTACGATCCAACTGCAAGGCATATATAGGCAAACTGGTCAGAAGCTAGGAGAATATTGTAAAAAGAAAGAAAAAATTTATGGAAGACTTACTGAATAATTAGCCAGTAGAACCTAAACAACCCTATATATAATACCAATGCCACATCTAAAATTCCCCTTCTATATTTGCACTTTAGACCTTTGGAATTTATTGTGAATAGTGTCTGAGGTCACACAATTAAAAGCAGCAATTATTCGAAAACTTTCCATGTTATATAATGATGCATTCCAGATATTAATATAAAAAAATAAAAAAGATACTAGACAAGATATCACCCCCAAAAAATAAAAGCAGAGGCACTCAACATCTCAACCTTTTAAAACTACATCATTCCGGCAACATATTTGAAGAAAATATTTTATTAGAAAAAAACACAACTTAACATAGAAGTTGTTATAAATCCAGCGCTGCTGTCCATGTTTTTGCCATAGAAAGTAGTAGACTACTACTATAACTTTCAAAATTTATGCGATGTTAGTATTTACAATTTAGTAAGGATAAGTGTATTTGTACATGTTGTAAAGATAAGTGCTAAAAAACCATAATAAATATAGCTATAGTAATAATTTCAAGCCAGAATCATTTCATCAAATAGAATCATATGGATGGAATTGTACCTTGACAGCAGCAGAAAGAAATCGATGAGCTATCGACTCCATTCCATCCTCTTCTGTCACAATTGCCTGCAAATTAAAACGAGCCAATCAGCAAATGGCAAGTTTTAGAGCATGTCAAGTTATTTTAAATCTATATACTATATCTAGTACATTAAATAGGTTGAAGCTACTAGCCTAAAGTGAAGCTACCCATACAGGGGCGAAGTAATCAAATTGGGGTTGCCTACAAAAAGCTGGGAAAGACAGTTCCCATCCCTAATTCTCTAATAAGAGAAATGCTAGCACAACACTCTCATAG
Organism: Psophocarpus tetragonolobus; assembly: GCA_037954015.1. Taxonomy (NCBI): domain Eukaryota; kingdom Viridiplantae; phylum Streptophyta; class Magnoliopsida; order Fabales; family Fabaceae; genus Psophocarpus; species Psophocarpus tetragonolobus. The sequence goes on from CM075694.1 coordinate 44,419,839, forward strand.
GATGAGTCATGTAAGTTCCACTAAGTACAGAGTGAGAACTAGTAAATAAGTATTGAGACTCATAGATTTTTACCAATAATGGTGTCTTACTATCATTTCTCTTCCCTATAGTAGATCAAGATCATAAATCGCAGCAAAAGCCAAAAACAAAATGCTTTTTTTCTTAATTAAAGTATGTGATGTTTTTCTTCCTTTCTTGGAGTTGAAACTGCTGTTGTTGCGGAACTTCATGGTGCAATGATGGCTATTGATATAGCTTTCTCTAAAAATTGGTCCTCTCTTTGGCTGGAATATGGCTCTCTTTTGGTAGTCAAGGCTTTAAAAATCATGCTATAGTCCCTTGGAAATTACAAAATTAGATTGTAATTGTATGAATAGAAGCTCTTTTATGAATTACTGTTTATAGAGAAGGAAATGCTTGTGCAGACTCTCTAGCTAACCATGGAATTGTCTCACATGGCTATTTGTGATGGGACTTTATACCTCCCTTTTGTTTTGATAGTTGTAACCACAACAGATTGGATAGCGCCCCAATACAGGTTTCTTTAATTCCATGGGTTTTGGCCTAAACCCCCCATGTGCTTTTTTTTTATGTACTTAATTTATCTTTATCTATAAATTTAGGTAAGCTACAAATGATTCTTGGCGGGTAGGATGCCAATGTTGTTGGCATGTTACCCTCTTAGGTGATGCTTCTGCATACCTTTTGCCAAAAAAAAAAATGCATTTTTCCAAATATATTGACCATGACTCAAACTGCAGTCAAAGCCACAAACAAACTAAACAAGCAACACAGTATTATAATTGGCAATGATCGCCTGAAAAGAAGTAACATCAGGTGGTCTTTCAGTATAACCCATTCAGTAAAAACTTGTTATCTGAGCCAATGTGCTTTTCCATGCCATGATCGGAGAAGCAAGGCAAGAATTAATTTCTTGTAAACTCTTCTAAAAACCAACCTGGAAATACTTGCTGAGCCCCATTCGCTCCAAAGCCTCTAACATATTTCTTCTATCAAGACTTGAAACCACAGCACATGGGATGCGAGCTGTATACACTGCTTCCAACCAGTCTTTAAGGCCAGCAATTGGTTTTTCAAGCTAGACAAAGTTACATTCAAGAAATATCAGATTTTACCCTTTCAAACAATCGAACCTCAACATTAGTCATCAAGATAAATTGGGACAACAACTTACTCTGAGAAGATTATCATGATATAGCTGAGAAAATCTAAACTTTAGCCTATTCAGCTCATTTTCTGCCTTGTCTGAGAGAAAAAACTGCAAATTAAGAAAGTATAATCAGCACAGAAAATATTCAGAGCAATGTTTGAACCTGTTAATGATGATGCTATCTTTAAGAAAGCATGCCTTCATAATACAATGCCCATGTAATATCAACAAACCACAATATAAAGGCAAACTAACCTTATGCAAAACATAATCAGCACCATAAAACAGTAATTTTTGCATATCACTGTCTTCCGGAATATCCATTCCTGCATATGATAATCATCGTTATCAATCTAAGATGGTAGCATATAGCAGTCACAAAATGCTATGGTGGGAAAGTCCATAGCAGTGTGACTGTTATTTCAAGTTTTTTAAAGTTTAATTACTCATTTGGTCTCTATACCTGCACAATCTTTACATTTTAGTTGCTACACCTACTCACTACTTGTTTTAGTCCCACCAATAACTTTTTTAACTCATTTTAATCCCTACACATGCTTTTTAAACCATTTTTGTCCCTACAGATAAAAAAGTCTATATGTAGAGACTAAAACAAGTAGTTTCTGGGTGTAGAAACTAAAATGTAAACATTGTGCATGAATAGGAACCAAATGAGAAATCAAACCTTTTCTTTATATAGATTAGATCATTTATGTTACACTTATATAATTGTAAAAGCTTAAAAATAAAAAACTCAATTCATGACATATGCATAACTAACAATAAAAAATCATAGGAGTAGGACTAAAGTAAAACAAACAAGTAAATAGAAAAATAAATCAAGGAAACAAACAACTCAGAAGACATTCTTATTTCAAATACAAGACATCTTAAACATTCAATATGAAGATGGGCGTTGTACAAAGAAAAAAAAAAAGAAGAAAAGGTTGAGGTACGAAGCTCAAAACAGAGAAAAAAAATGGATAGTGAGAAATACTGGAGACATTGTTGGAGAAGAGTATGTCAAGGAAAGTAGCGAACAAGATTCAGAACACATTCATATTTCAAATACAAGAGATCTTAATAAAAGGTGAAGATGGATGTTGTACAAAGAAAACAACAGAGATATTAGAGGGTACAACATTCAGAACAGAGAAAAAAATGGATAACAAGCATCACTCGATGGGTAGGTGTTGGTTACACTGTCTCTATGGGTGTCATGGAAGTATGGAAACTGTACCTAATTAAGGTTTTGTTTAATGGTTAAGAGAGGGACTTAGAACTTTGCATGTGTTATTTCTAGTACACTTTGGCTAATGTTGATATTTTGTATTTTAGGTAGGTGGTGCCATGAGGCACAACATATTTTTGTTTTATTTATTTCTTTTACAGATAATTAGAATAATCAAACAAATTGTTCTGTTTGCAAAATATTTAATTTCATTTATGTATGCTGTTATTGTGACAATCGAAAAAAATTATTAATATTTCTCAAATAAATTAAAAAGCAGTTTTATTTAAAATTGAACTCCCCATGCAAAAGAAGGTGGTTGTTGTCATGTAGTGACAGTGGGTCATTACATTAGTCCTGTGAAGAGCTGCTACTTTGGCAGTTATTGCAGCTGCAATGGCCACCAATCAAAAAGGCACTGTTATTCAAATTCTGTAGTGGTCCATGGCCACTCGACACTGCTATACTACTACAGTTTGTTATTGATAACTGATGAAAATGTGACCGATTATTCAAAAAGCTTCTGTTATTGAAAAAGTTGGTAGATGCTCAAGTTATTCAAAGGAATGGCTACTGCCATGCTGTTACTGTTTTTCAAAAGCTTGGTGTTTTTAACATATCTTCTTAACTTTCCATTATCATCTACCAACAATGAAGAGGAAACATTTTAAACAACAATTGATGAGTTGAAAAAGTAAAATTCTAATTTAAAATATCTTCCAAATACTTTCTACAAATAATTTGTATTCCCTAATAGACGTATATCAATTGAATGTCCAAACAAAGGAATTATTATTTGTTATACTTTTTATGAGTTGTTCCATTCCTTTATGGAGATTCTGTCTTCTTATTTCTATTTTATACCATCCATCTAAAAGAGCATGCATCTTTGAAGATTATCCCATCTAAAGCCCCAAAGTAATGAAGAATAAGTGTATAAATTAACATACCCTCTTCAGAGGCCAGCTGCTCCCATGCCTTCCTTTTTAGAGCTCGTGTACCAGCCTGAAATGAATTGCATGCTTTTATCAGGCAACTGATTTAAACAAATTGGTTGCATGATATTATGTAAACATAAGGTCATGCAATTCTTTTTCCATGACTCAGCCATTGCAGACAGTCCCACATGTAATTAGCAACCAGAACAATACACGTCTTCCATGCAATTACAATAAATATCATACACTCAACTAGCATTACTTAACATTTTAAAACATAGAAAAATACTATAGTAAAGACAACAATCTCGCAAGGCTCATTCTAGCCCTAAAAATAAGAAGAGCATGAAAAAAATAAAAATTATAAGTTTGAGTTAGAATTACTTACCACCACATTGTCCCAAGAGAAGATCAGACCATAAGCTTCATCTGGCTTCATAGCATAGCGTATGCGGTGAAGAAAACCATCCTGCAATTTATCATTCAAGTAGTCCTATTTTCAAAAAGAAAATTAGCATTTCATTCTTCAGTCATAAATTACAGTATACAGGCATCAGAAAAGTGCCAGTAGGCAATCCATCTAATTTTAAAGAAAAACTAGAAAATTTAATGATGACAAAAAATTCCTTACCACGTCAACTTTTAATGGTCCATCTGCCCTAAAAGTCTCAAAGCCTTCCCCATATTCAGCTCCAATAGCCTGGAAGGAAACACCAACTAAGAAAGGTTACTATCACTTTACATCGATAAACTCACTGCTCCAACAAATTCTGTAATATGGAGGGTAAATGAAAAGTGTAAAGAAAAAATTATCCGTACTAAGAAAACAAAAGTAAAAAGTATTTATTAAAAAAATATTTTTTATTACAAACATCTTAATGAAGGGCATATTGAATAAGTGCTTATCATATAAGCAACTGTGTATAAGTTGTTTCCATTATGTTCCTCAGTCATCCTAGAGTGCTTATTGAAATAAGCCAAAAACATTTCTCCAAACACTTATATCTAAGCTTTCTGAAACAATTGCACAAGTGGTTATGACATAAAATAATTCCAATTAAGATGTAAGCAAACTATTTCAAACAAACCCTTATTTGATGTACTCTTATCAAATAAGAGCCCATTCATAAGCTTGAGACATAACCTAAAAAAAAACCTGTTTTGTTAAACTTGTGTGTGAAACCTATAAAAAAATACGCGAAATGAGTACATATATATATATATATATAACAATATCACGAGCACTTGCATAAGCCGAAATAAGCTCTAAAACACTTTCAGTATCAAAACCATTTAATCCCTGTGTCTTTAAGAAATTAAAATATTTGATATGATGCGCACTAAACACTTATACAGCAGTGCCCTAAGTGCTAGCGGGACTTAAAAGAAAAACCCTAAATCTCGGTTGGACGCAGAACATTAGGAGAGAAAAAATAATGAATTTAAACATTTGAAAAGAAACAGGAAAAGAATAAAAGTACACCTCCTCTACAAAAAGCTTATTGGGCGTGGAATGCAAGCCATTAAGAGAACCAAATTCATCGGACTTAGAACTGCAACGAGCAATTAGGCGATTCTTAACGAAACCCGAACGCTTTATATTCTGAAAATTAGAAGAGAAGAAAAAGGGAAATGACAGTAAATAAAAGAAGAAGAAGAAGATGAAGATGGAGAGAGAGATGAAATTGCATACCGGAAATGAGATGTGGAGAGGAAAAGGAGAGGGTTGAAGGCGATAAGGGTGTGTGGGAGGAATTGCATGAGAAGTGGTGATGTCCATCGTATGCGTATACACCACAAGAAGAAGAAGACCACAAGAAGAAGAAGAAGAAGAAGAAGCTGAGAAGATGAGCACGACGTCGTTGCAGATTGTTGTGTTTCACTCTTACCAAATCGTGATCCTAACTCCTAAGACTAAGGGAGGTTCCGCCTCTCACTTTTGTACTCACTTGGAGTTTCCCGTGGTTGCTGCTTTCTAGTCACGTGACATGTCATCAGCATTCAGCATTCAGCATTCAGCTCTTCCCGGATAAGGAACATATTCAATTCAAATACACTTGTATTTAAAACACAAAAATACCAAAATATTTTCATCACAAAACTATTATCCAATTAAGCTTCTTAAATTTTTTATCACTCTACTCCTCACCTCTTTCTTTCATTTTAATTAAACTGTCTTCAAATAAACTGTAATTTCACATTAATAAAAGTTTTTCTCGTTAGGTCCATCACATTTCGCTTTGAATGACCTTATGTCCAATCTCAAATATACAATTTACATTATTAAATTAAATTAGCTAAATTTTATATTTTAGTATAAAAAAGATGATAGTTTAACATTTGCATAACCCCTGTTAGAGCAATATATGGTAATAGTCAATATACTCCTCAATTGTTAAAATAAATTAATTTATGAATATTTTAATAAATAACTATTTCTTTTATACATTCACTCATTCTTTTTAACATTTATTATCATTGGCTTATTTTTTCTCAGAAATCTCATTAGCATTCATTTTTTAAAACATCAATCTAAAATATTAATATAATTATAAATAATAATTATGTATAAAAATAATTTTAAAAATAAACTTCATATAATAGTTTACGTCAAATTAAAATTATTTTATTTTCAATTGAAAATAATTTTTAATTAAATGTAAATATATGTTCTTCTTTATAAAATATAAAATACATCAATATGCAAATTATATTAACATATATTATAATTTATAAAGTATTATTATATATAATTACTATTTATAATTATATTAATTATGATTATATTAATATATTAGTGAGAGAGAAAAGAAAAAAATATATGAAGAATTAATGTTGGTGAGAGAAAAGGGAGTAAGAAGTCACAGATAATGAATACTAGAAGAAAAACTAAGTAGATATGTAAAAGAAATGATTATTTACTAGAATATCCTTACATTAGTTTATTTTAACAAATGAGATAGTTGGTTATTTTGGAACGTCAGGATGGGAAATTTTAAAAAGGAAATATATTTTATTTTGAAATTTCAAATGTTTTGGATGAGTAATTTTAAAGGAATTTGAAATTCAAAGAATTTTAGAAAAAATTTTAATTAGTTAAAATAGTAGAATTTTAAATCCTTTCAAAATAGTAAGAATTTGAAATTCTTTAAACCTATTTTTGTTTTTACTAAAATCAGTTAAGGTTATTTTTTATTTAACATCGATTAGGGTGGCAAAATAGGGTGAGTTAAGCGGGCTGATCCATTATTCGACCCTTATTTTGGTAGGTTAAATTAGTGTTTTTAACCCGATAATACGTTTTGGCTGCCACGCTTAACCTGCCAATTTAGTAGGCAAAAGGCAGGCCGACTAACTCACCAACCTAACAATATTATATTTTATTTTTAAAAAATTATATTTATATAAATTAAAATATAAAATAAATTATTAAGTTGAATTTATAAAAATAATTTTGTTAAAAAAATAAAACAAATTTTTTCATGAATTTATTTGCCATTTATTTGTATAAATACATAATATTGTCAAAAAAATAAAATCAATTATGTAAGTTTTACTTTTTGTGATTTTTCTCTTTATTTTTGCAAAAGCATGACTTTTTCCAGAAACTAATTTTTAAAAAAAAATGAAATTTTATATTATTTTTTAAAAAGAACAAAAAAAATTCTCAAAATATTTTTTAATAAAATAAAGTTTTATTTTTAGTAGGAATTGAAATACTTTATCTAAACAAGAGAATTAAAATTCAATAAATTTGAATTACCTTATCTAAACAAAACATTTGAAAAATGAAGTTATTTGAATTGAAAGGATTTCAAATTAAATTTCAAATTCTTTTCATTTGTAAAATTTTTTATCCAAACATTATGTAAAAGAATTGGTGCAGGATACTAACGTACTCCAATTAAAGAATAGATAGGAGTATATTAGAAATTATATATAGAGAGAGAGGGGCAAATAATAGTTGATAATATCATAGTTTTGTTAGTAAAGAATTCAAACTCAAAATCTCTCTTTTTTTCCGCACACGTAGATTCGGAGATTTTACTACTAGATTTATCTTATAACTTTTATTATTTTTTAATTGTTAGTTATTAGATTAAGTGTTGTTATTTATTTCTTTTAATTGTTACTTATTAATTTGGTGTTTGTTGGATTGTTAGAGTGGTTTATAACTTTGTTTAGTTCAACACTTGAATGATCATGTTAGTCATTTTGTGAATTTTGATGTATACTAAACAATTTGGTATTTTAGAATAAAATTATGAATTTGTTGTATTTAGCTAATTTATAATTTTTCGCACTACCTAATTCTGTGCATGTTAAACACACTACCGATGTGCTCTTTAATTTTTTAGTATATTACATCTTAATTTTGGAATAATTTCTTATTTTTATCTTTTTAATATAAATTTTATACAACATAAACCAAATCAACTTGGCCATTATTGCTTCAGTTTAGTTTGGTTTAGAGAGTAAATTTTTTTAAATCTAAAGCAAATTCAATTTTTTTTCCTCTAAATCCAAACTAAACTTGCCCGTAAACATCCATATCTCCCATGAGATGAGTATATTTTACTTTAAAGAAGACGGAACCAAACAAAATTATAAAACTTGGTAGTGGAATTTATTTATTTTTAATGGTTGCAGATTTGTTTGATTTAACTTAAAATATTTATTTTGAGTTAATAATATAACTCATATAAACACTAGAAACCCTTTAATAATGTAGTTAGTAAAAATTATATACAGATATAAACTTTATAACAAAACAATTCATGCAACATGAATACACAAATTGTAAGAGTTATTCATATGAATCATTTCAAACCCCCAATACTTCTAACAATCAAATTATCCAACTATAATAAATTACTGTCACTCCAATGCATCCAACCAGAGAAAATCTACTAGCACCATGAAAGATAGATACAGAATCATAAGCCAATCACTCAAACACAACATATTTTACAAAATCAGACACACAAACTTCTACATAAATAACATGAAAATAAACACATGAACCAATAAAGAATGGCTTGGGATGGGAAGATATAAAAAAGCACGAGTAATGGCTGTATTCATCCACGATCCATGCGTAGAGATTGATGATTGAAATTTCATGCCCTTCTCTTATTTTGCCTTGCCAAGGGGAGTGATATTTGAATGAATCCAAATTTCTTCCTCTGTGACATGAACGGCTTCTGATTGCTTCCATCTTTCTCTGTCTTTGGTGGAAGAGTTAGATCTTCCCTCAATGCTTGCAGCATTTGACTCAATGCTACCTTTTGTCTTTCGGTGTGCTCTTCCATCTCCTTTCTTGTAGCATATCCTTCAGGGACCTGCTTTCGGCTAAGTACATCTCTCATCGAAATTGTGGGCCTTAAAGCAGGCTTCGGTTCATTGTTTGCTGTTTTTGACCTGTGTACATCCTGCAGAGAATCTAGACAAATTCCAGCTTGATTAAACTTCTTGCAATTAAAAGCGTTATATTGCTTCATATCATCCTCTGGAATCCATCTCCTTAGAGCCTCCTTAGCAGCATGCTGCTTTCTGTTTGCAGTTTCTACTCTGTTTAAAGCATCCGTCAAGACTTGTTTGCTGTGTTGAACTTCTTCAGTTGCTTCCTCCAACTTCTTCAAAATAGTCAGTGTAGAAATGTTTGTATCATCAACTTGAAACTTGGAATCTATTACCTTCTTCAAGGTTGACTCCTCGGGGATATGAGTGTTGGGGCCTATGGGAGAACGCTCTCCAAAAGCAAAAGTGACTTTACCAGGTTCTGGGAGACCAAATCCTGAAGATATCTCAGCATTAGATAAAGCATTGATTTCAGCAAGTGCAATAGCTTCCGCTGCCCTTGCAGCTTCTTCCATCTTCTTAGCTGCAAGCCACCTCATCTCAGCAGTCTTAACACTAAATCCATATTCTTCATACAAACTTACGGACTTTGAAGGTCCAGATTTTCTTGTTTCAGCCACTTTATTGCAGTGCCCAGAATCAGAATTGATGTTCTTCATAATATTTGCAGGGTTACCAAAGGTGCATTCAACGTGAGATGCTGGTGGATTTAATCTTGCCTGCTCTTGGACCCTCTCTTGAGCAGATACTGCTGCAAACTTTGATGCTAGCTTTTCTCGGGTCCTCTCCAGAAAAATTTTCTCCTTCTTCATCTTCTTATTCAAAGATTCAACTGAGGATTGTATCACCCCAAGTTCATTTATAGTTTTGCCTAGATTTAATTTGGCTTGTTTCAACTCCATTAAGATCACATCAGGTGATGATGACAAAGAGCATGGACTTGTTGGAATTTGCACCATCTGTTCTTGATCATTGACATTATTTTCAATATTTTCCTTATCCATTTCCTTAATAACAGGAGTTCCAACTTGTTCGTATGAATTTACATCTCGAGTTGCTAAGCATTTCATAGCCTCCTTTTGTAACTGTTGCTTCAAGTCCTCCACAATCTTCTTGGTAGCTCCCAGCTCTTCAAGCACGTCAAGCGTTTCAAGCTCTTTGACTATCAAATCCTTCTCCAACTCTGCTGCCTGCTCTTCCACTTTCTTTAAGTCAAAATCTTCAATATTGTTCTGCTAATGATAATCTTCTTCTACATCAGAAAGTAAACTAACAGGGGCAGGCATCGACAAGTACAAAGAACTAACTATCTTACACTTTTTAGTAATCCGCTAACCATGCAACCAAATTCCTTTAAAAAATGAAATAGAAATAAATAATTAAAGCAAGTTATTAATTGTTAAAAAATAGGAAAAAAGAAATTCACTTAGTGAGATAAGGTTTGGTTGACGTACTAGAAAAGGAATACAACTTAAATGCAATTCCTTACATTATTTTTTTTTTTCTGTAATGTTGGCTAAATAGAATTGGAATTTTAGAATTTGCCATAATAAAGATATGTTAAAAAAAAAAAAGTGTTTGACTTTTGAATTGGAATATAAATTAAGAAATAAAATGTTATTGTAACAGGGGAAGAAAAAAAGGAGTTTTAGTATTAAAAAAACATAGAGCAAGATATGAGTTAGAAGAGAAAAGTGTTTTGTATGTTAAAATATAGAGAAGTGTAGGAGAGAGTGTAAATGGTTTAAAGAAATAGAGATAGTTGAAAGCAATGGGAATGGGGAATGGGGAGTGGTGAGTAAAAAAGAGAAGATGGGAAGTACTTACAAAAAATGGAATCCAAGGGGCGCTACCTCCAAAACGGGTGACGGCCTCTTTGACGGAGGCGAAGGGCGGCGAGGTGTCAATCTCCGCTCGGAAATTGACCCTCCGAATGCCATGGGAACCACTGTCGGCTCTCACTTCCCTTATGGCGGGCGTTCCGGGCACACCATCCGCCATTTCCACCAATGCGAATGCGAATGCAAATGCTTAATTGTGGCCAAAGACCCATTGGGGGAATTTATGCGATGGAAGTGCGCTGCTATTATTATGTCGAATGGTTCGAAAAGGGGAACTGAGTCGCCTCGCCACTCGCCACTCGCCACTCGCCACAAAAGGAAAAGGTGCCATTTCGGACGAAGCTGCTTTTTTTAGTGGTTGGTTGTTGCCAGTACCAACCAATGAGAGACTAACACGTATGCAGGCTTTTGGTCTTCCTGCTCCATTGAGTCCGTGATTGCCGCAGAAAAACTTTTCTTTAAAGGACGCCTCTACCTCTTCCACTACCAACTTTCACCATGCACCTCTTCCCCCTCAGTAAAACCATCCCAGGATTCAGTGCATACAAATATTGATGTCAATCATGTTTTTTTCATTAAACTCTGCCCTTTTAATATTATCCAAAATAGGTCCAATAAAATAAATTTAAATAACACCTATTATCTACTTTTATGCTATAAACTCAACTTCAAATATCTAATCTAAACAGTACAACTTTCATTTTTTTTTCTCCTTATTTCAATTAAATCTTTCTTATTTTATTTCTTCCATACATGGAAAGTTCATTTTACATACAATAATTTTGTAAAAACAAAATAATATACTTTTTAATCATTTTAGTTGTGTAGGTAAATTATTATAAATCTTCATGTAGCTGAATTGTTTCTTACAAATAAAAAATGCATTTCAGTCATTTCAAATTACTATTATCTTTACTTATTTTATAGTTTATTTTTTAATAAAATTGAAGACGACCTTAAAATTTTATTTTTTGTTAAAATAATTTAATAATACAGTTGATTGGCATTAAGCCATTAACAGCTTAAAAAATCGCATTTTAGTGCACAATGATGAAAAATCGTCTCTTAAGAAGTCTCTAATAATTATTTTTCCTTCTTTTCCCATCTAGTAACAAGAGCATCAAGTGAGCACGTTTTACCGAGGCAGAGCAAATAATTTAAGAAGTTAACGTGCATACCAAAATAAATAAAAAGATATTATTATAGCCTCTTTATCATAATTTGTCATGATTAGCTCTTTCAGCGGGGGAAAGGAAGAATGCATGCAATGTTGGAGGTTGCCTGGCCAAGAAAAGAAATCTCTGATAATTTGATTAGATTTGCATGAAATTGATAGGGAGATAGACAAACTTCTTTTGTCCTCTATCAGCAATTAAATATGATTTGTTTTTACAGTGACTTTTACTTTTATGTTTAAATTCATTCTTTTTAATATACTTTCTTTTTCCATGAACTTATAATTTTATCACTCAACTCGTAGATTACTTGGCAATAACTATCCATCTTAATCAGTGTCTCAAATTTGAATTCTAATATTAAATGTTCTAAGTAAGAGTTTTGTTGTTCATATAATACTAATCAACTTAAACATCATTCATAGTAGTAAAGGGAAAAAGTGACATAATACATCTAGCTATGTTTAGAAAAAATGATTAAAAAATTAATTAAAAGTTGAAAAAATAACTAGTAACTAATTTTTAAATTGGCTTTGTTAAACTATAAGTATATATTTAGTAAAATAGCTAATTACAAATGTATCTCCGAAGTTTAATGTAATTATATATGTATATATGTTTGTTTAACCATTACTTCACACTCTCAGAGGTATTAGTATAAGGTTTAAAAGAAGTGTTACTTTAATATTTTCAAACATACAAGGGATATATTGTAATGTATATATAAAAATAAGAAGGTTTTGTATAATTAAAAAAAAAATTATGCATATGTAATTTCATTAAATCTAAGAGAACATATATGTAATTCACTCTTAGTAAAATCATCTCTACTAAAACAATATAAAATAAATAAAATAGACATATTTATAAACTATTACTCCTCTGATTTATTCTATTACTCATTTTCACTTTTTTATAATTTTTCAAATTAGCATACGTTTACTTCTTTCAATGCAATAATTACTAGTTTATTTAAATGTTACCCTAAATAAATAATTACATTAATCTAAACTATTTATAATGTTGTGTTAGTCAAATTCTCAACTATTTCAATTAATAAATATAATGTATTGAATATTTTAGTAAATATATTCTATTGACTAACTTATTTATTGTTTTTTTTAATGTGTCAAAAAATCATATCCAACTGATCAAATGAAACAAAAACTTTTGTTCTTATTTACAAGGATAATTAAATGCTATTTTTGTACTATTATGTTTTTTATTTTTAAAAGTTTCATTTTGGTCATTTATGTTTTTAGAGTTTCATTTTTTTTCGTGAAAGTTTAATTAACATAAATACTTGACATGTCTATTAACATTGACTAGGATCACAAGATATAAGTTGGTTAAGGGACAAAGAATGTGGGAAAAAGTCATGAGTTTGATCCTAACTTACTACTAATAAAAACTAATATTATTAACAATAATAATATTTGACCATAAAAAAATTGAATAGGATGATAACCAAATATGTTTTTGTAATGATGTCATTTAAAATGATCCAATTTTGGTCCTTCATATTTTAAATTGGTTAAGGGCTATTTAATTTGAGTGTTTTTAGAAAAATTAAGTAAATTTTTCCAGGAACACTAAGGAAACTAAAAAGCATATTTAAAGACTTAAGTTTTTTAGAGAAAATTGTTGGAAAATGGAAAACAAGTTTTCTAAAAAACTATAAAACTATCCAAAGTAATTTTTCAGATTTGAAAAAAAGAAAGCACAGGTCCATCTCCAACCACATTGAGTTTTCCTTCCCCTTCATTCGCCTTCGCCTCTCACACTTCTTTCATGTCTTTCACCTAAACCTTTACCACTATTTCATTGTTGTCACTCCCACCTCTCATGCTCCCTCCATGCCTCCTACCTTGACCTTCACATATCTTCATTGTCATCTTTTATGTATGTGTCACACCCGACCTCCACCATCTCTTCGTTATCGCCTTTCACACACTTTTCACACCTCCTACCCAGACCATTACCACCTTTTTGTTGTCTCTGCCACTATCACCCTCGCCTTTCTTTCATTGGGAAATGAAAATTGTATGTATCTAAACACATTTTTTTTTCTAATTTTCATACTTTTATAGGAAATTAAAATTTTAAAAAACTAATTAAAAACTATTTCAGAAAAACTAAAAATTTACTAAACAACACCTATATTTTGGTACTTTAAGTTTTTAAAATAGTTTCATTCCAGTTCATCAATCAAATATGCAAAATAGTAAATTTTGGTTCTAACAATTATAGATGATGTTACATTTATTAAATGTAATGAATGATATTAGACAAAAATTGTCAGAGAGGTTTTGCATTAGACACTTGAATAAATACTTCAAAAAGAATTTCTTTAAGCAAATCTCTTGGAAAACTAGTATAAAGTCACACATCCTACTTGGTAAAATAGTATGTCAACTAGTATAAGGAGGTATTGAATATGTTATAACACAATATTGGTTTAGTACGAAATAAAAGTTTAGATCTAAAAAGGAGTTATATAGTTATAAGAAGTTTTTTGCAACTCTATTTGAAAAGACTTTCTTAAAAAGCTTTATGCAAGTAGGTGTTAAATAAAAACTTGTTCGAAATACAAACACAAATTAAAATTTGTGTTATACAGACATACCTTATGATATAGGAGCACACATTCACGTTATGAAATAACTTGTTCTAGTATTATGATGTAGTTTAAAGACAACTTTTATAAACAAATATTTTGTTGACAATTTGGCAAGTGAACTAGTTGTTCATAGTAACCAATAAACATATCAGGTCGTATCCTTGGGACTTGTAAGATATTATATAATTTCAACTACCCTAAATAAAACTTGTAAAATAATATAATATTTTACCGTTCATGGATTTTATGATTTTAATATTAAAAGTTAAATAGCAAACATTTAAAATATAATAGTACAAGAACAAAATTTGAATAGAAATCAGCGAGAATTAATGTTGGATCAAATTTCATCTATCTTGTTCCTTTGCAATCCTTTAATATATGATTTTCATTATTCAATGTTATTGAATTCATTCAACCATTCCAAACTAATTCCCCAACATGAAAAGTCTAAGGATCCTAATTTAATAGTCAATTTTTAGTTAATTAGAAACCTTGTATTAAGATCAATAATTTAACTGACTAACAATTCCAAATATATTTCTAGCATTAAAAACCATTAGCTGAGTTTATTCAAATCAAATTCAGAAAGTGTTTTCCAATCAAATCTAAATAAAAAATCATAAAATCAGTGGACAATTCATCTTAAACATTAAGAATAGAATCAAATTACAAACATGAGATGATGGAATATATATATATATATATATATATATATATATATATATATATATATATATCAAAAGGATTATACACGAGTTTGATAAATTACATTTAATCTATATGCATTTCCTCTTGGGCTAAGTTAAAACTTCCTCTTAGAAGGAAATCAATATTTTCTAAGAAGAAGTTAAACCTAGTTCCATTCATTGAAGATAACCTCTTTATTCTTTTTACGGTAATTAAATGTAATTTTTAACTCTCTCGTGTAATTTTTTTAACAAACTCAACCCTAGATACTCCATGTTTATGCAATAGAGAAGTAGTATTTGGAAAAGGGATCAAAAGGTGCAAAAGGATTATAACCACAAACCACCTCAAAAGGGGAATGTTTTGTGGTCCTATAGACCATAATGTTATATACAAATTGTATGTGAGGAAGATACCCAACCTAATATTCATGGTTGTCCTTTGGTAGTACTCTCGACATATTGAATAAATACTTATTTACTTATTCAATCTTAGCATCGGGTTATGATAGGTAGTAGAGAAAGTCACTTTACATTAAATTAAGGTATAGTGAACCTTAAACATGTAAAAAAGAATCCAAAAGACTAACATTTTGGTCTATTATTTTTTAATTTGTTGACTTTTTGCCTAGATTGTAAATTTGAAAGTCTACAAAATTTGCACAGAGTTTATTGAGTCTACAAATATTTTTAAAATAAAAAAATTTGCAAATTAATTAACTGTTGAGATAAGTAGATTCCAAACTCGCAAAAATTAGATAATCATGAAAAAAACATTTTTTATTTATTTATGCTTATTATTATCACTTTATATACCTACCTTTTCTTTTAGACACTTTCTTTTAAAAATCAAATCCTTAAAACTTAAATTCACTTATAAGGTTATTAATTCTTAATTAGTAATTCTCTATTTGGTAAAGATAATGAAAGTAAAAAACATGGACTCACTATTTTTCTCCGCCTACTTTAGACAAAAAAAAAACCTTTTTTAATTAAGGTCAAGTTCTAAGCATAACTTCATACTTATTGAACAACTGAAGTCACAAACATCATGTAGATCACAAACTAAGTGTGTGTTTCTTATAAAGAAAATATATCATCGTGGTTGGCCTTGTGTTTGCCAAATACATAAACCCAAAGGCAAGCACTGTTAAGGATAATAATAATAATCTATTTTTTTCTAATAATTACTTAGACCACATATAATTGAAATTGAAAATGATTCAATGGTGTAATTAGAAAGTGAATCATCAAGTTTAATATATCTGTATTTTATGTGGGTCCAATGAGTTGGATTAGTCTATTTTGATAGTTCTCAAAACTAAGAATTATTGTAGAGTGTGAGAATTTTAGATTGAACATAATGCTACATTGTCATCTTTGATTACTAATTATGACCAAGATGGTAAATTATTATCTATGAGTACTTCTCTGCATCAACAATAAGCAATACATTAGCTAAAAAGGGGTTACAGTAGAGTCTCTCCAAACTAAATACTAGTATTAGCTACACACTAAACATGGATTCTTACGGATAGATTTTTTTTATAAGTAAAAAAAATCTATTGATCAGTATTGTAGACACCCAATTTTATCTAGGTTTTGTTTTTATGCTTAAAATAAGTCTTTTAACCCAAAAAAGGAAAATAAGAAAAGGAATCTGCATAAAATTTCGAGGGTTGTGATAAGTGTCCACTTTGTACAAAAATTTATATCTTTATGACACTTGTCTGACCAAAAAATTAAAGAAAACATTTTGCATAACTCAAATTTATCTAAAGATATTTGGTGAATAAAATTGTTTTAGGGTGTTGAAATTATACATTTAACTCGCAATTTATTGATCAAATCTCCCCACAAATCTCCCAGTGTTATTTCATGTGAATTGTAGAGTAATAGCCCGAACCTCGACCAATAATGCTAATGGACGAAAGAAGGCATTGTTTTGTGTGATTTGCAAGGTAATAGCCCAAACCTCAACCAACAATACCAATGTACAAAAGAAGGTATTGCTCCATGATAATTGCAGGGTGACAGGTCAAACATCAATGGCCAACACCATTAGACCAAAAGGAGTTGCTGATTCTGGTCAAAATTTGTTAAGCCACGAAGGGAATCAAACTTCAAAAGTCGCTTAGGGAATCAATTTTTCTTGAGAAAATCCCCTTAAAATAGTTAGAGTTCATTGGAATTCGCTGAGCAAACCAAATTGTGCTCAACAAAAATCAAGTAGACTCTACCATCGCTAAGCGAATCACCCTAGATTTTAGCTATAAATAGGGGTGCAAATTCATTTCAAAAGGGTAGTTTTTTTTAGGATTTTAATAGCTTTTGGGGGAGGAACTTTGAAGAGTTTTTATAAGGTTTTTATGAGAGCCTTTTATAGGTTTTGGAAGCCTTTTGGAAAGCTTTTCTTGAGCCTTCCTTAGAGCTTTCTTTGAGGTCTTTCTTGGAGTTTTCCTTGGGTTCTTTCTCCGAGCCTTTTTCTTGCAACCTCTCTTCCTTTTTACTTTCTCTTCTCTAATCAACACATCTTATTTCCACTTTCACCACAATGAACATATATTGAGGAACCAATACTCGTTGCTGCACCGAACACAGATTCTTCTCCCAACACTGATTGTGTCACACTATCCGTGAGTTTGAAATAATTTCCTTTGCTTAACTCATTGGCATTTTGTTCCATCATCTTGTAATACCATGTTTTGATTTTTCCTTCTATCTGTTTTTACTCTCATCAAACATGTCACAGTCTATCTAAACATAACACTTCATAAATATAAAGGAATTGATTATATGTGACATCTCTTTAATCTTAAGGCTTTAAAGCATGAGTTATGACAACTTTTTGTCTTAAACCTCATCTTTAAAAAATAAACCATCATTCAAAAATATAAAAATAATCCAAAAAGAAAATAGCTTAAATAGATTGACTTAGGTGTACACCCCTATCAATTTTAAATCCCAGGACATATAAGCTGCAATAGTTCAAAAGTTTTGGTGCATTTCTCTTGGATGTATCTCCCTTAATCATATCTTCAAGAGCTTCAAGAAATGGTGATGGAAGAGATAAGGAGATGGTTCAATGGTGGCGTCACTCTCAAGGAGATAAACCTTTCAATGATGTTTGCCACAAAGGAATGAGCCTCTGATGAAAGCTAAAACTCAACTCTCATTAACAGAAGAAGAAGGACACTCTAAAACAAAAGTCTCTCAAAGATGATTCTATTCAAATGAGTGTTAAGAGATTACAAATGAGAAGTGCGTATTTATTTAACAAAGAATCGTGGACCTAGCTTAGAGAAATGGACGTCCACTTTTAGGGATTAATTATACTTAATTACATGCCTAATTGAGCTAGAGCCAATTAGCATATAATTAAGCATAGAAAGATACAAAATTTACCCTAAAAAGTGGATCATGTCTCTTTCAAATTCAAATTTGAACTTAGGAGTGTCATGTCACTTCCCTCCATAATTCAAATTTGAATTTGAAAAGGTCAACTAGGAGTGAGAAGGAGGTTGGCGCCATCCCCATAGGAGAAAGAGTGAATGTGGCGCCAACTATGGGAACCAAGGAGCCTCACATGTCTCTCATGCTTCATGTATGAGTTAAAGGAGTGTGGGACCAACTTAGGGGGTGTGGTTAACAAAAACCACCCACCTAGGCTTCTCCAAAAAGGCTCAATTACTCTACACACTCTACATAAAAGACTAATTGCACCTTCTTTACTAAAATGGACATAGGGGCCAAAATGCAAGGTCAAATAAAAAAATAAAAACACCTTCATGAAGCTAATACAATGGCGCATCAAATAAAGACTATATAGTCAAGACTATGGCCTATTTTCAGTGGTCTTTATTTCCATGAAGAATTGAGGACTTCTACCCTCCTGTCTAGCCATATGTTCCTTTATCCTCCTAGCCATGACCCTTGTAATAAGATCCTTACTAGGGAGGAATGCACCAACTATTAACCCTCAAAATCAAAATTAAAAAGTATTAACACACAAATATTTTCTACAAAGAACTACGTAAACTCTTATTCGCTAATGCACTTGGAGATACGTAGGAGCATAAGTCATATCCTATCGAGCCAAAAATCATAAAAAATAAAAAGGAGAAAGATAATAATAATCTTTTTTCATAAAATAAATTTTCCTTAATAATAAAATCCTTGATAAAAATGTTAAAATCAATAAATAAAAATAGTCTTTGTGTTTTAAGAGTGAAATAAGTATTTTTAAAGTTATTTACTTTTGCATGTTTAATTAGAGGTAATTATCTTCATGACAGACATTGTATGATACTAATACATTTCCTACACGTAATCGACTCTTAAACTCAAACTTTGGTTTCGCATACCAACTCTTGTTTTAAAGGTTTTTTCTGATGTTTTGTTTAATAAACATTGGTAGCGATTCCTCTAAGTTTTAAATATTTTTTGCTATCCTGTCAAGACCCACATGTAGACAAGTATAAAACATGTCTTGCTAAATTAAAAAATACATAAAATAGTAACAAATCAAACAATAATTTTGTTTGAAAAAACTAGTTGAAAAATTAGCTGAAAGTTGAAAAGCTAATTGAAAGCTGAAAGTTAAAAAACTAGTTGTAAGTGTTTGGTAAAATTAGCTTATCAACTAACTGAAAATTATAAAATGACAAATAAGAACATCAATAATCATTAAATCAATAATAAGGTATTTAAAAAACTATAACATATATTAACAATATAAATTGATGACATTTTAAATTATAAATTATTATAATTATATATTTAAATTATAATTTTTTATAATTACATATTTAAATTATAAATTTATATAATTACATATTTAAATTATAATTTTCTATAATTTTATAGTTAAGTTATAATTACATTTAGGCAGGAGGGAGAAAGAAAAAAAGAGAAAAGTTGTATAAGGTGAGGAAAGAGAATTGGTGAGGATATTATATTAATTAATAAAGGGTAAAGTTGTAAAAAAAAAACTAGTAGCTAAAAATAGAGATATTTTAAAAAAGTTACTTAGAATAGCTTTTTTTACAAAGCTAATTGTTCCTAAAAAACTCTTTAACTTTTTTGCTATAAAAAAAGAGCTTAAATCTGGTTGAGAAATTGGTTGTAAGGGAACCAATTTACCAAAAAAATATTTACCAACATGACTCATTCTCAATTATTTATCCAAATAACATATTTTACTATTCATGTTGAGAAATTGACTTTAGAGGAATCAATTTCTCAATGTGTTTTATTTTTTTTATGTAAAAGGCCTAAGAAATTGGTTGTCCAACAACCAATTTCTTATAAAATTTTTTTGTTCACGTTTATTTTTACTATTCACTCATGTTGAGAAATTGGTTGTACGAGAATCAATTTCTTAATGTGCTTTATTTTTTTAATGTAAAAGGCTTGGTTCTTATAGGATTTTTTTTTTCAGATTTGCTTTTTAAATTTATTTTAATTTGTTTTTTATGTACGTATATTTTTCTAAAGTATAATTTTTAAAAAAAATTAAGTTAAAATTATTTTGTTTTCATCATTTTGTTTTTTTATGTTTCATTTTTATGTTGTGTATCCTTTCTCTTATTTTATTTTTTTAAAATACTTTTAATTTATTTTTCACTTTAATTTTTTTAAATTAATATTTTTAAACCTAATATTTTAAATTATTTGGTAAAAATCATTTAAAAAATTTAAATTAAAAATTATAAACTGAAAAATAAATTACAAAGCATTTAAAAAAAATTAAAATAACAAAAAAGATACACAACATAAAAATAAAACACATAAAAAATAAAATAAACATAAATTAACAAAAAAATTTAATTTTAGAATTCATGATTTAAAATAATATACATAATAAAAAATAAATTTAAAAAAAATAAAAAATAAACTAAAAAATAAATTAAAAAAAACACACTATAATAAATTGGTTGTCCAACAACCAATTTCTTATCCCTTTTTTCATAAAAAAATCAAGTTGAGAAATTGGTTTTTCTACCACCAATTTCTCAACCTAAATAATAATATTTAGGTAAATAATATAAAAAAAATATCATTTAGATAAATATTTTTTAATATATAAAAAAATCATTACAACAATTTTAATAATCAATTTAAGGCTAAGTATCCAGATCTGAGCTGAGACAGCGTTCATTTGATTATTATTTTGAGACCAGATTTCAATGGTGGTCATGTGGCATGTCATTTGAATAGTTTAACTTTAAATTTTAATCCATGAAGCCGGGCGTAGCGAGGCAAGGCCTCAAAAAACGTTTAAGTTCGTCACTGAACATGTATATAATTTATACCCGCTTCATTAATTTACTCTTTCTGAATCAGAGTAAACATTGATTCTTGAGCACTGAGCACAATCCATCCTTGGCAACTTTGAGCCGTGCCACAATTTTATACGCCCTGGCCTACATGCATCCATCAATGTTTTCAGCAGTAAATACTCCTGTCACTTTTAATTCCAGCTCCCACTTCTCCTCATTTAATATTCATATTATATTTGGCTCAGTTTATTATACACGCCTTTAAGAGAAGAAATATAAAAAATTAATATTTTTACAAATTAAAATTTATTTATCATCACCAACTTAGTATGTACAAATTTTTTCTTATAAATTTTTCTAAAATATTAGCTCATGGAGAAATTTTATATTTTTAAAAAATTATAAAAATGTTTTTTAATTTATAGAGTAGTTATATTTTCTTTTTTGTGTTTTTTTTTTTTTTAAAAAGTTCTTATAAAGCTCACCAAAACATGTTCTTATCATTTAATGTACACATGTTGCTTAGAGGAAGAAGAAGAAATTTCTGCTTCAGTGCGGTTCTGCTGCATTGGCTCCGATCTGAATATGTTGTAGGTTTGATATCTGCTGAGTGCTGACAATGAGATAATGGAATCATAATACAGGTTGATTCTTTCCGTAGCAGTGGACCATTCTATGTATAGTATTCACATTTTTCACTTTAATACCACTGGTCCACGACCATATTCTACAGTACTCTTACATATATCTACAATTTAATTAAGAGTTTAAGGTAGTTGATGACTTGGTGATAAACAGTTTTTTTTTTTTTTAATTTATTTATTACAGTACACGATTGCATTAGGTGTAATTGGATAACTACGTTTAAATCAAACTGAAGTGAATGCAATTGGATAACTACATTTAAATCAAACTGAGGTGGGTGATTCTCCTAGGTAAGTTATTTTTTAAAAATAATTATTTAAATGGGTTTATTTTAGAAATATTTATTAAGATAAATTTGTTTTGAAATTTAACTTGGTCAAATTGTAATTTTCAGTTACATTTTTATGGTTATGTAAGCAGACACCAATCAACTTGTCAAATTGCAATTCTTAATTGCAGTTTAAGAGAAGTCAGATAATTCTTTAAGTGATCTATCGAATCGGAGTTTTGCTTGTTAGGATTGGGAAGAATAATTATATAAGCATATGTTTGACTTTAGCTTGGTACCCTTGTAGGTAGCTCTTTTAATTTTGCAAATCATTATGATCTTTGTATTTGTGTGGGGGTGTTAGAGTATTGTTGCTTTGTGGGTGCTCATTTGTTAGTTACCTTTATGGTTGGTGGGGATCTCTTGTAAGTATCTCTTAATTCTGAAATATGCAAACTCCGCTCTATCATGTATTGTAGCAAGGGGATGTTTTGCTCTCATAAATAAATTTTGCCTCTTTCAAAAAATACATGATTTTATTGAGAGTGTGCGTTGCACGTAAGAAAGTTAATCTACCTCTTAAAACCGTGTAAATTGCAATTTAAGGATATTGTTCCTTCACTCCCATTATACTTTGGACAATAAAATATTTTTGAGACACATAAATTGTATATACTAGTTACGATTTTAGCACCATTGGAGAACGTACTATCTATTTCACATCACATTTTTCTTTTAGGAAGAAAAAATCTTCACATAAATAGCAATTTGTATCTAGGTTTATGTGTTTCAAAAAGCTAAATGTACTCAGGTTGAGAGGACAATACCCTTAAATTGAAATGATAAATTACAGTTTTAAAGAGACAAATTGCATATGCAATGTGTGGTCTCAATAAAGTTATATCAAACTTTCCTTAAACTATAGTTGAAAATTACAATTTAACCCTTAAGTGATATTTATTTAGTGATAAGACAACTTACACAATTTTAAAATATAATCCATAACTCTCAAATGACAAAAGAGACTCATCTTAATAAATATTTCTAAAATAAACTTATTTAGATAATTATTTTTTAAAAAAATTCTCATGTAAGTCAATCACTAGCAAGTGGTGGTTTCAAAAATTAAAAACTATCATTATCTATCTTAAAAAACAGGACATGTGTCAAATTGGATATTACAAAGTGTTTGTCTATATCAACATTTGCAAAATTATATATTGTTGAAAGAATCTAATTTTATAAAATTAATTTAGACTATAATTTTTTATAGGATAAATATTATTTATCAATGTACTAGTTTTTTTGTTAGCAAAGGATTGAATTTTTTTTTTATAATAATTGATTTTGGAATAAAATAACTTATGTCTAAACATATTTAGTTTAAGGAAGTTTAATGTAAAAATTTAATACATTCAACTCAATGCACAGAAACCATGTTTTATCCCTTCTACTTCCATTCAAATTAATGTTTCAAGAAAAATCAATTTTATCTAAAGTAAATTACATCGATAACTTTTGAGATTTTTTTTTTTGTGAGATTGTATAAAACTTTTTAAAATTTATTTTTAGATTTTGTTAGATTTCAAATTAATGCATCCTTTTTTTTCACAACGTATAAAACTTTTTAAATTTTGTGAGATGTCAACTTAATGCATCCCTTTTTTTACAACATTAACATCGTTTATATTTTAAATTAACCTTCTTAGGTATTAATTTCAAAGGGATTTAAACATTTTTTTATCCGCAATAAATTTTTGAATTTTTCTGTTCCTATCATTTCTTTCGGTGTTTGGTACCAAATAATTTTTTTATTTTATTTATAATCTCTAATCTTATTTAGACAAGGCTTTAAAACATAGCGTAGACAACACTTTAAGGATTAAAATTAAAATATTATTTGCCCAAATATTAAAAAAAATATTAAGAATTTAAAACAAAACGTATTAAAAACAAAAGTATGTTAAGCCTTTGAAAAATATTCCCACAGTGTCCTCGTATAAATATTGACAAATTTTAGCTACTTTAATTTAACTTATTTGTACTATTTTAAAAATGTTCTAGTTTTAATGATTATCTTTTATTTTATGATATCAAATTTGAATTAAAAATGTTTCGAGAATAATTTTACAAATGTGTAAAATTTGTGTATATTAAGGAAAAATTATATTTTATAACTATTTTTATCAAGAGAAAATATTACAATATTAAATAAAATTATTTTATATCATGTTATTAAATAATTATATTTGAATAATTTTAGTAAAATTATTTTAATAAATTAAAATATAAATAATAAATAAATTAATAGTTTTGAACAAGATTTTATTCTTTAAAAATAGTATTTGTAGTTTAATAACTAAAACTATTTAACATTATAATATTATTAAATAATTTTATTCAAATTTTTATTATAAATATTTTAAAATAAAATCATAAAGAAATATAAAAATTCATTGTCATGGGTCAAGTAAATTGTCTTTCTAAATGATATTTATATTATTTATCATAAATAAAATTAAAATTAATTTAATTTATGATTATTTATTAATTAATTTAAAATTATTTAGAATAAATTAATTTTAAAATACTAAATATAGAATTATAAAAAAATATATAAAATAATGAAAAATATTAAAAAATAAAATAATAGAAAAAGTAAAAACATAAATTATGAAAGAGAATAAATAAATAAAAATAATATTTAAAATAAAAAATAAATAATAATGAAATATATTAAATAAAATAAAAAACATAAAAATAAAAAAATTAAGAGAGAGAAAATTTTAAAATAAATAATAAATATGGTAATCCAATATTTTGAAAGGTTCAAATAAAAATATGAAGGTGCCACAAGAAATTTTCAAAGATTAATATATCTTTCAATATAAATAAATGTCACAAATGTAAGTATATTAAAAAATCTAAGAAATCCCTTATATAATAATATAAAGCAAATTAGTAAAACTAATAGAAATTAACTATTTTCTCAAATCATGTATAATTAATTACTTTTTCCTGTAATTAGGTCTTGAAGGAACATTGTTTAATATAATAACAAGCAAAACTTTATATATTACTAAAATCAAGTTCTTTTACCGATTGAAACAAGTGGTATAAATAAAACATATATATACCTTTTATACTTTGGCATTGAAAAGTAAAAAAAAATTAAATGAATTTAAAAGGTTTTCCAAACACAATATAAATCATTAAATATAAGGATTTGTTCAAAGACTAGATTTTAATAAATGTGGTGAATGGATTTGTTTAATTTTTAATATATATATATATAGAGAGAATATATGTTCAAAGACTAGGTTTTGGAAATTTTTAATATTTTTTACCATATATTTTTAAATATATATATAAGTATTATTTTTAATATTTATTATTTAAAAAACAATTATATTAAAATTATGAAATACAATTAATTATATTTTTATTGAACAAATATCTTTAAACCTATTATGTTTATTGAAATTTAATATAATATATTGTTTTCTAAGTGATAATAGTGTTATAATACCTATAAGAAATATACAAATTAAAAATTAAGTATAATCTTATAATTTGAGTTTTCGTTTTTCTAAGTGTAAAATACCTTGTTTATATGTATTTGAATTTATGTATCTATAATTAATAATTATTTAAAATATTTATTATAAAATTTAAAATTTATTTTAGGATAATATTTTTAATAATTCAAAAATATTTTCTTAATTATGTGATATTGTCGAAATTTTAAATTGATCAACCTCCTCATGACTTAATTAAATATTTTCTATTATAACCTCTATAATAATATTAAAAATTTAAAAGTTAGTAATAAATAAAATATTCAAAGTATTAAAAATTTTATTAAATAAAATATATTGACAGTTAATAATTATTTATTATTTAAAATAAATTATATAACAAATAGAATAGTCAAATTTAAATTTAAAATTATAAAAATAATATAAATACCATTATACTAGTCATCATTAAATTGACATAGATAATTTTATTATAGAAGAAGTTAAACTTAGCTTTGTTGGAAAAATGGAAGTAGAGATAAGGGTGAACCCTAATAATCTATGGTTAAAATATTGAAATCAAAATATAATGGTGCAGATGGGTTATGGGAGGGGAAGGGTAGAAATGCTTGCGGTGTGGTCAAACTTGGGGTCTATTGAAGTTAAGGGTGCGGGACAAATGGTATGATAGTCTAGTATAGTTAGTCATCAAATCAGAGATGGGTAGGACATTATATCCTGGAAGGATAGATGGGCAAGTGAGAATAGCCTTCAACATAATTATAGTAGGTTGTTTGGGTCAGTGGTTAATAGGAATGTATTTGTGGAAAAACATGTGGTATAAAGGTGAAAAAAGGTGGAAATGGGTGGGAGACAGGGTTTTTGGAAGAGTTGGAGAACAGAGTAAGGAATGCATCACTGACAAATGGACTTCAAGATAAGTTGATTTGGTCAGAAGAACGATCAGAGGAGGTTTATATTGTCTCCTTAGCATACATGATCTTATCTTGTCAGCAAATCTGCAGCATCAAAATGATGACTTCCTCAATTAGATATGGGAGAAAGGAGTACTATTTAGAGTATAAGTACTGGTCTCACGACTGGATGTTGGTAGATTACCTACAAGGAAGAACATGACAAAGCACAAGATACTTCAAAGTGATAATGTTGTGTATACGGTGTGTGGCGCAAAGACAAAAACATGTTCCCACTTATTTTTATCATGTTCAATGTTATCTAGAGTTTGGGTTGAGTTATGTGCATGGTGAGGAATCTCTACTATATTATATTCTACCAATAGTGTATGTGTGGTCTACAATTCATGAGTTTGGTTAGTGGGAAAATGAAGCCCATAAAGTCTGGCATTTTGGTGGTTTGCAAGTATTTAATACTTGTGTAAAGCACGAAATGCATCAATGTTCACTGCAAAACCTCTATAGGTTAATGTTATTGTACTAGCAATTCAATTGAGTTTTTGGAAATTGACAAAGGTGGCAAAGTTAACCGATCATAGCATTCTAAAGCAGATATTGAATCCTTCTTTATGTATTTGAAGGGTGGGTATTTCATTAGTTTGTTCTTTGGGGACTTAGGTGTCTGTTGCTGGTATGTAGTTCCTCCATTCAAATGTAATTCCTTCAATATGACATTCCTTATGCTATTTTAACTGTTTAATTAATAATTTTTCACTTGACTTATAAAAAAGATCATTTTATTATTCTTAAAAAATAGCTTATAAAAAGTAAAATAAACACTATCTATAGATAGATAACAAATTATACGTTAACTTTTATTCTTCATTATTATTTTTTATTTATTAAGTATTTTTAAAAATGTTAAATTATTTTTTATAAAATAATAAATTAAAAATAAAATATAATTATGTATACACATAATAATTTTTTAATTTTAAATTATCAATGATAATAAAACATTATAAATATTTTCAATTTTTCATGTACATTTTAATAATATCATTATTTATAAATATAAAATTTTTTGTATTATCATATTTTATGAATGGGCACACTACATACATTTGAGGGTAACCAAATGCACCTTCTCAATTTAATAAAGTTACATGTATATATTTTAAAATTTTATATTTTGCATCCCTATATGTTTGAACCCCCTCCTATATTTTCATGTAAAGATAGACAATTGTATTTTCTATTATAATTTTCATACTTTTTATTTATGTATTTGAACTCATTATTTTTTATATATTTATTATTATTTTATGTATATCTAATTTGAAACTATTTTTATCTTTTCTTTAATACACACATACATTACACACACATGTATATATATATATATATATATATATATATATATAATAGTTATTATTACATTTATTTTTTAAAATAAATTATCCTCACTACTCTTGAGTTCTATATCCATCCCTTTTACATTTTTAATTTAATATATTTTGAAGAAATATATTACAAAAATATTGATATTATAAATTTGTTAACTATATTTGAAATTAGTTAATTTAAATTATTTTTATGTGCAAATGTTAATTGTTAATATAAGTTTTATTATAAATATTAATACATGTTTTAAAATATATTGTTGATTTAATTATAAAATTTCATGATACTTTCTTTTAATTTTTCTAATATATTTTTCAAAATATTATATGTAATGAAGATTTATATATTTCATATGAGGTTGTCGTGAGTTCTAATTTTTCTACTAACAAAACTAATACATTAACAACTAATATCTATTTATAAAAATTATATAAATGTAATTATATTTTAAAATTATTAATTTTGTAAAATTAATTATATTATTTATTATAATATTAATATTATAAATGAAGATATTTATTATTTCTATCATTAAGTGCTTTATTAAAATATTTGTAAAAAATGTCATAAATGAAGAAAGTTTATTTAATTATTTTGTTAAATATAATTGGTTACAGATTTAATATATTAATGTGTGTATATATATATATATATATATATATATATTTAAAATATATCTAAGTTTTATATTATTGTAATGTGTGTTATTATAATATTTAATTTTAATATTTTAAATTTAAGATAATTACATAGGAATATCTTGCAAAAATATTGATATCATACATAATTTTTTAACTATATTTTAAATTAACTAAGTTAAATAAATAAATTTTTTTTGCACATATGAATACAGGTTTTAAGATATTTTTTAACGTAAGCATGAAATTTTATAATAATAAATTTAGTGTTATTAATATATTTTAAACTTATAACTTTGGTAAAAAGTATATTATTTAATATAATTATATTTTAATTATTAATTATGTTACTATATTATTAAATATGTTATTAATATTATATATTAATAAATATATATTTATAAAAAATACTATATTATTAACCTTTGGTATTACTGAAACTAGAGATGGCAAAAAAATCCACCCCCGCGGATACCCATGAATAAAACCTACCAAAATATTCGCACGGATAATCTAAATAGGTATCCGCCACCCGCGAGTATAAATTTTTTTCTACCCACTCCTTAACGGACATGGGTACAGGTATCATAATATCTGCTACCAAACTAAAATAATATATATATATATATATATAATTTAAAAAAAATATTTTTGAAAAATAAATCACATTAAAATATTAATTATCAAAATTCATTGATATCAATCTTATTTTTTTATGAAAACTTCCGAGTTAATAAAATTATTTATTATAAAAATTCCGATAATATAAAATAAAGATTTTATTTGTATTAAATATTTTCTTATAATATATTATATTAATTACTTTTAGATCTAATTAATCTTATAGAAACTAGTATAATTTTATTTCTAGATTTTCCAAAAAATGAATGATTAATTTGATAAAACTTCTTATAAAAAATATTTAATTTTAATTATTTTTTTTAAATATCCATGGGTAATAAAAAAACCCGCAGATATTTCTATAGCGGGTACCTAACGGGTTTTTAGCGAGTGGAGTAGCGGATAACTACTACCCGTGCTCGCCCCACCCGTTGCCATTCCTAATTCTATTCCTAACTAGAATTGGCAAAACAAATTGTTTCAACCAATATGGGTCATCCCACCTTGACCGACCAACAAAACAAGGCAACCCAACGTTGCTCATTTAAACTTCCTTGTTCAATTTGATGGATCATCCCAGCCTACCACAGGTTGGTGGGTTATACAGATCAGCCGACCACCCCACAAACATTAAAAAATTATTTTTAAAAAATTATATTTTTTTAAAATTTTAAAACAAACTATTTAATTAAGTATTTAATTAAAATTAAAAAAATTCTATTGATTATGTAATATAATAGTTTAAAATACAAAAAATATTATATAAATATAAAATTACAATTGAATCAAACATAATTAAAAGTGTTCACTATTTGGTTATATAAAGTACAAATTGATTATGTAATAAAATAAAAAGGATGTTGTTTAATAACATGAGTGGGTAAGATGAGGTGTGAGAGTGAACTGAGCCATTTTAGCCAAAAAAAATGTGGTGTGGTGTCAAATGTAAATCAATTTCTTTTAGCACTCCCTCATTTTTTATTCACACCCCTCAATGTTTATATTTTGTTGCAAAACCCAAAACACTCTAACCCTTTTTTTTCCTAAGTTTTTTTACAAAGCATCACTCACCTCTACCCACCTCTTTGAAAGAGCACCCTCACTTTCTTCGATTATACATGACAGAGAAATTCCTAAAAATAGAGGTGAAAATGTATATATGTTAGAAGAGGGTGAGAGTGCGAAATAGAGAAGTCAACGTCATTTTTCAAAGAGGTGGGTAGAGGTGTGCGTACAGCCATAAAACTAAGTGATGCTTGATAAAAAAAACAGGATAAAATAGAGTTTTTCATTTCACACCTACTTAAACTTCAATTCCCACCTACTGGTGGGAAAAATATGAATATGCCTTAATTTTTTACTCTTGAGTAGTGGACTCCGGAGAGTAAAAAAAATTTGCAATTTTTTTATTTCTCTAGTATTTCACCATGGGAGAAGTAAATGGCTTTGACCCACCTCCATTGGTTGCATGGTAGGTGGTTTGACTAGCCGCATTCAAATATTGGTTGCATGAGAAATTGTATACAAATATAGTATGTTATAAAAAAGTACTAACTTGAATCAAAGTGCGTAACACGCACATTGTCTGGTCTCATTGTAGCTTGTCTCATTAAGATGATGATACAAATGTATCAATGCAGTCGTACCCCAAGAAATTGTAGATGTGTCTTGAAGGTCACTGAACAACGTCAGATATGTTACACAGACATATGTGTTGCTCTTACCTACAAATATGGTGCACCAACAAGGTGCAACATATATGCTCGAGCAATTTACTCCTAACTGTTGGTTGAACATCTTTGTTGATACACATCTTTTAGCTAAGGCAGACCTACAGACCCGTATTTAGAAACGATAACCTTGTCAAAGGCTTCCTCCAGTGATACGTCGAACAATTCCATCAAAACAAGAATTTTCGTTTCCATGTTAAGGTGATAGTAGTTACAAAACACACTCATGACTAATAGATGCAATAAGCATGACACATCATCAAGTGTGATGGTCATCTCCCCGATAAGTAGATGGAAAACTAGATGTTTCCTTGTGCAATCTCTCAACAAAAGCACAATTAAGAGTTGGGTCGACTATTTCGTATGTGAAACTAACTAACAGTAATAACCCATAGTGACTAGCATATTATTGAATTCCAATGTGAGGCTCTCTAACCATCCACAATTTACGTCCTTGTTCTATGCATTTAAGGTTAACACGAACCTATAAAAGATAGTAAACTATTAATTATACTAAACACATAATTAAGTAATTAAATAACTGTTAAAATAATATATTAAGTTCACTAAAAATTAATTAAATTAATGTACTAAAAATTAGAAAATTGATAAATTAAATTACTATATGAATATGATACATGTAAATAAAAAACAAGAAATTAAATTACTATAATAAAAAATTAATAAATTAAATACATGAATATACTATATATAATGAGCTACACAAACCAAATATTTAATTAAATAATTATACTAAACATGCAATTAAATAAATTAATATAATAAAAATGTAATTATTATAATAAAAAATTAATAAATAAAATAACATAGATGTACTCTGTCATTCATATGTGATGTGCTACATGATCAGATAACAGAAAAGTAGTATCTTCTAGTCCTCCTCATGGATAACTCATTCTCAAGAGATCTTCGTGCATTTGTCTTTTACGTGTAAACATAATCGGTCGTACATGTTTATTATTGACATTGAGATTATAAATAGTTTCACGTGTCCTAGGCATATATGTAAAAACATTATAAACAATATAAAAAAAATTTACTTAAAGAACATCTTAAACAATTAGCTAAAAAAACCAACACTAAATAAATTTTCAACTGAAAAAAATAAAATTAACAATACACATCTTTTTAAATTTTAAACATCTTAAACAATAACATTAATTAACAATTTAAATGACTTTAACTATAAAATCATTAACCATAAATATTTTAAATTCTATTTTTTACATATTTAAAACAATATTTATTTCAAATTTTAATGTTGAAATTTGAAATTTCAAAATATTGTTTTAGTTTGAAATTTTAAATTTAAACCCTAAAATAAATATTGTTTTAATTATTATTATAATTTTTAAATTTAAAGTTTCAATGTTCAAATTTAAAATTTTAAGTTTTAATTTTAAATATTTATTATAACATATTTATCTCAATTTCTAATTTATAAGAATGATACATTGAAGAAATTTATATATTTTTCAATCAAATTTAAAGTTTCACTTTAGTAATTTTTTATTTTACTTATAATCCGGATGAAGCTTCAAATTTCAAGTTTCACTAATTATTTATTTATTTATTTATTATACTACTAATTAATATAATATAAATTCTAATACATTTAGTTTTGTAAAGTAAAAAACCCTAAACTACTTTGTTACTAAAAACCACCAACACAAAACAAAACTAAAAAAAAGTGTAGCTTCTCTAGTAGTATCTAGTTAGAGAAGTAAAAAAATTTCAATTTTTTTTTTACTTTTCCGGTAGTATCTCGTCAGAGAAATAAAAATCTCTCACTTTAAACAACAACCCTTATTGTGGTGGTCAATGGCTGGGAAAGAGGGCGCAAGTACTCAAGGTGGCGATGGTTGAGAAGGAGGGGGCGAGTGGTGGCTAAGGAGGATAAAAGGTGAAAAAGAAAGGGAGAGGGTAAGAGAGAAGGTGAAGAAGAAAGAAAGATAGGGTAAGAGAGGGGGTGTAGAGAAAAGTATGTGTAAAATGTAACAAAAACTAGAATTTAAGGATAGGTTTAGGGTTAGAATGGTAAAGTGGGTATTTAAAAAAAAAGTAGGTGTAAAATGAGATTTTGGTAGGTAGCAATTCAAAAACTCATAAAATAGGGTGATGATGTTTTGAGGTTTTGTAGAAAATTGTAAACATTGAAGGGATGTGAATAAGAAATGAGAGAATACTAAAATAAATTTTCCAAATATAAATTCTAAGTGAGTTGGATATGGGTTGGCCAGCCTAGTCGAGCTAAACCCAAATGGTCGGTCCACAGGGGATCGACTTGTATTTATGTCATCACAACTCATCCTCTTTGTTTTTTTAGCACGAAACACTAAGTTGAATCTATATGGGTTAGTACAAAGTGAGTCATGTTATATTTTTGCAATAACAAATTATCCTAATTGTTTGGGACGGTTGACCTATAGGTTTGGACCATTTTGATGACTTTCAGCACTACAATAGTATCTTAGTATATAAATGTTATTAATGAAGAATTATAATTGAATTTTAATATAAATCTTTTACATAGGTGGTAGGTGGTGCATACAAATTAAATTCATCTAATTTAATATTTTTATTCAATACAATTTTGGTCATTTAAAAACTATATAATTATTTTACTGTTTTATATTTAATTTATTTAAAAACTACAGTTGTTTTAGAAATACGTGATAATTTTTCTAATCATATGGAATCCATCAAAATTTATAATTATCTAAGTGATTAACAAACAATACAAAATTTATTAAATAGGAGTAATTTAATACAGTAATTTTTTGAAGGGAGGTGGATCGAGGATGGACAAGGCAGAGGGAGTTGGAAGGGTGAAAAATTGACAGGATTAATGGAAGCATTGAAAGAGAAAAGCACAGAAGTGGACTGGGTGATGATACAGCTAATATGGTCTATATGACATTTAATTGGCAGTAACTTGTGTCTTGTGTGAATCCGTGAAATGTCTTTATGACGCATTTGGCATTTGGCATTTGGCATTTGGCATTTGGCATTTGGCATTTGTTTCCTGCCGCAAATTAATGAGGGCGTCCATATATTTCATTCAATGCCTCACCCTAATCTATGTCAATCTTCAATCTCCTAAGTCCTGAAGCTACCCATTCCATTCGGTTTTATAGTTTGTCCACCATGTATATCACCAGCTATTAAATTTCATCGCCACAATTAATTTCGTCCCCTTCCAAAGTTTCCATTTTGAAATGACACATGCTAACAGCTGTCATTATACCATCTATCACATTTTTTAATTTTATAACTATTAAATACAAGTTTAATTTTTTTTTTTAAAAATATGATCCAAAATTTTATTTTTTTCCGGCCTTTCCTTATTTTTGTTAAATGCCGTGTATGTTAAATTTTAAAAAATAATTACTAAAAATTTAAAATATATTACTATTCATTTATAATTTTTAAATTACAATTTCTTACAATTAAAAATCATCCAGACTTATTTCCTACATTAAAAAATAAACTTTTTATTTGACAAAATTTTGAAATTCATCAAGACAAACAATGTTCAATATACATTTAAAAGTTAGAACTAACTTCAATGAAAAAACCAAAATAAATCAATCAAATATATACTATCATAAGAAACATAAATACATACACATCATAATTTTAAAAAAATAATTAGCAGGGATAAAAAAATAAAAAAATACAATTAATCAGGATAAAAAAGTTAAAAAATCATTAACATACACGTAGAAACTCTTTATAATGCTATTCCATAACTCATTTTTTCATAACTTTAATTTGGATTAATCCTCTCCTGTCATATTATTCTCCGACCTCGCTTCTGCTTTTTAATGAACCGTTGGATGAATCTAGTAACTTACAATAGAAATTAACATATTTAAAAATTATTTTTTTCTCTAATTCATTTTAATAATATTGCTTTTTTAAGTTCACGCCATCTAAACATGCAATTCACGTTCTTGCATTTTAATAATATGATTAAGATAAAAATTTATATCCTACATTCAATTAATGTTAAATTTGTTAACTTTACTCACTATTGTTTTAAAAGTTAAAAAGTCATGATTGAATGTCAATGTAAAATTTTTTTTACACTGATTGTGTACACCAATTAAACTCTAATGTTAAACGTAATATAGGAAAACTATAAATAATTTTTAAAAAATTAAAAAGATATTATATGTTTAAATATTTTAAATTTATTATGAACAAAATTATATATTTTTGCATCCAAAGTTTAATATTAACTTATTATATTATAAAGTTATTTTTTATTAATTTTTTTTTAAATTAAATGAAAATTAATACATTATATTATATTAGATTATATATACTATTTACTTTAAATGCTTTATTTTTATTAACAAGACTTCTTTTAACAGTTTTGCAAATAATAAAAGAATTGTTAAAAAATAAATTATCAAATTAATAATCTCTTATCTTACATTGTTAAATTTAAGATTGACATTTTAAAATTTATATTAAAAATATAAATAACTATTTATAATATATATATATTGTATTTATATATTAAATTTTCTACAAAATAAAATTTCAATATTTTATATATAAGGTTGGTAGAATTTTCTTAGTATACTATGTGATTGCAGTTTAGTCTAATCTTCCACATCAGAAAAGAAGAATTCCTTGTTGTTCGAGAATCATCTTTGGTTGGTGCAATGTTTTTTGCCGGTGCTGTTAAATGCACATAGAGAAGTTTGATTGAATGATGAATTATTGCTAATGGATCCACAGATGCACACAAACATTGGCTAATATTGATGCATAATGTATGTTAATTGTACAGAGGTATTGATTGACATTGATGTAGGGTGAGACATGAAAAATGATGAGTCATTACTATTGAATCAACAAATCTACGTGGGCATTGACTAATATTGATGCAAGGTGTATCATGTGATTGTACATGAGCATTGGTTGACATTGATGCAGAGTGCATGGTAAAAAGAAATTTTTTGAGTGGTTTGATTCTAAGTACAAGTGAATACTCTTCATGGTAGAGTATGATTGTCGGTCTAGAGAAGTTTGATTGAATGATGAATTATTGCTAATGGATCCACAGATGCACACAAACATTGGCTAATATTGATGCAGAATGTATTTTAATTGTACAGAGGTATTGATTGACATTGATGTAGGGTGAGACATGAAAAAGGATGAGTCATTGCTATTGGATCAACAAATCTACGTGGGCATGGACTAATATTGATGCAAGGTGTATCATGTGATTGTACATGAGCATTGGTTGACATTGATGCAGAGTGCATGGTAAAAGGAAATTTTTTGAGTGGTTTGATTCTAAGTACAAGTGAATACTCTTTATGGTAGAGTATGATTGTCGGTATAGACAATGATTAGTAGTGTAGGTAATAAAGTGAAAGAAGATTCTTGGAGTGGTCTAATTCCAAGTGAGTATACTCTTTATGGTGGAGTATGATTGTCAGTATAGACAATAATTATTGGTGTGGTAATGAAAATGTGTCTATTTTAATCTTGGTGGAGATTGTTAGAGTTGATGAAAATAATATATTTTAGTAGTCACACATTGTTCAAGGTATGTTGGATAAAGCCTCACGTTACCTAGGATGAACAAGGAAGTGGAGTGAATTATGCTATATAATAGAGTTAAGTTCATGGTATCAAAGTGCAATAGTCAAAACACTTGAAGCTTGCGTTTGATTTTTCTTATTTTCTTGTTGTAGAGTGTTTAAGGTTTAGTTAAGTGTTACTTGTCTTGGAGGGTGTGAATGTACTAGGAGTTGGGGAAAGTAGTCTATGCATTATAAAAATTTTCACATAATGTTATTCGCTGGTTGTCATTAGACAACAGTCGTAGTTTTTTCTCTGATTTTAGAGTTTTCACGTTAAATTCTTGTGTTATCTGTTTTATCTTACTTTGTTTAAAAGAATAATTTTCAAGGGGTAATGATGTCTTCTTTTATCCAACCATTTATCTTATTATGAATTATTAGATTTAATTTTAAGGGTCTAGATTTTATAATTATTTATAATTACAATATAATTATTTGTAATTTAGTTTTTATATTTTTATACTTTAAATCATAAAAAATGTTATTGAACATGTAAATTAATTGGTAAAAAAATATTTTACTAAATCATGAGATACTATGGTAACTCTTAATTTTTCAAAAAAAAAAATGTTTATGAAAATAAAATTCTAACAAATTAAAATTTGTAAATAAATTTTTGATAATTTTATACGGTCAATTATTTGTTATAACTTATGATAATTTGAATATTAGAGATTATTGGTTAGACTAAAATATTTCTAGTATATCCATTCAATATTTCTTTTATGATTTTAAAGTATAAAAATATAAAAACTAAATCAATTATAAAATTATTGTTTTTCAAGATAACTAAAAATATACACTACAAATTAATCTAATAATTTAGAAGGAATACAGTCACTCAAGTTATCGACAAATAAAACTAGTGAATTTAAATCTAAAGTTATTACTCTTTGTCATTTTATGTTTGAATTGATAGTTCTCAGGTTGACTTACTAAAAAATTATGTATTCTAATTAATTAATTTTATTTTAAATAAATATTATTACAAATTAAATGGGTATCCATTATATGTGAGTATGGATTTTTTCCTACCCACTACATGACGAGCACGAATACGAATATCATAATACTCGTACCTACGATTATGATTAATAAATAGATTAAGTTTGATTACCTAATGTTTTCATTATAAGAAGATCAGGAAGTATACAGATCAAAAGTTACAGGAAAACTCCTAATAAGAAGGTTAGCCATTATAGATAAGAAGATTAAAGTATCTAAACATCAAAAGAACAAAGTTTACAATGGAGTTTAGAAGACCAAAGCTTCTTATTAAGATCAGAAGACCAAAGTTGCGAACACTTAGTTATACCATTTAGTTTCAAGTATTTGACGAAGGAAGACAAAACCGTTTTATAGATACTTGTATAAGAAAGCATCTTTTGAAGGAACAAGCTTCTACTCATTAGAAGAAGATCATTCTGAAGGACCATTTATAATAGGAATCTCACTTTCTAAAGTCAAAGTCAATACCCCTAGACGAAGATCAAGTTAAGATTACATGAAGATTCAAAGAGACGAAGCCTCAATGGGTCAATAAAAAAATATAATGATTGAAGAAGTCGCAAGACAAATACAATGAAGATCAAACTACTACTTAATCAAAACAAAAGATAAAAAATTAGAAACAAAAGATTATGAACTAAGACACATATTCAAGCTCTGAATAGAAAACTTTGTTTTAAGCTCGAAGAAGATACAAAAATAGAGCAAAACAAAGAATGATTAAAAATTCACTATATGATCATATCATTTGAAACTTATGGCAAGATTGACTTCTACTATGAAAGGATTATCATCAGTTGTGGTGCAAAATCAGAAATTTGAATTACGCAAGTGGACTGAGAGAAACAATGATGAACATAGTTGGAAAGCTGAGATCGACCTCGAACAAAGTGACATTATCACAGGTTGCAAAGACACAAATCAGAACAGGACAAGTTGTTATGTGAAGGAGATAAGCGATGCTGTAGGAAGAGGTGACTAATAGGTGATAACTTCTCAAAGTTGCATTTAATGTTATATCAATTTCCAAACACATAAAGACAAAATTTCATCATTCAACAGGATTAGTGATAATTACTTGAAGATTATATATAGATAAGAAATTAATTAATAAAAACAAAAGATCAGAAATTAGAAATAAAAGAAGATTATGAACTAAGGTACACATTCAAACTCTAAATAGAAATTTTGTTTTAAGCTAGAAAAAAGATACAAAAAATAGAGCAAGACAGAGAATGATTAGAAATTCAGTATATGATCATGTCATCTAAAACTTATGGCAAGATTGACTTCTACTATGAAAGGTGTACCCACTAGAGCTCGTCTCTAACATTCCCAGGGCCTCTGCCATCAGAACCACCAGCTTACAACACATCAGTGCTCTGTTCAACACCCTAAGCTCAGTGTCTCACTACCTCGTACCGACTCAACAATAACTATGCCCAAAATCCCTACATAAGGTAACTAGAGACAAATCTTAAGGAAAATGATAAAAAGGATAATTAGAGAAAAATCTTAAGGAGAATGATAAAAAGGGTAACTGGAGACAAATCTTAAGGAGAACAGTAAAAAGGATAACTAGAGACAAATCTCAACGAGAACGGTAAAAAAGGTAACAAGAGACAAATTTTGAAGAAAACAGTAAAAAAAGTAACTTAGAACCACATCTGGAGACCTTTGGCGGGATATTAGTATGAATTTTATCATTGGCCTTCCTCGGACCCAACGAGGTGCAAACTCTATCTTTGTGGTGGTAGATAGATTTTCAAAAATGGCTCACTTTATACCATGCCATAAGATAGATGAAGCGAGCAACATTGCGAGACTTTTCTTTAAAGAATTTTTTCGTTTACATGGAATTCCCTAGTCCATAATCTCTAATAAAGATGTGAAGTTCCTTAAACACTTCTGGAAAACTTTGTGGGCAAGGCTAGGAACTAAACTTTTATTTTCTACCACATGTCACCTTCAAATTGATGGGCAAACTAAGGTAGTAAATAGATCTCTATCTACTATGCTTAGGACACTTCTTCGAGAAAATCACAAATCTTGGGATGAATACCTACGCATATTGAGTTTGCATATAATTGGGTGGTTCAAAGGACCACCAAGCATTCTCTCTTTGAAGTTGTTTATGGCTTCACCCCCCTCACTCCTCTTGATATCTTGCCCTTACCATTTCGTTCTTCTGTTCTTAAAGAAGGAATACAAGAACGAATTTTGTTAAAAAATTACATGAGAGGTAAAAGCCAACATTGAACATCATTCAAAGGAGTATAAAGCCAATAAGGGTAAAAAAGAAATTATCTTCAATGAAGGGAATTGGGTATGAATTCATTTGAGGAAGGATTGTTTCCCTACTCAAAGGAAGGATCACTTCCCTACTCAAAGGAAGTCCAAGCTTAGCCCCCGAGGAGATGGTCCCTTTCAAGTCCTTAAGAGAGTGAACAACAATGCATACATTTTAGATTTTCCTAAGGACTATGGTATCAATACTACCTGTAATGTTTGTGATTTGATCCTTTTTGCAGGTACTGATGAAGAAGAGGAGGACCTATCAGATGATGTCAAATCCTTCCCAAGGGGAGGAGACAATGCATGCTCCCAAGCAAGGGCCCTATCACTAGGGTCATGACCTCCATATGACCATCAAGTTGTGCAAGTCATGACTTATTGTTAGCTTAGGCGAATTTTAATTACTTGTAATGTCTTATTTAATTTTCTTAGAGGAACCTAGGTTTTTAGATATGTATTAGTCCATTTAATGCTCTAGGATGTGTTTTAGTAATAAGAAGGCGTAATATTAGCTTGTGGGTTTTTATTAAGAAAGTAAGGGGATGGTTTGATAACCACACCCCTCTTTTTCTAAATAAAACCCACAAGCTAATAAGAAGTAATCTTAGCCCTTGGATAGGCTATCTTGGGCTCCAATCTTCATCCAAAGGAGATGATTGATTGGACTTTGGGCTTCAATCCTCCTCCTTTGAATCACTCATTTCAATCCTAACTCTTCCTTTCCTTTATAACTTGTCCAAGAGGTTAGCTCTCTCTATAAAAAGGTGTTAATTCATTCTCTTGTATTTTTTACACTTAGTTGAATGCAAAATATCCTAATTGGTCGTTACTTTGCTTTTAGTGTCCCTATCCTTTCTTTAGAGAATTCCTTAGGTTTTTATCAAGGGTTCCATCCCTTGTGGCAAACCTCTCCTTCTTAGGCTTATCTTACCCTTAACTCACGTCTAAAACAACTTCACCTCTTACCTCTCTACAAACCATTTCACTAAAGAAAAACACCTTTAGAAAAATATCAAGGGAGACATGCATTAGATGAATAACTAATTTCTCCAGAAAAACTCAAATGATCATCATCAACCAGATATGTGTAAAAATCATCTTCAAAATATTTTTCTATCATTTGTCTCTTACTACACCTTAAGTCCTGAAGTGTAGATTCACTATAGGTTTCAATTGATTGCTTTATGGTGGGGTTAACTTGTGGATAATACCTTCTTTTTGACAAAATTCATATTCATTAAGTGTATTCAACATATGCTTTTTATCTTTCTACTTGATTAGTGTCACCTTAAAATAAAGGTTACAAAAATAAGCACGAGGTCTTAGTTCTTATTTTCTTTCTCTTGGGATTAGAAGTGTTTCTTACAAATCTCTTTATACAAAGGAGACTTTTCCCTCTTGTAAACCTCTTTACCAAATTTTTTTCACTTGTCTCAATATAAACTCTTCTTATGTAGTTATTTAAACAATGTGAGATTTTGAATTTAATAATATATGTTTTATCTTATAACAATGATTAAATTAATATTTTGAACAGGTTTTTTCTTTAACTAATTGGTTTTATATAAATTGTTGTACTAATTTTGAAAATCTAATTCTATTCTATGAAATATTTATTTGTTTACTGATTAAAAGAAACAAAAATATCTTAAAGAAAATCAACACAAAAATCAATATAATTATTCCACCCAATGCAAAATAGCAAATTAGATTAGTTTGAATTTCACACAGAATTGCAAAATTTTCCATTTTGATTTTTAATTTATAAGCTTTTTTATCTAATACTCTTATAACACTCGTTACCTTAATCTATATGCTTTTAAAATTGGAAATGGTTTTGTAGATACTCAAGTCTGTCTATACTTAAAAAAAGTACATTGTTATAGATAGTTTAATAGAGACACTCTTTTTCTCTCTCTATATATATGAAAGCTACTTAATTAGCACAGAATTATTATGAATAACAGTTTAGTTTATGCACTTAATATACAGTAGCATCGGTAATTATGACATCCTCTAGATTCAATATATTATTTGAAAAAAACATAAATATAAATAAATGTTAATCACAGTTATCTTATTTAATAATACTATTTCAAACACAATTTTTATTATTTAAGATTATATTTTCAATAACTCTTTTATTCATGATACTATAAGCTTAATTTGAAAATATTTAAAAATTAATATTATTTTTATTTACATTAATAAATATTAATAAAGTATAGGATATATGTACGTGTATATATATATATATATATATATATATATATATATATATATATATATATATATATATATATATATATAAGTTTAATTGACTGTCAGTGTAAAAAAAAACTTTATATTAATGTTGAATTATAATTTTTTATTTATGTAACTTTTAAAATACTAATTAATAAAGTTAATAAACTTACTATAAATGAAGGGTTGTGATTAAATATTAGTGTAACCATCTTTACACACAAATTACAATGTATACCATTAAACTCCATATATATTAAAAACATTCACAAAAAGTTGTAACTCTCATGTTATGTTGTAGGAATATTAAAATTGTGTGGGAAGGAGGAAGTGAATAGTAATTAGTTATTTATTTCTGCCTAATTGTTTATTATGTTGAGTAACATGAAGTGGTGAACACTTGACATTTATATTTTTCTAGAGTGGGGTATTGGAATCCAAAAATAATGGGAGTGTGTGTATAGAGTAAGCCATTTTGGGATCTTGAGAGGGGAGATCTGAGTTTAAGCCAACAGAAGAGACAAGAGTTGTGTATAGACGAAAATGGTAAGTGAGGGTGGCAACAACAACCACTCATCTAAAATGTCCTTCAGAATAAGCAAAGATGACAGGTTCTTCTCCAGGCTGTTGGCGAAGGAGAACAGCACCCCAAACTCTTCTTCAAGGATCTTCTACTACGGAGAAACCTCTGTTGCTGTTCCTTTCACGTGGGAGGCACAACCTGGTACCCCCAAACACCCTTTGTCTCGCACCTCTCTTCCTCCTCTTACACCCCCACCTTCGTATTTTTCAAGCCCCAAGTCCCACACCGCCAACAAAAGAAACTCTAAGCCCAACAACTACACCTTTTTAACCATTTTGCCAAAGCTTCTTGTATCGTCAAGAACAAAAAAGTCTCAATCTCACAACCTTAACGTGTCAGTGTCACCATCTTCATCCCTGTGTTTGGCCTATTATTCATCATCCACCAGACACACAGATCCAGGTCCACCCTCATACTTCTCACTTAGTACTTTCAAACTCAATTGCTGCACTGGATTTAGAGACTGCTAAGTGCTACTGCTGGTGCTATCCCTTTGCCAACATCCCTGTAACTGTAAGTCATGCTGTGGTCTCTCCACCAATTACCTTTACTATTCTACCCTTTAATTTATATATGCTGCATCATTTTATATTCTACACATATTCCAAAATTTTGGTTCTTTAAGTACTCTGGGACTCGGATGTGTAAAGCATGTAATTTCTCTTCATCAAGTCTACAATTATCAATGTGTTTCATATTCCAACACCTTAACTACATATGATTAATAATCATGGTCCAGTGATATTGAGAAATATGAAAGTTTAATTAATATTACTAATTAACACTATACTATCTT
Organism: Psophocarpus tetragonolobus; assembly: GCA_037954015.1. Classification (NCBI taxonomy): domain Eukaryota; kingdom Viridiplantae; phylum Streptophyta; class Magnoliopsida; order Fabales; family Fabaceae; genus Psophocarpus; species Psophocarpus tetragonolobus. The sequence goes on from CM075694.1 coordinate 44,463,441, forward strand.
AATTATTGTGATTTTGTGGAAGACACATTTTGTATTTTCTAATTGTTTAATAAAAAAATTTGTCTTTATAAAGCAAATTATTAATTAACTTGTATCTTCTACTGAAAAGTTTAGCGTGTTTTTCTTAATTTTGTGGTTGTTTTTTTAACCAGTAATTTTTTTACATATTATTATTTCATAAATTTTCTTTACTTATGAGAAAACTTGAATAGAGGTTGTTTACGTTGTCTGTAGCATGAAGTATATTAAGTTTAATAAGTCAACTCTTATCATAAATAATAATTTATTATTTAAATTTATAAAAATAATAACATCTACAAAACTTACAATTTTATTATTTAAAAAAATAAAAGTATCAATACTTAAAAAAATGAGAGAGCACCATCGTAAATTTTTTTATCTTCTAATTGTTAGGGATTCTATTTAATCTACCATTTTTCTTCTTTTTGTCCACACTCCAACTAATCTTTGTAAAGACATGAAAGATTAACTTGGTTAAACCTTAAAAAGATTAAAAAGGTAAGATTTTCTTCCTAAAAAGACATAAAACTGTTTTTTACAACAAAAGTAATTTAAACAAACACATTATTTGTGGTGAAATTTATAATTGGTCAAAATTATATGATAAATTAATTAACTTTCACTCTAATGCTAAAATCAAATAACTTATTTCATTTCAGTGACTTTTAATGTTTAAAAGTGCATTCTTTTTATTTGAACTAGTATTTATTTCAACTAAAAGATCATGTTTTAATCCAGTTGATAAAATTAATTATTATTTGAAATTTTTTTAATGAATTTAGTGCGAGATTGGTAAAATTATTATGTTTAATCTTTTGATTTGAGTTAAAGCAATAATGATATTGACATGATGTTCCCGAAATGGTGCATGGTGCACATGAAGTAATGCTAAAATAAAATGTAGAAATTGTAAAGACTAGGATAAATTAAATATCATACAAGGTGAACTACATTACCATACCCATTTGAACATATATATGAATATTTCATCATTTCTATTTTGTCCATTGAGATTTGAGACCTCTTAAATTTCTAAGATTATAGTTTGTTACGATCTATTAATAAATGACATAAACGAGCATTATTTATAAGAAAAAACATATATAAACTAATTGTCTAAGAGACCTGTATGTGTCTCATGATTTTCTAACAAAAAGAAACTTCTAAAACATCTAAGTTTGCTACCTTCATAGAACACTTATTTCTTCAAAGTTTCCTCTCTTCGATTCTTAGTTGTCTTCATTCTACATGACGTCAAGTTTAGAGATTTCTATCTTAAATTCCAAGATACCCAATTCTCAAAGACTCAAAACATTTTATCAACTTCTCTGTACCTTGAAATCTCTTCTATGTGTTTTTCAACCTTTGTCATTTATTACAACAGTTCTTTTTAGAAAAAGTTTTAAACAAACACATCAAGGTTTGTTTACTTAGTAAATGAGTGGTTAAAGGGGTTAGCCAATCCCATTTTGGTCCACTCCATTTTTTGTTGCCGAAAACAGAATGAGATAGGCTTGTTCAACATAGCTAAGACAAACCAAACCATTTAGCCTACCTTGCTATTAGGCGGGTTAGCGGGTTGATTAGTTAAAATTTTGAAAAATTACTATTTTTGTTCTTTTTTAAAAAATAATATAAATTTTCATTTTAAAAATTTATTTTCTTAAAAAAACCATGATTTTACGAAAATAAATAGTAAAATAATAAAAAATAAATCTTGCATAGTTGATTTTTTTAATATATTACAATTTGAAAAAAATAAATGAGAAATAAATTCATGAAAAAATTTATTTTATTTTCTTAACAAATTCATTTTTATAAATTATACTTAATAATTTATTTTATAATTTAATTATTATAATAATTTTATTCATTTAAATAAATATTATAATTTTTAAAAAATAAAATATAATATTGACTAGTCTATCCCGTCCTACCTTTGATTGCTAAATTAGAGGGTTAGACAGACAGGGCAAAGTGTGCTGATAAGCTGAAAACACTATTTCAAACCACCAAAATAAAGTGAGCTAACTAACCCGCTTTGTCATTCCTAATCTAGTATGTTATCATCCAACTTATAAAGTAAACTTGAAGCAATCCCATATTCAACTTATATTAAATCTAGGTCAATTTTCATAGATTTAGTCTTCGTTATATGTTTTTGCATAATCCTACTTGTCACATGCAGTATACTTGCTTAATAAATTTTTTTTATTTAAATGACCATATTAAATATATAGAGAGTAAAAATCCACTTGTTAATAATTAGTCTTGTGTTTTTTCCATCAATAATTTATTTTATCAACAATAATACTTCATAAATTTTACAATCTAACTTATTTTTTGTTGTCTCATTTAACCATCAACAAAATCCGACAAGAACAAATTAACTATATTAGATTCATTATTAATTAACAACTAAATATGTGAATTAATTGACATAAAATTGTTTAAGATTTTCTCCCATAGAGAATATTTATAATCAAAGAATTTTTTTTTATGGATTTTCTTTACTTTCCTTTTATCCTTTGAATTGTTTCGTATATTGGTATCAAGTTTGAATAAATCTTTCTGACAAAAAAAGAAATTAATGTAGTTAACACTTGATTAATCACACATTATTATTATTATGAATATATATATATATATATGAAATATTAAGTTGTTAAATGATTTAAAAATAAAAAATAAATACATGAGTTTAATCAGTATACACAGATAATATAAAATATTTTTACACTGACGTTCAATCATATCTCTTCTTTTGGTGGTTAAATATTAGTATAAAACTTTTTACGATAAAATGCAAATTAATTCAACTCTAAAAATATACGTAAAACTTTTAATCTTTCAATTTTAATGTTTTATTTTAAGATATTATAGTTAAATAAGTTATTTAAATTAACATAGCGCTATATTATTTAGACGAGCTTTTAACATTGTAAAACGTATATTTTATACTAATAAAGTATAATAATTTTTTTTTTTATTTTTAAGACGTGTTCATGATTTTTATAGATCAGGTCGCTGTTAAATTAGAATTAGAAGAGTTAAGAAAAAGGTAAAATTTGGATTGAGGAAATGATTTTGTTTTTGAAAATAATTTTTAATTATAAGTTTTTAATATTAAAAAATATGCTTATTTTTATTTGATATTTTTTATTTTAAAAAAATAATATCATTAAATTTACTTATTTTAGTTGAAATATTTATATATAATTAAAGATACATTGATATATAATTTTTGTTATAATTATAATATTATTATTAAATTTTTAGATAGTTTCAAATTTTAGAAACATGAAAACATTTTTTTTTTATTTTTTGTTTTCAGTTATTTTTTTATTACATTTCTTTTTAAATGAAACACTTTAATTTGAAACCCCTGATTTAACCGAAAACATGAAATAGCCATATTGTTGTGTCTCCTTCCTTCCTTCCCTCCATCTCTCCACGCCTCCAAGCAACACAAAATGAGTTGAAATCAAATGTGATACTTTGAGTGGAGGGAAGCGATTCTTCCCCTTTCTCTTTTCAACTCCCTCGGGAAGCGGGAAACTGATGCTGATTATTCCATATTGGAAGAAAATATCTGCTAATCGCCTTTAGTTTAGTAGTTTCCCCAAGCTAATCCACCACACCACAACATAAAACCCAAACATTTCTATTATGTCGCAATTTTTCATACTCACTAACATCACATAACATCCCAAAATGCCTCAAACCATCCCCAATTTTACCTAATCATTTTATCCTTATTTATATGATTTTCAATCTATTAACTAACAAATTTTTAAAATATTTGTTTGAATAAATGTATAAAACTTTTTTATATTTTCATTATGAGTCTTTTTTTTCTTGTTTATATAAAAAAAGAACAATTATGCAGATTAGATTGAGTCAGATTTAGGCAAATTTAAGACTCAACCTAATTCCAACTCATGAAGCTATGTTAAATTGAGTTTTTGTTTTTTTTTTTCGTCAAACTCAACCTATCATTGAAAATGTATAATAATTTTGGGTTGGGGTTGAGGTTTGGTGACCCGATGACTCAATCCAACCTAAAGTTATTGGATTGGTTTTTTTTTTAGATTTGGTGAAACCCAACTCAATCCAATTAAATGTGAGTTGAATCCGAGACTCAACTTAACCCGATAATAATATTATATTATTATTTATTATTTTAAATTTTAAAAAAATATCTTTAATAATTTAATTTATAACTCCTAAGCTGAGACTATCACACACTAGTTGTACTGTGAGAGCACACCTTTACTCCAATTCGTTAATGTTTATTGGTAGATAAAAAACCAATAACGAGCTCTCAGACAATAATTTAAACTTTTATGAAAATTGATTCTTTACATTATTAGAGTTAATAATTTATTATTTATTTTTATGTTACAACAATGATATATTCTACTCTTTTAAAAAAATATCCTAAAAAATATATAAAAAATGTTCTAAATATTAAAATTATTCTTTAATTATTTTTTAAAAAATTGGTGACCCAATTAACTCAACCCAACTCAATTCATTCGATAACGAGTTGTGTTGAGTTGGGTTTGATAAAAAAAAAAAGCCCCAACTCAACCCAACCTAATAAGTTGTAATTTAGTTGAGTATTTGGTTTGTATAAATTTAATTCAACCCAACTCATGAATACTCCTAACTAAAACAATGAACGAGATCACTTGTTCAAAACGTGTAATAATTTTGTTTAGGGAACTACAATGGCAATTTGTTGCGAGAGCAAGTCATTATGGTGCAGTGGTTCTGTTTGGGGGCTTGCAATATCTCAGAGGCCACTTAAATGGTGGAGGTGACTGGCAGGGGCAAGAAGGAAGATGAAGAAAATAGTGATATTTAATATTGTCTCGAGGTTCGGATGGTAATCTGGGGAGTGTCAAAAGAAATTTTGTAAGTCGTAATCCACTTTCTCAAAATAGGTGAGGCCATCCTATCTGATTGGGCTATCTTCAATGTATCAGGATTGGGCTTTGATGATCATCTGTCAAATATGAAATACCAGTTAATCATAACAACTAAATTCATTTTAATGTGTCCTGATATTTGGAAAACGACAGTACCTACTATTACTTTCTACTATATAAAATAGAGTATTAAATATACAAATAAATAAGCCTAATAACTTAATGACTTAGGAATTTAAATGTTTATTATAGGAAGAACGTAAAAAATAAATACATTTCTAATCATTAAAGTTTAAGATACTTACTTCGATATATTAGAGAATATTAAATATTTTTTGTCTTTATATTATTATGTCAAATTTAAAGTATTTATGCACAATTTTTTTTAATGGTTGAAAAATTTTAAAAAATTACATTTTCATATTTTTAATTAATTGAATTTGAAATCAAATCATATATACAAATTAGTTGTTGCTGAAAAAGGATTTTTTTTTTAATTTTATGAACTATATCTTACATAAGATACCTATATTATTTTTTAAGAAACTCACATTATCATTTATGTTACTTTCCAACAAACAATTTTTTTAGAATATTAAATCTTGAAGTTAAACAATTCACAAAGATTTCAAAAAAAATCTTAAGATATATTTGACAAAACTACATGAATACTGAAAAGTTAATTATAAGTATTTAGGAAAACTAGTTAAAGTTTTATAATGATAAATAATGACATAATTAATTATTAGATCAACAATAAGAAACCTAAAATAATTATAACATATTTTAGGTTCTTGAAGAAGTCTTTTACATGACACATAAGAGAGGTATACTCAAAATTCATGACCCAACTCCTCAGTGAGTCATTAGAAGATGCTACCATAACTTCAGTAAGCCTTGTTTTTGCTAGGAGAATCATCCTAATATCTTTCAGTTTTAAGGTCTCAAAAAAGTCCTTTACAAGGACACATGTGGTAGGTATACTTGGAATCCATGACCTAAGTCACCAAACTCTTTAGTGAATCACTGAAAGATGCTACCATAACACTAGTAGATAAGTCTTGAGAAGCTTCTATTACATCAACATACTCATGCAAGTATCTTTCCCTCAATTTTTTGAACAATGCTTCTAAATATGACCCAACTTCTGATACTTGTAACATCGCATGTCCTTCTTCCAACTAGATTTTGCCTCGATATTTCTCTTGAACTTTTTGTATTTCCCCTCCTTCTTCTTTCCATTCCTTTTTTCGTTGCCGTTAGATCATTCGCCACACTGCCCGCCTTTAAATCTTAGAGCTTCCAAAACTACTTGGTCTCAATTGAGGTCACCACCTCTTGGTGATTGTCTATTCCTTTCCATACTACAACACACCCATAAAATGATTGAAGGACTTCGTTAAAGGATTGAGGATATCACAATTTTATCTCATACTCAAGTTTGACATCAATGTTCTCATGATTTTTTACAATCTTATTGAAATATGTCGATTGCTTCTTGATAACTGTCTAACTTACCCTATTTATATAAGTAAAATAGAGTAGTTATCTTAATTTATTCTCATTTAAGGTTTTAATTTACTCATATTTCACTTAAAAGTTAAATTTAGTTAGGAAATTAATCTTAGGTTTACTTTTATGCAAAATTTACCATTTTTTCCCATTTTCTTTATTCAGAGACAAGTTTTGAGAAGCAATGAACAAATGTCATGTGAATTCAGATTTTTGGCATTGTAGTAGTGTTTCAATGTCCAACTATCAAATTTGGAGTGTCAATGCAGATTGACAGAGAGTTCCTATGCTCGCATTGTCACCACCCAATGCTTATAAAATGAGTGCCCAGTGTTGGGGTGACTTGGTCCTTAATCTATGAGCGCCCAACACTTGAAGTTAATATGGGCCCAAGTCACTTTGGCACTCAATAACCATTTTCTGACCATTGGACAATGACATTTCGCTAGATGTCTATATGAAGGCACTTTTTAGTCTCGAAATAGGTTATATACCTTGCTGACCTAAGGCATGCTCCAAACCCTGTTTCTTTCGTTGCTTTTCCATCTTTACCTCTATTTATTGTACCTCTCATCCATTAACCATATGTTTCACCCTATATGGTTAGCTAGGTGTCTGATTGGGTGGGGTTTGATGTAGCTAAACCTGAACTATTGTATATATTTTGTTATTTTAATCAAATTTTATTATTCATTGATGGTGTTCTTCTTTACCTTATGCTTTTATCTTCTTATCTTTTGTGGATTTTAGCTGTTGAATGAGTTTGAGAAAGAAGTTTAACTTGTAAAATAAATTTATTAATCGCGAGAGTAAAATTCATTGGTCATTTTAAACTCATTTTCTTAATGCAAGTTATTTGATTTTAAGCTATGTAAGAGATTGATAAATTAAATCTCAAATAACATAGTCCCGTGCTTGCAAAAAATTAAGATTAAGGGTATTTTTATAGGTGATGAAAACATGAATAACAAACAATAATTTTGAGTTAATTTATGCACTCAAGTGACAGTTTAGTGAAGTTAAAACCCAACCAAGTCTTTATTATCCACATAACTGTTTACTTTACTTGTTTAGGTTGTTTCTTTAAATCTTGAATTTACTAGTGTTAGTAAAAACATTTTCTTTTCTTTATTACAAGTAAAAAGTACTGAAATTTTTATGGTATCATTCATGTCCTTATGGGATTGACCTGATATATTTATACTAGATATTACATACAACTAGTTCACTTGCCAGAAGTAGTATAGAATAAACTAAACTCAATACTTCTCTAACATTCTTGACTTTGTCATGTTTAACGAATAGAAACTATTGCTTCAAACAAAGTCTGTGAACAAAGGGTTTTGTCATGTAGAAGAAGGTTTCAAGCTTTGCCCATATGCAAATATTTGTTTTCTCCTTAGCAACTTCCCTGAATGTCTTATCCACAAGACATAACACAATCGTACTCCTTACCTTACCAATGATCTTCCTTTTTTTCGTCGACATCAAAGATGGTGACATGTTTACCTCCCCTTCAACGTTTATTTGCACCTTGTTGAATCAAGATTGTCTCTATGTTGATCTTCCACAACCCAAAATTGCTACCTCTAGAACATTTCTTAATATCGAACTTCATAACCATCACCACTAACCTTTCTTGATTGTTTTTCCTCTTTTAACAAATGGGGTTGGGTTTCTTAGCTAAAAAACACACAAGACAATAAGAAGGTCAAGTAATTGGCAATCGCAAAAGCGAAAGAGGGAATCGAGAGAGAGTGGGGACAAGAGAAAACAAAAAACAAAAGTGTTAACTGAAAGTGTGAATGTGTATGTAACTGGAAACCATTTACAAAATGTGTATATAGGGCCTACAACATGTCATGTGACATAATTAACCCACATGTCGATACACAAGACACATGCTAAAGGTTATATACTAATAAGGTTACATCAGAAACTCTAGTAAGAGCATATAATACATGATCCACAACAACGAATACCAAATTATTCACTCTAGATGTTCCCTTTAGTTGATCTTTCTCAATCACTTTTACAAGATGCTCTCGTCCAAATGAAAGATTTTAGATGACTTATTCACAAACCATCATAAGTTTTTACTCTCTAAAGATTCTGAATCAATATCAACAAAATTAATTAATGTCAAGCAGAATGAATGTTGTCAATTTAATGATTGAAAATGGACACTTACTTTAAAATTATAAAAATTGAAAGGCAATTTTTTTTTTCAATTTTAAAACTAGAAGTCATAAATTAGGAAAGAATAAAAATAATAAGAGAAATTACAATTAAATCTATATTAAATACTACTACATTAAATTACCACTATGAGATTGTTTTTAACTGAAAAATAGATAAAAGTACAAGTGCACAAACACCTAACACCATCATTTAGAGTATTTTTGAAAATATTATTAAATTTTTTATTATAAATTGTTTTAAAAATAAGTTTGATGTTGGGAAATTTAGATTATTTTAGAAAAAAAAACTTTTTAAATTTAAGAAATAAAAACTTATAAGTTGTGATAATTTTTCAACATTTTTTTTCTGTTATTTTCACACTTTTTTTTATTTTTAAAAGTTAATTTTTCATTATATAAAAAAATTAATTATTTTCAAACAACTTTTTTAACGAACTTACTCCCAAACAAAAATTAATTCTTATTATATTGATTATGATCCAATAAGTAATTTTGAGAATGGTAAAAAAAAAAACAATTGCCGCATGTCATAATCATAAAAATGATTGGTAAGACGTGACATGGAAAGTATACTTAAAAACAATTGTCTGCATTTGCGTGTTAAGGGTCACAATAGAATTGTCTCACTTTTGTCTGCATTTGCGTGTTAAGGGTCACAATAGAATTGTCTTGGTTTGACTTAAAATAGCCGCTCAAACTCTCTGATACCAATTTGTCAGAGTCTGACTTGGTTTGCAATTTAAAACATGAGTTATTCACACCAGATAACCATCGCTATATATTTTAATATTGCTATATATTTTAATATGAATTTAATTTATATATACTTTAATTATATCAATTATAATTTTTTTTAATAATAAATTTATTGACTTTATTATTAATACTTTAAAAATAACATAAATAATAATAGGATAATACATACCAATTAAACTCTTAATATTTTTTAAAATAGTTTTAAATTAATTATTTTAAAATTTATAATAAATATATAAATAATTAAAAATAACATAAAGATACCCATTTTTATTAAATTTTTAGCATAAAATATAAAAATATTTTTAAAAAATCGATACTTAAGAATAAAAAAACGACTATATTAAATACAGCTAGCACATGGATAAAAGAAAATGCTGTTAGTCTCCAGGTCTCCTACGACTTTTGATTTCATCATATTTCAGTTCAATTATCATTCATTATTGTGACTTTTGTAATATTTGACGAGTTTGTTTACTTTTTTAGAAAAAATACTTATTTAATAATCAATATTTGTTATAATTTTTTAGATAAACTTAAAAACAAAAAAAAAGAAAAATTTTGAAAATATAAGATATTTATAATTTAAAATTATTTTTTATAATTGTATTAAAAAATTAAAAAAATATTTTTATTAAAATGACTTATGAATAAATTACTTATTTTTCCAGTTTAAACAAACTTATAATTTTTCTTACTGAAATATGTTTTGAAGGAAACCTATTTTTATTGGTCAAAAGTCAAAACATCCTAAACTTTAATCAATCATCCAAAAACAAAAAAAACTGGTTAAGGTCAATATCCTCCGAGGTCAAATTGGTTTTTTCAAAATACATTTGATTACTTTAACGAAAATGAGCAATGTCAATTTGGTTTTTTCAAAATACATTTAATTACTCTTGTGAATGATTGTTCTGTCTTGGAAAAGTCTATTATGAATAATAAAGAATTAATAACGTATAATCTGACTGATCATTAGTTGGCAAAAACAAAGCTAGTTGACCTAGAAACGAGTTCTAGAAAATAGGTTTAAAATGTATTTTTTACTTTATTGGTAAAAATAAAAACAATAAAAAATTAGAAATTTATAATATTATTAAATCATATACTTTACTCAACCCACTAAACTGAATTAAGTAATTCTTTGTTTCTTCCTTCTTTTATTTCAAATTAACCACACATTAATTTTAATCAATAAAACAAGATAACATTTTGCTATTAGTTAATAGCAAATTAAATTCTTACAAAAAATTACACAAAGAGTATAATATTTTTTTAATAAAATTTTCGCATGTATTTCTTTGACAAGTATTTTTTTTCTTCTTGGAAGTAAGTATTCTAATGATATTTATTTATCTAATATTTTTCTTACATAATTATTTTATTTAAATTTTAGTATTGTAGTGGTTTTAATAACTGTTTATTTGAAAATTAAAGTACTGTAAAATATCCTTTAATTTTGGTAAACGTCTAGAGACTTCCTAGTGTGGTTGTTTTTATTTTAGCGAACGTTTTAACTTTTAGACAATTGTGGTATTTTTTAAGATTTGTGTAGAAATAGAAAAAATATAATACTATGTTTTATGTAAAAAAAATTATATATTTCATGAACAAAAATTATACATGTCAATAACTCACATTGATCTCATGCTGAAGATAGATAAATATTTTACTTTTCAGTAGATTTTTTTTTTTTTTGGGAAAAGGTACTTTTCCGTAGAATTCTTCACTAAAACTCACTTAAATTTATAATTATATTCAATTATATGTTTCCTTTGTTTCAAAATTCATTTGAGTTTACTAATTAAATGTTATACATCTATATTTATCAAACCCATTCCTTTGTAAATTCATTTTTTAACGCATATTTTTATCTCTTTTTAGTTATATATTTAAAAAAAAAGTATATTCTTCCAAATCCTTTCGTGTATATAAATTATTGATTTTCAAGTTATACTCATTTAAAAAATTAATTAAACATATATTAGTTCAATTTTTTTTTTTGGCCAGAGAGAACCGCTTGTTGCTTTTTACTACTTATTGTTTTGAGATGGCTATTTGGTTATTTTTAATCCACCAAATTTTGTCATAGTTTATAATAAAAATATTTCTAATCATAATTACTAACAAATTTTGTTAGCTCAATCTCATAGTTCTTTAACTAACTTACCTTTAGATTAATTCTACACAAATAACATTAAAAGTTCCTTAAAATAATTTTGAGTTGCTTATTCAAATAATTGTTGTTGAAATAAAATATCATTAAATATGTTATGTAATTATCATTATTTTTAAATTAAAATATTATCAAATATAATAAATATATTCATTTATTTTCTTACAAAATTAACAAAAATAATTGTAATTGATTTATAATAATTAATATTTTAATAAGTAATAAAACTAAAAAAATAAATTTATAATTTGAAGGTTCTATAATTTTAATGAAGTCCAAATTAAAAAATGATAAAATTGTAAATTTTTGAAGTTGCTTGTAATTTCTCTCAATAAAATAAAAATAGAGTAAAAATGATTCATGCTTATGTGTCATAGTGGGGTCACGAGATACATTTTCTCATACACCAAACCACTCATGGAAGTTGTTCCTTTTGAGATACTCTATTTTTTTTTTTATTTTCATTATTAAAATATTTGTATGTGAACAATTGATTTTTTAAATATTTAATATATTTGCTAACTTTTATCATACCTGTCCTTGAGGTATTTTATATTGAGTACAAATTATAATAGCTAATTACATTAAAATTTATAATTAATAATATCAATAATACGACAAAAAAAAATGTAAATATTTTTTGGAAGAATAAATAAATTATTTGTAAATAAATGTTTAATAAGATTTAACAAAAGATACAGGAGTATGAAGTGAAGTTAATAATATTGAACTACAAAAGTTACATCGAAAATAATGAATTACAACAATAATAATAAAATTAAATTATAAAATATGTTACTTTCAAAATTATTCTAAAAAAGAAACAAGACATAATGAGTCTGAAAAACATATGAATTGTTAATATTTATTTTATATACATTTTAAAAAGAAGAAAACACAATTGATTAAAAATATTATAAAAAATAAATATAAAACACTTGATATTTTATTATAAGATTATAAATTTAGTAGACTAATAGATTTAATTAGTTTTAGATATAAAATTATTTTTTTATAATTTAATAAAAAATAATTTTTAATTTTTTTATTAATTTTTTTAGAATCTAATTTAACAAACCTGATTATCATTCTTTCAATTTCATTCAACATAAAAAAAATATTAAAAAATAATCAAGTCCATCTAATTAAAATTAATTATTTTGATGTTTATTTTTTTCAAAAATTGAACCCAACCGAACGCATAGTAAACATTCCTAATCATTAAATTTCAAACTGCTTCTCGTGACAGAAATTATGATGGACGTACCTCACAAGTCACAGTCACAATTAGTGACGTTCCAAAAGTTCATTACAAAATTAACATAAAACATTAGTGATTTGTGACACATTATTTGTAAAATAATTCGTCCCAAAGTCCGTCTCAAAAATTTAAATTATTTTGTAGCGATTACTCAATTAGTATTGTGGATAAATTACTCTTTAAATCCTTTGTTCTTTTTATTTTATGATATTCAATTTTAAAACATATTTTATTTATCTTTAAGAGTATATATTTTCAAATTTGTAATTTCTTAAATTATATAAAAATAATTAATTATTTTAATAATTTACCCTTTTTTAATTTAAGAAATATTATTTAAGTACATATTATAGTTAATTTTAATATTTTAATTTAATAATATATTTATATATTCAAATTAAAAACTAAATATAACATAAAATCATCTAAATTTTTTAAATATAATTAATTAAAATGATTTTTTATTTTATAATAAAAATTAAATCCCCAAAATTAATGGTATAGAAACTTGTGACAAAGATTAAAGTTTTTGTCCTTTGCATCATAAACTTGTAACATAAAATGCAGTCAGATTTTGAAGTCAACTAATTCTTCTAAAAATTAAATATAAAAAATGAATTTAGAGTTTTATTTTATTTTTCTTTCCCTAAACCACTTTAGATAAATATGAGTATATATATATATATATATATATTATTTTATTTTCGTTTCTAACATATTACAGTCACAAATTGTGAGAAATTTTATTTTATTTTGTAACACTGGATATCATAAATTTTGTTTTATCCATCACAAATTTCTGTTAATGATTATGTCTGTGAAGTTAACTTTGTGATGAATTTGATTTCACTTATTTGGATTTGTTTAGTTGTATTTTTTAAAATTCTCCACAAACATTTAATTTTGTTTTAAAAATATTGGATTGATTTCTGATATTGCATTACACATGCATTCTCTTAATTTTAGAAAAATATTTTACTTACAAACCATACTAAGAGAGGTCAGAGTGAAAGAGGTACAAGTGTAATTCGAAAATTTTTTAGATGTTAATGTAATTTGTTCTAATTATTATAATAACAAATTAATAGAGACTTTTAACTACTCATTAAATAATGACTATATGTTAAAAATATTTTTTATTTTAAAGTATATTAAATTAAATAGTTATCGACACTGAAATACATTAGTTAAAATAGTAAATATTTTTTATTCATTAAAAAATAAAATTTAGATAAGAGTCTTTAAATAATATTTATTTAATTTTATTATAAATAATAAAACATTACCTTTTTTATTACATGCAATATTATTATTTAAAAATTAAAACTTATATATATAATAAATGAGTCCACATTCAAACACTTTTAACAAAAAATATTATTTTATTTTAACTTTAATTTTTAAAAATTAATAATAGTAAAAGTAAAATAATCTTTTTAATTAATTTTTACATAATAAACTATTTTAAAAATGAAATAAATAAATATAATGAAATAATGTAAAATATTCTATAGATGAAAGCGTGAATTCAAAATTATCAGATATTAAAATTATTGAAATCTATAATTTAATAGTTAAAGAATTTAATATTGACACTATAATAATAATGTAAACAATTTTATACTAATATATAATTATAATATATTTAATATTATTTTTAAAATAATTATTATAAAATTAATAAAATTTTAATATGATAATTTGTGATAAAATAATTATCTAAAATTAAAACTATTTTCTACGTCATAATGTATAGTACTATAATCTTATTTCTCATAATTAAAAAAACTTTGAAGTGCCACTAGTTTGGAAATATTTTTTTTCATACATTCATTAGTGACTAAAATATTGTTCTTGGTTGGCCCATTAGGAAATTTAAAAGACAACAAAAAAAGGGAGCTAAAACAATTTTTAAATGAAAACTATTTTCTACATCATCAATAAGATTCCAATATTCTATAGATGAAAGCGTGAATTCAAAATTATCAGATATTAAAATTATTGAAATCTATAATTTAATAGTTAAAGAATTTAATATTGACACTATAATAATAATGTAAACAATTTTATACTAATATATAATTATAATATATTTAATATTATTTTTAAAATAATTATTATAAAATTAATAAAATTTTAATATGATAATTTGTGATAAAATAATTATCTAAAATTAAAACTATTTTCTACGTCATAATGTATAGTACTATAATCTTATTTCTCATAATTAAAAAAACTTTGAAGTGCCACTAGTTTGGAAATATTTTTTTTCATACATTCATTAGTGACTAAAATATTGTTCTTGATTGGCCCATTAGGAAATTTAAAAGACAACAAAAAAAGGGAGCTAAAACAATTTTTAAATAAAAACTATTTTCTACATCATCAATAAGATTCCAATTTATTTTAAATGAATTTTACCTTACTCCATTATTCATAATCAATTCGCACAACTTTTTTATAAATTTGTTTTAGTGGTTAATTTTTTTATAAACAACTCAAGCTTTTATAGTTTTTATTTTTATTTAAATTCAACTTACTTTAAAAACATAAAAAATTAATTTATTTATTATAAATAAATAATAATTTTATGCAGAAAAATATTTTAATAAATAGTAAATAAATAAAATTTTAACATGCATAATAAATTAATAACATCTATATAATTATTTTAATTCAACTAAAATATTAAATATAAAAGACAAAGATATTACATAATTATGAGAAATACACATTGACAAGCCGTTTATTATATTAAATAAAATTTAATTTTCATTTACGTAACTATCTAAAATAATTTTAAAATATTTTAAAACAATTTTAAGTACCATCTAAAATGTTTTAAAAATTTAAAATAAAAAAAAAAATTATTGATACACACTATCCAACATAAAATAAAAGTTCATTAAAAATAAAAGTTGGTGAATATATCGTATACTTGAAATATATTTAAATTTTTAAAGCAAAAAATATTTCTCCTCCCCAAATCCAGTTAGGGTCTGATTTAATAAAAAAGAAGAAGAAGTGATTAACGTGATTAGTGGAGTGGCCGTCCGTACCTCTTCACTAGTTCTGAATTTGATGGTCCTACACTACCACTTGTTCTCCACCTTGTCCAGTGCGCTTAAACTGTTGTGTTTGTTTCAACTTTGAACTTTCAACCTGTGTTATTATTACGCGTGCGGCGTGCCAAATGTCTCACACCAATTCATTGAAAGCAACTCAAATACTCTCCTGTTCCTACCTCAATAATAAAAAAAACCCACTAACTATATTAATTACCCAAATCTTCTAAAAATTAATTTCAAGAATCATGTACTTAAATCAATTTGTTTTTGTTTTTTTCCAAACTATATATACTTTTCTAAATTATCCTAATCTTGATTAGCTAAATTGTCTCAATTGTAAGAATAAAATTTGAACAGGATCCTACTTTTAAAATACAAATTAACATTATTGACCTAAAATAATAAGTAATAAGGAGTCTAAAGAACTTAAACAAATTAGCCTTTTTATAATCCAACATTTTTATCAAACCATCACATGGTTGATCACGCTTAGGATATTCAAAAAGTACTATTTTAATCTAATTTGATGAATCATACAACCATTGAGCAATCAAATATTTTCCATACATCAACTTCATTTATCGCTTTAAATTAGATTTTTTTTTAAAAAAAAAAAAAAAAGTTTCAACAGGAATTAGAAATCTGACCTGTCTCTTTTAAGCTTTTTAGAAAACTTCACATGTTCATGTTATCTATTTTTTTTCCCCTAGCCCGCTTAAAATCAAAATCAGAATATTTGCATTAAAATCAACTTACAATTTTAATCTTAATTAAAGATGAATTCAAAATTTTATGCAAGCCTAAATAAGTTTGGATGAAAAAATGGACGAAGACAAATATTTTACTACAAAAATGTAAAAGGCAAAAAATTTGTGAAACAAAATTTACACCTTTTGAAGGATGAAAAGAAGGGGAGTGACACTTTGATTTATAAAATAATACACAGATAGAATGGAAAAAAAAAACAAATATAAAATCACATACTTAAAAAAGGTAAAAGTAACGATCATAAATTTATGAAGATTGGGATTGGAAGGATTAAACCTATTTCCAACTTTATTGCTCCGCAAGAGTAAATTAGAAATTAAACAAAATATGAGCACTATATGATTTTGTATTATTTTTTATATGAGTAAAATAATTTCTCATTTTTTTTTAAATTATAGTAAGGAGTTTAACTCAGTCAAAGTCAATTGAGCATGTGCATAAGTTATTGAAAATTGAAAATTTCTTAATACTGTTTTCAATTGAGCAGGTGCATAAGTTAATACTGTTTAATTCAGTAAAATAATTTCTTATTTTTTTTAAAGTTATAGTAAGTAGTTTAACTCAGTCAATTGAGCAGGTGTATAAGTTATTGAAAATTTCTTAATACTGTTTTCAACTCTTACGAGTAAGATAAAAAAAAAACCTACCATAACTAATAGGTGTGATGATACTAGTACGACTGGTGTATCAAATTTCAGAACTACTACAACCAACGTTCAAAAAGTAAACATAAAAAAAAAGAGAGAAAAATGGGAATAAAAAAAGAAAAAGCAAAAATAAAGAAAAAATTGAAGAAAAATAAAGATCACCAAAATACAATTATGTTCATGACTAATCACAAAAAGACGCACCATTTTCAAACTCCTTCCAATATCATTTCTCATGTCTCATTCAAGAAAAAAAAGTTGATTTCAAGTAACAATGTTATACATAGAATAAATAATACACACAAAAAAGTTAGAGATGAATTCATAGACTTTCTCTAACAATAAAGAGAAGAAAAATGAAAAAAAAATAATATTAAGTGTTTGTTTGGCAACAGTTTTATAAAACTGTTATCAGTATTTTAGTTTTTAAAAACTAAAAAACTTGCTTGGGTAGTGTTTTCTGAAAACAGTTTTCGAAAATAGTTCTGGTTTTTTAATGCTTGTTTGGTAACGGTTTTATAAAACTGTTTTCAGTATTTTAGTTTTTAAAAACTATGATTGGGTAGTGTTTTGAAACTAAAACAGTTCAGTGTTTTGAAACTGAAATACTGAAAACAGTATTCCAGTATTTTAGTTCTGAAAACAGTTTTCAAAAACAGAAACTAAAAAACTGAAACAGCTGAAAGTAGTTTTGCTTTTCTGTTTTTTGTTTTGAAAACTCAAAATACAATCAGGATATGTTGTTTTTTGTTTTTCATGAATGAAATTCTAATAAACATGAACAAGTTTTTCCATTTTTACATCTTCAAAATAGTTTTCAAATATCACTTGCCAAACAAGTTTTTTTTTTTTTTATTCCCGAAAACTATTTTTGAAAACTATTTTTAAAAACTATAAAACAAAACTAAACCAATCAAGCCCTTAGTTTTTAAAAACTAAAAAACTGGATCAGCTGAAAATAGTTTTGCTTTTCAGTTTTCTATTTTTTTTTTAAAACTCAAAATACAATCAAAATATGCTGTTTTTTGCTTTTCATTAATGAAATTATAATAAACATGAACAAGTTTTTCCATTTTTACATTTTCAAATATCACTTGACAAACAAGGTTTTTTTTTTTCAAAAACTAAAAAACAAAACCAAACCAATAAAGTCCTCATTTGAAACAAACTTATTTACAACTTATTTGAGTTTGTCTTATTATATAAACACTTATACAAGTGTTTGAGATAAATTTATAAAAGCGCTTGTAAATAAAAATTTTAAAATATAAATAATTAAATTAAAAAATTTACTTACAGACCAAGTGATCAGTACTAATAAAAATTTTAAATATAAAATTTAATAATATTATATTTTAAAAAAATTATATTAAATAAACAAATATAAAATATTATAATTTTTTTAGTAGTTACAATAAAAAATTTTAAAATAAAAAAATAAAATACTTAGGGACCAAGTCGTCCATAATAATAAAAAACTTAAAATATTATAATATAAAAAAATTATATTATTAAAATATAAAAATTTAAAAATATGAATATAAAATATTATAAAAAATTTAATATTTACAATAAAAGGAGAGGCGAAGAGAGAAGGTGTGAGATGCGGTGAAATATGAGAGAAGAAAATTTAAAATTAGGTTAAAATAGGTTAAGAGAAATTTAAGTATTTTAATTTTGTTTTGTGGAAAAAAATTACAATAAGTGCTAAAATAATTTTGTAATTATAATTATTTTAATTTATAACTTTTTTTTTACACCACTTTTGATTCAACCAACTGACTTCAATTTTTATTTTGTTTCATTCTTTTTTCTTGCATTTTGTTTCCTTTGTAATCGAATGAAGTCTTGATTTCTAAAACCTACTAAAATAATTATTATTAATTTTGTTATAAAAATATAAAAAAAGGATAGATATAATCCCATGAAGGTAATAAACACATTTAATACACAACCCAAATCTTACTAAATTTGTAATGAAATAATTTCAATTTTTTTAGATATTCAAATAATTATTAATTATAAAATTTAGTAATGAGCTATTTAACAAGATTTTACTTATTACTTAATACAAATTCTATTGAATTGGGTGAAGACATTCAACGCCAAGCCGACGAGGGTTGGAATGAGTAATTGTTTGTTGAACGTTATGCCGACGGCCATAGTTATTGTATTTGCTAATACAGGAATAAAAACTATATAAAGACAGATTTTAAGAATCAGATTCTATAATTAATTTGTCGTACCTATAACGGCAATCATGATATCAAATGAAATAAAGAATAATATTTTAGTATTTAAAACTACAAGAAAAATATTTATACACATAACATCAAATTACAACTTTTTATTTAAAAAAAATTATTAACTTTACCAATTAATATAAAAATATGTTATTCAATTTTTTTTACACTCTCAGTATTATAGTTAAATTCTAAAACTATATCCTTTTATTTAATGATTATTAATATGAAAGATCTCTTTTTTTTTTCTTTAAAAAAAACTACTTGCTAGATCTCTATTTATATATATTAATTTTATTAATGGTATCATTATTCATACAAGTATATCCTTGTTACTTCAAAATTTTAGTCAAGATATTTAAAATTCCAACTATTTATCTTTTAATTATATAATAATAACTACATCCGTTCACAATTAAAATTTCATATAATTAAACTCTATTATTCGTAGAAAACAAATTATATTAAGAGTATTGGTTAATTTTAAACTTGTTATGAGTAAGTAGTATAGAATACTCCCTATTAATAGATTCAATTATCTATTATAAGACCGATAATTTATTCTTTTTGAATTATTTTTCAATATAACTTTTTAGTTAATTAAGAGTATGTAAGTAACGTAAAAAATAATTATGGATTAAATTCTATAAAAAAAATTATACTCTACGTCTCATAAATATGACAGAGGAATATTTTTCAATATATGTAGATTTTGGATTCTAAACCTCATAGCTATGTTACTTAAATCCGTTCAAAGTTGCATATTCACCTAATAAAAATTATTCAATATCTGATTGTTATAAATTTAATTTATTTCATTATTATTATAAGTATTTATAAGTAATTTTCTAATATTTAATTGTATGGACATGATATAGTGACACTAGGTGTCAAACTTTAAGATATTCAACAACCTTATATAAAATGAAAATTTGTTCTAGTGTTAACCAGTCAATTATATAAAATTTTATATAATTTTAAATTTGTTTGATAGTTTATTATACCATTTAATCTTAATGTATAATATAATATTTAGAATATATAAATATCCATTATTGAATAATATATATAGAAAAATCTAAACTATATAAATATTAATAAATATCATCAATAACATACTATCATGATTTGGTTAAATTTGTCAAATTTTTATTTCATTGAACATGTAAGAATTAGTCAACTTAACTCTTCAATAACTTTATAAAAAATAAATTTGTTTAATTCAGAATTTTATGTTTCTATTAATTAAATCAAATATATAATATTTTAAGCAAATTCAAAATTATTTGGCAGTTTGTTGTTTTACTTATTATTTAAAAAGAAATGATAGTAAATTGAGAAATTTTCAATTACAACTTTTCATTTATATAAACTTTACTAATTAATTCTTTAAATTTATAGAAATAAAACTTGTAATTAAACTTTAATATAAAACTTTTTTATATTTTCAATATATATATATATATATATATCTAAACTTAAACTTTAATATTTATAAATAAAATAATATTTAAAACCTGTAAATATCCTTAGATTTAAAAAAATCAAAATTATATGAAAATAAATATACAGATGTATGAGTATAATACCATAATGTTGAAGAGTTTGATTGATAAAATTTGTATTTTATAAGAAAATATATGTAAGTTGCATGACATTTTATATATATTAAAGATTGAGTATAAGTTATCTTTTAATTGATAGTATTATTAAAACTGTCCACCCATTACGATGTGATAATTGTTTTTCTCTTTTAACGTATCTGTATTTTTTTACCTGCTTTACCTAGTAACAATATAAAACATACTTGTAAATATAATAGGGATGATATTTATCGAATTTTAATTAGGTAAAAATTGAAAATTATAAAATTTGCAATGAAATTAGAAATAAGAAATTAGAAATAAGAAATTAGAAATGTGGAATAAGTGGGATGCAGTGAACATGAGTGGTTAAGAAGCAAAAGTAGTATCCCCTCGACAAATGGAGAGTTATATATATAAATATGAATGACCATTGATAGAGAGGAAGAAGATATTGGAGGTTAGAAAGTGGAAAGTCAAAGTGTGAGCTGGCAGATGAGATAGAAGATGAAGGTATCAGATGTGTTGTTATGGCATGGTGCCATTGCTTTGCTTTTGGTTTCAAATTTGGGGAGTTCAAGGGTGAGTGGCAGGAAATACAGAGGTGAGGTGATCTATGCGTACCGTGGAGCTGTGGCGACTGACGACCGTAGATGCTCAAGGATTGGGAAGGATGTTCTGAGAGAAGGAGGCCATGCCGTGGATGCTGCTGTGGCTGCTGCCCTCTGTTTGGGGGTTGTCAGTCCTGCTTCTAGTGGCCTTGGTGGTGGTGCCTTCATGCTTCTCCGCCTCTCCAATGGCCTCTCTAAGGCCTTTGATATGAGAGAAACTGCTCCTTCTCTTGCTTCCCCTGTATCCTTCCTACCTCCCCTCTCTCTCTCTCTCTCTCTCTCTCTCTTCTCTTCAATTTAATGCCTTTTAACTCTTCATCTTTTATCCACCATGCTCCTCTTTTCAGGATATGTATGCTGGAAATACTACTTTGAAGGCCAAAGGTGCCCTCTCTGTAGCAGTTCCTGGAGAACTTGCTGGCCTTCATCAGGCGTGGCAACAACATGGGAAGCTTCCTTGGAATAGACTTGTAAAGCCGGCTGAGATTCTAGCACGTGGAGGCTTCAGCATATCACCATACCTCCACATGCAGATGGAAGCAACAAAGTCTGAAATATTGCAAGACAAGGGCCTTCGTAGCATATTTGCACCAAATGGACAACTCTTGAACATAGGTGAAAAATGCTACAATAACAAACTAGCTGACACTCTCAGAAGAATATCCGAGTTTGGTCCAAAAGCCTTCTATCATGGAGTGATTGGTCGTAATTTAGTTATGGATGTTAAGAATGCTGGAGGGATATTGACCATGAATGACCTCAAAACTTACACTGTTAAACAGAAGAAACCCATATCTAATAATGTTCTTGGACTAAAGCTCCTTGGCATGCCTCCCCCTTCAGGTGGACATCCAATGATGCTAGTAAGTCTATCTTATTCACCACATAAGTCTTCTTGTTAATATTGTTTTTTTTCTTCTTTATATCTATCTTATCATTAGCAAATTAAATGATTTAGCCAATTTGCTACAGCTGCTGAACATTCTAAATCAATATAATCTCCCTTCTGGCCTTTCTGGTGCCCTAGGAATTCATCGACAAATTGAAGCTTTGAAACATGTGTTTGCTGTGAGAATGAATCTTGGTGACCCTGATTTTGTTAATATAACCAGGGTTCTTTCTGATATGCTTTCTCCCAAGTTTGCTCAAGAGTTAAAAAATGACATCAATGATAATAAGACTTTTGGTCCCCGTCATTATGGCGGAAGGTAAGATCCTAAGTTCGTTGAGTTCACACTAATGTCCACATTGCTTCATCCCTGTGCTAGTTAATGAGGTTCTTTAGACTCCCTGTTTGTCTTCCACCCCAGGCACTAACAATATGCAGCTTTTGGTGTGAATGACAATAAAAAATGCAGATGCAGCAAATATTGAAAATTAATGCATCATAACTTTTGCATTTTCAAAAACTAGAGCTGTTTGTTTAATTTGTATTTCTGAAAGATTCAATGATTTCAATTTCTTGACCAATTAGTTGACTTTATGGGTTCTAGACATTTGGTCAATTTGATTGAGCAACTGTCTGCAACTTGTTATAGGTTGACTTTAGCTGTTCTATGCATCTGGTCAACTTGATTATATTAATTTAGTTCAGATTGACTTAGACAACTTTTTTATCCCTGAAAAAATAGTGTCTATTTAATTTTAGTCCTTTAGAGATTTTTTTTTAATTTATTTCTTTAAATAATTTTTTTCTTTGGTTTTAGACATGCTTTTGAAAAACAACAATGTTAACTGAAACCTAATGGTAACAATTATGTTAACAGTTCAGCGACTTATCATGTTATGGACTTCAATAGAAGATGGCATGATAGGTTATTGATTGCAAAACAAATCTCTTAATTAACATTGTAGGTACCCAAAGAAAAACTCTAGTTTGATAATAGAGACTAAAACCAAACAAAAAAAATGTTTGAAGGACCAAATTTTAAAAAAATCTTTGAAGAGCCAAACAAATGCTATTTTTCATGACAAAAATATTATTTAAGCCACTTATATTTAAGTTAAAACAAAGTATGGGGACTAAAATGAAAGTAAGTGTAATATATGAAAATATTACATACTATCCATTTTCATTCCTATGCGTTAGTTATTCTTTCATTCTTTGTACTTTTAGTTTAATTCATGCTATAAGTAACTCCATACCAATCTCACTATAAAAAATTTGAGAAGTGATGCTTGCAACACCTACTTACACATCATATAGTTTAAAGTAGAGAAGAAGGGGTTCCATTGAAATTGAGAATCATTTTATTGATTAAATGAATTAAGATGATCATACAAGTAGGAGTCTATAAGTATTCGCATATGCATATGCCTACACTTACTGAAACTGAGAGATGATTCAGCTATGTACTACACTATTTACATCAGAATAATTGTCTAGGCTAATTCAGTTAGAACTACCAATGTCATTTAACCGTAAAGTGAAGTAGTGCATTCAATATTGACTAACCAGCATATAATAGTTGCAGCAGCCTCATGGAATTGTAAGTGGAAACACCTTTTGATGACTGGTGTTTTCTTACTTTGTGAGGTGTTTCATACTATATACATAAATATCCAATTAAAAATAAGGACTAAATCAATATTCTAACTAAAATTATTTTTGTGGCAATACAGAATTCTCAGTTGTGCTGAATTGTGTTTGCAGGTGGAATCAGGTCCATGATCATGGTACAAGTCATTTAAGTGTAATAGATCTTAAGCGAAATGCCATTTCCATGACTACCACCGTAAATTCATATTTTGGTTCAAAGATCCTTTCACCGAGTACAGGAATAGTACTGAACAATGAGATGGATGATTTTTCCATCCCTAGAAATGTTTCGAAGGATGTTCCACCACCAGCTCCTGCTAATTTCATCATGCCAGGAAAGCGACCATTGTCATCCATGTCGCCCACCATTGCCCTTAAGGTAATCAGTCCTCGACTTTCTTAAATTGGGATATCCTGTTTCACATTTCACATTACCATCCATGTCACCCACTAGGCCACTACTTCCCATGTTGAGCCTCATCAAAAGATAGAGACAGAAAACTTTTAATTATTTAAATAACACCAACACTCTTATCATTGCAATGGTCAATCCTATCATATTGTTTACTTGCAATTGCAATAATGTCTTACCATGCCTGTACAGGATGGGAAGCTAAAAGCTGTAGTAGGTGCAAGTGGAGGTGCTTATATCATTGCTGGAACTTCAGAGGTTCTTTTGAATCACTTTGTTAAAGGAATGGATCCTCTTTCTTCCGTAACGTCTCCAAGGGTCTATCATCAGGTATTGTATCTTAAGTTTTTTTGGCTTGCTTCTTTTTTCAGCCTCTGACCGATTGGTAAACTCTGCCAAACTGATAAGGAACTTAATCACATGTTGATTAGGTGTTTATCATTCAAGTAATTATGTATAAGTTGTTTCTATAATTCAAGAGGAAATATGATTAAACTTTTCTCATACAAATTGTGAACAGTTCATAAACTATTCCGGAAAACATATATAAATAAGCTAAAATCAACTTATGGTCTATGGACAGATCACAGATGTTATGCTATTTCGATAACTTATCCGAAACACTCATGCAAGTATTTACGTCATATAATAAGATGAACTGTAACAAGTTCTTCCAAACACACCTTACAAGTTTTGTAGATTATAGTGAATGGAAGAATTAAAACCAAGGAAAAATGTTGTAGCTAATCAGATTTAGAACTTCTAAGTTGAATTAGCACCACATCCATATTTTTGTCCCCACAAAATGATATTTTTCTCTTTTGTAAGTGTGGCTGAATTATTTCAATCGGTTCATCACCAATTAATTGAGAAACTCATCATGTTTTATGCAGCTAATACCTAACGTGGTTAATTACGAGAATTGGACAACTGTGAACGGTGACCACTTTGAACTTGCTGCTGATATCACGAAAGACCTTAGAAAAAAGGGTCATGTCCTAAAGGGGCTTGCCGGTGGAACTATTTGCCAATTTATTGTTCTAGACACTTTTTCGCCGTCCAGACAAAATAAAGGGTTTGGAAATGGAAAGCTTGTGGCAGTTAGTGATCCAAGAAAGGGTGGTCTTCCTTCAGGCTTTTAAGATAAAAAATCTATTTCATAATACGGGAATAAACATTCTATAAAATTTTGCTTCTGGTTATCTCAAGTCTACACATCTAAATACCAAAAAAAAAAAAGTCTCTACAACTACCCCACTTATTTTTATGTGATTTGCACATGCATAGTTTGCTTCATGTACACACTCCTACTTCAATAGTTAATTCCATTATTCTGCTTTCGGCTTCCCTTGCGTACTTCTTACAAGAGGAATTATGAAACTCTGAATTAATTTATAGCAGATTGGGTATTACACAATAAAGTTAACAATTATTCCTATAAACTGAATCAGAATATGCTGGGGAATGTATTGAATTAACTGTCATTTGAACTTATGAACTGAATTTATCTTAGTGACTCCATTGATGTACATTTATATGTCTACTATGATCACTTTATCAAGAACACATAATGCTGCTCTCAGCCAGCTTCCTCAATATGCCCGTACTTTTGATAACTGTTTCATGCATCACAAAAGTTGAGCTTTATATTTATTTTATTTTTTTCGTTATTGTTGTGATATGATTGTAATTCTAATATCCTCTACATGTATGTCATTTGGGCAGAATCCATAACATCTACTGACCCAGTCACCCAGTAATGAAGTACTCACTAATATTAAAACTCTTTCTACCTCAATCTATAACGGTCATTCGGTGAAAAGAGGGAAAGGGGAGATGTAATAAAAGGAAAGAGGTGAAATAACAAGTTCCTTCTTTTGTCTGACCCAAGAGAAAGTGAAGAGAGGAAAAGCATACGTAGGAAAATATGATGTTGTTATATCCTCATCAATAGGAAGGAATGAAAGAAATGAGAAACAATTTAACTCGCACAGTTTAAGACAGAGTCACTTTCTCGTTTTTACAAATATTCATAATATTGGAGGCAAGAGAGATTTTATCTCCTTCATTTTCCTTTTCTTTTTCTTCATATTTCTAAACCAGTCGAGATGAAGTTTTGTTTGATAAAAAAAAATGTCCTATCCTTTCTTTTCCTTTATCCAAAGACACTGTAAAATAAGAAAAACAGCTTGGTGATTGGTCCCATAACTTCATACTAATTTATAAAACATCTTTGCTGATAAAAAAAGATAAAACATCTCCCAATTTATTTTTATATTAGGACTTTATGTGAGTCAGTCATGGCTGTTACTAACTTTTTTGTTGGTAAGTGATTGATTAAATTTTGAAGCTATAATTATAACCTTCACTTTTGCTTAGTTTGGTTCGGTTGCAAAGAAAAAAGGGCGAGGAAAGAAAAAAAACGAAAATAAAAGAAATAAAATAAAGTAAGAAATTGAAATTGTTGGGTTCCGTGTTTTTAGACATTCATGTAATAGATGCTTCCTATTCGAGGAGGAAACTATTTTTCATTTACTCCGTGATTGTATCAAGTCTAGGTAGGTTTGGTGGGCTCTACAGCTGGATGCTGATGTAAACTTCTACTCAGTAGATTACAGGATCAACATGGACAATTCTAGAGGGGCACTCTTTGTTCCAACGTGTTGGACGACAATTTAGAGGAACCGCAATGCAGCCATATTACAAGCCAAGAATTGGAAGGTTAAAAAATTTCTACGTTGTAGCTATAACCTGCATATTCAGATAATGTCTGCTCTATCTAATATTAAGGTGATTAAGCTGTGTCAGTATGTTGGTCGGTCCCACCTTTCCTTTCTTTTGTTAAAATGGAAGCTCTTAAAGGCAATCCACGCAAATTGGGCTTCAGTGAAATAGTGAAGAGATTTACAAATGCTTGTCTCATAGGTTTTGCAAGATCACGTAGGACTTCAACAAGTCTCAAATCTGAACTTTTTGCCATTTACTACGGGCTGAAAATTGCTTGGGACAAGGCTTAAGGTTTGTTATATGTGAGTCAGATTCTCTCTTGACTTTGGAGCTAATTAAGAAAGATACTTCTAAGGTTCACTCATACAAACTTCTAATAAATTTTATTTGGGAGAGGAAGAATTTGGATTGATCTTGGTCTTTTTGCCACATCCTTTGTGATGAGAATTTTTGTGGTGACTAGTTAGCCAAATATGGAGCAAACCAAGAGGACAATTTCCTGATTTGGAATGAGTTTTCTCCTCCTCTAATCCCTCTCATCGGTGCTGATATTATGGAAATCACCCATTCATATTCCTAGTACCTTTTTTTTCTTGCTCCCTCTTGTTTTTATTTTTAGATGTATCTCAAAATATGAAAATGATAGAAAATTATAAATTAAAGTTATTATAATTACATAATTATTTCAAAATTTATGAATTGTTTCTTATAAATAAGGTAATTTTGGAACGATTAATTTTGTTTATACTTTTTTTATATGTTTATTTTCGGTGAAAAATAAAACATGTAAAATTCACCAAATTAATAATATTTTCTTTGCTATTTTCTTTATGACCAAGTAATAACTTTTCTTAGGACATCTTTATTAAAGATATTTTTAAGATAAAAATTATTATTTTAATATAAACTCTACAAGGTGAGTTATTTAAAGATAAGTTAGAATTACTTGTATAAGCAACTCTATCCATTTTTAATCAATCAAAATTGCAAGAATCATATTAAAATAATAAATTTTATTTTTTTTATAATTTTTATATTAAGCTACTTATCTAAATAACTCGGTTAAAGATGCTTATTCCCCCACTGTAGCTTTTCATTCTCCACTAATTGGGCTTAACAATGGTTTACCTAGATTACATTAACTATGTAAATTGGCCTGTATTCACACACTTGTACTGATTATTTGATATACATTATTATAGTTATTAATTTATTATGTTAAATTTTTTTTTATAAGACGTTCGAGAATATGGAAGAGAGAGAGAAGTGGGGAGTTTAAATTATTTTAATGAAATATGATGATGGATTGTGTAAGTATTATGAAGCAAGTGGGGAGAAAAAGCAATGGAAACACCTCATTGGGTCTCCGACACAATCATCACCGGAATACAATATATATTTGAATTGATGACCAATAAACATTAAATTATTATTTATGACATTACTAAAAGTAAAATCCAGAAAGAAGACTCAATTATTCGTAAGGCGACATGCAAAAGAGAATAGAGAGGTAGTGTTAGTAAAAGTGGTTTGGAGATGGAGATGGCGATGGTGAAGAGAAGCATTGGAGTTTGTAAGAGGGTTTTTGGTACTAAAAGTGCAACAAGTGATAATGATATTGCTGAGAGGCTTAAGCTTCCACCCTTTGATTACAAGCCGCAGCCATACGAAGGACCTTTGGCTGATCAAGTTTTAGCCAAACGGAAAAAGTTTCTTGGTCCTTCCTTGTTCCACTTCTACCAAAACCCTGTGAGTCTCCCTATCATCCAACCTTTTATTACTTACTTCATAACCTTTCTCTCTGTTTCTTTGATTCTTCAACATCTACTTCTAGTAGTTATATTATGTGAAGATGAGTCTCCCCAGACAAGTTCTTATCATACCTGTAATAATTTATTAAATATGGAAGCAAATTAAACTCACATATTTTTAGAATTGCCAAGGGAATTTTGTAATGTTTGACAACCACTTCCATACCTTGTCACTCTTGTCTGCTGCTTGAATAAAATTGATTAGCCTTTTAAAAATACACATCTTTTTAGAATTTTTTATAAACATTAAATTATGGAACAAAATGTGTTAAAAATTAATCAAAAAGTCTATTCATAGTATTTTTTTATGAGTAAAATTAGTAAATATGATGAACTTTCACTGGGGAAACCATTTTCCACCACCCACTTTTTTGCTTTTTTTAATAAGTGAGCTTATTATCATTTTAAAAAATTATAAATATATGAGAAATATAAAATATTTAATGAAATTTTGTTTTTGGAAAATGTTTTAATGTTTATAAAAATATTTAAAGCTAATTTGATTAAGGAAATAATATTTTAATAATAATTTATAAATACATTATACTTATTAATGTTGATTGAACCAACTTAACCATTAATTAGAATTATTAAAGAAATTAAAAATTCCATTTAACTGGATAGATAATTAATTAATGATAAAAATATTAATTTAATTTATAAATTAGCATGATACTGTCACAAATTGGAAAAAAACAACACCTGGCAACATAGTTTTAATGAATATGAATAGAAACTCATGTTTATAATATAAGAATTTATATGATTAGGATTAGTTTTGAAAATGTAATTATATAATTTTTTATTAAATTAAAAATGTATATATATTCATGATTTAATTTAATTGCATCTTGTAGTTTAAGAAATTTATAAATAAAAATTCAGGAGGAAAGTATGCGTGAAAAATATTGTTTTTATTCAGTTTTTTTTTTTAAATATAAGAAAGTTTTGTATTTAAAATTAGTTATTTTCATAAAAAATAAATATTTACAATGATAGGCTAGTAAGTTTAATTGTTATTCGCCTAATGTATATTTATTAAGAAAATAAATAAATATAAGTAATAATATTACATTTTATTTAAATGTAATATTTTTTAAATTTATTCTCAATATTAAGGGAGGAGTAACATTTAATTATAGAGATATTAAAATTAAAAGAGTATTTAATAAAAAAATCAATGCAAAAAAATATTATAAAAAGTAGTAAAATAAAAAATATAATTAGGCACAAAGGAGTATATTTTTTAAAAAATAATGAAAAGTTAATTGAAAGATTGAAATGATATTTACAAAATATACTCTCTTTTATGCTTGTGAATAGTGAATAGAGATATCTAATTGAAATTTTAATCCTGTATATAGCTGAATATTGTGGAGGGCAAGATGCAATATCTATTTGATGAGAATGGCAGGCGCTATCTTGATGCTTTTGCTGGAATAGTTACTATTTCTTGTGGACATTGTCATCCTGAAGTTTTGAAGGCTATAATGGAGCAAAGCAAACTCCTAAAGCATACAACAACCATATATCTGCACCATGCAATAGCTGATTTTGCCGAGGCCCTAGCATCCAAAATGCCTGGAAACCTTAAGGTCAAATTTATGTTCATAATTTGTGTTTAATAATACTTTGCCAATTTATTGTCCATGAAGAAAGATATATATATAATGTAATGTGGTATGGCCAAAAAGCTGAATTTGACGTTGGTGTGCTTTCAAAATAGCACCTTCTGCTTAAGGCTTTCATTGGTAAAAAGCAAAGTTGTATTTTGTGCTATACTTCATTCAATATTATATGGGAC
Source organism: Psophocarpus tetragonolobus (assembly GCA_037954015.1). Lineage (NCBI taxonomy): Eukaryota > Viridiplantae > Streptophyta > Magnoliopsida > Fabales > Fabaceae > Psophocarpus > Psophocarpus tetragonolobus. The sequence continues at coordinate 44,494,515 of CM075694.1, forward strand.
ATGATCTTCAAGTAATCAATTTACATTGCAGGTTGTTTATTTTGTAAATTCTGGTTCAGAGGCAAATATGACTTGGCGATGCTGATGGCCCGTTTATACACTGGTAATATGGGTATGATTTCTTTGAGGAATGCATATCATGGAGGGAGTTCTAGTACAATTGGTCTTACCGCTATGAGCACGTGGAAATATCCAATCCCAGAGGTTTGTCCACGCACACAAACATGTATATCATTGTATCCTACTCCATGTCATGCTACTCTAGTAGTAATCATATCATTGTGAACGATGAATTAACTTTGTATTAAAGATGGGAAAGTGCTAATTGTTTTTTTTTTCTATAATATTTAAGGGCGAAGTTCATCATGTTATGAATCCAGATCCATACCGTGGTATCTTTGGCTCAGATGCCAATAGGTACGCCAAAGAATTGCAAGATCACATTGACTATGGCACTTCAGGAAAAGTTGCTGGATTTATAGCTGAAACAATTCAGGCATGTAAAATCCATCCATCATCTTCATGTTTAATTTGTAAACTTCAGAGTGGTATTTATATAGCCCCACCTTAGTGTGGTTTTTCTCATGTCATGGCTTCTTTCTAGGGTGCTGGTGGAGCAGTTGAACTGGCACCTGGGTACCTAAAACTGGCCTACGACATTATACACAAAGCTGGTGGTGTCTGTATTGCTGATGAAGTGCAATGTGGCTTTGCGCGCACAGGAAGCCATTTTTGGGGATTTGAGACACAGGGTGTCATTCCTGATATAGTTACCATGGCAAAGGTACCCTTATCTCATCTTTCCAAAATTTAACTAATTGCGGGAAATCAACACTACACCTTATCAATGCATTTGAAGTGCAACATCAGTACTCTGTTGTGAGGTTCATTATTTATGCATATAGGAAGCATGTAAAATTAGAGCATGTTCTCATTAGAGGAACTAATCTTAATGTAGATAATTAAGATTAGGTTTAAGTAACATTATCTTAAACATTAATATATAGTTGAATTTGTCATATTTACTCTTCTTACTTCTTGCACACTCATTGTATAACTCTTAAGCATAACATCATACTTTTCCTTTGATAGCTTCGAGTATCATTTTTTTTTTTTTTTTTCATGTTTGTGGTGTCCTTTCAGTATAGTATGTATTTTGTTGTAGCATTACCTTCAGCTATCATACGACTAATTTTGTTTAAGTGCCTCTCATGTACCTTCCCTAGAATTGTAGCTGTTGTTAATTTGTCTCAGGGTATTGGCAATGGTTTGCCATTAGCAGCTGTAGTTACAACTTCAGAAGTAGCAAATGTGATGGCCCAGAAGTTTCAATTTAATACTTTTGGTGGGAACCCTGTATGTTCTGCCGGGGGACTCGCTGTTCTCAGAGTACTTGATAAGGAGAAGCGTCAGTCTCATAGTGCTGAAGTTGGATCTCACTTGATTGAGCGTTTGAGATCTCTGATGCACTTACATGACAGTATGTTATCTTCAATCTTAGATCCCAGAAATATTCAGTTTTTTGTTTTGTGATTGTGATACAATTTCTTTTACGTAACATTTTCCTTTTCTTAGCTATTTATAAGCATGCTTCATTATATGTAGAGGGTAGATTTTGAGGGGGTAGGTTTGAAGATGCATGGAACTGGGTCATGCGTTATAAACATGATTATTTCTCATGTGATCGCTATTTTGTTGATTATTTTGAAAATTGTTAAATATTTTGGCAGTCATTGGAGATGTAAGAGGAAGAGGCTTAATGGTGGGGATAGAGTTTGTCACGGATAGAAAAGACAAGACGGCTGCAAAGGCTGAAACAACCTGTTTGCATGAAAGACTCAAAGGTAAGAAATTTGGTTGAATAAAAAGACTGCTTACGAAGATTAATTTTCCAAAATTTCAACCAAACATAGTAACTGTTTACTCCTATAAATTGAAGAGCTTGGTATTCTGGTTGGAAAAGGAGGGATGCATGGAAATGTTTTAAGGATTAAGCCTCCAATGTGTTTCACCAAAGATGATGCAGGTATATAAATAATTCTGTCCTGGCTGTTTAACCAAGTTGCAGAATCCAGATTCTTTGTTAAGTCCACTGACTGCCCTCCTGATGTGCAGATTTTGTTGTGGATGCTTTGGACTATGCTATATCCAAGTTGTAAGACGCAGCTTGGAACCAAGAAGATTATATATCCTGCTAGCTACAACTGGCATGGAACTCGTATGTTCATTGTTGTTGTGTATTTCACATACTACCAATAACACTGCAATGCTCATCCCATTGCAAGGTAAAGTTGCTGTAAACAATTCACGTTATAAATTGAAATGTGAATAAGTGGATTGATGTGTAAGTTTCGATTCCTAATATCAGTATATACAAAAATTCAGCTCATTAATATTTTCTCACTCAGCATTTTGGATAGAAACTCAAGCGTCCATCCAAGAAAAATGAAAATTATGATGAATATAATTGAGCATCTTGGACAGTAACACCAACATCATTTTGTAGTTGATTGAATAAAAGATACAATAAGGCTGTATGAACGCTCTATTTATATTTTATAGAGCCTATTGGAGTTAACAACTTTCTTACAAACTAATAACAACTAAACAATATTTCTAACAAACTAATGACAAAAAATAAATTGTCCACTGCGAGAGTCTAGAGTCGATTCATTTTCAACAGCACACAAGATGACATTATATGAATTTTACATGACCAACTTCCACGCAGGCTCATGGTATATTCTAAATATTTCATTTTGCAACAATCCACTCTACACCATGTGTCCAAAATTAATTTATTTACAAACTTTTATGCATAAAATGAGCTAGGAGTCGTATTTACAACTTGTTCATAATGCAAAACTGCAGGAAAAATTTGAGCAACCTGGACCTCACATGATACATGGTAATGATGCTCGTGGCCATCATGACGTTCATGTTACAAGTTTTCCCTTTTGTAACCTCATTGTGAGACTACGCAGGTTCACGGGATCTATTAGACCAGAGGGAGCTCAAAGCCCTCAGGCGTTGGAAATATTCCCCCAAAGCAAGCAAGCATCGAGCCGCCTGACGGATAGTAAGTATTCGAGACATTTGCTGCAATGTTTCCTGTCGAAGATGATCAGCCTGTTTCACATACGACATCATTAAATCTCTAATACTCATTATCCAAGCTAAAACTTTTTCATTCGTAGCGTATATAGCAGGCAATGATCTTCAAAGAGGTTTATGTACGGTAATATATAATTCGTTGTTATTACTATATAAACCATCACGTACTGTACTTCATGATCCAATATTTATCTAAATGGGCATTCTTTGTGAATCTACCAAAATCCTAAATGAAGTTAGTAATGCTTACTACCAACCAGTAACGTGATCAAGATATACTGTCAAAGGTTTTCAAATGAACCCGATGCCACAGCTGTTGTAATGGATGAAATTGAATGCTTACATAAATGATTTACCTTCAAATCGTAAGAGGATGCTGAAAATAGATATAGTAGATCACTTAATTCTTAGAAATTAATATATAATCGAAAAAGCAAATTTTGTTTTTAGCCTTTAAGTTCTTGCTTTCCGTTTCTACAGAAGATTTCTTCAGAATATTTCAGTTTCAGTATCCTTGCTAAGAATTTGGGAATGAAAACTATTTTCTGAAATATTTTTCTTTTAGTTGAGTATCAACTATCAAATTAAGGGAAAAACTATCTTACTAAAAAAAACAACTAAAAAACTAATAACTAACATTTGTTAATAAAAGAAAATCATGGGAAACTCATTCAAAAAGTAAATTTAAAATCAATTTCTCTGAACAACAATATATGAATTGACGTATAACAACTACTTTAGATATGAATTTTTTGTTGGCTTTACATTATCAGTAGCTTCAATTCACTTCAGCTGTACCCTCAACCCAAAGAACTGTACATTTGACATAACCAAACATATGATCCTCTTTCATATGGCTCGAATCAGGGGATTTAAAGCGCAGTATACTGTTATTTTTTTTAATTATTATTTGAATCTACAGTGTGTAGAGCCTAGAGACACAAAACTGCATAAAACTAGAGTAACGAGGCTCCTCGATATTCGAAGGTATGGGGAGGATTATTGTGGGCAACCTTTCCCTTGCATATGCAAAGAGACTGTTTCCCGATTCGAACCATGACCAAGAGGTCACCAAGACAACTTTAGGGCTTTCCTCACACAATTCCATACTGATGAAAAATGAAACATAGGACAGAAATAAGAAATGGCCCGCTCAGGCAATCCAATGATCTTTAACCAAACCTTCAAGACTGGAGTTCACAAAAATAAGCAGAAAGAAGAAAATGGCAAGTATCATTTTACATACTCTTTCAAAATATTCTCTCTAGAATTTACCAATCATCATTCCCTTCTACTATAAGAGGACAGACACACAAAATAGGCAAATGTGGATTAGAAAGTATATTTCCCTTTGACACGTACATACGTTCCTTTATTGTTTTTCACAGGCATTCCTTAATTAATATGCCATGTTGTGAAAATGGAAATTTTACTAAATTGAGAACTAATGTCTATCAAGAAAACGCAATATTTTACCTGGTTAACAAAGCTCACCAGAGCTTCCAACTTCTCCATTGCAGAAGTCATCTGTGGAATATAAGTTCCTTCCATGAATTGTCCAGCTGCTACACTATCAGCAAGTGTTTGCCGGAGTTTGTCCATACCTTGTGAAAGGGCATCTTCTGCTTGCTGACATGATTGTCCAAGGTTATAGATATCCAACCGTTGTTGCTCCGTCAGGGGTTCAATCAGGGGACCAAGAACCTGAAATTAAAATAAAGTGTTAGCAAGAACCATACATTACAAGCTTACATCATGCCATAGTTGAATATGGCTATAGAAATAATCTCATTAATCGAGTATCTCAGTAAAGCGCTTTTTGAAAATTTGAAATTCAATCATAGAGATGCAACTCTTGACCAAGGCAAGAAATCAAGCCTAAATCTAAAATATATCACCTCATGTTGGACTCAGTTCTATGGAAACAATTCAAATTTCTAGGATATTATTTAAAATTAAAAGATATTATCTCATCATATAATCTGTAAATTAGGGAATTTGTTTCCTTTTATTTTCTTTATAGAATGCTAGGTCTATAATCGACCTGACCCAACTAGAGAATGAATCTCACATATGAAGAAACGATATGGCAAGCAGCAATATGGGTTTAACAAGTTCCATAATGATGAAGATGATATAAAAGGGTTTGCAAATTTTCCTTCCATGAAAACTTATAACCACTATGAATACAATATACATAGAAGCTCCTTTACACAACATATCTCTTCTTTCTTCTACATATACATCTCCACCACAATAGAAAAAGTTCCATCACTCTCAAGGACTATAACTGACACCAAGTGATATCTATTTTAAGTACAAAAAACCTTCCAACAGGTCCTGCATTATAAAAACAGTAAAAAACGAATGCAGTTTCAAATTCCCCCTGTTCTATCTCCCAAGAGGACAGTAGAGCAAATAGACTACTAATTAAAACCAATGATAACGAGAAACTCATGAAAGTCAGTGACTGGATTTAGAACTACACATTCTATGAATAACATTTTTAACTTCTTTCATTTATAAATATGAACCAAACCATCACCTTTAGAAGCTCAGAGGGGCGAAAGCCTCCAATCCACAGGAAAAACCTTTCAGCTGTTGTTTTCCACATACCGGACATAACATAGAAAACATCTGCTTTTGCAGCTGCAGATTTCATGCGAAAGATATCAGCATAGTGGTTCATCATACCATCTACCAGAATCCTGAGCTCTATGTCACCAATATGAGCATTTAAAGCACTTCTCAGTTCCGTGATTTGTCTATTTTGCTCGTTCACCCAGTGTCCATACTCCATCTCAAAGGTTGTAATTCCTGCAAATATGGCGGTATTCTCAGAATGCAAGAACTATTTGGAAAATAGAGTAGAACACAAAAGGAAAAAACACTCATGGAAAATCAATAAAAAATTTGAGTCAACCAAAACAAACTATGTTAATATTACAAGGTACCTTGAAAATTTCTGAACAATTCAAGAGTTGCAATGCCAATAAGATTTCCGAAAGTAGTATCTAGATCTAATTTAAGACACTTTCAAGATGCACTTATAGTGCACAACTTTTTCTCAACTTATCAACAATTTACTGTTACGTTTTTGTACAAGATCCAATCAATGTAACAAAACAAACAAAGAAAAGGTATGGAATTGTAATAGCCAGATAATCCAGTTTGGCAGCAGATATCATGTCAGATACATATAAATAACTCTCCATGCCATATAGCAAGGCTTTAAACATTCTGTCACTTTCTGGATATTGGGAAGAAAAAGAATAAGTGTTACAAAGTTGGTTATGATTTAGAACCAAAAAATTGCAATGGGACTAAGAGAAAACACCTCTGAATATTTTGAGATGGCAGATACTAAAACAAGATTTTAATATCTTTGTATGTCCACTCAGTAAGATTTAAGCAAATTTGGATAAACTGATTTTACTAGGGAAAAAAAGTTTAAGAACGAAAATGCTAAGTTACCAAGGCATGGAATAACAAGACACAGAAAAACTCTAATGAATACAAATGAATATATAGCAGCAGTAGCATAATAACAAACCAACCTGAATTTACTGATCCAGCAAAACCCAGATGATTAGAATCCAACCCACCACCTATATACATTCCCTGCAGTTTTGTTGCCTCAATATATTAAAGAGAGAAGGAAAGGAAGGAAGATGTTGATCAACATATTGTGATCCACAAGAGAAACAACAACTATATTAACTCGTCTTCCCCACACCTGCTGTCTTGCACGTTCCAGCTCTTGCTCCAACTGCATCAATTTCAAACGACTTGATTCTAACTGCTGCACATAGGCCTGTAAGGAAATATCAGCAACCACAAGCATTAGTATATCTTAACACTAATCGCACTTTGCACGTTGGACCATGTATCAATGTATAGACATTCAAACCTTTTTCCTCAAACGGCTCTTACGAGCAGCCTCTCGATTTTGTGCAAGACGTCTTTGTATCTGCATGTTTGATAATATTAAATTCCTATACGTATCCACCATATATATAGGCATAAAAAAGGTATGCATCTGAGCCAGACATCCAAATTGAAAACAGATTCCTCAAAGTCCAAATGGCAGATCTAACATACTTACATACTTTTCATTGTCTTCTCCCTAATTGTATACATAAAACTGAAGATGGAGAGGAAAGAAAATTGAAAAGGTTGTGATTTGCTGGGCCAAATCATTTCGATTGGTTTGAAAAGTTCATTACATTATAGAGCAACACCCTACAGAATAAGCCTTGAAGTTTCAAAATGATAACATTTCTGGTGAAAACTTTTGGTACTAAACAAATGTCAGAACACAAGAAATTTTGTAATACTCAAAATGTCTACATCTGCATTTACAGTTACAGGCAATTTGAGCTGACTACTCAGTTGCAGGAAGTATTCAAGAGTTTCCAAGTAGATATAGTTTAAACCAACAAAATACTATTAAAAAAAATTGTTTGGGGAAAAGATAGAGCAAGAAGAGACAACGAGTTTACATAGCATGCTCTTACCTTATCAGCAGGTTTGTTAGCTTCTTGGTCGTACTTATTAGGTGCTCCCAGTATACCATGAGAAGCATCCTCTGACTAGGTATTAAACATCACAAACGAATTTGGTGAGTAGACAGAATAGGCACTCTTATTTGCCAATGAAACAAAGCACAGATTTTATAGATGTGCACCTGACTATCTAACTTCATGTCTGCCTCATCAATTAAAGGCATGGATGCACTTAAATTACCATTAGTTTTGAAGCCTTCTCCCCACATACTAATATGGTGGATCGGATCGTACACACTCATCCTTCTTGAGGAAACGAACTGGGGGGATGCTGAATTCATGCTCTAAGGACTGATCAGTGTTGCAACTAGGGAAGCACTCAACAGTCAACACATACCTATACAGCAAACCCACTGTCAAGTGTCAAGGAAACAAGAAAAGAGACGCATTAAAGTTCAATCAATATTAAGATGCATTGAAGATTGCAAATCACTTCAAAAAGTAATAACAGGAACAAAGAGGAGAGAAAATAAGAATAAAAGGATTGCAGGAGCAAGAAGCGACAAAAGGGTGGCAGCAGAGTAGATTATCTAATTGCCACTGTTTCAGCTTTCGTAGTACTAGAAGAGAGGCGAAGAGGGAATTAATAGCTAACAAACCCACTGATAAACAAACAGAACCTTAAATATCAAGAAAGAGCAGACATCAGAAGCTGAAGAGGAGCACAAAATAAACACATGATTCACTTAATTAAAGCATGTTTTAATTTCTTCCTCCACCTCGGCCACGTTTGTACGACAATAGCCAGAGACAAGCCCTATGCAACAGAATCTATAGTACGATTTCCCCATTAATAAGGTAAGAAACCACCTCATCATTTTTTGGATACATAGGAAAATAGGAACACAACCAAATCCTACATAGCCTCCCTTTTTTCCTTTTTCCAAAAACAACAAAAGTTTTAACAACTTCCAAAAGAAAGCAGCAGTAATCATAGTAACTGAAAGCAAAGATAAATAAAGGCATCTATCTTAGTATATATTGATGTCATGATATTTGGTTGGCAAAGTACAAGAAAGTTTGATCCAATTTCCTCCCTGGACTGGACAGTTGTAGAATTATCCACAAAAAATGGAAAATAATAAAAATTAAAAAGGCAAACCTTATTACTATAAAAGCAATTTGAGAAAACGTTATTTTCCCGCTCAAATCTTCATGACAACATGGATAGCAGAAGCGCAGGACGCAAGAGTTTCCATTCCATCATTGCGTTGTTAGTTCAGAAGACGACGCTTTCAAAGACACCCTCTAGCTTCAATTTTTATTATATAATAAAAAAAAAATGGGAAACGTAGCCCACCATTTTTAAATGGGGGTTACATTATTTATGTATATACAAATAGAAATTAAAAATAAAAAGAGGAGACTATTGTGTATTGTGTTTTTGTGCGTGAGCTACAGAGAGTCAAATATATTTCACAAGCCAAGTGTAGTGTCACAGTCATCGTCATGTTTCCACTAATGCTAATGTGCGCACCAGGTAGACCACGACTCTGCTCCCTTCACTGTTTCATCGCCTCCGGAGGGATTCATCATTCATAGATGATGTTCTTCTTGTTTTATTTAATTATTTTTGTGTTGCTGTCATCATCCACGGAATTCAAATTACATACCCTTTGTCAAATGATAACTCAAGTAGAATGCGGGCACTAACAATGTTAGAATGTCAAGAAATTATCAGTTTAATTAATTTGAGGATGGTGTTTAGAGTAGAAGAGGACGTCACACCTTGGCACGAGATTAGATTCTATCAAACCTAATCATTTCATTATTTTTTTCATGTGCTTAACATTTTTGGCATTGCTTTCCATGCCCTATACTAATAATTTTATCTCTGCATTCCCATCAGAATTGGCAGATCCTTACGTCTCTCTGTTAGTGTTAGGCTAAGGAATTGGAATATTAATTCACACTTTCCAAAATCCAAATTCTGATTACTTCTATTAGGCTACTACACTACTGATTCGATGCATCCCATTGACCTGACCTCCACCATAAATATACCAAATTCCAAAAGCATTTGTGCCTAATAAATCAAACCATCCAAACCACTAATCAAGTATCTAACCACATTAATTAAATCGCCTGCACCTTAACTATAATATTTATCCTCTCCTCTATTGAATTTTTTACACCTTCATCTAACATACCACTATTTATTATTCTCTCATTAATTGAAATAGAAAATACTACATAATATGTCTAATCATTATTAAACGTCCCTATAAAATTATTATGCTAACTATTCATACTTATTAGGAAGGATATTTGTGTAAGTAACCATACGAATGTCTGCATTTAAGAAAAATAATTTATCTAACTTCATATCTTTTTTTATCCATCTAATTAACTTCATATCTATGCGTAAAGCAATGTTTAACTTCATGATTCAGTCTTCCAGAATAATCATACTTATATTATACTCAATGTGTATGTATCTAAACCTATTACTAATATTTTATTGGTTGAGAGAGAAGAAGGAGGAAAGGAATTTTAATGAGAGTGAAGGTGACTATTTTCTTGTTTGGTTCACAAGAGAAAAGAAAGGAATGAGTTTTTAAACTTAATTTACTTTGATTACCTTATAATTTTATAGAGTCTTGCTAATCAATACCTTCTTAGGTTAAGAAACTAAAAAGGATAAAGTTTTTTTTACATCTCGTCTCAGTAAAATCTCTTCTCCTTATAATTTCTTAACTGATGTCCTACATCTATGGATTAATACTCCTTAAGTTTACATTTGAAAAATATAAATAAATAAATTTTATTTATTACAATTAAAATATTTTAAATCAAATTTCTTTCCCTCCAAAATCATCCCAACATTGAAGAAAAATTAGATGGCGGGGACTTTATTTCCCTCTTTGCCATTCTGTCGAACTAAATTGTAGGTAAATTATTTATACATTATTAAATAAAAATCTTATATATGGATAATATTGTGTCTTGATTATGCTCAAGTCTAATTATTTTAGTACTAATCAAATTTATATTTATTATTTAATACTCTTTGCATGTAAATATGCAAAATTTATATGATTAAAAATTAAATTTATTATTATTTAATTATTTATATAGATTATATGAAATATGATGGCTATAGAAAAAAATTAAAAAGGGCACTATAATAATTAAAATGAAATAGACTAATTCACAAATGAAATTTGAGAAAGCAAAAGCGTGACTAAGGTGCGGGGTACACAAAAAAAAGAAGAAAATTTAGTATAAAAATGAAGTTTATTAGAAATAAGAAAAAAGATGTCAATCAATTCCTCCACTTTTAATATGTGTTGAATTAATTGTTAAATATGTAATGTGATATTTATAACACATTTTTAAATGAAATAATCATACAAGAAATGAAAGAGACACGAGGAGTTTAGATCGGGCTACATCTTTTTTCAAGAAAAGAGCACAACCTTACACTGATTCCCTCATAAATATTTTGTTATGCAACAGTTTCTCCATCGACATTTTTTAACATAATCTTATTTCGTAAAAAACTCGTGTAAAGATACCTAAACCAGTTAGAATCTATATGATGTTGTTGCGTGTAGAATATAAAAAAAGAAAAAGAAAATGTAGATTAATGGCAGGCTATGCAACGCGCACAAACTTGGGCATTGAGACAAAAGGGTTCAAAACTGAGTCGCTAAGTTGTTATCTACATGTCATTCTTTGTCCCTTTTGTCTTTTCGTTTGATATTTTAATTAGCAATCACTGTAAACCACAGACCTCTTTTGTGACACATATTGGCCTTTCAGATCGGGTTGGGACGAGGATGACACACATATTCAGTTCCTTTCTTACGGGATTACTTCTTTTTTTTTTTTTCCAACCCTCCATCGGTTGTATATATTCTATGTATACTATACTTGTGTTCGACAAACTTAAACCAAAACCCAAAACAAAAAATAAAGAAAATGGTCATATACCATAGAGTCGAAAGTTATGAAAATATTGTTGCATGCTTCCGTGAATTTGCAAGATACTCGACCCCATACAGGTTTTCGTTATGATTTTGGTTTGAACAATCTTTTAGAAACTTTATCTTAAAAGGACGTGGAAAAGGAAAAGTGTCATCACAAATTTCTTGGTAATAAAAGGAAAAGATAACTGATGACTATCATTTGTTTGATGATCAAGTACAGCTTCACCTGTGAGTAGATGGCTCAGTTTATACATGAGAAATATTTGTTTGTTCAAGTTGTAGTAAAAATAATTTGATTTTAATTTAAACATAAGTTGTTCTTTTTATTTGAGATTTTTTTTTTCATGGCCTTTCTTTACGATTGATTACATTTAGTATTTAAATTAAATGGTAATAATGACTATGATTCCTGTCTTAGAGGAAAAAAGTTATCCATTCAGGTTTCCATTTATTGTTTTATATATGTGTGCAAGTGGTTGGTTATTGTGAGGTCATGATGAGGTTACTTGGTAGAGTTATTGTAGAGATCGATTATGAGTTGTTAGTCTTGAGCTCTTTAGGAGTGATAAGACTTCATTGTTTTGTTGATCTTGAAAATGCAATTCTTGTTGGCATTGACGCTCAAACTTCTGTATTGTTTGTCGATTACTAACTTGAAAATGCAACTCTTGTTTGCATTTGAGGCTAAAATTTATTTATTGTTTTGTTAAGTATACTTTGTCGTTAATGTTGTCGAATGTAGCTTTTTTGTACTTGTGCATGCATACTAAATTTATAGATCATTTAAGTGCAATTCTTGTATAAATTGAAATGAGAAATTAAGGTCTTGTAATGTTTATAGGTCTCTGAATGTAAATCATGTTCATAGTAGGACCTAAGATGGACCGATGGATATGGACCAGTGGATACTACACATATTGGAGTATCGGGGTCACATTACTTTGTTTAAGTAGCCTACAAAATGTTTTGTACATAGTATGTACGAGGATGCAAGTTATTTAGTTAAATATCACATGATGGCAAAGATGTTCATTGTATGATGGAATATGTATGCATGATGGTATGAAAATAAATAAAGTATATCGATGTTGCAATTGACGACATTTGTTGTAGTAGAAAAAGTTTTCAGAGAAAATAAACATTACTGCACATGCAGTAAACAATATCAAACTTAAATCAATGATTTCACATCTTTAAAAACCAAAAATGATTCGAGATATGAGAGTTGCGCCTTTCAAATCCCGATCATCACCAAATCACAAACTAGGCTTATTGTTGTGCAGAACATTAAACCAAACTATTCCAAACACTTGTGAATTATGACATTCCTAGGATTTACATCTAACCTATCCGTCTAAGCCTCAAGAAATTGCACGCATTAAAATGAATATAATGATAACTACAATAGGGGCATTGAAAACCATAGATATTCATGAACGAGATTTCATCGTGCATAATTAATTTTGATTTTAAAATTGTTCGTTCTCAGTTTGGTTAACAGAATACAATTAAGATATGTAATTTTCTTATCCTTTTAATTCAAGTGTAATAGCTATGTTAATAACTAGATTCATTGTTAAATATGTTGATGTCATAAATAAAAAAATATATTACCCCTTTAATCAAATGATTATAGAAACTAATATATTATTAATACACCTTATACTGCAAATACAAATGTTATAACTTGATTGAATCTATTTATATGTGTTTGTAGTTTGTATTTGGTGTGTGTTTGGAAAAACAAATTCACAATTCAATTCGTGTTTTTTATGATCAAGCCTAAAGAAATAAAGCAGAGGAAACTTCTAGAAGAAATTGGGTTTATCAAGAGCACTTAACCGTTTAACTACACTTTGTCAAGAATTGCATGATATATTTGATGATTTAACCTTCAATTAGACACAGAAAACTTCTATCAAGACTCAGTATGTATCAATTTTTTCAGATCTTTATTCTAGTAAAAGCATATGAAATTGGGAAAACCAAAAACATACACAAACTTGATTAAGATCGGAACCAACAAGAAGCATAAAAATCAACAAAACTAGAATAATGGATTGAAATAATCAACCACATGCAACTAAAAATATAGATGTAAAAGAAAGAAAAGTGTGAAAAGCTATAGAAAAGAAACTAAACGCAATATTCATGTTGGGTTCACCAATTTTCCTTGTATCAACTTTTTAGTCGTCTCATTGTGTATGTCTCCTATTGGTAAAGGTCATGGTGAACAATTTATCACTCTCACTGTAGTGGTCAAAATATGTTAGAGGAAAAAGTGACCCGTTTGGATTTCCATTTGTTGTTTTATATATGTGTGCAAGTGGGTAATAGTTACGGATGATTATTGTGAGATCATAAAGAGATTACCTGGTGATAATATAGATTATTAGGAGGTCGTCAATTTCTTTTCCATCCCTTTCTTTATGGTTGATTACATTTAGTATTTAAATTAAATACTAATAACTATTATGTTTACATTATCCAAAATTTAGTTTACTTACGTTAAAAATAGATTTTATATCGAATTGAATGTCTAATAACTTGTTATTAATTATCATGCTATTATGTTTTTTATTGCATTACACAGGTCAGTAATCACCAAAGCCACTTAAAAAAAAAAACAAATAGTAATCACCAAGGCCTAAAATTTAATATATTGGAATTGAGTATAGTAAAAGGAATTAATTCTCATAGACCTATTAAAACTAAGAAAAATATTTATGTTTAGAGTTCAAAATTCTAATATATGTCAAATAGCATTATCTCTAAAAAAAAATTACTTTATTCAAAATACCTAAAATATACCACCTAATAAGAGTTTCCACATATATATATATATATATATATATATATAATTACTAACATTCAATTACAACTATTTATTTATTTAAATTATTTTATTAATTAATATTTTTAAAATGATATAAATAAAAAATTATTATTGAACATCATTGTATAATTCTTTAATATTGTCAATGTATATCAATTATATATATATATAATATACAATAAAGAGAGAATTCGATGAATTTATATTATATTTTTATTATTTATTTTCTTAAAATTTAAAGATTAATATTTAAGATTACACATTGTTTAAAGTATTAATTAAAAAAATAAATGTTACTATTATATAACAATGTTTTAAATAATAATGTAATTCATTGATTCTATATTAGTTTTACATTGATAATAAGTGGCAAGTCACAATTAAACTATGTGATTTCCTTAGTAGGGTTCCCCTTTTCTTTAATTTATTGAAAGTTACCTTTACCTACAACTTTAAAATAACCGTTCTTTCCTATCTTTGGAATCCAAATCTACTTTGGCACTCTTTTAAGTTCTCTGGCAACATCTATTATGTACAGCCTAACAGCTCAAGTAGGCCCAACATTCCAAACTAACACAATTCACACTTTTTTCTCTCCCCATTTTCTTTTCACTTGTTCTCTTTGTTGCTTAGTTTTTCCTAGTGACAAGATGGGAGATCCAATCATACTTTAGTTTTATCGAACAAGTCAACAATCAAGCAATATAAAAATCATTTTAATTTTTATGATTTAATTTCAAGGATATATATTTATACTTATTTTTATACTGCTACATTTTTTGTTATCTAACTACATCTTACAAGTTATGTTACATGTATATATCAAAGAGTATACAAAGATCAAAAGGAAAAAAAAAAAGTATTTACCAATAAATTATAGTAAAGGAAAAACAAAGCACCGTATTAATGGTGTTGCGTTATATTAGAACCCAACCGTTAAGGCCATCCAGGATAGATTCTATGCGGAATTGGTTTTGAAGTATGAGATTGTTTAGGTGAGATGAGAAATTACTAGAGGGATTAGAAAAGAAGCTCGAGTCTCTGGTATTGCTAGAAGGGGTAAAGGATAAGTGAGTTTGAATTCAAGACCAACCACGAGTGTACTTTGAGTATCATCAACTTACAAGTTTTTAGTGTGAAAAAATGAAAGGAGTACCTATAAGTGAAAGGAGTACCTCAAATGACTTTTTCCAAGCTCCTATAAGTGAAAGGAGTACCTCAAATGAAACAGAAAGAAATGACTTTTTCCAAGCTCCTATAAGTGAAAGGAGTACCTCAAAAGGTACAACTCTTAGCATGGAGACCGTGGACAACCACAACGATGAATTTGTTGAAACAAAAATTTTTAAAACCAAGAGATGCATTATGTAATCTGTGTGGCAAAATGGTTGAAACCAGCGAGCATATGTTTATGAACTACATAATATCTTCTAAGATCTAGGATGCATTATGCAATTGGTGGAGGAAATACACAACCTTACACAATTAAGTAAAAAATCAATGCTTCCAAATTACAGAGCTATTCATAGTCCTGCAAAGAGAAAAAAGTCGTCATCATTTATTTACTTTACTGGAATATGACACATATAGAAGATTCAAACAACATAATTGGATCGGAATTATCACTCAACTAATTTAACATCACATTGTCACATAGAATAATTAATGATTTTTTTTTCCTAAATTGAAGGATAGTATCATTTAATGAACATGCATATCGTTCTTATCACCTTGGCTACTATTTTCTGTTTTATGTTTGTATCTTATTCTTTAACATTAGGAAGACATACCATATTGTTTCCGTTTTATATTTCATTATAATTTTTTAGCTAGAAAACAAAAAGGAAAAAAAGTAGCTGTGATGAGATCAATTTCGCGAGACGACAATTATTTTCAAGAGTTTGGTCAACATGGTGAAGTTCAGGTAATGAATACGAGAGCTATTCATATCACTTGCAAAATAAAGGAACCAATAACTTCCTAATTAAGGAAAAGGGCAATGCTATGCTATGATACATAGATTGAATTAAGAAAAGCATTAGTAATTTTGTAGGCAATGCTATGTTTTTAAATTCTAATTTATCTACTATTACCATATAGTCTAAAAATAATAGACTCAAGTGTATAAAATTTTGAAGACAATTCAAATCAAGACTAAACTTGTAAGTTTGATTCTTTAAAAAATCTTTGAACACCAGCTTAATTTCACTAATTAACCAGTGTTCCTTATTCAGTCTTTAATTATATTCGAAGTTTATATTAGTTTCGATTGACAATTAAAAAAACTATGAATACCAATTTAGAACATAAAGATACATAATTCTCTTCCTAGATTAATTTTAAGATTATATAAATACCTTTAATGTCAACAAATTGACCTATCAAGAGGAAAAGGCCTCAAAGGATAAGGAAAATGTCCTCGTCACAGTCCTATATTTTTTCCTTCAAAACCTTGTGCACTTGTTATTAAGGAATTTACATTAAAAAGTAAAATAAAAGAAAGATATTTTATTTCAGATATCTTTTGCGAGGATATTTAAGTTAAAAAATAAGTTATTTATTTAAAAATTATTTTTATAAAAATAGAAATCTTTTGTGTTTGAATACAATTATAAAAAAATATATTTTAAATATATTAGTTTTCAGTTTTTCTTAAAATAATTTTCACATCTACTTATTTTGAGAAGTTATTTTAAATAACTTCTCAAAGTAACTTAGTTTTAGGCTTTTGTTCAATTTCTGCTTTTTTTTATAAAAACTTTAAACAAACATTTAAAAAATTATAATCAGGTTTATTCTTTTTAGATAAATATTTTTTTTAATAAAAGTTTAAACAAACTTGGGCATGATCTTGTGTACTACACATATCTTTTAGGTTATTTTTTATTCCAGGAAAAGTGAAAAGTTACAAAAAAACGAGTAAAAAATTATTATTTTTCTAATTTGCTAGTAAAAAAAGTAATAAAAATGAGTGTAAAATATATATTTCTCTCCACTTTGTACTTAAAACAAACATAAAATAAAAGTAAAGTATAAAGAAAATTGATCATTTCAAAATTATAAAATATTGATTTATATATAAGTAATTTTGTAATTGTAAATTTTATTATTTTCATATCACTTTTTGCTCAGTAAAATAATTTTAATTTTTACTCTATTTTTTTTTTCATTACACTTTCTTACTTTTTAATTGAATTGAGTTTTAGTACTGCCTCTAATTATAACACCACTTTTTTTCCAACAATTCTTCTTGTTTGTGATTCCCTTCTTATATAACATTTACCTAGTTTTTAGATGCCTTAATTTTTTTTAAGTCACATGTGTAAATGTTATAGATAGGGGAGATGGGAAATCAAGATGGTTGTGATAGCATTGAGTTTGATTATCATTTTTCGAGCTTGAATGAGCAAGAATGTGCCTATTGTGGATTAAAGATCATTGGAATAATTGTGATTGATGGTGGTAGTGCTATCGAATTGATTGAAGTAAATATAAAAAAACAAGATTCATTTTCATATAAAAATGGTAAGACTTCCTATTCACCAAGTTGTTTGACCTTGATGTGATATATTCTTTTTAATCTTGATTATAATTATTTTATAAGATAAAAAAATGCATAATTTAGGTTTTAAATAAATTTTAACTGATTTAATATTATTATATTCAAAATAATCTTAATATATATTAATTCAAATGATTTTTATATTGTATAAGTTAATGAAGGATAATTCAAGGAAAAAACTTTTTTTATTTAGAATTGGAAGAATTAAATAGTAGTAATTATTTTCTCCATTCATTTTTATAATAAACTCATTTTTTAAGTTATTTTTTTTGAATTCTACACTTTTATGTCACTTTTAAAAATTTTACTAATTTTTTATTTCAATGATTATAAACTTAAATTGACTTCGAAGGTTACCACCACTTATTTCACACTTTTATTTAAAAATGGGATCCTAATATTTTTTTATGAAGATCTTATCTTTTACTTTGAGATTTGTGTAGGATATATGCAATCAAAATCTCTTTCAGATTTGTTTAGAATATATGGATCCAAATATTTTGAGAAAAACAAATCTTAGGCTTCATTTTAAGTTTTTCTACTAAAGTTACTCTAAGATTTTTATAGAGAGACAAAAAAATGCACTAAAATTTCTTTATCTTGATAGAACAATAGTTTTTATAACCAATATTCTAATCAAGGTTAAGAAATTATTTTTTTTATTAAGAATTGTACCTAATTATAATTCAAATTAGAGATGTTTATTAGATTGGATGACACGGAGACTCAATCCGACTCAAACAAATAGTTTTTCTTGTGATTGAGTGAAAATTATTAAACATAATCAAACTCAATCCATTATGGGTTGAGTAATGAGTTCAGTAAGTTGAATCTAAAACTTAAATTAAACATAATATTAAATTATTATTATTATTATTATTTAAAATTATGTGTTTTGTTATTATGTGTTTCTCTTGATATCATGTGTTTTGTTGTTAGTTTAGACAAATTGTATAACTTGTGTTTAGTTATATGACTTTAGTTAGCTTGCACAAATTGTGTTTACTTTTATTTTGGGCACATATTTATTTAGTTATTATTTTTAATAGTTAGTTATATGTTATTTTTAAGAATTTAATTAGTACACACAATGTGAATGCATACTAATTAAACGACTGATATTCAATCAAAATCCTTACACTGTCAGTCAGTGTATACTAATTAAACTCTAATTTTAATTTATTTTAGTTTTGATATGTAATTTGTAACTATAATTTATTGTTTATTTGTATGTTATAACAATGATATAATATATTTTTTTTAAAAATATCCTAAAAAATATGACAAAAAAATATTTTAAACATTCAATTTTTTTAAAAATATTTTTTAACTTTGTTACCCAATTAACCTAACCCGATCTAACCCATTTGAGGGTGGGTTGGTTGGATTTAATGGAAAATAATAACGAAAACACAACACAACTAAACCCGATGTGTTATGATTGAGTTGAATTTTGAATTCACTTAAACATCACCCAATCAAACTCTTATTCACCCTAATTCAAATCATAGAAAAATGCAATGTTGGGAATTCCAATAAAATGTTTTTTCTTTATAGTTAATCGAGGTCAACATTTTTCTAAAATAACAAACATTTTTAGTTTTCATTTTCACATAAAAGAATAGTGAAAATATGTTTGAGTTGTAATTTAGAAAACATTTTAAAAAACAACTGAAAACAAAAAATAAAAAAGAGTTATTTTTAGTGTTTTCAAAAATGAAAACTATGTAAAAAATTGAAGTTATAAAAAAATTATGACTTAATTACCACCGGTACCCTCTTATTTAAGGTTTAACTAATTTTGTGAGCTCCTATTTTTTTTTTTTCACCTTTTGCCCTCCAACTTTAATAAGTTGGTAAAATTTGTCCCTTTGTCAAATTTCCATCATTTACTATGATGTGCAGATTGACTTGTTGAGGTGGTTGGATTTTAGAAGTTAATGACTGACATGACATAGTTAATTAAAGATTAGTGGTTCACATAAAAAGCAAGAGTCATACCATTAGACCAAAAGGACTTTTTATGTTAAAAGCAAGAGCCTTTGGTCTAATGGTATGACTCTTGCTTTTTAGTGGTTCACATAAAAAGCAAGAGTTATACCATTAGACCAAAGCAAGAGCCTATTTAACATTAATTATGTTAGCCAGTCATTAACTCCTAAAAATGTGTGGCACAAAATGAGTTAAACCTTAAATAGAGAGCATTTGTGGTAATAAGTCAAAAATTATATATAAATATATTTTAAATTATACATTTAAATATTTTATAATATTTTTACTAAAATTAATTAAATTTAACAATATTATTTTTTGAAAATAGAAAATATAAACTAAAACAACATATACGTGTAAACTAATTAAAAATTAGGTAAAATGTAAGGAATAACTAACAAAGAATAATTAATTATATTTTTAACTTTGAAAAATAAAATATTAATATCTTCCAAACATTTGATAATTATAAAGGAACCAAATGAATAAAAATTTGTCTGACAACCAATAATTTTCTTCCTCAAATCTCCCCTTTCCCATTGTTTCTCGTTTTAACAATTGGTAATTGAATATAAAAAAATATTTTTAATATATAATTTATCATTAAAATTCAAAATACACTCCTAAATATTAACTGAAATATTTTATTTATTTTATTATTCATTTCAATTTATCATCAATATCTTTAGCTCTAATTTGAATTTCAATGATTTTTTTTTTAATTATCAATAGTTAACAACAATAATATATTACAATATAAATTATTTATCATAAATCTAAAATATAATTTATATGCTAGAAAATATTTATTTGTTATAAATTTTAATTATTATAATTTATATATTTATTTATCAGAAAATTTACTTTTTTTAGGAAATAAAAAATTTTACTTATATAAAGAAATACTTATTTTGTAGATTTAGTAAATTAAATTAAACTACTAGTTTCTTAAATGCCAGAAGAAAATAGTTTTTATATCTGGCTTAAATATGTTTAGCAGTAACTCCAGCAATGCTAATAATCAATACTATGCTAATAATAAACAGTGATTACTAGCAATTCTCATTCCTATTTAAATTCTATGGCATGGCACAATGAGCTGTTTAAAAATAAACACGATTTTTTAAATAAGCATGGGTGCTTATTAACAAAAAAAAAAAAAAGAAAAAGCAATCCGTACTATTAAATATTTTGATACATCTATAATGTTTCTTAAAATATTTTTATATGCATTAAATTAATTTTTAAGTTGTAAAAAATAAAGTGTAAATAAAAAAATTTATAAAAATCCGAGTTACTTATGAGAATCTACCCATAGAACAAAATTTATAAAAAAAGGTGTAAATTACTTATGAGTGATTTGGTGTTATGAGAGGCATTTAGAGTAAGATGGGAATATTAGATTGTTGTTTATAAAAACTAACCTTGTAGATATTATAATATAATATCAACGAATTTTAAATTGATCTTATAAAATTTGTTGTGTTAGGTCTTTAATAATTTTTTTTTATTTTGTTTTGAATGTTGAAAGTGCTTTATATAGTACTTTAATTTTTTTAAAAATATTTTTAAAATTGATTTAAATGTCACTTTAAATATTCAAAATAAAATAAAATTTTATTAAAGCTTCATACAAATAAAAAAAAAATGAAAAGTTAATACAAAATTCATTTACATATAAAGACGCACGAATTTGGCAAAAAGATCTCTATAATTTCTTTTAAGAAATGAGTTTTATATTTCATTGATTTAAATTCGAAAAAATATGCTCTTAAAATGGTAATATGAAGATCCGAGCTAACTACAACACCCTTTAGGTAGAAAAGGTACCTCAAAAAGGAGCTTTAATTTCCGTGGAAAATTGAAACGCCCTTTAGCAATAGCCAATATGGGCCTATTTGAGTATGGAATCTTCGATTACTCTTCCTAAAATTTTGGGATCTATTGGTTCTTCTTTTCTATGATGATAATTATCATTTTTTTTATTACATATTTATAAATAGTTGCAAGTAATGAACCGTACGTGCATCGGAAAAGGCACAGACAATGAATGATAAGGGTCGAGCATTGTACTTGTGAGGGACACTGGGGCACCTTCACCTCGTGCGATAAGGTACAATGGCGTCACCAAATGCCTTAGTCTAATTAAAAAATAGAGAGAGAGAGAGAGAGAGAAATTGTTAAAGAAACAGGCCGAATCATAAGCAATAGATAAAATTGGATGTGCTTAAGAAAAAAAGACATTTAAGAAAGATTGGATAAGTTTAAATAATTGTACGCAATTAGGTCCCGGTGTCAATGATGTGTATAAAGCTACAATGATGGTGGTGGGTGCATTTGAAATGGTCGGTTCACACATGAGTGATTTTCTTTTTCATATTCCCTATTTTGTGTGTGTGTGTTTGAATAATTAATATGGCCAATGAAAGCACACACACACCCGTTGGTGGTTTTATTCCAAAGACACATGGCAATCAAAAGTGGGTTGTCACTAAGAATGGTTATTGGGGCCTCTCACCTGCAACCATTTTGATTCCCAAATAGTTGCAACCAAGTTGTGTATTTTGGCAAACAAGAAAAATATATATAAAAAAGTAAGGGACAGGAAAATTACATATATATAGAAAAATGAAAGAGGATGCTAACTACTTTCATCGTTTGTTCAAGAGTCAAGACACTTGGTAATCAAAAGCATTGCATTTTCATATGGCTGTTGCTTCTCTCATGCCTCCTCTTGCGTCAATGAATCTTCGTTTAATTTAATCAGTGACATCACCCAACTTTGTTTAGTAACTCCATTCCAAACTCACCATGCAGAATACTGTTATATATTCTTACAGATGTATTTAAAATTTTTTTAATATTTAATTAGATACAATATTTCCTAATCATAAATCACTTCATTTGTTATTTTACAAAAAAATAAGTAAGGATTAATTAATTGCAATAAATTCTTACAATTTCGGGTTTCAACTGCAGGTCCATGGATGAAAAATCCTAATAAAATTATAATTTTTTATGAATATTAATTTTAATCTATCCACATAATCAATAAATATTTCATACAAATATATTGATGATCCAAAAATAAACATTACAAGAAAAGGGAATTTGGATAAATAAAAAGACCAAATACCTCATCAGGCATAAGAAAAACACTATAATACTAGCCAATTTTAAAAAGAAATTGTCCAAAGTTTGTCAAAAAGTGTATACAGAATCATATGAGAATCTGATTCACCACATGACGCATGAGTTAAAAGAAGGTGTTACTCCATGGCCCTTCTACATATGGGGAATGAACATCCTCAGCCTTTTTCCCATTGCCGGAGGCTAGTGCAAATTTCTATTAGTCATCATAGATTATTTTACAAAGTGGATTGAAGTTGAACCACTAGCAACCATCTCGACCCAATGTATAAAAATTCGTGTGGAAACATATTGTCACTCGTTTCGACATTCCTCATTTTGTTATTCCAGACAATAGTCTCCAATTCACGGATAAAAAACTCAATGCCTTCCTTGAAGGACTTGTCATCAGTCATAGGGTGACATAAGAAACTGCCAATAAAGTGATTCTAACTGAGCTAAAAAAGCAACTTGAAGGTGCCAAAGGATGATGGGCTGACCAATTAGCCTAAGTATTATGGGCATACCACTGCACCCCATAATCTTTTACTCAAGAGATTCCCTTTCGACTAACATATGGGACTAACATGATGCTGCCTTTCGAAATAAGAGAACCTTCATTCAAAAGACAACACTTTTGCACCAAAGACAATTCAGAGTCACTTAGGACAAACTTGGATTGCGTAAAGGAACTTAGAGACCAAGCACTAATAATAGTAGAAGCCAATAGGCAACGAATGATGCGATGCTTTAATTCTAGGGTTCAACCACACAACTTTCGGCAAGGCAAATTGGTTTGGAGAGCAATAAGAGAAGTCCGAAAAGAAAAACACAAAGGCAAGCTTCCCGCCAACTAGGATGTGTCATTCGGCATTAACCAGGACCTTGGTAATGAGGCATATAAACTCAAAGAATTGTTTACCAATTTGAATCCCAAAACGTGGAACTCCATACATCTCAAACTGTATTATAGTTAAAAGCACGTACTTCTTTGGGACACTCTTTTCCTTGTTCAGTTTCTTATCCCCCCCGGGGATCTTTTCTTAAAAGATTTTTAATAAGGCCCCCAGTGCTAATAAAAGAAGGACATTTTAGCTTAACTTTTAGCATTCTTATACATCTTACAATATTTTCAAATGTACCCATCCGAATTACACAATTCAACCTAGACAGTACTTAGAAGTATCCTTCCAAAAGTTTCGTATTTTGGCTAAGGTAGTACTTAAACAATTGCATGTTTGACACAAAGAATTCAAATTAGGTAAAACAATAAACCACGATGTTTGGATTAACTTTAATCAAAACTAAACTGCAAAATCAAGCACAAGACGAAAAGGAAAATTGTATTAATCAAAAGTGGTATAACAACCACTATGTACATTTACAAAATAATGGATGCATGTATATTTTGAAGCATATAAAAAAACAACCTTCATCATTTTCACTTTGGTCATCCGCTTCTTCGAATTCCACGTAGGCGATTTTCTCAACTTGAATATCTTCTTTCAACACAAGCTCAGGGACTTCACCATCCGGCAATAGGCCATCAGGTACATCATCAAGATGTTTTAACTCACCTCCAAAAACATCATGATCTTCCAAAAAATCAAAACTATTCGAATGGTGTAGAAGAGGTATGTATGGTGCACTGCATGGCGAAAACCTGCCAAGTGCTCAATCATCATGTCCTTTTATGCCTGTTTTTTGTACACAATGAAATCCTTAAGAGCCTGATCCTTTTCCTACTATATCTTTCTCAGCTTTTCTTACTCTAATCACACAAGGAACTCAAACTTTTTACCCATTTTTAGGCTTCCTCCAGCTTCTCCTTTTCTCCTACAATACTTTATCCCTCTCGGCCAACACCATATCCTTTGCCTTCAGAGCCTCCTCATGCACTTCAGACGAAATCATAGTACTCATGCTCTCTTCGAGCATTTTTAGCTTGTCCAAAATCGCTAAAAAGGCATATTCGGCTTTAGCACAGTGTTGCTTTACACTCACTAGTTCATTTGCAAATAAATATTTTCCTAACGCTTGGACACGAGCTTGCAACTCACAATAATTTTCCACTTGAGCGATAACCTCATCTCCTCTTTGACTGATTTGTGAATAACAAGTATGAAGTGGCTCGACTGATAAGGAAAGGTATGAGTCATATTCCTTATAGGCATTCATGCTAACAATTCGTTAGGGTATTGATTTCCTTTGCTAAACCGTCAGGGTAATAAAGAATGGATGTCGTAGCTAAGTGGATTCCCTTCTAAGGAGCTAACGGGTAATTCTGTCTTTGTAGTTAGTAGCTAACTCGGCCTAGGGCTACCCTTCATAGGACTTTTGCAGATTGCCTTTCGACCTTCATCAAAGATAGAGTCACCAAATTTGCCCATCGACATCAAGGTGTCAAAATCGTCAAAAAAGAAGCCATGAGGTAGGATGAAAGTATTGACAACCAAATTGAGTAGAGGATCAATAGCCCCTTTGGTATTTTTGGACTTGCTGGACGAGGATTTTTTCTTTCTTTTTCTCTTATTCTCTTTCTCCTTCCCCTATTCTTCCCCTCCATTTTTTTTCCTTTTGTTTTTTATGTTTGAACGTAGAGATTGAGGGCACCACATCCACAACAGGGGACCTCGACTGAGGATCTTTCTCAAGTACCACCTTGGGAGTAGTTGTTTCCCTATCTAGTGCGTGAACTTGGCGTAACTTGCTGAAGTGAACTGCTTTCCCTCCAACTGACATAATGATATCTGCATTAAGCACACAACTATGATCAAATACATTTCGGAACATTAGAATCAAAATCTCCACAAAATGAACACACACCCTCTAGGCCCCCAAAAGGAGTGGACAACTCAAATAATTGAAGTAACCCCCAACTGAAAGAAGACGTGGCACTGAGTCTAACTACGTAGCATCAACCTTCTCCTCGCCAGTAAGAAGCTCGTCTAGGAAGTCAATGTACTGTCTCAACACTTGCTCCCAATAAAATGGAAATAAATGACCTCTGTCGCGGTCATAAAAATAATTTCAACCAGACTCGGGATTAATCATTACTTTGAAGTACTCAATCTTAAACCCTTTAAAGGAAATGGTACAGGTTATATACATAGGGCTTTTGGTACAACAAGACCCATTTACATCTCTCATGAGGCCGAGTAATGAAATAACATAAAAAAAGTCTCGGTGTGGCTTTGGTATGGGTAAAAAGACATAATGCTTGGAACACTTGAATATAGCCTCAGACATTTGGATGTAGCTGAGTGAAGGCACAATTCAACACTCGTAAAACCCCTATAACGAAATCATCAAATGGAAGGCTCACATGAAAAATCGAAAACATACAATCATGTACGTAAAAGAAATCATGTTTGTCCCCTTCAAACCGATACAAAATCAGGCTTTACAATTGAAAAATCTTTGCATCGCTAAATAAGAAATGAAAATTCCTCGGTGTCATAAAAATTACACATTGAAATTATTAACAAAATGGCTTAACAACATTCTGTTATTATAGTGGGATGAAAAAGTTGCTTCATCCCCATTTACTCGTTAGTAATTGAAGTCAATAATAGAGGGGTAATCCTTTTTCGGATTCCCCTTGAATTTATGTTTAACCACAACTTTTGCAAAAGTCGCGACCTTCTAGTGAGGAAGGGACTTCAGATCCAAAGACCCCCCTCTTGGACAGTCACAGACCTGACATTACTGTTTGACCTAAACAAAATAGTTTCGACAAACTCTGTTGAGCCACCTCTACTTGATTGAGACCTTGAAGGCATCTTGGAAGAAGGGGAAAAAGAATACATTAACTAAATAAAAGAAAAGTTACGAGACGTACCTGACTTTGAAGAAAAGGAAACTCAAGAGGTTTTTTGGGATTTCGGTAGGATAGGAAGAAGAAAATGCAAAGTATAACTGAATCCCCTCATCCTCATCTTTTTATAGAACCTCTACACGGAGAATAGTACCTTATCGAAACCGTCTAGATCATCTGAATCAATGGATTAGATGATACAACTGTTCATCTCCACATTAGTCATAGTAAACCTAAACCTGCTAGGGTTTACTGTTTCTTCATGCCCTAGGCGACTCTTGGCGAGAAACATTTTCGCAATACCTCTTCTCCACACTTCGACAATGCCAAAATGTTCCTCTCTTTTTTCACAACATCCTCCTTTTTTTTATTTTTTAGACTTCACCCTGTCGTTCCTCACTCAGGGTAAAACTTGAGGGCAAGTGTACAGGAAAAGGAAATTTGGATAAATAAAAAGACCAGAATACCCTTGCCAGACATAAGAGAGGTACTATAACACTTCAAATTTTGGCTTTGCTGAAATCCAAATATATATCATATCAAGACACAGGAGAAAGAATGAAGACATAAAGACTTCGAATTTCGGCCAAGTCGAAATCTATGACAAATAGGAAATCCCCTGAAAGACAAAATTATAATTAAGTAATTCATATTATTACAACACCCTATAAAACCCAACAGACAAAGATAATATCCACTGAATAAAGGTAATATATTTTATTAAACAAGTAATGTTTAACAGGTAAAAACCTACATACTTGCTATAAATAGCAAACAATGTCAAACCTAAGATATGTGTCTATCATTCACTTGCAATACAAATATTTCTATTTAACTTGAATACCATTTGACTTGAAAGTTGACGTTCTTTTTATAGGTTTTTCCCCTTTGTGGATGAACATTAAAGATACTTTTATCAGCTTGCGGATGAACATTAAAGATACTTTTATCAGCTTGCATAGAGAACAATGTTCAACTTTATTTAGGAAGGAACATAAACAAATTCCTCAATCTAAAGTTTTTTGCACAATATTTAAAAGCAATTATATTTATAATTGAAAAATATTTAAAATTCTATATAATTTTGTTTTGATTATTGACCAATTAATGAAAAATATAACAATCTCTAAGAAAATTTATTTATTTTTAGATGAGAAATATATTATAAAGAACGATAATATAATGTTTATAGAGAGAATGACCATCTATCTAACGTAAAATAATGTTACAGACTTACAGTTTAATGGAATAAATTTTTGTTTGATACTTGTAACCAAAAAAACTTTTTGTTTGATTCTCCATTTTCTTTTATTTCTTTCTCTTATTTTCTCATTTCTTTCTCTGATTCTTGAATTAAAGAATAAAGACAGTGCTGAAAGAATTCGGGGATTTTTTACTCTTTTAGTCAAATCAATACATGTCAGCACAGTTAAGATTATATTGATGAGTTTTATGAAGAAAAAAAAAAAGTAAAATACAAATAATGTGTTAGAATAGAATTAATATATTTAAGGATAAGTAGCACGACACCCTGCTCTGCTGCATACATTACACGTTAATAAATTTTTATTATCCAACAAAAAATAATTAACTAATTTAAATTTGATTTGATAATCAAATATTTTATTATTTCATTACACGTTAATCAAATATTTTATTATTTCATTACATATATGATAATCAAATAATTAACTTTGCAATTCTGACATATAAAGAATTGATTGGTGTTTTTTTTTCCATAAGTCAAAAATATTATTAGAAAGGAAAAAGTAAAATTACAATTAAGTCAAATTAAACATTATTTTTGAAATAAAAAATCAAAACATAACTTAGTATCTTCAATTCTGCAAGAGAAATTCATCATCCATTCTTAAGATAGGTGTGCCAACACAAATTTAAAAATATTTTACAATAAAAACAAATGAAAGTTAATAAATTTTTTTATTAAATAATGATATTTTGTTAATAATAAATGATCCCAACAAAGAGTATTTTCTTTGAAGTTTCTAAATGTAAAATGAAATTAAATTATATTTTTAATTAATATTAAATTCAATTAGAAACTATAAAAAAATCATAAATGTTGTTAGGAGAAAAATATTTTTTTTAAAAAATTTATTGTAACAATTCCAATAATAAAAGATATTGTTATATACAGCCATATCATATTTAAAGTTGTAAAAGAAATGACACTTAAATTTGTTAAAGTGAATTTAATTTTTTAGCATGATAATAGTAAGAATAATATATATTTTTCTTCAAACAATGAAATAATATGTTTTTATTTTTTATTAAAATAATTTAGAAAATATTGAGACCTTAATTATTTTTAAATTATAATTTATTATAATTTTATTTTTTAGAATGTGTATTTATCTTTATTTATATTTATAAGATAAATATGAAATGATAGAAATAAAATATGACACGTAATAAAAAGTATGATGATAGAGAAAATTAAATTAGAATAAGATTGAAGATTTATAAGAAATAAAATGTATTAAATAATTACTAATAAATAATTAAATTATACCTGCATATTATGTGTATTTTTATTTATTTTAGAAGTGAGTTACCATTATATATAAATACTTATATGCATATAAGTATATGTATTTATAAATATGTAATTTTAATATTAGAAAACAGTATATGAATAAATTCGCTAAAAATGTATGAAGTCTTTTTAAAATTTGTTAAAATTATAATATTCTTTTTTGGTTTGTTTTGGTAGAGTAGAATATGATGAAATTTAGTAGAAATAATTAAATTAAAATTGAATTAATGGTAGAAATGTAAGATTCATACTATTTTTTTTTTCTTTTTCTTTTTACTGCAACGAGATCCAAATGAGTTGATAATAATATATAGTCTTTAATGAAAATAAATATTTATCTTTTATGCCATATTTATTTATTTTTAATACATATATAAAATGGTCTTATTTATGATTTTGTCTGAGACTCATAAAAACTTGAAATGGATCCTTGCTTCATTATTCTAATCGCAGTATGCTTTTCATTATTCATTTTAAACTTTTATTTTTCCTTTGTACTTGAAATTTATAGTTTCTAATTCTCAATATTTCTTGGTTTTTTACAGATCATCCATTTTGCAAAATTATGTGAAGTTAACCACATTGCCCTACTCCGTTTCCAAAAATTCAGTTGAACAATAAGTATGATAGCATAAATAATAGAGACTTTGTTATAAAATGTTTAGGCATTGTATGTCTTTCAAAGGTGTCAAAGACTCGCAAGCCACACATAAAACCATACCTTCTTCTGTGATTAGTTGTTACCATTAACTATTCCTATGAATTGTAGACCACAACTGATAGAAATCGAGAGGGATTGGATTCGTTTTGCGGATCTATCTAGGTTGAAAGGTAATAAGTTAACAAAACAATGAGAATTGGGTAAATAAGAAAATGGAAATGATGAAAATGGTTTAACGAAGGGATAAATGACACCACATGATGGAAGATAAGTCATATGACGCCACAAGGGTAGTGATTTACCCTTGATAAGTCTAGCAGAACGCCACAAGGAAAAATTCTTTGATAAGTTCTAAAGAAAAATTCATCTTTGACAAAAGGGTAAAACCCAAATATAATTGCACTAATAAAATCCCTATTTATAGAACTAGGTGGCTGTTCAAAATCATAACTCTCAAAAGAAAAATTAAATACTTCATTATCACGCAATTATCACACATGATTAATTGCATATTACATTAATTCCTAAATTAGTGAAACGTTACAAAAAATGAAAAGTCATTGTCTTTGTCATTCACATCAATAACTTCGGATGTCCACTTGTAGTGTTTAAGAGAGTCGCCACCAGACATATACCTCAACTGATACTCTAGGAGCCACTTAAGAAGAGAAGAATAAGCGAGACTTTGTTTTTGACACCCCATCAGACAAGTCACACCTATCAACTTTGTTTTGAATTATCCCAAACTTTACCAAATTCTGTTGTATAGGTAAGCGATCAACTTCCAGTTTCCAAGTCAATAATTGAACATTTTGGGGAACACCTTTTGCCCAAATCAGTTTGAATTACATACATCCATAGTTATAAAAATAAGATCGAACTGGCCAGCCAGATCAATTGACCTGAGAACCAAATAAGTCATTGGTTCGATTTGATTGGTAGATCGATCATGCAGTCAGATTGGATTGAACTAACCAGTTTTGTTAAAAAATTAGAAATATGTTGAACTGAACCAATTTGTTGCTTTTTCTTTTTTTTTTTTGCATTTTGAAACGACTTTTTTTTTGTGGATTAAAGGGAATAAATAATGTCGTCTTGATGATGATGTATCAATTAGTGAACAGAGAATTAAATCTAGAGAAGAAACACTTTACCATAATCCAAATCCAAGATTGATAGTTTGCAATAACTAGATTCTAGTATTTAAATGTTGATACCTCATGAACTTATTTAAGGATTATATAATTGAGTTATTGCTTATAAACTTTGTTTTTAAACTTTAATTTAATTGTTGTTTGAATATTGGTACCTTGTGTTTATAGTAATATGTTATTATCTTTGAATTTTAAAGTATAAAGATATATTAGTATATTATTTTTAATTTATTTAATATAATCTAATTCAACCAGCTTAATCAATCATCCAGTTCAACTATTAAATAATTAAATCATTATCTTAATCAGTTTGATTTTAATAACATTACATATATCCTTTTTTTATTCTTAAATTATCCATATATTTTATTTAAATTCAAGAAAACATCTAATTTAAAATGTAATTTATACATTTGGATGGTCCACGAGGTGATAAAAAATACATTTCAAATTGGATGATTAAGTGGATTTTTTTTTTTAATTTTATAAGTTAAACATATGAATGAATTAAAAGAGGAGTAGGTTTATAAACCACTCTTTACCTTGACTAAAGAGGAATGTTATACTTTGAAGAACATCTAAATTTTCAGTGTTACCGCAAAGGCAACCGTTAGAAATGCATAAGTCACAACATCAAAACACAGCGAAATTGAAACTACGCTGGCCCTACCCCTCTGGAATTAATTTGACAGTATCACAGTAACCCTCTGCCGCACATTATCAACATCCACCACCTATAGAAGAGATATTAAAGACAACAAACTGGATTTGGTATCATCGATTTATAGAACGTGATGCATACTTTGGCAAGCTCCCTTTCATATGTTCCGATAGGAATTAAAATATTATATAAATTATAAAAAAATGTGTGTGAAACAACTTGAGGAGCAGAGGAAAGAAACATCCAATAGGAAATAAAATTGTTAAATGGACTAGAATCAGCCCCACACCCTCGTAAGTACCCCATAATTTCTTATGGCACCTTTTTATATAACCTCCAAATTTTTAATCCAAAGAAAAAATATATATTTTCGAACTGGGGGTGCAGGAAAATTTCTGGAGATGCATGAGAAATTGAACCCCAGTAATTGCTTATGTATATTTCTTCCTCACCCACAGAAAAAGTGGTTCGGCCCAAAATCTCCTTTTAGGCACCAACAGTAATTCCTTTTCAATTACTCATAAAAGAATATTACTTCTACAAAAATTTCCAAGAGATACAATTTTGGCACTTCTAAGTTTTATTAACCGGGGTCAGAAGAAATTTGTGGTTTAGGTTTACGGTATATTTGGTTCTGTTTTCCTGTAAAAAAAGAAAAAAAACTCGTCAACTCCTATGTTTTTAAATTTGTGTCTATTCTATTTACTATGACAGTACGCATATCAATGTAATTTTCCATGTTTTTCTATTTGTTTCACCTTAGATATTCATGATTCTGATTCTCGTGAATCAAATGTTAAATATACAATTTTTTTATTCAAATATTTTATTTGAAGATTTCTCACCTCTCTTATTCACTAATATAACGGTAGGTGTTTTTACCGTTTTATGAGTTTTTATTTTTTGTTTTTAAAAATATTATATAAATATTATAATATTCAAATACGATTAATATCACATTTATACAAATCTCAAAACTTATGAAAATTAAGAAATTTTGCTCAAAATTTCTTAATTTTCATAAGTTTTGAGAGTTGTATAAATGTGATATTAATGGTATTTGAATATTATGATATTTATATAATTTTTATTTTAAATTAAAATGGTAAAATTAATGTAAATAAAAATTAGGAAAATCTAAACGAATGTGGGAGTTAGGGAACGCGTTCATGTGATTATTAATTGGATCACTTATGATTCTTGTACGGTTGCACTTTAGTGTGAGGGGTGGATAATTGTGTAATGTGTAATTACCAAGGCCACGTCGGGGGTGTTTCAGGCACACCCTAGAAACGACGACAGAAATTGCGGGTGCGTGACTCTATCCTCTATCATTGAGGTCAGGGGAGTGGATCCGCATCCGCCTGCTATAAAAAGTAATCCCTAGCTAGGTTAACGATAAATTCTAAATGCTTCGCACTGTGTCAAGTCTCATGCTATACCCTTACCTAGTTTCAACAACATTCCTACTAGTTTTTTTTTTGTTCCTCAACGTCCACACCAGTTAGTAAGACCCTATAAATTAATCTCATTTCTGTTTGAAAAAATTAACTGAAAAGTTGAAAAATAATTCTAAGTGATTGAGTAAAATTAATTTAAAGTTGTAAAATGAATAAATAAAAATATAATTAATAATTAGATTAATAATAAAATATTTAAAATAATTATAATATATTTTATTAATATAATTTTTTAATATAAATTGATTAATATTTAAATTTATGTATTTAAATTATTAATGACTATAATTAGATATTTGAATTATATATGATTATATATTAAAATTTTAAAATTATTATAATTATATATTTTTCAATTATAATTTTTTATAATTAAATATTTAAGTTTTAAATTATATATTTAAATTATAATTTCTCATTACATATTTAAATTATATATTATTGTAAGTACATTTTAAATTATAACTAAAAATAGAAAAATGAAGAAGAAATACCGGAAGTTGTTATGACATGTGAAGAAAGAGAATAATAATTAAAAATTACTCGTAATTAAAAATATGAGATTTTTAAAATTTTAAAATAGCTCAATTAATAAGCTTAAATATGTTTTGAATTTTTATATATTTTTACATTCAATCTCTATAAATATTCTGATAAATTTTTGTTTTGTTTGATAGATTAAATAACTTTAAGACAATTTACAGCATTGTTTAAAACGCTTTATGGACAATTTTTTTAATTGATGACTTATTTGATAGAAACCTAATACCAAATTTTTTAATATATTGATTTAAAATATATTTTAACTGAAATATATGTAAAGTATTAAACAGTACATAAACCATTTTTTCTATAAACTAAACAAGTTAAATGACTTAATGATTTTAATAAATATAGATACAAAGGAGTTTTTTTCTTTTTATCAATTTAAACCTATCTTCAATATTTTTAATATTATCTGAAAACTTATTTGTACTTTTTAAATTTCATTTATTTTGTCTCTAACATTTTTTAACTTTTTTTTTGGTCCTGAACATTTTTTAACTATTGTCTAAAGATTAATTATGTTTTTTGTTTTTATTTTAAAATTATATATATCTTACCTTAAATCTTAATTGTACATCAACATGATAAATTCCAAAATTATAAATTTGTCACGTTAATTATGAACATTGACATATCAAGAGTTAGCCATTGATAATAAATAATCAAATGGCCAAATTTTAAATGTAAAGGACAAAATAAAAAAATGACAAAATCTGTAAAATACTAAAATTATAAAAAAAGTGAAAGAACAAGTATAAATGAATCACGAGAAACACTAGGAGAAAAAAATTATAAAATAAAATTAACATATCATTAGTTAATATTTATGTAAAGAATTTTCGTATACAATATTTTAAAAAAAAATGTGACACTTTTTATGAATTAATTTAAAAATCAAATTTTTTTTTAAAAAAACTTGTAAACGGATTTTTTTTTTACATTTTTAAAAATGTTCAATTTAAAAAAAAAAAAAATTACAAAAGTTGAGAACGTAGATTGCATATTCGCCATGGTTAGTTTTGGGAATTCACATGTTTCACTGTTCTCTCGTATCTTCTCCATCCCGATAACGAAAACTTGAAATTGGCACTTCGCAGTCCTATAGAGAGAGAGAGAAAGGGAGAGAGAGAAGGATCAGTGAAAGATTCTTCTTCTTCTCCTCTAAGCTATCGACGATGAAGAATTACAATTCATGGTTTCCCTAAACTAAACTCGATTCTCCCTCTCTATCCTCTGATTTTTTCCATGGCCGATCACTCTGATTCTTCTCCTCTCGTTCCTCCCCTTCCTCTCGCTGACCCGTCCGAGATTGACCTCGAAGCTGGTCCTTCCGAACAAATCCAATGCCGAATTTGTCTCGAAACTGATGGTAATTTCACTTTCATCATCTTTTTCTTTTTAGTTTTTCAATTTTCGCTTCCAGGTTAGGGCAACTTGCAATTTGATGTCGTCAGAACAATCTGTTCCTAATGTCATCCACTAAATTACTTGTAATTTCGAGTTTTGCTTGTTCGGTTTATTTAATTCCTTTTATTTGTCGATTGATGAAGTCCTCTTAAACTTGGATTGTGAATTTGAGAAGCACGTTACTGATCAAGCTAAGCTGGTTTCGGTTTCAAAGTAATTGAATTATTGAATTCGGATAATTCGATACTATCTGGATCCTTTCATTGCAATTTGAACTGCTTTTTTTACTTTTGTTTTTAGCAATTATGTGTGTAGTTGCTCCTGGAACTATTATTGTTCCATGTGTAGGTTATTGCAGCTATGTTGAGAACGGCTGCTAATGTATGTAAGCTTCATTATTAAATGTTGATCGTCAATATATGGATATATCATGATATATTTTATCATTTACCTTTTTTTTTTTAACTCAGGTAGAGATTTTATAGCCCCTTGTAAGTGCAAAGGTACATCAAAATATGTGCATAGAGAATGTTTGGATCATTGGCGAGCAGTTAAGGTAATGTTTCGTGATTTATAGTGTAACATAACTTTATAAGTGATTATGATCATGATTGTAGTAAGGGTGGCAAATGGCAAGCAGCAACTATATATGTAAAATTGACTGAGGCTTTTTTGGCGGTTGATAAATTTTTTGTTTGGTTAATGTTAATCAATGATCTATGCTATATTGCTATGTTCTCCTTTGTTGACCCCTTGGGTTTTTTCTAATCTATGTCTATTTCTTTGTGGTTGATTACTTGACTTGGTAGCATTTCTTACCAATTCATTGGATTTCTATTGATTCTCATCCTTCAATTATCTGAGTCTCCTGGCTACTCATTATCCATTTTGGTGATAAAAGACAAGATTTTTAAAATCGGACTTGAACTGGTGAAAACATGAGTTTTGGATTCAAATGTTCAACTGAGGTTAAACTGGGTTATTAATACTATTTTTTAATGTCTTTTGTTAATATAGTAATATATTAAGCAAAAAATAAGTCAAGTATTGTTGTATACATCATATTAAGTTTAAGTATTGTGTTACAAAACATGAGTTTTGGATTCAAATGTTCAACTGAGGTTAAACCGGGTTATTAATACTATTTTTTAATGTCTTTTGTTAATATAGTAATATATTAAGCAAAAAATAAGTCAAGTATTGTTTTATACATCATATTAAGTTTAAGTATTGTGTTACAAAACTTTATAATATTACAAAGAGGTAAAGTCCCACATTGCCTAGAATATTTTTTAATAGGTGTTTATATTTTAGTTGTGGGCTTAGTAAAGAGGCTAGCAAGTGGGAAACTTTCATGCGCACGAACTTGGGCTTCATGAGCCTGTTGAAGTCCAAATTCATCGATTTCCTCCCTAGCACGTGATTAATGGACCTTTGTGTTTTTTTTTTAATTTATTTTTTTCCTCTCGCATAAACTCATTGGAAATGTTTTTTTGGTACAATTTTAATAAATAAAGGCTTAATTGTGAAAAACCTAAAAACCCATTAAACCGACTGGTTTTAACCACTTTTTCCGGCTCCAGGTCAGTTCTAGTGTCATCCAATTTTCAGGAAACAATGAACTTAACGTGTGACAGGTTCTCTGTTCAATTGGTTGAATTGGCGAATCCTGTACTATCAAACTTGATAAAATGTTTACATGTTTGCTTATTTCATTTTAGGTGTTTTGTTTTACTGTTTGCAATTTTGATTTATTGTCCACGGCTTTTAACATGTTCTTCTTGCTCTTAGATCTCTTGCCATTCACACATTTTGGTTTAGTAGCAATCTTTAGTCCTCCATTCTATTCTTCCTTTTCTTTAATGATAGCATGATACTGTAACAATTTAATTATCTTTAAAATGAATTGTTGTGACTTTATCTAATGATGAAAATAACTGTAGACGATGAGCTAATTTTTCTTTGGAAAAAAATCAACTAGTGTACATGTTGCATTGTGGAGTGTTAAGTTCCGAGTAAATAATCACCGATGGAGAAAAACCTCAATATTCTGTATCGTGTACAAACATCTGGATAATAGTCTGTAGTTTTATCATGTGTGCTAGTGCAAAATGCCTAAACCTTATTCTATAAAGTGTGCCCCTATTTTGATTGACAGGGGGCTTTTTCCCTATAGTCTACAGTTCCATTTGTAAAATGGTCTACA
The DNA here is from genome assembly GCA_037954015.1 of Psophocarpus tetragonolobus. Taxonomy (NCBI): domain Eukaryota; kingdom Viridiplantae; phylum Streptophyta; class Magnoliopsida; order Fabales; family Fabaceae; genus Psophocarpus; species Psophocarpus tetragonolobus. The sequence goes on from CM075694.1 coordinate 44,532,114, forward strand.
TTGCAGTGCTAGTCCTAAGAAATATATGGATATTATCATATTACTTGATTTCTTTTTTCACAGGAAGGGTTTGCCTTTGCTCATTGCACTACGTGCAAGGCTCCTTATCATTTGCGTGTTCATGTTGCTGCGGATAGGAAATGGCGTACCCTGAAATTTCGGTTTTTTGTCACAAGAGACATTTTGTTTATTTTTCTGTCTGTCCAGCTTGTAGGTGATTTGTTTCCATTCATTTAACCATCTGTATACTTATCCATTTTTACATTATGAATGCATATAGGTGATCTCATTCCACCCCTTAATTACCTTTAAATGCAGGTCATTGCTTCACTGGCATATTTGGTTTTTCTAATAGATGGTTATGAGCAGTATTGGCTTCGTCTTCTTTGGGGTTTTGATAGTGAAATGAGCTTCTACTACATATGTGGTAAATTGCAATTAACTTAAACCATGTCATGAAATATAGTATTATTTTCTGCAAATTATTTTTTCCTCCTTGCCTTGAGTTTTTCCCTGTTCCACATTTAAAATGATACTGGTTTTGGTGTTAATTTTTTGTTGGATTTTCTAATGCAGGAGCTCTATTGTTTTTTGCCTTGCTTGGCCTTTCTGGGTGCTTCATTACTTGTTATGATCGAAGAGTTCGCAATGATTTAGCTCAGCCTTGTAGAGAGTTATGTCTTTGTTGCTGTCAACCTGGGTAATAACCTTGATTTAACACATTCAAAGGCCTCAAATTATAATAAAATTCTTGGCATCTTCATGAGGCATCATTATAATGCTTGTTTTCTTAGTTGTAGGATGCCATAAACTATGCTTGGAGCATCATTTATTAGATTTAATTTACTCTATTGTGGAGCTGCTTTTTAATAATTTTTTTTTTCAAAGACATAAAATTCACTCATTAACTTATTGTGGCTTGCTTATGCTAAACGGAGAAAGAAGGATGTAGCATGTTATTAATGAAGTAGGTTATATTAAGTTTGTCACTTACAATGGTTGTGATTCATGACTAAGATTGATTTTTGTTTTGTATGTTGTTGCAGAGTTTGTGCAGACTGTCATTTGCCAGGCACTCTTTGCATGTGGACTGATTGCACCACATGCTTTGAGAGTTGTGGAACCATGGCAACTGAATGTGGTGGTTGTTTGGGTGGTGCTGGGGAAGCGGGGCTACCATTATTATTCATAATGGCTTTGATTGTTCTGGGACTTTTTACCGTAATTGGGATATTCTACAGTGTATTGGTGGCTACCATGGTAGGTCAACGGATATGGCAACGCCATTATCACATACTTGCGAAAAGGATGTTAACAAAGGTATGTTTGGTTTACTTTCTCATATTTTATGCTTTTGGTGCTAATATTTTACCATTTAAATGTCACTTGGTTTGTATTTTTAGCATTTAAGTCTATATAATATCTTCACAAAACATTTACTATGGAGGAATAGCCAAGAATCTCAACAGTGAATATTTCTGCTTGTGTAATTGACTTTGTTTTTTAGATTCTCTTGCATTAGAGCCAGACTGAGGATTTTTCAAATGTTTTTGTGAAAGTAATTGTATTTCAGCTACTAGCTCACCTATATATGACATGCATTGTTTTTTATGTACTGCTTTGATGGACTTCAAAAGGATTTTGTAGTTTTTTTTTTTAGGTGTATAAAACGGCCGAAGGCCCCTAGAAGACCAATGATTAAAAACTCACGTGTGTAACACATCTGAGATACATCAGCCAAAACTTGTGAAGAAATAAAAGATGGTGTAGTGTCAACAACTATACAGCCTTCAACACTAATCGAAGTGTGTAGTTAGTAATTGGGCCTAGAATTGAGTCTTGTATTGGCTTATGTTATTTACACCTCCCTATAGTAATTAATATACCTCCCTTCTCAATTTCATTTTAAATATTTTCTAAAATACTCTGAAAAGATACACCTCCTATGTGATATATAGTATTTTTTTCTTGTTCCAGAACTCCACCACCTACCTCCTAATATCTCACAATATACCTTCTTCCATAATCTTTTTCTTTTTAACAAGCATATTTCTTCCTCCACCACAAACATCTTTTTTATTTTTTAATTCTTATCATTTTATTGCGGCTGATATTGTGGCATCAAAAGTGAGTAAAAAATGATCATAGGAGATCATAGATTTTTATGAGTTTGCATCCCTTATTTAATTCATTGAAAGCAAATAATTGGAATCAAAGAATAATATTAATATTTCTTAATATTTTGACTAATTCTTATTTACTTTGTTAACGGGGAATGCATGATAGGAGGAAGGGGATGCACAATTAACAAGGGGTTCGTAATGATGTTTTGTCTGGTGAAAATGATTATAGAAGTATTATGAGATTTTGGGAGGAGGTAGGTGGTGAGGTGTGGAGAAAGGAACAAATATTATATGTCAAATAGGAAGTGTTTCTTTAGGGTATTTTAGGAAATATTTAAAATAAAAATAAGAAGGGAGGTATAACAATCATTGTATAGAAGTGTAAATAACATGGGCCCTTGTATTTTTATGCCTTAAGGCTGGCTGGCTTTTGGGCAATTTAAAGTTATTTTCAAATAAAAAAAAAATTAAACATAATAAGTTTAATAACAGAATATTCGTTATAAACCTTTGATGTTTTCTGTTATATTTTTATTAAAGATACTTAATACATTATATATAAAATAACAAAATGTTTATTATTTGAGTTTTTATGTTTTAAATATTTTGTTATGGGAATTGTAATACTTTAAGTTCTTTTTTTATTTTTATTTTTACATAACGTGTTCTAGATATGTTGTCTTGTTATTTTTAGGGATGTTTGGTATATAAGAGATGTTTTTTCATATTTGGTAATCATGATTCTTAGGAATTACGAATCATGATATTCGGGAAAGAAAAAATGTTTGGTTTGTCATATATATTCCTGGGAATATTTATATAATTATTTTTTGGAAACTTAATTATTTACCTCATTAAATATTTAGTAAGAGTAATATCATATTTTTATTGAAAATTTTAATTATTTTTCACATTAAATATTTTAAAGAGTAATATGATATTTTTAATTTGGTATAACATTTTTTGTCACCTGGAAAGGTTAGATTCCCACCTACCCTTAAGAGGAAATTTTGGTGGGAAACTGGACTAGAAAAATTCCTAGGAAACCTTGTCTCAGAATTTTATTTTAATAACAGATATCAAACGAAGGAAACTAATGTGTCAGTTGAAATTATTAAGGCATCTTCTGCCTGACGTTTATGGCACACGAACAGTTTGACATTATTTATGAATACCAATAATCCTGTGTTAACTGCATGTTTTATAAGAACAAAATGATGCTCTGAAACATTTTGATTCCATCTTGAATTGTTGATTATGAAATTGTTGTTACTGCTCATCACAGGAGTATGTGGTTGAAGATGTTGATGGAGAGCTGACAGGATCTGATTGGTCTCCTCCGGCCCTACCACCAGAGCATGTTCAGCAGTTGAAAACATTGGGCCTGCTATGAGTTTGAAAGAGTCAACGGTCATCTACTTGATGACAAGAATGACAGTAGAGATACACTGGTCCTCCCCAACCCCATGTTATGGTAAAGTGGTCCTTTTCATGAAGACCTGCAGTTAATTGATTGTGTAATAGCTGCTCGTTTGGCTAGAGTTATACACTTTAACCGAACCGCTGATGTGTGGAAATTTGTGAATGTCTGACACGTCTACTTATGTAAAGAAAATGGAAGAGGATTCTTGTAATGCCCAGCAACGGATTACAGACTTACAGGTACATTACCATTTCATTTCCTTGATGCAAATGTTGCTTGGCAAGTCATGTTTTATTTGTTGCTTGTCTCTTTTGTTTTAAATTTTGATTTTTATTTGGATACTTTACTAATCAAGAATTCTAGCGATAGATTTTGATTTGGTATAATTCGTGGTACAAGCATATATTATTTGGAGTAAGGAAAAATATATGTTTGGTCCTGTATGTTCTAGGTCTTAGTTTTGTCTTCACTCTCTTATCTCACTATAGTTTTTTAACTTATTTTTTAGTTACAATTTACAACGTTTTTGTTTCTGTTAAATCTGTTGTCGCACGTAATGGAAGTGCATCTACCCGGCATTAACGCTGTTAACCGAGTGTTGAGTTGATAATTAAGCATCCCAAAATGCTGCTGATTAAAAAACAGGATTAAATTGATAATTTTGCGTAAAGAAGAAATTTAATGTTTGATAATCCTTGGTTTCCATATTTATTAATATCTCATGACTTGTTTTCTTAGGTAGTTTGGATTATTAATATAACTTCGGATAACTAGTGCTTTATGTTTGCATCAGCATATTATAAAATTGTAATAAATCCCATCTTATGAATTCCGTATCAATTTAATAATAGATGCATTTGGGTAATTTTTTTTAAAGTGCTTATTTTAATAAAATAAGTATTTTTTAGCGTGTTTTGATTATATTGTTTTTGCTTAAAATATACAGCTTTGGTTTATTTTAAAAAGTAAATCCTATCTCTTTATTAAACAAAACACTTATTTTAAAAAGTGTTTATTTCACGGTTACTTTTTTTTTTTAATCCAAATGCACACAATATTTAAACTCAATTATCTATTCTCCTTTTCCTTCTTTAGTACCTAAAACTACATTATTTGGACAGAGTTCATTCTTTCCCATTTTCTTCTTTTTCCTCCACACAGCTTTAGCTACCGCAAACCAACTGTGTCCTAGTGTTGGCTGTGAGAATTTGAAATAGTGGTTTGGTTTATCTTGAGCTCCATAGGTTTATCATCCTTTCCTATTCTTCACTCCTAATTATTTTTTTTCTTCCTTTTCTAGTCATCTGAATCTGATTTACTTCTGCCTCCAAAAGCAACAAAAAAAGCAGCAAAAGTCATTCTTGCCTTTCTCTTTTTTAAAGATAAGAAATTAGGAATGACCATCTGACAAAAATTTAACTCAAACTATCCGTTAGTAATATTACAATAGTTGTAAACGGTGGTTCATGAATCATGATGTAACTTGGAGACTAAGAAGCTTTGAAATGCATTAATAGTACTTTGTGGGGACTACGAAGCTTTGAAACTGTGGAATAAGAAAATGGTATCGAACGAATCCTTTTTGTGTGCGTGCAGAACTATCTTTAAGTTATAGTTTAGTCTCTTTTTTCAAATGGTAGTGTTTTAAGATGTTTATTTAATAATACTTAACTAAGGGTGTGAATGTGTCACAAATGATAATAATAATAATAATAGAATTTAATTAGTGTCACAAATGATAATAATAATAATAATAGAATTTAATTAGTATATACAGCGTAAAAGAATGTGTAAATCTTACACTGACATAGCTAATATTTTTTTATTTATATAATTTTTTAAAATATTAATTGATAAAGTTAATAAATTTATCATAAATTAAATGTGAGTGAAGGTTAATGTAAAAAATTTTATTGCATATTAATCAAAACTTATAATAATAACAGTTTGAATGTTACATTAATATACTTCTATCAAGTTAGCGATTTTTTTTAACGACAGGTTAAAATATAAGATTTAATAAATTTGAGTCATTTTCTTTTTTCTTTTAAATTTAATTTGTTTCTAGTTTTTAAAATTCGCAAAAATGTTCTTGTTGATCTTATAGGCAATACCATGTGCGCCGATAAGAGAATAAGAAATAAATTTGCATTTGGTGACAATTTTTTTTCGTTAATATTTCATGAAAAATACTTCTACATTGTCAGAGTAATGGCATGTACAGTAAATTTGTTAACTATACTAATTAACGTTTTAAAAGTTAACTATACTAATTAACATTTTAAAAGTTATGTAAAAGTTAAAATTGTGATTAATAATCTTTGTAAATTTTTTTTATATTAACTATGCATGAGTGTTAAACACTAATATTTTCTTTCATAATTAAAAGTACAATTTCTAGTGATTAAGAATTGTCAAAAAATTAAAAATTCATTAACTATTTTATGAATCACTTTAATATTTTGTTAACTAATTTTGGATAATTTTGAATAGCTAGAGAACATTATTTTTAATTGTAAAAAATTGTTGCAAATTGTGAATATCTTATTTCTTATTTGGCCCACATGACAGAAAATAATATATATATATATATATATATATATATATATTTAATTTCAGGATTAAACAAAACAAATTCAAATTTTGAGGGTTAAAAAGAGATTGTTTAAATTTAAAGGACTAAAATACATTTTAGTTAAAAATAAATTGGCATAAAAGATGAAAGCAAGACCTAATAGTTTTTCTTTTTTCATTAAGTAAAGCATCAAATTAGGGATGACAAATTCATAGTGGATAGAGTGTGGGTTTATAATATCTTTTCTAAATCCAGTATAAAAAATATATTTGTATTCGACTTCATATTTGCATGAATAACAACTTTAATCTTTATCATCGTACGTCTTGGGTATCTATGATATCTGTACCCGTCACACTTTACTTATATATAGAGATAATAAATATATATAAATAAACATAATATAAAAAACAAATAAATATAACATTAAATATAGAACAATTTATAAAATATTTCATAAAATTTTGTGTAGTAATATTTTAATGAGATGAGTATCCCAATGAATAAAATAATTTCTAAACGGGTTCATAAGTAGCACTTTTTTCAGCCATGCACAATCTGGAAAATTCAACTATACTACTCACAATAAAAGGTAATTTTATACACAAATTATAAATGAATTCAAATAATATATAATAATAATAATAATAATCAACACGATAAGAAAATAGTTTTATTTAATTAACACCACCATACATACACAATCCATATAAAAAGATAGTGATGTTCTTGTCATACTCTACGGTTCCTAAAACCAGGTTTTCATAGATTCGTAAAACGTCATATTCTATATAATGACATCGTATTGTCTTTTCCACGCTATTATGAACGTATCGTGAATCTCTTTTCTATCCTAGTTGAAGGTATCTAAAATCTCTTCCTCATATCTCATCCCATATGGAGTATCTCAAACAGTTACTACATTGCAATCAATTTATAAAATAAATCACAATTTTCATAACATGCGGATTTTGGTTAATAACAAACCCAAAATAAAATTATACCATGGCTGAGTTAAAAAAAGTTTTACTCACCTCTTGGAGCAAAACTCTATAATCTTAATTTATTCTTCTTTTCTCTTTCTCTTCTCTTTCTCAACTCTTTAATATCTATCTAGTATATAATTTTTTCTCAACCCTTGGAATATCTATCTAGTTTATAATTTTTTCTCTCTCTCTATCATTTCTTTTCATAAAAGATTAATTTATGGTTCGAATTTAAAATCAAATATTCTTTTATCTTAATCTTACTATTATTTTAAAAGTAATATTATCTTTAATCTTGTCATTCAAAATTTTTGACTATTTAATCTTTTAATTATTTGATTAATTCTCAAATAATTATTATCTTTTTTTATCTTAATTATGATTATCTCATCTAAATTCTATATTATATCTGCAAGTCAAATATATTTTCTATAAATATAATATATATATATTAAGGTGAAGAAGTATAATAAACATTTATGTCATTATTAAGGATTACAATTCAAATATAACAATCATTTTATATTAACTACAATAATCATTTCATAATAATAGATTCATAAAGTATTTTAATTTGAATATAAATTTTATCATATCTTCCTTTTTTTATTATTCAAATGAATATTTATTATAATTATTTCTTTATTTTAAATCAAATAATTGCTTAATATTATTATTTACTAAGTAGCTAAATTATTATGAGTTTAATTGGTATACACTGTTAATGTAAAAAATTTTACACTGACATTCAATCACAACCATTTATTCATGGTAAATTTGTTAACTTTCCTCATTACCAGTTTAAAAGTCACATAAATGAAAAGTCATGATTGAATTTCAGTGTAAAAATGTTTTACACTGACAGTGCATACCAATTAAAAATGTTTTACATCTTTAAATATATTACTTGGCCCTTCATGACCTAATAAACTATTCAAATGTTATTATAATTTACTAGCGAAAACACATACGTGCTGTCGCGCATATATATTTACATTTCTATTTATGATCGAAGATAAATAAATAAATAAATAAATATATATATATATATATATATATATATCAATGATATTTAAAAAAGGTTGACTTGTATAAGGTAGAACATGTGAAGATGTGCATTTATTATTGTGAGAGAAGTAATAAAATGTGGACACCAAAATATCCTATTTCCATTATATATATATATATATATATATATATATATTTATATATGAGGTTGGATATAAAAGTTTTAAAGTAATTTTATTATTAAGGTTAAGGTTGGTCTTTCAACAAAGTTGATGTTTAGGGAGTCAGAGGTTAAGGGTTCAAATATCCTTTTGGCAAAGTAGTTTATTTTTTAATTTTTAAATAGATATAAGAGTATAATAAATATTAATAAAAGTGCAAATGAAAAGAAATATTGTCTTTATATATAGTATAAATAAAAATTAGCAAAAAATACAAGCGCGACAACACCTTTTTTGTTCGCATTTTAATTTTAATTTGACATTTAATTATGTAATTTGATATAATATACAATATTTATATAATTTTGTTTACTATTTCAACTTGGATTATAGTATATAAAACTATTTGCATCATATATACAAAAACAAAGAATATAAGTTGGAAAATACTAAATTCTATATATTTGTAAAATATATAAAACAAAATATAACGACTAATTATGTACTATTATCATGGGTCATGGAGTCATCAAATCTTCTTTAATTGGGAGTTCAAACAATGTATTATAAGATTATTTATCGTCTTTAAGATAAAGAAGAGCGAGATACTAAATAAAAAAAAAAAATTAAGTTTGGATGATATTACCTAATTCCTTTTAAAGATTCTTCGTAATTGCTATATTAAGATTCAAAGCCTTTTTTTATTTTAAAATATACCCTTTCAATATTTAAAAAATCTCATTTTTTATATAGAAGTTACAAAGCCTTTAAATATTTTAATTGACCAATTTATTAAAAAAATCTCATTTTTCAGATTTTAAAAAATATTTTTGATTGACCAATTTGTTAGTTAAACCCATTTGTCAGATTTTAAAATAAATATTCCTTGTTGGTACATTAAGATAAAAAGTTTATTTTTCTTTTTTATGTTTTATCTTAATTTTAATTCAAAATTTACGTATCAATTAAGTCTTTCCCTTTTTCAGATTTTAAAAAATATATTAGTTGACCAATTTCGTTGTTAAAGTTACTCATTCTTTTAATACAAAGCCTTTTTTATTTTCTATTTTAGCTGAATTTTCTATTTTTTTATACAAAGCCTTAAAGGTTAAATTGTTGTTTTATAATGTTTGAATTTTAATTGTAAATTATATTTTAGAGTGATATGTTACAAATTTGGTCTTGATTCAAATTTTGATATTCCTAATATATTAAAATAAAAAGCCTTTTTGCTTTCTTATATTTTACCTTATATTTAATTCAAAATTGACATATTAATTAAATGTTCTAACTTTTCAGATTCAAAATTAACATATTAAATAAATGCTAAAATAGAAATTAAACAATAAAAATTATAAATTAAATACAAAATCAAAAAATGAAAAATTGATAAAGTAAACTGATGATGAATCTTGCAATTGTAGGATTCTGCAAAATTGTTTTGATCTATGCATTCTACACATTAGGAATGATTTACTTTATGCATTACACTTACTTAAATCAGATATATAATAAAATTACCATTTAATAGATATATAATAAAACCACCATCAATTAAAGCAAATTTCATGGTAATACTTCCACATCAATCACTGAAATACAATTACTTAAAACATATTTTAAATTAGACTCCTTAACTTCAACATAAAAATTTCAATAATCGAATCACATAAAATGACATAATAAAACCTCAATTAAATAAAAAGATAATGAAATTTAGTAATTTATCAGAGATTTGTATAGTTTGTGCAAGAAAAGAGGAGTGGAAGAAGGGTATAATACATAAAAATGGCAGAATAAAAGATGAAGACCGAGAGATAGTTTTGTCCACGTATAAAAGTAAAAGTATTCCATTAAAGAAAGTGTTCATCACATATATCACAAATGCATCAAACCCAAATCATAATAGGTAGTTAAAATTTTTAAAAATATATAGGGAGATGAAAGGAAATTGCATCTAGTAAGTAACATATTATGTTAAAAAACTAAAGAAATCAAACTGGCAGTGTTGAGATGATTAAAACCAAAATGAACAGTTATGATAAAAAATTGGCAATTATAGTTTTAAAATATACATAGAGATCATAAAGAGACCAGACAGTTAAAATTTTAAAAATATACTTTTATCAATTTTAATATTTCAATTGTGTTGAAATGTAACAGAAGCAGTAACACAAAGAGAAAGAAAGAAGGTAGTGAGTGACAGATAGGAAAAAATTGAAAATTAAAAAAGAAAAGAAAAAGAGTTTGTGATTTTTGGTAAGAGCACGATTTTAATTTTTTTTTTTGTTTCTCTTACATTTTTGCAATTGTGAATTTGCGAATATTAAGGAGACGATTTAATGTGTTGTAGTTTTTTTAAGGTTTTAATGGTTGATTATTATAAAAGATAAAAAAGATAACAATTTTTTTTAGTAAAAGTAAAAAGATAACATATGAGGATTGTATTGGCAAACAGTTTGATTATGTGTGTGAGTGATTATAAAAAGGATAGTTATAAAGAGTAATTTTTATTTAAAAAGTAAATAAATGAATAGATATGATAGAGATATTAAAAACAAATAGATAGTTGTAATTATATATGGGCCATTTTTATTTGAAAATGGGGAAAAAATATATTTTTTTAAAAAAAAGCAGTTTTTATAATTTAAAAATGAGAAGTTAAGGGAAAAGTTTTTATAATTAAAAAATGGGTAGTTTGAAAAAATGGGAAGTTTTTATGGACAAGAAATTTAAAAATGAGTAGTTATTTTGAAACCAAATAATAAATCAAAACGCAAAACCTAACAAAAGAAACAACCTAACAGAAGAAACAAGTTAAAAACAAAACCTACTTTAAGAACTCCAAAGCCAATACAGTGAAGACAAAAGTACAACTACACCAAGACTAATGGCACACATCACAACTAACAAACACAAAACACAGTCTTGAATATGGAACCACAAAGCCCACCAACCCTTGGTGCAAGCCATCATAGTCTTTATGATGCAATTGAATAAACAATTAAATTAAATATTTATTTCATAAAAGTTATTAAATAAAAAAGTGCTCCTAAGTTAAATTATTAGTTTTTTTTTTTAGAAACTTATCAATAAAAAAGACTTTTATAAACATAATAAATTACTTTCTTTTTCTTTTCTTTGGTGAATCTTAGATAAATTATTATTCTAAACACATCAATGAGTAGCTATCACCAACAATGGAGAGAGCTCATCCCTTTGCACATGCAATTCGATAACATATCAAAAGATAAAAAAATATTCAATCTTACGGACCTTTACAATGAGTTTGAGACCCAACACAAAATATTGGCATGTTCTGTAAAGAATACTCGATTTTTGCAGTGTGTTAAAAGTATTCAATTATTATTTTCTACATATTCGGTTTCAATATGACAATCATTCACTGATTTTACACCGTCTCAAATTTTCGGCACTGGAATTATCAACAACCCACTCCATCTCAAACATATAATTTAACTAACCATTAAAAATCATTTTAAATTAAATTAATTAGTCTGGAGAGAGAGAATTTACAGAATGGGGCAATTTAGAGAGATAAAGAATAAAGGAGACAGAGTAGAGATAAAAAGAATGCAATTCGACCAGCAAAAGAGAGGGTGTCTTGGAATTTTTATTTACAACAGAATATGTTAAACCTGAGCAGTAAAATAAATATTAATAAAAGTAAAAATGAACAGAGTATTCCCTTTATATATAGAATATATATATATATATATATATATATATATATATATATTATTATAGATTATAGATAGTAGAAAAATTATCTATATTAGATATAAATATTTTAAAGTATTTTTTTCTTAAAGTTATTAATTATACATATAGATTATCTATGTTGGATAAAAAAACCTTTGTCTTTTATATTTTACCTTATATTTAATTCAAAATGACATATTAATTAAATCTTCTAACTTTTCAGATTCAAAATTAACATATTAAATAAATGTTAAAATAGAAATGAAAAAATAAATATTATAAATTAAATAAAATATAAAAAAATAAAAAATTGATAAAGGAAACTGATGATGAATCAAAAAATAAATATTTGGTTGTTAAAGTCACTTTTAAAGTAAGTTTTTTTTTTATTAAGGTTATAAGGTTGATTTAGTGACAAAATTTATGTTTGGAGAGAAAAAGGTCGGATGTTTGAGTTCCTCCTATGACAAAATAGTTTATTTTTCAATTTTCAAATAGGTATAAAAATAAAATAAATATTTTGAAAAGTGAATATTAAGAGGGGATATTCCCTTTATTAAAAGTATAATAATATAGATAATATGTATATATATATATATATTATAAATTAAAGATAACAAAATAATTATCTATGTTGGATATAAATATTTTAAAGTAATTTTTTTAAGATTAAAAGGTTGATCTAGTAGCAAAATTTTATGTTTGGGGAGGGATAAATTGTGGGTTTGAGTCCCTCTTATGTTAAAATAGTTTATTTTTTAATTTTCAAATAGATATAATGGTAGAATAAGTATAGTGAACATCAAAAGGATGTATTATTTTCTTTATTAATAGTATAGATATATGTGTATATATATATATATATATAAATATATTATAAATTATAGGTAGTAAAACAATTATTTATGTTGGATATGAATGTTTTAAATTAATTTTTTTCTTAAGGTTATAAGGTTGATTTAGTCGCAAAGTTTATGTTTGGGGAATGATAAATTGTGGGTTCGAGACCCTTGTAAGACAAAGTAGTTTATTTTTTAAATTTTTAAATAGGTATAAAGGTAGAATAAGTAATTCGAAAAGTGAACATCAAAAGGAAATATTTATCCCTTTATTAATAGTATAAATAATATATATATATATATATATATATATATATTATAAATTATAGGTAGTGTAGAACAATTATCTATGCTGGATATGAATGTTTTAAATTAATTTTTTTCTTAAAGTTATAAGATTGATTTAGTGGCAAAATTTAGGTTTGGAAGAAAAAAGTTGCGAGTTCGAGTCTTTGTTATAACAAATTAGTTTATTTTTTAACTTTCAAATAGGTATAAGGATAAAATAACTGTTGTGAAAAGTGCACATCAAAATGGGGTAATCCCTTTATTAATAGTATAGAAGTATAGATATGGATAATATATATATATATATATATATATATATATTATAGATAGTAGAACAATTATCTATGTTGGATATAAATATTTTAAAGTAATTTTTTTAAGGTTAAAAGGTTGATCTAGTGGAAAAGTTTATGTTTAGGGAAACAGAGGCTGTGGGTTTGAGTCACTCCTATGTTAAAGTAGTTTATTTTTTAATTTTCATATAGGTATAAGGGTAGAATAAATTTTTTGAAAAGTGAACGTAAAAAATGAGGTATTCCCTTTATTAATAATAGTAATAGATAATATATATATATATATATATATATTATAGATTATAAATAGTAGGTTAATCATGTTTGTTGAATATGAATGTTTTAAAGTAATATTCTTTTTAAGGTTAATCTAGTAATAAAGTTTACGTTTGGAGAGAGAGAAAACGTGAATTTGAGTATCTCTTACAATTAAGTTATTTCTTTTTTAATATTCAAATAAATGTAAGGGTAGAATAAATATTTTGAAAAGTAAACATCCGAATGAAATATTTCCTTTATTAATAGTATAAATATCTTTAATTTAGTGTAATTATATATGTATTTTCTACTTTTTCTAACTATTACTTTTGCATTCCTAACGCGGTGTTAGTGTAATATTTGAGATAGATGCTAGTGTAATATTTTTAAACAAGTAGAGAATGTTAATTAATATAATGTTCTTAGTCTTAAAGGGAAGTTAAAGTAGAAAAATAAAAATAAAAATTAGTAAAATTAGGTGTAATTTAATAAAAGTTGAAGAGATAATATAGTTGGTTCATTCATTTATCAAGTTTTTTTAATGAATGGTGGGGACAGAATTCCCCATCCTAGCTGGAACATTTATCAAGTTATAGTCATGTCTCTTTCAAATAGAGACAAATTGACTTAATTAATCTATTTTTTTTTCAACTTTTTCGCATCATGTTTCCTAATTTTTAATTTGTGACATTGTGATAATAATTTGAAAGCAATTTAATAATATGATATGTGCTAATTATGTAATTTAAAGGTGCTTTATATAATAGATAAATATTTGTAATTAATTAAAGAGTAAAATATGTTTTAAGTTTCTAATTTTTTTAAAAAATATTAAATACATCCTAAAAAAAATTATATTTATTTTGTCTTATAATTTTAAAATAAATTATTCTTTTTTTCATGTTTTTATAGAGTTGGGACTTTTAAAGAGGTAAAAAATTATATATTTAAATAACGTTTGGAGATCAAAAGTTATAAATTTCTAAAAGCAGAGAAATCAAGATATTACAATTTTCTTTTGAAATGATGTATATTTAATATATTGAAAATTTTTTAGTGACTTAAAATATATTTTATCATTAATTAATTAAATCATTTGTAGATAACAAAATTAAAATCTATTATATTAAATTATTGTCACATATAAATCGATGTTGTTTACTCAAACAAGAAACATCAATTTATTAAGGTTAAACATAAATTCAAAAAATATTTAAAAATTAAAAAATACAATATCATTATTTAAGAATTAAAAGATATATCATAGAGACTGTAATTAAGTAGGATGAAGAATTTGAGGGTACAAAGTGGGTAATTCTTTTAATCAATAGTAGGTAAACCGCATCAGATATACTTGCTAAATTAAATT
This sequence comes from Psophocarpus tetragonolobus, assembly GCA_037954015.1. Classification (NCBI taxonomy): domain Eukaryota; kingdom Viridiplantae; phylum Streptophyta; class Magnoliopsida; order Fabales; family Fabaceae; genus Psophocarpus; species Psophocarpus tetragonolobus. The sequence continues at coordinate 44,547,160 of CM075694.1, forward strand.
CAAGACCGAGAAACGTGTTTCCGAATTCTTCTGCAATACAAAGCCAATTTATAGAAAAAATAATAGCATTTCTTAATCAATAGTAATACAATATCGATCACGTGTGAATAATAAATTAACCTACTACGTGAAAGTGCAAGTTGCTATCATTAAACTCCATATTGGTTAATTTCTCAACCGTGGAAGCAATGTGTTGAAATTAGATGTCAGATTCATCATGTTGTTAAAATGTACTCTACCAAAAAAGAGAGTATTGTTAAGAAGCTGCTAGTTGCACTACAACTGCCCAATTAACTAAAAACACAGTTGAATGCATCCCCTTCCCCTTGTTGAGTTTGTTTATCTACCTCTCAACCACATTGAATAACTAATAGTACCACAACACAACCACCACATATCCGAGGATTTTCTTCCCTTTTTTCCAGAGAGATTTACAATTACGAATCACGAGTTCATATATAAGAAAACATGACAACACCTTCAACCTAAAACCTTAAAGCATAAGATTATGAGTCTTTCTTACTTATATATTACTTAATTTCCCAATTTCTAACCATATGGGATTTCAAAAATTTGAACTCGCGACCGCTTTTCTCACGTGTATACTCTACTACTAGATCAATCTTATAACACTTTTTTATCTATATTATGTTAAATTAAAATGATTGAGATATCCGATATCCATGCATGAAGAAATTGTAAAAAATAATTAATCCGTCGATAAAAAATTAGAGTATTTAATTTATAAAATTACAAAAATATCACCAACAAAATACAAAACATATGAAAAATTAATCATGTCTTTAAATCTAAAAATCTTATATTATCTTAATTATATATATACACACTAATAATATACAAAAATAAGAGTTATCATACAAGAATATTCTTTAAGAGATTATTATATAAAAATAAAGTGTTACCAAAACAAGAAATCATCACAATTTCTTTTATAATTAGGACATCACTTTTAACATGCAAAATTCTCCCATTTTATAAGGAAAGAAAAAAAAAGACTTAACGATAAGAAATATAGTCTACTCTCTAACGATTTTTCACCAGAATAAGTAATTGGATTGCTTAAAAGAAAAAATGCGGCCAAATCTTACATATAAATACGGTCAAAACATTTAGGCCATTATGAAACAACAAAAGAGTAAACATGAAAATAAAATGTAACATTCTTTGAGTTAGATGATTTCATATAAATAGGCCGAAACATGAAAAATTAAATTAGGAAGAAAAACTCAATATCACACTACAATTAATGCATCATACCTTGTATCCATAAATTCCTAATACTGACAGAGTGCCAAAAATTCATTATACAATCTTAAATTATGTTAACAACAATTAATACATACATAGAGTATCATTATCATAGATGTAGAAAATAAATAATTATATTACAAAATTTACCTAAATACATATATGATAAATGATATTTCAATTATTATAAATTAAAAGAGAAATTATGTCTTCTAATTAATAAATTTACATAATTTCAATCGACAAACAAAGAAAATTCACTATATTTACAATAAACAAGTTATAATAACTCAAATTACCAGGGTGTTCATCGATTTAGATCAACTGGATAAACCTGTAAATCAAACCAATTAATTTGTATTGATTTTTTCACTTGATTGTGTCTGAACTCGACCAAAACCGATAAGAACTGACATGTCTGGTTTGATTTACGATTTTTGCATTTCAAAACCCTAATCCAACCCGTATCAAACCAAAAGTGTGTGTGTGTGTATATATATATATATATATATATAGAGAGAGAGAAAGTTTAATTAGTATACACGGACAATGTAAAAGATTTTTACACTGACATTCAATCATGACTTTTAAAGTAGTAATGAGTAAAGTCAACAAATTTACCATGAATGAATGATTGTGAATTGAATGTTAGTGTAAAAATCTTTACACTGACCATGTATACCAATTAAACTCATGTATATATATTATATTTATTTTATATTTTTAAGTTAGTAAATTTAGTAATCGGTTTCAACATCTAAAGCTTTTCGTCTTTACTTTTTTGCATTATTTTATATTTTTAAGTTAGTAAATTTTTAAGTTGTTTTATATATTTATTGTTAAACTTGTATTGTGTTGTTTTAATAGTTTAATTTCACTAATTTAGTATATATGAAACACTTGATATTTGGATATAAAATTATGAATTTAGTAAGCTAATGAATTTGACTAGTTTTAGGTATCAAATTATATTTTTACAATTTAATGAAAAAATAATTTTTTAATTTTTTTATCAGTTTTCCCTCAAAATCAAACTAAATAAATCTGATTATCATTGATTTGGTTTGGTTCGAGTCAGAGGAAAAAATTCTAGAAAACCAAACCAACCTAACCCAATTGAAATTAATTGGTTCGTTTTTATTTTCTCCCAAAATCAAACTAATTTGAACCATGAACACCCCTACAAATTACTAGAAAAATTATGCACATAGAAAATAACAATTTAAGTTATGTATAATTAATAAAATAAACAAAATAAAATCCCTTTATCCTACAACACATCATCAAAGATATCATAATATAATTAGAAACACAAATATTACCAGGATTTATTAAAAAAGTTAGGTGTAAAATTTGAATTTGCAACACAAAAAATCTCTAATTACATCTTGAATTAATTATAATAAACAATATACTTACAAAAAATATATCAAAACCCCTAAATTAATTTTGCAGATTTTACAAGGAAAATAGAGAAATTTAAGAGAAACTTAAACGCAACAAAACTCAATCACGTTTTTAATATTTTGTTCTCTAAAGAACAAGGAATAAAAGTCCTAAGAAATTTTCAATTTTATACATAAAATATAGCCGATCTTAATAGATGAAATTTGAAGGAAAATAATAACTCTTTTGAGATAAAATAATAAGCGTAAAATTTACTTGAAAATCTTTATTTTAATGATAGTCATCTAACTATAAATTAAAGAAAATTAGTTGTAAAACTTAACTTTAATTTAGAAATTTTCTTATACATTATTTTAGAAAATGATTTAAAAAAGTTATAGATTTATACATTTAATTTTTAGAATTTTATTTTGTAGATGAAAGAGATTGCATCCAAATTTGGAGCAATCAGGGAGTGGTTTTAATGGACATGGAAGTTTAATGAAGATCAGGAAGGAATTATTCTCAGTTAGGAATCTGTTGAATGAATTTGCCCTGGAGGATGTGTATTAAGGAGAAGAAATCCACTCAGAGAAATTAAAACCACTTAGCAAATTTAATTTCGTTGAATAGATTGGTTACTTATGGTTGCTCTATTTTAAAAGTATAAAATAAAAAAATAGGGAAGCAAGAGGAGGGATAGTATTGATGTATAATGAGTGATTTTAACCGTGTTATTAACTCTAAAGAGTGTAAGGGGGTGTGAGGTAGTTGTTGTGCTCAAGAAATGAACTAGTTTAATACTTTCATGAGGGCTGCAAGCTTTGTTGATTTACCAATGAGTGGAAGGAAATATATTGGTATAAGAATAATAGAAAAACTATGAGTAGGTTGGATAGGTTCTTGGAAGCCAAAGATTGGTTAGAGGTGTGAGGTAATCTAGAGCGGTGGGGTTTGCAAAGGAGCGTGTTTGCTCATTGTATTTTAATGTTATCTGTTAAGGAAGTAGATTAGGGTCCAAAACCATTTTGATTGCTTGATTGCTGGTTTAAGGATAAATGATTATGACTTTTTGAGGAGGTTGAATGGGCGACAATGGCTGTAGAGAGAAGGAAATATTTTGTTCCAAAGGAGAAATTCAGAAGCCTTAAGGTTAAGTTAAAAGAGTGGACTAAATGATGTTTGGGGACATTGACAAACAAATTGAGGTAGCAAGATGTGGATTACATGATATGGACTTAATTCAAGAGGAAACGATGCTAAGGGTAGAAGAGCTTTCAAAATAGAAGAGGGAGCTAGGGGAGTTAAAGTAGTGGATAGGTAGAAAATGCTCCCCAATGAGGCAAAATGTGAGGTTTTAATGGTTGTGGGAAAGAGATGAAAATACAAGTTTTCCCTATAAGGCTTTGTTGAAGTGGAGAAAATTCAACGAAATCTTGAGTTTGGACTTTGAAAGGCAGGAAGTGGTAGGTGTGTCAACTATAAAATTCAAAGTTAAAGAGGCTTTTAAGAATCATTTCAAAGGGGCAAGAGTGGAAGTGTCCTCAATTGTATAACTTATCATTCCCGTAGTTACAAGAGGGCAATTAAAGGTATCTTGAAAATTTGTTTTCAGAGGAAGAGATAAAAGTTGCAGTGTGGGATTGTGATAATAGTAAAAGCACAGGTGCATATGGATATAATTTTAGGTTCCTTAAGGAATTCTTGTTCCTAATAAAGAATGACTTACTGTCTTTTTTAAGACTTTCAAAAAAATGGAAAGCTGGTGAAAAGGTCCAATTTCTCATTTATAACTCTAATTTTGAAAAATTCTACCCTTGTAAAATCGGTGATTACATGCCAATTTCCCTTATTAGGTGCATGCACAAAGTGTTGGCCAAATGGTTGAGAGGGGTTATATCCCCAGTCATTTCAGACACCTAAATAGCTTTCGTGAAAGGTAAATTCTTGATGGTGTCTTAATTGTGAATGAAGTGGTGGAAGATGTCAGGAGTGGGAAAGAAGATTTAGTTTGTCTGAAGGTGAATTTTGAAAAAAAAAACTTATGACTCAGTGAGCTGACAATACCTTGGGTATGTTTTGGAGAGTATGAGCTTTCGTAGGAATGGATAAAATGGATTTATGAGTGTGTTAATACAACCAGGATTTCAGTGTTGCTCAATGGCAACCCCATGGAGGAATTTAGGGTTTCTAGGGGTCTCAAGCAGGGAGACTCATTATCATCATTTTTATTCTTGATAGTTGCCGAGAGGCTTAGTAAGATGATTAATGAAGCTGGGAGGTACATAGTAATGAATGCATGATTTAGTATATCTCATTTGTAATTTGTAGATGATACATTTCTGATGGCTAAAAGGGACTGGAGGTCATTAAAGGTAATTAAAGCAGTGCTGCAAAATTTTGAGCTTGTTTTGGGTTAAAAGTCAATTTTCGCAAGATTCAACTAATTTTGAGAGTGAATGTGGATGTAGTGTGGTTGGATAAAGCCTCATTCTTGCTTAATTGTAAGATGGGATAGTTTCCATTTTCCTATTTCGGGTTACCTATCGACATTAACCTTTCCTAGAAGGGAACTTGAACCCTTGTGGTGTCAATAATTAAACAAAAACTTTCTTCTTGGGAGAGTAAACACTTAACTATGGCATGGAGGTTGGTGTTGGTTAAATCCATCTTATTACCGCTGTCAATCTTCTTCCTTTCTTTCTTCTAAGCTCCACAAGGTATTATTTCTACTCTTCATACCCTGTTTTAAAAATTTTTATGGGGGAGTTCTAGGGAGAGTAAATTGGGTGTCTTAGGAGAATGTGTGTAAGGTCAATGAAGAGAGGGGTTAGGGGTAAGGGACATTAATGCATTCAACTTAGCGCTATTGGGTAGATGGAAGTGGAAGATGAAGGTGGAACCTGATAGTATGTGGGTTAGGGTGTTGAAAGCCAAATATTTGTAGTCAAATGGGAAGTAGGAAGTTAGAGGAAGAAAATGCTCTAGAAGGTGCATGATTTAAACTCTATATTATCGGGGATGACAAGGGAAGGGGGATGGTGGGTGAGTCAAGTTAGGCATGAGTTAGGGGATGGTAGAGACATCTTGTTCTGGAAAAACAAGTGGGTAGGGGATTAGAAGTTATGTGATGTGTATCCAAGGTTGTATGGGTTAGTAGTAAATTAGGAGGTGTCTTTGAAAGACATGATTGTATTACGAGTAGGTAGAGGTGGTTATAGAGAAGGCAATTATATTTTTGGAAGGAAGAGTTCGTGAAGGATCTAACTCAGAGGCTTAAGGGAGTCACATTGACAGAAGGTGTGTCTGACAGGTGGATGTGGGGCATGACAACTCTGGGCATTACACAGTGACGTCGGTGTACAAGGTAATACGATGAGATGTTCACAACCATCCTTATTCTTTCTTCCAATTACTATGGGTAGCAGAAATTCCTTCCAAAGTCCAATTTTTGGCATGACAATTGGACGTGAATAGATTGCTAACTAGGCACAATTTAGTGCAGAAAAGCATTTTGCAACCTAGTTATGGGTTTTGTGGTGTTTGTGGAAACACGATAGAGACATGGGAACACCTCTTTATGGAGTGTCAAATGGCGTACCAGGTATCACAAACCTTATGCAGATGGTGGGGGTCTCAACTTCAATTTCAACGGAGTTTCGGAAGCATTATTGTTAGTTCATTGTGCTTGTAGATGGTAAAAAATAGATTAGGCGTGCTTGGTTGTTTGTGTGGTTTGCAGGTATTTGCCAGCTATGGAAGGCTATATATTTGACAATATTTCGAGATAAATTAGTTTATGTTTAGGAAATAGAGCAACTGGTTCAGTTAAGTACTTGGGAATGGTGCTAAAACTATAAAATTACATCACACTCCTACGTAGAATGGTTATGAATCCTCTTTATTATATACAACATGTGTGTTAGTTGGTTACCTTTACACATCCATGTCTTTTGGTACTATTATTGTGTTTAGCTGTAGGCACTTCTGGTGCTTATTTTTGGTCCTTTAATACAATTTTTGGCATATAAAAAAAAGGAAGGAGAGAGACTAGATGAGAAAATAGAGAGCGAAGAGAAGCAAGGAAGCTTAACTTTTGAAAATGAGTTATTTGATATGTTCTTCACCATCTATATGTAAAAGAGAATTGTTCTCATTATCATGAGTAGCTAATTTTCTTCTTTGTTGGAATTGAATGTAATCTATCAAACTCTTTGTAATTATTTATATATATATATATATTATGTTTTCTATTATTTCATGTTAGTGATTTGATTTTGTTCTTAATTGGTTAAATTCCTAATTTTAATGCAAGTTTTTAGTTAAGTAATCAAGGAATTGATTATTGAATTACATTGTTAAGAGATTCACTTGTAAGTTGGAATGATGAATTTTTGTGAAGAAATTATATGTTGATAATCAAAGGATTGTATAGGAATGAGATAAGTGAAATTGAATGTCAATATCCTTTGTTATTGATCACTATTTAACTTTTGTTTATGCTCTTTCATGTTTGAAATTTTTACAAATATTCTTCAAATATTTAAATCACAAAATTATGGATTGTACATTGATATTTACAAGTTTTAGTTACGATAGTTGGATTTATTCAATAGTTTCTAAGTCCATGTTGATACCACCACGATATATTTACTACGAATGACTCATATACTTACCAAATAACTTCAATAATAAAATATGAGTTTAACACCTATGTTTTACACACTGACAATATAAAAGAGTTTTACGATTACGTTTAATCATAGCTCTTGATTTATATGATTTTTAAAGTATTAATTTGTAAAATTAACCAACTTATCATATATAAAGAATTGTGTGATCAAATGTCATTGTAGAAGTGTTTTTCTTATTTAATATTATTGAATTAAAAGTTATAACGTATGATCAATGTTAAATAATTGGTGATAAATGTGTATTTCAAGTTACATTTATTTCAATGAGTACTATCAACTATTGACTGAATATTATAAGACAATAATCATATCATAATTTAAATGGTCAAATAAAAGGTGATTATTTTAACTTGAAATTGATTGAATTTTCCTATATGATGACAAACATGTTTAGTGGAAAGACGAAACATTTTAAAAGAAAAAAGATGATGTATGAGGTAAAGGGAGCGAGGGAAGGAAGTGTTTATATATAAAAATATAATTTTTATTAATCCAACAATCAAACTATAACTTTATTATTGTTATGATTTGCATTAACTCTTCTTAATATTAAAGAAATATCAATATATAATTTAATGACTCTTATTTTATATGATCATTTATATGATTTGCAAAACTTTGATGCATATGGAAGGTTAGAAATGTTAAAATATTCAAAGATCACTCGCAAGGTTCGAGACATAATTTAAGCAGTATGAATGATGTTATGTAACAAAGTTGACGACTTATTCATATTCTAAATGAGCTATGAATTTTATGTTTTGTATTAATAATTAGTGATCTTGTTTTATGCATTCTCTTTTCGTTTTTTCCAAACTAGCTTATATTTTGTCAAGCATACATTTTTTGTATTTTCTGCTTTATTCTCTATAGTTACAATATTCATTGACTTACTTATAAAAAAATTATTTTTATTTTTATGTTTTAAAAGTATATATAAAATTAATTTTACCAACATTTCTTTATGCAGGCTATACAAGTTATTAGGTTATATTTAAGTGGTGTGTATTTTTAAATTGTTTCATTTTAATTTTCTTTTAAAATTTATTAGTTTCCTTTTCAACTTTGTTTTGTACATATTTATTTTACAATTGTAATTGGTTAAGTAATATTGATATCTTTCATTAGACATGAAGCCATAAACTTAATGAGGTACCAATAAATGAAATTGTTGGTAGGATAGTGTGTGGAAAGAGTTGGGTTTGCTCCGTGACAAGTGACAATGGCTTGGACATTATTTAGGTTCTAAACATGAGTGAAACATTAAACATAAGTGTTACGGAGCAGAAGAGTAAAAGAAATGGTTGTTTTCATATGTGTGGCATAAATGCATCAATATTAATAATAATATTATTCCTGGATGGGAAGAATAAGAATAACAAATCCCTTTACTAAATAAAGAAGGGTAATTGAGAGTTAAGTGTAGTAGAAGATTGATTGTGATGGTGAAGACGGTGCTTGAACACAACATCATGAGGGACAACTTGTTTCCTACAAAGTGGGCAGGTTGCCCAATGTTGTTGCAGTTGCAGCCACTTGTCCAAACAATCCCTATGAAATGTGTGTTGGCATATAAGTTTCCTGAGCTTCTCCCCTTCCTGGAATTCTGATAGGCACACCCTACACTCTGACTCTCTACCCTTCAACCTTATGCTGTACCGAATCGTGGGGTTCTTCTTCTCGATCAAGTTGAGGTATTGCTTTGTGGTAATTGAACGGGATGAACCAAGTTTCTGAACCAGAATTATCACTTCTATTAGCAACCATGCCAATAGGTTTATCATTTTCTCACAAAGCTTAGAGAGAGTGCTCATGGCCTGCTAATTGCTAAACGCACTACACTACACCATTTCTATTCTATCACCCTTTTTGCTTTTTTATATTTAACATCCATCTCATCTTCTCTATTTCTGTCTTCACACTGCACTCCGTCCACAGTTATTATTTAATAAAAGAAATTCCCTCCACTCACTCTATTCTTTATCTACACTTCTAATCTTCTCTTTACCAATACCTCTATGCTATACATCGTAACAAAGACTAGACTATAGAGTAACAAGATTGGTTTGTAAAGTAAAAAAATAAAAGTAAAATGTCGTGAGTTTAAAGCTTTTTATTAACAAAATTTAATACGTTAACTACTATCATTTGCTTTATAAAACTTTAACAAAGACTTTTACACTTCATAATAATCCTATTAATTATCTCATAAAAAAACATATCTTTCATTTTAAAAAATTAAAAATAAAAAATATTTTTTGCCATTCTAACTCGAAAAGCTATTAAGCTTATCCTTGCTTAATTTATTTACAAAAATATGTAACCATAAAATCTTGATTCTATATTAATAGAATGTTGTATTAATAAAAATGTGTAACCAAAAATATTATTTTTACGGTATTGTCATACATACTAATTAATCTCTTATTTCTATAAATTTAATTAATATACACCGTTAGTGTAAAACATTTTTACATAATTTTTTTATTTATGTGATTTTTACACTGCCAATATATACTAATTAAACTCTATTTTTATTAAAAAAGTAGAAACCAATTTTGAATTCATTTCGGTTTTTAGATCAGATACTCACAAGAAGATTACTGATTTTTTTCTTAATTTTCAAAAATAAAAAATATTCTAACTGGATTAAATTATATTTAAAGTGTCATATAATTAGAGATGAAAAAAATACAATATATTTATAATTATCAATAATTATTTATAATATATTTATTTTATTTACTAAAAAATCGATGAAATGATTACTGATAATATTGATAAAATAGTATTGTAATTTTTTTCAACCTGTCTGTTCAAATATTTGGAGTTGAATACTTTGGTCGCAGTGGTGAACAAGGAAAACAACATTCAAAGTGTAAACATTGTTAGAATACTATAATGATAAGGTGTCTTAAAACGGTATGGTGGTTGAGCCAAATAAAAAGTGGAACGGTGGTAGCTGGTCGGATTAAGTGGACATAAAATTTATCAAAGTGTAAACATTGTTAGAATACTATAATGACATTTTTGTTGAAGACAAAATATAACAATTTTGACTAGAAAAATAAAATACACAAAATATGTTGCCTAATTTGTCTCATTGAGCAACCTAAAAACGATATAAAAAAGAAAAAGGAATATCGAAGAAGAAGACTGCATGGAATTTTTTCAACTTGGGAAGTTATATAATTGAATCCATTCTTGATCCCTACTAAATGATGTCTTTGGCAGCCAAAAAAGAAAAATTACGTCAATCCTACGTTAACCCTATTTTCATTTGTATTTTTTAACATAAATTATAAATTATGTGGGTGAGGGTACACAATGGCTTTGTTAATTGGATTTAGTCAGAAGCACTCGAGATTGGTGGCAAGTGGCGTTAGTCAACAACAAATGCAGAGAGTGAAACTATATATAAATAAATATAAAATGAAAAGGGATTTTTAATTTTGGTGCTTCATATTTTCATCCTCACCATTCGTATAAAATTAATTTTTGTAATTTGGTGCTTCCTATATTTTAATGTTGCTATTAACAGGATTTCTTTTTCCAGTTCACTCATTCTATGTCTGATTTATTATTATAAATTAAATTATTATATGAAAATATAGTAGTATAATATAAGTTTAATTATATTTTTTTCCACTTTTTTTTAGATATTCAATGTCATCTCACTGTTATTCTTAGATTCAATTTTGTCTTATATATAATTTTTAAATAACTTCAACATCATCCATTTCATCAAATTGAAACTAACATAGTAATATATTTTATTTTTTGGTAAGTTAACAAATATTTTATTAATGTTGCCGATAAAAGTGAATAAGCACATAAGTGCGATTTCACTATTTACAAAAACATATAATGACATCATTAATATCTATAATTTTTTAGATAATTTGAATACCACCCCATAATAATTTTTTAACAATAAAATGTTTAAGAGTAGATATTAAAATTATTTAAAAATTGTGGAAAATTACATTTAAAATAATAGTAGTATAAAATTAAATATTTTACAAAAATAGTGAGGCAACATAGGTAACTAGTCGTACAATATAATATATTTAAAAAGCTAATTACATAACTTTTTTTTTTTCAATTACATAGTGTTTCTATAATATTATCTATTTGTGTATTATCCATATAAAGATGGTGCTTTCTAAAAACGGTTGTATATAGATCGATTATAAATAGTGGTATTTTAAAAAATGCTATGTATTTATAAGTAGTGTTTTTTTAAAAAAATGCTATCTAAATAGATTTTTTTAAAAAAATGCTATCTAAATAGATTTTTTTAAAAAAAAAACTATGTATATAAACAACTATCTACTCTTTATACACTTAAACTAAAATCAAATATAACTCTAATTTTTATATTATCCATTATAAAACCTTGTCTTTAAAATACATAACAAACTAAGAAATAAACATGAGTATAAATATACTCATATCTTCTTCTTTCAACACCAATATTAAAGAATTTGTTGTACCACAATATATCAAATTGTTAAATAACAATATAAAAATCTAAAATCAAATTATAATAAAAATACATACTCAACTTAGTATCCACCAACTTTTTTATGCTCTTTATTACTTTAGAGTTCTAACAAAATCTTGAAGTTATAAAAAAAAGAAGGATTCCCAAAGTCAAAATAAATAATCATATATTAACATGAAGTTGATTATTAAATTATACACAACTTTAATCAATCAATAATTAATACCAAAATCCAATAGAAGAAACCATGACAACCAACAACATTTTTTGTATGACATTTATAAGTTAGTTCTTCTAATTAGTACAAATATAGACAAAAAAAATAAATACATAATGACATTTTCAAGATATCCACAGTATTTAGAGACTAGATATGTATAAAAAATCACTACGTAATAGACATATCATGACATAAAGACTAACCTATAATAAAAACAAGTTATGAATCACATGATGAGCCCATTCTTCCCTAAATTCAATGATTTGATAATTTGAATATTGTGTTAGGGTCATTTGGTTCACAACTCATACTATCTCATATATCATGTTCAATCTCATTGTTTCTATTTTCACTGTGTCTTGTCCAACATGTATCACTTTTATCAATTCCATTATACATTAAATGCTCTTCCAACTTAACCACATTAAGTACCTACATAACAACACTTCAAGCAGGGACATATAATTTTACTAGGATTTTTTGCATGCTTAACAGCAAATCTACAAAACTCTTTCACTCCATCTGCATATTCTCTTTACATTCGACTTGCAAACAATCATTTTCAATCCATATTTTCTTGAATAGAATACACAAGTTGTTTTTAAGCAAAATAATAGGGTTAATGCACTTGCAAACATGTATTAGTACTTAATCTAATAGTGAAAAAGTATTTTCAAAGAAAGACTTCATATTAACAACACGTATGTAATGATGTAATTGTATATTGTGGACCAAGAATATTCATACAAAATCATGCAAACAATTTAAGGATAAAAGAAAGTAAGCCTAGTAACACAATCCAATACTTATGATTTGACGAGGTAAAATAAAAAAGGAGAAACACAATTTAATACTGTGTCACCTTAAAACCAAATCCTAACAAAACCACAATATCTAAAATTCTAACTTATAAATTTCAACACTGTGTCACCTTAAAACCAAATCCTAACTTTAAAACAAAATTATGCAAACAATTTAAGGAATAAAAGAATTAAGTCTAAAACATTATGATTTTATGGAGTAAAATAAAAAGAACGCAAGCCTTATGATTTTAAGAAGTTAAAAAATAAGTCACAATTTCTAAAATCCTAACTTATAAATTTCAACCCTTTGTCATTTTAAAACGAAATCCAAACAAAGTCCTAATGTTACAAATTAATTGTTTAGTATCACTATGGTGATTGCGTGGAAGACAACTCTGATGGAAACAATGGCCGATAAAATAAAAGCACTAAAGGTTGAGCGCGGTATCGGAGACCGTACCAATAGCAGCCACGTAGGAGACAACACCTAATGTGGCAAAGACGAGAGAAAGAGAATGAACTCCCCGAGCACGAAACTGAGAAAACAAACGTATAAGAGTGAGAAAAAAGAAAATAAATAATCAGTTACAAAATTTAATTCAAGAAAGAGAATGAACCTATAACTAAAACTCAAAATTTAATTCAAGAAAACTCAAAATTTAATTCAAGAAAGAGAATAAACCTATGACTAAAACTCAAAATTACTTAGTTCGAGAGAGAAATAGAATGGATGAGCGTATTAGATCTAAGGCAAGATGAACATAAGGATTGAGAGAGTGAATAAGCAGTTACAAAATCAAAATCTAATTCAAGAAAGAGAAACTGAACTGAATGTAAGCCACTTTTTCTAACTCTATTACTATTACTAATTAATCTTGGTTTAGATTATTTGAACATGAAAATAATTTAAATAATAAATATAAGGATAAATTTTAAATTTAAATCGCATGATAGTCAAAGTTAAAATTTAAAATACTATTAAATTATTTCAATGATCTAAAAAGAAATGTAATTTAAATTTAAAATATTATTGAATTATTTTAATGATTTTAACGATAAAAAAAATTAAAATTCAATAATATATGTTATCTTTCAAAAGATATGAACAAAAAATTTTCTTAAAAATTTTTAGAGATACTAATTAATCTTATTTATTTAAACATGACCATAATTTAAATAACAAATATAATAATAAATTTTTAAATTTAAATTTTGTGATAGTCAAATTTAAAATTCAAAATATTTTTAAATAAATTTAAGATTTAAAAAATATAATGTAATTTAAATTTAAAATATTGTTGAAGTATTTGAATAATTTTAACTCAAAAACACATAATTTAAATTTGAATAACATATATTATCTTTAAAGAGATATAAACAAAAAATTTTCTTCCAAAGTGTTAGGGATCCTAATCTTATTTCATATTATTTGATTAGGACAATAGCTTAAATAATAAATATAACGATAAATTTTTAAATTTAAATTCATGATAATAAAATTCAAAATACTATTAAATTATTTCAATAAATAATAAGATTTATTTAAATTTGAATATATAAACATTTATAACTAAATTAAAGGAATATATATCTAGGAGAACAATTTACACCATTATTTTCATAAATAATTTTGTAATTTTATATTTTGTAAAATGTCACAATAATCTAGATATTAAATTTAAGAAAGAAATATAAATATATATTATATCACAATAAAATTTCAAAATTCAAAATATCATTAAAGGATTTTGAAGATTTTAACCAATATAAGACCATTTGACATCATTAATGTAATTTTTAATGACACAAAATTTTACTCAAAAATATTTAAGGATAATTATGTAATTTTATATTCTAAAACAGTCACAATAATTTTAATATTAAATTAACCAAAAAATAAATATGAACTTTATTATGATCAATTTTTAAAATTAATTAGATAGAAAGGTATTTCAAAACGAGAGTGAATTTCGTTAAAATACTCACAAGCAGAAAAAATATGGGAGAGACAACACCAACTTTTACCACTATTTTACATAGCACTATAAATATTATCTATAAAAAGTGATAGAATACATAGATATCGCATTTTTAGATAAGTTTTATCTACTTAAAAAGAAAAAGATAAAACATATAGATAACGTTTGTCTGCGCTATTTATATATTTCACTTTATTTTATAAATAACATTTATATCTTAAGCACCGTCTAACTAGTGTTATTTATGACTCTTTTTGACAATTTGAATAATTTAACTAATTTTAACTTATATATGATCTAATTTCTTTTGTTTAATTACATGTATTTTTTATTGAAAATTATCCTCTTCAAGTCTCATACTTGAACTCCAAACCTCTAGTTAAGTTCAAACAATTCCCAACTAATTAATCCATAATATATGATCTACTTTTAACTAACGATATAAATTTATTTCATTTTTTCTGGAATTTATAGAAAAAAACTATTCAAACATATTACTTCTTTGGCAGCTAGACTTATAATGCAGATATATATTAAGATAAATTACATCAATACTCCTTATAATTTAATGTAATTTTACATGTATAATCTTTTTTTAATAAATATTTTTGCACTCTTTAAGATGTTAGTATAACATATAAAAAAATGTCTGTAATATTTTTAAACGTATAAATGGTATTAATTAATATAATATTTTTTAATTTAAAAAGAGGTTGATATAAAAAAGAAAAAAATTATAAAAATTGAGAATATTACTGTAATTTGGTCCCTTTTTAGTATTATTATTACTGATATCCAATCTTATCTTCGCTAGGTTGACCAGATGGAGAGCATGAATTATATTATATATAATATATAATTATTTTAATAGTCACTGAACAGAAAGAAGAACCTAAATTAGAAACGAGGAATACCGTGGAATCAATGTGTAATATATATTGACAGATAAGCTCTTGTTCCAACATATGGTTTCACGATTGCAGGATTGGCGAAAACAGAATTTTCGGCTTAATTCCATTATGCAACTTCTGCTTTCATGATAGCCTAGCTGTCACCTAATATGATGGCTTATGCTTTTCAGATATAAATTTAATAATAATATACGTCGAAAAGCTTAGTAGGTGTTGTGCATAATATTATAATCCTTTCTGAGAACGCTAATACAAAAGCTGCATTAGCAGTTTCCACTATTAGTGGTCATTAATTAAAGTGTCCATGTATGAAGTAATAATAAATTAGACGAAAGGACCCTGTCTAAAACGTTTCGCTTGTCCTTCGATATGTGATAAGTAACAACACTTAACAAGTTCCATATCAAAGATGCTTACATTCCCTCAGTCTCTATCTTGTACGTCTTTTGCTGTGTGATGACAAATTATATATTCATTGTATATAAACCCGTATTAGGTTACTGCCTACGCTTGAAACACTTGAATCTTACAATTCATAGCCTTTGCAATAATATTATAGGTAAAGAAAAGTGTTAATAGCACATTTTGTTAATATTGAAATTTATTAAAAATTACAATATAGAAAAAGAGTTATTTAGTGATAAATAATACTCAAATAATTTTTTTTTAATAAATTTTAATTAATCACAGGAGTGTGAGTGATTATATTGGTGGCATTTTTCACAGGGCAATTAAAAAGGAGGTAAGTTACTGAGTAGTAAGAGGCATGTAATATATATGTTCCATTGTGCAGCCTCCAACGCCTCCCACAGAATATATTATCTCAACCTGACTTGTCATCTGTGTGGCAATAGTGGTTAATGTTGGGAGGGCACACTAATTAAACTAAGAAGCCCACTTCAGTCATTTTATATTTAATCCACTTCCTGTGTGCTCCAAACTGTATATATGTATTTTCAATAATATATAAATGCAAATTGCTGTTAGCAGTCTCTCTTATATACATTTAGAAAGTTCAGAACAAATAAAGATGGTGCGCGGACCAAAACTTTCCATGCAAAGTATGATGACAACATGGCATTCTATTTTTTTTTTTTTTGAGTGTGTGAGTGCAATTAAGATAATTATTGCTCGTTATGGTTGGTTATAAAGCAAAGTCACAAGCATAAGGGCATTAGAGAAATGAACGTGACTGTCTATTCAACATGCTCTCACATCCAACAACAACCCTTATAAATACCATCTTAGGCAATGCTAAGTTCACACAGCATTGCATAGCAGACAAGTCTAATAATTATTAGTAAACTTGCGCAATATTAATTTGCTGTTTTCAGACAATAATAACATGTCTTCCATTGGTGCACGTTCAGCTGAAATATATGTTATGGAGAAGAGGCAGAAGGAGAAGTTGAAGAGGATGGAAGAGGAAAGAGGAGGAAGAGGTGAGGTGAGGGGTGAAGAGAGGAAGGTGGTGGGTAGTTCTAGTGTGGGAAAGAACAAGGTGCATCCAGGTAGTGAACATGATAATGTCTTTAGGAAGTAATGATTTTGGACTTAGAGATGAAAACTCCCATCATTAACTATATATGGTCCTTGTCTCTGTTTTCTTCTTTCTAATTCCCTCCACCTGTTTTCTGTGATTAAGTTTTAAATGTTTGTTTCACCAGCCCACTCATCCAAAAATGGTAGTTTGGTTTGTTATTAGTATATAGATGTGATAAACAACTGTTCATGTTTTAATTAATGGTGTGGGCTTTTAGCTGCTTGTAACATGTCTTACAAATGATTGAATGTGCTATGTCAAAAGAGTGCCTTGTCGCTTTGTATCTATGATCAGAATAAATGCGTCATTATGCATTTGTATTCTAATTCCAAATCTGATTTACATATCCATTTTTTTTAATTTCACCTATCCTTCTATCCAAAACTAACATCTTATTTTATTTTAAAATTAAAATTATTTTAGAATTAATTCAAGACAACATTTTTTATTTTTTAAATTATATTTACTAATTAATACATTAAAATTTACAAGTATATGCACCAATTTACAATTCTCAAATAAAAATATAATCAATAATAATTTTAATAACACAAAGTCTATCTTAAAGATATTTCAATTTATATATACTAAATAATATTATTAATAAGTTGTATTAACCTTAAACAACTGTAATTTTTTTTTTAAAAAAATTTATTTGATTTGCTGGACTAAGGTACTGAGCAAAAGGCATCCCCATCACAAATATACTTGAGTAACAAAACAATTTCTGATTTCATGTTTTGTTCGATTGACAATGGATAATAGAAGTATAATAATTAATATAAAACATACTAAAATATCTTTTGATAAAATTTATGTTATTATTGTAAAATTATAAAATAATATATTATTGACATTTGGATTTGGTTATATAAAAGTAGTTGAAAGAACATAGTTTATAATCTGTTCTGTAACTATTATTAAACAGGTCGAATAATCAATTTTGGTGTTTTTTTTTTATTTACCTTACATTATTTTATTTTAAGTTTTAACTTTCTCTAAAAGCAACTTTCCACTTTAGTTTTTTTAGAAACTTCAGTTATTTTTTAAAAAGAATATAATTAATTTTAATCTATAAGACTATATAACTATTATAAAAGGCTAATTTGATGTCATTTTTATGTGATATTTTTATCTTTACATTATTTTGTTTAACTTTTAATTCTTTCTTAAAATAACTTCTGACTTTAATATTTTTTAAAACTTCAGTTATTATTTAACATAAATATAATTAATTTTAAATTTTACCCAGTGCCGTTTTATTACCATAGTATTCAAGAAAATCAATTACTGTGAAGTGTGAACAAGTCTATGATTTAATTAAGAAATTCAATCCTAAAAGGAGGGAGGAAGGATTGTATCCAATATGAAATAGATAATACCACGTCAACAGCCCAATACCATCAACCAAAATGTATAGAATGGGAAACTCAACTGTTCCAGGTAACTGACACGTATAAAAATATGTCACCCGCTTCTTAAAATAACGGAAAATATATATGTATACGTCATATTTTATTACACACCACACTAATATGAGAGAAAGAAAAAAAAAATATAAATATAGAATAAGAGAAATATTAATAAATATAAAAAATAAAAAGGTGTATGTGTATCATTTTATACTTCTTTAATCTACACATTACCCTTAACCAACTATAATACTTTCTGCATCTTAAAAATTAAAACAACCTGCTACACGCTCCAACACCAACTGTTAATTAATTATAATTGTTTCCTAATAGCACAATCTAAATTAAATTATTAAGTATAGGAATAAAAATGTTACAATTAAATTTTGTTCAGGAAGAAAAAAATCCAAAAAAGAATTAAGGAAAAAAGATATTAAATTAATCGATCTAGAACATGTATTTTATTTTATTAGAGTACGTACATGGATTCCTCTGGTTTTTTAAGTATGATCTTCCGCTTATGCCCCAATCCGCATCATACATATAACACTGCCTTTTTATCCACAACATAAAATAGAACAGGAATTTTTCTTTGGTAGGCAAGATAATTTATTATAAATGCATAGAGGTGCAAAAGCAAGAAAGTAGTATGAAATACATGGAAATGAAAAAATAAACCATCCAAAACAGAACCACACGAAACAGAGCAAATACAAGCAAACATCATAAAATGAACATAAGAAGAAAGAGAGATATAACATTATCCTATGCCAATAATGGCCAGTCTTGTAACTTCACTTCCAAAAGCCAAGGACATAGCAATGCACCAACAATATACACCAGCATCAGACCAGCCTATCAAGTCTATAACAGTACCAATATTGCAGCACCAGCCAACACCATAACAACACAGAAACCGTGACCATGACCCAACTTAATATGCAGTAAGCGCCGACACCAGATGTAGCACAACACACCAATAGCCTATGCCAATAGTAGGCAGCCTACTAGCAGTAATACCACCCGCCAGGGTCATACAAGTACAACAATAATACAGCAACATCAACCAGTTGTACATCAGACACCAACACCAAAATTCAGCAGGACAACAATTACAGCAGAGGCATAGAGTGGTCACGTTCTACATCAATACCTTCTAGATTACACCATCAGTCCATCAGCAGCAATTCAGCAGTATATCCTTACCCCAGCAATACACCAACACCAACCAGCGTTACCCAGCCTACAAAAGATTCTAGATTTCCAGTACCAACATTCACTCATCAAGAGAGATGCAGTGGCTCCATAACAAGTTATAAAGTTTCAAATTCAGTTGCAAACACGCTTTAATCCACTCGTCAAGAGAGAAACCAAAATCTTTTTGACAGTTGTATAACCATTTCCAAGCAAGGATATAAGATTCAATTTCCATGTTCCCTAAATCAATATTAATATTCCTGAAAATAAAATCATTTCTAGCCTTCCACATGTTCCATACATTAGTAACCCATAACCACCCACCATAGCACTCTTCTTCCACATGGTCCATACAAATAGCCTGTGTGCTATGGCATTGGAAGAAGAGATGATCAGTTGACTCCAAGCAAATGTGAGAGAATGCATACATTATATCCCGCTCGTGAGTCAAAACACTTCTTCTCAACAAATTGAGTTTTAAGGAAGCTTGTCCTTGAGTACTCTCCAATAGAAAAAAAAGTACCCTAGGTGGTATTTGAATAAGTCATAGTTTCTAAAACATTTCTTGGAATTTCCCTGTAGAATTTCAAACCTGCAAAATTGTATAAGAGAAATAAATTGAGTAAGTAGTGTCCAAACCCAGGTATTCTTACAACTCTCAAATACGGTCACTCCGTGTAAATCTATTTGAAATTAGTTAACTGGTGTTTCATTCCAACTAAACACTCTCTCCTCTAATGAAAATCCCACACCCACATTTTTTTATCCCAATGCCAAAAGTGTTTATTTCAGTGTTCCTATTGATTGAGTTAAGGATCAATTGATTAAATTTAGACTTTAGAGTTCATTACCAAGCCATTCATCCAACAAAAATTTGAATTTGAAATCATTCTCCACCTTCCATTCCAAAAGTTGATTAAATCATCTTTACTCATTTTCACCCCCACAAGTTCTCTTAAACTTTCTCCACCATATTGACATGAACTTATTGTCTTCTCCTTTAGTTAGGCATCTCCATCCATTATACTTGGGTTCAATAAACTTGTCTTACAAATATCCCTTTTGAGCTAGCATTGATTATCTCCATTTTCCTAGTAGCGATTAATTAAAAATGAAGATATTTTTAAGTTCCAAACCTCCATTTTCTTTTGGTTGGCACATAGATCTCCAACTTATCCCGGCAATGTTGTTTTTGTCACCCATATTGCTCCAAAGAAACCTCGTCCAGATGCTAATGATTTCTTTTCCACTTACATAGACATTTTGAAGAAAGACTAGTAGAAAATAGGCACGGATGAAAAGACAGACTTTATGAGACAAATTTGGTCCGCATGAGACAGGTTCTTGTTTTTCCAACTCGACAATTTTCTTTCCATTTTCTTTCCAATTTTTTTCTAACTATCGGATCCCAAATAACCATTTTTTTTTTTGGATTAGCCTTAATTGGCAGTCTCAAATAAGTAAAAGGGAAGATAAGTATTTTACAATTTAGAACATAGGCAAAAGCGTGTAACTCCACATTTGATAGGCCAATTTACTTAAGTAACCTTAGTAATAATTACACTTCAGTTTTTATAATCTTAAAATTTTATGATTTCTAATAAATTTGAAATAATAATAAAGAGTATGTTACTAATAAATATTTATCGTACCGAAGATGGTTCAAATGTAGTATTGAATGATTATTTTAAAAACATTCTGGCAGTCAACTGGGGCATACAAAACCCTTACCCATTTGCATCAATACCCTTACCCATTTTTGCAGCTGTATACTGTGTTCTGTTTGGCCTTGTGGGTGAGTATTAGCATTTCACCTATAATTTAGTTTAAGCATATCTTTGCTTGCTCTGTCGTTGACAATTTTACTTTGCAGCTTCTGTGGGGCTATCATTCTTGTAGTTCAGTAAGATGAATTCAATGAGGAACCTCTTTATTACTGGCGTTGTCCTTTTCTTAGGCTTTTCAGTTCCTGAGTATTTCAGGGAGTACACTTCAAAGGCCCTGCATGGTCCTACTCTTAGAAGGGCTGGATGGGTGAGTGAGTTTACCACCGGTGCATGTGCTTAAGAAGAATAATGCATATACTGAATTCTTCATGATCATGGGGTCATTCATCGGTGTTACTGTTACTTATGAAATATCCAATGCCGTAAAATGATATGATCCTCTATTTCCTTGGGTTTTGATCAGTTCGATGATTTCCTTAATACAATCTTCTTGTCATCTCCAACTGTAGCAATGATGGTTGCTGTGTTCTTGGACAATACTCTTGATTACAGGATAGTGCCAAAGAAAGGGGAATGCCATGGTGGGCCAAGTTCAGAACATTTAATGGAGTTAGCAGGAATGAAGAATTCTATACGCTACCTTTCAACCTCAACCGGTTTTTCCCTCCACGGTAGGAATTAGAAAA
This sequence comes from Psophocarpus tetragonolobus, assembly GCA_037954015.1. Classification (NCBI taxonomy): domain Eukaryota; kingdom Viridiplantae; phylum Streptophyta; class Magnoliopsida; order Fabales; family Fabaceae; genus Psophocarpus; species Psophocarpus tetragonolobus. The sequence goes on from CM075694.1 coordinate 44,569,494, forward strand.
GTTATACTCTACTCTTATACGCTCAATTGCCTTCTCCACTCTGATATGTTACTCTCTTCTGTTTTTCTGAACTAGGTCCTCTTGGTGAATATGCTTTTTCTTTTGAAAAATCAAACTAGAAAATAGTAATACAATTGTTGCATTACTATATCTACATAGATAATGTGTGAACACTAGCTAGATGATTGCACACTCTAAATATAGCCTAGTTTGAGATTTCACTCTGTTATGATGCTAAAAGTAATGGTTTTAAGCAGTGTTTGGAAGAGTTTACGCAGAATCTATTGGAACTTATAAAAATAATAATGGAACAAAATACATTGCATTAATGATACTTAAAAAATATTATTTAAATGTATATATATATATATATATATATTTATTTATTTATTTATTGAAAGAAGAAAGCTATAGCACCTGAAAAAACTCAGACCTTAATATAAATAAGCTGAATTTGCTATCAACCAAAAAGCAAAAAAGATATCTGGCATAATGTCTACATGAAATAACACCCACAGGTGAAAAAACTTTACATGATATAGATAAAGGATATCAAAAGAGTTTAATTGGTTTACACTGTTACTGTAAAGATTTTTATACTGAGAGTCAATCATGACCTTTCATTCATGCTAAATTTATGGATTTTATTCATTACTATTTTAAAAGTCACATAAACGAAAAGTCATGATTGACTATCAGTGTAAAAATCTTTTACACTGACAATGTACACCAATTAAACTCATCAAAATTAACATTAATAAAAAGTTTTCCACCAGTGAAAGTCCAAATTATATAATGCTCAAGTGTGTGCCTACCAAAATTTTATATCAGTTGCATCTATCATACCCTAACCAATCCAAAGCATAATCGAAAGACATCAATAATTTTTAGTCAATGATAATTAAACTTGGGTTAGATCTTAGTCAACCTAGTTAAACTTCTAATTTTGATTTTCTGGTTTTCTAGCTATTTCTTTTTTCTTTTACTCTTAATAAAGTTTATTTTGATTTCTTGTTGTGTATAGTTTGTTTTGAATTATACCACTGAAAATTAGTTCTTGTTCATCCAGATTCATGAAGCACTTTTTTTATTATAGCTTACTGTTGTTGACTTATTTATTTCTACATTACTTAGCCCTTATATGCCTTGTTCATATATTTACTAATAATTATATGAAAAATTACAACTTAAAATATTTTATATATATATATATATATATTTAAAATATTAAAAACTCATTAATCATCATACAAAATATAAAATAAAAAAATAAAAATGTAATTAAGTTAATTTACTAATAACATTGAGTAAAATATTGTACGTATTTTATGACATTTTAATTTATGCTTATTTTTTTTAGCAACTGCGATCACTACTTGCATCTTTTTGTTGTTTTATTGGTGCATTTTACTAGTAAAATAATTAAAATTTTTATTTTTTGAAGTTGTTCACAATGGTATACGTAGATATTTTTACAAAGGTATGAAAGGTGCGCGTATTGGAATCAATTATTAGGGTTCACCCACATCCCTATGGCAGATATGAAAGACGCATTGAATGAAAAACTACATCTGTGCATTAATTTTCCACTTTTTTGTGGGACATAACAAGTTACTGCATGTGACTATATATTTTTCAGCGTCCGCACACCTTAAATATATCGTGGTTGTGATAGAGGTTAAAATAACAATTACTTTCTTAAATAAATCATATTTAAAATAAAATTAGATTTTAATTATAAATTTATTTCAAACCAGTTTTAAAAAGAAAAATCCAATTCAATTAACAGTTCAATCTGTGCCCACCCAAGGCCGCTGAGAGGCAAGGTTGTCGGAGGAGCTCACTGGTTACTTTCTTATTCAAGATCTATTAACTTTCAAATTTTATTTTTAAAACTGATGTTTTAAAATGTGAAAAAATAGAAACTATCGAAAGATGTTTTCTAATTTTTAGTTTGACACTGCACAACACACTTCCATAGATGCATGGATGAAGTTGGTAGGTATCGAAGGCTCACATATATAAGTGCATTGGAGAGTTACATCATTTGAAATTTGGATCTGTTGAGCATTAAACTCAAATAAACGATTGATTAAACGAAGAATATTAATCAGCAGGAATTTGAAAGGCTGAGAATCACTATTTTTAATTTGTTTAAATTTCATTTATAGTATTTATATATTGTTATTAATGATATACATAGTCAAGGAATTTGAATAGTGTATTTTGATATTATATAATGATATTGTATTTTCTGTTTTTATTAGAGAGAAAGAAATTCATTAAAAAGAAAGATATTATTAATGTCCATCCTTTCTCCTTTCTCTTCCAAAATACTTATATTTATATTCTCTGTTATCAAATTAGTATTAGAGCTGATGGCGAATCTGGCAAATAATCTCCCCCTACCCCAACTAACAAAAGGGACGCATTATGACAATTGGAGTATCCAAATGAAAGCTCTTCTTGGATCTCAAGATGCTTGGGAAGTGGTCCAAGTTGGTTTCCAAGAACCAAAAACTATTGTGGGATATTCAGCAGCCCAAACCAAAACTTTGAAAGAGTCGTGGTCAAAAGATAAGGCGGCTTTATACATGTTGTATCGAGCTATTGATGAGTCGATCTTTGAGAAGATTGCTAGTGCATCAACTTCAAAGGAGGCATGGGATATCTTGCAAAAGGTGTTCAAGGGCGCTGACTGAGTTAAACAAATGTGTCTTCAAACTCTAAGAGGTGAATTGGAGGCCATGAGGATGAAGGAGTCAGAAGATATATCTAGCTACATTACTCGTGTGCAAACAGTAGCTAATCAACTCAAAAACAATGGAGAAGCTCTCACAGATGCAAGGGTTGTAGAGAAAATTCTTTGGTCATTGACTAATGACTTTGAAAATGTTGTATGTGCAATTGAAGAGTCAAGGAATCTGGAAGAGATGACCATTGATGATCTCGCAGGTTTGCTTGAAGCACATGAACAATGAAAGAAGAAAAAGAAACAAGAAGTATTGGAGGAAGCCTTACAAACAAAGATGACCGTCTAGGAAGACAATGTTATGTATGTGCAACATAACCGAGGAAGAGGACGTGGACGTGGAAGTCATGATTTCGATCGTAACCAAGTTCATGGTTGTGGAGATATGAATGAAGAGAGAGGACAAATGAATAAAAAAAACTAGCGTGGACGAGGCCGCGGTCGTGGAAGAGGTGGTCGTTCAAATCGTCCAAATGTTGAATGTTACAATTATGGAAAATATGGACATTATGCAAAGGATTGCTACTATGAGAAGAAGGTGGAGGAAAATGTGAATTTAGTTAAGGAACATGAAGCAAAAGATAATGGCATTCTAATGATGACCCATGGAGGCACCACTTTGGATAACGACATGGTGTGGTATCTGGATACAGGTGCTAGCAATCATATGTGTGGGCATAAACACCTCTTTGTTGATATACAAGAAATAGAAGATGGACATGTGTCTTTTGGAGATTCAACAAAGGTTTCAGTCAAAGGCCGAGGAAATATATGTTTTTTCTAGAAAAATGGAAAAGAATGTACTATGGAAGATGTCTATTATGTACCTGACTTAAAAAGTAATATTCTTAGTATAGGGCAATTGTTGGAGAAAGGATGTTTGGTTTTATGAAAGACCGGATGTTGCACTTGAAGGACAAAAATGGTAGAGTGTTCGCACATGTGGAAATAACAAAGAATCGAATGTTCAAACTCAACTTGAAGAATATACAAGAGAAGTGTTTGCAAATAAATATGGAGGACGAAGCGTGGTTGTCGCATTTACGGTTTGGATACTTATATTGTGACGGACTAAAAGAGTTAGTGAAGAAGAAGATGGTTTATGGGTTACCAGACATAGACTACATCAACAAATTCTGTGAAGGTTGTATACTTGGCAAGCATACAAGGACAACTTTTCAAAAGAAGACAGAATATCGTGCAAGGAGACCCCTTGATTTGATACACATAGACATATGTGGCTCAATCACTCTAAAGTTTTTCAGTGAGAAAAAATATTTTATTACCTTCACTGACGACTATACAAGGAAAACTTTGGTTTATTTTTTGAAAGAAAAATCATAAGCATTTGAGGTGTTCAAAAAATTCAAGGCAATGGTGGAGAAAACAACCAATCTTTACATCAAGGCTTTGCGGTCGGACAGAGGTGGAGAATACATGTCAATTGCTTTCATAAATTATTGTGAGGAACAAGGTATAAAAAGATTCTTGACAGCACCATATTCACCTCAGCAAAATGGCATTGCAGAAAGAAAAAATCGAACAATCCTTGATATGGTTCGATCAATGTTGAAAAGCAAAAATGTACCGAAGGAATTTTGGGCAGAAGCAGTACAATATGTTGTGTATGTGCAAAACTGATATCCGCATACAAAATTGGAGAGTCAAACTCCGCAAGAAGCCTGGAGCAATTATAAACCATCTGTTTCACATCTTAAAGTGTTTGGTAGTGTGGCCTACACGCGTGTACCAGATCAAAGAAGAACCAAACTTGATGATAAGAGTAAGAAATATGTGTTCATTGGGTATGACGAGAAGACAAAGGTTTTCAAGTTATTTGATCCAATTGACAAAACGGTGATTGTGAGTCGAGATGTACAAGTGAATGAAGAAAGCTTGTGGGACTGGAAAAATCAAAAGGAGGCAAACCAAGGAGAGTTATTGAGTGTTATCCCAATAAACACTCCAATGAGTTCTCAAGATCAGGATGAAGAAGAAGAGATGCATCCACCCAGGATGCGGAGCCCACAAGATATATATGACTCAAATGAAAAAGTACATCTAATTTGTTTACTAGCAGATTCAGAGAACATTACCTTTGAGGAAATAGTAAGAGTTAAGAAGTGGAGAGCTGCAATGGATGAAGAGATAAAAGCAATTGAAAGAAATGAAACTTGGAGTTTGGTGGAGTTGCCAAAAGGATATAAACCCATAGGTGTAAGATGGGTATACAAGAAGAAGATGAATGTTCAAGGTGAGATTGAAAGATACAAGGCATGTTTAGTTGCAAAAGGTTACAGACAGAAGGCAGGAATTGATTATGATAAAGTGTTTGTTCCAATTGCAAGAATGGAGACAATTCGGCTTGTTTTATCCTTGTTGCACAACTTAAGTGGCCAATCTATCAAATGGATGTGAAATCTGCATATTTAAATGGATTCCTTGAGAAAGAAGTCTATATAGAACAACTGCCTGGGTACATGAAATGTGGAAAAAGCTGAAGAAAGCACTTTATAGGTTAAAGCAAGCACCCCGAACATGAAACACTAGAATAGACACTTAATTCAAGAAAAACAAATTCTTACAATGTCCTTACGAGCATGCTCTGTATGTAAAGAAAGAAGAAGGTAATTTACTTATTGATGCTCTTTATGTTGATGATCTCATTTTCATGGGAATAATGATAAAATGGTTAAAGACTTTAAAGATGCAATGATGCGGGAATTTGATATGACAGATTTAGGATTGATGAAGTATTTTCTTGGTCTTGAAATTAGACAAGGAAATTTTGAAATTTTTGTGTCACAAGAAACATATGTGAAGGATATTTTGAAGAAAAGCAAGATGGAAGATTGCAATCCAGTAGCAACACTAATGGAGCTCGGTATGAAACTCTTTAGATTTAAGGGAGGAGACAAGTGAATGCAAGTGAATATCATAGTTTAGTGGGGAGTTTACAGTATCTCACATGTACAAGACCTAATATTGCTTATAGTGTTGGTATAGTGAGTCGATACATGGAGGATCCAAGACGCTCTCACCTCAAAACTATTAAAAGAATTCTTCGATACATTCGAGGAACAGAATCACTTAGGCTACTCTACTCAAAGACAAATGATTTCAAGTTGGTAGGATACTCTGATATTGAGATATAGATGACCGTAAAAGTATAGTAGGATATATGTTTTACATTGGGAATACAACATTCACATGGCTGTCAAAAAAGTAGTCAATAATGACTTTGTTAACATGTGAGGCAGAATATGTGGCAGCATCTTGATGTGTGTCACACAATTTGGTTAAGAAATTTACTTGTGAGTTAAATTTACAATAACATGAGTCAACTGAAATACGAGTTGACAACAAATTAACAATTGAGTTGGCAAAGAATCATGTTTATCATGAGAGGAGTAAGCATATTGATGCTCGTTTTCATTTTATTAGGGTCATGTGAAGAATGGAGAAGTAAAAATAGCGCATGTTGCTAGTCATGACCAAGTAGCAGATATTCTTACAAAACCTCTGTCAACTGTTCTATTTGAAAACATAAAGATGATGATTGGAATGAAGGATAAAAAAGATTTTAGTTTAAGGAAGAAATTTGTTGAGCATTAAACTCAAATAAACGATTGATTAAATGAAAAATATTAATTAGCAGGAATTTGAAAGACTGAGAATCATTATTTTTAATTTGTTTAAAATTTACTAAAAATAAAAATATTATTAGTGTTCATCCTTTCTCCTTTCTCTTCCAAAACACTTATACTTATATAATCTGATATTAGGATCCAGTAAGTATTAAGTTGTTATTTTATTTTATTATGATGTGGTATTCTGATCAGATTTGAAGTCTAGAAAAGTTCGTCATTTCATGTTGAAGGTTCTCAAACAAAAACTAAGAAACAATCTCAAATTTGAAAGTCAAAATTAGCATCGATCAAGACTTAGGTTTTTCCATATGCTGCATTATCAATTGCAATACTGATATATGTCATTGGCCAGATGCTGACGGCCCTCATATTTTCCTTGCAATAATGGTGTCTAGTAATGTCTCTTGTTGCTACCACTGGCCCACCAGTGAACTTTGCAGTTGAAACAGTCGTCTCTGATCTGCTAATTGCTATGGCTCATCTCAGAATTGAATGTGGTTAGTAAACTGCGGGCCAAAGTGGCAATTTTGGGTAGCGGTTTGCTGTGTCAATATATTATTATTGGTTTGGTGTCATTGGGTGACTGGATAGATATGTTTTTTGCTGTACCTGTGTATAGGTGTGGAGTTTTTATTTTTTTGTCAAACATGCTTTGTATGGGGAAAATATATTGTGGTGTTAAGGGGTAGACTGTTTTGGCTAACATGTATGGCTTTTTTCGTGCATCTTTTTTGGCACTTCATTACCTAACTTGTGCTGTGATTTTGCTTTGACGATAATATCAACCATAACATTTTTGCTTAATAAAAAAAGCATGCATGCATGTGGGTAACAAATATCAATCGCAAACTACACGGTTAACATTTAATGTGTAAATAATATAAGGAATTTTATTAAACTATACTATTTTATAAATTAAGAGTAAAGTAGTAAAAATAATTTTGGAATATAAATAAATATTATGTAAATTTTTTTAGAAAGAAATTATATAATTTTAATTATTAAAAAACTTGATATCGTAAAAAAAGTATTAATCATAGTAACAATTCAAATTTAATATATTAGTAGATAAAAATCCTAAATAACAGATAATAAATAAAATACAATGTAATTCAAAATAATCATGCAAAAAATAAAATACAATGTAATTCAAAATAATCATGCAAAAAATGATTAGTAGATAAAAATTTAATTTGATTCATATAATATATTAAACTTGTTATTATTTTACACTTATTTAACATATGTATAAATTTATGCACATTTAGTAATTATTCCTATTTTAAAATATGTTTGAGCCACATCTATTATAAAATTAAATATTTTCATTAAGATGATATTCATGAAAATTTTATTAGGTATACAATTTTAAAAATAATTTATTTTTTTAAATTTATATTTTCATTAAATATTTTCATTAAAATGATATTTATTTTATTATTTTATAACTACTTTATATAAAAATTAATAATTTTACAATATTATAGTTTATAGAAAACTTTTAATGATTTAAAATTAATATAAAATATTTAATTAAATAAAAATATTGAAATTAATATTATTTAAAATAAATTATTATTTTAATCTCAAAAATAAAATTTATATTTTATTCATTGACATCTCCATAAGATTCAAAAAATAGTCAAATACATCATAAGATTCAAAAAATAGTCAAATACATCTATAGTATTTTTTTAATAATATTTAATTTTTAAATTAGCATAATATTATTATATAATTCGTCTTAATTATTGATTTAACTTATTTATATTTGGAAAGTTACAATTTTTATATTTAAATTATGATCTACATAACACAAACATAAAAACATTTCTTAGTGATGTATTTACAAAAAATATAAATCTCAATTGTATTATACTTTTTAGTTATTGTTAAATCTTTAAATACAATATTGTGTTAAATATATAAAAAATAACTTTTGTCACCAACAACATTTTACCAAAACTTGTCGAGTAAAATTGTCTCATGTGAATGATATTTATGATTTATCATAAAAAAAGTTTTTATGTCCATAATGATTTTGCTCATATGATATCAAATAAGATACTTTGTTACAAAAGATATTTGTAATGTTTGTCATAAAATATTAAAACAAATTTAATTCATGATATTATTTAGTAATTAATTTAAAATTATTTTTTATAAAAATAATTTCTTAAATTAATTTTGAAAAATATGTATGATACATTTATAAAAAATAAATTAATATTATGACATACTTATTGATAAAAAATTATACGTATAAAGCCAATACATGGTTGAGTCTTTAAAATGTGATTTTATAAGTATTTTTAGGGAAGTTCTAGTGTTAGATGTACTGTCATGTTATCAAATTACTGATATTTTTACAAAAAGTCTTCAAATGATTTTGTTTGAAGATTTTCATAACAGCCTCTACACCAACTTCCCGCTTCAATTGCAAGAGTATGATAGAATATATGATATTATGTACTTAGTCATAATATAATATTCATGTTCAAAAATTAGTTACCATAGATAGCCTAGGATATTTATTATTTTTTAAAAACAATTTCATATTATAAGTAATTTTCTTGATTTTAATCTATTATCTTTCATGTAATGTGATATATAACCACAAAGGTGTTAATGGAATCGTCACAGAATTATTTTTCTTTAATAACGAGGTATCCAAAGGTATAACTGAACCCAAAAATATCTGACGCAAATTAAAATTGTACAATTGCCTTTGCCCTACACTTTTCGGGATGGAGACAGGGAGAATCATATCCGTCCACTCCATTCTATTGTCATTTTAAAATTAATTTTATAACTCTAATATATTTTTATTATATATTTCTTAATTAAGTCGGATTGTTTTATAAACACTTCTCGCTCATAAGCTGCGTTATCTTTTGTCTTTTCCTTTGTTCAGAAGACAAAAGTATTTTTTATAACATACAGAAAACAATAATTATTTATATTTTCAATCACATGAACGGACAACCTTGTTGTTTTCTTTTCTCTTTTTCATTCGCCATTCACCAGCAAGAGGCAATAAAAAAAGAAGTGAAGAGCAAAGCTGCAAGTCTCAATTAATTAGGCTCAAAATAGAGTTAATTTCTAACATATCGATCATTTTTAACTACTTCTGTGACAATTTTTAAAAGTTTAATTTCTTATAAAAAATTATTTTATAAAGGTTCAAGACAGTCATAAAACAAGTTTACACTCTCTTCTAATTGCAGTCTACCATTTGGATGATTTTTAAGTTATCTAGTGTAAAAATTAATAAAAAATTTACGATGAAAGGTGGAGTGTAATTATAATTGAATGATGGTGGATGCATCACTTATTTTCTTGTATATTTATTGTTGATTATATATGTATAGAATTATGGATAAAATCTTCTACCAAAAATTTAAACAAACATAAATTTTAAATACATTTTATTCATTAATTTTTTTATGTATACAAAATTAATAGAGAAATTAAGAAATCGTATTTTACAACAGAATTTTTGTATTTTATTTTTATTTAAATGAAATTCGTGTTTGAAAAATTGGTTTTGATCAATTTTTATTTTTTTTTAAATAAACTAAAGAAAGTTGTGAAATATTGTTTAAAAAAAAAGTCGTGACGCAAAACACAACTTCGTTTGAAGTTAATACGGTGAAATATTTCAAGATTCAGTTTCTTGAAATAAAATTACAAAATTTAATGCACATGAACAGTAATGTTAATGCACATGGTAAAACAAAATATCTTCCAAAGCTGGGAACTTGTGTTATCAATAATATTATAAGAATTATTCGGTAATTATTACATGTCAGAAAATATTTTAAAAAATAACCAAATTTATCAGTTCATCATAAATTAGTCTTTAGTTAAATTAGTCTATTGTTAAATTTTAAGTATTTATTTGGTAACAGTTTTATAAAATTGTTTTTAGTATTTTAGTTTTTAAAAACTAAAAAACTTGTTTAGATAGTATTTTCTGAAAACAGTTTTTGAAAACAGTTCTGATTTTTTTGTTTTTAAAGATTAAAAAATAGGAACAACTAAAAGTAGTTTTGCTTTTCAATTTTCTATTTTTGTTTTAAAAACTCAAAATATAGTTAGAATATGTTATTTTTTGCTTTTCATTAATGAAATTCTAATAAATATAAACAAGTTTTTTCATTTTTATATCTTCAACAGTTTTCAAATAAAACTTGTCAAACAAGTTTTTTTTTCTTTTCTTTCCAAAAATATTTTTTGAAAACTATTTTTACAAACTCTTTTTAAAAACTAATCAAACTCTAAATGAACCTCTAATCATACTAAACCAATATAAAACCAGTTAAATTGGCATTGGCAGGATAGGAAGAATCAACTCACATATTGTTTTTTAAAAAAAAAATCATTTTTTTACTTTTTCATATCTTGCTAAATTTTTTATTTTTAATATAATCTCTTTAATTTCAAATTTAATGAAAATAAAGGATTAACTTAGCCATATAAGTATGTCTCTAGTAGGAGTTATTTTTTCATTTCATAATTACTTTCATAATTCATATTAATTTTTGTAATATGTTATGACCAATGGTTTTATGACTTATGAAGTATGTATTATGTATGACACTTTAAATTTTTAATAGAATATTATGATATTTTTTATTTAATATTCTTTAGTATAGTTATTATAGTATAATAAAAAAAATATAGAGATAATTATGAATGCATCCTTTAGATTTAGTGTGTTTATATATGCACTTCTCTTCTCTCTTTTTTTAAACTATACAAATTTCTTTACTTTTACGTACTCATGAATTATAGTTGTACTTCTCATTAAAATATGTCTAATATTATATATAAATTTATTATATATATACCCTCAAAATTAAATTTTTGTAAGTTATTACATATTCTTCTTGTTCAAATTTTACAGCTGACACCTTTTTTACATCCATTATTGCACAATTATGGAACTTGAAAAAAAAAATTTATATCACGTTCACAAGAAATAAAACATAATAATATAAAAATGAATGAGATTTGTGCAGTTTGGAAATGAGAAATACATTAGTAATGACTAAGAGTAAGAAAAGTTGTCCAGTTAAAAAAATAAAAGTACATCTATAATTATATTAAATCTAAGGGGTGCATCCATAATTACCTCAAAAGTATATTATTTTATGGCTTAAATAAGTTTTTTGGTCTTAAAGTATCACAAAAAATCACTTTTTAGTCCTTAAAATTAAAAAAAAAATATTTCTTTAGTCTGTGATTCATTTTTAGTCTTTCTTCTTTAGTTAATGCCGTTAAAAAATGAGTGAGAAAATATGTTTTTACAGATGTATCCTCAAAATTTTGTATAATATTACATATATACTCTCTAAGTTTTGTATGTTATTACATATGCATCATTTATATTTTTCAAATTTTACCGGTGACACCTTTTTTACCTCCATTGTCGTACTGTTATAAAACATAATAATACAAAAAAAACAAAATATGTGTAGTTTGGAAAGGAGTTTGGAAGGGAATTTGCATAGTTTAAGAAAACAAAGGAAGTACTACATTAAACCTGAGCGAATGTATCCATAATTACCTCAAAAGTATATTTTTTTACGACTTAAATAAATTTTTTATCCTTAAAGTTTTACTAGAAATCATTTTTAGTCCTTAAAATTAAAAAATATTTTTTAGTTCCTGATTCACTTTTTGTCATTTTTCTCCAATTAACATCAATAAAAAAATGGTGAAAGAAAATATGTTTTTTACTTTGAATTACTATCCTCCTCAATTCTAACCCCTCAATATTTAATTTCATATGTTCAAATATATCGAAACTTATTTTATAACATTAGTACAAAAAATAAATTAATTTCAAATACTAAAAGAAATATTTTTAAATTTTAAAAACTAAAAATATTTTTTTATGAAACTTTAAGAATAAAAAAATTATATAAAACTTATTTTAATAAACTTGGTTTCATCTCGATTCATTCAAAACCTAAAATCATTGATATTCTATATGCTTCTTTTACCAGCTACATACTACCATGTGCCACAATCTGTTGATATATTTTGAAATAAAACGTTAGCATGAGAAAGAGGTCAAATAGAATTATTTGGAAATCTTTTAAAACCATTTAAAAAACTTATAAAAAAAACTGTTAAAAGACGACATCATTTTACTTAAATTAACGAAAATACATATGTTATCGCGTATGTGTTTTTGTATTTTTATTTTAATGTGTTATAATAATTTTAGGGTTTTAATTTAATATTTTTTTTATAAATTTTTATATGTTGAAATATAAATTATTATGTGACATATTTTGAAATATATTTCGTTAATTTTATATTTTTTGTTTATGATAACATGATAAAAATATGTTAAATTATTAATAATATTTCAAATATGCAATAAATATGAAAAAAATGTGCATATATTAATAAGAGAAACTATATTTGTGAAAGTAAGAACAAATATAAAATGTTTAGAAGATAAAATAGTCACTATGTGAATATCAAAAGATCATATTCTTATTATATAATATAATATTATATATTGTAAATAATAGACCAATATTTTAAAATAATTTTTTTTTAAAGTTATAAAATTGGTATAATAATAAAATTTATGATTTAAAAGTGAGAGGTTATTGGTTAACGTGACTCCGATATAAAACTCTTTGTAATGAATTAATGAATGAAAGAGAGAGCAAAATTAAGGAAGGTATAAACTTAAGACGTGTAGATTATAAGATAAACATTGATATGTGAATATAAGATGGAGAAGCAGCAGCAGGAAGAGGAGCAATCGAAAGCTGTGGTTCTGATCACAGGATGCTCGGCAGGAGGGATAGGGCACGCGCTTGCACGAGCGTTCGCGGAGAACAGGTGCAGGGTGGTGGCGACGAGCAGGTCGCGGTGGAGCATGGGGGATCTGGAACATGATCACAGGTTTATGTTGGAAGAGTTGGATGTTCAGTCCGATGAGAGCGTTGGAAGAGTGGTTGATGCTGTTGTCCACAAGTATGGTCGTATCGACGTTCTTGTTAACAACGCTGGTCTTCACTGTCTCGGCCCACTTGCCGAGGTTCCTCTCTCTTCCATCCAAAACACTTTTGACACCAACGTCTTTGGTCAGCAATTCTAATACTTTTTCTTTTTTTCATTTCTATTTCTTTAATTTCTCATTCGCATCTTCATCTTATAATTTCTTTTTCTTATATGCTCAAATTGCAAACCACTTTTTTCACTATTTCTTCAAGTTGGATTTTTTATTACTCATATATGACATTCTTTAATTAATCTTTTGGGCCACTACTTGTTTTTTGGTTGAAATCTTAATTGCATTCGCCTGGATATCTTGGGCCGCCCAAGAACCTCCAATGTGATTCGGAAGTATGGGACATTATTTTAACTATATTATTTGTTTCATTGTACACATACATAGGTTCCATGAGAATGGTTCAAGCTGTTGTTCCTCATATGGCAACTAGGAAACACGGGAAGATTGTCAACATTGGTAGTGTTGCTGCCTTGGCCTCTGGACCTTGGTCTGGCACTTACAATGCTTCTAAAGCTGCTCTTCATGCTTTGACAGATACATTAAGGTATTTTTCTTCTGCAAACTAACTCTAATAGAATCTTACACTATTCTCCATCAAATCAACCAGAGGCAACAATAATTGGTAACATAAATCCTCCTTGTTCTTAATTATATACTAGTTGTTGCTTACTTAATTTGCTATCCACAGGATTTTAGGCTTCAGTTTCCCAGATCAATGTGGTGATTTCATGAAAACTGGAATATAATAGTGTTTAATTGGTTATTAATGATTACGTGCTATATTCGATTCATATGTACCATGCATAAAGGCTAACTTTAGTTAATAACAAACAATACACAGATTAGAAGCTGGTGGCTAGACAGTGCACAATTGTTTAGTTTTTAAATTTGATTTGACTGTTTTTAATTTCGACATATACATGTGATACGAAGATTGGAACTTAGACACTTTGGAATTGATGTTGTGAATGTCGTTCCTGGAGCTATCACTTCAAATATTGCAAATAATGCTCTAGCCAACTACAACAGAAGTCCTGAATTGAACTTATTTAAGCCTTTTGAAGCAGCAATCCGAGAAAGAGCTTCTTTGTCTCAGGGGCCCAAGTCGGCACCTTCGGAGGAGTTTGCCAAAAGCACAGTAGCAGTTGTTCTTAAGAAGAATCCACCTGCATGGTTCTCCTATGGCCATTACTCTACCTTCATGGCTATCATGTATCATTTACCACTCTTTCTTAGAGACTTTATTATGAAGAAGTTGATGAAATGTTGAGCTACCATCGGGTGTATTTATCTTTTCGTTGGACGATGTCGTGTGAAGAGACTAGCTTCAAATATGTACATATATTTTTCATTTTGGCATATTCTAGGGAACATGTTTTAATATGCACGCACACTAAAAGAATTTTATACATTTTTACGTTACAATTCTTTTATTTATGGGATTTATTTCTCATATGAAAATTTTATTAATAAGACTTTTCAATAGTCAACATACTATTACAAATAATTCTGAAAACTTCAGAAAAAAAAAATCACTTATTATAGAGATGGTGAAATTTGATTTTTGGTTTACGGATTTCCATAAAAAACCGTAAAAACTTATATATTTAATTATAACTCTTTATTTATATAACTTTTAAAATATTAATTAATAAATTAACAATCATACTATATATAAATAATTGTCAACTTGTGATGGAATCTTATTATAAAATTTTTAACATCGATAATATTAATATATAAGTGTTTTGTTTCCTCTTTCGAATAAGTCTCAAGTTTTTAGTGTGACTTGTATAATTGAGTTAGACTCAAATTAATCATTTTTAATATTGTATAAGAATTTATCTTAGAGATCACTTGCAGATATATTTAGTTTTACAGACTTCATACTCAAGATGTCTAGTCTGATATGGATAGATGTGTTTCAAATATTATTTTACAAAATCGATTGAATTAAGTCTAAATTAATTGTTTCTAATCCTAAACATGTCACTCTTTAAAATGTAAATATATATTAACCAAGTATTTATTTTATCTTACAAAATTGCTTGAATTAAATATAAATTAATTATTTTTAATCCTAATCCTCTTTAACATATGAATATATACTCACCAAATATTTAATTATTACAAAGATTTTCTTTTTAATTTCTCAAGGATATTGAAATGAATGTATTGCTAGCTACTAATAAGTTTTTTATGACAGTAGTTGGCAGCCATATTTAGGATTTGTTTGAATTAGTTTTTCTAGAAAAACCTTTAGAATAAAAATACAAAAAACAAAAGTCAAAAATGTTTTTGCATAAAATATTTTAAATGATGTGAGACTTTTTTAAGTTACTTAACTTCACTTAATATGTAGAAGCTATAGCTGGTTTTAAAAATGTGAGACATTTAAAAATTAATTATGTAAAAAATTTCATTATTTTAAAAAATTATAAAAAAAAATTTGATATTTTTTGTATTTTTTTTCTCTTAAAAATGTTTTTAAAGAAAATTACCTAAATAGATACTTAGTTGGTGTGTGTCTATATATATATATATATATATATATATATATATATATATATATATATATATATATATATATATATATATATATATATAATATTTCATTTTATTCAAGATAATAAGAATTAAGAAGTAAAATGAAGATATTTATATAAAGCTTAGGATAGTTTCAATAATAGAAAATTTGAATAGTTTGTATATATTTTTATATATAATTTTCGAAATTTAAATAGTTATTATACAGTAATGTTATTAATTTTTTAAAATAAATTATACTAATATTTTGTTACTTATTACATCGTATAACTTTATAAACAGAGTTTGTTTGAAAATTAAAATCAAGAACACAGAAAAATTATATGAAATTCTAAAAATATTACATGAGTGATGAGTCTCGTGGGTCGTGCAGTGTGTAGCTTTGTTCATTCGAACAAAACCTCATTGTGTGCCTCTATTTCTATGCGGAAAATCAAATCTCATTCCTTACATCTCAATTATACCCTTTTCGTTCAAATTGGAGTGATAATGTTATGTTAAAAATTGATGTTCTTTTTATTAATATTGGCGGCTAAAATCACTACTATATTTATTATTATAATTAAAAATTATAAAAATGAATAAAATTTTAAAAACATTATTGGTGCAGGTTTTGTTGGAGTGCAAGTGTGAGTTGAAGTCCCACATTGGTAAGAAATTGGGAAGTTGAGTAATATATAAGCGAGAAAGACTCATAACTTAATACTTTAAGGTTTTGGGTTGAAGGTGGTGTCATATCCTATTATATATAGGCTTGTGACCCATTGTTGTACATCTCCTCTGTGTTTAACCCACTCGGTTTTGACCCAATAACTGGTATCAGAATCGATGGTTGTGATTGGCAGGCATGTCCCCTTGTGTACCGTCATTGAATTCAGAACGGGCCGATAGGAAGATAAGTCTCAAAGACCCCACAAGGGGTGGAAGGCTCTTGATAAGTCTCAAGCTTGGTTCAGCCAAGAAAAAGTTTTATCCAAAGCAAAAGTCCCTCTATTTCCATTCAAATGCAATAAGGAAAACTAGACAACCACTAAAATTCAATACTCCAAAATAAAAGAAAAGTACCAACACTTTTTACAACTTTATTTAATTAAACTCACTTTGATTAAAATAACTTTGCAGCAACATCCTCTATTTCATGAATCTTCAATGATGACCATGCATTGAATTAATTTTGCCTCTATGTCCTTTTCATTAGGTGCAGCTTCCAGAATTGTTGCTACCACTTGTTGTAAAGCTTCTCTTGCTTTCCTAGCTCTTGCCCTTGTCATAGGTGTCCTAAGTCCTTCAAGCACCTTACTGTCTTTGTTTGTAGCTGTGTCCTCATCATTCTCTCCCTCTTGAAGAGGATTTGTCCTCAATTCAGCCCATGTATCTACTATTGGTTCTTCATTTCTCACCCTCTCCCTTTGATACTTGTTCCACCAAATAAGCGCATAATCAGAAAATTCAGCAGCTGCCATTTTAACTTTTTGCTCCTCTGTATAGTTGTTACAAGAGAATACATGTGCAATTTTCAGTTCCCACTCCAAATAGGCTTCTGGATCACTCCTTCCTTTGAATGGGGGAATATTTAGCTTCACTCCTTCAATCCGGTTTCGCCTAGGTTCACCATCATTATCTCTTCTTCTCCTATTCTCCTCATTATTTCCACGATTCTCAAGTACCTCAATCCTCCCATGTAACTCCTCTGTATGTTCTCTCAACATTCTTTGTACTTGGTTTGTAATTGCTTCAATCATGAGTCTATTACCTCCTCCATTAGGAGGGGTTTCTTCACCTCCTGTATCTGCCATTTAATCAGAAAAAATAAAATTGAAGTAATAGGCCCTCACCACTCTTCTCACGTGTTTACACTCAAGAATGTACACTCGTGTTTAGTGCTCTCTTTTCTGGCTTTTTCTCTAATGTGCACACAGCCTTTTACCTCTCTTGTACTCTCCTTGGGTTCTTAACAAAATCAAATAAGACTCTTTTTCTTCTTTTTTTATTTTTTTTCAAGAATAGTCCACACAATGTAGCAAAAATTTGGTACGTATCAGGTGCAGTTTGGAAAACAGTTGAACAACAAAATTTACCAACAAAAAAGCTCCAATTTACCCTAATGTATCAGACTTCAAACACCACTACCTCACAAAAATAGCGAACACAAAAGGTCAAACGAAAACAAAACTCTAATGCAATTTAAAATAGTTACAGAAACAATCCTTCACAAAAACAGTCAATATATCACCTTACAATTGGTTAAGTTTCTGTCCTAAATAGATGAATCATTCAGCCACAACCTTTTCTTTTGTTTTTTTTTTCTTCGTTTTTTTTTCTTTTCTTTCTTTTGTGTTTTTTTTTTATAGGCTTAACTTTTGCAATGACTTAGACAGGGTGATTATCAATATCAGATGATGTTATTGGCACTAAAAACAAAAGGAAGGATGTTACCAATTTCTCCAAGCCAGCCAATGTCACGCCACTGTATGGTGCATAACTCTGAAGTGAACGATTCGATATCCAGGTGAAAGTTCACGTTCTGAGGAGCAATTTCCACTCACAAATCACCGAAATTGACTCTGTAAAACGTGAGTTATGAGTGGAAGGAAATTGCATCTCAGACAGCCAAGAACTGCGCCCTAGAACCTTGAAGCAGTGTCCAAAACCTAGTCCTAACAACTAGCTCTGATACCAATCACAACCACAATGCGGAATAGACTCACACTTGAGGGGGAGATTGTTGGAGTACAAGTGTGAGTTGAAGTCCCACATTGGTAAGAAATTATATATAAGCGAGAAAGATCCATAACCTAATGCCTTAAGGTTTTGGGTTGAAGGTGGTGTCATATTCTCTTATATATGGGCTCGTGACCCATTATTGTACATCTCCCTTATGTTTAACCCCCTCAGTTTGGACCCAACAACTGGTATCAGAGCCGATGGTTGTGATTGGCAGGTTGACGGTGGATTCCTTTCATCGAAAGTCCTCTTGACAAAGGGTTTCAAGAGGCGTGTCCCCTTGTGTTTAAGGGCGGTGTGAATAAGGGACCGTTATTAAATGTTGTATGCCTGGAGGGGGAGTCCATAATGTGGAACGGACTCACACTTGAGGGGGAGATTGTTGGAGCAAGTGTGAGTTGAAGTCTTACATTGGTAAGAAATTGTATATAAGCGAGAAAGACCCATAACCTAATGCCTTAAGGTTTTGGGTTGAAGGTAGTGTCATATTCTCTTATATATGGGCTCGTGACCCATTGTTGTACATCTCCCCGGTGTTTAACCCCCGCGGTTGGTCCCAACAGGTTTTGTCTCATATCCATAGGAGAAAGAACGATTCTTGAGGGAAAATGACCACATGCGAAAGTAGGAGATTTTGTGTCGAATATGGAGGGTGACCAGCAAGAAGAAGCTTTAGGTCCAGTTTGTGCGATGTATGAGTACGACTGTATGGGTTATTGATGTATGGGCCTATAATTTTAAGTTTGTAGTTCAGGTCAGTCAGTGTATACTCTAGTTTTGGGTGCAATACAATTATACCACTCTCTTTACTCTTTTCTCTTGTTCACTATTCTATTCTTGGTTTCTATTATATTATGTCCACACAACATTGGTATTGCGAGATTTGATAAAAGGCCTGATGGTTCAACAGATATTAATGGCAAGAGTGAACCAACAAAATGATCTAGATGCCAACAAACTTGTTAAAATTGAACCAATAGATTAAACTGATTGAAATGAGAATCAACCAATTGTTTGATTCAGAATTATAAATATTCCTTCCTTTCTAGTCTCTTTATTAACTCTTGATCATAACTTATAATATAAATATTTTTTTAAAATGTTATTCTAGATAATGTAGATTTTATCTCTTTAAAATATTATAAAGTTTTTTAAAACAACACTTAATATTATCAACTTTTTGTAATATTATAAAGTCTTTTAAGCTATCATATATAACTTATTTTTTTTAGTATAATACTATATTAGCAAAAAATGTATAAAGAATAATAATTTTTTTAACCCTAATTGAACCTTTGAATCCTAAACACATATCTTCATCAGTTCAATGATTGGCCCGATATAAAAACCTTGATAACAAATCGTTCTCAAGCAATGAGCCAAACAAATTATAGCCTATATATCAATCTTGAATTATTAGGAAAAATAATTATTTTAGTTGGACCAAACTCTTGAAGTTTCTTAGGTAAAATTTGATTATTTCCATCTTAACAGACAATATATGTAGTGGTATAGGTGTTTTATTAAATTGAAAAACATAGGATCATTTCTTGCCTAAGTTTGTTAAGGCTTTGACATATTGATTTTCCCTTCAAATATTTATGAACCCCTTATTATCAAGAACTTAAGACAAGTGGGATTTTTACAACAATATATGAATTTGATATATTGTTGAGTAAAATTGAGTTGGATGATAATTATGTTGTGAGTCTCTTTATGGGGGAGGGTTAAAAACAAAGGTGAAAATAGCATTATCCTTGTTTAAACCAACTACCTTGTAAAGTGCTTATGCAATGGCCAAGATACAAGATGTGTTATCAAGGTCACAAGAATGATCATGTTAATACTAGTATGGAAGGAAATAATGGAGTAAGAACCAATCATAAAAATGGATTAACAACAAAAATGTCTACACTATTAGGAAATCAAAGGAAAAACAAGGGTTATTGTTGTTGTTTGAACCTAGACATGGAAAAACTATACTCAGTAAGGACTTAGATGAAAAGAGGTCAAAGGGATTATGTTTTTGGTGTGATGAAGGATATGTACCAAGGCAGAAATACAAGAAGAAATAGTTGTGCATGTATGGAAAAGCCTCAAAATAAAGAAGTAAAGAATGAAGAAGAAGAGGCTGCAATAAATTATAAAATGGGTGTGCCCATTGAACAACCACAATTATCTTTTTATACTCTTACAGGTATACCAAGTCTTCAAACCATGAAAGATAAAGGCATTGTGGGTAAGAAGACTCTCTTCATTATTATAGATAGTGGGAGCACTAAGATTCTTGTGTGAGAAGGTTGTTAAGAAGTTAGGTTATGTCATGGAATCTATTAATGAAGTCAAAGTTGCAAATAGGAATCAATTCAATTTTAAGGAGATTTGTAGGAAATTCTAGTGGTCAATGCAAGGCTATGAATTTGCAACTGGATTGTTGATTTTAGTATTGGATAACTATGATGTGGTACTGAGAATCCAATGGTTAGCTGAATTAGGTGGCATTACATAGAACTTTAAGCACCTATAAAATGAATTTGGAATCAAATCAAAGGAAATATGTGTTACAAGGAGAGGTGGAACAACAATTACATATGATTTCTCATAAACAAATGAATAGGTTGTTGACCAAAGACACAATTATCATTGCCACAATGTTTTATATTAGTGACATAATCAGAGGAACTTGAGGCACAACTTAATCTTGATCCTATAGTAACAGGAGTTTGTAGGTTTATTACCATATGTTATAGCTAATATTTTAAAGAGATTTTCATATGTATTTAGTTTGCTAAAATGGCTAATATTTTAAATTGATATTTATATGTATGTATTTTGCCAAAAAGGCTTTCTGTAAAGAATTGTTTATTTAATAGGTCATAAAATTGTAGAATCAATAGTGAAGGGAATTAAATTTAAGTTTTTACTTAAATTAATTATTGATTTGAGATATGATGAATTTATTAGTTGTGTCAATACTATATGGTTATATTCGGTTGATGGTAGAAAGATGGGGGAGGTGAGAATAATTACTATTCTTTTGTTCCGAGAGGTTTTAGTTGAGTTTCAGGAAGTTTCAGAAAATTCATTATAAAAAAAGGGGGATTGCATTTAGTAAATTGGACTTACTAAATACACCCTACCTTCTTCTTCTTTCTCCTTATTCTTAGTTTCCCTTCCCTTCTTCTTATTCACTGTAGCATCATTTTCTCTCTCACCCTTACCATTTTGTTTTGTTCTTTGAATGGTGGTCTTCGAGCCGACGGAATTCAACATGACCCCTTCCATTGCTCCTGCTTTTTAGAGGCAATCAATATAGGTATGTTTAATCATAATTTTCTGAACTTTTTTTCCATTTGTTTTTTATCCTGTCATTCCCGTTGAAAAGGGAATTCCTTTGAAAATTCTAATTTTCTTAAGTTCCTGTTGAATTTGGATTTTCCTATCAAGATTTTAAGAATTTCTTTAGATCGGTCTTTCCTTTTTTATTTGAGTTAGCTTTTAAAGGTAGAAATATGTAAGAGAAGCTAAATTTATACTTTTAGGGTGAAGAATCATGATTTTGAAGTTGTGAGGTTGTTGAATGTAATTGATTAAGGTTTTGAACTGAGCTTGATTTTTATGTAAAGTTGTTTATGTGGTGATAATTGATGTTATTGGTGATTTTGATGATAAATTGATAATTGATGTTCGATGTTGATTTTGATGAAGTGGATGATGAATTGAAGTGTTGTTGTATATTATATGAAATTAATTATGCCAGTAGTGTTGATATTGGAAATGTTGTTCTTCGTGAACGTTGATGAATTTGTTGTTGGTTGTTAATATGATGTTTATCATAATTGTGTTGTAATGCATATGTTGTATGTATGACAATGATGCGATGTTGTTGAACCTGTTGAATGTAAGGGTTTACAAGTGGTAACTTAGCATTGGTTGTGGCTCATATCTTGATAATATGGTGTTGTGTATTAAGTTAGTGACACCAATAAGGTAAATGTAAGGATTCTCTATTGGGGAGTACAATGCAGTCTTTCATTATAGTTCCGTTATTCCAATGTAAGTACTTCACCATTAGGGAGTACACTTGTAGTCTTGCATTGGAGGTACCTAAGGAATATGTTGGTACAACACTTATGTGTCATAAGGTCAAACAGACTCTAGGCAACAGTGTTAGATGAGTATGCTATTGACTTCGGATGGTTGTCAAAAGGGTCACTTAGAATTTAGACTCTAATTGTGATAAGTCTTTAGCCTACCTGGTGTTCTACTCAATAAAGTCTTTCAGGAAAGTATCAATTGTGAGTTATGCTTACTTATGTTAAGGGGAACATGAGTGTTGTTGTTTATTTTTAATGGATATGTAGGGATTGTACTGATTAATGATGTCATGTAATCTTTCTTTATGCTTAGTTTGATTGTAATAAGCTTACTTTTGCACTATTTGTGATTTACGCAGACTGTGGTGATCGTGTTATGCACGAGAGCAAATGGTAGTAGTGTAATTCAGAGGTAGGAAGAACTAGAATAAGAAGCATGTAGATTTCTCGAGAGTTGAAGATTTGATTTTGTACATGTAAACGTAAAATAAAGAGTTGTGTTATGATCTGAGTTGAAGGAATTTATGTTTTGTTGTTAGCATTATGTAATGCTCGAAGAATATGTAGTGCTTGAAATGTATGGATAGTAATGTCTAAGAACTAAGTATATGAGTGTATGTTTGTGTCTGTGTCTGCGTGTATGTATATATATATTTATATATATTTATTGGATATGTGAATGTGCTAAAATCAGTTGAAATGCATACTTGTCAGGTTGTTAAATCTAGTTGACATGTATGTAATTGTAATATGTTCATGTTAGGAAGTTGCAGGGATGAAATCATTGAGTTATGTGGTGCATTTTATGATTATGTAGATGAGCTTTTGAGTATTCTACATACCCTTACTGGGTAACTGTTCTCGCCTAACGAGAATGCGTCTTTGCTAGATGGATAGCTCAGATTTGAGCCTAGCAAAAGGTTTCGCTCAATGCAAACTACTTTTTGTTTAGAATTAAACTAGATTTTTTGCCCAACGACCTTTCTCGGTGAGCGAAGTCCCTATTACTAGGATAGTCTGATATAGGTTTTTCGCTGGGTGATGACTATCGCTTGGCAAGTTACCTTGGGTCTCGATAGACGACAAGGTTTGATGGGCGAGTAATTGATGTGTTTAATATATTATATTTAGTTTTAAACTTTGGAATTATTAATATGTATGTTGTAATATGGTGTGTAATGTTATGAAAATTTTATATCTCAGTATTTTGAATTATTATTGTACAAAAGTGAATCTGATAGTTGAGCATTAATAGTTTAATTAGTATAAATAGATTTGGGATGTTACACTTTTAATAGACAACATGAATACAAAATACCTTGATGGAAGGAGCTCAACCTATCAACATAAGACCATATAGATATGGTGTGCTCCATAAGGATATAATTGAACAAATGACTGAGAAATTGCTTTCTAGTGCGACAATGGAATCGAATAAGAGTCATTTTTCTTCTCTAATTGTGTTAGTTAAGAAAAAGGATAACATGTAGAGAATATTTGTATATTATCATAACCTTAACAATCAAACTATTAAATTAAAGACAAGTTTTCAATTCCTTTTATTGAATAATTATAGATGAATTACATAGTGTAACAATCTTCTCTAAATTAGACTTAAGGTCTAGCTATCATCAAATTAGGATGCATCATGATGATATACATAATATTGCATTTCGAATTTATTTGGAGCATTGTGAATTCTTTGTAATGCTATTAGGATTAACTAATGCACCATCTTCATTCCAAAGCCTTATGAATGAGATTTTTAAATCATTCCTTCAAAAATTTGTGTTAGTATTCTTCATTTTGTTTATAGTAAAACAATGGAAGATCATGTATTGCATTTGCATCAAGCCTTAGAGAAGTTGCAACAACATTCCTTGTTTGCTAAATGATGAGTGCAAAGTTTTTTACACTACTACCGGCAAGTGTACCGATCATATGTAGTAACTGATAAATATTGGGTCAATCCACATGGATTTGGATGAAACCTAAAAAATATCAATATTCTCTACTTGTATGAACGAAAGAAAGGAAATTTAACTAACTACTTAACATGAAGTAAATAAATATGGAAATCAATAAAATGTGGTGGTTACACGTATGATATTCAGTTGGGTTTGATTTCACTAAATCATCCTTTAAGTCATAAATAAACTCAAAACCTTCATTCGCTACTCATGTTTCCATCACCCATAAAAATATCCTTAACTCAAATCCCTTACAAGCAAGGAACTGAGCTATTTGAGTATTAAACTATCAATCTCTCGTATAATTAAGGTCAAACAACTCGTATTACATAAAGGAGCTTAAGATGACCAATGTGTTTTACTTTCTCTTGAACAGTAAAACCCATTGGGAGCTCTTTTCAATTTACAAGTCAAAGTCCTTTCTCGAGCTCATTCAATAAGTAAAACCCACAAAAGATAAAGAAAATAACGCATAAGATAAAGAAGAACACTAACATTGAATAATAAACTTATATATTAAAGAGGACAAAAATACAGAAAAGTCAGGCTTAGTTACATCAAACCCCAACAAAATAACAACCTAACTAACCATCAGGATGGATGAACACGAAGACTAAACAAATATGGATTTGGAGCATGCTCTAGGCCAGCAAAGTGTGTAACCCTCGAATCAGAACAAAAGACATTCATATATAACCTTATATCTATTCGCGAGCGCTAGGCGACGGAGATGTGGATGTTGGGCACCGCTTCGGACATGTCAGAACTACTTTTGAACTGAGCATAAGGCGACCATGGACATAGGCATTGGGTGCCCATGTTGCAATTTTTCCCCTCTCAGCCAGGCAGCGATGAGTGCTTAGATCTTGGCCGTCGGGCACCCGGATGCTACCACACACCAAAATTCTCGAATTCTACTACCATTTCTTCGGTCATTTTTCATAACCTGTCTCAGATCGGCTAAAATAGCAAAATAAATGTAAAATATGCATAAATTTACACCAAAAACTAAGTTCCTAGATAATTTCAATTTTAAATAAAAATATAAGAGAACAAGACCATAAATAAGAAAGAATTAGGATAATTGTTATATTTTACCTATATAAAAATAGGTAATTTATGCAGTTATCACTAAACTTATCAAATATAGTTATTCTAGATATTCAATTAAATATTTGGGGCATTATATTTTTGTTGATGTGGTTTCTAATGATCCTAAGAAAATGCAAGCAGTAAGGGTTAGATATGAGTTTTGATCATTCAAAAAGTTCACCTAATTGGTCGGCTCGAACGACTAGTTGAACCGATTAGACCAAAAACCTATAATATGATCGGATATGTATCTCACTCATATTGGCTTGAAATAAACCGTTGATCAGAACTCTTGCATGCTCCTGTATTGCACACCTATTCTTAGTTTCCATAAGCAAACGTCTATTCTGAATACATCCTACATGGTTAGTATAGTTTAATTTTAAATAGAATGACAAAAATGGACCTAGCATCATTTTAACCTTATACTTTTAATTAAATTTAAAGTGACTTGCCACTAGACTAACTTATCTATTAAGTATATATGTGAAAATAATATTTTTTATGATTTTTTGAAGTATAAAATTATACAAATAATAAAATATTTATATTTATCGATATGAACCAAGTCAAGTTAATTGTTGACTTTTCAAAATTAACCATTAACCCTTAACCTCTTACCTTAGCCTTAGTCGAGCCAGTAATCGAAATCGAGGTGAAGATAATAACATTGTATATTAGTAAGCTTTTGTCTCCTAAATACCATTACTACCAACATATGATAGAGAATTGTATACAATAAAAAAAATAATATCAATACTGAATGAAAGAGACTTCATTACTAGAATGGACCATCAACCTTTAAAGTACTTGTGGAAACGGAAATTAATAACTCTTTTTTAGTATACTTGGCTCAAAATTCATGGAATATAAATATAAAATTCAACATAAACAAAGTAAAAGTAATGCAGTTACTAATACATTATCTATGATGTAATCTGCTTACGAATATTATTATTATATTATTAGTATTTGTAACTTTTTCCTTTTCTTTAATTTTATTTTATTTTCTTTTTTTATAGCTGATAAAACAAAAAAAAATCGCTATCACTCTGTTATCAACCAAAAATCTCTATCAATATTATGTTGTATTTATAATTTCACAAACTAATATATTTACAATTTATTATAACTATTACTCTAAATAAAAAATGGTTTTGATAGACGTGTGTCACTTTCCCATAAAAAGAATCCTCAAAAATTTCTTTTTTTTTCTAACTTTCCCATAATTTATTATTAAATCTCTTTTAAAAAGCAATTTTTTCATACCAAATTATAAATATTTTAAATAAAATAAAAAATAATTATGTGACTATAATAAAATATATTTTCTCTATTCGAATACTCTTTTTTGTATTTTTGAAAAGTTCAAACTTTTCTTATTGTAATCAATAGGGCTTAAGTTATAAATCATTATATTTTTATGTCTTGTTCAATTTAACAATCAACATGCAAAATTAATTTAAGTTAGTAAAAAATATATTATTTTTAAGCCTTAGTTGTTTTAGGAGAAAAGTGGAGAGGAGACACAAATCACTCTCAAAAATATAAGGGAGATAGAGAACGAACATACTTGTCTCTTGCTTATCATCTTATAATTTAATCATTACTTATAATACATTTTTAGATTAAATAATTATAAATTTTTGTATGATTAAAATATTTTTTATTTTAATTTCATTAAGTAAGATGAGACATATATTTCTTCACTCCCCACAATCATTACTTGGACGGCTTTTTTTATAAAGAGTGTAATAATAATAAAAAATTACAAAAATTGGATGAGTTCCGGTAAGGCAACTCATCTAGCAATTTGAAGAAATAATGTAGAGATTTTACTCCTTCCCGAGGAAGCACGTACAACTATAGAGACATAGCCTTCGAAACTGGCAAGTCAAATGGCAGATTCAGTGGGGAGGTGAACTTGTCACAACGTGTGGAAACCGGCAAGTAAGATAACAGTTTGGAGATGTTTTAATCACATCGTCTTTTTAGTCAATGGCGTGTTGCCAGGCAAACCACCAAGCAAGATGGCGGTTTCGGCCTGCCCAACGTCAATAAAATCCTCCAAATGTGTAAGCCTTAATCTGTAGAGAAAGGAGAAATAAAAAACTTGTAAGAGCTCAAGAAAAATATTGAGAAGTGTTGAAAAATTTTAGTATAAAAGAAAAATAAATTTGTAAGTTTTTATTATTTTCTTTATTTTCAAATTATATTATTTTCGTTTGTAATTCTAATTGCTAAATACATTTTTAAATAAGTTATGAAGAGTGTCTTACACTAAAAAAATATGTTTATAAGTTATACTAATTTTCTAAAAATATTGTTACTAATAAATAAACTAGTTTTTACATAAATTATCTTTTATTCCGACTTTTACATGAACACCAAATACACTATATTTAAATTAATATTTTAAATAATATTAAAAGACTATTCAAACTTTTTATTGTATTTAGAGATTATTTCATGCATTGTTTAGGTCCTAAAATATAATTTATCTCTTTTCTTTTCCTTAAATTAAATATTTATATTTAAATTTATAAATTCTACATATTAATAATTATTTTTCAAAATTTTTAACGTAACAATTAAAATTTATTAAACATAAGATTTTACTTTTTTTTAAATTATTAATTTATTAATAATTTTAATTTTTCTTCCAACCTGCTCTGTCAGTTTGAACGGTTTGGACAGCAATTGCATGGACCAAACTCAACTTGTCCTGTCAGTTGGCGGTTTGAGACTTGTCATGTCAGTTGGCAGTTTGAGAATAATAATCTTTCATGTCAACTGCGAGTTTCTATAAAATAGCCCAAACTGATAACTTAGGCCCCGTTCGAGGTGGTTCTGAGTTTCTGATTTTTTGTTTTGAAATGTATTTTGAAAACAGAAACTTGTTTCGGCAAAAATGGTTTTGTTTTGGTTTTTTACTCATTTTCAAAACAGTTTTCACTTAATTTTAAAAACAATAAAATTTGGTTTTTAGATTTCTGTTTTTTTTTTTAATTTAAATTCATTACTTGACGTCATTTGTCATCATTGACCATCACCTCTGACCAAAAGTCACCGACCGCCACTCCGACGATCATCGGTCATCACCTCCGATCGGCGGTCACTAGCCCTCACCTCTGACTAGCGGTCGTCACCTCCGATTGACAGTCACCAATCGTCACCTCCAACCGGCTGTCACCGATGGCCACCTCCAACAACCACGGGTCACTAACCGCCACCTCCGATCTACGACCGCGATCACCAGCTGCCACCTCCGATCAGCAGTCACCAGCCGCCACCTCCGATCGATGATCACCGGCCGCCACCTCCAATCGGCGATCACCGACTGCCACCTCCGACCAATGATCACCGGTCGCCACCTTCGACCAACGGTAATCGGTCGCCATTGTTGATCGGTGATCATCGGTCACCAGCGTCGATCAACGATCACCGGCCGCCACCTCCGACCGGCGATCACTGACTACTGCCTCCGATCGGTAGTCACCGACTGTAACCTCCGACCAACAGTCACCGACAACTACCTCCGAGCGACGGTCACCAACCACACCTCTGACAAGCAATCGCCAATGACCGACTTTCACCTTTAACGGGCGTTACCTTCAACTAATGTTTTGGTTAAGATTTGAAACCAATGTTTTAAATTTGAAAAAAAAAACAATATTTTTTTTAAATTTTAAAAACTTAAAACTAAAACTAGTTTTTGTTTTTAAAAATTTTAAAACTAGAAACCAAAACTCACTCCCAACAAAACCTTAGTTAATAGTTTGCACTGTTTGTGTCAGTTTGCATTATGTGTGGAACTTAACCAACAATTAAATTACTAGTTTGGAACAGAATTCTACAATCCATCAACTCATGTGAAAACCGGTAAGAAAAACAGCAACAAACTTCTGCTCCAGGAAAATGATATATACTATTTGGGGGTGAATTGTTAACAATTTTTTATTAGTAATATAAATTTATAAAAACAATGTTATTGATTTGACACGTGTACTAAATGAAATGAATGAGGGAAGAGATTGGTTGTGGTTGTAGTTGTAGCTGCTTAGTGCTTATGGGTTTAATTGAAGGAAAAAGATATGGCGGCATAGACACAAAGGATGGATGAGGAGGCACCGAAACCCGTGGTGGTGATCACAGGATGCTCGGCGGGAGGGATAGGCCACGCGCTTGCTGGCGCGTTTGCGGAGAAGAAGTGCAGAGTGGTGGCCACCAGCAGGTCGCGGTCGACCATGGCTGAGCTGGAACACGACCACAGGTTTTATTTGGAAGAATTGGATGTCCAGTCCGATGAGAGCGTGCGCAGAGTGGTTGACGCTGTTGTCGATAAGTACGGATGCATCGACATCCTTGTTAACAACGCCGGTGTCCAGTGCGTTGGCCCACTCGCCGAGGTTCCTCTCTCTGCCATTCAAAACACTTTTGACACCAACGTTTTCGGTACCCTCTTTATCTTCCTTTCTCTATCTTTCTTCTGCCTTCAATTTTTATACATCCAATTATCAATTACTTCTATGTTTTCCACATATATCTCATGTTACCCTAATCACCCTTTTATATTTAATCATTCTGCTAATGCCTTATGTTCACTGCAGTTACTCCTAACTAGGATACACGCTTCAAGAGCTTTTCTACTAATAATATTCACCTTTTTTCAACACACAAACTATCAATCCAAACAAGAAATGCTCTAGTTATTATAATGGCTTTTCAATAGACAAACCGTTCTATCTGTTTGAGATGCTATTTTCATTCCAATTTGTCAATAGTTGCCTCAAAGTTTCTGCCCAAACACAAATTACTGCACCTTTGATACAGAACTCAAAAGTACTTATACTCTTAGCAACAAATGCTTTCCCTTTTCTTTTCTTTTTTTTGTGTCTTGAACTTCGGGAATGGACATTGGAATGCATCACATTCACAACTTTAATCCAAAAATAGCCTTTGATGTTGTCCAAGAACATGAATTGCATGATTAACTCAACTCTATACTTCATTGGGCATATCCATGCAGGTTCCTTGAGAATGGTTCAGGCGGTTGTTCCTCATATGGCAAGTAGGAAAAAGGGGAAGATTGTCAATATTGGTAGTGTTGCTGCCTTGGCTTCTGGACCTTGGTCAGGCACTTATACAGCTTCTAAAGCCGCTCTTCATGCTTTGACAGATACATTAAGGTGTTTTTTTTCCCTCTTCAAACTTGTGTGACCAAACACTTGTGCTTCATGTCTGCATGAATCAACTAGAGTCTTACAGTAATTGCCAACAGAAATTCACCTTGTTTCTATACAAATTGTTGGTTAGATATGTACAAGCTTTTAGGTTTGGTTGGTCCCATATAACGTGGTGATTTCATGGAAATTGCAATATAATGGGGTTTGTTAAACACTATATATGCACCTTAAAGTAAAAATTTTGGGGATGTAATGACGTAACACACCATTCCGTAGGGCTGTTAATGGATCAAGTTAATCCAATTTTAGGTAAAGTGAAATTCCATCTATTAAATTTGATCAAATTGGTTCGGTTAAATTTGTAAGATAAAAAATTAGTGATTTGATCTAATTAAATCAGATCGGACTAGGCCTCCTGATTAAAAAGAGAATTTTTTATATCTATTTTATTTTCTATAAAACATAAGAATAAAATAAGGTATAAAAATAGTTTAATATTCTTTTCTAATTATCTTTAATATGTAAATAATATTGAAACTTTAAGTATTGTCAATTTTTTATTTACACTTTTTTAAATAAAAATTTAAACTTTAAATTAAACATTTGGATTCACATTATCAAATTTTATCCGATTAGATCTAGATCGAATTGGATTGGTTTTAAATTCAATTACTGAGTGGAATCAATGAGCACCCTAGCATTTGGGATTTGGTAGCTGGACTTTATCCCAATTATTGTTTTAATCTTCTACATGTGCATGTGGTATACAGATTGGAACTTGGACATTTTGGAATTCATGTTGTTAATGTCGTCCCCGGAGCTATCAAATCAAATATA
Source organism: Psophocarpus tetragonolobus (assembly GCA_037954015.1). Taxonomy (NCBI): domain Eukaryota; kingdom Viridiplantae; phylum Streptophyta; class Magnoliopsida; order Fabales; family Fabaceae; genus Psophocarpus; species Psophocarpus tetragonolobus. The sequence goes on from CM075694.1 coordinate 44,601,394, forward strand.
GGAGATTCTGCCATAGCCAGCTACAACCGCATGCCAGAATGGAAATTATTTAAGCCTTTTGAAGCAGCAATCCGTGACAGAGCCTACTTTTCTCAGAAGGCCAAATCGACCCCTACAGATGAGTTTGCTAAAAACACTGTGGATGCTGTCCTTAAGGAGAAACCGCCTGCATGGTTCACCTATGGGCATTACTCTACTGTCATGGCTATCGTCTACCATTTACCAATCTCTGTTAGAGATTTTCTTTTGAAGAAAGCAATGAAAAGCTGAGTCTAAGTTGGGTGGTGCATCTATCTTTCCATATGTATGTTGATGGGCAAGGACTCTCTACAAAGCATTTTACTTTACTTTACGTATGGCAACAGTAGAGATATCATTAGGGGATGTCTTGTTAGGGCTTAATTGTATTTAATTCCATTTTATCATATTCTAGTGACAGTTTTTGGATAAAATTTCACCCAACCGAGGATATAGTTTCTTGAGTGTGCGTGAAAGTGAAACCTTGTCATTCTTTGAACATGGATCAACTCATTGGTTTTTTTATTTCGCTCTCAAGAAAATAATTAATCCAAACCAAGCCAATAAAAGCGATAAATTATTTTTTGAACTTTCGAATTAATATATATTTTAAACTTTAGCAGTTCAATTCTTTACAGGTGTTTTTTCTTTATCACTAATTTAATATTTTTATACTATCTAATGTTATAAAACATTTTAGTTTGACAATTTTTATTGTATTATTTTTATCAAATTTTGGATTAAAATTTTTTTTGTAAGCTAGATTAAAAAATTGATGAAACATGTAAAATGACAAGTGTGGAAAAATAATATTAAATAAAGTAAATAACAAATCATTAAAGAAACAGGAATATTTTATTTTACATTAAATTGAAAAGTAACAATATAGAAAAGTAAAGACTAAAAACTTAAAATATATAATTTTTTTAATCAAACCCGGGAGTCAAACCCCAAAACTTCATCTTAATTAGATTGGTTTAGTTTCAATTCAGCTAAAATATTTTTTAAATTTGAACGTTTGGATACATTTTTCTAAAATATTTTTTAAAAAATATATAAAATAAAAACAAATCATAAATTTTTGTACGACTTTTTTATAGAATAATTTGTGAACTTTTTATAAAAACCACATGAGAACTTTTACGTATGATCCTATGATAGACTAATATTAACTTATAAAAAAACTATTTTTATTTTTATAATTTTTTTCTTCTAAAAATGAAAAACTCTCTCAGGCGCTAACTAAATTAAATATAATTGTATTGGACTTTATCTTACCATAAAATCTAACTAATCTAACTCCAAAATATTCTTAATTCTTTAGCTAAATTTCCTTCGCAAAATAAAAATCGGGGGACTGGATACAGAAACGCACAGCTACTTTGAATGGTTCTTATGATCACCAATCTTTGTGCATAGGAATATTGAGATCGATTAATGATTCGATTGCCTAACTATAAGGACACCGTGTTAAAAATCATTCCGTCAAAACACTTGTTTACTTTACATTATCATGTTCTTTTATAGTTTTCTATTTATCTTATTTTCGTGGGATGATGGAATCGATGCCTGGTTCATGAGATCCCCGTTCGCTTTAGGGTCAAGATACTAGTAACTCATTTATAATCTTGGACAGGTTAGTTTCATGTCCCAGGGATATGTCATTCACGTCCCAGGGATATGTGGTAGTCTTGCTTCCAGCACTTGGCAGGTCCAGTCCCGGAGTAGCAGTGTCACAAAAATAAAATTCCAGAATTTGCTTGTTTCAACAATGTTAACTACAGTCTACTTACTGTAGGTCTCAAATCGAATGTTGATTATTAGTATAGTACACCATTCCTGGTGGTTGAAGTGGCCGAAAATTAGGAGGTGCTGGGGCTTGCTGTGTTATAGGTATTTGTTGATGGTGAGTTATTTGCAGGTTCTGATGTGTCAAAGGCACCATTGCCCCCACATGAGCTGGGGGTGGGGGTGGTACCGGTGGTAATGGAGGGATGCTACCATAACCATATGGAGAGATGATCCCTCCCGTTGGCTGCACGTATTGCTGAGATGACTGATTACCAAGCATGTGATACTGACCTTGTGATGAAGGGACAGCATTCTGCAAGGGTGGTTGGGCTACCAAAACTGAAGGATATGAATGGTTTGGGGTGGCAATCAACTGTTGTTGGGACATAAATACATGGGGGTCTGAGCTAGGCATTGAACTCTCGTGTTTTGACGTGGACTCTAAAGTTAGACCGGCATTTTTTGCTTCTTCTGCTGCAAATGTTGACAAAACAGAACTCATTATCAATTGTGATGACGAAGAAGCTGCAAGCTTATCTGCAACCTCGGCAGCAATTGCTGCAGCTGACTTTTTAGTTGCTGCTTCTGATTTTGCATTTAACTCGATGACCGAAGTGGTTGCAGTAGATGCTTTATGAGAAGAATCCTCATTTTCAAGTAACTTCCGCATGTTGCAAGCCTCTTCTACTTGTGCTTGTGCAACCTAAATATATCATTAAACAAACATATATTTTATAAGCATAAAGTTCAAATTTGTTATTGTTGTTTGCTAAAAGGCCACAAACACACCCAAATACCAATAATGAAAACAGACTCAACAAGTAATAAGCAGCATTAAATGACTAACCATAACTAATTTACTCTAGAATTATGTCAGTTTTTTCACTAAGTAAATCTGCAACTGAAACTGTTTTATCCTTTATAAATCAAGAGTACTACAATAACCTCCCCAAAGATTTATGAAACTTAAGCAAACACCCACTCTGGTTTAAGAAATTATACTGATCTTCTCCATTTAAAATTGCATCAGGCAAAGCATCCTCTCCAATTTAAACTTTCTACACATAACTAATCCCTTGAAAATAAACTGTAAGAGGCATTCATGTACATTTCAGAAACTGCTGCAAGGGAAATTGAATAAGTGTAATTTCTTCTATTACATGTTTTAAAAGCGCCAATTGCCAACAGCCCAACACTATCAAGTGATTTCATATACTGATATATCAAATTACCTAGAAGAGATAAACGACCAAAATATATTACAATCAGATGATAAGAAACTAGTCAAAATATGACAAGCATCCGTGGAAAAAAAAAAATCATGAATAGTACATACCTGCATCTGTGTACGAACATTCTCTAGTTCAGATTCCTAATGCACATATCCACAAACAATTGAAAGACACAGTTTAGAACAACCAAAAACTCAATAAATGTAGTACAAATACAGAATATTGAGCACGTGCATATAACTAACCTGCTCATGCAAAGCTTCTTTCAATTGAGACACAAGCAATACTCTACTTGCTTCAACTAATTTAAGTTTTTCAATGCATTGTTTCAAAAGATTTTCCCCCTCCTCTAGTTCCTTTGCCAAAGTTTTTCTCTTGGGATCTTTGGCTGAAAAGGAAAGCAATATTAGAATCTTAACTTACACAATTCAGGTGTTACTTATGTTATACTGTATGCTTACCAACAGCACATGCAGTATCAACATCTTTTTCCATTTTTTTCAAACGTTGAACAGCAGATTTGCATTTACTGATCTCAGCATCTTCAACAGATTGTTCACTGAGCACCAAATGAAATGCAGAAACTATTTTTTCTGCCGTACCTCCTATGGACAGTTTCTGGCATCAATAGAATATCATGGAAGTGAGATATGAAAGAACCATAGAAAACCTCTATGAAGGATGTAAATATCTCACATCAAAAAAATGATTTAAGTATAAAACGGGGAAGGAAGGAGTTTAGTTACAAAGACACTCAGTAACTCAGTCTCACCGATTTGATGGAGTGAGAATCCCTTTTGACAATTCTTACAGAACGTGATCGCTTTTTGCCAAATTCCAATGGTGGAGGTACATCTTCTCCAAGCATCAGATTTTTAAGGTTCCTAGCTCGAGATCCAAAGACTCGCCTTTGCTCCCATATTTCAATCTAGAGTTAGGTAAGAACCACGTTAATAAATCAATATCATGTGTGCAAATCATATGATCAGCATTTATACACCATAGCTAGAGTTTCAGCTCATGCAAGAAGAACTATCTGCAATGATTTTGTATTCAATTCTTCCACACACCCTTTTTCTCATTTATCGATTGACATGGTTGTATTCACTTGATACTAGCATCAAATACTGTGAAAAGGACTTACCAATCTAGATACCACATGCTTTCCATGATCATCACCTTTCTTGATAACATCTTTAAGTGCTGCAGGAAGAACCTTCCAAAACTCTGTCACAAATTCATTTCCTTTACGCTTGCTGTTCTGAAGGATGTCATTTGCAAGGTACAGAAGGGGGACCCTTTGAACCATCTCTGATTTGTCAAATTGTTTTCTCCATGTTGCAACAACCAGTTCTGCTTCACTCCGGTGAAATATACACCAATGTGATAAAGCTATATCAAAAGTTAATGACAACAACTTACATTGCATTAATGACCAATACACACAACAAGAACAACAGGAGCCTTTTCCAATAGGTAAGATCAGCTACATGATTAAGATAAAGTCATTGTACTCTGTTAACAACTAATAAATTCAAATATTCAAGAAATTAACTGAAGCTAAGTATGCCATAAAATAAACTAATTTTGAAGAATTAACTATAAGTCATGTCTAAACACTCATTAAAAGAAGTTTCACTCTGTGTTACATTAACCAAGGCACCAAGCAATTTCAAATTGATCTTAAGAATGAAATGTGACCTGAAAACAAGATAACTATTAATGAATACATGACAAACTGAAAAAAAAATTGTCAGAGATAACTATTCATTCAAGAACCAGATAAGAGCTATCAATGCTATTGAGCATCCGAATTAGCATACTAAAGCCAAGTAAAAAACATGGCTATATAGTAGACCTGAGATTCCAGAAATGAATTTTGTAGTAAAGCAAGTAAAGAAGGCTAGAGAAAGCAAGAAAGCAATCAAATACGAAGGTAAACTTTCTATCAGACATACTGGATTCAGCTAAACAACGCAAATAATTAGGCAAATAGAAACTATTCAGCAAGCAAACTAAAATAAATGCAATACAGACAACGAGACAATATTCAAACAGAACAAATTGTTAATAAATAAAAAACAAAAAAAGAAGGATACTTTCAATGCATTGTTGGGTGTTATTAAGCTTGGACAGTTTGTCCGCAAGTATCTGGTCGCTGAAAACGCTATTCATGTTACCTCACCAGAAATAATTCAATAAAACCCTATGCCCCTGTGAAACCAATTTATCGAAAACAAGCGAGGGAGCATCTCAATTTTCGAACACTAAAACCCTATAACAGAATTGGGAGTGAACCGAGCTCCAATGCCAATATCCATGGCCAATTCGATAAAACATGTAAAAGAGAAGGTTCAATTGAAAACCAGAACAATAAGCGAATGCGAAAGAAAAAGAAAAGAAGCAGAGATAGTAGGAGGGGTATCGGGACGAATTAAAACGGTCATGTTTGGGACTTCACAGAGAGAGATCTTGTATTAAATAAAAATCACAGAAGGAGAGAGACGTTTCGCGGGGGAATTGGTGAAGAAGGATTGGATTGGTGGGTGGTGTTGTGGATTTCAAAAAACCCTAAAAACGGTTAACTAAATTTTACAGATAAAAAAGAGGGAAAAAAGAAAAAGAAAGAAGAAAAAAGATACATGCGTTACTCGAAGAGGTTTAAGTTTGGAGTTGGACTATTTGGCGCAAACCATGAAAATGGGTGGATGATACCAATACGATACTCCGTGGGCACTACCTTTTATTTTTCAAATACTGTCTATTTATCATATAATCTACGAGTAAATTGTGCAATTTTCATGTTTATTTCATAATTGCACTTGTACACACGACGTCATCAAGAAAAGCTAAAGATTCACTGAGCTGAGCAACTATGCCCCACACATCATGTTTTGGTTTTTCATTTTCTGGTTACTTTTTTGCGTAAATTTTTCATGATAATATAAGCCCTTGCTGTGTTATGAACTGTGATGTTCTCAAATTCTACTTACACACATTACAATTGTATATCGATCCAACACGACCTACATCTTACTAAGAATATTCATAATTCATGTTTATGCTCAACTCTATATTCCAAATGGATGGCATTAGTTTTTTTGTCTGGATTATCAAGGGAGCCACAGGAATACAACTCTCCAAAAATTTTAATTCATCCTCTTTCGTTTTTGGTGTTTAGTGACATCTATTTTACTCTTTGATAATAGAAATTTAATTTATGCATACATGATTAAGAAGTAATGGCTTTTAAAACCGTATAGCTTATCAACCGGTGGTAAAAATATAGATTTAGAGTTTAAACCTTCAGGCAGTTGAATTGGATTCAATGTAATATTATTTTTTATATTTATTTTTAAATAATATATTAAGTAAAAAAAAGTAATATATGATTTATAATTCACAAATATAGTATATATTATTAAATTTAAATATTGTTATCTTTATAATATTAAAAAAAATAAAATTTTATATTATCTAGAATAATTTTTTTAAAGGTGTAAAGAGATTATCAAGTGGAGAAAGTCTCACATATATGAATTTGAACTCATAAATATTGTTGTATATAAATTCATTGATTTGCTCCTACACACTAGCATGCAAGCCTTAAAAAAATTTTGCAATATTTTTTTTTAATCATTATTCATTTGCATTTTTTTTATAAAAAATATATCACTTAAAAAATGAAAAATGATTTTTTTAATTTCTTAAAACCTGGAAACCCAGGAGTTGATGATGCGTCAGGCCAATTTGGATTTCTGACCATCTTTAATAGGGAATTCGATTTAACACCCACTCTTTTTTCATTTGACACCTACTCACCTAACATATTTTTAAAAATTTCCAAACTATCTTTTAACTTATTTCCCTTTCCCTTTACTCCTTCTTCGTTGCCCCCTTCCTTCTCACTTCTTTTTCCCTAATTCTAAAACACCTACCATAGATTAACCTACTCTCTCACTCACTCACCAGCGCCTTCTCCTTTATCTCCTCCCCTCAACCTTACCTCTCCCTCTCCTTTCAGTGTTTTTCGTGGCTATCCCTCTCCCTTTTGTCCTTATTTCTGGTATTCTTCACTATATCAGGTAATTTTATTAAGTGTTAGTGATGAACCGGATTGTTAAACAGGTGATGAGTTGGCTGCAAATTTTGCTTGCCTTCTACGGATATGCATTTCTGCATAAAAGTTGTAAATTTTTTGCTTCTACAGAGACTCTTCTCCATAGAAAAGGAAGACAAGTCTACAAAATACGATCTCTGTAGAACTGTGTTCCTTTTCTTCAGAAGAGGATCTTCGTAGAAGCAAAAAGAATTTGTCTTCTACAGAGAGGTATTTTCATAGAAGAGACCTTCTACGAAAATGTTTCTCCATAGAAGGCAAATTTTTTTGCTTCTACAGAAACCCTCTTCCGTAGAAGAGGAACACATTTCTACGAATAACATGTTTGTAGATATGTGTTATTCTTCCACGGAAGAGAGTCTCTATAGAAGCAAAAAATAAGGGCATATCTGTAGAAGGCAAATTTTTTTGCTTCTACAAAGAACTTCTTTCGTAGAAAAGGAACACAGTTCTACAAACTCATAAAATTGTGTTCTTTTTCTAAGGAAGAGGGCTTCCAATAAAAACAAAAAAAAATGGCAACTTTTTTTATTTATGTTTTTACATAATTTTCTTACAATATTTAATTTGAAAAAAATTGATGAATATGGTTAAAGTGTATTTTTTATAATATTTAATTTTGTTTAAACTAATGGTTGATATTTTTTAAATTTACATATATGCCTACAAAAATGCGTAGAACAATACAATTTGTGTGCATCTAACTCATGAGCACGTACATCCAATTGCGTCTTCACGAAGAAGGCGTGTGCCAACACAACCTAAGACACCAATTGAAGAGCAACCCCTCCAAGATGAACCTATGGCAATAGGTTTTCCAAGAAGACAGAAGATAGTTCCATCGTTATATCATATGTTGATCATGTTGCACATGTCATCTCAAATGGTGAAGTAAGTGATTATTACTATGTTTGATTTTTTTTAGCATAATTAATTATATGTTTAGGGATTTTTTATTCATGCCTAATTTTTTATATAAGTATTTTTTTGTACATATTTTTTATTTTTACTAGTAGTAAATTAGTATTAATTGTTGAGATAATTTTTACATATATTGAATACATGTTTTATTGAATTTTATTAATGAATAATTATTTATTATTTATTTATTTTAGTATAATTAATTAATTGTCACTTAATTTTTTTAGTCGTGCCTATTTTTTTATATAATTAAGTATTTTTTACATGTGTTTTTTTTATTTTTAGCAGTAATTAGTTAATTAATTAATTTTTAGTTTATTTTTATTAATATTGAATTACATGTTTTATTTAATTTTATTCATCACCAATTATTTATTTAATTAATTGTTTAATTTTTTACTCATGCCAAATTTTTTGTATAATTAATTAATTTTTTTTACATGTTTTTTTAGTAGTAGTTAATTAATTAATTAACTGTTTAGTTAATTTTAGAAATATTGAATTACATGTTTTATTAAATTTATTCATCACCAATTATTTATTAATAATTTTTTTAGTATTATTAATTATTGTTTACTTAATTTTTTAGTCATGCCTAATTTTTTGTATAATTATTTTTAAAAAAAATATTTTTGCTAGTAGTTAATTAATTAATTAATGTTCTAGTATAATTAATTAATTGTTAATTCTCTTTTTGTAGGTCCATGTAGAGCTTAAATGTATCTCACATAGATGCAAAATGCGTTTGATTGGTGATTCTCATAATCAGATTCGGAACTATGTTATGAACTGCAGGTTACTCCTGTCAGTGATGTGCAGTGTCAAGACGATAAATAAGGGTTATTTTGTGCCTTTGTGGAGAGGTGACCTAAGGAAACATCTAATTTTCATTTATTGATCAGAGAGATGACCATCTCATTGGATGATGTGTCGTGCTTGTTGCATCTACCCATTATAGGTTTGTTATGCAACTATGATTTTATGAATGTTGACAATGACAGAGCAATTCATATGCTGATGGACCTCTTCAATTTAACATTGTAGGAACCTTTGACAAGGTTACTTTTTGTAGATATTGCTTGGTACATTTGGTTTTATTGAGGGACTTGCATGCAACTAGATGTGCGGAGATGCAATGGAAGATGGTTGTCTGAGCATATTTGTTTCACCTTATTACGTGTACGATCCTCCAAACTAGAGCTTCACTCATGAATGTGTAATGTATCTACTAGGAAAGGTAATAGGGTAGGGTGGAGCAGGTTTAGCCCTCCCTGTCTTTGGAAAGTGTTGAACAGGGCAGGTATAAAAGAGGCGGGTGTAAAATTTTAATCCTCATCCTTCTCGATTATTTTCGGGCTTGGGTATATCTGCGAGTATCCCATTATAGTATTTTATAATTTAAATTTACTTATAATTTATTAAATAAATTATATTTTAAGTTATTAATTATATTTAATTTATTAATTAATTAAATAAATTATATGTTAAGTTATTAATTATATTTTAGTTTTGATACTCCACAAGAGTATAGATTTGTACACAGACATATGAGATTATACTCAATAACGCGGGTTTTCCTCGTCAAAATCGGGGCACGGACTGGGCGGTACCCACGATGACGGGCATGATTGTCATCCCTAGTATATGCAATTATTCCTTGATATTCAACATGCAACTAATTTTAATGAGTGTGGCTATAGTGGCATATATGTATCAGCATCTTGATGATGCAAGCTTCAACATAACTAGACAATGGGTTTATGCAACTCTAATTCAAGTTAGTACTTATTGTAAAATTTGTCAGGGTGTTTATGAATTTAGATCGATATGTGAATCCATGAATCCAAAGCTATCCAATTAGATCTGTGAACTGATCCTGACTTAATCGGATTAAATGTGATCCAATCCAATTAAATTCGACCATGGGCAGATCAAATCACAAATTTAAACTTTGAAAATTCGTAGATTAGTGGATTGATCCATTCAACTTAAAGTTTAATATTTTTATTATATACATACATATATATAAAGGTGTAAATAGAAATTGATAATACAATTTAAATTTTAAATATTATTTACAGATTGAAGATTTAAAGTTGAAAAATAAATTCATTAAGTAGACCGGTAATAGAGATTGCGAGTTATTAAATTTTATTGCTTTTAGTTTTTTAGAATTTACATTTTATTATTTATAAACTACTTTTATATGTAATTTTACCAATATGTTATTTTGAAGAAACAATGTATGTTTTAATATTTTGTTTACAAATTTTTATGTTTACTATTTTATTTCCTATGTTTTATAGAAAATAAAATTAATCTAAAAAAAATATTTGTAATTAGTGGATCCAATCTGATCCGATCCGTTCTTAATCAGATTGGATTGGATCCAATCACTAAAATTTTTTTCAAATCTGATCTGATCCAATCCAATTAAATTTAATTGGATCAAATTTCATTTTACCCCAAATCCAATCCAATCCAATCTAGGAACCCTTAAAAATTTTGTGTGTTTATTTAATTTCTCATACATTACTTATAATTGATATAGATATGTTAATGTTTGTGCAAGTTTGGATCTATGAACATTTTTCAATTATTAAGGCCAGATCGTTAATTAAGACCTGCGATAAGTTGTCGCCCTATGTCATGTGTTGGACTGTTATTACTCGTAGACTATTAATTGATGAGTATGGATAATAGTCGGACCAACTAACTTTTGATGGGGTTATGTGGTCGTCACTTGCATCTACCTGAGAGGATTTACTAACAATTTGGCTATGTCCAAGGAATTTCCAGAGATCCTGATATTTGTGGAGTTGAGGCAACCACACCCCAGGAAATGGACCAGCGGTGAATGGATTTTCCACACCATTTAGCATATGCAGATACTCAAGTGGTAAACCCATGGAACAGTACTTGTGAGTATATGCAATGGTTTTTCCAAATATTTCATTCGTATGCTTGCCCACCTTCAACTTATAACCCCCAAGTGGTTCCAATACGTAGTCATCAAATAAGTCAGCATGTTAGGTCCAGTAGCCACATAGCAAGCAGTTGTTGAACCACTAGTGTCGAGGTACGATTTTTATTTGAATATTTACATACATTGTGATTACACCATTCAATAATAATTTTTTTTGTTAAATAATAATCGTTTCAAGAACTTCAAAAGGGATTGTTAGCTATTTGCAATGTGTTATTGACCTTCAGATGGTACCTAAAGGAGAACCTGCTTGGGAAAAGATACAGGCGACCCTAGCATTAGCACGTCAATTGATGTGATTGGGAAAGGACAACTAAATAAGGACATTTTCATCTTATTTTTTTTAACAATTTATTATGTGTTTGTTTTTATCATGTTGAGTAGAGGACATTTTATTATGGTACTTTAAGAATGAGATTTTCTTGGTTTAAATTTTATTTGTTTATCATAATATTTATACTACATGTTTCTATCATACCAACTCAATCATCATTTAAACTGACGTATTATCGTCTAACATATAACAATTGTAAAAACTTGTGATGCATAGTGTACAAATACATACATTATACCCCCATAAAATGATTCCTATTTACATGAACTACACAAATGACTCGATGAGATGATGTATCAGTAGCAAGAGCACTCCTTAAGGATAAAAATGTCATGCACTCTTTAGAGATAAAGAAATCAACACAACATTATACCTTAGTGTCAATGACATATTCCATGTCAGGTAAAGTCATTCATTTGTCAATAATGGCTTGCAAAAATATACTTGTCGTTAGAATGAGTGTGTTAAAAATACAAATTTAATAATAATAATAATATAGACTTGTACAATGTATCGTCATCAACAAGTAATAAATTTCATAACAATTCAAATCAGTTGTCACTGCAAATATAGTCATGTACTTAGTTTGCCACGTTCTAATTTCTCTATACAACTGGTGTCGTACAACAGACAAAGAATATTTACTCATACTCATCAAACCAGCAATTGAACAGCAACCACAATGACTTCCACCTGCAATATCAATTATACTTTGGACATAAGGATGTGTAAACACAACTAATTGATCTATCAACATGATATTCATATTGACTTCATTTCAGACATACTTTGACGACTTTTGTGATGGAAAATTATCATGAGCTGAAAAAAAGGCACCAACATGTTCAAAATAAGATGAGTCATGCTTTGTTGATCTCTCAGCTTGACATGCATGACCTTTTTGTCCCCTTTTAGTCTTTACCTTTTCTTTTGGAGGACACGTTGAAGTACGATTAGGATATGTTATTTCTCTTAATTTGCTTCTAATTGTAGTTCTGCTTGCAACATCAACATCTTTAAAATACTCTAATATTACATCAAATTTAAGCTAGATTGTTAACTCATCCCAACAATAATCATTATGCAAATCACCAAAATTAAATTTTCTCCATATTGGATAAACTACAATAAGAGGTATTCTCCTAACAACATATGTTGCTAGTTCGCATGCACGAGGAATACCATGAGTAATGCTGACTACACATCTAATTGTTTCTACCAACATATTTGATCCGATCATATTCTAATGTAATAAGATTTAGTGCATACTGGACACAAAGTCACATAAATTCTTATACAATATCACATTAAAGGTATGTCCAATAACATTTATACTTTTCTCAAAAGAAGTTTAATTTGAGTGTTTTGCAATTGCATGGCATCCCAACAATTACAAAGGTCACTCATGCTGGTATGTATTAATTTTTTCAAAGTTAAATGTGATGACTCAACCTTTTTAACAAATAAAGTTTGTTATAAACAATTAAACACATAGAAGTTGTGTTAATATAAATCATACATGTTATTAGTTGTGTTCCCTAAGTACATTAACTTATTGTGGTTGATGGGTGAACTGATCAGAGGCAATAAACTTTTATTAACTTTTTAGTTTATTGTTCAACAGGCATGATGTTAATTTTCTATTTTAGCATTTTTATTAGTTTTGTAGTTTATATATCTTTACAAATTTGTTAATTATTATTCTTACTTAATTCTTATAGATATTACATTTGTGAAATTTGTTGATGCTTCAGATGTTGTGAAGGATGTTATGACATTGTGTAACTTGTTTTTTGAAGTTATAAAGTGGGTTGGAGTTCAAAATATTGTTCATATTTTGACAAATAATGCAACTAATTATGTAGCTATAGGTAAACTAATACACAAAAATTATAATACCATTTATTGGTCACCTTGTGTTTCTCACTGCTTAAATTTCCTTTTGAAGGACATTGCTAGCTTGTCAAATGTTGCAGATCTTGCCAAAAAAGCCTTAAGATAACTGTGTTTGTCTATAGTCACATGATATTTTTATCTTGGTTAAGAAAAAGAGTAGGATGGAAAGAAATTGCATGTCCAGGGGTGACTCGGTTTGCAACTACGTTTATCACATTGAAAAATATCTCTAATCACAATAATGACTTGCAAGCCTTGGTCATGGACAAACATTTCACCACCCACAACTTAGCAAAAAGTTCAATAGGAAAAACAGTTATTGTTAATGTTTTGGACCAAATATTTTGGAGTGAATGTTTGAAGATTGAAAAGGTTGTGTTGGAGTGCAAGTGTGAGCTAATGCCTTAAGGTTTTGGGTTGAAGGTGGTGTCATGTTATCTTACATATGGGCTCGTGTCTCATGGTTATACATATCCCCGATGTTTAACCCCCTTGGTTTAACCCAACAACTGGTATCAAAGCCGACAGTTGTGATCGGCTAAGGTTGACAGTGGATTTCCTTCATTAATGAAAGACCTTCTTTTGGCTATGTCTACGAAGACATGCAAAGGGAAAAAGTTCATTAAGGAAATATTCAAGCATAAAAAAGATCTTTATCACCATTACACACCATTAAAGCTCGTTGGTACAAACATTTGAAACAAGATCTCCATGCAGTAACTTATTGATTCAATCATGCATTCTAATATGATGAGAAATTTGTTAAAAAGAATAAGGTTGTGGAATCAATTATTCCTTTACTTTAGAAGAAAGTTTTTTGTAAAGATCTCAATCAAGCAATTAGTGAGATGAATACGTATCAGAATTGTCGAGAAAGTTTTGTAGGTCAAGTGCTTTTAGTGCATCAAATTCCGTTAGACTTAGTAAGATAAAATTTTATTTTATAGAAATGTATATATTTTGTATTTCATATAACTAAGTAAATATATTTCTTGTAGATCAATGATAGTCATTGTTTAGAAATAGTGCACCAAGTTTGCAAAAATTTAGCAATTCGTATTCTTAGCCAAACTTCTTATGGATGTAAGAGAAATTGGAGTGGCTTTGAGCAAATCTATATCAAAAGAAAAAATAGACTAGAAAACCAAAGGCTGAATGATCTAATTTATGTTACTCACAATCTGTGTTTGAAGAATATATATATAAAGTATAAAATAGTTAAAACATTTATTTACTACTTTTCTTAATTATAATTTATTTTGTTTTTATTGTAATGCTTATTTTATTTTTTAGGAACGGCAAGAAACAATCATTTGATCCTATTGACTATGAATCCATTAATCAAGTTGATTTTTGAGTATATGAGGAAGAACCATCTAGTGAGCTTGACATAAATGAACTTGAAAATGTTTTGTATCACTAAGAGAATGTAATTCCAAGTGTTGAATCATCAAAAAATAATAAAGGTGAATGTTTTACACTTTTACTTGTTTAGTTAAGTTTAACATGTAAGATTTATTAAATATTATAGCAAATTAAAAATAACTCCTCAAGACACTTATTTTTGGAATGCACATACTTTTTATCCCCTTCAAAACATTATATCTGAAGAAAAAATAATTATTTTCAGAAAAAATGATTATAGGCTTACGAAATAACCTGTTCATAAGCACTTTTTTTAACACCCCTACTCTATCTAGATTTCTAAATGAAAGATATTACCACAGTTACATTTTAAACGGAACTATATAAAATAACACACATAGAGTAACTTACCTACATGAATAGCAAAAAGAGAGATTAAAGAAGTGGATTGTGGAAAAGAGGAGTAAAAAAAAAAGATTGTTTTATAACTAATTCCATGTGAGATATAATTGTCTTTTTATAAAATGAGGTGTTAATGAAAAAAATGTTAAATCGAATTCCCTCTTTAACAAGGTGAGATGATTTAAGGCTGTTTAAGTTAGGTGGGCTGTGTAGAGTGTGGTGGTTGTTGTGGGTGCCATCTTTAAAGGGTTGAAGCACATTGTTGTGGCTGCTGACGTGGTTCAAAGCTTATTCTTCCGTGGTGGTTCAAAGCTTATTCTTCCGTGGTGGTTCAGAGCTTCGTCTACATTCCTCCGTTATGCAAAGCTTTGTCCACCTATTTCCGCCATCTTATTCTTCGTTTAAAAAGAATATTAAATTTATAAATAATTAAAAAACACAATTTTTGAAAAAAAAAAACAATTACCCTACGCTAAGTTGTTAAATTATTAACATAATTGTTACATCTCAAAAATTGCTGACAACAATTTTGTAACAACTTACCACTGAGGCACTAACATTAAAAAGTTTAAAGGAGATAAATATAAAATTATTCTTCAAAAAACTACACTAAAAAATTGTCTACAAGACTAGAATTTTCAAAAAATACATGTTTTAAGAAAAAACATCATTGAAGCCTAAATTATATTATGAAGTTAATGATGATTTAGTTATACACAGTATTAAAATTAAAAATAATTAAAATAACTATTATAAAACTTCAGCAACAATAAATTATTATTAGATAATAGTATAAAATATATCATCTAATTTCTCTTATATTATTTTAGATTTCAAAAGTTATACTTGTTATTTTCTTAAGAAAAAATATGATAAAAATCAATTCATACAAATATAAGATACTCTTACTAACAAATTTATACCAGTTTAATCTTCACTCAATTTTTATTTTATTATTTAAAATTTAAAGATAACACTTTTTTGTTTAGTCTCGGCTATTTTTTAAGATTAAAAAAACTATAGTAGAGAGAGCCAAGACGAATATTATTTCTAAAACATTTACCACATTAAAATATGCATTGATATCTCAAAAATGTAGAGTGCAATTATACCAAAGGTGAAAAATGGATGAACAAATATAATAGTCATACCATCCTCCTCTGAAATTTAGTCTCAAGTCTAAATTTAATTTTTTGTATATATATCAATTAAAACCATACATGTCGCGTGTAGTTTACTTTAAAGAAAGAAATGCATTGACAAACGATGGATAGATTGGTAAATCAACCCATAAACTGTATACAACAAATCGATGGTGTTGTGCATGCTGTATGTCAAACAAATCAGAGGCTAGAAAAAATACGGTAAAATAAATAAACATTCAGTCATTCAGCATAGGAAATACGCGGATCAAGCTAATGTAAACAAGCGGCTAGGAGAAGAAACATAATCTAAAGTCAAATTTTTTCTTAGAAGTTGAAGATGTTTCAGGTAACGGTTCGCTCAAGCCTAGTTCAAACAGTGGGGAAAATCTATCCAACCCCTGTAGCTCTTAGTTCACGACGTTCTAAAACTAAATAAATTTAAGTCTCAAGATGCATTAGCAATGACAATTTCTTCCCTAGACAAAACACCATCAGATCAGCCAAAGATGCATTCTCAGTAATGCCATACCACTAATAAAAATAACCAAAATCAGTAAAGGCTGGCAAAGGAAGGATCGCAGGCTAATGGCCTACCTAGTGCCTCATGCTTTTACCTAGTGCCTCATGCTTTTACCCTGTGCTGCAAGTTTTGCGGCAACTTGCTCTTCAGACAAAGGTAAATAGTAAATCCTAGGAGTTGCTGTGGTTTTGCGGAATAGATCATCCAGAGTGACAATAGGTGGGTCAACTTTCTCAGGAAGGGGTGGTGGAGATGGAAGCCGTTCTCTAGCTACTGGTGGGGGTTTTGACAATGGTGGTGGAGGTGGGAGAGTAGCTGGTACTGGGTGCTGCTCCCTGTGCAGGCGGGGGGAAGGTTCTGGCTGTGAGGAGAGGGGAGCAGGAGGAACTGCTGGAGCAGTGCTGACAGAGGCAGCCTGAGTAGGAGGAGGTTCTAACTTCAGTTTCACTTCTTCAGGATCAACATACTCAGCAACCAAGAGACGCCCACCATTTGGTGGCCATTGCAAATTATACACAGCATTTCGTGTCTCAGTGGCTTCTTCAACAGACGAGTACTATATCACCAAGAAATCAACAAAAGATTACCATGTCATGAATTTAACGTCACAAGGGAATTTACAATTGCACGAAGACAGAGTTACGAATAGTCTTACAGTAACATAGCAATGGGTCTTTATTTGGTCCATCCAGAAATTACTGACAGTCCCAGTCTTACCGAGAAGCTCTTGCACTGCTTTTAGGGTAAATGGACGGAGGAAACGATCAATCCTGAGGGAATTGGTTGGGGACCTTTGTGATGGTGGAACTGCCAAACATAAAAAAAAAAATAAAAAAAAATATATATATATACACACACACACACACACAGATATATATATATATATATATATATATATATATATATGTATGTATATATATATATGTATGTATAAATACTTAACTTGAAAGGCAGAGACAGAAAATACAACACATGCCAGTATGACAACAAAGTAATCCATTTTTTTAATCTACCACTGTTAATTGATAATTTGTTAGTTTTTGTCAGTTGAGAGATTTAAACCAAAACCTCTCTCTCTCCCTAGCTTTTAAAAACCAGACCACCTTATCACTCCTACAACAAAGTAATCCATAAAAATAAAAAGATGTCATACAACATAGACAAAATACATCTATGTAATGTAAAAGCACACAATCAACAAGTTAACAATAAACCCTTATCTCTAAAAATGCATACATGCATAAAATCAACCAACAGGTAATTAAACATCTTCAAATAAAACTCTCCACAAATACATTTTAAGAGTGTAGCATATATGCAAATTGTGCTTCAAGAGATATCCAGGATTAAAATCCAAAATTGCCAGGAATTTATTAAGGCAGGAATTGAAATTTGATCTCCATTACACCACAAACAAGAGCATCAGATATTCACAGGTTTTACCCTAATCACAACAATGTTGACTTACCAATACGTTCTTTAGGTGTGTCATCAGTTACAGAGGAATCAGACCTAGAGAAGTTGCGTTTCTGAGCAATTGAGTCATCTCTAGGGTTAGTAGCAGCCCTGGGAGTAGTGCTCTGCGCATCAGGACCTTTAACCATTTCGGTGTTCCACCTGCGTTGCCTTTTTGAAGGCTCATTATTGTTCCCAACTGATGCTTGTTCTGTGACAAGTACCAAATAATACATGGTTATTAAAAATACATCAAAGAAAAAATAATAATTGCAACATGCCAGCAATGCAAAATAGTGCATATAAATATAATTATTGCCTGCCTTTCAAGAGTAAAACCATTAAAAAAAAAATGACAATTTCAGATAATGTGTTGCTTACCATGAAATTTCCGTTTCTCAGTTGGGGCAACAGGACTAATGTCGATATCTTGGTGGGTATCAATTTTTCCAGCAGACAGGCCATCTCCAATAGCTATAACACTACTTTCCTCCTTCAAAATAGGCTCTTCAATACTCTCTACTTTGTCTCTAAGTTCATCAACATTAAACTTAGAATCAATTTGCCTAGTTTCAGGCAAATCCTCTTCCATGGAATCATCCCCAGAACTTCTGTCCAAGTTCAACTTTTCAGGATACCCCACATCATCACTGCTATTGGTCTTGTTCAAGTCTGGACTTGAAACATTATGGATATTTTCTTCAACGGATGCCTTTTTCTCATGCAGTCCTCCAACATCCATTGAATGTGATTCATCATAAGAAACAGGTACATCATTTCTGGATGATGGTTCTTCCACCATCTCCGGCTTAACAATATCTTGTTCTAATTTGACATTATCAGTAATTATAGTATCCTTTAGTTCATTCTTTTGATTAATTGACACAGAATCAGTAGAAATAGAATCAGATTTTACTTGAGACCCTAAACTAGGGTTGACCTCAGATACCTGGTTTTCTGGAACAGATGAGTCGGGCACAGCATCCTCGTGCAAGGGCTTGATGTCACAATCCAGTTGGGGCTTTGTGTCTTCATCCAGCTGCGCCTTTGACTCCTCATTCTCCAGCTTTGCTGCTAAATCCTCATTATTCTTTTCTGCACTATAAGAATCCTCATTATTCTTTTCTAAACAAAAAGATTCCTCACCACTGGCTACTACTTCTGTTACTACACTCTCAGTAACTGTAATGGTGGTCTCCACAGTAGAACCATAGGCAATTGCCTCCTCCCCCACATTTGCAGAATCTCCACCAGCTGAGACGCTGTTATTAACGTCATCCTGATCAGTAACACCATCCTGCTTGTCATTCTTATTGCTGTCATGATCCACAACCTCCTGAATCTTTCCCACATTTTCTGTTTCAATTGGTTCAACCACACCACTATTCCCCTTTTCAGCAGTCTCAGATGGTTTGGCACCTTCCCTTTCAGTTGCATCAACTGCTTCAGCATCGACAGTAACTGCCTCCAAAACTTTTTCCCCAACTACATGACCATCAAAACCATTAGCCTCGTCCTTGTCAGAAGCCTCCTCAGCCTCCCTTTCAAGACGAAAGGCTTCATCCAAACGCTTGACCAAATCATCCTTCAAACCTTTTGTACTCAACTTCCTTCTCTTCAGCTCATCTTTCAGCTCAGTAACCTTCCATTGATGAATGGGGCGATTGTCGAGAATCTGATATTTTGGTGGCATTATGTGCAAACAGAAATGACCTTCCTCAACCTGGAGCCAGCAATCAAATTCACCACAACAAAGAACAAACCAATCAATTCAAACAAGAACACGGTTCGTCCTAAAATCACTGTAAACTGAACAGAGTGTGAGCGAAAAGGGGGGAAAAAACTAACACATAAAGATTATTTGTTAAAATTGCAACCACGGTGAAAGATTTCGGAACAGAAAGAGAAGTGAACATCAAATTGACAACAGAAAGATCCGAGAGAACCATGAAATTTCAAACAATAATCGATAATATTGAAACGAAAACAATTTATATATAGAAAAAGCATATATAAATTATAAAGAGAACAGAGAATTACTCACAATGATGATAATTTGCGGAGAATCGAGAAAGAGGCACGCTTACGAAAACCCTAATTTGAGAAAAGAAAAAGGGGCACGAGAGAAGAAAAAACAGAGAGGCATCGAAGATTCGTGTCCAGAAGCGAAGAAACAAAACGAATGCACTCTCCTTTGTTACTCGTATCCCTTTCTTCCTGAAAACAGCGAAGCAGAAAAAATGTCGAAAAGAAGAGAAAATAAAATTCAGTATCAAGAAATGTTTTATCCAAAACAAACATAAAAGAAGAGGATGAGATTTTGTTTCTGGAGTGAGAAATTGCTTCTCAAAAATCTTTTTCTAGGGCTTTTTATTTTGTTTGGTTGAGGGTTCTTTCTCTGAGGCGATTGTGTGCGCCTTTTGTTCCGTTCCGTGAGGGAACCCTGGAGTAATACCGAGTGGGTCTCGTTTCCACAGCGGTTGGTAGCATTAAGATTTTCACTTTGTCATGCCGATAATGCCCCTCACACGTGGCTCTAATTTTCATCTGGGCTGGCCTCCTTTCTTACTTTTTTAAACCTCTAATGGATCATTCTTTCATAAATACTTTCAACACCTGCCTTGTTTCTTCTCACACCTACCCTTTTAATAACTTTAAAATTCCAAAAGTACTCTCATGTGACTTTTACCCCCAAACGCATTTCATTATTTGAAACATACAAGTGTTTTATTCTGGATCAATTTATTTGGACACCTTAGCTCTATGTTCCAAATGAGTTGATCAAAAATATAAAAAAAATTATTCCATTTTTAGTATTTTGAAAATCTTAATTTAGAACACATTAACTTTATGATCCAAATTAATTTGTTCAGAATATACTAATTGTATATTTTAAAATAGTTGATAAAAAATCTTAAGAAATGATTATTTTAGATCAAGTGATCCAGAATGCACAAATTATATATTTCAGATCCATTAATCTTGAATGTAATAAAAAGATTAATTATGTTGGACAATTTGATTCAAAATACAATAATTGTGTATTATGGGTTAACTAATCCATAATGAATAAATATATCCATTATTAACATGGATCAACTTCTCATTTATTTACTTGCAAGGGATGGTTTGCATATACCTTGGTATGGACTTTTGTTGTGTGGTGGTGGTGGTGCAAGGGTATGTGCTAAATACCTAAGTTTATCCTTGGGTCCATGGTTTTTCAATTGATTAGACAACTCAATTATTAGATTGATAAAAAGTTGCATACTTTTTAGAGAGTTACATGTGTGTGAAATTGATCAATGAGATGTTGGGTTTTAAACTCAATAATAGTAACTAAAGATTAATATCTCAATGGGCTACACAAAGAATAAATCAATCCATCATATCATTGCTCTTCAAACAAAACCTAATGCAATATCCATCAATAGTTTAGTATTACAATTGTAATTATTGATTGTAAATAATATTTTATATACAAAATAGGTTTAATGTTTAAATTAATGTTAATATATGTATCTTGAAGCTTATTTAACTTCTATCGTGTGCTATATCAAGTTCTTGATAGTATTGCGTTAGTTCGGCTGAAAAGTTCTACTCATCTTGATCTTTCTTTTCTTTTTCCTTTGATCCTTCACCATGAGCACTACAATTGATCAATCCTTAGATGTTCACAACCCTTATTTTGCATCCAAGTGAAAAACTCACTATTGCATTAGTAACACATGCTCTTAATCCAACAAACTATAATTCATGGAATGGGTATATAATAATGGTGGTGAGCTTAAAGAACAAGGTAGAGTTTGTAGATGGACCCCTTATGGAGCTTTCGATCATATGAACAAATTGCATTCAACTTGGAAAAAATGTAACAATATGATAGTTTCTCGGCTTGTGTATTTGGTTTCTCCTTCAATATGATAGAGATTTTGTGGATGAATAGAGTAATCAACATGTGAATAAACTTGAAATCTTGTTATTCACAATGTGAGCTATTATGCATCTCAAACATGAAATAAGAAATTTGAGTGATTAAACAAGATGAATTTTCTGTTACTTATTATTTTGCCAATTTGTGTCACAAGAAAAATAGAAGACCAGGTTATGCAATTTTGCATAGGTTGAATGATCAATACAACAATGTCATATCAAACATATTGACAATGAATTTTTTACTTTCCATTGTTAAGGTATTTTTATATGTTGCTTAACAAGAAAGACAATTTATTAATTCTAATATGCTTGGGAATTTGAGTTTGATAAAGGTTGCTAGCACTGTTCTTGGATCAAACAACTCGTGTAGTTATTGTGGGAAAGATAATCATATTATGGATAGATATTATCAAAATAATAGTTACACTTCAAAGTTTTCAGTAGACAAGGAAAACAAATGCAATAAAATTTCTATTATAGAGACAACACACAAAGAATGAGTAAAAAAATGTGTAATTATTATGGATTTACACACCACACCATTGATGAATGTTGTAAGCGACACTTGTTATGAAGTCAAATAAACAAAATTAAATTTTTCTAATAGTAAATCATTGTGTACTCCTTTTCCTCTCTTACATGTTGCTATCTGAAGTCCATAACATGTTACTTAATTGCATGATCATAAATACTTTTTAACCATTGTTGATGATCATACAAAATTTGTTTGAGTTTTTCTTATTATGTCAAAAGTTGAAAAACAAAGTCACCTAAAGTTATTTATTGCTTTTGTTGAAAAAGAAATTGAAATGAAAGTTAAAATTGTTAGGTCTCATAATTATATAGAATTTATCATAAATTCATTTTATTCTTTCATCGGTATAACTCACTAAACTTTTTCTGTTGAAACACCCCTACAAAATGAAATCATTAAAAGAAAGTTTTAACACTTTGAGCACTTTTATTTCAATCCAATTTACCATATACTTTTTTGTTATATGCTCTTCTTCATGGAAGCAACTTCATCAACCCCATACTTACACCTTTTATCGGCATTGTGTTTTTCTATCAAAAGTTTTAACAAATTCCATTTGACATCACCTTATTTGAGTATTTGCGTATTTGTGTTTCACAAATGTTTTTACCTTGCATGTTTGTTGGTTTCAAACCAATAAGAAGAAATATTTGACTTTTAATTTAAAAAATTAATCCATAAAAGTATTTAAGAATGTCATCTTTTATGAAAATTGTTTTCCTTACCATAACAAAAAAATTAACGTAAGTCCGACACTTTTTTACGTCTTACCATTATCACACATAGTGAGACCAACATTTACCAAATATTTCCTATCATACCATCCCTTATTACCTCACTTTCATTTCATAATTCTTAATTCACCGCACTTTTATGTCATCATCCTATTCTTTCACGGTCTACACAAATTATTTCCAATTTCAATCCCTTCTTCACATATATGAACATAAGAAATTTAGGTTCTAAAAATTTAGTAATTTTCATACGCAATATGCATACATTGTTACCATTCATCATCCTGTTATTCGATATTCTTTATCAACTATTTTGTCTTATGCAAAATTTTCACCCTCATATTACAACTTTGTCATGACCATCTCCCCCTGAACTAAGTCTAAGTCTTATACTAAAGCATCTCAGCATGCTCGCTAGATTCAAGCAATGAATGAGGAACTTTGTACCTTCAATAGCAATAACACCTTGACCATCACAAATCTACCACCTCACAAATTTGTCATTGGTTACCAATGGGTTTATAAAATCAAGCATCATGTTGATGAATACGTTAAACAATACACGACACACCTTTTCACTAAAACTCAGGTTGAATGGCAAGATTATTCAAATATTTTTTCACTGTAGCTAAAATAACAATTGTTCAATTATTTTTAGCTCTTGCTACAATCAAGTATTGACATATCAAGCAACTTGATGTCAACAATGTTTGTTTTTTTTTTTTTTGCATTGTCATCTTAATGAGGATGTGTATAAAGATTCCATTAGTTCCATCAGTCTCTAAACCTGACTAAGTCTGCAAGCTTCAATGCTCTTTACATGACCTTAAATAGGCTAGCTGATAATGGTATACTTGATTGTCAACATTTCATGTCTCTTGTGACTAACATTCATCCATTTTAGACTATTCATTGTTTACTAAACATGACGTTGATTGTTTCACTGCCTTACGTGTATGTTGATGACATGGTGCTTTTAAATAATGATTTAGTTGAGATTATTCACATCACCTAACTTTTGGATTATGCTTTCTGCATCAAGGATTGGTGATTTGAAATTCTTTCTTGGTTTTGAAGTGGTTTGTCATAAAATTGATATAAATATTTGCTAACATAAATATGTATTAGGTATCATACATGATGATGACATGATGAGTTCTAAACTTGTATTTATACTCATTGGTTATAAGACTCAATTACATAAAATTTTTGGTACCGTACTATCTGATTTAGAAGTTTATTATTTTTTATAACTTAATGGTCAATTGATTTATCTTACATATCACATATGTTGTTCAACATCTAGTCAATTTTCCTCTAAACCTTTTTTTTCAACAATTGATAGCATATAAAATTTTGAATATCTTAAATAAACTTCTTCCTCTGGAATTTACTTTCCTTTAGATATCATTTAATTGAAAGGTTTTAGTGACTTTAATTGGGTTGGTTGCATTGACAAAAAAAAATTCATTAGTTTTTTTATTTACCTTGCTCGTCATTGATTTCATAAAAGTCTAATAATCAAGCTATTGTCTCAATAAGTTATTTTGAGGCAAAATATAAAGCCCTTGCTAGTATCACTTGTGAATTGGAATGACTTGCATATTTACTTGTTGATTTTTTGTGTGCGGTTTGTTTTTCTTATTTTGTTATTTTATGACAATTACTTGACCATTCACATAGGAGCCAACTCCATTTTTATGAGCACACAAAAATAGTGGCAATAATTGTTATACAATGTGTGAAAAATTGTTGACTAGTCTTGTTAAATTATTGTCCATTGCTCTACACATCAACTAGCTGGCATTTACACCAAAACTTTTCCTTATAGCATCTTTCAGTATCTTTAGTGTAATTTGAAAATGATTGTTATCCATTCTTTATATTGAGGGGAGATCTTAGCTAATATTAGTTACTGAATTTATTATAGTTATTTTGTTATATTTGCAAGTCATCAATAATTTTAAAAGAAAAACCAATTTTTTAAAGGATTAATTACACTTTTTGTCTCTATTTTTTTCAATCTAAGACATTTTCATACCTTTTAATTTCTAACTTTTATCCCTTACCTTTTGAAATCATGAGACTTTTCTCTTTTACTAAGTTTGGAACATTGACCAATAACAGAAAATGTTGTATTTATAATACACTAGAGGTGTAAATAATAATTTAAAAAAAAACCAATATTTTTCTTTTGCCCATTTCGTTTATTCTTTCCCATGTTGCTCTATCTCTCAAGTATGTTGAAAGGAAAACCCTAACTATTAGAAATAATTTTAAAATTTGTATTTAAAGCGAAACCAAACACCACTTGAAAATACACCCTCTTTCTCTTCTATCTCTTTCTCTCTACACAAAAAATCTAAAATCAAAATCTCTAACACGCATATAACAATGGTGTCTCCAGAATTTATCTATTTGGGTAGGGCTAGTTAATACTTAGCAATGAACAAGTAAATAAATGGGTTGGGTCATAGCTCTACATGCCAACGTCGATAACATACAAACTCTTTCTCACTAGCAACAAAGATACAACAGTTGTGTGAGGAGACTCTCCAGTATTGCCTAAAAATGGGCATAGAAGATCTAAAAGCAAAAGTAGCAAAAAACTTGGATTCAAAGTTATGTGCATCTTGCATTGGATAAATTGACTTTAAATTTGATATGTTCTTGTATATTATTTATTTATGTTGGTAATTTTGTTAGGAAATTTTCCATTTACCTTATTATGAATTATGACATTCTTTTTATCTTCCAATAAAACAACAATATGTATGTAATTTTGGTGGCAAACTTTAATATACCTACTTTGATCCACTTATGCATGTTTGGTAAGTTGAGTTTAGCGCTCAAATTTTTTCCTTTGTTTTTATTTTCTCAAGTTGGCAATGTAGAAAATTGTTATTCCACTATCATGATACATTCATATTGCTTTGGTGCTTATAAAACTTTAATCCACATAATTTTAACTCCTATACTCCTCTAACTAAGATGTTATCTTGCATCTAAGTTCATTATTGAATGTATTGAATATTCAACAAGTCAATACTTTTCATTTTTATTGTTAAGTGCAGAAGAATTTAGGGGGAGACGAAATTAAAATCTCATACATCAGGTGAAAAAAAAAGGAAAATGATTTCTTAATAGTGTAGTATCCAACATTGCATGACATGATAATGAGATAATCATTTCAAGTACCACTTAATGCAATTTAGTTTTTAATACGGTTTTATGTTTTACTTGTCCAATGTTTTCCTTTGGACATACTTGAGAGATGAAGTGATGTACATAAGAAGGAGGAGGAGATTTTATTTTTTTAAAATTACACTTCTAGTATTTAATAAACACAACCCTTGTTATTAGTTACCTGGTCGTCCACACGTGACAATCAACTTGTATCACATGATTTTAGAAACGCAAGGGATACAATGTCAAGATTAAAACGTAGGAGACAAAATATCCAAAATTGAAAAAAATGAAAGACAAAAAGTGTAATTAAGCCTTTTTAAAATATTGATACATCTAAAAATTCGGGATGCATGACAGGGGCAATCACCCTTGCTTTGATACTCAACAAAAGGGAAGCATATTGTAAAACTTAGTGATTAGGGACATTTCCTAACAAATACATGGATTCTTAGATTGTAAGGCATATGACCCTGTTTAGGGTGGTTTTGAGTTTCTGGTTTTGAAAACAAAAACGTGATTAGTTTTGTTTTGGTTTTTTACTTGTTTTCGAAACAGTTTTCACTTAATTTCAAAAATGATTTTCATATTTTTGTTTCTATTTTTATTTAAGCTCATCACTTGCCACCATTAACCATAACCTCTGACTGACGGTCATCGACTGCAACTTCCAACTGATTGTCACCTCTGACCACCACCTTCAACTGATGGTCATCGAACGCCACCTCTGATTGACGGTCACCGGTTGTCTCCGACAGGTGTCACCGATGATCACCAGCTACCACTTCCGATCGCGGTTATTGGCAGTCACTGGTCACCACCTTCGACCGACAGTCATCAGTTGCCACCTTTGACTGACAGTCACCTGCCACCATATCAGATTGTCGGTCATCGAGCACTGTCTTAACCTCCACATGTAACCAGTGTTTTGGTTAAGATTTGAAAATAATGTTTTAAATTTGGAAACAAAAGTAATGTTGTTTTTAAAATTTAAAAACTTAAAACCAAAACTAGTTTTTTAAATTTCAAAACTAGAAAGCAAAAACTCGATTCAATTTTTAATCTTAAAATATCACTAAAAAATATTTTTCTAAATGATTTCTTTAAAAATAATTAAAATGGTTTGGCCTTAAATGGAATCACAACTAAAAATATCACTTTCCTCTAAAATAAATACTCGTTATTTCCAAGTTAAAAAACTGATTTCTGTGAATGAGAGATGAGATGGAATAACAAAAGTGAGTTGGCGATGTTAAAGAAAAAACAAAATGAGGATAAGTGTGTGGAAATGAAGAAGGGAAAGACCCAATAGTGAAAGAATTGTTTAGTTGCATTTCCAATTTTTGTGTAATAGTTTTCGGTCAATTTTTCAAAATTTTCATTTCCTTCCAAATTTTCCATTTCATAGAAAATATAAGAAATGTGACAACGATGACAGAGAAGTAATAAAGTAGGAGATTTGAAAAGAGTGTAGAAAATGACAATAATGATGACAAATGTCAAAATAAGAGACGTAAGAAGATCGTGAGAGATAATGACAATAATTTTTCAATTATGAAGTTTCAACAATTTTTGTTAAAAATTAAATCTCCAAGATATGTTTTTCAGCTTCTCTTAAATTTTTGAAACAATTTTGTAAAAAATATTTCAACTAAATAGTGGTAGAAAATTAGACGAATATAAAGAAATTGCATTAAGATTTAAGAATACAATAAATAACAAAATAATGGGTGGTTTAGTGAGCTGGTGTAATGATTGCATGATAACAGCAGATGCTTGCCAGGTGCAAGTGTGAATAACATGACTCACTTTGATTTTATTGCATGACATGCCAGTTGCCAGTTTTCGTTCCAGCTTGCTACCTTCTCCTAACTTATAATATAAGACTGTTACTATTCTTATATGCGTTTATTATCACCTTTGAAAAATCGAGGATTCCATTGCCATCAACCTTATACCTTTTTGCCAACTAAGCACAAAAAACCCGGATATAATTGACATCACTTCTAACTTTTTCGGGTGTGTTTTGGCTATGGCTTGGCCATAGTCAAGAGCTCGGCTCAACTCAAATCAAAATCATGTGCCCTTATGTAACAAGTTTGGTCCTTGTTAATCATTGGGTCTAAACAATCTAATTGTGCTTTTCCGTATGAAAAATTCAATTCTGACTCTGGATCCGATCGAATATATGTTTTGTAAATACTACGATTTTGGATCATTTTAATTTATAATACTTTTCGAATAGCAGTATTCTATACCTTTTTGTTTTGGTTTCCGTCTGTAGTCGGTTAAAAATTGGTGAAAATAAAAATCGTAATGTTTGCACTTTGCACGGTTATTAATTTTGATAACTTATTTCATAAACATGTATGATCCATAAAATTCTCAAGTGCTTCCTTATGTTAATGTATGCTAACTAGTAACAATTAGTTGGAAGGTTAAAAGTTTAATTGAAGTGGTGACTACTTGAAAAGAAATTCTTAGGCAAACATTATACATTGTATACATTAATTCCTTCACCAGTTAACATTTGCAATCTTATGCAAGCCATATTTTCAAACAACAGGTATTTTAAAACATGTTTCAATATTAAAAATCATACAAATAACTACTTTAATTATTATTTAAAAAATATTAATTTTATCAACTAACTTTTATTATAGAATATTTAAAAAATTTAGACCCATAAAACACATATCACTTTACTATTTTAAATTTAAAAACATTAAATATATAAGTTAAGTATATTTATCTGTAAAATTGAAAGGCACCCGATTATATTCAAAATAAGAAAAAGAATAATTACGTCCATTTCAAAATTAAAATCTACAATATTTTTTTATCCTCTTGGTAGAAGTAAAAAATAATGTTAAAAAATTTACAACAATTCACATATTCTGCTTTACAAATTTAACTAAACTTATTGATAATATGTAGAATATCTAACTGACTAATTTGTAATTTTAAGATAAGAGGGGAAAAAATTTTTAAGAAAAAGAATCAATCTTTGATGAAAATTTTGAGAAAGTAAATATCAATAGGTTCATAATTGAAGAAGCATATATACATAATATTAGTCGATATTTTTATTATTAGTTTTTTGTATAAATTAAATTACTTGCTTTAAAGAAATTTAATTAATTGTTGTATAAAAAAAGTCTAATTAATTAATAAATTAATGTAGATGAGTTAATTAATCTAATTCATACTTCTCTCTTTTTTTTTATTAAAAATACAAAATCCTCGAGAATGTATTTGGTGAGATTCAAACTTAAGTCCCCATAAACTGCGTGTTGCCTGTTGAGTTATTACACCTATTGAGTGCGTACTTTTTTTTTTATCAAATTAAAAAAGAATAATATCTTATATATGAATTATATAAACACTTTTACATATACCATTTGTAAATTTATTTTTAATATTTAAGATACATATATAATACTTTTAAGTTTTTATTAATATAGAACTAGCAAATATCTTATATATTATACAAGTATTTTAAATATATGCAAAATAAAAAGTATAAATAAAAATATTTAAAAATTATTTCAGGAAAAAATAATATTTAATTATTATAAATCAAATTAAATATAAAAATCAGTTGTTTCTGAATTAAAAAAAATAATAATTTAAATGTTATGATTTTATTTTGTTCATAATATTATCAATATTGTTTAATGGGTCTAACTTAATTGTTAAAAATATAATATGTAAATATTTTGTTTTGTTTAATAGTGGTTAACAGGAATTAATTATTAGTTAATGGAAATATGAAAATTAAATACCTTTATTTGAATAAATGTTGAAATAATTAAAAGAATTATTTTAATAATTTAATGAATATGCACGTTTAATGTAAATTTATAATATCGATCAATAAAAAAATCATTGCTATGATTTTTAATAATGATTATAATTAATATATTTATTATAGATTATATATATTATATCAACTTTGTTTTATATTATTAGTATATAAATGATTTTATTTTAATATTAAAAAATATAAATGAGACACATACTGTGAAAAAAAGCTCAAAATCCT
This sequence comes from Psophocarpus tetragonolobus, assembly GCA_037954015.1. Classification (NCBI taxonomy): domain Eukaryota; kingdom Viridiplantae; phylum Streptophyta; class Magnoliopsida; order Fabales; family Fabaceae; genus Psophocarpus; species Psophocarpus tetragonolobus. The sequence continues at coordinate 44,632,015 of CM075694.1, forward strand.
CGGTAATTTATTTTTATTTGTATTTATCTCAACCATTAAAATAAATACTTATATAAATTTTAAATAATAAATATAAAACTAAACTGCATTTTTAAGAGTAAAATACCAAATTAGTCCCTAAAAGATTAAAATACTGACGCTTGATCTGAGTCCTTGTAAAAATTTTAGAGACATCAAGGTTTAGTAAGTGTATATTAGTTTTTACGTTTGTGACGTTGTTTAGTAAGTGTTCAATCACTTTTAAGAGCTACACTGACAAAGTTTCTCTCTCATATGTAACATTATACATCATTATCAATGTCACATAGATCCAAGTTAGAGTGAAAACATCATATTGGTTTTGAAAGATTAAAGTGATAAGATTTAGGTTCTTGAAATTTTTTTTAAAGGCATTTAAGTGCTTGAATGATTTTTAGATGCATCTATGTCTTGAAAGATTTTTAGAGACATTTAGGTCTTTGAATTTTTCTAACATCTACACATAGATCCTTCAGTTATTAACCACATTAGACAATTGTATGAACTCGCATATGCAAACCTCCAAGCTAGTGTGGATTTGGACCATTTTTTTTAGAGAATCATAATTGTAGGAAAATTTTAAGTTCGGTCCATGAAACCCTCGGACTTCGCGAACTATGTTCGTAGACTTACAAGTTTAGCCTATAATCCTTTTAAAAGGACAAATTTGTCATTAAACTATTAGTTTGAGTTAATATTGTGGATGTTTTTATTATTTATTTTTTAAATTGAAAAACATTTGTGGAGGCTTTTAACCGCTATAAAACAAAAGAAAAATTCCCCGAACATATGTCCATCCTCTTCATATTCCCCTTCCCATTAAACAGAGGGAGAAAATCAATACTAAGTTAATTTGTAAGTTGTTTTGTTAGCATCAAATTAAAATCTCAAACTAATATGAAGGGAAATTTCATTATGTTATAATAACTTAATTGCTCAAAGTTTTCATACTTCTGGCGAAAATACCAAATCAATACATAGAACCACACAATTGTTTTTCACCATAAGAACCTCTACAAATATTTTTAATTTAAAAAACAAAATAATAGAGCGTGTGTCACGTAAGTAGTTAAGCTGTCATGTACGAGAGAGAAAGACAAATAACATAACAATTAACTATTGGTTGTATAGTTACCTAATATCGTCAGTAACCGAGAAACCTACATGCAAACGTCAAAAAAATTTAAGGACTTAGATGTCCCTAAAATTTTTTAAGGACCTGAATGATTATAAAAAATATTTCAAAGACCTAGATGCCACAACTTTAATCTTTTGAGAACTAAAATGAGAGAGACTTTACCAGTGTGACACTTAACAACTGATTGAGCACTTGCTAAATGATGTAAATAACGTAGGGACTAATGTGCAAACGATATAAAGATTTAAGGACGTAGATGCCTCTAAAGTTCTTTCAAGGATATAACGGTTCAATCTTTCAGAGATCCGTTTGGTATTTCTTTCACATTTTTAGTGTTATTTTTCTCACAGGTATTTTGTATCCACCACAATATTAGTTTAATTTTTTTTCTTTTGTTATTTTTGGCTGTAGAGACAATAACAACACTGTTATGTACAACGATTGCAATTTGTAGGTATTATAATACTTGTCTCTATGTTTGTACTAAAAATAATACTTGTACGTGACTCCATATCCATGCGGGTATTAACTTTGATCACATTTCGCATCCGCTAGGTGTCATATACCCATACCTTTGACTCGCATTTTACTTATATATAAAAATAGTAAATCAATATATTTTTACAACAAGTAAACATAATATGAAAAATAATTCAGCATAATATTAAACACAAAAAAAAAATTCCTGAAGGGAATTGAGTAAGGACTCCATTGAAGAAATGAAATACTTCCTAAAGTTTTACATGATTATACATAAAATGTATGCTTGTCTTTACATAACATTAAATAATATTGTGAGTTTATTAATAGTTATTTTACACATATTTATCTTTTTATTGCAAATTTATTTTCATCTTATCAAATTTATATAAAATATATTATATATTTATTTTTATTCTATAATTATATCACTTACCATAGATTATAATGTAAATAATATTTTCAGCCATATTTTCCACTTAAAATTATAATTATATGGCATTATATAATATAATTATATTAATTAATATTATATATATATAAGGAATAAGGTGCAAGATGAGACGGGTTGGGTACTATAGTACCCATACTCGTCCTCATACTTGCATAATTTTTACATGTTCATATTTGTTTTGTATTTTGTGAGTAATTACATGCTTCACACTAGGATATTTTTGTGAATATCTGTAAAGTTTATATTCATTTTGGCATCTTAATTGAGTATGATATATTTTAAAAAGGAAATAGATTGAAATATAGAATAAAGAGAAAAAAAAAAGAGAGGAAAAGGTAGAAAAAAAAGTGATAAATGTATATGAGCAATGCCCAAGGAAAACTTTATAAAAATATAAAAAATAAATGTTTTATAATTTAAAAATAAGAGTAATGGTAAATTGAACCTCAGGATGTGTAGTTCGTTAACAATTTTGTGTATTAAAAAGATTTACTAAATAACAACAATTTTGTCCTTATGACTCAATTTGGTTGTAAGAAAGAAAAATAAAACAATGTAATTAATAGAAAAGAAAAGAAAGAGAGATGAATTAAATTAAAAATTGATTTTTTTTTTGGTTTAGAAGAAATTTGTATAAAAAACAATAAAAATGATAAATTAAAATAATTGTAATTACAAAATTACAATACATTTATTAGTTGATATTTTAAAACAAAATAGTTTTGTTTGTTCATTGTTTGATAAATCCCATTATATATATTTATAATTTTTTAATTATTTAAAATAAAAAATGCACAATTAAAATTTTATATCAAACTGGATAAATATTTTATTTCCTCTTGTTTAACTACACAATTAAATTTTCACTTTTCATACAACCAAATATAGGCTAAGTGTGTCCGTTAAAATCAAAGAAAAAAATAAATAAAACACTATAATATATTGGTCATCCATATTAAGAGCATATGCATTGATGTAGATTAAGTAAGCTAGATGACATGTACTTTTCTAAATGAATATTGAGATTAAGTAATCTATAAAAGATATATTGATATTCTGGTTAGGTAATTTGGTAAGTATGTGTGTTTCATATTATGTAATTTGTATGACATGCACCATTTTTTTGTAAGCCAATATAATTATTCAAAATTAGTTGAGCATAAAACATAAGATGTGTTTGCTTAAAATTTAAGAGTACAAAGATAGAAAAAAAAACACCTAAGTATAGAGGAAATGAGTTACAACCCATTCAGCAAAAGATGACATGCATAATTTCTAAACAAACTTACAATTAAATACTTCAGAAAGCATATATTGACCATTTAAATTTGCTAATTTGAAAAGTATTCGTGTTTATATAACTTACCAAATTGAAAGAAGTCGTTAGAATTTAAAAAGGAATGACATTTTTTATAAATTATTTATTGTGATGGGTGTATAAACTAAAAGACAGACGCAGTAAGTAACACTCAAAATTTCAATACTCAGTTAAAAAAATAGTTGGACTAGCCTATTTTTACAATTATAAATACCTCCATTTTCTCAATCAACAAAGGCAAAGAGAGTTGTTGCATAAAAAAAAAAAAAGTACTTTGTAGCCCTAATGAGATGAGTAGATTACAATACCTATTTGCTCATTGAAGGCCTAGGTATTAACTATAGCTTAGTGTCAGTCTAATATCATTCTTGGCATAGAAAGTAGTATTTAAAGAAGAAAAATATAAAACAAATGAAAAGAGAAAATAGTTAGATGTTTATAAGAACATCTCTATTAAGATTCTTAAGTTATATTTTACTAATAAAAAATAATACTTATTAACAATTTTTATTAAAATTTGTTGCTTAAAAATAAAAAATTTATAACTTATAATATTTTGTGGTTTTATGTATTAAAGAAACGGAAATTAGAACAAAACTTATAAAAACATATAAATTATTTAAAGGTTAATTAGTATGTATGATAAATTATTGTGATTACAACATTTAATTTATAATTAATAAAAAAGTTATAATTAAATAAGTAGTGGGGAGAAGATATTAATGGATTAAAAAATGTGATGTAAATAAAATAGATTAAAAATGTTGATGAGATGGATGTGAGAAGGGAAACCGGTGAGCCTAGCCGTTAAAAGTATGCGGCGAGGCTGGGAGTTTGGAGGTGTTGTCGGTGCTTGTAAGTAAGTTGAAAGTAAGTAAGTTGAAAGTAAGTAAGTTGTAATGTGTTGTGAGAGTGGCACTGTCAAAACGCCCAAAAGCATCTTCCCTTCTGGCCTCTCGCTGTCCACCTAAATCAACCATCCAATTCCAAGGCGCCCATTTAAAACCCAAATATCACTGTTTCGCCTCGCCTCGCCTCGCCTCGCCTCGCCTCACCTCAAAACTCAAACCAATCCATAATCCATGCCTTCGCTTCTCAGTCTCTGAAGGTCTTTTCCCTCTCTCTTTCTCACATTTCTCAACACCACCGTCTCTCCCATTTTCACCTGCATTTCCTCCTAACCGCTTTGACTTTTTCGTTGACTCCCACCTTTCCTCTTTCCCCCCCACCCGTTGATCTGCTACCACTTTCACTCTAACCCTCTCCCGCGATTCAATTTTAACTCATTGCATTATTAACTTCATTTTACAGTGCTTTGGTTAGGTCACCGTGTAGTGATTATTATCAACCTTTTGCAATTCTGATCTGGATTTCCGTGTGCACAGGGAGGCTTTGATGTGCTGACAGGCTCTTCAGTGTAGATCTGGAGAGGGAGCAGTTTCCTGCTCGATCTGCCTTCGAGTCACGCCGACCGAAGCCAAGCTGGCGACTACACTAACTTGGAGGTTTGCTGCCAATAATGGCAGCACCCTTGCTGCTAATGATGTGGTATTTCTTCATGCTTTTCCTTATGTCTACGTATTACCATTACCAGTATAAGATACGTGTTTGTCTATTAGTATAAGCTTGTAATTTTATGAATCCTTAATTTCCACTCTACATCTGAATTCTGATTGCTTCGTACTCCTCTATGTTTTTAAATTTCGGTTCTAGATTATAGAAATTGCAGACATTGGAGGGAAGATGTGAGTGAGGGCAGTTTCTCGAGACTTCTGAAACCACAATATGTTGACCTCTATTGTGATTGTTAACCACTGTCTAAAACTAGCCCCCGACGTGCCCCTTTTTCTTGTACCAAATAATTCTAGAATGTATTATTGAGAACCATGTAACTCTAAAGAGGCTCTGTGATTTCATTCCGCTATCTGTTTCTTATCTCCCATTGGAACATGTGTTTGATATGTCACTGTTCTTCAAATTGAGATGTCCATGGTTTTATAAATACTATCAAGTTGACGAGAAATATTCTATTTTCTATTTTAGATAGCACACATGATTTAAGTTATTCACTCTACCATCGTTATGGTGTTTATTTTACTCTGGACTGTAATATATGTAAGCTTTCTGCTGCACCGCATATTGCTTTATAGTTTCTATTTCCTTTTATATCTCCCCTGTTTTTCGCAATATGATGCTATCCTTAATGATAATTAGTCAACTTTTACAGAAGCAGTGATCATGGACGTATAATACTTTGGAAATCTTCAATTTCTTGATACATGATAAAATCTAGTTGTGATATATGGTTTAGCTATGTTCCTTCTGTACATAATTTTCCATTTCTCCTCATATAGAACTTCAAGATTGATGATCTCTTTCCATTGTATTGAATTTAATATATTGTTGCTATGTTTTTTGTTACTTCAATCGTTTAGAGAATTAGAGATATACAGCCATTCCATTTAAACTTATTTTCTGTCATTCTTTTGATTGCAGGAAAAAAATGGTGATGGAAAGGCTCAAGATTTAGAGCCTCTACCTCCCCATTCTGTTCTGAAGATGGGGTTGAGGTTGGTTACAACTTAGGATATGCCTGTAAATATGTCAAAAAATAGTATTTTATTTTATGTCCTATACAATCTTCAAATCAATTGCTTGCAGCTAAGTAAGCTAAAACTTTTCAATCCCACTTGTGTTATACCCTGTCAATGTCTTCTGTGTCAAAAGTTGTAAGACAGAAAAAAGATGTTCTCCTGTCACCCCCCCCTGTGTCATGTATATAGAAGATAATGAGAACTATCTAACTTGATGTTTTGATATATAGTTGATGGAAATTAGAATTTGCCTAAAATTTAATGTGCAACCTGCATAAGTTATATTCCTAATTGTTCACAGAGAACGAAGCAACAGCAGCAGCATGGAGGATCCTGATGGGACATTAGCAAGTGTTGCGCAATGCATTGAGCAGCTGCGTCAGAGCTCATCTTCTATGCAAGAGAAAGAGCATTCTCTGAAGCAGTTATTGGAGCTTATTGATGTGCGAGAAAATGCTTTCAGTGCTGTTGGATCTCATTCTCAGGCAGTTCCTGTACTTGTTTCCCTTCTCCGGTCAGGGTCATTGAATGTGAAGATACAGGCAGCAACTGTCTTGGGCTCACTTTGTAAAGAAAATGAGCTGAGGGTGAAAGTCTTACTTGGAGGATGCATTCCTCCTTTGCTCGGTCTACTCAAGTCCAGTTCTGATGATGGTCAACTAGCTGCTGCAAAGACTATTTTTGCTGTCTCTCAAGGTGGTGCCAAAGATCATGTTGGATCAAAAATTTTTTCAACTGAAGGAGTTGTTCCAGTGCTATGGGAGCAGTTGCAAAAGGGCCTGAAGACTGGAAATGTAGTTGATAATTTATTGACTGGGGCATTGAAAAATCTATCCAGCAGTGCTGAGAGATTCTGGAATGCCACAATACAAGCTGGAGGAGTGGACATATTAATTAAGTTACTGACAACAGGGCAGTCTAGCACTTTAGCAAATGTGTGCTTTTTACTAGCTTGTATGATGATGGAGGATGCGTCCGTTTGTTCAAAGTTGTTGACAGCAGAGGCAACAAAACAACTACTCAAACTTTTAGGCCCTGGTAATGATTCCCCTGTCAGGGCTGAAGCAGCTGGTGCTCTTAAATCTTTGTCTGCCCAGTGCAAAGATGCAAGGAAAGAGATAGCCAATTCCAATGGCATTCCAGCTTTGATTAGTGCTACCATAGCTCCTTCCAAAGAGTTCATGCAGGGTGAGTATGCTCAAGCATTACAGGAGAATGCTATGTGTGCTTTAGCAAACATCTCGGGTGGTTTGTCATATGTCATCTCTAGTCTTGGTCTAAGCCTTGAATCATGCTCCTCGCCTACCCAAGCTGCTGACACATTGGGGGCTTTAGCTTCAGCTTTAATGATATATGACGACAAGGCAGAATCTACTAGGGCATCAGATCCTTTGGTAATTGAGCAGACGTTACTCAAACAATTTAAACCTCGCTTGCCATTTCTTGTTCAGGAACGGACCATTGAAGCCCTAGCTAGTTTGTATAGCAATCCTATACTGTCAATTAAACTTGCAAATTCTGATGCAAAGCATTTGCTTGTTGGTTTAATAACAATGGCTGCCAATGAAGTGCAAGATGAGCTTCTAAAATCTCTCTTGACGTTGTGCAATAATGAATGCAGTCTATGGCGTGCACTTCAAGGCCGAGAAGGAGTTCAGCTATTGATATCTCTTCTGGGGCTTTCATCAGAACAGCAGCAAGAATGTGCTGTTGCCCTCCTTTGCCTTTTATCTAATGAAAATGACGAAAGTAAATGGGCCATTACTGCTGCTGGTGGGATACCTCCTCTTGTTCAAATTTTGGAGTCAGGATCTGCGAAAGCAAAGGAAGACTCAGCAACAATACTTAGGAATCTATGTGATCACAGTGAGGATATACGTGCTTGTGTTGAAAGTGCCGATGCTGTTCCTGCATTGCTGTGGCTGTTGAAGAATGGAAGCCCAAATGGAAAGGAGATTGCAGCAAAGACTTTGAATCACTTAATTCATAAATCTGACACAGCAACTATCAGTCAGCTTACAGCATTGTTGACCAGTGATTTACCTGAATCTAAGGTTTATGTTTTGGATGCTTTGAGAAGTATGCTTTCAGTTGTTGCTCTTACTGATCTTCTTCGTGAAGGTAGTGCTGCCTGTGATGCGATTGATACAATGATAAAACTATTGAGCTCAACTAAGGGAGAAACTCAGGCAAAGTCTGCATCTGCTCTGGCAGGAATTTTTGAAACAAGGAAAGATGTGCGAGAAAGCAGCATTGCTGTTAAAACTCTTTGGTCAGCAATGAAGTTGCTTAATGTTGAATCTGAAAATATCTTAATGGAGTCCTCACGCTGCTTGGCTGCGATATTTCTTTCCATCAAAGAAAACAGGGATGTAGCTGCTTTTGGTAGAGATGCATTACCCTCGCTAGTTGCACTAGCTAACTCTTCAGTTTTGGAAGTGGCAGAGCTGGCAACATGTGCTGTGGCAAATCTTATTTTGGATAGTGAAATTGCCGAGAAAGCTGTTGCAGAAGAAGTCATTTTGGCTGCCACCAGAGTACTACGTGAAGGCACAATTTCTGGAAAAACGCATGCTGCTGCAGCAATTGCTCGCCTCTTACATTCTAAGAGGCAAGTTGATAATGCGGTAACTGACTGTGTGAATCGAGCTGGCACTGTTCTTGCATTAGTTTCTTTCTTAGACTTTGCTATCAATGGACCTAGTTCCACATCAGAAGCTCTAGAAGCACTTGCCATGCTGTCCAGGTCAGAAGTGACCAGTGCACTCAGTAAACCTGCTTGGGCAGTTTTGGCTGAATTTCCTAAAAGCATAAGCCCAATAGTTCTGTCTATTGCTGATTCAACACCAGTGTTACAGGATAAAGCTATTGAAATATTATCTCGATTATGTAAGGACCAGCCTTTTGTTCTGGGAAAAACTATTGTTACTGCCTCTGGATGTATATCTTCTATAGCTAAGAGGATAATCAACTCCACTTCTAAAAATGTAAAGGTCAAAATTGGAGGAGCTGCTGTTCTTATCTGTGCTGCTAAAGTAAATCATCAGAGGCTGGTGGAGGATCTCAATTTATCAAACTTGTGTGCTAGTCTTGTTCAGTCTCTTGTCGATATGCTTATTTCTTCACAAGCTACTTTGGATAATCAGGGTGATGAAAGCAAGGAAGTTATCGGCATATGCAGGCATACAAAAGAAGCCAATGACAGTAAATCAAGCTCTGGCACTGCTATTATTTCTGGTGCCAACTTAGCTATATGGTTACTGTCTGTTCTTGCTTGCCATGATGAAAAAAGTAAAATTGCAATAATGGAGGCTGGAGCGATTGAGGTTCTCACTGACCTGATTGCAAATTGTTTCTCACAATATAGTCAGGTATTCTAGTGAAAAACTTCAATGTTTTCAGTCAATTTGAAATATTTACTTATTTGCATAAATGCATCCTTTTTTGTCTAAGTTGTTCACAAATACACCCCTCCTCATTGACATAGTAGTTAGATGACAGATTAGTTATAATAACTATTATTTCTCTGTGACATTCTTTGCTCCTTTATGGTGATATGCAGGTTGACTATAAAGAAGATAGCAACATGTGGATTTGTGCTTTGTTGTTGGCAATATTATTTCAAGACAGGGATATTATACGAGCACATGCAACCATGAAATCTATACCAGCCCTTGCTAATTTATTGAAGTCAGAGGAATCAGCAAACAGATATTTTGCTGCACAATCAATAGCTAGCCTAGTCTGTAATGGTAGCAGGGGAACCCTTTTGTCTGTGGCAAATTCTGGGGCAGCAGGTGGACTTATCTCCTTGCTTGGCTGTGCTGATACTGACATACAGGATCTTCTTGAATTGTCAGAGGAATTTACTTTGGTGCAATATCCTGATCAAGTTGCTCTTGAGAGGTTGTTTAGAGTTGATGACATAAGAGTTGGTGCCACTTCTCGGAAGGCAATACCTGCTCTAGTTGATCTGCTCAAACCAATTCCTGAACGCCCAGGGGCACCATTTTTAGCACTTGGGCTTTTGACTCAGCTTGCTATAGATTGTCCATCGAATAAGATTGTAATGGTTGAGTCTGGGGCCCTAGAGGCACTTTCTAAGTATCTTTCACTAGGTCCACAAGATGCAACGGAAGAAGCTGCTACAGATCTGTTAGGAATTCTGTTTAGCAGTGCAGAAATACGGAGACACGAGTCAGCATTTGGAGCTGTTACTCAACTTGTGGCTGTCCTACGTCTAGGAGGAAGAGCTGCAAGGTATAGAGCTGCAAAAGCTTTGGAAAGTTTATTCTCTGCTGACCATATTAGAAATGCAGAGACTGCTCGACAAGCTGTTCAACCCTTGGTGGAGATTCTTAATACTGGTTTAGAGAGAGAGCAGCATGCTGCAATTGCTGCATTAGTTAGGTTGCTGAGTGAAAACCCTTCAAGAGCACTTGCTGTTGCTGATGTTGAGATGAATGCAGTTGATGTTCTTTGCAGGATTCTTTCATCAGATTGTTCAATGGACCTCAAAGGGGATGCTGCTGAATTATGCTCTGTTCTTTTTGGGAATACAAGGATTCGGTCCTCAATGGCTGCTGCACGTTGTGTTGAACCTCTTGTCTCTCTCCTTGTAAGTGAGTTTAGTCCTGCTCACCATTCAGTTGTCCGGGCATTGGATAGGCTTGTTGATGATGAGCAACTGGCTGAATTAGTTGCTGCACATGGTGCGGTTATTCCTCTTGTTGGCCTACTTTATGGTAGGAATTATGTAATTCATGAGGCCATTTGCAGAGCTCTGGTCAAGTTAGGAAAAGATAGGCCAGCTTGCAAAATGGAAATGGTGAAAGCTGGAGTTATTGAAAGCATACTTGACATCCTTCATGAAGCACCTGATTATCTATGTGCAGCTTTTGCAGAATTGTTGCGTATATTGACCAATAATGCTAGCATAGCTAAAGGACCATCAGCTGCTAAAGTAGTTGAACCCCTGTTTATGTTGCTGACAAGACAAGAATTTGGGCCAGATGGACAACATAGTGCATTGCAGGTTTTGGTAAATATCTTAGAACATCCTCAATGTCGTGCTGATTACACATTGACTTCTCACCAAGCTATTGAACCTCTTATCCCTTTGCTTGATTCTCCAATATCAGCAGTGCAACAGTTGGCTGCTGAGCTTCTCTCTCATCTACTTTTAGAAGAACACCTACAGAAAGATCCAGTGACGCAACAGGTAATTGGCCCTCTTATACGAGTTCTTGGCTCTGGTATACATATATTGCAGCAGAGAGCTGTAAAGGCCCTGGTCAGTATTGCATTGATATGGCCAAATGAAATTGCAAAAGAGGGGGGTGTTATTGAAATTTCAAAAGTTATATTGCAAGCTGATCCTTCTATTCCTCATGCTTTGTGGGAGTCTGCTGCTTCTGTTTTGGCTAGTATTCTGCAATTTAGCTCTGAATACTACCTGGAAGTTCCAGTTGCTGTTTTGGTTAGGCTGCTTCGATCTGGCTTAGAAAGCACAGTTGTTGGTGCATTAAATGCTCTTCTTGTGTTGGAAAGTGATGATGGAACCAGTGCCGAAGCAATGGCTGAAAGTGGTGCTATAGAGGCTCTCTTAGAGCTCCTAAGATCTCATCAGTGTGAGGAAACTGCTGCAAGACTCTTAGAAGCATTGCTGAACAATGTAAAGATCAGAGAAACGAAAGTTACTAAATCAGCCATCTTACCATTATCCCATTATCTTCTGGACCCACAAACCCAAGCACAACAAGCAAGGTTCTTAGCAACTTTGGCACTTGGTGATCTATTTCAGAATGAGGGTCTTGCTAGGACAAGTGATGCAGTTTCAGCTTGTCGTGCTTTAGTGAATGTGCTTGAAGACCAACCAACTGAAGAAATGAAAGTTGTAGCCATATGTGCTCTGCAAAACCTTGTGATGTACAGTCGATCAAATAAAAGAGCAGTTGCTGAGGCTGGTGGGGTTCAGGTTATACTGGATCTGATAGGTTCAAGTGATCCTGAAACATCTGTTCAGGCTGCCATGTTTATTAAACTTCTATTTTCAAATCATACCATTCAAGAGTATGCTTCTAGTGAAACTGTCAGAGCAATAACTGGTGAGTTATATTCTTATTGTGCAGTGTTTTTATTCTGAACTGTTACTGTATATCTTATCCTCATTTTCTCCCCATATATAGAATGGTGTATTTGTTACTTTTCACGTGGCCATTTCTGATGCTGGTTTCCTTGTTCTTGAACCTATTAGATTCTCACAGTAAAGCAATTTACTTTGCTTTGATAAGCAGACGGATAACTTGATTTCCAAAATATTTTTCAAATAAAGAAAACAAAAAATATTACACTTGAATTTAATACTTCTTTTGACACCATAGCAGAGCTGATTTTTTTTATTATTTATTAGTCATAAAACCAGCACTTTTGGGAAAGAACAAATGAATAGTAAGTAAAACTTGTGGCTTGTACACTTAATTGCTTCAGAAGTTGTACAGCTCAAGAGCTTGACTCTTAATTGTGCTATAATCTCTTCTAGCTAAAATAAGCCCCTAGTCTTCTGTAAATATTCATTAGTGTATCTGAAGTATAGGTTGAAAATTTGAAAGACCAAGTTAATTATAGATAAAGTTACTGTTTCTAATTTCAATTCATTGGTGTGTTGATTCTGTGTTTGACAATATGTTGCTTCACCATGCTAACCTCTTTTGTATGTAAATATGGCCTAACTTTTTTTTTTTCTTTTAGCTGCTATTGAAAAGGACTTATGGGCTACTGGAACTGTGAACGATGAGTATCTTAAAGCCTTGAATTCTCTATTTAGCAACTTCCCAAGATTGAGAGCAACTGAACCAGCAACACTCAGCATTCCCCATCTGGTTACGTCCTTAAAGACAGGATCTGAGGCTACTCAGGAAGCTGCCTTGGATGCACTTTTTCTGCTTAGGCAAGCTTGGTCAGCATGTCCAGCAGAAGTATCAAGAGCTCAGTCAATAGCAGCTGCAGATGCGATTCCTTTGCTGCAATACTTAATCCAGTCTGGCCCACCTGGCTTTCAGGAGAAGGCAGAATTTTTATTGCAGTGTTTGCCAGGAACATTGGTGGTGATCATCAAGCGTGGTAACAATATGAAGCAATCTGTTGGAAACCCAAGTGTTTTTTGCAAGCTTACACTTGGAAACACTCCTCCAAGGCAAACCAAGGTATTTTTAATAATTTTCTCCTCTAATGCACTATGATTAGCTGAAATGGGTGAGCTGCTTGTTTTATATGATACAACATATAATATGATTGTATCTCCATGTCAATCTTTAACAAATGCCCAATAAAATAATGTTATCTGCTATGTCCATGTGGAAATTATGTCAATATTAGAAAATGCCCAATTAGGATTAGGCGTTTATAGCTGCTACGTCGACAACATACAGTTGACTATTTACATATTCTGCTGTAGTTCTGTTGCCAGACTTTAGAATCCAGATTCACTGAAATTGATTTCTTCTCTCTTTTAGAAGTAGCTTCCGACTTTAACGGTGATTTGTTACAATATTGATATGAATGTGTTTGATCGTTACTAGTACCTGTCAAGAGCCATGCCCCCTTCAATTTCTTTTTTATTTCTATTTTCAAACATAAGGAACAAGGGTTTGCAGCCTGAATATGTGGTTGTCATCATATTATACGATTCCAGGAACATCATGTTTTCTTCTTAATAGACACAAAATGTATTTTGCTTTGATTTCCTCCTCGGAAAGTGAATGTGCTGAACTGCTAATTATCATGAGAATGTGCTGTTCAGGTGGTCTCAACTGGCCCGAATCCTGAGTGGGATGAGAGCTTTACATGGTCCTTTGAGAGTCCTCCAAAAGGCCAGAAGCTTCACATTTCTTGCAAAAACAAGAGCAAAATGGGAAAGGTAATTGCGGGAAAATTGGACTAGTAAATGCAGTCTATGCATCTTCAATTGTTTTGCTTTTACACTTACGCTTAACCCCTCCATTTTTTTTAATCTGTTGCAGAGTTCATTTGGGAAAGTGACAATCCAGATTGATCGGGTAGTGATGCTAGGAGCAGTATCTGGAGAGTACACACTACTGCCGGAAAGTAAAAGTGGTCCCTCGAGGAATTTAGAAATAGAATTTCAGTGGTCTAACAAGTGATGCCCTTTTCCGTCTTAATTGTCAAGAACTCAAGATGCGTGGTTCAAAAGAATTTTTGTCTAAATTTTGTATTATTTATCTTGCTAGTGTACATAGCCACAGCTATATTTGTTTCTTGGTCTATAGTCCCAAACAAATTCTTTTAAAATAATATTCTTTTGGACCTATAAAAAAAATAATATTCTTTTTGTAACTTCTTGATCCTCTGTTTCCCAGGCCTGCCTCGAATCTTGTATGATTAAATAATACACATGATTCTTTATCTTTTTTTTAAACAAATTATCCGGGTCTTTTATTTAAAAATTTCAAGGTAAAGTATGTTTGATATCCTAATTTATTTTAAAAAAAGGTATTTGTAGTTCTTAAATATTTTTTTCTTTTATTTTGTCAAAATCTTTTATCTTCTTTTGTTAGTACTATTAGTCCTTATCGTTTGATATAATTATTGAGTATTTGGTGATACATGTGTTTAAAGTTAACAAAATATTTAACAAAATATTTGTTTATTTGATATTGGTGACAATCAACACATTTATTAATTTTATTTAAGAATTTGAAAATAATATTTATGTTTGAAAGACATGTGTCACTAAATTATCACTTGATAATTATGATAATTGGTAGGAATTAATAATACTAATAAAAAAAATGAAGGATGTTGATTTGACTAAAAAATGTTTAGAGATTATAAATATTTTTCTAAAAAAGATTAGGAACCTTAAGTGTACTTAACTCAAATTTGAATGTAGCTTTATTTTTTAAATTTGGCTTAATGTAATTTTTTATTAATTTAAAATTAACACAATTAATAATTTTAAATAATAATAATAAAATAATATTTAATGTCATCTAAATAACATTCAAGACGTGTTGCCACTCCTATTATTTTCAAGAGTCATCATTCCAGAAATTAAGAATCATTATTTCGAGAAAGAGAAAATTTATTTATTATAAATATTTCTATTATATCCATATCTTTTTAAAACTTAATTATTTATTTTATTAAATGATATAATAAGAGTAATATGACATTTTTATTAAATTTTTAATTATTTTTCAATTAAATATCTTAAAAAGAGTAATGTGATTTCTTTACTGTGGTAAAAATGTTTTTGTCACCTTTGTGACTGGAAAAATTGGTTTAGATTTCCACCTCTCCTATGCAAAAGTTTTGGTGGAAAAGTAAACACATTCCTAGAAGATATTGGTGGAAAAGTAAACACACATTCTTGGAAAATCTTCTGTTTTGGAATATTATTTTTTAAAATGCTACAAAAACGTGGAAAAGAAAGTTTTTCAATTTGTTTTGAATGTTTTCTATTTTTATTTTCAGAAAAAATAATAAAAATATATTTGGATTATAGTTTATAAATTTTTTTGAATATTTTTAAAAATTAATTAAATACAGAAAATAAAAAAAAGTTATTTTTAGTATTTTCAAAAATCAAAACTATGTAAAAATTTAATAATAATATCAAAATATAACTATATATATATATATATATATATTAAATTTTATATAGATATTTTATAATATTTTTACTAAAATTGATTAACTTTAACAATTCTATCTTTTAAAGTTAGAAAATATCAAGTGAGCGTAAATATATTTTCTAAATATTAAAAATTTAAAGTTAAAAATTATTTTCAGAAAATGAAAATAAATTATTTTTTTTAAACCAAACACCCCTAACATTCCAAGGAAAGTAAAAATTTTCTACCACCAAGGTTTTTTGTTAAATCTTGAAGCTTAATAAATGAAAACAAATTGGATCAATGAAACAAATGTAATCATAACAATCATAAATACATAACATCACAATTTAATGAAAATAAATAGTGACAGGATAAAAAATAAATATTTATTAAATTTTAAAATATTTATTGAAAAAAATTCAATTAGTTTTTTAGAATAAAAAGCATTTATTTTTTTTTCTTGAAGCATTTTATTAAACTTTTTTAATCCATAAGTTAAGTTAACTTGTACATAAGTTAAGTTTGTTGAAGCTCTTTCATCTTTCAAGATAAATTATGAGAGATTGTACAAATTAGTTTATGTATAAATAATCTTAATTTATAAAATAAATATTTTCTTTTTTAAGAGTATTTTTATATAAGTTTATCTAAATCTATCTTTATTGGTTTGAACATAATTTCACACGTGTAATTAACAAAGTAATGGTTTTTAATAGTTATAATAATATTTGCAGTAAAAAAATTGTTATAGTAATATTTAAAATTTATAAAAATTTCTAACTATTTAGTTTTTGTGTTCGATTTCTCTCATTTTGCTTGATGGGTCTGAAAATTATTAGGTGGGGTTTTGTTATCTTATGTTTCCATCAATATAGAGAAATCAAATAATTCCATTAAAGATGAAAATATTTAAGGTGTTATTTCCATACAAAATAAATACATTAAAAAATTGGTTTATTTTGATAAAAAAACTGAAGTGGGTCGAGCTTGTTGCAAAATCTAGGACGTTTTGATTAAAGTATATTGATTTAGGGCTTGTATAGGTAAGCAATTTTAGAAGTAAAAAAAAAAAGTTACAAAAATTTTTCATAAGCATTTTATAAATGATGGAGGGATTTTTTTAAAACTAATTTTAGTTAATATATAAAAATTATCTTACATAAATTTTCTAAAATAATAGGAAACTTTTTTAAAAATTAGCTTATAAAAAGTCTCGAATCATTTAAAAAATTTATGAAAAAACTGATTTAATTTTTTTCCCCCTAAAAGAGCTTTTAGGGAAAATATTCTAATTGACCCTTATAAAAATATTATGTAATTTCATCTGTTTTTTGAAGAATATTTTGTTTTTGCTAAATTTTAACTAGTTTGGGGTATTAGCATAAATTTTGGAAAAGAATTTTTAAAAAAAATATTTTTATAATATAAAAAAGTAAACTATGTTTTGTGTTCCTATAAAATATGAAAATATTAATTCTTTTTTTAAAAAAGAATTATATTAATTTGATACCTCTAAAATTTAAACCTATTATTCTAAATTTTCATTGGTCAATAAAATTCAATAGACTTGTGACAATAAATTTAGATAAATTAACATTTATATTCATTTCAACTTTCTTTTGTTGAAAAACCAGTTTTATTCAATTAAAAAGTTATTGAAAGGATATATAGTGGCATTCACATGACCATTTAACAAAGTTACATACATGACTTTTACAAAAATATGTTTAAATTTTTTAGAGTGACCAAATTAAATAATTAATACAAAAATTCTGTAGGAATGAATTTAATATTGCATATTGTATTGGGATCTAGGACATATTTACCTATAAAAGATTATAGTTTATGATTATTTTCAAAGTCTTTTTTTTTTTTTTGCTTTTAAACTTTTTTATACTATTTTATATTTAAATTTTTTTATTATATCAAAAGATTAATTATTTTAATAAACTTACCTAAATAAAAAATATTATAATTATAATTATTATATTTATATCTATTATAAATATATTAATCATTAAAATAATTTAATTTTTTCATCATAGCATACACACTCTTAGATAATTCATCGATAGATAATCTTCAATCGATTAAGGTGCACGGAATAAAATGATAGGAATTGAGCATGAAAAACTGAAAATGAACTATTATAATTTTAAATATTATAGTGTAGTGACAGTTAAAAATGCAGTTAGTGTAAAAATTTATGTTACTAATTAATAAAGTTAATTTTGAATGAATTATTGTGGTTGAATGTGGGTTTAAAAATCTTAAACTCTAAATATTTACAGTGAAAATATATACCCATTAAACATAGATTAATTATTTAATTGCGTATGACGTATACGTATGTCCAAGTCAATACATATTAGTTTGTGACAAATTGTAATTATCATTACGTTAAAATTATAAACAAAGTAGATTTTAAATGAAAAAAGAAAATCAAATTGACCTAAATTTAAAACATAAAAAATAAATTAATTTTTAAAAGCTAAGGCCAAATTAAATCTTAAAAAAAAAATAAAAATAAAGTACCAGCTTTGTAATTTCACATACACATACATGAATTATATATCTTGTGAGAAGTTATACGGATTAACAAATAAATATTAATTATTAACTCTTATATCACTTGTCAAGATTACGACGCACAATTTGTGATTTTTTTAATCAAAATTACAACTCTTTTAAAGTTATATAATTTGATCTCTCCTTTTATATACATATAAGCTTAAATATAGTTTTATGTTTTTAGTGCTTGTAATTTATTATATTTTTGTTTTTTTTTTTGCTATCTACTTATATAATATGATATATGACTTCAAAGAGGCTGAATAATTAAGATAGAGTGTGTGTGAGAATGTTAAAAAAATACATTATTTAAATAAGAGTGTAATACTTATGTTTTTTTTTTTTTCTTTTGAAAGGCAAATGTAACACTTCTATACTAACAATTTAAAAGAATTTTACATAAGTATTTTTTTCCTTTGAATATTGATTATATGTACAATCAAATTATATTTTAAATAAATTTTTGTTTGAGTAAATTTGTTAAAAAGTGGTTTAAAAATCATTAATCTTATTTAAATACAAAAAAAAAGATTTCATAGATTAAAAAAAGTATAAAAACAACAAAAAAATAAAATAAACTATTGAAAAATAAGGATAAATTATAAATTTTCAGCTTCTTAAGCATAATTTTTTTATAGAAAGTTTTTTATTTTATATATTTAAGCTGAGTTTCGCTCATATTCAATGGTGGATTATTGTTGGTGGGCCCAATTTTTTAAAGTTTTTATATCTATAATTTTGATTCTTGACGATTAAGTTTTAATAACAAAGTAAATAATATGTACCAAGAATATGTGAAAGTTGTGTGTTGGCCAAAACTAAATATTTAGTCCATAATCCACTTAATTTTTTTAATAAACATTAAATGAAATATGAATACAAATTTTTAGTATAAAAGTATTATGTAGTTTTGCATTCGAAATTTTTAGTCAAAATCCTTTCCTGCTAAACTTATTTTCAAAACAACTTACAATCTAAAACATATTAAAATTAAGATTATAATATTTCTCAAACATCCTCGTATAATTTGAAAATGATCAAGTTAAGCCTAAGTAATTTATAATAGTTATGAAGCTATTTTTGGATTTAAATTTTTAAACAAGTCATAATTATAAGTTGATAGTCAAAAGTAATGGTGTAAGGATGGTTTAAGATGATATCATGTATTAATTCTACATTGAGAATTTGGAGAAACAAAAAATTGTGGTGCAAAATGACTAATTGGTTTAGGATTGGAACTTCGTACCTTAGCGTTAATTCTTTTCTTGAGGTTACTAATCTATATTTTTTTTTAACATTCTTTGCTTACATCGTTCCATCAATGAGAGATTGTTAACCTTAGAGACATAGTATAGTTATGAAAATGATTAGCCATGAGAGACACTTAGTCCTCCAAATTTTCAAGGTTTGTGAGAGCACAACGAATACCACATGATGTGTAGTGTTGTTTCAGTTAGTGAATCCTACCTTTGATTGAATCTTTCATAATAAAGAAAATAAATTTAATTATTTAAGTCAAATATAATACAATAAAAATCAATATGAAGTTAGTGTTATGATTTGTAACTAATAGTAATGATTTAATGATGACTTAAGAAGGATGATATCATGTATACTATTAATAAAAGAAATTTCCTTTTTAATGTTTACTTCTTAAAATATCTATTTTATTCTTATATCTATTTGAAAATTAAAAAATAAACTATCTTGTCAAAAGAAGGATTTTAACCCACGACCTCTACTTCCTAAACGTAAACTTTATCACTGGATCAATCATATGATTAAAAGTACTTTAAAATATTTATATCACACATACATAATTGTTTTACTATCAATAATATATATATATATATATATATATCTATATCTATATATATATATATATATATATATAGAGTGAGAATAAGACGTTTTAGTGTTCACATTTTATAACTATTTTACCATGCTAAACAATTTATGACTTCTCTCACATTAATGAATGCACATCTTCACAAGTTTTACCTTACCAGAAATCAACATTTCTTAAACATCATTGATATCTTTAACAAAAATGCGAATATACATGCACAACAATCTATTTAATTCTATTCAAACTTTCCTTTCTCTCAATTTTCTCAAATTCATGGTAAATCTTACATTTCGTTGATAATTTGATATGTTTCTATCATGTTAATATAAACAAAGAAACATACTAAACTAAAATTATTGTACACAAAATGCACGATGAATTATTTATACGCTATCATGTTATTAAAAAATATTAAATTAAACTTCTAAAATTGTTATACATATCAAAATAGAAATGTAAATATACAAACGCGACAACTCCTATATTTAACTATAATGAAAATGGAGAATAATTTGATCACCATCGCTTAGCTTCCCATAGTCTAAGTATAAGTTTTAAAGTTAGATTAAACCTTCAAACGTTTTTCCTAACCATTATAAACATGACTTGTTTTTATGGCTAGATATGACAATAGGATAAATATATAGTTCTCCAATCTTGATCGTAATAAAAATAATATTTTATATCCATCCCAATCCTTATTCAAGGTTAAGTATATTTAATTTGTCTTTTTGCTTGACAACTAAAATAATTATTATTTTATAATAATATATTTGTATGCAATTTTTAACTAATTTTAAATGTAAAACTAATTTTAGTTGTCATAAACTTGAATAAGTAAAATCATGAATGATTTATAACATTTTTTTTGTGAAGATTTAGAACATAATTCAACCTATTACTGTAAAAAAAAAGGTCAGGTCTCATGAAAATATTAAATATAAAAGAAAATATAATGGGGGATGATAACACATTTACACTCTCAATTATGCTTTGAAATCTATGTCTTGAATCATGTTTATATAAAACTAATACAAACCCCTATATACACATTGATTACTTAATTGTTTGGATAATTTTGTTAAAAATTATGTGAAGAATAAAAATTAATGTATTTTAAAATTAAACCAGGAAAAAAAAAATAGGTACTACAAATGATACAAAATATTTTTTATGCATGAGTTACTTAATTGATAGAACATTTTTATTAAAAATATTTTTGGAGAAAACATTAAAAAATATTTAGAATATCAAAATATGTAATTTTATAATTAAAGGAAAAAATCGAGGATAATACTTCATAGATTTCTACAAAGTTTAACGACATGTGACCCTATATAATCTCGCATAAATTATATTTTATCCTATATGCGATAATTGCTTGTCCACATGTTATTTAATAAAAAGTCAACACTATTATATAAATATTAATTAATATAAACTTTAGTATAATTTTTAAATATAAATTTAAAATTTTGTAATAAATATATAAATAATTAGATTTAAATTATTTTTTCACTTTAGAAATTCCAACCACATAATTAAATATGATATGTTTTCAATAAATTGATTTTAAAAAAATAAAATAATTTTATAAATTCTAAAGTATAAATAAATATGTTTATATATTTAATATGTAATTGCATTTAATATTTTCAAAAATAAAAATTTAATGTCATAATTTTAATATCTATAATAGTGTTAAATGATAAAATTAATTTTGACATATTATTGTATATGTATAAAAATAATTATATTATTATATAAATAAAAATAAATAAAATTTACAAATATAAAGTTATTAAACATAAAGTTAGTATATTATTTTTAACGATAGATTATATATTAAGGAGTTTTGAAAATGTTATAAAGATTTCTGTCTGGCATCCCTATGATTGGCGAGTGGCGACATAATTGGAGAAGGCATAATAAGAGAGAACGCCACAAAGGGAACAACAAATCACCGCTCACAAATCAGAATTGTTTCTTCCATGACTCACCACACATTGTCGTAAAAGGAAAGCAATATAAGGGCGTTTTATTCTAAAGCACGTTTCCATTCCTAATTAATCATCATTTACAATGATCACTTATGACTTATTCCAAACACTAATGATATCAGTTTAATTCCACCCCCAACAGAATGCACTAGTGTTTTATTTTATCCATCCACACACTCACTCACACCATGCTTCCACTAATTTCAACTAAGACTTGCTTTATCAGTTAGAAACCAAAGCAGTGTCAGATCTCGATCTCCATGCCGTGGCGCTTCTTCTTCTTCTTCTTCTTCTTCTTCTTCTTCTCCGAGCTAACGCCTCGCGCAATGCCAGTTTCCATAACGTTTTCCACGCGCCTTCTTCACCGCTTCGCCGACGAAATGAAACCGGTTCAGTCTCCGCCCGCCGACTGGCCGGACCGCCGGACCATGCGCTACTACCAGATGCTTCTCACCGGCGACTTTCTCAGGCGCAAGATTAAACTCGGACCCGCTCGCTACCAGCTCCTCTTTCCTTCTCACGGTACCAAAACGATCTCGCTCGGCAACGACTTCGGCTGGTCATAATACAAATCCTTCTTCTCTTTTCTCATCGCACCTTGTTTTCAATCTCATGGTTTATCTTTCGTGATTTTAGGTTACATTATACGTGGATTGATTTAGGAACACCGAGTACTTCGTTTCTCGTCGCGTTGGACGCAGGCAGTGATCTACTTTGGGTTCCGTGTGATTGCGTGCAGTGCGCTCCATTGTCATCTACTTACTATTCAAATCTGGTATGAATATCATACCTAATCTCTCTCTCTCTCTCTCTCTCTCTCTCTCTCTTTCTTGTTATCTCGCTATGTGAAGTAAACTATGCTTAACCGTAACATGCTGTCACATTTGTTCTTGAAACTAATGAAATTTAGAATAAGTCCATGAAATTTCTAGTTGTTTCATATTGACGTTTTGGTCCCTAAACACATAATTTAAAGTCGCATTTTTTTTAACTTTCTGACTAGGCTATGCACTTTTAGGAACTAAGTTGTTGGTTTACTCTACTATGTAAAATAATACGATAGCTGATTGTATTGGCTTGTTTTTTGATTGTTTAGATTTAAAAATTAGTCAATCATGTGAATTGCGAATCCTTGATTGGATAAGGTTTCAATTCAAGTGCAATGTGACACAAACAAAAACATGGCACTTTTCTGGGTGCAATGGTTCAACGAGGTTTACAGTCTATAACAGGTTTAGCACTTATTTCCAGTAATTGATTGGCAGGTGCTCCTTCACATATGGGGCATCTATTATGCAGGATAGAGATCTGAGTGAGTATAGTCCGTCTCGGTCATTTTCCAGTAAGCGTCTGTCTTGCAGTCATCGGTTGTGTGATAAGGGTTCAAATTGTAAAAGTTCCCAGCAGCAGTGTCCGTACATCGTTAGTTACTTGTCGGAGAACACATCGAGTTCTGGATTGTTAGTTGAGGACATACTGCATCTTCAGTCAGGCGGAAGTATATCAAACTCATCTGTTCAGGCTCCAGTTGTTCTTGGGTGTGGCCAGCTTCCCTGTCCTCGTCACTTCAACATCACTTTGCCTGATGACTTTTTTTTTTTTTTTTCCTTTTCCAATAAGCTAGTTTCCTGGTTTTTCTCTGATGTCAGTTTTGTTGAATGCAGGTGTGGTATGAAGCAAAGTGGTGGTTATTTAGATGGGGTGGCTCCAGATGGCCTATTAGGTTTGGGACCTGGGGAGAGTTCAGTTCCAAGTTTTCTTGCTAAAGCAGGCTTAATCCATGATTCTTTTTCCTTGTGCTTTAATGAAGATGATTCTGGTAGAATGTTTTTTGGGGACCAGGGACCAACCGTCCAACAGTCTACTTCATTCTTGCCTTTGGATGGATTATAGTATGGAATTCTGTACTTTAAATTAGTTTACAATGTTTCACTGAACTAAAATACTTCAGGAAATATCATCATGCTAATTATGATAAAATTTCGTGGTCAGTTCAACCTACATTGTTGGAGTGGAGTCATGTTGTATTGGGAATTCTTGTCTTAAAATGACAAGTTTTAAAGCACAGGTTGATAGTGGGACGTCTTTTACATTTCTTCCTGGCCATGCATATGGAACAATAGCCGAGGAGGTACTTTAGTTTTCTGAATTCCATCATTGTAAATTTCTTCTCAGTCTTTTAGTATGATTTTTTTTTGTGTGATAGTTTGATCAACAAGTAAATGGTTCAAGATCTAGCTTTGAAGGATCTCCTTGGGAGTATTGTTATGTACCCAGGTGGGTTTTCTTGATAGATCTCTGTCTGTCTCTCTTACCTGTATGGCTGTATTCATGTCTCTTTTGGTGCATGATTTCCTAAATGCAAGCATTTTCTGGTCCCTTTGATGACTTTATATATTTTTTGTTCTTTTTTGTCACAGCTCGCAAGAGTTGCCAAAGATTCCCAGCTTAACTCTCATGTTCCCACAGAATAACAGTTTTGTGGTCTATGATCCTGTGTTTGTATTCTATGGCAATGAGGTGGGTATGAATTAAGTGACCCTGGACTAAAATTTTTACGTTAGACTTAACTATGTTATAAGAGGACTCATTATAAGAATAATTTCAATTCTTTCTATAACATTTTCTTGCTAATCCTCCTACTTAAATAAGGTATTGAATGCTTTTTATGTTTTTAAGAAATCAAATAATTTATTTTTTCAGTTATTGCTATCTTTATAAAGTGTTAAAAGGATTAATAAGAGGACATCTCAGTATTCTTAATGTAAATATCAAGTGATTATTATTTGAAGCAAATTTCAGTTGAGAAGTACTGCCCTTTTGTAATCCATGAGAAAATAAGTACCTCTACCTCCTAGTGTTCGTAAGCTGCAGTGCATGAGTTTTTTGGAAAATTAAATTGCAACAATTTTTGGTTATATTATTTTCTTAGGTGTTGCGACAGTTTGTGCCTTGTGAAAATAATTACTAGTAAATATTATGTTTCCTGGGGATGGATTGCATCCATTGAACATGTTAATAGAAAGTATTATCAAAGTCGGCTATAACTGCTTGCAGAAGAAGGGAAATGAAAACGACAAATTAGTAAATTTTAATTTACTGTAATAGTTATAACTAAATTAGGTGGATCGGTCCTTTTTGTGCAGGGAGTCAGTGGATTTTGTTTAGCCATACAGCCAACTGAAGGGGATATGGGAACAATTGGGCGTAAGTGTGCATATTTTCCTTGTCAAAGTCTACTAGTTGCCAGAACTCTGGAATATGGTATTAATTTTGAAAGTATGCTTTAATCTTAACAAAACTAATATAATCTTTTGGCAGAGAACTTCATGACAGGATACCGTTTGGTATTTGATAGGGAAAACAAGAAGCTAGCGTGGTCACGCTCAAATTGTGAGTCATATTACTTTGAATTTATGAGCAAATATATTTTAGCTCTAGTTCTAATAATTCTACTTTGGTAATGAAGCAGACTTCTTGGTCTTCTTAGCCATAGCCCATAGATGCCTGAAGATTTGCAAAGGGTTTTTTCTACCTTAACTTTTCCTCTTTATTCGTTTTGCTTATACACTGTGTATATGCATCTGTAGGTCAGGATCTGAGTCTTGGTAAGAGGATGCCTCTCTCTCCAAACGAGACATCATCAAACCCATTGCCTACAGATGAACAGCAAAGAACGAACGGGCATGCAGTTGCTCCAGCTGTTGCTGGAAGAGCTCCCCACAAACCTTCGACTGCTTCATCTCGGATGATTTCATCGTGCTGGGTACATTGGCACTGCTATTTATTTCTTCTACTTGCCTTTTGCTGAGACCGTCTCATTCTTATTCTTATGTATGATAGCTTTACATGTATATTATCCAAATCTGTATCCATTTTGTCCTCCTAGTAGCTTTGTAAGTATTTTAGATCTTACACCATCCAATGCTGTTATTTTTTAACCGTGCCAGCATGTTAGATTCGTGACACTTGTACTGGACCATTTATTTATCTATTAACCCCGTGCAGTAATTTTTGGTTTTCAGTTTTGAAATTAATAAAAATAAAAACTATTTTAAGTTTTCACATTGTTAAAAACATGGTTTTGGTTTCTAAATTTAAAATATTGTTTTTAAATCTTAATAAAATAGAACCTTTTCTCTATAGAGACAGAAAATTGATAGTGATAGAAGTTGGAGGTGACAGTCGATTGAGGTGGCGGTCAGAGGTTGCAATCGGTCGGATAGAGGTGACGGTAAGTGACTATTGGTTGGAAATGGTGGCAGGTGATGATCATTCGGAGGTTGTTGTGGCCGGTGACATTAGTTGGAGGTGGGGTTGATGATTGTTGGCCGAAGATGGTGTCTGGTGACACCATCGGTTGGAGGTGGCATCCAGTGACTGTCGATCGGAGGTGATGACTAGTGATTGTCATTCGGAGGTGGCAGCTAGTGACCGTCATTTGGAGGTGTGACCAATGAACATTGGTCGAAAGTGGCGGTTGGTGACCGTCGATCAAAGGTGGTGGTTAGTGACCGTCAGTCAAATGTGATGGTTAATGATAACAAATGATATTGTCAAGTGATGAACTTGAATAAAACAAAAAATATGAAAATCAAATTTTATTATTTTGAAATTGAGTGAAAACTATTTTGAAAATAAGTAAAAAGCCAAAATAGAATAATTTTTACCGAATACATTTTTATTTTCAAAATATATTTCAAAACAAAAAATCAGAATCACCCTAAACAAGGTAAGGTATGCATGTTACTTTGTTGGTTTTATTTGAAATTCTATGGGACGTTTAATTTTTAAAACAATATTATTTTGTTGAACATATTTATCAAGTTTCATATATTTTGAAATTTTATAGATATGTTATTATTTAATAATGAATATTATATATTTTTAAATATTATTTATATGTTAAAATTAAGTGGTGTGATGAAATGCTAAACAATTTTGAGATTGTATGAAAATTTTCATACTTAATCTAATTAATAAAAATATAAATTTCAATGGGTGAATTGATAAAACTTTTATTTTGCATAAAGTTATTGAATGTGTAAGTTAACCAAGTTTGATATTACAAAACTTGCTAAAGAATTTATTAAAACCTGGTGTACACCATTAATTCTCCAAAAATTCATAAACAAAAATATAATGTCAAAAGTATTTTATTATCATATTTAAAAATATCTTAATTATCATTTAACTTTTCTTTAAGATTATTATAAAGTTATTACCATTATCATTGTCATGATTACATATCTATCACACTATGCAATTATTTTTGCCACCATTATGAACATTACAACAACCATAATTATCACTAACAAAACCTCTTGTTAACCCTAACAACATGATCATAACTATCACTATGGCAAAAAGAGTACTGGTGATACTAACAACAATGACGATGATAATGATAATTATGATGATTTTAATTGTCAGTATTAATGTCATAATCACTGACACTACTACAATGATTGTCATCACCATTTATTGTTGTTACCATCACCACCATCAATTGTCACATGGTGACAAGACGAGGGTAGCAATATCGACGGTAGTAATAATTAAGGATGTGGTTAATGATGATGGTAGTAGTGATGATAGTCTTGTGAAAATGGTAATAACTAAGGTGTTTGTGGCATTGTTGGGTGCAATTTTAGGTCTAAAATTAGTTCAAATCAAACTAAAAAAACTAGTACAATGCGATTTATTTTAATTTAGACTAATTATAACATCTAAATCAAATCAAATTAATCTTTAGCAACTTGGTTTGATTTGACTTTTACAGTTTCAAAATTTTATTACTAAGTATTTTAAAAAATATTTTGAAAAAGTTTATTGTCAAGACCATAACTAAAAAAAATTTAAAATTTGAAATCATATTATCTCTTGTTCTTTCACACAAATTTTACATGGAAACTTGTTATGAATATACCCTTAAAAAAATATTTTTACATGTTTAAAAAATATATAATTTCTTCTATATTTATATTCAATAAAACTTCGTAAAATTGTAAAAAAAAACTTAACACAAGAAAAAAATATTTTTATACATTACAAAATATAACAAATCTACATAATCTATTATGAAAGAAAATTTTCACTATTCGAAAAATAAATATGTATAAAAAATTATTTATTTATAAAGGAAGAATAATTTGACACCTGAAAATGATTATTTAATTTATTTTTATCATATTAAATGAAATATAATAATAATTTTATACTTTATTAATTGATATCTAAATAAATATGTATAACAAATTATTTATTTATAAAATAAGTAATTAAGAAAAAATCAAAGTAATTTCTATTTTATACTATTTTTTTATTTCCTATAATAATCAATGGTGTGCAATTGGGTTTGACGTGGTCTCAATATGTCAAACTATAAACCAATCAATTAACAAGGTTTAAAAATGAGAAAAAATCAAACAACTTCAAATTAAATTTTTTTTTACTTTTAATTTTAATTAAGTTTGGTTCAATTTTAAATATCTCTAATAATTACAATGAATGTCATAGTTATGAACTAAGAATAATATTAAATAAAAATAAGTGATAACATATTTTAATGTGATAATTAAAATATTTTTAAAATATAATTCTTTAGTTGATTAAACTTTGTAGATTTGGTTTTTTAATCCAAACAGCCTATTTTGATTGGATGCATCTTTTAATAAATTCTCACTCTTAGAATAAGACTTTTTTTTTTCATGGGATACAGTCCTGTATTTATAAAAACAACGCTTTAAAAATTATATAAAAGATAATTTTTAATTATTTTATAATGTAAAAGTTTATAGCAAGAATGCATCTCATTTAAAATGAAAATCGTTTGCAATTTACATACATTTAAATTCACCAAGAAAAATGTAAATTCTGTCCATTAATCTCATTAATAAATATATTTTTAATAAAAATAAAAGTAATGGACCAAATTTACATTAATAAAAGTAATGGATCAAATTTTCACTACCCAATTAATAACCTACGAAAATTATTTATAAAATACTTTACTTTTATGTATATAGTTTATAATTTATTATTTTTATTTTTAGAGATTTTTGAAAAATAAATTATTTCTCAAATAAAATAAAATAAAAAAGATATGAGACATACCTTCTATTTAGTCCTGTCGTCATTATTATTGTTTTTTTACACTATTGAATGTCACTATGACAGTATATTTGACTATAAGTCAGCTGAAGTTTGACTTATATTCATTATTAAGCTACAACAAAACAATTCATTCATTGAACTATTAGTTGGCAAAATAAAATGAATTCATTGGACTTGTATTCATTAATTAATATGCCACCATGTTACATATAAGATGTTAGCTTGTATCATTCCACCTTCACCAATGATGTAGCCAAGGTCTTCTTTCTGACTTTCAAGGTAGCCAAGACGGGTCATGAAATAAATGAATAGTGAGATGCCAAAGATTTTAATAAAATAATTCAAGCACAAAATTAATATATAGTAAAACACTAAAGTTATAGAATGAAATATGATAAATAAAAAAAATTCAATCGTCATACAAAACAGTATATAATTAATTCTTTTTCTCAATAAATAAAGTTTTTGTAAGTTCAAAATTTTGACAATTTCCTATTAACATGTGATTTTTTTTTATATATACTAAAAAGTAAGGTTATTTTTAAACCAATAGGTAATTGAAGGCTAATTTTTTTCTAACATAAAAATTAATATTTAATTTTATATTTTAAATTTATTTTTGCAATAAGGAGACCTCTTTCGTAATAAATAAATAAATACATTAAATTACGTAAACGTAATATAGTAAATTTTAATGTTCACCAAACTTTCTTAGCTAAAGTGTTTTTTTTTTCTTTTAAAAAATTTGAATGGATAAATTGTCTTAGTTAAATGAAAAAAAATGTGATCCATCGATAAATTCTCATAAGTAAATTCATGTGTCTTCTAAAAGAATTATTGACAAGTTGTCTCAACTTATTTAGGTATACTCAAAGTCCTATATCACTTAAGAATCAAGATCATTGGTAGTTTATAAATTTTTTTTTCTTTTAATCGACTCAAGTGTCTTTTCAGGATAAAATTGTGATAGAGATAACAAGTTTGAAAGCGGACAATATCTTAGACATAATGACCTTAATGGAGTTCCCAGAATTGCAATAGGAACATTGCATGCCCCTCTCCCATACCTTAGTCTCAACTGGGGGGCTTCCTTTGGTACACCCAAAGTCTCATATTGCTTAGGAATCGAGACCAAGATTTGTTTATAAAAACCCTCCCCCCTTAACCCACTGAGATGCATTTTCAAGATAAAATTATTATAATAGTATTTGCTCCTATCGACGATCTTGTTGGAGCGAATAGGAAGAGGGAGCTGGAGGATGTTTGTGTTGAAGGCTTCTTCAAGGACTCGATCCCTAGACTTAGTCATGGGGTGTAGGTGATATACTATGGTTGGGGTGGTCAACTAGTTCTCTTCAAGTCCTTGTCTCTAGATGTCGAAAGCCAATATCTGTCTTTGCCATTGTTTTTCTTGGAGTGATCGACGTGATAGAGCTGGTCCCATTCTGCTACTAATTCCTTCACTTGGATGTATCCCAAGGATTACTCTCTGAATTCATCCATTGTCTCCGGACATCGTTTGACAGAGGCTATTGACAAACTTACTTCTTTTTAACATGACTATGATGGAGTGTAGTGCCATATCTAGTTCCAGGTCTATGATCTTAATGGCAATCTTGGACAAGCGGTTTATTAAGCCACACAATGATTTATCGTCTCTTTGTCTAAGGCTAACCAAGGCGACAAAGGTTGTATGGTGAGGTCAACATGTGGCATACTGGACCGTAAGTTTTTTTACCAAAGATTTGAATGAGTCGATGAAGTAAGGAGGTAGTCGAGTCCACCGATTAAAAGCTGGTCCTTTAAGTGAAGTGGGAAACACCTTACAGAAGACTTATCATCATTAGTGTAGAGGTTTACTTGAGTAGGGAAAACCTCTAAGTACTTGTCAAGGATTGATGTCCCATCGTGCGGTCTAGATTCGGGAGCTTTCATCCCAAGGGTAGAGGAATGTCTAGGATGATGTCAATGAAGAAGCCTTCAACATAGACATCCTCCACTATAGGAGATAGGTTGAAGGTAGACTTTCCTAGTCGCACCCCTCGTTTGAGGGCTTAGTGTGTTGTGTTCGATTGCTGTCAATGTTCAACGGTCGTGCTAAATAGTATAGTCGATATAAATGGGATAATCTTGGGTAGTTTCTCGTGTTGAGCTATTGCTTGTGTGGTTATGAGTGTGTTTTGCCTATTTGTTTTCCTTCTTATGTGAGTGTTTGTTATTTAGGGTTTGTAGCTAAGTCTTCATCATTGCATTTTCTTGTTGAAGCGTCTGAATGTTGACTTCATGTTGTTGGTGCATAGCTGTCGAGGCTAGGGATGACAATAAAATTCGCACCTGCGGATACCCGTGGATAAAACCCACGAAAATATCTGCACGGATAGTATAAATGGGTACCCATTTCCTGTGGGTATGAGTTTTTTTCTACCTGCTCCTTAATGGGTGCGAGTACGGGTATCATAGTACTTGTACCCGCTACTCGCTAAACTAAAATTATATATATGTATATATAGTTAAAAAAGATAATATTTTTAGAAAATAAATCAATTTAAAATATTAATTATCAAAATTCATTGATATCAATCTTATTTTTTATGAAAACTTTTTTAGTTAATAAAATTATTTATTATAAAAATGCCGATAATATAAAATAAAGATTTGATTTGTATTAAATATTTCTTATAATATATTATATTAATCTAATTTTAGATCTAATTAATCTTGTAGAAACTAGTATAATTTTATTTTTAGATTTTCCAAAAAATAATTGATTTATTTGATAAAACTTCTTATAAAAAATATTTAACTTTAAAAATTTCATTTTTTTAAAAATATCCATGGGTATTCATGGAGACCCGCGGATATTAAAAAAATCCGTGGGTATTTCTATAACAGGTACCCGACAGGTTTTTAACGGGTAACAGATGATGCGTTTTTGTAGCGGGTCGAGTGACGGGTAACCACTACCCGTGTCCGCCCCGCCCCATTGCCATTCCTAGTCGAGGCTCTATATAACAGTGCTTACCGCCTATAACAACTCCAAGGCAAGCCCATCCCCTGCACAGGAATGTCACACATTTAAAAGCCTTACTGTAGTTAAAGAATAACAAGTGTCATACTTTTTTTCTTACCTCAGTATTTTTTCTCAAGATAAAAAGAAAATGAGTTTTGGCCGATGAGGTTTTAAGAGACACATCTATATGTAAATCAAAATAATATAAAAGCTAGTTATCTCCTATATTTTATTCCTTTCACTATCTAGTACTTACACTATCTTTGCATACTTGACACTCATACACTATTTGCATAACATGGCATTCACTTGCATTACTAGGCACCCAACATCACAAAAACAAACATTCGTCACGATTTGATCTCACATAAAGAAATAAAGAAAATTAATAAATTTAAAAACAAGGCAAATAAAAAGAGTAACATTAATCATAACAATTACAACAATTTCATTACATCAGGCTTTACCCTTTATAAGCCTCAATCTTGGACTCATCAAATTCAGTTACAATATGAACCTCCTTCACCTCAAAACCCACCCCATAAGTAGAGAGGTTGAGGTTGGGGGGCCAAACCTTGACTTGACGAAGAGCCTTTGGAATCCCTCTTCTTAAGCATAAGCAAACAAGTCCCTTATCTCTTTAGCTTTCGAACAACCTGTATTCTCCTTCAGCTAAGGTACCTCAAGAACAAGCACAACACCCTTGTCCTCCTCTGTCTTCTTTTCGTTAAGAGCTCAATCCTGCTCTTCCTTAGCTAGGTCTTTTCTCTTTACCTCATTCACTCGCTCACCCTTCTTATCCTCAAGGTAGTCTTCAATTCCCCAACCTTTGTATCCCATGTGACCTTGTCTTCTTCCAACACTTGTTCTCCTTTAGCCGCTTGCTTACCATCTCCCTTAGGCAAAAACTTGTTAATGGCTGAATATCATATTCCTTTCGGTAAGTGCATCAGTCATGTGCAATATAACCTAGGGAAGTAACAAGGTTGTATCCACAAGGACTTGGGTGAAACTACTAAACTTTCAATACTTTTTACTTGTAATAAATAACAGGAAATATTTTTACTAACACTACTAAATGTAAGATTGAGATAAAAGCATAAATAATTTAAGAGAAAGGTTACATATGATAAAGATTTGGTTGAGTTTTGATTTCACTAAACCGTCACTAAAGTGCATAAATGAATTCATAATCATTGTTTACTACTCATGTTTCCATCACCCATAAAAATACCATAATCTCAACTCCCTCCAAGTAGGGACTAAACTAGTTGAGATTTATATTATCAATTCCTTGCATAACCTAAAGTTAAATAACTTGTATTAAGAAAGGAACTTAACATGGTCAATGAGTTTTACTTTATTCCTAGCAATAAATCCCATTGAGAGCTTATCTCATTTTACAAGTTAAAATCCTTTTTCGATCTCATTCAACAAGTAAAGTTTGCAAAACGTAAAGAAGAAAAGTACAGGGTAAAGAAGAACACTAATATTGAATAGTAAACTTTGATTAAAAGAACAAAATATACACAAGAGTTTTAGGTTGTTACATCAAACTCCAACTAATGAGATGCCTAGCCAACCATGGGGATGGAAAGCATGCTCAATGGATGAGAAGTATAAAAAATGGAAGGAAAATGGGAGAATGGACGGAGAAGGTGGGTCTAG
This sequence comes from Psophocarpus tetragonolobus, assembly GCA_037954015.1. Lineage (NCBI taxonomy): Eukaryota > Viridiplantae > Streptophyta > Magnoliopsida > Fabales > Fabaceae > Psophocarpus > Psophocarpus tetragonolobus. The sequence goes on from CM075694.1 coordinate 44,665,869, forward strand.
AACGTGTCCTAGATCAGAAAGGTGTGTAACATCTTTCTAGATAAAAAACATCTTTATATAGACAACTAGTGCGAAACACCATTACCCAACGGTTAGAAGATGATCGCTGGATGCTTACTCCTTGAGCATTGGGCAGTAACACAACAAAAATAGGAGCTCTCTGCCAACTAACATTGGACACTTGCAATCTAACTGTTGGGCACAATCTTTTACACCACCAAAAATCCAATTTCATCTGACATTTCTTTCTTCTCAAAACCCGTCTTTGTATAAAGAAAAACACAAAATAAAGGTAAAATTTGCATAAAACTTAAGTCTAAGAGTAATTTCCTAATTACAACTATTTTTATGTAAAAAGGATGAAAACAAGACCTTAAATGTGAAAGAATTGGGATAATTGCTCTATTTTGTCTATGTAAAAATAGGTAAGTTAGTTAATTATCAGACATAATATCTTATCTTTAAGAAGCTTTATATCTTCATTTTTACTAGCAAGAGCCAACTCTTATTCTTTGATAGCGGCAACCAACTGCTTGTTATCTTTTGCTGCTGCCTTAAGCTTGTTCTCAACCTCCAATATCTTGTACTTGTAATGACAGATGATGGACAAGGAATGAAGTAGAAATATTTCTGTCGAATCCAAACTACCCTCAGCCCCCTAAATATTCCATCATGCTGATGTCCTGCTTCGACAATAATTGCTTGGAGTTGAAGAATTAAGAACTACTAAGGTTTGCATTCCACAATGAAGGGGTATTAAGAGTCAACTATTCAATGATCCAACCTCTCCACCTTCTCCTTATGACATTGAAAACCATTTGACCTCTCCGATTCTAGGTTTGACTTGTGAAGGAAAGCAAACCCCATAACTATCCTCAACATATAATGTGCTTGAATAACAACAAGAAAAATAAGGTGGAAAGAACCATACTTGGATCTTGCTCCACCTAGCTCGTCTTTGAAGCAGTGATTTTATGTAACTCAGTGCTAATTGGATCAATCAAAGATAACTTGTTTGCCATAGTCAGACTTCACCGACTGCGACCACCTTGGTGCTCTCCCCCATAACTTGGTGACAACCTAAATCGACTCCTTGGTTATGCATCCTTGATCTCCACTGGGGGCTCTCAATCTTTTTTGGGACCTTCATCCTCGACATAAGCCTTGGCGACCCTCTCCTTTCTCCTTGGTTGAAACATTGATTCTTATCTTCTTGAAATCAAGCACTTTATAATACTTGAAAAAACACTTAAAATAGGTCAAGTTCTTATTTGAAAATCGTAAAGATAAAGTAAAAAATAAGCAACACTTACTACTAACGTCACTAGAGTACTCAAGATTGAGCATCGCCCTAACATTGATCTTCCATAAAAATTGGGCAATGATGGCTATATCCCACTTATATTCCACAATTAGCACCTGTTCTGCCCAAGACTTAAACTACTAAGGCTACTCTTGCTAATACACATGGAAGTTAGTTGTCACCTATCATCTTTATAAAACAAATTATGGTGGTTAGTGTATACAGTGTTGGGGTAAACCTTGAAGAAATTACTCTTGAAGTTCGTCGATGATGTGTTAAGAAGGGTAAATAGGCTCCTATACTGAGTTCTTGTGATGGATATCCACCTAACCTTGCCATCCTTGTTGCTTTTCACCTTGTAGAAGTATAAGTACTTATTTGTAGTAGAAGTGATGCCCAATGTTTTGCACAAGATATCAAAACCCTTCATGAAGGCCTAACTGTTGGGGTGCAATTGAGTAGGCGCCATTTTCAACTTGATTAACACTTCACACTCAAATTCAAAGAATGGAAATGTGACCTCCACGTGCTTAAACATCTGGTGGAAACATGTGTATAGCTTGACTAATCCTTGCCAGCTCATAAGTAAAACCTCTTGTCTCAGGACCATGGTCAACCTTTAGCTAATTTGGACAATTCAAATCACCACACAATTTCACCTCCCTCTTTAACTCGCAGATTTCCTTAACCAAGGTGAATACAATGGAGTAGGTACTCACCTCCCTAGTATCCCACTTGTAACTGAGGTGGGTGATCAACGAATACAATCAGTTTTCCCTTTTATTACTTTTTCTCCTTTTATGACACCTTTTCACTCTCTAACCTTGCCTTGGCCTCCACAACTGGCCTTTGTATTTCGGCTTGACCTGTGCCAGGAGTCCCTACTATCATTTTTAATATCGGAGTAGCATCCTTATCCACCACCATAACAACATCACTACCAACCCAAGATCCCGTACTAGCCACCCCTTTGTTCCTCAAAAGGACTAATTCCACCACTAGGGGAGTATCCTTGACCCTTCATGTCCCTAGCAAAAACATCACTAGATCCTATAGGCTTTTTTTTTACACCTTATACACCCTCGAAGATGAAGGATCCCCCAACATCTTAGCAAACTCCTTATCATTCAACTAACCCCTCATCCTCACCTCAAATAATCCCTCATCCAAACTCAACAACTCCTTCTCTATCATCATCCTTGGACATCAAAAAGGACAAGAGTCGCCCTTGTTATTGGAGATCATGATGCTTTCCTTGAAAATCAACATTTGAACATGAAAATGATAGCCTAAGAAGAAGAAGAAAAGATAGCGCACCCGCAAAGACGATAGAACACAATGTTTGGGTGCAAAAGTTGAAGGAAGAAACTATTGTCGAAAAAGAAGACTAAAGAAAGGTCAAAGAAGATGAAAATGCACCACTTTATTTACTAGCTAAATGACCCCTCACTTTCTAAAGCCCTTACCTTTCAAGCACGCCAAAATGCTTGAACTCCCAAGTTTTATTTGTGACCCCTTCTACTCACAAACCACCATGTGTCCATCCCTGAGAGCACAACCACGTTTGCCAATGTGAACCCTCTCTGCCTTATTAGCTACTTAACCTCCTTGGTAGCTTTTGAGGTTGGGGGCATATGTACCCCCTAACTTCCCACCAGCCTAGCCGATTTCCCAACCCAACTTTTTCTAGCCCAACTCTCTAGCCCAGGTGCCTCCTAACCCTAACTCCCCTTAACAATTAGTCTCTCTCTCCCTCTCAGTATTTAAGGAAACCCTTTGTGCTCTCCCAAGTAAGATAATCACGATCCTCTCATCTTTGCTTCCCTTACTCTATTGTATACTTGAGTCGAATGTCAGAGAGTCTTTGCAAGTACCACATTATCTACCCCATGGCGACTTTACCCATGAAGATAGCAAGAAGATCCAAATTTCGGTAAGAACACAACTAAACGAAGTTAAATAAATAAAATATTCATAAAAAAATGGTTGTGATCGTGTTAATTAAATCAACTCCTTAAGTTAAATTAAAAAAATACACACAATACAACTTGATTAAGAAAAGGTTAAAAATATACAATGTAACTTGTTTAAAGAGAATTTATGATAGGTAAACATAACAAAGATGTCAAACGTGAATATAAAAAGATAATAACGTTTATTTTTACGTGTTCATATATTTGTAGAATAGGGTGAATATTTACTCGATATTGAATCTAGGTATTGCATGAGTTTGGACCTATAATAATGATGTGGGTATAGTACTATCGTGCCAATTTCATCACGTCCCACAATTTATATATAAAATTATTAATTATATAATTATATTTTATAATATTAAATAATTATAATTTTGAATGAAAATTTTTTTTCATTATAATTTATGATAAGTAATAAAAATTTAGAAACACAAATAATATATTTTATACAAATTTAATGAGATAAAAATACAATTTAGAATAAAATATTAAATTATTTACAAAGTAACTCTTAATAAAGTTATAAAACATAATAATTATTACTACAAATTAAATTTTAGTAATCTATTATTTATTAAATTATTTTATATTAAGTTAAAATGATGCTAACCAAAATTTAGATAGCTGAAAAATATTTATAGTTATATAATTGTATATTTTAGTATTTTAAATTTTTAATTGCATCATCAAAATATAATATATAAAATTTATGATTATAATTACAACATCAAATATAGATTATATATTATTATTTAGTTTTTTTATTGCATGATCAAAATCTAATAGTTAAAAATATTTATTATTATAATTATTTTTGAAAAACTAAAATCTTATTTATAGCATACAATTAAAACAAATATACATGGATACTCTTTTTTAACAAATCAACATTAAATATATCAAGATATTATATTTTTTTTGTTAAATAATTAATGTTAAAATCAAAGAAACAGAGAGGAATATTAGAATAAAACTGTTCATTTGAATATCCACATGATTAATTATTTATAATTTTATTTAATAGGGTATACATAAGTATACAAGATATGATTTTCTATCATCTCAAAAATATTATTTTTACCTACTAAGACATATTTGGAACTAGTGCAACAAGGACAATTAGGGCTAGTGTATCTGAGACAAAGACATGGTCTAGTGTATTTGAGATAACCGATGCAGTTGCATCTAATACAAAGACGAGGTCAGTGCACGAGAGTAGTCACAATTCGATGGATAGGAAGCCATTATTGAAGACAAAAATAGAGGCAAGATGAACAATATTAAAACACTATGTTTTAGGATAAGAGCAAAAAGTAAAAAGAGGTCACAGGGGACAATGGACATTGCTCCCTGTGAGAGACATTTTTTTTTCTTTAGTATTCCTTCAATTTGCCTCTGATACCATGTTAAATTCAAAGAAATAAAGAGGAATATATTGGAATAAAATTGTGTGTTTAAATTCAAAGATATTATTTTTACCTACTATATTTAAAAACAAGATAATATAATATCACGATAATATAATATCAAAATAAGATAATATCTATGATTCTCAACAATTACAACATAAAATTTATGAATTTTTATGTTAATTTTCTATCTTTGTAGTGTTTTAATTTGGTGGAATATGTTTACTTAATGTTATGTTTAAAAGCAATTTATAATAACATTAATAAATTTAATTTTCATCAAATTACAGATAACTTCTCATTTTCATTTTCCAATAATTACCTTCAAGTTTAAAAGTATTATAGCAACACCTTCTTCTATGATGGAAAACATTACATTAACATATTTCTCTAATCTTTCACCAAAACTCTCATAAGTGCAAAAATAATGGTTAAAATTAGGAGAATAAGTGTAATTATAAAAAAAATTAAAAAAAATATAATTTATTCTATATTTTGACATATGTGTACAAGTGATATTATTTATTATCTCTATCTCTAAATAGATTATGGGTTACGACTTTGCAAGTACATAGATATATATATGAGCATATTTTTTAAAAACAAATGCATGACTCGACTTAACACAGCGATATTTTTAAAGAAAGATAGAATAATAAAAAAAAAGAAGTATTAAAGAAATACAAAAAGAAGATCCTGTTTGTACATGTCATGCTTAGTCAAAAGCAAGTTAGTTAACCCAAATTAAGTGTTAAAGCAATACAAAAAGAAGTTCAACACTCCTATAAAATAAAAGTAACAAAAAGAAAGCAGTTACACATAGTATCAGAAGACGTTGAATGCTCCTGTTTAAGTGACTGCTCATTTACTAAAATAGTAGTTAAAAGATGCTCATCTTATACCGCGGTCAACTATCATGCATACATGTCATGTGAAGTTTATTGGCTCCTAGCCGTTGCAATATCAACGATGATACCTCTTTCTCATTGGTTGTAACTTGTAAATGCTTGCACTTGCAGCACTTCCCATCATTCTCATTTATCTGATAATGATATACATCATGTTGTTCATTCGGATACGGGAGTCGGTGGCTGCTGCTTTCATTCTTTCACTTTCCACCTTAAAATTATTGCTCTTCCAGTTTTAAATTGAAGCCTCAATCACAGAGTTCTCATTAGCTGTCATTTGACATGTCTATTTCTTTTTACATATAAAATAAATAACTTTGTCCAGTGTCAACTGAACCACAAGCAGTACCATAAATTTTTACTGTTTATTTGCGAATGAAAAGTGATACAGGAACGTACATTCCTTTTCATCTAGTTTCTTGAACCCCAGTTAAAATTTTTCTCCATTAAGAAGTAATAATCCATTTTAAGGCTCTTGTTTACTGGAGTAGGTACGTAGGGGCCGCTACCTTTCCATTCATTTGATTGAACCTGGTGAAAGCTAAGGCCCAGCTATAAATAATTTGGCCAATGGTAAAAATTAATAGTTAGAGTTATTCAAAGAGCAGCAGCATATTGGTTTTGGATCATTAAAAGGTAAGTAAGGAATCTTTTTCTGTTTTCCAAGAAAGTTCTTTGTAACTTCTTTTGGTTTTGGATCTTGCCTTTTCTTTATATATATAGTTTCATATATCTCCTACATTGACACCATTAATGTTCAACCCCGTCTGATTCCTACTAATTTTCTATACTCCACAACTTCTCAGCTTGCCTTCATATCCATTGGCAAGTGGTCTTTTTCCGAAGTACAAGCTACAAACCACTTTATATATGGGAGTTGGAGATTACTTGTCTGATTTAATGGGAAATGGCAACCATCAACACAATAAAAAGAACTGCAAGAAGCAATTACAGACAGTAGAGCTGAGGGTGATGATGGATTGTGATGGCTGTGTGCTCAAGGTTAAGAAAACTCTCTCTTCATTAGATGGTAAGTTGCGTTTTCCCTTAATTTTATTCTGACCCAGCTTCTATATACGTGAGTAGTGCCATATTATAATAATATATATAAAAAAATGCTAATGCAACAGTATGTGCAACACTCTCTATCACATAATTTTAAATACAATGTTATGTGTTGAAATTTGTTTAGAATCACAAAAATGTTTGGTATAATTCTTTATTGAATGAATATTACGTATAATTTTATTTTGATCAATAAATATTAACAAACAATAAATATATATTAAAATAAAAGTATTATAGTTATTAGTACTATATGAAGGTGATGAAACTAAAAAATGGCGGCGTAAGTGTAGGAGTAAGATCGGTGGAGATAAACAGGAAACAGCAGAAAGTGACAGTAACTGGTTATGTGGAACCAAACAAGGTCCTAAAGAAGGCCAAGTCAACAGGGAAGAAGGCTGAGATTTGGCCTTACGTGCCTTTCAACATGGTGGCTAATCCTTATACTATTCAAGCTTATGACAAGAAGGCTCCTCCGGGATATGTGAGGAGAGTGGACAACTCTGCTACCACTGGAACAGTAACAACATATGAAGATCCATACACCACCATGTTCAGTGATGAAAACCCAAATGCATGTTCTATCATATAGACACTAGACAGAGATTGTTATGACTTAAGAAATAAATTAAAACTAGTGGTGTTTTACTGTTTTTTGGCACGGCACTGTAAATCTTAAAGTGATAAATATAGTTTGTTTTATTTTTATATGTTTTGCCTTTCTCCTATTGTTATAGTGTGTAGTAGTAGTAATGTGAAGAGACGTTCTTGTGATCCTAAACTTTGGTTCAATGGTCCCGAGTCTTGATGTTTGGGACCTGAAATTGGGTTTTGGTTGTTGCTTGCTTAGGGAGGCAACCTTTGATTTGTTGAGTTCTGTTCCTTTAGACTCTTTTACGTATAAATTGTGGCCATTTTTGTTGCAAGGCTATCTAGCTATAGGCAAACTGAAGCCTGTATATATATAGGTAGACTTTACTTTACCCACATATCTTGATGACAATAATCTCGGAGAATTACAATAATCTCTATGAATATATTATGGATGAATCACTTCAACATTTTTTATCGTTCAGTATGGTTAATAATTCTCCTGTTGTGTTTCAATGCTCAAAGCAAAATAGAAACTAGCTTATTTTCAGGCAAGAACCAAGACATTGTAAAATGTAAATACACTTTTCTTTCTTTTTTTATCCCTAGCAAAAGTGGTTCTCAATAAAATAAAATGTTAAGAATGACTGCAGGTAGTACTACAGTATAACATACTTGCATTTGGGATGAAAACAATACCTGGCTGTGCAGGTATCGTCCCTAGTACGTACTCATTTTGAATAGGAATTCCGGGCTTTGACAGGATATAATTACTTGAAATGTATCCGCCGTGTTATAATATAATAATTATATAAGAAGTTTAAAATTATATATTTAATTTATAATTAATAATTTAATATAATTTATTTAATAATAAATAATTAAATTTAAATTATAAAAAATAATATAACCACATAAATATAATGAATCCAAAAATATTTGAACATGAAATTAAAATTGTACACCTATTTATTTTATATACACACTCACCCATCCGTTTGCCATTCATACTTGCATTATTACATGCTTTATTATTAACTAAACTTTTTTTAAAAATCATAAAAGCTTATGGATTTTTTTAAGATGAAAAATGTATGATCTCACTTCTTATATTAAGTGATAATAAGGGTGTTATGGAAACTTTCTTAAAAACTTTTATCATGGATTAGAATTTATTAAAAATTATTAATTTTGTAAGATTCACTAGATGACTTTCTCTTCTAAAAAGTATAGATTACCTGTAAATTCTAACTAATAAGGAGAGTTAACTGTATTAAAACATGCTATTAATACTTATGGAGAAATATTCTGAATTATATAGTTTCAAGGACAATTTAGTCAAAAGTTAAATGTATTAAGTCATGTTATTAATAATTATCTAAAATGTTATTCTAAAAAAAACTTATCCAAAATGTTAAAGTGCATATGGTAGGTATATTAATTGGATTCATTATACCTAGAACCGTCAAAATAAGTTGAAACTTATGGACTAATCCGACTCATCATGAATAAGTGCCGAACTAACAAAAAAGAATTTGCGTTGTAATAACAAAAACATGATCCGACCTACTTAGGACCTAACCAACTTGGATTGAATCCGTATGGGTCGAGTCAACTTATATTGAACTCACTTTTAATTATGTTTTATTTCAATTATAAATTTGTATTTTATATAATCATTTTTTGAGTTTTAAATTATTATATTAGATAATCAAATAGAAAATAATTTTTCTTAATTTTAAATAAAGACTTAGTTAAATAATTAAATTTTTATTTTTGTGGGTTGGTGGGTTGACATGTATAACCCACCAACTCGTGATGGGTTGAGTTGGGTCAACAGATTGAGCAGAAAAGGAGAAATGAGCTGGTTGGGTTGACCCATTTTTCTGGTGGGCTAAGTTGACTGACCCATATGGGTTGAACCATTTCGTTTTGACAGCTCTAATTAGACCTAATTATCCTATGAATTTTTTTTATTGGCCAAAAGAATATTATTAAAAACACAAGGTATACCTTTCGCTAGTACAAAGGAAATATCCCTTACGGATTAAGTGATGGATTCTATATGTTAAATCTGAGATCTAATCAAATATGATCATAAATATTAAATTATATTATTATTATTAATAAAAATATAAAATATACAATAATCTAAAATACTAATCACAAAATAATCTAACAATTTTTTCTATAATTTCAAATTTTAACATTTTAAAAAAAATTGTAACTAAATCCAATCTAAATCGTTTATGACCTGCTGAGTTGGATTAAGTTTTAAAAAGAAGAAGTGAAAACCTAACTCATACCAATCCAATCCACCATTTTTTATTGGATTAAGGATAGGATTTGCCTAAACATAACTTGTATACGCCATAATGTTGGGAAGAAATCAATAGCCAATTTAAGATTACCATGTGTCTACAATCTTGATGGATCTCTATGTGAGACAAATAATTTTTCAATTCACGAGATAAAATTAACAGGACTTGTATAACTACGTATCATTTAAAGATTAACGGAGATTATAGTGGTCTCAAATAATTAAATATCTTTATGTTTACATAAATATTAATAAAAAATTATTTTAAATAAAATTAATTTTATAGAAATTAGATTAAAATTGATTTTAAAATAAAATAATTTATTGTATATAAAAAATAAATGGTCTAACATTAAGATACTTCCTACCGTGATTTTTAAACTCACGATTTAACTACGCGAGTTTAGATAAACAAAACGAGCAACTCGCATGTAAACTCATCCATGAGTGAACTTGTATAAACTCGGGCGAACTCAAATGAACTCAATTTTTTACTTTGTTTGATAAGTTTTTTCTATTATAAATGAGAAACACATGCAATTGATTCTTATTTTATTAGTATGTTGTTTTTATTTTTGAACAAGAAGATATTTTGTATGACTTTATTATGTATTTTGGTATAAATTTAGTTAGTTTTTTATGAAATTTGCTAATGATACTTTATATAGCCTTATTATGGACTAATTCCATTTTAAATTGACTATTTATGGATTTTGATCAAATTTGTTGATAAATATATAGGATAATATTTTCTTATTTATGTATTGTGGTATAGAAAAAAAATTTAATACTATTTTAACATGAACTATATTATTACCAATTTATAGATCTTCCATATGAGTTTATATAAACTCTTGAGTTTAACAACAATGCTTGGTGCATATTTCTTTCTAAAGTTAATTTTTTAGGAAAGATAACTTATATCATTTCATTTAAAATGACGGAGTAAATACATTGAGTCTTTTTTTTAAATAATTATCTAAATGCGTATGTTTTAAAAATATTTATCAAGGTGAGTTTGTTTTTAGGTTTGACTTGGTCAACCCGCAATTTTCACTTGTAGTTAAGTTAGTTGTATGGTCACGTAACTTCCGAGTTGGCAGAAATGCTCCCTTCAAATCATAATCTGTGATTGCATTTTAATGAAAATCAAAGGCAACATTCTCGGGACCATGCAAGGTGTATAAATGTCCCCTTAAAATCGCAATCCATAATTGCACTTTTAGGATCCTATCCCCTCATTACCTTGACCCGACAGGTTGGTTGAGTTTGCATGGGGCTATCAAACTTAGCATAATCTTTGGGAATATCTACCATGCCCATATTTGTATAAATAAGCATAAACCACCAACTGACTTCATTTTATAATTTGTTGCGACACATAATTCTTTATACAAAAAACTAAGTACAGTAGCATCCTATGCATATGTACTACACTCAACAAAGTCTTGTAACAATAGGAGATATCTCAAAGAAACTTTACTATTTGACTTATCAACAAACAAGACACCACCAATAAGTCATAAAATGTATGCCCTAGTATATCTCTGTAGTTTTTCTTCATTGCTTTCATGGTTAATAATGCCACCAAAATTACAAACTAAGAACAAACTAACTAGAACAAAACTACCATAAATTTCATTTTGACTGGGTAAAATTCCAAGTAGTTCTTCACATAGTTCAACCCAATCAACATTTGTTGAAACTATGACAGAGGTACCACTCACACGCAAACCCAATAAAATTGCAACATCTTGAAGTGTGATGTTGCATTCTCCACTACCTCATGTGAAAAGTATGAGTTTCTTGTCTTCACCTCTCAACAAATGCATTTATGAGACTAACATTAATTCTTAAAAAACTCATGAGCCCTTGCGTAGAACCTTGTTTCAAGTAAATTTGGTATCATTTGTGGAGGAATCGATTCTTCCCCATTATGAGTGAGAAGTGCACATATGATTAGTATTTTTCTATTCCCCTCTCCATTCCAAACATGTTATGAAATATGTTCATTTTGCATCCACAATATGTCATTCTTTACTGATCATGAGTAAATACTATTGATTGAAGGATGAATAGAAGAAGATGTCATCGTAAAAAAATGAGTAATAATTTGCAATTTAAAAACCAACAATAAATTATATAAAAAATATTTAATCACAAATAAATAATTTTTTTCTAAAATATACTATATAAACTAATAATGAAATACCTAAAAATTTGAAACAAAATATGAAACTTTCACCTAAAACTCTCTAAAGTTAGAAAATCTCAAAATCATGTAGTGTGAATTTGCAACAACTCGCATAAGGGTATTTATAATGGGACTAGTACGCATAAACCATAGTTTGCATCTACGATTTATGGTACTTTAAATGCGACACTATTTTTATATGTTAGTATGCATTGGGTAGTTACAAGGTCTGTGTAATGATCACATAAATCGTAACTGCGGTTTTCAGTTTTATGGTGGTAACAAATATTGTCCATTGGACATGTGAAAAGATTGGATATTAACCACATAAACCACAATCATGATTTGTGGTTTTATAGGAGTCATGGCTATTATCCATTGGGCACGTGAAATGACTGGATATTGATCGCATAAATCATAGACACAGTTTGCAGTTTCATAAGAGTCATGACTATCATCTATTGGGCACTTGTGACGATTGGGTATTGACCGCATAAATCGCAGTCACAGTTTGTGGTTTTATGGTGCTTCCCATTGGCCATTGCAAAAGGCTGCTTTGTGAGACATAATCCTTAAAGTGCAAGCACGAATTACAGTTTCAAAGGGGTTTTTCTGTAACTTGCGTGGTTCCAAGAAAGTTGTCTTTGACTACCATTAAATTACAATTCATGATTGTGGTTTGACCAGTTAACTGCTACCAAGTGGGAAGCCACGTAGTAATACAACTGACATGACACTAAAACTAGAAGTGAAAACTATAATTTGACTAAGTCAAACCTAAAAATAGACTCATCTTTATAATTTTTTTAAAAACATAGTTATTTAGATAATTATTTTAAAATATTTACTTACAACTGCTAACATAAAACCTTGAAGTTTTAGCTAAGAGGATAAAAATAGTTAAGAAGATAAAAATCCTGTGTCTCATGACCCTATCTCCCATCTTGTCCCACAATTAATAAATGCCAAACGATTTAAAAAAGCACCAGTTTTTTATTAATTTGAACAAACATCTACCATCTACCCTGCTTTATTCCTTTTATCTCATTATTATACTTATTGTCATTTACCTCAAGTTCAAATCACAAAAGTGTCATCCTAGTCTATATCAGAGGTAAGAGTGTGTACACATTGTTTGATGTTTAGTCCATAACTATCTCTGACTCGACAACATAGTGATTCTATTGCAGGTCATCGGTTGTTGTTACGTTAATAATGGAGATACTTGTTTCCAATCTCCATTTCACCATGATGAATCGTGGCTGTGATCTTTGTCATCCTTAACTATTTCTAAGTCTCCAATGGAGATTGCACTCTATCAAGAACTAAGATTAAGTAGTTTCATTATCACTACGCAAACCGCCTTCATGATGGTGAGGGAACATGGAGGAAAGGGAAGTAGAATATGATGAACGTGAATGCGAATTAAAAAAGAAGAAAGGAAAATAAATCTCATCAACTTTTCTTCAATCTGAATATAAGATGACATTTATATTTAAAATGACATGAAGTTTGTGTATCGGTGGGATAGGGTCGGACAAAGTTATGCAACAGAGGATTTTTCTATTCCTAGCTAACATATGATTAGCTGTCTTATTGTAAAACTCACCAGAGTTGGGAAAAGTACTTAATTTTCCTCATTACTAGTTTTAACCCATTCGTAAAAGCTTTGCACTCTAGCTCCAAAATGATGTTAGTTAAAAGATTGAGTTCCTTTTTAGGCTCTAGCCAAGTTAAAGCCTGTAAAAGAACCCATGCTTCTGCTTCCTATGGATTCATGGTACCATTCATTGTGTTTTGTTTTTTAGCACTTTTCCATAATAATCTTTTATACAGAGACTAATTCCAAAGCATTCTTGTTCCTTTAAAATTGTTGGTGTCCATATTACATTTCAAAATTTCATGGCCAGGTTTTTACCAACGAGTTGCTTGCTGATCAACTTGCCGATGGTTGATGTCATTTGTTTGTTGAGCAAGTAACCATTCATAGTAGTATTCCAGCACCCAGAGACCAAAATCTGCACAAGTTGTTCTTCCAAGTCCTGTATCTTTTCTTTTTTCTTCCAGACCATATGCTCTTTCTAAAATTAATCGTTATAATTTTTATGTTATTTCTGTATGTTTTCTAATACATAGCATGAAAAATTTATTTAAAATTGTTTCATATGAAAATCAATTTGTTGAGAGTGTACATCACTTGTTTGAACAAGGTTAATGTTATTGTAAATATGTGCTCAATTTTATAATTAAATAAAATTAAAATTAAGTTTAAATTTAGAATTAATTTATCAATCTGAGATTGATCTCATGTTACATGACACAAATATTAAAACGAAATAGACTGTCTTATTTTACCTAAAAAAATTAACTTGACACAAACAATGGATTGTATTGAAGACTTTAAATATAGGAGTTGCTTTTAGTTTTCTTTTAGAGGATGATATTGTTCTTAAAGTCAAGAAAAAAAAATTGAAGATGCTGGTGATAAATTATAAATTTGATCGTTACAAGTTGATTGATAAAATCAAATTTAGTTCTTTATCAAAAAACAAAGAAATAAGGGAGGGAAATATTCACTAAGAGAGAAAATTCAAATTCTTTCCAACTCATCTTTCTTCAAAGCTACAATTTTCTCCTTATTTATATAGCTAGACTTCCTTCTAATCTTTCCAACCAGTAATTAATTTATTCTACAACCAAACACATTTTAGCTGTAGGTTAAACAAACACACTATTAAACTGATTTTAACGTGTAGAAAACTTTTAAATTACATTTATTTTGAAACTACAGATTGAAAATAAAGTAAATTAAATTTAAAAGTTTTCAAACTTATAACTGAAAAGCAGACTAAACATGTCTAAACAAACTCGTGCTTACAGTGTTTTACTCATTTAATATAAAAAATTATCCCAAATTTTTTAATATTTAATCATACCAACATTGCATATTAATTTTTTAAAATGTGGTTCAGGGGTTGAATTTCATCGTGATATATAAAAATATTTCTGGGAGAGATTTATCATGGAAAAAACAATATTTAGACATTTTTTTTACTACAACAATATTTAGACGTAAAACTAATTAGAAATGTAGTTGTGCAATTGGTTAAAGGTATGTTATCTTCTTAAATGTCCAATAATCCAAGTTAAAAATGTGGGAATGTTGGTATTGTGAGATGGATAAAAATCTTTTATTTTAAATTAATGTCTCATGTCTTAATAATCAACAAATGTCATGTCAATTAAAGAATTTATTTTTATAATTTTTTTTATATCTTATATAGCTTATTAAATACATTATTTATTGATTGACTGAGACACAAATGAGCATTTTGATCTCTTATGAGATATTTGTATAAAAAGCATTTGCACACTCAAATTATAAAGGTAGTTTCTGCATTAACCAATTACCTTTAACTCAAAAAAGTGAAATAAAGTTAATAGTTTAATTGGTATACACTGTCAGTGTAAAAGATTTTTTACACCAATGTCCAATCATAATTTTTATTTATGTGACTTTTAAAGTACTAATTAGTAAAATAAACAAACTTACCATGAATGAAGACTTATGATTGAATGTGTAAGAATCTCTTTACGTTTGTGTGTATACCAATTAAACTCTAAAGTCAAATCCCATTTTTTTTCATATTTATAGACTTGAAAATGAACCTAAATGATTCATTGGTTTGAGTTTTTCTAATTTTTAATTAAAAACTAACTAATCTTAATTAATTTAACAGTTAATTAATATTTATGGGAATCTCTTTGCATGTGTATATGGTTATGATATTTTACTAAATATTTTGGCTTGGTGAGGTTTTGGTTTGTATGATACTTATTATTAGAGTGTCAAAACGGGTTAATCCAACTCATCTTAACCCATCTAATAAACGGGTTGACTTAATCCGGTTCACCATTCTTTTATGGTTAAAAAAGTGAGTCCGACCCGACTCATCACGAGTTGGTGGATTAAATGGTCGGTCCACCAACCCACCGAAAGTTTAAAAAAAAAATTTAGGAATTTTTAAATTATTTTTAAAAACATTAAAATTTAAATACTTTATTATAACATTAATTTTAAATTTAATGAATTTAAAAATAAAACAAAAATACTTAAATGATATTGTTTATTAAAAATCTACCTTTACAACGTGTTAAATATTGTTTTAAAATATAAAATAGAATTAAATGATACCAATAAACTAAGAAATATATTGTAATGAAATATACATCAAATAAGTAATATAATAATTTGAAACTTAAAAAAATAAATTATATTCACATAATAATTAAAAATAAAATTTAAATAAGTTGGTGGATTAACTCAATCCACTACGAATTCAACCCAAATAAACTAAGTTATAAACAAATAAATTTATATATACAATATAATAAACTTAATCTGTCAAACCCATAGTGGGTTGTCCGAATCCATTTTTATAGTTGTACTTATAATCTATCTCTATGTTTGAAACTTTTTATTCAAAACATGGTAGGTTTTTACATATAGTGTGGGTGCAAACTCCCAAGACCATTTGGCCAAGAATATTTTGTATGGTCCTCAGCCAGTGTAATTACCGATAATTTGTTTTTATTTATTATTTTAATTAGTCCGAAGAATTTACACGGTAAATGAAGTTTTTCAACTATTCCCCTTCAAGTAAAAGGACTACATATACGTCCATGGGAAGGGTTTCATGTATTTTATTATTAAATATTTTAGTTCTTAAATCTCTAAAATGTTAGGGTTTTATAAATTTGGTTTTGTTTTTTAATTTTTTAAAAGAGTTTTAAAAAATTGTTCTCTAGAATAATAACAAGTTTTATTTGAAAACTATTTATAAAATGTGAAAATGAAAAAAAACTTTATTTACTAAAATTCTATTAATGAAAAGTAAAAAATAACATATTTTTATTGTATTTTGAGTTTTTTTTTTTTAAAAACTGAAAAACAAACCTACTCTAGTTGTTTTCAGTAAGTGCTTGTTTGACAACAGTTTTATAAAATTGTTTGCAGTATTTTAGTATTTAAAAACTAAAAAGTGTTTTCTGAAAATAGTTTTTGAAAATAGTTCTGGTCTTTTAGTTCTTAAAAACTAAAAAAAAGGAACAACTGAAAGTAGTTTTCCTTTTCAGTTTTCTATTTTTGTTTTGAAAACTCAAAATACAGTCAAAAAATGTTGTCTTTTGCTTTTCATTAATTAAATTTTAATAAATATGAACATGTTTTTTCATTTTTACATCTTCAAAACAGTTCTCAAATAACACTTATTAAAACGCTACGAGCTTGGTTGATTTACTTTTTTTTTTTAGTTTTTGAAAAGAGTTTTCAATAATAGTTTTCAAAAACTATTTTTAAGAAGAAAAGAAAAAAAAACTTGTTTGACAAATTTTATTTGAAAACTGTTTTGAAGATGTAAAAATGGAAAAACTTGTTCATATTTATTAGAATTTCATTAATAAAAACAAAAAACTGAAAAGGAAAACTACTTTCAATTGTTGTTGTTTTTTAGTTTTTAAAAACTAAAAAACCAGAACTGTTTTCAAAAACTGTTTTTAGAAAATACTATCCAAACAAGTTTTTTAGTTTTTAAAAACAAATAAAATACTGAAAACAATTTTATAAAACTGTTGTCAAACAAACACTAACTGTTTTTAGTATTTTAGTATTTAAAAACTAAAAAATTTATTTGGTTACTGCTTTCTTAAGATAGTTTCTGTTTTAAAACTAAAGAACAGAAATAGTTATAAATAGTTTTATTTTTTAATTTTTTATTTTTATTTAAAATATTTTTTTTATTTTTCATTAATAAAGTTTCAGTAAATATAAATATATTTTTTCATTTTTAAAACAGTTGTTAAATAATATTTGTTAAAGAATTTTTATTTTTTTTCTAGAAAATAATATTTTAATATTTTTTAAAAAACTAAAAAACAAAACAAAATTAATATATTCCGAATAGTTTGAGTTATTTAAAACAAATGTTATGCAGGAAACAATATTAATAGTGTGTGTGATGTAAAGATTTTAGATGGTAGACATTTAGAAAGAAAATAGGTTGGGGAAATTTGCAGGTGTTGCGGCATATATTTAGGATTGAAAATCCAATTCAACAGTGGATATGTGAGGCTCCGTTCTTTGACGAAGTTTCCGTTAAATATATAAATATAGTTGTGTGGGCCTAAAATGGTGGAGCAGGCCGAATAAGAGTAATATTTGTGAGAGTGTTAGGTGCGTGTGAAGTTTCCGATGGCGATGGAGTGTGATTCAGAAGCGAAGCAAATGGAAGAAGCGTGCCATGACATGAGTTCCCTTGAAGATCTGGCGAGCAGAGGGGCGTGGCGTTCGATAATCGACAAGGTCTCACGCGCCCGCGCTCTCTCTCTCCTCCACAAGCCCCACGACCACCTCACCTACCTCGCCTTCAACGCCCTCGCCTTCACTAAACTACGTCGTTTCAACGAAGCCTCCTCCGAACTCGATTCCCTCGAAGACCTCGACAGTTCCCACTACCGCTACGAAACCTACCCCAAAATCTACCCCAATCGTGTCGGATCCATGGTCCCATTCTCCCTCCGCTGGCTCCACGCTCTTATCCCCATCAAATTAGGTCAACGCCAGCAAGGCATGGATCGCTTCTACACTCTCCTCGATTTCGTGCGCCTCAAACTTCTTCAAAAACAAAACCACCACAACCTCTCTCTCTCCCTCAATCTCTGGCGACAACGTGAGGTTTTTGTCGTTAATTGCATCATTGGTCACCATTTGAGTCAGAAAGAGTTTGGTGTCTGTTTGAGCCTAATGAAAGAGCTTCTCTCTCGCGACTTTTCGGACCCTTTGTTGGTTTCGCAACTTGGCTACATGCAGTTACAGATTGGGGACTTGGAGGGTGCGAAAGTTTCCTTTTTTAAGGTGGAGGACTTGGGGAAGAGTAATGGGTCCTTGAGCGATGTTGAGTTTAAGAACCTTGTGAATAGGAACAAGGCGTTGATTTATTTGGTTGGGAAGGATTATGTGTCGGCGGTGAGGGAGTACGAGGAGTGCATTGAGAGGGACAGTGCGGATGTTGTGGCTGTCAACAACAAGGCTCTGTGTTTGATGTATCTCAGGGACTTGTCGGATTCTATTAAGGTGTTGGAGAGTGCGCTTGAGAGAGTTCCCACGGTGGCTCTCAATGAGACGCTTGTTGTCAATTTGTGTAGTATGTATGAGTTGGCTTATGTTAATCACTCTGATATTAAGAGAACGCTTAGTAGTTGGATTGCTCGTGTTGCCCCTGATGATTTTGATGCATCTTGTACTCGTACATAAGGTAGTTACTTTGTATCTTCTACTGTATCACCAAATTGTTTTTGTTTCGTTGGATTAAACTTAGATACAGTTTTGTAAGTATTTTTGGTGTTGTTTTATAATTACAATTCAGGTGTTACCTCACTGATCAATGTTGATCTTTAATGCAAACCTTTATCACGTGGATCATTGAAATAAAGCTCTATTTCTGATTTGAGAACAACACTAAAAGGACTCGAAAAACTGCATTTAACTTTTGTTCATGTCACTTCTCTTGGTTTTCATACCTTTCATGGCCCAAGATGCTCATGCTTCAATGCTTCCTGTTGTACTTGAAACATGCTGTGTGAACAACCGGTGGCTTGTGCAACACCTTCTTTCTTGTTCTATACGCCCTAGCCCAATCTAAGTTTGATTACCCTTGATTTTTCCTTTCGATTTGTCAGGATGCAAACTAACTGACTCCGCATGAAAAAAATAAAAAAAGATTTCTGATTATCTAACTTGGAGAGTTTATACAGACTCAAGGGAGTTCTATAGACTCTTGAAGAATCTTAAAAATTTACTTCATACAAAAATAACAGCAAAATGTTTATAAATATGTCTTTATCAATTAAACATTTCAATAATATAATTAAACAAAACACTAAATCATAAATTTCATAAATTTTGTAATATTTAAATAACTAAATCTAACAATACCATTAGATAATATCTTACGAAGGTGGATTTCCATCCACGACTGATGTTGTTGGACAACAAGGACTTAGTGTTATTAAGGGTGAAATTTCTTTGATTAAAAAACAATACACTAAATGGAGGTATATTAAAATTCACAAAGAAACAACCCTTAACAATTATAGCTTTGGTCTATTTTTTCAATTTGTATACTTGTTGTCTTGATGAAAAATTTTAAGAATATATTGTCTATCGAGTTTACCAAACCTATTAAAAAGAGAATTTGTACACTGTAGAATAAGGGGACCCATAAGTCATAACCATGATTGGGGGTGGTGCATGCATGTAAATTTTGTCTGTTATTTGTATGATGCCAAGGATTCTACAATATTAGGGCTGGGAAGGTGGCCTTCAGATGTATAACTCCATGGTGTGTTTTTTGATTTGAGATTGTTGCGTTATTGGGGAAACTTTCATGCAGCAAAAAGGTGACTTCTGTTCATGAAGGGTTGGTTTCTATGTTAAATTACTTTCTGTCCCTACTGTGTGATCCTGTTAAACCCCTTCACATCTTTGGATTGGTGATTTGACTTGCAAACACGTCATGATTTGTAATATGGCTTTAATTGCTCAAGAAACAGAGAGAAAGAAGGTCAGAGAGAAGAACATAACATTGAGGATAGAGAGAGACGAGAGAGATATCAGGGAACTACTCCAGTATTGTTTGTAGTTTGTACAAAAATACAAAAGCCATGCTTAATTTATAGGAAACTAACCAACTTACATAAAATCCTAACCAACCGTAGGTGAATAACTAAATAACATTCCTTTCCTGTTCATATTTACATAACAGAAATCAATTTACTTATTTTTTTTAAGACAATGAGAAGATATATTTCATATCTAAAATTACTGTTATCATGTTGATCTATAATCTACTTATATGCAGAATAAGTGGCGATGTGTTGTGTTTGTTGCTTTAGTGGGTGTTACTCACCAGCATGAAGAAGGAAGAATCACTGCTAATTGCTGCTCAACCATTTATTTGACAGTATATTCATTCCGGACCTCGTACACATTTCTGGTCACACAAAGGGACATCTAGTATGTTGCCCAGAGAAGAGATACAAATATGGACAAAATAATTAGGCGTGTTTGGTTCAGATATTGTTCATCTGTATGTTTTCAAAACCTGACAGCATCAAAATTCTATACAATTGAGAGGCTACTGATTATAACAAAACTCTTGCATGACATTCATTAAATTCGTAAAGGGCATCGTATTGTTTTAGTGTTGGTTTCTTTATGATATTATCGTGCACCAAAAAGGAAAATGTCAGTATTTTGTCTGCAAATTGATATATTATTTTTGGTAGTTAAAATATTGATATTTGATACGGATCCGTAGGTCGGTAGTAATTGACTAAACTCTGTCGGATACTCTGAGCATACAAAAAATAAGCATTCTTCTCCCAACATAATTTGCAACTTGATATTTGCATATAACTTCTATTTCCTCACCTGATCTCACTTCTGTATCTTGAATATGATTAATAGAAATGGAGATAAAAATGTAATAATTCTTATTCAACTGATCGCTCTTTTTACTGTATGGAGCTCCAAGTTTTCCTAGGTCTTCATTTGTTGAATGTATACCGTGTTAGGCTATTGTATGTGTTGAAGAATGGATTTGGTCATTTTGGTGGAGTCGATTGGAGTTGTTTATGATCTAGTCAAAATGGCATTGATGTGGATTGTGTCGGGATTTTTGTCGGAAGAGGTGCTCAATTGAACGTACTACGTTGAGTAGCAAATTCTTTCCAATGAAAGATAAGGAAACAAAAGGGGGGATAGTGAAGTGAAATCTGAAGTGCTGTTTGAATGTTTAAGAAGAAAAGAAGATAGATGAGTGGAGTTTAGGGAAAATGATATTAGGCTTGGGAAACTTACTTCAGTATCCATCTTTATACTTGTGTTTAAAACTTATACCTTTATGCGTATTATCTTTAATCTTATCCCTATATCTTTTGGTTATCTAGATATCCACATTTGTAATTGCAACCCACACTTTATTTATGTATGAGATAATAAATAAATGTTGTTTTACAATAATAAATAAATATAATATAAAAAGAATTTAATTGGTATACATTGTCAGTGTAAACGATTTTTATACTGATATTCAATTATGACTTTTCATTTATGTGATTTTCAAAGTAGTAATGAATAAAATCAACAAATTTACTATAAATGAAGGATTGTGATTGAATGTAAGTATAAAAATAGTTACACTAAAGATAAAACAAATTATAAAATGCTTATGTTACACATAAATATTTTTTTTTTAACTGTGACATTAAATAAAGGTGTAAGTTTATTAATTAAGAGTTAATTCTATAAATAATTTATTTTTTTCTTGTAAACTGTATTTTTATCTTATTAAATTTATATAAAATATATTATATGTCTCTTTTTATTTTATAATTATATTTTATTATAGATTATAATACAAATGATACTTTTAACAATATTTTTACTCAAAATTATCATTATATAGTATTATATATAGAAAATGTACGGAACGAATTGGGTACTATACAATGCACAACCATTATAATTTTTGCGGGTACAGATCTATTCCATATCTAAATATAATTTCGCAGGTAATTATCTACTTTACAGAGAGTATCTTTGTAAGTATTTTTAAGGTCTAAATCTATTTTGTTATTTAAAGTGAAAAATTTGTCAATTTAAAGAAAATAAATGAATAAGTATGACTTAAAAAGTAATTTAGTTGACTAACTTAACTCATGTTATATTAATTATTTTCCAATCATATAGTATGTATATCCAATAAAACATAATTTTGATTGTCGAATGACCGGATTATAGCTATAAAAACTTTATTGGTCACAAATGATGTGGTAGAAGCTATCACAGTGAAATGCAATTCTTTTTAAGTCACTATTAATTGTTGGAGTATGTTCATCTCATCCTTTTCACTAAATTAGTGGTTATGGATTAAATTTAAGATAAAATAAAATATGATCCAATTAAATTTTATTAGATTGGATTTTAAAAAAATAATTTATCAATTTGATTTAATTAATAATAAATTGGATTTACAGATTATAAAGAAAAATTTTTTAGATCTATTTTGTTTTCTATAAAACATAGAAAATAAAATAGTAAATATAAAAGTTTGTAAATAAAATATAAAAACATATATTATTTTTTTAAAAGATATTATAAAAGTAAAATTACGTATAAAAGTAGTTTACAAATGATAAAATGTAAATCTTAAAAAGTTAAAAACAATAAAATTTAATAACTCGTAATCTCTATCAGTAAAAAATACATTTTTTTTTCAACTTATCTTCAATTGATAAATAATATTTAAATTTTTTAATTATATTATCCATTTCTATTAAACCCTTTTAAATGTATATATAAAATAAAAATATTAAATTTTAAATTGAGCTAATTGATTTATAAATTTATGAGTTTTCAAATCCGTGATCAGTGAAATTGAATCAGATTTAATCTAATTATAATTGAAAAGGTTCATAAATATAACTGGATTAGTTTACATTTATAAATTTGTATCTATAAACACTCTAGCCGCAACACACAAGCAGTGCAGGACATTTACTTCCACACCTATCAACTTGCTTCATACACCTTTCTATAATGAAAATTGACATGCCAGATTGATCTTCTGAAAGGTAAAGTGATGGGTGCACCATTCTGGAATGCAAATTGTAATCGGTGCCGGAAGTAAATGTCTCATTGCAGAGAGGGATGGATTAAGCTGTAAATAACAGCTCACTAATAAGAGGAGTGTTAATTTAATACTAATATTCTATAAATATACTTTTTGCCATTAATTAAATTTATTAGAAATTATAAAATTATTATAAGTGACACTTTTATAAAATTTTATAGTTGACAATAAAGAATATTATTAATATTTCTTTATTGTAAGAAATGCTGGTGATACATTCTGGTTTGGAAAGGGAGTACTTGCAGATACTGGGATAGTTTGTCTTTCAATTAACGAAGAAGCATGAATTTTTTGCGTTGGGAAAAAATTATGGTAAAATAACGTTCATTAAGTAGACAGATTCTTAATCATTCATGATCAATCACTTAAAGCAGAGTCATCCACTTCAAATTAACTTTGTTCTTCTCTTCTCAACCCCGTGAAGAGAAACAAAAGAAATCTACACATTTTACATGCTGAGTGGAGGTGACCTATACCAGCCATAGCCAAAATTGTGAAAACCTTTCAGTGCTGATTAATTAGCACATCCAGCGATTATCTGATTACCAAAAAAATTAAAGTTTTTCTAAAAAAAGTGATTTTAAAAAAAATGCTATCACACTGACAGAGTGCACCGACTTCTTTTTAAAAAATACAACGTACACGAAGTTGAATTGGACATTGTTAACCATTTCAAAAGCAAGAAACTGTATTTGTTTACGTTTACATGCAAAGGCTTGAAGAAAAAAATAATTTCCCCTGAGCTTTGCTTCTTACACTAGCATGCATTCTCCTTCTTTTGTTGGTGTTTGAACGTTTCATGGATTTTTCTCATTTATCTATCCAACTATGCTTGTGATTTCCATGGTCAATGCACTGCATACTGCCTCCATCTCTAGAACTAGAATCTTGTTTTGAGACCAACATTCCATTTCTCGTTGTATTTTTCCATCCCTGTCCACTCCTCCAAGGTGAATTCAATATCCTTGTGTTGTTACTTGTTATGTTTCAGCATCACTTGTTGCTGATGTTTTATTGCATTTGTTGAGCCATGCAGAAAGGAAAACACCGTTGAGATGAACAGACAGTTTGATAGACTAATGGTTATTTTGATGACAGAGATGCTGGTATTTCTGAGGCAGATAGTTAACGCTATGAAACCTTCCAAAACTCTAGCCATATGTGATTATGCCACTGCTCTTTGCTGGAGTTCCTTTTATTCCGTTATTCTTTGGAGAATATGATTTTGACATGCCTGCTGTTATAGCTGAGTTGAGTTCCTTGTAAATTTCCCTTTGTTCGTTAAGTTGTCAATAAAATTGTTTATTCTTCTTTCTTTTAAGTGAGACCAAGAAAAGAGAAAATGATACATTCTCATTTGAGAGCAAGAGCAAAGTAAAATAAATAGCCAAAAATCGTAGAAACAAAAAAGGGTCATTAAGAGGAAAGTTAGTGTCTTTCTATAGAAGTGCACCGAAACCTTGCCCCACTGTTCATTACAAAGCCAAATATTCTTATCCTGCCTCTGGTTTTGGTGGTCCAACGAGACTATGCAACCACAAAGCCAAATATTCAATTCACAAACTAACCCCACAACATTATGTGAGATAAAAAAAAAAGAAGTTTTGCACTCCTGTCAGAGACTCACCCAATAAACAACACCACCCAGTATCAAAGAGGCACTCTACCCTCTACCAGAGACATTCAAATAATTTAGAAAAATGATATATGTACACTTTATATGCTATTACATACTTAGTGGGAGAAAAAAAAAAAAAAGATAGAATATATAAGTATAAGATAAGAAAAATAGAAAGAAAGAAGAGATGTTGATAAAGTGTATAAAATAAAGAGATACTCAATAATTTATAAGCAGTCTAGGCTCATTCAATCTTTAAAATACAAATAAAATTATTAATTTTTAGATCTAGCACCTTAAAGGCACTACTGAGCAACATTAATGGTGAATAACAAATAACCATGCATATAAGACAGAATTTGGGCAAAACTGTAAATCAATAAACAAACCGAGCCCCAAAATATTTGACACGTAATTCCTCAATTTATTATTTGGTTATCATGTAAAATACAATTGATTAGTCAATTTAATTAAATTATAAACGTTCTGGTCTACCATTCATGACCAGTAGACAGCATCCATTTGTTTACCAAGGCTTGAAGCAGAAAGAGAAGTTTCCCTTAACTTTGCTTCTTTGGAACACTTGCATTGCACTTACGCACGCGCCAACTCACTCCCACCAACCCCATCTTGCAATCTTCCTCTGCTCTTCTTACTTATATAACGCACTGTCCTTTTTTCTTTATCATGGTGTTTGAACGTTGCATAGCTTCTTATAATTAATTTACCTATTCAACTACGTTTTGCACCCTTGTGATTTCCATGGCCAATGCATTACATAAGGCCGCCATCTCTACCATCACATTTGGAGACCAATATTCCATTTCTCTTTCCGCTCTTCCTAATCCTATCAGGTGACTTCAATTCCCTTGTGTCATTCTACTTCAGCATAACTTGTTCTAATGCTTTTATTGCGTTGGTAGAGTACGTATCATGCAGAAAGGAAATAAGGTTGAGCTGAACAAAAGGGTAAAGGCAAAGGCCAAGACTGATTTTGATGACACAGGCATTGATATTTCTTTGAGCCATAAAGTTAATGCTGTGAAGCCTTCCAAAACTGTAGCCATAAGTGATCATGCCGCGACTCTTTTACAAGCTGGAGTTCCTGTTATTCGCTTAGCTGCTGGAGAACCTGATTTCGATACACCCGCTGTTATAGCTGAGGTGTAAAATAATTTCCTTGTTTGCAAAGTTGTCAATTAAAGTGTTCATTGCATTTTTTCTTTCTTTTTGTGTGTATCATGATCATGACATGTCATGTGCGGCAATGGTAGGCTGGGATGAATGCAATTCGTGAAGGTTACACTAGATATAGCCCTAATGCAGGAACCTTAGAATTGCGCCAAGCAATATGTTATAAGCTAAAAGGTTACTTCTGAACTTAGATGCTTCTTGTGTATGTTTTTCAAGTTTTTTTCATTATGTGAGATTAGAAGTTTTAACAATGTGACCGGTCTGTTTCTTCAGAGGAGAATGGAATTACTTATACTCCTGATGAGATTGTGGTCAGCAATGGAGCCAAGCAGAGTGTTGTTCAAGCAGTGCTTGCAGTTTGTTCCCCAGGAGATGAGGTACCAAAAAGCTTTATATTCTACCACAACCATTTAAAACTACTTAGTGTGTGACAATTTATTTTAAAGTGCTGTGATTTAACTTTGAATAATTTTCTTTATAAAACAAGTTAATTAGTAGTAAAATTTACTACAAATTTTTTTATTCAATGCAACAGTTAGTTAAAATTGTTTTATCTCAAATCTTAGCGACAATTAATTTCTATATGGGGAACTGCAAAAATTGGTATCTAGTTTTCAACATGATTCTAGATAAGTCAACATGAAATCAAATCAAACACGCACTTATGCTGCCAAGTCATTTAGAAGTCAATTATTTTTTCGAACGCATTTAAAATTCTACTTTCTGCTGCCAATAGCACGAAAAAAAAATTGAGTTCAATGATATAGGAAGCTTTAGAAGTGCTCTCCTTCCAATGCCTTCTTGTATGTTTGCACATACTTGCAAGTTGCAACTGATACCATTCTCTATTCAGTTCGAACTTATTAACATGGATTTTTTGCTAAAAAATTTGTGCAATTGGCCATTCTTTTCCTTACTTCTATAATATTTTCATCCTCCATGTTTTATTTCCCGTTTTACTTACTAAATATGATTATCATATATTCCAAGTCTAGCAAACTTTGTTATTACCATTATGCATATAAAAATTTACTCCTTATTGCACCCCTGTATCCATTTGTAAAATTGCATGAGGTTAAAGAAAACTTATTACACATATGTTATTTTTCCTTTTGCAGGCTGAAGTTGTTTTTCTTTACCTTGTGCTATGATTGTTTCAGGTTATTATTCCTGCTCCATTCTATACAAGTTATCCAGAGATGGCAAGACTGGCAGATGCAACGCCAGTGATTCTTCCAACCCACATATCTAATAATTTTGTTTTGGATCCCAAACTGCTTGAAGCCAACCTTACTGAAAGATCAAGACTGCTAATTCTTTGTTCACCATGTAACCCAACAGGATCTGTCTACTCTAAGAAACTACTTGAAGAGATAGCCCAAATTGTAGCAAAGCATCCCAGGCTTCTGGTACAGACGTACATTCATGATCTTTGAAAATATTCTCGTCAATGATATTTCCTTTTAAGATCTCCTTAGCTGTTTTGTATAGGTTATCTCTGATGAAATTTATGAACACATAATTTATGCACCAGCAACTCACACAAGCTTTGCATCTTTACCTGGAATGTGGGACAAAACTCTAACAGTGAACGGATTTTCCAAGGTTGGCTGTAATGCTATGTGCTCTTACTGAAAAATTGTAATATCTATTTAGTAATCAGTATAGATTTTCTTTTGGGCTTGTTGGCCTTTCTGTTGTTAATCCCTTGTTTTTGTTTTATACTCAATGCAAATTCTGTTTTTCTTAGAGTGTTCGTAAATCATGACAAAGTAGAAAGCCTCGGGTCTGAATTACGATGCTTTTCAACTGTGTTTTTGTAGACATTTGCAATGACTGGTTGGCGACTTGGGTATGTTGCTGGCCCAAAACATTTTGTTGCAGCATGTGGAAAGATTCAAAGCCAGGTATGCTGTATTTTTCATTTCTCATTTTCTTGATTTATCAACAACTCAAGATCAAACTTATCTTTGTTTCCTTTTGCTCCATGACATTTAATAGATCTTGTGTTTTACCATATTTGGTAATTGAGAGGAAACATTTTAAGAAAATTCCCACCATTCATTTGGAGTTGGAGGGTTGGACTAGTGTTGCCATTTATGTTAAATGCAACATATAATATCAGTAGACGGATTAGGAAAAAATAAAAATGAGAAAATGACTACTGCTTAGTTCTCAAATGATCCCAGAGTGAGAGAGAGTTGTAACTAACAATTGATTTATCAGTAGAAAAAAATAATGGATTTTTCTAACTAACAATTGATACTCTAATGTGACTAATTAACTTGCAAGTTGTAACTAACTATTGATATCTAAGAGATTTTCTTGAATACAGTTCACTTCAGGGGCAAGCAGTATATCTCAGAAAGCTGGAGTGGCTGCATTAGGACTAGGCTATGCAGGTGGGGAAGCAGTTTCTACCATGGTGAAGGCCTTCAAGGAAAGAAGGGATTTCCTGGTTGAAAGCTTTAGAAAAATGGATGGTGTGAAGATATCAGAACCACAGGTGCGAACTTATAAGCTTGTTGCTTGACGGGTTGTTGTCTCTATTTTTAGTCTCTTCAAAGCTTTTCTTCAAAAATGTACTATTCTTTTTCACTTTCAGGGGGCATTTTATCTGTTCATTGATTTCAGCTCTTACTATGGAAGAGAAGCAGAAGGCTTTGGTATAATTGACGATTCTGACTCCCTCTGTCGATACCTATTGGACAAGGGCCAGGTATACTCATTTAATTATCAGTTGATGAAAAGCTTTAAGTTATTTGTTTCCCACCTTATTCTATAAAAATGGTAGTCATTAAACCAAATACCAGAAGAATTCTAGGATTTTTTCCTTCTGGAAATACGAGAGCTAAAAGATTGAAATATCTCTTTATTTTGCTTAGAAAGTTAATTTGCGTAGAAAGTTCAAAAATAGTTCATAACTTGGTGGTTTGATGTTTTTTTTTTACTAAACAGGTTGCCTTGGTGCCAGGAAGTGCTTTTGGAGATGATACTTGCATCCGCATCTCTTATGCAGATTCCCTTATTAATTTAAAGATAGCCGTAGAGAGAATTAAGAAAGCACTTATCCCTTTAAGCTCTGTTTCACTTTGATGCGCATTTAAGGAACAACGTAGCTTACACAGCATTAACCCTGGATAAAAGTTCCCATATTAAACATATAAAAGTTCCAACGTTAAACCTTAAAGACTGGTTGTGGTTTTCTATTATATTGTGATCTCAGTAAATATTAAAATAAAGTAAAATTTGATATTGTGATTAGTTGAAAAGATTTATGAATTAAAAATATTAGAGTTGCAATGTCACAGGTCTCATTCCCTCATTCTAATTTTAATTAAACTTTATTATAGTTATTATAATGATAATATTAACTCTCTTATAAATTATTAAGAGTGATTGACTGACTCTAAATAATTAATACTCGCTTAATCCCTTATTAAGTGTGATTGACTCTGCATGTCTTTCTTTGACTTTTCGTAAACGTGTCTATTTTTATACTATTTTTACCTTTCTTCCTTTTTAAAATATTTTTACATAAAAATAATCAATATTTAATCTAAAACTTAACAAAACAAAGTTAGAACAAGACACTTAGTATACAAATCCTTACATAAAATACAAACATGAAAGGGTTTATTACCCTTGTTTAATTATTAATCCTAATTCATTTAGCTCATTTTCTTCTTATTGTGTCACTTTTTGTTTACAATTATGTAATATGTTTATTGTGAAAATTAGTAAGGTAAGTCCTCTTACAAACCTTTATATAGTGTTAATTACATGAAAAATGTTAAATTAAATTTAAGAATTCAAAAATTAAAAATAAAAACCGATTGTTGTGATGAAGATAACTTGCATAAATTTTTTTAATAAAATACTTCTCTCATGAGATAAGAATTTTTTTTTTGTTTTATTTTTTTTCTAAATTACTTATGTTAAAAAGTAGTTTTTCGATATTTTTTTTAAGAAGCAAATAGGATGGAAAATACATAAAACTATTTTTTTTAGAATATTTTTTAAAATTTAAACAACCATATCCTTATATGTACGCTTTGGGTAGTACCAGATATCTTCAAATTTCTTGCGCAAACAAATTGAATTTTAATAACTTAACCATAACGACTAAATATATATCTAAATAGTTATAATAACGATAATCTAAATAGTTATAATAACAATAATTATAATCATTCTTGCATAACCGATTATTATTTATTATAAATAACAAATTATATATTATGTTTATAACTAGTTACATAATTGAATATATAGATAACTAGTTATTTGTCCATATATAACCAGTTAAATAATTAATTTGAAAAAATAAAATCATTCTTAACTTGATTTTTTTACCTAACATGTTTTTCACATGGAGGTGATTAGTGACACAAAAGTGTGAGATATGTTAGGGAAGATTTTTTCTTCTTTGCAAATTATCAGCATTGTGACCTTTGTTATAAATGTATTTGAGGTTTCCGAGTATTTTTTCTGTGTAGTGCATTATTCATAAAGTTGTGTACACTTTCACAAAAGTGTGAGAGATGTTAGGAAAAATTTTCATTCTCCACTTTTTCTCAGTTAGGATGTGACTAAGTCATAGATATGTTGATATAACTTTTTTTTTAGTTAGTGTGTTTTTCCATGGGGTGACTACTTTTCATATAGATGTGGGTAATGTTAGAAAATTTTTTCCTATTCTGTGCATTTTCCCTAGGGATGTGGTTATTGACACAGAAGTCTAGATCATATCATAAAATTGTTTGTAGTATATTTAAAACAAAATTATTATTGTAAAAATATTTTGCATTGATTATTATTTACCAATATTTTTTTATTGAAAACAAAAATTAAAAGAATTTGATAATAAGTAGAAATAACCAATTACGAAATAAGTTTAACCATAGTCATTTTTTTAATAAAATTAAGTTAATTGCATTAGTCATATCTATAAAACAAATTATAGTTTTATAATCATAATTAAAATTACCAATTATTATATAACTAGTTGATTATTTTTCTCAAAACTAATTTTTTTAACTAACCCTACCCACGTTATACATAGATAGAGTTAAATAGGTTTAGGCAAGTTCAACATTAAATCCAATAAAAAATATTCAACCGTTGGATTGTGTCATGTTTGTGTAATTTTTGTTTCAAATACAATTCAAGTCAACCCTCATAAACAAGTTGAATAGATTTGATAAATAGGATGTTAAGATTTAAAAAAAAAATTATCGTAAAAAGTTGAAATTTATAATATTTTTTTAGATATCTTAGAATAATTTTTTTAAAATAAACTATATGATTGTTCTAAAATAAAACTAAATAGAAAATCAATAAATAAATAAAATGTGAATGTGGCGATAATGGCAAAAGCATGGGAAGGATGGTGCGAAGACTAGTTGCCATTGTTTTCATTGTGAGAGTGAAAGAAAACGATAACTTATATTCTGAGAGTGAGGCCATTGGTTGCACTTCACATGCGTGAGGATGGTGGAATGCCACCGAGCCACTTAAAATGGAGTAACAGTGTATGGTAGTCTATTTTTTTTTAATAATCAATAATAGCTCATATTTAAATCCTTTAAACCCACAATGTGAAAACAACAATGGGAAGTGTAGATTGGATCAAAGTTTAAGGCTTGATTTATTTTGTTTTGTTTTTTAGTTTTTAAAAATAGTTTTTAAGAATAGTTTTCAAAAACTGTTTTTGAGAAGAAAAAAAAAAAACTTGTTTGAGAAGTGTTATTTAAAAACTGTTTTAAATATGTAAAAATGGAAAAATTTATTTATATTTATTAAAATTTTATTAATGAAAAAAAACAACAACATATTCTGATTGTATTTTGAGTTTTCGAAACAAAAATAAAAAACTGAAAAGCAAAACTATTTTTAGTTGTTGCTGTTTTTTAATTTTTAAAAACTAAAAAACCAGAACGGTTTTCGAAAACTGTTTTAAAAAAAACACTAGACCCCGTTTGGGATGATTCTAAGTTTCTGGTTTTTGGTTTTGAAATGTATTTTGAAAACAGAAACTTGTTCGGCAAAAATGGTTCTGTTTTGATTTTTTACTCATTTTCGAAACAGTTTTCACTCAATTTTAAAAACAATAACATTTTGTTTTTAGATTTCTGTTTCTGTTTTTATTTAAGTTCATTACTTGACGTCATTTGTATCATTGACCATCACCTCTGACCAAAAGTCTTCGACCGCCCACTCCGACGGTCATCGGTCATCACCTCTGATCGGCAGTCACCAGCCCCCACCTCTGATTTGTAGTCACCGGTCGTCACCTCATACCAACAGTCACCGGTCGTCACCTCCTATCAATAGTCACTGGTTGCTACCTCCGACCGACAGTCACTAACCACACCTCCGACTGGCGATCGCCAATGACCGACTGTCTCACTACCTTCAGCTAGTGTTTTCGTTAAGATTTCAAATCAATGTTTTAAATTTGGAAACAAAAACAATATTGTTTTTAAAATTTTGAAAATTTAAGACTAAAACTAGTTTTTGTTTTTAGAAATTTTAAAACTAGAAACTAAACGGGACCACCAAATGAGTTTTTTAGTTTTTAAATATTAAAATACTGAAAACAGTTTTATAAAACTGTTGCCAAACAAGTACTAAATATTTCGTCCTACACGACAGATCTAATTATCTAAAAATTAATAGTTGGTCTGAGTCGAGTTAGTGATTGAATCAATCTGTTGTGATTCACTTTAGATTAATAATTTAGTACAATTGAAGTATTTGATTGAATCAGTGATTCGATTCATATCATTGATTTTTTTTTAAAATTAATCAAAAAATTATTTTCTTTAATTAATTATAATGTTTGTTATTAATATATTCTCAATTATATTTTTTTATTTTTCTATATTCTCTTTGTTTACTTTAAATGTTTGAAATTTTATTTATAAATAGTAATTTGTTTTGTTTATTTCGATATATGTATAAGATTATATATATTTTTTAACGTTATGTGGATTAATCGATGATGCAATATTCCAATTAGTAACTCAGTAATCTAATATTGAGTTTTTTAGTTTTTAAATATTAAAATACTGAAAACAGTTTTATAAAATTATTGTCAAATAAATACTAAATATTCTATCATACACGACGAATCTAATTATCTAAAAACTAATAGTTGGTCTGAGTCGAGTTAATGATTGAATCAATCTGTTGTGATTCACTTTAGATCAGTAATTTAGTATAGTTGAAGTATTTGATTGAATCAGTGATTCGATTCAGATCATTGATTTTTTTTAAATTACTCAAAAAATTAATTTTTTAATTAATTATAATGTTTGTTATTAATATATTCTCAATTATATTTTTTTATTTTTCTATATTCTCTTTGTTATATTTAAAAAGGAATATATACTTTAATTACTTTAAATGTCTGAAATTTTATTTATAAATAGTAATTTATTTTGTTTATTTCGATATATGTATAAGATTATATATATTTTTTAACGTTATGTGGATTAATCGATGATGCAATATTCCAATTAGTAACTCAGTAATCTAATATTGAGTTTTTTAGTTTTTAAAAACTGAAAACAATTTTGTAAAATTATTACCAAATAAACACTAAATATTCTATCCTACACGACGTATCTAATTATCTAAACACTAATAGTTGGTCTGAGTCGAGTTAATGATTGAATCAATCTGTTATGATTCACTTTAGATCAGTAATTTAGTACAATTGAAGTATTTGATTGAATCAGTGATTCGATTCAGATCATTGATTTTTTTTTTAAATTAATCAAAAAATTATTTTTTAATTAATTATAATGTTTGTTATTAATGTATTCTCAATTATATTTTTTTATTTTTCTATATTCTCTTTGTTATATTTAAAAAGGAATATATACTGTAATTACTTTAAATGTTTGGAATTTTATTTATAAAAAGTAATTTGTTTTGTTTATTTCGATATATGTATAAGATTATATATATATATGTTTTTTTTTTTTAACGTTATGTGGATTAATCGGTGATGCAATAGTCCAATTAGTAACTCAGTAACCTAATATTGAGCGGATGATCGGGTCAATTTTTAAAACTATGATTTTGATGTTAAAAATTGCTACAATTTTTTTTTTATTTAGAAAATTAAATACATGAAAAAAGAGGTGCTATGTAAGCGGTTAACAAGTTACTGTTTATTTCTTTTTTTACGGTGTTATAATCAGAAGAACTAACATGCAAGTGATTGATAAATAATTCAAGAATAGATATTTCTAAATTTTATTTAAATACCAATCTGTTAGAACTTCAATCTTTAAAATCAAAATGTTGGTTCACTAGTTAGTGTTTCAATTATTTTAAATTTTGTATCTAATAAGACTTGAGTCTTATTTTTAAGTAATTGAAATACATTAGACGCATCAGTAGTGCAAAAAAGATGATACAATTACACAGTACAAATAAACAGAAATTTGACACAAGTTAAGAGCTAGTCAGATAATCAATATTTACCTCAATAGACATTAACTCATACAAGATACAAGCAAATAGAACTCACCCTAAAGTATTGTATGTATCTTCCAACTTGTGCAATTTCCTAGCACCAGAACAAAGATTATACCTCTCATTTCAGAGTCATATGACAGTCCTAATCTAATTTACATGGCAAAATGTACTTAAGATAATAACCAAAACAATGATTCTTTGAATGCATATGTGAGTACACGTTGCTGTTTACTTTAACGTCAGACAGACAGATCAATGATTTTGATAAATATGAAAAGAGCACAAATTCTCAAGTTCTGACCCTTTAGTAACTTTCTGATTGAATTCTTCTATGTAAAAATTGCAAAGGGAAAAAAGCCTAAACATCTTTACTAGAATTTGTGCATAAAAAAAGGAAAAAAAATGTCAGGAAAAGAAAAAGAGTAAAAGTACAATAAAAAGTTGGCAAAACGTAGATTGTGCAGGCGTGCAGTTGTGCTAGCTAGCTAGTGTAATCAATTATGTTTAGAGAGACCAAAATGAAAGCACAAATTATAAATGCTTAGTGACTTCAGGACACTAAACATAGTACAATATAAAGTATTAATTAATGATCATTCTGGATTAACATAGATACGAGTCATTGATCAAGTGATCAGTAAAGCAGTGATGATGTTTAATATTTTGTACCAACACTATTTTTATAATTAGTTATGATAAAAAATTTAAAAAGTAGTAGTATGTAGTTTATAGTAATTATTTTATAAAAACACGTTTTTACAGTTTATAAACTTTTATTTAAAATTGGCAATGCTTATTGCAGCTAAAACTATATATACTCACGTTAAAAAATAAAAAGCCAATTAGTAGCCTTGAATTTAAAAATCTTCCACCAACATCGACCAAAACTATTTATCCAGCTATTTTACACACACCATTTAAAATGGCTATTTTATTAAGCACAAACATGAACAGAAACTCACAGCAACTCCAACAAGAATTACAAACGGAGATGACTTATTCTAATGTCCCATTTCGTACATAACTACCATGGGACTGGAAATACAAGCGAAGTATATAATAAGCAGTGTTACAATTTCCACAAAGACAAATAGCAATTGAATATTGTTTTTATTTTCGCACACTT
Organism: Psophocarpus tetragonolobus; assembly: GCA_037954015.1. Classification (NCBI taxonomy): domain Eukaryota; kingdom Viridiplantae; phylum Streptophyta; class Magnoliopsida; order Fabales; family Fabaceae; genus Psophocarpus; species Psophocarpus tetragonolobus. The sequence goes on from CM075694.1 coordinate 44,701,819, forward strand.
CCTGTATACAGAGATATATTGAAGCGTTAATAGTTAAAGTAGGTGTGGTTATCAGCACTGGCTCTTGCAGCCGACAGCTTCTTCAACAGTGAGAAAGACTCTGCCACCGATTTTGCTTACAAAGTTGGACACCTTTAGCTTGTGTATCACTTGCCACCTAGGGTTCGCAATAGCTAACTGAGAACAACACAAAACTAGCAGGGTCACCAATTCAGATACACATACAAATTAATTGCTATTATAGTATTAATTAATTTTATGATACTCCCAAGTTCATTTTACTTAGGAGTTTCAAAGTTAAGTTTGTAGATAAAATTATATTGAATTAATAAATCCAGTTAACTAATTACTAAAATATTGAACTCAACTATTTATAATTTTAAAGTATTTTTTAACTATTTGTTTGAATTTAAAAGTTATACTTTATTTAATATCTATTATATTTTTTAATTTTTGTAAATATAACAAGAAATTAATGTGTATTAGTAGATTTTTAACATTATATAATAAATGTTATAAAATAAGAATTAACTTTTCGTGAGAAAAATTACTAAATCTTGTTAATGTGTATTAGATTTTTAAGAATTTATTTAAGTTTGTTTTATCATTTCAGCAAGCTGAAAGTTAAAAAGATGATTTTGATTCCCATCCAATAAACAAAACATTAGTAGTTATTTTAGGTAAATACTAACTACTCTAGTTAGTTTTTTTAAAAGATGTCCTATTTTTAGTTCTTAGATGATTCTTTTTTTTATAATTTTACTATGGATTGTCTTTCACTAATTATCTCTACTCACATGTTACAATTTTTCTTTTTTTCATTTCTCTTTCCTTCATTATAATTTAAATATGTAATATAATAACTTATAATTTAAATATATAATTATAGAAAATTATAATTTAAATATGTAATTTAAAATGTATACATTTAATTATAAAAAATAAAATTTAAATATATATTATATTAATTTATAATTTGAATATATAATTATAGAAATCTTTATAATTTAAATATGTAATCAATTTATATATTAACGAATGATATGATTATTTTAAATATTTAATTGTTGATATAATAATTGATAATGTTCTTATATATCATTTTATAACTTTTATCTAGTTGATCAGTTAGTTCTATCAAACAATTACAACTAATTTTTTAGTTTTTAACTAATTTTTAACTAGTTTTTAAACTAATTTTGTCAAATATACTTCTAATTAAATAGATATAGATTTAATCCATATCTATTTAATTAGATTAGATTTTTTGAAAATAGTTTAAAATCGATTTTAAACTTGAATTATAATTAAAATTCAGTTTAATTTTAAATATGATTTTTTCGAAGAACTTTAGTCGAATCATTTCTACTCTACATTGACTACAATATATTTGGTTGAATTGGATTATATTCGTCTCGATTTTAACATCTCTAGCTTTTTTTTGGATTGATGGTAAAAAATATAATGAAAAAACATAGAGCAATCTTAATAAAATGGATTAAAAATACCATTCCTTTAATTTAGAAAATTTATAATAAAATAATAAAATATATATTACGCTCCATCATTGTGTATAATAACTAAACATAACATATTATCATTTCTTACTTCTGGAATTATCTCTTTTTTAAAATTACAATTTTTTTATCACAACTAAAATTACTATTATAATTAACTATAAAAGGCTTTTTTTTTCCAAAAACAAGTTAATTAAAAGAATACTCAATAACTAAAAATCTAATTGACACTTGTTACAACAATATCAATTATCTATGTCTACAACAGTGTGGAAAAAACATTAGAAAATAAAATGCATCAAATGTTCACTTATGGAAGTGTGGGAAACAAGAAACTCCAATACGCTTTCTTTAGCGAGAGTACACATATACTTGAGATTTACACATATATGTAGGATGTGTCGCTGTTATGTATAGCTATTGATGATTTTTTTTTTGTAAGGTGTCTTCGAAAACTCTCTAAAATAATCATACTGCTATGACATGTTTCAAAAAGAAAAAAGTTGATAACATTTATTTAGATTGATTAATATATTGTCTAAAATATTAAATTGAAACGGAATATCGAAGAAAAATAACCGACAAAAGAATCACTAAATGATGTCTTTCCTATAGATATTAGTCATTTTTTTAAAAAAGAATTTGGGGTGAATGTCTGTAGTTTAGTTCACTAAACTAAATAAATTAAACTACACTATTTCACCAATTTTCTTCATAGAAATTAATTTTAATTATAAATAGTTTAATACAATTTAATTATAATAGTTTATTTGAACCGCCTTGATACATCCAATTCCTAAAGCTTAAAAATTATGCGAAAGGCTTTGATCCTTTTCCCTTCAGTATATATATATGTATGTATATATACTTATTGTGTAAAACCTGCAAAAGGAAATTACCTGTTTTCCATGTGAAGACAAACTCCTATGCAATTCCTCTAGAGAAGCAATTCCAGAGGTATCAATGTTCACCAAATCTATCTCCAGAGAGCATCATGAATCAATAATAATTTTTTAAAAAAAAACAGATATTGTAAAATCATTTTTTATTGACATTGGTTTATTGCAAAACTAGTTATGGTTAGTTGATTTTGAAGTACAACTAACTATTTATGTTTGATATTTTTACTTGCAAGCAAGTCTGATTCAATTTTTTTTTTCTACCTAGAAAAAATGCTTCTTTATTACTTAATTTTACTTAAATTATGTTCGACATGAACCGAAATCAATTCCAATAATTTCTAATATGAAATTGTAGGAATCGATTTTGAAAGAATTATAGATTAATTTTAAGAGTATTAATTTATGTTTATGTAATTTTTGAAAGTAAGTAAAAAACAAAGTAATTCAATTTTTTTTATTAATAAAGTAGAATACAATTAAAATATAAAATAAACAATATTTGAGAGGACTCAGATTATATATCTATTATTCTTTTCTCTTAGTTTCCACTCGAGGCGTATAATTTTAGAATAAAGATAAGTTGTGGACGTAACAATGTTTATTATCTACAATTTATATATATATATATATATATATATATATATATATATATATATATATATATATAATTCTCTACTATTAATTAAGAAATTTTTTATATATATAATTTTTTCCTAGTAAAAAAATATATATAAATAATTTCATATATAATTATATATAAAAAAGTATTTTGTTTCAGTTTAAGTTTACTATTAATTAAGAAATTCTTTATATATATATATATACACACACATATATATAAATAAATTTTTACTATTATTAGTAAAATTACATTAAAAAATTCTTTATATATATAATTAAATAAACTTGAACTAAAACAAAAGAATTTTTTTACCACAAGTTTACTAATAATTAATTATATATAAATATTAATTAAGAAAATAAAGTAGAAGCATTTTAATTCTATCTATTAACCTACTTTTTATTTTTTTTTATTAATAAGTAATGAATTGTATTTATTTTATGTAGTTAACATTATCAGACATGTCATTAAATAAACATTGAAATGTAAATGTATATATTAACGTTACTAAATATATTATTTACTTTGCCATAAAAATACTAATTGAATCTGGACTCTTATAATCATGCTCAATATGTGAATTGATTTGAGGTATTTTAAACTACACCATTTTTATAATATTTGGATTATTCACGTTATTTTTATCCTCCATTAGCCCGTAATGAGTTTATGTACTTTGGTGAAGAGGTAAAAGGTGCAACAAAATTGACTAATTAATTTCATTTTGTTTTCCTCTTTGTGGAGAGGGCATGCCCTCCTATTCTAATAAAGGAGGCAGAGATTAAGCCTTACTGGAAGTGTCGAGAATTACGAGTTGAATGGTGTTTCTTGAATTTCTCTTGTCATCTTCTGGTTCGTCCTCAGTGACCCATTTGATGATCCTTGAAACAAAAATTGAAGAGTATTAGATTTTTCTTGTTTCTGACATTATAATTTCTCATTTGCATATGATGGATCCCTTCTTCTAAGGAAGTACTTGTTGTATGTAGAAATACCTTTCTCTAACGAAATTTGCATTTGCAAAGCAAAGCAATGCAGACTTAACTCGTATTATCATAACCCCGGGAATCTTAACTGCCATAGGATACTGATAGACATCGCAGAACAAATCAGTTCCGGGAAGTTTTCCTAGAGTTTCTGTTCCTGGTCGAATTGAGATGAGAATGATCTTTGAAAAAGATATTACTACCTGCAAATTAAGAAAATCCAAATTTTAATATCATAAAATCTGACATTAATTAATTCCTTAAGCCTAAGCAATATTTGTCTTTTCATTAATTTTCTATAAAATATCTTATGGCAAATGTGGAGGAATTTTTGCATAACTGTCACCTCCAAATTAAATAGAAAAGGACTACTCGACCTATGCCATTTAGAACAAAGAAACAATTTGACGTTAATACCTTTAAGCGTCAGTGATTTGTTGAAAACATTTTACAATAAAGATTTCAGTCAAGTGATTGCAACCCTAGATAGGAATATCATTCCATATATGCAGTTTTTCACGGTGCACATCGATTCTGCATCACACTTAGTGCCAAATATGTGGGTCCAGTGTATTATATTTGCCATCACCCATTATTGTGAATACTACAACAATTTCTTATTTTGGCTAAAACCCACTCATAGTGTCATTTCCTTCACGTATAGAACTGTTGAAATATTATTGCGTTTCATAATTGTTCAACAGTAAATCTTAGTTGGTGCCTTGACATACTTATAATTAGGCATCATTCATATATAATTTATTATTTCGGGTGGCACAAACATTGATGTGGCGTAAAGAATAAAGATGCTGATGTTGATTCTTCAAGAATATAGAAATAAATTAATTTAATTGGAAGCTATTATAATGAAAATATATGTACGCCCATTAGTATACTAGTGCTTTATCACTAGCCATTAACAGTAACAGTTGGGGGAAGCGGAAATTAAACCCATTATTTAAAAATTATATATGGAGGTATAACATATGGTTATTATTATTATTTTATTTGAAAAAAGGAATAGTAATTAATAGTAAAGAAAGGAGGAATAGTAGTGAAGAGTGAAAAGTGATTGATTAGAGTGGGGAAGAAAAAGAGAAGGGAAGGTTACCGCGACTAGAAGACCAATCTCGACAGAAGCAAAGAGTACACCAAAGAAGGCGCCAAGGGAAGCAAGAAAGTCAAACTTGTCAACCTTCCAAATTTTGTAGGCTTCAGAAATGTGAATGAGACCAGGAAGAGCAGAGAGGATGACAGAAGCAAGAATAGCGGTTGGAGTATAATACAAGAGCTTTGTGAAAAACTGCAGCGATATCAACACCGTCATGGCCATCACAATGTTTGACACTAAACTTTCACACCCAGCCGCATAATTAACCGCAGTACGGGAGAACGAGCCTGTCACAACATATTTTTTTCATCAAACACTATTCTTTTTATTTTATCACCTAATACCCATACAATAACAAAAAATTAAAACATCATTCTACCAAACTAGCTTTCAAAAAGTAATCTTAATATATTTTTTTTCCTGTAAGGAGAAAAACTTCATTTTTTTTTCTTTCAGTTTGGTATATTGTTATCCAAAAGTAATTAGAGTAAAATTTAACATACTTGTAATTCGTACATTGCATTTCGTATATTCTCTTTCAAGACAGTTTAATTGGTAAAGTTGTGAGAAATACAATGACAATTACTATAATTAGATAAGAGAATTATATGTACCAGTTGCAACGTAGCAGGAGGTCAATGATCCAATGATGTTTGCCAGACCTATTGACATCATCTCCTTGTTTCCGTCAAGTTGGTATCCTTTGATGGATGCAAAAGATCGTCCAACAGCAATTGATTCCTACAATGCGTCAACCACCACGCAACTTGTAATTGTATAATTATGAAATGGAAATATTTAAAGAATTAACAGTTAAAATAAAGGGAATATAACTTTGACTTCATCAATTGATGGTGTTTGGAATTTGGCTATACACTTATTTAAAAGCACTTATAAAAGAAGAAAATAATTTTTTTTATTAATAAATATTTATGGTTAATTATTATTTGAATATATTTGAATTGTCATCTCTCTTCTATATATTCTTCTTTTTTATAAAATAAAATTGAATTGCGATCTCTTTCCTATTCTCTTTTTCATAAACTAAAATTAGTTAATTTGTAAAAACTTTCATATAACTTTTTTAATTTAGAAGAGAGCACTCTTACAAATTAAACTTTATATAAGTTAATTTAAACTTATCAAAATAGTTTCATTTTTTTTTTATTATCTTTTTTACAAGTATTTTTAAATAAATTTATCCAAACAAATCTATTTTCAAAATTAATGAATTTTAGGATATACATACACATACATGTATATACATATATATTCTTAATTTTATACCATTGCCATTTTGTGGATTTGGTTTCTTTGTGCTATTGTTTTTGTGTGTAAATTTAACAACCCCTCTTTTAATTGTTGAATTCAATTATATTTATTTGACATTCAATATTTAATAACATTGATATAAGATGTGGTAAAAAAATAATATTAATATAACACTTCACACACACACATATATATATATAAACGAGAAAATATTCATTTGTAATATTTATTTTCTTGAAAAATACTTAAATTTAAAAAACATAAATAATATGAACAATTTTCTTAAGAATCCTCTTAAAGTTAGTAGATATGTTATAAAAGTAGAATTAATGTATATAATTATATTGGCTACTCACGGTAAGGGCAATGACAGCAACCACTAATCCAATTTTGGCTACTTCTCCAATGTAGGGATTGTTGAAAGCTAACAAATGGATGGAGCTAGGATTGAGTCCCCCTCTCACATGTTTCACAATTTTAACTCCACTTTTATCTGCTTTTGTGAGGTAAACAATTAAAGTTGACAGAATAACAGATACAAGAGGCGAGATTGATGCCAACCAGAATAGCTTCTTCTTCCTTTTACCCTGGGAGGGGAATTGAATTAGCACCAATTTCAAACTAGAAATTAAAGGCAAAATATTAACCAGCCAGAGCTGGAGACAACAGAGAATTAAAAAATTAATTATCGCTCACCAGAAATCTACTCGTTAAAATGAACACCAAGAACGAGAATCCAAGGATAAAATTTCGAGGGTTCCACTGAAATATTCAACACATGCTAGCATTAATAATATACTAATTATTTTGTAAAAAAATAATAATAATCAGTATGCACTATTAAATCTAATTATTTATTTATTTATATAACTTTTAAAATATTAGTCATTATGATAAATAAATTTATTGAGTTACAATAAAATAGTGCATATTAATTAAACTAAAAAAAATACCATCAAATTATATTATTTTTATTTCCATATATAACAAACAATTTTTTTCTTTATCTTGTCCATATTACTGTTTTAAAATATATTCATTGTTAATTTTCTTTCATCTCTCCAATTTATTGTGAAAAGTGTTGAAAAGAAACACCTGTTAAATAGGAAGCTTGACCCCTTTTGAATTAGTATATATGTTACCTTAAATATTCTTTCCATTTCTAATTATAAATATTGCTTTATAGTTTTTCTAATTTTATTTATTTTCTGTTTTTATATTTAATATATGATTAATTTTTTTTTCAACACCAGGAAAGATTGTTTGAATCCTTTACTAAGAATTAAAAACATATTTTTAAAAGATGAAAATACTCTATTTCAAATTGGTATTTGATTCCCTGTCTCAACCCATTCAATAAAAATCATATCATTTAATGAATTTTTGTTTATAATTTTTTTTTATATTTTATATAACTCAATAAATAACATCATTAGTTGGGACAAAAAATAAGACATAAGATAGAGGATTTCATTTCTTTTTAAAGATAAAGATCAAATACAAATTGGTTAAAAAGGACTTCATATCAATATCATAAATAAATAAAGATAGATTTAAACCTATTATATTAAGAGTTTAATTGATATACATTATAAAGATTTTTATTTAATCACAATTTACATAAATAAAAAATTATGATTGAACATCAATGTAAAAACTTTTTACACTAATATCATTAAGAGTTTGATATATGTTTAAAAATAGTTTTATTTAAAAAAAATGTCATAAGATTAGAAAAAGTAAATATATTATCAAATAAACTAAATCAAACAAATACCCAATCATCAAATTTAAATGAAATAATGTGATAAATTTTTATAATGATTAAAATTAAGTTTAATGTTTATATATAAAGTAGTTTTATATTGTCTCTCTCATTCTATAAAGGTGATGATCGATAATATTATAAAACTTTTTTAATAGCTTTTTCTCGTTCAAATTACGCTGATGAATAGGTAGGTACAAATTGATTGTTTATTATGATAAATGTAGTGAAGAGAGAATTGGAATATGGTACGAAAACCATATTTATTCTTAGTTCCCCGGCAGCTCCGAATTTGTTGGGAAAAGAAAGAAAAGTAAAGGGACAGGGAAAGTAGCATACTGGATCATGAACTGCTTTCGAAACAGCTTTCATGACAGAGACAACGTCTGTTTTGGTCGTAAAATGGGTGATTCCTAAGAGTCCCTTTAACTGTTGAAGCCCAATTACGATGGCTGCTCCTGCCACAAATCCAACTATTGCAGCATGGGACAGGAAATCCACAAGGAACCCCAGCCTGTTAAATAAATGAGGTGTGGGAAAACTATATATAATAAAAGGAACATGATCTTATATTATTAATTAATTACCTCAAGAGTCCGAACGAAGTCTGAAATATACCAGCAAAGAGAGTAGCAAGTAACATGAGCTTTGTATAACCCACTGGATCAGCAGCAGGATCTACTAATTTCTCCATCATCGAGGATAACAACAGAGAAACCACAGCCACAGGACCAATTGCTATCTCTCTTGAGGTTCCCATTACAGCATACACAAGTGGTGGTACCACACTTGTATCTATTTCATTTCATTTCACAAATTACTAATTAACAAAAAACTTGAAAATTGAAAGAAAAGAAGTGGCTTACAAAGTCCATATTGTGGATCAAGATGTGCTAAGGTGGCATATCCAATGCTCTGCGTTGAAAATTGAAAATAACACAGCAAGAATTGCAAGTGGTGACTTAGCTGAAGTAGAATTAAATAAATATGCAGTAAGTTTACCTGGGGAATACAGAGACTAGCAATAGTGAGGCCTGCAAGAAGATCTTTCCTGAACTTGGTAGCAGAATAGTTGGTGGCCCAAGAAAGAATAGGAAAAAAGAGGTGCAGAAGTGAAAGGAGTGTGGTGCAGGGTTGATCTTTGTGAGAGGAAAACTTTAGTTTGTAGAGGGAAATGGTTTTCCTGACAGAATCAGCAACCACACGCCATGGACTGGGTGGCTCAGGAGGGTTAAGAACCCACTCAGACTGTGTGCTCTTCTCTATGTCCACCTCCTCTGATTTGCAGCTTCCCATCGCTGAAGAAGCCATTTTGAAGTGTTTGGGAGAACTTTGTCTCGTCTAAACTTATCCTCTACACTCTCATCACACTTACCTCTGATTTCAACACCTATCAAGTTTAAGGACTTGGAGTTGCAAACCGCCTTATATAGACTAACAAAACCCCCTTCCTTCATATTTTTACCATCAACACTCACAATCACCTACACCACATTCAAATCTTTTTTTTTATGAACCAAACAATTATTAAATATTTTTACAGTATAGCAACTATATTGTTTCTCAGAAAGTTCAATAATCATTGAAAATATTTTCCAAGAATTTTATTTTTTAAACATCAATTCTGATATGACTTCTTCATATGGAATTTTATGCCTACTCAACAGTCTATGAAGCTTTCCCTCATATATTCTCTCTTCTAAGTTTTTATTATTCCTCTTTCATGTCTAGTTGCTAAATCCTTATTTTTACAGGGGCTGGGGGAATTTCAATGTAGTCTTTGAATTGAAGTGTTATTTTTATTGGAATGTTAGTTATTAATTTTAGATTAGATTGTTAATAATAAGATTTATTTCTTAATCTTTGTTTTTGTGTTTGTGTTATTTTTCCTTATTACTCGTAGACTTGATCAACGTGAATAAGAATTTGCTTTATAGATGTATTTGAGGCATAAACTTCATAATACTCTATACTGAATAGTCATAATACTTTATACTAGGAATAGTCATAGGAGTTTATTAAATCCCTTATTCTTCATGATAATATTCCCAATATGATTGTTTGGGAATCTTTTCATGATGGTGTTTACAAGTGATTAACCAAAGCTTGTTACACCCCTACTACCTCAGATGTTAATAGATGTCGGGTTTCAACTTTGCTCTCTTTCTCTTCTGATGATATTAAATACTTTTTATGGCAATCACAAGAGCATTCCTACTAGTTTCGTTTGAAGACACATCTTTCTTTTGACATCTCTTGGAAAGACCTCAAGAACTTTAATGACAACTCTCTTCGCATTTAACACTACGCAAAAGGGCCATGCTGCAATTCATTTTGGCGTCGCTTGCTAGGAATTCTGGAAGCTAAGAAATTTGCAAATAATTCAGAACAAGACGAAGCGCTTGGGGACCTTAATCAATAAGATCCGTTGCAATTCAACTCTGATTATGAATGTTTTTGCCCCACATCGAAGCACAGTGATGATAGCTAAATATTCATATTTTAATACATAAAATTTGTAATTACGCTTATCAACTTTGAATTTTTTTTTTTTTTTTACATCTATCTTAGATCATGACTTACTTAGCAATTTAGTTTTTCACAATAATGTGATGATTTTTAGAAGAATTTTCATACAAAAACACGGTGAATAACGAGAAGAATCATGAATAATAAAGAAAGTAAAGGAATACATCTGACCATGCTCCAGAGTCTTGAGTGTGATTTTCTTTTTATAAGCCAAAAATCCTAGGCATGCTTAAACGAACTAGTTAAAAATTTAACCTTTTTAACCTCAAGTAAGGAGTTAAAACACTTGAGAGAGTCCAAGTTCAACTTACTTTGACATATCACTTATAAATACAACTTTAATTTGAGAAGTAGATATCTCATTTTTGTTTTGTATTGTAATATTTTGGGGTTGAAAGAGGTGGGAGGATAGGATAGATATTATGGAATAACGCATCCAATTTGAGTTAAAACATAAACATTTCTTCATGACTTTCACAATGAACTAACCTTTCTATTACTAGGGTTTGATATACCAAGGATCATTCCATGTAATGAAAGAATTTTTTTTATTGTATATTTTCTATGGTTTCTTTCTATTTTCATTATTTGCTTTGGGATTAGCAATCCCATTACATGAATCCTTTAATTTAATGGTAGATAAAAAAATATTGTTAAATTCATAATTATTAGGAATAATTAATGGTTGTATGCTTAAGAATAAAGTATAATCTATTAGTCAATTGTGAGTTTGTACTTATCAATAATGCAATTCTCCCAATTTTATGAGTCAAGGAATTGGGAGTAGAATTGGGAAGATTAACCTTCTATTCTAGATATAAATTTAAGGGTACAAATTATTATCATGATAGAAATTAATCAAATTATTTGTTTAAGATTTTAAGAACATGATATTGGAAATTAGTAAAATTAAACATTGATAATACTTTCACCTATATGTTAACTTATGCTCTACATGTCACCTGTTTGATAAATAAGTTAATTATGCATAAACTGTCAATATAAAGAAACTTTACACTGAAAACCAATCTTATATTTTAAACATGCTACGTCATTTATTTATTCAATTAAATAAAAATAAAATAATTAAAAAAAGGAAACTAGGTGGTTGACTCTTCCACTTTGACATCGTGGCTTACACCACAATAACCTCTTTCTTCTATGTTAGGTTCCCAGCATTATCACCAAGTGACCATATCATTTTTATTTTTTTTTTTTCACAGGATTAGCTGCCAAGCGAATAAAACAAAACAAAACAAACACAACCGATGCCAAGCAAAGCGTGAAACAGAATGCAACTCAAATGATTAACTCAAATTTAAGAAAATAACTCAAACTTAAAAAGAAAATAGATACCAACAAATAAAATTACAATGGTTTCTAGTTCAATTCATTTTTCTTGTACGGGTGATTAACTCTTAATTGGTGAGGCCGACTCATTATCAATTCTTGGAGTAATTTTCAAGTAATTGTTGATCAAAGCGGCATGATTGGTTTTGCCATGGCAAACCTCAACTGAGCAAATACGGTTGTGGCGTGCGACTGCAAAGATTGCGGAAAAGAGTGTTGTGCTCATGTTCTGATTGATTGCTTCACCTTGGTTTGAATGGAGGCTATGCAATGGCAGTGGTGAGATGTCGCGCCATAGAGTTATGTGAACCCTAACATATAACAGGATTCTTGTGCTATAGCCCACTATGTCAAAGTGTAAGAGTTATCCTTAACTTATTCAATTTTCTTTTTTTCCTTTTATTTGAATTATATACTTTATTTAATTAAATAAATAAATGACATGACATTTTTAAAATATAGGTTTAGTTGTCAGTGCAAAGAGACTTTACACCGATGATTAACTCTCGATCAATTATCATTTTATATTCTATACACTCTAATACCAAAATCTATAATCTATAAGATTTATGGAAGTTAATTTAATAATTGTATGGTTCTCAATACAAACGATTCAATTGTACTGAATGGATAAATATAATTTTTTTCTGCAATATTTTATAACAAATGAGTATTATATTATTTAAGAAAGAATTTGTGCAAATTCATACCAAAATTATTCATACTAAATAGCATAGAGTACTTCACCAAAAAAAAAAATTAGCACAAGTAAAATAAATAAATATGCAATATGAAGTTTAAAAATAACTTTAAATAAACCGAAGACATTAAATGCGTGTCTTAATTTATGTATCACTAACTTAAGTGTACTGATAAAATGTCAATGGAAGGCAGTATTAATTACCTAAAAAGCGAGTCACATATATACACGTGACTGAATTTTTGGATGACATGCAAATTTATCTTTAATGTTCAAAATTAAAGTGCATAAAGTAATTTCCTGATGTTTATAAAACGTGTAAAATGCGGATAACAATCCTCTCCTACAAAATTGTCTCTGACATGTCTCCAACTCTCACTCTCTCTCTCTAACTTTCTTAATCACTTCTTCGTTTTCTTTCAATTGTTTTGGAGAAGACGGTCTGTTTTGGTACAATTAAATTGATCTTTGTAGCTAGATTACTTTTATATGTATCTATCTATATATTGAATTTATATATAAAAAATCAATGAATATTAAAAATTAATCTTCAGTAGTATTTGTTAGTTAACATTATTAAATATTTGTGATAAAATTAATAACTAACAAATGGTTGACAATTTGCTCCAAAATACAAAAACAGTGAATCCATAGAAAATCAATAATTGCATGTTGTTGGTTATACAGCAACCATTTTAGGGCCAAGACATGCATCTACTGCTTCTCCCACAGAAAGGAAAACCCTTCCTCCTATTTTGCTGACGAAGTTAGCTAATCTTAGCTTATGAATTACATGCCACCTAGGGTTAGCGATGGCTAACTGAAAGAGAGGAGGGCAAAATTGATGGATTAATTGCAACTAAGCTGGATGATGAAAAGAAAGTAAGAGAAATAAATTAAGAAAAAATCACCTTTACTCCACGTGAAGTCAGATTGTTATTGAGCTCCACCAAAGAAGCAATTCCCGCGGTGTCAATATTTGTAAGACCTATATAATGTAACATGATATGTTATTGCTAATAATAAACATAGGTTATGATTAATATATAATATGGTTTGATGGGAGAGTCACTTGAGGCATCAATTATGACGTGTACGAAGGGTCTTTGTCCTCCTTTGGCATCCATAGATTTTTCATTGATGACCCATCTCTCGATCCTTTTGAATGAAAATGATAAATTAATTAAGGACCCATATTCAACATATATATATATATATATATATATATATATATATATATATATATAATGAAAAGAAGGAAATGAAGTCCTGTAGATAAACAGATAATACGTAACGTACCTTTCCTCTACAAGGTTAGCATTTGCAAAACAAAGCCAAGCAGATTTCAAAGAGACAATCAAAACTCCAGGAATGTTGACAGCCATTGGATATTGTTGAACATCGCCGAAATCATCTGTTCCTGGGAGCCTCCCAATAACCGCTATAGCAGGTTGAATTGAGCTTATAATTATCTTTGCGAATGATATACCCATCTGCACTACAATTTATGTACCCACAATCAAGTATGAGAATTCCAATACCCAAATTCATTCTTTAATCACAATACACTATTTTCTCCATTATTCATTTACTAAATAACATCACCTTTTTTATCAGTGAAAACAGAAAAGAAACACCAATTACAATTCCACCCTTATTATATATCTGCAATGTACTCCATACGGGTAATAAACACACCACTAATTGTTTATTAAAGATAAATTATACATGCTTCTTTTTGTTATGTTTTGTATCACATGTAGAGGAGAGAAGAGAAATATGATAAATGAACTTATCAAAATTAAAAATATTTAGTTGATGAAAATAGAAAAAAAGATGAAGAAAGAAATGAAATATCAGTCGGGATACTATATTAGATTAAAATGATTTCTCTTTTTAAATCTTCTCTATCTTTTCTTTTTTTTTTAATCTTCTCTATCAAATAATCTAAATCATTTTCATCTACTCCCCTTCTTTTATTTTTTCTGTAATTTTAAAATCCGCTCTCCTTTCTTGAAGAGTGAAATATACTATAATTGATCTATTCTATCGCAAACTAACATCTTAAAATGATGAAATATTATCACTATACCTATTAATCACAGACACATTTTCTTTCTATCTTGGATAGTCAGTGATTCCGTATTTCTATTAACTATCCCTACAAAACAAATATGCCACCAACTAATTTTAAAAACCGTATTATTGATGTTACATATTTTACTATCTAGCATTAAATTTCACTTAGTCAATTTAAAATCATTATCAAACTAAATTAGTGATGAAACCAAATAAAATATTATTTTTTATATTTAGTATTCTATAATAACTATATTATTAAAATATAAAAATATCATAAATCAAATACATTTCATAAATTATAAGAGATAACTCCTAACATATAAAAAATGGATTAAAATGTAATCATAAAAAAAAGAAGAAATTTTACTACATACACTTTTGTATTTCTAAGTTAACCGTCCTTTTCATTTATTTTTTATTAAAGAGGTTGATTTAGGAAAAAGAGAGGTACATCTTTTAAAATTTAAAAATCTTCAAAAAAAAAAAGTTGAGAATTAACCAAATCGATTAGACTGTCTATTTTTCTAATTTATAACCAATTCTATTGATTTCCAATTGATTTTATGCATATCTAATTTTTAACCATAATTAAGCCAAATAGAAAACTGACTCTCAATTCAATATGTCAAATTGGTCAATTTAGTCTCGTTTTGAAAACAATGCTAAAATCAATATAGTTAGCATAAAAAATTAAGAAAAATATACTTATATAGTAAATTGTACAATAAAATATACAATTAATAAAAAAAGAGATAAAATTAAAGAGTAAAAAATTTGAATTTTAAATGTAGTAAAAAATAAGATGAAGAAGAGAAATAGACAAAAATATTATGTGTCAAAAGTTGTGCAAATTATAGTATGTATATCAAATCTTAAAAATTAATGGAAGCACTAATTTACATTAATAAAGATGAAACTTAAACATCAGGATGAAACAAAAAAGTATAGATGAAAAGCAAATTACGATTTTAGCGTTACTTTTTTATATATAGTGAATGGATGTAGAATTGAGCTAGAACTATCTAGCTAGCACAGAAACATTAATCTCGACTTGTGTAATAATTGCTAAAGAGAAACATGAACTACTTTTTGGGCTCAACATTCTCTCATGGTGAAAAGTTTTAAAAGAAAATCTTTTAAGAAATTTATAATTTTCTGCATTAACTTTGATTTTTTAAGACAACGAGGAGAGAGAGCCAAGATAAACGAATTTTTTTTCTAAAAGCTCCTTGGCTACTATAGTTTTTATATAAAAATAAAACACTGAATTTTTGAAAAAAAAAAAAAAAAGAAGAAGAAAGAAAGAAGTAGAAGCAAAGTTAATAGTAGATTGATTGGGAGTTAGAAGAAGAAAAATATACCCCAATTGCAAGGCCTATTTCGGCAGATGCGAACAAGACGCCAAGAAAGGCTCCAGAGCAGGCAAGGAAATCCATCTTATCAACCTTCCAAATTTGACTTGCCTTGTTTAGGTCAATGAGTCCTGGCACTGCTGAAACTATTATTGCTGCTAGAATTGCCTTTGGAGTGAAATACAGAAGCCCCGTCAAAAACTTCAGTGACATCAGCACCGTTAGTGCCATCACTATGTTTGACACCATCGTCTCTGACCCCGCATTGTAGTTCACTGCAGTCCGTGACAATGACCCTGCATCCTCATCCCCTCCTTATCGTTAATACTTTTTCTCTAATCCATTCTTTTTACTATTATTATACTCGTTTTTTTACCTGATGCTACATAGCATGACGTCATCGATCCCACTACGTTCATTATCCCCAACGATACCACTTCTCTGTTTGGATCAATTTTGTGTCCTTTTAGAGATGCAAATGATCGTGCTACAGCAATAGATCCCTATATGTCGTTGTTGTATTACACTTCACATCTTATATACATATATACTTACAAAACACTCCCCTACTATATGTAATCAGAAATAGAAATAGTTTTAATATGCCCACCGTGAGTGAAATAATTGCAATGGTGAAGCCTATTCTGATCAGATGACCCACAACTTTGCCATCAAATGTTAACTGCTTCACTGAGCTAGGATTCAAACTACCTCCTTTTATTGGTCCCAATACCTCTACTCTGTAGTCCTTCATGTGATGCTTATGAAGATTTATTTTGTATACAATCACAGAAGACACAATAATAGAAAGAAGAGGACTAACGTGTGACAACCATAGGAGTTTCTTGTTTCTTTTTCCCTGTTTAGGAATGCAGTCACACACTTTAACTTTAGTGCATTTAATTCAGAAACAGATCATAAATGTATATTTTTCCAAAACTTACCAGGAATCTAGTAAATAAGATGAAGCAGAGAAATGAGAATCCAATAACAAAATTATAAGGATGCCAAGCTGACTGTAAGTAAAAGAAATGTTAATAATAATAATTAAGCAAGTAAGAGGAATAATGAAATTAATTATAAAAAACTGAATACTTGATTTTTTAAGGCTATCCAAACAGCTTTGACTACGGAAAATAAATCACTTTTATTGGTAAAATTAACAATCCCAAATAATCCTCTCAATTGTTGTAGCCCAATGCCCACGGCAGCTGCTGCCAAGAACCCAACGATTGTGGCTTGAGAAAGATATTCCACCAGAAAACCAAACCTGTAATAGCCTAAAATGTGTCACACATCCATCCTGCTGTTTCTAACATTTAACCACTAACTATACACGTACATCAAAATCTGGCTCGAGATAACCCACCATCAACCATGGGAATTTATCTTTCATTCCTTTCTGTGCTTTCATATTTTACTTCAATTAAGTTTTCAATTTTCCAAAACTTCTCAATTCATCCATATTCTCGTCACATCAAGTATTCATTTTATTGCTTAACTTGGCAGGCTTGATTACTAAAGCACTTCTCTACAATCTACACACAACCCACCCTTAGAACAGTATATCCAAGTCCTTAACATGTTCTATTTTTCAATTTGAAAAATATAAAATCAACAGCATTACAATATAATTAATAATCTAATAATTTTTTTAGAG
Organism: Psophocarpus tetragonolobus; assembly: GCA_037954015.1. Classification (NCBI taxonomy): domain Eukaryota; kingdom Viridiplantae; phylum Streptophyta; class Magnoliopsida; order Fabales; family Fabaceae; genus Psophocarpus; species Psophocarpus tetragonolobus. The sequence continues at coordinate 44,719,667 of CM075694.1, forward strand.
TTACATATGCACTCTTTGAGGTTTAGTATAATTGCACATACATCTTTTATCTTTTTAAATATTGCTTTCGCATAGGGGTGGGTATATAGACTCAAGTCCGTGGACCCGTTCGCAAACCTCCAAGTTTGTGCACATTTTGAACCTTTTTTTTTTTAAGGAATCATAGTTGTAGGAGAAATTTGAGTCTGGTGCGCGAAATCAATGGATTTCGCGGGCTAAATCTCCAGGTTTGACCTATAACCTGTTTAAAGGGGCAAAATTATCATTTAGGTTTTTAGTTTGTGTTAATGTTGTGATTTTTTTATTGTAAATGCTGATATTTTACACTTTTAATATTGAAAATATTTAACGTTTTAGATTATAAATATAATGATAAAATTTTTAGTATATGTTATTATAATTTAGTTAGTTTAAAAAATATTAGATATTTTTGTAAAATTATTTAAAAAAAAAATTGTATGTGCAAGTCTGCAAACTGGTCCGTTAAGGTAGTGAACTTTGTGGACCGGATACAGACTCGCAAAAAAATTCATTTCTTTTAGCAGATCGGATTTATCTAACCCGTTTAAAATGTGGGTCTCATGGGTCAAGTTTAAACGGACCGGATAAATCCGCATACCTAACCCTAATAAGGGGTGTTAATGTAAGGTTTGAGAGGGGGTACTAATATAAGATTTTTAAATATATATAGGTAATACAATCATAATGAATACATACATAAAAATAAACGGGTAATGTGTCATGTAAAAAAAAGAAGATACATTTGTAATTTCACTAAATCTAGGGGTGACATCTGTAATTAACTTTTTTTTAATATATTTTTGGATTCTTTAAAGTTTTTAAATTTCAGTTTTAATCTTTTAAAATTTTTTCTCCGTTTTTATTGTCAATTTAAAATATTTCAATTCAGGTATATCCAAACCAATTCAACAAAAATAAATCCAAACCACTTTTATCTCTCTATAAAATATTATTTAAAACACTTAAAAAAATAAAAAATCATCCTATTCAAAAAGTTAGAAAAACTAAAAAAAAAGTACAAAATTTAGAGATAATAAACTTGATTTTGCAAATTTTAGAAATATAAGAAAAATTTTATCCATAACTACTTTTGTATTCCTATACATATTTTTCTTTGAAGCAATCATAGTCAACACATGATTGGACATTAAATTTGGACACATCTACTTGCATATAGAGATGAAACTAAGTCGAACGGATTTATGCTTTGCTATGCTTGTTTGTTTTGGATTAAAATTATAATGTCAAAGTTTGACATAGGGGCTAATCGTGACTTACATAAAAGTTTCGCCTATCCTATAAACTTGTTTAAGAACCTAGATTGTGATAATTTAACACTAAAAATATAGAACTAAAAATAGGTTTATATTTTCTAAATATAATTTCAAGATTAATAAATATAATATTCATGATAACTAATTTAAAATATATTTGTGATAAAATATTTAAATAACACGCAACATTATTTTTAGTAAACTTAATTATAAATTTTAGTTTGACATTTTATGAAGATTAACATTATTAACATTAAAAAGACAAATGAATGAGATTTTAATGTATATATAACAAATTTAATATAATAATAATAATAATAATAAATAATGAATATTTATTAATGATTTTTAAATAGATTAGTCAATCAAACTTTAAATACTTTTTAAATTGGATCTAACCCATTTTAAAAAAAACAAAAACAAAAAATCTGATTTAACATGGACATGATGTAAACAGATCCATAAACCCCTATTGAGTAACGTTATCTATATGACATTTTCTTTTAACACTCCCCATTTGCTATTTTTACCCTCCAAAGTTTATAGTTTTTTTAAATTCCTAATATACCCTTATCCTTATTTGATTTAAATTTTTTGAATTTATTTTTTTATTTTCTTGTCTTTTTGTGCTTTTTCCTGCTACTCTTGTGTGCCAAACACAAATTCTCACATTCTGCCCAATTGTAAATCCCTAATCATTCTTATAAGTCTTTAGGGTATTATTTGTTTATTTAAACGCTATTTGAAAAGAAAAACATAATTTTATTCAGGTATGACTTTGTTAATTTAAAGTTTAGGGTTTAGAGTTTTGGGATTTATGATTGAGGGTTTGTTTGTGTTTTTATTCGTACTACGTCGAGTGTTACAGTATTTCGAATCAGTTGATCCAGAACTAACAATATTTACCATAGTCCACCTTGTCTAGAATACACATTTGATCCACTTCCGGATTAGTTGATCCGGAATATACATAATACATTTCGGATCAACTGATTCGGAATGGACCTAATACATTCTGGATCATGCCGGAACATACTTGCTAAATCTCATTTGCCTTCCGGATGATATAGTCCGGAATATACTAGTTGAATCCCATTTGAATGTACTTCGTTAAGCAAATAGGGTAAGAAAAGGAAGGGTATTTTTGGGTTTTGAAAAAAATTGTAAAGCCTGGTAGGGTGCGAATAGAAAATAATGGGTATTAAAAGCAATTGCCTATCTATATTCGCCCCTACTTGCATAAACACAAACATCAATTCACCACAGTATGAGATACTAGTGTTTTATGCTAGATACAACTCTCATGTTTTCCATAAAAAAAAAGAGAAAGAAATGAAACTCTCATGTACTAAAATACAACAATTTTTAGGTGTGTGTTGATAATATTTGAAAAGAAATGTTTTAAGAAAAGCATTTTATAAACTATTATGTTTTACTTGTGAGAAAAAAAATATTTTTAAAATTTAAATAATCTAATTATTATAAAAATATTAAAAACATTTATTAATTCAAAGATTCATTTATTTAAAAAAAAGTTTTTTCTCCTTTAAATTAAAAATTATAACTTAGTGTACCTTTGGATGAGCATTAACCAAATTAGTTTTGGTTAAAATTTATTTTAAAGCATAGTAATTTGTGTTTTATTTGTTTTTATCTTAAAAGTAAATTTTTGCAAAATTTAGGGTAATGTTTTTCTAAGTCAGCATGCGCAAAAGGTATTTTTACTGAAATTTGGAGCTAAAGCCTAACAATAGCTGACAACTTTATTTTTACTGAAATCGCGTTAGACTAGAAACAAAAATCAATTTTGACATAACATGAATCAAACACCCTCTGAATAAGTTGAATGCAATAATTCATTTAATTATTTTTTTTACTTTTTTTAATTGTTATTTGTGTTTTTATTTAATTTTCTTATAGAAAAAATCTTAATATTTTAATCCTAAATAATTAAAATTCATCGTTGTTATATATTAAAGGCTAAATTAGCACTCGTAACCCTTATTTAGGGGATAACTCACTTTGTGCTTCCAATATTTTTTTGCGCACATTTTAATATAGAAAAGTTGGATAAGGTAAGACTTGAATCCAATACCTAGAAATAAAAGTTTAGTTTTTTTATGAGATTCAAATTTAGTTAAACTAATAATATGACAATGTTAATTTTAAAAATATAAAGAAATTGGACAAAGTAAAATTCAAACCTAGGACATGTGAGAGTGCTAAGACGACGTCACTAGACAATAGGTCCACATTAGTTTTATTGTGTATTTTCCTTTGTTTTGTTTTATTATTCTAGGTCATTTATATTATAAATTTTTTAAATAGAAAAATTTTTTAAATTATAAAAATAAGGGATAGATTTGGGTTATTGTGCCTCATTGTCATACCTACCCACAATCTCTCCCCTAAATCTGACCCTCAATCACCCCATCCAACATCTCATTCTGTCCTTAACCTCCTAAATGAAGAAATTTTAATTTTTGTGTTTATTTTTAATTAAATTTTAAATTTTATATTGCTGTCAATATAACTAAATTTTAGTTTTAGTTGCTAACCCTTAAATTTTAATTTCAAATTTTATTTAATTCTTAATTTTAGTTTCAAAAACACAAATAAAATATACAACATAAAATGACCTAGAATAGATTTAAAATTAAAATATACAAATAAAATATAAAATCTAATTAAAAATAAAGATAGAAATTAAAAAATTAAGAATTTAAATTAAAAGTTAAAAACTATAAATTAAAGTAACAACTAAAACTAAAATATAAAATTAAAAATAAAATCTTATTCCAAATAGATTTAACATAAAATGAAGTTAAGTAGCTTTTAGAATTTAAAACATTTCTCTATTTAAAAATTTTACAACATAAATGACCTAGAATACTAAAACAAAACAAAGAAAAATACACAATAAAACAAATGTGGACCTATTATCTAGTGACATCATCTTAGCACTCTCATACGTCCTAGGTTCAAATATTACTTTGTCCATATAATTAATTTAAGTAAATTTGAATCTCACAAAAAAACTGACTATGGTTTTGGTCTAGCGGTATGGGATTAACACTTTTGATGTTGGTTTTTGGTCTAGTGGAATGGTTCCAGTATTTTCACAATTAAAACTTGGGTTTGACTTGGTCTCATTTTCTATATTTTACAATTAATATTTATAAATCATTAACTCTTAATTACGAAATCACAATGTCACATCACTAAATCATGTAAGTCAATGTATCGGTGGTAATTTAGCCTATATTAAAATAGATTTTCTTAAATTTTAGAACAAAATATTCTTTTATAAGCTAGAGCGAAATACTTTAATAACAAAATATATATCTATTACCGTACTATATTTTTAAAAAAAGTGAATTTTAATTACTTTTAATTTGTTTATAATAAATTTATTTCCCTAAATTTCAATTTCCTCAAAATAATTATTTTTAATATTTTATTTTTATGTTAAAAATTTTCTTAAATTTATCTCAAACCTCAATTATTTATATATATAATTAAATTATTTTCTTTAAACTTTTAAAAATTATTATGCTTTCCTACATTAAGTTACTTTTTTCCCTTTATTTACTTAACCTAATTATATACTCTCAAATACACTCTTTTGAATATATTTTTTTATGATTAGTTAAAATTTATAAAAAACTACAAATTTATGTGAGTCTTACTTATTATTAAATTACTTGTCTTTTCTAATTATATGATTTTTCAATAAATTATAAAGGTATGTGTTAAAAGTAGTATTTGACTAGGGATTTTGAATTAAAATCTTCAACAATAAAGTTTTCAATTAAAATATTTTAAGCAATTGATAAGTTGATAGCATTATATTAGTGGTTGACCATGGCGAATAGTTGTGAGAAGACATATATTCGAAGGCTGTTGAATATATAAATAGAAAGAAGAGGATAGCACTAACCTAAAGAGGCCGAAAGCAAGTTGAAAGATGCCCGCAAAAAAAGTAACAGTGAAAACTATCTTAGTGTAAGAAATGGAATCGTTAATAGGAACTTTCAAAGTCTGAATCATAGAGGAAAGAAGCAGTGAATCGACGGATCCAGGTCCGATGACTATCTCCCTTGAACTCGCGAGCATAGAATAGATAAGAGGTGGGACAATTCCAGTATCTGAGAATTAAGATATATATTAATTTTACAAGTGGGTAAGTTATTAGTGTGGAAGAGGAACTTACAGAGGCCATATTCAGGACTTAGCTGGGCCAAAGTGGCATTTCCCATACACTGCAAGAGTGAGAAAAGTGAGCGGCATGAAGCGTAATTAATAGAAATAATATTGCAGTGGTGAAAAAAAGAACCTGCGGAATGGCGAAGATAGCAAGAGTTAGACCGGCCATGAAATCGCATTTGAGCTTTTGGGCATTGTAGTTATGCAAAGAAGCAAGAATGGGAAACAAGTGGTGGAATAGGGCAGAGAGTTGTTTGGAAAAGGGTTGGTTCTTGAGAGAAGAGAATGTGTTTGGATGAGGATGCGGTAAGAGAGTGTGTTTGATGTTATCCAGGACTTGACGGAGCATCGAAGGTGGCCTTGGAGGATTCACCACCCACTCACCCCTCGAACCCACCACCATCTCTGACTCACTACACCTCCTCCACATTTCACCACCTCTCTCCTCTCTTCCTACATGCCACTCTCTCTTTCTCTTCCCAACATTGTCTCAATCATTTTATTTACTACACATATATACTTCTTCTTTTTTATATTTTATATCTAAATTCAAACCTATTTTGATAACCTACTTCCAATTCTTTTTTTAAATAACTTAAACATACATTTATTATTCGATGAAATTTATATAATTTTAGTAATAAAAATAGTTAAAGAGAGTCTTATATTTTCTTCTCATATTAATACAAGCTAGCTGTATTATTCAGCCAGTAAAAAGAGGAATCGCCGTAAAAGAATCTAATTAGTTAACGGATCCAGTTGGAGCGATTATTTTAAAAGTTGAATTGATGATATGTGTCTCTCAATTTAATGTTGAGGGTTATTACTAAAATAAATTTATTAGTTTATACACTACGTAAACATCTAGACACTTTCTTTTTTAATACCTAGAGACTATATATACACTATACACGCGCTTACCGCTTACTCGTTACAATAATTTAGTATTTTTTCAACGGCTTTATAAAAAATAATATATATATAAAATTACTGCATTCAAAAAATATAATTAATAGGCTTAAAGGTTTTATTTCTTTAAATGTAGAATAAGTTTATTTTTATTTTTCTAAATATAAAATTAATCTTTTTAGCTCTATAATTTTAAATTTTATTTTAATCCTATCTAAAACCAAATACCGTTAAAGATCGTTGTCTATATAAGTAATAGTGGTGTTCATAAGTTAGTTTGGAATGAATTTCGAAAAAATAAATTGAATTAATAATTTTTTATTGATTTTAGGTTGTTTAAATTTTTTATACAATTTTAATCAAACCAATTCAATCATAAATGAGTTGGATTGGTGAATTTATTAGATGATTCTTTATTATAAAATATAAAAAAAAAATTAAAAACACGTGATTTTACCCCGATATTTATAGACAATTTTTTTTATGAAAAACACAATTAAAATATGTAAACAATATATTTTGTTATATCGATTTACATAAACTAAGTAATACAAAAAAAAATTAAAAAATTAATATATGATTATAAAATTAAACTCGATATATAATAATTAATCACAACAAAAATCACATAATTATTTTGGTTCACGTTTATTAATCCAATACTTGAATTAATCACGTCAAATTTGACTAATTTAGTTTTGGTTGAATCCAATGAAACTAAAACACTAAATAGATTTAATTATTTTAGGTTGGCCTTTCAAATTTATTAGGTTGATCAAACCGATGATGTCTTTTATAACTAGTTTCTTTATTTTAAAATTACAGTTACAGTAACTTATTAAGAAAATATTAATTAGTATATTTATAGAATAAAATATTTTTATTTGATGGATTTTTTTGTTGTAGAAAATATTATTGATCATTAATATTTCATTAATAACTCATTACTTTTTTTTATAGGTTAAATGTTAATAGTTAATATTATTTTTCTATTAATAGGGTATTTGAAATCACAATTTTTTCCTCTTTATCTTTCTACTTTATTACCAAACCGACTTTATAACTCCCACTAGTTATTTGTTTAAATACTTGTAAAATTTCATTTATAAATAAATTTAAATAAAGATATAACTAAAAAAATTATTAATATAATCTTGAATTTATAAAACAAATATAGTTTTAAAAAAAATAAAATACTAAATTATAAGTAGTTAATTGAAAATTTAATTTAATTTTGCATCTTTATTATCAAATCATCTATCACATATTTATTTTTCCCTTAAAATAACAATTTTGAAGTAGTCCAATTAAACTAGTTTTTTTTTTCAAGTTAAATAAAGATCAATTTTAAATTTAAAAATCATAAAAAAAACTCCTCAAAATAATATTAAAGAAAAAAAATATTTAAGTCAAAATAATATGATTTTTTCTTGCGAATAATTTTAAGAAATCATTTAAGTATCAACAAATTTTATAAATTGTTTTCAGTAAAACAAATATTCAAAATAAGACAATCAACCCAGTTAATTGCATTTCGTAAGTTAATAAACGCACAAGAAAAAAAAAGAAGAGAAAAAACAACTATTGACAAAAAATGTTAGATTAAATCTAAATCATAAGAGATATTCTATACTACTTTTATCGGGTACTTTAAATTATGAAAAAACGGTGGTATATTAACAATATAAAATAATTTTATTTTATTATTTAATCACAATAATCATATGAGATTAATAATTGATTTTAATAATAATTATCTTAAAAATCATTTCAACGGTTATTTATGATTGCATAAAATAGCTTTACAATATTAATGTATCTCTTTTAAATTCTTAAACTATATCTATGTAATATGTATAAAATTTTAGTAACATCATTAAAAATATACTTAACGAATTTTTTATTTATCATATGTAAATGAGTTGCTGAATACGCTGTTTAATTATTCAGTGTAACCTAACAACAAACAAAAAAGAATCTCGAGATTAAAAATAAGTAATTATCATATTAAACTAAAACAATTTTCCTTCTAACTTATTGACAAGCCATTTCTCGTTACATAAATATTAAAATAATAAATAATAAATAAATCAACATTTGTAAATAATAAATTATCATTTAGTTTAGAAATTTATGATTTTTTATCACAAGAAAAAATATGATTTTGTAAAGATAAAAAATAAAAGCCATGTCTGTTCTTGACGCTGAAAGAAAAAAAAGTCAATAAAAAATACTAATCTATATTACAATTTGTAGGACGTGAATCTGCCTGCTTATGCAATTAAGAGACACTACGCGGTAAAAACAATTTTTTGAACATTTTTTTGTTTTCTTTTAATTCAGTTGTCTTAATTGGTGCAATAATGATGTTTTATAAAAGTGGTTTATGAAATAATTAAAAGTTACTTTAAAACAAGTAAAAGTTAATAAATCAATTTGAAATTCATTAAGTAGATTAACTTTGAAAATAAATATATTTATAGATAATTATTTCTTTATTTTGTTTTTTAACAAAATGTTAGAACAAAGATTTTTATTTTAATTGTGTTTTTATCATTATAGTTTATTAAAGGACAAAATATCAAATTTATGTTTTTTTGTCTCCAATAAATTTTTTTTTTTTTTTGGTTTGTAATAATTTTTCCTTTATTTTTTGACTTCTAATAGATTTTTTATTTTTCTTTTGATCCTAAGTTTTATTCTAAATTAAGATTGTTTTTAAAACGTTATCAAAACATATTTAGAGACAAAAAAAATTAAAAAATTATTAAGACTAAACACAATAAAAAAATTGAATAAATACAAAAATAAAATTCACTAATTTAATCGAGATCAAATATATATTTGAACCAAATATAACTGTAATTGTTAGTTTTTTAGTCTTATTCCTCAATTAGAATTAAAGTTCCAATTCGATCACAAATATACTAAAAGTTTACCTTAACAATTAACAAATTATTAAAGCAAAAATCTAATTCTAATAGGATAATTTCACTAAAAAAATTACTCAATAAATCAAATTTAAGTTTTTTCATTTATTAATTTATTGGTTTTTTAACCCGTGATGTAAGTTCCAAATATATATATTAGTTTTAGCGTTTTACTAATAACTAATTTTGAATAGGAAACACAGTTAGTCACATATTTTGTAATCACTTTTCTATCCACAAAACCTGAAATTAAGATTTTTTTTTTATAAGTTAAGAAATTTTATTAAATAATACCAACTATGCACAAGACGAGTTGTGGCTACAAAAATACATAAAACAAAATTAACAAAAAGTTTAATTGGTATACACTATCAGTGTAAAGATTTTTATACAGACATTCAATCACAATCTTTCATTGATGGTAAATTTGTTGATTTTACTCGTTACTACTTAAAAAGTCACATGAATGGAAAGTCATGATTGAATGTTAATGTAAAAATCTTTTACATTGACAGTGTATACCAATTAAATTCATTAACAAAACATCAAAATTAAGAAACACTCATGTAGAGATATAAAGTTGGATTCATGAGTCATTCTGTAAAAAGGTGATAGTTAACTTCGTTGGATAACACTATGCTCAAGAACTTAATTGAATCGCATGAGTTAACCAAGCTAAATTCATACCATAACCTTGAAGATCATGTTATTTTGTAAACTTTGTCACTAAATAAGTCTTGTAATTTTAAACTAAGTTTTTATTTAAGAAAATCAAATATAATACAACAAGAACTTGTTAATTAATTTAATGATTTTACTTGATTTCAATTTTCTCAAATTAAACCTTTCATACTATTAAATTAATAAAATTTAATATAGTATTTTCCTAATAAATAGCATTTAATTTTATCTTCTTTATACTTTAACACACTGTAAATAATTACTAAAACACTTAACTTATTTTATAGAGTCTAAAGGTTACACCAAGTGTTTTATCCAATTATATAATAATAAAGTTAACAAATTTATTATACTATATTGTGATTAAATGATTTTGAAAAAATGACTTATACACTACAATGTAAAAAGTTTTACATTAATTGACATTAAATCACAACCATTTATGTATTGTGAGTTTTTTATTTTACCAATTAATATTTTCAAAGTCATATAAATTAAGAATTATGATCGAACATTAGTTTAAATTTCTTTTACACTATCAGTGCATAAATATTAAATTCATTTATTTTTACAGTGTTAGTTTATAGCTCTTTTCTCATTTGATATATACCTAAAAATATATAATAAATAAATTAAATATGTTTTAGTAAATAAATAATAGGATATTATTATACTAAACAAACAATAACTTAAATTTCTATTTTTATATTTTAAAATAAATTATTATATTAATAATATTATCATTTCAGTCACTGAAATAAAAAAAATTAAACAACAAAAAGCATACAATGTCATACTCAATTCCAATTGTTACATGATAATTACCACATATTTTAATTTTATAAGAACATGTGACAATAAATTACCTTAATTTTTTTATTTAAGGCTTTGATTTCTTTCTTTTATATAGAAATAGGTATAAATAGGAATTTAGATTATATGTTTAATTTGGTTTAAAAATTACTAATATTTTTTTAAAAAAACACATACACGTTTTGGAGTTAAACTAAAGAAAGGTCAAACGATCAATCAATATTCTTAGTGAATGTTTTTGTATGCTTTCAGGATTAAAGATTCAAGATTTTCATAAGTGAAGTACTAGCATCAAACACTCAATTCGTGAGCACCTAATCTTGGCAAACTAAGAGCAATTAATAGTTGAAACACCACCGTCCATTATGTGAGCACCCAATAGTAAAACTTTTGCTAAGCATTAAGACTGAATGCTCAATAATTTTGTTGTGACAGCTAAGAGATGGCGCTTAAGATGACACTTTATAGAGAAAAATACAAGGTATATATAAAAGACATCTTTTTGTCTAGAAGAACATAACTTTACCTTTTTTTTTTTACTTTAAGTGCACTTCAAGAACTCATGGTTGCCTCTCCTTACTCCATTTTTCATATTTATGTATCCTCCATCGTATAGGTTGCTCCTCTCTTACATAAGTAGTTAAGTTTCTCCTTAGTTAGGAGTTGACGTAATTAAACTTAACTCACTGTGTATTTTGATTTCTAATCTAAGTTTATTATTCATGTTTTTGTTTTCCTCTTTTGTATTCATTATTTCTCTTACTTTTCCTTTATTTTGCGTTTTTAGTGTGATTAGAAAATGTATATGAATTATAAAATGAGAAAAATACTCAATGGGTTTATTTCTAAGAATAGAGCAAAATCAATTGGTCATCATTAACTCATTTTCTTAAAGCAAACTATTTTATTTAGATTATGTAAGAGATTAATAACTTAAAACTCAAATGAGTTTAGATCTCGTACAATATTAGGAGTTAGGGCTATGGTATTTTTATGACCAATAAATATAATTAAATATTTATTTATGTATAATTAAATATTTATATATATTTCAAGTATCAACCATGTCCATGTGGATACAATCTTTTACATATTTGAATATACTACTTAATTGGTACATTTGTCAAATAGTTAACATTACCAAACTACCACCAAATTTGTTGATGCAAAATCATAGTTAAGCATTTTAGCAGCTTCTTAACTAATGTTAACTATAAATTTTATAGGTATGAAGAGAAAAGTTTAGTAGTTTAGCATTGATTGTAACTACAACTATGTTTTCTTCTTTTTTTAATGTGACTCTATGTGGTTATAACCAACATTAAGACATTTTTTTTTTAATTCAATCCATCTTAAGAATTTATGTAGGTTTTTACTAAAGCTATGTTTTTTTTTAACATTCTAATGCATCTTCCACACCTTCATGGACTGTGTCATACCGTTGTAGTTAAACTCTTGAAGCATTTTCTCCTCGCTTGCACCTTCACACCTAAATGGATTGTACCACACCATTTTGGGTCGATCCATGGTTATATTACTCTAGGAGGTTTCCTAAAACATTTCCTCTTTCAGTATGTTTCTTATACTTATTTAGGTTATACCATACCATTGTAGGCAAAAAAAACCACATGCATTTTCAATGCATGAAACAACCCAAATAGATTGCTTTCATTGCATATACTATGAGAATCTCAACATTGAAGTTGGTATAGGCAACATCAATTGACAATTAGAAGATAATGCACCATATATAATAATAAATCTTAACAATCTATTTCTTTTGTTGTAAAAAATAAATGATTCTCTTTTATTTCTTTTGTAAAGATTAAAATGAACCTCAAGCGTAAAATTAAACAATACAATTTAAGGTTTTTTTGACTGACCATGAAATCAATTAAGACATTAATTTGGAATTGATAGTGTCTAGCAACCTATGGGCATTATAATAATAAAGAGTAGTGTCGGCTAATAACCTATTTGGATCATAATAATATGTATTATATTTAATCTTTTAGGTGGGGTATATCTTCAAAGTAGTATATAATATGATTTCACTTACTCAACCATGATTGAACCCATGTTAATAAAATAATAATAATAATAACAACAACAATAATAGATACACTGATATTAAGTAATTATAATATTATAAGTTTACAGCACTTAAATTAAAGTATAGCATTATTTTTATAGTCAAAATACACCTAAAGTCTAAATAAAATGTTACAAAATTTACATTTATAATAATAAATTTCTATAGATAAAAATATAAAAATAAAAAATTTAAAAAATAAGAAATTCTTATATGAAAATTTGTAAATTAATATGCTAGTAAATTATATATTGTATAAAAAATGATAAAATAATATATACATATTTGTAATCCTTATAAATTTGTAGTTATATTTATCTTTATTTTTCATATTAAAATAAAAATTTAAAAAGAAATTTTTGAATGGGGATTGGTTCAATTAGTTTTTAAGACCGGTTTTTAGATCATTTTGTGATCAATTTGACCAAATCTCGATTGGTTTCCACCAATTCTAATATCTCCTGATTTTTTATATTGACCAAATCAATCACCAAAATGATTCCTAGTCCAACTAGTTGAACTTCTCGGTTTAGTTTTCAAAACTATGATAAAAATAATTATGAATCAAAATATTATAATGTAATTTATCATTTTGATTTTTTTGTAAAGGAAAATTTTTATTCAATTAGAGGTTCCTTTAATCATAAGACATAATTAAAAGAATCTACAACACGTATATAGTACAAAAGCAAATCAAGACAAATAATATACTAATCCCTTCCAAATGTAATACGAAATAGCCCCCTCCCAAATGCATAACAGGCAGAGCAGTTTAAGAGAATTTCATAGCGTGTTAGACCCTGCTAACTGATGATATGATCTCCCCAAAGGTTAAGAGTCACTACTCCTTATTAGACTTTTTATACAGTATCTTGGCTGCATAATCCACTTATAGAAAGAGAAAGTTGCTAGCCTATTGCCAAACTTATGTCCAAGATCTTTATAGAGCCTATTGCCAAACAGACATAACACAAAATTGACTTCCTTTAAATACAACAACATTTCTTGCTAGCTAGATCGACCATAATGTAGCCAACCATAAAACACTGATGACTTCTTTACTTTTATTCCCACTCACATGTCCAAGATGGTGTCACATGTGTGAAGAGCAGTCTAAAGGAAAAAAACCAAGTATCCCAAACGGTAATAACATTTCAACCTGATAACTTAAAAGGCAGGAAAATAGCAGATGTGAAATAGATTCAGATTCATTTATACAGATAGGACATAACTCTCCATCAACAGATTGTACATTCCTTTTTACCAACTTTATCTTTCTTAGAATCCGATTTTTTAGTACTCTCCGAGCAAAGGTTGAAACTTTTGACGACACTTTAGCTCTCCATATCACCTTAAAGAAGAAAGAGTGTTGTACCTGAACATGGTTGTGGCTGGACTTGTAGGTTTCTCTTATAAAGTATTCCTCATCATTGCATGAGTTCCACTCCTACTTCCATGTGTCTTTCACCTCCTGGTTTAAGTTGATCTTCGCAACAAACCTCATCAAATCTTCCACCTACTAATTTTCCAGCTAAGTAATGGTCTTCTCCAATGTAGCATCCATTCCCAATTATTATCACACCACACTCTCACTTCTGAAATTAAGCGCCCTTTTACTAGCTTCAACCATGTTTTTGAGCGGCCAACAGCCACAGAGTGGGCGTTGGGAAGCGAAATTTGTGTTTTCACGTAGTCTGACCCGAGCGTTGGGCCCCACCGACTTGGGAGCAAGTTTCCTGAGCATTGGGCGCCCAAGTGCTGTCACAACACTTGTTAGCTTAAATCTATTGCCATTTCTTCGGTCCTTCTCAAAACTTGACTCAAAACAACTAAAAACAAGCAAATAAACATGAAATATGCATAAACTTAAATCTAAACCTAAAATTCTAATTGAATATAATTTTAAGCAGAAATAGAGGAAAACAAGACCTAAATAAGAAAGAATTACATAACTACTCTAATTTACATATTAAAAATAAGTAAATTGGGCAGTTATCAAACTACCACAAACTCAAAGTTTTTCTTCTCTTCGAACAAAAGTCACTTTAGTGGATGACAACAACAACAATGTAGATGACATGCAAACCAACACAACACTGAAATAGAATGAACAATGACAAAATGAAGTAGAACATAATGAAGTATGATAAACACATATGTATAACATCACAAAAACATAGCCAAGACTTACATCCTACCCTTTATTAGCAACTAAAAATTAAATGCTCACACAATGTTATCAATCTAACTATGGTGCCCAAAGAAAAGGAAAATCTACCTTGTAAAAGTCGACTCAAGTGGCAAGTTATGCAAATCACAAAATTCAAACAACGTCATTGGTAAGGTGTTTCTCTGTACACAGTTGTTCAAGGATATAACAATACACAAATGCCACATAATGCAATCACACGAATCAACTTTGCGTTTCATATCAACAAAATCATAACTATTGCATGCACAAAGATATAACAAAGGCTTGATTAGGCTTTTAGCTTGGTTGGGTTAGAAGAAAAATGGTTTTTCTAGGAATCAAAACAAGAAGGGTTGAAAAAGGCATATTCAATGACATTAGTTCATCCTTTACATAATCATCTATCCCAAATTCCCAAAATCCAACTAGCATCATTGATTACAATAAGACATTTACAATCAGCATAAACCAATTTCCAAGCTTTTTATTCACTTTTTCTTTTTCTTTTTTTTAATATATGTAACACATATAGCCTCTTAATGTAGAATAAATCTCATTCACATGTTCTCTCAACCCTAAAGTAAGGGAACACGTACATAAATCTAATGTGAACCAAGGGTCATACAACAAGAATATAACAATCAAAGACTCAAAAACGACAACAAGGGTTATAGTAATGTACAGGTAGGTTTTTTAGCTAAGTGACTACTTAAGAAACATGATTTTGGTCCTTTCTTAATCATGCATGCAAAGCAATAATCAGGGAGAATCAAGCAAAATCAACAGCATGAAGTGCATGGTGACTCACACAACAATAAACAATTAAGCTTAAATCTCACAAAGTTAATGTTCTCATTCATAGATTAACAGAAGCTCACCAATAAAATCAACTAAGCAAGGCTAACTTAACCTACTCAAAGGCAACCACAAGTTAAAATTAAATAAAAAATAGCGCAAAGCTATTGATATTTATTACTAACAAAAGGGAAGATAAAGAATCAAGACAGAAACAAAATGATAAACAACACAATATCTATTAAAGTTTCAAAAAAATCCTAATTCTACTAATGCAACACAATGCAATGCAAGAACTAAACAAAATGCAGTGTAGAAAAATTAAAAACAAATAGTGTTTTGGAGTCTTTTCAGTTGCGTCTGACTGGGACCTCCTCCTCACTATGCATCTTTAATTTAGCTCCGAAAG
Organism: Psophocarpus tetragonolobus; assembly: GCA_037954015.1. Taxonomy (NCBI): domain Eukaryota; kingdom Viridiplantae; phylum Streptophyta; class Magnoliopsida; order Fabales; family Fabaceae; genus Psophocarpus; species Psophocarpus tetragonolobus. The sequence goes on from CM075694.1 coordinate 44,735,988, forward strand.
GGCCCCTCCCCTTTTTAGAAGTGAACCCGATCCCCAGGCTAATGAAGAGGTTAAATGAAGTCCATGGGAGGTGTGTTTGCAAAATAAATCCCAAAAACACCATGCAAAACAAATGATTAAACAACATAGATATTTACAAAAACATAATGCACTAACACAAATGAACAAACATATATTGTACAAAAATTGAAAATGCAAAATGGAATATGCATGCACACATGATGCATGAAAACAAAATGAGAAAATGAACAATATAAATATGAATGAAATTGAAACATAAAAAAATGCATTAAATGAATGGGTGATGCTATATGGTTTCTGTTAGCTAGTGTCTAGCAGTTACTGAACCACCACTGGGCAATCTCTACCAGAGACATATGTAGAAAATGCATAAAAACACATAACTGCATGAACTCCTGGTGGCCAAAAAATGGGCATTCAACACTTATGAGATGGGAGAACATGTAGAAATGGAAGAACGTCCAACGGCTATGAGATGGCCATTGGATGTTCATATGATAGGCAACAAATTTTGGTAAAAAACCAAAATTTTGCTCCAAAACTCACAACTCACACACCCAAAATGCAATCTACACATGAATTGGCACAAACAACACAATTACATAACTAACACATAAACAAACTTGATAATGCATTCAATTTCACAAAATCAACAGAAAAACATAATGAATTACGCAAAATCAAATTAAAAACAAAATAAGGCACAAATGTGTTTAAAACACAACTTAAAGGGTGAAAACACAAAATATGCATGAATTGACTAAACTAACAATGCATATATGTTATGAGACCTAAAACAAACTTGCATAAACCCTTAAATCAACCAATTTAACACTAAATTACAGATCAAGGTTTATGCAGTTCATAAAAACAAAAGTGAGCAAATTTGTTTAACACACAACTAACATACTTAAAACACAAACTATGCATATAACTTCACAAACAACAACACATTTGCACTAATACATGCCAAAAAAACTTACTAAAACACTTACATTCACAAAAACTCAAAATTCACACTTATGCACATTTCACAACTTAACACTAAAACAACTCACATACTCAAAACACAAAATACATCACAAATTTAACAATTAACGACACACAACTCTTACTTAACACAAAACAAACTTGTCCACATATTTACACTAACAAAACTAACACTTAAACACAAAAAAATCACATATGTGCCAATTCTACACTTAAACACATTGAACTACTATGAACACTAAATGCAATGCAACTCTACCTATATACACATAACACAATCACAATACTACTAATGCATGAGCTATGACAAAATGCCTAAAACACACCAAATGCATGAAACACTTGAAATGCACAAAAACATAAAAACCACTAGAACACATAAAACACAACTAATACATAAAACAAACACATCTGACTACTTGATTACATTTACACCACAAACCTAAAGCAACTAAACATAAAAACTACTAACCTAAGCACAGAATTAAAACATAACAAGTCTAGACACCTAATATATACAATTACTAGCCTAAGCAACTTTGCAATTAAAATCTAAACGCAATAACATCAATATAACACAATCTACACCAGTAACCTAAACATCATAACTAATCTTTCAACAACGCGCTCTCATTTACATATCACAAACATCACAATCTTACCAAAGAAGGAAAAACACATCAAAATCCACTAAACAACATAATAACTCAAAATTCACATACATACATAAACATGGAAAAAGAAAAAAGATAAGGTTAAAAGATTGGGTTGTCTCCTAATGAGCACTTGTTTAACGTCATGAGTCTGACGGTTCAAGACCTCACAGATCTACGGGATGATTTGTCCAAATGGAGCCTAGCTTCCTTGAGATATTTTGGGACTTCACATGCGTATTTCAGCTCCAGGCCAAGAGCTGTTATGCTTTTTCACCCTCTTCACAAATTCTTTGAAGTGAAACAGGTATTTATGCCTCCTAGACCAAATTTTAGGTCTTCTTAGCACTATATGTGATGAATTCCAAGAATCTTCCTCTGTAGTGCCTGCATTAACACCAAACATTAAATGGGCTTTTTAACTTCATTTCCCCTTCAAGAAGCTCCACTTTCATTTCTTCACTTTGATCCTCCACTTGATCTTTAGTGTGCTTCATATCTTCTAATGGTTGTACTTCTTGAATTGTATGAAACACGAGTACCTGGTCTTGGTCATGAGCATGGAGAGTCTTCCCACTTTCTACTTCTTTCTCTTCAACGAACTCCTCCTCTACACATAAGCTCTCACCCAAGCTACTTTCCAATGATTCATCTCCACTCTCCTTTTTTCCCGTTTCTCCTTCCACTTTTTTCACTGAGTGGATCATCAGAATCCTTATCTTAATATACGCCTTGGGCAGTGATGCATCTACTTTGAATTTCAATATATAATTGACAGTTAGGCCAACACACCTCTTTCAACTTCGTTACTTGCTCTACCATCTAGCTAACTTCCTTATTTATCCTTTCCAGAGTGGTTTGTGTCTCTGAAGTGGACCTCATATATCCTTCAATCATTTCCCATAATTTAGACTTTTTCTCTTGATGCATTGCTTGATTATTCAAGTTTTAGTAGCCTTGGAAGTTGTAGTTCGAAGTAGAGGACATGTTTTGAGGTCATGATTGTTGAGGTGAGTCATGTGGGACCGTGTATGGAACTCTTTTTTCTTGTTGAGCTTTCCAATAGCTATATTCTTGGAAATCTTCTTGAAGCTCTATAGTGTTGCTTCGGTACATGGTTATAAATGCTCCTAGTACCACTGTGTTGAGAATGGTACCAAGGTGCTTCAGTGGGTTAGTTGTACCATGGTCCTAGAGACTGATCTTGATAATATGGTTGAGGCAGTTGTGTTGGGGCGAGAATTCTCCTCCTTTCAAATTCGAAGAGGGTTTGGTTAACACAAAACTCTAACCTTTTTGTTGTCTCCTCTCTTTCCTTTTCCATTTAGGCACATCTCTGCTCCCATTGTTGAACATCAAAGTTTGTGCCTCAGCCATATTGAAGAAATTTGGATTAGCAAGATTTGGATTATTGGGATTTTCTTGGAATATATGTCAGCTAGCTTGCCCTTCCATCTCTGAGTGCTTTTTTTTTTTTTTTGCTTCACCTGAAAACTAATGACACAGAGCATTAGAAAAATATTTAGTAGCAATTGTTGATAACAAGATAAATACAAACTAAATCTACTAAAAAGGAAATATTGGGTTAGTGAACTATTTACAAAAAGTTCCAAGTAAAAGGAATGAAATTTCTTAGTTTCAAGCGCAAGTCCCCGACAACGATGCCAAAAACTTGATGAGCTTCAAAAAGTCTTCTACAATACTCATAACAAGTGTATCGGGCGCATGTAGTAACCGATAAATATATCGGGTCGATCCATAGGGACTTTTTGATATTTAGAAACATCACAACTTTCTACTTATACTAACGAAAAGATAGAAATTAAACTATCCTACTAAACATAAAGTAAATAAAGCAGAAATAAATAAAAGTGTGGTGGTAACATGTATGATATTCAGTTGGGTTTGATTCACTAAACCATCCCTGAAATGCATCAATGAAGTCAAAATCCTCGTTCGCTCTCCAAGTTCTCATCATCCATAAAAATATCCTTAACCTCGACCTCTCACAAGAAAGGAACTGAGCTATTTGAGTATTAGACTATCACATATAATCTAAAGTCAAAGAACTCGTATTAAGTAAAAGAGCTTAAGATGACCAATGTACGTTACTCTCTCTTGAGCAATAATACCCATTGGGAACTCTTCTTGCCTTACAAGTCAAAATCCTTTCTCGGGCTCATTCAACAAGTAAAACCCACAAAACATAAAGACAATAAAGAACAAGGTAAAAAAGAGCACTAACATTGGAAAGTAAACTCAGATTAAGAGCACAAAAATAAAAATGAGTTTAGGTAAAGTTACATCAAATCCCAGCTAAATAACAAAACCTAGCTAACCATCGGGATGGATGAGTGTGAAGTGGATGAAGTTGGGTCTAGAGCATGCCCCCATCTAGCACGGTGTGTAACCCCCTTTCTCCAAAACAAAAGTGCCCTTTAAATAGCTTTAACTCTATTTTCAAACACCCAACAACCATGAAGTGACCGTTGGGCAGTGAAATTCATGTTTTTGTGTAGTTTAACCCGTGAATTAGCCGTCTATAAAGTGAGCGTGGGCATCCATAAGGTGAGCATTAGGCGCCCATGTGCTGTCATAACACCCATTAGCTCAAATCTACTGTCATTTCTTCAATCCTTCTCAAAACCTGAATCAAAACAACTAAAAACAAGCAAATAAACATAAAATATGCATAAACTTAAATCTAAACTTAAAATTCTAATTAAATCTAATTTTAAGCAAAAATAAAGGAAAACAAGGTCTAAAGAATTATGATAACTACCCTATTTTACTTATGTAAAAATAGGTAAATTAGGCTGTTATTAGATTGTTTCATTCACCATAACAACATTGTCAAGTAGCTATTTGTCTTTGATAAACGTTGTTTGAGTCTTGTCTATTATGACATGCATCACTGAGCTAAGTCCCTTTCCTAACACTTTGAAAATAATTTTATATATCATTCCAATAAGCGAAATAAGTGTATAGTTGCCAAGGCTTGTTGGAACATCTTTCTTTGGAATCAATGTAATAAATAAGGCATTAGATCCCCAGGGAAAATTCCCATTTGCATGGAAGTCCACCATTACCTTTATTATGTCTACTTTGAGTAAGCTCCAGAATTGTTTCATAAATTTCATGCTATAGCCGTCCAACCTTGGGGCCTTTGACCCTTCACACTCCCTAATTGAACTTCTTACTTCTTATTTAGTGAATTCAACTTCTTGGTTAGAACTTTGATTAGGAGATAGGCATTTAAAATTCATTCCATCTAGTCTTACTTCCAAATCAGCTTAAGATTGGAATCGATCATGGAAGAATTGTTTGACTACTTGTTTTATCTGATTTGGTTCTTCCACCCCAAATTCTACCCATCTGCTTTATCATCAAAGTCTGTAATAACCTTTTTAACTTCTGTTATCTTTTCCTCTATCTTTCCTATATTTTCCTTACTTCACTGCTTCACTTCTAGTTTTAGGGTTTTTAACTTCTCCTTAAACATGTAAGCTCCCCAACCTTGAAAATCAAGGTAGGGTACTTCTCTTTGATGAATTCATCAAACCCATCACATTCTAACCACCCATTAATAAATTTGAATGGTTTAACCCCTAATTAATCTATGATTTTATCAAAATTATGGAATAGTGATCCAAGAAATCTCTCTCTAAATTCCATTGGAAGGTATTAGGTGCCAATTCCAACCAATTCCCTGAGACCAAAAATCTATCTAGAGCATTACAAGTCATGCTTCTACTACTGAACCATGTGAACTTACAACCAGGTGAGGGTACCTCTAACAATCCCATATTAGAAAAATAAGTTATTTTCACCTAGAATGACTCATTTCCTCCAATTCGTCCTTCAATCTTCCTTACTACATTAAAATACTTTGCCATTAAAACATTGGCATTCTATCCATGGTAATCTAGTAGACATAAGATTATTAATTAAAATGATAAAGTTAATGTAATGATAAAAGTTACGTGTAAAGAGAAAAGTAGAAGAAAAAGGTTTAGTAGCAATTTATAAATTAACATTTGCCAAAAAACACAAGATAAATGACTATACCTCTTAGAGAGTCTTTAATGAACAAGTTATTTTCGACAATAGTCAATTTCAAGTTATCATTGTTGATTATTGGACTTTAATTTGTAATTGGATTTTGTAAAGATAGAAAAATCAGCATATAAGGTGAATTGCCTTGCCATAAATTAGACGTGGTGGGGTGCTATATTTAATCTATTGGTCGACTTTGGCTAACCTTGCGGAGCCACGAGTGGGATGAACTAGCCTACCTTTAATTTTTACTATTGATTAAATTATATTGTATAAATAAAATATTAAAATAACAACCTAAAACATAACATCAAGATTTTTCTTTTTTTTTTATTTTATATACTCCAAAGAAAATATGACACTATTTTTTTCAAATTTACATATTTTCAATTATTTTTGTAAACCTATGCAATTCACTAGAAAATAAAATCAAATTTTAATTTTGTTTTATCTCACAAGAGAGGTGTATTAAAGTTAAAATTAAATATTATTTTATTACTGAAAGAAAATATCACATTAAAAAAATATAATTTTTTAGGATCAACTAATTTTTTTAAAATAAAGTAGTTTTGTTTTTAAATATAATAAAGTAGTTATTATATTTGAAACTGTGGAAGTAATTCCTAGTTGATGTGCTTAAAGACAGTATTCAAAATTTATGATATTTTCTATGACAATTTAAAAGCTATGATGTTGGTAGGAGTAACAGCGCGCAGAGGGGAGTTTAGGGTTTTGAGTAGTTTGGTTTGATTTTTTTTTTAATTTTTTATAAGAGTTTTTAAGAATAGTTTTTAAAAATATTTTTGGAAATAAAAAAAAAATTTAATGAGTGTTATTTGAAAACTGTTTTGAAAATGTAAAAATAAAAAACTTATTTATATTTATTCAAATTTCATTAATAAAAAAAATATTCTTATGATATTTTGAGTTTTTAAAACAAAAATAAAAAACTGAAATGACTACTTTTAATTATTCCTGTTTTTTAATTTTTAAAAACTAAAATAATAGAACTGCATTCAAAAATTATTTTTAGAAAATATTACCCAGATAAGTCTTTAATTTTTAAATACTAAAATTCTAAAAATAATTTTATAAAACTATTATTAAATAAACATCTATTTTTCATGTGTTTGTCCGTCACGTCCCAAGCTCACCCTTCACCCACATGAGAGTAAAAAAATTTTATACATCCAAGGGGGAATCAAGTTCCCCTACCTTACGCACCTGAAATCTTAAATAGGAAAAATATGCATTAATTTCAAATCTTATATTGTGAGATTTTCGACGATAATGCCATCCTCATATAACCATGATTTAATGGTTTTTATGGATATGAGTTTGTACTCAAACAACATGTAGAATAATATATATATATATATATATATATATATATATATTAAATTTAAAAATTTATTTCCCTAACCTTTTAAGCCTAAAAACCTGAATCTGTATTTGATCCAAATCAACATAATCTTTTTTCCCGTAGAAATTAGGACGAGAATGTACAAATACCACAAAAGTGGTTGTGATTCTTCACATTTAGCCAGTTTGGATGCGTTTTGAAGAGAATAAAGTTGTATTCCTTTTCTTCAAAGGAGCAGCTTAATATGGTTTGATGGAGTTAATTAGAGTATTAAACTGTTAATGTAGATTGTAGACAGAATTGAGAATGAGGTGGAAGATGTCCTTATGCTAGGTAATTATATTGCTTTGTTGGTATCCTGGTTGGTGGATACTTATATAAAAAATAAATAAAAATAAGAAGACATAGTTGAATAAATTGAGGCTACCATTCAAAAAATGAAGCATGGAAATGGCTGGACAAGGACCCATCACCTATCAGAAAAAAGAACACCTGATGTAATCGACGGTCATGATTTGATGGGTCCATCTCGTGACGAAACCACACATCCTAGGTATATCTTTGGTGCTACCCTTTACAATAATTCAAATATGTAATGCACCCAATAATTGAGACCAGTAGCCCAATAATTATTGCCATTCTTATACATAGAAAATGAGACTCAATATTTTTACGGTAATTTTAAATATTATATTTATAAAAAATAGTATTTTCAATTTGGAAGAAAGATTTTGAACAGATTACATAATACCATACAGATTATTGATTCTATTTTATTTTACCTAATTCATTTATCATGATCAAAATGATATGACATCATATAAAGATTAGCGATGATATGGTGTCAGTAATACGCTAGACTAAGTCCCAAAAGGCAGGTGAAAAATAAATATTCAGTATGTACAAGCAGTGTGTTTTTTAAAATAAAAAAGGTGGGCTAATTTTAAATTTAAATCCATAGAATTATATAACACATAAAAATAAATAAAATATTGCAAAATTAAGTTACGTTAATTTATTATTTTAGAAAAAATATTAAAATATAAATATTTTTCAATTAACTTCTAAAACATATATGTAAAAGTTAGTTTTTTTAGTCAAATATTAATATTTTATGGATCAAAAGGAAATTGAGTTCAAATTTCTTAAAATATTTAGATTCAAATTTTATAATGAATAAAATATAGTTAAGGATGACAAACCATAATGAAAATCATCAAGAAATTACTTAGCACTTTTTTATAAATACAAACCATAATGAATTTTTATTTAAGGATAACAAAATAATCCATATCCGCATATACTTGCCATAAAATCAGTCAAAATATCTGCACAGATCGTATAAATAGGTATTTGCTATCTACGAGTATGAGTTTCTTTTGTTTTTTTACTCACTCCTTAACTGACACGAACATAGATATTATAATACCTATACTTGCGAATACCCATACTAAACTAAAATATTATGTATATTTAAGTTGAAGAAAATAATAATTTTATGAAATAAATAAAATTAAAATATTAATTATCAAATTTTATTGATACTAATATTATTTGTTTTATGAAAACTTCATAATTAATAAAATTATTTATTATAAAAAATATCGATAATATAAAGTAAAGATTGTATTTGTATTAAATATTTTGTATATATAATATATTAATCTATTTTAGATCTAACTAATCTGGTACAAAATAGTAATATTTTATTGTAGATTTTTTAGCAAATAATTAATTTATTTGATAAATTTTTTTATAAAAAGTAAAAAAATATATGCAAGTACCTGAAGATACTCACAGGTATTAAAAAAACTTATGGATATTTTTATGGCAGTACCCAACAGATATTTTAGTGATAATAATTATTTTTGTGTCAGTAAGATAATAAGTAATCACTACTTATACCTGTCGCGGCCTGTTATCATTTCTAATTTTACCTCACTTTGACTTAGTGCATAATCTTATTTATACTCTAAATGCTTTAAAATTAAGATTTTCCCCTTTTTTTAATTTAGTAATATTATCTAAAAAAATCAGAATTTACTAATTGATAACTGTCAACACTTTTGGTTTAACATGGTCATAAATTATTGATTTAAAAAAAAGTAAAATTTACGAATTTAGTTAGTAAAATAGAATAAAAAGTAGAATTGAACATAATTTTTTCAGCAAGGAACATTCTTATCTGGTAACACATCTTGCCAACTCGAGCTCATGGCCTTCCTCATATGTATCTTACATCTTTCTTCACGCTTCTCCATCGTCATTCATTTTTCAAACACTATCTTTCATTTGTGCTATTTTTAATTTATTATATTTTTGTATAACTTCTAAGAATGATTGCACCATAGCATGAATTGTATTAGGTTTATAGTTCAATTTTTATAAATTTCTTGTTGAACTCAACAATATAGTTTGTTCCTACTTTAAGAAATGTTGGGTTGTGTTTGAATTGAGCATAAATGATCTTTTTTATTTAAGGTGGCCTTGTCTCCAATGTTAAGGTATAATAGGGGTGTGACCTACAGTTGCTCTAACGCTCAAGTCAGTTTTAAGTTGAGGTAAATTCAAAGTAAGTTTAGGTGTGATAAATACAGAATTAACAACAACCTTTACCTGTGACCTTACCATAGTATTTATAGGCATTGACATGACCTCAGATCCATGAACTTTGATTAGCTAAGGCCCAAAGACCTACTAATCACGTTTAATGTGATTAATCATAGTTTTAAGTTAATTCGCGATGCCAATCCACATGACCTAATAGTCCAAGTGGATGAAGAGTGCTCAATCGAGATGTAGTCATTACCGAGATGAATTCATTGACCTTGGTCCAGTACAAAGTTTTTTCTTTAGGATTCATGGTTAGAGAACAAGTATTTTTTTAACTATGTTTGAGAGTTTAGTTTTTATAATTTGTTATTTAAATAACATGCAGTTTTGATAATATATAAAGGCAAGAGAAATAGAAGTGAGGTAAAGCGATGAAACTAAATTTGAAGTGGATGTGTATATAAATTTGATTTTTTTAAGAAAAAAAGAGGTACAAAAAGACGGATTGTCCGGGGATGCAGGGTAAAATGAGGTACAAAACATAGGAATAGGTGTCAACATGTGGTTTGGTTGTGAAAGGTCAAGTTGTGTTGCGGCTTACATTGAACCATTGGCCATATTCCTCACCACCACCAATTGGGGATGACAAATAAATTTGTACCTGTGGGTAATCCCTAAACCCATCTCAAAGTTGATGGAAAATCTCCGGTTTGACCAGGCATGGGGACGGGTATGAGAAATACCCGATTTTGTTAAGTTAGGAATGAGAATAGGGATATAGATATACATACTCATCTCATACTCATACCTGTACCCACTTTACTCTGCTCTTATTTTAATGACTAAAATATTTATTTGTCTTTAAAAATAAAAAAAAGGGTTTAACATTTAATTAACAAATTACAAACTTTGCATTTATTAGATAACTTTTGAATTAATATCATTTTATTCAAACAAATTCTTTTTCTACTAAAATATTATTATAATTTTTTTTGTAGGTATGGAACGAGTACGGGTATACTTGATACCTGACGAGGATAAGGACATAAATCTCATACCCGTCAAGTATGGGGACGAGGATGAGGATGCGTATCAGAAGTGGGGATAGGGATGAAAATGTCATATATGTCCCCGCCCTGCCCCGTTGCCGTACCTACTACCAACCTCATTGGCTCTCACATTTTTTCCTTTTACCTTGTCTTTTTTAGTGGCATTTTTTTGGGATATTAAAAAAAATAGAAAATCGAAGTGAAAATATATGTTTGCTTACAATTTAGAAAAAAAATTTGCCGAAGCATTTTCAAAAAACAATTGAAAACAGGAAAAAAGTTATTTTCAATATTTTAAAAAAGTTAACATTGTGTGAAAACTTAATAAAAATATTTTAATTATATAAAAAGTAATATATATATATATATATGTGTGTGTGTGTATGTGTGTATTTTAAACTATATATATAAATAATTTATAATATTTTTTCTAAAATTGATTAAATTAACAATATTATTTTTTGAAAATAGAAAATATCAATCGAAAACAAACATATCTTCTTAATGTTGAAATTTGAAAATGAAACAGTTTTCAAAAAATGAAAATAGAAGTTGAAAACAAAAAACATTTTCTTAAACTAAATGTCTCCTTAATTTTTATCTTCCCCTTCCTTTTTTATTTTATTTTAAACTAGCTCGTATTTACACCCACACTCACTACTTGAATATGAGGATTGGTTTTAAGAAGGAAAAGTAAATAAAAATGACTCTTGCTCTTACTTTTATGTTTTTTATTTTGAAATGGATTTTGAAAATAGAAATGTGTATTTGGTAAAAATTATTTTTATATTTTTTTTAGCTATTTTTTAAATATTTTTTTAAAAATAATAAAACTTGGTTTTCAGATATTCATTCATCTTTTTATTTAAATTTATCACTCAACGCATTTACTATCACCTCCAATTTGGGATCAACAATTGTCACCTTCCACCGTCAATGACCAAATGTTGGGATATAATTTCATCTATCTTGTTTCTCTATAATCTTTTGATTCTTAATATATGATATTCATTGCTCAATGTTAATGAATTCATAAAGAATTCTAAGTTAATTCTTTATCATAAAAATTCTAAGAATCTTAATTCAATAATCAATCAATTGATTATCTAATTAAAAACCTTGCATTAAGATCATGAATTTAGGTTGAAATAAATTCTTCAACATTTACTCACTTAGCCTTGCCAAATTAGAAGTGGTTGGCAATTTTTTCCCCAAATTATAAATCCAATTTTCTTCATCTACATATAAAACTCCAAGGATTAAATATAACAAAATATATATATATATATATATATATATATATATATATATCTTAAAAGATAAACCTATTTACAAAACTTTTATTTTCTAAATTAAAGTTCGGTTTTACATATAATTTTCTTTAATTCCTTGTTAGATAAGGGTCATAAAGACAAAGATAGTAAAAAGTTGCAAGATAAAATGAAAGAATTCTAGATATGGAACATATAACTTGAATCTTATCTTGTGAGAAAAGCAATATGTACTTGGAACAAAAAAGATCCTTAGTGTTTTGTTTGACATCAATTTTATAAAATTGTTTTTATTATTTTGATATTTAAAAACTAAAAATTTTGTTTGGTTAATATTTTCTTAAAATAATTTTCAATAATAGTTTTGGCTTTTTAGATCTTAAAAACTAAAAATGGAGAATAGATGTAAATAGTTTTTCTTTTTATTTTTATATTTTTATTTTGAAAACTCAAAACACACAAGAATAGATTTTTTTTTTCTTTTTTATATAACACTTTCCTAAATATTGAAAATTTTTTATTTCATTTTCAATAATTCAAAACAAGTTTCAAACATTACTAAACAATTTTTTTGGTCTTCTCCTAAAAAAAGTCCCGATAAACTACTTTTTAAAAACTAAAAAAAAAATTAACCATTTTAGTTAAACTAATCACTTGTTAGTTTTGAAACTAAAGACTCGTAAATACACTTCCAACTTCGTGTTCGTAGTGACTTTTTCTGATGATGATGATGATGATATATATATATATATATATATATATATATATATATATATATATATATATATAGTTAAATTGAAAGAACCAATTATAAAATAAACATAAATTCAGATTAAATAAATAATTTTTAAATGTATCTAAAAAATATCAAATTTAAGATAGGGATGACAAATAGATTTTACTCATGAGTAATCCCTGAATCTGTCTCAAAATCGACGGGGAATCCCCAGTTTAACCGGATATGAATACAAGTATAAGGAATACCCAATTTGTTAAGTCAAGATAAAAAATATATATATATATATATATATATATATATATATGACCTCATACTCGTACCTGCCTCATTCCGCTTTTATCTTGATGACTAAATATTCATTTGTCTTTAAAAAAAATAAATATTTAACATTTAATTAATAAATTACAAACTTTACATTTATATAGATAACTTTTGAATTAATATAATTTATTCAAACAAATTATTTTTTACTAAATATTATTATAATTTTTTTCAGGTATTAAATGGATTTGAGTATACTCAATATTTGATAAGAATAAAAATAAAAATATAAATCTCATACCTATCAAATATAAGAATGAAAATATGAATTAGTTTAAAAAATAAAAATAAAAAATAGAAATGAGAATGTGATATCCAAAACCGCACCGCCTAGTCACCATTGTATCCATTGTATAGGATGAATGTATGAAAATAGTATTTGACAAGTGGCAGCTATATTGGATCGAAAATAATAGCGTATTAAGAAAGAATAGTCAACGAGTCAATTTGATTGGAATGCTAATATCTCGATTTCGTAGAACATCCATCCATTTACATATGTCCAATCTGATTAATTTAATTTTCCTTTTTATGCTTCTCAAATTTTAACTGACTTTTAGGTATAGAAAGGAGTAATTAGTGAGGTCCAACTACATTAATTAGTTTCACTGGAAAATCTTAACCAAGATCTAGAAGTAACTACCGATAACTTATTTCAATGTTTTGGCACTCAGCCCCAAAATATTCACATAACCATATAGGCTGAAATCATTTGAATAAAAAATAAAAAATTATATATATATATATAGTACTGTATAAAAGTCACAAATTATATTACATAATAATTATTTACATAAATTTAACATTATGAAAAATATCTTCCCACGAAAGAAATTCTATTATGTAGATTATAAAAAATATAAAAAATACATCACTTTTAATAAAATATTCATTGTAAAAGTAAAGATTTTTATATTATCTACTACTCAAGTGCCATCCCAAATATAAGTTTCAAAATAATAATTATAAAAATCAACAAAATATCGCACATCATAATTTATAATTAAATGAGCATAACATAAGCTTGTTGAGCTTAATAGTAATTTATTAAGGTGTTTTACATTTGTTATCCAATTACAATTATTACTTGTATAGTAGATAATTTAAGAATCAACTAATTTATCATAGTAAATTATAATTGAATGATTGCGTAAAATTATTTTACATAATTATAGTATATGTATATTTTAACTAGTTCATTAAAAATAATATGATGAGTATTTCTAAAATAATATAAAAAATACGGGAAAAATATATTAGTTATATTGAATATACATATAATTTATCAATACTTACTTTGAAAATAATGAAAGTATTTACTTTAATATAATAAATATTTATGAATTAATATCTTCGATCACTTGACAATTAAGCATGTAGTTCAATTTACACGAAATTGTTCTAACTTAATAAGTTATTTTAAATTGGAGTATTAGATATGTAGTGCAGCACCTTAAATACTGAGAAAAATAGTTTGTATTGTCTATAGTAATCCCACTAATCTTAAACAAGATTACTTCAAGTAAAAGATACATATAATCAACAACATATATTATCTTTCCATCTATTAATAAATAGGGATAATAAAATGAGGTACTTCAGTCGATTTAATGGGTTGAGACAAACTAGTTTGTCATATTAATAGTAGGGTTGAATTGTCTAACCAGCCAATTTTGTCCAATTTTTTTCTTTTTAATTTAAAATTTTGATTTTAACAATACCAACATAATTTTTGTTTGATCCAAGTTGTGCATTATTCTTATATCATCATAATATAATAATGACTTAGTTAATAATTTAATAAATTAATTAATGAAATTAATTATGAAGCAGTAATTAATAATTTATAATTTACAAACCCTAACTAGTACAAATGTGTAATATTCTGATGTTACAATATATAAAAAATATTAGGTTTTGATTGATTTAATTTTTTTTTTTAGTTTTTGAAAAGAGTTTTTAAAAGGTAAGTGTTATTTGAAAATTGTTTTAAAGATATAAAAATAAAAAAAACTTGTTTATATTTACTGAAATTTCGTTAATCAAAAGTCAAAAACAACATATTCTTATTATATTTTGAGTTTTTAAAACAAAAACAAAAAACTGAAAAACAAAATTACTTATAGTTGTTTCTGTTTTTTAATTTTTAAAACCAAAAAACTAGAATTGTTTTCAAAAAATATTTTAAGAAAATAATAACCAAACGAGTTTTTTAGTTTTAAATATTAAAATATTGAAAATAGTTTGTCAAACAAATACTTAATAATTTATTATATTAGGAGAGAAGTTAATCCATCCACCAACTTTTAGGAACGGGTAAAAAACTTGACTCTATTAAGCTAAAACTACACCAGATTGACCCATTTTACCTTTGTTTTATGTGAAAGTTGGTAATGTTATTATCCAAGTTTTGAAAATCGAACTGGTTGGCTGGTTCAACTGGTTGAATCAAGAACTAGATCGTCTGACTCAACCAGGAGAGACAACTGGTCAAGGCGGTTACGAGTAATGTCTATTCGCCTCACCATAAAATACCTTTATCTGTTATCCCTTAAAACACGTTGGGTACCCATTATAAAAAATATCAGTGAGTTTTTTCAATACCCACGAGTATCCACGGGTACTCACAAATATTTTTCAAAAATATTCTTTTAAGAAAATATTAGTTTGTTATCTAAAGTTTTATCAAACAAATAATTTATTTGTTAAAAATTTAGAAATAAAATTATACTAGTAAGTTTCTATAAGATTAATTGGATCTAACAATAAATTAATAATATATATATATATATATACACACAAAATATTTAATATAAATAGAATATTCGTTTTACATTACTTACATTTTTATAAAAAATAATTCTATAAATATTCATTTCTTATAAAAAAAGTAACATTGATAACAATAAAATTTGACAATTAATATTTTAGGTTGATTTATTTATCAAAAATATTATCTTATTTAAATTAAATATGCATAATATTTTAATTTAGCGGATAACAACTACCCGTAGGTATGAGTACTATGATACCCATACATATTTCCGTTAAGGAATGGGTAAAAAAAAAAAGAAGTACATGCAAGTGACAGATACTCATTTAAATTAACTATGTAAGTATTTTCAAAGGTTTAATCCGCGGGCATAACTTTTTTTTCCATTCCTAAGTTCAATTGGGAATCGAACCAATGTTTGGTCTATTGTTTCCTAATAATTTGAGGTTTTCATAACTGAGAAAAAAATACTGGTTGAACCAGCAAAAAATTGGCCGGTTCACAAGTTGACATTTTTTAAAAAAAAAATTATAGGTAAAAAAAAATTGAAAAAACAGTTGTTGAAACTTTAGACATACAAATGAGAAACATTATAAAAAGATATTACAAAATAAAAAATATTTATAAAAAAAATTTTACAAAAAAAATATGTAAGACTAAGAAAAAATATAATATTTTATTAAATCTAATACAACGGTAATATTAATCCTAAACTCGTATTTTTAGCGTTCAATGATGATACAATTTTAAAAACGTTGGTTATGACTTTATTAACGCCAATATGAACATTAATAAAGGCATTATAGAGTTCCCTGTTCCTAATACATCTTAGGATTTGGCAAATAAAGGTTATTATTATATTATATTATATTTGATATTTGATGGATGTTAGATTGAGAAGGAAGTAGAGGGTAATACTAATATTAGATTAGAGAGAAAGTAAAGCGTGAGGTGCCGGGTCTATAAAAGGCTGAGATTGGGTTGTCACTTGAGACTGAGTTCCCAGTGGGAAGGTTTTGGTTCAAAATGAGAGCCCGTGAAGAGTGAAGAGTGAAGTGAATAGATTTTGGAGTGGTGTTGGGTATGTGTGGTGCGAGAATTGAAGAAGAAAAGTAATAACGATATATTATGGTGATTGGAAAGCATGGTGGGGCATCCTTTATGAGAAGAAGTAGCAGCAAGAGTGATGGTTTGGGCGTGGACTCGCAAACGCAAAAAAGCAACCTGCAGTCTGAATCTGATGAAGCCATGGGAACACTTGTTTGTGAGGGCAGAGGTAAACGGTTGATGGGTATGGCTCTTTCCCCCACAAACACTAACATACACTTTCTTCGAACCTGTGGCCTCTGCATGTGTCGTTTGGCACCTGCTCGAGACATCTATATGTATAAGTATGTTGCTCACTTGTTTTTATATTAATTGTGATTTGTGTTTTAT
Source organism: Psophocarpus tetragonolobus (assembly GCA_037954015.1). Lineage (NCBI taxonomy): Eukaryota > Viridiplantae > Streptophyta > Magnoliopsida > Fabales > Fabaceae > Psophocarpus > Psophocarpus tetragonolobus. The sequence goes on from CM075694.1 coordinate 44,753,214, forward strand.
AACAAAAAAGAATAATTATATATATTTCAGGGGGGATACTGCATTTTGCAGTATGGAGTGTAGGGAGAAGCATATGAAGGTGGAACAGAGAAAAGAAAAGATGAAGGCGGGTTCTGCAAAGGAACACCGTGCACCCTAAACCGAAACTGCTGCTTTTAATTGATTGCTTACAAACCCCCGTGCCTATTCACTAACTCCTCCCCGCCCCATTTCCACTTACCACAACCCTTATACGTTACCTTTTTCTATCTATCTTCTGTCCCTCATACAATTAACAAGGATTAGCGTGCTTAGTTTCTACTTTCTGCCTCATTTTCAATCCAAACCTATCCCAACACTATATTCTTATATGTATAACCACAAGTCTTTGCTGTTTAAAGCACCTCCGTTTCTATCTACTGTCTTTGCTATTTATGAATTTAATTTGATGAAGTACTACGTTAATCCCATGTCTCAAGTCTTAACATATTGCGCTACTTTTTCAAAGTGGTAAGGGTAGCAGAGGCAGTTGACCAAATTAAATGCAACAATAGTGACATATAATGTTGGACCACCTTAAAATGGTAACAGAGATGGAATTATCCAAAAACAAGAATATGAAACTTTGATTAATTTCACTGAATGCTAGATCTGAGGGGCACTGAAGCATTCCCATTCCCTTCCCTCTTCTCCAAATAATTTAAAAAGTTGAATGAATGAAAGAAATTTTATGAAGGGTACATCAACTCATTGCTCATTAGTCATTACTCACCACTGCACCTTCAAAGATCCATGCCAAGTACCACTCTCTTTCTTTTAATTGTGTCTTAAGATGATGTTGAAGTGCTTTAATTTTTCTGACTTCCCAGTGATGTTTCACTCAGTGCCCCGCAATATGAACATTACCTTATGGAATCCCCATGGTCCCCACTCTCTTGGAATAACATATGATTTAAATTAAATATAATGTTGATGTAATTTGGCCGTGCTTAAAAATATTAGTAACTGAAACGGACTAAGTTGGGGTTTTGTGGAGGGGACGCATAAAGCCACAGCACTTTTTGTCATTGCCACTAGCTATGACACTGAGGTCCCCCCACCTCCTCATATGGGGATAGTTGATTGAGGTGATGAAGAGTTTAGTTGCACCAATAATAAAGTGAGGGTACTTAATGAGCGATGCATAATTTGTATTTTCCCTGGAAAGTGAAAAAATAAAGAGGAAGCAACAAAGCAAAAGGTGTGACTGTGAAGCGCACTAGATGCGGTAATAAATTAGGATTCCCACACAGCAAAAGAAGGAGATACCTTCATAAACCCAATTATCTCTCATTTTAAACTACGGTCCAATCATCTGATACTTGAATCACACACACAATCTCATAATATTCAGGCAGATGTTGATGCCCAAATCTCAAATTTCAACATATGTTCAGATTCTCTTTGGACCCTTTCTTCGTGGCCAACCTCAAACTTGATTTCATCAGATTTCATTCAATTACAGACACCAAAACTATGACCTGTTTCATCTGTCCGTTATTATTAACAATCTTGTCAACGGGAAAACGCCAAATACATAATTATCTCCTGTAACTCTGTTTACAATGTGCATGTCACACCCTCTCTCTATATATATTTGATGATAGTGGACCCTGAGGTAATGACATTAGTAGAATATAAAGAAATAAGTTATTCACTAATAAAACCGTGAATCATGTCAACATTGTTAATTCTCATTCATCTGAATTACTTTTTCTCGTAAATTGTAATAAACAAAACCAAAACGGTTCTTCTTGTGTATCAAAGGTGTACTCTTTATCAGGTTGTGAAAACTAAATCAGAATGGTCAGTCTAACCAGGAATCGAATTAGTATTTGGTCCGTTATTTTTAAAAAAATCAAACAGACTAGGAATCAGTCAAACTGATAAAAAAATGAGGTGAACCAGTAAAAAATTGACCAGTTTAAGGATTAACTCATTTTATTTTTATTTTTTTAAGAAAAAAGAAAAAAATATATAAAAATTGAAAATTTGTCGCTTTTAAGATTTTAGATACACAAATAAGAGATATTTTGACAAGATATTGCAAAATAAAAATATTTAAAAGGAATTTTTTCAAATTACGAAATTTGATTACAACTTAGAATAAAAATATTTTTTAAAGTCATTTTAGGTGACGTGAAACTTTACCTCTTTTAATATTATCATGACAACAATACTTAAACTTTAACTTAATATGATGTATTATATTTGTGTATTATAAATCATATATACCTTATTTTTTACTTATTATATTACTATATTAGTAAAAATAAATATAAAAATAATATTTTATTGAATCCGGTTCAATAATGGTTCAACTCTGATTGAACCTTTGAATCTTGAATTCATGCTTTCACTAATTCAATGACCGTTCCGATTTTGAAAACCTTAAATTTATTTCACCATCATCATATTATCACAAAATATCTATATACTAATTCAAAAATATTAATCATTATATTTGTATAATATTTGTATACGTTACTAGCTATAACTTAATTATTGATTATGTTTTATGTACACATTAATTATAGAAAACATTAAAATATACGTAGATAATTATATAAAAAACATGGTGTAATCCTCTATATATAGAGAGAAAAGATCTAGTTACTCCAAGAGAAATTTTAAAAGATTTAATCTTGATTCTATCTATTTTTTTTAATCTAATAGTTTGTAATGAGTAATTAATCTTAACCATTAGATTTTAAGAAAATGAATGTATGGGATAAAGAGTAAGTGTCTTTTAAACTTACTCTTGGAGTAAATGGATATATATATATATATATATATATATATATATATATATATATATATATATAGAGAGAGAGAGAGAGAGGACAACTTATATAAGAAAAACGGTTACGATGAGAAATGAAAAAACATAATAACATATGGTTTCAACAAATGATTCAGATTCAATTGTTAATTAAACAAGATCACATGGTTCTCTCAGAGACCTCTCCAATAAATTAACATAACGCTTTCTCTCGTCACTTGTGGATCCTCTACAAGATCGTCACTGTCATCACCTCCACTTCCACCACCACTATTGGTATTGCTACTGCTAACGACGATACCGACGATGGTGATGGAGGTGGTGGCAGCAATGCGGACAATATTGGTGATGGTATTGACAATAGTGATAGTGTTGATTACAATTACAGTGGTGCTGCCCCACATCATTAATGTCCTTGCCACCACCCCTACTATAATTGCCAACATCGCTAATACCACCACCTTCATCGCTGATGTCACCACCTCCACCGTCAGTACCTCCATCGCTGTCAATGTTACCAACAGTGGTGGTGACGACCTTGTACAAGATTTGTAGAAATTGTGAAACAATATTTATATACGTAAATGAGTAGGAATAATATTTATATTATGCATTAACTTTTACACTATATTTCATAGGGGTAATTTTTAATTATATATACATATATTATTAAAAAATTAAAATTAGTAAAGACAATTGCCTTCGATGTATAAGAAGTGGATCCCTCCTGATAATAGAGATATTAATTATATATATATAGAAATATCTAATATTTTGTAAAATTATATAAAATATTTCTATTTTTTATCACTTACAATGACTTTTTTTTATAGGATTACACAATATAATATTTTTTTTTTAAATCTTAAAAGGTGTTTGTAATATAAAAAGTAGTAATGTAATATTTTTCAAATAATAAAGAGAAACTTGTGTATGGGTAAGACTTAAAAAAATGTATAATAAAAGAACAAAATCATTCCTTTATAATTTTTCATGCTAAGTTTGTTATTGGCTTTATTCATCACATGTTCATGCAGTATGCATCTTTTGTCCTCATAAACATCCTATAATACTTCTTTCATCCTTATGATAAGATATTTTGAACTAATTAATATCAATAAAAAGTAGTTAATTTAATTAATCACATTAAGTTTTTCAATTATTTATACTATTTTTTTAGAATTATCCTAAATTTTTAAAAACCAAACATCTTTCTTTTTTCAGTTAATTGTTTCTCATTTAATTAACTAATATTTACAGAAAAATGTTTTCATTAATAATGTTATTTGTATTCTTCAATCTTAATAATTAGAGTAAATTAGTTATGCATTCTTACTTTTTTAACTATTACTTTCATTAATAATGGTATTCATATTCTTCAATCTTAATAATTAATAATGTTTAGAGAAATAATGTTTTCATTAATAATGTTATTCCTATTCATGTAATTACACATGCACTCCTATTTAGAGATGACAAATAAACTTATACCTATTGTCAATTTTTGAACCCATCCCGAAGTTGATAGGAATCCCCAATTTGATCCGGCATGAGTACCGGTATTGAGAATACCCGATTTATTAAGTCAAGGATAGAGATATACATCTTCACCCATCTCTGCCCCCACCTGCTCTTATTTTATTATTAAAATATTCATTTTTCTTAAAAAAAAGAATTTTTTTATTAATAAATTACAAACTGTGGTAGTAGATAACTTTTAAATTAATATCATTATATTCAAATAATTTATTTTTTATAGAAAAATTATTATAATTTTTTTGCGAGTATAAGACAAGTATAAGTATACCCGACAAGATGAGGATGAGTTTATAAATCTCATACTCATTGAGTACAAAGACAAGGATGGAGATGAGTTTTGGGAGTGTGTATGGGATGAGAATATTATGTTTGTCCTTGCTCCATTGTCATGCCTACTCTTACTTTATTAATCATTACTTTTGTACTTCCTAAGGAGTGTTAGTGTAAAATTTAAAAGGAGTGTTAGTGTAATTTTTTCAAATATATAAGAGTATTATTAGAGTAATATTTTTAAACTTAGGATGTTAGTATAGGGGAGAAAAAATGCAGCTACCTGTACTTTAATAAAAGTTGAGGTATGTTTCTGTAATTTGTTCTAATAGGTAGAGAAAAAGTTGCTTTGAAAAAACTTTTGATAATTAATTAAGGATAATTAGAAGAAAAAAAACATATAAAAAGAACATTTTTTTAAAAGGTCTCATAAAAAAGATGCAATGAGTATTGGTTTTGAGTTAATCAAATGTTGAAAGATTGTTGTAGTTAATTGTAAGTAAGAAATGAAAATCTAAGAAAATGTTTGAAGACTAAAAATAATAAAAGATTTAAGAAGAACACTATGGCTCAAAATGAAAAGTACATGTGAAAATCATCCAATTAATTCTTCAGTTTTATAGGTTCACTCTCGTGAGATTATAATCTCATATTGAAACAACATTTGCATACATTAATGTAATTAGTCTCAATTACATTATGATTAATTCCGTGATTAACAAATAAAAACCTAAACTTTTACACTCTCTACTTAGCAAACAAACAAGCAATAGGTTCAAAATGAACACAAGTATATCTTGTCATCCCTAGAATCCATGCAACCAGGCACGGATGTGTCTCAATTCATTTTTCTAAATGAACCTCAAGCTAAAATCGATGAAGTTATTTCCATCATATTAAAGGAATTAAGCATAAAGAAACACTAATTGGAATATATGCGAAATCGATGCAAACAATATGATAAGAGTTTACAATAAAACGCTCCAACCTTTTTCTCTTTTATGTGCGAAATCGAAGAAGTCACTTCGAGAATCGCAAAACAAAACACAAGCCTCAAACTACTATAGCAAAGTGCAATTACAAAATTCCTAGATAGAGAAACAAGAAGTAATAGCTTCAAACTAGGATTGAATGTTACAGAGTAAATCGCCAAAGCGAAGAAAAAGTGCCCTACAAATACAATTCAAAGAGAGAGAGAAAATGATATAGGAAATAGATTTTATATTTCCAAAACCCAAAATACATATATTTGTATGTATTAGACCATCTAAGACTAACCAATTGTTCACCATGCAGTTGAACAACTAACTGAGTAGACGCCTACCAAAATTGTAAAAGTTACAAATACATAACTCTAAAGAGTATACAATACTCTAATGGTATAGTATTAATTAGGAATCAAATCCTCTTTCCTAAATTAGTCTCTCATTTCGTGTTTTAACAAGTCAATAAACATTATTTTATTTATAATTTATATAATTATTAAATAACATGATATTTATATTTTATATAGCTATTAAATTAACCAATTTAGTAGAGAGGATTTCGTTTCCTTTCATTGATATTTTGATTTCTTATAATTGAACACTTAATTGTATTTTCAATCTTTCAAATCTTGTAATTGTCTGATTTTGGTCCACTTGCAATTATGCTAACTAGATCCTTCTATTTACAATTACGTTACTTCGTTCGTAATATGTAATATTGGCTAAATTACAATTTAGTTTCCCTTTAATTCTAATACGGGATTTTGTTTCTCTTTTTCCTACAATTTTAATCCATAGATTTTAAAATATTCATAATTCTAATTTAATCTTCAATGTTGCATACATTTTTTAATGTAAAGTTTAATGAATTAGTTCATTATCTCGCTATTCTCCACTTCTCCCCTCTAAAAGTTGAATAAAATATTGTTTTTAATTTAATATTGTTTTATTGTTAATTAATTTATAATATTTTAAATAAAGTGGCAACAACTCATTGAATGTCAGCACAAAAAGTAACACTTTGTGTAGGTAAGATACTAGTTGGATTAAGGGTTTAGGAAACCCTAAAAGTAATACAATGTAAGAGGGCTGGGAGAATAAATATTAAGCATGTCAGAAACCTGGTCTCGGTTGAACGATTGCAAATCATATGTCTGCAAGAAACTAAAAAAGAGATGTGGGATCAACAAATGTGTCAATGCATTTGGGGAGGTCAGGGCCTACAATGAGCAATCATGCCTTCTTTCAGCACTATTGGAGGTCTGGTATGTGTTTGGCCCTTTTTTTTCATATTCAATTACAAGAGTACAAGAGATTATATCTTACTAGAAGGCATCTGGGTAGAAAAAAAGGTTACAAATAGTGTTGGTGAATGTCTATCTCTAATCTTATATTAACAGTAAGACAAGGGTGTGGGATGAGTTGGTTGAAAAAAAAAAAAGAAATAACAATGCAAATTTGTGGTGTGTCTTACGATTTTAATTGCGTTTGTAGCCTTGCAGAGAGATAGGGATGAATGGTGAAGGGTATGATAAGAGGGAAACAAAGGGTTTCAATAAGTTCATACATGACATGGAATTGGTTGATATTTCACTAATTGGAAAGAAATTCTCATAGTTTATATCAAATGAGGCTACTAAAAGTGGGCTAGACAGGTTCCTGGTATCTCATGACTAGTTGCATACTTGGCCAAGGTGTGCTCAGTATGTGCTTAACTAGATTTTTTTAGACCACTGTCCTATGATAATGAGGAACAATATCAAAGATTGGGGTCTCAAACCATTTAAGGTGCTTGATTGTTGGTTCCATCATAAAGGATACAGAAAGCTTGTTTCTGAGTATCGGTTATCACTCTCAGTCCAAGGGTATATATCTTTCATTCTGAAGGAGAAGCTTAAAGGTCTAAAGACAATATTAAAGACTTAAAACAAATACCAATTTGGTGATATTACATCGTGCTTGTTAAAGACAGAAGATGAATTAAATGACATTGAGAAGAAAAGTGAAGGGGCAAAATTATCTTTACAAGAATGTGAGCTGATACGTAATCTCCAACAAAAGCTATGTGAATTAGGTAAGAAGAATGAATCAATGATTCGTCAAAAGTCAATAATTAGATGGTTATTGGAAATGGACTGTAACACCAAGTATTTTCACAGAGCGATCAACTAGTACAACTATAGGAATATTATTAAAGGAGCCATCATCAATGGAGTGTAGAATGAAGATCCAATATCTATAAAGGAAGAGGTCAGACAATTCTTCCTACTCAGGTTCTCAAAAGTCAAATTTCAAAGACCTCGTTTGGACGGGGTTCAATTCCAATCAATCTTAGTCCAAGACAAATATGTCATGTGTGCTCCTTTTGAAGAACTTGAAGTCAAGGTTGCCATTTGGAACTGCGATAGTGACAAAAGTCCCAAATTGGATGGGTATAATTTCAATTTTATCAAGTATGGGAAGTGTTAAAGTCGAACATACAGGCTTGGAAAAATTTTGCATTAGGTGATAAACTCATCTCAAAGCACATTTATTGAAGGAGACATTTGGTGCATAGTGTGCTAGTAGTTAATAAGGTTATTGACGAGGCAAAATGGAGGAAGAAAAGGTGCCTTGCATTCAAATTAGATTTTGAGAAGGCCAATGACTTGGTGTCATGGGAGTTCCTTAAATATATGATGATCTAGTTGGGCTTTAATAATAAATGGATATCCTCGATTATGGTTAGGCTTAATTCTAGCAAAATATCTATCCTAATTCATGGTTCACCAACAACTGAAATTACTCCCCAAAAGGTACTTCGTCAAGAAGATCCTTTTACACCATTATTGTTCACAATTATGGCAGAAGGCATGACTAAGTTAATGAGAAAAACGGTTAACAAGGAATTATATAGCCCATTTCTGGTTGGCCAAAATAGTGTCCCAGTGTCTATACTTCAATACGTGGACGACGCAATTTTCTTGGATGAAATGTCTCACAAGAATATAGTGGTCATTAAAAGTATCCTTAGATAGTTCGAATTAGCTTCTGGGTTAAAGATTACCTACTTCAAAAGCAGCTTTGGTGGGGTTGGCCTAACAAATGTCAAGATCCAAACATTCACCAATGTTCTAAATTGCAAGATCCTCTTACTCTCATTCTCTTACTTGGGACTTCCCATTGGGGCTAAACCAAGAAAATTAGCCACATGGGACCCAATAGTCGAAAAATTGGAAAGAAATTTGTTAAGTTGGAAGCACATAAACTTGTCTTGGGCGGGTCAAATATGTCTCATAAAATTTGTGTTGTCATCAGTCCCTATTTTCTTTTGGTCTTTTTCAAAATGCAGGTAGATGTGGGGAAAAGAATTACCAGTATTCGGTCGAGGTTCTTGTGGGGTCAGACAGGTGATGCAAACAATATTGTTTGGGCAAGCTAGAGATCTATGTGTCAACCAAAAGAAAACGGTGGGTTGAGCCTCAAAGATATTTCAATCTTTAATGAAGCAATATTGCGTGAATGGAGATGGGCTTTGATGTTCCAAAAAGGTCACTTGTGTGAGAAAATAATTGAATCAAAGTACAATGGTTGGAAAGGCCTAAATAAAGGTGAAAATCACAAATTTATGTCAATATGGTGGAGATATTTGAGGAGATCGTGTGCGGTGAAAAATGTTCAAAGATGGTTCGACCAATTGTTGGAATGGAATGTGGGGGTTGGGTTCAAATTCAAGTTCTGGCTAGATGATTAGCTTGAAAATGAAGCTTTAAAATCTAGATTTAATCGATTATTCCTCAACTCAATCAATAGGGAGAGAGAAATAAACACTTTTGGGCATTAGGAAGAGGGTACGTAGGTATCAGATTTTCAGTGAAGAAGACAGTGGTTCACTTGGGAGGAAACACAGTTTAATACACTTCAATCAGAATTACAGAGAGTGTCAGTTTCTAAGAACTGTGAGGATACTTGAGTTTGGTCCCCACACCCTGTTGGCATTTACTCAGTTTCTTCATCTTATGCAGTTTTGCAACTTTGGAATTTCAATGGGCAACCTTTAGAAATGTTTCAGAAATTATGGGACATTCATGTTCCACAAAAATACCTCTTCTTATGCTAGAGAATCCTTAAGGACAGGTTACCCACAAAATCTAACCTGCTAAGAAGAGTAGTTTTGTCCTTATATCCATATTCTTTGTGTCTTTTGTCATAATTTTCTGGAATCCGCCGACTACTTATTCTTCCACTGTCCTAGTACTCGGGTTCTATGGAATGTATGGTATAAGAGGTTTGGGTTGATGACGGCTTCCCTTGGAATGAATGAGCAACACTTCCTTCACCACCAAGACCGTGGTGGTTGACAATTTGGGTTGCTATAGCAAGTATTATGTGGAAGACTAGGAATGACTTCATCTTTAGAAACATTAACATTGATGTAGGGTATATGGAATCAGAAGTAAATCTTCTTGCCTGGAAGCGGCTAAACACCTATCATAGAGAATTCTTTTTCTCTTTAGCTGAGTGAATGGCTAACCCAAAAGCATGTTTCAAGTTGAATACATAATCTCTTGTCTGCATCTCAACTTCTGTCATGATGATCTCGGGTCTACAAGGTATATTTAAATCTTGTGATTATGATGTATGTTTTGACTTTGGTCATGATGGTTTTTGTTGAAGCCATATTTTTATAGGGGTGTAGTAGCTTATTCTGATGGATTCTCATGTCGGTACAATATGTAGTGGTGGATGGCATTGGTGTATTGCTAGGATAAGACTGTATGTTGAACTGGTGATGATGTTCTAATGGTGTATTCTCGTTGGTAGACCATATTTGCCTTTGATGCTGGTGTTGTTTTGCTGGTTTTTGGTGGGCGAACCTGATGCTCACCTGGGTGCTGATGCAGTACTACTGGACAATTGCATGGTCCTGCATTTGCACTGTATTTTCTGTGTTATTGCTTATGTTTAATGTTTGTGTTGGCCCTGTTGGTACTGCTGCAGATTTATCATTCCTATAGGTGGTTAGATTCTGGTTTTTATTTGCTTCTAGGTACAGTGTGTTTTGTTATATCTGCTGCAGTTCTTGCTGGATTTTGTTGTAGGCCTAGTGGGGTTTCTGTTGCTAGATTTTGCTGGATTATCGGTTCCATTAGGTTGTTCCCCTGCTAGTGGCATAGGCGTTTTTAGTCTTTTTTGTGTCAGTACTCTTCTAGTTTCTCATGCTTGTATTTGTTATTGCCTTGTATGGTTCTCTTATTTGCACCTTTCGTGTATTAATATATTATCTCTTGCCTAAAAAAAAAATAGTTGGATACATATTAGAATAACTTCTAATACTTTATTTATTCTTTTTATTTTAAGAAATTTTCTTTTTAACTTTTGTAAGAGTAAAATAATCTACTTATTAAAGCTTTTTTGGAACTCAAATTTAAAAATTTTCAAGTTCTACCTTCATTTCTCAAGATGTTTTCGGACAATTGTTTTAGTCATTTAAATATGGTTTAAAAATTTTTATATGTCTCTCAAATTTTAAAAATATTTTCAGTCCTTAGATTTAAAAATAACTTATTTTAATTTTTCAAATTTAAAATTATTTCAGGCATCCAAAGTTAAAAATAATTATAGTTCCTAAAATTAAAAAAAAAAATTGTCCTTTAAATTTAAACAAAAAATTAGTTCTCAAATTTAAAAATTATTTTTAATTCTTAAATTTTAAAAAAATAGTCATTTTAATTTATAAATAAATTATTTTGATTCTCCTAGTTTTAATTTTTGTTTTCATTTAAGTAAAAACATTAATTGATGAGATTGAAAATTTAGAAGATAAAATAAACTATTTGGAAAGCGAGATAACGAAAATAAGTTGTTTTCAAATTAAGGAATTAAAAGCATCAACTTTCAATTTGATGACTAAAAAGAATTTTAAATTGGAGATACTGAGATACTAAAGAAATTTTCTTCGATACAAACACATAGTTGTCTTCGTTTTTCATAGCCGTACAATTTAAACCAAAAACATAAAAACAGATTCGGAATTTAACTAAATTTTTAATAAAGACGGGCAGCAAACTAAAATGAGGGGTGCCGGAAGTAACACTCTTCAAGTGGTCTGTGTTATTTTGTAAAGTCCCTTTCTTTTAGAGGACCCAAAACACATAATCCTATGATTTCTTAAACTTATTAAGGTTACCTTTTGGTTCCTACTAATAGACGCCGTTTTGAGCATCTTCGTTTACCTTGTACGTTTTTTGCATATAAACACGAAACACCGTAGTCGCTTATGCCAGTTTCTTTGTTTATGCGTTCTATTCTACAGTTTTCATTCTACTTTATGCATGTTTACTTGTTCTTTTGTTTTTTCTTATTGCTGTGAGCATCTTTTGTTTGCCCCACCTAATATCCCCGATCATTTAAAACCTTGTTATGCATTTTTGTATTTACATTTATATTATATTAGACTCTTACCCTACACAATTTACATTCTCCGATTATTTAAAGAGTTTAATTCATATACACGTTCGGGATAAAAATTGTTTACACTGACATTCAAGGATGAGTAAACTCAACAAATTTACACATAATTTTAAAAGTTATATAAATGTAAAGTCATGATTGAATGAGACCACAACTATAAAAGTGTTGTCTATATGAGGAAAAGACAACACTTTCAGAAGTCTGGCTTATAATATGTGTTTTATTTGCTTTTAATTATTTCTGAAATGTGGGCACATATATTCCATGGTTATCCAACCATTAATCATTTAAACCACACTTTTATTTTGTTGCCAATAGAAATAAAATTACAACCATTGCAAAACTTTGGGGGTAAAAGTAAAAATTTAAACTACAAACCTTCAATCCTAGTGTTCCCACTATTTTATTTTCATGAGCGCCAAAAACTAAAAGTTGTAAAAATATCAAAGAAAACCCTCAAACCCGAAAGCATTAGTACTCCCGTTTCATAGAACACCTTCACTGCACCAGTTCTCCCTTTCCCTCACAAGTTGGCCTCTTCTTCTTCTCTGTTTCTATCTTGCACCCTAATCTTTCTTCTTCCTTTGTTTCTCACATGTTTGTGTTCTCCCGCAGGTTCGTGTTCTCACACGTTCTTTGTGGTTAATTTTGATTCTCTGGTGCGTGTTTTCTCCCTTTATGTGTGTTGTCTCTTGATTTGTGGTTAGGGTTTGATTTTATTAAGTTGTGTAGGTTTGATTTGTGTTTAGGGTTTGATTTGTGTCCTGGGTTTTTGAGTAGGGTTTGATTTTATTGATTTGGATTTTTGAGTGGGGTTCTGTTTCTTTTTATGATTTTATTGATTTGCGAAGTGTTCCAGATGCCTTTGCAAACATGAATTCTCTTTGATATCTATATATCTCACGTAATGAACTTGATGGTAGCATAATAAAACCCTTACAGACTTTTTTAGCCTAAATTTCAATAAACTGTCTGGCCAACTTAGTGACTACTTACCAAAAAATTGTTTTGCATAAAATGATTTAAGGTTGTTAGATCTTAGCATTAACCCATTTAGTAGTGGGTCACTTCCTGATTTATTTAAAATTTTTATTAAAATATAGCTTTAAAAGTGGAGGATACAATGATGTAAGTGTATATGCACTAATTCACTAAACCACACATCTACTATTATTAATTCCCTTTACATTTTGCCATTATGTCTTTCTAGCTTGTTAGTTTTATGAGGTTTACACAAACTCGTTTGTGTTTTAATGGTTGTACGTCCGGAATAAAAGAGTTTTTAATTTAATCCTTGCATATATATATATATATATATATATATATATATATATATAATTTTTATTTTTTTAACCTTTCTGCTCTTCTGTCATGATCGTTTTATTGTTTATTGTTTTAACCTTCCTGCTCTTATTTTACATCATCAGAAATTGTGAAGGTTTGTGCTCACATAATTTTTATAGTTTTAACCCTCTGCTCTTCTGTCATGATCTTTCCTAGGCTTATCTATTCTTTATGACATGATTTTACTCGTAAGCTTGTGTGAATAACTTGCATTCCAAATTTTACAGGGATTGATGGCGTGAGACTTGGACTTATTTTACATCATCAGAAATTGGGAAGGTTTGTGTTCATTTAATTTAAGTTCTAAGTGCATTCACCAATTTGTCATTTTAAGAATTCACTTTCTAGCTTATGAGATGAATTTGAAGCCAAAGGTATCCTGTAGCTAGATGTTGCTCATAGCTGGATGATAGTTAGTTAGTATAATACCTTTTATACACATGGTTAATTGTTAGTTAGTTAGTTTGTTAGATAGTATAATACCCTCTATACACAATTAGTGAATTAACCACACTAGTTAATTGTTAGGTTCTATATTAATACTTTTTAATTTGAGGTTGATAAAAATTCAAACATTGAAATTAACAAATGATACATTATGATATAAAATATGAAAAGAAAATTATAATAATTTGCAGTGTTGGTTTATTTTCTGAATTCCATTTGTTTTCCTATTTCAGCATTGGTTTTAGTATTTTTTTATCATTGTTCTGCTACAAAACTGACCTTGGAAGATTTAGCGTATTGGCTAAATTACACCTCAACTTGAAAAAATACATAGTGCCAGAGTAAGTTGCCAATTCTTTCAACTATTCTTTTTATTTCAAAATTTGCTCTACTTTATACATGTTCTTGTCTTTAACATAGCATATATATATTTCTTGATTTAATTTTATGATCACAAGTTTGTAGTTTATAATTGTTTTCAACTTTGACATAGTTTACAATTGAGCATCGTTTTCTGTTGTTAATTCCATAATTCATCTTATAAGTGATTACGGGATCATATACTTTTATGGTTTGAATGGGAATAACTAAATTATATTGTCATTGAAAAAATTATTTTTCATTTTTGGGACAAAGTGAAATTTTGTCAAATTGCAGAACTAAAACTTATTTGTCATTCTTAAAATTTTAAAGTTTGGTTTGATTTAAGTAGGGTAAGTAATTTCTGTTGATAGATTATTTGCTTTTATGTAAGTTTGCTTTGATGTAAGTTGGGTAAGTAACGCATCCTGCTATTTGAGTTTGGTCATGTAGATTGTGTGATGGATGTGTAGATTGTGTGATGGATTATGGTTGTGTAGATTGTGTGAATGTGTGATTGATTATGCTTCTGTAGAATCTAAAGGTCTCTTACCTTTCTCTAGATTGTGGCTTAAATGTTTGTACAATTATTCTCATGAAGTCTTCATCCTAAAACACTTGATTAAATTAACATCCTGTTGTTTTGTCTTTTCACAGGTTGGAGATGAAGATTATGTTGAAGAAGAATAATTGTAATTTGAAATTTAATAAAGAATCCGTTATTGTTGGATGTTTATTTTGATTTTGTAGTTCAAACATAATTACGTAATATTTTAATGCAAAAAAAATTTATAAGTTAATAGACTATTTTGATTATGTAGCTAGGTTGAACATTTAATGTCATTTCATATATTAGAAGTGTTTAATTTGCATCTTCAATTGTTTATTTTATTTTATTTCTATCACCAAATTTTTATTTTATTTAATTAATGGCTTAAAAGAATCTTATTAATATATGTTTTAATTGCTTTAGTCAATAGATGATAAACATGGATAAATATGTTTCTTATTAATAAATGATAAACATGGATAAATATAGATAATAATTATACATGTGTTCCCTAAGGTGAATGAAACTATGACATGATAATATAGACAACAGGTATACAAACATTGTCTAAGTATTTGAACAACACTTACAATATGTTGTCTAAAATGTATAAGACCAATTTTAGAAATGTTGCCTAAAAGCACAAGAAACATTTTAGAAATGTTGCCTAAAAGCATAGACAACATTTTTATTAACGTTTTTTACAAGCATAGGCAACATTTTAGAAATGTTGGCTAAAAGTATAGGCAACACTTTAGAAACGTTGTATAAACTATGTACAAAAAACCGTTACCTGAAAGTGTTAAAAATAAGTGTTACTTATTGTTCATTTTAAGGCAACAGTTTTTGAAATTGTGTGGGCTTTTGCAAAAAAATCGTTGTTTTTTAGAATAGGCCACACCCACCTAGACCACGACTGAAAATTCGTTGCCAAACCGTTGCCTAAATCTTAGACCACACCTCCCTTTCTGTGGGTTTCGAGAGCATTTTTTGTCTGCCCCACCTAATATCTCTGATCATTTAAAACCTTGTTGTGCATGTTTTGTATTTACATTTATATTATATTGGATTCTTACCCTACATTATCTACATTCTCCGATCATTTAAAGAGTTTAATTTGTATACACGATCAAGGTAAAGATTGTTTACACTGACATTCAATAATGAGTAAAGTCAACAAATCTACACATGATTTTAAAAGTCACATAAATAAAAAATCACGATTCAATAACAATGTATACCAATTAAACTCTCATCATTAATTATATTTTATAAGTAGTTAAAAGTAAATCAACGCAAATCTAATGAATATGAGAATAATGAGATCCATTTATCAAATAGAATTAACCATATTACTATATTAAAATTAAGAGTAATACTAGCTAACTATTAACTAATATTCAAAATTGGTTAATTTTTAATTGAATTTACGTATAATTTTGAATAAAACTGTTTTTTCTCAATATCACAAGTAATGGATTGTTATAGAACTTTTTTATCTATGATGAGTAGATGGATTGATATAAAAACTTGTATGAAACACTTGTTTCCTATTCAATTGCAACGTGTTTTTCATAGTATTCCACAACTTTGTTTGAAATTCTTTACCACTCTTTAGTTGGACACGTCTTTCACATCTCTGTGTTAAAACACTTGCTGCCCCACCTACTATAGTGCATGTTCCATAGCTTCATGAGAAGTCTCACACATTTGTGAAAAGACATGTTGTGTCTTTCATTATAATGCATCTTTCACAACTTATATGAGATTTCCAACATGTTTATTGTGAAGATTTTTGTTGTTTTTTCCATTATAGCTCGTCATTCACTACTCCTTGGGAAGTCTCACACATTTGTGTGGAAATATTTGTTGTCTTTCGCCATTACAACGTGTCTTTCATGCCTTCGTGGGAAGTCCCACACATCTGTTTGGAAACATCTGCTACCTTTTCCGATTACAATGCACTTTCATAGCTGTGTGGACACTTCTGTGTAAAAACATCTTATGTCTTTACTCATTATAGCGTGTCTTCCATCGTTTCATGGGAAGTTCTACACCTTTGTGTGAAAACATTTATTGCCTTTGTCATTACAGCTAGAGCTGTCAAAACGAGTTAGACTGGCTGGTTTAGCCCGACCCACCTTAACTCACCTAATAAACAGATTTGCTCAATCCGACTCACCAATCTTTTATGGTTAAAAAAATGAGTCCGACCCGACTCACCACAGGTTGGTGGGTTAAATAGGCCGACCCACCTCAAATTAAAAAATATTTTTTAAGAATTTTTTTTAACTATTTTTAAAAATATTAAAATTTAAATACTTTATGGTAGCATTAATTTTAAATTTAATGAGTTTAAAAATAAAATAAAAATACTTAAATGATATTTTCTACTAAAAATCTACATTTACAACGTATTAAATATTAGTTTTAAAATATAAAATATTAATTAAATGATACGATAAACTATAAAATATATTTTAATGGAATATAGGTCAAATAAGTAACATAATAATTTAAAAATTAAAATTAAAATAAAAAAATCATATTCATATAATAATAAAAATGAAATTTAGGTGGGTTGATAGGTCAACCCAGCTCACCACGAGTTCAACCCAGGTGAGTTGGATTATAAGTGATTCAACCCGTATACGCAAGACAATAAGCTTACCTTTTTATTTTTGAACTAGGTCCGGCCCGGACCTGTGGTGGGTCAAGTCAACCCACGGGTCTGGACCCATTTTGACAGCTCTAATTATAATGTGTCTTCCACGACTTCGTGGGAAATCCCACACATGTGTGTCAAAACATTTGTTGTCTTTTCCACTATAATGAGTCTCGTACAGCTCTAGGAAGTCTCACACCTTTGTGTGAAAACATCTTATACCTTTTCCACTATAGTGTGTCATCCACGATTTTGTGGGAAGTCCCACAACTCTGTGTGAAAATATCATATGCCTTTTCCATTACTCGTCTTCCACGGTTCCGTGAGAAGTGCCACAATTCTCTGTGAACATTCCTTGGCTCTTCCATTACAACAAATCTTCTACAATTCCATGGAGCATCTCACACCTCTTTGTGAAAATATCTATGCATATTCCATTACACCTTGTGCTCTTTTTATTTGCGAATGTCTCATACCTTATCTATGAAAACACATTCTGACTCTCCCATTAAACCACATCTTCTATAGCTCTACGTGATATCCACACCTTTGTATGAAAATTGTTGAGGCCAATTTATTATTAAGAAAAAAATAAGTATTATTTATAAAGTTGACATTAAAAATGCTATTTCATATATTTTTTTAGTGAAATATAAATATTTTTTATGTGCATAATTTTTTAACTAAAATGAATATACAACCAATTCATTTTCTCGTACATTTATGTTATTTATTTTTTATTTTGTATATTTAATTATGTTTCTACGTTAAAAAAATATTACATATATATTAATATTGATAGATACTTATAAATTTCTCATAGGTTCAGCACTATTTTCAAGTTCTTTATTATATCAACATAAACATCATCTATGTTAACTTTCTAAAAATGTTATTTTAATTATTTATTATATATTAAATTAGTAATTTAGTTTATTTCTTTGAACTGGAATACCGCCCCAACACCGGAATAGTGCACACTTTGGAGACGTATTTTTTAGGTATGAAATATATTTTTAACAATTATATTCTTAAAAATATTATGCATCGAAATATTATTATTTTGAATATATATATATATATATATATATATATATATATATATATATATATATATATAATATGCTGACATTTAAATGTTTTAGAGAAACCTTAAAATTTATTTAATTAAAAAATAAAAGTGTACTAAATAGCTTTAGATATCTCAATTAAACCTATAATATATCTCAGCCTAGATCCACAAATTGTATCATTTTAGACTTACAACATTTCAGTATACTACTAAACTAGAGAATATCAGAATATCTCGATAATTTAACCTAAGATAACACACCCCCAAAATGTAAAAGTGTTTGTTTCGATATTTAGCCGCTCTGTTTAGTTCAACGGAGAGGAGAGGGAAGAAATTTTAATGTAGAGAAGAGGTTTTAACACAGAAAAAGAAAGAAAATAACTTTATTCTTATTTAGTTGATAAGATAAAAGGGATTTTTATTTTGGGGGCGAACAATAATTTTGGAAATGCTAAAATAAAGTTCTCATCTTTAAACGACAAAACTAAAAAAAGCCCAAAGTCAAGACTATAAGGCACGAAATTAATATGTACAAAATTTTTTACACAACGTTTAATTTATAATAAATTTATTAATTAACTTTTTTTATTAATATTTTAAAAGTAATATAAATAAAAAGATATAATTAAACTTGGATGATACACGATACTAGTTAACCTCATAGTCAAATGAGAATCAAATTTCTAACGAGATGTTTAGAAAAAGAATACTTTTTTTTTACTATCCTATATCCATGTTTCATATCACAATAACGATTGAAACTTGAAGGGATGTCCATGCAAAGCCTTATAAGTGGGGCAGTGGTCGCGGTCCAATTGTGGACGGATAGGGTAAAGTGCACAAAGTCATCACGTAGCATTTATTTATCACCGAATGTTCGTGTACATTGGACTTTGATGGTAGCGACTAGTCACGTTGAGCCTAAATGGTGTTGGTATCTCAAACTATTCTTGCTGTCTGTACGACGTGGCTCGTATTCACCAAATAATTCAGTCTTGGTATGCTTGATAGTGATCTCGTTGTTTCTTGGCAATATCACTGAAAAACCATAGTCGTCCTCATATTAGAAGCATGCTGACAGGTATCAAATCCAAGAATGTGTAACAATTCGAATAGAGCCAATGACATGAACTAAACAAAGGGTGAAGGAAATAACACATCATTCCTCAGAGTAATTTTATGGATAGAATTTAGGCTGATTGATCCAAGTGGGGTTGTTTTTTAAAAAAATTACCGGTATGGGTCTGTTTTGAAACATATTACCAGCGTGGGTCTGTTTTGTTGGTTGACTCGGTCAAACCGCAACTACGAATTACGGTTTCATTGCCACGTCAGCAACGTCATGTGGAAGCCAGCGTGAAAAAACGCCCCAGTAAAACCGCAAGTCGTAATTGCGGTTTGACTGGTCTTTGACCAGCACCGTCTTGTTATTCAATGGGTAAAAAAAACAGAAAACGATGCATGTAAAACCGCAAGTCAGACTTGCGGTTTTACTGGGGTTTAACCGGTGCAGATATTGAGGAAGAGGCGCGGTTTTTTACGCACATAAAATCACAGATGCGACTTGCGGTTTGAATTAAATAATATTTTTCGTCGTAAAACCGCAAGTCAGACTTGCGGTTTTATGGGGGTTTAACCGGCCCCCCCTTTATCCAACGGTTGCAGACGAACGGGCGCGGTTTTTTACGCACATAAACCGCAAGTGCGAACTGCGGTTTTACTACTACCAGTGCCTACTGCAGTCTACTGCAGTGCCTAAACTACTACCAGCTGATGATTTATCAACATACAATTCTATTATATCAACATTATTTTGTTGTTCAAATGCATTAAACATAATTTCAATATCTTCATCATCAACAATTTGTAGTGGCACATATTTTCCAGAAAATAAAAATCTACAAGTTAGAGATGATATAAATTCATTTGATGGCATTTTTAACTTTTCCTGAATTTTGTTCTTCAATGAAGTAAAACTGATATGACGCGTAATTCTAATTGCTCTTCTACTCCCTTAAAAAATAACACCTTCGTCTCCTTCGTACATTCTTCCATCACTATAAATGAAGGTGACAATTGGAGCAGACATAATATTCATAAATGTACCTACAAATAAATAATAAAGTAAATTTAAACATAAAAAATAGAGTTATAAAAGCAATTTCTTTTTAAAAATATTTAAAAACACACAAAATTTACACATTACGTTTTTTACCTGAACAATTGGACTGTAACGTAAACCTTTGTTTTACGTCGGGTGCAACTACGTCGGCGGTTCTCTGGGTCGAACGGCTGTGCGGTTCTGTGAGGCGACGGGGGATTAAATAGCAACTGCACGTAAACCGCAACTCTGATCTGCGGTTTATTAAAATTATTATTTAACACAAACCGCAGTTCGCACTTGCAGTTTTATGTGAGTAGAAACACGGATCGTTTTTGCAACCGCTGGGTAAAAGGGGGGCCGGTTAAACCCCCGTAAAACCGCAAGTCTAACTTGCGGTTTTACAACGAAAAATAGTATTTAATTCAAACCGCAAGTCGCATCTGCGATTTTATTTACGTAAAAAACCGCGCCTCTTCCTCAATATCCGCACCCGTTCGTTTGCAACCGTTGGGTAAAGGGGGGGCCGGTTAAATCCCAGTAAAATCGCAAGTCTGACTTGCGGTTTTACATGCATCGTTTTCTGTTTTTTTTTACCCATTGGATAACAAGACGGTGCTGGTCAAAGACCAGTCAAACCGCAATTCCGACTTGCGGTTTTACTGGGGCGTTTTTCCACGCTGGCTTCCACGTAATGACGTTGCTGACGTGGCAATGAAACCGCAATTCATAGTTGCGGTTTGACCGAGTCAACCAACAAAACAGACCCACGCTGGTAATATGTTTCAAAACATAGCCATACCGATAATTTTTTTAAAAAACAATCCCACTTGTGTCAATCAGCCTAGAATTTAAGATATCTACGGGCCATAACATTTTATCTCTAACGGCTCCCTTCTACATAGCAGTCAATATCAGCAGTTTCCTTGCTGCACTTTGTATCCCAACGCTTTATCTTCAAGCCAACCAAAACCAATTGGCTAAAGGGGAAACCTTAACTTGATATTGACAGTGTAGAGTTAATTATGACCGCACGCTTGTACTAGGCATATTGGAAAATCTAAGTACTAAAACTTGCAACTGAAATATTCCCAACCTTATGAAGTGAAAATAATGACAGTTTAGGTGGCAACTGGCATGGAGTATTTCTTTGATTTTAATAAAGGTGTTTCCGCCATCCACAACCAGTGATAATCAGCTTGAAATACATGCTTATAGAATAAGGTCAATTACATAAGGATTCGTATTTGATTTTGACCGAGTTAAGAACCACTGTTTGTAGAACCCATTGTAATCTAAACCTTGGAATTTTATTTTTTGTTTAGAAAATGCTTTAACGTTACAGGGGCTTGCCTCTGAAAAATACTGAAAATTAAGGTACGAGCATGGTTATCAAAATCGCAAGTTAACTCGTAAAATCGTACGAGTTTACAAGTCCCAAACGAGTTAAATCGCAGTAAAATCGGAAAAGTAGTAAACTCAGTAAAATCGGAGTAAACTCGTAAAATCAGTAAAATCGAAGTAAACTCTTAAAATCGCAGTAAACTCGTGAACAAACTTCTTAGGTGATATTTTTCTATGTTGACTCTAATTTTAAGTGTTTTGAATATAATTTGTTCTTATGTCTAAAAAAGTTTTAAAATTTTAAGTATTTCTACTTTAATTTCTACTTATTTGGAGTAATTTAAATTTATTATGTGGATTTGATCTTATTATGTATTGAAAACTTTCAATTATTATGTGATTTATAGTCATATTTTTAATGAAGTAAACTCTTACGATTTTACGAGTCGAGTTTACTACTCTCACGAGTTTACGTAAACTCTCGATTTTAATAACCTTGGGTACGAGGACGATGAATAAACAAAAAAAGTACGAAGACGATGAATAAACAAAAAATTAAGATAAAAGGAAACAAATTAATACATTCATTCCAGTACCTAGAAAACAGAATATGCCCTGCTCTAAAGCATTCACGAGCACATGCAATCAATTAAATTACGAAAACATAAAGCAAACATTGTTAACATAAAGCATTCAACTAGGCTACCCCAACCATGTGATTCTTCTATCCCATGTTTCACTTGTACTCGAGAATCATGTTATTCTCCGGAGCCAATCCAACACAGGCTCTCATGATGTTCTCCAGCATTGCCCGCTGCTTTGACAATGCATTCACCACTGGTGTACCGGGTGGAACCTGTGAGATTCATGTTGTGAGTCTCTTTCCCAACTTTTGATAAAAAATGATAATGGGAGAAAAAGGGAAATTCACTGATCAATAATTTAACTTCACAATCGAAACAATTGTATCCAATACTAAGCTCACGGGATAGGTTCTGTAAACTTAATTTCTATATAAAAATAAGCATATATCCGGATTAAACTTAGTTTATGTGTAAAAATAAACATTGAATAAGCTTGGACTAAACTTACCAAAGGAGCCTTGGTCAGATAGCTGAGGATGGTGGCAACTGGGTGAAAAGAGTGGAATTTTCCCTGCAGCAATCACCACAACAGTGAACTCAGAAGGCTGAAAAAATACAATTACTAATACAATGAAGCAATGAAATTATTAGCATACATACCTCATTTTCAGCTTTAAACTGGATTCGAGTGCTAAGCTCAGCAAGAAGGACCAAGTCCAAGATAATAGGAGCAGCTAAGAGGGAATCCTCGCATGTGTTGTGCAAAACAATGGTGTTCTTACCACCCATGAATATCTCTGAAGTGTACTCGTCCATGGCTCTCTTGCTATCCCCTACGTAAGGCACATACTGCAAAGGCAACACAACAGATCAAAGACCTAACAAGAAAAATAAATAGAGAAAAGTGGGTGAAACAAAATTTACCTTAATAACAACAACATGGTCTGGATGTTCACCAGGCTCGTAGAGGATGGCATTGCTGTTGACCATATCATCAACAACGTTACTCTTGGAGATTTCCTTGGAACGGAAGGTTTGTGGAGCCGATAAATTCATACCATCATTGTTTCCCAGATGGTTGTAACTAACTATTGATGTTGGCTGTCAATAATCAACAAAACACTTAAAGAAATCAATTTATTTCCCTTTTTTTGCCATATAAAATATAAAATTGGCATGACAGATAAATTATAAACAAAACATAGTAAGTATAGACTGTCTTGGTAAAAATAACACCAATGATATGACATTATTAGTTAGTATAAAAATTGTACCTTGATACCAGCCCCCACAAGAAAATCAACTAACACAGATTTCATTTTGGTCTGACCACTCTTGAAGTCATCTCCACCAATCAAACTGTTTTTGGCGATGGCAAGATCAATGAGACCTGATGGCAATAGAGGGCAAGTTAATAAAATAGCATGAATAGAATTAAGTTGTGGGGGAACAAAAAAGGAAAGCATGGAACCTGGGACAAAAGTGTTCTGAGGGCTTCCATTAATGAAAGGAACATTTTCCATGACACAAGCAATGGCATACAAGGTGGAAGGAGAAATCTCAGGCTCATTTCTGTCGACGGAAGCCAAGAGGTTGTCCATGGTGTCATTAAGGCCCACAACCAAATTGCTATACCTCTCAGTGTTGGCAGTCCACAGGACAACGACCTTGTCGACTTTGTTGGCTTCCTTGAAGGCCCTGAGTTAGAAGCTGGATAAGATGCAGGAATGTGTGTATGTATATAAAATACAAGTGAGAAAAGATGTAAGTAGATATAAGATAGAAGTAGGAGATACTTGATGTCTTGAATGATTTGTTGAACTTGGTCTTTCTTGGTGCCCTTGATGACGTTGTTGGCACGGTCTTCTTGGTTAGCAGCAATGAAATCTGGATCATAGATTCCAGGAAGTGGAACCATGGATTCCATGTAAGGCCTCAACTGCTTCTGCAAATCAATGTCAAACACCTTGGCCCTGGCCATGGCATCAGCCAGGTTCATGTTGCTAATATCCCACCCCCCAAACACAATGTCATCAGGATTAACCTGGCAAGAGATAAAAGTTTACTTATTAATTATTAGTAAGCAAAGCATAATTCAGAAAAGATAAGATTGAGTAGAACAAGTGATACCATTGGAAGAAGGCTCTTGAAAGGGGCGTAGATTTCCTCTCCCTGGAAAGACCCAACTCGGATAGCGGAGGCTTGGGTGAGGGATCCGAAGTAATTAGCTTGTTGAATCTTGTCCTTTGTGGCCCATGAAATGCCCCTAAAAAACAAACAATCGTATATAAGCATTATTTTTTTCTCTTCTCTTCATTCATAAATTAAATTCATACAAACTCACTCTCGGTTGGCAATAACAGCACCGGTGAGGGCGGAGCCATTGTTACCACCCCAACCCACAAGCATTACCCTGATCAAATTAGATAAAAAGAAAATAATAAATCAGAAAATAGAAAGAAGGATAGAAAGAATAAATTTTGATGTGAGAGCAAACCCAAGTTTAGGGACATGAGTGCTGGTTTTAAATTCGTATTTGATGGATTTTGGTTTGACAATCCACTGATAGGTGCCATTCCTGTTCTCATGAACAAGTTCGGTGGTTTGGTAGTTGTACACGGACTGAATCTCAGATTGGGTGTACTTTACATTGGGACTTTCAACCTTAAAATTGTGGATAAACATGCTGGGGGTGGCGGTGGCGGTGGATTAAGAAATAAGAATGAAAGGAAACGGTTCTAAAAGAAAAGAAAAGGGGTAGCCTAGCCTCTCCGCCTAGCTCTGTCTTGGGTGCCCCTCAATATAGGTGAACTCGCTTCTATATATAGACCAGGCAACCTTTTTGGCTTACACGTGTTAATACTTTAGTGGCTTACCATTCTTCATTCTCTATTCTCCATTCTCCATTCTCCATTCTCCAACCCCCCTTTCATCCTTCCTTCTCTTTTCTCAAATAGTAAACTCTTCATTTTCGCACCCCTTGCTTCTCCCTCCTCAATTCTCTCATTTTTGTTATTTTTTTTAAAGCAAACTAAATTATATATTATATATAATATATGAAACAAAATTTTTCAAGAAACTATACATCATCCAAAAAAAAAAATCATTAAAGGACTAAAAAATAAAGTACCCTGTTTGATTCCTTTTTCTATGAGTGTCACTCCTATCTTCTAATAAATCTCACCTCATTCGTCTTACTTCATATTTTGCATACACAATAATAAATTGCTGCCCTAATCTGAAAATCACACTCCTTGTTAAAATCAAAAGAATATCAAAGTTATTTTCATGGCATAACTTTGATAGACGTCAAAATATCCAAATCCTCAAGTGATGATCCATTAAATATAATGGAATTTCTGGATATCCAAATTAGTCCAATAAACTGCATGACAAAACAGAAATCTACATTTATTCTTATTTTTTTCAACTACCCAAATACTAACCACAAAAAACAATTAGGGTAAATCATCAGGGAATAACATTTCAATTCCAATCCAGTTCAGCACCTTATACCATAAATTCTGAGAAAAAGCACAAGTTAGGAATAGATGCTTACAGGCTTCTGGGTTAGTCTTACATAGCACGCACCTTAAACCTTCTACTTGGATTTCCACTCCTCTTTTCAAAAGGTTATTGACCGTTGGCAGCCTATTTAACAAAAGTCTCCAAGAAAATGCTATCACTTTTTATGGCAATTTATCCTTCCATAACCGCTTAAACACGTGAGGGTTCACTCCTAACCTCCTCTCCACATTTGAACCTCTGCGCACAATTCTGTATGCATCAGCAACACTAAAAGTGCCACTTGCATTTGAATTCCATACCCATGAATCCATATTTTGATCATCTAGCACTACTTCCTGCAACAAACCTTCCAATAGAATTAGTGTCTCCTCCTCCCATACAAAAAGATCTCTCCGCCAAGACCACTTTCACCCACCCGGAGCCCCTTTCTCACTAACTGTTGTATTTTTGTCCATTGCTAATCTGTATAATCTTGGGAATTTAGTATTTAAAGGGTCGTCTCCTAGCCAATTATGCTTCCAGAACAAAACCTCAGCTCCATTCCCTAAATTCCTTCTTATATTGTTATTGAACCAGCCTGGACACTCCACATGTGTCCCATCTATGGACCAAATATCTTTCCACCATATCGAATTTTTTGACCCTGGTGTAGATTGATATGGAAGGTTTTGGAAATCTTCATACCTGATGCGTAGCAGCCCCCCTCCCCAAATAACATTTTTCTCTGTTAAAAATCTCTACCGCCATTTTTCTAACAGGCTTAGATTAAACTTCGTTAGACACTTAACACCCAAACCCCTTTCCACCTTTGGTAGACACACCTTCTCCCAACTCACCCATGCAATCTTGGGTTCTGAGCACCCTCCTCCCCACAAAAAAAAACCCGTTGCAACCTTTGAAAATCTTCAGAACCTTCTTTGGAGCTTTATAGAAGGAAAAAAAATTAAAATGGTAAACTTGATAATATTGAATTTAACATTACCAGTCTCCCAGCGAAAGACATATTTTTCCTTTTTCACCAAGCTAGTCGCTTTTCAAATTGCTCAATCATTGGTCTTCATACTTCTTCAGCCCTCGTGTTAACCCCTATCGGAACGCCTAAAAATTTAAAAGGCGGTGAACTAACAGAACAATTCAGAAGGTATCTCACTGCATGAGCAAATAACGGGTTTACATTTAAACCGTAAAAATAGCTTTTGTAGAAATTCACCTTCAAGCCTATAGTAATCTCAAAACTCCTTAGAATTACCTTCAGTTGCCACATGGTTTGAAAATCTACTTCCCCCATCATAACAGCATCATCAGCATATTTGAGCAGAGAGAATTTTTCTTTTTCTCCTACCTTGATCTCTTGATATCCTCCTAATTCAATAGTTGATTTGTACATCCCCGCAAAAGCTTCTGCGACCACCAAAAACAAAAAAGGAGATAGTGGATCGTCTTGCTTAATCCCCTTACCTGGTCGAAATTTCGATGTCGGGCTTCCATTGACCAGAATAGATATGTGACTATTTCTGATAATGTTAGAGATCCACATTTTCCATCTGTCCCTAAAACCCATCCTTCCCAGCATATAGTCCAAGAAATTCCAGTTACTGAATCATAGGCCTTTTCAAAATCCACTTTAAACAAAAAACATGATTTTTTACTCTATTTGCCCAATTAATCACTTCATTTGCAACAAGAACCCCGTCTAGAATCTATCTTCCCGGTAGGAACGCAATTTGGCACATCGAAATAATCTTCCCCAACACCTTCTTCATTCTGACTGACAATATTTTGGATATAGTTTTTTGAATGCTCGAGATTAGAGAGATTGGTCGATACTAGGATAGGTTTAATGGACGAGCCACCTTCGGAATTAAAGTAAGGAAAGAAGCGGTTGCTCCCTTTGGAAGCCTTCTTGATCCACGAAACTCTTGAACCACTCTCACAACATCCTCCCCTATGACATCCCAACACGATTTGTAGAAGTTCATCCCAAAACCATCCAAACCCGAACTTTTCCCACCGTATAAAGCCCAAACCGCCTCTTTAATTTCTTCATAAGAGAAAGGTTCCTCTATAGATATATCTTCTTCCGACAATTGATTGAAATAAACACCATCAAAATTAAGTGGAGCCCTACAATTGTCTTTAAACAATTCCTCAAAATGTTGTAGCACTTTTGATTTGACCTCTTGTACATTGTCCACCCATCTGTTCTCTGACTCAATAGCTAGAATAGAATTCACTGAGCATCTCATCTTAAAGTATTTATGAAAATACTTTGTATTATTATCACCTTGAATAGCCCACCCCACTTTGGATTTCTGAAGAATAGCATTTTCAGTGATCCTTGCTCTTGCCTAGAATTCAGATAGGATAGCATTTCTAGATTTCGTGAAAGACTGGACCCCTGTTACCATATTCTGATCCGTCACATCTAATTCCTTTATCTTGTCTTCCAAAAAAATCTCATCCTTCTTGAGTGTGTCTTCATTCCATTTTTTAATGGCCACTTTTAACCCCTTCAACCTATTTATGAATTGATAACCTTGCCACCTCGTGCCTGTATAAGAACTCCAAAACGTTTGAACCACCTCATGAAAAGATGATGATTGTAGCCAATGATCAAAGAACTTAAAAGGTTTAGCCTCCAGTTTAATTTGACATCTTTAGTTATAATCCAACAATGATAAGAGTACTCCCTAGACCCCACCCACTTAGAAGTAAGACTCCACTCATCAATAAGGGTCTGTGATATAAAAAATCTATCTAACCTGCTCGACGATGCTCTATTTAATGAAATCCATGTCATTTGCTTTCCGAAAGCTGGAAGATCCACCACCCTCATCTAGCCAATAAAGTTGGTGAACTCAGTCATCTCCACTCTAGAATGATAATTTGACACACCCGTCACTTTCCTTCTATCTGCTACCACATTAAAATCACCACCCAAGCACCATTGAACATTCGGAGAACCCCTCCTTATCATTTTCAAATCAGCCCACAACTTCCTTTTTTCGGACTGAGAACATGGTGCATAGACATTTACCACGCAAGCTTCTAAATCCGAATCCAAGCCTTTGAAGCCCAACTCGAGAAAACATTGACCTTGGATTTGCCATAGAATCTTCATCAGCCTTTTTTCCATATCATTAACAAACCTCCACTAGGACCCACCGATGGTTGAAACCTCCATTCATACTCATTTTGCCCCCACACCTCCTTTACCTCCTACTCATCAATTTTATTACATTTAGTTTCTTGCAATAGACAAATATCAACATTATGTAACAATATGGTCCTCCGAATTCTACGTCGTTTGACTTTATCCTAAAACCCCTTCACATTTAAGGAAAATATCTTCATTCAAACATGCTCTGAAAACCTTCTTTCCCTTCGACCCTTCTCAGCTTTGTCCCTTTCATCCATCTGTTTGAGTTCTTCTAGGTAAACTACTTTGGGTTTACTTCCACTTATCCCCATTTTTTTCATAGCCTCCCATACTCTCTGAGCCTCCTCCTGCCCACTCATTTCTGAGCCTTAGTTTGTACCATCATTCGCCCCTTAATTTGACACTAACATCTTCGCAATAGGGTATATTAATAAGGTAGAGGATACCTAACCTTCATCAGCCTTGGTTCTTCCCCTACATAATTCACTCTCATCCACACTATGGCGGCAAGCTTCCTTCCAAACTTGAACAAACCGCCGATTGGCATCATCATTCCCAGCCACTTCTTCAACGCCAACCAATTCCCAACGTTTACTGTCAAACTGTTGTGTCGAAAAAGATTGCCCACCTTCGTGTCGCGTTTCGCCCCTCTGGTTCTACGCTTCTTGGCACATATAAGGTGATGAGGATAACATATTGGGTGTTGCGACATTTTCATTTGCAGTGCAAAGCCTTGTGTTAAACTTGTTTTCTTCTGATTGGTCCAAATCATCTCCTCTATTTCAGTTCATGTTACGTGAGTGTGTTGATAGTTTAAAATGGCCCATTACTGAGCACACATCCCCTCCCTTGTCCACAATTGTCTCTTCGAAGTGGCCCAAGTTTTCATAATCTCATTGCACCTCTTTGTTACGGCTAAAACATTTTTCTTGGCCCATTACTAAAAGCACCTCCCCACTATTTTCCCCAATTGGGATTAAGCCTAATAAACTCTACCCTATTTTTGCCTCTTGCTTTCCATGGACATAAATAGACGATTGATGCCTTTGGATCCCGGCTTTGTGTTGCTATTTTGGTGAAAGATCTCCATTGTTCCTCCCGTGTATGTCAGATCGAAAGCAACTTTGGAGTTCTGAGATTTGGACAGGCAGCATCAACTCCTCTACAACCCCTTGTTGAATCTTTTGGCAAGCGTACCAATAGTCAACTGTAGTATAATGATTTTCAAGTAAAAGTGTCGATCCCACGAGGAACAGTTTCAATGAAATAGATAATTTAATCTCAAACAGCATATATACAGGAATATTTAATCTGATTCATAGTGGACTTTGATAATTTATACTACGTTGCATGAAAGTAAAATAGTAACAGTAAGTAAGTTTGAGAAAATTTGATATGAGAAGTTAGGATTGAATTCATCTATCTCACTCATCTGCAATCTGGATGAATATGAACATATAGCATCTGAAATTACCAATATTGATGCAACACACAGAAGTCATTTATATCAATTCCTTGCGTATAAAATTCATAAGATCAGCTCCTTGAATATTGATTCCTCACATATTCAACAAACTGTCCAGCATTATATTCAGGTGTTATAAGCAATTGATATACTGAAATCTATTCCTAGCATCACAATATATCAAATATGTTTATTCAGATCAGATTTTTAGAATTACTTTCCAGTCTCATCCAAAATTCACATTCATGAAACTATTGATCAGATAGAATCAAGCATTAAGAGCAGAACAAAAATACTAATCTTGAATAAAAACATAACTGCTATAAAGAAATATCACCAGATTACATCCGAGCTCGAATCGATTACATTCAATCCCAAGAGAAAAGGATTAGCCACTCATGGTAGCTATCGACATTCTAAGAGATGAAGAAGCAGATCCTACAACTGAGGTTGAAGAACGACTCTTTCAATGCTCTGTGATTTGATTCCCGTGTTTTTCCCTTCTTCTCTTTCTTCCTGATCCATAAGTATATATACTGCACGAACTCTCGCTTAAGCTAAAATATTCTCGCTTAAGCTAGAAAGTACTTCATGGTGAAGAAAGGTCATTCTCGCTTAAGCTAGAAGATACTTCATGATGAAGAAAAGTTATTCTCGCTTAAGCTAAAAGATACTTCATGATGAAGAAAGGTCATTCTCGCTTAAGCTAAAATATTCTCGCTTAAGCTAAAAGGTACTTCATGGTGAAGAAAGGTCATTCTCGCTTAAGCTAAAATATTCTTGCTTAAGCTAGAATGACTTTTAAATTAATTTCTCCCTGGACGAATCTCGCTCAAGCGAGATCATTTTCACTTAGGCTAGAATGGCTTGTGAAAGGTACTTCTCTTATCAGCTCTCGCTTAGGTGAGATCATTCTAGCTTGGGCGAATTGTTGCAGGATTTGCTCTTCTCTCTTAATTTACCTGAATCATATACATAATAGGGATCAAAAGATCCCAACCGCTTTTCAAAACTCAATTTGAAATTGGTTATTTAAGGAATCAATTTCATAGTCCTTACAAGACAACTTTTGCATTCCAAATTACATATTCAAAATCAGAAGCAAATGGTGAATCCAATTATCAAATAGAAGCAGGATAAAAGTGCAGCAAAATTTTCAAGACAATGAATTGTAAGAACCACTGATTCTAACCAAGGAAATTCTCTCTTGACTCTTACAGGGATGTGTTTTTCTCATTTTCCACTGAAATTGAACAAATTAAAATTGCCAGTCATTTTCAATCAAACCACACACACACAATCAGCATGGATCTCAAGGCTCAAGGTCTTTTAAGGGTTGTAATGAGGCTGAGCTTCAAGGAATTATGGTTTTTCAAGATAACAAAAGCACAACTTTAGAAAAGAGAGCATAACTACACTTCAAACCCACCTCCATTTCTATCCTTCATTCATCACATCTCGTACCTCAAAACCAGATGCTTCTTTTTCATTCATTATTCACTCCTTCTTTTTCTTCTTTCCCCCTATTTAATTTTTTTTTTTGAATTGATACATTTATATACAATACTAAGGAGTGAATTATAGTACAAAATACTCAGCCCTTTTCTTTTCTAAGTACAATTCCACCAACCAATTCCCATTTTAAAGTTGAATAAAATGCACTTATGCTCCCTATCCCTAAAGTGTGCAAAGGGAAAGGATAATAATTAAAGTTAAGCTTAAGGTACATAATTCAAAGTAATTAGGCTCAAATGGGCTATCACAAAAGGATGATTTTTCTTAGGTTGGATGTTTGGCACTGGGTTATTTAAAATCAATAAAATTGCCTTGATCATTGCCATACTTCAAGTGTGATGTTATCCAAATGAAAACTCAAGCAATATCAACTTGACAACAAACAGTGGGAACTCTCAAACTGTTTAAGGATTCACACACTCACTGGGTTTCTTTCCTTGGTATATCACTTGTTGTTACAATTGGTTATCTTAACCAATAATCCAGCACTAATATCCTAATCCCATTTAATTATGGATTCAACCAAAAGTTTTTCCTTTTTTTTTTTTAGTTGTATTATCTTAGGATACTTATTGAACTTGATTTCTCTTTAACCAATTTCCTCAAGAAAGATTTTCTAATAATTCCCAAAAAGAAACTTTAGTTGTTTTAGATAAGGTAACAACATTTTAACCCAAAACAACTAAAACACAATATTACTAAATATAAAAGTTCTGTAGTAAAAAAAAAAAACAAAAACAACCGTATTTAATTGAGTTCTGGATGTTGGAATAGTGTTGTGTGTCAATCTCCCCTCATTACTCCATCAAAATCAGTCTGAAACTCTTCCTCTTGAAGGTCCACTCCGATTTCCTCTTCCCCAGCAACGATTGCCTCTTCCCCCACAACAAGGTCATCTCTATCTGCAACTCTTGATGGTCCTGCACCTGATGTGAAACCAGCTGCAAAATTGCTGTTAGGTCCAGTTGCTTCACTCCCTCCTGGAAAAATTGGACTGTCCCCAGGCCACTGTAAGTATGTCAAGAATTCTGGTGGAGTCATGCCTGGATATGGTCCTCGAACATTGTTATAGAGGTACTCATGAAGGTGGAGTTGTCCTCTATGAATGGAGATATTTTGTTGGCAAGAGTGCTCCATTTGCAGCCTCAAATACCTCATTTGCTCAAGTAATTCATCATTTATGTTGAGTTGAGGTTGTTTTTCAGGACATCTTTGTTGTTCTACAGCTGCTGGTTGTTCTATCTGTGGTCCGTCTAGTTGCACAAATTCTGCAGGATTGGTACAAAATTTTTCAATAAATCTTAATGGTGGGTCGTATCTTAACACTTAATTCTACCTCCACCCTTGAGCTTGACAAAGAGCTGTGATTAAAGCTGGAAATCCTAAAGCACCTTTGCTCTTCTCATTATTTTTGTTGACTTTATATCGTACAAATTTATGGATTTCCTCAAAGATAATGGTGGCCACATCAACAGTGAGATCTTCCCTCATTATATAATAAAGAAGATGGCATTTAGGCACATTCAAGTCAGATACATGGCCAATGGGCACTATATTTGATAGTAAGAATGTCATCCAGACTTGAGCCAAGGTCTTCATATCTGTTCGAAGTATTCTGCGAAGATTGCCAGAGGATCCAAGCTGATAGGACCTGTTAGGAATGCATATCAAGTTTGAAACTGCTTCTTCATCATATGTTTATTGGCTTCTTCTCATTCTTGTATAATCACATTGTTGACCTTCTTCTAGTGGCAATGGATGGCCTAAGACTTCACTAATTTTTTCTCTGTCATAATTAACCCACCTACCTCGAACCTTGGACCGCCTGTCTCCCGGACCAACTAAGGGATAAGCATTAGCATAAAATTCTCTAACAATCTCCGGATCAAACTTAGGTAGAGGGTCCACTAATCTCATCCAATTTTTCTCATAAGGCCATTCAAGAAGAGATCATATTCCTCTGGAAGCAAAACTACTTTCCTTTCTGTGATAAAGTACAAGTGTTTTATCTTTTCATACCTCTCCTATCTTTTAGGATCTCTGAATAAATTTTTGTTTGGTCTTTCAGGAGAGGGACTGGTTCTTCTCCTCTTGCTGTTGTGGGTTCTAGTAGGAGGAAGTCTAGCAGTTGTCTTTGTTCTATCCATTTTCCTGCAAAGTTTAGCGGAAGTCATTTCAAAGGTCCATGTCATCACATGTATAAGCACAATGTGTGTATTTCATCAAATGGTGTGTGCATTTCATCATCTAGGTTAGGTATTTCATCAAACAGTCCATGTGCATCTTCATAAATCAAATTTTCATGAATTAATCCATGCACAAGCAACCTACATTATTCAGTTATGCCAATAAATCACAATTAAACATTCACAATAATTCATGAACAACAACAACCAGCATGGGCACTTCCCTAGGGTTCCCTAAAGCATAGAGAGCAAAAATCCCAAACTTATTCGATGAAAAAAAATAGAAAAGAGTGAAGTAGAACTTACCTTCAAGGGAAATTAGCAAATGGAGGAAGGGATTGGTGAGTTAGTTATGTGCCACTGGACCAAGAACTCGCACCCTAGATGTTTAGGAGGGAAAGCATGGTTTTTGGAGAGAAGAAGTTTATGAACCAACTCTTCCTTTTCTGAGTTTTAACATAGGGTCACGTGTTCTCGCTTAAGCTAAAAATTTTTCGCTTAAGCTAGATTGCGAGGTTTCAGTTTTAAAATGTCTCGCCCAGGCGATTCAATTTTCGCCTAAGCGAAAAAGCTTCAGTGGCTCAACCTTATTTGGAACCCATTTTCGCTCAGGCGAGGATAGTTTCACACAAGCGAAATTGTTCCAGTGGACTCCCCAAGTTTTAGCCTAATTCTCGCTCAGGCGACTGCTTTTTAGCTTAAGCGAAATTACTTCAGTGGCCTCAGGATTGTGATGTGCAATTCTTGCCCAGGTGACTTATACTGCGCTTAAGCGAAATTGTTCCAGTGGACATCACAAGTGTTAGCCTAATATTCGCCCAGACGAAGCAAGTTTCGCTCAAGCGAAACAGCTCCAGTGGCTCAACCTTAATTGTAGGACATTTTTAGCTTAAGCGAAAAATTTTTAGATTAAGCGAAAATATCAGCAAAACTTGTGTTTCAGTTTTCTGCATATCTCGCCCAAGCTAGAAGTTTTAGCCTAGGCGAAAATAATGCAGTTTTTGCCACTTTGAAAAAAAATTTCAACTTTTACTCACCCAATTCATGATGAATTCAGTCTAATTAATCCATAAATACATATCAATCTATTCCTCAACCAATTATCTTTCATTCCAAGAAGTTTCACATCATCAATTGCAAAATCAAACTCTCAAACTCAAATTTCACAATTTGGTCACAACAAGGCAATTTTTAACATTCAGTGAACTCAATTTTGGCACCAAAGCTTATTATCATGCATGACACATACATTTTGGTTAAAAACACTTAAGCATGCTTGGTTTGCCCTATCAAGACATTTAAATGTTAAAACTTATCCTTGTGCATACAAACACATAATATAAACACAAACACAATTAACACACAAGATAGAATTAAAATGTGAAAACATAATTAAACACTGGGTTGCCTCCCAGGAAGCGCTTGTTTAACATCACGAGCCTGACGCCTGTATCATTATGGTTCGTCCAATTGGATAATTGTGGCAAGTTTATCAACCTCACCACCAAAGTAGGGCTTCAGTCTTTGCCCATTCACAACCCAACTTCTTTTGGATTCAGGATCCCCTAACTCAATAGCTCCATAAGGTTTGACATCCTTGACAAGAAATGGTCCTGACCATTTTGATTTGAGTTTTCCAGGAAATAACCTTAACCTGGAATTGAACAATAACACTAATTGGCCTGGGTAGAATTCTCTCTTGAGAATTTTCTTGTCATGATAAGCTTTCATCCTTTCCTTGTAGAGCTTAGAGGATTCATAAGCACTGTGTCTCATTTCTTCCAATTCCTGCAACTGCAATCTTCTTTTCTCTTCTGCTGCCTTTGAATCAAAATTTAGAAATTTCAAGGCCCTGAATGCCTTGTGCTCCAACTCGACTGGTAAGTGACATGATTTACCATATACCAGTTGAAATGGGGATAAACCAGTAGGAGACTTATAACCAGTTCTATACGCCCACAGTGCATCATCCAACTTCAGTGACTAATCCTTTCTTGAAGATGTCACAGTTTTCTCTAGGATACGCTTGATTTCCCTATTTGACAACTCTGCTTGTCTATTGGTTTGTGGATGATAGGGTGATGCAATTTTATGTCGAACTCTATAATGCTCCAAACATTTCTGAAGTTGAGCATTGCAAAAGTGTGAACCTCCATCACTAATCAACACTCTTGGGGTACCAAACTTGCAGAAGATATTTGTCTTGAGAAATTTGATCACTGATTTGGCATCAGCCTTAGAAGTTGCCATTGCTTCAACCCATTTTTTCACATAATCAACTGCAACCAAAATATATTCATTGGAGAAAGAAGATGGTAATGGTCCTACAAAATCTACTCCCCAACAATCAAAAGCTTCCACTTCCAAAATAATATTCAGAGGCATTTCATGTCTTTTTGAGATTCCCCCTATCCTTTGACAATTGTTGCACTGCTGAACATATTTATGTGCATCCTTGAACAAGGTAGGCCAATAGAAACCAGATTGGAGGATTTTTGCAGCTGTCCTTTCTCCATTAAAATGTCCACCATAAGGGGAACTGTGACAATGCCACAAAATACTTTTAGCTTCTTTATTAGACACGCACCTTCTTAATAGTTGATCAGCTCCAATTTTGAACAAATGAGGATCATCCCACACATATTGTTGTGCATCTCTCAAGAATTTCTTCTTCTGGTGCCAATTAAAATCTTCAGGTATGACCCCTGCAGCTTTGAAATTGGCCATGTCAGCAAACCATGGCCTTTCTTGCACCATCATCAGTTTTTCATCAGGAAACTCCTCCTGCACCTCTGATTGAGTATTGGTCACCTCAGCATTTACCAATCTGGACAGATGATCAGCTACAAAATTTTCTTTTCCCTTTTTGTCTTTAATTACCAAATCAAATTCCTGCAGCAATAAAACCCATCTAATTAATCTTGGCTTCGAATTAGATTTGGTTAACAAGTACTTAATTGCAACGTGATTAGTATATACTGTAATAAATGAACCAATCAAATATGATCTAAATTTTTCCAATGCATATACAATAGCTAACAATTCCTTTTCAGTTGTTGCATAATTGATTTGAGCTTCATTAAGGACTTTGCTAGCATAGTGTATAACATGAAAAACTTTAGATTTTCTCTGTCGTAAAACTGCTCCTATGACATAGTCACTAGCATCACACATTAATTCAAAGTCTAAATTAGCAATTATCACAGGAGCTGAAATTAATTTCTGTTTTAACAATTCAAAAGCATGCAAACATTCAGCATCAAGTTTAAAAGGTGTATCCTTATTGAGTAGGTTGCTGAGTGGTTTGGCAATTCTGGAAAAATCCTTGATGAATCTTCTGTAAAAGCCAGCATGGCCTAGAAAACTCTTAATGCCCTTCACATTGGTTGGTGGTGGAAGTTTTTCTATGATCTCAACTTTAGCTCTATCAACTTCAATTCCTTTAGCAGAGATTTTGTGACCCAACACCACACCTTCAGTGACCATGAAATGACAATTTTCCCAACTCAGGACCAAATTGGTATCAACACATCGCTTCAGCACAATGTTCAGATTTTCCAAACATTGATCAAATGAAGCACCGAATACGGAAAAGTCATCCATAAAAACTTCTATACTTTTCTCTACCAAATCAGAGAAAATTGCAAGCATGCACCGTTGAAAGGTTGCTGGTGCATTACACAATCCGAATGTCATTTTCCTGTAAGCAAACACACCAAAAGGACAAGTAAAAGCAGTTTTTTCTTGATCTTCTAGATCTACAGCTATTTGATTATAACCGGAATATCCATCAAGAAAACAATAAAAAGCTTGTCCTGCTAACCTTTCTAACATTTGATCCATGAAAGGTAAAGGAAAATTATCCTTCCTAGGTTCCTGGTTTAATTTTCTATAATCTATACACATTCTCCAACCTGTGACTGTTCTAGTGGGGATTAATTCATTTTTATCATTACAAACTACAGTCACACCTCCTTTTTTTGGAACTACCTGGACCGGGCTAACCCAGGCAATGTCGGAGATTGGATAGATCATACCTACATCAAGTAACTTCATCACTTCTTTCTTGACCACCTCTTTCATGGTTGGATTCAATCGCCTTTGGGGTCGTGTTACAGGTCTATAATCTTGCTCCATGTGAATTTTGTTCATACAATAGGATGGACTGATTCCTTTCAAATCAGATAAAGTCCAACCTATGGCACCCTCATTGGTTTTAAGAACTGAGATCAACTTTTCTTCTTCAGAAATCGTTAAGGCATTGCTGATCACCACTGGTTTGTTACCTCCATTTGCAAGAAAAACATATTTTAAATGGGAAGGTAGTACTTTCAACTCCAGCTTTTGACTTTCAGTTTTCTTTTCTTGCTGCAATTTCTCATATTGAATTTTATCCGATGCTATTGCTTCTGCTGAATTCAATTGTATCAAATATTCATCAACTTTCTTTTCATCTTTTTTTTCCAACTCATAGCAAACACCAATTAAAGCTTTCTCAAGTGGACTTGCTTTTGTCAATTGCTTCCTGGCTGATAGACAAATTTCATCTATCACATCCATTTTGAAACATTGTTGTTTGTCTTTGGGGTGCTGGATTGCTTCAAAAACATTAAAGTTGACTTCATCATCCTGCACTCTGACCTTTAGTTTGCCATCATCCACATCAATAATGACCTTTGCAGTCTTCATAAAAGGTCTTCCCAGTATCAGAGGAACTTCAACATCTTCCTTAATATCTATCACCACAAAGTCAACTGGGAACATGAATTTATCAACTTTAACTAGGACATCCTCTGCCACACCATATGGATATTTCATGGATCTGTCAGCTAACTGTAATATCATCCGTGTAGGCCTTACTTCCAAATCTCCTATTCTTCTTAGCATAGACAAAGACATCAAATTTATACTGGCACCCAAATCAAGTAATGCTTTACCTACTGGAAATGTCCCGATTATGACTGGAATAGTGAAACTTCCAGGGTCCTTGGACTTCTGAGGTAATGATTTTTGAATTATAGCACTGCACCCTGTTTCAAGCTCTACTGTTTCTTCAGAAAATCTTCGTTTCTTTGTCAGGAGATCTTTCATGAATTTTGCATAGGTTGGCATCTGCTCCATAGCTTCGATAAATGGAATATTAATCTGCAATCGCTTGAAATATCCATGAACCTTGCAAATTGTCTTTCCTTATCCTTTTTGGAAGGATTTTGAGGGTAAGGTAGGTTCTTCAACTGTGGTACTTGTTTCTCACCTATCCCCCTCTTTTTCTCTTTATTTCTATTTTTTTCTTCTTTTTCTTCTCTTTTATTCACATACTCACTTTTATTTTTCTCTTCCTCTCCCTCACTCTCATTTTTCTCTTTCTCATTTTCTTTTCTCTCCAAGACTTCCTCCTCCACAACTAAATTGTCTCTGATTTCTCTTCCCACAATTTTACCACTCCTGGTAGTTATTGATTTACAATGCTCCTTGGGATTAGTTTGGGTGTTGGCTGAAAAATGACCTGCCTATTGATCTGATAGTTGTTTAGCCAACTGTCTAACCTGTGTTTCAAGATTTCTAATTGAAGCTTCTGTATTTTTCTGATTGGTTATAGAAGTTTGTATGAATTTTTCTAGAGTATCCTCCAATTTGACTGTTCTTTCATACACAAATGGATTTTGTTGTTGATGTTGATAAGGAGGTTGTCTATGTGAAGGACCAGCATCTTGTTTCCATCCAAAATTCTGACTTTGATTATTTCTCCACCCCTGTGAAAAGTTATTATTGTTAGAGAAATGACCTGTTCTTCCTTGATTACTCACATATTGAACTTCTCCTTCTTGTGGGCTACTTTGATATGAACAATGACCATCGGGATGATCACCTCCACAGAAGTTACATCTCATGGGTTGTTGTTGACTAGGAGAAGATTGTACTGCTTTTAACTGCTCGGGTAAATTAGCCATCTGTTTGGTCAATGCTTCCATCTGTTGAGTCAGAATTTTATTCTGAGCTAAAGTTACATCTGTAATACTGAGATCAAGCATTCCTTTCCGTTGAACTGTTTGTCTATTATGTTGAGCTTGATAGTTTGTAGATGCTAGTGCCTCGATGATTCTTGTTGCTTGCTCTGCATCTACAGACATCATTGTTCCTCCAGCTGTTGCATCTAATATCATTTTGGTGTCTGGCCCCAGACCATTGCAGAAAATATTTAGTTGAGCAATATCTTCAAATCCATGATTTGGGCATCTCCTCAATAAAGAATTAAATCATTCCCAAGCTTCACAGAAGGGCTCATCTGGTCCTTGTCTAAAAGTAGAAATCCCAGCTTTTGCCTTAATGTAACGAGAAGGTGGAAAGAATCTATTCAAGAATTTATCTTCTACATCGCTCCACCTGTTCAGACTCTGGTTTGGATGTGATTTAAGCCATTCCTTTGCTTTGCCTGTCACAGGAAAAGGAAACAAACCCATATAAACATGGTCAAGATCTTCTTCTGCAAATCCCATAGTTCTTATCAGTTCATAAAATGTAGACAGGTGAATATATGGATCTTCATTATCCATTCCAGTGAATTAATGAGAACTAATTAAGCTAAGGAAAGTTGGCTTCATTTCCAATGTTTTGGTGGTGGGCGGTATTACTATGCTGGAAAAATATCTTGGCCCTTGATGCATAGAATATTCTCCCAGTGTTCTTCTAGGTGGGGTTGGTCCTTCTTCAGCCATATTTTCTATTTCCTGGTGTGTGATGGAAGTGCTGGAAGATTTTTCTGTTGTTGTTCCTTGCTTTTTCTTGTTTTTGCCTCTATTTCTTCGAGCTGTTTTTTCTATCTCTGGGTCAAATTCTAATTGATCTTTAGAAACCTGACCTCTTAAGAACATAAATCAAAACAGCTCAAGCAAGGGTTAGTAAAAAAAAGAAATCTAAATAAACTATCTAACAAAAAAAATTATAAAGCTGAATGCGATAACTTTAAAAATTTCAAAAGAAAACCGTTCCCCGGCAACGGCGCCAAAAATACTTGTTGAATCTTTTGGCAAGCGTACCAATAGTCAATTGTAGTATAATGATTTTCAAGTAAAAGTGTCGATCCCACGAGGAACAGTTTCAATGAAATAGATAATTTAATCTCAAACAACATATATACAGGAATATTCAATCTGATTCATAGTGGACTTTGATAATTTATACTACGTTGCATGAAAGTAAAATAGTAACAGTAAGTAAGTTTGAGAAAATTTGATATGAGAAGTTAGGATTGAATTCATCTATCTCACTCATCTACAATCTGGATGAATATGAACATATAGCCTCTAAAATTACCAATATTGATGCAACACACAGAAGTCATTTATACCAATTCCTTGCGTATAAAATTCATAAGATCAGCTCCTTGAATATTGATTCCTCACATATTCAACAAACTGTCCAGCATTATATTCAGGTGTTATAAGCAATTGATATACTGAAATCTATTCCTAGCATCACAATATATCAAGTATGTTTATTCAGATCAGATTTTTAGAATTACTTTCCAGTCTCATCCAAAATTCACATTCATGAAACTATTGATCAGATAGAATCAAGCATTAAGAGCAGAACAAAAATACCAATCTTGAATAAAAACAGAACTGCTATAAAGAAATATCACCAGATTACATCCGATTTCGAATCGATTACATTCAATCCCAAGAGAAAAGGATTAGCCACTCATGGTAGCTATTGACATTCTAAGAGATGAAGAAGAAGATCCTACAACTGAGGTTGAAGAACGACTCTTTCAATGCTCTGTGATTTGATTCCTGCGTTTTTCCCTTCTTCTCTTTCTTCCTGATCCATAAGTATACATACTGCATGAACTCTTGCTTAAGCTAAAATATTCTCGCTTAAGCTAGAAAGTACTTCATGGTGAAGAAAGGTCATTCTCGCTTAAGCTAAAATATTCTCGCTTAAGCTAGAAGGTACTTCATGATGAAGAAAAGTCATTCTCGCTTAAGCTAAAATATTCTCACTTAAGCTAGAAGGTACTTCATGATGAAGAAAGGTCATTCTCGCTTAAGCTAAAATATTCTCGCTTAAGCTAAAAGGTACTTCATGGTGAAGAAAGGTCATTCTCGCTTAAGCTAAAATATTCTCGCTTAAGCTAGAATGACTTTTAAATTAATTTCTCCATGGAAGAATCTCGCTCAAGCGAGATCATTTTCGCTTAAGCTAGAATGGCTTGTGAAAGGTACTTCTCTGATCAGCTCTCGTTTAGGCGAGATCATTCTAGCTTGGGCGAATTGTTGCAGGATTTGCTCTTCTCTCTTAATTTACCTGAATAATATACAAAATAGGGATCAAATGATTTTTTTTAATCAAAAACTCGGAAACATATGCTTACATTTCATCTTTGTTAGATTAGGAAAAATTGATACAAATGTTCACAATTTAAAATAGAAGTGCCAAAATTCCATATGAAAATTTACTACTTTTTAGCACTTATCACCCCTCCATCTTACTTCTCTGCATTGAAAGCCGCTCTGTGTTGCTCTGCCTTTTGGGATGACTGTTGCGAGTTGTCAACATCTCGCCTGCTGCATGTGTCAAATCTACAACAGCTTTTGTATTTTGGGTTTTGAAACGGCACCACCTGTTCCTCCCTAGTCTCTCTGACGAGCCTCTTCACCTTGTTAGCCATCACCCTTTGCTCCTCTTTGAAGAAGTCCTCTAGCTCATCTATGTCTTCGCAGAAACTCTCCTCTGAGCTCGGGCTTGATGCATTTAACCGAACCTTTTCCTTCTTATCCAAAACTCTGTCTTCTACCACCCTAATGTCATACACCAGTTCATCTATTTTGACTCTCAGATTAGAGTTAATCAAAGCCTTTGAATGTGTGGACAACACATACCGCGTAACGTCGACCCTTTCTCTCCTCTTTGTGGGTTCATCCATGCATACAAACTCCCCATAAGGTGCTACCAGCGTTTGGAAGAAATTCATGCCCCACACATGAGGAGGAATGCCGAAGCACTTGACCCACAATAGTCGCTCCTTATCAATTAGAGTCAGATCCTATTTGTAGATTTCACTGAACGAGGACTTCACCCACTCAAAATTTACATTGAGATACTCATGTATTCCTTTCTCATCATCTGATTCCAACAGCACCAAATTCATACCCATTGGAGTGGCCCTGATTCCATACACCCCTTCCTGATGGAAATATCTCTGTGTACTAAATGTGCTTCCTTTTTTCAGTACCTTTCCCACGTATGCTCTTGCAAGTTTCGTCACCTCATTTGCCTTCGATTTGTAGGATAGGTTTACTCTTGGAAATGTACCCTTCCTCCCAGCGTTTAACTCCTTCAAGTTGGACTCTCCTAATGGTTTTTTCATCATTTTTGCGTAGGAGAGGTCGTTGGCTTTGAGACTACTTGCTATTGGAGTTTGCTAGTTGTTGTATCTGTTTTGATCTTTGTTTTCCTTAATGTTGAAATATTGTCTTATTGCCCCCCTCACTTGACCACTCGTACTTGCAAATTTGGCTTGATTAGCCCAGAACTTCATGTCTCCAATGAAAATATTGTCCAATTTTACTGCCAAAAGTCTAGTATCTTCCACTTCCTGGAACCTGGCAAAACCAAAACGGCGCCCTTTCCTATCCTTCTTTTGTGGGATAAAAACTTCCTGAATTTTTCCAAATCTGTTGAAAATCTCCCATATATCTCTTGCATTGTGCTCATCAGAAAAATATATGAAGAAAAAAGAAAATATACCTCCATAGCTTTCCAGGTTCATCCACCAACCTTACTTCTCCTCATTTTCAACTTAAATCCCCACTCCCTTATATTATTCTCGTTAATTCTAATTTGTTTAGTGCTCACATTATTATATAATTAAAAGTTAACTTAAGATAATTGTTTTATTTTTATCTGCTAATTCAATTAAAAAATATATTATTATTTTATACAAGAAAAATGGGTTGCATCAATAGGTAATCCATCCAATACAAC
The DNA here is from genome assembly GCA_037954015.1 of Psophocarpus tetragonolobus. Taxonomy (NCBI): domain Eukaryota; kingdom Viridiplantae; phylum Streptophyta; class Magnoliopsida; order Fabales; family Fabaceae; genus Psophocarpus; species Psophocarpus tetragonolobus. The sequence continues at coordinate 44,797,570 of CM075694.1, forward strand.
TCACTATTTATGTTAAATTTTATGGTTTTAATATAACACATTAATACTAATTTGTGATTAGATAACAATATAAAATTATTTTATACTATCACTGTAATATCTTTAAACTCTTAATACATATAAGGTAATTAAATATATTTTAATCTTATAATTTTTTTAACTTATAATATATAAACAACGATTTTTTTAATGTTTCTTTTTTCTAAATCATAAATATAATATAATAAATATAAGTATCTTCCAGTCGGATAAGATCACAGGTTAAACTAAAATAAACTTAAGTAAATTAATAATGACGCTTGGTGATACATTTTGTTTCTCTAATAAAGACAAACCAGCTAGTTTTTGACTTGATACTTGGTTAAGGGAATTTAGATTGCCTGTAAAAATCCGTGGATTAATTATACCCTTTTGGCCACTCAAAGAGATGAGGTGATATAGCTTGCGAGTTTTGAAGGAAATGACACCTTGTGGCGGAGGAGATCGCTACATGCCACATGCTCCACGAATATACAACTTTTGTGAGGACAACTAAAAATTATATATGGTTAAATATAGATTTAAGTAAGTATTTTGTTTTTAAAATTTTATAAAAAATTATTTTTAATTTTTAATATTAAAAAAAAATTATTTAGTCTTTCTTTATTTATTAATGTTGTTAAAAAATTGATAATAGAAAACATATTTTTTTTATTCATGAATCATTTTCTTTAACCTTCTCAATTTTTAATTTTACATCTGACATAATCAAATACACTAGAATTTATACATGATAATGTTAATAAAATAAAATAATTTTAGAGGCTAAAAAAAATATTTTTAAATTTAAAAGACAAAAAGTAAATTTGGTTAAAATTGAAGTATCAAAAACTTAAGGAAGCCTTAATATATAAATTGCTCAGGTTAAGGCCATTACGTACTGGTAGCATGTGCCTGGAATTTAAGGAATGAATTTGTTTTTCCTATTTGGTTTAAGCCCAAAATAATCTTTATTAAACTCAAATTATATTATACTTTAATTTTATAATAAAAATATAAATTAACTTGGACCTAACATTCAATTGAGATATTATATATATGTCAAACACCGTGATTTGTGCAGCAGTAATTGACGTGATGTAATTTTAGGATGTCTTTATATTTGATGTGTTGTATTCATGCAACAGCTGTGTGTTGTTTTTATTAGGATCATTTATGTTTAATTAATTCCATAATTATAGGGATCTGTTTTAGGATTGGCAGTCTGCATTTCCTAAAATATGTAGCTGACTCATGTATATTTATAGAGGTTAATAACCTCATAATAATAAGATAAGAAACTATCCTATTTCTTCTAAATTTCAAATGGTATCAGAGCACCCGATCCCTGGGAGTCTCTGACCGTGCCGTCAAACCTAAACCGCAGCCTTCATTGCTGCGCGACCTATAACCTAAAATCGCAGCCTTCATTGTTGCGCTACCTTTAAGTCTTGGTGCTAGCCTTCATTGCAGCAGAATTCTCTACCTTAATCTCACCTTGTTATGGCTTAAGTCGTGAACCTGGAAACTGGGGACAGCCCTCAAACCGTTGGAGAAATGCAGAATATTCATATAACTTATCGGTTAAATGGGAAGAACTATCTCAAATGGTCTCAAATCATTATCACCATCTTGAAAGGAAAAGGGAAGATCAGTCACTTGACCGGTAATGCACCTAATGAAACTGATCCTAAATTCAAATCATGGGATGAAGAAGACTCGATGATTATGGCGTGGCTGTGGAATTCGATGATTCCAGAAATTTGGGAGGCAGTTGAACAAACTTATTCTAAGGCGAAGGATGCTGCTCAAATCTATGATGTAAAAGTGAAAACCGTGGCTGCCAAACAGGGAAATAAATCAGTCACAGAATATGCCAATCAACTCAAGTCTCTATGGATGGAATTGGATCACTATCGAGTTATAAAAGTAAAGTGCTCAGAGGACTCAGCAATTCTAAAGGAGTATATTGAACAAGATAGGGTCTATGATTTTTTGGTAGGCCTAAACCCTGAATATGACCAAGTCCGAGTCCAAATCCTGGGAAAAGAAAAAGTTTCAGGGCTTAATGAAGTGGTGGCCATTATCCGGAGTGAAGAAAGCAGGAGAGGGATGATGCTGGAAAACCCAACCATCGAAAGTTCTGCAATGATAGCCGAAGGAGGAACAATTATGATTGCTAACCAGAGAAAAAATTGGGTTCCCAGTATGGAGAAAAAACATGAGGAGGCTTGGTGTACTTATTGTAACAAGTTACGCCACACAAGGGAAAATGTTGGAAATTACACGGAAAACCCCCAAGCCGAGAATGGGGATCGAAAGGAGAAAACTCAAGCCGAGAATGGGGGCCGAAAGGAGACTTACACAAAAAAGGAGGGCAAGGACAAGCATACATTGCTAATGGGCAAAGTGAAGAATCTGTACAGTTGAATCATGAAGAAATAGAATGGGTAAGATCAATTCTTAGTAAATTGGAGAAGCCCACAAGTACAGGTACGTGCTCATTGACATATTCTGGTAAGTTTCCATTTTTGTTTGGGCTCAATGTTTCAGATACACCATTTACACATTACTGGATATTAGACTCTGGAGCACTGACCATATGACCCCCTTACCCAAATACTTCTCCACATATTCCCCATGTCCTAGCAACAAGAAAATTTCCACCGCAGATGAAACCCTTATAACTGCAGTCGGACAAGGAGAGGTCCAAATAAGCCCATCCATGACTTTAAAAAATGTCCTTCATGTCCCTAAACTATCTACCAACCTGATTTCTATACAAAAACTCACCAAAGATCTTTCATGTAATGTTGTCTTTTACAGAAATGCTTGTATATTGCAGGACAAGAACTCGGGGAGGACGATTGGGCATGCTAGAGAATGGAATGGCCTATACTACATGGAGAATCCTAATCTGCCTACCAAGAGTCTTATATCTACATCCATCATGACCAATAAAGAGAAAGTTCAACTTTACCATTACCGGCTAGGACATCCGTCATTCCGAGTCATAAAAGTGTTGTTTCCTTCCCTGTTTAAAAATTTAAATGTAGAGAGTCTCCATTGTGAGGTGTGTGAGTTTACGAAACACAAGCGTGTACCTTTTCCCATTAGCAATAAGATGAGTTCTCTCCCGTTTTCTCTTGTTCACACTGATGTATGGGGTCCTGCTTATGTTCCTAATATCTCAGGTGCTAAATGGTTTTTAACATTCATTGATGATTGCACCCGGGTGACTTTGGTGTTTTTATTAAAACAAAAATCTGAAGTCAGCTCCGTTTTTATCCAATTTGTCTCAATGATTAAAAATCAATTTGGAGTTAGTATCAAAAGAATTAGGTCTGACAATGCCAAGGACTACTTTAATCTTGTACTAAACTCCTTTTGCCAACGGGAAGGGATAATCCATGAGTCCTCATGTGTGAACACACCTCAACAGAATGGAATTGCAGAAAGGAAAAATGGGCACCTATTAGATCAAACTAGAGCTCTACTTTTTCAAAACCATGTTCCTAAGAGATTTTGGGGGGAAGCTCTTCTTACTGCCACCTACCTAATTAATAGGTTACCCACTAAAATTTTAAACTCAAAAAGTCCCATGGAAGTTCTATCCTCATTCTACACACACTTAGACCCTACAAATAAACTCCAACCTAGGATTTTTGGGTGTGTACCCTTTGTGCATGTTCATAGTAATGAAAGGGGAAAGTTGGATCCTAGGGCTGTTAAGTGTGTCTTCTTAGGGTACTCTACCACACAAAAGGGGTACAAATGTTTTCAACCCCTCTCAAAAAGATTCTATGTGTCAAGAGATGTCACCTTCAATGAACAAGAAAGTTACTTTAAACAGCCTCATCTTCAGGGGGAGACAGTAAGAGAGGAAGATGAGACTCTCATGTTCCCAAATATGATGTTCGGACCTAAAATTGTACCTGAAACTAAGGAAATATTGAGCATTTTGCACCTGAACCAGTGAGACCTCCTACATCTGCACCTGAACCAATGAAACAGCCTGCACCTGCACCTGAGGCCATTCCAAGATCCGGCAATGTCCAAGAATCCAACCCACCGTCACTGCATGAGGTAACACCTTCAAATCCTATAAATTTAAGTGATTCTAATGAACTCTTGTCTGAAAATATAGAAGCACAGGTGGACCAAAATCTGGACTTGCCCATTGCCCTTAGAAAGGGAACTAGAACATGCACCCAACAACCACGTTACCCATTGTCAAATTTTTTATCCTTTGAAAAATTCTCTCCTACCCATAAAACTTTTCTCACTAACCTCAACTCCACACACACCTTCCTCTGTATCTGAAGCATTGACTGACAGGAAATGGAAATATGCCATGGATGTGGAAATGGAGGCGTTACACAACAATAGAACATGGGAACTTGTCATCTTACCTCCTGGAAAAAAACCAGTTGGATGTAAGTGGGTGTATACAATAAAGTATCGGGCCGATGGGATAATCGAACGTCACAAAGCAAGGTTGGTGGCTAAAGGCTTCACTCAAACCTATGGAGTTGATTACTTGGAAACATTTGCCTCGGTTGCTAAGATGAACACGGTAAGAGTAATATTGTCATTAGCAGCTAATAATGATTGGGATCTGCAACAATTTGATGTGAAGAATGCCTTTTTGCATGGAGATCTTGAAGAAGAAATATACATGGAATTGCCACCTGGTTACAACGGACATGTTGGTGCTGAAACTGTTTGCAAACTAAGAAAGGCTCTATATGGGCTGAAACAATCCCCAAAGAGCATGGTTTGGAAGATTTACCAAGGTCATGACAGGTTTGGGCTACAAACAGAGACAAGGAGATCACACATTATTTATCAAACATTCAGTTTCAGGGGGAGTAACACTTTTATTAGTGTATGTAAATGATATTATAGTAAGTGGGGACGACAAGCAGGAACAACAAGTGTTAAGTGAATGTCTTGCCACTGAATTTGAGATCAAGACGCTAGAGAGACTTAAATATTTTTTGGGAATTGAAGTGGCTCATTCCAAGAAAGGGATCTTTATATCTCAACAAAAGTATATTACTGACTTGCTTAAAGAAACAGGGAAGACAGGCTGCAGACCAGCAAACACTCCAGTTGATCCAAATATAAAATTGGGAAGTATGGAGGAGGATATTGCTATGGACAAGGAGATGTATCAAAGACTTGTGGGCAGGCTTATCTACTTATCTCATACTAGACCAGACATTGCTTTTGCTGTAAGTCTAGTTAGTCAATTTATGCACCAACCAAAGAAAGCTCATCTACAAGCTGCCCTTAGAATTGTTCAGTACTTAAAAGGAACCCCTAGAAGAGGAATTTTGTTCAAACGAAACAAGAGTGTAAGTCTTGAAGCATATACAGATGCGGATTATACAGGGTCAGTTGTAGATAGAAGATCAACCACGGGATACTGTACCTTCCTTGGTGGAAACTTAGTCACTTGGAAGAGTAAAAAACAAAGTGTAGTGGCTAGATCAAGTGCTGAAGCGGAATTTCGGGCAATGGCTCACGGAATATGTGAACTTCTATGACTGAAGATTATATTGAAAGACTTGAAGATAAAGTGGGACGAACCTATGAGATTATACTGTGACCATAAATCGGCAATTAGCATAGCCCACAACCCGGTGCAACATGATAGAACTAAACATATTGAAGTTGATAGACACTTTATCAAGGAAAAACTTGACAGTGGCATGATTTGCACACCATATGTGTCTACTCAGAACCAACTTGCAGACATCCTCACCAAGGGACTGAACTGCAGTAACTTTGAAGGAATTATATCCAAGCTGGGAATGGAAAACACCTATTCACCAGCTTGAGGGGGAGTGTCAAACACCGTGATTTGTGCAGCAGTAATTGACGTGACGTAATTTTAGGATGTCTTTATATTTGATGTGCTGTATTCATGCAACAATTATGTGTTGTTTTTATTAGGATCTGTTTTAGGATTGGCAGTCTGCATTTCCTAAAATATGTAGCTGATTCATGTATATTTATAGAGGTTAATAACCTCATAATAATAAGATAAGAAACTATCATATTTCTTCTAAATTTCAGAATATATGATATTAAAACTAACATGTATAAGCTGCAGTAGTCTCAATCTAAGACTAGGCATCACTTATATAAAGATTTTATAATTGATGAATAACCAAAGAAATACTACCAAAATAATTAATTTACAAGTCATTTGTATACATAATGCATATTGTATTGAAACCAGCAAACAGGAGAAAAAAATAATTCCACCCTGCTATATAATGCATATTCAATTTTTTGAGAACCACATCTTTGTGAGAAATACTACAACTCTGTGGAAAATATGCTGGGATACTAGAATCATCCGTGAACTAACCACACAATTGTTTTAAATTCCACAGTTCCATGTATAATGTGTTGGTAGCCATCTATATCAGTGCTCAAACCTCAGCCTTGTGGGAATTACCATAGATTCCTGAATGATGTGTTGGTACCCTAGCACATGCACCAAGCCAACAGAGGCTAACCACAATGTTGTGGAGAATACCACATCTTTGTGAACAATACACTAGGATATCAAAGTAATTTATCAGCCAACTACACTGTTATAAAAAATCTCACAGTTCTATGATATTGTTAATAGTCATTACATTCTTGTGAGAATTACTAGTGATCTGTGACTCATGCATTAAGACACTATAGCCATCAGTCAAAACTTTGTGAGAAATTTCACATTTATGTGGAAAATGCACTATGGACTATTTTACTCATGAATTATTTACAATTATATTTTCTTTTTATTTGAATAATGTTATAATTTTTTTTTTCAAAATGAAACGATTAATTTTTGTTGATCTTTCTGTGATGAGATATAAAATCGTAATGAATTTATCAGTGGACAACATGATAATTTCAGTTTACACACTTAATTTATAATGTACTCTATTATTCTAAACAACTAATATTCTAGCTAATATTTTAACCAGATTTAACGAATAAAAAAAAGTTAGTATCAACAATAGTAATTAATATATAAGTTGTTTTCCTTATAAAAAAAATTATCGATTAATTTTCATTTATATTTCTTATAAGAGTTTAATTGGTATATACTATCAGTATAAATTTTACACTGATGTTCAATCACAACTCTTAATTCATGGTAAGTTAATTGACTTTACTAATTGATATTTAAAAAGTCACGTAAATGAAAAGTTATGATTTGATCGGATATACCAATTAAACTCTTATTATAATTATTACTTTTTTTCTTCTCTTTCAACCTATTCTCTTTCTGTTCACAAACTCAATAACGTGAGTTTATTTGATTCTATTAGCTTAAAAGAACTACGTCATTAAATTATTTCTTAAAATAATTTCATTTAATAAAAAATAAAATCTGGTTTGATGAATTTACTTTAAGAGCAAGTTTTAAAAGATTAGACTCTCCAAAAAATTAAAAATTGAGACACGAATAAAAATAATGTTTATAAATTTAAATATTGAATTATTAATAATTTTTTCTTCAAATTATCAATTATTTTGCAAAAAGTAAATTTCAATACTTACTACTATTCCCTTATTTGATTTTAATTTAATTACTAGATAAAATTTAAACCCTTGTTTACATCTGTAATTAATAGTGTTAATAACCTAAAACGAGTTACTGTACAAATATGAGTTGTTGTGTTTATCCATCCTACTGTGTTTGTGTTGAATTTTATGTTTTGCCGTTTTGCTATAGTATAGTATAGGAGTTAAGGTTGTTTGTGATTGCTAACAAGGGGAATTTTGCTGTTAGCTTTGGCTGGTCTGTGTATTTCCCGGTTACTACTAATGTATCTATTTGCTACCAGCTGCCGTTACAAATATTAAGTTATTATTTTCCTGGAATTTTATAAATTTTTTTTATTATTTTAGTATTTAAAAGATAAAAAATTATTTTGTTAGTGTTTTTTAAAATAGTTTATTTTTTTAATTTTTAAAAACTAAAAAAAGAGAAATAATTCTTAGTATTTTTTGTATTTTTGTTTGAAAATTGAAAATACATAAAAAATAAATATGTTTTTTTCATTAAAGACTCTTTAATAAATATATACAAGTTTTTTTTATTTTCACGTCTTACCATTTTCAAATGACACTTATTAACATTTTTTTTTATCTTTTTTTAAAAATAATTTTTAAAAACTTATTTTTCAAATATTTTTAGAAAAATAAAAACAAAAAAAATCAAACCAATTAAGATTTAACTAATCTCGCTTTTATACTTGTATTTTTTTTTTCATAGTATCCTGGGTAATTCTTATCCGCATGTAATATACTTTTAAAAAAATTATAATTTACATAGATGTTTATATCACAAATAGCGATTTTTTTATTGTAATATTTTTTTTACATTCCATAATTAATATTTTTTTATATTTTAATTCATTAATTTTGACTTGTAATATAATCTAGTTTTTAATATATCACAAGCAATAATTTTTGTCTAATTATAGTTTAATTTAATTTTTATACCATTTTTACATTTCATTTCTTTAATTTTCATTGATTATAATAATATATTATTTTTCTAATAACAAGTAGGTATCATGCCTCCAAATATAAAGTATTATACTAAAATAAGTTATAAGTATTCAAATAAATTATATATTTTTTTAAAAAATATGAAAAGCCAATTAGTAGATAAAAAATAATAAATTTTTATTAAAATAATAAAATTATTTTATTCATAGAATATTAAAATTAAATTATTCACAGAATATTTAATAAACATATGAGTTAAAACTTAAAAATAATATAACTTAAAAATAATATAATTATTTTTATTTGAAATATTTTTCATTATCTTAATTATTCTAATTATTATTTTTTATTTTATTGGTTATACTATCGCTAAGTTAACTAGAGTTAATGGTAAGAACTAAAAAATGAAAATTTTTTTAAAAGTCGGGAATTTTAAAGTAAAACCATTAAAACTAAAATCGATATATCTATATATAAGAGAAATTAAAATATATTTAAACCAAATTTTTACATATAATTATAAAATTTAATAAAACTATTATAAATATGTATGATTTGATAATAATGTGTGAGTTATTATATTAGTAAGTATATTTAATTAAAGTCTTTAGTAAATTGTAAATCATTATTGTCATGAGTAGTAATAAACTAACTATATGTACAGACAAAACAGGTACCTTCGACGATAAATTTAAGTCATAAAATAAACACTATTTAATTAAAATTTCTTACATATCTAAATCTTGTAAATGTAGTTTAATAAACAAAACCTTCATCTAATATATATATTAGATAAAAAAATTAGTGTTTATTAAAAGTATGGTAATAATGTTATCAAATTATAAATTATGATATACTATTTATTAAAAAAATCATAAAATGTTTATTGAAAATTACTTATTCATTAAAATTACTATTTTGATATAAATTATGAGAAAAAAACATTCTATATTTTTTAATATAGAGAAGGAGATAAAAAAAATTAAGAAACAAAATTTATTAAAGATCTTCAATTAATTATAATCAATCATCAATAGTAAAAAAAAATCTCCAAAATAGAGTGTTAAAAAAAACTAACATATCTATGAAGTTTTATGAATTAAAAGAATCACTTCCACAATTTAAATAAAAATTATGAGCCTTTTAATAGATTTTTAGATGCATTAATTTCTGAGTCTTTTATTGATTAATTTAATTTAAAGTAATTAATACTATAAAAATATATCATAATTTATAATTTGATAACATTATTACCCAAGTTTGTTTTAAAGTTAGAAATGATTAAAATAAGAGTTTAATTGGTATACATTATCAGTGTAAAAATTTTTATACTGACATTTAATTACAATCTTCCATTCATGCTAAATTTGTTGATTTTACTCATTTGTACTCTAAAAATCACGTAAACGAAGAGTTATGATTGAATAAAAGTGTAAATTTTTTTTTTGTTACCCTAACAATATATATCAATTAAATTTTAAAAAAATATTTGTTAAAGTAAAAGTATGAAGTGATAATTATAAAAGAAAAAAAAAAAAGAGGTATGGGAAAGGAAGGATATATGTTTAAGGAGTGATGATGGGCAGTGTGTGAGTGTGGAAAGGAGAGGCCAGGCCAAGTGTCCAGCCCCTACTGTTTCACTTTGAACCCCCAATGAGAGTCGGGAATGCTGAACCATATTCTTCACATTTCCACTCGCTTCTCTACGCTCCTCAAACTTATTCCTTAACTCACGCGCCCACACTATTCCTTCTCACTTAATCATCACGCTTTTTTTACACCATCCTTCAAATATTCAATTACGGTATAATATTTTTCACTACTCTTATATCACAAATGCTAATTCATTTTCTACTTTCAAAACTTAATTAAACATCCTTTCAGGTTAATAATAATAATAATAAAATCCAAATTTATTATTTTAAGACAACATCACCATGAATCATGCTCTACCTCTAACACTTCAACGCTATACAAAAAAAAAATCTTAAAACTTGCTTTTCATTAATTGCTTTATAATGTTAGAACAAAAAAAAGAAAATTGCGTACACTAGTCATTTTTATAGGATGAATAACGAAAGCACACATGACCACAAGGAAACAAATAGCGTTAAGTTTGTTTGGGATAAATTTTGGTTTATAATTTTAAAATTTATAAAGTAAAAATAAATTTTAATTTTTAAATTTAAAATATTATTGTTAAATTTTAACTCTGTTAACATCTTAATTTATCAAATTAATAACTTATTATTAAAGATAGTGATCGATGACTAAAGATTAGAAATGATGATTAGTGTTAACAACAGGGGTGGTGATGACAACGGAATGGGGCAAAGATGAGTAGGCAAAGATGAGTATGACATTCTGATCTGATCGTCGAATTCGAAACTCATCCCTATACCTAGTAGGTATGAGATTTATGTCATCATCTCCATCCCATCGGGTATCGAATGTACTTGTTTCATATTCACAAAAAATTATAATAATATTTTAATAAAAAATAAATTTGTTTGAATATAATTATATTAATTTAAAAGTTATCTCTTAAATACAAAGTTTGTAATTTGTTAATTAAATGTAAAACCTTTCTTTTAAAAAAACAAATAAATATTTTAGTCATTAAAATAAGTGCAGGATGAGGCGAGTACGAGAAAGGAGTGAGTATGTATATCCTCATCCACATCCCCTACTTAACAAATTGAGTGTTCCTCATATTCGTACCTGTGTCTAGTCAAATCAAAGACTCCGCGTCAACTTCAAGACGGATTCAAGAATTACTCGTGGGTATGAATTTATTTGTCATCCATATTATTAGGGGTTAATATACAGACTCAAGTCTACGAATCTCCAAGCCCGTACAGGTTTTGAACCTTTTTTTTTTTAAGAATCTAACTATAAGAAAAATTTGAGTCAAGTCTGCGAACTTCGCAAGTAAATCTGCGAATTCATGGACTTGCCCTGTAGCCTGTTTAAAAATGCATAATTGTCATTTAGACTATTAGTTTGTGTTAATGTTATGATTTTTTTGTTATAAATTATGATATTTTATATTTTTAATATTGAAAATATTTAATATTTATATTATTATAAATAATTATGTAATTTTTAACATGATATATTATATTTCATTAATTTAAAAATATTAGATATTTTTTTAATTATTTTTAAAAAATATATGTGTATATGTGAGTCGAAAGACCAGTCCGTAAAGCATACGGATAGATACATACTAGCAAAAAAAGTTTATTTATTTTAACAGACCAAATTTATTAGATCTGTTTAAAATGCAGACTTTGCAGGTCATACTTAAACAAATAAGATAAATTTGTATACTCATCCTTACTATTATACACTTATACTACATTGGAAACTGAATTTTCTCAAAACTATTAAATACATAATTTTTAAAAAAAATTATCCACTATAATATAAAAAATTTTACCCTAATAAATGTACTTATCATTTCATTGGACGCACATATCTCTTACATAGCTAAACAAATCTCATTACTTGTTGCAGAGTTTAATATTCTTTTTGTTATTATCAGAACTTTTTAAAGGCAGACACATTTCCCATGTCTTTCCATTCCAACAACTCCGTTAATTTTACCAAATACAAAAGGTTGTAAGTAACATTTTGAAATAATAAATTTTTAATAATATACTATATACCATCCTCTAATTAACTGTACCAAAAAATTCCTCTGATTAAATAGAGATATTTAATGTTCATTTAAAATTTATAAGAGACATTTAGTTAAAATTAGATTTAGAACAAACATAAACTGAAAATTTTTAAATAGTTATTAATTTACACATTTAACAGACTTATGCAAATTAAACTAATGCTTAATCAGTGTGGCAGATTTGCAGTTCATTAGTAAACTATTGACTGAAAGGTCCCCAATTGATGCGTCGGATCCAGCAAAGCAAATCAAAAGAGAGCTGGCCCTCCTGTTTTTCAATCACTCTTTTGTAAAAGGTAACTGCAATTTGCAATAAAATAAATACTTATTATAACTATAATAAAAAGGCAACTGCAATTTGATCTTTCTTTTGTTTCTGATTCTCTCTATCAAATCATATATATTCCTTCTTCCGAAAAATAAATCTCATTTTAGATTAAAAAATAATTTTATAAAACTAATCTTAATATTAATATTATATTAAAAATAAAGTGAAAATATTAAGAATATTAGTAAAAATAATTATTATTACATTAAAAAGAAAAATATAATATTTAGAATTTATTCAAATACAATATTTATTTTTAAATGAAGAGAATATAAAAGAGAGCAGCATTTGAAATACTGTGAATGGTACACTTTTTTTTGGAAATTTCTTTTCACAGGCATCAACATTCAACCGCGTGAGAGGCGAAGGGTCAAATAAATGGATTCTCTTGAGAGAAAAAGGGCCAAATAATGCGACTAAAAGTCTCAAATTCATAGGTAGCCAAAGCTGATTGTATTTGTCGTGTCAGATTTAGATTCTAATACAGTTGCATGTCTGATTTATTGTCTTTTGGCCAATTTAAGTAATATAATAAGATGAGAAACTAATTGAACAACGAATGCGAGAAATGTTGTATCGTAGTAATTAGATCATTGGTAGTGGTTCTCAGAATCTCAGGTGCTGTGTTTACGTTTCTTTTCTCTTTGATTAATTTCACCGGTTTGAAGTTGCTTTTTTCTTTTCGAGATGACCGGTTTGAAGTTAATCTTCATGAATACATATTATTAAAATTCGACTGGATTTAGGTTATATTTTAAGTAGTTTAAATTTCATTCCTTTTATCTATAAAAATCAAACACATACTCACACAAGCTACTCAACTAATGCTTTATACTTTAAAAATATAGTTATATAAATAATATGAATAAATATTTTTTTTTTTAAAAAAAAGAAGATAAGATTTATTCCTTCAACATCATAAAGATCCATCCAAGTTACAAGATATGACTCGTGGATCAAAACATTACAATTTTAATCCAGTCCCACATATATAGCCTGTTAAAGAAAGTCATCCACAAACACCACCATACAAAAACTTACAAATACACAAATAAATAAAGACGGCAGACTCACTTACAAATACATAAAAATTCCTAGTCAAATACAATGCTACAACTAGGGAACAATTAAGTCGGACTCTTTGTTATTCTATCAAAACATAGTACTGACTTAGTAGATCTAGGGGTGCTCATTTTAACCAATTATTTAAAAAATAACTATAACCATTGTTAATTGGTTATATAATGACTAGTTAAATTAAAATAAGTTAATAACTTTAATTGTTTTTTATTTTAAAAAAATTAAGTTATTTATTTTATTTTAACCAAATAAAAAGGGTTAGGTTAGGACTTATATCCAATTATTTTAATCGGTTATATAATAACTAGTTAAATTAAAATAAGTTAATAATTTTAATTATTTTTTATTTTTAAAACAATTAAGTTATTTATTTTATTTTAACCAAATAAAAAGGGTTAGGTTAGGACTTATATCCAGTTGTTTTAACCGGTTATATAACAACTAGTTAAATTAAAATAAGTTAATAGTTTTAATTGTTTTTTATTTTAAAAACAGCTAAGTTATTTATTTTATTTTAACTAAATAAAAGGGTTAGGTTAGGACTTACTTCTGGTTATAAACTAGTTACTCTTTTTTTCTCTTTTACGTTTATTTGTTTTGTTTTTTGCATCTTTTTTTCTCAGTTCTGAGCTTCTCGCACGTTTCTCTTCTTTTTCCTTCTCACTTCTTCCTCTCCTTTTCCCTTCTCACTTCTTCCTCTCATTTCTCATGTTGTGTCTCTCCCTTCTTGCAATTTTGTCCCTTTTCATTTCAATCGAAGTGGTTCCTGGATTAATCTTTGAACTTTCAAGTGAACCCTAACTGGTTTGTATTTGCTTCACTTCTCTATTAGGTTTTAGTTATTTTTTTGTCTTTATTATGGTTGATAATGTTAATAATATGTTGTATTGAACCTGTTCTAAATCTGTTGACACTATAGCTCTATTTTTTTTTTTCTTTCCTTCATGTCTCTACTTCACTCACTTACTCACTCTACAGGTCAAGGAAGTGACGCTACATGCAAGAAAAAAGAATGTCAAGCTCTCATTTGCCTTTGTATTTCCTGATAAAAACGGTCGTTTCAAAGTTCAAGAGGTTTCTCTCTCCCTTTTTCCTTTTCACTTTATATTAACATTAACTATACCCTGCATATCTCAAAACATGTTCAAACTTGACAAAACTCTTTTAATTATATTCATTCTCAACTTTTTTGCTTTACAAAAGGGCACTAGGAATGGCTTTGTCAACAAGAGCATTTGTTTTTATACAAAATGATGACGGAGTAGTATCACGTTACTAATGCAATGTTAATCAAAACTTGAAATTTTCTCAAAGTTCATAATTGGTTAACTTTTTGCCATTTGGGTTTCCTACGTTTGTAGGAGCATGGAATTACTGAAAATGCATTACATACATATCATGATTATTAACGGTGTGCACGCTTTTCTAAATATTATATTTTCTAGACTTAACTACTATATGATAATGTTAAATTATTGTTGGTCAATTCTCTGTAAGTTGTTTGCTTAGTTTGCCTGTGGCAGATGTTCGAGCAATTAGTTTTAGCACTCAGCCAATTGACAATATAATTTCAGGTTTCTTAATTTCACATTTTAATCAGAAAATATTATTTTAAAAAGACAAGTTTTTTTTTATAATCAATTATATAACTGATTATGAATAAAATAATTGGTTAAATATCCATAACCAGTTATATAACCAATTTTAAATATAACTGGTTATGTAACCAATTATAAATTTATAACTGGTTATATAACCAATTATTTATAAAGATAACTGTTTATACTAAATTATAACTAGTTATGGATAAATGATTATAATTATGGTTACTATAACTTCTTGTATTTATAGTTATTTAATAGTTATGGTTAGGTTATTAAAATAACCCAACCGCGAGCACCCCTAAGTAGATCATTCAAAGAATGACACTTACAAAGCTTTTATAGACCCCTTTGATCTGCACCTATGACTTCTGTAAAGATAATTATCATATTTATTTTACATTAAAGGACTCTCCCTTAAACATTACATCATTCCTAGCAAACCAAAATTTTCACAGTATTGCTAACCAAATTACACTAAGTATTTCCTTAGTTAATTTCTCATCTGATTTATATACACCCAAATGTTGTCAGAAACTAGATTAACACTATAAAGAAGGTAGAACAAACATATAGCTTAACCATCTTTAGCAATTCATCCACCTTGATAACTAAATTTGCAACTAAATAATAAGTGATTTACTAATTTAGATTGTATGCAACAAACAGGATAACGATAAGTGTTTATTTGACAATAATTTTATAAAACTGTTTTCAGTATTTTAGTTTTTAAAAACTAAAAAACTTGCTTGGGTAGTGTTTTCTTAAAATAATTTTCAAAAACAATTCTGGTTTTTTAGTTTTTAAAAACTAAAAAACAGGAACAACTGAAAGTAGTTTTGCTTTTTAGTTTTCTATTTTTTTTAAACTCAAAATACAATCAGAATATGTTATTTTTTGTTTTTTATTAATGAAATTATAATAAATATGAACAAATTTTTCCATTTTTACATCTTCAAAACAGTTTTCAAATAAAACTTACCAAACAAAATTTTTTTTTCCTGAAAACAGTTTTTGAAAACTCTTTTTAAAAACTAAAAAACAAAACTAAATCAATCAAGTCCTAAGTAACTCCAGAAGAGAGATAATAAATAATGTTTTATATAATAATTTATTATAGTCTTATTAATATTATTTATCTTAAATATACTATAAAAAAATTTCTTCATTTTATTTTATATTTATATGGAAAATTACACATTTATTAATAAAAAAATAGTTAAGTTTATTAAATTATGTTAATTTTAATTAAAAATATTTTTTCTGAACTATCTTTCATTTGAAACTTATATCAAGACGTCTATATTAAATGAAGAGTATTTTAAAAATAATTTTATTAAATTTTCTTATATTTAATATTAAAAATGAAAAAAAAATAGAAGCCAGCCAGATGTAATATGAATTAATTATAAATAATTGTATAGTTATTTAGATTATAAATAATTGTATAGTTATTTAGTTTATAAATTAACTAAACATAATGTTAATATTAATATATTATGTTAACAGAATCTAATTCAATTGATAGAATAAGATGAGTTATTATAAATTGTCTTACAGTATTTTCAATTCTCAAAAACTTAATATACTTGTTTCAATTCTCAAAAACTTAATTAGAATATGTTTAAGACAACCTAAGTGTAGTTTCAACTGATTTTTATGAATTATTTTTTTCCCAATTTCAGTTGTAAGTATGGGAAACAAATTAAATTTATAAAAGCTATTTTTCTGGAAAAAAAATATTTTTAAATATGAAGATTTTTTGTTGCATCTAAATAAATTTAATTTAATTTGTATGATTATTTTCTGCTATTTTATACTTTTTATCATATGAAACCTGATTTTTTTATATCTAAACAAAATTAATTATCTTAACATAAATTTTCAGAAAAAAAAAACCAAAAAAGTATTTTTGGTTATAATGGATAATGCACATAATAATTATTGAAATGATTTAATTTTTCAAACTATTTGAAACACACACTTAATCTTGTCTATTATTAAATATTAATTAGTCAAATTTAAATTTAAATAAAATAAATTATTAAAAATGTAAAAAATTATTGTTAAAAATTTTTTAACATATATTTTATTTTGAATAAAATTTATTAAAAATTATGAAATAAGAACACAATTAAATAAGAAGATAGAACATTTTAGACAACCATGTCATGTGAATGTACTAGAATGTCAAATGAAGACAATGGGTGTTGTAAGCTTCCGTAGTTAGTAGTTAGGTGTGCATGGGACCTAAAAGCATCATAGTCATGTGATACAATTAAATATCCAATTATTATCCAAAGGACAAAACTTAACGCATAATGTATATTGGTTATGGTTATGGATTTTTGGTTTGATGGATTAAAATGTCATTCTCATAATGTAAAGATGTACGTTTGTTAGAAGTTTAGATTTTATTTTTTGATATTTTTTATTTTTAGAAATGTTTTAATTTTTTATTTTTTTAACTTTTATTTTTATAATAAAGAGATAAAAATTAGAAGTTATTTATAATATATATGTAATTTTTATTTTTTTATTTATATTATTTTAAAATTTAAAACAAAAAAAATATAAAAAATAATTAAATATAATTTTAAATTTACCAACTATAATATTTTATTTTTATTATTTGAAGAAATCTAACGTGAAACAAACGCAGCCTTTGGTTTAACTCTTGCATAAGCGAATACAAGTTAATGTGAGAAGTACAGGTAGCAAGTTGACTTGGGTTAAATGGAATGAAGAAAAAAATAATTTATTCTAACTTTTAATTCAGTTAGAGTAATTTTACTCTTAACTGAATATGAAAAAATATCGAACATATTAACACAATATTACAGAAAAATTAACTGAAGTTAAGACTTCCAAACTATAAACATGCTTTGGCTGAATGCGTAGCTCTTAACTTCGCCTTCGTTTGAAAGTTTTTAAAATTAAATCAAACATACATTAGATAATAATTCTGTGGTGTGTCTGTTTTTTTTTTTTTTTTGGTTAAGATTAACCCAAACGGCATTCCACAATCGAGTAATCCTGCATGTTACTCTTCATTAAGGGTTTTCGACCTTTTGCTCATTTATATGTATTTTTTTTAAGAGGAATGCGAGAGTAAGAATATTAAATTTCAATCATGTAGATAAAAATTACTAATTGAGATTAAATTATATATATTAATTTATTTTTATTTTTAATATTTATTATTTTTTATCTTTTTTTCTTCTATCAATAACTGAGATTTTTTTAATATTCTTTTCTCTTCTTTCTTAATAGCTTAAATTTGTTTCTCTTATTCTCATATAAATTTAGTTTCACAAACATATCAAATATAAAGGATGATTTTAAAAAATTTAGACATTTTAATTAATCTTTATTTTTAAAATAGTGAATTGATATCAGACATTAACTTAGAGACGTTGATCATTATAAAAGAAACGTTGACTTCCACGGCGTATGAGTTTAGTCAATTTTTTTAAAGCCCTCCAGAACATCGCCAGTTCACCACTGTTCAATGTCTTTAATGATTTTCAAACTGAATAGTCAGCAATTGTATAAAAACAATGAAAATTTAACTTAGGTTTGTTGTTCATTGTATATTAAAAATATTTAGATAAAATGATGTTTTTAATTTCTCTAAAATTTTAAGAGTTTAATTTTAGTTCTTTCTATTTATTTTTATCTATTTTTACTTTTAGTCTCCTTAATTTGAAAATGTATTCATTTTGATCTTCAAAATAATTTAAATAATGTTTTACAAACAGACAAAACATGTTTAGATAACGCTTGAAAGATAAAAAATAATGCATTTTTAAATTAGAAAGATTTAAAATAAAAAAAAAATTTAGAGAGACTAGAATTAAAATTCAATTTTTTTTTAATGAAAAATCGACATAGTATCTGGTGACTGTCCGTACCTTGTGATTGGGTCTGGCTTTTACAGGCGTCGTTTCACCGATATCGTTTTTACAGTTTCGGTAACTATATGTTCAATATGCGTTAGTTCTATGGAGACTGACCGAAAGGTGTCTTCATTATTACCAGCTTAATAATTGTGAACACCAAAATATATTAAGAGTTGTTAAAGAAACAAGTTAAATTCTATTTTCTTTTAAAATATACAAAAATTTATTCAGTAATAATAAGTCTCACTTGTGTTACGAGCCATAACAAGGGTCATAAAGTTATAAATACAATATAAATCAGAACATATAAGTTGTTATTTAGATCTATTCATTGGTACCACCTATATGAACCATTCTAAATAAAAAGGATCCCTTAATCAAATACAAACCTTCCATTGATCATTTAAATAATTTCATTGTCAATCTTATTAAAACATAATATCAGTTGAGAAGGTCATTCAAAGAATGACCTAGACCAAACATTATAAAATCTTTTAATTTACATCAAAGACTTTAACAATGAAAAACACCAAATTTCTTCTACAGTAAAAAAAAAAAGAAGAAACAAGTTACATTATTCATCTCAATGACAATGATACAAGTTATGCTAGTTACTTCTTATTTGTTGTTTTGAAATTCGCAAACTTCAATCCACATTCCAAATAAAAATCAAACATGAAATTAAAGTTTAAACAGTGAAGGATCTAACTTAGTCGATAACTAAGCAGGTACATAAAAGTGGTCAATTTCTACATGAAAAAGAAAAAAAATTAACCATCAATCGTGGATGGAGTTCCTTAGAAAACGATGTCCAAGGGTTGTGGATTAAATTATTTATGTACAAATACCTATTAGTGGAAGTTATTTTAAGTTTAACAAGGAATAAACCTTGGCGATAGGCAAAGACAGAAATAGGTAGTAGCAGCTAATTGAGGAAGGAGAAAGCAAGTTTGTAAAGATGCGCATATTTACATTTGATTAGAATGGGAAAAAAATAAATTAATTTAAAATAATAACGGGAGAAGTTGTATGGCATCCACCACAAAATTTGTTTGTGATGCTTTCTTCTTCTTTTCCAATATTTTTACGCAAACAAAGTTTGTATTTTGTGGACCGCGAATTCAAAAAGGCAAAAGCAATGCCTCCTTTCGGAAAAAGCGTGTAAGATTGGAGTATGAGCAATGAATGGGTTTCTAGGTACAAATAGAAGCTACCAGTATTTTCAATTCATTTCTATTTTTAGTTTTGTAAGCATCATTGTCTTGGAACAAGTTTCCGGAAGATTTCTGCTTTAATCAGAATTATACTATTATCATTAAGGAGGCATCAATTATTTTAAGCCTCAATTTTTCTTAACTTATCACCACTTCCTATATTAACTTTTCTTATTTTAATAGTAACATTGAGAGCTCTTAGCCACTTTATTATAAATTCAATTAATGTATAATACATATTTTAAAAATATAAATAAACAAATATTGCATAACAATAAATGAGTAATTTATGTAAAATATGGTGTTCATGCATGATCATTGATATAATATTAATACATTGAACAATTGTATCAATATAATTTAGGCTTACAATATTTATCATTTGGATTTCAAGAATTATACAATTTTAATGTGTCTCTTAAATATAGTTTTTAAAAATAAAAATAATGTCATTTTATTGCCATTTTTTTCAAAATGATGTATTTTTACCAACAAGATGGATATGTACATTATTGCAATGTGTAAAAAAATGATAAAATGTACAGAAAGAAATTTGAATGATAAAATGCACAAAAAATAAAAACATGTAATTCACACAAAATGTAGATAATAAAATGCATAAAATAGTTATAATTGAGTCATAAAATATGTAACTGAGACCTAAATTTAATTTATATCGGTTGATTTGAAGAAAGTAATTTCATCAAGAGTTAGTCCTTAAGTAAGTTAATCTCTTCTTAATTCTTATTAGTGCTATCATGTAAATTAATATTGATAAAATATTAAAAAAATGCTAATTAAACGATATTCTTCATTTTAATCTTTACTTAAATTATATTCATTTTTAATTTCAATAATTAAGCATATTTTTTTAGTTTGCAATGAATGACAATCAGGTCATAAGGTTACAAAATACACAAATGTTACTGAAGAAACCAAACCCCCCAAAAAAAGCACTGTAAAAGCAACTCTACATGAAAATTGTAAACTTAATGACTAGGTCCTCTTATTTCATTTCATGACATATGCACAACTGCAGATGATCATATCAATCATAGAAAGAGAATTTTGTATGTTTAATATTTGCTCTAATCCATTTCAAGGTCCTATATTTGATATTTTCCAATCCATTTGTTTTGACTAAACGGGTAGCTTGTTTTTTGTTTGGGGAATGGTGTATGCATGTGCTGAGTGGTGACTAATTAATGTTTAATAAAAAGCAAAAGCTAGTTAAAGAAGTTGTAGTTGAGGAAATGATGATGATAGATATAGAAGAAGGTGCGTAAGGCACGGAGAAGGAGCATGTGGAATTAATGGCACGGATCCAAAATAGTGTTGAGAGCTAGAAACATGATTCAGTTCTTACGGCACGTGCAGCAAATGCCAAATGAAAAGAAATCCCGTGTTTTCCCCAATATATATATTGCTTAAAATTAATTATTCAAGAATCATTGCAATGAGGGGGCTGCTGCGTTGATTGCCCTCTATATATTCCCCTTCCTAGCAACAGCTACATACCATGTCAAGGCTTCTTCTCATGCTGGCTTCGAAACCTTTTACATTCAAGTTACTTCCATTAATTAATATCCTTTCATGATTCTGTACTTTTTTATAAATTCAAAAATTCGGTATTATTCCAGCGAAGCTTTTGAGGTTTTAATATATATATATGTTGATTTTGCGTACATAGAATGGAGAGAAGATTTAGTTAATTTGTTTGTGGGTAGGTGCAAGGGTCGGAATTGAGTGCAAAGAGAGGAAGAGTACGAAGGTAGGGGACATACAAGATAGAAGTTGAAAATGAGCAGCGTGAGAATATTTGCGAACATGCATGCATGCTGGTTAATAGCCCAATCAAATGGTGAAGGTGTAGCACCTCAGATCCAGCATAGTACTAACCTAACCCATTACCGAAATGGTATAGTCGTCAACCATCTTCACTATGCAAATTCTATAGGTTACTTCACCGACCACCCCTTGCCTCCCACAAACTGCTTAAATACTACTTCCCAGACTCACGTCTTTAGAACATGAACATGAACATGAACATGAACATGAACATGCGACAACCACTTCTTCTTTGCTTTATGCCTGCACATCATCTATTTCTGTTTCTATTTACCCCCTCACTTCATTGTGCCATTCTAAGGATTCATTGCTGTTTAAGTCTCCACTTTTATTTTATGCTTATCAAATTACGTACTACACTTTCACTAATAACAACGCTACATCCTACATGGTCGTTTACGGACAAACACAGTAGATTCATTTCTCCGTCCGTACGTACACACTCCTCAACTTTTATATTTCTTTCATTTTAAATATAAACTTTTATATTTGTCAAAATATCAATTTTCCTATAAATTCTAACCACCAAGTTTCCTTGAAATAAAATTATTTCATCCAATTTTTTCCCCAAACGTCTCCCACAAATTTTTCCAACACAAAATTTCTATAAATTGAGCGTATTTTTAATTTCGATAGGTTAGATTTAGGATTAAATAAAATACATATTAATTATTGCTTAAATACAATTGATGTATGAATTGTTGACATAACGATTAATTGTAAATGTGTTAACAATTAGGTGACGTGATACATAATTCCTACTTATAAAATTGTTAATCTAACATTGTAGGGTTAACGAATATTAGTAAGTAAAAAAAAATGTAACATATAATAACTATGTAAACCATAAAATGTTAAATTAATTTTTTTATTAAGTAGTAATTAAATGTCATGTTACCTTTTTTTTTTTAAAAGCAAAGAATTTATTCATTAGAAAAGAAACAAAGTGTTTCTACAGTACAGAAGGTGGGTTACGCACCACTCCTCATTCTATTAGTGCATATCACCACATTGAGGTCCTATCTCATGTTTAACATACACATTCTAGGATTAGCATACCAATCCGAAAGCGCACACCCCTATTAAAACCAAAAGAATACATTAACCATTTTCACGAGATTACTTTTATAGACATCATAATGTCAACAGAGTCCACCGGTATCCTATCAAAAGCAATCTGGTTTCTAGCTATCCAGATACCCCAACATCCAACAAGCCAGAAAACATACCTACACCTCTTCTTTCGCTTTCCTACCACCCATGCAGACGATGAAAGGAAAAGTTGTGTCAGATTCCCCGGAATTGGTCCTTGAATCCCCAAGCAGCTGATCATTTTATTCCACACTGATTGAGTCTGGATACACGTTAAAAAAAGATGATTTCTACTTTTAATGTTATTCCTGCAAAACACACACTGAGCATCCGCTATTGGAATGTAAACTCCTCTCTTCAATAGATTATCCATGGTTGGTAATCTATCTAACAATAACCTCCACGACAAAGCAATTACCTTAGATGATAATTTATCCTTCCACATTCGTCGCAAGTCTTTTGGCTCAACCTCAATTAATGTTGCCGAAGTCTGTTGTGCGCACAAAACCCTATATGCATCTTCCACCGAAAACCCTCCGTCCCTACTTGATCTCCATCTCCATACATCTGACACCTGGTCCTGAATGACGACTGACTACAGCAAATTTTGTAAGTGACGTAGCTGGTCTTCTTCCCATACAAATAACTCCCTCCACCATACCCATTTCCACCCTCATGATGGTAGTGAAGCCTCCATTTTTTCGTTAATGGTGATGAGCTTATTTACCGATATCTCATACAACCTGGGAAATTTTAAGCTTATAGCTCTAATTCCTAACAAATTATGCTCCCAAAAGAAAGTGTCCTTCCCATTCCCTACTTTTTTGTTGACATTGCTCTCAAACCACTCTGGTGTCACTGCTTTCGGTCCGTCAATAGCCCATAAATCCCTCCACCACTGAGAAGTTTGAGAAAAATTAGCAGGTCTATTATTGAATTTGTGTGACTGACCGTACCTACTTTTCAACAACTGCCCCCATATTGCATTATCATCTGTTAATATTCGCCACCTCCACTTTGCTAATAGACTCAAATTAAATTTCCATAAGCACTTTACCCCCAGACCCCCTTCTTCCTTAGGGCGGCACACGTTTTCCCAGCTAACCCACACAATCTTGATCTCTTGGTCTTTTCCCCCCCACAAGAAGGAGCATTATAATCTCGTAATAACTTTCAATACTTTCTTAGGCGCCTTGTAGAAGGAGAAGAAATACAATGGAAGGCTTGACAGTACTGAATTCAAGACTAACCTTCCTGCAAATGACAAGTGTTTTGCCTTCCACCTTGACAATTTCCTCTGAATTGTTCGATAATAGGCGTCCACACTTCTACCTTCCTTGGATTAACCCCACCGGTATCCCCAAAAATTTAAATGGTGGTGATGATACCTCACAATTCAAGAGACTATTCACAACACACCTAAATGAATCATCCACATTTAAGCCAAAAAATTGACTTTTGCTATAATTCACCTTTAACCCCGAAGTCATCTCGAAACCACGGAGAATTACCTTCAAATACCATACTGATTGTATATCTGCTTCCCCCATCATAATAACATCATCAGCATATTGCAATATTGAGAACTTTGCCTCGTCACCAATAGAGAGCTCTTTGAACACCCCTTTAACAACTGCTGACCTAAATAGTCCAGATAAAGCTTCAGCTACCACTAGAAACAAAAAAAGTGAAAGTGGGTCTCCCTGCTTCAGTCCCCGGCCTGGTCTAAATTAAGCAGTTGGGCTCCCATTTACCAAAATAGACACATGGCTATTCCTTCCAATGTTGTTCATCCACTTTCTCCATCTACTCCCAAACCCATCCTGGCCAACATATAATCCAAAAAATTCCAATTGACCGAATCATAAGCCTTTTGAAAATCCACCTTAAGCAAAAAATAGGATTTTCCTTTCCGTTTTGCCCAATCAACTATCTCATTTGCTACCACAACCCCATCCAGAATCGATCTACCTGGCAAGAATGTTGACTGACACTTAGAAATTAATTCCCCCATGACTTTCTTCATTCTTAACGACAGCAATTTAGAAATAATCTTTTGAATGCTTGAAATTAATAAGATTGGTCTATAATGTGCTAACTTGTCTGGCCTTGCCACCTTCGAGATCAAGGTAAGAAAAGATGATGTCACCCCTCTTGGTAGTATGCCTGATTCATGGAATTCTTGAACTGCCTTCACCACATCCTCCCATATGATTTTGCAACATGATTTATAAAAATTGAAGCCAAATCCATCGGGACCCGGACTTTCCTTCCCCCCTCCCCTCACATGCCCAGACTGCCTTTTTTATCTCACCTAGTTTAAAAGGCTCCTCCAGCATTTTCCTCTGATGGTCATTTAGTTGATTAAAGTGTACCCCGTCCATCTTTAGTTTACCCTCTTCTTTCTCAATAAAGAACTCTGAGAAGTGATTTAACACATGACCGTGAATTTCTTGAGCTTCCTCCAGCCAGCCTGCCTCTGATTTAATTGCCAGTATGGAATTTGCATAGCATCTCTCCTTAAAGCATTTGTGAAAATACTTGGTATTATTATCACCATTTAAAGCTCATTTTACCCTAGATTTCTGTAACATGGATTGTTCCATCTTCCTTGCCTTCCCCCAATACTCTGACAAAATGTCCTGTCTACACTTACTACTTCCTTGAACCCCTCCACCTAACTGTTGATCCACCCTCTCCAATTCTAACACCTTCTCTGCCAGAAATTCCTCATCCTTATCCCAATTCTCTTCTTTCCACTTTTTAATCATCATCTTCAAGCCTTTTAGTTTGCTTGCCAACTGATACATCTTCCACCCTTGGACTTGTTCTGGGTCCAAAACTCTCTCACCAATTTCATAAAATCTGGATCCTGCAACCAGTGATAAAAAAACTTAAAAGGTTTGGGACCCCAATTCTGTTTATTATCTTCTGTTAAAATCCAACTATGATCTGAGAACTCTCTTGTGCCCACCCTTTGAGCTATGACTCCCCACTCCTCCATCAGATCCAGAGAAAACAGAAATCGATCCAACCTGCTAGATGATTCTCCGTTCGGCACTATCCACGTCACTCCTTTCCTAATGACCGGAATATCCAGAAGTCCCATTCTTTGAATAAAGAATTTAAATTCAGACATCTCATTTCAAGAGTGATAATTTGACCTCCCCTTGAACTCATGCTTATCCACCACATCATTAAAATCTCCCCCAATTACCCAATTGATCTTCGAAAATCCACGCTTTGTCATCATCAGATCATCTCATACCTTCCTTTTCCCTTCTAGCGAACATGGAGCATACACATTTACCACACAATTAACTTCATTTGGACGCTTTCCTCTAAATCCAATTCCAAGAAAGCCATGCCCTTGTATATACCAAACCACCTCCAATATATGTTTCTTCCAAATTGTCAGACACCCTCCACTAAGCCCTGTTGATGGAAGTATTCTCCACTCGCACCCCGCCGACCCCCATACCTCCTTAATCTCCCAGTCATTCACCATCCTGCATTTTGTTTCCTGTAATAAACAAATATCAATGTCATTCTCATTCAAAATTCTCCTTATTCTTCTTTGTTTGGCCCGATCCCAGAACCCCCTCACATTTAATGAAAAAATCTTCATTTAGCTATTTCGAGCTATCCTCTTATCCCTTCTTTCCTTCTCCACCTTATCCCTCGTTTCCATCTCTCTTAGTTCCTGTATATACTCCTCATCTGGTTTGCTACCAAAAATTCTGATTTCCTTCATTGCCTTCCATATTTACCTATTTCATCCTCCTCTTTTTCCTTCCCCTTCTCGTCATCCTTTAATTCTTCCTGTTGCCTTCGACTTATTAATTCACTCCCATCGAAGCTATTTCTTCTTATTTGCTTCCATATAGCTACCTTCCTCCTTTGCCTGTTCCCTCCTCCAGACACCTCTTCTCCCCCAACCAATACCCATTTCTTGTAGTCATATGGTTGTGTGGAAGTAGATTCCTTGTTTTCGTGTTCTCTATTCACCCTTCTATCCACTTTTCGAATTTTACCATTGTCACTATCATATTTATGTAAGATTGAGCCCGTAAACGATCCATCCAAATTCGCCTGTTCAGCCCAATCCACTCCTGCATATTGGGCCCGTTCTGCAGCTACTTCGTTTTCGTCTTGCAACTGGCCATGTAATGCCTTGATCCGGCACATGTTAATTGTATACCCATTAAACCCTTTGGACCCTTGGCCTTTTTGTTTATTCCTCGAGATCGTAGCCAATCCTTCTTCAACTCCATCCATCGTTTCACATTTAGAAATTGAGCCCCGTGCAGCAGACTTCGGTCCTTGAAAACCGCTTCCTGTTTCGTTTTCTCCAACCTGCACGTCTTCACTCTCTCTGCCACACTCCATCAAATAAGGCTTTTCTCCTTCCTCCTTTGTTGACCTACTGTTACAGGTTTTCTTCCCAGTTGTTACCTTCTTCCTTTCCTCTTCATGCCATGCCCCTAGTCTAAAAAGCTAGGCCTCCACCGCCTTGTTTGACATTGGCTCATCCCGTTCCTTTTTCCCTACCTGCCCCTCCTGACACTTCTGCTCAATAGCCTTTCTACTGTAGCCTTCCCCTATACCTATTTCCAGCATCCGCACATCTGATTCCCTCAGCCCAGAGTTAGATCCATCTGTTTTGTTAACCACCGTTTCTCCGCCTCGCCGGAGTACCCGACCACCGAGGCTAGCACTTCCTCCGTCAGCCTCTCCGTTCACCTTCCAGTTTCCTTTCCCAAACATCTCCTCTTTCAACTCAGCCAGCCTTTTCTCCGCCTCCACCGATTCGTCAAAGTCTTCCTCCCCCCGACAAGAACTCATTTCAGAACCATAACTAGTTTTGTTATCTTGACTTAGCTTTGGTTCATCCACGTCTTCCACCTCCACCATTCTGATGTGGAACATCCTCTCATCAATCTTCACCGAATAACCGCGTTTATCGGTTTCATATCCTTCCTAGAGATCACCATCTGTGCGACATCATACCTCTCCTTTCTTAAGGTAGCTGCCTCCACATACAACAACTTCCCAAATGGTGCGACTATATTATAGAAGAAATTTTCCCCCCAAACATGTAGAGGAATACCATAACAATTCACTTTCACCCTCATTTCTGTGTCAACAGATCCAGGCTCCCACTTCTGTATCCCGACAAACTATTGTTCTAACCACTCTTGTTTTCCTTTTATAATCTCCTGGAATGTCTCCCCATGTTCCAGTTCCAGCAATACCTTGTTTGCCCCCATTGGAGTTGTGTGAACCCTGTATATTCCATGAGCCATTAGGAAAAGTTGAGTCCTAAAAGCACTCCCTTTGCTTCGTACTTCTCCCACATATGCCCATTGGAGTCGAATGACCTCCTCCACCAGGGCTTTGTACACCATCTGCATTTCTACTGCTTTAGTCTCTCCTACCTTATGTTGATCATTCATAAACTTAAGTCCCTCAGGATTACGTACTACAGATGCATATGATTTCCTTATGCTTTCATTAGTTGCTATTTGTTGTACCTTCCGCCTATCGTCCATATGGTGGTCATTTTTAACTGGTTGCCTCTTCCACCAGTGTATCCTCCTATTACTCTGCTCAGCCCGCTGTTCATAACATGGGATATTAACCCACAACTTTTCCTTTCCAATAAAAATATTGTCCAGTTTCACCACCGGCATTTTCACATCCTGTACCTCACTAAATCTAGCAAAACCGAACCTCTGCCCCTCCTGTTTCTTTTGTTTGGTATGACCACATCATGTATCCTAGCATATCTCCTAAAGATCTCCCACATTTCCTTTGCCATATACTCCTCAGGAAAGTGAGTGAAAAAAAAAGTTGTTATTTGCCCCATTCCTTTCCCTCCCTCTGAAATTGATTGCCTTCCTCCCTTGCCACTCCCCTGTCTAACGTCCTTCCTTCTCCTTACAACCGTCCACCCTCCGTCATCTCTCATTGTCTTGTTCTTAATCTTTTACATAACTAAATGTCATGTTACCTAATTTCTTACATGTGACAGACAATATACTTACAATTATCGATCAACAATTCATAAAAAATGTGTCAATTCATATATTTTTAAAATTTGAAGACATAATGTTATAGTTTTAAAATTTGAAGACATAATGTTATAGTTTTAAAATATAGATATACAATATCTAAAATAGAAAAAAATTATGGACATCAATTATATTAAGTCTAATTTATTTTAATTTTAAAACAAGTTAGAGTAATTTTATGTTAAATAAAATATTGAATTTTACTTGTAAGTAACGTTTATATTAAAAATATCTAAATATAAATGACATCATCTTAAAATTAATTAATAAAAAAATGGATAAAGGGAAACGAACGTGCTGATGAATAATGTTGATATGGCTCATTAGATCGCACAATTCCCAAGCATACAACTCACCATGAAGGATTGAAGCACGAGAAACACGAAAGAATATATATATATATATATAGATATATATGTTGCAAGTTATCGAGTGGTACATCTACCCACCGCCTTTGCATTAACGAACAATGATGAGAAATTATTGATTGTGTATGTAATATATAGTTTCAAATGTTTTAATTAATGAAGAAAAGTTAATAATGTGTAATGTAAAAATGAGTAGAAATAATTGAGAAGAATGAATTTTACAGGCGAATTAATAGGATAAAAAATAAGTATTATGCAAGAAAGGGTTTTGAGAAGGTTGAGAGTGATGTTGAGAGGTTATCGTAATCGTGGTATTAATTGCATCTGTCATCTTATCTTATTACTAGAAATGATAAGATGATCGGTATGGTACAAATATTAATAAAGGCATTAGAAGAGTGAAGGGTATAATAGCTATGGTTGCGGTGGATAATCGGAAATTGAAGTTGCAGCATGCTCATGGGCGTGTCCATGTGGATTAAGAGGAAAATAGTCGTCGTCATCGGTGACCAACAATTGGAGTGCTGCTTGCAAATCAAGATGGTCAACGCCATTAAGCCAGAAACATGGATCTGTCGCAGCATTCATGGAATCATCGAAAGGTGGTGCATCATTGGAGACATAGGGAACGTGGCTGCTGCTATCATGTATACATGTGTGTGGTCGGTAAAGACATAGAGCTTCATGGTCCATTCTGGCGTTCTTATCGGGAAAGCCCGTAGACACCTCACTCTGTGGACAGTCAGGGTTCTGACATGGATATAGCCTATCATGTTGAATCTCACGAAAACCAAAGCTACCCTTCCGTTTGAAAGCAAAAGCAGGAGCAGAAGCAGAAGCAGAAGCAGAAGCACAAGGTTGTTGTAATTGGTGTTCCTCAAGAGATATTTTGAGGCACTTGTGAGTTAGTCCTATCAAGGCTTCCTCTTGGGTCATGACTTTGGACCAAGTAGCACTATCCTTGGCTGTCATCTTATCTTGCAAGCTCTTGGACTGAGAAACCAACCTCCTTAGTTTATGAAAATCAGGAGACATGTGTTTGATGACGGCAGCGAGGACAGAGACCTTCCAGGCCTTTTTCAAGTCATGGGGCTTCCTATAAGGAGGTGGGCCATGTTCTTGGGCCAGGAGGCCCTGTTCACCCCACCAAGCCTCCTCCCCAGTGGGCCACCAAGGAGGGGAGAGGCCTCTCTCCAAAGGGAACCTCCTCTGGGGAGGGACGCAGTGTTGCATGAGAGCAGAAAGAAGAGAACCCAAAGTAGAGTCTTGCAAGTTCTGAAGGAGGTGAATGTAAGAGGTCAAGTCCAAGTCCATCTCACCTTTCTCAAGGAGTGGCAGTGGCAGTGGCAGATAGTTGGATATTGCCACCGGGGCATTTTGGTCAAACCTTATTTGGTCCTTCCACCACTCTCTAAGGCTGTCCGAGGAACCCGACACGGCTTTCCCCTTCTCTGGGATTATGCCGTAGACGAAACCTCGGGCGTTGCAAACCTCCATGATCTTCACCATGTACTTGAGTACCGAGTCTTGTGCTCGTGACATCTTCTTCCTTCTCAAAGCCTCTTCTTTTGCTTCTACATCTCCCTCTTCTTTATCGCGCTGCTCCTTCAGCTTCTGAAGAAGGATTCGATCCTTCCACATGCGTTTCTTTAGTTGCTCGTACTCGATGCTCTCCTCCTCTTCTTTTTCGTACGCCTCCATTTCTTTGTTGATCAACACCATCATAACAAATTCTACCTGCCACTGCCACTGCCACTGCCACAGGCATACGGATCATATATATATACCAATGCAAAGTGCATGGCAGTGTTGGGGAATAATAATAATAATAATAATAAAAATAAAAGAAAGGAGAAGGACGAGGGCGGCATTCCCCAAGTGTAGGCGACTGATAAAGTGTGGCCAGGAAAACATGCAAGTGTTGCCGGGTGTCCACCAAAATTATGGCGGTTTCGCTGCATGGGTATTGACTCGCAATCTAGGGATCCAAAATATTACTCTTTTCCCTTTCCAATAATGATTAACTCTTTTGACCTATGTATGATGTAATGCCCAACGTATTCAACTTTTGCGTATGCTATTTGGATACCACTACACCTTCACCTGTTCAACATATATATACACCCATTTTTCTGGTTAGTCTGTTGACCTTACGGCTTTTTTATTGGTTAGGGCTTCATCATTTATTTAATTAAAATAGGTTATGTATATTAACCCATTTCTTTTCTGAAAACATCTTCTCTTCTCTAATGTAAACTCAATCATATGCTTTTGTTCAGCAACATAACATATTTGCACTCCCAGTCAAGTCACATTACATGTTAGATAAACAAGATGCTGCATTGCCACGATAAATAGTTTTTCACCCTTATCCCATCATCAAACAACCAATAATTTATAACAATTCTAATATAAAATTATTTTACAGTATAAATTTCATTATCATTAAACTTTACAAATTATAGGATTTAGTTACAACACACTTTTTTATGATTATGTAAATGAGAGCTAGGCTATCTTTTTGGAGTAAAAAAAATTTGTCATTTGGAGGACAGATTTGTCTGTTCAAATTCATTCTTTCTTCTATTCCTCTTTTCTTTTTATCTATTTATAGGGTCTTGAAGAAGATGGTCAAAGCTATACAATCTTTGCAGAGGAGGTTTCTATGGGAAGGCTCAGCAAATTGCAATAAAGTAGTATGGATCAAGTAGGAACATGTGTGTCTTTAATCAGAGATGTGGAGGCCTTTAATAAAGCTTTGTTGGACAAATGGAGATGGAGGGTTCTTCAAAGGATAACTCACTATGGGTGAAAGTGTTGGAGGCCAAATATGGGAAAGAAAATAGAAGAGATTTGTTTGAAAGATAGAGCAAAGGAGGGTCTCAGTGGTGGAAATATATTAATAAAATAACATTTGAGGCAGGGTGAGGGGAGTGGTCTTTTGGAAAGGTAAAGCCTTTGTGGGGGATGGGTCTATATTTAAATTTTGGAAGGGGGGTGACTGGTGTCTAGAGGACTTAAATTTAGGTTCCCTAAGTTGTACACTTTGTCTAATAAGAAAAAAGCATGTATATTGAAGGTTGGGGAGTGGAATAATAATATGTGGGGGTGAAATTTTAGATAGAGAATGGTGTTATTTAATTGGGAGAGTGGCTGGGTGAAGGAGCTGGAAACCATCCTAGGGGTGTCAATTTGGTGAAAGGAGTGGACGATGGTTGGGGTTAGGTTGGTAGTGCTGAGAATACAGGTGAGTACTCAGTGAAGGGAGCTTACCGTTTAGCTTGTGAAGCTACCAAGGAGGTTGAGTTCATTTTCTTGCAAAGGATATGGAAAACTAAGATTCTATCT
Organism: Psophocarpus tetragonolobus; assembly: GCA_037954015.1. Classification (NCBI taxonomy): domain Eukaryota; kingdom Viridiplantae; phylum Streptophyta; class Magnoliopsida; order Fabales; family Fabaceae; genus Psophocarpus; species Psophocarpus tetragonolobus. The sequence continues at coordinate 44,830,657 of CM075694.1, forward strand.
AAAGTAAGGGCATTCTCTTGAAAGGTTTCTTTGAGCAGAATTCCCACAAAGGTAGAATTAGTAAAAAGAAAAATTCTATTATCTTATGATGTATCTTGCCCTATTTGCGGCTTGATGTCTGAATCAATGAGTCATCTATTTTTTAATTGTAAGTTCAGTTACTTTATTTGGATGTTCTGCTATAGGAGGTTAGGTCATGTTTCTGTGTTGCCCCCTGACTGTGAATCTAGCTATTGGTATCTGTTGGGGACTATTAATTTAGATGGTAAGCATGTACCTAAGGCCTTAGGCATTATTTGGATGGCAATTATATGGGAAATTTGGTGAGCCCAGAACACAATTGTTTTTAAAGACAATCCCTTCATAGCTGAAAAAGTTTGGCAAAAGGCAATACAACAAGCTTGATTATGGGTTAAGTGTTTGTGTAAGGTACAGTCTGTTCGTTTGTAGAATGATCATCATATCCGTTATTATGCTTATCCAGGATAGGAATTAGAAATACTTAATCTCTTGATTTTGGATTTTGGTTGTGGAGTGATAGAAGGTCCAATTTTTGTAAATTATAGTTTTATGTGGGGTTCTATGTTTGGTCCTTAGAGGATTGGTTGTAAGAAGTTCTTTTAGTTATTTGACTGCTGTATTTTTTAAAGTCCACTTTGTCATTTCTTATGACTAGTGGGATTTTAACTATTACTTAATGAAATTTTCTTTTTACAAAAACAATATATAATAATGCATTTTTTGTTTATCTTTTCAACTGAATGTTCTTATTAACATATAGCAAGTTTTTTTTTATAAAATAGTAGAATGTTCTTGTTTCTCCCTTTTATTTATCATGTTTTTTTCGATTTAAAAAAATAGAAAACAAATTTTCCTTATTTGATATTTTTTCAGTATTCACTCTATTTAATATTAAAATTTGCGCGATGTTTGTAAGAATTATAATTTTCTACTATTTTATCACATTTAAAAATTAATTGTTGATTAATTTTAATTAATAAAAATATCTTTTTGGTTTTGTCAAAGACTCATCTTGAAATATATTAATTCTCACCAAAATTAATTCAAAATCTCTTATATAAATATATTTATTAAAATATTTTTAATATTTTCAAAATATTATTACTGCTTAAAAAGAACTTCACCTTAACATTCGTTTTACTTTTAGACATAAAATATGTTGAGCTAACGCTGTTTATTACAGTAATAAGAAAACAAGTATTTATTCTATTTCTTTGTATATTACTTAGTGAATGGATTAATTAATTAATGTGACAAGTTAACTAGTGTTCTCATCAATAAATATATATTCAAAAAGTAGATTTTTACCGTCCATCATGCCCTATTTAGCTCAAACACGATTTCCTCACTAAAAGATATCCGTGTCTTATAATATAAACCCTATTTAGCTACTCAGTAACCCATCCTTAAACTTGCTTCATGAATTCTTTTAATAGCATTTATCCGTTTGATTATGTCTTCTGTTGCGTGGATGCTGTGGCTGGTTTCATGGAACTTGTCTCTAGAATGTAAAAAACTTTGAATTCTTTAAGGGATCACTTCCTCGAACAGTACTTATAACAATTTTACTCTCCATGCACTCTCACCATACTTTATCATTAACTAAAAAGACTTCCTCTTTATTTTTATTATATATTTTTTAAAAAGTTTAATGATTAAAATTAATTACTTATTATAATTTTTAAATCTAAAAAAATAACCGTGAAAATAAAGAGTAAATATTTTATACTCACTTAATAAGTAGATATCCTCTCAGAAGAATCTACTCACTTCAATAGTTATTTATTTTCTTAAAATCTAATATTAAAATTAATTACTCATTACAATAATTAAATGAATGATAGTTTGGTGAAATAGAAGAGTAACCTCCTTAAACTATTATGCATTTTTCATAAAAAAAATAAATAAATATTGATAATCTTATATACTATCTTATCCTTATTTTAAATATAGTATATACACATATTATCTTAAATATTATATGAAATAATATCTTTTATATTCACGTGTAATCATACAATTTCATTCCATTATTTCTCTCTAGTAAATTTTTCGAAATAACTATAAATGATTATTTCGACCATGACCAACACCATCAAGATTTATTTAAGATATTTTCCAATAATTTACTAACACCTTTTGTTTCTTCATTTTTGGATGTAGAGTTCTTTCTTCATATATCTTATTGTCATTCTTCAGCATATTTTTCCATCACGACCTTTTACTTGTCACTCATCTTTCAAGAAAAAACTATTTTGTTGTCTACTTAACATTGTCTTTTTCTATCATGTTTCTTAGTTTAAATGATATTGAATCTTCACAAATATTAGTTTAAAGCTTTAATGTTAGTAATATTCGCCAAATATTGTTTATAATGAAACCTAATTTTGGTTTATTAATTGTTACTGACTTCTTATAATCTTATAACCAAGTGAATGCTTAAAAAGCCTTTAACTTGAGTTTTTTTTTTTAGAAAAGACAATTTATTAATTAAATAAAAAAAAGATGAGTCTCTCAAGTTACAAGGGATGATATGGAAGATTTTGCCATATACAAATACTTAGCAATTTCATAAATTACATCAAAACCCTTTAGCTTGAGGATGCATGTTGAAATTTTTTATATTATTTCATCTTTATTTTAAATATATTACATATAGTATATAAGTGTATTAATTTCATCTCATTATTTATCTTTATTTGTCTAATTTTAATAATAACAATAAAATTTAACAATTAATATATTAATTTTATTTATTTCACAAAAATAGTAACTTCTTTAAATTAAATATATATTATTTTAATTTAGGAAATAAAAATAACCGTGGATATACTTTGTCTGTAAAAAACCGGGTAAAAAAAAAACTCATCCACAAGTGACATATTACTTAAATATTATTCATACAAATATTTTAACGGATTTTACTAGCAATTTGTCATCTCTACTAGGCTAGACAATATAGATTTCAATCTGGCACTTTTTTTCCAGCAACAAGGGTGGATGACATGGATGTAAGGAAAGAAAGAAGGAAAAAGAAACACGTGCAGAGAACCAGACGGAGCGACGGAATTTCAAATTCACTATTTTTACTCAGAACTTAAAATTCCTGATTTTTAGCTATTTAAAATTTCTCATTAAGTTACGTAAAAAAATCTCAAAAATCCTAAATTTTACATTCGTAACTATACCAAACAGTAAGTTTTCACACGGAATTTTAAATCCTTTTAAAAATTACTTTCCCCATCTTAAATACCTTATCCAAGTACACTATCACAGTATTCACCTCACGGGTCAAACATGTTTATCAGGCTCTCTTCTTCTTTTGGTCTGTTGTAGATTTGACCTCCTTTGTAAGCATTCTTGGTGCTATGGCCATGGCCATTAACTCTTGGAAGAGGAGCTTACATGCATAAGGAATGTAAACCTAAATGGACAATCAAAAGCGCAATAATTCAGCACAAGGAAAAGCCAGGACTTCAACTACGAAACCATAAAAGATAAATGAGCATTTACCTGAACAATGTCAGTTTTGTTCTTGCACCCCCTGCACTCAAAAGAATTCTTCTTGAGATTCGCAATAGCTATCAACCCACAACGCTCACATACATGGACTCGGTATGCATCACTTTGATCAAATAACCTTTCCTTTAGAAAGTGAGCGGCTCCATGAGCTATCATGCAATCCCGTTCCATCTCTCCAAATCGGAGACCACCATCGCGTGAGCGTCCCTCAGCAGGTTGCCTTGTGAGGATCTGCACAGGACCCCGTCCTCGGGAATGGATCTTGTCGTCAACCATATGCTTCAGTCTTTGGTAATATGTAGGGCCAAGGAAAATCATTGCACTCAAACGTCTTCCTGTATGACCATTATACATAGTCTCAAAACCACGCATTTGATACCCACATTTGTGTAGAGCTTTGCTGATATTGTCCACCTAAATTACAGTAATAATAGTAAGAACTTTAAACATAGATAATGTAGATATTCAATCGCATGCGTCTTGAGAAAAAGATACAGAACAAGAATTTTACGGACAGGTTAAGTTGAGGAATCATTTGACAGAAGTCTTTTATTAAACTATATATTCCCAGGACCTAAATATATAATAAAAAAAATTAAACCCAAATATAAGCAAATGTTAACTCTGTTAGAAGAGACTTCGTATAAATCAAAATAAAATAATATACATTTATCATTAATAGAAAAATAAAAACTGATTTTGAGGAAACAAAATATTCGTATGTTACGAATTTAGTCCATTATTCTTCTATTTCTCCAATCTTAACATACTATCGGAGCCTAAAGAAGTTAAGGGTCTAAGGTTTGTTGTCTACCACCCGGAGGCAGCCTGTTGGCTGCCACCGATGACGACTTGTGTAGCAACTTCATGTTCTCTTTTTTTGCCAATGGACACCCTGTTCTCGGAAATAAAAATCTCTTTTTTGTCAAACTATGTTTTCGGATCGTGGTATAAGTGCCAGCTCTTCTTCGACTATCTTTCTCCATTTTTCAAGTTACTTTTCTAGTGGGGACATGGTTGCACAACTTTTTTCAGCAACATTTCCAATCAGTACCTATGTCAATCACATATCTTTTTTGGTGCACCAAACAACACTATTTTTCTGGTGTTAATTGTCTTGCCTTTATTTTCCTCTTCAATAGTAGCTTCTATTGACTCGTCTTTGCGCATATGTACTGACTCATAACCTCGACTTTATCCTAGATGTATTGACCCTATTTGCTCTTATTACACTAACCCAATCACATATGTACTGACTCATAACCCAGAAAGAATGACTTATTTTCAAGTTCAAAATAATTCTAAGTCTCCATTAATATTTGTTTAAAAATTCTAAAATGTTGATTTTAGGAAAGTCAAAACTTGCTTTTATTGTCATGAATTTTCTTAGATTGATGGACGTTCTAACTTTTTAGCAATGTTATTTTTCTAGCAATATTTCTTTGAACTTTGCCAATATTCCTAATTGACCTTTTAAAAATTGCTTTTAAGGTGGAGCTCAATTTTGATTTATTTATTTTTTTGTTTGCTACTTGTAACAAACTGAATGATATACTTTGGCTTGCAGTGTTGAAAATCAAATTAAAATAATATATATTATTATTAATAGGATAGTAGAATATAATTTTGAGGAAACAATATTCTCCCATTAGTATTTCAGTCCATTATTCATCTATTTCTTGAATTTTAACAAATATCATTCCAAAAATACTCCTTAATTAATTGAGGTTCTATTTTCAATAATTCTTTTAGTCATATCAACTTCCAATGTATAGTGTTTTAAAAATAAATTTTTTTTCTCTAATTGAAGTTGTAAAATTAAAGAATTTAATTAATTTTTTTAATCTCCAATTAAGTTAGTGAAAACTCAATGATGTTAAATGGCAGTTATGGCAATGCCATAACGCCATGGCACTCGCCGTTACACGTGTTTCAGTGCTGCATGGCGCGGTTCCACCATTTTGAAGATGGTGGTTACCATGATCATAACGTCATGGCAGGTTATGATAGGCAAGGTAGTCGTAGTGCTTGTTTAGGCTTTTTTCCTTTGTTTTTTCATTCTGGGCACGGGTTGACCCAACCTAGTTGAAACCAAATAGAGTTTGGCAGCACAAACCCTACTTGCTACAAGCTCCTTTGAATTTTCTCCTTCTCACAACAAGCTCTTGTGTCCAGGACGCCGCTTCTGCTTCCGACGACGACCTGTGTTGCGACCTCTGCTTCCGAAGATCTGTGCCACCACCACTGCTTCCACAGCCTCCATAAACAACACCACCACCACCACTGACAAGCTTTGCAAATGCCAACAACAACTCTTCTTCTCTTCTCCGCGAGTTCAGGAGCTATTTCTTTGTTTGCATTTCTTGGTCTTCTCTTGCCATAATAAAATGAGAGGTTCTCTTTTTTTTTTTTTATAGAAGAGATATTCCAATTTTTTTTCTGATTTTTTTTTATAAAAGTCATGTTTTTCATTTTCTTTTTTTTTTCTTTAACAACCATGTCAGGGGCTAATTTAATCTTTTTGTTGACAGTTTTTATAAAAGCCACACATTCCAATATTGACAATTTATTTTTTTAGTTTAACAATGATGCCAGGATTAAAGAAAATAGTTTTAGGACCTGGCATTATGTTTTATTATTTTTTAACTTTCTTTCTTTGCTTTGATAGCTATTTAATCCTTTTGTTGGTTAGGAATTTATGTTTTTCAAGATGACAATCACTAGATTATGAATGCCATGAATTTTAGATTGTTATATTGTTGGTTTTAATATACATGTTTGTTATTTTGCTATTTTTGCATCATATTATATATATATATATAAAGGAGGTTCAGAAGGAGTATGATTTACCCACCATAAGGGAAAGCTGATTTTTCGCTCACGTGATTAGGTTCATTATCTATATAATTCTCATCCCATAAAGTTTGGAAATGCATCTACAATTTCAACTGCAATATCTTATGTGGATAACTGAGAAAAGAATATGCTAGATGCATAGGTATTGGGATCAATATCGATTGTCATTAATATGTATCAAAGGCAGAACAAATTTTTGGTATGCTCTGCCAGTATTCTAAACCTCATGAAATAACTGGAAGAAGCCTATTTATGTGAAAATTTTTAATTTCTAGCAAGTGTTTGTTGTTACACGAAATCAAATTGGATGAAAGAATGCTACTTACAGTAACATCTGTAAAAGGAGTAGCATCTCCTTCCTTTCCCATGTGGGCTGCCACCTTCCCCATGATACACTCGATAAGCTGACCAATTGTCATTCGAGAAGGAATAGCATGTGGATTGACAATAATATCGGGGGTGATGCCTTCCACAGTCCAGGGCATGTCTTCCTGTGTATAAGTCATACCAACTGTCCCCTTCTGACCATGTCTACTACTGAATTTGTCCCCAATCTGTGGTATACGAACAGATCGAACTCTTACTTTCACAAATCTTAATCCATCAGCATTTGTTGTCAGCAACACCTACAAAACAGACAAATTATTACAATCCAGTTCCAGTAATGAAAAAATAAGTAATGCTAGGAATTCAGGATTCCGGAATACATTAGTGCCTTCTTACTTCATTTTATTTTTGGCACACAACTTAGTTAATTAAAATTTAAAAACCTCCCATCCATTAAGAATTTACAACATGGGCTCAAACTCAACATGTAACACATTAAAGTAAATGAATATGATTAATAACTTAACATACTTGATCAACAATTCCAGTTTCACTGTGACGTAAGCTTATGCTGTGATCACGCCTTGTGTAACGTAAAGCTTGTCCTTGTGCCTCTTCCTGCGATATTGGGGTGGTCTTTCCAATAATAACATCCTCGCCAGATACTCTTGTGCCCTATTTCATAATGACATATTAGTTCTGGTAAAATTTCTTGTACAGGCAACAGAAAAGCATAAATTTCGGATATGCTTACTGGAGGTGCAAGACCATCATCATCCAGCTTATCATAAGAACCGTGTCTCATTCCCTGCAAATGAAACTCGGTGATAAACCACTAACAAGAAACAAATATTTTTTTCCAAATACACAAGAATAGTCCATTGTCACAAAAGCGAAAAATCTCACCATGGTGTTAGCTCTATCGGGACGACCAAAATCTTCTTTGACTAGGGTTCCCATCTTCTTCTCTTCATCTCTAGAAAATTTTAAAATGCAACATATCTTAAAAATCACATACAAGGAAATCAAAAGGAGAGAATATTTAATTATGGGCAAACATACCTATATGAACGAAAAAATAGAGACCGAAAGAATCCACGGTCTATTGATGATTGGTTCATGATGACAGAATCTTCTTGATTATAACCAGAATAACAGGCAATGGCCACAATAGCATTCTAAGACACAAGGATAGAAGTATTAGAATGTTTTAATTATCAACATAATAATAAAATGATATAAAGGAAGCAAGAATATACAATTCCAGCTGGTAGTTGACGAAAATGAAGATGCTCCATGGCTCTTGTAGTGACCAGTGGTTTTTGTGGATAATACAAAACATAGGCCAAGGTATCCTAAGAAATGGAGCAAAAATATTAAGTAAAATCCATAAACAGAAAAGCTGGCACACGTTAATAACAAAATAAGCAAACAGTACCATTCGAAACTGGTAGTTGGTAACATATATTCCCATTGCTTGCTTTCCCATTGCAGATTGATAAGTATTACGCGGGGACTGATTGCACCACCCAAAGGTAAGTGAGATGGATAACATGAATTATTCAGAATGAGTACACAAAAAAACACCAATTACCTGATTGTGATCAGGAAATGGTATGATTGAGGCACATACACCCAAAATAAGTGATGGGTGGATTTCACAATGAGTGTACGTATCAGAATACGCCTCTTCTGGATTGAGCCTAGCTTGTACAAGATCCTGAACATTTATTGAATAATAATAATTTTTTGTTGCTTGATAGCCACTTAATTTGAATTAAGGAACAATATATAAAGGGTATACACATTTCCTATGAAGAATTATAATACTGACATTAATTGTCATGGAAATCATAGTAGTCTCTTCTTCTTCTGTGTCAATATATTCTATAAAGCCCTTGGAGACTAGATCATGCCATCCACCCTCTTCAGGGGATTCCTGAAGCAATTGAATAATGTGTTAGCCAATTACTAAAACAATATCAGCTCTTAAGATACATAAAAGTTACTACTGGCTCACCCTCTGTTGTAAAGCATGAATATCCTTCTTCTTTATGAGAAGTCTTTGCTTATCCACGATGAATAAAGGACGACTGCAACGACCATAATCTGTATATATACGCAATTCTTTAAGACGAATATCTCTGACAACCCCAACCTCAGTGTTAACATCAACCTGAACACATGAAGAGCCATCAGCACCACACAACAATTAAAACATCTAAGCAACTAGAGTTAATGCTATCAAACAAAATCAAAATAGAAATGATAGTTACCCGGCGTCTGAGCTTTCTCAAAGTTCTCACCAACATATCAGGGTCACGATGGATACCCATCCAGCAACCATTTACAAAAATTTTAGTGGCTTGGGGAATAACTGCAGGAGAAATTTCCTATGTGGAAGGAGAATAAACAAATTTAAATAAAGAAATAATAGAGAGAGAAACAAATTAACCTTATGCAGGAAAGCCATTAACCTCAAAATTCTCTGTGCCCCATTCTTCCAAAAACTCCAGAATAGGATATGCTGCTGAACCAACTGTTATGTAGACCATCAATGCCAGATTCTTCACTAGTCCACAAGCCTGTATAACAGTCCAATCAGTCATAAATACCAGAGAGAAAGATGATTTCCACATAATAAGTATACGAGTATGCTTGGCAGTTGGCAAGCAAAAAAACATACTTGCCCTTCAGGTGTTTCTGCCGGACACATCATTCCCCATTGTGAATTATGCAGCTGTCTTGGTTTAGCCAACTTCCCTGGAATAAAAAGGGAAGAAAACAGTAAAAATTACAACAGTAGCAATAGTGCATAATCTAGGGCAATCTAAAGAAATAACTGAGAACACAGTACCACATTACATTAATTGTATTAATTTATGTGACCAATGGAAGGATTGAAGGCTGGATCATGCTTGGATAGCCAAGAAAGCTTACCTTCACGCCCTATTGGGGAATTCAGTCTTCGCAAGTGAGATAAAGTGGATGCATATGTTAAACGATTCAGCACCTGAAGCAGAAGATCAAAAAGATTAGTCTTATTTATTCTATAGAAGACATTGCAAAACAGTAACTTGAATCACAATGCAAGAATTTAAATTTGTACCTGTGAAACTCCAGCTCTAGTCCCTGCAGCATTTGCTTGCCCCCAATTACCAGTAGCAAGTGAGTATTTAAGTCCACTTGTGATGGTTTTGGCTTTGATAGCAAATTGCAGATTAACATCTTTCCCATTATCAACACACTGCACCATTGAAATGATACAAAGATTTTTGCTTTGATAGTAATGCAAAATGAATACAGAAATAGATTTAATTTGATGTCAGAACAAACCTTCTGCACATACGCCCTGACATCTCTCGTTAGCTTTCTGAATAGCTGCATCACAAGTGACAATAGCCAGGAATTGATTAATCAGAAAGTTACTAGATAAAAGCACAAATGAAACTAGGTAATATCAGAAGCAAACCATTCTAAAAAGACCGCCAAGTAAAGGACCAGCCAGATCCAGCCTCTTGTTTCCATAATGATCCCTATCATCCTCAGCCCTCCGCCCAAGTGCACACAGCAGTAGCCGGTGAATGATATATCTGCGGGGAATGGCAGTATAATAAATACTCACTAAGTTATCATAATGAAAACACAGGATGTGAAAAAGAATAAACTTACCCAAAATAGTAAGCTTTCTTGGTCTCACAATATTCTCCAACTCCAACATGAGGGAGCATCTCCTTTTGAAGGATCTCCTTAGCATACCTGCAGATTATGATACAAGTGTAACCCTCAATAAAGGGAGCCACACAAATCATCCACAGGCTCTATAAAATTCCAACTGAACTCACTTAATTCTCTTTTCCTTGGTTACGCCTACAGTTGCTCCTCTTTTCCCAATGTAGTCGAGTGCAACCTGCAGTTGAGATAAATTTATTAGAAAATAAAACAAAATACCTAATGCTAAACAAGTTGGAGTATAAAAAAAAAAAAAAAAAAGCCACTCAAATGATACCACAATTCACTAATAATAAAAATTTTGAATAATCTGAAATTAAAAAAACAAACATTACCATATTTCACTAATAATACCAGTTTTCAATCATCTGAAATTAAACATAAATAACCATTCCACAGGAAAATCAGACAACAGCATACAGATAGGGAGTTGCAGTAAGAAAGAGAAAACATATAGCAATATATAAAAGGAAATAACTTGAAGCAGAACATGCAGAATGAAGACTTCACTAAGGCGGGTTACAAAAATATGAATTTCAAGAGAGAGAGAAAAGACAGTTTGATCTCCAGAGCAAGGGAGTAATAAGTCCGCGACTGAAATGGGATGGGAGTCATGGGACTGTATAATGATTCTCACTAGAAATTATTGTAAATTCTAGACAGGATGAGCAACCATCACCATGACTGTGAGCAAGTAATATACAAAACTAGCATCTGTCACCTGTTGATTTTGAATTACAAATGCTTCTTCAAGGGAAGGACGTAGCAACTCCATCATTTGAGTATCTGAGAAGTCATAGCATATATGCTCCAGTATATCTTTATCAGCAACAAACCCCAATGCTCGAAACACAATAATTATGGGAATTTCAGTTCGAATGTAAGGAAGTGTGGCACGTATATATTGCCCTGAAGAACCCTGAAAGGGTAAAAATCTGTAAACTAAGACATTGCATAAATACACAACTGCAAAAAACAACTTGTCCAAAAAGTCTAAATTGCACAATTAGATTACCCCTTTCGAACTTGTCCGAGACAGCATGCGCACAAACATAGTACTGGGTGGTCTGTTCTGTGACTCTGCCATGGACCGAACCTCGGCCACATAGGCATACTTGTTTGGCTGCCTTTTCTTGAATACATAGACATGGTTGGTGCTCATCTTCTCCTGAGCAATCAGAACCTTCTCACTTCCGTTAATAATGAAATACCCACCTTGATCATATGGACACTCCCCAAGCTCAGTCAAATCCTTCTCCGAATTCTGGTATAGCGTGCAATAACTAGAACGAAGCATTATAGGAACCTACCAATTAAAAAAAAAAAGAGTGATAAGTAATCATTCATAGAGCTTTAGCATTGAATAATGAAATTAAACTTAGCATTATCCAGAAATAAGAGAAACACCTTGCCAATGAAAACTTTGGTGAAATCCTGGGTTTCAGTGACCTCTTCACCATCGTGCCCCTTCTTGATGACCCTCTTGGAGACATCAACATACAAAGGAGCTGAATATGTAAGGTTTCTTAACCTAGCAGCTTTGGGAAACAATGTGGCAGTTTCTCCATCAGACTCTGTCATCATAGGCTTACTCAAGTAAATCTGACCAAAGCTGATTTTGTAAATAGTCTGCAAAAAAGCGCTACTGAATTAACTCATCATTATTGTTGCCCAACTTATCACAACTTACTACTGATGAAAAATTATTTTAAAAGGACACTTGTCACAAAATAGTCGTCTATATCCCTAAATTAGTAGAAACTTGCATTTATCTTATCACTATTTACAACTGCACAATTATTTTTATCTAAATAACATTACCTTCATCAATCATCACAGACATGAATTTCAGAGATCTATCTAAAATATTAACTGCAAGACCGTATGTGGATATCTATGAAAAGAATATGCTAGATGTATAGGTATTGGGATCAATAGCAATGATCATTAATATGGGTATCAAAGGAAAAACCAATTCTGGGTATGTTCTGCTAACATTCTAAACCTAATGAAACAATCTGAAAATTGCAGAACCATGTTACTAATCCCTTTTATTTTTCATTTTTCTCTGCCTATATAATGACTGAGATATTAAACAAGGTTAATATACAAACATTACAAAAGCCTAGCAGTTGATAACAGTCTAAGATGGAAATGACCTTCTATAACAAACTTTAGTTAGCTATCACAGGTGCCTTCATTAAGTGCTCACATAACCGAAATTGTGGTTTCAACCCTAAATCCGTTTAGAAAATGGGTCAGGGAAAGCAAGCAGATTTATATGCAGTAGGTAATCTTAGCCAATTTATGAAGCAAAAGAAATTGTCAGGGAAAGATAGCACTTGGCGGACACTAGTTTCAGCAAAATAAAATTGTTGTTTAAAAAAGGACAGATAATGACAGTAGTAATTACATGGAAGCAAAGCAAAACAAGTACCCAATTTTTGGAACTCTAAATAGTAGGAAATTAAATTTATCTTATTATTAATATCTACAGCTATGTGAGGAAATAAGTAAAGTTATCACAAGCTCCTGGTGAAGAAATAAGTAGAGTAGTCCAGGATTAGGAGGTGAGATGAGGGAAAATGTGTGATAAACCATGAAAAGAGTGAAGAGAGAAGAAGAAGAAGGAGAAGGAGAAGGAGAAGGAGAAGGCAGTGACCTCGGCGAAATCGGATTGGTGACCGGGATTGTGCTGGGACTCGGGTCGAATTTCAATGTCAGCGGACTCGTCAACAATTTCCTGCATGGTGTTTTGGATGAACTCGTCGAAGGAATCGAGTTGTTGACGAACGAGGCCTTTCTCTTCGAAGTATGCTGATATAACGGCCCACGCATCTTCCTGTGTGATTTCGTCCTCGTCGTCTACTTCATCCATCATTTCCTCATCGTACTCCTGTTCCTCTTCTAAATCCATGCTTACTCTCCACAGATTCCAACTCCTCCTCTGCTTTTCACTTACTTCAATATGATAAAATTAAAATGTTCTACTTTGCGCGCTTCTTCAACACACTCACCACTCAAACCAGGGTTTCACTTTCATTTACAACACTTGCCAGCTCCCACACTACCCTAAATACCAACCAAATCTTCCACACATTTAAACAAATTCTTTTTTCTCTAAATTACTTCTTTTAACATACAAATCTCGTCTATTTTTTATTTTATACATACTTTTTTAATTTAAATAAACTAACCCAACAAAGAATCCATGACTAAAACATTTTTAAATAATAAAATTAAAAAAAAAATTGGGTCATGTATCCGCAAAAAAAAATTCTCTAATCAAATAAACGAAATTCATGAAACTCAACTATCCTTTGTTTTCTTTAAATTTTATTAAACAAAAGTTATTTATTTATGTTATTAATAAAAGAAATTCATTTTTTATGTCCATTTTTCAAAATAATTATTTAAAAATTACTTTGTCAAAAACGGATTTTCCTTAACGTAAATTTTGTTACTACATTAACCTTGTAATCTTATGAAAAAAAATACTTTAAAATATTTATATTCAACATTTATCCATAATTGTTCTACTATTAATAAGCTATAATATATATATAAATATTATCTATACTATTAATAAAAAAATTCACTTTTCATATCTACTTTTTTAAAAAAAAAAATATTCTAATCTCATACCTATCTGAAAATTAAAAAATAAAATTTTGTTAGAGAAGGATTCATCATACGACCTTTACCTAATCACACATAAATTTTGTTACTAGATCAACAATATAACATTATGAAAAAAAAATATTTTAAAATATTTATATCCAACATTCATGATATATTCATTTTTATTTGGATATGCATAATACTTTAGAATTTTAATTTAATATATTTTTTAATAACATCATAAAATATATAAATAATTCACCATCTCATCTTGCGTACAACAATTTTAGTTTAGTATATTATGTTAACATGATAGAGATATGTTAAATTATCAATGTATATGTAATATTTGCAATGAATCTGAGAAAATGGAGAGAGAAGAGAGTTTGAAAAACATTTTATTGTATATGTGTATTCATATTTCTATTAAAAATATTTATGATCGAAGGTATGCATATACTAATGATAATTAAGGAACATTGATTTGTGGAAAGGTAGAACTTGTGAAACTATGCATTTATTAATGTGAAAAAAATCATAAAATATTAACAAGAATAAAATAGTCATAAAATGTAGATATCAGCACATCTTATTCCCATTATTTATATATATATATATATATATATATTAGATTATAGATAGTATAACAATTATCTATGTTGACTATAAATATTTTAAAAGTAAATTTTTTTTAAGGTTACATAGTTGATCTAGCAGCAAAGTTTATGTTTGGAGAACAGAGCTTGTAAGTTTTAATCCCTTATATATATATATATATATATATATATATATATATATATATATATATATATATATATATATTTTTCTCTTTTTTATGTCTACTTTTTTAAATACATATCATACCCTTATACATTTTTTAAAATTAATAATAAATTACTTTGTCAAAGAAGGGATTTGAATTCAATCTCTACTCCCCAAACATAAATTTTGTCACTAGTTCAACCATATAACCTTATGAAAAAAAATACTTTAAAACATTTATATCCAATATTCATAATTTTTCTACTATGCATAAAATATAATCTATAGTGTGTGTCTGTATATGTGTGTGTATATATATATATTATTAATAAAAGGAATTTCCCTTTTGATATCTACTTTTCAAAATACATATTATACCCTTATACCTATTTAAAAATTAAAAAATAAATTACTTTGTCAAATGAGGGTTTTGAACCCGCGATTTTTGTCTCCCTAAGTGCAAATTTTGCTATTAAATCAATCTTATAATCTTGTAAAAAAAGTATTTTAAAATATTTATATTCAACATTCATAATTGTTCTACTCAATAATCTATAATGTGAATCTCCTTCCCATATAAATATATTATCTATATATTCATAAAAGGAATTATCTTTTTAAAGTCCAATTTTTAAAATACATATGCTGCCATTATACATTTTTTAAAATAAAATAAAAAATACTTTATCAGAGAAGGGATTCAAATCCACAACCTTTATTCCCCAAAAATAAATTTTGCCACTAGATAAACCATATAACCTTATGAAAAAAAATATTTTAAAACATTTATATCTAACATCCATAACTATTTTATGATCAATAAGCTATAATCTATTATATATATATATATATATGTGTGTGTGTGTGTCTATATATATGTATATATTTTAATAAAGGAAATTTCCCTTTTGATGTTAAATTTTCAAAATACATATTTTACCCTTATACCTATTTCAAAATAAAAAAATAAATTACTTTGTCAAATGAGGGTTTTGAACCCACGACCTTTGTCAACGTAAATTTTGCTATTAAATCAATTTTATAATCTATGAAAAAAAATTTAAAACATTTATATTCAACATTCATAATTGTTCTACTCAATAATCTATAATGTGAATCCTTTCCCTATATTATATTAACTATATTGTTAATAAAAAGAATTCTCTTTTGATGTACACTTTTTAAAATACATATTATATCCTTATAACTATTTGAAAATTAAAAAATAAAATACTTTGTTAAAGAAGGAATTCAAACTCACAACTTCCACCTCGTCAAACATCAACTTTGTCATTAAATAAACCTTATAACATTATGAAAAAAGTACTTTAAAACATTTATATCAAACTTTCATAATTGTTCTATTATCTATAATCTATATCTATAATATTAATAAAGGAATATTCCCTTTTGATGTTCACTTTTCAAAATACATATTATACCCTTATATCTATTTGAAATTAAAAAATTTATACTATTAATAAAGGGAATACTCTCTTTTGATGTCTAATTTTCAAAATATCTATTCTACCCTTATACCTATTTGAAAATTAAAAAATAAAATACTTTGTCATAAGAGGACTCAAACCACAACATGTTCCTCCCCAAATGTAAACTTTGTCACTAAATCAACCTTATAACATTAAGAACAAAATTACTTTGAAACATTTATACCCAACATAAATAATTTTTCTACAATTTATAATCTATGATATATATATATATATATATATATATATATTATCTATACTATTAATAAAGGGAATACCTTTTTTCTATGTCCACTTTTTAAAATACACACTCTACCCTTATAATTATTTGAAAATTAAAAAATAATCTACTTTGTCATAAGAGAAACTTGAACCTGCAACATCTCGTTCTCCAAATGTAAATTTTGCCACTAAATTAACTTTATAAATTTAATAAAAAATTATTTTAAAACATCTGCATCTAATATAGATAATTGTTCGACTATCTATAATATATAATATATAATATATATGTCAATGAGTTCTCCAACAAGTCCACCAAGTAAATCCTTGAAAGTGCGTCGTTGAGGATATCTACATGGAACACTCTCACGCTTAAGTCAGTAAAGGTGGTTTAGTTTTATTATTATTATTGTTATTGTTGTTATTGTCATTATCACTATCATTGTCATTGTTGTTATTATTATTATTATTATTATTATTAAAAAATGAAAAAACTACAACATTTATGAAACGTATATATAGCATAAAAACGAGTAAAATTAATATAAATTTGACATTTGGTCTAATTGTGTGATTCTTGCTTTGAGTGTGAAAAGGTCACAAGTTTGATTCTTAGAAAGACCCTTCTTTTAGTTCAAAGCTTAGAAGGACCTTTCTTTTTGGTTTTTTACATTTATGTTTCAAATTATATTTATATGTATCATAAAAGTGTATAAATTAACACTAATATCTTGATACAGCGGTATGACTCTTGATTTGGATGTGAGAGGTCTAAAGTTTGATTTTTTGAAGGACTTTTTCTTTTAAATTTTTACATTTATCCTACCCACCTAATTAACACTATTTTTTAATTAATTGTGTCACATAAGTCATTAACTTCTAAAATTCAACCATCTCAGCAAGTCAACTGATAGGCAAAAAGTGAGAAAAAAAAATGGGGGACACAAAGTGATTGAACCTTAAATAGGGGGATTGTACGCACCATTTTTTTTTTTTAAAATAAATCTAGAAAAAATAAAATGTCATTTTCATACACTGTCATACATAACAATGTTCAGAATACACCTCAATACCAGATAGCTCAAAATAGAAAATTTCATGGAAAAATAAAAAATAATAACAACAAAAAATACAGAAATCAGAGGATGAAAATGAAAGGAGAATGGTCAACCTGAACCATTGTCATGCCTAAGCTCTCTGAATCAATAGAGATTCTCTTTGGCTCAGCTGCATCACTAACATAATCCCACAAAATCTGGAGATAAAAATTTCAAATTTTTTGTGAGTAAAAACGTTTTCAAGTTGACTTTATAAAAGGAGGCACTTGAATCAGAAAAGGGGAACCTTTTTTGGGAGAAATTAAAAAAAAAAGTTACTTTTTCAGAGGAGAAGAAATAGCTTGGAAGAGGAGAAGAAAAATGCGAGGTGGAGAGCAAAACGAAAGTTTTGAAAGCTAAATAGGTATTAATCTACACTACTCTTTTTTAAAATCCAGTAAAAAAAATAATCAAAATAGGATATAAAAATTACTTTCCCTTTTAATCACCAATGGAAACGAGTTCCGGTGGTGTGAATGTCACCAGAAGGACCACCAAAGACCGGGCATCGTGGGATATAAAAATTACTTTCCCTTTTAATCACCAATGGAAACGAGTTCCGGTGGTGTGAGTGTCACCAGAAGGACCACCAAAGACCGGGCATCGTGGGAGAACCTCTCCCCCCTTTTCTTTCTCCTTCACGCTCCTATCCCCCCCTCTCCCACTCTGCAACTTTCTCTTTTTTAAAAAGGGGAGAAGACGAAGTTAGCTTAAAGGGGATGCAGCACGTGTCCCCATAATTTTACTTTTTTTTTAAAAAAATCATATTTTACTAAGTTCACCCTCATAAAATGTCTATTCGCACCTCCCTTTGGTCAAACAGTCAAACTATTATCTACACTACCATTTCTTTCTGTTTGCACCCCTGACCCAATAATAAATGGGTACTATCTGCACCTTTCTGTTTTTACTATTCGCACCTATTTTACATCCTGACCCATTTTGCTGTTTTCACCTCCGTTTACTGTTTGCACAGCTGCTTTTGCTAAACGTATTTCTTTCATTTTTAAGCCAAAAATGCATTATTTTTAGTCTTTTGTGAGTATAAATTCTAAGTTTTTTTGTTTTATTTATTCTATCATTTTTATTTTATTTATGTTTTGCTAGTTAACATGTTGTTATGAATATTCGAAATAGAAACTAATAAAATTAAATCTAACAATAATAATAATGTTAATAATATTAATTTAAAAATAAAATTTATAATAAATATTTTACATGTTTTTCCAACTTAAATGTTATAAAACCTTTAGTGGTTATAATTATGAAAGAAAATTTAATAACAGTCACTTTAGATGCACTTCTAATTTTACTATTACGAAAACTAAAATAACCACTTTAGATGCACTTCTAATTTGCTTTCTTTTTATAAAATATTGGTTATTATCATGTTATTTAAATTATTTAAAACAAATAATTATCATTTTGGATGCACTTCTGATTAAATATTATTGCGTCATGTAAATTATTTAAGAAAGATGTAATAATGGTCACTTTAGATGCACTTTTAATTTGACTATTAAGAAAACTAAAATAACCATTTTAGATGCACTTCTAATTTGATTTATTTTTATAAAATCATGGTTATTATAATTATTATCACGTCATTTAAAAACAAATAATTGTGTCTTTGGATGCACTTCTTATTTGACGGTCATGCTAAATAATTATCCTAACTATTTTGGATGCACTTTTAATTTGGTTGTGGTAATAATATTTTAAAATAAACCCAAAAATAAAAAATTAATTACTAAAATAAAAACCTAATAAACAAACCATTATCAAGAACTACGTATACTCTAATTCTCCATTACACATGGAGATACGTAGGAGTATGAACTTACTCTTGTCGAGCCCTCGAAAAATAAAAATAAAATAAGTCATTAAAAATTAAAATATTAATAATATTTTATAAAAAGAAATTTTTCAATAATAATTTTCTCATTAAAATGTTAAAAGAAAAAATAAAATAAAAAGTATTTGTTATATTTCAACTATTTTAAAGGTGAAATAAATATTTTTAAAGTTATCTAGTTTTGCACATTTAATTAGAGGCAACCGTCCTTAAGACGGACATTGTAGGGTGTTAATACATTCCATACGCGTAATAGACTCCCAAACCCAAAATTTGGTTTCGTATACCACCTCTCTTAAAAGGTTTTTTCAATGTTTTCCTAAATAAATATTGGTGGCGACTACTCTTATTTTCATAAACTAATTTTTCGCCGTGCCGTCGAGACCCCACGTGTCGACAGGGATATTGGTGGTAATTAAGTTTATATTATATTATATATTATATTTATACTATTAATAAAAAAAATTTCCTCTTATGATGTCAACTTTTCAAAATATCTATTCTACCCTTTTTGAAAAACTAAAAAGAAAAAATTATTTTGTTAAAAGAAATATTCGAACCGATAATCTCTCTCCCCCATATATGGATTTTGCCACTAGATTAAACTTTATAATTTTAAGCAAAAAACTACTTTAAAATATTTGCAACGATTTTTTTTACTAATTTCATTTAACACTTATGAAAATTTCATAAAACACTTACTCAATATTAAAATACAAATATAACCTTATTTATTTAGTTAAAAAAAAATTATTCTACAGACAACCTCATTTGAAAAAGGAAAAATTTTTCCTTCTCTAAACGAGGCTAGTTGCAGAAGGAAAAAAATTTTATTTTCCAAATAGCCTCGTCATGAAGAATTTTTTTTCCCTTTTTATATGTTATATTTAAAAATTTTTATATTTTATAATATAAAATTTTAATAAATTTAAAAAACTATATTATAAATAAATTATATCATTAAAATTTAAAAGTTTAAGAATATAATATAAATATTATAAAAAAATTATAATTAAAATAAAATTTTAAAATATAAAATTTATAAAATATAAAAGTTCATTACGAACTCCATAATAAAATTTTCTATTTTATAATATAAAATTTTAAAAATTTATTTTATAAAAAAAATATATTATTTAAATATAAAATTTTAAAATATAATATAAATATTATAAATAAATTTTGTAAAATTTATAAAATATAAAATTTTATTAAGGAGAACCTTCTCCTAATAAACGTTTATATTTTATAAATTTTATATTTTATAATATAAAACTTAAAAAATCTATTATAAATAATTATATTATTAAAATATAAAACTTTTAAAATATAATATAAATATTATAAATAAATTTTTAATTAAAATAAAATTTTAAAATATAAAATTTATAAATTTTTCCTTCTAATAATGAGGCTATCCGGAGAAGAAATTTTGTTTCCTTCTTCAAATGTGGTTGCCTGAAGAAGGAAAAAAAATTTCTTTTCTAGAAAGTTTGTTTTATAAAACACGTTATTTTATTTTGAGAGGTAAGTGGATAAAGTTAATTTATTATGGTAGGTGTTGGGAGAGAGAAGTCAAAATTAAGGGGTAGCTAAGGGAGGGAGAGTAAAGTGAGAATTAAGGTTAAAAAGGTATTTTTGAGTTATTCAAAAAATATTTAGGTAGGTAATTGTTAAATAAAAATAGGATAAATGTGAAATGAAAATCCTTTGTTGTGATGTATTTGTTTTTAAAAATAAATTTTTTGTTATTGAATTTTTGGAAACTTCTTGAGCCTTAACATGCCCATAAAACCATTAACTAACATTAACATAGAAAATTCTGTTAGCACCCTCTCATTGACTATTCGCACTCCCTCATTAAGCTAAAATGTGTTTTGAGTTTTTCTAGAAAATTCTAAACATTGAAGGGGTATGAATGGAAAATGAGAGATGCTAAAAGAAATTGTTCACTAACACATATAGGCATTTTTGCTTATAAAAAGCATATATATTAGCATTTTTTTTTTATTTTTTAGAATTTTGTGTTTCCTTTATCATTCTCAATTTTCAACTCCTTCTACATATCCAACTCAATGTTGTTTAAATCCTTAAAAATACATAACAATTAACGAAATAATTACTTATTTAACTAAGATTGACTAACTGATTAATCATTGCAATATTCAACTACAACAACAAAACAAACATAAAATCCTCAACCATAAATAGGTAACTTTGTTATCGACATAAATGTCATCATTGATCTATTTATGCAATCAACTTCATCATCAATTAAATCCTCAGCCATCTCCAACACTGAAAAACAAAATTTAACACAACATAAATCAACATTTAATAAATCGAACTTAAATTACCTTGAACTGTACAAAAAAAACTTAAATGGAACGAACCTAATGAAGTAACTTTTCCAACATTTCTCAGATTTGAAAATAGGTAACTTTAATAAAAAAATAGTATCTTTACTAAACAGAACGAACCTAATAATGCATGCAAATTGAAGAAGACCTTGCAGAAGAAAGCACAAAGAAGGAGCTCGAAGAACAAAGCAGCTAACAACGTGGATGAATAAAGTCCGAACAAATTATCTCCACCAACAAAGCACAAATGACCGAGGTCAATAAACAACCTACAAATAACAAATTAGTTTTCACAAATCAACAATTTTGATCTCCTCTTGAATTGTACACTGTGACACTCTTGGATTCCGCTTTCAAACATTTTGACACCTATTAGTGCGACGTTATTTCTTGGTCTTGCAAAAAGGATATCATTATAATTTAACAATTGCAATATAACTGTTTTTTTATTAAGTTTTAAATGTAAAATTATATTTCATTTTGTTTTTTAAAAAAGGGTAAAAGATTGTGTTAACCCGTTCTCCCTCTCTCACCACTACTCCCATTCTCTGGCGTATGTCACTGCTAACGGGCATTTCTAACTTGGCACTACTTTTTTTTCCTCTTTCCCCTTCTCTCCTCTTCTTTGCTCTTTGTTCTCCTTCCCTCTACCATAAAATGTTACTTTTCGCATCTCCTTTTCATTCATTCTTGTAGCGCACCATGAGAGAGGGCTCGAATATTAGTATTCTTTATGATGGGATGTCTCTCGCATGATTTGCCACCAGAATTTGGATTTGACAACACTTATGCTCAGCTTATATAGGTTTATAAGCTCTCTCTTTACATAGCTGTCAATTTCATATAGGATTCCATCCATGAATGCTGCTTACATGTATATATGTCAATGCTCTGAAAGCATATGGGTTATATATATATGTATATATATATGACGTAGGCGTGGAAAAATAAGAGCAACCAAAATATTTAATGGTTTTCAGAGCGTATGGTACTATTTTATTCCCATTTGTAAAATGATCGAACGAGAGAGGGGATCGAGAGGGAAAGGGAGAAAATGATGTCTTCATCTCAAACTGAATTTGGCATTGATGCAAGTTCTTGATTAGGACAACTCCCCTATTTTTTATTTTTATTTAATCTAAGGTCTCTTATTCTCATTCCACGCATTATATTGGCAGCAGAAGTTCATCATTTTGTTGGAGTTGGAATTTGGAAAGTCAAAAGCACGCTAATTATAGACTCATAGACTTTTTTCCCCCCCTCAGCATGAAGTTTATACTAATATTAATATTGGTATAAGATACACCTTACATGCAGTAATATATTCAATAGCAACGTTGATTGACTATAGTATTGACCCGCCAATACATATTCATTTTATCATTCATTACCTCCCTGACCACCAATCATGAATTTTGGCATTTTGCCTACACAGAAAGCCCCGTGTTAGAACTATACACCTGTTTTGGTTCCATGCACCCACCTGTGTGTTCTTCTTTGCACATACAGTTAGAAGGTCATTGCATCATTTCCTATGTAGTTCCCGCAACAATTGCCACTTTGATGTAAATTGTTTGTTGAGCTACTTGTTAATGTTGCTAGCGATTCCTTCCCATCGCCAAAGGCCTGTTCGGAACCAGACAACTCTCTATGACTTTTATGAATATCGCCGTGGGTCCGGAATGAAATTTTAGTTAGTTATGTTACGAGTCTGCTTCCAACCATTTCCATTTCTCACAACAAAACGAACAGTTTATGACTAATACCCATTTATATGCTACTTTTAAATCCCACACCACATTAAATATTTGTCAATATTTTGTTGATTTTACCCGATTGGAATATGATTGTTTTTAGGGGTATTCAAAATCATTTATACCGGATTTAAAACTGAAATCTGAATAAAAAAAGTTGAAAACTATAAAAAAAATCAATTTAATTTGGAATGATTTGATTTTTCGTAATTTTCAAGTTATGTGATTTGGTTCAGCTTGCCATTTGATATATTGAAATTACATCAAATTATTTATCCTTAGTTTTTTAATTTTTTTTATAAACCATAAATATTATTGTTGAATGGAATATTAAGAAAAAATACAAAAAGTGTCTGTCTAAAAACATATAAAGTAAATAGAGAAAATGACATAAAATTTTAAACATAGCATATAGGGTTCATAACCAATTTAGTATAGAATGTTGTTGACAGCTTTGTCGCATTATGTTTGTTGCATTGCTTGAATTATGTCAACAACCTCAAATAATTGATCTTTGAAGATTTTAACATTTTTAGTTTTTCAAATGTCAAAGTCGTGTGAACCAAACAAAGGGTCATGCTCACCTAATTGCTAGAGGGCCACTAATTAAGAGCAAGAACTGGTAGCAATGATCACAAAAGTCATTAAGGATAGTCGTGAAAATTCCCCCACTAAGTACATAACTGCATCCAAACTTGAGTCGTCAATACACAAGTAAAAAACACACACTTGGTAGCATCATCTTAAAGTATTCCTCTCTAACGAAGATTCTTCCTTGTTGGCGTCGTGGCTACTTCTAGTTTCCAGACCAAAACTTGAACCTTAAAAGGGAACTCCTTTCGTTTATATCAGTTTGAAAGTTTCATCTTTAGGTTAGGACCATATAAAGTCAGAATCTTGTAACCCAATCGTACGGAGTTCACACACGAACAATTTGCATTTCAAATCCACCTTCTAAGGACCACTAAGTCAATTGCACATCCTTCAATTTATGACCTAACTCCTCTAACATCTCCCCCTCTCAAGCAAATAATTGTCTTCTTCTGTTCCACTTCTATCGTGAGCCATCCCTCTCCCTTATCTCCTTCATTGTGACACTCTAGTCCACTATTAGATCAAATAACTTAGGAAATTCTCTACTAAGACTCTGACCTTGTGACCATATATCTCTCCAAAACATAACCTCACTAATGTCCCCTAGCTAATGTCTAATGTTTTGAGTCCACTATCCTTTTTACCCCGTGTCCATCTCTTTTTGTGGAATGTAAATCTAACCAAAGCACTTGCTGCCTAGTTTGTACCTCCTATTAACTATCTTGATTTTGATACCTTGATTTCAAGATTCGAACCTACAACAATATCATTCTCAGCACATCATCTCCACATCCATTTGCCTAGCAAAGTAGTATTAAACTTCTGCAATTTCATCAACCTTAAACAAGCCCCTCATCTTTTGGCATACACATTTTATCCCAAGACACCTAATGTACCTTTCTCCTCTCCTCCTTTCCTTCCCATAAGAACTGTTTAAAAAGAGTTTAAAATTTAGAAAGAGTACCTTTTGAAGCCTTAAAGAACGAAAGTTAATAAATTGGTAAGATAGACAACACAAACCTAATGAGCATGATTAAGAGAGGGATTTATTTTCCCAGCAAATAAGCGTTTGTAAACAAAACTCATCACCAAAGATGACCACATCTCACATAAAGATAAATTATCGCCAATTAACAAACCCAAATATTTAAAAGGAACATCCTGCACCTTGTAGTTTAACAACATCGACACTCTATCAATTGTTTTAAAAAATTCACATGAAAGCATATACAATTATTCATTAGTTTCAAGTTTCTATGATTTGGATTGAATTAGTTTTTTTTAATTAATATGTATTAGTGATGAAATAATATTTTAATAAGATTATTTAATTTAATTTCATTAGATATTATTTGACAACAAGTAATATGATATTATGTTTAAATGGATTGATTATTTATTTGTATTTTAAATTTAATAGTGATTACTTTTATATGATTTTGTTGGAACAAGTAAACTTTTATACAACTTTCAAAATAATTTTTTAATATACTTTTAAATTTAATACTAAAAGTTTTAAACTGTAAAATCAAATCACAAAAGATTAATTTGGTTCAATTCAAATTTTATAATTATTCTAAACAGAATTAAACTCACAACACTTATCATTATGATTTGGTTGGAATTAATTTTAGATAAAAAATAGCATCAAACCGCTGAATGCCTCTTTAATACCTCCATAACCTATTATTAATATTTCCACACCACACGTCACAATGTATTCAAAGGTGAAAATCCTACACCTTGCATCTAAGTGTTTTTTTAAAAGTATTTTACTGTGCTTTGCTAGGTTAAGCCGACACTACGTGTGTTGTATGCTTAAAGTTAATAATATTTCTGATGGCTTATAAAAAAGAAAGAAGTGAAATGATGGTTTGTAATTTTTTAATGAGTCTTGCTTATTTTTTAAAGACTTGTTAACTATATAATTAACATTTAATTTGATTCTTGAGTTTAATATTTCTTATGTTGCATCTAATTATTTACTGTCAATATATATTTAATATTATTAAAAAAATTTACTACTTATTATATCGAATGACAGGCTTAGTATATTATATGATTTTGATTTATTAACTTTATTTATTATTATTTTAAAAATTAAATAAATAAAAAATTATGATTACATAAAGTATAAAAATCTTTTACACTAATTATATATATTAATTAAACTCATATTATATATATATATATGCTCAAAGTTTGAAACCAGCAGGACTGTCGGAGTACAAAAGAGGAGTTTCTTATTTAACAATGTGCCTCAGTAGGACTTCCCTAATCAATAGCATCACGGAGTAAAAGTGGAATTTAAGGATGATATGTATTATTTGAGCATGGATAAACTAAAGATTTATTAACTCCACATTTTGTCATTCTATTTATTTTAATAATTTCAAAATTTTTGTTTTTATTTAACATTAAAAAATAAAACCTTAATTTTTACAATTTGTCCGCTATAAATTTTCCCATCATTGACTGCTATATATAAAATATAAACTATAATCGATTATTTATTTATAATAATTAGTTTTGGTTATATTTAATCAATTATTTATTTTAGATAATCGACTACTTACTTTATAATAGTTGATTATTTGTTTCATTAATTTATTCACAAAAAAAAATAAAATTTCATTAATTTGTTATAACAGTATGTTTGAGAAATTTTTAGATGAACAAACATTACAAATTTTAAAAATTGAAAACTTGATTTTCCAAATTTAAAATGAGGTGGCAAAATTTTCAAAATTGCTAGAATATAGGTACAATAGAGATAGAAGAAATATATCAACTAGGATATGTTTGGGGACTTTTATTTTGAGTGTGAGAAAAAATGAATCATGACTATTTGATCAAATATAATAACGAAATATTTTTTTTATAAATAATAATAATAATATGGTAATTAAATAAGTTAATTATACGTACGTGTATATATATATGATTAGACATTTTAATTTTATGAGTGTTTTTATGCATTTTAAACAGTAATAAATAATTTTTAAATATACTTGTGTTGGGGAACTTTATGTGGAGGAATGAGTTTGTTATACACAATATGTTTCTTATATAGGAAATTATATTTTAGTATTAAAATATATATTTTTCATCAGCCACCATAAAGCTTAGTTAAGTCATGTTAATGAAATGTAAAAGTTTAGCATCTTCAAAATTTCTTGTAATTTCCTATTGTTTAAATAACTTTGTAGATAAGTTTTTAAGAGTGACATAACATTGTAAGAATTTACTTTTTTTAAGAAAATTACTTAACAAAATTTCATTAGAGATAAGTGGTTTTATATTTCTCTTTTTTAACAACAATCCTAATTAGATACCCAATTTAAAGCTTAGTCACCTTATTGCCTCGTTATTGTTAATTAAGTTAAGAAAGGTTTGTTACACACATGCATACACTCACATATTTATATAATGTATTATTATATTTTTACTCCACTTATTTTATAGTTTGAAACCACTACTTTTGATATTTTTGTGATTGTCAAATTTTATATTTTATTAGTTTTTCAAAGTTCCATTTCCTTTTACTTCGTTAAATATTTATATTCTATCTTTCAGCTAGATTTGTTTTTTAACTAGTTGTACTTTATTTTAATATTTATGTCTTTTTTTCATATGATAATAATAATAATTTTATTTTTAAAATAAATTCACCCATATGTAATTATGAGTGTTTGGTTTGCCATTTGATGGTGGTAACTGAATTGATTTCAGCTTCGTTTATATAGCATAAATCTAGAAGATTTTTTAGGAGTTATTATTTTTTTCAAAAAAGCTACTCCAAGTAGTTTTTTTTTTTTTTAAAAATATTTTATTTTCAACCACTAATTGATTTTACTTTTACATGTTTACCCTTCTTTAATAAATTCATGGTCCCCACTAATTCTCTCTCATAATATTATACAACACTCTTTACTTCGTTTTTCTCTCCTTCGTTAATGTAATTATAATAATTTATAATATAAATATATAATTATAGAAAATTATAATTTAAAATTTATATATTTAAATTATATAAATTATACTTTAAATATTATTTATAATAATTTATGTTTTAAATATATAATTACATGAAT
Organism: Psophocarpus tetragonolobus; assembly: GCA_037954015.1. NCBI lineage: Eukaryota > Viridiplantae > Streptophyta > Magnoliopsida > Fabales > Fabaceae > Psophocarpus > Psophocarpus tetragonolobus. The sequence goes on from CM075694.1 coordinate 44,858,964, forward strand.
TTATAATTTAAATATGTTATTGTAGGAATTTATAATTTAAATATATAATTATAATAATTTATAATTTAAATATATAATTAATTTATATTATTAAAATATATTATAATTATGTTAAATATCTCATTGTTTATCTAATGACTAATAATGCCTTTATTTATCATTTTATAACTTTCAGTTAGTTTAATTTAACATTTATCATTAGTATTTTAGTTTTCAACTGACTTTTAATTTACACCTAATTTTTTAGCTTTGAGTTAGCTAATGTTGTCAAATACACTCTATGTTGTTAAGCAGCCATATAATTGAGTTGACAATTAATTAGTTTCTAATGACATTAGTTAATATATATTTATTAATTGGATTTTTATTAAGCAATAATGGCCTTTCAATCCTAACTCAGCCATGTGAACGGTTGGCTGATATATGCATGCTACTATGAACTAGTACGCGTTATGCAGTTCCATTTTTATTCTATATAGTAGTTAAGAATGGAATTACGCCCACTGAAAATCTGCCGAGCAAAACAAGGAGCTCAGCCATAAAACCAATTCATCATTGAACAAATCCAGCAGTACGTTGCATTTTATAAATTTGCGTGTTCACACGATAAGTCCAATTCAATCGTGTGTATATTATACACGCATGCATTTGCATCAACGTATTTTTCAACGGATAAATAAATAAATATATATATATATATATATATTAAAATAAGAGAGTTAATTAATTTTACCCACTAAATCAAAATATACAGTTTATATTAATATAATTCATTTAAAAATATCACGTATTTTTTTTTTGTACTATTATCGTCACCATATGGTAATAACATCAACAATAATAATACAATGAAGTAGGTGGTGATAACAATATAATACAATAAGAAAAACACATAATATTTTTAAATAAATTATTTTAATATTAATCCTTTATTTAAATTTAAATAAGTACAAAATACTAGTATTATTTTTTCGTATGAGCATAATTCTCATGTGACATATCTTGTCTGTATATATAAGCAAAAGAATTATAAAGTACATGAGAAGAAGAGAGATACTGGATTTAAATTTTTCCATCCACAAAAAATAACATATTAATTACTATTATTTATTTATAATATATATAAAAGATCCATTACAGCTCTGAAATATAGCAGAAAGAAACTGACGAGAGAGTAAAAAAAAATAAAATTTATATTAAACAGAAAATCAATCTTGATATTTTAAATTTTTCTTATAACAATAACTACTGAGACGGGACACGTGGGAGTAGGTGAAATTTAGACGGCAACTAGAAGGACGACGCATACAGAGGCAGCAAGTTGGTTTATGGTGTACAGAGTAACAGTTTGAAGATAGGGGGACTGCTATGTGTACATGTGAATCATCTATTGTTTGAATAAAACAATTTATTATCTATGTTTGCTTGGTACAAGTGTATCAGTTGGACAAAATGCATGCATGTAGCAACCCCCCAAACCACACCAACTTGTTTCTGTTTTCTTCTCAACTTGGAAGAATTGTATTGCACATGCTCATACTTGTGACAATTATTTTCCTCTTTCTTACTGTGGAAAAACACAAGAGATCATCAATGAATCAACTAGTTTAATTCTACTTTTAACCTTATTTTTTTATTTTATTTCTGTTTTACTTTTTATTTCTATATTTTTATATTATTATTTTTACATTTTTATATATTATTTTTTTAAAAGAAGAATAAATTCAATGCAATTCATATTCATCTAAAATATAATAGTGTATTATTGCTTATTACTATTATATTTTTTATTTAGGTATTACGTTGAATTTAAATAACAATATTGGCGACACATAAATTGAAACTATTTTATCGTTTACCATTATATCTCGTCACACTATTATATTTTACCTTTTATTTGTCATTAAAGCTAATAACAATATTATAAAAAACAAATAATAATATAAAAAAAATAAAATAAAGAAGATGTTGCTATTAATATAATAAATATGTGTACATTGAATATTCATTTAAAAAAAATAATATAAACAATGCAAAAGTAGTAATACAAATACATCACTTATTATCTTCACTATCTTTAACTATTTTCACTCTCTCACATAATAAATATATTGAAAGTTACATTGAAAATTGAATTTTAATAATTGTTAACATGTGTCTTCGGGCACACGTTATAAAACCTATTTTCTTATTACCTTTCTCTTTATCTATCAATATATATCATGTATATTTTTTTTTATATCATCTCTCCAAAAACATGAGATAGATACAATTATCTAGAGGTGTTTACTATTCACAAGTTGGTTCAATTGGAGAAAATAAAAACGAACCAAATAAATTTAATTGATTTGTGTTGATTCAGTTTTTTGAAAATTTTTTTCCTGACCCAAACCAATGATAGTCAGGTTGATTAGGTTCAGTCTTAGAGAAAATTGATCAACAAATTAAAAAGCAATTTTTTTCACTAATTCATAAAAAAAAATTTATACCTGAAATTAGTCAAATCTATTAATCTACTAAATTCATAATTTTATAACAAAATATCGATAAATTAGTCAAATTAAGCTATTTAAATAACACAATGCAACACAAACAACAAATTTTATAATTTTAAAATATAAAATAAATTTACTAACTTAAAAATATAAAATAAGGACGGGTCTGAATTTTGAAATACAAAATTCTAAACAAGTTACTAAATTTACTAACTTAAATATATACTTAAAAATATAAAATATATAATAAATTTTGTTCGAGTTGGATCAAGATGTTGAAATACAAAATTGTAAACCGAACAATACATTATATCTAGATCGAGTTAATATCTTATCAAGTAAAAAAATAAAATCAAATTAACTAATTTGTTTCGATTTAACATGTGGTTACACTGACCAAACTTATGAACATCCTTACAATTATCATTACTAATTATTGTTACTCCTCCCCTGTTTTTTTTTTTCAGTTGTTAGTTCGTTATAGACGGATGAACGCTGGCTAAGGTCTAAGGAAAGTGGTACCGTGTATCTAGTCACCATCACTTATACATCATGGCTACAAAAATACTTAGCCACAAGTTTATATTTTATTTTTGCAATATCTTTTTATGAACAATCGTGGTTTAGGAATAGTACTATATATATATATATATATATATATATATATATATTCATATTCTGATAGTACACCGTTTTTTTCCCTTTATTTGTATGTAACGTCTAGTCATCATTTGATGCATATATAAACTCCATTTTGTCTTCATACTCTTTTCCGTTAATTTTCTGGTTTATCTTTGTTAACTCCTTTTCAAGTGTTTTAATAATTTGAAATATCAAGGATTATGCTCCAATACGCCTATGTGAAAGGTGAGAATTATCATATAAAGATTATAATTATTCATGAGTAAGAATTTTGGATGAAATTCGTTTCAACCTATAACAAAGGATTTTAAAATCGATCGATATGTAAACATTGTAAAAGCAAATGATTTCGCTTCCTCAATCAAGATAAGATAATTTGCATGCATATGCTTCTAATTATGATTATGATTCTGGATCATAATTGTTAAGTACACATATTTTATAAGTGAGTTTAAGAGTCTTGTTCTTTCCTTTAATATGAAATTCTTAAAATACTAAATTTATGGATATTTTCACTTATATTTTTCTCATCCAAATTTTCTGTCACACTTCTTTTAACATCTCATTCATTCATTTACATGTGCACTTAATTACTAATATATTAATACGTAAATATAAGAAGACATAGTTAAAGTAATGAAGGTACTTTTTTAAAAAAAACAATATAGTAAGAAAAAAAGAAAAGGATAACTAAATCAGGGACAGATTGAATTTAAGGGATGAAATCACATAAACGTGGTTTGCATTTGAATTTCATTCTAATTTGTTGTGCATGAGGTTTGAGACGAATTCAATAATATAGATGTTTTTGCAAAATGAATTTCGGAAAAGGAAAGGTATGGATTTTTTTGCAAATTTAAAATTTCCAAATTTATGATTACAAAACAAATCTAAACATGCTACTAGCTACAAAAAGGAGGTTTCGCAATATGGAATTTGAGAATTCATTTTAATGCTTGAAACGCATCCTAAAATAATTAATGATAACATCAAAACACTAAATAATTAGATTAGGGGTGAAGTATGATATCATAGTTAGCACTTTTCCAAGAGATATCTACGTGACATCGATCATGAATTTACATATAAGATTTATCCTCATTGCCTTTCATATAAAGCCGAATTCTTATCCTTTGATCCATAGATATGAAAAGGAATTGTTCTTGAGTTTAAACAAATTCGATGATGGCTGAATTAATAATAGGTATACTTTGATCATAGCCGGTGAAAGGACATGATGAATGAGCAAAGGGCATTAATTAGGGAAAAAGAAGTTGGCAATCGGTCCAATTTTGTCTTTTGCTTAATTAAGTCGTTGTTAGAGTTTGACGGAACGTATCTTCATTTTTGAGCGCACATCTAGAAGAGCTATTGGGCTTCTTCTTCTTGGTTATGTTTTATTTTTGCCCATTTCTTTTGAGTTAAACAAGACTGAGGAGGCTTTTGCCATTATTTATTGCAAAAAGCTTGAAGAAGGATGAAGTTGGATAAGAGATAGAAACATAATCCTCACTTTTCCTTCCTCATTGCCTCGGCCCCTTTATCTTTGCTTTGGTTTATCACCATATCTCTCCATTTGTTTTTAAACTACTTTCCAACTGAAACAGTTGGACATGTGACGGAAAGAGACATTTCTTACTAAGCTCCAGGTCGGCATGATGGACTCACAATCAAACATACCAATTAAAGAGAAAAGTGAGATATGTCGATAACTAATTTCTATACTTTCTATCGAATACATATTTTATATATTTTTTAAAATATTTATTCTATTTTTATATTTATTTCAAAATTAAAAAATAAATTATTTTATTATATAGGATGGATTGAACCCACAATCTTTCATTTCTCAAATTTAAACTTTATCACTAAACCAATCTTATAACTTTAAACAAAAAATTACTTTAAAATATTGATATTTATCATACATAATTGTCCAACTATATCTATAATCTATATTATATTATATTATATTATATACTATATATTATATAATGAAAATATGACATTTTGGTGTCAATATTTTATAACTATTTTACCTTCTAAATATTCTATGATTATTTTTACTCTTGCAAATATAACTTCTTCCTATTAATATATGCACATTTTCACAATTTATACCTTATCACAAATCAATCTTTCTTAAACATGATTAATATATGTATACATTTCATGATAAATATTTTCGATAAACATGCAAATACACAAGTGCGACAATATTTGAGTTATATTCAAACTCTCTCCTCTATTTTTTCATATTCATTGCATATTTGATATATCAATTGATGATTTGATATATTTTTATTATGTTATCATAAATAAAAAATATAAAAATTAAAAAAATATATTTCAAAACATATCATATAATAATTTATATTTTAAAATATAAAAAGTTATAAAAGATATTAAATTAAAACCGTAAAATTATTATAATATATTAAAATAGAAATGTGAATACACAAATGTAACAACGTATGTGTTTTCGCTACTAACAAGAAAGGAAACATCAAATAAATAAAATATTATATAATAGGAACTTCATATTTTAATTAAAAATGTGTACTGAATATTTTTTTTAGTGTTATCTAATCATGCATAAATTAATTTTCATATATTATAAGATTAATTAACTTTAATTATTGCATGTAAATAATTTTAATTAATTATATACATATAACACTAGTGCATTAGAATTTAACTCTTAAAATATATGTCAATTAATTTTGTAATATTTAATAAATTTTAACTAAAAATATTATGTGCGATATAAGCGTGTTAGAAAGTATACTACTGGTTAAGTCAAATATCTCTATCATTACTAAACCAAGTTTTGATTTTGTGGGCTAATGTTTAATTCTTGATATATATTATCCGTAAACATGCGTCAGCTGGTGGTGTTCTTCCGGATTGTAGTGAAAATGTTGACTCTGTGCCATTTAGCTACTTATAGGTGTTTCTATTCCTTGCAAGAGAGGTTTTACATTGCATTTGGAAAGTGAATTTTACAACTTAAAAAAATTAAAATATATTAAACTGAATTACTTTTAATTTACATTATTTTATTTAGATAAAAGAATTTAACTATTATATTAAATTTAATTTTTTTGTCTAAATAAAGTATTTTAGTTTTCCTCAAATAAAAAAATTTATTTTAATATATTAAAAATTATTTAATAATTAAAATATATCTTTTGATATATTTTTTGACCAAGTTTCATAGATGTTTTTTGAAATATTTACCATTTTTTATAGGCAGGAAAAATAATTACTTTGTTATTTTAGCTACCTGAAAACTGAAAAGCTACTAAAATGAGAGTTCAAATCATTTTGACAACAAAAAACTGAGTTTTATTTAAGAGTTACTAGTTTTTTTTTTTAAAAAAAAAAATTACTTCAAGTAACTTTTTCAAAAAACTATTTCAAGTAAATTTTTCAAAAGATATTTTATTTGAATTTGGATTCTCTCCTGCACTTTCTGTCTCCAAACCTCTCAACACTTGATCAAATTTCACAATTTTGAAACAAACACCTATTAAAAAAAATAAATTAATAGCTTAGGATTTAATCGACCATCCAAAGGTTGAAATAGTGCAGTAGAAGGTTGGAGAGAGAAACTACAGCAGAGAATTCAAATTTATCCTATTTTCAACTATTAGTTAATTTTATTTTTTTACATTCATTAATAAATATATTGTCCCCACTAATTCTCTCTCTTCATATGATGCAATTTATCTTTCTCTTTTATTTTTATCTCCTTCATTAATGTAATCATATTAATTTATAATTTAAATATATAATTATAGAAAATTATAATTTAAAATTATACATTTAATTATAAAAAATATAATTTAAATATATAATTATAGTAATTTATAATTTATATATGTAATTGCATAAATTTATAATTTAGATATATAATTATAATTTAAATATATAATTATAGAAATCTATAATTTAAATAAATAATTTATAATTTAAATGCGTGATTAATTTATATTATTAAAATATATTATAATAATTTTAATTACCTTATTATTGATCTAATTATTAATAATGTCTTTATTCGTTATTTTATAATTTTCAACTAATTAATTAATTAATCCTTATTTATTATACTTTTAGTTAATTTTTTAACTTTCAAGTAATTTTTAACTATTAACTAACTTTTCAATTTTTACCTAATTTTACAAAATACTAATGTTGCTTAAGCATTGCTAAAAAAAAAGTACATAGACTTTTATAAATAAAATCTATCCACACAAAAGCCACTCAGCTACGACTATCCCCTACACATATCTTTTATTTTACCAACATTTTTTCACCACGGTTGTATCTTAGTCTATCCGGACCATATTACAAAATTAACATAAACAAAGATGCAATTTGTAACATAGTATTTCTATCTAAAGGCATATTACTTAACTTGTTCAGACAATTAAATGGATAGGCACCCGACACATAAAATGAGGCATTAAAGCCTTTAATATTTGCCTTCAATCACACCCATCAATTAAAGTTGATAGCATCAATAATCTTTGTAAGATCAAGATTGCCATTGTCAAAGATTATGTTGTTTCTATGCATCCAAATATTTCATATTGTTTTATCCAAATAAAGCAATACTTCGGTTGATGTCATCCAAATTTATTTCGACGTATATTCACAAGGGTTATTTTCGTGATTTTGGCCGAGATTATTTTTGGATCGATGTCAAACAAAAAAAGTCCCCTATATAACAGTGGTAGACTCACTTGAGGTTGGTGGAAATCTTCTCCCATAATCATTATAAAAAAACACTTTAATAATGGTAAAAAGTAACTATCAACTGAAAAATTGTTTTTACCTAAATTTGGAAGAATTCAAAACCTCTCTTGTATTGGGCAACGAAAGCTTTTGAAATAACATGTGAATATCTGTAAAAGGTACTCCAACATCTAAATAAGTGTTGGGATCAAAGTGAGAGAGTGTGAGGTTAGCATAATCTACCTAGGAGAGGGACTAAACTCTCTTTTTATGAAGGTCACCCTGTGGATTTGTCCCTGGTTACCTTTTTTAGGGAATTGGTCTTTTTGTGTTAGCTTGTATCGAGGTGAAAGGTGTTTTGAGGACATTATGCGTGCTGAGGACTGAGGTGGTAGTCTCGATTTTGTGGGTGTTGAGATGACTGAGGGTACACATGCTCGTAGCCTTCAAAGTCGACCAAGTAGCAGGAGTTACGAAGAGGCTAAATAGTGTGAGGAGGGGTTTAGTGAGAGTGGGATATGGGGAACACATGGGTTGCGATGTGGTTGGTGAGTGGGGTTTCTTTTGAGGTGACTGTTTGGGTTTTGATGTGATAGTTGAGGTTTGTGTGCACAAAAAGTTATAAGTAATGTCTTTTGGTTTTTTTTTTATGTTTGAGTTGGGTTTTCATTCTCAACGGTTGGTCTCCATGAAGTTTGTGGGCGTTCCTTGTAGGTTTATTCTGGTGCAAATGATTTTCTTGCCTCACAACAGTTCCCGGTACACCATTCGTTCTCATGTACCTTGTTTCCCTATACTTAGGATGTTTGGTTTTGGGAGAGGGGGGAGGGGGGGGGGAATCTATGAGTTTGGTTAGTGGTAGTAATGATTCTTCTGAGCGTCATTATTGCTTGATGTGGAGGGGGAGGTGCCTGACTTGAGTGGCGGTGCCTCAACGACGAAGTTGTTGGACTTTATGGGGTTATCAGATGATGAGGAGTTTGTGAACCTAATGGAAGGCCCATTTTAGGTGTTGGAGGAGAATGTTGTGGCAGACGTTGGTGGTTCCGCAAAGGCGGAGTTGCATCCGTAGTTGGTTGTGGATGTTGTGTCTTTGGCGTTGAGGGTTCTGGCGGAGCGTTGCTTCCTTTTGTGGGTGGTTCATTGAAAGTGGTTGTGTCTGGAGGGGCCTATAAACGGCATTGTGTGCTCGTTCTTGACGAGGACAGCAAGGGGAGTTAGGATGTTGAGGGGACGCTTACTATGGTGTGGAGAGCTATTGAGGAGGCAACCGGTGAAGGAATGAAGAAGGTTAACTGCTTTGGGGAGCGAAGAGGAAAGGGAAGAAGGACAAATTGTGTTCCCCTTAGGGATGACAATCATGTCTGCCCCTGCAAGTACCGCTCCATCCCTGCTTAAATATAATTAATAACTTAGCATATAATTTATTTAATAATTAATAAATTAAATATAATTAATAATTAGCATATAATTTATTTAATAAATTATAAGTAAATTTAAATATAAATTATAAAAAATAATATAATGGGGTATCTACAGGTATACCTAAAAATACTCGATGGGAATGGGGACAGAGATTAAAATTTCATACCCGTCTTCTTTATACTATCCTTATTCCCGTCCTGCACTTTCTAGGGATAGGAATGGGAAGGGCAAACTTGCCCCTGTCCTACCCCATTGCCATCCCTAGTTCCCCCCATAATAAAGGTGGGCTTTGAGTGGGTGGCTGAGGAGGTTAAGATGTTTCCCTCCATGTTTCTGTCGGCTGCTGAGCTTTGCAAACTGCGGAGCGAAGTGAATCTGTACGGGGACTTCAACTGACCTGATATTGTGCTGGCGAAGCCCTATGATGCTGATGACCGGGTGTACTTTCATGTTGCCAAGGGGGAGACGCCTTTTATGTTTGTGTGTGCCAAGCTCTTCAAACATGTTGAGGTGATCCTTCCTTTCTCCGACATTCAGTGTAGCATGCCATCGGAGCTAAATGTGGTCCTTACCCAGTTGCATCTTAGCAACTGGGATTTTATGCATGATTTTGAGATCCTATGTGAGCTTTTGAAAATAACACGTACAATAAATAAGTTTTTTTTATTGGGTGAAAGGTTCTGAGGACCCCAAGGTGGAGTGGATTTTGTTGACCAATTGCTATTTTGATACACTGTTGACATTGTTGAACACTTCTTGGAAAAGCTTTAAGTGAAACTCTTTCAGACTTTGCACAAACTCATGTTATGAGGTTTGGTGGAGGTTGTTCTTTAAGGTGGATGGGTTGAGTCCTTGATTCCCACTATACTGGCAAGAGAAGTCGTGTCGACTTAAGTCGCAATCAGAATATTCATTGCCAACAGAGGATTTGCATGACATAGTTATCATCAATGAGTTTCCACATATGATGGATATAAAGGTTGTGTTGGATTTGGATTGCGCGATAGATGTAGATAAGTCTTTGAGGAGTGAATGTCCTAGTTTGTTTTTTTTCTTTGGTGAAGTTTGTTAGGTTTTGTTTTGTGTGGTGACCCATTTTACTATGTCTCATGTAGGTATCATGAAAGGTTTCAACTTTAAGACAATGGGAGAAAACGTGTCAGAAGTCGAGAAGGAGAAGGTTGCGAAGTCATTTAAAGAGATAATGAGGAAGATGGGGGGAGGGGGGAAGTAAGAGGAAAGAGGCCCCTACCCCTCCACCTTAGCTAAAGAAGACTCAGAGATTAAAATTTCATACACGTCTTCTTTATACCTCCCGCACTTTCCAAGAATAAGGAGAGCTAAACTTGCCCGCGCCTTGTTGTCATCCCTACTCGTTAATGCTAATTCGACCATTAATTGAAATTTATTAAAAATTAAAAAATTAAGAGCGAGAATTAATGATGATGATTAAAACCCAGGTGAATTAGTGTTTTTTTATAGATTTTAGCCAATCACGGAAAGTGTGTTCAAAAGATTATGTTAGTAGTATTTCTCAATTTAAATTACATTATTAATTAAAATTTAAAACTTACACAATTTGTATTTAATTTTTTAAGAAAAATATTTGAATAATAATTATAATAATAAATGTATATGTTTATACATTTAAGAAAGATAATTTCACAAATAAAATATAAATTTATAAAACAATTAGAACTTTTATTATAATTTTCATATTTTTTAAAATAAATTAATTATATATTATTTTGAAAAGATAATAATTTTATCATTTAAATATAATTATATTATACCATATTATTATCTAGTATGCTTCAAACCTTGAATACAATGACATTTCATATTATACCATATTATATCTTATCATATTTTATTCTCTTGAATCGTAATGACATTTTATTAAGTTCAATGTTATAAACATTTATACTATTAATAAAGACAATACTCCCTTTTGATGTCTATTTTTTAAAATACTTATTCTATCTTTAGACTTATTTTAAAATTAAAAAAATAAACTAATTTATCATAAGATGGACTTGAACCCATAATCTCTTATTTTCCAAACATATACTTTACCACTAGACCTACCTTATAACTTTAAGCAAAAAATTACTTTAAAATATTGATATCCAACATACATAATTATCCAATTATATCTATAATGTATAATATATGATATTATATTATATACTATATATTATATAATGGGAACATGACCTTTTGGTGTCCACATTTTATGACTATTTTATCTTTTAAACATTTTATGACTGTTCCTACTTTCAAATACACATGTGCGACAATATTTTGAGTTCTATTCAAACTCCTCTCTTTCTATTTTTTCATATTCATTGCATATTTGACATATCCATTGATGATCTGACATGTTGTTATCATATTATCATAAACAAAAAATATAAAATTAACAAAATATATTTCAAAACATGTCATATAACAATTTATATTTCAAAATATAAAAATTTTAAAAAGATATTAAATTAAAATTCTATAATTGTTATAACATATTAAAATAGAAATGTGAATACATAGACACAACAACCCTTGTGTTTTCGCTAATATACCTATAATGATTTTAAGTATTAATTTGATATAGATTTCGTCATATATATATATATATATATATATATATATATATATATATATATATATATATATATATATATATATATATATATATATATATATAAAGTTTGTCAAAATTTATTTAAATGTATAAAATTAAAAAAAACTTTTAAGGGATAACTATGTTAAACTTAGCATTAACTTCTACCATTTTACAAAGGCAAAACATGTTAAAATATTTACAAACTTATTTTATTTTGAATTAGGATAAACTCAATAAATTTGGTGGTAAACTTGGTTGTATATTTAATTGTCAACTTTGTAAAACTTAAAAAATTATTAGTGATTTCGGGTTTGAGTAATAAATATTACTATACTTATGTTATTGTAAATGTGTGTTTTGTGAATGTGACAATCAAATAGGATCACTATTTATATTACATAGGATTACTTTAAGGATCATTTTAATAATAGGTAATAAAAAAAGTAAATATCTATTCACTATTTAGTTATATAAAAATTAATAATATTTAATTTTAAATTTTTTTTTAAGTCTTAGCATAATGTGATCTGAATCACACTTGCTACAGATGTAGTAAATCTAATTAATCCAATAAAAAAAAAGGAAAGAAATGTGGGTTTAGTTATGTAATTGTGCGAGAGAAACATAGCTTGAGGGGCAACCAGTGAAAGCCTCACATCTCGATGAACTCATGAAGGTCTCACAATGATGATAGAAACGGGTGTGATACTTTTCGAAGATATGTCACACTTTATATGTGTAAACTTCATTCGCAAGGACCCAACTTAAGGTTATGTGCTGATGTTTTGAATTGATTGCACAAGTGAATTGCATGGCAATCTTAAAAAATGCCGCTATATAAACTAACAATAAAGTAACACGATGATTGTGAAACAAAGTCTAATAATGTACACAAATAATGTTCAACCGCAAAGAAAGTTGTGCATGCAATTGAATTTGTGCAAGGGACGTTGGTAAACATAATTGGTTTGACAAGATAATAGTACAGTGACGGCTAAGAAGAAACAGAGATGTATGATGATACTATTCACCTTAATGTGCTAGTAAAAAACAAATAAGTTTACACATCTTTCAGAAGTTTATCCAAACTTATGATTTTAATTACTTTATGAATAAATATCTTTTTGTTTCATGAGTTTATCTAAATTTATGATTTTAATTACTTTAGGAATAAATATATTTTTGTTTCTTCAAATTTGAATGTAAGCTTTTTAGTCCTTAATTTTAAAAGTAATTTTTTTTAAAAAAAAACTGACAATAATAAATTCAAAGACAAAAAATGATCTAAATATTCGTATTTAATTTTAGAAGACTAAGATATTGCTCAAAATTTAAAGAATAAAAAAAATATTTTTTTCCAGTGATTGAAAAAGATATTTAAATTAGCTTTTTAAATATCCTGACTTCTTTTAAAATTAGTCATTACAACATAGATGACACTTGACCGGTGACCTCCATGACAGCTATGAGCAAACCTACATTGAGTTGAATTTAGAGTGCACCACTTCTCTTTTCTTCTTCAATTGGAGAGTTTGAAATATATATATATATATATATATATATATATATATATATATATATTATAAGTTTTTTATATACATTTTTTATAAAATATTTTGTATTGTTAATTTATCTAATTGAAAATTATAAATATATAGAGGATTTATAAAAAAATTTGACAAAGAAAAATGATTTTATTCACAAAAATCAATTAATAAATATATAAATAAATTTTGTAACTATAATAATTTTAATTTATAATTTTTATTAATTTTTATGTTACTTTGTATTAAATCAAACAACTTTAATATTCACGGTGTATTATTTTTTCCATCACACTTTTTTTTTCTATGCTACCATTTAAATAATAGTTGGGTGTTGTACCCACGTAGAAAAAGAACTCGTGAAAGGGTGCGAAAATTCCCTTAATTAGAAACACATCCCAACTAAATTTAAGTATGGAAGTTTTCTAACTCACATATTAGAATATTATATCATACCAATTTTAAAGCCAAATTCAAACAAAATTGGATTATTAAAAAAAATTGCCTAATAATGGTTTGGTGCCGAAAGGAGACTGTGACTTTTCAAGGCAAACAAGGAAATTATATTTCTAGTATATGATTTTTTTTAAAATTTATAATTTTTGTACATAAATTTTTTTAATTAGCGGGCCAAGTATACAAATAACGTTTCGTTTAATATTTTATTTCCTCCATTTATTTTCATTGTTAAGTGGTGAAATCATAAAAAAAATTAATAAAATGAGAATAATATAAGTTTTTGGTATATGAGTTTTTTCAAATTTATAATTTTGGTAAATTTAAATTTTTTTCCAATATTTCAATTCTTCTATTTATTTTATTTGTTAAATGGTAATATGTCACTCTATTTATTATTTTTTATTAATTAGAATTTTTGACAAATTTTATTAATTGTTACAAATTAAAAAAATTACTATTGATCTTATTTTTCGAACTCCCATCCCATTTCCCTTACCTATCCCCACTATCTTATTCTCATGTGTAACATCCACCCCACTCCATTTAAAGAGTTTCCCCTTTCATTATTTATAGTATCCTTTTTTTTTTTCCTGCGTAGTGTTCCTCTCCCTTCCCTTTCATTACCTTTATTTCATGTAGTGTCCCTCTCCCTTCCCTTTCATTACCTCTATTTCATAATACTTTTTAGACAATAAATAAAATTATATTTTTAATTTAAATTTTTATTTTATAATATTTTTAAAATTTTTCTTTCATAGTTTATCCATAAGGAAAATTAAAAAAATTTGTTCCATGATTTTCATTCATTAACGATATATATCTACCTTTCTTTTCAACACCCACTAGCATTAAACTGATTGGAAAATTTTAATTGAACTTAGTTTTTTCCATTAATTTTTTTAAAAAATATTAAAATATATTTAAGAAATAATTTTGACCATATTAAATAAAAATTAATAGAAAATATAACAATATAATGACATAAAAAGAAAGAATAAATTAAGTGAAATTTTTTTCGTTAATAATATAAAATAATTAAGGGAAAATTGAAAGCATAAAAAATATAAAACTTAACATGTTAAATATAGAAATATAAAAATATAAAAATGCAACATATTAAATATAGAAATATTAAAATATAAAAAAAATTAAATTATAAAAATAAAATAACATAAAAATAGGAAATAAAAAATTGAAAAAACAAAATATATAAAAATATAAATTTAAAAGAATAATATAATAGGAATACAATAAAAAGAAAGATAATAACATAAAAAAATGGGATAAAAACATTGAAAATAAAAATAACATATAAATAAAAAATAAAAAAAAGGACATGTGCCAAAATTTTCTCCATAAATAATCTATATTTCCTTATATGTATAAAGAAGAAAAATTATTATTAAATATTTAAAATGCAATTGTGTTAAATTCTGAAAGAAATATTTTTATTATTAATATTTTTTTGCCTATAGGTGTTGAACAAAATTTGTATCCCCTGAATAATACTTATGATTCTAATTATACTAATTTAATTTCATTTATGATATTATATAAAAATTCAATATTATTATATAAATATTAATAAATAAAATTTAGTATATAAAATTAAAAGATATTTTGAAATAAAATATATTAGATATTTTTATAAAAATTAAAAAATATATATAAATTATGATAAAAAAAATTTAATGTATACACAGTTATGCATAATTATTAGTGTATAAATAGTATAAAATTTTATTTAAAATATTACTTAATAAATTAAGAACACACTAGTGAATAAATAAGTTTTGAACATAAATAAATATAATATGAACTTAAGTATTAAAAACATGTGATATATCAAAAGAACTTTAATTATTGTCTAAGTTCAAATTTAATATATTATAATTAAAAATTTAAAAATCCTACATAATGAACAAAACCTAATGTCATTCAAGATTCATTAACACCTATTTAGTGGATATATAAATTTTTATACATTTGCATGAGTTATTTCTATTTTTCAGCATATTTGAAGTAAATCTATTTATAAAATTAAATATTTTTATTAAGACCAATATTTCAAATTAAACAGTTTCTCTAAAACAGTTAAAATATTAAGATATTGAATTAGATAAATAAATTTAGAGTCTCAAATATATTTATAATTTTATCTAAAATATTTATAAAATTATATGAATTTTTTTAGTATAAAAATTCGAAAATAATTTAATTATTGTTAAATTTATATTTTAGTCTTAAAATATGAAATTATATAGTTATTTGATTATTTTATAACCATTTTGTATATTAAAATTCATAATGTTATAATATTATAGTTTATAAATTTTTCATGATTTAAAATGTAAAATTAATTTAATTAGATAAAAATATTAAAATCAATATTACTTAAAATAAATTTATTTTAATGTTAAAAAAATTGTATTTTATTAATTAGCATCTTCACTAAATTTAAAATAAACAATCAAATACATATAACTTGGTTAATTAGTAATATTTAATTTCATTTAGTTAATAAATAAATTCCAACTCATGACTTTTTTTTTCTTTTATGCGTAGAGTTTAATAGCCTTATAAGTTATAACTCCAACATAATATTATTATATTATTCACTTGAGTTATCAATTTAAATTATTTATATCTATTTGAAAAGTTAATATAATTATACTTAGCTTGGGATATACATAACAAAATACAAAAACACTTCACAATGACCTGTTAATAAAAAATATAATTAATAACATTAAAATTTTTAAAATATTGCTGAATTTTAATAAGTAGTTATATTTAAATAATTATTAATTTCCAATTTTAAAATATGAAATAATAAACTTATTTAATTATTTTATAACTATGTTGTATATAAAAAAATTAATAATGTTATAATATTATAGTTTATAAATAATTTTTGAATGATTTAAAATGGAAAATTAATTTAATTAGACATGAAATATTAAAATCAATATTACTTAAAATAAGTATTGTTTAATCTTAAAAATAAAATTTATGTTTATCACTTAACACTTTAATGAGATTTAAAAAAACTATGTGTAGTAACTCAGTTAATAATATTGAATTTTTAAATTAAAATATTATTATTATGTAAAGTTTTATTATCTATTAATTTAATAAAAAACATAAAAACAATTTTGAGTAACTAAATATGTGTCTCAAAATAAATAATTACCAGACTCCGTTAATCACGTCCATACACATTAGTAGTTTTAAAATTCAATATGTTTTACTTTATTGCCGATACAAAAATTGTTCTACTGTATATTCGTTATTTGACTAATTTTCTTTTAATAAACACGTAATTTAGTGTTAAGTATAAGTAATAATGAATTTTTTATTTAAAAATTGCATCTAATTCTCTAAGGAATAAATTTATAACATAAAATAACTTTTTTGTCCTTCGAAACATCTTGAAAAAGTTGTCCATATAAAAATTTAATATAATTTTTTTTTTCTGAACTAGTAAACAACCGTATACACCCGCTTACAAAATTAATTAAGTATTTTTGTTAAAAATTATTTATAGAATTAAATTTAATATAATTTAAATTAAATGTGAAAAATAAAAATAATTGACAAACTAAAATAATATTTTCTAAAAAAATAAATTCAAGAAAATAATTCACATAAAAAATCACATAATTGAGTATTATTTAACAAAATACCTATTTATAAAAATATTTTATATGTTTTTATGTAATTTTTCATAAAGAATACTAATGGTTTTGTAGATAACAAAGTAGAAATAAATTTTTTTAAATCTTTAAAATATAATTGTATTAAGTATAAAATTTATATTTTAATTAAAACCTATATATTATATTTTTTGTCTTAGATTAAAGACCAAAAGTAATATGTCTCAACCTATACTGAATTTTATAATAATCTCACTTACAATATGTCAAATAAAAATTGCTCACATAAAAATTGCTCCCACATGAAAATCTATATATATTAGTCAAACACAATATTTAATATTACTTAATATGGTAAATAAATTAAAAAATATAATTAAGATACTATTGTTAAAGTAATTTAAATTTATTTTATATTAAATATGTTTAATGATATCATTTTTTGAAAAGTTAAAAATATTTAAATATTTTATTAAATATTGTAAAATTATTTTGTAGTATATTAAAATATATTTACAAATATTTCTTACATCTACTAAAATTATTTTGTCATAGAATAAAATATTTAATAATTAATTTTTAATATATTAAATATATAAATATAAAAATAAGTATAAAATTTATATTTTATTAATTAACATCTATATGTTATATTTTTTTTCTTGAATTAGAGATTAAAAATAATGTCTCCTAATCTATCAAATTGTATACTAACTTCACTTAGGATACATGATTTCTTTTTAAAACAAAAATTACACATAGATGGTAATATATAGATATTAATAAAACACAATTTTTCAATCTCACGAATGATAATATTACTTATACTGTAAATATAAATTAAAAAAATTAATTCAATAAAATTTTATTAAAGTAATTTAATTTTATTTTTACAGTAAATATATTTAATGAGATAATTTTTTGAAAAAAATTAAAATACTTAACATATTTTTAACAAAGTAATTTAAAATAGTTTTGTAATATATTAAAATATATTTAAAACTTCTTTTATTAATTAACATCTGTATGTTAAAAAATGTTTAATTAAAAAAATTAAATCTTTAATATGTAATTTTATTAAGTATAAAATTTATATTTTATTAATCAACATCTATATTATATGTTTTAATCTTAGATAAAAAACTAATTGTTATATCTCTCAACCTATTGAGTGGTATACTAATTGTACTTACTATGCATAATTTTTTTTAAATAAAATTTGCACATAGATGTAAATTTATAAATATTAATCAAATATAATTTCTTGATATCGTGAATAATACTATCTTTTACACCATAAATAAAAAAAATTATTTAAGCTACTTTTTTTAAGTAATTTAAATTAATTTTTTATATATAAATATATTTAATAAGATTTTTTTAAAAAAATTATAAATATTTAAGATTTTTTGTTAAAATATTTTAAAATTATTTTTTAATATATTAAAAAATATTTAAGAATATTTTTAACATACACTACAATTATTGCATAATAAATAAAAAAAATTTAGTAATTAATTTTCATATAGTAAATATAATTTATATTTTATTTATTAGTATTTATATGTTATCTTTTTCTGTCTTGGATGAGAGACTAAAAGTAATGTTTCTAAATTCATCAAGCTATATACTAATCTCACTTACAATGTATATTTTTCCTGTCGAATAAAGTTTGAAAATAATATAAAAATGAAAATTAAAAAATAAAATAACATATAAAAAATAAATTAAGAAAGATAAAAAAATTGAAAGACATAAAATATAACAAAAACATGTTTCAATTTTTTAGAAACATTTGGAAGAACACACACACACATAATTAGATTAAATATTTTATAAAAATATAAAAAGAAACATTTGGAAAAAATTATATTTTATTAATTATTTTGTCTCATAATCAAATATTTAATATTAATTTTAACATATTAAATATATAAATTTAAAAATAAATATAAAATTATATTTTTTAATTAAATTTTATATGTTATTTTTTTTGTCTTGGATAAGAGACTAAAAGTAATGTCTCTCAATCTATCGAGTTTTATACTAGTCTTAGTTACTATATATAATTTCTTTTGTCAAATAAAATTTGTACATAGATAAGAATTTATAAATATTAATTAAACACAATTTCTCAATTCTGTAAATGATACTATATTCAAGATATTTTTTAAAGTAATTTAAATTTATTTTTATATTAAATATATTTAATAATATAATTTTAAAAAAATTAAAATATTTAACTTATTTTTATTAAATTATTCAAAATTATTTTTTAATATATTAAAATATATTTAAGAAATATTTTTAACATACACTAAAATATTTTAGTATATCTTCAAATATTTAATAATTTATTTTTTTATATATTAAGTATATAAATATAAAATAACAAAATAATAAAAAAGAACATAAAAATAACATAATTCTAAAGAAATAAAATAAAAAAAGGTATAAATAAAATTTAAAATTAAAATAGACAAAGGAGTAATTTTAATAAGATAATTTTTTGAGAAATTAAAAATATTAACATATTTTTATAAATTAATTTAAAATTTTCATCATTAAAAGTTAAATAATATTGAAAATTTAAAATATAAACCAAAACAAATAACAAACAAAGTTAATAAAAAAATTAAAAGACAAAAATAGACAACAAATCAAAAGAAATAAAAAATATAAAATAAACCCTAAATCCTAAAAAGTAAAAAAATATAAAATAATGTACTTGTCAATGTACTAATAAGGGCAGAAAAATAATTTAAATAACTTACTATCATGTATATTAGATAAATTTTTTAGTATGATGTTAATTCTTCTAAAATATAAATATATTATTGTTATTGTGAATTGATTGCTAACCCAATTAACCAATGGAATGTCACATCAACACTTCATTGTATTGTGACAGCCATGTCATCCTTAGAGGCATGGGCAGATGCACATTTGTTGTTACAGAAACAATTATCTCACAAGATTTTTTTTCTTCCTTTCATTTTATTTTATTAGTTGTTTTATTTTTTAATAATTAAATGAAATTTTATTCTTCCAATATAATAATTAAAATTTTATTTTAATATTATTTTAAATAAATATTCATATTATTATAAATTCAACTCACACCAACCTATTAATGAATATAATATGATTGATTAATTTTTAAATCTATTTACTAATTGAAAATCATATAGAATACGTGTCTAGGTTGTACAGAATGTGTAAGTTGTTGGAAATTTTTTTTATTCATATATGGATAAAAAAATAAATATTAATATAAATAAATATGTAATGATTACCAAAGAGTGAAATGAAGAAGAATATAAAGACATTTTAGTAAATATATTCCATTGACTAGTGGACAATTTATTGTTTGGCTTAATATGTGTAAAAAGATCTTAAACCACACATTCTCTTATACTTTAGTAAGTCTCCCTTATTATTAAATACTTGCTCTAATACATTAATAAAATTTAGAAAATAAGTTGCTAGCACTTTTTTATAAAACAAATTTTTAATGTCATAAAAATTGAATATTGCTCCCACAACACTTTTTTTTTCCAAAGTAAAACATTAATAATAACAAATAGATGTTATCCCCAAACACTTTTGGTTTTGTCGCAGTTTGTGTATTTTGTCAAAAATATATTTTATTTTTATTTTGTGAAATTAATTTTTTTTGTACCACCAACAACAAATATTTATGGATTCGCCATTGCTTGTAGGTGTCACATAGCAGGTAAACTCTTCAGTCTCTTAAAAAAAATTAAAATTTCAATTATAGTTCCTATAAAATTAAAAAAAGTTTAATTTTAGTTCTACATTTACGTTTTATTTTAATCCTCATAATTTATTTTCTTTTAATTCTCATAAAATTAAAAGGTTGGATTCTATATTTTATTTTTACATGCTATATTTTATTCTTAATATAATATATTAAATAACTTAAATAAAAATAATATAATATTCAAAGCTTAATAATTATTTTTGGTAGGATGAGCTAGATTACAAAAAAATTAGCTTTTGTTTGTGCATAACTCAATTTTATTAGGATCATGTAAGAAAATCTCAACTAACCCAATTATCATTACACATCAATGTGAGGAAATATCTTAGATGAACAATTTGGAATTAGAGTATTAGACTTGACAATTAGATAAAGATTTTTCCTTTCTCTTTGTGGTAAAAAAATTACCAATAACTCAAAACTCAATAATAAAAGATTATTGCAACTTATATGAGTTAATAAATGAAGATATGTATAAGATATTCTCATATGAAATTATACATATCCCATCAATAAAAGAGATTTAAGGAGTTTATTAGAAATTGTTTGTTTTACGTGATTCATAGTGGATTCTACCAATCATTTCACAATGGATGCTCCTAAATATAAAAATAATGGTTTGTACTACTTTTGGAGGATCATACAATTTGAACCTACTCAATGAGTGTCTTGACATTATTGGAAAATTGTTAAACAGTGATATGATGCATAAGGATAAAGAACTAAAAAAAAGTGTTACAGAGACAGAGAATGAGATAATAAAAGAAAATTTTGCTTCAAACTAGCTCTTGAACCAACAACTAACAACATTTCTTCCATGTATTGTATATAGAAATCTTCCATTAATAGCAAGTAATTTAAATATTTATATATTATGTTAATAATATGTTGACCTAGTCTTATCTGAGTCTCTAGTTAAGCGTCTAAAAATAAGAATAAAAATATATGTGTTTGACTATATTTATGTTTATCCCTATAACTACAATAAAATATCAGCATCATATTTTTTATGTTTTGAAAATTATGCTGTTGTTTTTTTTCAAATTAATATATTATATTTAGAATGAAAATATGAAATTTACGAGGTTTCAAATAAAACTTTAAATTTATAGAGATTAAAAGTAAGCTTTTAAGTTTTATAGGAACTAAAATCAAATATTTAATTTTTTTAGGAATGAAAAATGTAT
This sequence comes from Psophocarpus tetragonolobus, assembly GCA_037954015.1. Lineage (NCBI taxonomy): Eukaryota > Viridiplantae > Streptophyta > Magnoliopsida > Fabales > Fabaceae > Psophocarpus > Psophocarpus tetragonolobus. Next base: position 44,881,522 of record CM075694.1, read on the forward strand.
TTGCTTAATGGGACTGAAGTGAAAGGCATGGATGTCATGTTATCCAAAATGTTCATGTGTGTGGAATTCACGTGACATTTTATTTGTTTGTTAGCCACATGTAACATTATATTAAACAATTTATAAAGAGAAAAAAGAACATGTTTGTACAAGAAAAAACTATTTTCTTCTAAATTAAAAAACGTGTTTTGTCCTTACATTTATCAATAGAGTGCAGCTTTTATCTGGAACTAAGCATATCTAGGAAATTTCTATGAAAAGGGAAACACACATATTAAGTTTTATAGAGAGTAAAATTAAATTTTGAATATATCTTGGGAGATCAAAACATATTTTTTCATGCTTATATTATTGTATGTTTGGTTTCCATTAATTATGTTATTTTTAGCTATTTTTTATAGATTTCAATTTCAACTATATTTACTAAAGAACATATATTAATTTTACGGTTAGAGAGAGAGAAACTTAAATAAGTGGTAAATAAATTCTTCTACATCTTCTAAATTAATAGTCTTAACAAATATAATATTTATAATAATAATAATTAACTATACGTAAATTAATTATTGAAATATTAAACTTTTTTCAGCTATGTGTATGTATTACCGTTGGGCCTTGGGCATGCTCGAAAACAGAAGCTTTTTTTGGTTTTCAGTCAGTTGGCTGAGAAGGTGTGCTTGGGATCGTTTAAAACATTTGGTTGTAACATGTTTTACCAATGACATCATACGTGTATTGTATTGTTCTTGGGATAATTTAAATTTTGAAGAGAGACATACTGATATACACTCTGATACACTAAAAGTTCCACATATACATGTACTCACGCATAACCATTTCCATAGTCAAAATTGTATCTTCTTCAAACTTATTTTATGTTCACACACGTAATAAAGAGGAAATATGGTGTGGTGTGTGGACTATGGTGGGGACATCAGGCAGGGATATCGGGGGGACGGGGGTTGCCAAAGTCGTGGGCCCCATTTGCTTTCCAATGCCATCGTGGGTCCCACAAAAGTGTTTTGGAGTTTCTGTTTTGTAACTATAAATTGAATGCAGGGGACTCTGTCTCCTCCCTCACACATACACTCACTTCTTTTCTTCTCTTCACTCTTCATTTGCTGTCATTAATCTCCTTCTTGTTTTATCTATAATTACACCACAGTTGAAGTTAGTTACTAACCTAGCACTTGCGACTTGGTTTTAATAATTAACCAATATAATACCTTTTGAAAACATAGGATAGGTGAGAGTTGGGTTTGTTTTTTGTTGCAGCGAGATTGTGTCAAAATGACGCAGCAGAATGAGGTGGTGTCTGACACTAAATCTGGAGTTTCCTTAACATCACAAAAGCCACCAGGAGGGTACATTTCCGTTTCAAGAAGGAGGGTTTTGAAGAACCTTGAAATCAATGCATGGATTGAGTCTATGAGAGCCTCCTCTCCAACCCATCATAAATCTACACCTTCTTTGTCTCAGGAGCATAAATCTTGGATTGTGAGAACCACTCTTATTATAAGACACCTTATCCTTTCGTTTTAACTTCAAATAGTGGATATCCGACTTTGCTAACCATACGTCACATTTACACATCTTTTCTGTAATTATCAAATAGCTTCATCATCCATCGGCATTAGACATGTTTGACCAAATTATTGACGCGTCAAAGGGAAAACAAATTGTCATGTTTCTAGACTATGATGGCACGCTGTCCCCTATAGTCGACGACCCTGACCGTGCTTTCATGTCTGATTCGGTTAGTTTCTTTGTTTCTAATGTTTTTTAACCTTGTTTTGGACTTATTATTACATATATTGTCTGCTAAATGAGTCTATACGACTATTTGCTGTGTGTATCAGATGAGGAAAACAGTGAGAAAACTTGCTAGGTGTTTCCCTACTGCTATAGTCACCGGCAGATGCAAAGACAAGGTAGGATATTAATTCGGAAGTTTGTTAGAGTAAATTGTCATCCTGCTGTAGTATTATGTACTTCCCCTTCTCTCCTTTCATCTTCCTTTTTCTTTTGGTTCTAATTTGATGATAGCTTTGGAAACAACAGGTTTACAATTTTGTTCGATTGGCAGAGCTATATTATGCTGGCAGCCATGGCATGGATATTAAAGGCCCAACAAGAAGCTCCAAATACAACAAAGTGAGTAGTTAGCTGTAGAGTACGTACGCCTTATTTATTATGGTGCATATATTCCTACCTTACCTTTTTCAAATATTATGAAATTTCATATTTTTGCATTGTTGTGGTCTGTAGGATAGCAAAGCTGGGGCAATTCTTTTTCAACCTGCCAGTGATTTTCTTCCCATGATAGACGAGGTTCGTCTAGAATGGTTCTTCCCCCATCCTATGCCATTCTTAGTTAATCAAATAATTTTAGTTTATGGAATGTTAAAAGTAGTTTTTATAATTTATTTTGGGTACAAAACTTTAGGTGTATCAACGGTTGGTTGATAAGACAAAATCAACTCCTGGAGCTCTGGTTGAGAACAACAAGTTCTGCCTCTCTGTTCATTTTCGTTGTGTTGATGAAAAGGTACAAACAAACTATAAGCGATAAAGCCATCTATGTTTCACACATTCGCTTGTAACTGTTTGCAGTGTTTTTGTTCCTGTCCCATTATATTTTATTTTTTTACTATATGGCCTATTTCTCTGTTCATGAAAAAGTCTAAACCAAAAGCACTATACATAGAAATGGAGTGAACTGGCATGTCAAGTGAAATCAGTTTTAAAGGACTACCCGAAGCTCCGACTTACCCAAGGAAGAAAGGTGGGCCACGGTTCTGTTTTCTGTTTTCTAGCTATTTTTTACGCCGTGTTTGATTTAGTTGAAAGGAGGAGTTAGATACGAAGTAAGAGATGTCTTACTTTCATTTTTATTTGTTTTACACAGGTGCTAGAGATTCGTCCTACTATTAAATGGGACAAAGGGAAGGCCCTGGAATTTTTATTAGAGTCACTTGGTGAGTTTTAGTCTAACACACTGTGTTATTATCACAATTGAACATGTGCTAAACAAATTTTATAAAACATGTGATGGCTCAAAGTAACGTATAAGTCTGTGCTCTTCAGATAACACTCAAGAGATTTTCCTATTAAAAATAATTTAAAAAAAAAGACTCCCATACCCTACGTGATTAATTTACTCATTGAACATTGTTTACATGAGATTCTTCAGTTATATTGAAATTTATTTTAAATTGCCCACCATCTAAATACAAATAATTTTCAACAGGTTTGGCCAATTGTAGTGATGTCTTTCCTGTTTATATTGGCGATGATCGATCCGATGAAGATGCTTTCAAGGTATCCTTAGATCTCAATTATTATGTTTTCTTCATTGAAAGTTCTCTATAAAAATCCAGGCCTTGTTATTTAGAGGCTAAAAGTTTATACATGTTAATTATGTTATTTGAGATGATTAAAAAACTAAAGGGTTTAAAAAAAATTTAAATTGCAGAAATTAAGAGACAGAGGACAAGGTTTTGGCATTCTTGTCTCCAAATTTCCAAAAGACACAAGTGCATCTTACTCTTTACAAGAACCCAAAGAGGCAAGTACAATTTTGTTTACTTCTTCTAGCATTGTATCCTATATCTGAAGTACAGCTGATAATTATTTATGAGTAATTACAGCAACAGATTCTGAAGTTTAATAAGTTTAATATAATTATATATGCATTTTTCTCCATTTTAATTATTATTTTTGCATTTTCTTAAATGAATGTTAGTGTAAGATTTGACAGGATGTTTATTATTTAATGTTTATAAATTTAAAGAAAAATAAAAAAATGAAGTTATATATTTATGCAGGTGATGGACTTTCTTCAACGCTTGGTGGAGTGGAAACATGTGTCACCGCGAACACGTTCCCGGGTGTAAATGAGAAAATGAAATGGCATGTACATCCCTACCCTGCCATAAAAAAGAAGTTGACTGTGGGTAGAATATAGGATGTTTTGTATTATTTGTTCGAGTCAGAACAAAAATGTATGGAAAAAGAAAGACAAAAGTGTCTTTGTTAGTTTGAAAGACGTCTGCATTCATGTAATTAGCCAAGTAGTAAGCTACACTACATGGAAAAAGTTTATCTAGCCAAGTCTGAATGGATTAAGTTTTCGCTCTTTCTTGTAATAAGTATGCTTTCTGAATCGGGACTTAGTTGTTTGCTTAACTCTTACCAATCACCATGTTTTAAGTCTAAAAAAATGAGAATACGGTGACACCGATTTTTCGGAAACTACCAAAAGCTTATCTCGCTGTCCTCTCCTCTCCTCTGCAAAACAGTTCGTGGAAAAAGAATATGACAAGCTATTAGATTATGACAACTTGAATAAGCTTATGAAGTGATAGTCTGTTTTCACTTTTCACCAATGGAACATGAAATGAAAGGAGTGATGTCGTTTCACATCAATCATATCTGTTGCTTTAATAAAACAAAAAACACAAGAGAAAGGGGGCGCATGGCTAAATTGATGCAGTTCTTTCACGATCAGACTCAATTATTTGGTTTCCTTCTCTGCAAGGATATTTTTTGTCTTAGTTAGACTTAGACCAATAATAATAATGGGCATTAATAATCTTCTGTCAAGCCAACAGAATTCAATCTTGAGTCACTAATGCTAAAAAATGAATTCAAGTAATATGCTAATTTAATAAATTGCTGATTAAAAGTATGAAATGTTAATTAGCTTCTTTATAGGCTCCAATTCACAACCGTGTTCGAAACAAAGCCAGTCAATATGTACAATCATTCATAATTTGTAATGTTGTCTCAAGACACACGTGCATAATCAACCAGAAACTTCAAACTAACACGCAATATTATAGTAGCGTAGCCAGATTTCCTAGATCAAGAGATACCCTTAACTTGGAGATAAGATCCATCAAGATTAATGATTATTGATTGAATACTTGGATCAATATAATATGGCCCTTTTTCAACTACCTTGTTATATGATCTCTATAACCTGTACCTGAAGCTGACTCAAAAGGTGTTTTTGTGGGTTAGGCCGGGTTGGTGCTCAACAAACGGTATGCTTTGTTATCATTGAACGTTTGAACTTTGAATCAGTGTTTCTTTGTCCGTACCCAGATTAAAAATCTTATGTCTTTCATTCTGTCATCTTGTACTGACATTTCCTCAAATGCTCCTTTTACTTCTGGAGATAGCATCACAGATTCATGTACTGCAGTAGACCAACCAAACAAAGACAGAGAAGCAACAGAAAAGGGAGTAATACTATTACTCTCTCGCATGGTCAGAAAGTTGAATCCCAAAATGTAAGGTTATTATGTATGAGCTGTTAGATTCTAGGTAGATAAAATATTTAGTACAGTAAGAATATTTAAATAGTGGTTTAGAAAGTTTGGATGGACTTGGTAGTTACACCAATAAATTAAGCCATCGTTTGATTCTAAATCAATAATCTTTCACTGTTATCTAATGTGAGCAAATAGGCATTTGTGAATAATTTAGAGATACCAATTGAATAGATAATTAAGCTTTTAAATCACATGCGGATTGGCAATAAATTAGGAAACAAAACTTGGTGTCCCATGTATGAAAAAGGTGTTTCATTTTACAAATTGTTAGCAGATACCGATGCTGAGTCTTTCAAGAAGGAACGGTGAGAAAGCTTTGGTATAATTCCATTTTAGTTTGGTGTCCCACTTTGTTATAAACCAAATGCCGGCTTTGTTTAAGTAGAAATATGAGTTGGCACAATATATAATAAGACCTTGGCGCGACTATATTATAAAAGATTCAAGTGATCACAAATCATGTGAATTGACGACAGATATTAAACACATGCTATTAAACAAGAAATATAGCACAAATCTACCTCATAACGTAATGACACTGAGATAATAACTTAGATTCTGTGTGTTATGCAAACAGCAGAGTTGGCAAAAGAAAAAAGAAGAGAGAAACAAGGACTGCTGAGTGCTCATTGGGTACTTGAGATTGAAGAAACCCACTTCAGGGGGAAATTAAAGGAGATAGGGCATGGGTATGTAATAAAATTTTAAGGAAATTAAAACGAGGAAGGTTAATGATCTGGTTAATTAAGTGAAGTAAAACTCAAGGTTTGGTTAGGGAATCAACATGGTTGAAAGAAGAGTTGGAATCCACTCAAAAGTAGATTGTTTGATGGGAAGAATAACATAGATATTTGAAGTAGAGACGCTAACATTGCTCCATCTATTGACAACCCTCACCTTCTGTCGGACGTGGAAAGATGGACTCCACTAGATTTCTCTCTATGATTGATGTCTTAGCTGAATTAAACTAAGTTTTTTGTAACTTTCAATTATTGGCCAGTAGGAAAAGTAGAACAACCTTTCTCCACCAATTGTAAGTTGTAACCCTTTCCTCTTCCCTTTATTTTTTTTTCAACAAAATTTCTGACATACTCAAAGTGTTAACTCTATAAAATTCTTGGTGAAAGAGTATCAACAAAATTCAAATATAAAATATTATAATTGATATAATTTAATTTTGCAAGTTGAGCTACCCTACCAGGTTCACGGCTTCGTGCATCATAAAAACTTATATATAATTCGACTTAAAGACTCACGACCCTAATTTTTTTCAAAGCATAGCATGGAATGTATAATTGAGTTTTGCTTTTTTTTTTTTTTAAAAGGAAAATTTAATTGAGTTTTGCTCTCTAATTCTTTAAGAACATTGGTTAATGAATTAATAAATATAATCTTTTATATAAAAAATCATAATGAAGTTACATTAAAAAGTAGAAGTGCATCAATAATTCTTGTTATCAGAACTTTTCATTTTTATTAGCATTGGCGTTAAACTTTTTGTTATAGGTTTAGATTCAGGTAAAATTATCTTAAACAAAAACATATATTAACGCACTGTTTGGATCGATAATTTGTGAAAGAAGGGACATGGAAAGAAAGAAAGAAAAATCCAATGTTTTATTTATTTTTCCATAATTTGTTATGATTCGAAATAAAAAGGAAATATCAATTAAAAATTCTCTGGGATCCATTATTATTATTAATCGTGATAGTGAAGATATATTCAAATTTATAACCTCATGCATTATGCTCTAATTGTTCTTGACTCATTGTTTACTAATCCTTTACTTTTGAAAAGAAAGGAATTAAAAGGAATCAGCTCATGATGTGGATGAAATGATGCAAAACTATTTATGTTTTGTTTACTTTTATCAAAGATATTTATGTGGTTTTAAATTTGCATATATATTTGCTAATTGTCTTTTTATTTTCATTTGTTTTATCTGTAATTTTTCGTAACCGAAAAACTACTTGAAATGATAATTGGAATGATTTTTAAAAAAAAACTGGTAACTTATTTAGATAATTACTAATTTTTTTTAAAAGACTATTTAGTTAAATTTTTTTTTCAAAAAAATCATCTACTTTTAGCTACCAATTAATTTTATACAAGTTTACATTTTATTAATAAATTGTTTTAACCGTTTCTCTCCCACCATGCATCGCAAACTTATAAAAAAAATTATAATTTAAATATCTATTCTACCTAATAATGTTAAGCTTAATAAAATACGAAACTATAGAAACTTATAAATTTAAATAGGTAATTATAATTATTTAAATTTAAATATTTAATTATATAAAATTATAATTTAAATATAAATATAATAATTTATAATTTAAATGTAATTATAAAAAATATAATTTAAATATTTAAATATAATAATTTAAAATTTAAATATTTAATTATAAAAATTATAATTTAAATATATGACTATTGTAATTTATAATTTAAATATATAATATAATAATTTATATTTAAGTATGTAATAAATTTGTATTATTAAAATGTATTATAATTATTTTAAATATTTTATTATTATTATATCGTTGTTTATTATTTAATAGTTTAATTTTATCAAATATTTATTACTAGCTTTGATAGCTTACTTCAAATAAGTTAATAAAAAATAATTGAGAATATTGGAACGCTTAGGTTGTAGCAAATGGCATTGACATTTAAGGTGTGAGAAGCTTAGCTGGTTAGCAGTGGTCCTTGATTACACGTGTTTGGTTCTTGCGGGAAAACGAAAATGGTGAGTATGAGAAGTGTTGGTTAAATGTATGGTTAATTTGGGGAATCGATCCCCGCTTTGAGGGTCGAGCCCACAAATGGCTGCGAATTGAATACCATGCTTTTTTCACTTGAGCCCATATTGTTAGATAAAAGCATTTTTAATTTTTTTTAAAAGGTAAAATATAGTTTTATATATTTATATAGTGAAAAATAAAACAAATAGTTTCAAAACTCTTTACATCATAAAAAAGATAGTCAATGAAAGGGATTATATCATGATATTTACTTCATATCTAGTAGATTTTTTTGGATGGATATTCTAATATGAAAACTTTAAATCTCTATCAAACTCAAATTCATATGACAATCATTTTTAAGATAGAATCTAATAGTCAACATAGTATCTAGAGATTCTATACTTCTCTAAAAGCATTTTTAATTAGAGGTGTTATGAGTTATTTAATATCAAAATTATTATTTTAATACAGGTTTTAGAAGATGAGTTACTTAAAATTAGAAAAGAGTTATTTATATATACAAGTAATTTTTATTTATTTTTAAATAATTCAATTTGTAAGATTCATTAAAATAATAGTTTTTAAATCAAACAACTAATATTAAACAATTTCAATTAAAAAAACCCTAATTAAGTTAACTAAGCGTTGAGCACTTCACTTCCTGCTTCCTGCATGCTTGTGTTTGCCAAAGTGTAAAAAATTCCTTAGTCACATGGGCCTCCATGTGATCCCTTGAAAGTTGATACCCTTAAAATGGGGAACAAAACAATGGCGCTACCCGGTTTCATATAATAATACTGTACTACTCACTACTCACTACTCACTAGCTACTGTTGCAGTACCTGAAAGCTGAAATGAAAGCTCCTTGTTACTACTTCATTGGTTATGTTCTATATTGTACAGTGTCACGTGCATTCATCAATTATTTATTCCTGATACGTGTGGATTATCTAGCTACTCAACATTGATTACTAGAAGAATTCATTATGGGAGGCCTCAATATGGAAATATATATGGGCATTTATGCAAATAAGATCGAATAAGTATGCAACTTGTACGGGGAACACGGCCATATTTTCTCTCATTACATTAGTAGTAACATAAATCAGTGAAATTAATGAAAAATAAAGTATCCAACATGACTTATATATATCTTTATGTGGTTCACAAAATTCAGTCAAGCGGGTGCGGGAATTTAGCTAAAACCCCCCATCTTTTAATTAACCTACTATCAATATTCACTTCATCAAACAGCCCAAACGGACACGAATGAACCCAAAACGAGGATCACAAAGAAACTGTAAGAAAAAAAAATCAACCGTTAAGAGTTTGATTAGTTTGGTTTTATTTTATTATTTTTTAAAAGAGTTTTCAAAACTTTTTTTAAAAAATAAATAAATTATTTATTAAATATTATTTGAAAATTGTTTTGAAGATATAAAAATAGAAAAACTTGTTTATATTTATTAAAATTTCATTAATAAAAAGTAAAAGACAATTATTCTAACTGTAATTTTAATTTTTAAAATAAAAATAGAAAACTGAAAAGAAAAATTACTTCTTATTTTTTAACTTAAAAAAATGAGAATTATTTTTAAAAATTATTTTCAAAAAATACTACAAAACAAATTTTTTAATTTTAAATACTAAAATATTAAAAACAATTATATAAAAAATTGTTGTCAAAGAAATATTAGTTATTTCTTCCTGTTACAATGACTACTTCCACTAACCATTAAGAGAACAAGGAAAAGGTTTTCCAAACCATGTGCAATTATGCATGTTCTAATGCAATCACAAAAGGTTGCAGGTCCCTTTCCTCAGAACCAAGCATGCTTATTTTAAAGTTTCAATGTATAGTCCAACTTTCTCAATAATGGAAATTCATTTTAAAAGATGATACATACTCCTTTAAATCCAACACTCCTTTTGGGTTTATTTTATTGCCCTTTTTGGAAACCAATTTGCGTCTTTAAATTTATAATTATAGTTTCTTAAAAGAATAAATCTTCAAATTAGTTCTTAAAATCGTATACATAAATCATTTCTTAATAATGAATCCATGTACGTAGTAGCGGGAGTTGAAATTATATGTATAAATTCTTACGTTCAAACTTAAGTACTATCAGTCTATCATTATATTTTGAATATGAAAAAAATTACTTCTTAAATTTTCAAAATGTTCATTTGATTTTTGACTTTTCTTAAAAATTTATTCAGAATTAGTTTTTTACCCCATTTTTTTACTAATATTGAGGATTAAAGTGGAGAACTTATATATTACTAAAGTTGGATGCAACGGAATTGAAGGTCCTAATTTTCTACGTTCTAAACCAAAGTTTAAATCATTTTTGGAAGAGGTGCTATGTATACATAATTATAATGTCCTAAATAAATTTTTCTTTGAAAGGAAATATGTGGAATAAAAATAATGGAAATATTTTCTAAAATTAGGAATTAAAGGAGGATTTCAAAGAATTGTATATAAGAACAATATCATTGATATTTATATTTATAAGAACAATTTATACGTTTACTATCGATCTTTCTTCCTTTTTTCTTTTGTTGGAATTGGGAAAACATACATATTATACATGAATTTGCTTAAATTTAAAATAAACAATTTTTAAATATGCATTTTTAAAAAAATAAGATTCACTTATTAAAATAAATAAAAAGTATTTTTTACGTAGAAACAATTTAGATATACAAACTAATTGCTTGTTTTATTATAATAAACTTTTTTAATAAATAAATTCAAAATACTGCACACTGAATTTGTGAGAGAAGACTGAATTTGATCCTGCGATGCATCAATTTAAGGGTGATTAATAAAAAAATTTAAAAATGCTGCCCTATATATGCGTAATTGCTAGGATCCTGAACATCTTTGCCAAAAGGAACGGTCAGGCCGGGTCTAGGTAAATTTATTGATTAGTTTTCGTTAAAAGGTGATTTTATTTTTAGGGTTAATTACTCATTCATCTCTTAAGTTTACTGAAATTATAGATACTTTTTTATAATTACACTAAACTCTCTTATTTTATATATGCATTACAGTTATATTTCATATATATTTAAAAACATTACACTAATATTCTTTTCAAACTTTATACTAATACTTATTCAATAATGTAAAAGTAATTGTTAAAAAATAGACATGTATACGTAATTATACTAAAGTTAAGAAGTGTATGTGTAATTACACTAAACTTGAAGGATACATCTGTAATTAATTCTTATTTTTAAAATAAAATAAAAATACTTTTATTTCTTTAAAATTTAAGTTTGTAAAGTATCTGAGAAACTGAGCTTTTAAACAAAAAATTATAGTCTGAAATATACTTAGAAGTAACTAAACCTATTTTCCCTCTGAAACCTATTTTTAGAGAGTCCCCCCACAAAAAACTAAAACAACTAAATATACCAAAATAAAACAAGATTGAAATACATGCATTGAAGAAGCATTTGAGGGCACTGCACTGCTAGTCCTTATCCACGTTTTTGTGATGATATTCAATTACATGGATCTTGCGTTGGAGCTTTATTGAATGGAGTGCTCATACTTAATTAACTTCCTTTGATTTGACTAATTAACTATCAACATGAGAATCTGATCAGCCTGTTAAAGTATTAATCCTTTCAATCGTAATAAGCATCTTGCTAGCTCTTACCAATTCGCCAATTGTTTTTTGTTATCTTTTCGTTGACAACATGCACATGAAATATATTTTAAGACCGCTGCAACTCACAACTTTATTTCCCACTTTCTTTCACTTGCTATATAATACTATAAACAAAACCATATCTCTCTTACCAGGTCCAAAAACTGCATAATATATATCCACACCCATTCTCATATATTACAAGGTGTTATCTTCCAGGTCACTTCACTATATATGTTCTTGTAGCTTAAGCTCACATGTACTGTTTTTCTTTTCTTTAATTTCTTATTTTTAGGGACTTATATATACGCATATGTCTATTTACCTTATATATTTCTTTAATCAAATAAGAGTCTTATTATATTTATTAGTCTAATTGATATACATTGTTAGTGTAAAAATTTTTATACTGAAATTCAACACAACCCTTCATTATGATAATGTGTTTTTGACTTTTTTCATTACTACTTTAAAAGTTACATAAATAAAGAACCGTGATTGAATGTCACTGACAGTGTATACCAATTAAATTCTATATTTATTATAATGGAATATATAATGGAATAGTATTAATTGAGCCAAAATATTTAAACTAAAAAAGAAGTGTGAGATCTATGCAATTTTTTTTTTTAATTTTTTTCCTAAAATAAAACGATCAAATAGACACAATAGTATACTATCTGTTGTGCTGATAGAAATCTTTTACCTCCATTATTTTTCTAACTCTCATCAATAAAATTTCATGTCATATTAGTTACATATAAGAAATAAAAAAATTATAAAAAAGTATTGATATAATATTTTTTTATTGATGGGAGAGGTGGAAATAGAAAATTTGCATTCTAATTTGCCTTGAGTAATCTCTCCTCATTTTCCCATGTACAATTTATTATTAATAATGTAGTGATTGTTAATATATATATATATATATATATATATATATATATATATATATAACAATTCTTCTGTTACCCATTAAAATTGGATTTAGAAGAAGGAATTAGTCCTCGATAATATATGTAACTAAATAAGGTTCAATTTTTTATTAGAATAAGTCTTTACATTAATGTTTAACCGTTAATCAAATGAAATTGTCTTTAAAAGGGATACATATAAATAGAAAAAATAAAAATAATAAAACAAATCCTGATGGATTTTTAATTTAGTATGATGGAAAATTACTGAATTATCTGGGGTGCTGGGGTCCTCTGGCCAATTATCAGATCAAGTTCCATGAACAATTTCAGTTGAGTTATAATGAGATTCTCCTGTTTGACAAGTGCATTTTAATTTAGAACAAACCGTGTGAAAGCATCTGAAAATCTAATTTATATTGTCAAGATTGTGAAGTATTGCACATCGTAAATAAAACGGAAACGAAGGAGGAAAAAACAAAATGAGCCAGTGATTTGTAGAAAGCGAACACACAAAAATATAAATTTAGGAAAATAGATATGACCTTTTATGGTTTTGTTTTTTGGAAGGCCAAACAAGGAGAATATAGTATTGATTAATATAAACTTTTATGGTTAATTATAAATTTGGATTATTCGTCTCAGATAGTATGCCAAAGTTAGCCAGATCAGATGGTCTTCATAGTCTATGGTCTTGGTAGTCAGTGACAGAATATTGCATTCTAAATTACTACTAAAACTAATTTATGTCAACTTCGGACAATTAATTATATTGGCAGCTCTGTATAATGAAGTTGATCTGGATAAATAAAAATAGTTTTCGACATGCGCGTATGTTATTTTTTCCTATGACTAGCTTATTAATGAAAATAGTCAATTTGAACAGTAGGTCAATTACATTATCCAAGTTTGTAGAATGTTCGTCAAACAACACAATTTTTCATGACATGAACTTATACCTAAACAATTTATCGGGGTTGCAGCTTAGTTAGTAGTTGGATGGGCTTCAAATTATTAAAACCAGTTGTGATGTGTTGAAGATTAATTTAATTGGAAACGGGTATGTAAAGAGATTTCCACAAAGGCTGCTAAATAATCCAGCAAATTAATCGTTAATAAAGTTGAAGGAGCAGTAACGACGATATCTCGGAATGAACAGAAATATATTTAGAGAATCCTTTTGTATATATAGTAAGTAAAAATTCAATTCATCGAATCAAAGCGCCATATGTCCTAGTTTCGGCAAAATTGAAAGAAAAGTATACTGTTACCTCCTGCAACGTTTTCAAACGGGTAATTATCAACAAAGAATATGCTATAAGCTTATACCATGTATCAAATTTACTACTTAGGATTAGGATAGGATACGATAGGAAACTATTGAATGGCACGTTATGTCTTCATGAATTATTTAACGTAGATATCGTGTCATCATATCACTACTGTATTTAATATCCATAATTTTCTGGAACAGGACATCTGGGCTGGGTTCTCGGATACTAGTACTGTTTCCTACTGTTCATTACCACGCATTTTACCACAACAAGTCCAGAACAATAATATTATTGTTTTTTGTACGTTAATAATAACTGCTTTATTATTGTTTAATTACTTATAGTTCGATATACACAATAAAAAAAACCTAGTAAAAAAACTAATAAATAGATTAATCAAATAGTCATTTATATAATAAAACTAATCTTACTATTAATAATACATTTCAAAACTAAAATAACATTATTAGAAATAATAAAAGATTCACTCAAAAGTGCCAAAAAGCAATGCATTAATAAAATGACAACGACTACCTAACAAAAAGCAACAGTGAATATTCTACAATAAATATCCTCAAAACAGTAAATATATCAGTCATTGAGTCAAGGTACATAAACATAGAGTTTTTCTTACATTCATTTATGGAGGCTATATATTCTTCAGTTGTAAAGAGTAATTTTAAAGTGGGTATATAATACCTTCTCCATAAGTATCATATTTTAAAAAATATTAAAATAAGCGTTGTATTTAAATTTTTAATTTTTAATATAATATTAATTACTTTTTTCACTAAAAGTATATTTGGGAAATGTTATGATAAAAGTTATAATTTATTTTTAGATTATAAGCTATTTTGAAAAATAAATTGGATGTTTGAAAACCAATTTAGATTTAGATTTTTTTTTACAAAAAAAAAAAACTTGTTTTTTTAATAAAAAAATCTTGTTTGTAAAAAGTTGAAAATTTATAGCTTATAATTATTTTTTAATAGCTTATTTTTTTCAGCTATTTTTCAACCTCTTTTATTTTATATAAGCTTATTTTTGTTGCATCCAAATAAGATTAATTATTTTCAAACTACTTTATAGTAATTTTACCTAATAAAAATTAATTTTTATTATAAACAATTGATTTTATAGAAATTTCTCATAGACAAACCTCAATAAGCCGCACAAAATATATTCTCATAAATAATATTAAAATCAATATTAAGTTGACATAGATAAGCCTGAATATCCACAATGTTCGCTTAAGCAGGTCATGAGATCGTTTAAGCGATGTCATCATGAAGCGTTCTAGCAAGGAAAGCAAACACTTAAGCAAGCTTTCAGAATACTACTGTATCAGCCCTTGTATAAATAGGTATTGTTCAAGGAAATAAGACATTTCATTTTTAGTTTTACATACTATATGACTATGAATTGATTGAGAGATATTCAAAGGCTAGGTTAGATGCTCCAGGAATTGTGCCTATTTATGCTAAGACATTCCTACACAACTTACATGAGAGCAAACCTTTTTGTTGTTGGGATTTGATGTAATTCACGACCATCCATGCAATGAGAAATATTTTTCTTTTAATTCCAATAATTTTATTGTTCTTTCTTAATTATTTTTCCATTTCAGATTAACAACGATTGAAACATCTAGCAAAGGCACCAATCATTTATAGTATTCGATAAATATATTGATCGTGTCTTTAGGGAACTGCCAATATTTATGATTTACTATTTGGAAGAGAGTTGTTTATAGAATTATAAAAAAATTGATTGTAAAACAAAACAAAACAAAACAAAACTTAAACAATACTATCAACAATAATGAAAGAGAGATACTTATAGATTAATGCATCATGAATTCGATTAACATCAAGACACTTTTGTAAATGACTTTTACCTAAGTTCCTTCATCAATTTTTGAATTTGTTTCAATAATATAATTATCCCAATTCCTTAGAGAACAAAGACCTAAGTTATTAAAACATCTCTTAATCCCTTTTTCATTATTTTGATTGAAAGCATTTGACAAATATCAGTTTAAATGTAAAGATCCTGACATATTCCTGGGAATAGCATTTATATCGTGATCTTTATCGTTCTTTGAATAAAAAATAATTTTTTGATAATTTAAGTTATAAAAAATAAATTTTAAGGTTTCTCAATAAAAAAATAAGCATTAAGCATAAAGAAGAACACAATAGACGAATAAAACTTAGATAAAATAAAAAACAGATTACAAAGTGTTGATAAGTTATCCAACTCCTAACAAAAGATTTAGTTCTCATTGCCATGAGGATCAAATACAACTTTCAAGATGAATTACAAAATGAAATGATAATGAAAATGATCTTCAAAGACACAACAACATTCCTGCCAGAGCATTTCTTCCCTGATTGATTTCCTTCTCTTGTAGTAGTATGCACGTCTCTCCCTCAAAAGCTCTCGCTCTTTTTTTACTTCCCTCTTTTATATGAATATGTGTGAATTTCCTTTGTTTCCCCTTGTTGACCATGATCATTTCACTCAGCCCAAATCCTTGTTGAACAAAGCTCTTTGTCAAGTCACTTTCGCTAAGTGACAAGAATCTCGCTTAGCAAGATAAGCCAATCAGGTACCTTCTATGAGTTCCCTTATATTTTCACTTAGCAAGATTTATCTCGTTAAGTGAATCTCTATCTATAATTCTTGGAAAATTTTAATTTCACTTAGCAGTGGAATATTCACTTAGCGACGAAGCTTGAATCCAGTTCCTTCACCTTAAAGCAATCCTTAAACTTTTTGCAATCCTACAAAAAAAAGTTACTTTGTGGTATAATAATTAGCTTTAAAAGTATCTAGTTTTGTAATAAAACCTAAATGCTTGAATATTTACACAAAAGGGGACAATTTCATGAAAAGATAATAGAAAAATAGGTAATTATGATTTTTTTTTCTATCAAGGAATTGACTTAAATCTCACAAGTATATCAACAACCTTATTGCATGATCATATTAATTTGATTGTGAATTGAAATACTCTTTTATATGAATATGAATATGCGTGAATTTCCTTTGTTGTCCCTTGTTGACCACAATCATTTCACTCAGTGCCTAAATCCTTGTTGAGCAAAGCTCTTTGTCAAGTCACTTTCGTTAAGTGACAAGAATCTCGCCTAGCAAGATAAGCCTATCAGGTACCTTTTCTGAGTTTCCTTATATTTTCACTTAGCAAGATTTATCTCGTCAAGTGAATCTCTATCTATAATTCTTGGAAAATTTTAATTTCACTTAGCCGTGGAATCTTCATTTAGCGACGAAGCTTGAATCCAGTTCCTTCACCTTAAAGCAATCCTTAAACTTTTTGCAATCCTACAAAAAAAAGTTACTTTATGGTATAATAATTAGCTTTAAAAGTATCTAATTTTGTAATAAAACCTAAATGCTTGAATATTTATGCAAAAGTAGACAATTTCATGAAAAGATAATAGAAAAATAGGTAATTATGAGTTTTTTTTCTATCACGTAATTGACTTAAATCTCACAAGTATATCAACAACCCTATTGCATGATCCTATTAATTTGATTGTTAATTGAAATACACTTTTAAATTAAGTCTTAGGAACAATTGATAAATTTTACGTTAGGGATATGATATAATTTATTAGCCACTTCTTAATTCTGAATTCGTTAGTAATTCAATTTTCCAAATTTTATTAGTTAAGGAATTGAAAGGAAAATTGGGAAAATATTAGACATGTTGTTCTAGGAATAGACTATAGGATTAAAAGTATTCTTGTGATAAAATTAATTAAATTATTAATTGAAAACTAATTGTTGCATGATATTATTATTGAGAAATCAAACCTTAGTAATGCTCTCAAACTTATTGTTAATTCATACACTGCGCACCAACTACTTAATTAGTTGCATTTTCAATTACTATTTACATTCTTTCCAATTTACACCAATTTTGTGGTCTAAGCAATTCACTAAAACTAATTTGGTTATTACATGATTCCTTGTAGAGATGACTCAATTGTACTATAATTAATATCTTAAATTGTTTTTGTTGTAATATTTCCTTCAACAGTGAGATCTCAAACACACCCCTTCATGTTGAGGATTATACATCTCAAGTTTGAAGTTTTCCGGACTAGACATTTGGGGGTGATCCAATAGCAGGTGGCACAGTAGATCCAACAAAAAAACAAATTGCTAGTAAAAACTTTGATATATATTAGAAATGGTGAAATTTGATCAACATAACCTTATAAAATAAACTTGTAAGATGAGGTTGCACCTCACTTATATACTATTAATTGACCATATCACTAGTCAATGTGGAATTTCTGACGCACTCCTTAACACCGAGGACTGGACATATCAAGCTTAAAGTTTGCAGGATTGGACATTTGCAGGTGGTTCGGTAATGGGGCAATTGCTTTTAATACCCCCTATCTTCTATTCGCACCCCCTTAGGCTTTACAATTTTTGTCAAAACCCAAAAATACCCTCCCATTTTCTTACCCTACTTGCGTAACGAAGTACATTCTAGACAACATGATCTGGAGGGCAAATGGGATTCAGCTAATATATTCCGGACCACATGATCCTGAAGGCAAATGAGATTCAGCAAGTATGTTCTGGAAAACATGATCCGGAATGTATTATGTCTATTCCGGATCAACTAATCCGGAACTGGATCAAATGCGTATTCTGGACTAGGTGGTCTGGGGTAAATATTGTTAGTTCTGGATTAACTGATCCGGAATACTGTAACATTCGACGTAGTACGAATAAAAACGCAAACAAACTCTCAATCATAAATCCTAAAGCCCTGGACCCTAAAATTTAAATCAGAAAATCATACCTAAATAAAATTGTGTTTTCCTTTTCAAATAGCGCTTAAATCAACGAATAATACCCTAAAGACTTATAAGAATGATTAGGGATTTACAATAGAGAATTTGTGTTTGACACACAAGAGTAGCAAGAAAAAGCACAAAAAGACAAAAAAATAAAAAAATAAATTAAAAAATTTAAAACAAATAAGGATAAAGGGTATATTAGGAATTCATAAAAAAATATAAACTTTAGGGGTGCAAATAGCAAATGGGGGGTGTTAAAAGAAAATGCTCGGTAATGGCTTGATAGCAAGTGACACGATAAGCTCAACAACAACAAATTGCTAAGATAGACTTTGATACCATATTAAAAATTATGAAATTAGGACTAACTCAATCTTACAAAATTGTCTTGTAAAGTAAGGTTTTTGCCTTGCTTATATACTATTAATTGGTCATATCATTACTTGATTATAGATCTCCGTCACACACCCCTCACGCTGAAGACTAAACATCTCGAGCATGAAGTTTGCAAGACTGAACATCTTTATCGATATGATAGTGATTGACATGATAGATCTAACAACTACAAGTCATTAGAATATGCTCTTATACATATAAGAAAAAGTGAAATTAGGTCTAACTTAACCTTACAAAATCAACTTGTAAGGTCAGGCTTACACCTTACTTATATACTATTAATTGACCATATAACTAGTCAATGTGTGATTTCCAGCATGCTCCTTCATGTGGAAGACTAAACATCTTGGCCATGAAGTTTGCAAGATTAGACATCTACAAGTGGTTTGATAACGGCCAGTAATAGGTTGCATGATAAACCCAACAACAAATTTTAAGATAGACTCTAATATCATCTTAAAAAATGAGTTTAGGTCTAAGTCAACTCCAACGCCTAACTCAAGGAGTGAGGGTTGTTTTGCATTTTATCTCTAGTCAACGTGTGACTTCTACACTATCATATTATTCATATAGTAATTTTTTCTTAGACTATCATCGTATTTATTATTTTTATATCTAATAAAAAAAATTTAATTTATATTTATTAGCAACGCCGGGTTTATTTATGAATATTTTTTTGAAGATTTCAATTACTAAGATACAATTATTTTTCTATATTTTATTTGTATTTTTTAATCTTATTTTCATTATTCTTATATAATAATTTTAATTTTATTTATATATAATAATATATTATTACTTCCATATTTGTTACTATTATTTTAGTCTCACTAAACAACATTAAATGAAGTAAAAAACCTTATAACAGTAAACATTTTCTATACTAAAATTATTATTGTGAAAATAAAAAATTACAATAAATAGACATAGCTGGAGTATATGGACATGAAAAAATCAATTGAATTATGAATAAGCATTTTCCTACCAAAAATCCCTTAACATTTTGTTTTGTTTGAGGAAAATGGAGATTAAAAAAATCCTTCTTCACCCAATCTTAGCATCCCTCCAAAATTGGAGGATATTTTGAGAGAAGAGAAAGTTAATTAATAAATTTTATATGATTTTATTAAATTATTCTTAATTTTTTTTAATATTTTTTTATTTTCTATAATTATAATACTTTTTAGTAATTTTATAACTATATGTGTTTTTTTCTCATGAATTCCTATCAAGTTTTGGTTGTTACCTTTCAAGCATAAGGGGTTCAACCACATATTTATTGAATATCCCACATAGGTATAGAAGGCATGCTAGAAGAGAAAGTACTAAAAAAGAAAGTACATCAGATATTCGATCATAAAAACATTGCAAAATCCATATAGATATACTTAAAAACTAAATGTTGCATATTAATAAGTAATTAAGTATGCTTTTAAAATATAACAAGGGCAAAAATATATTAACTTTAAAACCTCTCCCTTCCCTTGTGAACTAAACATGAATAAAGTTATTTTCTCTCTTTTCAGTTTCATTGAACCAAAGATGATATATAATTAAAATTTCTTATTTGCACCCCTAAAGTATTCTCCATCCACACGTCAGCATCCCCTATGAGGGCCCTTACCCCCAACCCCTTCCTCTTGCACCAACAAAAAAGGCTCACCAACAACACCAATTCTACTTAAATTATCATTAATGTTAGTTTCAAAAACACCAACAAAACCATACACCATTTTCACAATTTGAGAATTGAACTTGGGACCACAAAGTTCCAAATAGGCAATTATGCCACTAGACCAAATGCTCCCTTAAATTTTATTTTGGCTTTCACCTTCTTTTGTTTTCATTTTCTGGTCTATTTTTGTTGTAAATTAAAAAGTGAATGGAGAGACATTACTAGTAATGTGTTGGATGATATGTTAAATTTTTTAAATGGAGAAATTTTTTAAATTCTGAAAAATAAAAATAAAAAATTAAAAACTAAAAATGAAAACTAAAATCTAAAATTTAAAAATATATATAAAATATAAATTTAAAATTAAAACTAAAAGTTAAAATTATAAATTTAATTTATATGTTTATTATATTTTTTAATTTCAATAAAGAATTAAATAAATTTAAAAATAAAGATAGAAAATAAAATTGAGAATTAAAATTTGAAAATTTTAAAATTTAAATTTATATTATAATTTTAAAATTTAAATTTAAATTCTTAATTTTAATTTCGATCTTTATTTTTAAATTTATTTAAGTCTTTATTTAAATGAAAAAATATTAATAAATATATAAATTAAATTTATAATTTATAATTTTAACGTTTAGTTTTAGTTTTAGATTTTAAATTTATATTTTATACATTTTTTAATTTTTAAATTTAGATTTTAGTTTTAATTTTTAGTTTTTAATTTTTATTTTTCCGAATTAAAAAAATTTCTCCATTTAAAATATTCAACCATATCATCTCACACACTACACCACTATATCTCTCCATTCACTTTTTAATTTATAACAAAAATAGAATAAAAACAAAAGAAGCGAAAAGGTAAAATGAAATTGAAGTGTGCATTTGGTTTAGTGGGATGATTACTTGTCTAGACTTGGTAGCCTTGAGTTCGATTCATGGACTGTGCATGTTTCTATTTGTGTCGTTGGTGTTTTGGAAACTAACATTAATTATATTTTAACTTACTCTTAGTCTATGCATGTGAGATCTTGGATTCAAACCTTGTCATAACTTACTCTTGTATATTTTTAAAATTAACATTGTATTAATTACACTTTAATTAATTCTTAATTATAAAATTAACAATGTCATATCATTAATCACGAAAGTGTGGCATAATAATTTAGCCTATAAAAAATTATGGATGAATGAGCTCACAATTGTGAATGTCAACATTTGAAACTCTCGTCCTAATCTGTGGAAGTGTTGATCAACAAGGTAAAAAAGTGGATAAAAAAAATACATTACTATCTACCATATTCTATTGCCAATCTAATGATTTGTCTTAGATATAAATTATGATATATTGCATATCACATGATCCGCAATCATGTAATTACATAATTGTGAATCTTATAATCTACAATGTTACCTACACAAAATTAATGTTTCGGATCACAAGACCTACAACATATGTATGCATAAAAATATACATATGGAGGATTTGTTTCCAAAATATTTCATATGCATATTGAGGATTTGTGATCCAAAACTTTAAATGATATTAGCTTAAAAAGGATAAAGGGAATTTCAAATTTTTTAAAAGGCTTAAACATGCTTTTGATCCTTGATAAATTATCAAATTTTGATTTTAGTCTCTAATAAATTTTTCTTTGTGTTTAGTCCCTAATAAATTTTTATTTGGTTTTGGTCCCTAAAACATTATCTAAATAATTTTTTAGATAAAAAATTATACACTATCAATGTAAAAGATTTTTAGTTTAATTGGTATACACTATTAGTGTAAAAGATAAGCTTCAATATAAATAAAAAATTATGGTTTTCTTTTTTAGTTTAATTGGTATACATTATCAGTGTAAAAGATTTTTATACTAACATTTGATCATGACTTTTCATTTATGTGACTTTTAAAGTAGTAATAAGTAAAGTAAAAAAATTTACCATAAATGAAGAGTTGTGATTGAATATCAATATAAAAATCTTTACATTGATGGTGTATATCCATTAAACTCTTTCTTTTTATATCCACTAACATTTTTTTTCTAATTACATTGTCCTTTCTTTCTTTTCATTTTTTGTTAACTCACCTTACTTAAAGTTTAAATATCATACCTTATCGTTTTTAATTCACATTATTGTAAAGGTCAACAAATTTTTGGTAAAGAGTAAATATGATTAAATGATAATGTAAAATGTTTTATTCTATTAGTGAAACTATCTTTTTTACATAAATAATTTTTTCAAATATTTTTCTCTTTCTCGCAGGCTCCTCAATCTCCCACTTTCAGTGCTCTTCAATCTCCCACTTTCAGTGCAACAACATACTCTTATTTTTTTAGCAACAGTGCACTTCCTTTTCTTTGATCACATTCTTTCCTTTTTAACTCCCTTCATTTCCCATTCCCGTTTTTATCTCTTGTCGTGGTTCTTCTATTGCCCACTCCACATTCGAGTTTTTAACATTTTCAAGATCATTAGATTACCTTTGGAATGTTGAATGCATTACTATAATGTAGACATTTAATTTTGTTTGGCTTTTATATTTTTTATTAGTATTTTTTTTACTTTTTATGTCTAAAATAAGGTCTTTTTTAGCATAATTCAATAAGAAAAAAGAAAAAATAGACAAATACAACAAAATAGATATTTACTTTTTACACTCAAATATTTGCTAGGTATATCCTTTAAAAATGAGGTTCATTTAGCAATCTAGATAGTGTAAATAATAAGAATCTATAAATAAAGTTTAGTGGACCAAACAGCATAAAAAAAACGTATTTAGTCCAGTTGGATGTAAATAGAAAACACAAAAAAAAAAGAACACAACAACTTGTGAATGAGTCCTTAATCTAAATCAAATTAAGTACAACACAGAAACAATACAACCAGCCAAAAAAATTAAAATTAAAAATAGAAAAAGGAGAAAAAAAAAAGAAGAGAGGAGTTCTGCGCCCTGGCCTCCGCCACTATTTTCTTCTCAACCACAATTCATACTTGCACCCATCAATAAGCAAAATTTTGAATTGATAAGAGAAGAGGGAGGTTGTGAGTATAAATGCAATCAGTGTAGGAATAAAAAAAAAAGGAAAGGGAGCATTGAAGACACCATAAGGAGACAGTAGACATTTTCTGTAAGTGATATTTTCACGAGAAAAAATGAATAGAAAATTAAAAGAGTAAAGAGAAGAACATATATAAACACCAAAGTTTATCACAGGTAATTAACTTCTGAGACCCTTCCAATACTATTATTGACCACTGATATAACATCAAAATAGTAACAAAAATCTGAGTTCCAAGCACTCAAGACTGAAACAATTATGGACACCATACATTGAAATAGAGCCCCTAAAATAAAACTCACCTCCATAACCTTACACGATATTGAAAGATTAACTCTTAAGCAGTTTTTGCTAACAAAAGAATGATATTTACTTTCTTCTTTTCTCCTTTTACCTTGTTATCTTTTTATTTGTTTCTTTTATTAAATGGTTTTGTTTTATTTGTTTAGCATTAGAGATGTGGAGAGTCAATAGTTTGAATAGCTTTTGTTATACGCTATGATATCATATCATAAGTGTGTAGTTTTTTTCTTCTTTCTTCTTTTTCTTTTCAATTCATTTACTTTTCCCTGGACCTTTGACTATTTTATTTTAAAACCCATAACTAGTATAGAATTAAGAAAAATGTAATCAAGAGAACTGTTTATTTATTTTAAAATTATCAAGCATGCGTTGACCTTTTATGTTTTAGTTAAACATAAATCTGAAGAAAAAATTAGCTTTTTCTAAAAAAATAAAGATAATTTGATCAAATTATTATCAAGAAAGTTAATTAGATATGACATTGTCTTCTTTCTTTCTTTTTTTAAAAAAGAAGAAGATATGATATTGTTTTTACTTTTTGAAATTTTAAAGATGCAAGTTATGATAATTTAGTGTACTTGAATTTCTCCTTTAATTAATTTCAATCAAGATTAGTTGAATTTTCTTTTATAAAAAAATATAATTTAAAACTTTACATAGCTTATAATGAGATACATGATACTTATTAAAATATTTTATCCTTAAATTTGGAGAAAGAATTAATTAGATCTTACATCTATTTAATTGTAAAATTTGTAGAGCACATGGCTTGACATTTGATGTTTTAAGATTTATCTCTAATGACACTATTACATACAAATTAAATTACTACAAAATAATATATTAAATCAAAATTTATCATTATAAAATCTAAAATTATATTATAATATAATTCCAAATATAGTTATTTATGATTAGTTTATAATTCAATAAAAATAATTATTAATGATAAAAATATTTTTATTAGAGAAAGGGTTAATAAGATTTTACGTCTTTTTAATCTTAAAGTTTTGAAACACAAGTTAGGATAGTTTGATATTTGAAAACCTTCATCTAAAATGATACTTTTAAAAAAATTAATTTCTACAAAAGAATAAAAAATGTTATATTAATATGATAACATTTTATGGTAAAAAGTTAATAACAAAATAAAAAAAAACTTAACACATAAATATCCCCAACAAATAACTACGTAAACTCTTAAGACTTGATTTATTTGATTTTGTTTTATAGCTTTTTAAAACAATTTAAAAAAATTGTTCTGTGGAAGAAGATGAAAAAAGATTTTTTGGTAAGTATTATTTGAAAATTTTTTTGAACATCTAAAAATGAAAAAAAAAACTTGTTTATATTTACGGAAATATTAATGAAAAGCAAAAATAACATATTCTCATTGTATTTTGAGTTTTCAAAATAAAAACAGAAAATTGAAAAGCAAAACTACTTGCAATTATTCCCGTTTTTTAGTTTTTAAAAACTAAAAACATAATTGTTTTCAAAAAATGTTTTAAAAAAATAGTATGTATATCTTAAGAGGTGAAATAAATATTTCTAAAGTTATTCAATTTTAAACATTCAATAAAGACAAACATCTTAAGATGAACATTGTAGGATAATAACAATTTCTTTATATGAATTCAAAATTTAATTTCATAGACTATTTTTTTAAAATTTTTCCTATATTTTTTTAATAAACGTGGATGGCAACTCATACAATTTTTAACATATTTTTCACCATCTTTTTGAAATGTCATAATAATTTTTTTATTGCATCATTAGTTTGCATATTCACCATACTAAACATCCTATTAACAAGAAATAAATAGTTTTTAAAGAAATAAAGTTATGAAGGACACAAAAAATTCAAAAATTACTTACATATCATATGAATAAGTCATTAAAGACAATGTTAGTATCGCTTCTCGTACTATTTTCCAATATTTCAGCTCTACAATTTGAAGGACACATCAAAATTTATGATCATACAAGTTGATAGGTAAAGAGGAAAATTTCTCTGGAAAGGGGTTGGGAATAGTAAAGAAATTTGTAGACCCAAGTGTCATAGGAGACTGGACATCAAGAGTCTCAAACGCTTTATTGAAGCTTTGTAGTAAAATGGAAATGAAATTTATTTCAGGAGAGCTTGTGGCTTAAAATTATCAACTCTAAGTATGGTGGCTGAAGAAAGTAGTGTTATTCAACTCAATTCAGTTATTGACAATTTATATATATATACCCATATGTGCGCATTTGATTAATCTATTATTCATTATTTTGAAAAGTGCTTTTTATTTAATTGAATTTTAATATAAAAATTGAAAGTAGTGAAAACGTGTGCTGCAGAAGTTACTGGAAAGTGTTTAAACATTAAATAGTCTATGTTTAGAAACTCGTGATTTTATCCAAATCAAGAACGATAAAAGTTTTTTATCTTATCTAATTTGTTTTTTATTCTGCACTGTAATGTGATTTTGAAGATCAATCTTATTTTTTACTCCAACAAAAAATGACAGTTTGTGATAATTTTTAGTGAACTGTGCATTGTCATGTTATTAAATTTAATATTTATTTTTAATTATTGGAAAGTAACTTAAATTTAATAATATATTAATTAAATTAAATAATTATGTTATTTAAGTTAAATAATTTATATTAAATAATTATATAGTTTAATTATTAAAAAATTACAAAGAACAAAAAAAATATTAAATTTAAAAAAAATCACTCTTCACACTTTCTCACGTATGCTTCCCAATTACCCTCTCTTTTTCATTTCATTTTTCTCTTTCAAGCTCCTCAATAAACACCCTTTCTTTCTTCCCTTTCCCACTCATTCTCTTTTCCCCTCCCACGACAGTAGCCTTTCTCACTTCCCCACCCATGGCCATCACCATCTGCGCCTCAATCGTCCTCTGCATGCCTTCGTCGCCGTCCACACGCCTCCACATGTCATCCTTCCCCCTCCTTCTTCTTCTTTTCTTCTCTATTAAACAAAGTTTTTCATTTTTATCAATTTTTTCATGTGTTCATATGTTGATCGGTTTATGTTGTTAATAAAAATAGATTTGGTTGTTTTTGTTGTTGTTCTTTGTTGATTTGTTGTTGAATCTATTTTTTGAGTTGATTTTTGGCTGTTTTCGAATTCTTGTTGGTTTAAGCAGGATGAACAAGAGAGAGACAATAAAATACTTTTTTTTGGAATGGTGCTAATCTTGAGTGTTCTTCTACAAGAATAAATCTCCACGTGGAGATCACCCTCATTTACTTCAATAGGTGTTCTTGGTAAGAACTAATCTTGACTTCAAGATAAGTGTTCAAGATCAACTCTTGGAGATGCTCTTAAAGTGCACAAACTAATCATGTGTCCAGTTCCTGATTTAACCGGCCTATTCGAAGCGAGTTTAACAACATTGAAACGAAGTTCAATTCATCCCTTATTGCACCTTGTTCTTCCATTTGATGATATGACTTATGTGATGTATTGGAAGCAAAATGGTTGGTTTGACTCTGTTGTAAATTGGAAAGTACGTAGGACATTGTAGGAAACTTTGGTTTTGAGAAGATAGGTGGTTGGAGACTAAGTGCTTGTTTGATAACAATTTTTTAAAATTTTTTTTAGTATTTTAGTATTTAAAAACTAAAAAACTCATTTGGGTAGTGTTTTCTGATAACAGTTTTTGAAAACTGTTCTGGTTTTTTAGTTTTTAAAAATTAAAAACTAGGAACAACTGAAAGTAGTTTTGCTTTTCAGTTTTCTATTTTTGTTTTGAAAACTTCAAATACAATCATAATATGTTATTTTTTTACTTTTCATTAATGAAATTTTAATAAATATGAATAGTTTTCCATTTTTATATCTTCAAAATAGTTTTCAAATAACACTTACCAAACAAGTTTTTTTTTATTTTCTTTCCGAAAACATTTTTTGAAAACTGTTCTTGAAAACTCCTTTCAAAAACTAAAAAACAAAATCAAACCAATCAAGCCCAACTTTTGAAGGATGTTTTTCCTATATTGTTCTCTCTTTTTATTCTTAACCAAAAATCAATAAAATCTTTCGACAATTGAAAGGATGAAAGGTTGAATTGGAAGTTGGTTTTGGAAGGATGATAGTACTTGAATTTGGTGACGAGAACCCTCTAAGCTTATGCAATGTGAAAATCAACTTATGAGACAATTTTTTGTCTTAATCTAGGTGGACCTGTTGACCGTGTGCTATCCACAGTTTTGGACATTAAAATTTCCCAAAATTTTGTTGGTAACTCTAGTACAAAAGTATAGAAATTATTCAGTAATACTGCAAGTTTCCTAGGATAAACATGAGAACTAGAGGGAAAGACAGAGAGAAGTAGAGAAAAAAAATGATTAAACTAGGGACCCTATATATAGTGCCCTAACGTTACACTTCAATGAATATAGTCGTTGCAGATATAAATTATAATAAAAATGATTAAATGTAATTAATTGTGTAATTAGAAATTAATTATAATTAATACGTAACAAAGACTAAATTTAATACATAATAATTGACGAACGACTATAAATGTTTCAATGTTCTTTTAAAATCATACGTTATAAATTAATTTGCCTATTGTAATACTCACATTTTTCAACAATCTCTCACATATTACAAAGGAAAATAAAATTTTTAAAAAGAAGAAATCTTTGACTAAGTTCTCAAATGTGATATATTGCATCAGACCCGTGTAGCTATGTTATATGAATCAGACCTAGACTAATGGTAGTTATCACACAGTGCAGTTGGTGTAAATATGCTATATGAACCAAAAACATGTGGTGTGTGATATTGGTCTACTACTCACAATACACCCTCACAATCTTTTGTTGTTTTCACTGTGTTACGCATTTAGGCCATGCATCTACCCGTTGTTCATGAGTACTCTAAATATTTGTCAAGATCTCGTGTAAGCGGCCTCACTTGATATTCATATAGGCGATTTCATCAAATTTATGCTGCAAATCATACACGACCCATAAGGGATATGAAATTCATTAAAACTTTATAAAATGCTAAATTTTCTCATAAAGCTTAACTATAAAGTTTTATTCTTACCATCATAAGTTTTATTTTTCGCTACAACTATTGCTGATTACGAATCACAGTACATAAACACTGATGATGTTGGTTTCATTCCTAAAGGAATGTTAGACAAGAAGTTTTTGCAACTACTCAGTCTCAGTGTCAACCATTTCTAGAGCAATAAACTCAAATTCCATGGTTGATCTAGCTATCATAGTTTGTTTGGCTGATTTCAATGTAATTGCACCACCACCAAGTGTAAATACATAGCCATTAATGGATTTTGTCTCATGTGAATAAGAGATTCATTTAGCATCATTCTACCCTTCTAGTATAGAAAGAAATCAATTGTCTCATGTATTCAATACCATAGTCTATGGTATCTCTCAAATACCTAATGAGTCTAGCAAATGCTTCCTAATGATCCTTATTAGGATTATGAGTGTATCTACTCAATCTACCTACTGCATAGGCTATATTTGTTCTTTAGAAATTCATCAATTTCAGTAAGCTCCTAATAATCTAGGCATATTGAGTTTGAGAAACTCATTCTCCTTTATTTTTCTTTAGTTTATAATTAGTGTCATAAGAGGTACTCAAATTTATAATAGTCAAACTTCGTAAGATTTTTCTCCACATAATGTTTTAGGGATAGAATTATACTATCTTCCTTCCTTATGACTTTAACTCCTAAAATTACACTAGTCATACCCATGTTTTTCATATCAGATTTGGATGCTAAGAAAGATTCAGTTTTAAAAACTATATCATTGCATGTACAAAAAATTAACATGTCATTCACATACAAACATATAATGACACATTCATCATTCATAAGTTTTGTGTATACACATCTATGAGCATCACTAGAACAAAAATCATCAGCAAGTATAGTCTCATTAAACTTTTCATGTCATTTTTTTTTTTGCATATTTTAAATCTATAGGGATTTTAAGAGTTTACACATTTTGTTTTCTTGACCAGGAATCACACATCCCTCAGGTTGGATCATGTAAATATCTTCCTTTAAATCACCATTCAAGAAAGTTGTCTTAACATCCATGTGATGAATCACCAACTTATGAATAAATGCTAATGTTATTAGAACTCTAATAAAGGAAATCCTGGTAACAGGTGCAAAAGGTATCAAAATAATCTATATTCTCCTTTTGAGTAAACCTTTTATATTAATCTATAGATCCATCAAAGTTATATACTTTTCTCTTAAATAACCACTTACAACCATTGGTTTTGCATCCTCAAGCAAGTTTACTAAGCTCCCATTATTATATTTTTTTCTACAATCAATCTCAATCTTAATAGCTCGTTTCCAAAGCTTCACATTTGATGAACTAATAGCTTAAAAAAACATAAAAGAATTGTTCTAAACTAGATACATGTAAAAATCATCACAAAAATTTTTTTCTATCCTTTGTCTTTTATTACGCCTTAAGTCCTTAATCATAGGTTCACTATAGGTTTCAACCGATTGCTCAGCTATAGTACAATCAATAGAGGTAGCATATACTAGAGTTCAAAGGGAATATGTCTCAAAGAATTCAGCATTCTTAGTCTCAATGATGGTATTTCGATCAAGTACACTACTCTTAATAACAAGAAACCTATATGCTACATTATGCCAAACATAACCAATAAACATGCAATTAGAGGTTTTAGATCTTATTTTTGTTCTCTTAGGATCAGATAACATAACCTTAGCTAGGCACCTCATACTTTAAAATATTTCATATTTTCTACTTTGTTTATCATGCAATTTGATTAGGCTTAGTTAATGTAATTTAATAACATATAAGGAATTAACATGTCCTAATCTAGCATGTCACATATTATACAAATCAATCATATAAGCATATGTGTTATTCTAATTAATTAGTTACGAGATATTAAGTACAAAAAGACCCTAATCACAATAATATTTTCCCACATTGTCACAACAATCCGATCAGACTTAAAAGTCACTTTTACCCCAACTTTTTCCAACAGTGTCATAGAGATTAAGTTTACTCTGATGGTAGGCACATGTACCACATCACCTAAAAGTCAGTACTTTTCCAGATGTGAGTTTTAAAAGAACTTTTCCTTTTTCCCAAACTGGAGTAGATCCAAAATCACTAAGGAAAACTTATTCTTCTCCACCCTTACAGAAGTGTAAGAGGAAAATGCATTTATATTAGCACATATGTTTCTGAGAACCCTAAAGTCTACCACTTATTTACTCACATTGATCACGTCACAATATTTACCAAACAAATTACCACAATAAAATTATCATCTTGTTCAGCCAAGCTAACCTTAAGCTTAGGAGGATTGTCATTTCTAATATGTAAGCAACGAGAAAAAATATTTTAGCTTTTCACAAAAATATTTTTTTTTATTAAAGGTCAGGTTTAAAGTTGCACATAGGGTATGAAAATTATTATTATGATTAGTTTCATAAGCGTACCTTTTTTAAGCAATTATAATTTGGCATTGCTCTTGCCAGTATAAATTTTTTAAGACGTCCAATAATGGTCTAGCATAGATGTCTTTCTGTCAAAGTTGGAAATTGTGTCAAGCAAAAACCTCAATCTTAGAGATAGTCGACAAAGGTTTGACAATGACACGTTGGACCTCAAGTGCCAGATTGATGATCTTGTGGGTAGCAACAAAGTTGAATTGTTCAACCCGAAGTCTTTTATATTTTTTGTAACTTTGGTCAAAGGTGTAGAACTTATTTTCCTGAAGTATGTTGGGCACTGTCTTAAAAAACTTACCTCGATAATCCTATAAGTTTCCTATGATACAACAACTAACCAAATATAAATACGAGAACCAAAGGAAAGTCAAAGAGAAGTATAGAGAAAAAAAAAACTCATAGGTGTGTTTAACTGTGAAACTTATATATAATTTTGTGAGTTTGTACCTTATAATGAATGTAATAATTGCAAATATGAATTATAATAAAAAATATTAAATATAATTAATCATATTATTACAAAAATTAATTTAATACGTAACAAATATTAAATGTAATACGTAATAACTATCAAAGATTACAAATTAATTTTTGTAATTAATTTTAATACGTAATAACTATCAAAGATTATAAATAATTTTAATATGCTTTTAAAATCACACGTTACATATTAATTAGCTATCGAAATACTCAAACTTTTTAATAAATTCATTGTTTTATCTAGAAAATCCTTAATAATTTCCTCCCTAAAAAGCATAATTTGCTATCTGAGAGTTGCATTTGACTAATTTACGTGTTTTTTTTTTTTTTTGTTAATTTGCTTGAGGATGGGAATATTGATTACTTTGTTTTGTTTTCCCTATCCTGCAGCATCACATGCATCAAATATTGTGCACATGTCTTTGTTGGATGGTAGAATTATCAACGAATTAACCAAACTACCCTATCCCCCATTTTTTCCAGCAAACTGGTTTTGTGGTTATCCTAGTAGTGAATTAATCATGTTAAATTATCTTTTACATTTGGAATTGGATAAATTTTCTACTACATAAAGATATTGGAACATTCACACAGTGACAGTTAATTATGCATATTATACTTCATATCTTGATCCACGGCCGAGAACTTTAACCCTCTACTGCCTTCGTGATTTCCTGCATTGCATGGTGAACATGGAAAATTACGGTGGTCAGAAGAGTGGGACTTTTGGCGCAAGCGTTATGTGGACCTCTATTCTTTAATTAAGCGCCGATCACAATATTGGGTTCACATACTTGTGAAGTTTTAATCAATATTTATCTCATGAAATGATTTTAATAAAAAAAATATTTAAGGTGATATTTATTAGATTATAAATTATATTAAAGTTATGAGTTTTATTTCTAAGTTATTAAAATAAATCTCTCCCTTTTCACTTTATTAACAATAATTTTAAAAAAAAATATTAGAAAAGTTATCATAAAGATTTAAAAAGATAGTATATATTTTATGAAAAGGCCAAATAGAAAAGAAATGCCTTTACAGAAGAAAGAAAACAAAGTGGTAAATTCTTAACAATATTATGAATTTGATTAAATATTTTGGACTCTCTCTTGATAATTATGGAATATTTAGATGTGAGTAATATATTATTTAAATCTGTAGTGTAATTTTTTATATGTTGAATCTTAAAAAATTACCCAGTCAAATTATATTTTGATCAGAATAATGTTACGGATAATATATTTCTCCTTTTACCGTGTAATTTTATTACGAAATTGTAGAATTGGACACACGCATGTTTTTAGTGAGTGCATAATCGGAAAATTATGTAGTTTCACGTTGATGCTTTTCTTTTGAATATAGCCGTGCATTAGTTTCTGCACCATGGATTTTTATTTTGACGATGATGCTTTTATTGGCCATGAATAAAATCTTTCCCGCAATACTTCGTTACTTGTAAAATTATTTTTTGGAATCAACTGGAATATTTTTTAAAAAATTTTTTACCGAAAAAAATTTAATTTGGAATCACGTATTAAGAAAAGATTTGCTAATCACAAAAATGGTCAAATTTAAAGTTTTGTATTTCTAAATTATATGATTGATTGAGATAATATTACTATGAAAGTGTACTTGGGTTGAATGGAATTGCTAATTACAAGGCACATATGAATTGTTTAAAGGTGAACCATTGTTTTTAATTAATAATACAAATGATATATTTACATACTTGTTGAGTGTATGTATATCAAAATATAATATACATATAAAGAAAAGTATGACATTTGTTGTCCATATTAAAGTATATTTGTTTAGCATTATTATGGATATGAAGATGTATTTATTTATCACCCAAAGGTGAATTTAAATATATGATTAAAATTTAAATAGTTTGAATCTATTATAGTTGTTCAAAACATTAATGTGTGTGAGTATGTTTTGTATGTATGCATGCAGATGTTCATAATATGTTTGATTTGGGCAATTTAATGATTAAGTTTAATGGACTAAATTATGATGATTGATTTGAAATTATCTAATTTCAATTGGGTGTAATGGACTTAGATCTTGCATTAGTGATGGATGACACTTCAATCATTACATAGACGGGTATTGATGCTCACAAGTCTCTCCATGAGGCTTGGGAACGGTCTAACAGATTGGTATTGAACCTAACTAGAATGACGATAACTGCAAATGTGAAGCCATTATGTCTAAAACAGAAAATGCTAGAGATTCATGAAATTGGTGAATGATTACTCACAAGTTGACATTACTGACAAGTCAATAATGGATAACCTATCAAGTGAGTGTACCAATAAGAAGTTTGATGGGTCCCAACCAATTCATGATTATCTAACAGTAATGGCTAATTTGGAAGCAAGGTTGAATACCATAGGAATGGAAGTGAGCGAGTATTTTCTAGTATAATTTTTTTTAACTCTCTTTCTGCTGAATTTTGCCAATTTCAAGTGAATTATAACACTCTTAAACAAAAATGGAATTTTCAAGAAATTGAGCCATGCTAAATTCAGGAGGAATGAAGGTTAAAGAAGATGAATGATAACTTAATTCATCTCAGGACTCAAGAAGGAATCTACAACTCATAGCAAGTCGAGTAAAGGTAAACAGGACAAGAGAAAATCCAAATTAAAGATTAAAAAGGAAGGAGTTTGATAAAGACTTGTTGATGTCAATATCAAACAAAAACTAGATTTCCCCAATTTTGCAATACAAGACATCACCTAGGTCATCTCTTGATGATACAAGACATATATGGTTTAGATTCTATAAAAAAAGTTCGAAAATATAGGCTTTTGTGCTGAATTAAAAGAAGCTTGTGGAAGAAGAAATTGAATTAAAAGCACAAACAGAGAAAGAAAACACCAATTTGAGGTTTCTAATGATGGGTTTGAGTAATCACAATTCTAATATTTATGATAAATTGCATAATTACTCACAGGTAATTCAATTTAACTAGATCATGGTCGCAATCTCTAGATTCTCATGAATTTTTAGAAAAGAAAGCAAATTGAAAAGAAAGAAAAAAAACTAAGTTCATCTCTCAATGATACAAGACACATATGGTTTAGATTCTATTAAGAATGTTAGAAAACATGGGGGGTTTTGTGCAAAATTAAAAGAAGCTTGTGGAACAAGAAATTGAATTAAAAACGAAAACAGATAAAGAAAACATCAATCTGAGGTCCTAACGATGCGCTTGAATAATCACAATTTTAATATTTATTTGAAATTGCATTAATACTCACAGGTAATTCAATTGAACTGGATCATGATCGAAACTTCAATATTTTCATAAATTTTCAAAAATATAATAAGTTGAAATAGGTTCTCAATCGATCACCTAGCCTCTTGTAATTCAAATCGATCGATCTGAATCAATTCCTAACCAATTCGTATAAAATCCCAATTGGATTTCTACACGAATTGAAGAGGATAAGATAGTAATAAAATGCAAAATTTGCAAGAAACAACACACAAGAGATAGGAATTCATACTCTTATTAAGGGTATTCATCGATTTGGGTCAACTTGACAAACCTGATAAATTGAACCAAACCAATTAGTTTGGTTCGGTTTTTCACTTGATCGGGTCCCAACCTGACCATAACTGACCTAGTCCGGTTCGGTTCATAGTTTTTGCATTTCAAAACCTTGATTCAACCCAAAAGTATATATATTATATTACTATTATATATTTATTTTATATTTGTAAGTTAGTAAATTTAGTAATCTATTTTGTTTGGAGTGTTGCATTTCAAAACCCTGAATCGATCCTATTTATATTTTTAAGTTAGTAAATTTATTTTATACTTTAAATTTAGGGGGGGAAACTTCAAAAAAACGAATCAATCAAACCCAATTAAAATTAATTGGTTCAATTTTTATTTCCCCTTAAAACTAAACCAATTGAACCGTTAACACTATTCTTGCTGCGCAATCACATTGGAGACCTTAAATTGATATAGAAAGTAGCTTTCCATGGAGATCTCCATGGAAGCTTGCATGATAAGTTAGAAGGTAGAGGAGAGAAAACAAAATTTGTAAGGGAAGCTAAAGAAGAAAATTCTTCAAACTAATTCTGAAATGGATAAAAGTTGTTACAAGTTGTTATGAGAGACTATTTATATTCTCTCACTAAAACTTGTAGAGGAAACTATCTAAAAAGGTCTAAACTAAGGTCCAAACGAAATTAGCCTAAAAAATAGAAAATAAAACTAAAAAATACAATTAATAAAAAATTACAAAAATACAAAATACAAAAAAATGCAAAACAACTAGATCAATGCAAAGTCCAATAACTTGCAAAATAAGAGAAAAAATATGGAAAATTCCCAAACATAACTCAAATATGAAAAAAAAATTAAAAACAGAAAATTAAGAAACAATTAAAAAATTAGAAGGGCTAAAAGGGATATAAAATATATATAATAAAATGTTTTATCAAAGTTCTTAAAGAAAAGAAGTGCTTCTTGTACAAGCAAAATTATCACTTCAAGAAAATATTGGAGTGCAATATCTTGTATGTTAAACCCTACAAAATTACACATAAAAGTCAAATTATCTTTTCACTATGTTCTACACTATTGTTTCTTCGTTTCCTATATGTGTGAGAATCATAGGATAGTGGTTTTCACCATATACAAGTGACTTGTGTCTTGCACATCTTTCATTGTATCTTACCAACGCATCAATTGTCATAATTATATGGAATATGCCACAACTTTGTGATCTTTTTTAAGACTACTATGAAGACAACAAGATATGAAATTCAACTAGTACTTTTTAAGATCATATAGGTTGATACTTCTTTATTTGGATGAGTTTGTATCTTTTTATCATTTGTTGATGCTCCTTGATTATACATCATTCGTACTTAAATGTGAATAAACGATGTCTAACCATGAATTATTTTGTATTAGAAATGTTGTACATCCTGTACCTTACTTACATTAATTATATGAGTTTAATTGGTATACACTGTCAATGTAAAGGATTTTTACACTGACATTCAATCATAACTTTTCATTTATATGACTTTTAAAGTAGTAATGAGTAAACTCAACAAATTTATCATGAATGAAGGGTTGTGATTGACTGTCAGTGTAAAAATCTTTACACTGACAGTGTATACCAATTAAACTCTAATTATATATATATATATATATATATATATATATATATATATTTGAATTCACCCTTTTTAATTTATTTATATTTTATGCAATTAAACTAATTATTTTTAATGTTTCATTTATTTGATGTATTTATAAGATTTTATTTAAATATTTAACTTAAAAGTCCATCGATTTATTTTGCTTCTTCTGTACTTTTGTTTCTACTTTTTTTTTAATTTTCAACACTTATCGATCATCTAATCATGTGCTCCTACTAAGTCATGGTCATGATATCATTTTAATGTTAATGTTAAGTGATATGATGAAATATTAAATAATTTTGAATTTGTATATAATTTTTATACTTAATTTAATTAATAAAAATATAAAATTCAATGTTTGAATTGATAAAATTTGCATTTCATAAAAAAATATTCAAGGTGTAAGTTGACTAACTCTCACACATGTTGTAGCATATTTTAACCTATATATATATATATATATATATATATATATATATATATATATATATACATATGAAGATAAATCCACTTACTCAAAGAGTATGTATAAAAGACTTACAATTCATCTTCATCCTTCATTTTTTTGAAATATGATGATTAGGATTAATTACTGGTTACAATAATTATATTTCAAGAAAATGAATAGGTAGGATAAAGAGTAAGTCTTTTATACTTACTCTTACAGTAAGTAAATCCACTCCTTCTATATATATTGAGTTTTTCTAACTTACAACCATTTATTTTTTAAGAGTAAGTTATCAACTTATACCTTTGGTGTATTTATAGAATTGTGTAATTACAATTTTCTAACTTACTATTTCTAAAAAATGTGTACGAATTAGCAAATAAAGTTTATAATATAGTTTATAAGTTTAAAATTATTTTTATAAATTATAATGATATACAAATAAACATTAAAAATAATATTATTTGCAATTATAGATTAATTTTTTTTATGGAAATGAATTCTTGCTAGAGTGTCGCTGGATCCCCAAGACCTCAATTGAGGGTGTTCATCGTTTCAGGTCAACTCAAGGAACTCGGTAAATCAAACTGAACCAATTAATTTAGTTTTATTTTTTTACTTGGTTTCGCATTTCAAAACTCTGACCTAACTTGAACAAATCTAAAAGTATATATTATATTATTATGTATTTATTTTATATTTTTAAATTAGTAAATTTAGTAACTTGTTTTAGTGTTTTCTTTAGGGTTTTAACATCTAAAATATTTTGTCTCTACTCTTTCGCATTATTTTATATTTTAAGTTATTTTATATATTTGTTATTAAGTTTATATTGTATTGTTTTAATAATTTAATTTGACTAATTCAGTATAATTGAAATATTTGATATTTTGTTATAAAATTATGAATTTAGTAAACTAATGAATTTTACTAGTTTCAGGTATAAAATTATTTTTTTACGATTTAATGAAAAAAATAATTTTTTAATTTTTTGATCGGTTTTTCTTGAAACTAAACTAAACTAATCCGATTATCATTGGTTTGGGTTAAGGAAAAAATTTTTAGAAAACCAAACCAACCTAACCCAATTAAAATTAATTGATTCAATTTTTATTTTTTGTCAAAACCAAACTAACTCGAATCATGAACACCCTTAAATCCCAATAATCGTCCGTCCACATCAATGCTTCAGATAGAGATTCTTTATCTCTTTCGTTCCTTTTTCTCCCTTGTCATAAAATTATTCTTTCTAATTAATTATTTTATCTAATTAATTAATGCGTAGAGAGAAAAAATGTTTTATCAATAAATTAATTAATTAAGAATATTCAGATCTTCGATTTGAATAAGAGAGAAAGAAATAATTTATAAAGTGATTAAGATAGTTTTGGAAGAAAAAAATTAATGCATATATAAATTAGGTAAAGATTTTCTAGAAGATAAAGTATTGTTTAAAAATTGTTATATAATCACAAAGGAGTATTCAATATATCAACGGTAAATGACACACATTTGATAGTAATTTTGAACATTTTTAAAAAATGGTATAAAATTGATTCGAAAATAATAGGAAGATGAAATTAAATATTTAAAAAAAAATACAGGAAAGATAATTAAGTATGACATTTAATCACAATCTTTTATTCATATGATTCTTAAAGTATTATTAATTGGTAAAGTTAACAAACTTATCATATATATATAAAACATTGTGATTAAACATCAATATAAAACTTTTGTACACTGACAATGTATAAATATTTTTTTATTAAGTATTTTTTTAGAATAATTTTATTTTTTAAAATAAAATATAATAATAATGCGTTACTTAAACATTCATTAAACCAATCATCTTAAAAAAATGACAAGAGAATGATAAATAGTATACTTAGGACAAAATTATATACTCATATGTGAATTTGAGTTACATTCATATATAAATCCTAATGAAAATTTTATCCTTTTTACAATTGGTTAAAGACTAAACGAAAAATATCAGCAACACACTTTCTTAAACATTTGTTGTTATAAGTTAAAATTTATTAAAAAATATAAATACTGGCAGTCTCAAACAACATTTTAATGTTTTTGATTTTACATATTTTAATTAATTTTAACTAATATTAGAAAGTGTGTTATGGAGAGTGTTGCTAACACTTGTCTTAAAAATATTACTATAAAATTAAAAGATTGGAATATTTATTAAGTTATGAATTTCTAAGAGAGTGGCAAGAAACAGTGGATTCATAGTTTTAAAAACTGATATGGAAGTTGACGTGTCGAAACACAAGTTCATAAGGTCACAAATCGAACTAGGAGCCATCAGTCATGGATTCGCATAACCCAGTCTTTTTAGTAAATATGACTTTAATAATATACCAAAATATTACATATAATATCACAAATAAATATAATTTCACAAACTTACTTTCGAAGTTCAAATTAATTAATATTAAAATTAAATATAATTTAGAAAACACATCTTTAAGTTTAAATTAAACTCATTTACATTTATTTATGAATTCTAGAAAAATAAACAAGTTTTAAATTTATAACAACTCATTCAATAACAAATAATTTCCATAAATATGAATAAAAAAAATTTATAGTTTTGACACGATGATAAAGTAAAGTTTGCAAAATGAAAAGAAAATATAGAATAATAAAGAAAACAAACTTAATAGCATACTAATGAAAAAATCATAATTAAAAAAATAATTTTTATTAATTAGAAGAAAATAAAAAAATTGAATGATTAAGATAACACCAATTCGCCAATTCAACATACGTCAATATGGATCACATTCAGTTAATTATATAACCAGATCAATTATCAATTCAACCTAATCGAATAACCAGATCAATTATCAACTCAACCTAATCGAACCACCAGTTTGTAACCCAATCAATTATACTGGTCAAATTATTACAACTATGAGTGAATTGCTTTTTTTTTTATCGTTCAACTTCTATGTATATTTTTTACAAAAAAATTTCTTTATATATCTTTTATTCAAAATTTTCAATAATTTCATCTCTTGTTTGGCTGGAGAACAATAGAAGAAAGGGAGAAATGAAAACATTTTGTGATGTACGTATATTCTTTAAAGAAAAAAACTTCTATGTATGTCTCTTTTATTAAAAATTTTCAATAATTTGTTGTACATATTTATATTTTAATCTAAAAATAATATTTTCTGACATTTAATCCTATATATATATTATTTTTTATCTTCTAATTATTATTTTTCTATTTTTGTTTGCTTTAAATCCAAATAAATATACCTTTTTTATGCTAAACACTCTCTTTTTAAAAAATAAAACATAATATATTATTTATTTCTTCTACAATTAGTTCTCTTTAATTTTTTGTTCTCCATTTTCATCAAGTATATCCAGAAAAAAAAAAAAATCGTCACGTATACCAAACGTGCCTTAACTTCTATGGAACCTTTTGGTTTTGGCAATGAGCAGCATATACTCTGCTGGGTCCCAAGTTCTGGAGATTTCACCTACCTATCCTTGACTTGATAATTGTAATTGTTCATATCTTTATTGAAGACAGCGACAAGTCATTAAGATAACAAATGAATGAATGACGGAATTCTCAACCAAACAGAGACACGCCAATGCCATCCAACCCTGGTGGAACTCGTGGCCTCACTGGATTAAGATTAACAAATTATTTTAAATTTGATGTAAACAAAATTATTTTAAATTTGATGTAAACAAAATTATTTTAAAATTGGAGGACAACAAAATTTAACAATCCAAATACGTAATATTAAATTTTACGTTACAATTATAGATAGTTAGTAATGTCATCACGATTTAAAGAATAAAAATGAAATGCTTTGAAACAAAAAATAATTTTTTTAATACTTTAGAAACAAAAGTATAATTATCTCATTTGAAGGGCTAAAATATATTTAAGTCAAAATAATTTTTTAATAAATAAAAAACATTTTTATTATTTTATTTAAACATTTATCTTAATTTTAAAACCAAAATATTTTTTACTAATATTAATAATGTAAAAAACTTGTACAATTTTATCTATCACCACTTTATTTTATAAGATGCTCTAAATAAATGCTTAAATATATATAATTCAAACACTAAATTAATTTATCTAAAAAGGAGTTTGTCATAGTCGTTTTTATAAGCTCTTCTACATAGGTTTATTTAAACATATTATAATTAGAGCTGACAATTCAGGTAGTCTATTTTAACCTGTTGAATTTTTACATCAGAATGAATCAGTCTAGTCTGACTCATATTTTATTTGGATTGCATATTTCTAAATTTAATTTGGCTCTATATTGATCTATTGTGCTAAAAAGGGCCTATTAAAAAAAATAAAATTCAAACTTTTATTAAAAAGGAAAATTTATTTTATAATACAAGTCCAAAACACATTCTAAATAACTCTAAAATAACATCACACATAATTTTATATGTATATTAACAATATGTATAAATTGAGTTTCCATGAAACGTAATTTTTGTTTATATTTCTTATTTAATATATTTTTAAAAATACATTATATATATTATTAATATGTATTTGGGTCGATCCATGACCCATCACACTGATTTAACTCAAGTTTATTTACATAGTCAGGCCAAATGAACCAAGTTAAAAAGATTCCCTTCTATTTAAACCTTCTTTTTTAGAGTCTAATCTAACCATTTTCTAGCTCTATGGGTCAAGCCTATTTTAACAGCTCTAACGATAACTGATCTAATCTATTACCAAAAAAATACATTTCATATTAAAGTTTACACATTTTTTTTTTGTTAATATACTAACTTAAAGTCTATTTATGTATTGTAAACATTACACTTATCATACATTCTTTAATTTTTTATATATCAATGTGAATTAAAAATTTATATAACATGTAAAAAAGATATAAAACAAAATAATAATTTTATTATTGGACCCTTTTAATCATGGCTCATGTGTGGTCATACCTAAAATACGACTTAAGAAACTTTAGGTACTCATTTGTCACTTTTTTAAATAATAATTTGATGTGTCAAACAAATGTGACAATATCTATGTGAAATGCTTCATTCGAAATATTAGAACTTGGTTCTTAACTTGTACTAGTAAAATCTAATTTGTTAGTAACAAATCTAAAAAAAAAATTAACATTTATAATTACTTCAATTTCATTTTATTGACTTTCACATGAGAAAACAATTTTAGCTAATTTAACTACAGTAGAATAATAGCTCCATGTTTTTAAGGTGATGCATAGTTACGTATCTTGAATTGCCATTCAACAAAATTACAAATGATGATTTATGTAAATTGGTTTAAATTTTTAAGGAATCAAATAAGCATAGAAATTTTTTGAGAGACAAAATTAATATTTTGCATATGTTTAGAGACTTAAAACATGATTTACTTACATTTAAATTTTTATAACGAATTATTATTAAAACATTACAACAAAATTTAATATTATTTGAGAATCTATATAGTAGTAGACATCCTTTTAGTTTGAATAATTATATTTTGTAAGATATTTAAAATGGAACAAAGATATATTATAAGAAAATATTTCTTTTTAACTTTATGTGGTTCCCAATTTTCGTCCCTCCACTAAAATAGTCAACAACCCTTAATAATTTTGGCTAAAAAAAAATTTGTTCCATATTTTTTATTTCTTAATTTTGGTCCTTCCAGAATTTTATTATTCTCTTTATTTAGACAAATTCTTAATTTTGGGCATCCATCAATTTAGAGATATTGTCTGCCAAATTTAATATTGATATGAATTTTTTTTTATCATAATTCATCAAGGTTCAAATTAATCGATTTTTATTGATGATTTGAGAGTTGAGATTATAGATAATTTATTGCGTGTTGAATTAATTAATTGTGATTTGTGAACAATTTATCTAGGATCCAATTATTCAATTATTTAATGTTGTTAACCGATAATGGTTTCTTTATTAAAGTAAGTTAAAAATTGTTATATATAAGCATTAAATTTGATAACATCCTCAAATTAACATATTCACTTATATTAAGAATTTTTGTAAAAAAGACTAAATATCACAATAAAATTTTCTGGATAAAAATTAGGAAAACAAAATCGCAGTATCAAAAGTGTCATTTAAGCTAATTATTTATTGCACCTATATTTCATTAACATTTTTAAAAGTTTTATGTAAACATTTTGAACAGTTTTCAAGGCATAATTTAAACTTTAATTAACAGAGATCGTACAAGTATTGTATATATTAAAATATCCTATTTCTCTGTACATAGTTTTCAGCTTTTAGTTTTAGAGTTTAATTAGTTATAAGTAATATGACATAAAAATATTTTAGTTTTAACATAATATAAGTCTAAATAATTTTCGGTCAGAAAAAAAAGAGTCTAAAACATTTAATTTCTCTATTAATGTATTTTCTCTAATTTTGTTTTGAAGTAGGAAAAGTAGGGGAGTAGAAAAGGGTATGGCAGTGGCATTTGCACGAAGCAATGTTCTTTAATCTAGGATTACAGGTTGAAATTGAAATGATGTGAATTT
Source organism: Psophocarpus tetragonolobus (assembly GCA_037954015.1). Taxonomy (NCBI): domain Eukaryota; kingdom Viridiplantae; phylum Streptophyta; class Magnoliopsida; order Fabales; family Fabaceae; genus Psophocarpus; species Psophocarpus tetragonolobus. Next base: position 44,925,937 of record CM075694.1, read on the forward strand.
AGACATGAAAAAAAGAAGGTTGAAAGTAAAAGGAAAATGTGGACTTTAGGATTAAGAAAAAGAATAGCAGTGAAATGGGAAAGTAAGAAAAGGTTGTGATAAAAAGGGCTCCCTACCCACCAGTCAGGTCCCCCGTCCCTATTTATGAAGAGCGAAGAGGCATAAACAGCAAAGGTATGTGATGGCAACTAAATGGAGCGTGCTGGTGTTTGTGCTCTGGCTATGCTTGGCAGGAGCAGGAACCGTTAGATCAGTAAGACTTGAAAACGATATCTAAATTTTTATAATTGTTTTGGTAATTTATAGTGTGAGTAATAAATTGATGTAGGAGGAGGATTGTGTCTACACGTTGTACGTTCGGACGGGTTCGATCATCAAGGGAGGAACGGATTCCAAAATAGGGGTGAAGCTGTACAACAAATACGGCAAAGGCATATACATAAAGAACCTCCATGATTGGGGAGGCTTAATGGGTCCCCATCACAGCTACTTCGAGAGGGGCAACCTCGACATCTTCAGCGGCAAGGCCCCCTGCTTCGACGGCCCTGTTTGCAGATTAAACCTAACCTCCGACGGCTCCGGCGCCCATCATGGCTGGTACGTTAACTATGTCGAGGTTACCACCACTGGGGTCCACACCCCCTGCGCTCAACACCAGTTCACCATCGAGCAGTGGCTCGCCACTGACGCCTCCCCCTATAAGCTCTGGGCCTTCAGAGACTACTGTCCATCCATATTGGGCCAGGCCCACACCACCTCTTCTCTCCCTTTCTCCCTTTTGGATTCCCCCCTCCTCCTGTAACCCCTACTATCCAATGCATGCTCTCCTTCTTCTCTTTTGCTAAACCACATTTCCTTCACCGCCTTCCTCTCTCTATTACTTCCACTTTATATTTTTATTTCTATTATTATTCAATAAATCGAGGAGGTTTCAGAATTTCACAACTGCATACCCCCAATTTCGCACAGCTACTACTTAATTACACTATTATTATTATTCTCATTTTCTGTCAACTAAACTATCAACATCATAACTTCTTTTATTCCATCGTTTATTTGTTTTGATTTGCAAATAGTAATATATAAAATAATTAGATCAAATTAAAAACTATTTTTCTTATTTTTTTACATTTTTTTGTCAATTTATATAATTCAATGATACATTTTTTTCATCACTATTATTTTTTCAATATGAAAAGGTCTTCTTGTTTTATTTAAAACCCCTCTCTCTCACTATGGAATGAAATTTAGGGATGGAAAATTTAGTTTGCATAATCTAAAAAATAAAAAGTTAAAATGAAAAAACTAAAAATAAAGAAATGGTATAATGAAAACCTGCACTCTGAGAAGATACTACAAGAGGGCCCAAACTCACGTGTTGGCTACCAGCAAAGGAAAGTGGATTAGTTGTGGGAAGTTATTGAGATTTTGTTTTGCCACCTACTTTATTTCTTTTGCTATCTACCATAAATATATTTTTTTAAAATGTTTTTATTATAAATAATACAAATTAACCTATTTAGAGAAGTTAAAATCTAACATTCTTCCGAAAAGATAGCCCCCCATAGTTACAAGAAAACATTGATATGAACCTAACCTGTAATAGTTGGTTCGTAATCAGTGATACTAAAATATATTAAAGAGTAAGGATCAGACCATGTATAATAGTTGACATCAACTATTACAAATCACCTAACCTTTAACAAAATTCAAGCTATTTAGATCCATATCGTTCAAAATCAAGCCAATTACAAACAAATAAATATGGAAGTATAAAAATCAATAATCCATTAATCTGCAGGTTTTACCTATGTACTGCCGATCCATTGATTGGTAGGTTTACAATTATATTTATACTTCCCAACCACTTCTTAATTTCTCAAAAAAAAAACAAAATTTCATCACTATCAACAAACGCAACACTAGAATCAATGAATTGAGGAGACAAATAGTTATAAGGAAGAAATTGAAATAGAGAAAATATAATCGAAGTAACTTTATGTGAAAAATAAAGGCAATTGGAAGGATTGAGACAGTCTCTGGTACAGAAAGAGCAACAACCTGCAACGAACAACACCATAGGACCTTTTTTAGTAATCAAGAGGTGAACGACCCAAGCGAATGATCACCAAGTCCAAATGGTTCTCTGATTATATTTAGTAATTTTCTTTTGTTTTGGGCATGATGTAGCCCAAATGTTTTAGGGTTTGGTGTTCTGGGGTTTTATCCTATTTATTCTCATTTGTTGCTGTCGTGTGAATAAAAAATAAACTTCTTATTCCTTATTTTCTAAATATTAGGGTAAGCTCTAACATTTGGTGTTTTCATTGTTTACCATGTTTCCCTCAAAGGTCACCTCTAACGAGGTGGAAGGCGCTATCCAACTCATCACAGAAAAACTAGTTGCACTTCAATCTCAACTAGATTCTTAGCAGAATCATAATTATTCTAAGCATAAAACATTGCAACAATGTTTAGACTCACAATAGGTCACACTTATTACTTTACAAGGCAGTCTTACCTTTCAGCCACTTCCCTTGCCCACTAGACCCTTAGGTATGCCCTCTATCCCGTCTCCCATTCAACCAACTTATGTTCCCTTATCCCCCCACCCACCACCATTTTCTCCATATATAACAACTGCCACTTCCCCACCATTTACACCCCACGTATCTAGCCCCTTTCCATCCCAACCTTTTATCCCCACCCCCATTTACATGAACCTTTTTCCATCACCTAATACACCTTTTAACCACATTCCTCACTCCTCTAATGCACCAAAACTCCAACTCCCTCCCTGTTACGACAGTGAGCCTTTGAATTGGATCTTCCAAGCTATACAATATTTCAAAATTTATAATGTTCCACCTAACCAATGAATACCAATGTTACACTTTCATATGGCGAGTGAAGCATTAAGTTGTTCAAATGGACGATAGAAAATTTCCATATTCCTAATTGGTGCTCATTTACTCGTGCTCTCGAACTACGTTTTAGACCCTCCACATTTGCTAACCACCAAGTTGAGCTTTTTAAGCTACCCAAAATAGGCTCTGTTCAAGAATACTAGACAATTTTTGAAAAACTCTGCAATCGTATCCCTGGCCTAACCCCAGATACCATACTCAATATCTTTATCTCAGGCCTCACACCTGATATCCGTTGTGAGCTGGCCATTCAACGCCGAACATCAGTTCTTGATAGATGATAAAGTCAAAGATTCTCTCCCACGAATCTTTAGAAATAGTTCGTCTTCATTCTCCAAGGGTCAACCATGAGTTGGGTCGTCCTAAACAATTCCCATTGCCAGCCTTTCCCTCAACACCTTGCCCATCAAACATCTCACTCAAACTCAAATGCAAGAACATCTTGCTTTGGGACTTTGTTATTATTGCAATGAGAAGTTTGTTCCGGGCCACAAATGTACTCAGGGCAAGTTCCTCCTCTTAATGGTTGATGAAGACGAACACATCACATCTTGCGTGGAGGTGATGCAACCCTCCCTAGCAAGGTCTCTTGCCTATGAGGGTTAGAGAGAGGACACGAGTAGGAAGTTGCTTCATGAAGATTTTAGGGTCATAGCCTCAATATTTTTTAAATAAATTGTGTAGTTTTAGTAGTTTGTTGAGTGAGTGTAATTTTGTAATTTTAGGCCTTGTATTTTGGCCTATAGGATTTATTTTCTTTAGGAAGTGTATTTAATTTCTTTCGAGGGTGTGTTAATTAGTTGGGTTTGTCCTGGAAGGATTTGGAAGTGTGGTTTCTCCTTTCCACACCCCTAATTGCTTCTAAAACCCTTTTAACCAACACATTAGAATTCTTGTTTAGTCATTAATTGTGTCATATAAATTTCCTTAGGTTTTACCTTTTTATTTTGAATTTTTTCTTTGAAAAAGTGTGTTAGCTTCTTGAAATTGAGTTTCAAAGAAGTTTCACTTCTTGTCTAAGTCTCTAATAAGTCTTTTTCATGCTTTTAGTTCAAGGATGTTCCTGTGAAAATTTTTCTCAAAAAAAATAAAAATAGTAGCTCAATTTTTCTTTATGTTTATTGTTCTTATCAAATTTTAGTAGATCTTTGTGCTAATTGAGAGTTGATTTTCTTTGAGGTTTGCTTGAGAAAATTTGTGAGAACACTTGTGTCAAAACTTGTGCAAACAGGAAGCTCTAAGTCTCATCTAAAAGCTCTTGGTGCATTACCTAAGATCACTCTAAATTTTAGTGCATTTTGAGTTACTTGTATTTTCATAGATTGCACTTTGTTTTGAAGTTTTGTGTGCCTTAGCTAACTCTTCTACTCAAGTGTTTACTTACATTAAAACACTCACAAAATTTTCAAAATAAAAAGTAGAATAATAATAAAAAAACAAAGTTAAAAGAAAACAAACTGCAACAAAATAGTAAAAGTGCAATAGAAAGAAAAAAAAATTAGTACAAATTAGATGTACCAAAAAGTAATTTCAAAATTGAAAAAGAGTGCCTAATTTTGGTTGTATTTGCTCGAGAACATCTTTAGTACCTCACGACCAAACCAATTCACTTAGTGTAATTGTTGAAAATTTTTTGTGTCTTTTTGCTTTTTAGTCTTGATTCATACTCTAGAGCCATTTCTAGGATTTTCTCCAGTATGCTTAGCCTTCTTTCATTTTCCTTAATTTTAGTATTGTCTCCAAATTACACCTTCTTAGTTTTGTTCATTATAATCTTTTCATTTGGATTGCGTGTCTTTCTTTGTTTTTTAGCATTTTCTTCCTTTTAGTTTCTACTCTTGTAGTCTTGGAATTGCTTGGTTTGTGGTGTCACCTTTTTGTAGAGAAAAGCTTGGTTGGGAGCCTTTCACAAGTGTAGAATTTTGAGGAAGGGTTGACTAAGCCAAGGAGGACTCATGGAGGTGGAGGAAGCAAGACAATAATGCATACACTTGAGTGGAGCTTGGAGTGAAGATTTTTTTATTTTTTTGTTTTGATTAATTCCTTGTCATATGGCCTTTTATTCTTTTATGGAGTGTTGGATGCCCCTAAGGGTCACTCCTTTGTGTGTAATAGCTTAGATTCTCGTTTAAGGTTTGAAGTGGAATGGTACACCTTTCATTCCTTTAGGTCCATGTCTAGAACTTTTAACTTTTAGTTTTCTTACTTTTACTTTGCTTAAATTCCTGTAGAGGTGCCCTGAACTCCAAAAGTTCTTTGTACCATTAGGAAATTTGTTTAGGCTAGTTTTATTTGGTTGTTCAATTCGCTTTTTAGGTGGAAGACTAGAGTTCCAAAGACTCTTGCATTCTTTAGTGAGAACACAATTCAAGGGAGAGTAATGCCTTTGATTGAATTTGCCCTACTCACCATTATAGAATCACAATTCCAACAAGAGTATGAACCAAAGGGATTTCCCCAAGGCCAACACTCTTGACCATTTTGTTAATAAATTTAGGGAGTGTCGTGTAGGAGAAAGTGAGGCAAGAAAAGAAAGAAAGACAAAAGAGAAGAAAAAGAAAGAGAAAGAAAAATAGGGTTGAGAAGAGAGAAAAGAGAAAGGAAAAAGAGGGAGGAAACAAGAAAATAAGAAAAAAAAACAGAGAAAAGAGAAAAGGGAGGAGAGACTTGGACTAGAAAGACTAGAACGAGATGAAAAAGAAAAAAGAGAGAGACTAGAGAGGGAAGAAGGGGAAAGAAAAGAAACGTTTGAAAGAGAAAAGAAAGACAAGAAAGAGAAAATAAAAGAAGAGAGGAAAAAGCCAAAAGGAGGAGAAGAAGTAATAGGTCTAACTCTCCTAGGAGTGAATCAACTAGTGAAGAGGAAGGTTATAATGGGAGGTTTGGACCTAGGGAGAGAAGAACCCAAGAACAGAAAGGACAAAAAATTGATTTCCCACCTTTTCACGACAAGGAAAATGTGAAAGTCTACCTTGATTAGGAGATAAAGCTAGAATAGTTCTTCAGATGTTTTAAAGTATCTAAAGAAAGAAAAGTCCCCTTAGCAACCCTTAGTTTCTAAGAGCATGCTATGTATTTGTGGACCTCTCTTGAGGATGAGAGGCGTCGTTACCATGACCCTCCTGTTGAATATTGGAATGATCTCAAGAAGGCCATGAGACGAAGGCATATTCTCTTTTATTATGAAAGGGAACTCCTTGATAAGGTACATAGATTAAGGCAACACAATATGAGCGTAAAAGAATATACACAGCAAATAAAGCTTTTCATAATGAGGGTTCCTTAGTGGCTTAAGCCTTACGATAAGGGATAAAGTTGAGCTCTTGCCATATAAGGATCTAGATGACTTGGTTCAGATTTGTATAAAAGAGGAGCAACAATTGAAGATAAGGTCTTTCTCTAGGAAGGACTACTTTAACTTTTCTTACTCTTCTACAAATAGGGACCAAGTCAAGGAGAGCTCTTCCAAGAGCCACTCCAAGGATAAACATCTCATAAGCATGCATAAAGAAAAACAACCTTTACATAGAGAGGACCCCCTTACTAGTTCTAGAGCTAGTAGTATTAAATGCTTCAAATGTCTTAGGAAAGACTATATTGCTTCCCAATGCCCCAACAAAAAGACCATGATCATGAGGGGTTGAGATATTGAAAGTGAACCATTTTCCTTTTCTAGTAAGAGTGAGGGAGAAGGGGGTAACATGCATGTAGAGGACATTTATGCTTGTGAGGGAGACTTGTTGATGGTAAGTAAGCTTTTCCATAGTCTACCTTGTAATCCTAGCACATCTCAAAGAGACAACATCTTTCACACAAGATGTAAAGTTTATGATCAAATATGTTCTGTCATTGTAAATAGTGGCTCTTGTTGTGATTGTTGCAGTACAAGGTTAGTAGAGAAGCTATCCTTGACTTCTACTCCTCACCCTAAGTCTTACAGACTTCAATGTTTGAATGAGAGTAAGGAGGTATAAGTCAATCAACAAGTAGATGTGCTATATTCCATTGGGAGCTACAAGGATGTTATCCTCTGTGATGTAGTCCCAATGGAAGTGGCTCATATCTTGTTAGGAAGGCCATGACAATAGGAAAGAAAAGCTCTTCATGATGGTCATACTAATGAGATTACCCTCTTCCACTTAGGTATGTGTTCTCTTACACTTGCCCAAGTGTTAGAGGACCAACTTATCATGAAAAAGAAAAGGGAAGAGGAAGAGAAAAAGAAAAAAAGCAAAAAATAAACAAGCATTGTTTGTTAATGTGTTAGAAGGAAGTGACCTTTCCAAGAAGGTTGTTCTAGAGGAGAGCCATTTTTCTACTAAAGTGAACTTCAAACATAACCTCCTAATGTAACAACCTCTCTACCTTCAACTTGAGAAGGCACAATTGCATACACTCCTAAGTGTTGAGCTTGAACCTTCATCTTTTGAGCTTGATCATGCATATCAAGTTCAAGATTTGGGAAACATAGAAGGGGAGAATGACCTTCAAGAAGATTACCCCTTGGTTTCCAAGGAGAATCTTATTGAAAATGGTTCTTCCAATGAGGAAGTAGAAGTTGAGGTTGTGCCCATCACCATTGAGCACAAAATATCATAACTTCAAACTTTACTTATAAATGAGGCCCTTACAATGAACATGAAATTGAACCCATGATTTTGCAAACCCAAAGTCAATCTCAAGTTGACCATGCAAGAATGGTCCACCCCTAGACCCGTCATACTTTCTTAGGGTGAACAAAAATAAATTATCTCTCACATGACATGTGTAGGAAAAATCAGTAGTAAAGCGATCCCTAAGCTTCAATAGGTTTTAATGAGTGGTCATAAAATAATTGTAAATATATGGATATTGTTTTATTTAATTAGATTTTTGCATTTAAATTATGAGAAATATTAATAAACTGGAATCTATGAGATTGGTGCCCTTGAATAGTTATTTAAAAATTTTTATATTAATTTATTTTGTTGGACTGTTGGCATTGAGGTTTTTTCCTTTTTATATCCTAGAGATTAGTACCTTGAACACAGTAATGGAAAACATTGTTTAATTTGTTTTGTTGGATTGTAAGGAGAAGTGAGATTAGCTACATACAAGCATATATAAGAAATAAGGTAGTAGAGGTGAACACTAAGTCTTCTTAAGGATTAAAGTTGTATGTGTTTTATGTGATTGATTTGTTTATTTGTTTCTATGAATTCTAATAATTATTAAATAGTGAAGAACTTTAATTATATGATTGATTAATGTGATGGTTGAGTAATTACGTTGTTTTTTGAATTGTTCTCCATACCTAAAGGATTAGGTGTTAAGTGTTGGATGCTTTCTTCCAATTAGGGGATTGATGGAAAAATTTATAATTATCACTTCAATTATAGGGTGTGACAATAATTAAAGTATTAGAGATAGACAAACATAATGTTTAAGGGTTTGAAGTTAGAATTATATTTTAGGAACCTTATATGTTATATAAGGTTTTTTATTACGTTTTTTATTCTTCATGAAAGTTGTAGCCTTATATGTTATATTTCCATTGGAGTTGGAATCACTCACAAATGATGTATATAACTCAAGTTATGAATAAAATAGTGAGTAAAAGTCAAGCTGTCAAATTTGGAGTTAATTACTAAGAGTTTGTAATTTTTAAAAACTAGTGGATGATCAAATCAACTCTGGACATCAGCATAAAAGTTTTAGGTAATTGTATTATCTTTCTAATAAAATTTGTACTACCCTCATATCATTACTACAACTATACATATTGTATTTAGACTATATAATGTAATAAAAGAGTAAGATAAAAACTTATAGTGCAAATTGTAATAATGTTGATTGTTGTAGAGTTAAGTATTGTGATGTATCTTATAATTGTGAGTGTGCTGAATGATTGAATGTTTGAAAGTTTTTTTAAGAGCATCGATTGGGAATTTGACCCACTGTTTGATATTGATCTTGATGACAATTGAGTGCAGAATGTGTTGATGATCGATGATAGTCAAGGTGTGTTTGACAATGTGTCATCCTAGTTGCCGTTGGGGATGGATTGTAATGATGTTATTAGATTATTATGATATATCTTATAATTATGAGTGTTGTGAATGGTTGAACGTTAGAAAGTTATTTGAGGTAAGGGAATTGAGGATTTGTTCCACTGTGTGATATTATAGTGATTTCAATTTGACGTATAATGTGTTGACGATAATGGTAAGTGTGTGCTCTATGAGGTGTCATCACATCTATAGTTGGGGTAGAGTATGATGACATGATTAAATGTTGATATTGTTATTTATGTTGATGATTATAGTCATGTGTGTCTGACGAGGTGTCATCCTTGTTGCGGTTAGGGGTGAAATGTGATGACACGATTAAATGGCATTGTGATTTATGTTGTGGATGACATGACACATGAATATGACAGTTGAAGAAGTTTTGTAAGGGTCATCCATTGTGTGGTGCTTTGGACAAGTCTTATTAGGTTGTTTTCCATTGGACGATTGTATCTATGTGTTATTGGCGTAGAAGAAGATTCACTTCGGATGGATCGCTAGCGAGATAGTTCTACCTATGTGTTATTGGCATAGAAGAGTGTGACAGTCGGAGAAGTTTTGTAAGAATCGTCCATTGTGTGGTACTCTCGACTAGATCCTCTTGGATTGTTTTGCATTGCAAGATTGTACTTACATATTACTAGCGTAGAAGATGACCGTTTCGGACGTGCACCTGAGAGAGCGTGCATCAGTTTGCATTGCATGAGCATCATTAGCATGAACGAATTTATGCGTGTAGATGTATAATCTCTGTCATGAGTGTGAAATGAATTTATATATTTATTTGTTGTACTTTAGTTAACTGCTCACTCTCTTTATATGTGTTAATGTGTCTTAACATGTGTAAGACATATTCTTACCTTGTTCCTTCAATTTGTATGTTGTTTGGGCTGAATGTTACTTTCAGGTGAGCAAATTCTTGATGATATTATGGGTGATGAAACTTCAACTTTTCTTTACCTCTTTCTGTTGGACTGCTATGATTAGTTGTGACATTGTGCCAAAGAATATTAATAATTTTTCGTCATGTATACAAATCATTTAAAGTTTCATTATGAGTTTTATTAATTTAGAATTTTATAAAGATAATTTTTAAAGTCTAATGTGTTTACCTATATGTCTACGTTTTGTCATATTATAGTTTTGAAAAATAAATATATATTAAATTATGTGAATCCTTTTATCTAAATTTCAAATCTAATATTTAAATAAATAAATTTATATATTATTTTATAATTAAAGAATAAAGTTTTTGAAATTCAACCATGTCACAGTAGATCCACATCGTGTTGCAACAAATCACGTTTTGTTGACAAAAGTCTGGCATAATATTAGACTCTTCCATCGCAGGGCTAGTAGTAATGTTTCTAGTTTTCAACATGGATCAATTGGGGTTTTGTGAGAATTTTAAACCATTTGAAACATTTTTAAGAACAAAATTGTAACTGAGTTACTAAATTTTAAATTAAAATAAACAATATCTCATTCGTGGTGATACTAATGTTATCCATATACTAATGGTAGAAACAATTTTTATTTAAATAAGTCTATTTGGGATTTTCTTACTGAAATTTTGGTTGAGTTTGTTTTTTAAGTCGGTCTTTGCGGATAGGTTTTCTAAGTTGAGCTTTCTGGGATTAAGTGAGGGAAATAAAAGTAATTCTTAGATAATGAATAGAAAATACGGTATGCGTAGATAATAAATATAAAAAGAGAAAAAAAATTATATAATTTTTTTTTATTTTCATAACGCTTTAATAAAATGGTAAGATATCCCATTTATAAAAAAAATTAGAGGTGTTCAAAATCAAATCAAACCAAAATAGAAATCGAAAACTAAACCACCCAAACTAAAAACCACGAAAAAACTGTTTTAGTTTGGGATGATTTAGTTTTTATAATTTGCAAATTGCATGGTTCGATTCGATTTGCGGTTTGAGATGTTAAAACAATATCGAATTAAATCAAATTGCTCATCTTAGTTATTTTAACAAATCCCTAAGAACATATATACAATTACTTATTATTTTTAAAATTTATAAGATTTTGACTTAATCTTTAATTAAGATTTTTTTATTAATATGAGTTAGTTGATGAATAAATATTTTACCAAAACTATTTGATTTAATTTTATTAGATACAATTTGATGAGAACCACTAGAATATAATGCTTAAATAAATTGATTGTTTATACTTTAACTTTAATGATTGCTACTTTTATATAATTTGTTGGGATTGACTAAACTTTTATAGAATTGGAAATAAATTTTTTTAATGCATTTTTTAATATTTAATAATAAAAATTTTAAACCACAAAGTCAAACCAAACGAAATCGCAAAAAATTAGTTTAGTTTGAATTTTATAATTAATCTAAACCAAACTAAACTGCACTACACTTATTTTTATAATTTGATCGGATTAATTTTAAATTCAAAATTGCACCAAACTGCACTACAAATACCTCTAAAAAAACCTAATTTTATTAATTAAATATATAAAATTTCTCAAGTAGTAAAGTAATATTATTTGTCCCCATAATCTTCGGCATCATCTGAAAATTTTAAAACTTTATCACCAATATTATTAATATAGCGTTATTAATTTATCTTTTTCTTCTCATAATGCTTTAGCCTTCAGGCAAGGATGCATTTGGGACTTGTTGAAATAAGAAAACCAAATACGTAGTGACATTCTTTTTTCTATAAAAACTAGTATATACATTATAGAACATGTTAAAAAACAAATAACCGCACTTGATCCTTAATTTGTTTCATTGCTTGGTGCATATTCGGAAGGGGCATTCTACGAGGAACTGTAAACCGAAATAAAGAAAAAGATGGTGGCATTTGACAACCCCACATGTAAATTATGTGGCAGCATTAAGGTACAAAATGTAGGAGCATGAGGCCCTCCAATCCAAAATATTGCGTTCTATTCTATTTTCCCATTCAGTAATCAGCAATAAAAATGATTGTTGTTTATCGGACCGTCAATTAAAAATCAAACGGCCAGGATCATGAGTGGAGAATAATGGGTATGTCCAAGATTCCAACTATCTATTTTACAATAATGGGCATTAGATTAGAGGTCCCATCATCATTTCCCAATCTTTCTTTGATTTACCACTTATCTTTGTAGGTGGTGACCACATCCAGTTATAATACAAATTAAAGTAGTTTAAACAATACATAATTAGCTCAACAGTTTTGGTCAGATTAATAGACCGCCACGTACGCGTTTTTCTTTTTCTTTTTCTGAAAGGCAAAGAAATATGGGCATATCTATATATTTCATGAAATAAAATGTTTCACAGCCAGAACAAAAAAACAGCAGCAATCCTCGAGTTCGTCTTCACTAAAACAAAGCAATAAGCTAATAGTATCATTCCTGAATATAAACCAACATCATCTTACCTAATCTACATACTTGGAAGATACAACAGTAAATTATTACTACACCAGTGAGAAAAACTATAACCTCTTCCAACTCTAAATTTATATACTAATCTTTCCAAGAAACTAATTAAATAAAGCCAAAAATATTAAGAGACACCAATTTTTTGTTGTACGGACTGGTTTAATTAATAGATTATTATGAAAAGAAAATAAATATTATGAGAAATTAAATATTTAATTATCTTATATTAATATAGCAGTGAAAAAATATAATTATTATTCATTGGTTTTGAAGAGTTTTGATTGAGTTTCGAGGTATTTTCAGAAATCTATTTAGGAGTGGGTACGAATACAGTTGGGATTCACTAAACTCATTCCCATTTCCTTTTTTTTTTTTTTTTCTTCTTCTTTACTTTTTCTTTCTTTCTCCTTTCCTTCTTTACTCATCGTCACTCCATTTTCTCTCTCTAACTGAATCTTGCGTCCTTTGCATGTAAATCTTTTGGCTGACGCATTTTGACGTAGTCTTTTCCATAATTCATGTTGCTGAGTGATCGCTATTATAAGTAAGTTTATCATGAATCAACAAACATTTTTCTAATTGTTTTCTATCCTATTGTCCTTGTTAAAAAGGAATTTATTTGAAAATCCTAATTCTTAATGTCCCTGTTTACTTTGGGATTCTTGCTAGGTTCCTTTGAAATTTTTTTGGGTGGATTTCCTCTTTTTCTTTTGAATTAGCTCTCAAAAGAAGAAATAAGTAAGGGAAGCTAAGTGCTTGTTTGGAAATAGTTTTATAAGAATGTTTTTAGTATTTTAGTATTTAAAAACTAAAAAACTCGTTTGGATAGTATTTTCTGAAAACAGTTTTAGAAAATAGTTATGACTAAAAAACAGGAACAACTAAAAGTAGTTTTGTTTTTCAGTTTTCTATTTTTATTTTGAAAACTCAAAACACAATCAGAATATGTTGTCTTATGTTTTTCATTAATGAAATTTTAATAAATATGAACAAGTTTTTTTTTTCTTTTCTTCCCAAAAACAGTTTTTGAAAACTATTCTTGAAAACTCTTTTCAAAATCTAAAAAACAAAATCAAACAAATCAAGTCCTAAATCTTTGACTTTAGTTTGAGAAATTATGAGTTAATAGTTGAGAAGTTAATTAATTTTGAGCAATTGAGCTTTTGATTATGATTTGAGTGTAATGCAAAATTGGATGTTTGGATGTGATTGAGGATTTGAGTTTTGTTCTTGAAATAAGTTGGTATTGAATTGATTAATTTTTAATATGAAATATTTTGAGACATATAATGTGTTGCTAAGTTGATAATTATTATGAAAGTGATGTTTGGTATTGAATTAGATGATTTATTGGATATTAAAATTGGCTCTCTGTTATTTGATCTTGCGTAAAGTAACTTTTGAATTAACTCTATGTTATTGAAATTGAATTTATTGGAATGATGATGATATATTATAATTTGTGGTCCTAGCATCATATATGCAAGTGATGCTTAAAGGATATACTCAGATAATAACTATGTGTCACAAGGTGTTAGATAAATATTAGACATCAGTTTGTGGTTGTCAAATGAGTATTGTTTATACTTAAATTGGTGGTAACACAAAAAGATTGGATGTTTGTCGCCAATTGGAAGGGGTCTTAAGTCGCATCGGTGTTTGAACATTATTGTGAAATGCTTGTATTTAGAATTGTTGAGTATGAACATGTTGTTGTGTGAAATGTTTGTATTTAGAAATTAATTTGATTGATATTATTGTGATTTTTAAGTTTTCTATATTGAAAATTTTATGTATTATTATGTTTACCTTTGCAATGTATGTGTATAATTTGATTGTATGAAACAAATTGAAGTAGAAAGAATTAAATTGTTGAATATTAATGTATGTTTTGTATTATAAAATTGGAATATTATATTTGTTATTAAAAACAATAGAGTTTCTAGATATTTATAAATTCCAACAAACCACAAGCTAGAATAAGAACCTTACTTTCTTCTTATACTTGTCGACAACCTAGGAGTTTGCCATTTGAACTAATTAATGTAATTCAATCGATAATGTAGAGTTAATTTCCATCCACTTCAAGACTTTGTACCACACTAACTGAAATATCACATAAGTTAAAAACAAGTGCTTACAATCCTCTCTGAGTCTTGCAAAAAACAACTATTTAAATTATCTTGGATATTCAAACCACATTCCAAATAGTATACCGTTTCTATATACCTATTTTTTAATATATTTTATTATAATTTTCTTAAATAATTAAAATAAATATATTATGAAAATTAATTAATTAAGGTGTGTAATGGAAGTTCAGCATGCTCTTTGTACATTTCAAGGAACAAAGAAATCCTTATTCGGTGTATATATAATTTGGACACTTTCCGCGTAGTAGTAGCACTGGTTAGTACATAACCATTGAAATAGTTTATGGATAAACCTCAATGATGTTATTTTTTCCACAAGGCCATTCAATTCCCACTCTGGTTTCATAAAAGAAATATGAAAAATATATATAAATAAAGAGAGAAAAGATATATAAATTGCAAAACCCGGTGAGAACAATAAAACTAGCTTTGAAAATTTCTTTGATTTAATTTAAATATCCAGTTTTAATATCTCAAAAAAACTATTTATTTTATTTCTTAAATTGATAAAATTCGTTCATCATCCTAATTTTTTTAATTTGTTGTTTTGTCATGTCATTCATTATTTTGATTGGATAATTGTATGTAATTTGTATTTTAAATTAAATGTATCATTTGTTAAGATTAGTTTTTGTTGAATATAATTAAAGATTAATATTAATCCATAGTCTTTTATAGACCATTGTTCATCATATCTCATCATATATGTAGTTATGTGAATTAAATTATAATAAATTGACTATGTTATGTGTTAAGTGAATAAAGTCAAGGAGAACTAGCTCAGTTGATTAAGTAAGGTACAATATTTTCAACTGCTGTAAAGATAATAAAAAAAATTGAATCATAGAAAATTCATTATTTGAGGGGTCAAGCTACCTAGAGATTATAAATTTTTCATTGCATTAAGCAAATGTATACTAAATTCTTTACTATAATCCCCTAGAAAGTGAGTTGAAAAACTTTTTAGAGTTCTCATTAACATATATTCATCTCATGAGAAATTTAATAAAGAGTTGCTCACAAAAGATAAAAATATTTTAACATTTAAGGTGCATAAATTCTCTTCCCTTATTCTTTTATATTTATTTTCTATAAATACTATAATTTTGTATCTATTTATCTAAGGGTTAATTTTATCTCAACATAATTGACCATGTGAAATAAGATATAATTAAATGATAAATTATTAAAAATATTTAATAAAATAATTACATAGAACTATCCGGACATAATTCCAAATAACGTGACAATTTACTAAAATGTAATTTGTTACATCTCATGTTTTATAAAATTATGATAGAGAACTAATTTCATGTATTTCCAAAATTGAGATTACCAAAACTAATAAAATTTGTTTTGAAATACTAAAACTGGATATTTAATCCTAATATTTATGCTTAATTTTTTTAAAAAAATAATTCATCTAACAACTTTTAACTTAAAGAGAGATTTTAAGCTAAAAAGTAGAATTTGACAGAACACTTATACTTATTTTTGTAATCTTTAATTTTGTAATTTAATTTAAAAATAGCTTTTAAACTAAAAATAAATTGAGTCTAACAGAGTCTAAGTTATTTAATGTTAAATAAATAAAAAAGGAAGTAAAAAGAAAGAGAATAAAATTTTCTTTATTCTTTCAACTAAAAGAATCAACAAATTTATCATGATGTTTAAAATTATTTGATACTTTTCGTGTATCATTTTTTTTTAAGTACAGTGAAAAATCATTAGAAATAGTCTTAAAGATATTAGCTAAGATAATAATATGTTTAGATTTTATATTTTTTATACTTTAATCAATGTTGACAAGATATTATTTTAACATTTTTACACTGATATTCAATTATGACTTCTTTTTATTTATGTGACTTTTAAAGTATTAATCAATAAAGATTTTACCAATAAATGAAGGGTTGTGATTTAAACTCTTACTTTTTTCCACTGACATCTCATCACAACTTTTCATTTCTGGTAAATTTGTTAACTTTTTTTATCATTATTTTAAAAGTTACATAAATGAAAATTTATAATTGAATATCAGTCTGACAGTGTATATCAATTAAATTCTTCTATAAATAAATTTTTTATTTTAAAAGATTTGATTAAGACTATGTTTCACAAAGTATTTTAATTAATTTCTAGTTCTTTTACTAGATGAAAAACTATTTGATTGTTTGATAAACAAATGTTTTTAGTAGTTTTAAAAATTTTTTAAAACATTACTTTTTAAGTAGCGTTTTTACTTTAAGCAAATAGTTTCTATACATCGTTTTATAGTTAATTAAAACTATGTTTGACAAGGTAATTTTTATGTTTATTCATTTTAATTTATTGAATATCGAGCTATTTCATTTTACATTTCTAGTCAGTTTAATAGATAATTTTACTAAATATTTTTATTCAATGAATCAGTTTAACAACTTTTAGTATTAACTATAAACTAATTTTGCTTAAAAAAACTATAAAGTAATTTTCCAGCAAATAACTTTATCGTTAGTTGCAGTAAAAAAAACATTATTTTAAGTTTTTTCAAACATAACCTTGCTGCCAAATTAATAAGTAATAAATTTATCCTTAAAAATTGATACTCCCATGAACACTGAAAATGATAGATAAATATGAATAAAAATATTTCAAAAAATCAATTGATATGAAAAAACAGAAATAGTGATAAATAGTTGCTTAATAAAAAATAAATCGTGCCGAATTTTTCAATTCATTCTTAATATACTACTTTCTTATAAAAATTAGAGAGAATTGTTAGCCACACTTTTCTTTTGAGGAACTGAAATCTATTGAAACGTATAAATTTTGTAGTAATCGTTACATAAGAGGTATAACTTACTAAAATGGATAAAAAATTTTAAATAAATGTCCGTCAACAAAAGAATGTTACAAAGAAATTTCACCATCATTTATAAAATTCTATTTTAATTAATAATGGCAACACCGATATAACTTCGTCTTATTTATACATGTGAAAACTTAAAACTCAATAACTAAATATTTTATTTCAAAATAAAACTCTTAACTTTTTTTCTCACAAGTGATATGCATATCATAGTTATAAATTTGGGTGAATTATACTTATTTTTATTATTGTTTCTAGCTTCTTTCTCCACTAACCAACAAAGGGAGATATCTTTGACCCATTTTTAATCTTTATCACTCCTTTTCCTATTCTCTTTCACACAATAAATAACCAAAGAATAATGAAAAAAAAAACATTGCATCTATACACATGATAAATCAATGTAACATCATTCCCATGTTTAAAGTTTAATTAGCTAAAATACACATTCTCGTCATACATGACTTCTAACTCGAGAGCTTATGTATCACCTAAGTAGTTAAAACTTAACCAAAACACAACTCTCTAGTCATACATGACTCCAAGCTCGGGAGACTTATATATCACACCAAGAAGTTGACCTAGAAGGCCACAAGCTTAGTCTAAGATGCCCACATTTGCTTAACCGAACTCTATGAAACAAGCACTTAGACAATTTGAGAATTAAGGAATTAAGCCCACAAAAAACTGAGTTAGAGTGTGAATCCTTTTACAGTTTGAGAGTTCCACTGATAATTTGTCATTCGATTTTGCTTGAATTTATGTTCTGTTTGCATCACATAAGAAAACATGGAAATGACTAAGGCATATTTGTATAGATTCAATATTTTGAAAAATACAATGTGAAACCGTCAACCTGTACATAATATGGTATTTTTCTTTGGATAACCCATTTGAGCTTAAATTCCTTTTAATTACACCTTAACCATAAATTCATTATACACTTTTATCCTTGTGCACACTTAGGAAAAAAGAGCATAGGTGCATTTTATAAAAATAAAATGGGAGTCGGTTGATTTTTGTTTGATTGTGAATATAATGAAAATGATTAAGCAATTCACTCTTTTGAAAGTATATATATATATATATATATATATAGAAAAAAGAGAGAAAGAAAAAGAAGAAAAGAAAAGAAGTGAATTACATAAGAGAAAAGAAAATTTATGTATTGAGAAATACAAGATTTGGCAGATGGAGAGTATAACTGAATGTGTGTTTAAAATGTAGATATGATTTCTTTTTTTTTAAGTATGTATTTTGATATCCAGAAAAACTAATATTTTTCGAACCCAACCTCATTACAATCCTTAAAAGACCTTAGGATCCATGTTTACTATGTGTTTGTAATTTGATTGGAAATGAAAGGCAACTTTGATCTGTTCAAAATCAGTGGAAATTGAGAGAAACACTCACATGTGAGAAATTAAGAGAGAAATTCTTTAATCGGAATATCAATTCATTGTTACAATTGTTTCTTTTGGAAATTGATTGCACCTATATCCTATTTTATTTGAATTTGGAAGCACCATATATTTATACTTTGATCTATTGTTCTAAGTGAAAGTTGTCCTTTGCTTGAGGACAAGCAATGTTCTAGATTGGGGAGTTGATAAGTGTCAATTTTTAGTTAATTTTTATATGGAATTTTGGCCCTTTTGGTCTTAATTATATTTATTAGATGTTAATTATCCCTAATTTAGGAATTATTGAATCCAAATCTATGTTTTTGAGTCTTGATATAAATGAAAGTTAGTTGATCTCATTTTTTATAAAATTTTCAGGTAATTAAGGATGGAAGAAGGAAAAGATTGGAAAAATTATGAAGAAATCAAGAAAAAAGAGTAAGAAGAGCTTCTGTCATATTCTCGCTCAAGCGAGAATACTCTAGCTCAAGCGAGAATTTTCCAAAGAAGGATGTTATTTCAGGGACGCGCTAGTGTAAGCGAAAACAATCTACCTTGAGCGAGAAGATCTTTCTTAATGTTGAAGTACTTTTCTCGCTTGAGTAAGAATCAGTTAGCTTAAGTGAGAAGTCACTTGATCAATGATATAAAAGCTTCAGAACGAATTCTGTGAAAAAAAGAACAAGAGCATATTCTTAAAAATAAAGGAGGGAAAAATGGCAGAGAGAAGCGAACGAAGAGCAACAAAATTCATTTTTCTTCAATTCTTTTCCAATTCCTTATTGTGTAATGGCTACCATGAGTAGCGAATTTCCTTCTTGTGATTAAATGTAATCAATTCAAACTCAGATGTATTTTGTTTATATTTATATATAGTAATTTCGTTTTCATTTGATATGGTATTATCGCTCCGTTCTTCATGCTTGATTCTATCTAATCAATAGTTTCTTGAATTCAGTTTTTAGAATTAACTGGAAAGTATTTATGGAAATTTGCTTTAAACGAAAATACTAGATATGTTGCAATGCTAGGAATAGATTTAAATTGATTGCTTTATAACATCTTACCATAATGTTGAATAATCGGTTAAATATTTGAGGAATCGGTATTTAAGAGGGTTTTTTATGAATTTTATACTTGAGAAATCTAGATAAATGATTTTGTATGTTGCATCAATATCAATAGTTTTGAATCTTATATGTATTTATTTATCCAGAATACAGATGAGTGAGATAGACGAATTTCAATTCCAATTTCTCCCACTGATCTCTCTTTATCATCTAACCCGTTACTCTTTTATACTTAAGTTTATCATAGTACCAATCCATCATGAACAAATCAATTTACTACGTATATATACTTAGTCAGCATTATACTTCAAATTTTAATTGAAATAATTCCTTATGAGATTGACACTCTTACTTTTAAATTAGTATATTACAGTTGATTTTGGTATGCTTGGTAGAGTTTCAACAATATCTAGACCAAAGGTACACGTGATTTGATACGTTCACATAAACATTTCTCTTTGACATGACTTTTCACTAACTTAATAATCAACACACATATCCTCTTTTGGTAAAAAACATATGTATATTGCTTTCAACAAAAAGATATGTATATGTTTAGCAAGAGATAAGAGAGAGAAAATACAACAAAATAGAAAAATAAAATGAAATAAAAGTATATAAATATTATTATTGTAGGGAAAATAAAACAATAGTGTCAGACTCATTCCTGTTTATATTAGTGGTGTTCAAAACCAATCAACCTCAAGTAAAAGCCAAAAATAGATCTAAAAATCCAAAAACTGATAAAATACCAAAATTGATTGGATTTGTTTGGTTTATTAAATTCATAAACCGCATTATTTAGTTCAATTTGTAGTTTAAGATTTAAAAATTAATCTAAATCGAACCAACTACATACATAATTCTTATATTTTTTTTCTTATAAATAATGTTTACTTTATAGGACATGAGATAATTGATGTTATAAATATAGTCATGAGGGCATAAATAATAAGCAATAACATAGCTTTAATTTATACTAGATTTATATGAAAATTTGATAAATTTTTTTAACTAAATAGTTTTAGAGTGAGGTGGATATGCAATAAATTATAAATAAATATCTAAATAATTGTTAGAATAAAACAAACTATTTAAAAATATTAGAAATAACAATAAATAATACTTAATAAAATATTTTCAAAATCAATAAAACTAAACCGCTAAACTAAAGTGAAACGCACTTAATTTACGTGTTTAATTTACTTATTTGATTCAAGTGCCTATAAAAATCAAATCACACCACACCGCCAACTTATATTACTTCTCTCTCTTCTTGACCACACGTTCACTAATCACGGTAATGGTATCATCTATCTTAATTTACTTTAAATGTGTGTTTGTGGTATTAAATACAGAACTGCAAATAAATGTAACCACGATAAATCTTTAATGGAAAATAAATTTTGAATTCAGAAAATGATATCTTGAGGGCCCATGTTGTTCACGTTAAAGGACTCTGAAAAGCTTGTCCTTGTTAGAGCAAAAGAAAGATATGTTACTAGTTTTTAATTAAAAGTGTAAAAAATGTTAAAAGTGGTGTAACTTATATATCTAGGGAAATCGCAAGACCCTCCCTCCCGGCTTTTAGAAGTTGTAATAAAATTTTCATCACAATAAATGGATATTCTATTTATATCACAAAGCTAAAATGCCCATAAAATAATATCACAAATTCTAAAATTAGATTCCAAGTTTCCAGCTCATGTTTAAAATGAGCTAAGAAACTCATAAACGCCAAAAGTGGTTAAAATAATTTTAGTAAGTGAATTATATTACGTGTAGAACTAGAAGACGTGGGAAATTAAAAAGGGTGTATACATGTTTTGGTATGGATTTGATTATATTATATATAGGGGGCAAATACAGACCATAGGTATATCAAAAAGGAAAAAAGCATAAATAGTACACATAGAAATGACAATGACGGCCATATATATGTATATATTCTTCAAACCAAGTTGATTAATTAGGAGATTATTAAATTTCATTTATTATTGAATGACAAGGGGGTCCTTGTAAATAATAATAGCCAACGCCTTGGTTCCTATTTAGTTTGGATCGTTGGAGCGAACTAATTATATATGTCGTTCAACTGATTCAGCTATACATGAATCATGAGCGGGAGAAAATTGTTACAGGAAAGCAATGATCTAAGAGCAGAATATATAGCTTACATGATAAATATCATGATTTTATTCCTTCTGCATCTTTTAGCAGAGGAAGACTGTGAAAGATTCCCTCAGCTTTTATTTTTCCTAGCATTATTTAATTAATTTTATAGATAATATTAGTAACGTACGGGTCAAATCTAAATGACAAGTAATAAGTTCATACATTTCTTCTTCTTCTTGTTTTTGGTATGAATATGAGTCCTGATTGGCATATGTCGTTTAATTTGATGCGTTTACCGTAAAAAACCAGTCATTTCTGTTTATGTGCATAAATATATAGATACTATATATACGCACGTATTTGAATTGGATTCTTGATGCGTATGGGAAAGCAAAACATGGCGGGTCTTTTCTCATTATGCAATTCAACAACCATCACTATATTTTTAATAGAGTAATTATTACTTTAATGCATCACGTATTGATTAATTAATGATATAATTAAGTAATAAATAAAAATATGATATGGACCCTGAAGGGCATATATCTTAATTTTGAGAGTGGCAAATGAGAACCACAAACTCTCACATTAACATAGTTTGACCATTGGAGGCTGGGCCTGGTAGCTAGCTAGCTACAATGTATACCCCACGCTGATATTTTTTTCCCAGATGAAAGAGGAAGGGGAAGCAGCTTATGTTTTATAAGAGAAGGAAAAGGCTAGAGAAGCATCCTTTTGTTCTTAGGGGCCCGTATTTGTTTAGTTTCTGTTTCAATTGTGAAACCCTAAAAGAGCTTACATCCGAATTGGTGAAAGAGAAATGAAGGAAAAGTAACCTCTCCTCTGGAATGTACGGGAGGAAGTGGAAGTGGAAGTGGTGGGTAGAGGCTATATATGTTTTTGTCCCATACTACCCTCAGGCCATCTTAAAGTAAAGCAAGCAAGCATATCCATCTGGTGTCATGGATTCGCCCAACAGTGGGAGTATGCAATCCTCCAGCAGCGGAGGAGGCGGAGGAGGCGGAGGAGGCGATGAAGACCCATCACTCACTGGCTTCATCAATCCAAACCAACTTGACACACAAGCCTTCGACACTTTATCAAATTACTTGGATCCCACACAATCAAACCCCAACACAATTCTTAACCTGGACATGCTGTGGTCCAAGGCTACCAGTGCCAGATCCCAACCCGATCTCGCAGCCTTCATACCTTCCTCTTCCCCACACAACCTGTTAACACAAACACGGCCAGCCATCAACGTTGCTGCTTCCTCCTTCCCCAACCTGCCTCCAGAAACAGCTGCACCAGAATTACTTGTTAGTAATGACCAAAACAGGGTCAGAAACCCCAAGAAAAGGTCAAGAGCTTCTAGGCGTGCACCTACCACTGTTCTCACTACGGACACCACCAATTTCCGAGCCATGGTTCAGGAATTTACTGGCATCCCAGCACCACCTTTTACTTCCTCGTCTTTCCCGAGAACCAGCAGGTTAGATCTCTTTACTTCTTCTTCAGCCACAAGATCCGCTTCCACTCATTTAGAACAACAAACACCCACACCCCCTTATCTTCTTCGTCCCTTTGCACACAAAGTTCAGGCTCAACCCTCTTTCCCACCCATGCTCGCTTCTAACAATTCAACCTCCATCAACTACCACCACCACTCTCTCAACATGCACAACCCAATTCTCACCCTCCAATCCCTTCTACAACCACCTCCACTCGGGAACAACAATTCTTCTCTTCCTCTTGCTTCAAATACAAAACCTCAACAACCCTCCTTCGAAATCCCCTCCACTGCCGTTCATTCTTCACCCCTCAAGATGGCCGCCTTCCAAGAATTAGGATTCACCCATGCCCACGTTGGGCCTCATCATCAAAACATCAACATCAACATCATGCGTGCTCCTTCTTCTCTCCACTGCCCTCACCCTCACCCTCACCCTCACCCTCACCCTCACCCCCAAACCCTTCCCGACAATGACGGAGGACTTTTCACTTCTCCCACTGCCGCCACCTTAAACTTCAGAACCAATGTTTCCGATCAGCCACGGAAGGTTACCTTCTCCGGCACTAATTCCGATTTTCACGGAGACAAGGGACCCGAATGTGTTGTGGCCGCAAGAACCGAAGGTATGGTCGAATCATGGATTAATTGTTCCTCTGATTGAGAGCTAGCTAGACACAAACCAACCAACCTTCAAATGGGAAAAGAATATCAACAAACAAAAAAGGAAAATTCATAAATATAATTTCACACTGTCTAAAGCAACTGATGCTAGTATTAATGCATGAGACACAGAATCTTGGTAATTGCTATCCTCACCTTAACCATGACCATCAAATTAATTAAACACTTTTTCTTTTTTTTTTCTTTGCGTCCATTACAATTATGCGTAAATAATTAGCAGCTACCTTCTCTTTTTCTCTACTTTTTCCCCCCCTTAAAAATCTAAATGGTGCTGGTCAATATCATATACAACCATATAGGAAAGAATCCTGGAGAGGTTTCGTTTCGACGTTTATTTCATAATTTGTGTCTCTATTTGGAAAAGTAGAGCTACACTATGGCAGCATCAGTTTGTGTTCATGTCACTGTATATGGATTTTGGTTTTGACTTGTGTGAAATTATGGTTCAGAGAATGTACAATGTGCAGAATGGATTGAACAACACAGACAAAACTGTATGTATCCTCTCTTTTCCTGTTTTTGTCGCACCTTCTATTCTCATCTTACCTCTAATGTTTGTTTGCCATTTTGTCTGCTTTCTTCCACTTCCCCCTATTCTTCTTCTGTTCTTCTACGCTTTATTCTCTTTTCCATATTTTTCTTTTTAATTTGTCGCCGATTATAAAATTGTAGATTCTAGGAGTAATTGGTGGCAAGATTTGGGGGATTGTAGGTCGCCGCAATCTCGTTTTATAAAAAATCAAAGATTATGTTCATGTGATTTTTAAACATGTAAATTAATAAGTATTATAATGTAATTTGTGCTTGTGGCTCTATACATTCACTCCTCCAATAGTATATTTTTCACAAGAAAATGTAAAATATTGTCTATTTTTAATATACTATTTAATTTTGTACTATATTCTCGATAAATGTTAAAAAACTTATTCAGACAGTACATGCTAAATGACTCTTATTTTATTAACTTTAATAATTAATCACAATCTTTATTTGTTTTGTATTATAAGTTTAAGCTAATAAATGACAAAATTAACATTGAGTTACTTCTTCTTTTTTAGGGAAGTTACATCTTATTATATATATATATATATATATATATATATATATATATATATATATATATATATATATTACTAAAATATTAATGGCATTTTTTTTTAAATGGAAGATTTCATATACAGAATGTTAAAATATTTTGCATAATCTTGCAATGAACTTCACTATTTAAATTTTATTTATAATTTATTTCTTAACAAAATATTAAATTTATTTTAAAAGGTAAAATTAATTCATTAAATTAATAAAAAAATAAAATTACATTTAAAATAAAATACACAATTAAAAAAATCAGTCTTCTATTTAGAAAATAAGATGCATATATACTAAATAAAAAAATAAGTCTGCGTATTTATAGTTCATACGGATCTTGTATAAGACATGATTTTCATGTTAAAGATCTTAATTTCTACATTTCTCAATCTCGGTGTATTCTCTGCATTAAATATGCTCTTATATATGAAACAAATTATAAATGTTTTTGGCATATGATCATAATTAAAGGAAGTTTTTTTTTTTTGTTGAATATTAAAGGGAGTAATTTATATTTGAATAAGAAACTACAACGGTAAAAATATTTTTAGCATAATTTTTAATGTATTTCAATGTTATTTAAATAAATAAAAAACATTCATTGATTTACATACCGAAATCCTTTATATAAATTCACACTTTTGAACACAACTTTGTGTTGATTCAAGCTTGTTGATTCACGAAAGAAAATTTGTTTTAAATCTTTCTCTTTTTTTCGATTTATTGAATTTTAGACATATTTCATGCATATATATGTGCACGCAACCACCCCCAAAACAAGCTCACATTATTTAGGATTTATTCGGTTTAATGTAAAACAAAATAAAGTGTAACAAATAAAAAGGAAAGAAATATATAACAGAGTTAATAAAATTGAAGTTGTTAGTGAAGAAGAAATTGATATTAAAAGAAATGAAAATAAATATATAAATTAAAATTATTATATTTACAAAATTATCAATACATTTATTATATGTGTGATTAAAATAAAAATAAATTTAAAAGCATAAATTTCCTTTGTGTTTCCTTTGATTTTCATTGAGTAAATAATTTTACTCACACATGTAATAAATATTATCCCTCTAATTATTAACATATTTTCTTAATATTTTTTTCTCTAATAACTTTTGACTCAAAATTTACATGCAAAATGGTATAGCAACCGAAGATAGGCTTATACTGGCTGGATAATATGTAGCCATGATGTGCCATAGAGAAAGTGCTGATGTGGCCATCTGAACCAATTATGAATAAATTTAAATTAAAATATTATTGGCTGAAAAATGATAATGAAAAAAGCGCCCATTGATTTAGCTCTCCATCACTTTTTGTCTGTTTTCGATTTCGCACCATAAGCTTATTAGTCTGAAGGAAAGAGAAAAGAAAAGTGGTACGCGTGCATGTTCTATTACATTCATGAATAAGACTTTTTATCTCGATGGATTTAATGCATGTGGGATCTGGAAGCCCTATATATAATATGGTTTAAATTTAAAAGCACTAGTTGTAGGTAGAAACCACTCAATGGAATGGCGTGGTTAATTTATTGGTTGGACTCCATGAGTAGGAGGTTAATATCTTTGGTTAGAATTGAGTTCCAAAATCCAGCTGATCTGATCAGATCAGATCTCGGATTCAAATTTGCTAATTCAATCCGTGGAAAAATCAAAGTCAAAGATGAATTCGGCACAATACTTATGGTCCCGTCGCGGAGTCAAGACAGAAAATGGGAAACTTCAAATAATCAAAGAAAATAATACACATACGTATTTAGAAATTCATTTTTCACCTTTAAAACAAGAACAAAAGAATGACAAAATATCATGGCAAGAGGTGGTGAAGAGAAAGCGACGCCGCAGGTTTTCTCCCCTACCTATTGGCGCGCAGCTGTCTATGTTAACCAACATGGATGAAGCTACGTCCATCTTCTATGTGCTTTAATTCACCTACACATATTTTATTTTGGTGCTATCAAGATATTGCCTTCCCTCCACGCTCAATCGCTCAATCTTCTCTATTAATTGTATATATTCATTGGGGGATTATGATATAGCAAGGAAATTCCCTTATAAATTATGGCTTCTAATTCACCTAACACGTCGATCACTTTAGACTCCTTTGAATAAACTTTAATTTCTTTTTAAACACACACACAAAGTTTTTCCTAGTTTGTTCTAGAACATCTAATTAACATTATTTTTAATTTTTCTTACCAAAAGAGACATCATTTTTAATTTTAAAATTGATGAGGTAGGCTGTTTATTATAAATTTTGTTATATGTAGCTAAAAAAGATCTGCAACCAAATCAACAGAGAAAATAATAAACAAGTGAACAAGTATAGCTATATTAATTTAATTTGAAGCACATGGTGATATTGACATATTTAAATTTAAGAGTTCAAGCAGCCTTAATTAAATACGCACTTTGGAGATAAACTTTAATTTAAAATAATCTTCTCCCAAAGTCAATACTATATATTATATTATGCTTAGATTAACAGTTAGAACCACTCATATGCCCAAGTGAGGGGTTCAAGCAGCATCGCTTTCTATATCTATATGCCGTCGTCTACCTTATAAGGCATTTAAATTGACTAGAGCAAGAAAAGAATTAGTTTTGAAATAAAGAATAAGCAACATATGACATATTAGCCACTCATATATTAATGTTCAATTATGAAAATTTCTGAGCATTTGCCTAGAAAGAGAAGGGTTAAAATTATGGAAAGGTCCTGTGCTTCAAGCACCCCTCAGCTGGAATCGTTATAATTTATGAAGTTAAAGTGGCTTGTGTTTGCATGAAAAGTCCGGTTGGGGATATTATATCCATATCCAAAAGTTAGTAATCTTTTCCGTTTCGTTGATTGATATATCATGATCTTTTTTTTCATGGCACCTTTGGATTTAAAATTGAATGATGAGACATGAGATGGAGATATAACGAAGTGGGGATGGCATTCAAAAAAATTTGAATCTTTTACTGTAAAGGTGAGACACATAAATCATGGAAAACCAAGGGGGAGGGGGGCGCAGCTTTGACAAAAGGGGGGCACTTTTTTACACTAATAAACTTGGAAGACTTTATGAAAATTTAAATAAAAGTCAAATGATTAGGCATCGGATTTTGGGAGATTTGTTAAGGGCAGGCCTTGATGCCGGGGCCTTTGACATTTGGTTTTAGGGCCCAAGGCAATGAACAAACCTTTCACTTGCTCCTTAGTAATGATGGCTTTTCTAATCACTCTCCCTGCACTGGCAAAAGGGTTCTCTTTCTCTCTCTACTGCGTGCAAACACGCAGTGCCCTACAATTTTGAGCCTAAACTCAAAAAGATGAACAGCTTTAGGCATCCTTGCGAATAAAGCTGCACTATTTTTCCCTCTTTGCTTGAATCCATTCCTTTCCTTCACAGGGAAAAGCATAAATTCAAGTACCTGATACCGGAAAAAGACAAACCTCACCATATAATTTAAATTACATTAAACATTAATTATGTCTTGTCCCTCAAATCTAGTTTTTACATTTCGTCACTCGTGAAACCAACCATTAATATGCGCGCTGTTTCACACTACGCCCTTCAATATTTATTTATAAGATTAATATCTATTCTTAATTTGCTTGATCAACCACGCTGTATCATGCGTTCATTTCAGAATTCTAAATTCTTAATTGCAAGACAGATAGCATATGTCCAATCCAGCGTCTAAAGTTTATTTGATGGATCGAATTGATGCTTTGTAGATTTTCATATTTAGAACATTCCTTAACTAGTCCCCTCCCCTGTTGACGGATGTAAGTTAAAGAAAGATGGCCCCAGCCTCAACTCCAGAGTCCAGCCCCAGAGCAATGCAAAGCGGTAAGTAGTTTCACTCATGAAATAAATTGGCCATTTTTAGTCATAAGTCAACGTTTGAATATTATTTGTTTTTGGCACATAAATTAAATGACAACATGATTTCGTCGAAATTGCATCATTATAGTGTGTATATCCCAGCACCACCTTCATTAATTCATCCCTCCTCAACTTTCAAATAAATTACGCTGCTCTAATTAAATGCTTTATACTTTATATTCACTTACAATATTCTTTTTCTTTCTCCAACTGTAAATTCCAGCTTAGATTCTCCTTTAAAATTAGTATTTGTCACCAACTTAAAATAATAATTTCTCTCTACTCTAACTAAGTGATACACACATTAAAATTAAAATAATATATTTTTAATATTAAAAAGCTTATTTAAAAGCAATTACGCCTATAAAAAACGCATATAAATATCACCAATTCATCTCCATAAATAATGAAATCTAGTTTAGTACAATTATCATTAGAAAAAGTCTTCTTAGGAATTATGTATGATGATTGTTATCAATGAAAAATTATTAAATGAATCATAACCAATAAATATAATATATAATTGATTAATTGGTATATATGGTAAATTATATTAATTAAATAATTATATATTAATTAATTGAGACTATAAATTATATGGTCATCTAAGTATACTATTTCTCTTTATCAACACAATTTTTTTATTATTAATTGAAATGTGTTGAAAATTATAAAACTAGGAGAGAAATATTTAATAATAAGTAGAATCTACATCTTTCTTTTTTTTTTTATAAATTTCAATTAATCATGTAAAATATATTTAAAAGAGGATGTTGCTAGATTGGGGTTTTTCTCTCTATATTTAACTAACATTAAAATAGTCGTGCTTCCTCACATCCTGGGAGCAGAAAAATAGAGGACTTTTTAAAAACTAAATCATGCATAACATATAACATATACAGATTATTTAAATATTTTTTACATTAATTGCTGTCTAAATAGAAATTGTCATATATGAACTCGATCGCTCAACCCGTGGTAAGATATCTAAAATGAAAAAAAAAGTCAAAAAACAATTGTGATTTCAACATTTCAATGCAATTCTATATTCTTATATATTATCTCTGTAAAAAAATCTATGACAAATATTATGTTATGAAGGGAATATAATTTTGTTAATTTATATGATAATTAGCTTTAAAAATCATACAAAGAACAATTTTTATTAGTTAAAATGTAATTATTTTTTTGCACTAATATAGTATATCCATTCATATCGCACTCTATTTTTAAACCACTCTAGAAAAAAATTGAAGATGAAAAATCATAAATTTGATTTTCATAATTATATAACCACAAGTGAGACGTCTACACTTTACACCAAGTAGGAATATGTCCTTCTTTTTTTTTTCAAGCAATATATATAGTAGAATTGTTATGTCGTCCTGGAAATGGAAAGATATTGGGCAACTAAAATTGTGCAAGTGATTTACAAAAGATAAATCATCTCTAGCTGACTTTAAAAGATCATTTAAAATTAGTAATTGGTATTTGGTAGGTAAATCGTTTCTTAATGTACTTTTAAAAAGTGAATTTCAAGCGAAAGAGATTAGTTGTAGTTGTTAGATTTTTGACGTTATCTTTTGTCCGAGTAAGTGGGTCAGGTGTGATTTTCAGAAACCGTACTCTGTCTGCCACTATTGATACTTTCAGTAACCCCAGCCCTTGAAATAATGTGTTCTATGTTCCATGTTCCATGCCATTCGCCTCCATTTGTTAGAGTATTTCAACCTAAAGAATGAACATGAATGCAAGAAATCGAGTATTTGAGCTATGCTGCGTGGCTTACGCAGATTATGATGCCCGACCAAAATGCATAAAAATACACCCATAAAGATATTTCACGGATCCATTTTGCATTCTTTTCTTTCCCTTTGCAGCATAAACACAACCTAAATTTATCCTCCTTAATTAATTTTGAATGAAATGGCTTAAAATATAAAAAAAAAATATTTGAGTATATTTAGATTGATTTTATGGAAAGTTTATATATTACTCACTCTGTTCTCGTATCTGTCCAGCTACATTTTTTTACTACATTTATATATATATATATATATATAACATATATATATATAACATATTTTACGGTTATAATTTTTATAATATAAATCAATTAATTTAATTGTTACATAATTTAAAATAATAAACTTAAAATTATACATTTAACTAAAAAATTAATTCTTCAATTTTATTTTTGATTCTTTATTATTTATCATTTTTTATATATTATTTAAATTAAAATATAATTGATATATAATTTATCTGAATATATATATATATACTAAAATTATATGAAAAAAAAGTAGTATAACAATTTACCTATGGGTATTCCGTACCCAAAAATACTTCAAAAGAGTAAGAATAAAATTAGTTTTTTTTTTTAAAAAAAAAATATGTTAGTTCTTAAATTTTTTCTTCAATTACACAAAAGTTACTTCTTTTATCTTGACAAAAATGATGTGAATGGATGAATAGTAATTTATGACATTCTTTAACAAAATACTTTTGAAAGTATAAATGTGCATTTTATGAATACTTTTGGAGCTTTTAAGCTACATAATTAAAAAATTGAAATATATATTTGAATGTATAAAATAAAAATGATAGTCAATTTATTGCAAGTGATAGTTGCATGTCGATGTTGTCATGGAAATATCCTACCAATGAGAAAAATTACCCTTGACAACAAATAGGATTTGCGGTAAAGGAAAAGGCATGGTATACAAATGATTCATGATGGAGAAAAGATTATGTTTGTTAGAAAGAAAATTATTATAGATGGAGAAAGTGTATTGTTCAAATTTTGGAAGAGGTTGATTTTTTATAAACTAATGAAATTTTATTAAGAAAACTTAAGCAAAGAACAATTCATCTGCTTAAGCAAATCATTACATGAGCATTACAAGACAATAAGAAGCAATTTTTGGAAGAGGTTAGTGGTGGAGTTTTATGAGATATGGAAGAAGAAATAATTATAAAGATGTTTTAGGAAATATTTAAAATAAAAATGAGAAAGTATATTGATGTAAGCATCATGAGCCTAATATATTTAAGGTTTAAATGCACATTTTGTCTTCTTGTTTTTTTAATTCAAGCATTAGAAGATATAAGATGACTAAATTGATTACTGAAGGAGAAAGATGGAGAAAGGTCGTAGGTTCAATTATCACTGCTAAAAGGATAATATTTTTAATAACACAAACATTTAGCCTATAATAAAATTTAGGCATTTTGCCCTTAACACTTGAAAAAAAATGTAATTTCTGTGTAACTGATGTGCATTGACAATTAGTCTTTAAACGTTGACTTACACATGCCAATGAGATGGTGACATCCCATATGTCAACAAGATAGTGGCACACGCTTAATCTAATTACGCCTCCTATTTTATTAATATTTGATATTTCTCCTCTAATGTTTTTAATTTCAACAATTTGTGGACGTAGAACTTTCAAATGTTAATCATTACTTTTAGAGTTTAATACCTATATACTGGTAGTGTAAACGAGTTTTATATTGGCGTTCAATCATTATCTTTTATTTATATGACTTTTAAAGTATTAATTGGTAAAGTCAACAAACTCACTAATATGAAGAATAATGATAGTGTAAAATTTTCTCCACTAACAATGCATAAGTCTTTTTCTCTTACTTTTAATGTATCGTAAATTGTAACTAAAGTTTGTTATTTCAATCACTAACTTTTATTTATATGACTTTTAAAGTATTATCTTTTTCTCTTACTCTTTAACTTATTGTAAGTTGTAACTAAAATTTGTTATTAAATGTTACTAAATACAATTTTTTAGATAAAGGTAACTCATTTAGAAAATATCAAAACTAATGCACATAAATTTATCAATTTGAATATTTTATATATTTAAAACATAACATCTTGATATTATTTAAGTATTTTTCATTAAAAAAAATTATTATTTTATATTAATATTTGTAAATAAAAATATCTATATAAAGGTTTTGATTAATAAAAAAAAATAAAGATTTTGGTTAATATATATATATATATATATGTCATGATAAATATTATTTTTTCATAATATAAGGATTATTATATGAATTACATTAATTCTAAAGTAAATTGATAATAAAAAATATGTTACAAAATTAGATTTAATTCTAAAATAAACTAGTATATGAAAAAAGGTGTTTTAGATTAACCTATTCTTTTAGAGTCACAAATTGCTAAATTTAAAACCTTGGGGTAAAATATAAAAAATTAATAAAATACGAGAACAAAAAACTCATTTAAGTTTATGTGATGATTTCCTTAACATGTGATATATTATTATCTTGTTGACAAATAACGGTCAGTTTTAAAGTCTATCCATCAACATGCATTGGACACAAATTGCATTTTTTTTCAAACGTTGGGGACAAATATCTGAATTAAAAAATAGAAAGGAAAAATCTTAAAAATCATTAAATTAAGGAAACAAAATGTGCATTTAAATTTATATTTAGATGCAAAATAAAAGTAAAAGGAATGCATCTATAATTCTAAAGGCCCAAAACGGGTCAGTCACAACCTAGTGGACTGTGGGCATAGTGAGGTCCAAACAGATTTTACCATGAATTTAAGATTTAAGTTGGACAATGAGGGTTTATTAACTAGAGTGAGGTGATTTTCAACTAAGGGGTGGTGGCGCAGTTGGCTAGCGCGTAGGTCTCATAGCTTCTGAGTTATCCTGAGGTCGAGAGTTCGAGCCTCTCTCACCCCAAACACTATTTTAAAGTTGAGTTTTTTATTTGGGTCAAGACTCAGAGATAAATTAGCCTTCTCTGTCTTATCAAAGAAAATTATCTTCCCTTGGTAGACTTCCTAATAGAATCGGATACAAATATAGTTTAATGCCAAACATTTTATGTCCAGATAGCCATGTGGCACAGATCACAGATGTGCCATAGCTTTAGAAGGGGCCACAGAAACATGAGTTTGGCTTATCATGTGTGTTTTGGTCGCACAGATTGAGCTTCTAGTAACTGTGGGGACCCGAAAGCTTTCATTGATCAAGCATCCAATTTTAAAATTTAAACTTCCCAATGTAGATATTCTTTATTATCAAATACCTATTATTTTCCCTTCAAGTGGAAATGCGATTCTTACTCATTGAAGTCTAACTATTTCTTCTATCCTTTTATTTGGTAGTGCTTGGAAATCTATTTCTTCTATATCTTAATCTAGGCTTCCATTTTTTAAAAATATAATCTCCACTAACCTTTCGATGCAAGAATTAATAGAGACAAAATTAATGAAGTCAAAATCTCCAGGTACCAAATTGACAAATTAATATTAATATAACGACAATCCAATTCCATTTGCAATAGTGTACCGGGAAGGGAATCTCAAATGTTTGACCTTTTCATTACGTGTTCTATATTTTAGTGTTCTTTACTCTAAATAAATGGTCAGCTACATCGGCAGCTAGACAACACTAGCTATACTAAGAGCATTTTAACGATAAAATAACATGATTTATAATATTAAGAATAGAAAGACATATCTTTAGCAAATATAATTAATGAATGTTACACCGGACTAATATTAAGTATTTACACACACAAAAAACATTTACATTTTCTTTTCTTTTTTTTTTACTATGTATTAGGTTAACACTTAGTTTATTAATTTAGAGATGATCCCTTAAAGATTGAAGCACTGATACTACCTAGGTCTATGAAAGAATTTTAGAGGCATTCAGATCATTGAATCTTTCTGTTATTTGTATATTAGTTCATGCGTTACTAACGTCATTTGGTAGTGTCCAATCAAGTGTTAACTGTTATGTTGACAAAATTCATGTCTCATATGTGATACTATACATAATTATTCTTATCATAGGAATCCAAGTAAAAGTGAAAACAACATTTTGATTCCTTGAAATTTTAAAGTAGTTGCCTCTAGGTTCTTGAAAATTTTTTTAGAGGCATTCAGATTCAGATTGTTGAAAGATTTTTAGGGCATAAAAGTACTTGAAAGATTTTTAAAGGCATTTAGGTTCTTGAATATTTCTCTCATTTGCACATAGATCCATCAGTTACTAACGATATAAGGCAACTGCAAAATTAGTAGTTAATTGTTGTGTTGATAGTCTCTCTCGTACGTGACAATCCAACTGCTTATATGACATGGACTTTTATTTATTTTTTAACTTAAAAATATTTGTGGAGGTTTTTTATTTCTAGTAAATAAAAAAAAAATCCCCCAATTTATGTCCCTCCCCTTCATATTCTTTTTCCCAAGAGGAAAGAAAAAAAATCAATACCAAATGAATTTGCAAGTTTTTTTGTTAGCATCGAATTAAAATCTCAAACTAATATGAAAGGAAAACTTCACTATACTAAAATAATTTAATTGTTCAAAGTTTCCATGCTTCTGATAAAATACCAAACTAATACATAGAATTACACAATTGTTTTTTACCATACAAACCTCTACAAATATTTTTAATTTGAAAAATTAAACAAAAGAAAAGTGAGTGTCACATAAGCAATTAGATTATTATGTATTGGAGAGAAGAATCGATAGCATAACAATTAATTGTTGACTATATAGTTATCTAATATCATTAGTAATTGAGGGACCTATGTACAAACGCCAAAAAAATTCAAGGACGTAGATGTCTCCAAAAATCTTTCAATGACTTGAATGCTTCTAAAAATCTTTCAATGATATGGATACCTCTAAAAATTTTTCAAAAACCTAAATGCCACCAATTTAACCTTTTGAGAACCAAAATGATGTTTTCACTCTAACTTGAATTTCTATCACGTGAAATATCATATATGAGAAAGAGACTCTGTCAGCATGACATTTAACAACTAACTAGACACTTACTAAATAACGTCAGTAATGTAGGAACTAATGTATAAATAATAGAAAGATTTAAGAACTTGCATGCTTCTAAAATTCTTTTAGAGACTCATGTGTCAGCATTTCAATCTTTAAAGGATTCATTTGGTATTTCATTCATTAATTTGTTAATGTCTATTTTCTATGAAAATATTTGAATCTTTACTTTTTTTTTTGCATAATATATATGATCAAATAGAATAAAAATAATTAATTATAATTTACTTATTTAATTAAATGTAACAAACCTTTCTTTATAATGAAATTGGGAGATAATAGGTAAAAATACAGAATATTAACTAACAACAATGTCTTTTAAATATGTATGTCATGAAGAATTCAATCATTAAGTCTACGTGTATAAAAAAATGTGTTAAAAAATGTCACCCTCCTAAGTCTTAACAGATCTTAATATATAAAAAACATTTATTTATAAAAATCAAATTCAAATACAAAAAGTTAAATAACTCATAAACATTTTATTTAATTTATGAATTATAACCATTTTCTAGAAATTAATTCTTAAAGCTCAGCTTTTATAATAAGTGAATTTGAAAGAAAAAGAAAAAACATGAACTGAGGTGGCTCAGAAATACAAGTTGATTCACCATGACTAGGGTAGTCAACCCTCCAAGTCCAAGATCGAGTGCGGTAGATCTCATAACTATGCAATATAAAATTCATTGACACGTTTGTCTTTCATGTCGGTCCCAACACCTTTCAATTTCTCTTCATTAGGTCACTTTCCATCTTTTCCTCACTAATTTCAATCTAATTCGCTGCATGACAAAGACATGACATACTGTTTCCTAGAGTGTCTTTCAGCTGGCTAAAAGTTTATAATTTCAGCTTCGTTAAAAAACAAAAATAGTGATCAATGATTACTATTAATTTTTTTAGAAAAAATATTTGGGTTAGTTTTTTTTAATTTTTTTTAATTATTAGCTGATTTTATTTTATAATTTAATTTTTATTAGTTAATGATTTTTTACCATTAATTCCCTCTTTCCATGTTACGACTTTTTTACTTTATTTCTCTCTCTTTATTATAATTTAAATATATAATTATAGTAATTTATAATTTAAATATATAATTGTATAAATTTATAATTTAAATATATAATTAAAATAATTTATAATTTAAATATAATTAATTATATTAAAAAAATTTATATTATTGAAATATTTTATGATTATTTTAAATATCTTGTTATTTATTTAATAATTAATGATACCTTTATTTTTTATTTTATAACCTTTACCTAGTTAATAGGTTAGTTTTATCATATACTTATAATTAATTTTTCAATTAATTCTTTCAAACATACTCTTAATATTTTTTCCTACATCTCTGGTTGTTCCACTAGGACGAAAAAGTAAAGTGTTACCATAGATTAGTCAGGTATCATTTTAGTAGGATTGATTGATCTTTTAAGTTTGTAATTTATTTTGGTTTGTCTTATCTTATACGTAGTTGAGTTAGGTCTATCTGTCAAAATTTTATTTTATTTTTTAAAATTATATTATTTATATAAGATAATAAAATAATTATAATAATTATATATAAAATAAATTATTGTGTGAAAATTCTAAAGAACACTTTGTTAATGAAATAAAATCAAATTTATCATGAATTTACTATTTATTTTTTATAAAATCATAACTTGTAAAAAATATAAAATCAATTATATAAGATTTACTTTTTGTGGTTTTCTTATTTATTTTTTTAAAATCATAGCTTTGTCAATAAAATAAAAGTGTGGTGTTAAAATTAAGTTTTATATTATTTTTTAAAAAATAACAAAACTAAAAAAGAAATATATATTTAAACATATTTTACCACCCATAATTTTCACATTAAGACAACATAATTTATATGCATAAGAGCAACTTTAATTTAGCTAGATCTTAAAATAGTTTTTAATCTTAACATTTAATATTCTCGAGATTTTTCCTAGACGAAATCCCTTCTAAATGAAACATGTGAAATAAACATGTGAGATAAATCTGAATTTATAATAAGTTTATTATTAGAGTGAATATGGATAGAATTCCTAAAAATAACATGAAAATATAAAATATATGTAAAAAATTATTGTGATTTTACACGTATGTAATTTTTCATGATACTACGAAATTATTAGGAAAGAGACAAAGAAATAAATTCATCATTCCTTTTATATTCCAATCAATCCCAGAACATAAAACTTATAAAAATAACTAATAGGCCTTGAATGAATTTGGTAGTATAAATTATCCGATGTGCATCTTATTTCATAAATTAATGTTAAAACTAAAAGATAAAAAGGTACAGGATATAAACTATCATAATTAGACTATACAAACTATATTAAATCCATTAATCAGTCTAATAATGAAATGTTGGAGTATCCTTAAAAAAAAATGAAAAGTTGGAGTGAATAATTGAAAACTTAAGTTTGATACCAGCACTAATATTGTATACCAAAAAAATAGATTACATTGATAATTTTTTTAACGGATTATATTGATAATTATATACCATAAAATTTAACATATGTATGTCAACCGACATTATAGATTGAAGTTAAGCTTTTTGTTTTGTTATGGCTCTCAATGTCATTTTTTATTATAATTTTAGCTAGAATATATGACACAGTGCTTTATATATATATGTTACTTTTTTATTTTTAAATGGTGCACAGTAAAATTTTTTAGCTTCAATAATTAGAAGAAAGAAAGGTCAGGAAAGGGGGCCAAACATGTATATCTACTTCCTTAACTATTGATTGACAAGGGTGGTGTTGTATATTTGATTTGGTGCCGACATTTCACATGCGAAGCTAGACTGCGGTAAGTTCACAAGAAGAAACACTTACATTTCACCCTAATCAAGATAAATTTGAAAAAAAAAAG
Source organism: Psophocarpus tetragonolobus (assembly GCA_037954015.1). Classification (NCBI taxonomy): domain Eukaryota; kingdom Viridiplantae; phylum Streptophyta; class Magnoliopsida; order Fabales; family Fabaceae; genus Psophocarpus; species Psophocarpus tetragonolobus. Next base: position 44,964,865 of record CM075694.1, read on the forward strand.
TAATTAATATATACTATCATTTTTAATTATATGAGATACAACAACTAACAATAATAACAAACATATACTGCAAATTTGTTACTAATTGTAATTTATTTGATTTATAATTCTTTGGAAAAAAAATTATCGGACACAATTTTTGTGGATTTCACTTAATTATTAAACTATTCTCTCATAAAATGAATGGTTTTTAATCAATTCTAACTGATAAAGAGAGAACTGGAAAGGAAGAGAAATTTGGTAGAATTTTTCTACAATACCTCTTGATTGCATTGTTCCTTTATAAGATGTTTCTTTAGGAAATTTGAGAAAAATATCTTCAATATCCAAACATGAATTCACAATAGGAGAAAACAAATGGTTAAGAATAACCAAATTCAATTTTAAGACTTAGTAACATGTTTTATTATGAATATAATTTTATATCTCACAAGTTTTGCTTTTTTTATTAAACTCAGTTATAATTATGAACAATCTCTATTTCATAAAAGTGTAAGTGTTTTCCAATTATACTACTAATATATGATTTTGTGAGCTATAACTTACAATAAATTTTAATATCATTCTTAACTTCAATATCTTACTAACTAAATTAATACAAAGTAATACTATTAAATATAACTATTGTTATATTCGCACTAATTTTGTGGGCATAACTTGCAATAAACTTTAGTATCTATTCTTATATTCATCCATTAAACTAAGAGTTTAATTAATATACACTGTCAGTGTAAAGATTTTTACACTAACATTCAATCACAACTCTTCATTCATGGTAAATTTGTTGACTTTACTCGTTACTACTTTAAAAGTCACATAAATGAAAAGTCATGATTGAATGTCAGTGTAAAAATCTTTTATACTCACATTATATACCAATTAAACTCTTAAACTAAACACATTCACTTAACTAGACTATACTAGACACATCTACTCCACCAAACACATTCCTTCAACCAAACACATCCTTTCGACCAGGCGCGTTTTCTCTTTCAACACGTATCTCACACAGTTGATGTGGGTTTTTTTTTTCCGTGCATTTCCCATGCTTTTGTAAGATGTGCCACATTTCTGTGGGCAAGCCCCTTGTGCTATTTCTCTTTAAGCACATCTCCCACACCACTGTGGAATGTGCCACATAAATGTGAGAAAACCCCTTATATGTTTTTTCTTCCGATGCGTTGTCTCCACCACCTCTTTGAAAAAATCCCTCATATAGTTTCTTTTCCAGTGCATTGTCTCACAAACCTTTGTAGGATGTTCTACAGTTTGGTGGATAAATCACTTATACAATTTCTCTTTCAGTGTATATGCAATACTTCTATAGACATAATGACTACATTATGTGAAGTCCCCTGGTATACTTTCTCTTCTAATATGTCTTCTACACATTTGTGGACATAGCAACACATTTTTTACCATGTCTAATCTCAATAATAATTAAGAAGGTTATTTAGTAAAACTTTTTGAGAAAAATATCAATTTTCTGAGTGACAACAGTGACATATTAAGAAACATATTAGCATCTATAAAATAATTTTAGTATATATGTAACTTATCAGTATTCTTAACTCTTAAAAAACTCAATAATAAAGAATTTAAATACATAATCATTCATAATTTTTCTTCAAAATATAAAGTACTTTCCTTATTTTTCACTTAATTATGGCATACCAATTTGAAATCATCTTTAAAGAGTATAATTTTTGTATATATATATATATATATATATATATATATATATAAATTCGGAGAATTAAAAAAAAATAATTCAAGTATTAATTTCAATTTCAAAATACAATGTTTTGTACTATTTTTCAAACTAAATTTTGATACTTACTACTATTACTACATTTGATTTTAATTCAATTATTATATCAAATTTAAAATTTGTTACATATATAATTAGTTGTTATTAGCTAGTTTTGAGTAATAAATACCAAAAAGTAAAACAACTAAAACAAAAATTTTAGATCTACTAATAAAAAATTATTTGTTATTAATTTTATTAAAAATACTAAATATGTTGATAAAAAATCAATATATAACTAGACATTTAAAATAAATATTTTTCATAAACTTTATTTTAGGATTCAGCCATTATTGAACCAACCTTAAAGCTATTTGATACATGCAACTACAAATAAGAGTGAAGGGAAGGGTTGATACATGCAACTACAAATAAGAGTGGAGGGAAGGGGTGACTGGCAAGAGTTACGGTGCCTAAACTTTAAATATTTGTTTAAATTACTATATGAAAAATAATTATATGACTCCCCAATATTTAAATAAAATAAATAATATATAAAAATTAATGTTAGTTGATATATAAAAAGAGAAAAATAGTAAAATAAAAATATAATAAGTAACATAACTTTTTAATAAAAAATTATAAATGTTAAAGAAGTGTTTATAATATTGTAATAGTTATATATAATATAATTATTTAAAATAATATTTTGTATATTAAATTTTTATTTTGACCCCTCACACAACATTTTTGGCTCCAGTCCTGACCAATGGAACGTGAGAGGTGCTTTTCTTATGGTTTGTTTACATTTTGACATGAAATGTGCTCTTTAATTTGTAAAATAATCAGGAATTTATATAAAATATTAATAAATAAATATTTTGTTTTTTTAAAAAAATAAATATTTTATTAAAAATTATGTTTTATTATTTTATATAGTAACTCTTTGACATAAAATATGCTGTTTAATTTGCAAAGTAATCGATTGAGATAGGATCCTATAAGAACTGCGCATACCACCGAACGCGCATGAAATTCCAAGGGTTGTTCGAGTTTGAACAGGATTGATTTTGGTGAGTGGAAAATAGATAAACGTTTTATTATTTTATAAAGTAACATTTTAAAAATAAATTATAATTTCAAAATGACAAATAATTCTAAAAATAATTGTAAATCTTTCTATAACATTACATTTTTTTATGAAATTTTTTTAATTACATATGCATCCCCTTATGTTTAGTGTAATTAAATGTGTATTTTTTCCTTTTTTAAACTACCCAGTCCCCTTATTTTTATGTATTAATTATGTTTGTATCCCTTATTCCAAAACAGTGTAATATCATACATAAGTTTATTATACATATACTTTTTAAGTTTTGTATGATATTATACATGTACTCCTAAATTTTGTATGTTATTACACATATACCTTCTATATTTTTCAAACTTTACAGTCAAATAGGTAAAAAAAGCTCTTTTTTTAATTTTTGTTCATGGATAAGTGATTTGGTAGTTGAAAGGTTTTGTTTATTTGAGATAACAAGTATTTTGACTATGTTTTGAGCTATTTAAGATAAAATATATTTTAATGGTGTTTTAAGCTATTTAAGATAATGTGTATGTGATTTTGATTTGAACTAATTGAGTTAACGTATTTACTGAGTGTGATGTGAGCTAATTGAGTTAGCATATTTGTTGATTGTGATGTGAGTTAAATGAATTAGCGTATTTATTTATATGTGATTTGAGTTATTTGAGATAACGTATATTTGGATTTCATAGTTTAGCTATTTGGGATAGTGTACATGTTAATTGTATTATTGAGCTATGTGTGACAATGTATATTTTGATTGTATGAATAAGTTATTTAAGATACCATGTATGTCAATTATAAATGTGTGGTGACGAGGTGTTGTATTAAATATGTGATGATGTGTTGAGTTGATGCAAACTTTGAATAACATGTGAAATTGTGTATTGTGTGCGAATGATGAGTTGTTGGAATTGTGTCTGTGAACGATTGGAGATTGTAATTCATTAATAAGGAATATTAATGAATTGTGTTGTGAACTATTACGACGAGGTAACAGAGCACTTTTTAGTGATGCATTGAATTAGGGAGATGGATATGTTTAAGTGATCTTGGTGTAAGACCCTCTTTCGGGTGATGATATGGTGTTAGGGTCCTATGTCGGGCAATGATACATTGGTATTAGGACCCAGTTTCGAGCGATGATATACCATAGGATATACTCAGATAACAACGTGATGTAATGTTAGGGTCTTGTTTCGAGTGACAATACACCAGACATTAATTGGTTATTCAATCAGTATGATCAGACTTCAACTGGTTATCAGGTAGGTCCGATAGATACCAGATACCAGTGTAGTGGAAGTCAAACAAGTCACTACATTGATATCTGAATTCAATGCAGTAAGTCTTTTTGGAAAGTGTTAGCTGAATGTTCAAGTAGAACATAAATGTGATTAATTGGTTGTGAGTGCTTATGTCCAGTGGAGCATAAGTGTGATTAATTGAATGTTGTGAGTGTTTATGTTCAGGTGGAACATAAGTGTGATTAATTGATTGTTAGTGTTTGTGTTCGAGTGGAGCATAAAATGTCATTGATTGGTTATGAGTGCTTACGTTCAGATAAAGCGTAAGCGTAATTGATTGGTTGTAAGTACTTGTGTTAAGGTGGAGTATAAATATGATTGATTGGTTGTGAGTGTTTATGTTCAACTGATGCATAAATGTGGTTTATTTGTTGTGAGTGTTTATGTTCAAGTGGAACATAAGTGTGATTTATTTGTTGTTATACTTTGAGATTGCATAATTGTAATATAATAATAATATGTGCTTTATCTTATACTTACTTTTGCAATGTTTGTGTATTCTGTATGAATGTGATGACCGTGCTTTGCACGAGAGCAAATATCAATGATTATGGCGAGATTCGGAACTAGTAGGGTTGGTGAAGGATCAGAGGTAGCAGCGGAAGTTACTTGTTTTGTGATAAAAATAGTTTAAGTTAATGTATGTATTAGTATATGTATATGTATACAAAATTAGAACCTTTTGAGAATGTCGAATTTATGAATTGTTCGAAATTAGTAGCTATGTTTTAAGCATGCACATGGACTTTTGAGAATGACTAAGTTATATTGGTTGAAGTTATGTTATGTATGAGAATATGTGTTGTTATATTTTAGCGGATAAATATGTATTGATCATGTTTTGATTGTGAAATGACACATAATGTATCTGTGTAGATAATATGTTAGGAATTTGTTAAGTGAAACAAGGTTCATTGGGCGAGGCACAGTTGCATATATCATATTATATTTGGTTTCAAATTTTGATTACTTTAAAATATCTATATTACTAGATTGACTGTGTTGTAATGAAAATTTTATATTTAATAGTTTGATTTATAAATTTCCTGAGGAATGAACATAAATAAATTAAATTAAATGAATAAAAATAGGTATAAATAGTATTAGGATTTTTGGATGTTACAATAATAATACAATTATAATGAATAGGTAAAAATAAGGAGAATTTGTGTAACTAAAAAAAAAGAAGAAGTTACATATATAATTATATTAAACTTAAAGGTGCATTTGTAATTATGTAAAAATTAAATATATTTTAAACTATTAAATCTTGATTTTAAAGATAATAAATATGATAATGACATATAATAATTAAAGTGATGTAATAATAGTGAGACACGTATATGGGCTAATTTATGCTTGAGGTCAAAGGCGTACAGATATGTCAATCTCCGTGGCGGTGTTAGGCAACTCTTGATCTTGTGCTAATTTCATCATTATATTATTAGGTAATTACCATTATCGAGATCCGCACTCCACCCTTCCTATTAAATTTCACATGTCAACAGTGTGTTAGTTAATTCCCCAGCTGTAAACCTTGGAGTTAATATTAATTAAGTTTAATCCTACATTTTATCATTTAAATATTTTATATGTATATTTTATCATCTACATTTTAACTTCTGACATTTTATCGGAATTGATGTGTTTCTCGAAAAAGTAAAAAAAAAAATGATACCGTTTTGCTGTTGATTATTTTGTGAAATGTCATTTTTATGATAGTAAAATAAGTAAAATTAAAAAACACGGTGATAAAAAGGCAAGGGAAAAAAATTGAATAATAAATTATACAAAATTAAAAATATAATGATAAATGCTTGAAAAGAACTTGAATAGTAAAATTCATAAAATGGTGATAGTTGAGTAATAAAATTTGCTAGCTTCTTTTCTGATTATAGCAAAATTTTAAGGTTTTGTTTTTTTTAATAAAATGATGTTTTATATTAATTAATATTCTTATTGTTTTTCTTATATGAAGAGTATTCTCTTTCTGTAGTCATCGGTAAATATTTTCTCTCTCCAATGTTGTTGAAAATAAATTTAAAAAATACATTCTAAATTTAATGTTAATATTTAAAGTTACATTTTTTTAATGATGGTAATTTGATAAACTCAGTTCACTCCCTCTTGTCCTATCAGACTAAATTGCCTAATTAAACAAAATTAAAATGACTGGTTTAGTTTATAGTAATAAATATATTGCAATATATATATATATATATATATATATATTAAAATTATTCTTGTATTTAATACTTTTTTTCTCCATTAGTTATTTGTCACTCTAAAATTTTATTTAGTTATTTAAGTCTTCATAAAAACAAGTTAGTTATTTAAGTTTAAAAATAATTAGTACAAGATACGTCAGAAATTGAGTCTTATATTAAAAAGATCAAACAATGTTTTATCTTAGATTTTATAAATAGAACCAGATGAAATAATTAAGAATGAATGTAGTATCACTTACCACTTATCATTACCTTTTTCACTTTCATATTAATATTTGTTATTTTTATAATATTTTTCAATTATAAAACTTAAGTTAAAAAATATGTTTGATCCTTTTTATTAAGTGAGTTTGTTTTTTTTATAAGAGTTAATCTACAATTTTTGTTATATTAGTTATTTAAATTAAAAACACTTTTAAAACATTTTTTGTCTCAAGTATACATAAGATTGAAAAGTTCTTATGATTTTTTACTCTAATTGTAGAACTTATTTAAGTTCTTTACTTATTTTTACTTATATCATAATGAATTCACATTTTAAATAAAATAAAGGCATTTTAAAGGACTAATTTATTTCATTATGTAGAATCGATGTCCTCTTTGCAATAATTATTCTTAAGAAGAATAACTATGGTTAACAAACCATCTTAACAAGTGACATTAAAAAGAAATAGATATTTTTAACTAAAAATCATATATATGGCAGTACAATTCAAAATTATAGGTGTGCATACTTTTTCACATTTATCTAAATTTAAATACTAAAATTTCTCCTTTTAACTTTTTAATTGATATTTGAGGCAATGGTTAGCAATAAAATTGATGGTAGCTCTTAGAGTAATTGTTCACAAAAAATAATTGTTCTTCATAAGAATGACTATTGGAGAATGATGTTAATTCTCTTTGGTGGAAGAAAATTTTTTTTTGAAGAATTGATTTTTCATATATTAAAATGTAGACTCACTTGAAACCTCTAAAATAAGCTAACAACTCAAAATCAGTTTTCGTATTAAGTAAATTTATAAGAATTTTCTTTCAATCCTATGTAATACTAGAAGATCCTTAAAAAATGGTTAGGTTGAAATATGTTTTAGGTGCTTGCAAAATTCTCAATATATTAATCCTAATTTAACAAGGTTTTCACATATAATTCTTGTACATTAATTAAGTTTTAGTTGTGATATTATTACTGTTAATTATTTAAATTATATTATTACATTCTTGAATTAATTAAAAGTATTTACGAAAATAAATATTCCATAATTAATGGCTTTAAATTACTATAGATTAGTTAAAATAATAATAATTCTTCTAAAAACAGTACAGGTCAGCGTTGGAATGTGAAAGTAGGAAAATTGTGAAATATAATTATTAGTTTAAGGCAACTGGAGAACTCTCTCTCAACATTCTAGGCCAGGCGGACAGGTTCCGTTACCCTTTAAAATTTTGTCTATTGGTATCATTGAAATTGAAATGATTGACCTGAGAAACTCACTGCATAGACACGACAAAAGTGCTAGCAACACACTGAAATTTATTAAAAAATATAACTTTTTGATAAGTTTTATATTTATTTAATATTTTTTATCTAATTTTATAAATTTCGATATATTTTATGAGTGTTGGAAGGACTACGTAAAAAAGTGTGTTCTTATCGCTTGTGATTTATGAACTAACCACTAACAAGGAATTGCTCTTTATTTTTTGGAGAAATTGTAAAATTCATATCCACGGAGCACCGCTGGGAGAAAACCGAAAAGAATCCCCGGATGCACACAGATATAATTGGTCAAAGAAAAAAAAGTAAACAAGATAGCAATAGGCAAAGGATAAATCTAAGGGAAGTTTTTTATAACAATACTTGAGACATAAGAGAGTTATGTTATTATTATAAGAATAAGAATTTATTATTATTATGTATGACGTATGATCATTAATAGTTGAAAGTTGAAAGCGCGTAGTGAGGGTCTCCATGCGCACCTTCCTTCCCACTCACGCAATAAATATTTGCAATCTCTCTGATATGGCCCCATAAACTTAGTAGTAGGATAGTACAAACTATAAAACCATTTCACTAGCTTTGGCGGTTTGGCCACACAGAGAGATTTATTCATAACTTTGCTGGTTAGGGTTGTAACACCCAATCTCTGTCTATCTATCTATCTCGCTCTCAATTTGAATTCTGAATATTGAAAGCCAGCAGCTGGATCCAGGAAACAAATTAATTAATGGATCCACTCTTGTACCTTGGTTACAGAAGGGTCTTCTTCCTCTCCCTCGTTTTGTTCCTTTTTCTTTGTGTTTGTGTCGGTGTCGGCTCTCAAGAAGAGAGCAAAGGCTGGTCCAGTGGCACAAAAACAAAAACGAAAATGTTGGAGGAACAGGAGTATGAACAGCTACACCCCCTCAAAAAGAAATCAACCAAGCCCTCTTCCAAAAACGCTAAAATAAAAACAAGGCTCATCACCGAGACGGAGGATGTCGTCAAGAAACTCAACTCCACCACCTTAAAAAGCAAGAAGTTGAATTCCACATCCTCGTATGATCTGGGCATCGCGAAGAACAAAACGACAAAAGGCACCGCAGATAAAAAGACCAAGTTGGGTCAAAGTGAATCGGAGAAACAGAGTGAGAAGAAAAAACAAGGGAAGGCCAGTTGGGAGTTGGAAGACGATGATTTGGTTTCAGAGTTGAAAGATCTACCCATGAAGTTCCAACAGACACTGCTACCGGACCTGGAAAGAATCTCGACAACCTCAAAAGCCTACATAAGTAAAGCAAACAAAGAGATCACAAAGGGGTTCAAACCGTACGTTGGGAACAAGTACGCACCCACGATTGCCACTTTACTCTGTTCGGCATTAGCTTTGATACCTCTGCTTTTGGTATCACTCCTATTCAACAAAATAAAAGCTTATTTCTCTCTTCAGAAGCTATTGATATTCATCCAAGCGTACCTGGCTATATACTTCACCATTCTCAGCCTTTCCTCATTGGTGACTGGCCTCGAACCTCTCAGGTTTTTCTACTCGACTTCCCGCTCCACCTATCTATGCCTGCAGCTCCTCCAAGCTCTGGCTTACGTCCTCTACCTTTTCCTCCTTCTCATGTATCTCGTTTTGCTATTCTCCACCGATTCTCGCTTGCCCTCCAAGTTTCTCGCCCTGGCCCAAACCTTGGTCGGCTTTTCCGTCGGCCTACATTACTACATGACTGTCTTTCACAGGGTCGTTTTGAAGCAACCGCCTAAGACCAATTCGAAGATTCACGCCATTTATGCCACGTGCTTTTTCCTCATTTGTCTTCTTTCTAGGGCTGATACAAGGAAGAAGACCTACTTGGAACAAGGTGGAGAAGAGGGCAAGAAAAATTGAATTTCTTTTACCTATTCCTACATTCATTTTCTTCTCTTCTCTTCTCTTCTCTTCTCAAACCAACCTACACATATTATTGTACCCAAAGGCCGTAAGGCTTTGGCTTTTCTGTCAACCACCTTTCGGAATTCATATTCCTTTCATAAACAAATCCAGCTCACCATTATTCTACACTGCATCCATCCTATACCCTTAATTCCTCCACTCTTCATTTCTTTTCTCTCTTATTTCATATTTTACTGCTACCTCATTACTTAAATGTTTCATCTTTATTTAATTAACTCTTTTTTTTTAAAAAAAAAAATATAAGAAATAAGAGGAATTGAACAAAAAATTTGAGATGACACTTTTTTACTGATTTCGTTTATTCTAATACATTTGTTTTTATTTATTGTTCTTTTATCATTCAAATCCGTTCTGATTGCATCGAATAATATTTCTATTAGTAGTTTTTTTTCTTGTTTATTTTCATAGTGAATTTTTACTTGTTACTCTTATATTTCACTGTTCCCTCGTGCATTTTAACACCATGTCGTTTTGCGTTTCATTTTTGGCACTTCCGTCCAGTGTTCAGTTAAAATTGGATTCAGATTTGAAATTTTTTAGATTTCGACATGGACATTGGATTTTGTTTCTCCTTTATTTGTTTATTTTTTTAATGCAAAGTACACAATCTCTTTATGCTGACATGGTTTTGGATACCATCTTTTCTGTGTGTACGCATTGTTTCACTTGTTGCCGCGTTGCTTTTCTAATAATTTCCTTTTCCTAAATGAATACACTTTTTACATTTTACATCAAATATCAGCAATAATATGTTACAGAGTCCTTCTTTATGACGCAACAAGTACATTTGCGGGTTACTGCATCCAATTGATGTTACGTCCACAAAATTACAAACAAAAATAAATGCAGACAGAACAACATTTACGTTTACGTTTCTTTCCAATTCATTTACAAATTACAACAATTTATAATTCATAATACCCCTTAATCTATTAAATTTGTTGTAGCTTTTAAATTATCACATTGAGTCCTTTTGTGAAGCACCGACGGTTTATGCATGTGTCGGTGGACAAGTGGGTTTAGCCATTTGGGGTTTGGCTGCAACTTAAACAGAAATTCATATTTTTAGTCCTTTTCTTATCTTAGTGAGAACAGTGTGCTAAGAAAATAAACGATCCATAAGACTAGGCCATCCTGTTAGATGCAAGTCGCTTTCTGCAGAAGTGAGTGTGGTACTCATTGTCATGTGCAAAACGAGTAGGCATCTCACCAACTTTAGTCAAATCTCGCGGATTACTGCTGTCTGTTATTAAAATTTCAAACCAAATGCACTTTAATTTCAGAATACATTCATTACAAACGTGACCTCACTAATTTTGGTATACCATTTCATTCCTTCCAAAGGATTACCTAAACTTGCCAAACACAATGACTTTCTTAATTCGTCTTTCACGAACTTCATTTATTAAAATTATTTTTAAAACAAATTTGAAGAAAAGTAAATTTTATTTATTTTTTTAAATATACTAAGGTTTAATATGAAATTTGTAACTTCGCCAGAAAGTAAAGTTTTATTTTTGTTTAAATGAGTATTTGGAAATAAACTTTACTTCGGTTAAACATAATTTATTTTAATTTATGAAAAAATAAATTTATTTTTTCTTTTCTTTTCCTTTCCTTTAAGGACTTTATCTAAACAGAGCTTAAATGTATTCTAAAAAAACAAAAACCAAGTGTATCTAGCAAGAAAAACGTTGGCCTGTTTTGGAGTTTGGACAATAAATCCATAGTTCCATTTTTATCAGTGGGAATTTCTCCCACACTTACATATTTTCTTCTTGCACTTCCATATTACACCGTCTGGAAAGTTCGGTTTGGAGAAAAAGTAAACTTAAAAAATGGTGTGTAGGAGAAATTTGGGGTATACAAAGAGCAATTTTCCTTATCCAGATGTCAAACAAATGAGAGCCCATATGTGGTATGCCTAGTTTTTGGGGTCTGCACCTCTGGAATTTCTTTCTAGACCCATTCTAGAGATGCATTTCACTCTATATTAGTCATTCTGAAAGTTCTGTATGGGAGTGTAGCAACAAATTGCCTATTTCTTGTCATTATTCATGTGAGTAAAGTGACATCAATTATCATTGTCTAAAGTGATGTCAGTTCTAAAATATAGGCCCAGTTAAAGAACAAATATCCAGTGGGAAAAATTTCTTTGGCACTTCCCAAAATACAAAATACTCAAATTACCTTTTCCTTTTTTGAGTCGCCCCACCCTCTTCTTTATTCCTTATTGTTTTACTATTTTTGCTATTGTTGGTGAAAATATTAACTTCTTCTTTGGTCCTTTTCATTTTAAGGAAGCCTCCGCCTAAGCATGGTATTAGGCTATATCACCCAATTTGTTGGAGAGAAAAATGCTAGAAAAACTTTTTTAGAAATATAATTTATCAAACTTTTTTTATTGTGATTGATTAAAATTTATAAAACCACCTATTTTAGGAGGAATGGTCATCAAAATTAGTGATTTTTAATAAACTCTAACTAATAACAGAAAGAGTTTTAGAAACAAAATTTTTTAAAGAGTTGAGATAATTGGGAGAAGGGGATAACTATCTTGTATCATGTATTGAACGGTTACGAGTTCGCAAAATGTACAGCCCATTTGATTTCTCACTCGCATTAACCTATTACATTAATTTCTACTACATATCCATACTTCATTGTTTTCCTCTAAAACAACTTAGGAGTCCGAGTGAAACCAAAACTAAAGGCACATGCCAATTTACATTTTGGTTTTTTTTTTTTTCATATCGGAGTGGACACACCAATATTATATATATATATATATATATATAGAGAGAAACATATCTTATAAGAAAGTCAAATTTATACAAAACTAAGAGAAGCAACTCACAGTATTGAGAGAGCATATATAAGAATATCTGAAAGATTTTCGTCATTAAAAGAGGAGAGAGAAAACAAAAGTGACAGATAATAAATATTAGAAGAGAGAAAACGAGTGATTAATCTCAATCATTAATTTTTATTTTAATGGTTTGAAATTTGTTCATCTTGTTCTTACGTAAATTTAGCCTCCTCACTAGATATGTCTCCTATATAAGGGCGCATATCTAGCAAGAAAGTCAAGTTTATATGAGAGTGAGAGAAATAAATTTAAGCCATTGAGAGAGGAGAGAGAAAAATATCCGAAAAATCCAAGTCATTAATAGATGAGAGAGAAAAAGAAAGTGAAAAATAATAAATGGTGGAAGAGATAGAAGGAGTGATTGATCTAAACCATTAATTTTTATTTCAACAATTGATATTTGCTTCTCTCACTCTCTTATAAATTTAGTTTTCTCACTATATATGTCTCCTCTCTTTTTCTCTTTCTATATATATATATATATATATAAAAGAGAATATCTAGTGAGAAAGCCAAATTTATAAAACAGTGTGAGAAGAAGATCTGAGTCATTGAGAGAGGAGAGAAAAACGAAAAATCTCAATTTTTAAGAGACGAGAGAAAAAAAAAGTAACAGACAATAAGTGCGGGAAGAGAAAGAATGAATGTTTGATCTTAACCATTAATTTTTATTTCAATATTAAGATTTACTTCTCTCACTCTCATATAAATCTAGTATTCTCAAAATATATATATATATATATATATATATATATATATATATATATATATATATATATATATGAGAAAAGTAAATATAATAAAAAATGCCTTGAATGGGTAAGAATAACACCCCTATAGTAAATTGGACCGAGATAAAAAAGTTGATATACATTACAAGTTGTCATTAATGCGTATTAATTGTTTCTTCCCTGATGTGAATACAATTATAATATCTATGATAATTTTTTAAGATTTGAATACAATTAAATTAAAAAATAAAGTATACGGGTATTTATGCATTACAATTATTTATTAATTATTACCTTAAATTATTGATTTAAAATAAAATTTTATATAAATAGAATTTTTCTTCTTTCTACAGTTAATACTTATTATTTAATTATGAAAATTAATATTTAATTATTAAAATTATGTTTAATCATTTATGGATGTCATAAATTTAATTCTTTAATCTTTATTAAATACAATTAAGATCATTAAATTAAATTTCATAATATTTTTTAACTCTGCTCCTAAGTTTATTATTATTATTATGTATGCAAAGAACCTTAGCTTATGGCCTTACCATTTAAAAAAATTCACACCTCATGAGTAATACAAAATTTCTATCAATAACTCTCATAGTTTCAACTTTATAAATTAGATATAAATAATTAAAATTTAGACAAATAAAAAAATATAAATTGGTTCAAATTAAATTAAAAAATTAAGATAAATTGTAATGTAAAATTTACATATTTTAATATATTTTAACCTATCAGGTGTGTTAAAAAAACTGTGTTAGTAGTTGGTGCATCCTGTCTAGTAAGGAATTAAGTTAGGACAAATAAGGGGGATTATGACTTTGGTGAAGCTTAAAGGAGCTTAGTTTAGGATATAGTCCCTTGTTTTGTAATAATTAGAATATTTTTAGGTTTGTATATGCAGCCTTAGATTATTAAGATTTTAGAGGTGTAGCTAGCTTGTTATTTGGTCTTGTATTTTGGCCTCTAGGTCTATTTTTAATTAGGAGATGTGTTTAGTCTCTTGATGGAGTCTGTTAATTAGATGGACTTTAGATAAGAGAATTTGGATGTGTGGTAAGTGATATCCACACTCCTAATTCCTCTTAACACCTTTCTAACCAACATATGAAACATGTAGGAGACATGTAGACCCTCTTGTCCCTTAGTTAGGCACCAACTCACTCCCTCTTTCCTACATGACCTTTTCTTGTTACTTCTTATTTAAATTTGAATTTTGGAGATGTCATGTCATTTCCATCCAAAATTCAAATTCAAATTAAGAGGGAACATAAATCCACTTTCTAAGGGCCTTGTTTGGATCTTGGTTGATTTAATTTAGTGTTGATTAGACATGTGTACAATTAACACTAAATTAGACATTAATCCTCCCTAATTAAAGTGAGTTAGATGTTCACTTAGTATCTAGGCCCACAACTTAGGTTACTTGCTCTATATATTGAGCACTCCTCCTTTTGTAAACTCTCAACACTCATTTAAATGAAAATTACCTTTCTCTAAATTGAGAGCTATTGTTTTTCTTAAAGAGTGTTTTTTGTTTTCTCTTCAATGAGAGTCATTCATGTTATTATCAAAAGTTTCTTCCCTTGTGGCTAACTTCACTACTCAAGGCTTATCTCATGGAACAAGAGCGATGTCTCCTTTTATTCCATTTCATAGTTTTCCACCTCCATTTCTACCTTAAAGGAACCTCTATGAGCAAAGATCAAGGGAGACCACTTATCAAGGAGCTTCATGCTTTTGAGGATTGCACCAGTAGTATTTATTTATTATTAAGGAACATCAATTAAGAAAAAAAGTTGTGAGTTGTTGTATTTTCGATGTCGAACCTTTATAGCAATGCTTGTTTGGTCGATTGGATAAACTACAAGATATGATAACTTTTTCCTATCGTATCTTATATCTAAGTATTTGTTGGACCAATATCATATGATAAATGTATCATCTAAGCTTATTTTATTCTATCATACCATCCTTTAAAGGGAGTCGGTTAGAAAGTAAAATGATATGATTGTTTTTTATTTTCTTGTTTGCTCTCCCATCTTCTCTCTGGAGTTTGAATCTCTTTCCACTAACCTTTCCATTCTCACTAGTGGCACATCTCAATCTTCGGTGAATCTCCTCTCTCCGTCCCCACCCTCTCTCTCTTCACTCTTTCTTTCTTATTATTGGACCAGTAATCATATTTGTCTTGTTATCTTGGTGTTCATCAAACATAGGATAAAACAAAAGTTTACCTTGATTTTATCTTATCATGTCTCTATCCAAGTCTTCTATCCTACTCCAAGAGTAAATTTAAGAGACTTACTCTTCATCCTATTCATAAATTTTCTTAACATCTAATTGTTAAGATTAGTTACTCATTACAATCATTATATTTTTAAAAAATGGGTAATATGGAATATGTGAATTTCTCTTCCTTCTCCTCCTTCCATATAGGAAAACTCAAGTGAGAAAATGAGTTACAATGAGAAATGAGAAAAGTTAAAAATAATCGTAGAATTTCAATAAATAGTTTAGATTAAGTTGTTCACTAAACAAATTCACCTAGTTTTCTCACACATGATTTCTCACACAAATGCTTCAGAAACATATCTTCTGTGCTCCCTCTTCTCCCCGCAACTTGACGGAGTGCACTCTCTCCTCGACGACCCTTAACGACGAATAAAGTTCTTGCTTTTTCCAATTGTTGCAAAACACAAAAAGACAACACTGTAATGAATTAAATTGAAAATTATAATTCAATAATTATGCACCCAACAAATAAAACTTGACACATACAAGAAACTTTATCAAGCAAAAAAAATAGTTCTTCGAAATTAAAAAACAATAATATTAAGACCTTGCAACTTCTACTTCCCTATCAAATAAGCCAAGATATGTATACCTGCTTGAAAATATTTCATTCTTTATAACCAATATGTATACCTTTGTCAATCATTTAGTTGAAAACATGCATCTTACTATTTGAAACATGTTAAGGGAAGTAGTGGGAGATGAGAGAGAGATCATGAACTTGCAGTGACTAATGTGGTTTAAGGGGATCTTATGAGGAAGAGAGTGACACTATTGTTAAGAGTTGCGGAGGAGAGAATGAACCCCATTAGGTTGTGGGGGAGAGGACCGAGTGCATTGCGATAAGTTTCTGAAGCATATGTATGAGAAATCTTGTGTATGAGAACCACATGAGTTTGTTTAATGAATAACTTAATATGAATCATTTATTAAAATCCTATGATTATTATTAAGTTTTTTCATTTTCCATTGTAACTCTTTTCTCACATGGGTTGTCCTATGTATGGGGGCATATCAAATGAGAAAAAAAATCTATTATGAGAGATGAAAGGAATAGATAATAAACATAAGATTAAAAATAACGATTCAGATTAAAATAACTCACTTAAAGATATAATGTACCTCTTTCACCGTAACCCACCCCTACCTTTACCCTCAACATCACCGCCACCCTTAAGTCCTCAACATCACTTATATTGCTACCACTGTCACCACCATTACCACCACCGTCGCTATCATTGTTAATGACGATAATGGTGGTGGTAATGAGATGGTGGTGACACATCAATGGTGGTGGTAGTGATGACCGCTGACAATGGTAATGGTGGCAACAATGGCGTGACAATGGTGACTACGACGACGACAGTAACAACGGTGTGGTAATGATGACCATCGACGATGACAGTTAGTGGTTGTGGTGGAGGAGGCGACGATGATGGGGTGGTGGCGGCAGTAGAGGTGATGTTGAGGGTAAGTTATGATGAAAAAGGTACATGATATCTTAAGTTAATTATTTTAATCTAAGTTAAGATTTTTAAACTTACGTTTATTATCTATTTCTCTCATATCTCATAATAAACTTTTTTCTCACTTGATATGCCTCCTATATATACATATACACACAAATAGAGCTGACTATTTGGATGAGTTAACATAGTCCATAAGACTTTTACAATAAAACGGGCCAGACCCATATTTTATTTGGCCTACATATTTCTAAGTCTAGTTTGACCCTATATTTGGTCATGAGCGAAATTTTTTTTTTAAAATCAAAATTCAAGCTTTTATTTAAAAATAAAATTTATTTTATAACACAAGTCAAACTAATTAAAAACATCACACTAAATCAATCCAAAACACATCCTAATAAGTCTAAAATAACATAAAAATATATTTATATGTATAATTAATTTAGTAAACATTTTAGAACAACATAAATTTCATTTGTTAAAAATATTATTAAATAACATTAAACATATTTTTATATGTATTTTTTATATACATACCAACAATATATATAAATTAATTTCACATCAAACATACATTTATTTAGATATTTTTAGTTAATATATTTTTTAACAATATATTATAATATAATTTTTTAAATTTATATTATTTATATCATATTTAGATCGATCAAATCCATTTACACAGTGGGATTAAATAAATCATAAAAAAAAACTCATTTATATTTAGATTTTATTTTAAAGTCCAACTAACCCACTTGCCAAGTATATTTTTACGGCTCTAGATATACTCACTACAATGAAGCATGTGAAAGCAAAATTCTCCTGTCGCTGAATGCGCATCCTATATGGCTAAATGGTAATCCAAACCCGTTAGCGTTAATTCGATGGAACCCGACCCGATCACAGACAATACCGAGCAAAGTGAAGCTCATGTCATTCTCTTTGCTTTCTTGCATTCTCACGCACACATATTCCCAATTTTGACGCTCTTCTCTTCTCCCAAATCACGTGACTCACTTCTCAACTAAATTAATCAATAGGTATTATTCCAATCTCATGATACTTTGCTCAATTCATTGTTTCACACTGCAGCAATTGAATCTACTTCACTATTGTTTGTTTTGCGATGCGCTAATTCTAATTGAGGTCTGCTTCTCGTGTTTAATCGAATGTCTTTGACTTCATTGCAGGTTCTGGTCGTTGCTTATTACTACTTTTCTCAACAATCTACTGCAGATGTTATCTATTCTGTAGAGAGGATTATGCTCACTTACCATGCTTTGGACGCTGGAGCATGGTTAATGTTATCCACCTTTCAATGTTAGCCATCTCTGTTGCCTTTCTTCCGCTTTATTTCTATTGTGTTGCGTCATTAGTTTAACATCTTCTGTTTCTACATGATTTATGCGTTGGCTTAGGCGGTGTAAATCGTCTAACCGCCTCTGTTTTGCTATGGATGCATAAGGGCACAGTACCTATAAAAAACTCAGGTATGGATACAGCAGGATAACGTATAGAAGTATCAAAACAGAAACAGTGAAGTTACTAAATCATAGGTAATATTTAAAGATGACACACCTTTTGAATTAGTGAAGTAGTAGCAAACCAAACCACTTAGTGGCAAAACTTAGTATTTTAGATGGACTAGCTTGAGAAGTAAGTGAGTATTTGGCTGTTATGTGCCTAAGTGTAACCATGAAGTACTAGTATTTGGTTCCATTCCAGGTTTGGCAACCGTTTAAGAGAATCCGTTGCTCATGTATCATAGGTTAGCTAGTTTGATAGGCAAATGGGTTATTTGTACTTTTGTTCCTTTAGTGGCATGGTTGCTTTAACAGTTTAACCTTAATTGAGCCCTGAAATAAACACTGTTAAGTCGTTGGTTGGCTGTGTTATCAGTAGATTCAGACTGGGACAAAGTGCTCAGTATTATAGTCATCAGCCATGTTTTTCTTTTATCTTTTTTTTTTTTTTTTTTTTTTTTTTTTTTTATGAAAAATGTTTAGAAACTGTTCTCCATCCAGTGATTAATCTATACGTGCAAATGGTTAAAAGAAGATAAAAAGGGATACAAGTTCCAATAAACTTTTGAAAGGAAAATGATAACATCCCTTTTGCAGATTATAGACTTCCTTAGTATTAGCAGATTTATATGATCGTTAACACTTTGTAATGGTGGAAAATAGTTGCCGCCAAGAAATAAATCATATGGTGGAAAAAAAGTTAACTTCAATTTTCAGGAAATTTGTTTGTACATCATCTCTGCTTGGCAAGTTTTCACATTTGGGGACTTTGGATGCATGAACTGATGAACATCTCTCTACCTTAAATCTATATGCATTTATTAAATATCAAGAAATAGCTCTTGACCTTTTTTATTTCTAGTTTCAAAGCTGTGGTTATTCAATTAATGTTTTGATCAGTTGAGATCCTAATTTTGTGTAACCTTAGGGGCATCATGCTCCATAGTTTTTAACATAAACATGTTCACATTGTTTGTTTGACATGTCTGTGGGGTCCTCATTAATTTGAGAAGTATGTTGTGCCTAAAACATGCTACTTTGCCGGTTTGCCCAAAAATTTATAATTCCTGAAATTCTGGTATTATTTCTGTATGAAATTTAATGGATGCTAGATTTTCTTGCTCCCAGCCATAAGATGAGCGGCTACAGTACATTAATTTTTTGATAAGGGAGAGGTTGATCTTCCACAATGTCTTCCCTTCAACTGTTGCAACTAACTCGGCATGGGCAGAGTTTTCTGGCTTCAAGGAGGTGTTGATCTCTCTTTCTCTCTCTCTCTCTATATATATGTTATATATATATATATTTTTTTTTTCTGGTGATTCTGAATTGCATATCTAGCATTGAATTTGACTTTATCATTGACTAAAATTGTTTGCTTGTTGACTTACATATCAAGTTTTAATTTCATCATCCATTCATTATTCCTAGGTAACTTTTGAAGAAAACATTTTTCTCATCTAGTTGGGTTTCTTAGAATTGTGGGTTTAGGGGTGTGACTTGTCCCCTCACTTATATATTGTATGTTGATACTATCTCTAGGTGATGTGGGACTTGAGTTTCTTTTCCAATACACCCTCTAATGCCCAACACTAAAATTGTTTGCTTGTCGACCTACATATCAAGTTATAATTTCATCATTTGATCATTATTCCTCGGTAACTTTTGAAGAATACATTTTTCACACCGGGTTGAGTTTCCTAGAATTGTGAGTCTAGGTCTAACTCAATCTTAAAAGCTAGCTCAAGAAGTGAGGGTTGTCTTGTTTCCCACTTATATAGTGTATTTTGACACTATCTCTAGTCAATGTGAGCTTGAGTTTCTTTCGCTATACACCCCCTCATGCTGAGATATCATTGGGCTTGGTGCGTAGATAAATGGTGGGTGACCTGATTTAATTGGATCTAGGAAATAGATTATGATTCCATCTTAGAATTATGGATTTAGTCCTAACTCAACTCCAAAAGTTAGCTCAAAGAGTGCCCGATTTATATATTGTATTTTGGTGCTATCTCTAGTCTATGTAGGACTTATGTTTCTTTCCCAATACGGTTCCACCCTCTAAAAAAGCTCTGCATATTAAAATTGATTTAATTTTTTTCTTTTTCTTTATATTTTTTATTTTCTCCTTTTCTTTTAATTTCTGGTTTGTTAAAATTGATTGCTGTGGCTAATAAATGTGATTTCTAGTTTCTATTCAATCTTCGTCTTTTTTCCAATATATCTTTATGATATCTCTTTATTCCCCAAAAAATAAAAATTCCGGTTGGCATTGCAGTGATAGCCATTAGAAATTGGACCCCAAAAACTTGCATTCATAGGGTATGGTATGCAAGGTGAAATGTAAACTTAGGAACTTAGTTACAAAGAGAAGAGTCCAGGAAGGAGACAAATCTTATCTTGGCAGAAACTTTGGTACAAAATTTCATATTTGATCTGAAATTTCTTTCTCAATGTTCCATTCTTTCTAAAATGTTGGATTCTTTTTATTTTAACACTACCATTATAAATTTATCTAAGAAATGATTTTTCTGTTTCAATCGTAGCCCTGTTTGGATGTGTCAATGATAGTATCTTTCTACTTATTATACACCATGCTTTGATTGCTGACTGGTACTACTAAAATCTTTAGGGAGTTTAAATAATTTGCAGGTATACTGTTGTATTATTATTAACGCTTTCTCCATGGGCTTGATGACAGGAAAACTTTAATACTTGCATCTGGTATCTTAATTGCTGGCGGAGCAGCTGCATATATGCAATCAAGGTTTAGAGTTAATAGACATGATTTATTTGGCCATTGCAATGGGCACAACAATGATAAAGAGGTCATGGAGGAGGAGGTTATGAAGGGTGCTAATACACCAAAAAATAAACGAAAGAAAGGGTTAAAGTCACTCCAAGTCCTTGCTGCAATTCTGCTATCTGAGATGGGCAAATTTGGTGCAAGAGATATTTTAAGTTTAGTTGCCATAGCGGTAAGTCTAGTTGTTGTGGATAATTTTGCTTCATGCATGCCTTCAACTTTCAAAATGACCGATAATTTAATATATTCAAGTATTCATCATGATTTTTTATTCCATCTGTTCATCTTTGAAATTATCGAATCTAGTCTTGAGTTTAGGGGTGTTTACAGATCGAATTGGTTCGGCTTTAGGGCAGAAAAAAAATCTGAACCAATTAATTTTATGGTACAATATGTTTTAGGTCCCTGAAAAATTCTTAAAATATTAAATACATCTTCCAAAATTTTTTTGTATTTATTTGCTCCCTCTAATTTTAAAATACATAACTTTTGATCTTCCAAGTGTTTTAGATATATAGAGATAAAAAGTAATTTAGACAGTGTTTGGAGGACCAAAAGTGATATATTTAAAAAGTAGAGGAACCAAAATAATGCATATAATATTTTTGGAGTATGTATGTAATATATTGAGATTTTCTAGGGACCTAAAATATATTTTACCCTAACTTTCATTGGTTTGTATTTTAGAATCCATCCCAATCCAAACCAAATCAAACTACTGATATTTAGGTTGATTCGGTTTGGTTCACCAAAATTTGATAAAAAAAGTAAAAAATGAAAAATTGATTTTAATAAATCATAAATAACAATTTTATACACCAAATATCCAAATCTATTAATCCACCAAATTCATAATTTTATCCCAACATACCAATGTGTTTCACATATACCAAATTACAAATAGTTAAGTAAAAGTAATCCAATAATCTAACAAACAACAAATTACACATATGCAAACTAAATTGTCCAATAAAAAAATGACTATTGTCCAACATAATTAAAGACACATACAATTAGAGCAATAGAATCTAGGAGATAAATGACAATTTTTATGTTCACTTATACCATGAAACGACTAAGCTATTAACAAGTATCTTTTATATATATATATATATATATATATATATATAATGTGACGCTTCAGATTGGATCAGACATCCATGAACTGAACCAAATTTGATTGATTTTCAATGGTGTGGTTTGGGTCTAATCTGAATAAGAAAAAATTTGAGCCACTTTAAGTGGTTCTATTTGGATTATTGAGTTCGTTTGATTAATCCGGACCGATGAACACTCTTACCTGAGTTAGTGCCAACTACTTGTAATATAACTCTATTAAGATGTGTTAAAGATTAGATATTGTTCCCTTAATCCCTTATTTATGATTAGATATTAATTGGAGATTTATTCCTTATTACCTATTATTTGATTGATTCTTTTATTATAGAGAGATCATGTGTAATCAATTGATTCCTATTTGCTCATTATGAATAAAGGTGTTGTGTAGTAATTCAAGACGCAACATTGACATATATTTACATGGTATTAGAGCTTAGACGACATTCTAGGAGCTTGAGTGCCTAAATTGTTTGTCGGTGGACCCACTATCCAACGACCCATTACAACATGGTTGCCTTCCTAGAGACATTTCTAAGAGACCTTCTTTGGACTGTTCCCAAAGACCCTTACTAGAGTCCATTCACAGGGACCATTCCTTGAGATTGTTTTTGGAAACCTTTCTAGGAGACTCTTCGCAGAGTCCATTCTCGGAGACCATTCCTCGAGACGATTTCTAGAGACCATTTTAGAGACCCTTCTCAGGACCATTCTTGGAGATTATTCCCGTGCTTTTCTCTTAGTTTCTTGCCTTAGGGCATGCTTCTCCTTCTGTCTTAGGGTGTACTTTATTCATCAAGGTGAACAATAATTGTGCTCATTGTGTTACCCTTTTGTTAGTCTATACTAGCAAGTCCTTTACAAAGATCATCATGTCATCCACATGTACAACCAACTAAAAACACCATTGCACATGGTCCCAAGTAGGGCTTTGAAACGTGAAGTTCAAGCACGTGGTACGTGATGCATCTCCAAAAAGCATCACACTAGTCTTATTCGTCATTGTGGGACCTTTGTTGATTGCCATCAAACCATGTTTATCCGGCACAACCACACAACTGGAACCGGCTGTCATTTTTATTTTTATTAGATTTATTACATTTATCATATCTCTAATAAGTTTGGTTCATATTACATGTATGCTCCAGCTTGCGAGGAAGTGTTAAAGATTATATATTATTTTCTTATTTAAGATTAGATAATAATTGGAAATTTACTCCTTATTTCCTATTTTTAGATTGATCTTTATCATTATTAGAGATATCACATGTAATCAATTGATCCCTATTTGCTCAGTATCAATAAAGACATTGTGTGATAATCCAAGCCACAATTGTGAAGTTTGCAATTATGCACACCTAGAATGGGCACATTTGATTCAAATTCTCCTGTTGCAACTCTACGTAAGGAGTGTTGACAATCTTAGATATCATCTTATCTTGATATTATCTTATTTTATGTTGAAAATCTTTGATATCATCTTATCTCGATTGTAAATATAGTATTAGAGATAATATCTTAAAGATTATAAGAACCAATATCTTCTGTATTCACGTTTAGTTT
The DNA here is from genome assembly GCA_037954015.1 of Psophocarpus tetragonolobus. Lineage (NCBI taxonomy): Eukaryota > Viridiplantae > Streptophyta > Magnoliopsida > Fabales > Fabaceae > Psophocarpus > Psophocarpus tetragonolobus. The sequence continues at coordinate 44,989,067 of CM075694.1, forward strand.
ATGAAATAAGTCTATAAACATGCTTCCGTTGTGTATTCATACACACGGTTTCATTCTATTCTTCTCTATTTTTCTGATTTTAACAATGAGTAACAAGAATTTTAGGTGTTGTGTATGTATATTATATTTTCATATTAGTTGTACTGGAGTTTGGTTGAAGATCTCTATGTTGTTTTCCTTTTTTATTTGTATGTTAAAACCACGAGAGACCGGTCCATTTTTAGTATAAAAAAGATATGAATATCAGGATCTCTAAGACTGATATATTGGTTGGACACCTTCTCCCCCAAGAAATAAATAACAGATATTAAAATTAGTGGCATTTAAAATTCCATGCTTTTGCAGGTGCTGCGAACTGCTTTGAGCAATAGGCTAGCTAAAGTGCAAGGCTTCCTATTTCGTGCTGCTTTTCTTCGACGTGTACCATTGTTTCTTCGGTTAATTTCAGAAAATATTCTTTTGTGCTTCCTTTTGTCAACCATTCATTCTACATCAAAGTATGTAACAGGGGCTTTGAGTTTACATTTCAGAAAAATATTGACAAAGCTTATCCATTCCCACTATTTTGAGGTATAACTTGCTAAATTATATGTCATTTATGTCTATTTTTAAATTCTTTTCATTGAACTATTAATCATTTTTATATATTCATAGTTCCTACTGTCTTAACTCTTAAATGTTTAGTTGTCAACTTTTATCCTTCCTCACTGTTGTTTTTCTTATTTTTTATTCTTTTATTTTACATGTTTATATGCGAAGTCTGTTTTAATCTCTACTTGCAATGTTTGAAAATTCACTTCGCAATTTTTTCAGAATTTCCGTGATGCTACCTTCCATTGCTTAAAGAATATGGACCATAGTTGTTTAAGGACTGTTAATTTTCTGGATACATGAATTTAAACTTATTGAAGATATAATCTAAAAAAGAAGAAAGGCAAAACAGGCTTGATGCTCCTGTGGATTATGTTGTGGGTGGGTGGCTGCTCCTGCCCATCATCATTTCCAGATGCTTATCTGCATCTTCTTGCATTATGTGGAAGTTACTTGAAAATGTTTTTTGACAAATTGTTTGCTTCTCAAAGTAGAAAAACTATCCAGTATCCAGTAGATTCTTTAAAATTCCAAGCTTGCAGTGTCCACTCAGTTTTCATTATATGATATGAGAAGATTATTATCAGTTGGCTGAGTAAAGCCTAGAGACTGGATTGTAACCCAATGTAGTTTTTCAATGGCTTAATGTATATAATTCATTTTGCTTTCAGAACATGGTGTATTACAAAATATCACATGTTGATGGTCGGATAACTAACCCAGAGCAAAGAATTGCCAGCGATGTGCCAAGATTTTGTTCTGAGTTGAGTGAAATTGTACAGGATGATCTAACAGCAGTTACTGATGGACTTCTTTACACCTGGCGACTGTGTTCATATGCTAGCCCAAAATATGTCTTCTGGATATTGGTATCGTGTAATTGAACAGTACTGTTTTTATAAATTTCTGATTAGCGGCTTCTATCATACTTCTTTTGAGTTTTTGCTGATATCTGAAAGCAGTTAGAACTTAGATCCAATCTGAGAATTGGTTTTGGTCTTCTCAATCTACTGTTATGGCCTTTTCAGGCTTATGTACTTGGAGCTGGTGCTGCGATTAGAAATTTCTCTCCTTCATTTGGAAAACTTATGTCCAAAGAGCAGCAATTGGAAGGAGAGTATCGGCAACTTCACTCACGATTAAGGACTCACTCAGAAAGCATAGCATTCTATGGTGGAGAGAGGAAAGAAGAAGCTCATATTCAACAGAAGTTTAAAACCTTGGTTAGGCACATGCATAATGTGCTACATGACCATTGGTGGTTTGGCATGATTCAGGATTTACTATTGAAGTACCTTGGTGCTACTGTTGCTGTTATTTTGATTATTGAACCTTTCTTTTCTGGTCATCTAAGGCCCGACAGTTCAACTTTAGGGCGCGCAGAGATGTTAAGCAATCTTAGATATCATACAAGTGTCATAATTTCCTTATTTCAGTCTCTAGGAACTCTTTCTATCAGTGCAAGACGGCTGAATCGTCTCAGGTCTGTTGGATCTTTCATTTCTGTTATTTTTAGAAGTTGATATTGGACTGGAGGCTTTTATTGCATGCCTTATTATTGCCTTATATGCAATTCCTTTGAAAGATTCCTTGTCTGCCTACATGTTCTGACCTATCTGTATGTATTACAGTGGGTATGCTGATCGCATATATGAATTAATGGCTGTATCAAGGGAGCTAAGCTTGGCGGATGAGAAATCTTCACTGCAAAGAATAGCAAGTAGAAATTGCATAAGTGAAGCTAACTACATTGAATTTGATGGTGTCAAAGTAGGTCAAATTTGCTCAATTATATCAACCTTGATGTCATATTGTGTGTCATGTTTTGTTAGTGATGTTGCACCCAAATTCAGGTTGTAACACCCACTGGTAATGTCTTGGTGGATGATCTGACTCTTAGGATTGAATCAGGATCTAACCTTTTGATTACAGGTAGCTATCTTAACTCTCTTTTTAGTGGCTTTTCTTTCTGTTGTTAAACTGATTTGTGATGGTTGATTGTTTGACATGCTATTGATGCTTCTTTGGCTGAAGGTCCAAATGGCAGTGGAAAAAGCTCCCTTTTCCGGGTTCTAGGTGGTCTTTGGCCATTGATATCTGGACATATTGTGAAACCTGGAATTGGCTCTGATCTTAACAACGAGATTTTCTATGTGCCGCAACGGCCATACACTGCTGTGGGAACACTTCGAGATCAGTTGATTTATCCTCTTACTGCAGATCAAGAGATTGAACCACTCACAGATCGTGGGATGCAAGAGCTTTTAAAAAACGTAAAGTCCACATCTAATCCCATATCCTTTTCAATTTCACACAAATTTGTAGCTGTTTATTGGTAATTTTGTTGATATCATGGAACTTGCATGTATATATATACAAGGTTGACCTTGAATACCTGTTGGACCGTTACCCATCTGAAAAAGAGGTAAACTGGGGTGATGAACTGTCATTGGGTGAGCAACAGAGATTGGGCATGGCAAGACTTTTCTACCATAAGCCTAAATTTGCTATTCTAGATGAGTGTACAAGTGCTGTCACTACTGATATGGAAGAACGATTTTGTGCTAATGTTAGGGCCATGGGAACATCATGCATTACCATATCACATCGTCCAGCATTGGTTGCATTCCATGATGTGGTTTTATCCTTAGATGGCGAAGGAGGATGGAGTGTTCATTATAAAAGGTTGGAACTTTACTTGCTGCTTATCATTGTTTTACTTTGGAGTTATGTTATTGTTTGAGATTGAGATTTAAACTTCAGGGAGGGCTCTTCTACTGAAATGGGGATTGATACAATGGAGGCATCAGAAAAAAAACGACAGAGTGATGCAAAGGCAGTTCAACGTGCATTTTCCATGAGCAAAAAGGTTTAGATATTCTCTGCTTTAGTTCCTATTGCCTTTGTTATTTCTTTAATTTACACTGATTTGAAGATTTTCTCAATTTTCCCCCAAGGATTCTGCATTCTTAAATCCAAAGGCACAGTCGTACTCTGTAGAGGTGATATCATCATCTCCATCTATGAATCATACAATTTCACCATCTGCTGTTCCCCAACTCCGTGGTAATACAAGGGTATTGCCATTGAGAGTATCTGCCATGTGTAAAGTATTGGTGAGTACCTTCTGTAAATATGCTCTTGTAAGGCTTTTATTTGTGTAGCTGCTGCAGTAGTATTAGTATAGTAGCAGCAGTAGTGCAAGTATATTTGCTCAACGTCAATCATAGTGATTCTAAATGCCTTTTGAGTTTATTTATGAAACTTTTATATATTGCTTTTGTTAAATGCGAGAAAAAACAGGAATAATGGAATCAAAACTGTGTTTAAAAAAACACTAAGGATAAGTGTTTATATAGGCTTATTTCATAAATTGCACTTGAGTGGAGGAGATATGGTTTCCTCTAATATCAAAGATAATATGCCTACATATTATATTTATTTACAATTAATCAAGATAATATTTTGATTCTCAATAGCCTTTTTGCTGTGGTAATGATAAACCGTAACATTTGTTCCTAAATTTGTTTAATTAATTTAATATACTTAAGCTCACCCTTGCAAAACCTACATTTATTTTATACTGGTCATTGATAGCAGAGTTCGTGTTAGGTTGGCTAAATTGCAGCTGGTTTTGTTTTCAGGCTTTGTTTGGTTGGAAAATGATGATTGTAATTTCTCTCTATTTTTTTGTTGATTTCCTGTTTGTTGTTTATTAATCTGAAAAATAAAGAGCCTATATCTTTGAAATGTGGCTGAACAAACCCACTTTTTGGACTTTTCCATTAACTGCTGGTTTCTTCGAGGATCAATGGTGTTGCTAATTGCTCACAGTATCCATATGAAAGTTATATAATCTTTAACTGGCAGAATGTTAAAAAAAAGGATAAAGTTGCTTTTGACGTTCTACATCTCTTAATTTATTAATTCTAACTCTCCGATATTGCTAAACTTGACTTGAAGTTGAGCATTTTCAAATGATATCAAGTAAGTTATAAACCACATAAATCAAACCAAACACAGAATGGGAGCAGGGACAAATATAATTTTTCTGAAAATAAAATATTTTCCGTTAAATAATGTAATAATACGACCTAGAAATCTGACTTAATTTATTGAGGCATTGTGCAAAAGACCAACTCCTTCAAAAGCTTATTGAGGGAGCATGCATGATTGGAGGATTTTTCTGGCAGGAAATATGGTCCATTTAGCATATGGAATCGTAATTCAGAATTGCAATTTCGATTGTAATTTTGTCAGAATTGGAATTGGTTTAGAATTGTGATTCTTATGTTTGTTTTGGCTGTACAAATACAATAATAATTCCAAAGTTGAATTACAAGTTGTTTTGACACCTCTAATTAGAGGAATAAATGGGGGAGGTTACTAGTTACATAAGGTTAGAGTAAAAGAAAAGATGATCAGTAGTAGTGGTATCAGTGTCGAGGGTGGTGGGGCAAGGAGGTGGTGGAGGCTATGCTAGTGATGGTATTTGTAGCAGTCAATTGAGTGGTTATGAGGCTGGTGACCACAATGCCAATGATGGTGGTGACTGCACATCCATGGTACTGAAGGTGGCATTTGGTGGTTTGGTAGCAGAGCTTGGTAGTTGACAGAGGTGGTAATAGCAATGATGGTGGCAGTGATGGAAGAGAGCAATAAAAACAAGCAAAACATTTATTTAATGTGGGGTGAGATTAGGAATTGTTATTTGTTTAGAGGGTAAGAGTTACAAAAGGTTAATTTTGATTGTATAGTAATTCCATGGAGTTGGACTTTGGAATTATGATTCCAACTCAAAAAACATTATAATTAAAAGAAGCTCCAATTCATACCAAATTAAAAACATTATAATTAAAAACGATCTTTTTAAAATCTTTCTCATGAAGTTGCACATTTTCACTGCAAATAAGTTTAAACTTGATAGAGAAACCAGGTCGAGTCTTGAACATCAGCCCAATATGGGGAAGCCATTGAAAGTGTACCGCTGAATACTCAAGGCCTACCTCAGTCTCATCCAAGGCAGGAAATATAAGAGGAGGGGATATAGTTTTGGAGAGAGCAATATAGGGGCAGTAAATGAATATTGTAGGGCATGCTGAGTTTGTTATTTTGAGACTGGAGTCTTGAAAATTTTCTTATTGCTCTCATTTTACTTGTATTTCCTTCTTTAGCATACAATAACACAGATTGACACTTACTGTAGGATTTCTATCACCACATATGTATGTCTCTAACTAGACTATAATGTAGATGATGCGTACACCAACTCTGATGTTAAATTGGTATAATCATTAAAAAAAAATGGGTGCTTCACCATTCTTACATTGAATATTTAGCTATTATGCTAAGACCTATGAATAATTTATATCTCTAACAAATCACAGTAAGACTAATTTAAACAACACATGTTATGCTATCTTTCATTTTGTGCATGTCTTTAAGTGATGCCTTTGAAATCACACAATGCAAATGGGATGAAATGAATGCATATTCATGGTTCTTTGTGAATTATCTCTTTGATGACCGACTTACTATGATCCAGCCATTATTGTAGAATATATGCACTTCAAGTTATTTACAATATATTTCAGTCTCATTTTTCTTATTTGAACTGCTTCCATTCAGGTACCCACTGTACTTGATAAACAAGGTGCACAACTGCTTGCTGTCGCTTTTCTTGTCATTTCAAGAACATGGGTCTCAGATCGTATTGCATCACTAAATGGTATTTTCTCATCTTCTGACTATTCTTTGATTCCAAGCATCCATGCTTAATGTTCAACTAAAATTTATGTTCTCAGGTACCACTGTGAAGTTTGTTTTGGAGCAGGATAAAGCTTCCTTTGTTCGGTTAATTGGTTTAAGTGTTCTTCAAAGTGCAGCATCTTCTTTCATTGCTCCTTCTATAAGGTAATTAGTACAAATCCATGTGGGACCTTAATTTTTTATATCTTTCATCAGTGACTGACTGGTTTTACATGTGGTTTCAAGTGAAATTTTTGGTTACATATCAAATATGTTTATATCATTGTTTAAAGAATTGAAACAGGGGGGCTGGGGGTTGGTAGTAAACTTGCTGACCTTACAATCATTCAGATAGCAAATTTTAGTAAATTATGTCATGTTCTTCAGGCACTTGACAGCCAGGCTGGCCCTGGGGTGGCGGATTCGTTTGACACAACATCTGCTAAAAAACTACTTACGAAACAATGCTTTCTACAAGGTAATTGAATATGAATTGTTCACTAGTTCTTTTCCATTCCCAATATTTTGGGCAATTGTAAGTAAGTTCTGTTGAATGAGTCCTTTTATTTCAACATTTCAAAATATTAGGTATATGACTGTAGTTGTGTGTATGTACTCATGAATATTCTTATTTATAATGAATAATAGGTACAATAAAAAGGGGAATGTAATAATAATAATTAACAAGTAAATTCTTAAAGATAATTCACTAATTGATATGATCAAATTATATATTTAACACTCTTCCTCAAGTTAGAGCATATATCATATGTCATGAGTCAAGCTTGTTACATATACTATTAACACGAGAGCCCTTTAGGGATGATGTTAGCATGTTTGCAAGTTGATTACTTGAACTCACAAATTCAGTGGTAACTTCTCTAGAGAGCACATTCTTGCTGACAAAATGATAGTCAATCTTTGTGTTTAATCCGTTCGTGGAAGACCAAATTTGATGCAATATTTAGCAACCTAGTTATTATACATTAACTTAGTGTCATGAGTATTTCCAAATTTTAGCCACATGATCTCACAATATTCTGCAACATTGGATCTAGAAACTGTTTGGTGCTTCTTACTCCTCCATGAGATCAAGTTTCCTCCAAGAAGAACATAATACCCAGAAGTGGTCCTCTGTTTGATGGTGATTCTACTCAATCAGCATCAGAGTAGTAGACAATTTTGGAATTGCCTTTATCTTCATATATCAATTTATGAGTTGGTGCATCCTTGAGATATCGAAGACTACACATGACTGCTTTCCAATGACTGTCACATGACTCCTTCAGGAACTGGCTAACCACGCTAACTATAAATGTGTTGTCTGACCTAATGAGTGAGGCAATTAAGTTTGCCAACTAGACGACATATCTTCTACGATCATTCAATGGCTCCCCTTGACCCAAAAGAATCTTCACATATGAATCTATAGGTGTGTCACTCGGATGTTAATTAAGAATGCTAGTCTCAGTCAAGATGTTTAAGGCATATTTGCATTGGGAAATAAAAAGGTCAATGGATGATTGAGCAACTTCAATGTCGAGGAAGTACAAGAGTGGTCCCAAATCCTTAGTCTGAAAATGAATATGAAGATGAGACTTGAGATGAAGCATGCCCTTAGAGTCATTGCCAGTGATGATGATGTCACTAACATAGATAACTAGGTACATGCACAAGCTAGTGGAAGAATGTAGGTGGAAAATTGAGTGATTAGCTTCACTATGAGTCATACCAAATTCGAGCAGAATGGAGCTAAAGTGACCAAAATCATCAATAGTTACAGATTCAATCACCCTCTTCCTTATGGGAATACGACTGGGCACGTAGAGATTGCTTTAAGCCATAAGTGATTGCTGAAGTTTACATACAAGGAGACAATCACTGGAAACTATAAAATCAGGGGATGATTTATGTACACCTCTTCCTGCAATTCACCATGAAGGAAGACATTTTTTATGTTCAAATGATGGAGCGACCAATGTCAAATGACAGTCATAGCAAGAAAAAGGCAAATAGATGTGATTTTGGTCACCAGTGAAAAAGTATTACCATAATTAAGTCCAAAAATCTAAGTACAACCCTTCATCACCAAATGAACTTCGTAGCGATCAAGAGTACTATTGGGTGGGATATTAACTGTACAGACCTACCAACACCCAATTGTAGACTTGTGAGAAGACAAAGGGATGAGTTCTCATGTGTTGCTAGCTTCCAACACAACCATTTTTGTCAATATCGCTTATTGCCAATTGTGGTTAGCGATGATTTCACCTATAGACTTAGAAATAGACATGGAGTCACTTGAATATAGGAAAAGCTTGAGTGATTCACCTCCACTCAGCTCAGAACATCTTATTAATAGAGATAAACAAGAGTACATAAGAAATCAGTGCTTATTCCTCTCATGAAACACAGGATTGGAGGCAATGTGGAGAGTTTTCTAATTATCACAATAAAGTTGCATTAGAGAAATTTCACAGAATTTCAATTCTTGTATGAGTTGTTTAACCCACACCAAGTCATATGTAGCTAAGGCCATAGATTTATATTCAGCTCTTGCACTAGATTGGGAAATAGTATTCTATTTCTTGCTCTTCCATAAGATAAGGTTACCACCAAGATACACACAATAACGAGTAGTAGAGCGTCGATCCATATCGGATTCTGTCCAATCAGCATTACAGTATCCAACAATTTGACTATTTCCTTTATCCTCATACAAAAGACCTTGACTTGGAGCCTTCTTTATGTACCTGAGAATAAGAACTACTCCATTCCAATGATCAATACAAGGTGAATTCATGAATCGACTCACAACTCCAACTGCAAAAGAAATATTTGGCCTAGTAATAGTAAAATATATGAGCTTCCTAACCAACCTCTTATACCTTTCTGGATCTGAGTATAAGTCTCCCATATCAGGTACTAACTTCTTGTAAGGGTTCATAGGACTATTAACGGGCTTGCAATTAGATATTTTGGTTTCCTTCAGAAGATCCAAGACATACTTCATCTAGGAAACAACAATGTCTCCTTTTGGATTGAGCTACTTCTATTCCAAGAAAATATTTTAGATGAACAAGATCTTTTGTTTGAAAGTAATTAAGTGTTTCTTTAATTGAGATATTGTGACTTCATCATTCCTTGTAATGACAATGTCATCAACATAAACAATCAAATAAACATATTTTCCAAAAGATTTATGATAGTAGAAGACAGAGTGATTAACTTCACCCATTTTCATTCCAAAACCTTGGACAACATTGCTAAATTTTCCAAACCAAGTCCTTGGAGACTGTTTAAAACCATAGAGAGATCGCTGAAGTTTACACACTAGGAGGTTGCTCTATGTAAATCTCCTCATTTAACTCACTATGAAGAAATGCGTTTTTAACATCCATCTGATATAGGAGCCAATGGTGAAGAGCCGCCATGGCAAGAAGAAAACAAATAATAGTGATCTTGGCCACCGGTAAGAAAGTATCTCCATAATCAAGTCTATAGATCTGAGTGTAACCTTTGGCTATAAAATGAGTTTTAAGACGTTCAATTTCACCATTAGGACCAACTTTAATAGCATAGATCCATCTGTAACTAACAGCTTTCTTCCCAGAAGGAAGATGAACCAACTCCCATGTACCATTATGATCAAGGGTTTACATTTCATCATCATGGCTTATCGCCATCCAGGATGATCAAGTGTTTCACAAACATTTTTGGGAATGATGATAGACAATAATGAATTTACAAAGGAACAACACGAAGGAGACAAACGATGATAACTAAAAAAATTGTAAATAGGATGTGGGTTTCGAGAGGAGCGGATACCTTTTCAGAAGACAATAGGTCAACTTGAGTTGTCATCGGCCATAGAAGAAGAATTAGGAGCCGTTGTACAAGAAACAGATAGAGAGGGACATCAGACAGGAGAGTCATAAGGCAAACGGAGCTAGCTTCAGGTGTCATGCCTTGATTAGTACCAGAGGGTGAAGATTAGTTTCAGTGAAGTTAGGAATTGGAAGAATATTTGCATGGTTAGATTGAGAAGAGATGCCGGGAGAGATGACATTTTTAGGATTAGAGGTGGAATTGGCAGTGCCTCTTGGAAGGAAATGGAGTCTAATATGGAGGATAAGTAGAAGGAAGTATCCTCAAAGAAGGTAACATTAGCAGACATATAATACTTCTTGGTATTAAGAGATAACATTTGTAACCTTTTTGAAGATGAGAGTATCCCAGAAAGACACACTAGATAGATTTAGCTGATAACTTATCGATACTTGGAGACAGATTATGAACAAAACACGTACAACCAAATAGCATGGTGAGATATGATACAGAGGTTCAGTGGGAAACAAGATTGTATGAGGAATTTGATTATCAAGAGAGGAAGAGGATATTTTATTGATAAAATAGTAGACAGAAAGAATTGCATCTCTCCAATGATATAGTGGAACTTTTGCATTAAGCATTAAGGAGCGAGTCGTTTCAACAAGGTGACAATTTTTTCTTTTTGCTATCTCATTTTGTTGAGGAGTGTGGGGTCAAGTGGACTGTATAAGATTCCTTAAGAGGACAAAAAAGAAGAGAGTTCAGAGGAAAACTATTCCTTTGCATTATCATATCTAAAAAATTTAATTGATTTTCTAAACTGATTTTTTATTTTATAGAAGGACACAAATATGGACAAAAGTTCAGACCTTTCTTTCATTATATAAAGCCACTTATAACGGGAATATTCATCAATGAAAGTTACAAAATACTTAAATCCAAAAGAAGTAATCCGACTAGGTCCCCAAACATCTGAATGAACAGTAGAGAAGGCTAAATTACATCTTGGCTCATCTTGACTAGAGAAGGAAGATCTGACATGTTTGCCTAGTTTACAAGCTTTACATTCTAAAGTTTGGATTTCTTAATACTAGGAGTCATTATCTTTAATTTGGATAAACTTGGGTGCCCAAAACAATCATGCAACAGTCTAGGAGAAATAGATGCAAGGCAAGACACTGAAGGACTAGATTCTAGGTAATAGAGGCCCTTTGATTCATGTCCTGTGCCAATTTGTTGGCCCGTACCACATTCTTGAATGATAAATGAATCAGAATTAAATGTAACTGAACAATTTAAGGAATTTAGTTAACTGACTCAAAGAAATTAAATTAGGACAAATATTGAACCCACTCTTTGAGTTGAAACTTTTGACCCATTGGCGAATGTGACAAGGTGGGGAAATTTGGGAGGTGACAAAGATGAGAACAAAGAGTTATCACCAGAGAGTCAACAAATCATGGATTTTAACTTCTCACAGATTGAGAAATGCAGGTCGTTGAGACATTAGGTCTAGAAGAGGGTTTAGCAAGAATGTTAGACTTCAACCTCAAGTACTCTTGGTATCTTTGATACTCTTCTTCAGATAATTTCAGTTCTTCAGGTTTCTTAGACCTTGATACATGTGCAGATTTGTCTGGAAAACCATGTAGTGAGTAGCAAGTTTCATGAGTGTGACCCATCCTTTTGCAATGAGTACATTGAGGACGACTACCTCTTCCACTACATCCTCCTCTCTCTCTAGAAGACATCATGATAGAAGATTCCTCATTATTTTCAAGAGAGACACCCTCATTATTTAGGGTAGGAACACGGAGGAGTTGTGTAGTTACGCCCTCCATGGTAGGAATATTTTATCCTGTTAGAACTTGATCTCGGATGTGATTGAATGCCTAGTTCATACCACGAAGAACCATAACCATGTAAAGATTATCAAGCTGTTTCCTTATTTCTTCTATAGAGTTGGCCTCTAGGATAAGTTTCAACTTTTCCATAGTGGCTTGAGCATTAGAAACGTAAGACACCAAGACACCATATCTCAATCATCTTTGCTTCAAGGAGGCTAGTTTTTGAACATAATCAAACAAGCGTTGAAGGCCATTCGGATAGATATCTTAAGCTTTCTTCCAAAAGGAATAATAAGATTTAAATTCTTTGAGGTTCCTTAATATTTTAGGTTCCATTGACTGCCATAAAAGAACACAAAGTTGAAAATCTAGTTTCTTCCACTGAACTTTTTGTTCAGTTGATCCCTCAGTATTTTTTTTTTTTCTCTAAATGTTCATGGTGTCCCTGTTCAAGGAACCAGAGTTCCAAAGAGTCAGTCCATGATAAATAATTTTTACCATTGAGCTTCTTTGTAGTGATAATGTCAGCTCCAGAAATAGGAAGGACAAGACCAGAGTTGACACCAAAAGAGGTAGAAGAAGACATTTCAGATCTTAAAAAAGCAAAGGGAGAGGACTGAGAGAGAGATTTGAGCTAAGCCTAACCAGACTTGCTCGAACTAGAAAACGAAGACCGACAATGGAACCAATAGACTCCGACAACCCAACGATGGCGGAATGGTGGCAAATGGAGCTCGTTTGGCCGATGTGTGGAGTTCACGTGCCTCTTGGAAGGGGAGACATCTGGCGGCACATGAGAGTGCGTGGCCCGTTTGTTGGAGGAGCGATTACTTGGGTTGGACTGTGCACGTCGAGGTGTACCTAACCTTGAACTCGCCGGACAAAAGGGTCACCAACGGCGGACAGCGTAGGACGACGACAGACAAAATTGGACAGCGGTGGACAACCTACTATGACTTTAGACTTAAAGAGTAGGATAGTTCTCGCTCTAATACCAACTTGAATATAGGAAAAGCTTGAGTGATTCACCTCCACTTAGCTCGAAACATCTTATTAATGGAGATAAACAAGAGGACATAAGAAATCAATAGAGTGGTCTCAATAGTCACCTACCTTTAACATACAATCATAAATGAAAGATAAAATACAACTCAACTAACAACTAACATTAAATACAAATTATATTTAACAGAATCCAAAGAGGAAACAAATGAGTAATAGGAGAGAGATAAATATTCACAATTAAGAGTAAAAATATATTTAGGATTAGGATTACTAGTGGACTAAATACTTTCGTGAAGCGTTACAGGAAGTTCATGTGTAGGGGACAATGGTGGAAAAACACTTGGAGTAGGAGATAATGCTGGAAGATTAGAAGATGGTGGTGGAGCTTGTGTTCGTCGATGATAGGTGAGTAGTGGAGGTGGGGGTAGGAGCAACAAGAGGGGGTTGGAGTATGAGCAATTTGAACAACAAGTGGAACCTCTAGAAGCATATTCTCAATGCGGAAGAAAAGAATGGAGTTTTTTCAAAGAATATATCATCAGTTGAGACTATATATCATTGAAGTTGTGGACAAAAACATAGGTAGCCTTTCTAGAGGCAAGAGTAATCTAGAAAGATACATTTGAGTAACTTGACAAAAAGTTTGTTCTTGCCTGGATGAGATCATGGACAAAGAAGTACTCCCAAAGACACGAAGAGGAATAAGACGAATGTCTTGTGTACATAGCATGGTAGGTGGGTCTCCCTGGAAGAGACTATATTGGACTGGGCAGTGAGAAAGCACTGTGCATGCGCAATCTTCCACTAGAAAAAAAAGGAAAAAGGGAGGGAAAAAACGAGAGGAAAGGAAAAGCTAGGCTCTTGACACCATATTAGGTATATAATTGTAAATGTGTATGTACTCATGGATATTCTTATTTATAATTATTGTGAAAGAAACTAAATCCCACATTGGCTAGAGATAATATAATATAGAAGTGGGGGACAACCCTTACCCTTTGAACTAGCTTTTGGAATTGAGTTAGACCTAAACGGTTAAACCTACACTCTAAGATGGTATTATAGCTTATCTTTGATCCATTAAAAAGGGGTTGAGTTAGACCTAAACAGTTAAACCTACAAGTTTTGCTTTTGGTTATCATTATTTGACTTGAGTCCCTTATATTATTTGGTCCATTTTGAATGAGTCCCTTTATTGTGTTGATTATATTGATTTTAGTCCTCAAAATATGATATAATGAACATATTGCAAGGACCAAAATCAATATAGTCACATTATAATGACTAATTTAACGTGGATAAAATATTATAGGAACTGAAGTCTAACAAGGGCCTTCAAGGATTAAAACTGGTAAAAGTTTTTGCAGAAAACTAAAACCTAAAGGTGCAAATTATGGGAACTAAAAGTTATGTAAGCCTATAGTTTTAAACCACAGGTGAGTGAACTCTGATAAGGTCCATTTTCAAGATTTAAGAATCTTAAAAGTTGCCACATAAAAAATAGTCCTGCACAATAGTTTGATATTAACATTGATTTGTTAACTAGGTTTAACTTTTAGGGATAAAAAAAGTGACTTATTCTCTTTGCCATTTGAGTCTGGAGTCTGAAACTCTTCAAGGCAGATGTCTCTGATTTGGTTTCAAATTTTTACATGTATGTTTTATGTAGGTCTTTCACATGACAAGCAAAAATATGGATGCAGATCAGAGGATAACTCACGACTTGGAGAAGTTAACAGCTGATTTGTCTGGATTGGTCACTGGAATGGTGAAGCCATCTGTGGATATTTTGTGGTGAGTATCTCATTTGAGTTGTTATATTTTACTAGCAATAGGACGTATTTGATGCTTATTCTTTCCTTCTTTTAATTTTTCTAACTATTAAATTTGTCTAGGTTCACATGGAGAATGAAGCTGTTAACAGGTCGGAGGGGGGTTGCCATACTGTATGCTTACATGTTACTTGGTCTAGGATTTTTAAGAACTGTTACTCCAGATTTTGGTGATTTGATAAGCCGTGAACAACAACTTGAGGGAACCTTCAGGTAAATCCACTATAATTTCTTCTTCCTGTTTCATGGCACTAAACAAATAGTGCTGTTGTAATGATCCTAGCCTTTTTAATTTTATGCTTGTGCTAGGTTCATGCATGAAAGACTCTGCACACATGCTGAATCTGTTGCTTTCTTTGGAGGCGGAGCTCGAGAAAAAGCTGTGAGCATCCCATTTAAAAAAAATATTTAATATCTTTTCTTTAAGGGGACATTAAGTATAAGAGAAGTTCTTTTATGTTCTGGAACCATGATTTATTTTCCTTTTTTATGATTAGATAGTAATTAGGGATTTAGTCCTACTTGAATACAAAAAAGCTTAATACTTGGCATACCAATCTGTCTCACTAAGTGAGGTTGCACTATATATATATATATATATATGAGAGAGAGAGGGCGATTATATGAGGAGACTGATAAGATAATAGAGAACAAGTGTAGAAAAACTAAAGATAAATAACTACACATATAATTTATAATTTTATATATCTAACATCCCCCTCAAGATGAAGCATATAAATCTACTTCAAGCTTGAAACATATAAACTGAATCCATTGGAGCTGACAAATTTTGTATTGATTTCTTTGGACAACAACTTCCCTCTTACAAAGTGTCAATCAATTTTTATATGTTTAGTTCTCTCATGAAACATTGAATTAGAGGCAATTTGAAAAGCTGTTTGATTGTCACAGTACAACTTCATTTACTAAACTTCACAGAACTTCATTTCTTGGATAAATTGTTTTACGCACATTAATTCTCAAGTGGTTGTAGCCATGACTCTATATTCTGCGACTAGACTAAGCAACCATGTTTTGTTTCTTACCCTTCTATGAGATAATATTACTCCTAATGGAAACATAATATCTAGTGGTGGATCGTCTGTCTATAAGACATCATTCCCAATCAGCATCAAAATGCCCAATAATTTGGGTATTTCCTTTATTCTCATATAGCAATATCTGCCTTGCAGTCTTTATAATATATCTAACAGTACGAGTCATGACATTCTAGTTATCCACATGAGGGGTTGCATGAACTGACTCACAACACTTACTGCAAAAGAAATGTCAAGTTTTGTGATTGTGAGATAGATAAGCTTTCCAACCAATCTTTTGCTTCTTTCTGGATCTAAGTATAGCTTGCCATGATCTGCCATTAATTTTTTATTTGGATCCATAGGACTATCAACAGGTCTATAATTCGAAATGTCTGTTTCCTCCAAAATATCGAGAGTATTTTCTTTGTGAGACAGCAATTCCTTCATTTGGTTAAGCTACCTCAATACCAAGAAAGTATTGAGGAAATTCAAGATCCTTAGTTTGAAAATGACTAGATAACTGCCCTTTTAGTTGAGAGATTTTAGCAACATCATTTTCAGGATAACTATGTCATCCATATAGACAACCGGATAACACACTTACCAAAGGAAGTATGACAAGAAAAGACAGAGCGATCTACTTCCCTCCATTTCATCCGAAAATTTGTACAACATGACTAAATTTTCCAAACCAAACCCTTAGAGACTGAGCTCATAAAGAGAATGCTTAAGTTTTCGCACTATACTAGAACCTTCTTAAGCAACAAATCTAGGAGGTTTCTCTATATAGATTTTCTTTTCAAGTTCACCATGGAGAAAAACATTTTTTATGTCTAACCGATGAAGAGGCCAATAAAGAATGACAATCATGGCAAGAAAGAGACGAAAAATTGTGATTTTGGCAACATGAGAGAAAATATCACCATAATCAAGACCATATATTTGTGTGTAACCTTTGGCTACCAAATGAGTCTTATGATGATCAAGTATACCATTAGCCCTACCTTAACAACATATACTCATTGACAACCAATTGGTTTTTTTCCTAGAAGAAGAGAAACTAACTCCCATGTACCACTATGAGCAAATGCTTCCTCAACACTTTTGGGAGTAGTGCTAGGAGACAAAGAAGATACAAAAGAAAATATGAAGGAGATAAACAATGATAACTCAAATAAATAAGATGAACATTTCGAGTAGAATAAATATCTTTCCTAATGGCAATAGGCCATCTTGAATCTGCATCAATAGAGGGAGATGGTGAACTAGGATCCATTGTAGAGCAACTAAGGAGGATGAACATGATTCAAGAGGAGCCTCTTGCATTATTGGACTTGGCCTCTGTGTTCTACTTTGATAGGTAAAACTAGGAGATGGAGATAATTCAGCTTGATAG
This sequence comes from Psophocarpus tetragonolobus, assembly GCA_037954015.1. Classification (NCBI taxonomy): domain Eukaryota; kingdom Viridiplantae; phylum Streptophyta; class Magnoliopsida; order Fabales; family Fabaceae; genus Psophocarpus; species Psophocarpus tetragonolobus. The sequence goes on from CM075694.1 coordinate 45,006,357, forward strand.
GTGATTGTTGAATTGAGCCGATTTCTCCTTGATCCAATATTGTAGGAGAAGAAATTACCATTGGAGTAGTCGGTGAAGAAAAAACCACTTTAATAAGATAGAGAATAGGCAAAACTTGTCGTATAGGATTGGAATCTTGTTTGGACTAAAACATGGTTTCCTCAAAGAAGCTGACATGTAGTACTTCTTGGTGATTGGAGAATAATACTTGTACCCTTTTCTAAGGCATGAATAACTAAGAAATACACACTTGATAGTTTTTGTAGAAAGCTTATCTAATCCTAGAGAAACATCATGAACAAAACATGTGAAACCAAAGATTTTAGAAGGAACAAAATACAAGGGCTCACTTCGAAAGATGATTGAGTGAGGAATTTTATTTCTAAAAGATGAGGGAGACATCCTATTTATTGAGAAATAGGTAGTGATGTTTGTACCGCCAGTCCCAAGACATCATTAGTGTCACTGTTCTCGAGGTATTATCCGTTTTTAAGTTGGTGGTTCCGTCATGGTTTTGTCCTAAAAAGACGCCTCGCTGGGTTAAGGGAAAATGGTGTTTATAAACAACCATTATCCTTGATTCTTAAGCAATGTGAACTTTAAGTGTATCGGAGGAACAACCTCCTAGTTGTAACTAAGGGGCGTGAGAGTTGACTTGGGCCCATGGTGGGCGTCAATGTTCGTACGCCAGTCCCGGAATATCGTTAGGGTTACTAGGCCTGAGGTATTGTTCACTTTGGAGCTAGGTAGCTCTGTCAAGGTTTTTTCTTAAAAAGGCACATTAGCAAGTTAAGGGAGAAGGGTGTTTATAAGCAACCTTGGCCTCGATTCCTAAGTAATGTGAGACTTTGAGTATAGGAACAAGTGAGGACAACATCACTCCAATGATGGACAAGAACATTTCTATCAAGCAACAAGATCGTTGCAGTTTCAATTAAGTGTCTATTTTTTCTTCCAGCTATTCCATTTTGTTGTGGTGCGTGTGAGCATGTGGATTGATGTAGGATTCCTTGTGAGAACAAAATTGAGAAAAGTTTTAAAGAAAAATATTCCTTGATGTTGTAGCTTCTAAAAACTTTAATGATCTTCTCAAATTGATTTTTAATTTAATGAAAAAAACATAAAAATAGACAAAAGTTTAGATCTATCTTTCATTAAATAAATCTAAGTACATCGAGAATATTCATCAATAAAGGTAACAAAATATCTAAAACCAAAAGAATCACATGACTTGGTTCCCAAATATCAGAGTGAATGGCAGAAAAAAACCGAATTACACCTTTTTTTTCTATTTGTTTTGCGAAGAATGATCTAACATGTTTACCTAATTGACAAGACTCAAAATGGAGGTTTGTAATTTGCTAAGACTTGAAACCATTAACATCAACTTGGCATAATTGGGATGTCCTAAGCGATTATGCAAAAGGTTGGAGAAGATGCAGCAAAACAAGTAGTAAAGGCCTCTTAATTCATGTTCTATTCCAAGCAATTGGCCCGAACTACGATCCTGTATGACAAAGGGATTAACATCAATTGTTATGGAGTAATTTAGGTTATGAGTCAATTAACTTACAGAAATTAGGTCATACAGATAGACGGGATAGTTAGGAAGATACAAAACAAATTTTAAATTCAAAAGAGACAAAGGCCCATGACCAATTCCTTGGGAAATAACTTTGGACCCATTGACTAGTGTAATAAGATGAAATTTTTGTGAAAAGATAGAGGAAAACAAAGAACTATTACCAGAGATATGGTCAGAACACCTGAATCGACTATCTATGGACCTCGACCTTCCATAGACTGAAAGATACAAGTTGTTGAAATACTTGACACTAACAAGAAGTGTGCTTGGCTGTTAGACTTCAACCTCACATATCTTCATCAGAGGAAGAAGGCTCAACCTTCTCAATTATAGAGAAAAGAGGCATAAGACCAATGTCGGATGAGGTTGCAAAGGACTCCGGACATCTCATTTTCAAGTTCTACTCAAGTGTTACCAAAAGGTAAGAATTAAGAAGCCCAAAACTCAGAGGAACCAAAAACAACTAAGGCTCTTGGACCAACATTTTAACTTTACAATTGAGCCAAACAGCGGTAAAAAGGACAGAGAAGATGCCGGTGAAGAGAATGGTGGCTGCACAATGGTGTTTCAACGTATGATATGAACAAGTTTTTTTCATTTTTCACATCTCCAAAATAATTTTCAAATAAAACATGCTAAACAAGTTTTTTTTTTCTCTTTTTCCAGAAAACAATTCTTAGAAACTATTTTTCAAAAACTAAAAAAACAATCAAACCTATCAAGCCCTAAATGATCTATAAAAGAGTAATTTGATATTTTTACCTTGATAAAAATAAATTTGGGAAGATTGGATTCCCACCTTCCCCATGGGAACATTTTGTTAGCAAACATGGCTAAAAATATTCCTTGGAAACATATTTCAGGAAATGTTATTTTCTGAAATGTATACCAAACATGGGAAGCAGATTTTCCCAATTTTAGATCCCTGGGAAACTAAGGTGGCGTTTGGTTTGAAAAATATTTTCTGGTTTTTCACTCTATCCTCTTAACTACTTACTTGAACAAGCTAGCCCTAAATTCACAACTTTTCCATGAGTTTGTGTTTTAAAATTTTTTATATGGTCATGTGATTATGTTCTAGGTTTAAAAGGAAAGTATACCCCATGTATTTTTATTTACCTTATTGTTTTGCATTGAATATTACAGGCTGTAAATTTTACTATCTTCACTATGTGCAGATGATTGAATCAAGATTCAGAGATCTTCTTTCCCACTCCAATTATCTTTTAAAAAAGAAGTGGCTGTTTGGTATACTGGATGATTTTATCACAAAGCAACTCCCTCATAATGTGACTTGGTTGCTGAGCTTATTATATGCTATGGAGCATAAGGGAGACCGTGCTTCAATAAGTACTCAGGGTAGGATTGTTGAACTGTTCTCTTAGTTACCCTTTTATCACCCTCTTGCCGCCTGCTGACATACACTGTACTATCTTACAGGTGAGCTGGCACACGCGTTGAGATTCTTAGCATCTGTTGTTTCTCAAAGCTTTTTAGCTTTTGGCGACATTCTTGAATTGCACAGAAAGTTTGTAGAGCTTTCTGGTGGTATTAATCGGATTTTTGAGCTTGAAGAGCTTCTGGATGCAGCACAGCCTGGTACTTCATTATTACTTTAGCAAAGTATCAAATAATATCTTGCTATTTCTACATCAATAATTTTAATTATAGTCAAGCAATCTGTCAGTATGCACTAACCATATCTTTTGATGATACAGGTGACTCCATCAATGGTAGTATTATGAGGGATTATCATGCTAAAGATGCTATTTCCTTTTCTAAGGTTGATATTGTAACCCCGGCCCAGAAGATGCTGGCCTGGGAGTTGAGTTGTGACATCGAGCTTCATAAAAGCCTGCTTGTTACCGGTTCGTATAGTTGTTCTTTTATTATTAAACTATCTTTTTTAGAGGGAATTCTCTTGTAATTAGAATTTAAATCATTTCAAAAGGTCCAAATGGGAGTGGAAAAAGTTCTATTTTCAGAGTTCTTAGAGGACTTTGGCCAATTGCAAGTGGAAGACTCTCGAGACCATCTGAAGATGTGGATCAAGAGGTTGGATCAGGTTGTGGCATCTTCTATGTTCCTCAGCGGCCTTACACATGCTTGGGAACATTGCGGGATCAAATTATATACCCACTGTCCCGTGAAGAAGCAGAATCTAGAGCATTGAAGATGCACGGAAAAGGTATCTTGGTACATAGGATGCTGCTACCTGACTATACATTAGCAGCAGCTGTTAATTTGACCAAGCTAATGTTTAAAATGGTGCTACCTGCTTTGTTTCTGAATTCTGATTGATCATTAATACTGTTTGACTTAGCTTATTTTTTACTTGAAAGTTACTTTTAAAGAGAAGCTGAACAAAACTGTACTTATACTTAGATTTTTAAGATGTTTATTTTACAATGTAATTTTTTTTTTAGATAATTAAAAAGTAATTTATCTATAACTTAAATTTTAAAAAGTTTTTAAGCTAAAAAAATGAAATATGACAAACAATTTATACTTGAATTTTAGAGAGCTTATTTTACAATGTAAATATTTTTTGTTAGATATAAAAAAGAATAATTTATCCATAACTTTTAATTTTAAAAAAAAAAGTTATGAAATGAAATTTGACAAACAATTTATACTTATTTTTTAAGTTCTATTTTGTACTTTAACTTCAAAGTAGCTTTTAAGCTAAAAATTAGCCAGGCCAAACGGAGCCTGAGAATAACTCCACTTCTGAGATGTCATACAGCTACAACTCTGATAATTCATGAAATAATTTCATGTTAGTCATGTTGACAACATTAAAGATTTCTCTTTAAATTTACTGTAGAAAAAATTCTGTTCAGTTTCCTTTTGTGAAACAATAGCTTATTCTTTTTAAATCGTTTTAAAGGTTTTTTATTTCCCCATTTTGGTGTTGATCATTGTAATCTTGCTAGTTCAGGTGAAAAACATCCTGACCCTAGGAAAATTTTGGACAAACACTTGCAAGTTATCCTAGAGAATGTTCGGTTGAATTATCTTCTAGAAAGAGACAACAATGGATGGGATGCAAATCTGAACTGGGAAGACATTCTTTCTCTTGGAGAACAGCAGAGACTAGGCATGGTATGTAAATCCAATCTATATCAATTTTAGAATAAGTTTGTTAAATATTTTGAATATATTCTATGTGGATTGTAACATTTACCTCATGTTCTTAAGGCACGTTTGTTCTTCCATAAGCCTAAATTTGGTATCCTGGACGAGTGCACCAAGTATGTTTACTTAAGCACTTTTTTCTCTCACGTGAAATTGTCTGCTTTTTCCTTATTGTTAACCTTGTTTTATACTGTCTTGAAAAATAATATTGATTGCAGTGCAACCAGCGTTGATGTAGAAGAACACCTATACGGGCTAGCGAACAAAATGGGAATCACAGTTGTTACTTCCTCCCAAGTAAGAATTTATTAGGGCTGAAAAAAATTAAAATTTCATTATGGTAAATATAGGGAAATAAGAGCAATTCTCTGGTTAGTTATTCTATTTCTCTACAACTGGGTTTTAGTAAGCATTTTTAACTTGCCTCGTTTGGTAAGAGATTCCCTATGTGATTTTGGATGCTATACATTCCTTATCTGCACCAAACTATTTGATTTTTGTTTAGTTATAGCTTAGCCAGTTAACTTCTCCTAACTGAAAATGCATAATAATCATCCGCATTCCATCAAACTAAATGCTTTTCCTTCTGTCCCCTCAGCGTCCTGCTTTAATACCATTTCATTCTATGGAATTGCGACTGATTGATGGTGAGGGTAATTGGGTCCTTCGTTCGATCAAGCAATGACTTTCATGAGGTACTGTTGCTGCGGATTCTCATTGTTACTATTTTAGATGTTGCCTGAGTCCAGAACACACAGACTGATTGCAGCAGATATTAGGCTTGCTAGTGGCAGTGATGGTGATTCCTTTTGTTTTTTTAATTTTGGGTTTACCATAATCTCCAAGCTTCATTTTTGCTCCGTAGACTTGCAGGGGCAAACAAACAACAACAGAACCGATAGCCAAAATGGTTGATAGTAAGTTTGAGCACACAACCTTTGCATGATGTCTGCAGTATATAATCAATATACAGGGTTTTCGCTTCCATTATTAGGTAGTTATATATTTATTCACATTTTGTAACAATTGGATGTAATATCAATAGAACGGCATGAAACGGGTAGCTTTTAGGGTGCGATTGGGAGACCGTGGATATGATAAAAATAGGATAATATAATTGTGGGTATGTTTAATTTGTAAAAGATATGATAGGATAAGATATTGTGTCAATTTGTTGCGTTAATAGAGAATATGATGGTAGTATCCTATTTGCTGGGTAAGGAAATAATAATATAGTATAAGCTTTGTTTTTATTTTTTCCCTATTTAATATTAGAATAACTGATTAACTGTTATATGATATTATATACAATTTAATATTATATTATGATATGGACAAACTATATAATATATTAAAATATATAAAATAATGCGTCAAAAAATATATCTGATAAATTAGAAATTCTTTATTATTTGACATTATATAATGTTAATATTATTATAGAGGAAATATATAAAGTTTTTATAATGTATAAAATATATTTAATAAAAATGTGTTAATATATTATATTTTATTTGGCACACTATCTTATGTATTGATATTTATAATAATAATAATGCTAAAACATCAATTTAAAGTAGGTGTATATATTGATATTTATAAAGAAAAGTAGGTGCATAAATAAAATATAATTTTATATAATTTTGTAAAATTATAATTTTTATAATTTATAAAAATATAAATTAAAAGTCAAAGTTTAAATTAGAAGTTATATTTAAGTTTAATAAAATAATAATTTTTCATTTAAACATAATCAATTGTCATGTGTTGGTTAAGTTTAATATACTCTATCTTTACCAAAGTTGTCCATTAACGTGAGTTTTTAAAAAATGAGATAGGTAATTTTTGCAAAATATGGTTTTTCAGTAACTAATTATTTGTATTAATTTATTTCAAATTCAGTTAATTAAAAATAAAAATATGAAAATGTGAGTTTTTTTAATTTTTTAACAATTAGAAAAAGTTTGTGCATAAGAATCTTAAAGTTGACTTGAAGGGGCAAAAAAATTATTTAATATTTTTTAGATACTCAGAATATTTTGAACTTTTATCATTAGAGATAATTTAACAAATACATTTTATCTTTATTATACTGCAAGTTGAAGAAGTCCAATAAATATATTATTTTTATTATAAATAGTTATTTTCCTCTAGTTTTATTTAAAAATGATCGTAAAAAATAAAATTAAGCTAGATTTGATTTATTTAATATTTTAAATAATATGCAAAATATTGTAATTATTTTTTTATTTTAGCAAAATGGTTGTAAATTTAATGTTGATGATAATTATTCTTTTCATTTTATTCAAATAGTTATTTATTAAAAATGATAATAAGAAATAAATTTAAAACATTAATGTCAAGTAAGTGAGCAAGTATAAAAGGAAAGTGAGTGAAAGAGAAAAAGATTATATTAACAGGTAAAATATAGGTTTAGAACACATCATAAATTAATTTTATAATGACATGGGCTAAAATAACTTTGAACAAGGTATAGATTTATATATACTATTAATTATAAATATGTTTTTTTAAAATAATATAATTACCTTAATATATATTGGTTAGTGCAATAAATAGATCCTTAAATCAATATGCAAATCAAAAGAGATAATAATCATGGTATTTATCTTTAAAAAATAAAGAAAGTTTCACAATATACAAAAATTATAATAAGAAATTAGTTGAAACAATTAATTGATGAAAGAATAAAAAAAAATATAAAAGAATGACAATTATGTGACTAAAAATCTATCTAATCTAATTTAAATATTGGTTGTTCCCACCGTCCATAAATAAATTCTTAAATCAATATGCAAATCAAAAGAGATGATAATCATCAACTTGGTATTTATTCTTAAAAAGTAAAGAAAACCTTTATAATATTTCTAAACTTATAATAAGAAATTACTTGAAACAATTAAGTGATGAAAGAATAAAAAAAATAATAAAAGAATGAAAATTATGTGATTAAGAAAATTTATCTATGTCAATGGGATCTAGCTAAGTTGTTGAGCAGGATCTATGCGTTGTTGTAAACCTTTGATTGATTATTTTTAATAAGATAACAAAAAAAAAACCTCAAAAGATAATGTTTATAAATAATCTTTGATCTTGATTTATAAGTGATGTGAAATTTTTAGATAATGAAACAAGTTTCTCATTCGTAACTAAGAGACGTAAGAGTGTAAATTAATTTTCATATATAATGTTAATGTTTTCACAGCCAATTCTGAATATTATTAAGGTTAGCGATAAAAAGAAATAGTCTAGAAATCCCATCCTTGTAAAGTTACTCTACGTAAAGAGTAAATTTGTGATGGAAATACCAAAATATATTATCTTTAATCTTGTAATCAATCAATATATATAAAATATATCTAATCATTATCACGTGTTAGTCTGGGTAATTTTTAACCATGTAATCAACAAGTTTCATGCTAGTTTTTATTAATCTTGTATTTATCTTATTTGTTATTCGGTTTTTATTTTACGTTTTTATCATATTATATATGTCATCAAGCAGCAGTAAAAAAAAATGTCATCGAGCATTTAAGATATTTTATTCCCTTGTTATGGGATAACTGATAACTCCCGCTCCGGTTGAAATGCTTTCATCTCACCTAATGCAATGTTACTGTCCTGTTCATGGACGGGAAAGTCTGACTTATCAAATTTAAATTATGGGAAATTCACTCCAATTTACCGTGATAGTAAAATTTTGGAGAAAGAACTGGAATAGAACCGCAGGATTCTATATTAGTTGTTAGAAGTTATATTGATAAGCATTTATAGAAGTCTGATTACCAAATTATAATTTGATGTGACTATCCAAGGATCATAACATAAGGCGTCACTTTCTTACCAATGTGGGAATCACATTCTCTCTGTTCCTACAAGTGTTCTTAATTAACTGTAGTACAATGGTTTGAGTTCATCCATTTTCACTAAAGTATAACCTTATTGGTAACGTTTGCATCTTGCTAGAATAGTATGATGCGTGATGAATGAGTCCATTTGCAAAGTCATAATAATCACTTTACGATTGAGATGAACGATTTAATTGATTTTTTTTCAGCTTTTGTAACTTCTCATGTTTTATACCTACATTCTATTTAACATATATGACAACAAAACCAACATAGCGCTTGAATTGCCTATAAGAAAAACATTATTTTTATGAGCGAAACGTAGTTGGATATTATTTATGGTGATGAAAATATCATTTGTCTATAACGGGAAGGAACTTGTAAAAGAAGACGTCAATGATCAGATAAAAAAATATATGAAAAGTAAATATATAATTACTCCTCAAATAAATTCTTGACACGTAACTAATAGCTAGCTATTTATAGCAAAGACATAATTCTTATTTTATGGGTATTACTCTACGAATGAACCTTTACCTACCGTGTTTTTCCTTTATTAGTGACTAGTATTATGTTTACCTTACTCCGCTTTACTGAAAATGACATTAATGAATGATTTTGTTAATTAATTTAGTTAATCATTTTATCGTGAGTGTAAGGTTTTCAACGAGGTTGGAATCCCTTATATTATTGATGTTATTTTCTCCTTTTAAATGATATATTCTTATATTTTTTGGTTTTTGGTTATATTTAAATTCAAAGTCTTTTATCTTCTATTGGATGCTTTTATGTTGAAAATATGAAATCTCTTTATTCATGATGTCCTAAAAGTGTTTTAATATCTATTTTAGATTTCAACTATACTAAAATACAAAGTCTTTTTTTACCTTATTCTAAGAATATTTAGATTATTTAGTTATATGTGACAACTCAGTTTATGAAACCTCCCTAATGCAATTGCACCTTTTCTGTTGTAATTGATCAATAAACTTTTAAATTTAATAGACAAATTGTACGGGTTGAGATTGATATTTGAAACCACTTCAATTGTATTGAGTCAAAATTACTAGTTTCACCATTAACTTAATTTTAAAATAAAAATATTTAAATATAAATTACATTTAGTTTACTTTTTTATTTAATTAATCTTATTCGGTAACAATTTCCAAAACGCTCACCCAAAATCAACCATTTTCAGCTTGTTACATATAACATAATCAATTGTATAAAGATCATGGTTAATGGTGTTCCTTTTATGACGGGGGTTGATCCCGGCAACTCAGCAAACATTCTTTAGGCCTCGACAATACTTTTTATTCTGCTGTAAAAATAAAACTTTTTTATTCTAATATTTTCCACTTTTGGAGTACTCATGGAAAAGGACTACATCGAGATTTTTAATTACAGCTACTTAAATTTGAAATTCTATTCATTTTTTTTAAAAAAATAATATTCTTAAAATACTCTTATGAGTTGAAGAGTGTATTTCTTTTCTCTTTTACTATAAAGAAGAGTCTCAGTAAAAATAAAGAAAACTATTTTTTCAAATACGCTTCTTTGTAGAAGCAATTTTTTTTGTTGATTCTATGTAAACCCTTTTTTCATAGAAAGAAAAACTCTTCTTCGAAGGAGGGTCACAGGAGAAGCAAAATAAAATAAAATAAATGTTTATTATTTATTTCTTTGGAGATTTTTTTTTGTTTATTCGGAAATCCTTCTTCGATCTTTGGAGAAGGAAAGAAATTGATTATTTTTTTTACTTGTGATATATTCTTTAGAGGAAGGAAAAGTTCAATATTTTTTTTTCTTCTGAAGAAAGGTCTTCGAAAAAGAGTTTCTCCTAAACAAATAAAACATGGAGTTATGCGTATATTAGTTGCCAAGTTATTGGCACCATAACAATGTACATTATAAAGAATCGCTTTCAAAGCATCATCCTTATTGAGCCCTAAAGTAGGGTTGTTCAAAATTAAGTTATTAAAATAACCTGACTTTAACTAGTAAATAACCATATATGTAAGAGTTATTATAACCATAACTATAGTCATTCTTTTATAATTGGTTATCATTTATTATCACGGTTATAATTGTAAATAATAGGTTATATAAGGAATTATATATTTATAACTAGTTACATAATTGAATATCTAAATAACCGGTTATTTAATAGTTATTTGTCCATAACTGATTAAATAATTAGTTTTGATTTTTCTACTTACTAGTGACACAGAAGTGTGGGATATGTCAAGGAAAATTTGTTCTAATCTGCATATTATTCACAACATTGTGACCTTTGTTATAAAAGTGTGCAATATTTGTGAATAGCTTCTTCTGCTTAATGCATTATTGGCTAGGCCATGGATACTTTCCCAAACATGTGAGAGGTATCAAAGAAGTTTTTTCTTCTTAGTGTTTTGTCCCCCCACAAAGATATGACTACTGTCACATAAGTGTGGTGGTGTCAAAGATGATTTTTCTTCTCAATGTATTATCCATAAAGATGTAACCTATGTTACAGACGCATGAGTATAATTTTTTCTGCTTAATGCATTTTTTCATAAATTGTGATTACTCTCACATAGGTGTGGATGATTTCAGGAAAAAAATCTCTTATTCCAACACATTTTTCACAAGAATGTGGTGGTTAATGGCACATAGGTGTAAATTGTGTTATAAAATGTTCTTTAACATATTAAACAAAATTAGTATTATAAAAATATATTGCATTTGCTATTATTAACCAACATTTTTTTATTGAAAACAAAAACTAAAAGAATTTGAAAAATGACTACAAAATAATTGGTTATGCAAACCGTTTTTTTAAATAAAGTTAAGTTAATTGCATTAATCATATCCATGAAACAAGTTATAATTTTATAACAATAAAATAATTGATTACTATAGTTATTACTAATTATGATTATTTTTTTAAAACTGTGTAACCCATATTACTAATTTAAGGGAATTTGAATTAACATCTTCCCTAATTTGAAATAAAACTTACTCTTTTAAATTTTTTCATAAATTATCATTTTATCCCTGATTAGTTCTCTCTCGTCTTTCCCTTACATAATTTTCTCCACCCCACCCTCTTTCCCTTACATAATTTTTCATAAATTATCCTTTTTGCTTCGTCCTCCCTCCCTTCTCTCCTCACCTCTTTAGTTCTCATTCTCAAGTAAATATATTGTTTTAAATATTGTTTTAAATTTGAAATCAATATTGTTTTAAATAACACAAAAAATTTGAAATTTGAAATAAATATTTTTTTAATTATTATTTTAAATTTGAAATAAATATTATTTTAAATAACTAAAAAGGTTTGAATTTAAATTTGAAATAAATAAAAAAAACTTAAATTTGAAATAAATATTGTTTTAGTTATTGTTTTAAATTTGAAATAAATATTATTTTAAATAACTAAAAAAATTTGAAATTTGAAATAAATATTATTTTAATTATTATTTTAAATTTGAAATTTTAAATAAATATTGTTTTAAATAACTAAAAAAATTGAAATAAATATTGTTTTAAATTTGAACAAATATTTTTTTAAAAATTAAAAAAATTTAAAATTTGAAATAAATATTGTTTTAAATAATTAATAGTAAACCATGAATATTAACATTTTGAAAATTATAACGAGAATTGTTAATAAAAAATAATAGTAATAGTGAAAAATCATTAACTATATGCAACAAATTTATTATCATAATCACTAATTTGCTTCCATGAATTTATAACTCAATTTTTTTTATCTTCTGTGAACCATTCTTAGAGAATAAAAAAAATTTATAACTCATGATTGATCTCACTAGAGAATAAATGAATTGATGGTATATTAGTATTTTTTATCGAAATATGTGAAATTTCAAATATTAGTGAACACCTATAATTGAGAGGTGGATAGCTCTTGATACTTGGAAGCTTCCTGATAGAAGTCTTACTCAGGAAAATTTGAATTAACATCTCTCTTAATTTGAAGTAACATTTATCATTTTAAAAAAAATTCTTCTAAATTTTTTTTTCTCTTGATAACAAAAAGCTTTCCATGCTTCCCAAACCTAATAACAAAAAGCTTAGTAATGTTCTTCTTGCTTTCACAGAAGGATTCAGATCACCTAACTTTATTACGCCAAAGTCAGAGTGACTTTTAAAGAATAAGGATTGCGTGATTATTTAATTTAACCATATTTTGACAAGTGTACTTTATTTTTATTTTTGTATTTTAACAGATTTTACCTTTGCGTAACTCCAAAGTTTCGTCTCCTACATGCTTCTCTAAAACCATTACCAAATAACATCACACCAAAACAAGAATTAAAACATGCTAAAGCTTTTGATTTCACGCGTTGCTACTCAGAAGCTTGTTTTTCGTAGATTGTCATCTTCAAAGGTTAACTCCAATCACTGTTCCCACCATTTTACTTGATAAGCTTTTGTTTGAGTAATTCTTTATTGCGCACTCAAAATTATTGATTCACAAATTATTTTCCTTTATTTCTCATGAAGGGTGTGATTTATTTATCACTAACCATAAATCTTTTAGCTATTACTTGTTATTAAATCCTTATGGTTATAGGTTTATTATCCCAAATTTTTTAACTTATGCAAGAAATGAAACTATTAAATAATGTTTCTTTTTTATTAGGATTATTCCAAATCCAACCTAACTTTAATATAATATACTTATTATAGTATTTGAAAATTTTTCAAAGAACTAACAGGAATTATTGTAGTACGGGATTCTAATTAAATCAAATACACGTCATTATTTAACTAGTGATTTGCATGTATTAATGGATAAAAAAATAATAACTAGTTTTCTATTTGTTTGATAAGAAGTGTAGTATGGAATCTTCAAATGTTGATTGGAAGCCAAATGTTGGTATGCAATTTGATAGTATAGAGGTGGCTGAGCAATTTTGGCATGCATATGGTGCATGCAATTGGTTTTGGAGTTAGAAGATGATATGTGAATACGAGAAAGGAAGATAATGTTATCACTTTATGTCGATTTGTTTGTTGTAAAGAAGGCTACGAACAATAAACAAAAGAGATGTTTTGGTTAAGAAGCATAGAGCAGAGACTAGAACTAATTGCAAGGCTAGAATTTCACTTATGGTGAAAAATGATAAGTTTGTCATCCATGAATTTGTTGAGTTGCATAATCACACTTTGCAACTTCCAGAAACAACACACATGCTTGCATCACATATAAAAATAACTGAAGTTCAAGCCTATAATATTGAACTAGCTAATAACTCTAGTTTAAGGCTGAAGTCATCATTTCAACTAATGAGTACACATGTTGGACATAGATAGAATGTTGGATACACGCGGGTAGATGTAAAAAATTATCTTAATGCAAGAAGACAAAGAAGTATGATGTATGGTGAAGTAGGATGTCAGACAATTATTAGAGAACCCTTTTTTTTTCATGCATACCAAATGGATATAGATGAACAAATTACAAATGTATTTTGGGATGATGCAAACATGGTGGTGGATTATGGGTATTTTGGTGAGGTTGTATCATTAAATACTACATATTGTACCAATCGAGCAAATAGGCCACTTGCTTTATTTTCTGGTTTCAACCATTATAGGGGTGCAATTATTTTTTGTGCAACATTGTGGTATGATGAAATAATTGAGTGATTTAAATGGCTGTTTGAGACATTCTTGGAAGCACACAATCAACAAAAACCACAAACTATCTTTACTGACCAAGACTAGCAATAGTTAAGGCACTAGCTGAAGTGATGCTTAAGACTTATCATGGTTTATGTACATGGCATTTGTTGCAAAATGGAATTAAACACCTTGGTAACTTGATGAAAGGAGGAAGTTATTTTCTAAGAGACTTGAAGAAATGCATGTATGACATTGGCACTACAGAAGAGTTTGATATATGTTGAGTTCAATTGATAACAAACTATAGTGTTCATGACAATAATTGGATAAAGTCAATTTATGCTGTAAAAGAAAAATGAGCATTATGTTTTATGAAGGAAATATTCACTCATGGAATGCAAAGTACCCAATTGAGTGAAAGCTTGCATTCTAATTTTAAGTATTGTATGAACTCGAATGTGGATATTGTCCAATTTTTCAAACACTTTGAACAAGTTATTGAGGAGAAGAGATATAGTGAGTTGACTTGTGAGTATGAGTCCTCGCATAAGCTTGCCATGGTGAGATATGAGTTCTCACCAGTACTAGTACAAATGGAAAAAATATACACTCACTATATTTGACTTGTTTCAAAATGATTTTAAATTATTTTTTGCTTCATGCATAATGGAGAGAAATGAATCCGACTCTCTATGTCAATATGTCATCACCACCATCAACCATGGAGGATCTTAGAGAGTTTCATTTGGCCGTGTTTCAACTTCCATATCATGTAGTTTTAAAAAATTTGAGACATTTGGCATACTCTGTTCACATGCATTGAAAGTTTTTGAAGCGAACGATGTTAAGATTGTTCTGAAAAGTATATTTTGAAAAGATGGACAAGAGAAGTCGACAATGGCATTGTGCATGATATGAAAGGAAAATAGGTTAAAAAAGATCCAAAAGTAACAAGTACACAAATATTTAAGCAAATTGTATTTAAATTTGTTAAATTGGCAACTGATGTGTCAACTTGTGAAAAATATCACAAGATTGTAGATAATGATATGGATGCCACATGCAAAAAGATTCAGGAGTTGCACTTACAAGCGAAACACATTGATAGTCACAATAATGATAATCTCATATTTGTACATGATGGTGTTAAGCAATCAAAGAGATTTAAACATAAAGTTGGCTTAAAGAGAAGTAAGCGCCTAAAAAGTTGGGTTGAGATTCAATCCAATAAAAGGCAAAAAGCTCCAATTAAATGATTTCATGTATATAAGTTATTTTGCAAATTCATTTTTAAAATTTTTTAGCTTCATGTATTGTCACTTATTTTAATTTTCCATGTGTTTTAGGATAAAGAACTAAAGAGTCATCAATCTAACATGCTAACTTGTTTAGCACCAAATAGCCTGTGAACCCCTCCAATAGTACAAAGTCAATTTAGTTTTACAAAAATTTTAATGGTAACGTCATTTATCATTTGTTTTTAAAACAATCTTTTTGTTTTTTACTTGTGAAGATGCTTAATAGTTTTTTGTTATCATGTAGGCACCCTTTTATGATACAAACACTCTATCATTAAGTGAAATTTCTTTAATATTTAATTTACATTTAAAGGATTAAAGCAAGTCAGAGTTTATGAATATTGTTGGGTGATGATATATTGGTTTAGAAACTATTGGGATCATTTTTTCTGCATAATTGTGTTTTCTGCAGAAATTTTTTATTTATTATTAATCCCATATTTTTTATATTGACGCGGTAGTTTTATTGGTAAACCAAATGAAAATTTGAAGTTGCTCCTAGTACTCTTTTCATTGCATTGATTGAATGTTGTTATAAATCATATTCACAGAATTTGTGCATATATGCATTGTGATGAATATTGTTAGTGAGACAATAACACAAACTGGTGGTGGACACAAAAAGTTTTAACTAATTGTGGTAATTCATAAGTCAATGTGTTACCAACATAGTCATAACACTTATCACAGGATGTAGCAATATAGAATAATAAAAATCAATTTTTGAATTGGAAAAGTGTATCATAGCATTCTGTTAAAAGAAGTATCAGTTTTTTATTGTACAGCAAAAATTAATTGGTAATCATAGACACTTGTCATTTGAATTTTAACATGTATATATCAGGTTTTGAATAAGATTTTTATCCATCAGTTGGGTATGCATTGTAAATTGGCTCAGTAGCTGCGCACTTAATTTTAGATGCTCTCTACAATTTTGGCACAGTAGTTTTTGTTTGTTATTAATTTTACTTTTCTATTCGCCCATATCAGAGTGATGAACGAATCCAATGTTTTAAGATAACGGTTCAGGTTACATTTGTTAAAATCTGACCGAAATAAATAAAGGAACAGTGCTGATTTATTTTAAGTACACTTTAATCTGATTAAAAAATAAATAATAAAATGATTTTTATTTTTTTAAAGTCACTTTGATTTGGCGCAATAAAGTTTGATAATCCGAATCCTTCACAAAAAAAGTTGGGGGGTTTTGCAGTAACTTGATATCGAACAATGGCTACTTGAATCTGGAAGCAACAATAGGAATAATGACAAGTGCAACCTTAGAGGCAAGACAGGAGTCCCTCCAAGAGTCTCTACTAAGATATGTTATTCACACAAATCTCCCTTATTTCCTCTATTCCATTACTGCCATGCCTTTTTCCCTTTACAATCACGATCCCACAAATACGTATCTGCCCCTTTTCAAAACCATTTGGCTTCATCCATGATACCTTTGCAACATCACCATAATTTAACACACCCCTACCACCTCCCCTTCATTTAACACATCCTGCAATTTTTAAACTAACATGATAAAATATTAGAAATAGAACTTAATATTAAATAAATATTACTTCCAAAAATCATCATAAATTATTAAAGCTTAATATTTGTACATAGTCAATGTAATTTATTTTTTTTTACATTATCACGATAAAGAAATCGTCTATTACAAGAATTTTTAATATTTATTACAAATTTTAACTATACAAAAGTTAGTAGTTATCTTAAAATTAATTAACTATGTTTTACTTACTATAATTAAAAACTCAATATCACTAGCTACAAATTAACTCGAGAATAATTATAGTTTTTTTAAAACTAGTTAAAAATTAACTAAGATTTATTTTTCTACTTAATTAACTACTCATGTCATACCGCCATAATGTTGTAGTATTTTTATAGCTAATTATAATTAATTCTTTTTATTAGAGATTAACTACGAACTATATCTACTAATTTTTTTTGGTTAATGTGAAATTTTCTTCATCTTAACTATTGTTTTTAATTAATTATTACAAACTCAATAAACTTATATATCCTATAAGAAAATATGTGATTAGACGATAATGTAATACATATAAATTAAACTAAAAATTATTACCTTGAGTTTCTTAATAATAGTAAAATTAAAAATATTAATTGCTGAAAATGAATAATAGGGAACAAGATTTATTTTTTTACATTTTTTTAGAATTGGGGAATTTTTGTACTATTTAATAATTTTAACTCATATCTATAATTTGGATAAAGATTGTATTTAATAGATGTTCCTTATTTGATGACGGTTGAAGCCAGCAACTGAGGAAGCATTTTTTAAGTCTAACTTTTTAGATCACTAACAATCTTATTTATTCTAATCATGGAAGACAGCAACTTGACCGTTGCATTGTAAGCCAATTACCATTGCAACTGGAAGAGCCATATGGAAAATCCAGCCCTTGGAGATTCTGAAGGGCTTTGTTTAATAACATATAATCTCCCGCACAATCTCAAGTGTATGGTTTAAGATCTAAGTCTTCCTTATAATATTCACAACTGAGATATTGGCCAGTTATTAACTATATAGTATATATGAGAAGATAAGAGCAGGATCCTGGAAAGCATTATTTCCAATATAAAAGTACAGACATATATACTATATATATGTCATGTTCAAAATACATTAACTCAAACAAGCCTCTCTCCTATATTCTTAGCTTTAATCCTCTTGCCAAAACAACTAAGTAGATTATTAATAGAGATATATACTCTTACGATCTCCATTAATTTCTTAATGGGTCAGTCCCAAAAACTTACTACCTTTAGCTGCGAAGTTAGAATAATACAAGCCCAAAACGTTGAGTCCACAAAAAACCTATTTTCCAGGTTATATCTTCCTGCAGGAAACAACAAAAGAATTCAACTAAGCACAAAAACAGTTTCCTCTGGATCCAATATAAAACATGTTCCCTTTTGGAACGAGTCCTTCAGCCTAGACTGTTCATGTCCCCAAGAATTCATGGAAACTCTTAAGAAGGAAAGGCTTGTGTTGGAGCTAAGGCAAAGCAAGATTTGGGGGTCATCACATGTGGTGGCAAAGGGTGAGATTCCTTGGAAGGCAATTCTTGAATCACCAAACATGGCGTTCAAGGAATGGGTGAAGATGGATTTGGTGAGTGGAATTAGTGAGTGTGAAGATGATATGTTGAAGGCACCACAGGTGCAAGTGGAGATTAGAATACGAGGGGAGAAGGAGAATAATAGGAGAAAGAGGTTGAACAATAAGTGGGACGAGTGTGGATGCAAATATAGGCATCACCAACATGCATGGTGCAGTGCTGAAGATTATGATATATTTGCTTTGCCTGCAGTTTTGGATTCTTTTTGATGTACATGCCAGACCAAACCTCTTATATGTTAATCATATATTTTGAGTTGCTTTTTTCTGTTTTCATTTTATAACGTTTCGGAATTGTGTAGGATCTTTATCATTGATTTCTTTTAATACTATACTGCACTAGTGTCCATTTTTTCTGTCACAATTAATGTTAAATCTCCTTGCCGGCCACGCTTGTTCGTTGTTTGTATATAAAGATTTCCCTACATAATATATTGCCAATTATAAATTATAAAAGGAAATACTCTGATTTTCATAATTATTAGTATCAAATGATTATTTATTCAAATTAACTTCTAAATTCAGTTTATCATGCCCTAGTGTCCATATTTTCCTTTTTTTAAAATAAAAAACCCCATATACTACTACTTAGTGTTGATGCGGTCAAGTATCATATTAACAGTGGATGCTCAGATTAAAAAAAAAACAAGTAGATACACATGTACCTTCTACATACATTAATTCATTTTTTGAAACTTTGCTTTCATATGAAGTAACTCTCAGAACCATCTTTAAATGAAACATTTATAATCATGGCTTACATTACCAAATACGACAATGAGATTTTAAACCAAGATAAATTGTTTATGGGCTTTGTTAATGTATTAGAGATGGTGAAATGTTAGATAACTCAATCCTATAAATAAACTTGTAAGAGGAGGGTTGTACCTTATTATATATTATTATTTTGTTATATTTTTAGTAAATATGATCTACGAGAACATCGTAACAAAATGAATTGTAAGCATAAATATATATTGGTTGAACTAAGTGACAATTATTTGTGTTGATTTAAGGTTATTTATGTCATTTGGTTATAAAGAACGTAAATGTTGAATGTTATTGAGAGAGACTATCTTGCGTGCATTTGAAGTCTTTGCGGCACGTAGTTAATAAAAAAAGTTATAAAATGGTTTTTTTTTTCGTAAAGAAGGGAGTGAGAAAGGTTATAAAAGAGTTTTGTCGTATTCAATTAAGATCAATTTAAGAGAAAGCGATATTAAAAGTTTTTTATATTATCATTCCATTACAATATTTTAAGTAAAGTAAATTTATTGATTTTATTAATTAATATTTTAAAAATCATATAAATAGTAAGTTGTAATTAAATGATTAAAACCTTTTTCTTACATTGTTAGTACAAGAATATTAAACTCTAAAACTTATAAAAAGTATGGTAGTATTAAAAATATGAGTTTAATTGGTATACACTAACTGTATAAAAATTTTTATACTAACACTTAAAAATGTTACACTATCAGTGTAATTAAACTCTAAAAATATACAAATTTTGACTTATGTAAATAGATTTTGAATAATTTCATGTCTTTTTAATAAAAAAATTACTATCAAACAATCATACTAAAATCCTTGAGATTTTGTTAGACTTTACTTTCTTCTCTTTTCTTTTTCTGCGTGTTTTGATGGATCATCACCCGTCCATCAATTTACCACTATCACTACCACCAACTATTACCATTAAAAATAAAATTTGATTGTAATTTTTGAAATTTTAAATTAATTAGACGAACCCACTTCAAACATGTATTACTAAACTTTTGTATTGATTTTACTTTTCTTTGTTAAAACTTTATCATTTATGCATTATTTAATTTGTATGTGACTTGACATAATATCTTTTATCTCTTTTATTTTCTCTAAATTAAATTACCGTTATAATTATTATCTTAACAAGTTTTAAAATTGCATTTAAATTTGAAATTGTTTTTATCAACTAACTTTCAATAAAAAATTATTTAAAAAATTTAGACCCATTACACACGAGTCACTTTCCTAGTAGTATTATAAAAACTATCTAGTCATTATAACATAGTTGTTTTATGCATTGTTTTACACATGTCATGAGACATGAATCACTTTACCAATTAAGTATAAAAACTATCCAGTCGTCATTGTATGTTAGTTTGCACCGGTCGTCATTGTAGGTTAGTTTGCACTATTATACACATTATCATGTGTCTCAATCCCTTTTATTCTTTCTAAAGCTTACGTTTACAATTATTACATCAATGAATTTCAATTTGTCATCTAAATTTAAAAATTACTCAATAACTACCTTAATTATAATAATTAGCAATAAAATTATATTTATTTTTTAAACTAACTTTAAGTAACAAATTATTTAAAATAACTCAACTATCGAACATGTGGACCAATTGATTCAGAAGTTGTTTTTCAACTTAATTAATGGTCTCAAGCATAGTTGTGAAAACTGGTTCAGACCAGTCGGTTGGATTGGTTGAATCAAGACCCGGTCACATAACTAGACCGGTTTCCCTAATAGACCAGACATGCAGTTGACCCTGTTTAAATCAGTTAGAACCGACTGGATCAAGCAAAATCGATGACTCGGGCTAGGTTGACCTAGGTTAGGTTGAGCTTTAGCTAATTTTTTTTTTAAAAAAAAGTGAAATGACATCATTTATTATTTTTTTAATTTTTTTTATTTTTTTATGCAACTTGCAAATATAAGAAATGAAAATTGTGATGTTACATTTATATAATCTTTTATTTTTTTATATATAGATCAAGTTAAACTAGGTTAACCTGTCCAACCACTAACTTATTGACTCACTACCTTTCGGGTTAGTGACGGGACTAATTTTCATAACATTGGTCTCGAATTTGAGTAGTTGCTCTAAATATTCAAAAAGAGAGTTTATGACACATAATGATTCCACAAAGTTTATGTAGATGTTTTTAATTGTACAAAAAAAATAATATTTAAAACTCAAACCTTTAAACACAAGTCTCTTATCTATATAACAGTTGTATCATCTATGTAATAATTCTTTAAAAAAATCACCTATATAAATATTACTTTTTTATCTCATTTAAAATTTTGAGACATGTATAAAATTGTGAATAACATTTTCACATATGTACATAATTGTGGTAATTTGGTAATTCTGTTTTGATTTTGAAAATAAAAGTTTTTTTTTTTATATTTCAAAATTTAAAAACAATAGCATTTATCTTTCTTCCTTATTTCAAAATTTAAAACAACAATATTTCGAGATAAAATAGGGATGTTTCCTACTTCAAAATTAAAAACAAAGAGAATTCCTCCCGTATTTCAAAATTTAAAAATAATAAAATTTATCTTTATCCCTGTTTTAGAATTAAAAAAAATAGTAGTTAAAAGATGAAAAAAAAAAGACAGATTTCCTTCTCTATTGCAAAATTTTGAAAACAAATAAAATTTTCTTCCTATTTTAAAATAAGACAACAATCCTGCTGAAAATTATACAAATACAATAAATATTTAAGACCATTAATTTATAATATTTTATTAAAGTATTTATATTAAAAATAATTTGAATATAATTAGTTAATAATATCATATATTAAAATAGTTTTAGTTATAGAGACTATTATTTATGAGAGACAAAAGTCTGTTCAATATCATTAATTTTATTATTTAATTTAATTATTTTATAATTTTAATTTAAATATTTATAAAAATTTAAATATAATTATTTAATAATATCATAAAATAAAATAATTTAATTATGATAGAAACTATAAGTATATATGTATATTATATATATATATATATATATATTATATCATAAACTAAAATAGTTTAAATATATAAAAATTTTTACACTGACATTCAATAACAACATTTCATTCATAATATATTTGTTGACTTTAATCAGTACTATTTTAAAAGTAAAAGTTATGATTAAATCTCAGTGTAAAAGTCATTTACACTCATATTGTATACCAATTAAACTCATTAATATTTACGGAAAATAAAATTTTGTTGAAGATCAATTTCTATTATTTATATTTTTAAAATTTTTAATAATAAAATATTTAAATGTAATTATTTGAATATTATAAATTTAAATTGTTTAATTTTGACATAGACGGTAAATATTATTTACAAGAAATAAATTTTATTTAAGACTGTTAATTTCTATAACACTTTATAATATTTAAATCAAGAAAAATGAAAAAATTACCATTAAAAAATTTAAATATAATTAGTTAATAATATGATAAATTAAATAATTTTTTAATTATGATGAAAATATAAAAATTAGTTAAGGAGACAAAATCTTATTTAAAATTGTTAATTTTATAATTAATATAATTATTTATATGCTTTTTTTAAAAAAATAAATTAAAAATAATTAAACTTTACTATAAAAAATTTAATATAATTAGCTAATAATACTATAAATTTAAATAATTTTAATTATACTAGAAATAACTATTATTAATTGAAAGATAAAGTGTGAGAGTTCTGATAGAATTTTGTAAGAGACCTCTCAAGAAACCTCTTCCTATGAAGCAACCACAAAGTCAAATGAGAAGTGTCTATTAAGGAAGACCATTTGAGTGTATAGAGAGATTCAAGTCTCTTACAATTAAAATGAAGTTCGAATAATACAAAGCAAAATTGCTAAATAAAGATAATCATGTTGCGTTTTTAGAGTATAATGGTGATGCTTTGCGATATCGGACATTGAGTTACTACCTCTAGTGTTGAAGGAGGGGGACATTGCACGATACAAGTAAATTTCGGTGTCCAATGAAGAGTTCTGCAAATGGTACCAATCATGGAAGGGGTAACTTATAGTGATTGTGTTAGGCAAGAATGTGAGATTCTGAGCGTTAGAAGCAAAGGTGAATCACAACTGGGTAAGAAAAGGTTCTTTGAAGATCATTGATATGCCTGGAAACTATTATCAAGTTTTGTTTTCATCTCATGAGGACTACCACCGTTCAATGTTTGAAGGCCCTTTAATGGTGCAGCATTGGAGACCTTTATTTATGAAAAATGTGCCAATGTCAAAAAAATTAATAGTGTGGGTTTGCATCCCAAACCTTTCTATTGAGTTATACAATGATGAATTTTTGGGAAAGGTTGGTTCAAGCCTAAGTATTATGCTCAAGATTGATCGTGTGACTACAATCCAAGCAAGAGGCTGGTATACAAGGATTTGTGTCGAACTTGATTTACATGACATGCTACAATCTAAAGTCAATGTAAGAGGGAACTTAATTCATCTACAATATGAGAGACTCCATAAAATATGCTTCTAGGTGCTATGGGCATACCATTGTTCAATACACTATGGTGGCTCGGAGGAATCTACAAGGGTGCTAGGAAGAATGATGTTGGTAATCTAGAGGCTATCCCCTAAGAAGTAGCGTCAAATCCAACGGTATATGCAGCCGCAAATTTTGGAAATAGCATTAAAAAAATATAACATAATTAGTATAAATCACTGTGCAATTTCTCTCTTCCTTGGATAACCATTGATTGGGTTTTTATAGCTAAAACACTTTCTTACAGTTTTCTTGCAACATGTTACGCTTTACAATACTTTTATTTTGATATTGGATTTGGGTAACTATAATAAGAAT
Source organism: Psophocarpus tetragonolobus (assembly GCA_037954015.1). Lineage (NCBI taxonomy): Eukaryota > Viridiplantae > Streptophyta > Magnoliopsida > Fabales > Fabaceae > Psophocarpus > Psophocarpus tetragonolobus. Next base: position 45,030,666 of record CM075694.1, read on the forward strand.
TGTGGGTTTGAAATTTGATTCAATTTTTTATCTACCTATTTGGTTTGTATTTGATAAACTTGTTGGTGCAATTCATATTGTATTTTCACTAATTGCAATAGTAAATCATTATTGAAGGAATTGCTATATATAAAGTTTATTGTAAAATACATTAAAATAGTTGAATTCTTGAAAAATCCATTTTTTGCAAAACAAGGTAGATTTTGGAAATTTCTGAAAAGAGACATATTTGAACTACTCTAATACTATTGAAAAATTTTAGAAAATATTTTGGTGAATCTACTCAACTCCCTCTTCTAGATTCCCCCCCCCCTCCCACTAACAACGGTGACAGGAAGTAAACCGCAAGGGTGCGATCAACAAAAACACAAGGCAAGAATGGAACCCTTCATGTAGTATGCATTTGTGCCTTCTGCTTCCACGAAAATCATGTTACAGTCACAGAGGAAGTCAAGATCAAGCAAGAATGCACCCATGGCCAATGACAAAACCTCATGCACAAATAAGACACCTCTTGCTAGCAATACCAAGAACGTGATCAAGAACGGTACAAATGATATGTGGCAAGTAAATTTGCATGACCATCCCATTTTAATATGAGACTACCATGCCGACAATGCACCAATGGCATTATCCCAAGATTATGACACTAAACGGGTGAGTGCAAATGAATAATTAGAGATGGTCCATGAATACCAGAGGCTTGGTGAAAGTTCATCTTTGAGGATGCGAGTAACATTGGTTGTGGCTTACTCTAGCAAAGTCCGATGAATGATCAGTAGAACCCAAGAAAGAAAGTCACATTGTGGAGAACCATAGGCTTCTAAAAACTACTAATCATGAACCAATGGATGTTGTAGGACCTAAAAACCTGAAGCAATAATTACGGAGAAAGGATAAAATGATTCGAGTGAACAAAGTTTGAGTTCCATATGAACTCAGCACACTTACTCATGTTAAATGAAGTTCATGACATGGAACTCTTTTGGTGCCAGGGCAGTGAGATTTAGTCGGTTAATTACAGATATAACCAAAGAGTATGATGTCAATTTAATTTTTCTACTTGAGACCTGAATTAGTAATGCCAAAGCTCATAAAGCCGTAGCTGGGTTGAGGTTTGATATTTGGCATATTGGAGACACTGTAGGAAAATCAAGCGACATTTGGTATGTTTAGAAGTCTAACTACTAGAAAGTGGAGATTCTGGCTGTTTGTTCATCTTAGGCTTCGTTGAAAAAAAAGCAGAGTAGTTGGCTATTTATGGTAGTCTATGAGAGCCCTCATCTTAAGAATAGATGTACTTTATGGGAGAAACTAACAAATTTAGCCTACTAATAGAGCAAAAATTTTCTACTCTACTCCTGATAAGTGCACTAGTCGTATTGTAATATCCGATATGTATCGGTTTAATCCCACATGGACTAGATTTATACTAGAATCCTAATAATAATTACCTGTAAATAATAAAGAAATTAATTGAAACTATTATAATGTTGCGGAAAATAAATTGCATAAAAATAAACTAAAATTAATACGATGAGAAGCTTGGAGAGATTTTGGTTTAAATATGTCGTCCCTTTAATGCATAAATACTCTATCAAATCATCGTTCATCACTCACATTTCTATCACTCATAAAAATACTTTCTCTGATTCCTCAAGAGTTAAAGACTAAGCTATTTAGACTTTAGATCATGGATCTTTCATACAATCTAGAGTCAAATAACCCATATTAAGAAAAAAAGTTCAAGATAACCAATGGTTTTTACTCTCTACCAAGATATAAATATGATTGGGAGTTCTTCTCATTTTCAAAGAAAAATCCCTCTCCCGAGTTCATTCAACAAACAAAATCCACAAAATATATATCAATCAAATGCAGGGTAAAGAAAAGCTTTAACACTGAATAATAAACTTAGATTAATAGAGTAAAATATACAATAGAGTTAGGACAAAGTTACATCAAAATCCTAACAAAAAAGATCTAGCTATTCATGGTGGTGGAGAGCTTGATCAATGGCATGAAGGTACAAAAATGGAGTGAAATGGGGGTAGAAATGAGGTTAAATGGTGGAAAAATGAGTGAAACCCTAGCTATGGCCACCATCCCTCGTTCGTGTCTTCGCGTTGCGTCTTTTTCTCTATTTATATGGCCTTTTTAGCACACTGGCACTAGGTGGCCACTTCGCGGGTGTTGGGCGCCGAACATGGTAAAATAACCTCTTTTGGGTTAATGGGCATTGGGTGCCCGCTTTATTGCCGCTGGGCGTTGGCTCCAAACTCCATAATTCTCCAATTCTTCTTCTACCATTCTTCCAAAACCTGACTCAAATAATATAAAATAAGAAAATAGAAGTAATATATGCCCAAAATGTATATTTGTGATGAATTTTTATAAATGTTAATATTTTGTATAAAAAGGAGGAAAACAAGGCTTTAAATAAGTTGGAATGAGGATAACTATTTTATTTTACCTATATAAAAATAGGTAATTTAAGTAGTTGTCACCTACTTTATTAATAAACCTTGGGCAATGGTGGAAAATTTCAACTCTATAATGTAAGGCTATGAAAGAGAGAGAGGCTTTCTCACACCCTCAATGTGTGGGATGTATGAATTTATGAAGTTTGTGCAGACAAATCCATCTTGGATACAGGATTCCAAGGCACTCCCTTTTACTTGGAAATGGGGCAACTTAATAGAACGAATGGATAATAAACCTTCTTTGGAGGCTTCGATTTCAAGAAGCATTGTCTTATCACTCGTCATTTTATAAGTCAAACCACAAACCAATTCTTGTCACCTTGGCAAACAAACGACCACCAAATTGGAGGTAGAGACCTTTTCACTAGCATGGCTTTCTTATCTTGATTTCCAATGTTTTCTCATTGGCTTTTGGAGGGAACATGGGACATTGTAGGGTTGAATCTCCAAACTACAAGAAACCCTCTAATAGTGGAATGGAGAAGTGTTTGGAAATATTTTCAGGTGCAAACAGTAACTCATTAAACAACTGGATATGTTAAATCAAAAGCTGGCAAATAATCCATTGCCTTTTAGGAGGAGCAACAAACAATTATTTGGCAAAACTACTAACAAGATTTTAGGGCGGAAGAATTCTTGTGGTTCCAAAAATCATAAGCTAAATGAATATCTTATAAGGATAAAAACTCAAAATATTTCTATGGGGTCACAACCATTCGTAAGTGGAAAAACAAAATTGATGTTCTGCAAGACTTTAACAGTAATTTATTTTGTGGATCCGACAAAACTAGAAAGGCTTGTCAACTGATTCTATAAAGAGTTATACTCTGATGATCAATTTCAAGGCACCAGAGATGATAGACTGCAAGCAGTTTTTTACAAAAGCAATTGACACATTGTGGGGGAGGCATTCTCCAAGATAATCTAAGTAGTGTTTGAGGACCTACAGAACTTAGATGCTATTAACTCTACATTCCTTACATTGCTCTCCAAGGTAGATAGTGTGAGTTCAATGAAGCGTTTGAGACCCATAAGTCTGTGTAATATCTCCTACAAGACGATCACGAAGATTTTAGCCATGAGACTACGAATAGTCATGAAGAAACTTGTTCACCCGTGTCAGACTAGTTTTATTCCAAATAGAAATAGCAATGACAATATCATCATTGTTTAAGAGGTTATACATTCCATTAAGCACAAGAAAGGCAATAAGGGCAAATGGTCGCTAAAGTTGACTTGGAAAAATCCTATTACCATCTTAATTGGAACTTCTTTATTAGAGACACGTTAGTTGATATTGGGTTCCCGGAATCCTTTATTAATGTGGTTTGACATTGTATCTCTTCTCCAACCATGCATATGATATGAAATGACAAAGCTTTGGATCTCTTTTTTCCATCTAGAGGGGTTCTTCAGGGGACATTATTTCATCCTATTTCACGCAGCAAAATTTTCCTAATTGGTTGTTATCAAATTTAAAGAAGGACCAAAATCGTAGTGACCGAGGGTGATGTCAAACTTTTGATATTGTTTTGGATTATGTCTGGAAGAAATGGAATGAATATGTTTTCAGAGGTTGGTGTGAATTTGATGATCATGTGGTTTACTTTATGAAGCTCTTGTTAGAGAGTTGATAGACATTCATCACATACACTTAATTATGAAAGATTAGGGAGACCAGTATGTTGAGATATGACACCACACTATGTGGGTGGCCCCAAGTGCTTAAGATCAACTTCGATGCAACTATCTTTACTACCTAAAAGCAGGCGACCATGGATGGCATAGTGCGTGATCAAGGAGGTAATTTTGTTCTTGGATTCTTTTATAAGATAACTTTTTGTCACGTGGACAAGGTGAAATTACTGGAAATTCTTCACAACCTAAAGGTATCAGGGGTTTCATACTTTGCTTATTGAATATGATTCACTTAATAACATCAAGTTATTGAATGAGGGATGCACAATTGGCAACAAGTATTTCCCTATGGTGAAACATATTTACTGGAACAATGACAAAACAATACAATGTAACTTTACTTTCGGTCTCCTAGAAGCTAATTTGCTGGCATATGACTTTGCTAAGTTATGTTTAACTTCAAAACAAGATACTTTTATCTTTAAATATGTTCTAGACTCTTTGTTTGATATTTATGACAATGACTTAAATTGTATGTTGGAACATATTTACAGGAACAACGACAAAACAATACAATGTAACTTTACTTTTGGTCTCCTAGAAGCTAACTTGCTGGCATATGACTTTGCTAAGTTATGTTTAACTTCAAATCAAGATACTTTTATCTTTAAATATGTTCTAGACTCTTTGTTTGATATTTATGACAATGACTTAAATTGTATGTTGGTTACTAATTTTAGCAATTAATTTCAATTAGGCCTTGTCCATACATTTAAAAAAAACTATTATTTACGAAAAATAAAATTATACTAAAAACTATTGATTTTTATTTTATTTTATTTAAAAAATTATAGATAATTATCACATCAAATAAAAATTTATATTAAATTTTTAAAATAAAAATATTCAAATATAAATAGTTTTACTTTTCAAAATAAATTATTATAATCTACTACATTTTAACCAGCTTTACAAGTTGTTCACTGCAATTAAAAAATTAATATTTTGCAGCAAAATAAAAATTAACCGTAATGTAATAAAAAATTACTTTTTGTTATATTTTTAAAAACACAAATAACTTGGTGTGGATATATCTTGCCATGGAGAATGACTGTGGTGACACATACACTACTTTGTTGAGGATTTCCGCTCCAGTCAAGTTTACTTATTTGGCTTGCAATTGCTAGAATTTTTAAATAACTCTTACGTGACTTTTATAAATACAACAAATATGAAAGTTAGTGATTTTAATTAAAATGAATTTATTTTTTAAATATTTTGTTTGAATAAGGTAATTTAATTTAATTAATAAAAAAATTCAAGTTTTATTAAAAATAAAAAATTATTTTAAAATTAAATTATATTTAATAATCTAAAAATATCGTTCAATAATGTTTGTCTGCCACACATTTTTTTACTGACTTTTATAAAAAAGAAATATTAATTAACGTCAATCAATATTTTTTTAGTTAAGATTTATATAAAAAGATACTTTAGCAAATGTTTTCAACGGACGTTGGATAACTTTTTTTATATCAATGTTAGGAAAAAAATTCACCAAATATACACAACATTAAAACTTTATATATTTCACATACAACTCCCAAAACAATGTAAAATAGATCATAATATTGTAGACTTAAATCAAATCATCAACACATTTCTCACAATACTATGAAATAGACACACAACTTTGTAGTTAACACTCTATAATTTTATATGTAACATTAATTGGTTTTAACATATGTTACGCTTGTTTGTTTTAACTTTTAACACAGATCCTACAAAGTTGTGAAATACTACAGTGTGTTATCATCAAAATTCTATATATTTCACACAACTTCCACATCAATGTTGAAAAGTCTAAAAAGAATTAAAAAATCAATAAAAAATAACTCTAACTGATCACAATAAAAAATCATTGCTGTTAGTGTAAACAAAAAAATTTTAACTAATATTAAGCAAAAAATAACATCGGTTAATTTCAATAAAAAAATAAATTTAAATATTCTTCTAGAATTTCTTATTAAACAATATATTCCATCACAAAAAAATTTAACATTTTCAAATAAAATGAAACTTCTTTGGAAAAATTTCCCATTCAAAACACACTCAAATTATTGCTAATAACTTATTGATTTATTCATTCTCTTCAAAATGGTTACCGATGCACATGACGGTAACAGATAGAAATCATATCCCTAAGAGTCAAAATGAACAATAATCTTTCAGTCACAAAATATGACTCAAATCTATTCGACCCAACCTGCACTATTCTCGGATCTGGCACGACGTGTTGCCGCTCATCCCAATTTATCGTTGTTACATTCCCTCCTTCTCCAATATCGTCAAGAACCCTGTTTAAAATATTGATAATGAAAATGTTGTTTGTTTGCAACTTGAATGTGTTCAATTATGAATGATTTCATCTCTACTTACCCTAGATATTGTATATAACCAACTATTTAAAGGTGGACAAATGAATTTGAATATGTATAATATCAGTTTAACCCATAACTTATATATACAATATATAAATTTAATATTTTTAGTCAATTTAAAATATAATATTTTAGCTCAATCAGTTTAGTCTACATTACTAAATAGACCCCATTTGTGGACTTCAGTAACCTCACATTATTTAAAAAATGATGTTTAAATATGTTTTGTTTTTTTAGAATATTAATGAATTTGGTGTTGAATATCTTTATTACATATGATTAAAAATGTTTAAATATGATTTGTGTTAATTAAACTTATTTTGTTTTGTGTTTGTTTATGATAAACTCTTTATTTTTGTTTTTTTAGTCTTAAAATGTTGGCTAAATCACTTTTTAAATAATTAAGTATTATATAAAGTGTTTTAGAATCTAAAGCAACATAAAAAAATTATTTAAAATCCAACACAAGAAAAATTTATTGGAGATCAACACAAAAAATTTTGTTAATATTTCAGAAACTTCAAATATATTTCAATCTTTAAAAAATATTTTTAACTTTTTAACACTTTTATTAAATATTAATTTAGAAATATTAAAAATATTAAAAAAACTGTGAGATCAGTCTAATTTAAAATATAAAAATACTTTAATTATATAAAAATAATTTAAAATATTAAATTATATTTTTTTTAAACAAGTCAACTCTTCATTATTGTCCGATCATTTACTTTTTTTTATTTTTGATAAAAAAATTTAATTAATATATATATATATATATATATATATATATAAATTTTTATACTATCATTCAATTACAACTTTTTAATTATAATAAATTTATTAATTTTATTTATTACGATTTTAAAAATTACAAAAAATCATAATTAAATTTCAGTATAAATTAATTAAGCTCTTTACAAAATGTTAATAAATTTAAAATTCGTGTGACTGCCTTGCCAACTTTAATTGGCTTATTTAAATCACAAATCTCAACTGAAGATATTATTATGTTACCAGTTTCTTTTTCTTTATGATTGTTAATTCCCTATTGTTTTATTTGATTAATGAGAGTGAAATAGCAGTTTAAATGAATATTTTTAGGATAGCAATCTAATACTTATCTCTCATTTTCATGTTATTTTATGTTTGTGAAAGGAGTACAACGTAATCAGTAATCACATAAAAACTGTCCATTTGTATCACGTAAGTTAAAGAATATTTTTTTGAAAAAAAAAATTATAAATAAAAAATTATAATTAAATATTAATGTAAAATTGTTTCGGTTCACCGTCTAAATTCTTTTACATTTTTTGTATATAATTCTTTTATTTTAGAAATAATTATCTATCTTAATTATTATTTTTAAAAATATTGATTTTATCAACTAATAATAACTTTAATGTTAATAACTAATAATAATTTGCACAGGCCATTACAGGACATGTGTCAAGTAAGCACAACACAACGAAGCAGCGAGTTTCACGGTAGCGTCCAAAAACTAGCTCGAAACAGAGGCTGAAACCTCGTATTTTTTAAATTTAAATTTAAACAGATTTTTTTTTTTAAAATATTTTGAAATGAATTAATTTCAATTCAAATATGGCGAGTGACTAATATCTCCCACTGACTTTGAGATTGAGAAGAATGCAGAGAGGCACGCCAGTGAGAAAGCCACACACCTCGACCTCCGATCTCCTCACTTGGTCGGAAACTCCTCCGCCGGAATCCGCTGTCAGCGGCTCTGCAAGTCGCTCTCACCAGGTTACTATTTAAGCACTCTCTCATTTTTTCTTCATCTCTCTCTCTCTCATTGCATTCTCTTCACAGCCTTCGGATAGAATCAGCAAGGTTCTCCATGGCGACCAGCTCAGCGAGGAAGAATCTCAGACCCTAGCCAAGAGGTACTCTGCAACATTCCTTTCTTATTCTCTGTTTCATTCACAACTCAGATCAGATCTGCTACTGCTGCTTTCTCTCTTTCTTCCATCTCATTCTACACTTGTTTCTTTTGTCGCATCGATCTCTTTTTAATTTCTCTTTTCGGTAAACACCTTAATTTCTTCCGCCTCTTCTGAGTTCTGAGAGCTGCTGCTATTTGCTTCACAACAATATGTGATCTTTCTTTTTACTTTTCATTTAATTAATTTTTTAGCTTCATTCGTGTCTTAAGCGTGATTAGTTAGCTGTTTTCGATCTTATTAGTGGTTCCACATTTTGGTTGCTAACCTATGTTTATGCGTGGTTTTGGTGCGTCAATTAACCACACTACTTATAAAAAAAACCATTCATTAGACTTTCTTTGGATTGTTTTTTTAGAAGCACTTATAGAAAAAAATAAGTTAAAATGCATTCAAGTTCTTTTTTATAAGTACTTATACACAAGTTTGTCCAAATAGCACCTTCGTAAAAAGTGCTTTTCATATATATATATATATATATATATACACACACATACACACATCTGCTGCAGTATGTGTGTCCTCAGGATCCACTGGTTATGTTATGTTTAATCCAGGCTAGCAGATGTTGCGTTTGTAGTGTACTAATTGACTTTTAAAAAATAAATTGTTGATTACGTCCTTCCCTTTGTCACTCTCAGCAAACCATGCTCAGGGTATAAAATGAAAGAAATGACTGGAAGTGGTATATTCTCTGCCAATGGGGAAGATTCTGCCTCAGAAGCCAATTCTGCAAATTTGAATAACAGAACAAGCATTCGCATATGTCAGGTATCCTTACAGACATTCCTTGTTTGGGGTTCAATGTGGCTGTAAGAGTATTTCTTAAACCTCGAATCAAACTCCATACTGACAAGAATTTTCTTGCTTTTATTTGTTTTCCCTGTGATTGCATTGCATCTCAGCAAGCAATGAATGGAATTAGTCAGATATCATTCAGCACTGAAGAAAACATTTCTCCTAAAAAGCCTACCTCTCTACCTGAGGTAGCAAAGCAGCGCGAACTGAGCGGGACAATGCAAAGTGATTCGGACCCAAAGAGTAAGAAGCAAATATCAAATGCCAAGACCAAGGAGCTCAGTGGAAATGACATATTTGGCCCTCCTCCTGAAATTCTACCCCGTTCAGTGGTCGCTGCACGCACTTTGGAATCAAAGGAAATTAAAGACATGGGAGAGCCTCTTCCCAGAAATTTGCGGACATCAGTGAAAGTTTCCAATGTAAGTGTCTTTTAGGTATGAAGTAATTAGATATCAATTTGAACTTTATACTTGATGGTTGGCTAAAGAATTGATGCTTACTAATATAATAATCCCTTCTTACACAATGGCTATGGTTATCATTTATCAATGTGGGCTGAGCTAAACTTCTGTGCTGTGGTCCCATAACTACATGGCTCTTTCATGCTGAATACCGAAAAGCAAAATTCAAATATAGATCAATTCTGACATTTTCTGTTGGAAAGAAAAAATTTATTGAAAATATAACTCAAGTAATGTACTATAGATAATAGATAATTATTATAGAAGTGCAGCTCCCAAGGAATACCAATTATTTAGACTGATTTATTTATATAAATTTTTCATCACAATTTTGTTTCTATTCCAAAACATGAGCCTGTGAAATTGATTTGAAGCTAAACAGCACATACTTCGTTGTAGAAGACCAAAAGTTTGGGTTTTCATGCATATTGGGATTTGTAAGACATTAACCACTACTGAGAGATATCAGTCACTCAACTTATCACCTTATAAATGAGCTTTACATCACTCCCTAATCCAAAACCTTAATATCATATTTATTTCTAGTAGTTTGAAGTTTCCATAAAAGGATTATTCTTTTTGGAATTTGTTTCCTGAAATAAGTTTTTCTTTTTGCTTTAATTTAATTGTAGCATTTTTTTTTCTGAAATAAGACGTAATCACATTTATTCCTTTTTATGTTTTCTAACTTGGTGTACTTTTTTATTTTAATTTAATACTTTTTCTATATTTGTAGCCTGCAGGTGGACAAAGTAATATCTTATTTGGTGAAGCACCTGTGGAGAAGACAGCAAAGAAGATACATAACCAGAAGTTTGCGGAGCTGACAGGCAACAATATTTTCCACGGAGATGTTCCTGCTGGTTCAGCAGAAAAGCCTCTGAGCAGGGCTAAGCTCAGAGAAATGACTGGCAGCGACATATTTGCTGATGGAAAGGCAGAAACTAAAGACCCTGTGCGAGGTGCCAGAAAACCCCCTGGTGGAGAGAGCAGCATTGCCTTGGTTTAAGTTATTTTAACTTACAAAATGCTACCAATACATTTTCTAATTTTTTTCTGACACTTTCTATTGGTTGAAATTCATGTGAGTCGTAATAATTCCAAAACTAGCGAGACTCGGGTGAATTTCTGTCAATAAAAAAGAAAGCAGAAAAAAAGTGCTAAAAAGTGTATTGTTAGGCACTCTCTTTAAGTTCTCCCCTTTTGACTTAGGCATCCTATCAATTCGTCTAAACTCCCCATGTTCTTCAGTAGAATGGCCAGTATGTTCGATTATCAGCATGGTTTTAATGAACGTTGCATAATCTCACTTTACATTTTGAATGATGAAACATGAAATTGGCCCCGTCTGCACGAGGTTTCAGTGTTCATTTAATCCCTACCCTCTTAAACATGTTAAGAAAGCTTCAATTATGTCATGTTCTGTTAAGTAGTTAAGGAACACCATGTTCATCCTGTTATCGGCCGTAGAATTGACTTGGGAGTGGAACAATCTTCTTCCAATAAGGAAAACACGAAGGTGGCATAAGGGATTAGGCGATTATGTTATCTGATTAGGAGTGGCACTTCAGGTCTACTAGTACGAGTAGTGTGCTGCAATGTAAATAATTTTATTCGTAAAAGAAAAAGATGTAATTAAAGTATTAGTATGCACAACAATGAAAGAGAAATTTACCCGACGTGTTCATTTTTTAAAATTATTAAGTGATACAGTTAATAAATTTATCATATATATATATATATATATATATATATATATAAATAAAAGTGTAAAATAAAATTTTTTACATAAGCTCTTAGTTTTATACCATTAATAAATAATAGTAATTTTAGCTTCTTACAAAATATGTAAAATATTAAACTTTTTCTTAAAAAAATTTATGTTAATCTCGATTTCTAAAATTTATACATATTATTTTAGGTTAATTTTGAATTCTCTTAAATAGTATTTTGATGTTATAACTTACATCAATTTACACATGTCTATAACTAATTTGTCTTTTAACTAAGATGATTTAGTTGCAACATAAAATATGTTTAAAATTATTGAGGTGGTTAGTGGGAATATCAAAACATAACCTTAAAGCATGCTTAAAATTATTGAGGTGATAGACACTTCTATTAAGTTACCATGAAGACTAAATTAATATAAAAATTTTTAGGGACAAAATTAATATTTTATAAGGTAGAACATAGTTTATTCTAAATAAAAATTATAATAAATATAATTTTAAAATATTATATAAAATAATAAATTTATATATATATATATCCCTTTATTATTAAATGATAATATAAAATTATCTATTGCCTGTATAGCGAGAGCAAATTTGTAGGAGGCAACTGCCATGGCCCCATATTCCTTTCGATTAAGTATATGATATGATTTTTTTTTAATGTGTTTTTAAGTATATGAATTTAATTTATTTGGCTTCTCAAAATATTTTTTATTATACTTATCTTTTAGTGGTCATATATTAATACTATAAAGTTATTTTATATTGTCAATTAACTAAAAAATATTAATCATAAAAATAAATAAATTTATTATTTATAATTGAATAATGATATAAAATTATTTTATACTATTAATATTCTTTTTTCCAAAAAGTTGAGAAAGTAAAAAAGTGGCTTATCAATGAGTAACTCATGGATTGCATTTTTTGGTTTTTACTAACAAAAAAAATGTTTACTAACAATTTTTATTAGAGTTTGATAACATTGTATAACAAGTGGTTAAAAATAAATATTAGTTTTTAAATAAGTATCGATGCTCATAAAACAAAAAAAAAAATGCGTTATTAAATGTTTTTATTTATGTTAAAATATTATTTAGTATATTTATTTATTCTATAATAATTAAATTAATTTTTTAAGTTGTTAAAAAGTGAAGTATAAACTCTAAACTCTAATCCACACACCTGGAAGGAATCAAATAATAAAGCATCTTATTTACTAAATGACGGTAAATATTTTTTTTACAGTTTAAATGTTAGTATTTTTTTTTCAATTAATTGCTTTAATTATCTAATTGGTACCCAATTAATTTTAATTGTTCAATTTGATATAATTTTTTTTTAAAAACACCAATTGAGAAGCCTTATCAATTTTGATTGTTGAATTGATTCTCAATTTGAAGAACACATTGGGGACCCTAATTAATCTGCATTTTTTTTAAGTTTTTAAATTTATAAAATAATATTTTTTTGGTTTTACATTTTAAAATATTATTATTAAATAACCTATGAAATGACGGTGATAATGATCTGTGATCAGCCTATAAAAAAAAAAAATTAGTACAACTACCAAAAATCATGCAGATTAACGGTGAGGGTGATAGGTAGTAACTTCAGTAAAATAATAAGTAGTGAGTTTTCTGCAATACATCTAACAGACTAAGTTATAAATTTTAATTAAAGTTTGATTTTAAAATAATAACAAATTATAGTTGGACTATTTATTTTAAAAAATGAAATACATCCTCTCTTGTGAGTTCTGACAACTCCACAGGGGATCGAACCCGGGTTCCGTGGACCAGCCCTTTATCCATTTGGGCATGAGTGAACATAACTATGAAATTTTGAAGTATAGAAAAAGATTAGAGATATAAAATATCTGATTGTCAAGCTGTATGGCGTTCAGGGTCAGTATCAGAATCTGAAAGCTGTGGTGCACCAACACAAAACAAAACACCGTCACCTACTCTTGAATCTGTAATCTGTAATCTGTAAAAACAAGGATAAGAATAGTATCCCATGTTTATGTTTGTGAAGATACCAGGTTTGGTGTTCCTTAATAAGTAAAAATGGGAAAAAGGCAATCTCTGCGCAACAAAGCCAGCCATCTTGTTTCCGTCCTTCTAAATCCAATCTCTGATTCCGATACTCCCAATCACAAACCCTCCAAACAACCCCCGCCAACACCTCCTTCTGTAAGTTCTCTCTCTCATTCTTAGTAATAATAATAATAATAATTTATTTATCAAATTCAATTTCAATCCTCGCACAAGCTTCATTTATGTCTATTTATGTTTCCTTTATTTTTTTCTCTTTCCTTTTTTGAAGTAAGCATTTTGCTTCAAAGTAAAGTTTTGGTGAGTGTGACTGTTTAAAATTTTCCGTGCATTCTGTTTTATCTCAGGGAGAAGTTGGTGGATCAGAGGCAAATGATGAAGAGGGTAACCGCGGTTTAGTTGATGGGCCTGATACTTCGTCCTTCACCGCGTTCCTCTATTCTTTCTTGTCTTCCTCTGACACTGGAGATAGTGCAAACTCACGTCTGCAGAGTGATGATAATAAATCAGCTACACCTGATAACAACTCTTTACCAGACTCGTTGCTGAAAGAAAATGGTGGGAGGAAGGGTTTGTTTTCTAGAGGCAAGCAATCCGTTGGTAGAGCCATTCGCAGAATGGGTGGATTTCGCCATCAGGATCGCAGGGATAACGTTGAAGTGAAATTGGATGATGGGAATACTTCTAAGGTTTCTGGTGGTGTTGAGATGAGGCGTATTGAGCCTATGACTCACCCTTTAGTTCATCTTCCAGAAATTTCTGAACCTTCGGTTCTCCTTTCAGACACTATAAGGAATGTTCTCTATGGTTCTCTTCCGCCTCTTATTCACGGAAGGAAATGGCTGTTGCTATACAGGTATCTCTATGCGAGATGGTTCATTGGCAGACACAAAATTTCATCCATTCTGTTCTGTATGGATGTATTTTTTTATCATTATTGTTATAAGCTCATTATGCATTTTCTGCAGCACTTGGAGGCATGGTATATCACTTTCCACTCTTTACAGGAGAAGCATGCTTTGGCCTGGATTGAGTTTGCTGGTACAGCTTCATTATCTTTGAGCTCATATTAATTTTTAAGCATTCATTTATTTATGTCTGATCTACATTTAAAAATAAATTATGTCAAATGCTAAATGGTGCTTGAATATTATGTAAATAGTTTTGATACATAGTTTAATGGTAGCATGCAGGAGTTTAAGGTGTCTACATGTTGTCCTAGCATGTTTGTTTACTAGTTAAACAAGTTTAATCTTGCAAATTGTATAACCACATCTTGGTAGTAATTCCTATTCTATATTATGGATTGCCTCACTCTTCTAGTCTTTTCTGAGTTGCAATTGAAACTGTGCACCCACAGCCACTACTTTTTTCTATCATTGATTAGTTCTCATTGCTTGATATTCCCTTCTAGGTTGTTGGAGATAAAAAAGGAGCAGTATTTGGCAGCTTGGTTGAAGCACCTCTGAGATCATCTAGCAAGAAAAAATACCAGGTCATGCCAAAAGTCATTTATATCCGATAGACTGGTACTCTTCCTGCAATCGTTCTGCTTATTATTTTATCTTGTTGACAGTGGATTTTCTACAGGGAACAAACAATACATTTGTTTTCACAAATATCTCTGGTCATCCTGTTATTTATCGTCCAACAGGTATCTACATTCTATCTATTATTTCAGTTTGAATATCTTACTTCAAAATCAGAGATTATTTGATCTTCGTTAATTTTCTGGCCGTAGGGAATGAGGAAAGAGAAGTTGATTTATTTGTTATGAATGGTGATAATAGTTTAATGCCATAAGGGGCATCTGATATCCATTAAAGTACAGCACAGGGAGAACAAAACATGACAAACTTATAAGTTACAGACCAACTTCTGTTCTATACGTTGTTTGATAGATAATGGAGTACACAAGTAAAAAAATATAAAATTTACTATAATACTGTTTTCTTTATAATTAACTTGATAATATAATTTATAGTAATATAATTATATATCGTGAGTATTATATAATATAATATACAAATGTTTTTTATGAATGTGTGTGTCTATATATTTAAAAATCGAATTGGTCATTGAACTAGTAAAAACATGTATTTAAAGTTCAATAGTTCAATCGGGTTCAATAAAATATTATTATATTTTACATGTTTTTGCTAATATAATAATATACTAAACAAAAAAAAAAAAATCATATCTAACACACGAAAGACATTATAATATTATAAAGAATTTATAATACTAAGCTTAAGTGTTGTTTTAGAAGAATTTTTTAATATTACAAAAAGTCAAAGTTTCACGTGGTCTAGAATAACTCTTTGAGAAGAGATGTTTATATTCTAAGTTGTTGTAATCATAGCTTGATAAAAAGTTAGTGAGTGGGGGAACTTGGGCTTCATGGGTCGTTGTAATGCAATTCCACTAATTTTCCCTCCCTCCTAATAATTTTTTTTATTTTTTTTCTCTTGCATTAGTTTACAAGAAAACCACTCTTTTATGTGCTTAAAATTTTACCTCCAATTAATAAAAAATAAAACAAAGAACCAAGAGTTAGTTGAACCGGTCAGCTTTTATCCATTCTTCCTGGTTTTAACAAGCATTATATATATTAACATAAATCCTGCAACCTTGTATAAAAAAAAAAGTAACATAGAAAAAAGTGAATGTAAAATAATCACATGACACGTGGAATATTTCTCAATATATACTAGTAACTAAAAATATTGGGACAAACAAAAAATAATAACTGCATTTGATAATGGGAGACTTTGGAGAAAGATGTGGGGTGAGAGAAAAGAGATAGATGATACTTTTGTCTTTAATAAGTTTTATACTTGCAACAAAAAGTTGTTTCGTGGATATTTGAGTAACAAATTTTGCATATTTTGTTGTGTTGTATCACTTCCTTTGTTTTGTCCTTTAACCATTCTCAAAATCAAACAAGTAACATGTTCTATGTTGTCCCTTGTATTTTAGCAAGTCAAACAAATCCATAAGGTTTCCTTCTAGTTTTGTTGTGCATATTGTAGTAGAAATATATGCCAATGAAATATTTTATTTCAACAATAATATTATTCTAGAGTCTCAGGCCCCTTATAAATTGGAAGGTTAAATTTCTGCATAATCATGTGATCACATAACATCTAGCTAACAGAATATCATCGTTTCTAACCATAGAGGATCAATTCCCTTTCTGGCATGCTTGATAGTCGCCTACTAGAATATTGAAAAATTGAATAAGAAAATGTTACAATCGAGTATTTTTGTTTGTCAGATCTAGCAATGAGGCTTTACTTGAGTTTTGAAATGCAAAAACGTGAGCCTATACAGCTAAAGTTACATGAATATTACATTACTCCTATCTTAGCATTTAGTGATCCACACATTATTGCATATAGAGGAAATCTGTCTTTGTGTGAAATTTCAAATGCTGCTTCTCTTGACTTGCTATACTGAATTAACGCGTTATTTGCAGGAGTAAATCGTTTTTTCACACTCTGCAACACTGACTACTTAGCAATTGGTGGAGGAGGTCATTTTGCACTTTATTTGGATGGTGATCTGTAAGGACTCCGTACTTTCATTGTGCTATCTTTTTCAATCCGTTTATTATAGCCTGTTTCTATCAATATTATCAGCCTCAGTTTTGTTTTTGTTTTTTTTAACCCTTTCTTGCTTGAAGATTGAATGGTTCAAGTTCAGTCTCAGAAACTTATGGGAATCCTTGCCTTGCAAACTCTCAAGACTTTGAAGTGAAGGAAGTAGAGGTGCTCAGAGTTTCTCCTCCCTCTTATTGCACACACCCCACACGTACAACCTCTGTTTTATCTGTATGCCAGCTTCTAGCTGGACATTTATAAATGAGCAAGTTAATTGGTCTATGTTATTCATGCAGTTATGGGGCTTTGTATATGCTTCAAAATATGAGGAAGTACTTGCAATGAGCAGGACCGAAGCACCTGGGATCTGCCGATGGTGAAGATTTACCTGATGAATCAAATGGCTTGCAGTTGACATTTCATTGAATGGTCACTTTTCCTCTGGCATCTAGTGAAATGAGCAATGCCAAGTTGATTTTACAATATAATGGAGTCACTTTATGTATCCTAATATGTTCTGACTAAGCAACTAACATATATGTAAATATTATCAAGCCTGTACATATATGGAGTACCTATAAAAAAAATAACAATTTTTTTCAGAATAAGGACGCTCAAATTTATATTTTTATATTTATTTTACATTTCTGCATGTTAAAGCTGATGAAAAAACGAGAGATAACACTCTGACCTTGCTTTTCAAGACTATGAACTTGTTTGGACACAAACCTAGAAAAGCTTTTGAAATCTTTCTTAATTGGTAAGTTCAGAGTTTTAGAACCTAAGGTATAGCATAAAACGTGAATTCTGAAGTCTTGAGTTCTCTGCTGGAAATATAAGTTCATAGTGTCGAGAACTTCACTGCAAAAACACTAACAGCTTCCGTTCAATCAGACCCTATAAAGGATACGCCATAGAAGAAAATAAATTCTGAAGTCTTAAAATCTATAGTCTATAGTCCGTGAAAAATAAAGGCTAAGTAAATTTGTAAGTTAATGTATTATATTCAATTAGGTTTCTCGTTACATTTCCTTGAGTTTTGTTAGGTCAAGCAACAGGTTAATTTCTTTTTAAATAACCTGATCTCTAAACTATTGAAACAAAATTCAATGGCAACCCTATGTTAACAAAATTCTAATGGTAATGTGATCAAAAGATCTAACTAAAAAAGATTTTAACATTTCAAGGCCTACTTACAAACTTTTAAACAGAGATATTTATTTATTTAAAAAAACCCAAATAGTTCAAGACCTACATATTAAATCTATCCTGTAAATAAAAATTATCCCACTTCGCATTTCATTTACTTGAAACTCAAATTCCCACTTGACAGTTGCATACATTTTTTTTTCTTGACTGTCTGTTGTGGCCTTTAAAGGGGTCCATTTTTCGGATCGTCAATCATAGTAGTATCCACAGCATCCTCATATGCAGCTGCATGAACACCAAGCGCGGCACGACCAGAAGGATCAAGATTTTTTGACCAAGCTGCATCCCATTCCACAGCTTTTGCAGTACTGCACGCCACACTAGGACCTCCCGGAACTGTTGCTCTTGCTGAATTCTGTTACAATGGTTCAACATAATAAGAGTGAGGTTTGAAAAAGATTTGAATTTGTTAATGTGTCAATAAATGTGTTATCATTGAACATAGGTCCAAAAGAACTAAAATTAAATAGTTTAAAGATTATATAAATTGGCCTTAAATAATAAAATTTTTATATTTATATTTTTAATTCTTTAAAATGACAACGCATGTAAAGTTGTCATTTAATCAGGTCAATACTCGTGCCTATTTAAAACATTATTCTAATATAATTTGGAAAATGAAGAAATGAATGATTTTATGATTTTTTTCAAAAGATAAATTAGAGTATTCCTAGTTTTTACTCTCTATCAAAATGTGTGTGCACATTACACGGCCACTCAATTTTTAGGTGCATCATTGTCAGGTTTTGACAACCAAACACAGACATAAAAATTTATAAAAGTAGTCTATGCACTTAAAAATTTACAAGAGTAAGTAGTCTACGCACTTGAAAAATTATTAATTTACTACGTATACTTGTGTCAATTTTACTTTTTACTCCTTATAGATTAAAATAATTTATTTTATTTCATATACATACAATTTTAAACTCTTTTACTCTCCTATATTGGAAGTAAAAAGTAAAGTTAATACCAGCATAAGAAATAAAAAGAATTTAAAATTGTACAAATTGGAAGTAAAAACATTATTTTTAGCTATAGGAAGTAAAAGATAAAGTTGGTACAATTATAGATAATAAATGAGTATTTTTTCCAATTTTTAATTGGTTTAATTGTGTAAAACATTTTATATTGATAGTATATAGTACATAGAAGTTAAGTTCAAATTATAATTGTTGAAAACAAAACTAAAAAACCCACCTTTGGAAAGAACTTCTCAAAAATTGTCCTGTAGAGGTATCCTTCTTTTGTAGTAGGAGTGTTTTCAGGGTAAATAAAACCTGCAGCCGACATCGTTGCATCTGTGACCTGGCCATTTATAAAAAAAAAAAAAAAAAAAACAGAAATACAGTTAAATATAACACATGACATTACATAAAAAATGAAGTTCAATGTCACAAGTTAAAACCTACTTGTTTGTTAGCGTGATCCTTCAAGGCATCAATCCAACTGTAACCAACTCCATCACTAAACTGTTCCTTCTGCCTGTACAGTATGTGCTGAAAACCAAAGAGAACAAGAATTACTTCAGAAATCCTTCAGGATACAAGAAAAAGCATGATGCATTAGTTGATACAAACCTTTGGTAAATACGGATTCTTATCATCGTCAAATGCATTGCGTAATACCCACTTCTCGATCCTTCCAAGATCATCCCTTATCTGTGTAATGTGTCATAAATTTCATAAATTATATAAAAATGGAGTCAACAAGATTAACTTTGTAAAACCATACAATCAATTTACTAATAAAACCTTAGAACTGTCCATAGACTTGCTTTATTAAGTACGCACCATCATATGCCTAGGGATAGGGCTATCGCCTTAAAGAGTAGGTGTAATACTCGACGAAACAAGAAAAATCATGACATAAGATAAGATAACCAAGAAACAAACTTGGACGTTTAATCTGTATTTGAAATGGCATTTGAATTTGTTTAGCACATAGTAGTTAAAAGCGTCATTATCTCGCACTTAGAGCGGAGAAGAGCGGGCACTCACCGCTCTGGAGGTCACTGTAGCATCCAACTTGGGAGAAGCAGCCTTCGCGTCGCATTTCGCAGCCAGTCTCACGGTGATTTGCGGCACCCCGTAGTACATCAGGCTCGCGAATTAGGGTTCTGCGTTTCGGGCAAAAGATATGCCCCAAACAGCGTTATTTTTGTGTCGCTTTAAAAAAAACGTAAGTGAAATGGTACATTTTTGGGGGTTACGAGTTGTTTCTAAAGGTAAAAGCATACCCATTTACCCTAAAAGGGTTCCAGCTTTCCTACTCTTGTGCATTCTTCTTTCTGCTCCTTCTTCAACCCGTTCCAGTGGCACACCCATTGGTGGGTTTTTTCGGCGACCCTCCAAAAACATCTGGCGAGGTTTCCAGGGAGTTCCAACGAACCAGTCCTACACCTTTTTTCTTATTCTGTCCCACTTTATTCTTTTTTTTTTTTTTGAAAGGCACTTTATTCTCTCTTTTACCATCGTCACATCCAACTTTTGCATAGTCCAAACTTAGACATGATTTGCAGTGGAATAGCCCATTGCACCCTTTTCTATTTGCAAACAATAGAAATAGATGTCCTATAATTTCCTCAAGCAATATCCATATAAATTATATATTTTCTTACAATGAATTCTTTATATTCCACCACATATATTACATGTGTATATAGTAATATAAATCATCTAAATAGTAGTCATCCCGCCCTGACTGTCGTGCCATAGCATTTTTTGAGAATAGCATTAGACCTCTATTAACTACCATGGTTTAGCACTTAGCAGTAAGGTACCCAATCTAACAGTGACAGAACCTGAATAAAAACCTAGGACTTAAACAATCTTCTAGAAAGTATTTTTTCCTTTACACAACAACAAAAAGCCTTATTACATGAATCACACTACACCATTTGATACAGATAAAAACCCTATTCCATTACACAAGAGGGACAAAAAATAAACAAATGTGCATCTGATATAAGAAATGCTTTAAAAATGTGAGAATAAATTTTTTCTATATTTGATTGAAGAAAATAAAAATATCTCTAGGCATAAAAATTTCTTTAGAAATTCATAAATATGTGAAAATAAACTTTCTGACCTTATAGACAACATAAGGTTTTCATAATAAGTAGAAAGTTATTAGAGTGATATTTGATTTGAGAAAATGTTTTCTATTTGAATTAAATAATATTTTTGTCTATAAAATTTTACAAAAAATCACTTAGTCCTTAAAATTCAAAAATATTTTTTCTAGTTTGTGATTCACTTTTAGGTTTTATTCTCCGATTAACATTATAAAAAAATTAGTGACCGAAAACATATTTTTGTACTTGTGAATCACTCTTCTTCTCAACCCTAACTTTCAATCTCACATCCGGCACAGCTAGATACACCGGAGCTTATAAACGAACAATGTTAATACAAAAAACAAATTAATT
The DNA here is from genome assembly GCA_037954015.1 of Psophocarpus tetragonolobus. Lineage (NCBI taxonomy): Eukaryota > Viridiplantae > Streptophyta > Magnoliopsida > Fabales > Fabaceae > Psophocarpus > Psophocarpus tetragonolobus. The sequence goes on from CM075694.1 coordinate 45,052,482, forward strand.
ACAAGAACTAAAAGAATATTTTTGAATTTCAAAGACAAAAAATGATTTTTTTGTAAAACTTTAAGGTCAAAAAACTTATATAAGTCTTTGTGTTTTTATTTTCTAATTTTATTATCTAAAAACTGATTTTATTTTCAAGTTTTCAACATTTAAAAAATGTGTTTGTTTTCACTTAATGTATTCTATTTTCAAAAAATAATATTGTTAATTTTAACTAATTTTAGTAAAAGTATTATAAAGTATTTATATATATAATTTAAAATACATTTATATAGTTTTTGTTATAATTACAATACTGTTAATAAATTTTTACATAATTTTAATTTTTGAAAACACTAAAAACAATTTAGAAAAACCATTTTCTCGATTATATCCAAACATATTTTCAGTTTCTGTAAAAATAAAAATAAAAAACACCTAATACGAACGTAATCGACTCCAACGTTGAATAATAGTCAACAGTATTTTAAAACATTTCTAAGGAGTTCTATGCGCGGGAATCTCATTCATAGGAAGATAGCTTAGTTGGGGATCGAAACTTTCGAATCAAAGACCAGCTAAAAGCTAATTTTTTTAATAATTATATAAATATGTATATAAAATTGAAATAAGTTTGGGAGAGCCACGTGTGACAACCAAGATCTGCCACTGAAAGCACATGCTAGCAACCCAACATAAGACATTCTAGAGCAGTTATGCAGCTTAATAAGAGGAGGATAGAAAACAGTAAAAAATACCATTTTTGAATCCGGGTCAATACTCATGGCTATGTTGATAAATTCCTTATCCAAGAATGGTACACGTGCCTCTACACCCCATGCTGCAGTTGATTTATTGGCTCTCAGGCAGTCATAAAGATGAAGAGCTTTAATCTGTCAAATCATCAAAGCCATAAAAAACATGAACAAACAAGCAGAGCAAAAAAGGAATGAAGTGATCAAGAGAGAATATAACAATTTAAGCACATGAAAATTTGCAGAATAAATTAAATCAAACAGAAATACATAAGATTATTGCACATTACTTTTCGACATGTTTCTTCGTGAAACTCTTTCTTGTTAGGTGCCTTATGAAAATACAGGTAACCTCCAAATAATTCATCCGAACCTTCTCCAGAAAGAACCATTTTCACTCCCAGGGCTTTAATTTTTCTGGACATAAGAAACATTGGAGTACTTGCTCTGATAGTCGTTACATCATACGTTTCAATATGGTAAATGACTTCTTCAAGTGCATCTATACCTTCCTGACACAGCAAAATAAAATATTACTTCTGAGTTGAAACTTGCAATAGAAAACTCACATTCGAAGAAAATAAATGAAGGGGTAATGAGATATGATTACCTGAACTGTGAAATAAAGTTCATGGTGACGAGTACCAAGATAATCTGCTACCTCTTTTGCAGCTCTCAAGTCTGGAGAGCCCTGAATGATGGAAAAGTCAGATCATGAAGCATATAAAAGCTAATATACTAGCCTCCTTGTGTTGAATAAGGATAAAATTCATTCTTACCTTTAAACCAATGCAGAAAGTGTGCAACTGCGATCCCCATTGACGAGCAGCTTCAGATTCAGCCAAATAACGATTGACAACAGCAGCAACAAGTGATGAGTCCAACCCTCCGGACAAAAGAACTCCAAAAGGTACATCAGTCATCATTCTCTTAACTACAGCCTGCATCATATCATAAAAAAAAAAAAAAAAAACAAAGATAATTTTATTTTTTTTGATAATCAACCAAGCCATCGGTTAGTTAGTGACTCCATTAATTCCAAAGGAAGTCTCTAAAAGTAAAAAGAACAAAAAGGACCATTCTCCTTCACATAGTAATATCCCCACTTATAAGCTATTATTGACCTTTCGGATCCGTAGCTATCAACTGATTTAGTGCATGCAAGCCATACATATTCCATAGTTAGGCTCCACTTGGCCCAATTTTTTTTCAGCATTTTGTCTCCTTAAAAGAAATTATGTAAAACAAATTAAATTTTTAAGCAACTTATTTTACAAAGTAAATTTTTATTTTATAAATATATTTTTTCATTAGATAATAAAAAAGAATAATCTATATAGTTTTTAACTTCAAAAGAGTTTTTAGGCTAAAAAAATAAAATTGGACAAACAATTTATATATTTATTTATTTTAAGTTAAAAATAAACTAGGTCAAATGGAGCTTTAAGATTTAGCTACCCTTTGTTCCATACCCGTACATCAGATTCAATACATGTTGATGATGCAATATTCCTAAAATGCTGTAGGTTTGTTATGTATACTTTCTCAAAAAAGGCACTGAGTTTTATTCCAGGAAACATTTTGTTTTTCTAACCACAGGTTTAATGCTTTCCTAAAATGCATTTCCTAAAATTAGTGCCAAGCCTCTTCCACTTGAGTTGTCACTGAAGGAAATTTAATGGTTTTAGTTTCCTTGAAAATTATATGTATAATAGAAACAAACAAGACAAGAAAGGAAGATTTTGACTATCTATAGTTCCACAGTGAGCTGTAGAAAATAAAAAATCATTTTCAAGCAAAAGCAGTAGAGCTAAATTTTCACCAATGATAAGAATTATCTCAAAGTGGTGAAAGAAGTAGAAAAATAAGACAATATTAGCTTACCTTCTCAAAAGCCCCACGCAAAATCATTGGATCATAGGGAGTTGATGGAATATCCTCTGAAAACCATGGTGGATTGTACCACCGCCTTAATCCTCCTGCAAATTAACAAATTTTAATAGTATGTATAATGTATAAGTGGTACAATATATGAAGTGTAAAAAACCCTGGAGGAAAAGATATGAATCATGGTTTGCTGGAATTACATGAGTCATGTACAGAGAATATAATAAATGAAATTATTGATACCCTGTTTGCTGGAATATATATGCCCTGGAGGAAAAGATATGAATCTCTCACAATCATCACTCAGAGCTTTCATTTCAGATGCAAACCATGTTGACCCTGCAAATAAACCAGCCCTTCCATGGTTAACATATATGATTTCATTGTATGTGATTAAAAAAAGAAGCATGCCAAGCTACAGCAAACAAGGCATGTATATCCGAGTAACCGAGTAAATAAGTAGAAATAAATTTTCAATCTAAAAATTATTTAAGTTCAGAATAAAAAAGATAAGGGTGTATCTGAGAGAGAGAAAGAGATACTCTATTTACTCACCACAGTTCCAAATTGAAGTGAAAATGCTACAATGAGGAGGTAAAAGCCACATACCATCATGACCCCAGCCCAAGTAAAGAGGGGTAATGCCAATAGCATCACGAGCAGCAATAAAACTTTTATCACGAGTATCAAGAAGAATAAAAGCGAACATTCCATCCAGCATATCAACAAAGTCCTCTCCATATTCTTCATACTGACATGATCATTACAATAAAACAATTTTCCGTAATTTATGGCGAAACAGTAAATTGATTGCCAAATCCAGCAGATTCTCAAACACTTACAAGATGTGCAATCACTTCACAATCACTGCCAGTTCGAAATTGATGGGAACTCAGTTTCTGTCTCAATTGCTTGTGGTTGTATATCTCCCCATTTACCTAATGACATATAGTTTCAACGAGAAAATATGTGATGAGGATAAGCAAATATCTATTAACTAGATCAGTATATATCACGAAAATTGAAGTGTGAACAACAACAATGAGATATATCCAGAAATTAAAAAGACTGCATACAAATGCATGTTTGACATCGTGGACAGTTACAACAAATGCCTTTTGATGCCATCATTCTTGTTCATGTTCAACAAAGCAAGTAACAGGGATTTTGGTCTTAAATTGTTTCCTAATCTTTCTGATTAGAGCCCTTAGGACATTGGTTAAATAATAAAAAAAAATAAAAATAAAAACTTATTGGTAAAGTGCATTGCAAATCGTGGAAGAGGGCATTGATATACTTCTCAATAAAAAAGGCTTAATTGAACTATTTGCTCCTCTGTTTTATCAAATCCGCAGATTTTGTCTCCTATTTTTAAAATTTAGCAATTTATGCCACATCACTTAAATTGAAACGTTAACCATTAAAAATTAATGTTCCCAGTCACATGTTGATCAATGGTTAACGTTAGTAATGTATGAAATTTTTAATAGTCAAAGTTGCAGTCATATGATTACTTACATTGATTATTGATTACAAAACATATAACATGTCAGTCAACATTGATTTTTAACAGTCAATGCTTCCAATTTAACAAATGGGACATAAATTCCTGATGTTTAAAAATAGGGAGGCAAAATGTGTCTCAATTTAAAATAGAAAAGCAAAATTTATAAATTGGATAAAAAGGGGTGGGGGGACAAAAGGTACAATTAAGCCCAAAAAAAGCCACTTTTGATTCCTTAATCAATGCTGGCACTAGTTAGCATTTTCCATTGTTTATAAATATCATATTAGCTAGGTTTTCTAGCAAGGCTAAGTAATAGACCAAACTAGAGAAAATAAGCATGTAGATTAGCATTCATGTAAGGGCATCGACTTTAACCCTTTCCAGAACAGAAAAGCAATGCATTTTCTTATCAAACAAATGTTGAACATTCCAAAAAATGCACATGTATTGCAAACATACATACAGTTACAATAACAGTCTTGTCTTCGTTGTACAGAGGCTGATCCCCTGAAGTAGGGTCAACAATAGCAAGGCGTTGATGAGCAAGGTAACAATCTTCATGGCAATGTATGCCACTCCAATCAGGACCTCTATGCCGCAACCTACATTTTTCAAGTCCATCATGATCAATCGCGAATCAGATAAAATAAACAAAAAATTCGTGTTATCGAAATTAATTAATAAAACAAAACACAGCCAAGCATAAGGATTAGTTAAAGCAGGGAAAAGAATTGTGAAAAAAGAAGTGGAAGCAGAGATGATGAGAGACATAACTATAAAGATGAAAAGTGATATATCGATAAGTGAATGGAAGAACAGCAAATAAAGAATTAGAAATGTGTGTAACCTGCGAGACAATTCGATGATGCGAGCGCGCTTGGCCTGAGAGTTGTCAACGCAACCTAACACGGCGAGGATTCCGCACATGGCGGCTGCATATAAAAGGGAACGCACAACACAACAGAAGCAGAAGCAGAGGCTAAAGTGATAGAGGTCTCGGTTTTTATTAGTATTGGGTGTTGCTGCTTGCACCTGTCGTATTACTCCCTACATAGACCAATATATAAAATTTCCAAAATATCCTTCCCACGCAGCCGCCTGAACCCCACACATATCAAATTGATCATCGTCAAGTCAGGTAAATAACCTGAAAAGAGAAACAATCTGCTTCAACTGAACAGACAGTGAAAGAGGGAAAAGGAATGGATGAAGGGTATTTGGGAAAATTAACATAGTTAGAGGGGTGCAATGAGAAAAAGAAAGGGTGCAGGGTGAAGGGTGAAACAGTGTAGCAAAGGGCCCAATATAAAAGGCATGTTGAGGGTTGAAGAATAGTGATAGAGGAGTTGGGAGAAGAGAGGCAGCATGGGAAGCAGATTGGGAAGAAGGGTGGTGCAATTCGCGAATGTACCCATAAAGCTTCTGATGCCCAACAGCTTGAGCAACATCGAAGAAATCGCTCTGAAGACGATTCCTTCGGCTTCGAAGATCGAGATCAAGCGCGTTCTGGAGTCACTCTACGGGTTGGAGGTGGAGAAGGTTCGAACGCTGAACATGGAGGGCAAGAAGAAGAAACGGGGTGGGTTGTTGATAGCGAAACCCGATTACAAGAAGGCCTACGTCACCCTCAAGAAACCTCTTTCTATTTCCCCGGATCTGTACCCTATCCGAATCATCGAGGAAGACAAGAAGAGGATGAGCAAGCAAACTAAGTCCAGCGTCGTCCAGGATCAGCCCCACACCAAGACTCACCACTGGCTCCATCAGACCCAACAACCCATCCGGACCCCAAGCCATGCCAATGCCAATGCCAATGCCAATGCCAATGCCAATGCCAATGCCAAGTTTCCCTGGTCTAGTATCAGGTTTCGCAATGCTTCTCCCCCTTAGTTTTTTCTTCTTTTTTTTTTTACAACTTCTTTGCTCTATTCAGCTTGCAAATGGTGTTAGCTGTCACGCCTTTCACTGGATTCTCTTCATTCCTCATTGTTATTATGCCAAATTAACATATTTAATCTTTCACATTATGCTTGTTTGAGCGCGACATAATTATGCAACAAAGTAGCACACCAGCTGTTATACAGGGTAGAAATCGAATGATTCACCCGCTGTACCCTATGCACTGTGCCACTGTTTATCAATTGCACTCGCATGTCTCATTTTTTTCTTCTTTTTTATCTCATATTAAGTTCTTTCGTAAGAGTTTTGAATTTTGATAATTGGATTCATCTCTTGGACCGAGTATGCTAGTGGTAGAATCTTGGAGTCTAACTTGCCATTGTGTTGACAGCTTATAATTATGTTCGTTCAATTGCATAAGGCAACCCTGAAATCCTAGTACTTTTTACTGCTCTGCTTTTGAGATGACAAGCAACCCTGAAATCTTGTAAGACCAGTCAGTATTATCAAATTGCCATAAAACATGTTTTATTTAGATTTTTGAACGACAGAGAGTAGCAGGTTCTTTGTTCCTCCTTACATGAAAGGATAGAACTATTTATGTTTAATAATGTTATATGCATATATTTCTTGTCAAGCCACTTGCTTGCATTGCTTGGGAGTTGGGACAAATACTTCCTTCATCTCTAATCTGATCGCTCACAGAAAATCATTCTCCCTACCGCGTAATGATATTCACTAAAAGAAAAATGCATAAGCTTATTTGAACTGTTTTAAAAATATTGAGGTACTCTAGAACAATAGACATACCTCTTGGAGTACTGACATTCACCAGACTCTGCATAAGTTTTCCCCCTTTGAAACTTCATTCTGTCTGCAGTAAATTCAGCTATTTTATAAAATATCAATCCTCGGATCAGAACACACACATATACATATGTATTAGTGTTTGTGTGAGTCTACAAGGGTCCCTTATCCACAACTAATTAAGGCTATCTTTTATGTGATATTTTAAATATTAAGTAAACAACATTCTAGAAGATGAGTATAAGACTTGCAGTCGGTGAGTTCCCAGTTTTAAAACTTTCAAACACCTCTTCATGGGATTCAGGTGAAACCGAGTTTCTACTCACACTAGGTATATCGATTATGGACTGGAAATACATATCCTTACACTTCATTTGCAAGTCAATGCAGTTTTGGTTATATATGTGAGCATCTAAGCACACTGGTATTTTGGCTTGATTAGGAAGATGCTCAAGAAAGTTAGTGGTGAAGCTCAGTTTACATTTTCACTTTTCTCAGGCAACACTGAAATATTATAAACATCTCCAGCCTGCAAGTAATGGAAGGGAATCAGTTTCTAAAACATATTTTGAGCTATTTCCACAGAACCATTTGTGGTATAACAGTGGTCAAGTGGTTCAAATTTCAAATAACAAAAGTTAAACATTGAAAAGAGCTTCTGGTTTGAGATTATTTCTGTCCCTTTGGACTTTTTTAACGGTTAGACAAAAAGGAACATCAGTAACTTTGATTTCAAGAAACCATATGATCCGAAATAATATGACTAAAATACAACTAAATGGAAACTCGGCATATCGAAAAAAAAAAAAAAATTGGAAACTCAGGTCTTCCAGTTTTTCCTTTTTCATTTTTAATCGGAACAGATGAAAGTGCCAAATAACCAATGTGAAACATGATTACTATGGAGATCTTTGATCCGCCCTCCTCAATCTTACTTGGAATCCGTTCTGATACAAACTAATTTAATGTCACACAAACAATGACCTGGAATGTAGGGTAAAACATCTATCTTCTGACAGACTGACATCCCTGACCCCTCAACACTTAAATGTCATGTCACAACTCACAAATTGATTTCTTTTCTTAGCAACGTACCTTTTCATTCCCTGTTCCCAATCTCCACTCTCACCAGACACACATAAAGAAGAGAAACCCAAATATAAACTCGTTATTTTACAGTTTACCACCATAACCATTTAGCCACAATGTATTACTAATTTTTTTTTGTTAAAAAAGAAAAAGCCATAAAAGCAGCAGATCACTGCATCAGAAAAGGTTAAGATTGTGTACAATGACTCTTTCCGTACCTTCTCATAGAGAAGAGCCTTTTGGATATTGGATTACGCTAGTTCTACCTAAAGATAATATACGAAGGAGTAGAAAATACACAAGTACTGAAATTTTACTCAATGGATTCAAGGAGAAAATAGGGGCAGTTTATTCAATTCGTAGTTATTGATAGTGCTGTCTGCAAGCCTGCAACTATGCTAGAAGAATGGTTGAATGAATGATAAGTGAGAAGGATGGCAACAACTGGAGCTCAATTAGAGACAGATTTGATAGATTTCAAATGAGACTTGACAGCAAAAAGATTCGGTTTATAATCAATATGCCACCAAGTGGTCTGGTGATCCTTAAATTTGAACCAGTGTTCTTCACAAATTTGAGTTGTTTGTCTACATGATTATTTGATGAAACATATGCTTAAAGGATTTAGGATATGCTCATTTTCATAATATGGTCATATTGGAGAAAACAAAAGGAGTACTAGGAAACTCTTAGAAACTATTTTTGAAACTCTTCCTAAGTGAGGTAGAATTATTAGAAACTACTACTTGATGATTTTTAATAAATTATAATTACTTACTGGAAGAGTTTTATAAAAAGAGTTTTTGAGAAAATTTTCATAGCACTCCTTGATGAAAAATCACCCCAGGTTTTTGTTTTATTTGATCAAAGTTGTCTCTTTCATATCTATTATCTATAACTATTTTATAATATGAGAGGATTGAAATGTACTCTTTTATTCAAATCTGCAAGAAAATTTCCAACTCTCGTTAAATTCAATTACTATTTATTTGTTTGATTCTTATCACGTGTTTCACATATTTGAACTTAGAATTCACGTTCTAGATTTGAAAATTTCCAAAGCTACAACATGTTATTGTTTGTTTAGATAGTTATTTTAACCTCCTTTAAACGAGATTAAACACCAAACTTGAATGAAAAAAAACAAGTTTTTATATTGAGTGAGATTTTAAAATGTATTCCAACACGCTTATTTATCAATTTTCAAGATATGTGCTTCCCAACAGAAACTATTTTTGCTTTAAAACCAAACATTTGACACGATTTCATCAACAATATGCTTATTTAATGTAAATTTGAGAGAAGAGAGAGGGTTATTCTCTTAATTTTTTTTGCTAAAATTCCATCACAACCCATGTTATACAATAAATTTATTAACTATACAACATCATAAAATTCATACAAATACTGGGTTGTAATTGAATCATACTATAATATATTTTTTTAAATCGTCAAGCTTTTAAACCTTAAATTTAATGCAATATAACTCTTAATTGTTATTATTTTTTATGTTAATTTTTTTTATATATTATCTTTTTTATTATTTTATTTTAATGTATTTTATTAATATTATTAAGACTAGTTTAACTTTTTGTCAATATGTAACACGTGTTTTTTTTTCTTTTCATGTTTTTTCTTTTTAATTTTATTTTTCTTTTCTTCTTTCTTTTCCCTTTCTTTTTGTGTTTTTTTATTTATTATAGTTTTTAGTCTCATATTCATTAGTTAATAATATAATAAATTAAAATAATTTAGTTATTACAGAAACTATAAATACTATTTAAGGAAAACAAATATAATATGACTTAGTTGGTCAAGGAAGGTGAAAAAAGGTTGCAAGTTTGATTCGGTAAAAAAATTAATATTAGTAATAACATTAACATTTTACTAACAGCAAGACAAAATTATGCTATAGATTATTAACTTCTATATTAATTTATAATTTATAACGATGCTCAAGATTATAAATGAAAAAAGTTTGATTTAGTATAGAGTTTACAATTTTTTTTTCTTTTCTTACTTTTTTTCTTTTGATGTTATTTTTTATTCCTAATTTTTTCATGCTTATTTATTTATTATCTATTTTTTGTTAATTATAACATAAATACAAGTGGAGTTATAAGATTGATGCAGTGACAAGGTCCACATGCGAGGAGAAGATGAAAGGAAGATGTTGTGAGTTCGAATCTATTCACTAACTATTAATAACTAACATTTGTCTATAAAAAAATCATAAATACAAGTATTATAACATAAAATTATGCCAAAACACATTAGTTTCTATATTACTTTATTATTTTTTTAAATATAATTAGTTTTTTGACACAATATAATTATTTAATATTGTTATAAATTTAAATAGTTTTTGTTATAATAAAATTATAAATATTATTTATGAAAAATAAAATTTTACTTAAGACCATTAATTCTATATTACTTTATAATTTTTTTATATATAAATATTTATAAAAAAATAGACAATAAATTAATAATGTTACAATATTGATGTAAAAAGTTCACAAATATACTGTATCTTCAAATAAAAACATGGTTCTTCTAATGATTATAAGTTAGGCAAATAGAAATTTTGTTAATATTAAAAAAATTGCCATAGTATTATTATAAATATTATTTTATGTACTACACACACCACCAATGAAAACTAGGAAATTAAAATAAAAAAAAAATAGAGGCAAGATATAAAAATAAGAATTTAATACTTACACAATTTCAATAACTACCTTTGAAAATAAATTGGAGTGGGCAGTTGTGGTTGGCGCTTTCGGATGCCGTGTATAAAAGGCGTTGCACTTTGAAATTGCAATTGTGGTTATTCGTCAACTACATTTTCTCCCTCTCTTCGCTCTCTCAAAATCTGAGAGATTCAGGTTCAGGTCCAAATCAGATCTGAGCTTATTCCGCATTATTCACACTCCCAATCAACAAGCTCGTTTTCTTAGGAGATCAATCCGTGGGCAAAAGAGCATAATCACTCGCTTTATGTATGACAAATTCGACACTAACTATCACGTCTTCATTTCACCGATCTCTTATTTACTTGCTAGCTTTTTATTGTTCGAAGATTTCGCACCATCAATTTCAATTTGACTGATTCCATTTCAATCTAACTCTTTAGTTTTTGGTTTTTCTTGTGTCAGCTTGATCTCTTATTTAACTCCATCGCACCATCAGATAACGCGATTCTGCTATACGTTTGATATGTTTCGTCTTATTTTACGTGAATCGACCTGAGCCAGAACTAGAGTACTGTTATCGTTTTGATTATGTTGTTTGGCCATTTTTGTGATTGCTTTGTTATGCATTGTCAACAAAGGTGGAAAGTTCATGTTATAGATTGGTGATATAGTGTGTTTTGTTACGATTGGGAAATAAACACTGTCAGCGATGATCTTTGCTGTGATTTTTCAGACGTTTTTACCGCCCATGATTAGGCCTTAACTAGGAGGATCGGAGGAGAGGAGATAGATTTTATATTAATGAGCTCTAAGATACTTTTTCTACGAATGATTTTAGTTTATGTTGTTTGTGCAGTATTGGCCACCGAAATTGATCTTAATTCAAGGTGTGATATATATGCATTTTGATAGAGAGCAAGATTTGTCATGAGGAATTGAATTTGTTGCTTGTAAATTCGTTCTCAAGTTACCCATGCGTTGATCTATATCGTCGGGTTTGAGCTTGTGAGGTGAGTAAGAAGACGAGTTTGTACCGGTGATTGAGAAATTATTTTGCAAGGTTTGAAATAATATAATCTTTGTAGAATAATTAAGTAGAGTTCTTTGATAATTACATTCTATGAAAATTCTACCATCTTGTGATGATCCTTGTTTGTATTGGTCAATAGTCATCAACTTATCATACAAAGTAACTTAAAAGGGGAAAGGGAAATGATAAGATTGAAATGCAAAACAAATCATTTTTTAACACTAACAAGAGGATTGAGGAGGTGCGTACAGAAGGAGGCGGTGATGTTATTATTGTCTTGGTTGGGAACAAAACTGATCTTGTTGATAAAAGGTGAGCAATGAGTTTGTAGGCCAATGCAAATATTTTTCTGAAAAGGTTTATTTTATTAACAAGTTTTCTGCTGAATCTTCATCATGAATTTTTTAACACTTGGCTCTTTTTTTTTTTTTGGTAGAATTTGGTTTCTATCTATTGTCAGAACTCAGAAGGGACTTTCTATGTTGTTTGCAACTATTCTTGTTTTCTTTTCCAATTTTTTGATAAAAAACAATTGATATATGTTCATATTCTATTTGTATACTATGATGAGAAACTATTATGTCAAGGTTTGTTGCTAACAACTGGATTGGTTAATTAAATAATTTCGTTAAAAGTGGTTGGTTGGTCTTACTTATTATAATTTACCGTCAATAAATGGATTTTTTTAAAAGCGTCAATAAATCGATTTTACAACACTCAAAATTCAGAGTTGCTTACTAAAATTATTGTACACTGAATTTGTTATTTTAAGAATAATAAGGTAAATTTAGCTTGTTAATAAAAAAATTGTAGGTCATAAGTTTTCTAGTATGCCCATCATATTGGCATTCAACTATTGTGGTATTAGTATTTAAAGTTCTATTGCAACTTCTAATGTCATTTGATAGTTAAACAGACAAGTATCTGTTGAGGAAGGAGATGCGAAGTCCCGCCAGAGCCGAATCATGTTTACAGAAACTAGTGCAAAAGCAGGCTTCAACAAAAAGGTGAAATTAACGAATTCTCTTGGTCACCTCATTTTTCATTTATCAGAGCATGTGATAGACCAAATTCTTATAGGCTATTAAGGTTTATGTTTATGTCAGAAAAAAATAGCAGTTAGCAATTCTGTAATTCGTATTATGGTTAATTCCATAATTGTTATCAATAAAGTAGACTTTGTGCAATTCGAAAACTATCAAGCACCTGGGAAACCCCTCTTAAAAGCTTACAGTTAGGGAGAGAATCAAGACTATTAAATATTCCACCAAGAACCCGATACTGCTTTGGGCACCCCATTTATCCAAGTCCCTGTGATAACACTGGCGTTTAGGGTTAATGTTTCAGCAACTCATACTTTTATGACACTTCATTTCAACTTTTTTGTTAGTCATAACTCTATTGGTCTCAATTCAAATGTTTCCTATGTGTCTGAACTCTGAATGGCCCCCATAACGTATTTCCATATACATCCTTCAGGAATTTCAAATTCATGATCATCGATCACTTCTATCTTTTATATTTATTTCTTTTGCATTTGTGTACGTTTTTTCATAGGATATATAGTCAATATACATCCTTCAGGAATTTCAAATTCATGATCATGATCACTTCTATCTTTTATATTTATTTCTTTTGCATTTGTGTACGTTTAACATGTCCGTATTACATCTTGTGTGAATCCAAAATTGCAGCCTTTATTTCGCGAGATTGCTGCAGCCTTGCCAGGTAAGGAAACACTTTCTTCTACAAAACAGGAAGACATGATTGACGTAAACTTAAAACCCACCTTGAATTCATCCCAGACAGAGAAGCAAGGGGGAGGTTGCGCTTGCTAAAGGCTATTCGTAAAGAGAAAATGCAAACTCGTTCACTTAGCACATCCATGAAACTTACCAAAATAGAAATATGCAATTTATGTAGACATTGTTTCATACCGGTGCTTGTTAGTGTTTAGTGGGAAGAGGGGTTCGCAGTAATGGGTTTTGGCGTGTTTCACTTAATATATTATGTAAAAAATGCAGGTTACATGCTTGTATAAAAATTGGTTACTAGTTGTTAATACAAAGGATCCAAAGTGGAATTTTGTTGGAATCATTTTCGGACAATGATATGATGGACCCAAAAAAACATACAGATATCATGCTTGATGGCAGAAACTCGACCTGTCAAAACTGCCTTATATAACAATGTATTCAATTCAGACAAAGTTCCACGTTCTTGAACTATAAACATAGATACAATTGTATTAGACAGAATCTTGGTTTCTCACAATGAGATCCGTTATTCTACCTTTCTGGCTTCCGTAATTGACTGAAGATAACCAAAAAATGATCACAACCACACCACAAGTTTCACCTGCACCTTCGCTACATTTACACACGACCTTTTTTTGGTATGTTTGGCTCTCCTGGCTTTAATCATTAGATTGTACTGATATATGATTTGGCAGATAAGTCAATGAAATATCATAGGGAGTTTAAGACAAGCGAGACTATATTTTGAGCCAAATAACATTTCCTAGATTCGATCTTCAACAGCACAAGCAGATCTATTACAATTCAAGGGGCAAATTTAAATTTAACCATAGAAGCTTGCAAATCTAAACAGGTGTCAGATGGGAACTTCAAATCAGAGCAAACCCATCGGCCTTCTGCCTGACTCTCAATGTCAGATATATCAACACCAATGTTCCGAAACTTGACCTGCAAGGTAATTATCAATTTCACGAATGGTTATATATAGAATGAATGAGAAAAGCCCGGCAAATGTCTGACAAAAGCTGAATACAAATCAAATGTGGTATTAGACAGGGAAGGCGCCTTCTATAGTTGTCTAATTTATCTTTAGCTGAATCCTGTCCTTAGATATATGAATACGCACATTACTTTCCATATTATAAGCATCTTTATATGACAAATCAAAGTCTGAAGGATTGAAAACAGAGACACTCAACTGAGCGCCTGTCTCCCCTAGCACGGACAGCAGGAATCCACTAAAGCTTTATGGAGTCAGAGAGGGTTTGTGCTAGTGGTCAATTTCGTGAGTATTGTAAATGACTGAATGATCACTACGGAAGGCTTTGTCAAAGAGGAACCAAGAGGCTTTGTCAACCTAGTGCTTATAACATTGACTAGACAGAATGATTTTGAGAGTATATTCTATTAGTATATGCTCTTTCCATTGGTTGGGGTCTCCATAATTTCAAAATATACTAGCCAAACAACTAATTCGGACATTTTCACCTTGAACTATTTTTACATGTTTGCTTTCTAGAAGTGACATCTCTCATGTAAGCAATTCTGCCTTCTACAAGGGGCATCTCAGGTAAACTCCAAGATATATAATGCAGAGTAGTCATTTGCCCTCTTTTTATATCATTCATTAGATATTTAAGAATACATATAATCCTGGCAAGCCAACATCAATCTTTTTATGGTCAATATAAATAAAATAAGAATATATATACTCCTTCTGTGAACCTAATTGTAAGATTCATTTCAAACAATTCTTTATCTCTTTTCAGAAGACCATTTTCTAATTTTTAGATACATGAATTTTTTTTTTCCAAAACTAACTTTAATGAATTAACAATTTCATTTTCAAAGCAACTCTTTCTCTTTTATTAGGATTGGAGAATTGTGGAAGATTTCCTTGAACCTCTCCTCTGTTTCTGTACAAATCACAATAGTGGTTATTTTATTCTGTTATGCAAGTTACTAGTTTTTTGGACTCCCTATATAATGTGTATCCTAAGCCCTTTTTGTATATACTTCTTCTGAATGATAAATCATAAATCATACACAGCGATCTGCTGCCTCGTGGATGTAGTCCAAATTTCTTATAGGGTGAACCATGTAAACTGATTGTGTCTTCTTTCTTCTCCCTTTTCATCTCTGTCTATCTCTTTTCTGCATGTGTTTTCTGTTTCTGTTTTTGCAAATCATAACAAACTAGCACTTGTGATAAAGGGATCTGTTTGCACGCTCTTTATAATTCTTTCCTTTTCTTCTTTGTTCTGAGAGTCCCAATTTCTGTTGCGGGTTGTGCAAGAACGTTCAAGAATCATGTCTAACACCATCCGGATTGAGAAATTCAATGGAAAAAACAACTTCAACCTCAGGCACATCAAGATGCAAGCTCGTATTTGAAGGAACAAAAGGCTTGGGGTCCTCTATCTGATACACCCACGGCTAGAAAAGACGATCTTGTAGAACAAGAGGGCAAAAGTGCATTAGCTGATTTTGCTTTCTCTCTCGGATGAGGTTTTTTATGAAGTAACCGATGAAGAAACAGCTACTGGTTTATGGCTGAAGCTAGAGAAACTATGCATGACAAAGTCAATCTGCAACAAGCTACTTCTAAAACATCGTTTGTTTAGCCTTCAATGAAGGAAACTACGTCTCTAAAAAAACATTTGGATGAGTTGAATTCAATCTTGATGGAACTTAGAGATATTGATGTCAAAATAGAAGATGAGGATGCTAGTATGATTTTGCTAGCATCTCTACCCCCTTCATACGAGAGTTTTGTGACCTTGCTCAGTGTTAGGAAGGAGGCATCACCATGGAGGAGGTTAAATCAAGCTTGCATTCAAGAGAACTTTGATATAAGGCATTTGGAAATAATGAGAAAAGCACAGGGATAGGTCTAGTTATCTCGAATTCTGCCAAAAATATGAAGAAAAAGAAAGATAAAGGGAAGACAAAGAGAAAGATCAATCCAAAAGATATCTATAACTACTGCAAAGAACCAAGTCATTGGAAGAATGATTGTCCCACGAAAAAGAATAAAAAACCTCTTGCTGACGTTGTCCAAGAAGGCTCCTCGTCGGAAAATGAATTAGTTCTCTCTATTGTTAATCACCATCAACATTTTGCAATTCAGTGGGTACTTAATTCAAGTTGCTCTTATCATGTGTCCTAATAGGTGTTGGTTTTAGACATATGAAAAGAAGTCTAGAGGGAATGTCTTTATGGGTAATGATGCGGCGTGTAAGACAATTGGAATAGGGACAATTCAAATCAAAATGCATGATGGAGTTGTTAGAACACTCACTAAAGTTTGTCATGTATCAAAATTGAAAAAGAATCTGATTTCTATAGGAGTAAAGGCTTCAAATGTAGTGCTGAAGGTGGAGTAATGGAAATCAAGAAGGGTTTTTTGTGTGGTTATGAAAGGAATCAAAAGGGGAAATCTTTACATGCTTGAAGGCTCTATCATTTCAAGTTCAGACTCAGTGTCATTGTTTTCTCATACTGAAAAAGATGGACCAGATCAAACATATCTATGGCATATGCGTCTTGGACACATGAGTGAGAAAGGTATGATGATTCTAAGCAAGCAACATCGCTTGGCAGATCATCCTATGAAGGAACTTAAGTTCTGTGAGCACTGCATATTCGAAAAGCAACATAGACTGAAGTTCCCAAAAGCATTACACACTACCAAGGCCACTTTGGATTACATCCATTCAGATTGTTAGGGGCCTTCCTGCATTCCTGCATTCCATTTTTTGGAGGAGTTGGATTTTTTCTCTCCATCATAGATGATTATTCAAGAATGACTTAGATATTCATTATGAAGCACAAAAGTCAAGTTTTTAAATATTTCAAGCAATGGAAGATTTTGGTTGAGAATCAAACAAGGAAAAAGGTAAAAGGCCTTCGAACTTATAATGGCTTAGAATTTTGTTCTACTGAGTTCCATGATTTTTGTAAAGAAGAGGACATTGCAAGATAGTATACCGTTAGAAATTCTCCACAGCAAAATGGAGTGGTTGAGTGTATAAACAGAACTTTGTTGGAAAGGGCTCACTGTTTGCTTTCGAATGTTGGGCTAAATAGGAGTTTTTGGGCTGAGGCAATAAATACAACATTTTATTTGGTAAATCGTTCTCCTTCTACTGCCATAGACTGTAAAACTCCATTTGAGGTATGGTCTAATAAACCTACTGATGACTCAATTCTTAGAGTCTTTGGTTGTCCTGCTCATTATCATGTGAGTGGTGGTAAGCTAGAACCCAGATCTAAGAAGGCATTGACTACAATGAGATTTTTTCACCCGCTGTGAGATACACTTCAATCCGAGTTCTACTAGCATTGGTAGCACATAAGAATTTAGAGCTTGAGCAATAAGACGTAAAAATAGTTTTTCTACATGGAGAGCTTGAGGAAGACATCTTAATGAGACAGGCAGAGGAATTTGTGGTTCAGGGAAAGGAAGACTATGTTTGTCAACTACAAAAGTCTTTGTATGGCTTAAAACAGTCTCTGAGGCAATGGTACAAGAGATTTGACAGCTTCATGATCAATCATGAATTCACTAGAAGTCCTTACAATTGTTGTGTATATCACAATAAGGTGGAGGGTGGCTCGCTGATATATCTACTTGTGTATGTAAATGATATACTCATTGCAGCTCAAGAAAAATGTGTTATTCATAAGCTAAAATCTCTTCTCAGTGGAGAATTTGACATGAAAGACTTAGGAGCAGCCAAGAAGATTTTGAGTATGGAGATTTATCAGAATCGTCCTAGAACGAAACTCTTTTTGTAACAAAAGGAATACATTCAGAAGTATCTATTCTGTTTTGGAATGAGAAATACTAAACCTTTAAGTACTCCTTTATCTAAAATGTCTATTTGTGGTTGTACAACCACAATCTGGATCAGACCAAGAGCACATGTCTCGGGTTCCATACACCAATGTTGTTGGAAGTCTTATGTATGCTATGGTGTGCACTAGACCGGATCTCGCATATGCTGTTAGTATGGTGAGCAAATTTCTGAATCAACCAGAAAAGGAACATTGGCAAGCTACTAAGGGTATTTTTCGATATTTGAGAGGTACATAAGATGTTGGCCTTGTATATGGAGTTGATACAAGTTGTTAGCTTGCTAGATATTCAGACTCTGACTATGCAACTGATTTGGATGTAAGAAGATCCATTATAGGTTATGCTTTCACTATTGGAAATTCTTTGGTGAGTTGGAAAGTCTCTTTACAACCTTCTGTTACATTATCTACAACAAAAGTGGAGTACATGGCTTTAACAGAAGTAGCTAACCAAGGCATTTGATTGAAAGGGTTAATTAGTGACCTTGACATCACTCAACAACATGCTTTGATCTTCTGTGACAGTTTTAGTGTCATATGCTTGGCAATGGACCAACTTTATCATGAAAGAACCAAACATATCGATGTTAGCTACCATTTTATTCGCATTGAAAAGCAATCAAAGTTCAAAAAATAGATACTAAACATAATCCTATAAACATGTTTACAATACTTGTTCCTAGAAAGCAAGTTCATGCATTGTTTGGGCTTGCTTAATGTTGACGGTTGGAAATAGTCCTTCGTGGCAGGTGATGGCAGGTCTCATATGAATATTCATGAAGTTCAGAGGTTTCAATGGAAGATGGAGATTTATGGAAGATTGCCTTGAGCCTCTCCTTTGTTTCTATACTAGTTTTTTGTTTTTAGGACTCTATATAAAGGATCCTAAGCCCTCTTTGTACATACTTCTTCTTAAGTGAAAAATCATACACATACTGATTTGCTTCCCTGTGAATGGAACCCAAATTTCTTATAGGTGAACCACATAAACGGGTTGTGTCTTCTTTCTTCTCCCTTTTCATCTTTGTCTATCTCTTTTCTGCATGTTTTTTTTTGTTTGTTTCTGTTTTTCCAGAATCATAACAAGAATATGAATAACCTTATTAAACAAAATAATTATTTCTCTCTACAAACATGAATTTTTCTTATAAGCTCTCCAAACATTACTTAATTAGATGAAAAGAGAGAATAAGGGTAATTATGGAAGAATAGTATTATTTAACTAAACTAAGTACTTTTTTATGGATGTTTTTTTGTAAAGGATCTTATAACAACTGATGGGGGGAGTACTATTTAACAAATAATCATGAAAAGTATTAGAAATGGTTATAAGATGGGATTTAGTCATATCACTAGTCGACGTGGAATCTCTAACACACCCCCTCACGCCAAGGCCTGGACATCTCGAGTGTGAAGTTTTAACACTTGTGGGTGGTCCAATAGCAATCCGATAGTAGGTGGCATGATAAATCCAACAACAATAAATCGTTAGAATAGGCATTGATACCATTTTAGAAATGGTTAAATTGGATCTAACTCTACCCGGCAAAACTGACTTGTAAGGTGAGATTCGCATCTTACTTATATACTATTGTTTGCCATATTACTAGTTAATGTGGAATCTCTAACAAAAGGTATAACCAATTATAATAGAATCTTTATATAAAATATTTATCAGGAAAAAAAAACAGAATACTAACATGAAATAACAACTAAAATTTTACAAGTTCAGTACACAAACTTAATTCAGTCATCATACATTAAAATAATCTATATTAGCATTTAGCATACAGTTGTGTTTTATTTTATTGAAGCGTGCAATAGGCAGCATTTTTACAAATTTACTTCTAATGTAAATATTTTAGTTAGTGCTTAGCCCACAGGTCTAGTTAACGCAAATCCTTTAATTAAGTGATAACAAAGTCAGATAGACTGATAGACACATCATTAAGACTTTGAAAAATTCAGACACTCATATGAATAGCTGTGATTCTAACTGTCAAGTTTAATTGATCAACATACTAGAACTTACAATATTGAAAACAGAAGAGCAACTTTTCTGGAATCAAAGGAGGCAGCACGCTTATATCTTCTCCATCTGTTACTTGGTAAATCATGTAGCTTCTCAAAGACTGGTTTATCTGCTAAGTTACAAAATATTAAAGTTAAAAATGAACCTAGAAACTAGATCACCAACCTACCCAATTTTAGAATGCAAAAATGTAACAGTGTGACTCATTGGTAGTTTGAACATGACAAAATAGGTGTAAGACTAAGATATGGAAATATCAAATTAGTAAGGCAGATTATGAAGGCTTCTCGAATTATTAACCATGAAAAGCAAAAGGATTATGCTGGACAATTTGAATTTTTAACGATACCCTTGTCTTCATGTTCAAGTCAAACATATCTCTATTCTTAACTACGGTAAAATTCACATGTTTGTTCAATTGCACAAGGTAATGCCAGAATATAATTCACTTATATTTTACTGCTTTGCTTTCGAGAGGACAAGCAAACCTGAAATCTTGTAGTTGATCTACCAGACCAGTTATGGTCAGAACAATCAAATTGGCTAAAAACATGCTTCAATTGTGTTTAGATTTTTGAATGATAGATAATAGCATGTTCTGTGTTCCTTGTTACATGAGAGAATAGAAAAAACGTTATATGCATATATTTCTCTTGTCAAGCCACATGTTTGTATTGCATGGGACAATACTTCCTTCGGCTCTAAAATATTTTGATTTCTCTCAGAAAATCATTGTTTTATGTTCCTTGTTATTGTTACATGAGCAAATAGAAAAAATGTTATATGCATATATTTCTCTTGTCAATCCACCTGTTTGTATTGCATGGAGCAATATTTCCTTCAGCTCCAAAATATTTTGATTGCTCTCAGAAAATCAGTGTTTCCTTACTATTTAATCATATCAGGAAAAGACAAAAATGCATAAACTTCTTTTTTTTTAATAGAACAAATGTTAGTGTTGTTAGTAATGTTATTTCTTTTTAGCGAGGATTGAACCTATGACCTTTTTTCACCTCCCTCTTTCCTACTAATTGAGTCACCTTATATCTCCACTGTATAAGCTTATCTTAAGTTACCAAGAACACGTACATACCTCTCGGATTGCTGACATTCACCATACTCTGCATAAGTTTTCCCCCTTTGAAACTTGATTCTCTCCACAGTACACTCTGCCATATTGTAAAATATGAACCCTCATATCAGAATACTCACACTGACATATGTATGAGTTTATAAGGTACCATATCCTCAGTTAATTAATGCTATCTGTTACATGGCATCTTAAAAAATCAATTGTCAATAAGGTTTATGGGACTTACAGTCGGTGAGTTCCCAGTTTTAAAACTTTCAACTGTCTCTTCATAGGTTTCAGGTAAAAGTGAGTTGCCATTCACACTAGGGATATCAATTATGCATTGGGAATACACATCCTCATTCTTCATTTGAAAATCAATGCAATTTTGGCAATTTATTTGAGCATCTAAGCACACTGGAATTTTAGCTTGATTAGGAACCTCTAAGATGCTCAAGAAAGCTAGTGGTGAAGCACAGTTTGTGTTTTCACCTTCCTCAGGCAACACAGAAATACTATAAACATCTCTAGCCTGCAAGAAATGGAAGATTGTCATTTGCTAAAACATCATACATATTTTGAGCTATTTCGCATGAACCATATATGGCATAAAAGTGGTCAAGTGGTTCAAAATTTAAATACAAAAGGCATGTAATACATTGAAAAAACATTTGGTTTGAGTTTACATCTGTCACTTTGGTCCTTTTTGCAGTTAGAGAAAAAAGAGCTTCAGTAACTTAAATGTCAAACCATTTAATCAAAAATAACAAGGTGACCAACAACCCAAAACTATGTCTAATCTCATGTATGAATAGTTTTTATTAACTTGAATAAAAATACCAAAATAATCAATGTACATGATTAGTTATAAAGTTCTTTGATCCTCTCTCAATTTTATGTTTCTAATTTTCAATAACACAAACAACCAACTTAAATGTAGGGTAAACATCTATCGTCTGACACCCTGGACCTGTCAACATTCAAATGCCAAACGTCACAAATTGATTTGGTTTCAAGCAACAACATGCTAAGAAACTAATAGCTAGTTTGGTTTTCCTTCTCGTCATATCGAAGGCATTTCTACCAGAAGCGTCATATAGCTTCTGCAATCCAAATTTACATGGTTTTTTGGCACTATGTGCGAGTTGGATGTGTGCCACTAAGCCAGACTTTCACGTACTTTTTTCCCAATTTCCACTCTAACAAAAGATATACTTAAAAGATAAACCCAGTTATAAACTTAATACTTAACAGTTACCACCATTCAGCCAAAAGGTTTCCTAAACTAAGAAATTAATTGAAAAAAATAAAAACAGTAGATCACTGCATAAGAAAAGAAAAACCAACATGCGAACTGTGCAATCCAGCTGGAAGTGAAGTCTCTTCAAACAGATTCAGCGGAATTTCTGAAAAGGAGGAAAGGAAAAACAGTGTAAAGAGCCATAAAAACTAAAGTAATTTCTACAACATTCAACATTATTAAATGATCTAATTTAGTACAATCACCTAGGGGAAACTGTCGGTTAAGATCATCACTACTCGGTTTATTATGAAACTTTAAACCGACAGCTACGTTTGCATTCCCGTCCACAAACTCCCGAATTTGATGCTCTTTCTGCAACGAAACCACAAGTAATGATGAAAACAAAAAACCTGAATCTCAATTAAGAACGCATTAAATAATGTGACTCGTCCGAGTGAAAGCCTGTAGAGCGATAACTTTAAAGTTTCAGCCTAACGCGATCTGAACAAAATAGAGCTCAATCCATGCATCTTAGGTAAGACTCTTCACAAATCAACTTGAATTCCAAACTGTAAAGTAATTGATGCAAGCTATAACCAAAATCGTGTGGTTCCACTTTCTCACATGACTCTCGCTGAGACTTTTCAACCTTTCTTTTTCCATCGAAGCTGGAAAGTAGTTCCACATTTCACACAAACGTTGATTTCTCCAACTAGTTAGTTATTAAGTAGCAACCAAACAAAGTAAGTTGGAAAAACACGACACGAGTTGAGATATGGATTGGGTTAAACGACAAGTCGGAAAAGCACTAAGTGAACTCCAAATCAAAATGCAGCTAGAGACAGAATTGAGAGAGAGAATGAGGTTGAAATTGAGGTTAAAGGAAGAAGATAACGAGTGTAACCTGGGAGGAGGAATCGACGGCCATGAATGGCTAGAAGAGGTTTTGGAATGTTCCTAAGAAGAGGAGGAAAAAGAAAAAATGAGAGGAAAGAGAATGCGAGAGAGGAATTTGAACGTTACATGGTTATAGTTATATAGGAGGAGGTGGGTGATGAGGAAGAAGGTCTCATTTTGTAGAAACTACACATCACATTCACATAGTAGTACCCTACCCTACAGTGTGCGCGATTTGTCATTAAGACTCCTGAATACGACCTCCACCATCACGACAAACACCTTCATTTCTTGTCCTGACCATAATGTCCCTTCCTTTTTAGCTTTTTTTATTATTTAAATAATTACCATTACTCATAGGTTATGCGTCAAATAAAAAATGAAGGGGCAAAAATGGTTGCCTTGGGTGTAATGCATATTGCATGTGAGAGAAGTAGTGGTGAAGTGTGAAGCCAAAAAGCTGCCTTAGGTGCCACGGACAACCAGACAAACAGAGTCACGGGTTTCTTAACTGCTCCATTCCCAGCCCGTGGATCGATCTTCTGCTCCATTCTTGATTCTTCATCTTATTTATCATTTTTATATTATAAAAAATATTCCTACTTGTGAAATGAAATATAAACTAAAAAAATTATTTTTTTATTTATACAGTTACTTAATTATATTCAATATTATAATCCCAAGTAAAAACTTTATTCATTTCTTAAAACACTCTTTACATTAACTGTATAACATAAAAGAAGACAAATTATTAAAAATAAAACTTTAATTTAATCTTCTAAAAAAAACTTTAATTTAATTAAAAATATTTCGAAGGTATCAACGTTAAGAAAATAAATAAATTATTATAAAATTTTTAGCACTATTTTCTATTCTTATATATCTAAAATATATTATAAACAAAATGACACCCTACAGTAATATTTATACGTTTTATTTAAGGTTTTTAAGGTTGTTATATTGTATTAATATAATAAAAAAATAAAAAAAAATATTTATTAAATTATATTAATATGAATGATAATAAAACGATTTATATTGTATGAAATTATTAATATGTTACGGATGTAACTATGTATTTGTGGAGATCTGATCTGATCTGAAAACGAAAAATTTTTATCAAACACTATGAAGTATAATTAGTATTTCTGTTATAAAATAATTGTTCATTTTTATATATACTATTTGATAAATAAATGTTTTAAATTATGATATAAGATTTTTAGCTTTAACATTTTCTTTCAAAATATTAAAATTCTATTTGTAAATTGACATAAAGATGTTAATTAAATCCCCTAAAAAACGTAAATTGAAAAAGATAGATGGTTAATAAAATTAGGTACGCAGATAGGGATGAAAGGATGATAATTTAATATACTTAAAAGAGAAAATGGTATGTTATCCATCTTTGGACACGCAATATTTTTATAAGTTTAATTTTTTATGTATTAGATATCTAAGTAGCACATCTTGTGCTCTAATAATATTTAGTGTGCGGTTTAATAATATTTAAAGACTTATTAAAAAATTATGTATTAGAGTATTAAAATGTTTTATAATGTTATTTAATTTTATATGAATTTTAAAATATTGATTAATAGAGTAATAAATATACCATAAAAAGTTACAGTTGAACGATAATTTACGTGGTTTTTATATAAATGTTTAAAATATTCTAAAACCTAATTTAATTGGATATATTCAGAGAAAAGATATTTGAGTTAATCTTATTAAAATTTAAAATACTCCTACAAGTTTATCCACTAGATAGTAGTTTGCTTCGCTGTTTAGTGTCTAGTAGCTTTTAGCAATTTTCAACACGCTACCTGAAGTGAGATTTTTTTAAAGAGTTTAATTGTGCAGTGAGAAAATATTGATATATTAATAATAAGTTTATTGATTTTATTTATTAATATTTAAAAAATTATATAAATAAAAAGTTAGGATTATATTTTAGTGGAAAATTACATTGATACTAATTAAATTTTTTTTAAGAGAGTTTAATTGGTATAGATTATTGGTGTATAAATTTTTATATTAACATTTAATCACAATCTTTTATTGAGTAAATTTGTTTATTTTATTTATTACAATTTTAAAAAGTCATGTAAATAAAAAATAATGTTAATGTAAAGTAGTGTATACCAATTAAACTCTTTTGAAAATATTAAGTTTTTTAATTCGAGCTTCTTATGTTATATTTTTTACTTTTTTGCTTTGAATATTTTTTATATTATATTTTTAACATTTTTATTATACCATACAAATCTTTATATTTTTATTTTTATTTTTGTTATTTTATAATTTTAGTTTTTTCAATACATCATTTTACTAAATATTTATAAGTTATTAAGTTGATTTAAAAATTTTCAGCTAATTTTCAGTTTTTAACTGACTTTTTAATTCTTTTTTTCAGTTAATTTCATCTAACATGGTAAAATTAATAATTGTTTTCAATTCCAATGAAATGATATTTGTAAATAAATTCTTTATATTTTTTAATCATTTAACCACTCACTACCTTATTATTTGCCTCACCTAAATTTATTTGATACTTATATGGCTTACGATTTTGTTATGCGTGCGTGTTAGGAAGTTTACCTTTCAATTGGTTTGATTTGGGGAAGAATGAAAATCAAAATAATTAATTTTAATTGGGTTGCATTTATTTGGTTTTTTTTAAATTTGTTTCATAACTTGTTGGTTGTTTCATTGTAGTTTGAGAGAAAATCGATAAAAAAATAAATAAATAACATTTTCATTAAATTATAAAAAAATAATTTTATATTTTAAAATAGCAAATTTATTGGTCTATTAAATTCATAATTTTATAATAAAATATCAAGTCCTTTGTAGATATTAAATTAGGCAATTAAATTATGAGATTAATTGGTATATACTGTTAGTGTAAATATTTTTACACTGTCGTTCAATCACATTATTTATGGTAAATTTGTTGACTTTACTCGTTACTATTTTAAAAGTCACATAAATAAAGTCATGATTAAATAAAAATCTCTTTTACACTAACGGTGTATACCAATTAATCTCTTAAATTATTAAGGCAATGCAATACCATACAAATAAAGAGTTGTATAAATTTAAAATATAAAATAAATTTATTAACTTAAAAATATAAAATAAAGTCAAATCAGTGTTTTGAGATGTGAAGGCCTAAATAAAACATATTATTAAATTTATTAACTTAAAAATATAAAATAAATATATAATATATATATATATTTATTTTGATTGGTTTAGATTGAGTTAGAATTTTGAAATACATAAATTAAACTGAGATGTCTGGTCGATTTAAATTGGATATAAACTTAATCAAGTAAAAAAATCAAAATATATTAATTAATTTGATTCAACTCAATCAAGAAAAAAATCAAAATAGATTAATTAATTCGATTCGGTTTAACGAATTTGTCAAGTTGTTCTGAAGTTTGAATACCGTAGTAAGTGGGTTGAATTATTGCATGTTGTTGGAAATGTTGGAAAGGTAGAGAGATTTCAGAGAAATTTTATGAAGCGTTTAATTTGTGAAGGTAGATGAGGTGCAGGTCCACTAACTAAAGTCATAGATTTGCAGATCAAACCTTCGGCATTTCAGCCCATTCCATAAATACATTAAAAATAATATCTTGGCCCATTTCATTTTGTACGATCTCATATATATTGTAAAACAATAATCAAGGAAAAAAAGATAACCAGTATACCAATACCATACTTCTTTTATAAGTTCACTAATAAATCTTAATTTTCTTATAAAATGGTTTTAAGTAAAAAATTTAAATATCTAAAAAAAATCAAATATTTTGTATATTTAACAATAAAAGAAATTGATAAAATGATGTTGTAAAAAGATTTAAAAATTATTTAAAAATTGTCTTGGTGATAACAATTACAAATTCTGACAATAATACTTCCTCCCAGCCAAAAAATGCAAATAATTTTATGCAGTTTTAACTTTAAATTAAAAATAAAAAATAAAAAACAATATGTTCATTCAACCCTAAAGTTGAACTCCCACGTCATCTGTCGGTTGGCTAACGCGTGACCCGCTATACAGGTTTGCTCTAATCATAATGTGCAGCCGTGCCATGCTTCAATATCTTGATTAATTTGAGAATTTAATTTACTTATTTTATAATAATAATAATAATAATAATAATAAAGTGTTTTTTTAAGAATACTGATATTTCTCTTTTTTTATCAATTAAATTTGTAGATTTTATTAAAATAATCTTTTAATAAATAAAATAAATTTTATTTATTTATTTATAAATAAGTAAATATGTCTAAGATTTACAATAAAATAATTTTATAAAATTATTTAAAATAAATTTTATAAATAAATTTTTAAAATAAAATAATTTTACTGTAAATTCTTTTTATATTTACTTTATTTATGAATAAATAAATAAAATTTATTTTAATTTATTAAAAAATGACTTTAACAAAATTTACAATTTAATGAATTAAAAAAATATCAATATTTCTCAAATTAAGATTTGTAACCAGAGTTCCCCATAATAATAATGTGAGTCTAAAATTTTTTAAAGTGACATGAGGAATTCATTATGTTGTAAATTTTCCCATTGAATACGTCTGTTACACAAAATAAAAAGAGATTAACATGAATACAGTACATGATATACAAATGATATAATTGAAATACAACATGATTTTTGTTTGCTTATACATTGTGGCTTCCTTGATATACATTTTCATGCTGCTGAATCAAATAGTATATTGTTTAAGTGTTATTTTAATTAAATGTTGTTGTGTCGCTTTCTAAGGATGAATGAATCGAGAATAGGACAGTACTCATAGTCTCATAGCACCTGGTGGTCCAAATTTGGTTATCTGGACAGTTCTATGCTTTGGCTCTTTGCTAATTTATCCAATTATGTCCCAAAGACAGTGGTCTGCGTGGATTTAAATGAGAACCCATTAGTGAGAGTGAAGAGTGAGGACACTGTTACAAGATATGTGCTCCAAAAAGAAGGCAGGATTTTGCAGAAAGCTTTGGTCAAGGAGAAGTAGTAGCATAGGCTGGCTAATGGTGAAAGTTGTGACATATCCCTACAAACTCGTGCCTTTGACCCTCGCTCTGTAAAAAAATATTAATGCTCTCTTTACATATTAGAAATGAAAACTGAAATATTTTAAGTGAGATGTGGATTAAATTTTATAACAGAGAGAAAAGAGGGATGGATTAAATTTAAAATTTTAAGTATGCTGGTCTTAGATTAGAAAGCAGGCTTGAGAGTGGCAGAATAAAACATAATGCTTTAACCTAATTATGAAGCCAGTTGTTGCGGCTAAAAAGAAAACACTCAAACAGGGGCTCCGCACTAGACCATCCAATTTCCTACTTCCGCCTCATTTATATAAATAAATATGATTTATAGACCTCAACATTTATGAATGGACTTATCATTGAAAACGATTTTCAGCCAGTAGCTTATAGTGTTTACGGAAAGAGTTGTGATTATTCTGACTTTGGGATCATAATTGCAATATATAGACAATTATTACTTGGAAAGAGTTGTGATTATTCTAACTTTGGGATCATAATTGCAATATATAGACAATTATTATTTGAACTAATAGAAGTGTCTGTATATTTTGTTAGGCCATAGGTAATATATTTATATTTTCATTGGCGTATTTAATGAAGACATAATTAGTAAAGAGTTAAGTTAATAAATTTATCATTATAATTAAATGTAACAATTTTTATGCAAATTTCTGTTAATAATGTATATGACTAGGTCTTATGCTTACTGTTGCCCAGGCCTCTCCATCATTTTTCTAAATTTTAAATGGTCAACTCAGCCCAAATAGTTCATTGCATTTGGATGACCCATTAATTATTTTATATTTTTAACCCAATGAAAAGCGGCCACAACTCAGCACCACCAAAACCCGTACGTCTCCACTTTTTCTCTCCTGGCTCTTTGGTGTTCCCGTTGAACTTCCTGATCCTAACCATGTCCAATTCAAATTCCACTCCAAACGCAGATGCGACCCGAATACTTTACTCTCAAGCCCCCAATTCCACCGCGGACCCTCAGGTTCCGCTTGAGAACCTGTCCCAGGTTCGGACTAGAATGGATTCTGTACAAGGGTTCCTATCGCAGTCCATAAACACCAACACTCCCCTCACTACTGATCAAATCTCCATGGTCTACAGCCAGATCCTGTCCGCCATCCATCAAGTAATCGTAAACGGTGCCGCCCTGGTCTCCTACTCTAAAAATTCCACGGTCTCCGTAGCACCGGATCCACAGTCTCATCCGAAGATGCCAAAGCCAGAACCCTCCACGGTTGATAAACCCATGCAACTGCTCGAGTCTCTCGAAGATGTGGTGGAAGACGTCGACGGCGACTGCGAAATCGTGGAGCTGGATGCCGTGGAACTCCTGGCGGAGCACCTGCACTTCTGCGAGATCTGCGGGAAAGGATTCCGCCGCGACGCGAACCTCCGCATGCACATGCGCGCGCACGGGGATCAGTTCAAGACGACGGAGGCACTGGCAAAACCTTCGGAGACTGCCTCGACCACGAGGCGCCGCGCGACGCGGTTCTCGTGTCCGTTCGAAGGCTGCAACCGGAACAAGCTCCACGAGCGGTTCCGATCGCTGAAATCGGTGGCTTGTGTGAAGAACCACTTCAAACGGAGCCACTGTCCGAAGGTGTACTCTTGCGAGCGGTGCCGGAAGAAGCACTTCTCGGTGCTATCGGATTTGAGGAGCCACGCGAAACACTGCGGAGGAGAGACCAGGTGGAAGTGCACGTGCGGGACCACGTTCTCAAGGAAGGACAAGTTGTTTGGCCACATTGCGCTTTTTGAGGGCCACGCGCCTGCGCTCGCATGCGATGAAGAGGGTGAAGGAAAGCAAGTGGTGGAGGATGACCAATATCCAACGCTCACGGATGAAAGTGGATTTCAATTGGGTAATTGCTTTATGGATGCAGAGTTGCCGGAAGGTTTCTTTGATGATTTTGGATCCATTGATAACTACTGTTTACGGGAAGTTTTAGGGTTTCCTGGTGATTGACATCCCTTATGGCTATTAGGAAATATTCATATTCTATTGCTAAATTTGTATTTAAATGTTAACTATTTATGTCCTTATGTCGTTGAATGATTAAAATTAAAATAATAAAAAATAAATTAAAAATATATTTGGTATGATTTTTATAGCATCAAACTTATCTAACAACCTTCTATATCACACATCAACAATAATCTTTACTCTCAACGGAACAAGAAAATAAAAGCAGCTATTTGAGTATTACTATTGATCATATATGGCAACGATTTCTCCCTTTTTACAGAGGAGAATTATATCAATGATATCCTAAAAAGGAAACTAAATTCTAAATAAAGAAAACAAAGTATCACAATAATGAATTACCTATAGGAAGCTAAACTAAAACAAGAACAGAATAAATACCGGTAGGGAAATAAAAAGGTAAATTATGTTTTTCACATTTAAGTTTTTTTAAAAAAAAATTATGTTCTTGATAGGTTTTATTTTATCGGTTATAGTGCATAAACTTTTATTCCATTTAGATTCCGTCTTGCTTACAAAAAAAGTAAAAATTCCGTCGTTTACCCAGGACTTGCATGACATATGTCAAATTACTAATGCCAACTTTATTGTTTAACGATGTGACACACATGTAAATTTATTTATTTTTGTCATCAATAATTTGCTATAGGTTTGCATAACAAGCTTGAGATAGAGAAAGAAACATTGAGATTGATGGTTTCTTTTTATTGCCCCATCGTGTTAAGTTCAAGGTTTCCCATTATTGCATTTTAAAAATGACAAAACGGTCAATTTAACCTGTTTTGGTTTAGCTTACGTATCACTCGTCAAAAATAGGATGGTGAGTTAGCCTGTCATGTTATTTTTTTCAAATTTTTTTATTATTTTTATTTTTTTAAAAATAATTTTTTTATTTGACTGAAATTTCAAATATTAAAATAAAAATATCTTAATTAAAATTAGTCTAAAAATTATAAAGTAAAGTCGTAATATTAAAGTAAATTTTTAATTTTTATTTTTAATCTAAACTAAATTTTAATATAATTTTATTAACTTATAAACTAAAATACTAATACAAAGTTTAATTATTTAATATATTAATTCTCATAATTTTAATTTTAATTGATTAATTATTTAATATATTAATTCTCTCGGATGCTAAGGAAAGTAAAGAGTAAAATATTGAATTTGTAGGAAAATAAGAGGAAAGTTATATTTTTTTCTCTTTATTAATAAAAATAGAGTAAAAAAGAAAGTGTGTCATTAATTTAATTATTTCACATATTTAACTTTCCAATCACATAAAAAAAAGGAAAAAAAACACAAAATTGACTATTTTAAAATTATTCTTTAGTTATAAAATAAAAATTATAAATATATGGATAATTTTTGTAATTATAATAATTTTAAATTATATTTTTTCATATTTTTCATCACAGAAGTTCAATTATTCACTCTATTCCATCACTTTTTTTTCTTCTTTTCTTTCCTTCTTATGGTGTTTTTTCAGAAATACCACATTGTTTATAATGTTTTATTGCTTATAATGTTTCTGGATATGTTCTCACAAAACCGTGTCGAACCCGCACGTGAAGAACAAATGTCCTGTTGTGATTGTAAAATACAACGTTTCAGGAGGTTGTTAGCTAGCGTGTTAGTAGATGATCGGCTTCCAGCTTCTATACAAGCAATTGTGCCTAGATGCACCATATATGAGTATAAGAACTCAATTGTGATAAACATGTATGAGTATAAGAACTCAATTGTGATAAAATATTGCAGAAGACACTAATATACTCCCAAATTATCTAATATAATGATTTTATCGTTTAATTTGTATACACGGTGTAAAAAATCTTATATTGTTATTCGATCACAACTTTTTATCTTTTATTTATGATGATAAATTTGTTGATTTTAATTATTACTACTTTAAAAATCATGATTGAATATCAGTAAAATTTTATATTGTCAGTGTATACTAATTAAAC
The DNA here is from genome assembly GCA_037954015.1 of Psophocarpus tetragonolobus. Classification (NCBI taxonomy): domain Eukaryota; kingdom Viridiplantae; phylum Streptophyta; class Magnoliopsida; order Fabales; family Fabaceae; genus Psophocarpus; species Psophocarpus tetragonolobus. Next base: position 45,085,053 of record CM075694.1, read on the forward strand.
TCATGATATTATTACAAATAATGTTAAAACTATTTTTTTAACCTTATTATCATAGAAAATTTATTTAAATTGATAATTATATAACCATTTTAGTTAATTAATTTATTATATTACTTATATTTATTTTATTAGAATTTCATATCATATCATATTTTATATATATATATATATACATACATACATAAAAATCGTGTTTTAAACGTCCCACATTTAGACATTAGCCGTGTTGATTTGTATCCATATCCATGTTAGGTCCACCAACCATCCATGATCCATCCTCTGCTCCTTCTACTATGTCCACTCTTTGTTTCAATTTTTCTAAAAATTCATTTTAAAATCACAAAATTAAGGTGTGTTACGTATGTCAATTATTATCACTTAAATTAACAGCTAGACATTTAAATATAATAATTTTAAATTGCCAGATTCACCGAAGACTCTCCGATAATTTCTTTTCCTGTGCATAATTATCAGCTCAACTAAACAGAGCCTAAAATTTCTAATTTCCTCATGATAATAACTAATGTAGCTATATGTAACAAAAAAAGAAGTTAATATGGCGGCCGCCACCAATTCATAATATTCTTAATAGGGAAATTTGACGACAGCAACTATGTTTGCAATTGCATCAGCACCATCGTCTTGACTCTTGACCACTCATATGTTCTTCGGTGACCTCTCTCATGTCACGTGATTCACCAAGTACCGACACGGTTTAATATGAGATGTTTTCCTATATATATATGACTAGGTAGTATGTAACGGAACCGCAGGACGACCAAAACAATTGAGAATTGAGACAGGAAGAGAAAGCACTCTATAAATAAACAAGAATTTGATTTTGCAGAAACAGTGGAGACAATGTTGGTTTCTTTAGAAGCGTTGGCAATGGCAGGCGCTAGTGATGTGGAATGCGGCATGGATATTGAAGAATGGGAACGCAAGGATTTGGAACAGTATCCACCTCCCCATTTGCTAGCCCAGGGAGAAGAAGTGAACAACGGAGAACAACATCGTGCCACCTTCACCAATCATCAACAAAAACTGCATACCACTTTGGAAACGATATGGTTACAATGCACCAGCTCAATAAAAATAATGGCGGGAGCACTTCAAACATTAATCATAATCTTCTTGAGCTATAAGCACAAGAGAGTTTTCAGGTTCTAGGAACTTAAGTAGAATTAATAATTTCATCAGGTTTATATAAGTTTAGTTTGCTAACAAGGATCGATGACATTCATTCGATTCTCGGAACAAATATTCTGCATCAATGTCTCTTAAATGTTTGACCATAATCTTATTCTTTGAATATGCAATTAGGATTTTGATCTCCCTTATCCGTACTTATAAAAATGTGCATGTTGAAAAATGTTAATCCTTAAATGTTTGATCTTACAATTTCCCTTATCCTTACGTATAAAAATGTACATGTTGAAAAATGGGCTTCCGCTAAGATTAATCTTACAATCGGTTGAAAAAAGAAAAATCACTGAAACGCGATTGGAGTAGTGTATCTTTAACTTTTAATATAGGCCTAAGATTAGTTGAGGGGAATTGTCGACAGTACATGTTCTTTTTATTGTAATGGAAATGATAAACATGTGTTTTCTGTATGTTTATTAATTGCAATAGCGAAACCTATTTATCTGCGATTATTTGTTCTTAATTCAATGTTTAGAATAAAAATAAGAAAAACTATCGACTTAATTTAGAGTTGTGTTTTTTTGGGATTCCAACATTGTAAATAGAAAAACCGTAATTGAGAGAGACTTCATTAAATAGTAAGGCTAATGAGAAAAATATAATCTCTTAATAAGTATATCTTACGTAGTAATAACACTAAACCTACTAAGTTCATATATCGTATTCAAAGGACTAAACCTAATTTTTAAATAATCCAATTCAAGAGATAAAAAAACAATTTAAGAGAAAGAATGATTTAATATATATGTTCTCAATTGTTCAGATTGTCAGTAGAATGCAAATAAAGGAGAGTTATCAGTTTAGAATTCAATATATTAAGACTTAGGGTTATGATTTCCACTACAATGTTCTTACCTCCTATTTACTAAGCAATCTCATTATTTTTAATTCATTGATCACCAATAAATTACCAAATTATTTGTGGTGCATTTGGTTATTCACATTACATTATAACTCTAACTTGTTATCTAGTTTAGTCATGGAAAATTTCAAATTATGATCAATTTCTTTTTGCTAAATTGGATGTTTGTCCGATAAATTTGGTCAATTCTATCGAAGTGATGACTTACTTGCTTCCTAGATCAATTATTCAAATATCAATAGTCATGACTATTCAAATAATTAGCATGTACAAGTATAATAGAGAAGCAAAATAATCACTAAATAACATTGAATAATAATGCAAAGTATAATGGAGAATCACAAAGAGTTTACATCACAATCCTAAAAAAAGGAAATTAGTTAGACATGGTTAATGAAAAGCCAAACATCTCGTGAATTACACCATGCATAAAAGATAAAAAGAAAGAATTACTTATACATAGCATTGTGAATCAACTTAACCCAAAACTTTCTTATCGTTCCTCGCCTTTAGGTTATAAATCAAACTTTTTATTCAAGCCAAAGTTAATCTCTTTTGTTTCTCATCTTCCGGTATTTAAAAGAAATAGTTTGAACTTCTTAGCACGAATGTGCTGGAATTAAGCACAATTATGCTTGTTTTAGTGTCATTCTCGAAATTTAAGTAGCACAGTAATGTTATTGATCAGCATAACCATGCTCAAGGCTTTTGTGATTGCAACACGGTTGTGTTACTAGTAAGCACAACTGTGCTCATAGCTTTTGAGATTGTAGCTTGATCGTGGCAAATCAAGCATGTTGTACTTCTTCATCTCACTTTTGAGTTGTGTTGTCTTAGCATGACTGTATTGTATGGAGCATGATCATGTTGTGTTGGATCTTCAATAATTGCTCTGAAAAGATCCAATTTTGTCTCTTTTTTTCTTGTTTCAGTACCTATCCAAAGTAAGAATAAACACTAAAAAATGAGTTTTGTCAACAAATATGTAATTATTTTCTTACAAATAAATATTAAACATGGTAAAAATTTGGTTTATGAAACCTCCCCAAACTAGAATATTACTTTCCCTCAAGCAATTATTGCCTTATCCTATATTCTTTTCTTTTTGCTTGCCAACTACATCGTTGTTGGTTTGTTGATAATTTTGCAGTTCGCATTTAGTATAGTCAATTATTTGCTTTGGCTTAGTGCGAAAAATAGTATTATGGGTTTGTCCATAGTTTTGTAGTATGCACTTGACATAGTTGATTGTTTGCTTTAGATTAGTGCAAAAAACACAATGTTGTGCATTTGTTTGCAATTCTATAGTCTGCATATACAACTCTATGGAATGTTGGGATTTTATGTTCAAATTTATTTTTAATCTTGGAACTAAATTAAACCAAGTGTTTATTAATAAAAAATATGGAGTAAAAAATATTTAAAAAGGTAATTAAACTTGACAGTTGTATTTCTAGAAGGTTCTTATAAACGTATAATAATCAAATATGAGAATTTTTAATTCTTAGATAACATACTAAAACAACTAAACATATTTTTACATATTATTCGGAAGATGATTCCTACATATCTACTTCATTTCCTAGGAATCATGATATATTCTCGAATATGAAAAATGTTATTTGTTTTCAAATGTCATGTAAGAGTAAGTATAAAAAACTTATTATTCATCATCATTTATTTTCTTGAAATATATAGTGAAGAAGAAGAGTAATATATATATATATATATATATATATATATATATATATATATATATATATATATATATATATATATATATATAAACGATAACATTAATTTAATATATATATATATATATAAATAAAAGAGAAGCTAATTTATGCACCTTCTATATTAAATCATCTTTTTCATTAGCAATGTCTCTTTGAATTTTTCTTAAGATCAACATAAGTTCAATACGAATTCTTGAGGGTTAATTATTTTTAGGATAAGTACCCTCAAATGTGTTTTCTATAATTGACTTAATCCATCATATAATCAGTCTTAATATAAACATCTCTTCTAAATAATTATGCAAATATGACAATTATCACATCTTAAATTCAAAGAATGATAAGACATAATTAATTAATAAATATCAATGCACAATTATATTCATGATAAACTAGCTATCTAACATTGTTAATGAAACTATGAAAGCCTAACTATACTCTAGTAAGTGTTGTACGTAACCTTGTAGGTGTAGTAGATATATGGAATTAGGCTAATTGTTACTGATTATTTTTTTAATATTTTTTCTCAAATTGATTAAAATTTATTAAAAATTACTAATTTTATTGTTTTATTTTTTGCTCTTTTCTAATTGATTTTAGTCAATAATTGGCAACATAGTAAAACAATGTTTGAATTGTTAGTGTTCTTTTTTAAACAATCATCTTTAATTAGGCTCTATACATATCTTTTTAGAAGAAAAAGGAACGATACAAAGTAAACAAATTAAACATTAAGGAGATATATAATTAATTATTTCAAGTCTCTAGTCTTATGGAAACAACTCCGAGTACAAATTGCCTCTTTTTTCATGACATTTTATTTAGATATAATTATGTTTGTTTAGATATTAATTTGGAGAACCATAATGTCAATTTATCCAACTTCATGAGACACGGGATCCTCATGTTTGGATATTTTACTTCACATTCTGTTGAACATAATAAAATTTATGATGGCCTAGAAATCAATAATGAGTTCATGAATTCGAAAGGGGAGGGATGATGGCAAATGGTATCAAAGCATGATGTTATTTTTCTTTGTATTCAAGAAACTAAGGTGGAAAGTATTGATAGATCTCTATGTTGTGCAATTTGGGGTGACTCTAATATAAATTAGCAAGCGGTTCCAGCAAATAATAGGTCAAGGGTTGTTGTGTGTTTGGAATACTGATGATTATTGTTTTTTAAATCTTTCAAGGTGTGGGGTTCCTCATAGTAAAAGGAAAATTTAAGGCGGAGATGACAAAGCGAATAATTATGAATGTGTATGCGTTATGTTCACTGGCGAAGAAGAAGGTAATGTGGCAATTTTTATTGGCACATAGACAGTAGTTCCATGGTTACCTCTGGTATGTAGCAGGAGACTTTAATGTCGTACTGCTCTTGAAGATTGAATAGGAGAAAATGGTTTAATCAGATTGTCTTTCTTTGGAACAAGAGAATTCTTGGATTTTATCAGTAATATGGACCTTTTGGAAGTAGCAGTCGTCGTTTAGTGCCAAAAGTAAAGGTTGTAGTGTTCTTGATAGAATTCTCGTCTCTCAAGAATGGACGAATATTGCCACTAATAGCTTTCAACTGAATCTAATAGGGACTTTTCATATCATTGTCCCATAATTCTAAATCATGCCAATGTGGACTGGGGAGCTAAACCTTTCAAGTTTGTTAACAGCTGACTTGAGTGTGAAGGATTCGATGAGTTCATTAAATAGAGATATAATAAAATTAAAGTAAATGGGTGGGGAGCCTTTGTGTTCAAAGAAAAACTAAAGGCGCTAAAAGTGGAAATCAAGAGTTGGAACCAGAAGAACATTGACATTGGCAAGGTGGAAGTCATAATTCAAGATTTGAAAAATAAAATAGCTGCCTTTGATAAAAGTGTTGTAGAAGACAATCTTGGGGAATAGGGGGTCAAGCTGTGAATGGAGGTTACTGGTGATTTGAAAATATGGAGCTCATATCAAGAATCTCTACTAGCTTAGAGGGAAAAGCTTAAATGGCTAAAAGAGGTGGATGCAAATTCTCAATTCTTTCACGCCTCAATTTCTAGGAGAAATAAAGATAATGGTATTTTAAGGGTGATGTCAAATGTGGACTGGGGGGAAAATCCATAGGAAGTAAATTTGTTTTTCAAGGCAGATTCCAATCCCAAGGTGAGGAGAGTGTTTGATTGGATGAAGTGGACTTCAAATGTCTTTCATAAGCCCAAATTATAGAATTAGAAAAAGAATTTTGTATGGAAGAAATAAAAAATGGCAGTATGGGACTGCAATAGCTCAACGGCACCTAGGCCTGACGGGTTTAATATGTTGGTTGTGAAACACTTTTGGAAAATGTTTAAGGAGGATATAAGGAAAGTTTTGGTTGAATTTCACCAAAATAGGAAGCTTCCAAGGGGGTCTAATGCCTCTTTTATCTCCTATTTCCCAGGAATAAGGTTCCAGGAGGTTTGGGGGATTATAGGCCAATTTCGTTAATTGGGGTGCTATATAAAATCAGTGTCAATGTGTTTGCTCATAGCTACAAAAGGTGTTGCCCAGTATCATAGAAGAAACTCAAACAACTTTTATCAAAGGAAGACAATTAATTATAGTGTGGTTGTTGTGAATAAAATAATTCAAGAGGCTAAGTAGCACAAGAAACCTCTATTGCTGTTTAAAGTAAATTTTGAAAAGGCATTTGACTCTGTTAGCTTACCGTTCTTGTACTACATGCTTAATCGTTTTGGGTTTGGCGACAAATGGATTGGTTGGATTCAAGGATGCCTTTCATCATCATCAGTCTTAGTTTTGGTAAATGGGAGCATGGTGGAGGAGTTCAATATGCAAAGGGGATTAAGGAAGAGTTATCCTATGACTCCTTTTCTCTTCTTAATTGTTGCGGAGGGGTTAGGAGGCTTGATTAAAAAGGCCTTATCAGTAAATCTTCTATCAAACATCAGGCTGGATAAACAAGACTTCTAGGTGGTAATCCAGTACTATGCAGACGATACAATCTTTATGATCTCGCCTGAGCTTCAGAATATTTATACTCTCAAGAGGGCCCTAAGGTGTTACGAATTAGCTTTTGGGCTCAAGATCAACTCCATAAGAGTAGCGTGAGGGGGTAGGGCTGAAGTAAGCTCCTTTGCTAAGATTCTAAACTGTGAAGTTATGCAAATGTCATTCTCCTATCTTGGGATTCTTGTAGGGGCAAATTTGAGGTGTAAGAGTGCTTAGAGGCTAATCTTAGATAAAATGAGAGCGAAATTATCTCTGTTAAAACAAAAAAATTTATCATTTGGTGGGAGGATTTGCTTGACCAAATCCACTATCTCCGCCATTTCTCTTTATTTTCTGTCTTTTTACAAGATTTTGAAGAAGTTGTCCAATGTCATTTAATCAATGCAAAGGGTCGGGTGAGTGGTTTTCTAATGAGGTTAAGTTCTTGATAAGGGATGAGTCCTTGTTTAAGTTTTGGAAAATGGACTAGAAGGTGTCTGGTGGACTTAAATCTATGTTCTCTAGGTTATATAGTCTGTCTACTAAAAGAGAGGCGCTTATCTCTGAGGTTGGGGGTGGTAACAATATCTAAGTCTGGAGGCTAAGCTGGAGAAGGGAGTTGTTTAGTTGGAAGGATAAGTGGATGAAGGAATTGGAAGGTGTTTTAGAAAGGGTTCACTTGAGGCAGGGCGTGATGGTTAAGGGTGGGGAGAAAGCATGAGGTTTCATACCAGTACATGGTGAAAGAAGCTTACCGCTTAGTTAGAAGGGTGTCATAGGAAGTCGTGTATCCATTTTTTAATAGGCTCTGAAAATCAAATATTCTGTTAAAGGTAGTGGCTTTCTCTTGGATGGTGGCATTCATAAGAATTCCCACAAAGTATGAATTAGCTAGGAGTAACTGTATCCCCCTGACAGATGAAATATGTCCTTTGTGTTGTTTGGTACTTGAATCAGTTAACCATTTGATGTTCTTTTGTAAGTCTAGTTATCAGATTTGGATGCTCTGTTACAGGTGGCTAGTGTATAAGTCTGTATTGCCTGCAAATTGTTAGTCGAGCTTTTGGAATTTTTTGGGCTTATACTCCTCAGTAGGAAAGACTTCATTTGAAGTTCTCAGTACTATATGATTGGCAACTTTGTAGGGGATCTGGGTTGCTAGGAATGCGGTATTTTTTAAGGGTGAACCCTTCGAGCTAAAGAAGTTTGACAACTTTGTTGGAGTGCAAGTGTAAGTTGAAGTCCCACATTGGTAAGAAATTGGGAAGTTGAGTAATATATAAGCGAGAAAGACTCATAACCTAATGCCTTAAGGTTTTGGGTTAAAGTCGGTGTCATGTTCTCTTATATATGGGCTCGTATCCCATAGTTGTACATCTCCCCGATGTTTAACCCCCCCGGTTGGATCCAACAACTAGTATCAGAGCCAACGATATGGAAGGGTTTAGGAGGCGTGCCCTCTTGTGTTTAGGAGGCCCTGTGAATAAGGGACCGTCGGGGAGTTTACAATATGGAAGGGACTCACACTTGAGGGGGAAATTATTGGAGTGCAAGTGTGACTTGAAGTCCCACATTGCTCATAACCTAATGCCTTAAGGTTTTAGGTTGAAAGTGGTGTCTTGTTCTCTTATATATGGGCCCGTTACTCTTGATTGTGTAGGGAGATCTCTTTTTGTTGAACTAATTATTAAGTTCATGTATCTATGGGAAACTATCAATTTGTCATTACCTAAGCAGAATTTCATATATTATTCCTATTGTTGTCTAAATCAATAACCTTTAATTCTGTCCTATGATATCTTGTAACATACGACATAACTGTTATTAATAAATACATTTTGTCATTTAAAAAAAAATCTGTTGAACATGATTAGTATGGAAATAACATTGAATCAGCAAAAGCAATAAACTAATGTGTTGCTTTTGCATGAACGTCTGGCTGCATAATTTTATTTTTGTATATGTTGAAAAAGATTCTCATCGAGGGCATTAATATACTCTCATAGCAAAGCTTAACTTCGTCAGTTTTTTTTTCTACAAAAGTTACAAGTATTTTATTCTGTATTTTTTTTTATTCTAAATATATTTTATAATAATTGTATTATAATAATGGATATGTATGCAGAATTCTACAATAATAATGTATTATAAATTTAAATATAATTTAATTTATAATATTACCACTAATTTTTTATAAGCTAAGATTGAATCTAAGAGGAAAGTATTGAACAATAACATACATCAAAACCCTTTTAATATAAAATATATATGTCTATAATTTTTTAGTCTGATTAAATTGGATATCGTGTAGAACTCTATATTAGAATAATTATATATTTTTTAGAGTTGTAAAAGTGTGATGATAGTAAATGATAGTTTAATTCTTGATGTTTAATTACAAGTATTAAACCAACTAAATGATTGACTTTAAATTGTAATTATGTTATAAATATTTCTTATACTTTTATAATAATTTTTTTTCTTATAAAAAAGAAAAATGGGAAAGATCCCAACCTAATGCGGTGGGTCCCAGCCAAACCACTGTAAGAGACCCATATGCTCGTGTGTGTCATTAACACGTGTATATTCAAATTTATAAAAAAAAATTAAATAAAATAATATTTATATTTTATTATGTAATTCATACTAATTTTACCATTGAGCACGAAAATATGTGGATTGTTATTATTTAAACAAAGATTTCAAGTTCTATACTTACTTTATCGTCTATAATGATCCGATCCGTAAAAGATAATTGTAGTCCAGACAAACAAATACTCATTTGAATGGACATACATTTAAAAGTAGTTTTAATTATTATCAATAAACAAATTTCCATCTACATAAAAGTATTTAAGTTATGCTAAACTTTCTAACTTTAAGTTGAACTCATGCAAACTTTCTAACTATATATGATTCAAAGTCGTCCCAATTTATTTTCTTGGAACGTCACCTATGATTAATAGCATCACGGGCTGATCGATTTTACGATTTCTACTTAAGAATCATTCCACAGAATGGGTTCTGTCGTAATTGCCTACATCACCTTTGATAAATATTATCCCACATTTATCAAATTCCTCATCTGTATATAGTAAATATATATGGGACTTTTTCTAATATAAAAAAATTATTTATGTAAATAATTATTATTTACATAAATAACTCATTTTACTTTACACGTACGTTAAAAAATCAATTAGGAGAAAACCGATTTTTTAACGTAAACAGTTCAATTTTTGTAAGTACTTTGAGAGAAAGAAAAAAAAAATAAAAGAGGACGTAAGAGAAAGAAATAAAAAAGGTGCAGAGGAGAAATCGACTTCTCAATGTAAATAAATGAGTTATTTGCATAAATAATGATGCGTTGTTCACGTAAATTATTATTTTTTTATATATTTTTAAAAAATCTATATTTAGCGATCTGGTCAAGCAATGTTATATAGTACGGTGAATGACGTATCAATTATACTTGTACACATGTATTTATTTTCATGAACCTTAATTTGACGGACTACTTTAGGGATGCATGTACGTAAATCACAAGATCGAGTTTGTCAGAAAAGTGTCCGTTCCTATGGGCCATGATCAATAATTTGACATGCTTGTATTATTCTTATAGTAGTTATACACAATGTTAAGGGGTTATAAGATTTGTTAACGAACAAAGTTTATATGAATTTGAATATTTCTACTAATATAATATCCTAACAACTAGTAAAGCTAAAAAAGGACAATGCATTGTACCAAATGCCAATTAAACCGTTTGCAAGGAGACTTTTTATTTCTGAAAACGATTGTACGGTCAAACATTTCCAGCCGAGTTAAGCAACATTTGTACAAATGGGCTAATATTACACCCATATTTTAAATTTTAATACGCCCTCAAATAAAATGATAATATTATTTTGAAAATTTTAACTTATTATTTTTATAATTTTTTTTTAAAGCAAGATAAGTATATTTAATTGCACCATAGGTGCAAGGCAAAAAATTTACAATAGTTACAAGACAAGATAATACAAATTGTTGTAGGGTAAGCATAAAGTGGTTACCAAGTATTAACCCACAATAAAGGGTAACCATAATGTTCTTGCTAAAATGAATCAGTACAAATAAACAGTCATCATATACTTCTACCCAAAAAGAATCAGCTCATAAATCATTCCCTATTATAGCTAATACATAAATAGAAAATCCAGTTGCAAAAAACCTACTACTTGACTTTACATAACCAATACTTTAGGTTACTCACAAATTGATAGTAGAACTAACAATAATCACATAGATCTAAACAAAATAATTGGACTGTGTTTTCTGTGATATGATATTGCCCTGCCCCAAACCATCATACACAATAATTCAGCCAGAGTCAAAAACCAGTTGGTAATATTAACCTCTATTACCGAGTCAGTTGCAATACCTTCAAAAGAAAGCAACCCATTGCTAGATGCTTGAATCTCCAAAATGCTAAGACTGCTGAGTCACAAATTGGAAGATGAAGACTACCAGAACACAGTGTTATAGTAGTAATGCCTACTGTTTTCAATCTACTATGATGCCTAAGCAAGCTCGAGTATTTGTTGCCCACAATTTGAAATATGTTGAGAGTTCTTTATTCTCAGATTTGATCCAACTCCACGATAAGAATAGAGATTCCTTTTCAATTACTTCAATATTTACTCTCATGTTTTTAAAGATATATTGATTTCGATATTTCCAAATGCTCCAGAGTGTTGTCACCCAAATTATCATCCACCAAGTTTTAGTTCTGCAGTTGCTGGACTAACTGTAGAGATACCTATCTTCCTATAACAAGAGTCCCAAATACTTTATGCCACCCCATATTAGAAGAACAAGTGATCTAGTGATTCCATGATCTTTTGGCAATATATGCATAATAATTCCTCTTGTTGAATCTGGATGCCCCTTCTGATGAGGTTCATCTTTGTTGGTAGCCTATCTTTAAGTATCCTCCATCCAAAAAATTTGACTCTTGGAGGCACCTTAATATCCCATAGTAGTTTGAACATTTATTGTGGTTGCTCTATTAATGATCAATCCTGCAAAGTTGCATAAGATGAAGAAACAGTATAAGTACTACTAAGTCTGGAGTCCAGACCCAGTTATTCTCTCCAGCCTTTAAGGCTCTCACACTCTCAATGTGTACTTTGAAATCATTGACTAGTGTTTCTTCCCAGTTGAACTAGTGTCTCTTCTACTTAAAGTCCCAGATCCACTCACCATTTTCCTAATGCCCAAAGGTGTTTATTAATCCCTCTCTGTTGACTGAGTTTAAGAACACTCGATTAAATTTCTATTGTAATGCTTCCCCCAAGCCATTTATCCAACTAAAATTTGAAGTTCTCTAAGTGTCACACCCAGCATTCCTGTAGCCATTCTTTACCTTCGATTTTGACTGTGAGTTTCATGGTTCTTACTGTCTTTATTGTTCCATTCATCATCCTCCATACTCCTTTACCTTAGCTTTGGCATCTTTTCACCACCTGTGCATTATATGTTTTTCCCTCCGATGTGTACTTCCACCTGGCTTCTTTTTTGTTGATATTTTCTTATGCTTCGTCTCCATGTTTGCTTATGTTACCAATGTCTTTCCGATGGTTGGCTTTGTCATCTTCATTGGTTTCATTTCTCTAGAAATCTTGGTATATTCACCATCATTTTTGTATCCCCTATATAGATGTCATGCAGTTTCCTCTCTAATTTCTTCTCATCTTGTACCTCAACAAATCTAACAAAGTCATACTTACCACCCCACTTGTTTCTTTTTTTGGAGATAAAAACTTCACACACTTTTCCCCCACCTGCCAAAGATAGGCCATATTTCCTTCTCCCCAAATGTATACGAAATTCTTGTGAAGAAATAAGTAGTTACTCTTCTCCCTTTCAATTGGTGTTCCTAACTAGTGTCACTATATTTTTCCTCTCTGTCGCCCTCCTTATTCTTCCCATTGCATTCTCTACTTGGTCCTCCTCTTTCACATGCTCATTCTACCTCTACTCACCTTATTTGAAACATGGAACTTAAAAAATTATCTATCCCATTTTTCTTAATATATATATATATATATATATATATATCAACATATTATTTTCCTTTAACCCATTGACTTTTTTTCAATCTTTTACTAAACTAAATATTTTTCTTAAGAGAAACAAATTCAAAAGCACTACTAGCTAGATAGATATGTCAAACTCCTAATGGTCTAGCATCATTCTTTCATAATGCATATATAGTCAATTCTTTGTATCCATGTCCATATCACCCTGCATACAATACATGTATATTTTTTCTTTAAGATGTTGTTGCCTGTCCCATTTGAAGCCTATGATATTTAATAATAAATGTTTGGATAAGGCAATTATATGTACCGTTCCCACTTTTATACCATTTATCTTAATCCATTGGTCATAACCCCTATATGTATATTAATTGTATGATTTTTTTTGGGGGGGGGGGGGGGGGGGGGGGGAAAGAATCCAACTCTATATAAAACAATTTATACACACGATTCAGTTAAGAGGTAGATTTTCTCCAGTCCATATTCCTTGTAGGAAACGTGTGGTCAGAGATTTGAAGCTGAAATACGGAAGAAATACTTTTTAGTTGCATGAAATGCTCGTGAAGTAGTACCCTTTAACTTTTACAGCAGCCAAAAAGGAAACCTGGCACTACCATTGTGGTATTTATAATGTACCCGAATCCTCCATACTTTGCATGACCTAATAAATCATTCACTCGTTTGTCACTTAATTTTCTCTAAATCTAATCAATCTAGAGCTTTAGTACTATATATGTCAGTTGAAGCTTTTGCAATGGCTGGTGTGGATTGTATGGAGAATGCAATCGATGTTTGTGCATTGGAACAAAGCTTTAAACGGTTGCAGGAAGTACAGGATAAGGCTGAGGCAGAGAAAAGCCACAGCAGCAGCACTAGTTTGAGGATGGACATGAATAATGACATGGCGATGGAGTGGGTGAAAATGAAGATGCGGGAATGGGCAGCAGCTGTTGCTTCAAACAATGATACCAAAGCTAATCTTAGACTTTCAGAGATACTTCTTATAATGGATACTCATTTAATGCAAGGAAAGCTAGACACACTTTCTTTTTAGCGATTATTTTTGTTTTCCCCCTTTCCTTTTATATGAATACTTCGCAATTGTATATATTCTATCTCTTCTTTGTGATTAATTGTATCGTCCATATATTCGTTTTACACCCATAATAAACTCAAATTATATATGCTGACCATAAGCTCGAACCTCCAATGACATCTACTAATACATCACAAACCAACTAACATGTCATCTCAGGTCGAGGTGGTTTTTTGAGATTGCTTAAGTAGTGTAAATCTTTAAAAGTTGTCTACTAGATATCGTTCTCAGCAAGGTTAACGTTCATTCTTATGTAAAATATGGTTTCTTAAAATTAGAATTTATTTAAAAAATTCAGCCACAACAAAATTAATTATATTAATGATTTTATTTTAAATTCAGTTAATTGAAATAAAAATATGAAAATTTTTCGATCATTAAAAAAATTATACATGAATATCTTAAATATGACATTGTATAGAGACTACACACATTATTTATCATTAGAAATGTTATAACAAGATTTCTACCTAAACATCATGTTTTGAAAAAATTATTAGATGGTTTCAGATCACCACGTTATGTTATCTATAGTCTCAACCAATCACTATATAACATATAATTATTTAATTAGCTTATTTTATAAATTATATTAATTAAAATAATTATCTGCATGAAATCAAAGATAATATGGTGATATAATATCATATAATAATTTTTTCATGCTTTACAATCTACCAAGATCTACACACACATTTGCGGGGAAGAGAGAGGGAATTTATGTATTCATGAAAGTGTGGGGACAATTGTCCACACAAATTATTTAACTACTCATATTTGTAACCACTTTTGTAACATATTCTAAATTATGTAATAAGAAAAATACTTATATAAATTTATTGATTTTACTAATTAATACTTTTAAAGTTATATAAACAAATGATTGTTATTAAATGTGTGTAAAATTATTTTACATCCAGAGTGTGTAGGTGTTAAACTCTTGTATAATTATATGTCATAGGTAATTAGTGACTTAACAAACTTATGACTTCATTGATGGTGAATTTTAGCTTAATTTTTATTAAAAATTATTATTTGTTTTGAAGATAAACAATTCTTTTAAAATTAATAAAAAATAATTACTTCAAATATTTCATGTAATATCTGAATTCACTAATAGGTATTTTTATATTTATTAAGTAATAGCAATTAAAAATATTTTCTTTTGTTTCACTAGTTATGATTTTTATTTAAAAATTAAAATTAATTAAATTCAATAATTTTATTTTAAGGTAGATAAGTAAATATTTTAAAACTTGTTAGATAAATTTTTACTTTTATTATTTTTAATTTTTAATTCACTAATGCATTAATTTTTTTTTCTTTACCAAATGGTTGCGAGATCACATGCAAGATAAATGGTTGAATGCATGGCTTAATTTCTTATATATATAAAAAAATATTTTATATTTTAATAATAAAAAATATTCAATGTTTTCGCAATATGAAACTCGTAGAAAAATAATTGTGATCTGCAGTATACTTTAAAGATTATTACGTTAGAATCTAACATGTTGGTTAGATTATTCAATAATTAAAAAATAAATTTTTATTATGAAAAATATCAACTAAATCTAGAAGTTAATTAACATGTTAGTTCGATTTTTTATTTCTCTTTCATATAAAAAGTGAAGACAAACATATAATTAGAAAAGGTAAACATATCCAACAAAATTAAAGTTTTTAATTTTTATAAATGAACAGGAACAAAAATAGCTTTAAAAAGTTAATTAAATAAATTTTAAAATAACTTATATATATTGTTGTTAAAATAGGAAAATTTATTTATTTACTACCTATAAACTATATTTACTTTATCTTTTAGGTATGCCATGGAGATAAAAACAACTCATTTTACTTCTAAGCGTACAATTTAAATCCCTTTAAGAAGGTTAACAAGGGAGTAAAAGAAAATTAAGATGTACTTAGTTTATAGTTTATAAGATGATGTTCATCAAATAACAGTTAATAAAACAATAAATAATGTATTAGTAGAATAAATTTATAATATAACTGAATACATATAAATTTATTATTCCAGTTTAATTAGAAGATCTTAAATTTGAATCCTACATATAAAACATATTGAATAAAAAAAATCCATGAATGATTAGACAAAAAAAAATATTATTCACAGAAAAATAATAAAGACATTTTAATAAAAAATACAATCAATGTCAAACACTTTCTTACGAAAAAAAAAAAATACAAACAAATCTTAAAAATATTGTCATTGTTATAATTATTAGGAGAGAGGTTTTACATTAAAAAAAAAAAAGTCATATATCCACTTTATCACTTTATCTCTATGTGATTGTATATCATGTTAAATTAATAATTAGGGTGGAGAATGAAACAACTGAAACAAGTTTTCAGTCGAAAATTAGACTCTTAAGTAAAAACTATTAAATAACTATAACTTATTTTAAAGCTCTTAATAGCTGTAATTTTATAGTAAAAATTATTCCACCAAACATTATATACGATTTTGTTTGGTGATCATTAATATTATACAGATTAATACATATAAAAATAATTAAAATAAAAGAGCTATATGGCATGCATGTCAATATAGTTTATCTTCAGGACTGCATCATTCCGCATTTATTTTTCTAAAATTAATCACATTTTAAATTCTGTTCTAACACATGTGTTTCGTGGGGTGGGGTGGGGGGGAATCATTAGAACATGTTTCCTTACATTTAACATTTAAAACACAGAGAAATATGTAGTTGACGGTATGGTGGATGATGGCGATGAGCACGGGTTTAACATGTATGCATGCATGTTTCCAGGCATTGATTAAATAGTGGTGTGGGCGCGTGATTTATGACGTACCTAGTTGCCGATCCAAGCGAAACAACAATCCTGCTCTATTAGTGAAAGATAGAGTGCAGAGAAGTACAAAAGAAATTAAGTTTATCCATGCATGTGCAACATCCGTGAATTGGTTTATTTTTAGTTACTTAAAGGTCAAGCAGAAACAAACCTTGTATATATGTAATATATGTAGCATATAAATGCTTCTGCATCTGGTTGCCAATCGACCCAATATGGTTAATAATACTAGTTTTTATTAATAATAAAAAATGAACTTATGATTTTTTCAACATTTATCTTTTCTTAACAAATTAAATTATTTTATTTATCTTCTACTCAGTTTTACTAATTAGCACCATTATATATACTCATCTTTATAATTAATTGATTAGCTAGCTAGGAAACATGGCTATTAAAGTTATGGCTGACAGACATGAACTACAAAAAATGTGCATTCAGTTAAAAAAAGAAGAAGAAGACATTTATGTCCGAAAAATTGTTACAAACCGTCACATCACTTATGGTTTTGACTAAACATATTTACCTTATGTTTATGATTTTATTAGATATAAATTTTACGATTAACAAGATAAATGATTAATTTTTTTAAATTAAATTAAACTGATTAATTAATACATAATATTACATATTGGTTGAATAAATTAACCATCATGTAATAACCTCATTCATGTGTTTTTTTGGAGGATAATAAATTACTTCCTCGAACCATTTTTATCATCTTCTAAGATTTAATACGAACATAAATCTCACAATTAACAAGAAATTGATGAAGTAGTATTTAATGGGTTGTAGAAAGGACGGGCTGGGGATCCTCTCTCTTTCTAAAAACTTGAGAACGTGCAGTTAACTAGATCTCACTCATTTATTATAAATCTATTATAAGTATTTTTTTACATGTTAAAATTATTAAATAATAAAATAAAAGGAAGGTTAGGATTTCATCCGGTTTTAGAAAACTAGAGAAGATCTTTTCCGGTAGAAGGGATGAAATCAAGGTAGATCTACTTGTTATGCATTGGAGGCAATTATATATAATTATAAATTACCTCAATAGTGTAAAATATAGTGTAAAAATTAATACTTAATATAAATATTGTCTCCAATAATTTATATATATAAGTATTAGTTCCACAATATAATATTTCTATATTTATTATTGGATGAAAACAAAAAATATATACCAATTAGAAAAAAAGTCATTGCTTCAAGTTTCAAGCAACATAAGAGGGAAGATACTCAGCTTCTTTAGTTAACAAATTTTTTAGTGCACACACTTTATGATCACTAAGTTTTTCAAAAGACTTTGGAGATAACCAACATCACCTTCGGCCAAATTGCTCTGCTAGAGATTGATTTAGAAGAAGCCACCAACAAAGACAAATTTTTAAGAAGGAACATCCCTCTACAAGATAGACTTTATGTGCTTTGTTTTGACCAAGAATTGGAGAATGAGAAATATTTATTCTTCAAGTAGTGTCATAAATGACAAGTGGAAAATAAATGCAATATTTTTATATTTTTTATTTCATTTTATTATTGTTATAATTTTTTAAATTGATATTTTTTCCAATTTTAATAATTATAAGTTTATTTCAATATTACTCTAAATAAATATTTACAATAATTTAAATTTTTTTTAGCATTGTATTTATCAAATCCCCAACTACCACGATTAATGAATGTAATGCATTCAACTTTTTAATAAATATATTGTATTAATTAGCTTATTTATTGTCTGTCTTATCATAATTAAAAAATCCTAAACAATTAATAAAATGAAATGAAGGGAGCAATATAGTTACTAAAACTAGATCAAACTAATTAGTTCAATAGTGAGAGTGAATTTAAAATATTTAATAACCACTAATAATCAGTTAAACATATTAATGGCACAAGTAATATTGATATTTACCTTGACTAATATTTTGAATTTAATAACATTAATTAAAGTTTATCTTTTTCTTTGAAATAAGATGTGAACTTCTTATGAATGTAAAAAAATTTCAAGAATGACTTTAATTTATGTTATGATATCATGTTATTTTAATATTATTTGTATATATTATTTACTTTTTAATATTTGTCCAACTACGATTTTAATATTATTTGTCTTTTGAAATAATTTAATATATAATTTTTATAAATAGTTTCTACTGTTATAAAAAATCATGATAAACTAACTATCACATCATCATGACAACTTCATAAAATTAATGTTAATTTAAATGTCTATTTACATCACATTGACATGACAAACAAACTAACATTTTGTCATGTATTAATATCTTTTAAATATCTCTTGTATTGCAAGAATAACCGTATATGCTATTATGCATCTAGGAGATTAAATGTTTTACTCCATTTTTTATCTTAAAAAACACTAATAAAGTAACACTTAAATTATCATTTTAAAAAAATAAAAAGTCCATGTAACACATAATAAACAATTGGTTCAACACTAATTTGATGAAATGAACATGACAATGTGTCAGTACATTTGTCACATCATTACTTAATAGTTTTTTTGTTAACAACAAAGCCTATTAAAAAATATATTAAGATCTAAAATAATTCTATAGAGATTAAAAAAAATACAAAAAAATTAAGGACCAAAAAAGTTAATTAACTATAAAATAAATTTAAAAAGTCATGTGACACCTTACAAACATTTCAATAAGCCCTAATTTAATGAAGTGGATGATGACGTGACAATTTGTTTGTTACGTCAAGTTTTTTCAAATTTTTCATTTCCCAACAAAGGAAGGGTGGTGAAAACGACATAAGGATGGCAATGAAGGCAGTGGAGATGAAGAGGTGGTGAAAGTCAGGGTGGAAAGCACAGAAGATGAGTGAGAAGTGGCTGAAGTCAAAGTAAAAGGCATGAAAGGAGCGAGAGAGGTGAGAGCAATAGCAAGGAGGTGGCAGAGGTCGAGATAGAAGGTGCGAAAAAAGCGTAAGCAAAGTGGAAGGGAAAGATAAACTTGATATAGTTGAAGATGGAACTATGTTCTCTAGTTTTCTAAATTTGGCAAACTACTTTGAATAGTTTTCTAGTTTTTTGAAAAACTAGTCTTTCATTTTTCAATAATTTTCTTTAAACAATTGGGGTCTTTGGACACGTTTTTCAATTTTCCTTATATTTCTGAAATAATTTTCTCATATTTTCTCACTCATGGCTAGTTTGTTTCGACAATCATTCTAAGGGTCAATACTTTACATGTGGTTAGTTAAGAAACTCCTTTTGTAAAGCTCATGTTAGGCTTCATATTTCTACTATTCTCTAAAGTCTAACCCTAAACCTATTTTTAAATTCTACTCTTCTCCTACTTTACACCTACTTTTTTCTCTGTCCCCTCTCGCTTACCCTATCTGCCTTTCTTCTTCACCCTCATTCTCCCTTAACCTATCCCTTTCTTCTTCACCTTCGTAGCCACCAATAGCCATCATTCGCCCTCCCTCCCAGCCTCCTCCCCACCACTTACACCCTCATTCCCAATCACCTTCCCACCATTCGCGCCCTCCCTCCCAGAAACTCCCCACCACTCGTGTCTCCCTTCCAGTCACCGCCACCTCGCCACCATAGTAAGGGTTGGCTATTGAAAGAAATTGCCGAAGAAGCTTCCCAATTTTGCAAAGTGGTTTATTGTGTTGTGCTTGTTGCATCTACTAGTGATGAGTGTATTTTGTAACTAGGATTATCTGAATATGGAAACAAAAATTCTTGTTTTGATGAACTTGTTGGGCGTATCACTAGAGAAAACCTTTGATGAGGTTATCGCTTGTAGATGCAGGTTTGTATGTC
The DNA here is from genome assembly GCA_037954015.1 of Psophocarpus tetragonolobus. Classification (NCBI taxonomy): domain Eukaryota; kingdom Viridiplantae; phylum Streptophyta; class Magnoliopsida; order Fabales; family Fabaceae; genus Psophocarpus; species Psophocarpus tetragonolobus. The sequence continues at coordinate 45,105,660 of CM075694.1, forward strand.
TGTGTTGGCTAAGAAATGTGTATCAACAAAGGTGTCCAACCAACATTTGAGAGTAGATTGCTTGAGCATATATATTTCACCTTGTTGGGTACACCATATTTGTAGACAAGAGCAACACATTTATCGGTGTAACATATCTGATGTTGTTCAGCGACCTTCATGACACATATGCAATTTCTTAGGGTGGGTTTGCATTGACACATCTATATCATCATCTTGATGAGGTAAGTTACAACAAGACCAGACAACACGCATTGTATGCAACTTTGATTCAGGTTAGTACTTTTTATAACATGCGGTGTTTTTATACAATTTCTCATGCATTCCATATAACTGATATGAGTATGTTAATTTTTTATGTAGACTTATGCATACAAACATTTGTTTATGATTGGGGCAAAACTAGTAGCCATTGTATTTGATCAAGAGAATCCCCGCGCGTTGTGTTGGAGTGTTGCTAAACATAAACCATCGACCATTGAATATAAGCAGGAGTGAGACCAACTAAGACCTAAAGCGATTATATGATCATCGTACAATGAACACAGACTTACATTTGAATTCAAACTTATTAGCATGTTCTCTAGCGGAATTTGGGCCGATGAGAATATATATTGTTTTATCTCTTTAAACGGGTTTTCCGACAATTTAAGATTGTTCAAAGAATTTCCATAGATCCTGCATTTTTTAGACTGTAGACAACCATAACTAAAGAAATAAACAAGCAATGGCTTAAATTTACACAATTATGTAAGGAGAGGCTATGGTGGTTGACCCATCAAACTGTTTCGATGACTATATGTCATGATACTTTCGAATGTCACATCCATATAAAATTAACCACCAGGTGGTTCTAGAATCGTCACGTGCCCGACAAATGAGTCATCATACAAGGTCGAGTAGTAACATAGTCAACAATAGTCGACTTGTTACGGATGATGTTTAATTTATTATAAATATTGACATATGTTGCATTCACATTACTTCAATAGTTGTTAATTTTTTGTTAATTGATAATTGTTTTAGGGCTTTGCATAAGACATGGTTACATGTCTGCAATGTATGATTGACTTTCACATGGTACCATAAGAAATACTAGCTTGGGAAGAAATCCAGCAACTTCTAGCACTGACACGTCGTCAACCATGAATGTCTTCTTTTTTTTAAAAAAAATAAATAAATGAGATGTTATTGTTGAAGAAGACATTATATGATCTTTACAAATAAATTATAATAATTATATTTTTATAGTATTTTATTTTATGCATACAAAGTCAATCATCATCTAAACTAACTTATTATCATGTAACATATAACAATTGTAAAAACTGTTGAATGAGACTACCGTAATACGTCAACAATTCGTGTGCAATCAGATAAGAATATGTTTTCCACAAAATATTTGCATTTGGCATTTGATAGTAATTCTTTAAGAAAACCTACAAACAAACATAATACAATAATTTAAATTAATTACGTATGCTATGTTGTATGTTTAGGGTTGAGTAATGTAAAAACACATGTGTTATACCTGAACAAAGTGGTTCCTATTCACATGAACTAAACAAGCGGCTCAAAACTTGATGTATCAGCGAGATGACCACTTCTTAATGAAAAAAATGTCATGCATCGCTTTAGAGATAAAGAAATCAAGACAACAACATTATAGCAAGTGGTAATGACATACTCCATGTTAGGTAAAGTCATCCATTTATCAACACTAGCTTGCAAAAAAATATAATTATATACTATTAACAGATGCTTATGTGAAAAAAAACATAACTTTTTATGATCATAATGTATATTCATACCATGTGTTGATCATCAACAAGTAATGAATTCAGTAAAAGTTAAAATCAGTCATCACTGCCAAATATAGTTGTGTACTTAAAGCGTCATGTTCTCATTTTTCTGTACAACTGTTGAAGAATAATAGTCCAAGAATTCTCAACCAAATCCATCAGACTAGCAATTGCACGATAACCATAATGACCATTAGTCACATTATCTATTATGCTTTGGACATAACGATGCATAAAAATAGGCAGTTAATCTATGAACATAATCTTTATGTTAAGTTCATTACCAACAGATATTGCCAACTTTTGGGAATGACAAGTATTATGACCTGAAAAATATGCATCAACATGCTCAAAGGAGGATGAATCACACTTTGTTGATCTCCAAGCTTGATGTGTCCGAGCTTTGGTCTTAACCTTCTCTTTCAGAGGACACATTAAAGTCCGGTCAGGATATACTATTTCATTTAATTTGTCTCTTATTCTGATTTTTCCAAACAAGTCAACCTCATTAAAAGACTGACAAATAACATCAATCTACGGATGGATTGTCAAGTCTTCTTCAGTATGCAAATCATCATGAGCAAAACTAAGTTGCATCCACACTAGATGAAGTGCAGCAATAGGAATGCCTACAACCACATATGTGGCTAGTTGACATGCACATGGAATACCATGCATAATCCTTACTACATATCTATACTTTGAACTGTTTGTACCAACAAGTTTGACTCATTGATATTCTAATGAAATAAAGTTCATTGCATACCTTGAGAAAATACCATGCAAATTCTTATATATTGTTAGATTAAATGCATGTTCAAAAAAATTTATGATTTTCTCAAAAGATGCTTTAATTTTAGTATGTTTTAATTGCAACATATTGTTCATGGCTTACCAACAATTACAAAGGTCACCTATGCTAGTTTGTATCAATCTTTTGAAAGTTGAATGTGATAACTCAACCTTGTTAACAATAAATACAAGTCAGTTATAAATAGCTAAACACATGAATGTAATGTTAACATAAATCATATCTATTAGTAGTTGTGTTCCATAAGAGCATGAACTGATTGGTCAAGGCTTTAACAAATCTTTCCTTGTGAAGGGTCAACCAAGTGTCTTTCACATAATCAATTAATAAAGGCCAAGGTTGACAAATACATTTGAAGTTGCACAAATATCCTTCAAATGCATCTTCAGTGTCACACTTTTTACATTATGGAATGACTGTATAACTTTGGTTTGATGCTTTTTGCGAATGAAAATACATTTTGCATTTAACCCTCGCATTTTTTTCAATATGATATCCACACAAAAAATTAAATGTTTCTAGAAAAAAAATTTTCAATTGCCTTCTTAAGAGCTAAGTCTCTATCTGTAACAAACATTTTGGGAACTGCATCAGTTTTGAGGAAAAGACTTCTAAGACGTTGAAGTGCCCAAAAAAAGTTACTGTCATTAAAACTCTAAGTAGGCAAAGGCAACAGAAAATGTCATGCCAATTGATGTCATACCAACAATTTCAAGTAAGGGTAGTTGATATTTATTTGTTTTATACGTACTATCCAACAACAAAATAATGTTAAATGTGTTAAGCAGTTTCACTGAATTCGGGTGTGTCCAGAATATATCAGATAAAACTTTTGTGACTTCGTTCATTCTATGTCAGTAAAGATACATATTACACTCTAGTAAATTCATTAAATGTTGAATTTGTGTTCTATGATCTCTTGCATGTCTTGTAGTGTACACTTGATTAATGGTTGTAACATTATTTTCATTGTGGTTCTTCAAGGTGAGAAAAATGTTCTTCGATTTTATCATATTTTTTGTCAAATCATGAAGTAATGTTTTCTCCTCGTCTACTAAACAACCAACATATGAACGACGACTAATGTTTTCACTAATGGATGATTGTGAAACCTACACATTACCTTCAACTTTCACCTATGTTGATTCTTTAGAGGTCATCCTCTTAATCTGGATGGACAATCACACTTTGTCATCCCCGTTGTTTTACGAACATAGTCGTCATAGTCTTCGTACCGTTTATATCTAACACTTCGCTCATACCCTAAATCCACAAATATTTTATTATCGGTTGTACTTGACCTTAATATTACAATGACAAAGCTATTTTCAAACCCTACCCCTCTAACTCACTTTAATAACTCGTCTCACGTAAAAAAAACTTAGGTCAATGAATAATAATTTTCAAATATTTTACTTAATGATTAAGTAAAATTAAAGTAATACAAATATTGATTTGATTTGTACCTCCGTGTTGCTGAATGCATTTGTAAAATCAATGACATTCTGAAGAATTTGTTGTCCTTGATAAATGTACAGTTGTTGAGCATCATTCAAATTTAATTCGTAGTCTTCCATATTTATTAATTGAAATTATTTATAAAAAAAATCCATAAAAACTTGCAACAATAATTTAAAATTGAATTCAACTTCACAATTGCATAGAAGTACATTAAAAAATTTATGTACAAAATTTAATGAAAATAAATTTAATTTAAAATATTTTTAACAATAAATAATTCCATTAATTAAAAAAATGTATTAACAAAAAAAAATTGAACATAAAATTTATTTTGGATATTTAATAACAGTCATGATGGTGGTAGGGATGGAAGTGGGGTGAGACATCTGATATTAAGTGAGTCACTTTAATCTAAGATGTTATTTTTAGTTTTATCAATTCTTCACATTTCTCACAATGAATTATTTTCCAACTAAGTACTATAAAATTATATTTATGTTTTTCAATTTCATATAAAAATTACTCACGAAATATTTATTAATGCACATATACAGATACTGTAAGTTAGAATACAATATTTTTTATCAAATAATTTTTTTTTGTAAATATGAATTAATTTATATTATTAATGACATATTAAAATCCAATTTATATGAATTAATTTTATATATTTTATATTATTAATGTAAGTTAGAATACAATTTTAAAATACAGATATTGTATTATTAATTTCACATATACAAATACTGTAAGTTAGAATATAATATTTTTTATAAGTAAATTTTTTTCATAAATATTAATTAATTTTATATAATTTATATTATTAAATAAATATAAAAAATTAATCTTATATAATTTATATTATTAACTAATTATTTTTATATAATTTATATTATTAACTAAATTTTTAGAAAGGTATATATATAATGATTTGTGCCAAAAAAACCACATATAAATCGTTAACATATCATAAATGTTTGTCGTCTAAAATTATATTTTTACCACATTTAACTACATTATAAAAAAAATAAACTTACTTGAGGAAAAGATACTAAACAAATCTCTCAGAAACAAAGTACATATGATTCTAGAGAAGAATAAAGCAAGAAGGAGACAAGGAACAACCATGAATAAATGTAACATAAAATGTTTGCTTTTGTAGAAACGTAACATAAACTTACTTGAGGAAGAAATGTTGAACAAATCCCAAAAAACAAAGTTTTAGAGAAGAATAAAGTAAGAATGAGACAAAGAACAACCATGAACAAATATAACATAAAATGTTTGCTTTCATAGAAATGTAGCATAAATTTATTTGAGGAAGACATGCTGAACAAATTCCCAAGAAACAAAGTACTTATGACGACGATTCTAGAGAAGAATAAAGCAAGAATGATACAACGAACAACCATGAACAAATGTAACATAAAATGTTTGCTTTTATAAAAATAAATTAAAGGTATATTAGTAATTTCCAAAATTTTATTTGATGAAATTTGAGATTTAGGTAATAAATTATTTTCAATAATTCAATAAATTTAATATACTTTAAAATATAATAGTTAATTTTAATAATTCTATATATTCAATAATTAAGTATAATTTATTATATAATTTTATAAATTAAATAAATTTAATATACTTTAAGAGATAATAATTATTTTTAATAATTTTAATAATTCTATATATTCAATAATAAATTTATTATAAGAATTTATTAAATAAATTCAATTATTTAAATAGATTATATAATTTATATAAATTTAATATTGAATAATTTAATTAACAAACAAGTTTGAAATTATAAAATCAATTAAAACATGCAACCAGTTAAAAAATTATAACCATCCAATGTGAAAACAAATTAAAAAAATTATAAAACATAACATGCAAATTTTAACATGCATATTATAAAACAAACTTAACAAACTCTAACGATACATCAAACTAATGAGGAGACATCAAATATTACATTTTTCTACCATTACATATAATCAATGAGGACAAAACTTTGCATTTTTCTACATTTTAATCCACATTCAACCACCTCCTCCCATGGAGCCAATATTTACATGCTATTAGTCAACCACCTCTTATGCAACCGATGAAGGTGGGTCAAGAGCGTTTACTAATTTTTCTTACTTCTCCGACTGTGTATTACTAAAGAAGTAAAAAAAATTGTAATTTTTTTTATTCTCCAACAATGCACTATTAGAGCGTAAAAAATAAAAGGTATATTAATATTTTTTCCACTAATAAAAAAATAATAGGTCTGCAATCAAAAACCTTTCCCATCACTCTCTTTATTCCTCTTTGCTCAATTCTTTCCTCTAATGTTAGGATTTTCTGTTGCTCTAATCGTGCTCCAAACCTATTTGACTTTTATTCATGGAACACTGTTGATGTCTTTTATATTTTTGTTCTCAATAGCATTAATGTCTCTTATATTCACATCATCCAATTTCTTACTGAGAACAATAGAAAAAATTAAAATATTAAAGTTGCAAAGAGACAATAGAAAAAAATTCTAAAAAATACTTTAAAATAACATTTTATATTTTAGAAAGCGCTTTTCAAAAAACAAAAAATCAAAAGTGTTTTGGAAAGTATTTTTAGGATATAATTGTATTTTGGAAAGTAACTTTTTTTTTTAACACACTTTTGAGTTTTTGTATTCCAAAAAGTACGTTTAAGAATAAAAAATGTTGTTCTAAAAAATACTTTTTATATTGTTAAAAAAGAAAACATCTTTCAAAAAGTAGTTTTCAAAAGATTAAAAATTAAAAAAAAAATGTTTGAACTACTATATGTGATTCCATGTTATGTGATACCACATGGATTTTTGAATGGAAAAAGAAATCAATATTTCACATACATGATTGTTTAAACTTTCAATTACGATGTTTTCTAGCGTGATGAAAAATTCAATACAAGAGTTTTATGAAACAGTGTTACGGTGAAATTCCAGTACCTTTGAGATAATAAAAGATGGAATGAAAAACTAAAGGGTTTAGAAAATAATGATAAACTATAAAAATATGATTTACATCTATTTTGTATATGTAAGGGGAGTTTTAGTTTAAAAATTATAATAATAAAATCTTTAAAAAAAAATGGCAGAGTGGAGTAGAAAAAAAGAAAAGTGAAAATAGCAAATTCCTAATGGTTTTAGGTTGTGTCTGGGTCTTTAGTTGTGGGTGGCGTTCATAGGATAAATAAATCATATATTGACTTGTAAAAAGTTTTGTCTGGATGTAGACAAATAGAAAATATCGGAGCTTGTAATTTAATGGACTCTAATTTACCGCGTGCATAGCTTGTAAGCTAAACGGGCTACTTCCCAATTGCAAAAAATTATACAGTTTAATTTTTTAATATATTAAAATACTTTTTCATTTTTAAATAGGGATTTTTTTTAATTTATCTAAATAATCTAATAATATTTTTTCTTATACTATTTTCAATATTTCTAAATCAACATTAATAAAAATATCTAAAAAATAAAATGCATATTATTTTTTTAAAAGAATCTAATTAGTATTTGGTTACCGACGTTCCATCACACTTTTTCATTTATCAATTGAGTTGTGATACAACATTACGATGTCAGTTTATACTAATTAAATTTTTTTCAAAAAATAATGTTGAAACTTGTAAAGACTTGCAAACTAGATAAATTTAGACCACAAAATAAACAGAGAAGGCTAAAAAGTTCACATTTTAAATTAACTAAAAAATCAAATTTAATGTAATTTACAAGTTAGACAAGTAATTTATATACTGTCAAAAGGATCTACCTAGTTAGTTGAATAGAGTGTGTAAGTTGTTGTAAACCCCTTGATACACCTTTAACTCTTACAAAGAGAATAAAAAAAAGTAATTTATTATTGTCAAAAGGTTCTACCTCATTTGAATGAATATAGTGTGTAAATTATTGTAAACCTCTTGATACGAAGAGGATAAAAAAAAAAAGTAATATATATACTGTGTTGGCATATCTCTCCGAATTTATTTTGATATTCGTCACATTTAAAATAGGGAACCAATGCAATTGCAGAGTAATAGATGACCACGGGTTTAACATGCTCCATGCATAATGATGTGGGCATCTCGAGCTATGACGTGGTTGCTGATATAGGCTAACCAATCTAATCATCAATCCAATTTAGAGATACAGAGAAATAAATCACATGTACTAGTACTAATAGTAAGTGCAAAGAAATGAATTAAGTTTGGTCATGCGACATCCGTGAATTGGTCTATTTTCATTTACCTAGACTACTATACGTATTGCTCTGATATATAAATTGTTGTTTGCGCCTATTTTCATTTACAAACAATGTGCCATCACAATGGAAAAGTGGGATTCCCGTTACCCTGAACCAGAACAGCCTCCTTTGTACCTTGTGGCCGACCCTAATGAATTACTTAATATGGCTGCAGAGGGGATCAAATCCACGATCCGACACTGGGCAAAAGCCGTTGCTTCCACTTCCAGGCAACAAAATCGCTACTGTAATTGAATACCGAGTGATGTGTTTGCTGCATACTATACCATATTTTCAGTGTGTTTATCATGCTATTATAACTTGACTTCATCTCATCTTTTGTACAATTTATTATGTGCTAAGTCAAGCACCTAAATTTTTTAATCTTGCAACTCTCTCTCTAACTATCTAACAAACGCACAAAAACATAAACATGGTCGAATTCCTGTAACTCAAAATCAGCAATAAATTGGCATCTGATTCCCAAAGCGAAACTCTCTTGGCGGAAAACCTTCGCTTACAGGTTGTTTCTGTGGTGCCAGTACATAACTTGTTTCCAATAAAATTCTAAGGAAGACAAAAGGTTAAAACCTTATTTAAATTAGAAAAGTAAACTCATTACAAGCACAATTATCTGAATATGAAGATTATTACTTTTTTTTTTTTACACTTGGAATACAATACCACCTATATATGTTTTTAATCTAATTAAGCTCTTCAAAAGGGGTAGCATGATACGACATCAAATTCAAATGTAATGGTCTAAATTTATGTATCTTCTCATCTTCCACCCGACAACTCAGTGGCATCTTGGCTATAAATTGAATCTTCTCCCCAGTTCATTCTTCTTTGTAATCTCTCATAATCTTGCCTGTTAGCAACCTCCACATGCTGCCACTCTTCCCATCTTTCAGTTAGCCCTTCTCCCTCTAACATTCTTACAACGTCTGACATTGCTGGTCGATCCTCCGGCGATGCTTGTGTGCAGAGTAATGCAATTTGTACAATCACTTCAACCTCTCCTATGCTGTAATTTTTATTAAGGTTGCGGTCGACAATAACATCTAGTCTTCTCTCCCGTTGCAGTTTCTTAACCTACACGAAACACAAATTATAGTAAAACCAGTAACTAATGGGTATAAAATGAATAATAAGAAACATGAGGTTATCATGATACTGAATAAAAAGAAACCCGGTACTTAAAATAAACAGTTCAACTTATTCCCAGCATCATCAAAGGCTCAAGGCATGTTTCATACAAATAAGAAACATGATAGTAAAATGAGGTTGTCTCACATGGTCAAGCAATAACACATCATCTTCCTCTTCCAGACGTGAAAAGTCAATTGCACGTTGACCTGTGACAAGCTCCAAAAGCATAATTCCATAGCCAAAAATATCAGTCCTTTCTGAAGATTTTCCAGTGGACAAGTATTCTGGAGCTATATGACCCATTGTCCCACGAACTTGAGTTGTCACATTAGTATTGCGAACATCAACTAATTTTGCTAAACCAAAGTCACCAACAACTGCTTCAAAATCTCCATCTAGTAATATATTAGCTGCTTTCACATCCCTATGAATAATCCTAGGATTGCATTGCTCGTGAAGATATTCTAAGCCACGGGCAGTTCCTAGAGCCACTCGTTTCCTAGTAGGCCAATCTAAAACGGGTTCCCCAGGTTTGACATCTGCACCAGCATTCAAGCAGACAAATTATCACTAAAAAATGCCAAATTATAAAAACAATAGAGATTCAAGCTACCCTCAAATTAAATCCTGCCAAATGAGGATATAAGATTCGAATAGACATAGTTAAATTCCCTATGGGCATCATCAGGCTTTCAGGATTTTAAAACAGAACAAAACTGAACATTTAAAAATGGGCAAGCCTGCATGATGACAGTTCCACTGAGTTCTAGTCATAAAACACACATCATCTGCCGTTCATCCCTTATATTCTTGTTCTATGTATTAAAGTCTGATGTGAAGAGAATAATTACTTAAAATTTATAACAAAACTGAAGTTTCAGACAAACTTTGAAAATGTTAGAAGTGTCCAGAATTTTAGATTAAACCTTGATTACTTAATGCAGCCAATCATATCTAGGAAATGTTAAAATGGTTTATATGACTGAAACAAAATAAAGTAATTTTTCTTTTATAGATAAATGTTAATCATTAATATGTTAGCTTTGTTAGAAGAAGAATTCGAACTCACGACATCTCACTCTACTTTTTTCTTCACACGTGGATTTTGCCATTAGACCATACTTTTCAAATGAAATTTAATGCTTAGTAGATCAATCACTAATGTTAGTGTGCAATGTAACTAAATACCTCGTAGACGATAGGCAACACTTAAGTTCTGCATGAAGGGATAAACTAAGAGGCGTTCAGTTGGAGTAGTACAAAAACCAATGAGCCGTAACAGGTTCCTATGGACAGCTACGCTTATCAACTCAACTTCACGCTGAAACGCCGCATCACCCGCAGGACTTTCGTAATCAGTTAACCTTTTGACAGCAACTTTTGTGCCATCACCTAGAATACCTTTATAAACCTTTCCAAAGCCTCCCTGTCCTAAAATATTTCTCTCACTGAAGTTGTCTGTAGCTATCTGTAGTTCTTTCCAGGAAAATTTTTTTATTTGACCAAATGTAATTCGGCGATCGACTTCACCTGATGATAAAAGAAATAAGAAGAAATTAGAATAGATAGGTATCACCAGAAATATTCAAAAAAGTAAAATAGATAGTTCACAATTTTATAATAGATATTAATTAACTATGAAGCTTGATTGTCTCCTTGTATAAATTTTTTTATTTTTGAGCTCTTGAACATAAGTTGACCTTTCCTTGGCCTACTTCTCTTCATTTACATAAGGCTTCTTTTTATAAAGTGAATATTATATCGTATTTCAACAAGTTGTCACAACTAAAAGTACTACTAATTGGAAGATCTTTTTAGGAGTCACGAGAGCTATGTTTCTCCTAAATTTTTTTTCTCCCTTTTAGTAAATATATATATTTTTTGTAAAAAAATTGTAATTATTTTGTAGTATATCTATTTTATTATTTTTAGCTCCCTCAAACTTGTTTTTTCCTTTTAACAAAAACAATTTTTTTACAAAAAAAATTATAATTTCTTAAAGTATATATATATTTTATTTTTTTTCCAATATTCTTGGTCAAGATCCGCCACTGACTACCAGTGAATTCTCTCATCATTTCATAAAGATTTAATCATATCCCACCTTCAGTGGACATTGAAGGTTCAAAAGAACAGTGGGGGTATATCCTAACCTAATAAATAAAAATAATACTGTTACATTAATCAACCAGATGCTACGAAATAGAAAACATATTACTACAGCCTGATGATATTGACCATCATGGTGGATATCAGCATTATCTCAACAAGAAAAATGATATTCCAATAAATAAATGGTACATAATGAGCTAAATAATATACTACTCATAAAAATTAATCTAAAGTCTAAACTGAGGACAACAGTGGCTTATATCATATTAATTCATGACTTTACTGCATTGGATCAGCTTGGAACCAAATGTGTAGGCCGTGCCACCAGATTAATTAGTTTCTAATGGTGCAACTACAAACAATCTACAAAAACATAGTACAGACTAGAAAGGGAACTAAACCTGGAACATCTACAAAGACATCCCGCTTGCACCCCTTGTACCAGAAGAATAGCAGGCTGACAAGGAAAAGAATAAAAACTAAACCTATAACTATCCCAACTATGAGGCCAATTTTTGTTTTGTGTGACGAACCTGCCAAATGAAAGAAAACTGTTTTCAGCTTGCCTGTAAATGGAGGGGACAAGTGTAGGAAAACAGCTTACAGAACAAAACAGGATCAACAAAAGTAACCTTGATCTGCATTATCAGATGTGCAAGGATGATGATAATTTACCCCACAATTTAAATTATTTCCAGTGAAACTGCAATGAACAACATAGTGAAACAATGAATCCTAGATTCAAAAGATCTATTTTTATCCAAGCCTCCAAGGACCACATAAACACGAAAAACATGAAAATGTTTAGATGCGTGAATATAAAAGAAAGGACAAGATACTAAATAATTGCATATAAGAAGATATTGGCTTCACACTGTGAAGAAGAAAATAATAGAATAATACAAAATTAGCTAATGTAGTTTGGACATGTACAAAGAATGATAATGAAAGTGATGAAAGTAAATTCCATAGTTTAACCCTTTCAAAAGGGTTGAAGGGAAATAAGGATAACGGGAAATATATTAAAAAGGATCTCATGCTGAATAATATCTTTGAGAATTAGTTTTGTATTGAATTTAATTGTATAGTCTATAATTCATGTATCTGACTCACCTAATGAAACAAGGCTATTATTGTTGTTTTCTTAACAAGAGCCCTTGGAGCACATCAGAATTTGCCAATAAAAAATCATATTTCTTGGAACTGGGAAAGAACTACCACAGTTTTAATCTTCTTCCATTCAATAGAAAGAAGTCACGAAATGGCAACTCTTATTACTAAATTAGGTTGGAGAAATTCAACATGTGATCATTACAAATCTTTCTAATGAAGATCAAAAAGAGGAACCAGAGAAGACAATTGAATCATGGATTACTATTTCATTATGTAACAGTATTTGTTGAATGAAGTTAATAGATTTAGGTTCTTGAGGACCCCTTTCCAGTTTTAGGTATAGTCCTGGGTCAGGGATATAAATTATCTCAAAAAGGTGCTTTAAATGTTTAATCCAATGCTAATTGACCATACATACTTGTACTTAGGAACGCTGAATAACTGCTCTGGAATCTGCCCGCTAAGACCATTTGAATCTAGCATACTGTAAAAGAGAATTTAGAACAATCTCTCAAATATAAGATAATAATGAAATTTACTTATAAGTAAAAACAAAAAGTATCAAAAAATTGTTTATATACAAATTGATCAAGCTTGGGAGACTGGCAAGTGATTCTGGAATAGTCCCATTGAGATTGTTTTGACTCAATATCCTAGTTGAAGGACCAAAATTAGACACTTCAGACATTACAAAAGGAAAATAGATGCTAAGCTCATTATATATCAGTAAAACCCTGGAAAAAGAATAGCATACTTACAAGAATTGAAGCTTTTTAAGATTACCAAGGGATTGTGGTATTTCACCAGTTAACTTGTTGTTTTCCAAATCCAATCTGACCAAGTTTGTAAGGTTTCCAAATTCTTTTGGTATGTCACCGGTGATGTTATTCCCTTGCAGAGAACTTCATGATAAATGTAGCATACATCACCAAAGTAAAAAAGGTGAAAAATATGAACAAATCAATTCATGAAGAATGAGAGTATGAATTAAAATCACAAAATCCACCAAAGAGCATTAAATAGACTTTGAAAACATCCAAAGGATATGTATTCACTTTCTTAAATTAACAATTAGAAAGTAGGAACCCTAATGAATGACTGAATAGTCTACCACGATTCATCAGATACAAAGAAAATAGTATATTCAACAGAAAAAGGTTTAAATCCTAACTAAGCATATAAATATAACACAAATCTATCTATGTGATTTCATAAATCATGTATCAACAGTATGATGAAACAAAAACAGAATGGTAAAACTAGGAACTAAAATCAGGGAAAGGGCACGTGGAGGGGTCAGTTTTGTGGATATTTAATGAGAAGAAGGATTATGCACTTTAAGTTTAGTAAAAAGTTTTACAATCTCATTCAATCTTTATTTATGATATGTTTGATGATTTAAATGTTAATACTTTAAAAGTCAAAGAGTTGTGATTAAACTTGCCATGCATACTAATTAAACTCATTTAATATTATAAATACTTACAGAATTGTAAGACTTTTTAGAGATCCTATTCTTGGTGTCAACCATCCCGTGAATCCCATAAATTCTAATGAACTGCAATGAAGTAATATATATAATTATACATTATGAATTAAAATAAATTATTTCTGTACCAATGAAGATTGTGAGGTTGTCAAATCTTCTGCAAATTAAATATTTAAAAGAAAATAACTAGTGTAGATTTACATTAAAAAATAAGAAAAAGAATATCTTACACTCGAACAACATTGCTATTCTGATCACATTCAACATTGGACCAAGTACAAGGGTTTACTAGATCTTTGTTCCAGTTTGTAAGCTGGTTGGGAGAAGCATTCAATGATAACCTCAAAGCATACAGTGCATCTTCTGAAATGAACATACACGTTATACATCTATTAGAGTTAATACTGAGAGCCCAACTACACTTGCAACTTCGAAAAACTAGAAAAGCAGATATATGTCAAATCCATATAATTTTCTACTGCAATCTTATAACAATGATAAGATTATCAGATTTTGTTAACAAACATTTTTATCTAGAATTCCTCATAAATGATGTCCAAAGGTACAGTTTACCAACACAATTTTGTTTCCCTGGAATAATGATTTTTGCCAGTTAAGTTCATTAACCAAATTCCGAAGTAATTAATTTCTATGCGCTACTACTAAACAGTTAATTCAGTATCTGTTGTTGAAATAATGATCATTCATTCGTATGCAGCATATTTAAATAAATAAAAAATATGCAACTGATTTTGCTAGTCAGCTAGAAGACATAGGAAAAGGAAAAAATGAGGATGGACCAAAATGCCATCTGATCAACCCAAACAGATCAAGTATCACCCTAGTCTGCTAGAAAGATTTGTGTAGAATTTCTTTTAAAATAAAATAAAAAAGAATGAGAAATTTCAACACAATCGATTTCCTCCCAAGCAAAATAACAGAGTTTGTGGTCAATGTTCTTTATAGTGGCAGAACAAAAATTATATCGAGTCTAAATACAAATTGAAATCTCAATTTTCTATTTTGTTGAAATCCAGAACCTGAAAGAGCAGTTAAATTAAACATAGCTTAGCATGGAATAAGTTTGAGTGGAAGATGAAGAGAACAGCAGATTGAACCTTGTGAATCAAGCTGAGCCAGCGCAGAAGAACATAGAATAGTTAATAGCAAAAGAAGAGATGGCAAATCCATTTTCCAGTGACATCAACCAGTGACACAGAGAGCATTATGCTCAAGTAGCACATGACAAATCTTCACCTCTTTACAGCAGAATAAACACCCCACTAATCTGCAATCAGTAAAAAATCATATAAAGTTAAAATGAGGCAGATTGGCAGAACAACGATGTGATATGAGACGTGTCAAATGACCAACCGTGAATTTTCAACCATCTATCAAAAGAAGGTTAAGTACTAACAGATAGGGGTCAACCACAAAAAGAGAGCAAACATAACCAGGAACAGAAGTGGAATCATGTACAAAACAAAAATCAAAGATTATTTGAACCGGTCAAAGTCCGTTTTCTTTTTCTTTTTAACTTTTTTTATGATAAAAATAAATAAATGAATAAGGGAGTAGCTGGGTGGAACTTGGAAGTGGAGTTGAGAGATGAATTAGCAATGTTCCAAAGGCTGAAACTTTTTTCCAGCAAATTTGAACTGAAAGAGACATAAGATTATGAAAAGGGTTTCTAATTTTTTTTCATTAAACTGATAATATTTAATATCTTTTAAATTATACTTCTAGCAGTTATATTAATATTAGAAAGAGTATTTATAATAAGTTTATTTATTTACAAATTTTAAAAGTCATCAAGAATTAAATAATATTCTAAAAATTATATAAATAAATAATTGTGATGGAATATATGTTTTACTTTACTCATCAACCAAACTTTATCTATAACGATACATAATAAATTATCCTTTCTAGTGTATATATGTTAACGCGATAAAAAGAATTGCACACTCTCTAAAATTAACAATTTATTTTATCTTTTTATTATTTATTCTAATTAATCAAATATTTTAAATTATCTAGGTATATTATTTTGTTTATCTTGAAAACTTAACATTTATAATTAATAAAATAATTTATTTTATCCCTTCATTATTTATTCTAATTAATCACATACATTTAAATTTTAAATTGCCATTGTGTGAGAGTGTTAATACTTAATAGGTTACAAGTTGACATTATCCTATTATTTTAAAATTTATAAAACAAAATCATAACTAGCTTTATAATTTCATCCCTTAATCAAATTTATTTTGAAACTTTATAGAAAACATTATATTTTTGTACTTCAATTTTACCAACATTAAATCTCGTTTTCTTAAACTATAAACAATGTTTTTTGTTTAAACTTAAAATATATTTTTTCTGTTTTTTCTTTTCAAGAAGTAGATAGTTCTTGAAAAAAAAAATTTAATTAGTAGAAATTTTAAAAACATAAAAGTTAGTTCTCTGACTCTTATGAGTTT
Organism: Psophocarpus tetragonolobus; assembly: GCA_037954015.1. NCBI lineage: Eukaryota > Viridiplantae > Streptophyta > Magnoliopsida > Fabales > Fabaceae > Psophocarpus > Psophocarpus tetragonolobus. Next base: position 45,122,351 of record CM075694.1, read on the forward strand.
TAAAATATATTTACCATATGAGAGTTAACTCATATTTAAATAATTTTTTTAGTAAATTATAGATAAATTCGGAAAATTCTATGCAAATTTTGAAAATTTTTTAGTTTATTACCACGTTTATTAAGTTGTTTTATAAGCTTTTAAAGTTTAACATACTTTCATTTAGTATGTCATTCATAAACCTTCCTAACTAAAAACATCAAACATTTGTTTTATTTGTTATTTTTTTTAATATGTATCTTTTTATCTCAATAACTACAAATAATATTTTATACTCAAATTCATAAAAAAAAACTCAAAATTGTCTAAACTGCAACTATTATTTGATTTTTCAATTAAAGAATATTTGATGATTCTATAATTAATAATAATACACATACAATTTAGTATTTTTAACTTATAACATTTATTTTTTATATATATGATCCAAATTTATACACTACTATATTACAAGTTAAAATAATATATCAAATATTATTATAAACTATATCAAAATTTAACACAATTAAATAAAATAACAAAATAAACATACGAGGATATAAGATTGGTCTAATGGTATAAAGAAGAGATGAGAAAAAAAGATATCCTAAGTTTAAATCTCTTTACTAACAAAAACTAATATATTAACAACTAATACTTAATCAATACAAAAATATACAGAGTGTTATGTTTTGGTTAATTATTATATTATAATAGCAATATAGTCAAAATAGCGATGATATTTTAACCTATTTAGAATAAAATGACGGGAAAAAAAAGTTTAGCATACTTTAACCACTTTTTTATTAGTGGAGTGATCTAATGTGCTATCCACTAGTACTTTGAAATAAAGACCAATCATTGTCGCCAATGTTTATCATTGTCGCTCCATTGGGTTTTTATTTCCTTTAATTTTTAATGTAAATAAAAATTTTGACCCATAAAAATATTCAATTTAATTTATTTTTAAAAAATTATCAAATATGTTTTAAATACTTAAATAGATTTTGATCAAAATATAATTTTTTATTTGATTTTAGTATTTATTGATAAACAATCATTTTGATTTTAGTTTCTATTATTAAATAATTTTTTGAAACAAATTTAATCTCTTTATTTTTATAATCAGTATTGTAAAAAACTAAAATGGTCATTAAAAATGAGCAATACAATCATTTTTAATACTTAAAAATCGATCCAGTCATTAGCTCTGTTCAAGCAGAGGGTCAATGGTCAGATTCGTTAATCCAGTTTAACATGATCTATATATAAAAAACTAGAAAATATATATAAATATAATATCACAATTATCACTTTCCATATTAACAAGTTACATTAAAAAATATAACAAAAATAAAAAAAAAATGATGTTGTTTCATTAAAAAAAAAGCAGTTCAACCTAGATCTGACCCAAGTCATCAATTTTTATTAGAATTGGTCGTTCAATGGTTCAATACGGGTCAATTGCATATTCGATTTGTTTAAGAAACTGGTCCAATTACACTTTGATTTATTAGTGTTTTTTCAAGAGTTAAGTTAATAGATATTAACTTTTTAAGAATTAATTTTATATTAAAAACAAAAGATGACTAACTGCTTCAATTTGTAATTTTGAAAAAAAACAATTGGGGTTAAATTTTTCAAAAACTTATATTTTTAATTTTTTATAAACCAAAATAAATACTTTTTGTAATTTTCCTTGAATTGATAAGCTTGTTTTTCAAAATAATTTTTTAAAAAAAGATAATTATTTATATTAGCATTTTAAATTTAAATATATAAAAAATTTTGAAAATATATGTATTTACTTGGATGAAATAATATATATATGTGTGTATATACATATTTGAAATAAGAATAATGAATCTAATTATTTTTAAAATAACAGAAGAAATTCGTAGTCAAATTTTAATTTTACATTCTAAAAAATTAGAATAAAAATAATATCTAAAAATATTTGAGAAATAATAACATTTGTTTAGGTTTGGTCCTTTTTTATTTTTGGTCAATTTTTTTTTTAATTTTAATCTCTTCTTTTAAGAAACAACATTAACTAATATTTAATAATGACATTAGAAGTTTAATGACTTATTGATTTATCATAGAATATAATAGGACAGTCTAAAATTTGTTTGGATAAATTTTATTTTTAATTATTTGTAAATTTGATTGATGTCATAAATTATTTTAAACAAATAAGGGATTAAAAATATACTTTATCTTAAAAATTATATAAATATTATTTCCTTTACACCCTTGATAATTTTAATTAATATTATTTCTTAAAAATGGGACTAAAACCAAAATTGACATTTGACAAAAAGAGGACTAAAATAAAAAAAAAAATTGGAAGGACCAAATTAAAAAATTAGAGGATCAAAAAGAAAAAAAAATACTATTTTTCAGGACAAAAAGTTATTTAAACCTATTAAAATTACATATTTTTTATCTCTTTTTAATTCATAAATCTTTATAATAGTAAAATTAAACAAATTTGATAAAAAAAATGTTATATAACTAGTATAAAATTAGAGAATATTTTTATTATTTTTAAATCATAAAAACTAGAAGTAAACAATGGGTCTATCGAATTGGTCCACATGTGAACCAATTCTCCTTTTTAAGTTATTCATAAGTTTTTGACTGTTTAATTTTGTGAGTTGATAGATTATGGGCTAGGCAAGTCATAGGTCGGGTTGGACAGGTTTAAGCAGTTTGATTTTCATATATCACAATTTTTTTTTAAAATATATTTTTTGCAAGAATTACAAAATTGGTATATGAAAACAAAAAATATGATGCCATAATCTTAAAGAAAGGTTTTTAACTCAAAAAGTACTTATATTTATTTCAATTAAAGAAGATGAGTATAAAACAATATTTTTACAATTGGTTGAAAAAATTATAAAAATAGTATCTTTAATATGTATTTTTTATGAGTATAATTTAGTATGAATTATATTAATTATTTAAAAAATAAAAGTCCAAAAATTATTATTAATTCTAAAACACTATAAAATGAAAAATAAGTTATACAAATTAAACTTTCATTCACCTGTTGCAATCAATTTGAAAGCACCTCTTGGAACATATTAGATATCAACTTTTTATTATGAGTTAATTTGATCACGTTTTTTTGTACACCCTAATAAAAACTACATGAATATAGTAATGAAGATAATTAAAAAAAAATATTTTTATCTTTATTATAATAAATGTAAAGAAGTTTAAGTGGATAATTCTTGTGTAATTAAGCTGAAAATTTGTAGAGATTTTTTTTTTATTTATAAAACTATATAAATATCTTTATAATATAAAATAAAGAAGTTTGAGCAAAAATCAATGGTGAAGCTAGGCAAGTTGTCATATTTTACTACTCCTAGGTTGACTTCAACTATTATCATCCAATAATTAGTGAACCTAAATTAAATTTTGACATAAACTTTTTTTTAGCTTGAATGAAGGAGTTATGTGTTTCACTTTTATCAATGGATGTACATGAATAAGAAGTTTTATCTTTAGTAATTATTTTTTTAGACTCATCTTAATTTAAACTTGCATGTTACAGTATACAATTTATACTAATACTAAGCATACCTTTTGGGTTATGCTAAAGGGTCACTCAGCTAAGTTACATGAATCAAGGTGGAACGCACCTCGAAATACTCATGAAATAATTGAACCCTTGTCTCGAAACACTTGAAGTAATAAAACTTTAGTACATTTTGGTAATCTCATGTGTACCATTTTTTAAGTCAAAACCTTAACATGCAACCCAAACCCAAGCCTAGTAGTGTAACTATCAATAAAGGGTAATTATAAGCTTTTGACAAGTTTTTTTTTTTTTTTTCCATTTTATATATTCCGTACGACTTTAAATTATATATACCTAGGTCAACTTTGTTCTAATTTGACCGTCAAAGTGTACTTTTCTAGTATCTACCATACCCCTACTAAGGACACACTACATAGCAAAAGTCTTCAACCAAGCTACAGAAAATATTGTATCCTAGCATTTGTGTAAATACATAGTTCATAACACATCACATCATCTCCAACTTATGACATTTTAATTTACACAATTTTTATTTTGGTTCACTTCTCTTAAACTGTCATTTGACAAAAAAAAGAAAACCTCTTAATTCTTCTTTTTTCTACCTTTCCTTCCGTCGTTACTCATCTTTTTTTTCTTTCATTTTTCTTTTTTTAAATATAATCATATATAATGATTGTATTTGACTTACAAGGTTATCTTATAATGCATTTAGATTTTAGACTGTTCAAAATGGTAAATTTTTCACCATATTTAAAAAGAAGAATGATATTTTGATATAAAATAAATGATCAAGTAGAATCTAACTAGATAAGGATAAAATGTTTATTGAAGAAACGATATAAAAGATAATTTCATAATTTAGCTTATTAAATAAAAGCAAGTTTTTTTTCAAATAAAATAAAAATAAATGAGTGATAAAATAATTATATTGGATCGACTTATGTTTGATTTATGATATTTGAGTAATTTTTGGTCTCCAAATTTTAGTTCCTCTTTTTCAATCATAAATTTTGTATAATTCTCTTTTCTAATCCCTCCATTAGCAGGAGTCAAAGAAGAAATATGAATTTTGCAATTTGTGATGATTTAAAAATGCCAAAATTTCACGGCCAACATGAAAAAAAGAAGTAGGAGCTCTACAGCAAGCTATCCTAAGGTTGTTCTTTTATTTTAATTTGAATAGGAAGACATATACGAAGCATCACATAAAGGAGTTCAGATTGAGTTTGAGTTTGAGTTTGAATCCCACTCAACCTCTGACTCTGACTCTGACACTAGCATCTCCCGCATATTGAGGGTCACGATGGGTTTACATCTTTGTCAGTGGAAAATCAAAGAACTCTATCCGTTTTTTGACAGTGGGAATCACTTCTGTCTTCTGCACCGCAACATTGCGCCTCTGCAAACCCATCTCCATTCTCCACCAAGGACAGACCGCCATGGCCTACAGTTATTCAAAACAAATTTAAAAAATCTCCAATTATAATTTTTTTAGTTATATAATTATTGTTTAGACTCAATAAGTATGTCCGGCATTAGTTTCAATCATAATAAATTTATTCACTTTACTCTTAATAATTATATAAATAAAAATTTATAATTCACTGTTAATATAGAATTATTTTATACTTTGAATTATATTAATTAATTTTTATTTTTTATTCATTTTATCTTTTCTCTTATTTTTTTTTCAAAAACATACATTTCACGGCTACACAGCTATTATTAATTTAACCTTTTGATTAACTAATCATATTTGTCCTCATTCTCCAAAGTCAAAAGAAAAAGTCACCATCTGCTCTCTCGGTATTCCTGCTAGGTCGTATCCACACTTTTAAATTTTGTTTTATTTGATACTTTATAGAGGTTGTTTCGTAAGATTTGTTAAAATAGTACTTGAAAGCTAAAAACTATTGAAATTTGAAAAAATAGTTATATGTGATTAATAAAATTAGCTGACTAATTAATAAAAGTTATAAAATATAAATAAATATATTTTTATTAGATTAATAATAAAGTATTAAAAATAATATAATATATTTTACTAATATAAAATATTTAAGTATAAATTAATTACATATTTAAATTATAAATTATCATAATTATTATAATTTTGTATGTTATATATTTAAATTTTAAATTATTATAATTATACATTTAAATTATAAATTACTATAATTATATATTTAAATTATAAATTAATATAATTATATATTTATATAATTAGATATTTAAATTTTAAATTATAATTTTTGTAATTATATATTTAAATTATAATTTATTATAATTATATTTAAAGTATATTAAAGATAGAGGAATAAAAAAGAGATTACGAAATATGATGAGAGCATTAGTTGGGATAAATTTATTACTAATAAAGAGTAAAATTGTATGATTTCTAAAATAAAATGAGTTAGTAGCAAAAAATAAAATATTTTTTAAAAAGTTAATTAGAGTAATTTTTTTTTAAAAAAATAGCTTTTTAAAAAAATTATTATTGTTTTATTGTTTACCAATTGAAGTTGAAACCATTTAAAGCTAATTCTTTCGAGTAACTAAAATGTAAAATACACACATAAATTTCAAGGATTATCTAAAAAATAAATGATTCAAGTATTTTAATTATTACATTAATGTGGCATGTTAAATAATTAAATTTAAAATATATTTAAGTTTTTATATACAAGTGGAAGGTTTTTACTGACATATAAAAAAGTTTTATATTAACCTTCTATTACAATTTTTACAACTTTTTATTTATATAATTTTTAAAATATTAATCAATTAAAATCATCAAATTTACCATATTCGAAGGGTTTAGATTAAATATTAATATAAAAATAAATCATTTTCTCTTTAAATACAGCTATAACTTTAATATCATAGGCTTATATTAATTTTAATAAAATTTAAAACATGAAAATGACGTGACTAACATTTTTGAAATATTTTTTATTTACAAAAATCAAATACACCTACTAAGAATTTATAATAGATTAATGAGTAATTCATTCATCTACTCAACTAATAAACTATATTATTTATACCTTTTCTATTATATTTTGAAAAGAAGCAAGACGAAATAAAATAATAGTATATTTTATAATTTCTACCTTTCACATTGTTTATTTTTAAGTAGTTATAACTTAAATATATTTATGTAAATTATAAGTAATTTATTGATTGATTTAAATTATTATTTCAAATATTAAAAATTAAAATAGGAAAAAAGTATACTAAAATAGTTACCATTGAAAATGTAAATAAATTGACAGAGATTTATTTTTACTATATTAGTAGTATGAAATTCTATTCTTAAAAAAACAATTACACTAAATACTTGTAAAATGTAATAATCTTATTTATTTTAAATTAAATTATTTATATAAAAATATATGTTAACTATAATGGAGTGTGTAGATCAATAAGCATGTACTTGTTTAGTGATCTTGAGTTTGAAGCTTGTGTATGCAACTATATTAAATATATTTAGAGACAAAGAGTTTATCATCTAGTGATCCTAGAAACCTTGAACAAGACTAATTGAAGTTAATAAAGAATACTGTGTAATTAAACCAAAAATACATCTAATCTTTATTAAGTATTAAAATTATTTAAAAATAATGTAAAAACAGTTAAGAAAAGAGAAAAAAATCAGAGTAAATATTTATAAAGTGTAAATTAATAAAATAAATTTACCCATTAATAAATACTTTAATTTAATTTATAAAATTTGTTTCATGTAACAAATAAAAAGGTTATAAATTAGTGAAGCAAAGTTGAGAAAGCAAGGTGAATGCACTTAAATTTATGCTATCTATTATCTTAAAGAAAAAGCATGGTAAAATAAGTGAATATTTTCTATCAATGTTATATGGACGAGGGTAGGATCACAGATAAACTTATATTTATGGATAATTTCAATTTTAATTTGTTAAATTGAAAACCAAAATATTCTATTCATACTTACCTTTGTTTTAATAACTAAAATATATCTTATCCCTGTTTTTTTCTCAAATTACAAAATGTGAATATTACAAAATGCTTTTAATTAAAAACAAGAAAGATTTGGCATTTGATTAAGAGAGGAACAGCAGGAATTTTTGGGAGCAGATGAGAATTTCATACCCAGTGGGACGAGGAGATTGATGTAGTTGAACTTATAAGTGGAGTGGATGAAAATCTAGCTTAGGCTAGCAATTAAACCATGTGAATTGAGTTTCCAGTAAGTTAAAGTTGATGTGTGCATGATGCATTGTTCTGATCCACGGCATGGGAGGGGAGGCTGTGGAACCGCATGATCTCATCTCTGACGCACGTGCGTGATGGCTCTGCTGGAGGCCCACGGTGTGTCCGCTACGGCTTGTCTGCCTCACCAGGATAGGGAACTGTTCCCAACTTGTTTTCTCAATTATTTCATTCAAGTAACTGTTTTTTTTATTGTCTGTAAGGCATGTAGGAGAGAGAAGGCACAACTTGTTATTAACCCCTTCTAAGCAAGAAAACCTCAACAATGGTCTTCATCACAACGTTGGCAACAAAGGTTGACCTTCAGAAAGCATAAAAACTTTTAAGCATTTTGCATACCTATGTTTCTCGATTCTTTTATCCAACAGCTATGAGCCATGTGCCTTTTTTTTTTCCCATATTTTTGCGTGTCTCCCATATGAAATATATATTCCCAGTATTTACTTAGAAAAATAGTTTTCCATCATCAACACATAAATGAAAATGAAATCATCCGACCTGCCGGATTCGAACCAGCGACCTAAGGATTTCAGCTGAATTTTCTCCACTACAGTCCTCCGCTCTACCAACTGAGCTAAGGTCGGATTTTATAATTAAATGCTTCAGACATTGAATATATTTAATACTATTAACTTCATGTAAATTTCACACCCACGAATTTCACTTTGCTATAATGTTACAATTATGAGTAGAACAATGAATACTACCAATTGTACATACAAGGAGTTCGGAGCTTGCCTCATTCAAGGAGTTCGGAGCTAACCCCATCCAACTACTAAGTAACTCTTCCAAGAAACTCAGTAGACATGAGCAACGTCAATACATTTAAGACAACTTATCACCGTCCCTATAAACCAACCGTTACACAACAGTTTAAATAAGCAATTAATGAACAATAAAACGTCATTAATGACATATGGATCATGATTCAAGTATAAAAGATAAGATAAAGGTATTTATAATCCATCTTAAACCCTTTCATCGAATAACTTTGCCTAACTTGAGTGTCAGAGTGTTCCTTACAGATTCACCGACACCGTTTGCTCAAGGATCAACTTGGTGGACTTATCAAAGAGATTTGTCTCTCCTTTTTGGTAAGTACACTACTGTACTTTTCTCCTAAGTATCTTTGTTTTCAGATTATTGCTACTTTGTAGTAGTTTGTTATTACTTTTTTTTTTTAATGTGTAGTTTGTTACTCGTTTATGTGTGAAAAAAATTATTTTAGCTAAACCCTCTTAAAAATTGTATTTTTTATTTTAAACATATTAATATACAAATGCTTAAATTTATGTATTTGGCCTAATTTTTTGCTCTATTTAGTTAAAAAATTATTAACACCAGGTTTTAAAATAAACTTTTAATAATTAAAAATGAGTATTTTTTTATAAAAAAATATTTATTAAATATAAATAAAGAATATTTTAGGTCTCTTACTTGAAAGTTTCTATTTTTTTTATTTTTAAATGTGAATTTTTAAATACACAAAATGTAGTATTACTAACATTATTATTATCATTATCAAATTACCATTAATCAACCATCAATATATTTGCTAATAAATATTATTGTTAACATCATCACTGCTACAATCATAATTTTTTTGTTAAGTCAATACAATCATAATTATTACTCATTATCTGTTATTATTACGATCATTGCTATCATTGACTATTGATCATTATTGTCATAAAAATATGGTAAGTGGTTTATATATTTAGATTTAAAAATCAATATTCAAAATTCAAACATAATCATAATAAATAAAAGACAATCCTTTAAAATTTTGAAGTTGAATGTTAATTCTTTTAAAATGGTACATAACAAGTGTTTCGACACACAAAATGCTTGATTGTTCAACACTTTTGTAAAATTCTTTAAAAAACTGCATAGTGCTGAACTATGTATAGGTATATAGGGATAATTTTTTCATGTACAATAATAAAAGCTTCTTAATATTTATTCTTAAAAGAACTTGTCTATTTTTCCTTAATTCTACTCATAAGATAATCTACTCATAAATAAAATGAATTTTGCTTTATTTTTAATGAATTTTGCTTTATTTTTATTTGTTAATAAAATCTTCGTACAATTAGATCTAGATTCTATGAAAACCATTTAAAATGGCAATTAATTATACCTATCTTTCTGAATTGGATAGACTATTACAATGAGTTATTTATTTTTACCATAATGTGTTTGGACTAAAATAATAACAACATAAATTAAGTTTCTTAACAATGAAACCAAATATTTTATTGTATGGATGTAATTTTGTCATTGGTTCATTCAAAGAAAAGTAAGAAGTAGAAAGATGAATACAAACTCAGACCTATGGAGAAGAAGGTAGAGAACACAAGAATGGTGATGGAGTATTTTCAACTAGTTGGAAATAATCTAATGAGGTTTGTTACAAGGAAGTTTTTCCTAATGAAAACTCAAAGAAGAGAGAACTCTCTTCAGAACTCTTGCAAGAGGAGACAACCCTCACAAAATCACAAGTTTGATTAATGTTTCAAGATTATTACAAAGGTCAAGACTAGACTATTTATACAGTAGTAAACGTTGTGGTGCAAGTTTAAAGTGCAAGCTACCTAAACATGGTTTCCTTTTTTAGCATATCCAAAACCATCAAGAACTCACCCCTAATAGTATCTAGATACATAATGTGTGTAATACATGTGAATGAAGGTTTACAAGAAAAAAGCCAAGTTATAAGTAATGAAAGTATGACTATGGGGTGTGGTAGGAAACAAAGAGAGTTAAGTACAACACATGTACTCCCTTCCTTTGGGCCTATGCTCCCCTTAGCACACCTAAGCCTATATGGCCCAATTGTCTCAAGGCCTAAACCTAAGTTTAGGCCCCAAAAGCCCAAAAACTCTAAATTTGACCAAAATACAAGGTTAACTAGGAAAATCTATTTTAATAAAACAAACCTATTCTAGACCCTATTATAATATTTACAGGGAGAATTTAATGAAGAATATGTTAATCAATTATCCTCAAGTTCAATATAAGCTTGAGCTTTCTATCATTAACTCTAGCTCATCTTTCTTAGACTATTATAAAAACTGGCCATGTAGTATGCTCGATGGACCTGTACAAAGTCCCTATTCTTGAAGAAGAGATTTTTAAGTATGCTCTTGAGGTAGTCCTTGGGGTGATTTCCATTACCTAATATATACCATAGCTCCAAAAAACTATTGCAAGAAAAACTTTAAATCTAATCTTTCTAAAATGTTATGCATTAACATTTTGCTTCATCAAGATTACAATGGATGTCAATATTCACTTTCCATGTGATTTAAAAGAGATTTTTGTCAAGCCACTTACTTGATTAATTATAACACAACCTATATTTTTAAAAGGACTGATAGCACAAACATTAGAAAGTTGTTGAATAAAGAAATATTAATAAGTAATTATGATTTTCAAATTCTCATTCTAGCTACAATGTATCCTTATAAAAGTTAAACAATTTAATTTTTATAAGTAACAAGCTTATATTCAAGCACGAATGTTCGTTGTTCGGATCAATACAATGATACAAAGCAAATCAATTAAATTAGTTTGTAATTTTCTTGTTCGATTCAAAATCAAAGTGAATCATTTGAGTCCCCAGTCCTAATCGGTTTGATTCATAAATTTGAGATTTCAAAATCTAAACCAAACTTAATCAAATAAATAAAATATATTTATATATTATTTATCGTTTTTAATTATGACTTAGTTATTAAATTAATTGTCAATTGTCATTTTATACCCATATTAATGAACTATCAAATGTATTTATATATGATTTTTTTAGTTGAACATTTAAGTAATTATTTTTATGGATTTTATTAATTTGATGTGTGTTAAACACATTGGTATTTTAGGATAAAATTAATTAATTTGATTTGGCTTAATTTGGTGTATGTTAAATACTTATGTTCTTTAGTTTATTTAATAACCATATTATTTGTTAATTTAGAGACAAAATTTGATTTTACTTTTTTGGAATATTTTATTTTTTATTTTTTATTAGATTTCAGATGAACCAAACCAACTTGATCAACATTGGTTAAGTGTGATTGGGATGACAGCAAAAAAAAAAAAATCTGAAATCCAAATCAATTAAAATTAAATTGGTTTGATTTTTTTTAAACTAAAAATCAAACCAAACTGACTCATTAATACCTGTAACACTAAGGGCATTTTTTGTCGAACAGAACTTGATTAAATTAATATCTTGTAGACTATGCATAGATGACCTTTGCAAGAAAGTTTAACCCATAGAACTAAATGATAAGATCAAGGGCATTTATGTACCTAGTATTATAAATTATAAATATAATTCTAACTCAACCTTATAAAATTGATTTTTTAAATTTTTTAGTCAACTATTTTTTCTTTGTCTAGCGAGGGAATTTTGTATATTAAAATTATAAGTAATATCTTGTAAAATAAATTGTCTTGATATAAGATTTTTAGCTTAAATATCCAATTAATAATATATGAGCAAACAGTAAATTTATAAAAAAAAGTTTTTATCACATACTAGTTGTGATAATTTGTATTGATTAGTCATGATCATTTTGTTGTTGAGACCTATATCAAAGATTTTGTGTTAGTCTCTTATAGAATATTTTCTTATATGATAACTCTTTATTGTCGCAATGTTATGTAATCCAAAAATTTTAAAAGATTGATTTCTCCACACCATGTTTTGTAATGTAGCTAATGATATTTTTTACAAAAGTTATATACTTTATGTTGGGATATATATACAAATTTGTATCTCCATTATAATTTGTAAGGAGAGCAATAAATTATTTGTTATATATAATTAATATTTATCAATTATAGATATTATATTCTTCTGTTGTGTGTAACCAAATCCATCTTGCTCTCAAGTGTTGTGTGATATTATTTATTGTAGTATTTGAGTTTATATTTTGAATTAGTACTTGAAAATTTGCAAATTGTCTCATTCTACTTCAAAACGGTAAGAGATTTTTTTTCTCACTCTTTTGTTCTACCTCTTATTAGTTTGTTTTACGTGATCTTTTAAGGATCTATGTTCTTCAAGAATTAATATGTAATTAATTATGAAATTATTTTGTAAGAACTATTTATACATATAGATGGATTATTAAGTTTTATATTCTTCTTTTTTTAACCATTTCTTTCTTTCATTAATCCTTCATTATTCTACTAATCTCAAATAATGAATTTATTAAGTAGAAAATAATTAATTTTAATTCACTTTTAGTATTGGCTTATAGAGTCACAATTCTATTATCACTAGAAATTTTACTACTAATGGGCTCTAATCAGAATCTTAATCTTATTTGGTATATTGTGCACCTTCATAGTATCTCCCTACACCTCTATAAATGTAGCAAAAATCTTAAATACCCTAGGTTAAAAAAAAAATTAATCCTAATAAAAAATTTGCAAATTTTTTTACGAATCTGAATAGAGATATCTGAATTTGTAAAAAAAGATTTGTAAATAATAATGCATACGCATAAAAAATTATTAAGTTAGCGCGAAAGATTTTGCAATGACGAATAATAAAAAAACAAAAACACAAAGGAACAAATAAAGATAACTTTCTTTTATATTCGTGAGTGGTGTATGGATAACCACAATACAAAATGCATAAAATGTAAAGGGGCGAATACACTTCGGCCCAAAATAGTCATAAAAAAAGTTTAACTACACAATTTTCAAAACATAATTAATCAACTAAGCTAGATGTCTTTGATTGGGAACGGCTCGTACATGCACCTCACTATCTAAAGACATGTCTTCGGGCATATCATCCCTATTTTTCAATTCGCCCCCAAATAAATCTCAATCGTGATTGAAATTGAAGTCACTAGGATGGAGCAAAAATGATGTGTTTGTCGAACAAGCTGTTGGAAGCCTACTTTGCATGAAGTCTCTGGGGCATATCATCCATTATCTAAAGACATGTCTTTCTCAGCTTATTCTTTGAAGCTCTTATATTTTTCCCAGGCTGCATCCCTTTCGAATCTCAGGCTTTCACGATCAAGCTTACTTTGCATAAAGATCACCTCCAGACTTGTCACCCAATCATTCGCCTTCACCAAACACTCACCCTTGGCCTTCAACTCTTTGTCGATGGCCTCCAACAATTTGGCATGCTTCTCTATCGAAACCATCATCGCTAGACTTTCCTTGACCAAAACCAACTCTCTAGATATGACCAAGAAAGAGTCTTCGACCTTCCTTAGATTTTATTAAGCAAAAGAGTCTTCGACCTGACTAAGAATAAAAACAAAAAAAACTTTATTAGAAATTAGATATAAAATTTATTAATCTATACTAAAATAATTTATAACAAAAAAAAATTTAGATTTATTTTTTTTATTTTTTTTTTCATTTCCTTTTTAAAAATCTTAAAATACATTATTTTATATTTTATTTATAATTTTCTATATTTTAAAATAAAACTACTCGTTTCTTCAATTTTAAAAATTAGTGAATTTTTTAAAAATAATATAACATGCACCACAGTAGTACGAGTATGTCATAAAGATGTGAGAGATGGTCTAAAAAAGAAAGTTAGTACCCACATATAGATGAGCATGTGTTTGTACATACTAATTTTAACCATAATAGATATTTATTATTTGAATAATAAATTCAATTAAAATTAAAAAGAGATAAAATGATAAAATTAATATAAACTTAAACATGTATTTTTACTATGATTAATATTCTCTTGTGAATGATATCATATTTATATCATATTCTCTTATGAATGGTATTATATTTCTTAAAAACAAAAAGAAAAAACATAAAAATGGAAATGGAAAAATCAAATAACATGTAAAGATAAGAAAGAAATTAAGAAAGATAAGAATAATCAAAAAGACAAAAAAGATAACAAAATAAAAATATAGAAGTATAAAATATAAATATAAAAAGAGTAAAATATAATATTTAAGATAACATAAAAATGAAAATGAAAAAATAACATATAAAAATAAATTGAAAAAGATAAAAAAAAAATTGAAAATACAAAAATATATAACAAATGTGTCAACTTTTAAGAAAGGATAAATTGTAGAAATAACATATTAAAAAGAAATTAAGAAAGATACAAAAATTGAAAAGCCAAAAAGATATAACAAAAATACATATATCAATTTTTCAGAAATAGTAAATTTGTACTTTCACCAATCTATTATTTTCTTTTTCTTTAGACTTTATCAAGGAATTATATCTCTTACTCTCCATATAGTCAGACACAAAAAAAGTACAATAAACACAATATTTTTATAGACAAATATTAGTGGATTAATGTTTTAATTTTTTTACTAAAGATAATAATAAAAAAAGAATAAAATTAAATGATAAAAAAGAAAAAATAAGATATATAAAATATAAAATAATAATAATAAAAAAAGAAGATAATAATTAAAAATAAACAATATAAAATAAAATTGTGAAAAATATTTAAAAAAATAATATAAAAGGAAATTTGAAACAAATAAATACATTAAAAATTAAGATATAAAAATTCTTTGAAATAGTAAAATTAACAAAAGAAGATAATAAATAAAAATAAAACAATATAAAATAAAAAAGTTAAGATATAAAAATCTTTAAAAAATTTAAAAACTAAGATAATAAAGATAGAAAAATTCTATAAACAAATAACATAAAAATAAAATAAAAACTATAAAGACAACAAAGGATAAAAAGAAACACTTGTCATAAAATTAAAATAGGCAAAAGAGTAATTTGCCTAGCCTACACAAGAAGACAACAAAGGATAAAAACAAACACTTGTCAAAAAGTTAAAATAGATAGTATTTTAAGAATAAAAATGAAATAAAAACTTTATTAGGGGCAAAAAATAATAAAATATTTATTTAAAAATTAAAAAAAAATATTAATCTATACCAAATCATATATAAGTAAAAAATAAAATTAGATTTATTAATTAGCATAAATATCAGAATAGTTTTTATTGGTGTTAAGACAAAATTATTTATTACACTATTGATAGAATTTGATCATTAATTTACCTAATATATAATTTTTTTAATCTTTCATTGCTTGTTTTTTACTGTGACGCTTACATGATTTGAATTTTTATTTTCTTAAATACCTTCATAATATATAACTCTTAGTCAATTTTTGAATTGTCCATTTTAAAAAAAAAAAAACTTTAGCTATTATAATAGATTATAAATGTGAAACAAACTTTTATTAGCATAATTATAATGACAAGTTGTTGAGCATAAGTCAGTACTCAACATTCATAGATAAACATGTGTTTATGCATACTAATTCTAGTTATAATATATATATATTTGAATAATAAACATAAATGATATTATATTTCTTAAAAGTAAAAGAAAAGAAATAATTAATGATGAAAAAAATATATTAGAAAAGACAAAAAAAAGACACCGTTAAAAATAGAGAAAGAGCACATATAATTAATTTTATATTTCTAGAGAAATAAAATAATAAAATATAATAAATCAAATAAAGTAAAAATGAAAATATAAAAATAAAATAATATATAAAAAAACAGTAATGAAGAAAATTAGAAAAGTAAAACTTATAAAGAAAAAATAGAGATGAAATTTTTAAGAAATTAATTCAATATTTTGTAAAATTAGCCTATAAAAAAAATATTATGCAAAATTAATTTAAAATAATTTTCAAATACTAAATATATTGATAATTGTTTTTAACATGTTATAAATAGAATAAAATATTGCAAAATAATAAATACAAATAAAAATAATGAATAAATTAAGAAATAAGAAAATAAAATTTAAAATAAAAACATAAAAATAAAATTTACAATTATGTTAAAAATATGAAAATGTATTACATAAGCTTATTTATATAAATTTAAAATTAAAAGAATATAAATAACATGTTAAATATACAATTATAAGAATAATAAAGTAACATAAAAATAAAATAAATGAATAAAATAAGAAAGTTGAAAACTAAAATATATTAAAATATAAAAATAAAAAATAAAGAAGAAAGAAAAACTTAAAAAAAAGGTAGGGAAAAAGAAATTAAAAATGAAAAGATAAAATATAATTTAAAATTATGTTTTGAAAATATTTAATAAACTGATTTTTACATATCTAATATATATAAAATTTAAAAATTATTTCATAAAGTTTAAAATGTATATGAGAAATTAAAATTATAAATAAAAACATAAGAATAAAATAATAAAATAATAAGAAATTAAAGGAAAAATAAATAACATATTAATTATAAGAATATTAAAATAAAATAAAAATAAAAAGTAAACTAATAAATTAAAAAATGAAAATAACAAATACATAAAAAGATAAATTAATAAATATCATATTATTAAAATAAAAAAATAAAAAATTGAGAAATTAAAAATGAGAAAATAAATACATAAAAATAAAAAAAATAAGAAGAATGAAAATTTGAAAAATAAAAAGAAATTAAAAAAAAGTAAAAAGACCAAAAACATTAAAGAGGACAGTTGTTGAAAATAGAAGAAGGGTGAAAAGGTAATTTTTAATGTATTTGTCACTACTATATTTCACGTGATTAGGTGTATTTTAAGTCTAAAAATAATAAATAAAAATAATAATCTTTTACAAAAGATGGAGCACCTCTTTTATCTTCAGTCTTATAAATAGAACAAAAGGAAATAATAAATTTATATTGTTAGTTCTTTGAAATTTTATTATCTCTTGAATAATATTTTTAGGTTTCTTTTGTTAAAAAATAATTTAATTTATTATATTTTTGAATAAGTAATTTAAGACTATTTTATGATAAAAAATATTTAATAATTTAAAAAAAATAAATGTAAGAAATCAAATATGACTTCTCTTACTAACAATATTTAAAAAATATTAATAAATAAATAAGTAAATATTAATTAAGCATTATTTATTTTGATATTATATATTTAATAATTATATTTTATATTTTTTTTTTGGGATAAAGGTGATCATGTCTCAACCGAATGGATTATAAACTAATTTCATTTATGATGTATAAGTATGACTGCTGGCGTAGAAAAATTTTGCATATATAGATAATAAAGAACATCTTTTTCCACTAATATAAGAATATTATATATTAATATTAATTTCAGGGAGAATGTCTAATTTTATGAAAGTTTAGAGGTAGTTAGCATAATGCAGTCAATTAACAATAATAAATTTATATTTATTATAGTTGTATTAAATAAATAAATCTTTTCAGATTTATAGTTTATATGCTTGTTAATTTAAACTAGAGTCTTAAATAGAAGTTTAAGTATATAACTTAACTCATCTTGAACGATTGTTTTTAACCTAGTTCCTTTAGAATTTTGTAGCAATTGAATTGCATTCGTAAGCAACTTTGTGAAAATTAGGGAGAGAAAGTTTATAGAGAATGTGATACTTTCTTTTTGTGGACAATAAGGTGCAGTATGTTTTTAACTTATTTAACAAAGCTTTATTAGTAAGGAGACTTTTGTATAAACTTTTAGATTCTAACTCTTTTACACAAGTAAAATTAAACTTAAAAAAAAAAAAAATCTGTATCACATAATTGTAAACTCTAGAGAAAACAAATTGGGTAAAGAGGCTCGAACTCTCGAGTTCAGGATGACTCAGAAGCTGTGAGAGCTGCGCGCTAACCAACTGCACCTCCACCCCTGTAATGGGCTTCTCACATGGTAAAATTAATCAGACTATGTTAAACACATGGCATAGCCCTAATTATGATTATTATTTATGTCTAAAACTAACGACTCAAAAATTAAAAATATAAAAAATAAAATAAAAATATATCTTAAAGAATAACATTTCTAGTATATATTAGGAACACGGGGACAAAACCAATCATACTTAAGACTCTGCCAAAATTAAACACAAGATTATTTTTAAAGTTTAATTAGTATGTACTGACGATATAAAAAAATTTTACATTGAAATTTAATTATAATTTTTTATTTATATGATTTTTAATTTTTAAAGTATTAATTGGTAAAATCAGCATACTTACCATAAATGAAGAGGTTGTGATTGAATACTAGTGTAAAATTTTTTACATTGAGAGTTCAATCATTTTTTTCTTATTTTTATTCCAAATTTAAAACATTATTGACAACGTTAAATCTAATCTCATTATAACTTTTAGTCCTTAAAGACTGAAGATTGGTAGTTGAAGATCGGCAGTCGAAAGTAGTAGTCATCTAGAGGTAGAGGTTGAAGGTAGCAATGGTCGATGACGACTAATCAATAGTCAAAAGTGACGGTTAGTGACTAACAATCGCAAGTGATGATTAATGACTGATAATTAGATGTGATGATCAATGATTAACAATCGGAGGGGGTAACATGTGACCACTAATTGATGGCATCCGGTGGACAACAATAGGAGGTATGGTCAGTAACTATCAATCAATATAGCAATAAATGATTAGAGATAGTGAATGATGATCGCTTCGTTGAAGGTGATAAGTAACATAAATGATTAGAGATAGTTGAGGAGGTGTGTGTTTGATTAAGCTCAAGTTTAAGGTAACGTGAATGCAACCTCTACATTCCTTTTTTACATTTTGCCTTTCAGAAGTTGGCGTTCTTCTGATAAACTTGGTTTAAAAGGAAAACCAAACACAGTAGAGGACAATGATTAAAAACCATAAATGATGATTTCTAGAACCAGCCTTAGCCAACCAATCTGGTTTGATTTAAGCAAAGTGTTGAAAAACAAATTGCCTAGGCTAATAAGAATAATCACCAGTCATGAATGAAGGAAATGACAGCAGTATGAGTGTGATAAAATTTCCAGTGTTTGGTTATAATGCATGTTTCAATAACTAATTTTTGCATTTCTTTTGCATACATGAAGAGATAAATGAGAAAATGAATATATTACTAGAAACTCATATTTTTCAATTGGAAGAACCTCCAACTAGACTACACAAGGTTAGCATGTGAGAATTCAATGACATGATCGAGAATGAAATGTTCTTAGTTTTCTATAACCATTAAGAATTTCACAAACACAACCTACCTTAAATCTTTTTATTTTTAAAAAATATCTATCATGACATGCAACATAAATTAATTAGAAATAAAAAAAAAGTTTGAACATATTAGACACAATGTTCTTAAGAAATTATTTATGGAGTCTGTAAGTATCCAAAATTTAATAAATTCTTCTTAGACAAAGTTAAAGTTAAAGAACAACAGAGACTATTTATTAGAAATATGTCTCATTTCTTTAGGTTTAAAACATAAACTATTTTATCTCAATAAAATCTTGTATAATAATTTCAGATAAAATAATAACATTACAAATTTGTTAAAAGAAAATAAAACAAAACCACCAATATTTATTCATCAAATTTGATGTTGTTGTTAAGTTTAAACAAATACCATCTGCAAAAGACTTACTCAAAGTCTTATCACTTAACAAACTAAGAAAAACTGTCATAATAAACTAATAAGAAACCATTATTATACAAATTAAATTAAAATAAAATACTTTTAAAATATCTCATCAAATTCAAGGAAGAAACAAACAAAAAAAGGCCAAGAGATATTCTCTCCTACTGTTGTACAGGGGTGACATATGAATCGGTCCAACCTATTTAAGTTGAGCCCGTAAAACCCACATTTCAAACGGACCGGATAAATTCAATCCACTAAAATAAATACTTTTTTTAGAGAATTTCTCTGTGCACCTCTATAATTTTTGCCTACACTTCTATAAAGGTAGGAAAAGTCTCAAATACCCTAGGTAAAAAAATAACTTTAATCCTAGTAAAAAATTGCAAATTTTTTTATAAGTCCAGACAGGAGTTTCCAGAATCAGTCCGGACAGGGGTGTTCGGACTCAATCCGGAAAGAGGTGTCCAGACTTGTAAAAAAATTTTTGCAAATCCGGATAGGGGTTTCCAAATTTCTAAAAAAAAAAATTAACTTTTTTTACAAGTCCAAACAGGGGTTTTCAGACTTAGTCTGAACTTGAAAAAAAGATTGCAATTTTTTTTACATGTGCGGACAAGGGTATTCAGACTTGTAAAAAAAAATTTGCAAAATTTTTTACAAGTCTAAACAAGGGTATCCAAACTTGTAAAAAAAGCTAATTTAGTGAGAAAAGATAACCGCAAAACTGAGCCACGAAAAACAACAAACGCAAACAGGATGAACAACAATGTACCAAGAAGAAAAGAAAACTACTAATTAAGTAAGAAGTAAAACAAAATCATGCAAGATAAGCTAATAAAAGAGATACAAAACGAGAAATGTGCAAAACAAAAAAAATGAGATGAAAGAGAGAAGAAAAAGGTTTGTGATAATTAAATTTTTATTATTTTCATTAAAGATTTTTTTGCTATTTTGAGAAATTATAGAGGTGTAAGAAGAACTTATTAGAATGCAGAGAGAAATTTTCCTCTTTTTAGAGTTCGTATCCGATTCAAAAAGTTCACTAACTTAAAAGACCGATCTACAAGCCTAAACACACATTTTTAAAAATAATTAAAAAAATGTTTAATTCTTTTTAAATTAACTAAATTATAATATAACATACTAAAAATTATATCATTATTGATAATAATCTAAAACATTAAATATTTTCAATATTAAAAATATAAAATATTATAATTTAAATAAAAAAATTCACAATATTAACACAAATTATGAGTCTAAATAACAATTTTGCCCCTTTAAATAAATTACGGACCAAACCTGTAACAAAAAGTATGCAGATTTTATGATGTAAACTCAAATTTCTCCTATAATTATGATTCTTTAAAAAAAAAATTCAAAATCCACAAAGACGTTTGTACAAGAAAATTTTCGATATACTCTGCAAATAAATTTTCAGAAATAACGTACTGCTAAGCTAATCACTCATACTTCTGGTCATTACAGATGCTGAACGAATTCGTAAGAGGAGGGTCCAATCGAGTTGATAGTATGCATGAAATCATAGCTTCTATCTTCGTTGCAATTTGCAAGCATGGAAGGCTGGGTATAACTGGCAGCTAGAACTGTGAATTGACTCTTTTTTCCTTTTACAAGATAAGTTACCACCTATCATGAAAATTATGAAGAAAATTCCAAACTTCCATCCATTGACACATGACATGTCCACACTCACAATTTTCCTTCAAACAAGCAGGTGACATTGATATGCCATGACTTCATTTATACCTGAAAACACAGCTAGAAGGACCTTTATAAGATGGCATCTCCAGGAGCATATTGGTTCATGGTAAGATCAAGGATTTAACAAAAACCTTGACATAGGAACACTCGTATTGCCAATCTAGAAGTGGACACATATGGACGTTTTTCCTCGCACTACTCCTTACAATCAATGTATCTGTCTACCCATTTTTATTGTCATAATTTTTCTCTTTTTATTAGCACGATTCTTGGCAGCAACCCTCAACTTCCGTTTGGCATTACGCATTGGATTGATGACAGCCATGAGCTTTTCTTCTTGTCTCCTCTTATTTCTTTTCAACTTAAGGTTCTTCCTGATAAGATTGTAAACTTGCACAAAGATGTGAGTACCCAAAATATTCTCCAGTTTTCCACAGGTTTCTTCTGCCAACTTCTTCACGTTATCTGGTAAAAAATAAACATGCTCAGTAAAATATCAGAAGGCATAAACAAAGTAGGGAAAAAAATTGATAAGCTAAAACTATCATGTGGAGGGAGGGCTTGGTAAAACTGGGAAAATGTGTAGTAGTAACAAACTAACAATTAACAAAATATTAAAACATTACGCATGATTAGTCACCCTCACCTCCTTAAAGAAATATGGAATAAGAAAAAGAAATAGGGGACTATATAAGGTAAGAAAGTCTCGAAAATATATGGATGGATCAGAATCCTCCCTAAAGGATCATTATAGGAAAAGGACACAAATTATAGCAGGACCCACATTTATTTAGGCAGACTCCATTGATTTTGTTATGGTATATTTCTGTCCTATAACATCTCTCACGTTGTCTATCAAAAAAAAAAATCCTCTCACGTTTGTAATGTGAGAAGATTCTGATCCAGATGGAGCAGCATAGCCGTAAAAATATTATAAAAATCAATTCCACACATCACTTTAGTAAGATGAGTACATATCACAAACTTGGAATTTAACTACAATCTACTACACAGAAAATTAAGGAAATATAAGAGCAAACAAGACAATATAGGCTACATTTCTACTTGTCCCAGTTAGAACTAGAAGAACTAACCAGTTACAACTTTTCCAGCAAATCCTTCACAAACTTTATATAGAGGTAACAAGATCACGTGAGCATAGTGTAGGCAGTCATCCTGACTAATCATCACCATAATATTGCCAAAACTGTTGAAGACTATTCCCATCTGTGTTAAGCAAGCAACATAAGATATAATATTAATCATAGGAACATTGAACAAAACTAGAGAATGCACATAAAAGAGAGCTTGTATACCTACCTGAATAGCATCCATTTGAAGGGCAATTTTTCCCATTTTCCTGAGCAATAATGAGACTAGTGCACGTTGAGCGTTGTCAACATTCAGCTGATTGCTGTCTTCATATATAGAAGAGGTAATAGTTGAGGACATGAACATGCTTCTTCCTTTTCTCGAATTAAGCAAGTCAAAAGCTTTAAGAAACAGACCCTTTTCTTGTTGGTCAAGAGTAGACCAAAATGCAGGGGGATCCATACATCCATTTTGCCCCATCAAAGAATGGACACAGCAGATAGCAAAGACAATATTCTGGGTAATCAGGCTGCTGTCAGCTTCATTTATGAGTGGCATTTTAAGTTGGCAGCAAAGAGAACTAGCTATTAAAAATAGTCTACTAGGACTCATAATATAATAGCTTCCAAGATTTTCTCGACCAACATCAGTTACTTGTGCAAAGTATAGGGCTATGAGGCGAACTGATCTGTTGCGTATCCTTGAATGTGGGTGCAACAGCATCTCACATACTGCTTCCCATATATCCTGAAATGTCAACAAAATATTACATGTGATGTCAGTGTGGTTGCTATGAAATGTAGGAAACTAAAGAGTGGGGAGTTAATGGTAAAGTTTTGAATATTCCCACAATAGTGCCTGTAGAAAGGGCAGGAAAAAATTGCCTACACAATACAGTATGAAACTTTGAACAACAGCAGAAACCATTTGGATTATAAAATTTAGTTATCTGTTTATTATGGCACCATTTGCATTATGCATTTTCTGTTTTCATTTTTCCAGAAAATGGTAGCGAAAATAAGTTTGGCAACAATCTAGAAAACATTTTTCTAGAAATATTTTCAAAAATTAACTGAAATAGAAAACAAAGCAAAAAAAGTTGTTTTTAGTGTTTACAAATTCAACTATGTAAAAACTTAATAACAATATTCTAATTATAAGAAAAAACTATATATAATTTCATATTAAATTATAAATATGAATGTTTACAATTTTTACTAAAATTGATTAAATTAAACAATTTTATTTTTTTGAAAATAGAAAATATCAAGTGAAAAACAAAATATCTTTTGAATGTTAAAAACTTGAAAATAAAAATTGTTTTCAGAAAATGAAAACAAAAAACATTTTCTCAAATCAAACAACCCCTAATATTGTTAGTTCATCATAAAGCTATTGCCTATGCATGTGCATTCTCTATAACCGATTTGAGCTTCCACCCACTAGTGACTACTGAATTTGTAGGAATTTTTACAAGACATAGCATAAGAAACCTTGGCATTCCATTGTTCTTTTATGCTTATGTAATACTCTCCAATCTTACATACATATAATGGCACAATCTCTATAACTAAAGCTCCGGCAGAATGCATCAAATTCAAGGCAGAAAAGTACTAGATATGAGTAGAACTAATTAAGAAAGAAGTGAGACTGAGACATAATTTTTTTTATTTTCAATAAATATCACGTAAAAGTAAGAGTGTCTACAAGGGAGCGTGTTACTAGCATTTCTCAATTAGCCATAGGCTGCCCACATCTTGCATTCAACTTCCATGCTCAGTTTATTTCAACTTTTCATGCTTTTCCTAGCCAAAGTCAGTCCACCCCTATCTATCATATTGCCTCATACACGTCGAAATATATTTCGTAAACTAAGAGCTTGTTTGAGAAAGATTATAATCTTTCATTTCAGCTGTTTTTAATGATAAAAAAACTGTTTGTAAAATAAGCTGTTTGTTTGAGACAGCAGCTAAAATTTGTAAAAACTTTTTTCTAAAAGTAAATTGTTTACTTGAATCTGAAAATTTGTATACTTTTTTACTATCTAAAAGGTTGATTTTTTCATTGCAACCAAACAAAATTAATGATCTTAAAATCACTTTTTAGCAAATTTATCCAAACAAAATTGATTCTAATTATAATCGATTATAATAATAACATATAATTGATAATTAAAATAATTTAATTTTCACATATGTCCCAAACACCCTAAAATGCAATAACTATATACATCAATATCTGAATCCAAATATATTCAATAGAAACAAAGAGATTTACCTCAAGATACTTTGCAAAGCATAAATCACGGAACTGGTTAATCATATTGTCTAACATAACAAGAGAATAGTATGCCTCCTTCCAAAGGGGAATGACCGATTCAGCTGAGAAGCTTTCTTGCCTGTTAGTAACTGCCTCTATAGCAGACTGCAAGATGAGTTTAGTCACAGGCAAGATACAATTTATATGCTCATGAAACCCTTGCTTTCTTACTTCAATCAGCAGCCCCAAAACCTATATCAGAAATTTCAGAGGTCAATATAAATGACGCAGACAGCAAAAAAATAAATATTCAATATATTCTATGCTAGAACAATTTGAGTTAAAAAGAAATTAAATAAAAAACAAAATAGCTTGGTTCTCAATTCCAGTGAATACTAAAGCAAGTCTTTCTTCCAGTTCTTACTTTGTGGAGAATAATTCTTGTGACAAACAACAACCCTATGAAAAACCACTGCTATCTAAATCATAAGATCAAGAAAGTCATTTGAACTGTAGTTCTGAATACTAATGACTATATATACACCACAGAAATTCTTTCTTCAATCAAGTGCATTAATAATTTAATATACAGCAGCCATTTAATGTAATGATCAACAGCCATTGCCATTTGGACTTTTTAGGAAAGTGTTGGGTGTATCATCCAAGTTTAGAGCCATTTCTTCCAATTAAACAAGTGATATAATAGGAGTAAAGAAATATACCTTTTTGCCTACATGTCATATATACTGTTCTTTGGAATATTTGGTCAGAAAGAAATGCTTGTATTTCAAACAGTTCTCCATATCAACATCTATGTTACAGGATAAGATTGTCTTCTATTGCTTTATGGTAAATTGATTTCTTTTGTGCTGTCTCACTGCCAAAGCTCTTTTAATCACTACTAATGTAATTTTCTTTAAAATAATTTCTTTTTCTATCAAAGAAAACAAAAGTGATTACATTATATTAAACTGGATTTTCACTGTTTGAGATTTGATCAAACTGAATACAGTATGGTGATGAAAAAGATATCTTCACGGATTCAATCATATAGTGTCTTGAGGTCACTCTGAGCATTATAGAGGCTGTACTGAGTGTGATTGTGCACCTGCATGACTTTCTAGAGTGAAATACTCATTAAGACTCTGCTCTGAAATTTCTCTAGCCTCAAAAACTCCAAAAAACTGCTAAACTAACAAGCCTAGAATTCAATATGACAGCATAAAATAGTGCACCCACCTTTACTGCCTTCAAAGGCCCAAAAATATCTAACATCCCATTCAAACCCCTCCTCCAGAGGATACAGAAAAGAAGCCACTTTTGCTTTAATATCATAGACTATCCTAAAGCTGAAAGAAATGTAAACCCTGTAAGGTATCCTCATTCGTCATTTGAAAGGATAAAATGTAGCCCTCCCAATGCCACTATGCCTATGCTTGTATTTACGTTTCCAAGCTCTTAAACATAAGTTCAACCCAAAAGAATCGAAGATGTTGCTTCTCCCACTCGTTAGGTCATCTCCCACCAGATTCACAAACATGTTATATGACAGAGACAAGAATCTAATACCACCTCTGTAACTGAGTATAAGATGTTAACTAATTCACACATATGGGTAAATTATATTTAGGTATTAGTATTAAATTTGTTTATAAATGTAATCTTTTTTCAAATTTAGCCTCAACATTATTAGATTTAGAATTAATTACTCCCTCCATTTCTTTTTAACTGTCGGAATTTTAGAATATTGGTTCTTATTTATCTATCATTCTCATAGTTCAAGATCATATTAATTGTTTTAAGGATACATTTATTACTAATTGACCAATAATAGGTCCTTTTCATTGGGAAAGGTTCCAACCCTGTTTATTTAACCAAATTATCTTAAAATAAGAATCTTTATGAATTCCTAAGTTATCCCAATTTAACGATGATCGATAATTAATCAGAAAGGGAATATAAAACTATTTTCTACTTAATTACCCATTAAAGATTGGAGAGAGAATTTTGAATGAATCAAGGGTGTCTATTCATCTTCTCCAAATTAGATACAAGAGAAAAAAATTAACAATAAAATTTAATTACATCGATTAAAGTTAACAAGGGTATTTTAGCAAAAAAAAATACTGCAAGACAAATTTTTATAAAGAGGATAATAAATATTAAAACAATTTTATCCATTTAACATTGTACCAGCTCAAAATATTAAATTTTGGGCTAATCAGGTTTTCTACTTAAATGCTGACTGGCTAACTTAATTCAAACCTCTAATAATATCTGTTGAGGAACAGTTTCTAATCTACATGTCATTGTTCTTTTTCCGCATCAGCTAATAAAGCTAAACAAAACTGCTTCAGTAATCCCACACACCACATGTAGGGCAGCAAAATTACCATAAAACCGTGCTGAAAAATAAATATAGAAATTACGAAAAAGGACACTGCATAAGCACGATATGGTAAGACCATAGTACATTACAAGTAGACCCAAAACAAATATCAACATACTGAGATGATAAATATTGAAGCTTATGCTTTCTTATAAATTTATGATTCACAGGAAGTTTTAGAGAACATTACCTGAGCAGCTGCACCCCATAGTTGCTGCTTGCCACCCAGATACCAAGAAAGAGCATACTCAAGAATAGATTTAAGTGAATTAGCACTAACAGAACTAATGAGCTCCTTTATTGCAGTCTCACACATAGAACGAACTTTATTATCGTTATCATTGGCTAAGCATGCTACCAAATGGACAAATAATATATGTGAGTGTTCATCCAAAACACTTCTTGGAAATTTGACAATAATACCATGAATCATTTCAAGAACAGACTTCCTTCCAGTTGAATGCTCATACCTGTAAAGGATTAAAATACCCACAAGGCTCAAATCAATCTTAAAAGATGAAAAGTGAATATAATATTAATAACCAAAAAAAATACTTGCAGAAACACTTACCTCAAATTTGAGAGCAGGAAATCTAGATGTTGTTGTAAGCGTTTCTCGGAAAGGCGATAATCAAACAGAAATTGCAACAGAATTTCCCTGCATCTTTTGCGAATTGGTTCCATTTGACTTGTCACCATCAATTCAGCAACCCTATTAACAAGATCATATATCTCAGGTACCACCAGCTTGTGCTTGACAATACCCTTTAGAAGTGATAAGGCCACCAAAGATGGATTTTTTTCAAGATCAAGAAAGATAGGAAGATGAATTAATAAATTTATTTGATCTAAGGCAAGAGAAATTTTAGTATTCTTCAAAAGCCAAGTCAGTAGCGTCAAACATGGCTGCATTAAAGGACTGCTAGAGTTCCCCAAACCCAGGGCAATATCCAACAGAGCAGCCTTCACTCTCTCAGCATGTTGTTCAAGGGATGGTAGAGGCAATTTTACCAGTATAGCAAGGCATCCAAGGGAAGTCGACAAGATTTCCTCATACTTAGAGCACAAGCCATCACATAATAGCTTGACAAAAGGGTCTAATAAGGATAAAGTATTTTCATCTTTTACATCCTGTTTCATACTCTTCAAACGTTTATGAAATATTCTGAGACCAAACACTGTAATAATGTGTGAACACAATAAGCCACTAGCAACTACATGGCCTGTAGAAACTTTTTTGGTATTAACATGGCTATCTTTATCTTCCAGTTTCAACAGTTTATTCTTATGCCAACCAATTTCATCTTTTAATCCATCTTCAACAATGCCATAAATAAAGATAAATAGATCAGTCTGATCTACAGAGGGATTACTTTCAATGCCAGTAGCTATATGATGCAACATATTTATCAATTTTCCTTTTACATTTGGACTGATGTGCTTCTGCAAATGAGCAGTCACCGGCGCAAGGAGCTTCAACGCATAGCTTTTGAATGTTACATTTTGGACCACCAGTGTCAAGCTCTCAAATGACTTTTTCCTCCTTGTTTCTTTCATTTTTGAAGCTATCTTTTCCACCTCCTTTTGCTCAGCAACCTCTCCAAGAATGTCATTCTCTATCACAGAAAGCAGATCCTCCAAACAGTAATCTATCTTTCCAACAACTGGACTTGAAAGACACTTGGACAAAATAAAATTAAGTGTGTATCCTAAGACATGAAGTTCATATCCTCGCTTCAAGATAGATTGCAAAACCTTAACAATGAATTGCAAGTATTCCAATCCAAGTTCTTTCAAACAAGTAGCCAATGCAGATCTAGCTTCATCGCGGATGCTTTCCAGATGGCTCTTCAAGAAGTTTGAAATTCGATGAACAATTGTTGGAAGATACAAGTCCATCACATCTCCAGGAAGTAATTTAAGTAGCTTCAGTGCAGCAAGACTGATATTGACATTGACCTTTTCAGAATCAGAATCCAGTAACTTTTGTATCTTTGGAAGCACGATTTTATACATGCATATCTGTATCTCTTTGTTCACATTAGTTTCAGTTATCTCCGTGTGAGAAACTCCATCCATGGATTCCTTAGGTTCTTTATTGTAAGGAAGTTCTGAAAAGTGAAATTTATCCAAAATACAGCACATTAGGCGGATATAGAGTTTCTGTTTATCTGGACTGCTTGATGCACCCCGAAAACATTTCATCAGTAATGTATAGTATGACTTCCATCCCATCTGACCAGCTACAGAAGCAATGGTCTCTACGCATGCATTTTTCATATGTTCTGCCTTGCTTTCTTTCTCATCGAACAACATGTTGAAGAAGAGTCGCATGAACACTTTCTCAGTGATGAACTGGAAGAGAACAATAAATTATTAAATTTCAGTAACTAAGAAAAATACTTCCATTTGAAAGGATAAAATTACTACCTCTGACAACTTGCTAGTGCTGACAACATTTCGAAACCATGACAATGCTTTGACTCTCTTACGTATCTGCAACACAAAATGTACTTACATGAGACATTCTGCAAACATTTAAATAAATACAGCAGAACTAAGGAACTACAAAAGAATCAGAAGAATTAATGTTTATAATGTTTCTCGTTACAATAAGCTAAGGCAGAAGAAAGTTGTGCCATTAGAAATTAATGAAGGTAAACATATAACCATGAAATCTTAGTAATAAAAACATACCTCCGAGTCAGTTATATTGTCAAAAAAATTTGTATCACCATCTTCATTACACAAGACCATAAGTGATTTAAGGTATGACACTTCTGGAAGCTTTAACACCATTTGATGTAACAATTTTATCCATCCCTGCAACAACATAAGCCAGAGAATAAACATAAAGGAAAATGCAACTATTTATTTAAAATTTAAATAACATTATGCATGTCCATTTCTATTCTCATGCATGATAAAAACTAGGATTGGCAACAAAGCCTACTATTACATGTGAGATAGACTAGTGCCACAAAGGAACACATAGATGAAAGTCCAATTATATGCACATATATGCCTGAACTTCATATAATAGAATTATGATATGATGCCTATCACTTAAAAAATATTTAGGACTGAGGTTCAAAAGATACCTTTACAACTGAAAGTGATCCATCCATAGCATCTGCCATATGCTTCAAGAGAAATTTCTTTGATATACGCTGGATGGAAGATTTTGTCCAACAACTATCAGTATTTTCAATCATTGACAAATGTTCTTCGCTGCTTCCTTCTTGGCAGAGGATGAGAGCAGAAAAATCAACAAAAGACAGCAATGAACTATGTGCACTACACATAAAAGTTGTTTCTTCTGATGACATGTCATGCACACAGTGTGATAAAATAAGTAATGCATGCTCGACTTGAACATTTCTGAAGAATTCAATATCAATGATTCTGTAAGCATCTAAAATAGCATCATGGTCAAGCCAACCCAAAGTAGACGTTCTGTTCAGCTGCCGAAGAAGTTTTGCCTGCAGCCCAATAAAAGGCAGAGAAAAATTAAAGAAACACATTGCAGTATGGGCTTTTTTCCATGTAAATGTGTTAATCTATGTATTGAATGATAATACAGTGCTTTTATTTATAATAAGCAAATAGGATCAGTATTAATAACATTGAATGACTCTAATAATAGGTAATAAGGAGTAAATCTCTAATTACTATCTTATCATAAATAAGAGAATATCATGTAATCTTTAACACTCCCCCTCCAATTGGAGAATATATGTCATATGAATCAAACTTGTTACAAATGTGGTAAATAATAAGAATAGATACAAAAGATTGTTCCAATCATGTGATAGTATCAGATAAACATGGCTCAATGGCAAATTGGCAGCCAAGAAGGACCATAGTTGCAACAAGTATTGTTCATTTGTGAATAAAGCCCACCTTGAGGCAGAAAAATAAGAAAAGAGTTGCAGCGAAAGACGCACAATTTTGACATCAAGGTTGTCGAAGATGGACAGTGTTAGTTGTATTGTATGTGAGCACCAGGAAAAGCATGTCACTGGAAGGAAGGTATTGATATGATAGTGGGTCCACCGATGGCCATAGGCCACCGACAAACAGTTTAGGCTTTGGTACCATCTTAAAAATATGGATTTAGGTCTAACTCAACCTTAAAAAATCTACTTCTGTAAAATGAAATTTACATCCCACTTATATATACTATTTAGGCCATATCACTAGACAACGCAATCTTTAACACAAACCCTCACGTCGCGAATTGGACATATGTGGGTGACACAATAGGCCTAACAACAACAAATCACTAAGTTGGGCTCTAATACCATGTAAATGTGTGAAAATCCATGAATTGGATGATGACTACACGATATAATGATCAAATAGGTTCATATTGATTACATAGGAAGACTCTAGTAATAAGTAAGGATCAATTTAATAATAGATAATAAGGAGTCAATCTCTAATTACTCTCGAATCATAAATAAGAGAATAACATGTAATGTTACATTCCAAAAGAAATATGCATGGATCAAGGGAAACAAAAGAACAAGGATTACCACTAATAGTAGAGATGCATCAGAAGCTACAAGAGCATCAAGAAGATCGCATATTCTCATACGCATATCCAACTCAGCCAAAATATATAATGGAGAAACAGCATGTAGAATTTTAGTGTTACTTCCATGTCCAAGTATTGGTATAATATTTTGAATGACTTGCAAAGCTTCAACACAGACATCTGCAATATAACACCAATAAAGTTACAATATTAATGCAGAAATTGCAGTAAAAAAGAAAAAGGATGAAAGGATTAACAGAGAAAGTGTGGATATACAATATTCTCGTACCAGAATTTTGAGTTTTCTTTTCCATAAACAGAAGCAATATGTCAACAAATTGCTTTGCCAACTCTGCATCCCTGATGTACTTGGGTAAAAATTTGAAAATTCTCATCACTGTCTCCCCAGGAGATTTTATCAGCTTTCTGTTCAAAGAAAAAAAAAAGCCAAACATTAGGTGCTCAATCCTCATTTTCCTACACATGTTGTTTCTTTCATATGATAAAATTACTGTCTCCACACATTTCCTAAATATGTTAGTACTTGATTTCAAATGCATTATGCAAAGGTAATTGCTCCACTTGCAATTCTAATCCTAGTGATAAATTATCTTTGACAGTTTGACCTCCACTGTTTGCCTCCTTCCTACTATCACTTTGTATAGTCTTTGTCCTCTATTTCTATACTGTCAAGGACCAACTTCCTAAGAGTGTAAGCAGAAAGCACATAAATGATTTTATATCTAACACTTCACACACTGGGGCCTGAAGCTTTGAAGTGTGGACAAAGAATAGATCCACTACCTTGTTCATGAAGTCTAATTTTATTTAGAAGAATGGAAGCAACAAGGAACTCCTAAGTCCTAACCACTTGGTCATAGCACACCAATATATGTCAAGGACCAATTCTCCTAGAAGGCTTAAATTGTTAGGTGAAGGTGCATGATTGGTCTATATCTAACATAAACCACATGGACGAAAAGCTCTCAGGCACCCAGAATAATGAAAAACAACTGCCTCACACACTAATGACCTGCTATGAGATTTCATTCAGATATATATTTTCAACGTTGATCCAAATGGGAAAATTGATTGTCCAAAGGTTTTTCCTATATAATTGTATTTGATGTTGATTATTTTTTGTTTGCCTCCTGCTCCTTGCAGTGACCATTCATCACTGCCCTTTATCAACTGGATGAATTCTTTGTTGCAAAGAGAACCACAGAGTATTGTATCATTGCTAAGAGGTCACTTTATCTCATGGAAGAGTAAAATACAATTACCAAACGTCCAAACCCAATGCATAGGTTGAGTATTGAATTAGCAGCAACATGCACACCTCCATGGTTAACAAATTAAATTCAGCAACTAAAATTGTGAATGCTCCAGCAAATAGAACTAATATACCTCTTGATTGCATTATCACTTCCAAATAGACAGCACATGCTGTCGATCAGTACTTTAATATTTGAAAGTAAAAGTCTTCCAGCAGAATTGTCTTCATCATTAAACTGATTGTCAAGGCTTAACAAGTTTCCAACAAACTCTAGAATGCAATATATAACAGCTTCAGAAGCAGACTTTACTGAGATAATGGAAAATATATCAGGTACAAGAGTTTCTTTCCTGCATAATAGTGCAACAAATTTATTGTTTGCACTCATAGCCAAGAAGCAAGATAACAGCGAACTTGGTTTTTCACTACTACCAGCCTCCTGTTTGAATTTATCAATCAATGGTTTTACTGCAGAAAAGAATCTGTCCCACAAATTTGATGTAAATTCATGATCTTCATACTTAATGAGTACAAGGGAAATAATTTTCAGGCACAGAGATCTCATATCCTTCAGCTGGCTCAAAGAACCGCTGATCTGCACAAACAAATTAAAAACAAGAACATTGAATAAAACGCACAATAAAGATCATAAGAATGGTAAATTATGATTCCATCAAGCAACAGGAAGGAAAAAGCAAAGAATCAAAACAACCAACATAGGAAAGCAACTATCAATGCCACTGAAACATATGCAAAAGATAGATAAAAAAATATTATGGTATTATAACAGTTAATTTTATTCAAACACACAAAATGTCAGTGCTAATCAATATCTGTGCCAACATCTACCCTGAAATATTCATTTCATTCTCATGTTCATTTAGATACAACATATAAAAATATGCATTCAGAATGAAGATAATATTACCTGGATTTGGTTTGTTGGTACACTGTCCTCAATAGAATTTAACCTGGCAATACACTTGTGCTGATCAGAAGGGAGAGCATTCAAATTTGCATTAAGACTAGAACTGCTGCTCTCCAATAACCGAACAACACATCCCACCAGTAGATCAAGAAAAGGCCTAATATGCAATTCATCAAAAACCCCAATAATGTCTTCAATGACATGCAAAATACCATATTTCTTTTTCCAGGGTAGGTTAGCTATATTCTCCAAAGTAAAAAATTCCAATAAAGCAGCATCTTGAAATTCATCAATGGAGCCTCTAGGTGAAGTCCAAAACAAGTTAGTAGGCCCATCAGTTTTCTCCACTATTTGCAAGGGTTTTATCAGTAATGCAAAGAAAAGAGGCAGCTCAATAACATCAAGTCCAGCTATGAAACTCAGAATAGCTTTCCGATGACAAATGCTTGCTTTCTGAGAAACAATATGACAAACTATTAGACTATAAAGTAAACAACAGCAAACAAAAAAGGTGCAACAAATAATAATATGATGACAAAAGTATAAAATAACCTCAGGATTCTCAAATTGAGTCTACCTTTCGAGATGCAAGTCCTTTCAACTTTCTTACTTTTGGCATCAAAAGACGGATAACTACTGGCACAATATAAGCCCGGTGGCATTCTTCAATTATTTCAGATTCTCTCGACAAACTCCATGTTGTCAGTTCCTCCCTTAAATTTTTGGAACTAATCAAGTTTCTTAAATGCTCAATATATGGTAAAATGCAATCATCCTTCCAGATTAACAGGCAATCTAAAACTCTCAACTGTATTTCAGGATCATTTTCTTCTAAAAGCCTGCCAAATGCTCAAAAACAGAAAGGAAAGCAAAAAGATGTTAAAAAAGGAGACCATCTCGATAAGTATACTTATATAACTGGTGAATAAAACATTGCAGAATTTAAAAGATACATAATTGAGTTGCACATCAACCTATTCTGCAGAACCTCCTTAAGAAACTGGCTACAGTAAAATGACTTGGGATTTTTCATCAGCTTCAACAAGTTTAACCATTCTTTTAAGACAGCCTTCCACTCTTTCCCTTTACAAGCATGAGAATCAAACAATCCCACACTGCAAATTTCATTGTGCAAGAGGAAAACATTGTCAAGTATGGTAATTTAAGTAAAACTTACAAGGTACACAAAGTTCAACCTCATGTTTCATGCAATGGATAAAATACATCAAACATTTACCTTGCGAGATTAAGAGTGTTGTATCCCAAAAATTTCAAAAATAGAGGAATGAATTGCCGAGAGCGAGGTTCAATAACAGTTGGAATTTTTTGCAAAGCTTGCAGCAATAATGCCAATATCGTTACAGATGGTGTGCTATCAGATGTATGACAGACAAACAATTTGAAACAATCAAGTAGACCTGATAGATAGAATCAACATGATTATCAAGCTAGCAGGAAGGCAGATCATTAATATAATCTCAAAAAATTGAGCTTAAATGACAAACCTTTCCTTACATAATGCCCACCAAAACAGTAACAATAAAAATTTTGTTATTTTGATTTAATTAGGAATATTAAATTTTTTGGAAAAAAAAAATTACGAAGTTTAACTTATTTCAATTTTTTATTTGGGTACTTACCAACTCACATAAATGCAAACTAATTAAGTCAAATTCACCAACAAATTACCAATTATACAAAAAATAGCAACCAACCTTCACACCTATGACATCCTGTACACATAAAACAAAATGGAGGACTGAAACATTAGGTATGGTTTCAATGAAGTTCGAACATACCAGCTGGCTTATTAGATAATGCACCATTGACACTCCCATTCAAATTACAAGAGGTATGAAATATTCCTTGACAGCTTTCTAGATAAGCAACAAGACTATCCCATACATGAACAAAATGTAGGCTAGTCAAGGCAGCAATACATTCTAATACAGGATTCCATATGTAGCTAAATCGATTATTCAAGATGCCAAACAGTCCGTTCAAAACAAGAGGCACATAAAGATTAGGAATCCTTCCAGCAGATAGTTCCATCTGTATCTTGGAAATCAATAGCTGAATGCTTCTGCTAGTCGAAATCGAAATAGGAGTTGTTTCAAGGGAAAGGAGCAATAGCAGAGCCTGTCATTTCACCAAAATACATACTGACATACTGAAGCAAGTTAAAAAATGCAACAAAATATAAGGTACATACATTATTTTCTGCGCAATTAGCATTGCAAGTTGTAGAAACCTCAGTTTTCCTTTTCTTATTATCTGGCTGATCCACTGAAGAATTTTCCCAACCCAAAGGTTTATAGTGACTAAGTATTTTAAGAGTTGAAATGCGAATCTCCTTGTCTGAGTGATGCAAATTATCAGAAAACGTTGCCACTGCATCTGCAGTCTTTTCTTCAAGCTCTGGATAATAAATTCTACATCCATTGTCTTCCAATGAAGAACTGTGATACATGTAAGAGTGTTACACAAATAGAGAGCCATAACTAAACCTATATACAAAATTGGACTACCAAAGAATCCATAGAGCATTTCACTAATTATTTCTTGAAATTATGAGAAGTGATCAATTTAGTCCCTAATATTGCAATGACATACAATTAGTCCTGTTAGAGATCTCACATCAACTAGTGATATGGTCAAACAATAGTATATAAGTGAGGTGCAAAACCTCACCTTACAAGCCGTTTTTGTACTAACAATAAGTTAAATACTATCAGCTAAACAATCATAAATCTAATAATTATCAAACAACAATGATTATTTTTTGTCCTGAAAAAACAAAAATATATACTAAAATGACTAAAATTTGGTAATTTTAGGAATTAAATAACATTTTATAAATTCAAGGACTAAATTGACCAATGCTTTAATTTAAAGGACCAATTTGGTCTATACTTGAGAGCAAAACAAGAAATGTTTAAAAGCCATTAAGTCAACACACATTCACCTACCCATACTTGAATTCCAAATAACCAGCAACAGCCAACAGCACTTGTCGAGAAGACTTATATCGTTTAGCAAGACTTAAAAACTTTCCAGTTTCATCAGCTCCATGGTAACTGTTGCCGTACAATCTGTTGTAAGAACTTAATGCAGAACCTATAATGCTTTCCCAGGCCATTTTAGACATACCTCCAATATAGCCTGCAGAAAATAATAGAGAAATAGGAAGAAACAGAATATAAGAAATTATATTTCTACTTTTATTACCTACAGAATTCAATAGAGAAACATGCAAAATAGAAAAATAATTATAATATTAATAAATACAATACAATAATCCAAGTGTAAACTCATAACCAGATATGTTCTTTTATGATACAGTCCAATCCAGTTCAATATTATGAATTTATAGCATAGCCAATCTAGTAAACACAGTGGAATACCAGCTTTAAGATAGCCTAGACACAAGGTTCTACAAGATTGCTTATCAGAAAACCATATTAGAAATAAAACAGGAATGAAGGAATACCAGCTTTAATGGTCAGAAGATGATCTACAGCATCCACAAGCTCCACCATCAGGGACGGATTGCCACCAACAATAGACATATGAGAATAGCAGCTTACGGCTCCCCACAGAAGTGCCAACATCCCTTCATCAATTTGACATAATACATCAGCATGAGCAATATCATTTATTTTTCCCTTCCAACAACAGATTATGTCTTGCAAACGACTGCATATTCTAGCCAATGGCACTTCTTCACTTGTCCCATCCACAAAATCTGAGCTCTGTATATCTAATTGCATCTTCTCACAAAAAGACAATAACAAATGTATGACCTCTTCCTCTGAAATCTCCATCAAATCATTCATTGCACTAAAAACAAGTAATAGAAGTCAAATTTTATATTTGCAGAATATTATTAAACAACACATTGATCAGCACAGATGCTCACTTATGAGGTTACCTTATAACATTACTTCTGAAAGGAAGTAAACAAAGATCCTCCTGTAGCAGTTTTCTAATGAAATGCAGCAAACTAGAACCCAATTTCAAACATGTCAAGAAGGTATATAAACAAGCTTAAGAGAAGGCTAATATAAAAAATGTACTGTTCGAGTCATTACCTTGAGCTTCCTAACTTAAAAATTGGTGAATTAAATATCGGAGCCCACTGGAAAGCACACTCTGATATCATTAAGTTATTGCAATTACAGAGTCCTTTGAGAATGGCTAACATTAATTTCAAAATTTTATCAACAACTAAATATATATCTTCTTGAGAATCAATAGCTCCATCAGGTTTGATAAATGTCTGCACAAGCAGCAGAACTAGTTCCAGCATAGGCTTGTAGTCTGCCAAATGTAAATGCAATTAAAATCAATGCAAACGCACATATACAAATCTAGAAACTTTCTGAAGTAAATAAAATGCACACTATTCCTAAGCCCTATGCCAAAAACATTACATTAGGAAATAAAATTACTGTTTACACAATCCACACTTTGACAAAATGAAAACATAAATAATCTCAAGCCTCCTGATGGTAGTAGACAAATAGTACCTCTGAAATCAACCCATTCACTGACTCTAATTTATTACTCATTAATATATATATATATATATATATATATACATACACTTTTTAGTAAAAAGTTCCAAGCAGAAGTCATACATAATTACATATAAGCATATATTAGCAAAACCACGAATTAAATTTTTAATAATACAGAAACCACAAGGGATTGGACACTGATAAGTAAACTGCAGTCCAAATGGAGGGCAATGGTTCAGATCCTAGAAGTCTCACTTGAGGTAAGGGACAAATGTACTTTTCCATGGCCAAAGGGATTAATCTCATACTCCTTCACCACTTCCTAATAGTACCAAAATTTTAAATAATAAAAAGAAACGTCATGGCAGATTCTCTGAATAAACTTAAAATTCAATCTAAAATCAATGTAAGTTCAGTATCATAAAGTATTGCTACTTACCAGACACCATCTGCCCATTTTGCATCTTTATAGCTGAGATAAGTACTGATAAAATATGTCTTAAGTGCTTGATATTTCTAGTATTAACGCATTCCTTTGCTTCCTTATATAAGCAATTCCATACCAAATTCAAGTCCTTGGATTCCATATTCTCACATAATTTCTTGAAGACAGATTTAACAATTTTCAGAACGGTCATTGAATCTGAAATAGAGGCAGGTAGAGATAAGAAACCATGTGGTAAAATGCATTACAAATCAATCACAAAATTATATCCACAGATAGGCAAAAACCAATAGACCACGAAAAGGAAACATCAGTTACCTAAGAGTAAATGACCTGCCGCAAGAATTATATAAGTTTGAATAAAGACAAAAGAAAAAAAACTTACACAAGGTACATATAGAACAACAAGTCTTATCTCACTATGTGAGGACCAGGGATATATATATATATATATATATATATATAATTAAAAAAAAAAGAAAAATACATGCAACAATCAATTACAGCTTAACTTTTTACAATGTTAAGAATGCTAGAGTTCCTAACTTTCTTTTCAAAAGAAATTAGCATGCTGAAGTCTAGATCATCAAATGTGGGTCAGTTTGATGCTTAACATTTGCTGCTCCAAGTAGGGGGTCAAAGCTAAGCAGGTCAGGCTGTTAGTAGCTTAAGAACATTGTTTTTTCTTACTTGGGCTTAATAAACTTTAACAAACTTACAGATCTGTTACGTGATTGATGTTCAGCCAGGGGCTAGAATTCTTGAAAAATACCTTTAAATTTTAAATATTATTAGTTATTAATATTAAATATCAATGTATAACATTAACTATTTTTCAACACAAAGCACTATTAGCTGTAGCCCTGAGTCACTTATAACTACAAGAGCATTATTCACTAAGAACTATGCCTAGAATAGCATAACTTCCTGTTTTATAAGTGCTTATGCACTAATATATATTATGTACCAACAATTAAAACTCCTCACATCTGTCCAAAAAGCAATTTCTAAATGCTTTTCAAGACAAATTCTGGGTGAGTCACGTCCAATCCAGTACCAATGATGCAGCTATAGCATCTAATTCTATTTCAAAACTGTATCCATTTTCCCTAGAAATTTTCCTGAAATTAATAATGCTTCTCTCTACTTGATACCTTTAATTTATTAAACCAGATATTGACATTTATAATAATATCTTCTTTGAATAGGACATCAAAAAATTCAATCTTATTTCATAACAGTAAAGCACAGACTTAAAAGCATCAAATCTGAATTCTGAAGCATCTCACTGTCCATTCTTACAGCTAAATGGGGAATTATAACCAATAAAAATGTA
The DNA here is from genome assembly GCA_037954015.1 of Psophocarpus tetragonolobus. Classification (NCBI taxonomy): domain Eukaryota; kingdom Viridiplantae; phylum Streptophyta; class Magnoliopsida; order Fabales; family Fabaceae; genus Psophocarpus; species Psophocarpus tetragonolobus. Next base: position 45,163,078 of record CM075694.1, read on the forward strand.
TATTCTCCAATGAAAAAAAAAGATCAATCTTATACTGATGATCATTGTATTTACCGATACCAAGTAGGATAGTAGCTTAGTTGAGCAACAATCCCTAAAATGAACATTGCAGTCCATGATATTGATCAAAGCATTGTAAAATCTGAAGAATCAAAATACAATTATTCTTTAAGAAATGCTAAGAACACACTCTATCACATTCTTTGGAACACATTTTTTTGTACCGGTTAAAACTTATTGAAAAACCCAAAATTGTGGGGTCAGGTATTTTATTTAATGAACCTTTATCATGATTTTGTAAATTTCAATGAAGTTTAACCAATAAGAGTGTTAAAACTTAGAAAGACTGTGTTAGGAGTGTGTTTCAACCCAAGCACTCCTCTTATTCTTTAAAATGGGGAACAAGCTTACCTTGGTTAGCTTTATCATCAATAGGATAAATTGCTTCACTGGTCAACATTTGTAACACTCTCTCTGCTTTTGAATGGAACCTGGACGAGTAACCTTTCATAATATTAAAAAGTAATGCTTCAACACCTGATTCCCTACACAGAGATGGCTTCTTCACTGCATCATTAATTACTCTTCTGATTCCTGTCCCATTAAACAGTAATAGAAGTTTTGCAATCACTCATACAAATCAATAGAAGCATAATGACAGAGAGAGAGAGAGAGAGAATAAACCAGGAACCAAATTATTTAACATGCCCCTAGAAAATCAGGGGAATTGATTAAAATATAGAAGACAAGACAGAAAAGGGAGAAAACAAATAGCCACAACAGAAAATAATCTATGACATGAATACCTCTTTGGAGCTGCTGAGCTGGGGCATTCCTCAAAACAAATGACATTGCTTCTGCCATGAATTGTTGGACATATTCTTTTGGATAATACCTCAATTTTGATGTGACCCTTGAAGAATTGAAGTCAAGAAAAACAACTCCAAAATTAGAAATATCCAAATTTTTAATTCAGTGCTTGGTTGTAGGATAAAATAAACAATATAAGCAATCATGTGTCCTTCAAGCCTAACTAATTTGGTTGGGATAATTTTTTCCAAGTTCCCTGTAATCCTTGATGGAATGTTCATTTGCCATTCTTAGACCCTAGCAACATTACTTTAGTACCTTTAAAAAACAATATGATCAGGTACTCTAAGGTGCATCAAGTTGCAAAATAAAAAGGTAATAGGCAACTTTCTCAGCAATGCAATTAATGCAGCAAGAGTAAAGGTGGCCATAGTTTCAAGATTTTGGTAAAATGGCTGTCTTCATTTGAACACACTTCCAGCCAATGGACATGAAGAATAGCTGAATCTATTAAAGCTATATGACCCAAAAAAAAAAGGAATATCACAACCACAACCAGTCATTCCATCATGTTTGTGTTGCTTTTATGCATGAGGATCCATTGCCTACACAGTATACCAAGGTTTAATGCATCTTTTATGCTGTAGCTACTTTTTCTAGCTGTCCTACCTCTACCCCTCTTCCATCTTCTTGAGCCAAAGCCCAAAACACACCACTGGGTCAGAAACAGCATTTTAAACTTCCTCCAACACTTACTAATCTTAGATTTCTAGTTTACAGCCTTGTGTGTTTTATATACCCACACCTTTTTTTGTTTTTAATTCAAATTTCTGATTCTGTTACCATTTTATGGCTGAAATGTTTCTCAAGGCTCAAATGACAGGCCTTCCATGTTTGCACACCAGGTCTCTTTGGATTATACATTTACATTTTACTACTTTTATGAGACAAAAAACTTAAATGAAGTCTCACTTTTGTTCTATATAAAATTATAAATATAAATTACAATTTCTAGGATTTTTGCCTCAACTTGTGTTGGCCTAGGTTGTGGCTCCAGGTGGGCCAAATTATAGTCGAATCACGGCACTTGGGCTACAATTATGTACTAAGTGTTGCATCTTGAGTCTTGACTATCAGCTATGGCTTTTGGCCTACCGGTAAGCACTTGATCCAACAATTGATATGAGAGTCAAGGTCACGAGCTCAACTTCCAACACGACAATTGCTAAGGAGGAGATTGTTGACCTACTAGTTGTGCCATCAATTGTCCCATGGCAGAGGCTCAAGTGAGCCAAGTCACGGTTAAATCATAGCGCTTGGGCAACTACAATTAAGTACAAAGAATTGTGCTCTAACTATCAACTACAGTTTTTTGCCTAATGGTAAGCGCTCGTCCAAAAAGCGTGCTTTCTACTAAAATTGCTCATTTGAGAAGTACAAATTATATTACAATAATAAATCATAAAAACACCCAATCAAGGAAAGGGAATATTACTCTCAAAATTGAATGAGTAAATGTGATAAACTTGGTGCAAGTGGCCAGTTTTAGTCCATATCTAATTTGATGCAGATTAAATTAATCCTTGGGATTTAACAAAGTGGTGTAGGAAATGGTACACATCCTAGAGTCTTTCAGATTTACAAAATAGTTAAGTTCATATGGAAAAGAAAAAATAAAAACTACAAGAGCCAAACTCAATCACTCACTTGAGCACCTCTGATGGGTTGCGTATTAGATATTTTTGCAGATGCATCAAAATGTATGACCATGATGTGAATATCTGTAAAAAATAAATAAATAATGCACACTGAACTGAAGAAACTACCAAAGAAGAAAGGAACAACAGCCCATAAGAAAATTTGCCAAATTGATAGAACATACCTGTTCAATGATATCAGGCTCCCTATCACCACCACTCTCAAGAAGAGATACCAAAGAATCAACAATTCCCGGCAATAACCTACCAAAACCCATATCCATAATGAATAAGAAAACCAAATGAGCACTCTCATTAAAATATAGATGTGCAAAGATCTATGCAGAATTTGGTAAATTGACACAAAGGAGAAACAAAAAGAGTGAAATCTAGTCAAAGTGGTAAGCAACTTACGGAACAAATTCCTCTAGCAGATCCCTAGATAAAGCAGCAATTAACCTGAAAATACAAAGCTTTGAGATTCATTGGCAACAACTGTCAAACAATAGAACACCAGAAAAAAGCACTGAAAAAGGGAAATAACTAGCCATCAACAAACCAAGTCCAAGGCTACCTGGTTTTTAACAGTCAGTACAAATCAGTGTAAAGAAAATCAGCTCAGACCAGCACATCTAACCAGTTTGACTAGGAACTACAGATAAAATTGGTTCGAGTTAGTTGTTGGATTGGAAATTTTAAAGAACCTGTGTAAACTGACTGGTCAGACCGGTCCAAGTGACAAATTTTTAAATGAACCTATGTGTTGGGAATTTTCTGAGATTATTAATGTATGAGACTAGTGTGAATTTTTTTATAATTTTGTAAAAAACTCTGCATGTTATGAATTTTTTAATATATACCAATTCATGCAGTTTGACCAATGAACCACTGGCTAAACCAGTGATCCATTAACCCACTTGCCCCAACCAGGTTGATAACCAGTCCAAGTCTAATAATAGTATAATACAGGTATAAATAAGAATATAACAAAATATAATACTATTTAATATTTATTCTAGTATGTAGTAATTAGAACAAGTGAACAACATACATATACTGATAGATTCCAATACTAAATACTAATAATAAAATTCAAAATTTCATTTTTTCATAAAAAAATTAACCACTCAAAGAATCCCAAATCAACACACCAATGTGCACATAATGCTCCAGCTAAATACCATGAATGCAAAATATTAGCTCCGATCAAATTAACAGTTACCATGTCCAAGTGTTTCAAAAGACAGTTACATGATTTATTACATTTCATCATGTACAGACTACAATTCCAAATCAATCAAAATGAATTAATCCTCGAAAAAGACTAGCATACCTAAGAATTGGTTCAAGAGATAGCCTTGCTTTTATGTGCAACCTAGAAAGAAGCTTTGAGATTAAAGATTCCTTGTGCAACAGCACCAGGGGCAATGTTTGTATATAAGGCATAATTTCTTCATACAATGAAATGAAATCCTCGGCAGTGTTCAACTCCTGCATTTTGATAATTAAAGCAAATAATTTATATAAAGGTTTACTAATAAGAAGTAGAAATTCGTGGTAATAACAAAGTCAGCAAGATTTTTTTTACACAATTTATATTCTAACAGAATCAATTTGGGTTAGTATGCAACTCCTTCTCACTCTCACCTATCGTCGCTTGAAGACATTGGGTATCATAATTCATAACAGCAGAATAAGATTCCTCAAAAGCAAATATACAATCAATCAAAGAAGGCAGCAAATAAATGTGATGATGCGAAAAGCAAAAAGAGTAATAGAAGTATATTAAAACGTACCCTCCATTCTATAAGGCAGTCTCTGAAAAAAGAAGAACCCTCAGATGGCTCGGCTTTGACCTTCTCAAGACTTCGATATACATTGACATCAATCTCATCTACTCTCTCGGAGAATGATTTAAACTGCACATTCAATGTTTTTCAAAATTAGAAGGGGAAAAACAGGAGAAGCAAATAATACAACAGAGCACACAGAAAACGATTTTTGTTCAGGAACGTAAGGATAGAAGGCCTTCATCAATCAAGTGAATTTGAACAGAGGCGGGGTTCAGGGTTTAGGGTTTTAGCATAACATAAAGGAGACGCAGAGGGCGGGGAGAGAGAAGCTTACCACAAAACGACGTCGCCCCGGTGACTTGTTGAGAGACTTGACAGCTCGAGCATGTGAAGGCGTGGCCATGTTGCGTTGTGTTGTGTGTTACAGTTAGTTGCAGAGATGCCACCAGAGAGAGCGAGAGAGAGTATATATATTATATGGAATTAGGAATGGAGGGAAAGGGAAGGGAACAAAAGCAGCTGCGAGTGCGTCAATTGTTCCACGGCTCCACTCGGGTCCAAAACCACACGATTAGGATTTAGGTTCCCCAACTTGCTTTCTGCACTCTCCGATTACTTTCTACACTCATCATTTTTATCGACAATTAAAATTTCATATACTACCCCTATTTTTTATATTTTTAAATGATAATTCTTAAATATAATTTGAAATATCAATTTATGTAAAAAAAATATTTAAAAAATGAATATATGTTTATAACTGAAAAAATAAACATGTTTAACATCTTTAAAATATAAAAAATTAGTATTACCAGTAATTATTATGATTGATGACAAATATTATTTGTAAATATAGTAATATTTGTGTTTAGCTGGAGAAAATTTTGTCGTTTTTCCGTTTTCAATTTTCTAAGAATTTTTCTACATTTTCTATTTTCGGGAAAAGTACAAAAAACTTATAAAAGACACTTTAATTTTCTAATTTAAAAAAATAGAATAATAAGTTGAAAGACATGTGAAAGAGATAGATAGCAAAAGGGAGTAAGAAAATTCGATATAATTGAATATATGTTTTTCAATTTCTCAAGTATGGAAAACTATTTTGAACACTTCTTTAAAAAACTAATTTTTTATTTCTCAACAATTTTCTTTAAAAATTGAGATCTCTCAACATCACTTTACCTTGAACTTTTGAAAGGTTTTTTTTTAGTTTACCTTTTATGACATAATTGTCATACTATTTTTTAACAGATAAAAACAATATGACATGTGTCACAACTAATAATAATATATGTACACCTTAACTAAAAAAAATGACTTTCAAGATTGGTTGTTCAACTTGTCTAGAAGTACGTGAAAAAGCAATACGATTAGGCTAATAAGTTTAATTCATTATATCAACATTCAAATAGATCAACCAAACAATAAAGGTTCTAAATATTACGGGTAGATATATGGATGTATCCATCCTATTTAAGCTCGGCCTCTGAAGTCCGCAGTTTAAAAAGATTGGATAAATTTGGTTCGTTAAAATAAATAGATTTTTTTTACGAGTCCGTATTTGGTCTACAAGGTCCGTGGACTTAATAGACCGATCTATGGACTTGGGTATACACATATATCTTTTTAAAAATAATTAAAAAAAATGTCTAATATTTTTTTAACTAACTAAACTGTAATATATCATACTAACAATTATATCATTATTTATAATAATCTAAAATATTAAATATTTTCAATATTAAAAGTGTCAAAAAAGTCACAAAATTAACAAAAACTAATAGCTTAAATGATAATTTTGTCCTTTTAAATAGGTTATGGTCCAAGTCCATGAGCCTGCGAAGTTCGTAAGTTTCACGGACCGGGCTCAAATTTCATTTATAATTATGAATCTTTAAAAAGAAGGCTTAAAATTCGCATAGACTTGAAGGTCCACGAATGTGAGTCTGTATACACGCTCCTTCTAAACATACTGATTTAAATTTTATTATTTGGTCTGTTAATTAGAATTTTAAATTATGACCACATGCACAAAAAAAAACAAACTCAAATACGCAAGACTTATACTTAATTTAGTTATTAGAAATTTAGAATTGTTCAAGAAGTGAAATTCTAATTCTCAAATTTGAAGTAAAAAAAATCATAATTTTTCATCTGTGTGACTTTTAAAGTAGTAACGAGTAAAATTAATAAATTTTCCATGAATAAAAGTGATTGAATGTCAGTGTAAAAATTTTTACACTAATAATATATATCAATTAAACTCTTAGTTTCAACTCATAACATCATTAGTCAAACATGGACCTATATATATTTGTAACAGTTTGCTTCAGATTAGGATTTTTTAGTCTTGATTGGTCCGAGATTGACTTACTTTTTAAATAAGTAAATTGCTTTCACCTTTAAATAATATATTTTCTCTTTTATGAGGTATTGACACATGTATCTTCAAAAGGTTCTTTTATTATTATTATTAGATATAGATATAAATTACTTAAAAAACAAAATAAATATAATATGATAAACTGTGTTTTTGGTTCATAAATATTTTTAAAATTCATGTTTTGGTACATAAAGTTTTAATTGGTTGGGTAACGTACAAAAATATTTACTCCGTAAAAAAATATAGTACATTTTATGAGTTGCTCCATTAACCCGTGATCTGGCATCACACGTGTCCATTTATGTGATGCCATGTTGGTAAATAATAGTCACATTTTAACATGTCATTTTTGTATTTGTTTGAATTTTAAATTTTATTTATAAAAAGGATAGGTAATTTGTAATGCATAATCTGAAATTTTCCTCTCCTTTAAATCTCTCATTCAAGTCCAATTTGAAAACACTAAATTACACCATGGACACTAGGCGAAGCTACCCTGCATCAAGGAACACCTGTAACCTCACCGTCTAGCCTTCATTTGCTACCACTTACTACCTCAATCTTCCACCTTCACATCCATTGTGGATTTCCTCAAAAAGTCCAAGTAGGTTACCCTACCCAACCCCTAAACTCGCAATCCCACCGAGTACCCAACTTGCAAGCAATTCTATTTTGTTGGTTGAGTTTAGACGAATAATCATGCCACCTTGAAAAGGAGAGTCGTCAGCCTCTGAAGTGTTTTCATTGAGTGATTGTGCAGGGGTATCTTCTTCGTTTGTCTTTAGTGGTTATAGTTCTTGGTCGGAGAATATACTTTTGCAGTGATAGGAAAGTTCTTGTTACTTCCCAAAGTGCTAGGAATTCTTGACGATTTTTTTGGGATGCTCAAATTGGAAGGTAAACTATGTTAATTTTTTTAATACTTTATTTGATTATTCTGAAAACCAATTTATTCCGTTTGGATATAATTTTTCTAAATGTCATTGTTGCAAATAAGCATATGTTGTGATTTTTTTTTATGGGCAGATGAGTTTGATAGTGGTATTGATCTAATTGATGAAGACATTGTTGAAGTTGTGAACAAAAGAAGAAGGATATTTATTTATCAGTTGTTAACTTTTTTTGCATGGAATGTTGTGTGTCATGAAATGCAATGTCTAGAAAGGCTTAGGTGATGAAGTTAGTGTTTAGATTTGTTTGTTTAGCTTAGGGTGTTGAAGTTGGTGGAATGTAATTTGGTAATTGAATTACATTCGTCTATAGATTTGGCTATTTTGGTGGAATGTAATTAAAGAAACTATACATATATCTTTTTTTAACTCTAAATTGCAATCATTTCTCTGCACCTTTTTGTATTATTTCTTTCTTCATCAAACACATTCTTGGTTTGGGTTTTCGAGGCTCACTACTAATACGACGTCTTACTAGTGTGGACATAACATGCTAGTGTGACATCACATAGTTGGACACGTGTGGTGTCATCACAAGTTAACGAAGTAACAAATGAAATGTATTACATTCTTGGATGAAATAAACATTCATGTATGGAAATCAGTCCTTAAAACTTTATGTACCAAAACACAAAATTTAAATTATATTTATGTACCAAAAATATAGTTTATTCATATAATATTATTAAAAAATAAGATATAATATTATAAAAATATTTAATTTAGTACATAAATAATTAGAAAGGAAAAAACAGAAATATAACAAAATAGAAAGGAAAGGAACAGAAAGATAACAAAGAAAAACAGAAGAAAAAAGAGAGAAACAGAAAAATAACAGATCAAAATTATACGATACTGAATCTGGCAGAGCTGGTTAGACATCTTCGTATAATCTTGAAATCTAAATAAAAATATACAAGATAAAGTTTAGAAGATGCTGAATCTGACAAAGCTGGTTAAACATATTCTTATAAACTTGAAAAATAAAACTATACATATGATAAACCTTTAAATGATCATCGCATCTTTAATAATTATTACTTAAGGCATCCTAAGATACCTTATAGAGTAAACTACTTCATGCTTTAAATTAAATAAGCATAAATTATAAAAGAAAACTTACAAAAGGAGAGGAATATAGGGAGAGGGGGTGCAGAAAAATTTCTGATTTTATTGATGTACACGAATGTTTACAAGTAAGAGAGAAGGGTTTAGAGAAAGAGAGGAGAGTGTACGGGACCTGCTCAGCATAAGAGACTTATGGTCCTTTTATAGACATAATTTGAAACCGAAAACCGGCTGGGGAGGTAACCTTATGACTGGTAACCTGTTGTGTAGGTTACTCTGTAACTGGTAACCCGTTGTGTAAGTAATTTTACCCTTCAATCTATTACTCCGTTAAAGAAGTAAAATTACTTTGTCGCAGGTAAAATTTTTATTTGCTCTTCTAACTCGAGCTATTGACAAATTTTGTATTTCTTCTTCCATCTGCTCTGGAAGACTCTGGTCTTCATTATCGTCGTAGTTAGAAGGGAAAGAGGTTTGTCCGAGAATATTTTGGCCATAGAAGTCAGTCTCTTCATAAATTTCTTTGTACAACCTTTGTTTTTCAAAATGGTTTACAAGAGAAAGGTTTGACTCTATTGGAAATGAGTGAAATTTCGTACCCATTGTTTTCTTCCAATATAATTTAGTATTTTGTGTTTCTTTTAGAAGAGTAAAATCTTCAGAATCTCTTTTTGAGAAATTCCAGTTTGACCCTTCTATGGATGCTTTCCAGAGGTTGTATTGATACAGTTTGTTTTTGTTGAGAGACAGTCCTTTTAAGGGATCATGCTCAAATGAAGTATGATACTCTGGATTGGTTTTTGTATAAAGTTTTATGACATGTGTGGCTATACTGTCAGGATTTGTGGGGCTTCTGGGAGAAGTGGTAATTTGTAGTGCCACATTTGTCATATGTTTAATTTGGATGTCATTAATTACTGAATTTAGAATAGGGGACAGAGCAGAAATCTGTCTGTGGGAGGTATTGTAATTGAATGAAGACATCCGACTTCTAAAAGAATTATGGGAGTTATTAATACATTCTTGTATAATTGTGATTTAAAAGAATTCAAATCAATTTGAGCTCTTTTGATAATGAATTTGATCTAGCATGTACATTCTTTGTCTATTTTCTTACAATACTCAGATGACTCTAAACAAGGGTTTCTGGTATTGAAGTAAGTTTGGGTTTTAACAAATAACCCATTATAGTTTGTATTTTCGAAGTGGACCTCAAACATAAAGTCCTATATTAATTCAAATTTTCCCAAAAGGATATTCAGATTTATTTGTTGAGAGATACTGCAAGCAGCAGTAGCATATGTTTGATTCTGAGTAGGTGGCTCAAATTGTAGGGCAATCTTGATTTTATCTTCATCGATTGTTTCCAATCGGACTGCCATTTCGGCTTCTTCTTTTGAGTAGAAACCTTTGTATGTAGACCAGAACTGGTCTTGCTTAGCCTCACTGAGGTCTTTAAAGGATGTGTAAACACCTTTGTTTTTGCCCGTTATCAAGGCAAAATGTGTAAAACATTTCCCAGAAGGAGAGACAGGAGATGACAAAGCTACTCCTTTATTGTCTTGACAACAAAAATTGTATAATGCACTTATAATGCTTTGTTTCACCCTTGTAACTTGGTGTTCATTTTGTGTAGTATATTCGAGAATATTCCAAATATTGTCAATTAAAACATTTAATTTGACATTTGTTTGTTCTTTTCCAGGATACTGAAAGATATTTGTAAGGATTGACAACTCTTATTTGCCAAACTTTGTGTATTGTTCCGCCACAAAGGGGGATTTTACTTGTTTGGAGTCAACAACACCCTTCTTTGTATTTTCAAGCATATTGACCTTAAAGGTCTTTGTATGGGTGATAAATTCACCTGATGTATCTGACCTGAAAGGTCTTTGTATGGGTGATAACTTCACCTGATGTACCTGGACAAAATATCAGCACAAGTATTATCAGAACCTTTGATATGTTCAAAATGTATGATTTTTTTCTGTTGAAGGGATGTTATTTATTTTTGGAAATGTTAATTTAACTAATACTTTTAAAGTTATTAGTTATTGTTTATTGCACACTAATGGGATACATTCCATAGTTTCCATCATGTTATTTTGTATAGATGAGTGACTTGACTCTGGGAAATCCATTTTAGTTTTCTCTTTTATTGTTTTTTCTAAAAGAATAATTTTTTCTTCTAGATGATTTATACGGGTTTCTAACACCGAAACTCTAGTATCTGTGAAGTCTTTGTTATATAATTTATTTGTGTTTTCTTTCTTTTCGAAAGAAGATATTTTTTGTATATTCATGTGTTCTTTGACACATTTAATACAGAAATTTTTGTAACAAAGTGGGCAATGAGCCCTTTGGGATATGTGAAAATACCTTTCACAATATTTACACTGAATTGATTCTGTACCAGAATAAAATTGTATTTTATGTATACAGGGGTTTGTTTCTATAGCTTTCATTAGACAATATCCTAAATCGTCTAATATTTGTCCCATTTTATTGTATTCATCTCCCATAGGAAAATCATTATTATTATTTGGGTATAGATGAATGTATTCATTGTTTGTGAATTCGTTTATGATGTCATAATTTTTATGGACCTTTTCCTGGTTCATTTCTTCTGTGTATTCTGTTATACTAATAACAGATAAGATTTCAGAGTCAGTAAACACTTTTTCATCTATGGGAAGAATATTCATATGACAGGACTTTATTAATTCTGCCTCTTTTGTGTAAAGATTAGCAATGTTTGGGCAATCTCTTGAGAAATGTCCTGGTTGGCTACAAGCAAAACATTTTAATGTTTGTTTGTAAGTTTTGTTATCTCTAAATTTCCTAACATGTCTATTAGGATTTAAAGTAGGCTTTCTAGCACTAGAAGCTGTTATTGTATAAGTTTTTCTTAGACTAAGAAATTTGTGTGTATTATTATATCTAGGTTTAATCCTAGATATATTTTTCTTGTTTTTAAACCTATTTTAAGCATATTACCGGGGTGTGTATATTTGTTTGCATATTTCAGCATTAGAATGTTTAAGTTGTTTTTGTATAGCAATATGAGAGCAAGTGTCTTCCATTATTTTCATAATGTGTTGTATTCTAATTGAGAGGTTATTAAGCATAGGCGTAACCTCACCATTTTTCCAGGTTTCTCTAATTTTCTATCCAAGTTTTCCTGGAAGTTTAAGAAACATTTTGTCTCCTATGTTTACATCATGAAATCAACCAACTATTGATGCATACAAGAGATAATCTTGACAGTATTATTTTATTTTCCCGAAATATTCAATAGATAATCTTTTGAGATGATCTAAATAAATTTGTTGTCTAATTGTGTTGTCGTCGTTAGCAGATTGTGAGGTAAACAATCTCTGTATAAGTGAACAGAAATTGTAAATATTTGGTCTTGGTTCAATCACCAGTGTGTTTAGATCGTTAGGGAAAATTTTCTTAAAAGATTTTCATCCAGATCTAGCAATATCGCCTAGATATGTTTCTCCTTTGACGATCATTTCTTGAGAAGACTGTACATCTTTCTCATGATATATGTCATAACTTCTTGAGCGTTTATTTAGTACATAAATAATAATGATAATAATAATAAAATAGAGAATTTTTGCCGATAGAATGAAATTTTTTACTTATAAATTGTAAGTATAAATATTAGCAAGATAAAAAATATTAAAATATAAGAGAAAGAAAAGTAAAAAAAATGATAAAAAGTAGTATTATGTGTTTCCAAAACTTTTTTTATTATAAATATAAATAATAGATATAAATATATTAAATAAATAAAAAATTATTATGAAAACGATAATTGCAGCAATAAATAAAGGCGATTATCCCCTTTTTATGTTCACATTTCTTTTTAAAATTATAATTTTGCATCATGTCTCACTCTTTTCTTTCATTTAGAAAAAGAGTCATGCTTACCTTCCATAAACAATACTTTTCCTTTCCAACACAATAGGAGAATTTCCTTCAATTTAAATATCATGATTCCAAGCTTCCATAATATCTTTCTAGCATTTTTTTTATTTATTCTTCTTTTACAACTTTCTTTTTTGTCTCTATGATTTTTTTTGTTGAATTTGGTTTGCATAATGTTAAAAAAATTCATTTTATTTTCTCAGATCCGGTTTAAATAATATAAGACTTGGTTACACTTCAAAAAACATTATGTCTTTCATGTAAAATAAAAAATAGTGTATGAATTATATTGGTGGCTTTAAGACATTTTTTTACGTTTAAATATGAAGAGAATAGTAATCTATTTTACTCTCGACTTCTATTACACAACTAACTGATTTGTAATTTTTAATTTTGATTATTTATCTCCTTTTTCAATGCATGACTTTCTATTTTTACATATTTATACAAATAAATATTGTTTCAAATTCAAACTTCTTACAATATTTGGTAATTTTTATATATATTCTTGCATTTTTATAATATTAGTAACCAGTTCTTTAAATATCATGATTTTTGTCTTTTTACGTTGTTTTTAGTCACTAAGTAAGGCGTAATTTTCAAGTAATTGTTCATAAAAAAATTATAAATACAAATACAACTATAGAATTATGCATTGATAATATAATCAAAGTGAGAATTGTAGATCTTTACTATTTAAACACACTTGTATTATTCCCTCAAACATACACATCAAAGGATATCTTTTTACATGGGATAGGAACAATATAAGTATTTTAAAATTGTGGGGTATAAATAATAAAATGGGTGAAAAAAAATGCCTAAGAAAAGTATAGGGTTATTAGGAAACTATTTAGCTATGGAACCACGAGAAAAGTGTGATCGAAACCTAAACATTTCAATGAACAACTATGAATTGTCAGCAATAAAAAATTGTAGGCAATTCTTATAATATCTGAACAAGTTAACATGCATTAAGGTATTTTTTTGGAGACAGTATATTTTAATCACCAATTAACAATATATCTGTATTCCTGTACCTACTCAAATATCTCTTCAATCAACCTGGCTGTAGTAAGTTCAGGACTCCAAAGATAGCTTTAGCCTCTATTGACCAGATGGAGCATTTAGTACGAGCCATTAACACACAAGAGCGAAAGAAAATTTTCACAAAAGTTACCGCCAGGATAAGGTGAGATGTCAGGTGAGGTATTTAACAAATTATGTATATCTATCAAACTCAAGACACACATCAATACTGATGAAAATTAGGGATTCTTTTATAAGGTTTTGAGTCAAAGGTGTTTGGATGTTAGAATGTTAAATCAAACATGCGTTAATCTAGTACCAAACAATCCTAATGACCTTTAAATAACAATATCACAAATAATTAAAGGAAAAACTTAAATTCAGTTTTTTAGATATTTTTTTAAATCATAATTAAAGTTCTACACTGATAATTTATGTAATTCTTTTATTATAAAACAATTTTTTGTTCACTAGATGAAACTCTAATTATGTTGGAAAATCAATACAGATAGTATCTAAAGAACCCTATCTAAATTTTGTGCATAATTTAAACCAAAAATGGAAAAGGAGGGGCAATTTCCCTTTTACAACTGAAGCCTGAAGGTGAGGATAATCAATCTCCATGAGAATATGTTACAATTTCTAAGGGTTAAAAAAGTGGTCACCGCAATGGCATTTCCAACTCATTGGCTTGTAATTGGAGTACTTGTTACCTTGGAGAAAGAAAAGTTGCATTGCAGCAGTTGGGGCAAGACCAGGTTGGACTTTGTCATGGCTAGGCAAGGTTGGAACTTGCACTGCCATGCATGGATGGCACTGGTTGCACTTGTTGTGGCAAGTAGGAGGCATTGAACCTAATCTGTTTTTCTCCTCACACAAAGGGTCCTGCACACAACATTTCCCCAACTGATTCTTTTTCAAACCTCCTACACACAAATCAATAACAAAATTAACTACGACTTTAATTAAATCCTACCTGTGGAGGAATTGCATGTTGTAGTTGATTGAAACAAGAAACTGGACAGAGCAGATGGTGGAGTAGACATGTAACAATGATAATAAGCAAGATGATGGAGTTCGGAATTGAATTGAGTGGAGCCATGATCATGAATGCCTATCATGTCATTTCTTGATGTCATTCCCAATCTTAACCCAGACACTATATTAAAATAAAATGTTAACTGAGTAGTGAGATAGCAATGTTACAACCCGATAACTTTAATTAAGAGCTTATTTTCAGTGTGAGTGATGAATACTTTTTATTCTTATGGCCTATAGGGAGAAGAAAGAGGGGGGCATAAATTAGAGGGAGAGGGTGCAGAGTGTGACAGAAAAAGTGAAAGGAACAGTTCAATAGAGGTAAACAAAATGGGAGAATCCACATCAGTATCAAGGACCCCTTGGCCAGTGTACTATAAGTAGTTTGAGACTGATTATAAGTAGCAGGGTGGAAAGTGAAAGCATTTTTGTGTGTCCAAGTGGGTAAAATTTAAAAACACACAATGACAGGTGGTAGTTAAAATTGGCATTTAATAGTCCATCTAATTTTCGTCACAGCTCTTGTATTGATTATTGACTGTGTTTGACTTAGGTATTTACATTTCACAATTATGGCTACTCATGCAAGCAAAGGGGGTGCAAGTGCAAGTGTACGTGTATGCTATTGCTAACCAAACAAGAGAGTAGCAGCATTAACTTAACTATTAGCATGGTGTAGAAAATCAATCTACACTAGCTGTTAAAGACAAAAACAACTCAACTTTGTACACAGACAGAATCGTGTGAAAGAAGAAATTAACAACGACTTACTAATGATCTATTAGTTTGCGCTTATAAATGCTAATCATACAGTTAAAGTCTCATGTGCGATATTTAATGTTTTACCGGTGCGGCTTCGTGAAATTTTGGATCCTAATAAAAAAATACTCAACTCTGCCTTCTCTGTAATAAAGAATAAAGAATAATATATTGCTGGAGTACCGAGTTAAAAATATAATTAAAGTGAGTCTAAGATATTGTTAATCGGTGTCGCAAGGATAAAAAACAAAAGTTTCTTTTATTAAAAATATATGACAACATAATTAAAAATCATAAAGAGAATATAATTTTACACATTCGAATACTTTTTTTAAAATTCATTGATTTTTTTGGGTGAATTAAAAAATTAATTAGTGGCCTTAAAAGATTGGTTAACATTTTCCATAACTATAACAAAGGACAAAATCCATTAATTTTTTTGTTAGATCATTTTATCTAATGTGTGTAAGGCATGCTGACAAGTTTCCAGGTAGTTATTCATTCAGTAAATAAAAGTTAATAAAAATAAAAATATTTATAATATTAAAAACAAGTATATTTTATACTGTATAATTTTGTAGGCTATAAAATTTACTAAAGATTTTTTAATCAATACCTTAAATTACTTGTGTTAATAAAAATCCAAGGTTGAGGAGATCATGTATCAATTGAGGAGGTTAACTATTAAAAAATATAAACACTGTTTTTTAACACACTTTTAAAAATATTCTCTTTAAATTATTTGTTAATGAAAATCAAGGTATAACAGCCCTTAGGAAATAAAATAATTAATTTTTAAAGATATCTTCACTTTTAATATCGTAGGAAATATGTACCAATGAATGGGTTCTCTCACAAATTCTTTAAATATTTAAAATTTATTAAAAATTAAAAGATTGAGAAAGAAAATAATTAAATATAATATGTGATCAATAAAATTTTTTCATTTTTAATAAATTATAACCAATAAAAAAGAGTGTGATAAAAAGTGTTGATTATTAATAACATTTCTCATAAAAAAATATGGTAAATATTTGACTACTTGAGAAGGAAAATAATATTGAGATTGTCTCATCTTTTAATACATGAAACCAAGTTTATTATATTAAATCCTATTTATCACCTTGAAAAAAATTTCTTATTCTATTCTACAATATCTATGAAAATTAAAACATTTTTAAAGATAAATTAAAGTAATTATTGTTTATAAGTTTAAAACTTAAAGTAGAGTTTAGTTAAATCTTTAATATTTACTAAAAGAAGGTTGATTTGGCTGGTTTTAAATTTTTTTTATCTGTTTATTTTTTTAATTTTTTAATTTTTTATGTTTTATTATATTTTCATTAATACTATAAATTATTATTTAATTTTTTAAAATTCAAATACATATAATTTACAAGAGATAATCTTACTTAATATAATTATGAATGACAAAGTTTTTTTACAATTATTTAACAAAATTGCATTCCAAAAACTCGATAAATTATTACATGCTACATAAAATTAATTTAAAAAATAATTTTATGGTAAAATATTTGTAAATTAATTAATCAATAATATTATAAATTTTTAATTAGTTTTAATTTTGGGAAATGCTATAAGGATTATTCATAAGAAAAAATGTTATTTAATATAATTGTAGGTAAAATCATTATGTGCATAACAAATTTTTGCAGAAATTTTTAACAAAGTTGCATTTTAAAAATTTTAAAAAAATTATTTATACTTTGAAATCTCATAAAATTATTTTTATTTTTAAATAAATTTTACTTAATAATATAAGAATAATTTTATAAGTACATATTTTTTTTAAATAATAATCTAATGTAGTTGGAATTTTTATATTAAAAATTTAATTTAAATCTAAGCGAATAAAAAATCTATTACAAAATAGTTTTTGACTTATATTTAAAACTTTTAAACTAATTTTTATTAGTATTTTACAATAATATTATATATTTAGATGTATAGTAATTATATTTAAATTATATTCAGTTGAATTTATTAAATATATTTTAATTAAAAATATATTTATTACTTACTCAATATAAGATAAATTATATTAATTTTAATTATTAAATAGAAATCATAAATATCGGAATACAATTTTTATTCGACGCTATTGTGGATAAAAGACTATAGACGATACAAACTCTATCTTTAAATATTTAACCATACTAAAAATTATTTAATTTTTTAGAAATATTATAAAAATAATTTTAAATAATTTCATAGATAATTTTTTGCTAATATTTCTATTACATAGAAAAAATTCTACTATTTTTTTTTTAAATATAAGTAGTCAGTGTATTTATCTAAAATAATATTTTCACTCTATATTTAATAAATTTATACATCAATAGTTTTTATAAAAAATTTATATGATTTTAAATAAAGTTAAAAATATATATCTGACTCTAAATATATATTTAATACTCTAATTCATAATCTAAACAATTTTGTGCTGATTAATTCAAACCTTATACTTTACTAGTTTGTTATTTATTATAAAAGAATGGATAAACAACACTCAATATAATAAAGATTTAAACAAAATTAGCTCAAGGGTACATACGACTCTCTTGTTTTTCAGTTTCCTTTTTCAGGTTTTGAGATTCCTTGCTGTGATTCCACAGCTTGCAATTAGCCAAAGCTGTCAATAGATCATGGAAATCGAATTGAGAAGCAGAGATGGATAGTGACAGTGAGTGACCAGACTTATAGTACCATCTTACTTAGAAGATTAAAAAATATATTTATTTATACGCTAACACTGTAAGTATTTCCACTTTTTGCACAAGATGGTGTCTATTTTTCTTAATTCTTACTGTCACGAAAGGAGTGCTGATGATCATAAAAAACAAGTAAAATAAAATATTTTGTTTCCCAGAATTTTTCTGTGTTTTCGAACCAGGGATTCAATTATTTGCAATTGACAGACCACAAATGTCAGGCAAGAGGACAATCATGCTGCATCTCTAGTATATAGGTACTTTCTGGGTCCTAAGCTTGAGGAAACTAGTTATATATTTTCATACTACAAAAATTACTATAAGTGAACGCAACATTATTAAGACAGCTTAAGCAGTGTGTCGATTTTCAAAACAAGTATATAAACATAATATTCAAGGCAATTAAAAAAGGGGAAAACTAAAGGCAAATAAAAGGATTCAAAACCCATTAACAAAGAAATAAGACATCATGGGAAACTTTAATGATGTGGTTAATCTCCATTCTTTTATCTTTGAAAATTGTTGAATTTCTTGCCTTCTAAATATGTCATAATCCTGCAAATCACACAAAACATCACGTCTTCCTCTTCAAAGTGTTACCTCTAACTAGCCCCAAAAATTGGCTTCTAATGGAATTGATGCCATTATATTTCCCACTAACCATAAAAGAGCACATCTAACTTGGTCTTCTGATAAAATTACTTTCCTAGCTAGATTGTCACATGTTGCCAACTTATTTGCATTCAATTGTCACACCAAACACTAAACCTTTGGAGACACGCCTTTGACCCAAAGCATACGGAACTCCCTTGAGTCCTAAACCTAAATAGTTGTTGATGCCAACAATTTGTATGTCAATGCTACTGAGTATTCCCTTGTGCCATTTGCCAACCAAACACATCCATCTTCCTTTTCAGTAAAGAGAAACTCCCTTAAGCTATTCGGTAATTTTACCAATTGCTTTTCCTCCATGCAAGCATCTCCAATTTCACCACCACTTACCCTCATCATACATATCTCTTACTGCGATGTTATTCTGAGCTACGATCTCTATATAATCTTCCATTGCTCCCTAACCACTTATCCTTCTAGAACAGTTTGCTTGTCATTCCCCAAAATTCTTTTAATGTTCTGAGACCATCGTCGAGTAAACCCCCATAATTTGCGCTCTTTATGGACTATAGGTCAGACCACCATCTAGAACATACGATGACTCCCAACCCAAGCCCCATCCAACTCTACTTAGACTGCAACACCTTAAACCATAATCTATCCATCTCCATTTGAATTCTCTGTCTCCATTTACTTAAAAGGGCCAAATTGAACTTGTGGATATCACGCAAACCCAAGCCACCCTTCTCACTTCCCCTACACGCGTTCTCCTAAGAAATCTAATGCACCTTTCTGCTAGCTTTTGAGCCTTCCCATAGAAAAAAATTGAACATAGATTCTAGTTTAGAAATTATACCTATTAGGGCCTTGAAGAAAAAGAGAAAGTAAATGGGTATGACTGATAGAACTGCTTTAATTAGATGGGTATGACTGATAGAACTGCTTTAATTAGCACCACTCTACCTGCCACTGACACATATTCGTATTCCCATAAGGAAAGCTTTTTACGAACAACTTCCATCATCGGTCTCCATTTAACTATCCTCTTATCCTGCTCCCCAATTGGCAGACCCAGATAAGTAAAAGGAATGACACTCCTTCTACAATTTAACATGATCGCTCCTCGATTCAACCAATTATTGGACATGTTCACTCCCATTAACTGACTTTTATAGAAGTAGTTTTACCTTCAACCTTGAGATTAAGTCAAAATTTTGCAAAATAACCTTTATCACCTCCACTAACCCTCAATCCCCCTCGAGCCAAAAAAATAGATTCATCTGCAAACTGTAAGTGGGACACATAAATTTTATCCTTCCCTATCACATACCTCTTTCACAACTTCAGCTTCACTGCTCTTTTGACCAACTGGATCAAACCACCTCATACTAAAGCCCATATGCTTCATCACCTCCCACACGTAACACTAATTAACAGAGTTATATTTTTTTCAAAATCCACCTTATTAGATGTATCTCAATATATGGGCTTAAGCCCATATCTTTTTAATAGCTCATTTTGTACAGCATATATATATATATATATATATATATATATATATATATATATATATAATATTCTCCTTGCTTGTGCTAGACACACAAGGACCATGCATATTCATCTCTTTCTACATGGTATCTAGAGTTTAGTGGATCATTGCCTCAACTACTGTTCATTGGTGCCTAAGTTCTTTTATCTAGAAATCATGTTTCTTTCCGATTTCTGACCATTTTTCGCCACCGTCGTCCTCTGTCAAGTTGACAACCCCGCCACCAATGTCCTTGTCCTCTGATGACTCTTGCGTCACCAGAATCTCCTCAATAAAAGGCTCCACGCGCCCTCACGCACGCTACCCGATGCAAATATCTTCTCACTTTCTCTCTTTGGCCGTTGTGCGTGTTATCGTGTCCGATCACCATTCCAACAATGATTGTCGGCACCTAACTCACCTCGTCATGCTCTCTTCCGCTCCGGTCTCAGATCTTCCATTGTGCCTCTCTTTCAGTCTTTTATCTCCTCTGGGGACACTCATTTTCTCTCTTTAGCAGCCTTCTGTCTCACATACATGCTTCCATGGCTTCTGTTAGGTATTCTCATTGTTGTTTACTAACTATGTCAATGTGTCTCTCCCCATTGACAAGTTAGATGGAACAAACTATGACACTTGAGCCTTTGACATCAAACTTTGGCTTAAGGGACAAAATTATGTTAATCACCTTACCTGGACAGTATTCTTCATTGATGAGAAAGATTGTCCACGATGGTTGAAAGTTGATGCTCAAGTTTGCAACGTTCTGAAGTCGACTCTTCATCCTTCGGAACCCATGACACCTGTGTTGGAGTTTGGGAATAAGCTCAATTGTTGTACAATAATGATACTAAACACCTCTATGGCGTTTGCCAAAATCTATTGAGCATCATTGATCCTTGTCGCCTTGACAGTCTCATGGTTGAATACTTGGGCAAGGTTCATGGTCTTTATGTTGATGACATTATACGAACTTCCGAATGAGTATTCGTCCGTTCATGATCAGATTTTGGGGTCTCCAATTGTGTCCACATTGAACTCTACTTGGTTCACCCTATTGCGTGTGTCATGCAAGTTATTATCAGACTCACTTTCTTTTGTTTTCCATGGTAACCCCTCTCCATGGCAACTCCTCCACCTTGGTATGTTAATGTAATGATCGTAACAGCTCTTTGTAAACTCGATCGAGTTATGCTTTGCATGGTCGTCCTCCTCGATCGGCTACTACTGTAGTGGCTTAGGCTACCCCCGTGCTCCTATTGATTCTAGTGTCACTCCTAGTAGTTTTGGACTTCCGACTCTATTTAACGACTTCCTCAAATGGTACAAGGAATATCAGGACTCCAGCTCCACTGCTTCTGTTGCGAACATAGACATTTCCTTTGTTGGTCTCACTCATTTTACCTCTCTTGGCCCTTGGGTCCTTGACTCTAAAGTCACCAATCATATATCTGATAATAAGTCTTTTTTCTCCTAGCTTTCCACTTCTGGTCTTTTACCTTCTGTCACTATGGCTAATGGCTCTTGGGCCCTTCTCATGGTATTAATACCGTCTCTATTTTCCCTTCTCTCTCTGTTGACAACGTACTTTTTGTCCATGGGTCTCCCTTTAATTTATTATCTCTTAGTCGTCTCACTTGTTCTCTTGATTATTTTGCTACTTTTACTAAAGGTTTTGTTTTCTTATAGGATCGAAGTTCGGGACGGATAATTCAAACCGAATGTAAGTCAAATGGCCTTTATCACCTACAGACCTATGCTCATGTTGGCTCAGTTGTGGATTCCCTTGCTCTAATTCATGGTCAAATAGTTCATCCTAGTCTTGCCAAGCTTCAATATCTTGTACTGCATCTATCTAAGTTGTCTACTTTGACATGCGAGTCGTGTCAATTAGGAAAACATAGTCATAGTTCTTTTCCTAAAGATGTCCTCGAACGAGTTGTGTCTCCTTTTGCTTTAGTTCACTCAAATATTTGGGACTCGAGTCGTGTTCAATCTAATTTAGGTTTTTAGTTTTTTGTAACTTTCATTGATGATTATTTTTGTTGTACTTGGTTATTTTTAATAAAAAACTGTTTGAGTTGTTTTTCATATTTCAATCCTTTTATAATGAAATTAAAATTCAATTTGGTGCATCTATCTAAGTTGTCTACTTTGACATGCGAGTCGTGTCAATTAGGAAAACATAGTCATAGTTCTTTTCCTAAGGATGTCCTCGAACGAGTTGTGTCTCCTTTTGCTTTAGTTCACTCAAATATTTGGGACTCGAGTCGTGTTCAATCTAATTTAGGTTTTTAGTTTTTTGTAACTTTCATTGATGATTATTTTTGTTGTACTTTGTTATTTTTAATAAAAAACTGTTTGAGTTGTTTTTCATATTTCAATCCTTTTATAATGAAATTAAAATTCAATTTGGTGTATCTATTCGTACCTTTCGTAGTGATAATCCTTGTGAATACCTTTCTCAAGCTTTTCAAACCTTCATGTCTTTCCATGATATTCTTATCAAATTTCCTGTGCCTACACCCCTCAATAAAATGGGATTGTAGAACGTAAGAATAGACATCTTATTGAAATAACTCGAACTCTTTTACTTCATTATCATGTTCCTCAACAATTTTGAGGAGATATTGTTCTCGCTGCGTGTTACCTTATCAATCACATACCTTCTTTTGTCCTCAATAATTGAATACCTCACTCTATTTTGTTTCCTTATGTTTTGTTTTTATACAATCCTTTCTTTATCACATTACTCATCTTGTTTTAAGCTCATATTTTTCCTCAATAGCTCAATCTCTTTTGGCGGTAAAAGGTATATAATTTTATTGTGTAAATATAATTTTTCTCTCATTTTTTATGTCTGACCAATATAGAAATCAAAGAGGAATAATTGATAATTAATGTAGGTGACAAAATTAGTGTAAGAGTAATACATCTTTGTGTTCAGCATATTTAGAAAAATAATGTTCTGTGTCTACACGTGGTTGGCTATATGTGTATAAAAAAAGCATTTTCAAATAATTTTTTAAAAGAGTTTTCAATACTTTTTGAAAAAAAAAAAAGTTACAAATCACTCTATAAACTAATTTCTTGCTCATTTTCTAATGAGAGCAAAACAAGTTTGGTTTTTTTTTATCCATGCAAGAATTGAACACAGGATTAGAAGATTTAAGAGGGGGATATATGATTGTGAATTTCCTATAAATCAGAGTGTGTAGCGGTATGAAACCCGAACCACAATAATAAATTATCATAAATTTTATCATAATTTGTGACCGCAGAGAATCCTACTATAGCATCGTGAATGTCCTCATGTCTCTTGGCGGTACTTACTTCATAACGAATGCGACACATCAATGAATGCAGGGACAAGACGGTAATGTGAAAAGGATAACTTTGGAAAAAAATCTAAATTTAAAAAAATCAAATAAATATTTTCATAAATTCAATTGAAAGTTGTCAAAATTTTAAAATGTTAAGAGAATTTTTCGCCATTTCTTTTCGGAGTCTATAGCATATATCTCATAAACTCTTAACAAACATCCATACAAGTCAATGAATAAACACATTAATTTGAATAATATAGATAAATCTAAACATCTTGAATTGAATTCTGTGAGAGCTAAGTATGTCCATGAAGGATCATTTGTCATTGACACTTGTCAGTCTCCTAATCTACTACTTAGAACTAACTATTCAGATAAAAGCATCTATCTTGAAAACCACAAGAAGAAAACAAAGAATCCAAAAATACTATACCATATGAAAAAGCTTTTTGCAAGAAAATTACTCAATCAATCATCAGTGGAGGCCAGAGCAACAGGTTTCTAAAAAAAAAAGCTAATTGAGAACAAGGACACTTGGGTGGAAAACATTAGAATGGGAACAATTACCTCAGACAGACACAGTTCAAGTTATATTCACCAAGTATCCGAATTCAACTTTACCCTATACACTTCCTCATCTTGAATCACAGTTGGAATACTCCAGGTGCCAAGAGGGTGCCCCGATACCTTTCCACCTAAAAAAGAAGGTTGCCAATAAATAATGGAAGCACACGGTTATGGTCTAATCACACTGATAGAAATGAATGACCGACTCCAGCAATTACCTTCTTTAGTGGCTTCTGCACATCTTTTCTGGTAGCTCAGAGAGAGTCGTGGATCGAGTGACTTCAGTAATCTTTCATACTTATCTTCGGCCTCACTAATGCACTTCGCCTGGAATTCAGAATTTGACATAATAAATTTTTAAAGATATTAAATAAACATATGTTATATAATGATTACACCCATTGTAAATAACAGACAAAAAAACTCATTTATACTGAGAAATAAACAATACTGATTGTGTGAAAAGGAAGACAACATGACATTATCAAGGATAGATTGGTAGAAGTTTTCTTCTCTCAAGATACAGGTTGAGAAATGCGAGAGACCTCTAAGGCTCTAAGTGTATGTTTGGGAAAGACAAAAAATATATGCTGGATCATTCTATTTGACTGTAGATCAGCAAATTTTAAGAGAAATGTTATATTTAAAAAAAAAAAACATGGCCACTCTATTTAACAGAAATGTTATGTTTTAAAAGAATGTGAAATGTTATGTTTAAGAGAAATATTTGACTCTAGATCAGTAAACTTTATGGCATTCTATTTTTGACACAGGTCTCAGGTGGTCCCACTCTCAGTAGGACTAGCATGGGCTTTCACCTAGTAATGGTTTATGTTTTAAAAAAATGCCAAAGAGTGTGTTGCTAAACATGATTCTGATTTTAATAAATAGGTGGATGTTGATCTCCCCACTGTATACAACATGGGTTCAATTAATACATTTGAAATTGTTACTACTTACTAGAAGTTAACAGCTAACCAAAAGTTCAACGGAGATGAGCATGTTAACATTCTATTAGCAAATATATAAATTAGCTCTCCCATTTCTAAACAGTTTGACATACTCACCAGCATAGCAGGGGCAGCTGAAGGTCCATATATTCGGATAAACATGCGCAAAATATTGAAATTGTTCTCTAAAACGTCATCCTGAACACAGGCTTTCAATCAAATTAAGATTCAGACAACAGTATAACAGATGGTCGTTACAGAATTTGTATTATCGAACTCACCTCATAATCATACCTGCAACATTATCAGGACAGCAAAATTATGTTGAATAAAATTATAAATTGAAAAAAAAAGCATAATAAGACTGAAATCTTCTATGCATACAAGATTATAATTTACAAAAATGAAACTTGAACAGAAAAGAAGCTACTAAAAAAATTAAGGATCAGTTTGGTCTCATCTGAAAGTGGTAATGTGAAACAACTTTTATAGTTATAGTAAAAAAACACAGCCCTGTCTGATAAGTGATAACTACATACAGAAAATTGAGATGTCAATAGATTTTTTTGTCTTAGAACTATCCTTTATAGGTAAACACTGGATATATATATTTATTTATTTATTATATGTAGAACTGTAGATATATTTTTATTATTGTCAGTTTGGTAAAGATTTTTATTACTGCTATTGTAGAAATGACACCTTTGGAGTGAACAGAAAGAAAAACAAAAGCAATTATTACAATGCAATCATTCTTTTGGCAAATATAGTGCGACCAATCATTTTCATCTAAATACATTCTCTCTTTCTATATACACACACACAAGTACAACAAAAAAGTGATAAAAAAATAATTGCTGATGAATTTACTGAAAATCTATAAGCTATGAATCCTTACAAAAGAAAAAGTAAGGGCACCATGTTAGGAGCTACAACAAAATTCTGCAGAAGTATGAAATATGCATGCATATCCTCGATATTATGGTATCCAGCTCCAACTGAAACAAAAGATAGTACTTACAGATCATCAGAAACTTCCACTAGGAACTCGGAAATTGAGAGGAACTCCATATGCAACTCGTCAACCTTCCAAACAGAATGACAAGAACACAATTTTCCACATATATTTAGCTAACAATTTTTTTAGTGTCATTTAATATAGAAATTTATGCTGCCAAGAATATTTTAGAACAAAATAGATGCCTAACTTGGAAACTCCATGTGTGCACTCCACATGTCAAGAGTTAGATGAATAATCAATAATGCAGTATCCACTAAATATTTTTGCTAATCAGCTGTACCTTACTCCCTTGTAGTTGATAGAGAAGAAGATTCAACACCCGGTAATCAAAAGACTTTAAATGAATAGCCTTCATCACATCTTCAACAAAAATCTGAGTAGAAAATAATTTACTATATTAAAAACAAAAAACTTTAAGGATTTGGATCAATCTATCCTTATTTTCTGAAGAGAACGAAAAGTGTGCATGAGTTATGTATACCTCGTCTTTGTTTATTAGTGCAGAACAGAGCTTTCTTTCAAGAGCCCAGTACTCTTTTCCATGTCTAAATTCTTCTCTTATTCTTAGCTCATCAAGCAAAAAGAACATCAAACCAAATTAAGCCCAATCTTAACTATTCCCCTTGAAACGTAAGGTTTAGAATGCAAATTACACACCTTTGTGTCATAAGTCCTTTGTGTTCAAGAATAGCAATGAGTGGTCTAACTGGGTCATTTGAGAGGCAAGAAATCAATAATTTAGTTTCTCCCTACATGAAATATCAAATTATATGAGAAAATTTAAAGTTAGTGCTTATACATGAATATTCAAATTCCCACTAAGTAATTCCCAAATGCAATCAATCACCTCACTATTTTCACCAAATACAAACTTTCCACAGTTGGGTGTTTGCAGCAATTTCTCGTTCATTTTATCTAGCTGCATCATAACAGGTACAGGTTCTCAGCACAAATTGCAGCTTTTGGAGATACCATACTTCCTATTGGAATATAATCAATATATGCCACTAAGTGTCAAGGTAACACACTAACAAATATGAACAATTTTTTAGTCAAAAATATGCTTCCTAGTAGAAAAACAAAAATAGCTCCCTTCACCCTCTGTATTAGCTGGCTGCATGCAATATTGCATCAAGAATCTCACCTCCACACATCATAAAACAAGAAACAGCCATTGCAAGGCTGTGCAGGGTAGTGAAGTCTAGGCAACCAAATGTTGTTTTTGCTGAAATTTGAGGTGTAGGGTCGTGTGTATTTTTTCTTATTAATAGTATTCATGTGTCACAGTGCATTTCTCGACCTTTAACTATGTAGAGATAAAATACTTGACAAAAATAACATTTTAATAAATAAAGTGGAGGTCATCACTTGTGCCACCTAGGGTAAACATCAAACGCATGTGTATACATATTGAGCATGGGAAGCAACATTTGCGCATTAGGACTATTCAAGGATGATGACTAATATCATTTTGACTGGTGAGATGATGGTCCTTATATGGGTCAAGCCCTAAACAACGAAGAGTCATATGAGTCAATGTCACTTATCACCGTCATTACTTAACATTCAAGACATGTGCCTTGATCAGTCCTTACATAAAAGCACTAAATATCTTTCATTTCAATTTCACTAATGACATTAATCCTATAGAGATGTCATGTTATGTTAAGTGTCTCTTTAGCAAAGTCAATTAATTGATAGCCACCTGGCTTGCCATTTATTTGGCTTGAGGGTCTGTCTATTTTTCCTCTAGCTGCAATAACTTAGGAGCCAATCAGACACGTGAAGTGAAAACCCATTTATGAACCCCACCCATTCAATAGTTGACTTGAATAAATAAAAGGGTGACTGAACTTAATAACATCAATCTGGCGTATACCTGATAAATATAACTCTCTGAATATACCTGATAAATATAACTCTCTGTGAATGAAAGAATAGGTAAGTATTTGAAGATTGATTGTGGCTTGCTTACATCCAATCCATGAAACATAAAATAAGATCTGCACTGAAAAAAAGAGAGAGGTTAAATTAACATCAGAATCACAAAGTAGTTTTGATAATGAGGCCCATTCATTAAATAGTATCAACCCTTTCACCAAATTACTCTTGAAATTATTTGTAGTGTAAAAGGCTGCAACACAGACCTGATATATGACACTTTATTAATCTATTAATCAATATGGCAATTGATGGCATGAACATGGTATTATTCAGATATCAACGGATTTTGTTTATATGTTACAATTCTAAGATTGTCATACTGCCAATTGATTTGAAACTAGTTGTGCATTTTCCAAATTAATTAAGCATTATAATAGAATACCAAGATCACAGCAAAAAGGCTACTTTTTTAATATAGACTTACAAAATCCTCAAGGGTAGAATTAGCCATTTGCATGGAATCCAGCCTGACCATGGGTGTGTTTTCATTACAACTTTGTGACAAACTGTATTCTTTCATCTGATTGCAACTATGCAGAGCATTTCCAACAAGAGTTTGTTGAACGCCTAAGAGAAAGTAAAAATTAAAAAATATCATAAAATTAGAATTAAAGCATGAAACATATGACGGAAAAACATGAAAAGCATATGAATATCAGTATAGATTGCAGTAAAGCGAGCAATACTGGCAGGCATTTAATGTTAGTCCCCCATCATATATAGTATCAGTTACAAATAGCATCCGTACGTGACAGAGGTATATGAAGTAAACGAAAGGATGCTTTGTAATTATTATTATTTACAAAAGAGAAATAATGTGATTGATTAAAATTTATTGAAAAATATAAATTTATGTGCGTCTTATCTGCCATGAAATGATTCTCTCTTGTAATTTTGGAGTTTAAAATCTATTGTATAATACCAATTTCAGCGGGTCAAGTGTTTCAGAGAAACAATGAAACGAGAAAGAAAAGCAGCAAGCAGGGCTACCACCAGGATAACGACACCAATAATTACATCTATTCTTTTAACAGGAGCCCAAGATTTTCGATACTATACATGAATATGTATAATTAAATAGGCATAGCAGTACCAGAATTTTGTTGCTGGGTGGTGACAAGGCGGTGTTGATACGCGTCGTGGAGGAATGAAGAGGAGAGCTGCAAAAGGGAAAGGAAAAAAAATGAGTCACTATAAATGCAAATGCAAATGCAAATGCAAATGAGGAAGTAGAACTGCTGACGATAGGCATAAACTGGGAGAGCAAGCAGCATTTCTCATTGATAGCAAGTTCTCCGCAGGGTTCCATCATGAAGAGAATGAAATTAGCGAGGAAGCGGTTAGAATCGTGATCTGAGTTTGAAATGCCCCGTGATTCCATGAATTCTACGGTCTTCTGCACTTTCTCTAGTTTCTTTAATTCTTCCATTGTCCACTCCTCTCACCCTTCACCCAACTGCCAATAATATGCTTAAATGCCACAAATAACTTCTCTCTTTAATCAAATTTTTAGGTTAAATACTCACCACCTTTGTTTTATTCGAATCCTCTCTCTTCAACAACTCCTTTTGTCCAACATTTTTTTTTTCAAAATTACCTTTTATACTGTTAAACTCATTTTATTTTACCTAAAAATTTCTTACAAACTCATTCTTTTCCCTCTTGTAAATAAATTCATGTTTACTGCAATTAAATATTAACCACTTTTTCTTTTTATTTAAAAATATAACAGAGCGAAGTGTCCCTCTTTTCCTAATTCTTAGAAATATAGTGTACTAATAACATTTTTGTGTATCATAAAAAAATACGTTTTTTAATTTTTCTGGATTTTTAAAATAAAAAATAAAAACAAAAAGGAAGTTTCAGTACAAATTAAAAAATAACTTCTCACGTTGTCAAGAGAATGAAACTTTTCACTTTTTAACATACGAAAAACTTTTGTATATCATGATGAGTAAACAACTTTCTTGAAAATAAAACATACCAAAATCTTTTGGGAAAACCTTGTAAAAAAATAAATATTCTCAGCTTCATATATCCAAAAATGTAGAAACATTAGGTGAAAGAAATGTCTCCTTAAATTAATAGGTTATATTCTAAAATTTATAAAAAGTCATTACACTCTGTAAAGAGTTTTTCATTATTTACAACCATTAAAAACACGTATGTTATTGTATATGTATATTTACATGTTTATTGTATTAAAGTAAGATGATAAATATTTTATTATCATGTAAGTTATTGTTATAATTAAGAGACATAATTGTCTATTAAGATGTGAACATCAAGAAGGATAATTTCTTTTATTAAAGAGACACTTTGAATCTCTTTTTATATTATTAAATAAAAAAAATAAAAATGAAAAGAGAAAAAAAAAGTTACATAAAATATGTAATTGGTAGTTTTTTTTAATAGTTATTTAAGGATAAAAAAATTCAAATAAATGTGAACACAAAAATAGGTTATTTTCATTATAATAATTATAGATTTTTTAGTAGTGATTTAAGGATAAAAAAATTTAAATAAATGTGAACACAAAAATAGGTTATTTTCATTATAATAGTTATAGATTATAGATAAAATGGGGTATTCTTATTATAATAATTCCCATTATAATAGTTATATATAATTATGTATTAGATATATAAATTATTTTTTTTTATAATTGAATATTTGAACTTTATTTTTCAATAAACTAAATCATTTTCTCTAATTGTCAATATGAAAAATTACTCACACATACAAAATTAGACATCTAGTCAATTGTAAAAAAGAGATTTATATTGAGTTTTATCCTTGTATTAAATATTTTCAAAAGATATGTGAAAAATACTTAAATTGAATGGACTTTCACAGGTTAAAATATAGTAGAAATTTTGCATAATTAACTCAATCGTGCTTATAATTTATAACACTATCTAAACATATAAATTTTTTATCCAAATGTCTGATTTAGTATTTGAGATTATTTTTTATAATGACAAATAAATTGAATCACATGATTGAACGACAAACAAAAACCAAGATGTCCAAACCTAAAAATTAACTTTAGGTATCAAATTAAAAGTATAGAAAAAGTTTAGATATCAACAAATTAATTAAACCTTCTCTTAACATATAAATTAATTTTAATTTCATCTCTAATTACACCTTCAAGTTTTCTTTAAAAAGATGTTTAATATAAAGATGTTTTTCATATTTTTTTAAAAAAATATTGATTCTTTACCTTTTTAAATGATTTAATGATATTTTTATTGAAATTTTTAATTATTATAATCAAATAACTTTAATGTCATGTTTTAATTCCAATAAAACCTTTTTTTATAGCATTTCAATAAAGCTTTTTTATTTTAAAAATGTATATTTTTAACCTTTTGCAAGAAATATAAACAAAAAAATTTTACTATTTTTTGGAAATTTTAATATTCCTTTTTTAATTACATGTATCCTCCACCAAATATTTAAATGTTGTAGAAACATTCTGGGTGACAAACTTTTTCTCCAAGTGTTTTGATCATAACAATAATTTTCCTTTCTTTAATATCACTTGGAAATAAAAAATTTCTTCTAAAGTGATTGTTTTTACGTGGAAGGTAACTTATAATCGAATATAAGTGAAATTAGCAAAAAAAAAAAAAGGTTCAATTACTAAATGAAAAATATTTGTTCTGTGTGTCAGGCTAAACCCGAAAGTCATATATCAATTGCTATTTTCTTGTAGGATGCATATAAGGTATCTGTTATAGGTCGCTTGGATGTTTATAGATTTTTCTAGCAAAATGTTCATCTTAGTTGTAACAACAGGTCGTCAATGCAAAAGGAAAGTAACAAAAAAACGCTTTGGTTACTATTTGACTGGTTACTTTATGATCACATATGGCTAATTTAAAGGAACCTCATTCTATAAATTACAGGTGTAGCAGGTGGCTATTCAAACATCTTGGTTGTCAATTAAGGGTTTTTCAAAAAAGTAAGTTTTCTTTTTACATATTGAGTAACATAATGGAGTCTTGTATTGGTAATTTTTGCCAATGTAACGAAGTGAGGTGTTTTTTGTTTTAACATGTCTATATAATTTGTTTTTTATTTTCTTTAATCAGGTTGACGGTGTCAATCATTTCTCATGATTGGGACTTGTCTATTTCTAAATAAAATATTTTTTTTTTACAAAAAAAAAATTCAAACATTTCTATTTTAGGTTTTAAATTAAAAATTATAACATTTCAATATTATTTTCATTTTAAATTAAAAATTAGAACATTTTTATATTATTTATTTTATTTGTAATATATAGTTATTTTTCTATCCTACTTTCTAAAAATCAGTTATTGAAAATTATTTTATTACAAATTAAAAAAACCCAAAACATGATCAAACATATGACACTATTGAAATATTCAAATAACGTAATACGAATAATTAAACTAGCAACTTAATCCTTCTTCTTTTAAAAGAAATTAATCAAGATTAATTAAATCTTAACAAAAATGTGTCGAGGGATCCAATTAAAATCTATTTAAAAATTTAGGTGTTGTAAAAAAAATTCTAATATTATAAATAACTTTTTGAGAGGTGTATACATTCTAAAAATGAATAAGATTTGGTAAAGAGACTACCAAGTATGAAAAGTCTTGTGTGCATGAACTTAAATTTTATCAACTATTGTAATGCAAATTCGTCGATTTGCCCTTTTGTGCGCATGATTAATAGGTCTTGCAAACTTCAACACAGTGAGCTCAACTCACTTTCTCCATCTTTCTTTCCTTTTTTTAGGGGGGGGTTCAACTCTATTACTAGTTTTGTAGCCATAGGAATCTTCGAGAAGTTCCTATTATATCCTTGAGAACTTGCTATATATCTCAGATAAGTCTTTTATAATAATGTCAACACGCCTTAAGAAGTGGTTTTGTTCGTGTCATCCCTAACAAGCACACCTCGTCATTTGTGGGGACCGACTCAACTCTTGTTTTTTTAACATCAAGATCAACGATCTCAAAGACTTATGGCTGACAAAGTCAATGCTACTACTGACAAAACAACCAATGTTATAATCATTGCTATCTAACACACGTGTCCAAACTATAATCGAGTTTTGGTATAATACAAGACAAAAATTTATATATTGGCATAAACGAGTTCATGTTTTGATTACACTTATAAAACTAATCACAATAATAAAATTATTATTATATCCCATGTGTTTCTCTAAACCCTACCTTTAAGAAAAAAAACAAATTTATTTGAGAAAAGCTAAAATATTTTGCATTTCAGTGCAAATTTGTGCGAAATGACAATCTTCTTATTATGTGTAAGACTAAAAGAGATATATAATTGTTGCGATAATTTCTTGAGTCAATATTGTGACCAATCTAAGCAAATTGGTGGTAGGCTTTGGGGGTATCATATGCATTTGTGCTAATAAAAATGTGTTTACCTCCTATACTATTGTAGGGATAGAAAGGAACAAGTTTTTCTTTATGATTCTATAACTACTCTAATTTTACGAAAATGATAACTTGTTCTAAAGCTAGCACTACTTAAATAGGGCCAACCTAGTGGGTAAGCTAGAATTCATGGTGGATGGGCTTGGTTGGCCCGAGAACCCACCATTGTTATGTAATTGGATTATTGCTTGTTTGCTATGTGTTTCATTAGAAAGAAAAGCACAAATAGCATTTCATTTAATAGTTCAATCCATTCTTGATTTTCTTGCCATCTCATAGTCACAGCTAACTCACACACACATTATCCTAGGTCACTCATACACCACTACTAAGGGTAGGTATATGGGTTTGGGTTCACAATCTCACAAGTCTATGTAGATTTGGGATCAATTTTTTTCAAACGAGCATAATTGTAGGAAAAAATTGAGCCCATTTGACCTATAAATTCGTGTTAGCGACTTCGTTCATAGTTTGTTTAAAGAGACAAGTTTGTCATTTGACCCATTAGTTTGTGTTAATGTTATGATTTATTTATTGTGAATTGAGATATTATAGAGTTTTAGTTATGAAAACATTTAGTCATTTGGATTATTATAAATGATTATATAACGTTTACTATAATAGAATAAAGTTTAGTTAGTTTAAAAAATGTAAGAAATTGATTTTTTAATTTTTTAATAAAAATATGAGCTGACTCGCAGATCGGTCCAAGTCAGCAAACTTGGTATTGTTTAGTGAACTAGACTTATTCGACCTCTCTAAAAAGTGGGCTTTGCGAACTAGGCCTTAAGGGGATCATCAGACCTCACCCTATCCCTTACTTTAACTCTATTACAACAATTCTATCCATCCATCATCCACCACCAAAATGCCAATGTCACATTCTCCTTTTCCAAACATTGCTCCCTTGCCCTCTCTTTCCACAAAAGACCCTATTGACCTTTTCTTTTCTGCAATAACATTGACGCTTCTTCTAAATTATAAGGTTTAGGATTTCCAATTAAAAGTTGTGCATAATTATTTGTTGATTTGTTATATGTTTATGTAATCCATTATATGCAATTGTACAAATCATAATTCATTATAATTTGTACACAATTTTGTGATTGGACAATAGTTATTAGAAATGCTAACTACAAAATGTTTGAATGATGCTAATGGTGGTGGAGTTACTAAATTGAAAAATGAATTATATATTTTTAAAATTTTATTCCATTAGTTTACACAATCTATCTGAAATAACATGTTAGTCATAGTAGATGTGTTGAATAGAGTTA
The DNA here is from genome assembly GCA_037954015.1 of Psophocarpus tetragonolobus. NCBI lineage: Eukaryota > Viridiplantae > Streptophyta > Magnoliopsida > Fabales > Fabaceae > Psophocarpus > Psophocarpus tetragonolobus. The sequence continues at coordinate 45,197,942 of CM075694.1, forward strand.
TAAAAAGATTTTCTTAAATATTTAAAAATACTTTCTTAAGAAGCTTTTAGTAAGGGTCTTAAGAAGATAGTTTATAAATAGAAGCTTCTTATAATTCTATTTAAAGGTAAGATACAAAAAAAGTAATAAGTTTTTTTACAAGTCAGTTGTTAATGTGTTAGTAGAGGGATTTTCAAACTCACAACCTTTCCTTATCCCTTTATCTTCACATGTGCACTTTGTCAATAGACCAATCTTATAATTCTTAAAAAAAGTAATAAGTTAATAGCATAACACATTACATCATCATTAGATGAAATATAGAGGTGTTTGGAAGACACTAGTGAAACAATATAAAATTATCTAATCATATAATATGTCATGCTTTCGACTTATTACTTTTTTTAGGAGTTATAAGGTTGACCTAATATCAGTCCACATGTGAGGAGAAAGGGGCAGTGAGAAATTGTGTATTTGAATCCCTCCACTAACAAAAACTAACACACTAACAACTACCATTTGACATATAAAAAAATTATTATTTTTTTGGAGTTAAATAAGTTTTTAGTCACCTATAAAAAAAACTTATTTATTGTCTAGTGTTGGTAAGCAATTTTTTTCCTTACTTTTAATAGTAGCCCTAGTTAACAAATTTTTGTTAAGTGATTAGTAGGCTTATCGATTGTATTATTGTGACAATGCCATTATTGTAAGTCTACAAAAACCAAAATAAATGGATTGAATTGTGGTTGGAAAAATTTTCAAAAATTTCGCTAAGTTGTAAAAAGATTTTGGTTAAAAGCATAGATGTAATTTTTTTTACAGGGATTTTACAAATAACTCTTTTTTAAAAGGTAACCTCACAGATAAAAGTTAGCTAAACTCAAAGAAGAACACAATATTTTTATACTTATTCATCTTAACCCTAACACTACATTCAATTCCTTAGCAAACACTAAGGTTCCATTAACTTCAATAAGTTACAAGTAGTATTTTCCAAATCTTAACCCTAACCTCTTTTGAACTTTTACTAAATAAAAATATTTAGTGAGTTTTACAGGACACAAGATGACTATCGAACATCTTACCTACAAAGATACAATGAAGAAAAATTCTCACTTTTAAGATATATCAAGGTTTAAAGAGATTTTTACAAATAGAAAGAACTATAAAATGAAAGAAAGAATGTTCGTGCCAAGAGAATTTTGAAAGTTTGTTTCAATAATAGTATCTTTTGTTTAAAACTTCAGCACTTTATATTTATAGGTTTCATGAAAAAGATAATTGTTATGGCTTTAGAAACTTCAATTTATGTGTTTGGAGTGTCTTTGCCTAAGTTGTCTAATTGAGCATTAATTAAATGTAGTATTAAATATTTTCTACCAATTAGTCACCTCCCTTAAAATATGATATAACATCGTGCTTATCTTATTTTGTGTAATGGTTGACTTCTTATGCAATTTTGTTGTAGTGGATATTTAGGAATTGTGCCCAATCAATTTGCCTGAGGTAGTTGCATGGCTTTTGATGACCTATATTTTCATTCCACTTTTGATCACATTTTTGCTTGTTTGAAATTGTTTATTGTTAATGAACAAGAAACATTCATAAAAGCAAAACAAATATATTAAATATTCATGAGTTATAAGTGCATATGCATAAAGGTTACCTAGTGTTTTTTTCAACATGTGACTGATTCATTTCATTTGTATGTTGCATCTATTTCATGCCTTGAATACTTTTTTTGTGTTTGTTCTAATCATGATTCTGCTTTGCGTCTATATGCTGAAATAAGATAGTTAACACAAGTAAATTTTATTTTTTAATCATCAAAATTTAAGAGTCATGATTTTCATCTAGTAACTTAACGATTGTCTTACTCAACAATTCAATTATCATGTTATAAGAGTATGACACTTGTCCTTACAGGAGTTAAATATGTTTTTAGTACCCAAAATTATGTTAAGTTAAAATTCATAGTATTATTTTTTTATTTACTATCCATTTAAGTTTCCATCACATATAAATGTTACCTTAGTTAACATATTGTGATGGATTAGTATTGTTGTTGGGGTTGCCGTCTACGAAAGGATTGCAATAGTGGATTGACATTGTTGTTTTGGTTTATGGCATAGGGATTGCCTAATCATGGCTTTTTGTTCTTAATGTTGTACTGAAGTGTAATTATATTTAATATTATGTTGTTTTACATAAGGGTGGATGTAAGGACCTGAGTTGGCAAACCTTTCAAGTTCGTCCGAGTTTTGAACCAATTTTGTTTAAAACAATCATAATTGTAGGGAAAATTTGAGCACGGTGTGCAAAATCAGTGAATTTCGTGGGCTAAGTCTGTGACTCACATAGTTGACTCGTAAAGGAACAAATTTGTCATTTGTATTGTTAGTTTGTGTTAATGTATGACTTTTTTGTGTGTAAATTGTGATATTTTACACTTTTAGTATTACAAATATTTAGTATTTAAAATTATTATAAATAATATAATTTTTAGTATGAGATATTATAATTGTGTTTAATTAATATGGACTGACAGTGTAAAAGAGTTTTATAGTAATGTTTAATCACAACTCTTGATATATATAACTTTTAAAACATTATTCGATAAAGTCACTAAAATTACTATGAATAAAGAGTTGTAATTGAATATTGGTGTAAAAAGTTTTGTATATTAATTAAACTTATTATAATTTAAAAATATTATATTTTTAATTATTTTAAAAATATATATTATATGTGTCGGATATCAGACACAATTTTTTTAAAAAATACATTTATTTTAATGGATCAAACTTATCTGTCTATATAAATTTCAGACTTTGAAAGATAATATAGTAGTTTTACATTTTATTCTTTACATATCAGAGCTGTTACAATGGGTTGGTTCGACCCATATGGGGTAGCTCACCTTAACTCATAAGAAAATAAGTCAATTCAACACAATTTGTTTTTTCGTTTCCTACTCAATCTATTGGTTTGGTATGACCTTCCACGGGTTGGTGGTTATATGGGTTAGCCCACCAACTACCAAAAAATAAAAAGTTATTTTTAGAAAAGAGATCTTTTAAAAATTTTAAAATTAACTATTTTATTACGTCTTTATTTAAAATTAAAAAAAATTATTTTTTATTTGATTATGTAATATAATAATTTAAAATTTAAAAAATAATTATATAAAATACAAATTTACAATTAAAATAAAATATAATTAAAAATTTCTATACAAGCTGAGCCCATTCACCTAATTGGATTGAGTCATATTTTTTCTATTACAATACAAAATTTTTAGTATTTTAGCCAAGTCTAACCCATATTTATGGTGAGTGAAATTGACACAGGGACTTTGATTCGTTTGGACAACTCTGTTAGGTAACTGTGATAAAAAAACAAAAGATGAATGAATGAGTGAGCTCGTCCATTCCAATGCCAAGACATTCGCACTTTTTGAAAACCGATTGCTGTAATAAAGCTGTTGCCAACCATCTTCATTCCTTTTTAATTTTAATTTTAATTCCCAACAAAATCAAGCTTATAGGGACCAGCAGCCAATAATGTGCCACCACATGTCACAAACGGCACGGCAGTACTGGTAACAGTCCTCCAAATATTAAATATTAAATCTAAGCAAAAGCCGTTGCCTAATTAATCCCAAGTCGAAAGCAAAGCAGCTAGTAGATTTGAAAGAGCAACAAATTTGGGAGAAAAATGGGTAGCGGAGGAGGCTACGGAGACGCGAACCAGAAGGTAGATTACGTGTTTAAGGTGGTACTAATTGGTGATTCCGCGGTGGGGAAATCGCAGATACTTGCTCGCTTCGCCAGAAACGAGTTTAGTTTGGACTCCAAAGCCACAATCGGCGTCGAGTTCCAAACTCGCACTTTAGTAATCCAGCACAAGAGCGTCAAGGCTCAGATCTGGGACACTGCGGGCCAAGAACGGTTAATTCTACTTCTATATAATACTCCATCCTCGTTATTTTCATTTTGCTTGCTGTCTTTGAATTCTACTTTATTTTGTTGGGTAGGTACTTTTACCCACGCTCTTATTCTGTTGTTTAACTCTGTCTGAGTTAGATGTTAGATTTGTTTGCTGAGTTGATCTACTCTACTGATCGTGGCCTGCCGAAGAATTAATCCTCTCTTCTCTTCACTGTTTATAGTAATTCAGCTTCCGCCCCGTGTTTTCTGTCAACTTCCTTCTTCCTAATGAATGGTCAAACCCAGTTTGATGTTTCCTTGTGAAATTTTTGTGACATATCTTTGAAATAGCTTGACTGATGGCAACTAGATGTCGGAATTAAGATCCTATTTCATCCGCATCACAAACCTCACCAACTTTTTCCTCAAGGCGCCTTGCTGTCTTCGGTTTTTTCTAGTTTTTTATTTTATTTTTATATTCTTTGAGTTTCTACATGCGGTGTCATTACTCGTTACCACAGACTAAACCATAAGCAAGTTCAAGGTTTTGTTTGAATCAATTTTTCGACAAACACTTGCAGAGAAGAAAATAAAAAATAAAAATGAATTACGTCTGTTCCGTATAAGGTCTCGTTTGTATAATTCATTTTACTTTCCTATTTTCTTTTTCTATACATGCTTATTAAGAAGTTTTATCGAAATTGGATCCATGGAATGGTTGCTACATATCAATCTAGCATACCACTTACAAGTCTCCGAATTTACTTGGGAATATAGAAAATTCTATGGAATATTATTCACAATAGGATATATTAAATAATAAATATCAACTTCACCTTTGAGTAAAAATCTTCCACAATAGAATTTGACAGTGTAATAATTGCATTAAATTATCCACAATAACCTATCAAAATCCTTAGAAATGATTCCTAATTTCCTATACTGATAAAATCATTTAGTTTCAAAATTAAAACATCAATATGGTTCACTTTTGCCGGGCTCTATTTCATTTATACTAGTTCTATGTACGGACAATTTCCTCATTTCTTAATCTGTGAACTGAAATAATGGAAGATGTTACATTGTATGCAAACAAAATGAGATGCAAATATCATGTTTATGTAACTTCAACAGTATATTTTGCGTTTACATGATGAACAGCCGACATCATGGTAGGATTTGTATCATTATCCTTTTTTAAGGAAGTATTATTGCTTGGAAGTTTCTTATCTATTAAACAATGTCACCGTTGGATAGGTTTGAAAGTATGTTGTAGAACTCGTAGGCAAATATAATTCCTATATTATTTAAATCTGTCTTTCACTGTTAATGCGTGTTTGGTTCTTCATCTGAAAGGAGAATAATTGTGTAAAGGATGTGAAAATCAAAAGCTACCAATACAAGTTTTTTCAAAACCTGTCGCTTTAATGAGATTTTGGCTCTACACGAAGTAGGAGCAAACAGGCTTATTAGATAGGCCTATGATTATGGTACTAGTTTTTCTACTATGTTAAAAACGGGTTTTGCAATTTCTGCATTTTTTAAAGTAATTGCTGTTAATGGTTATGAATGTATGATTGCATGTGTTAATTTGTGTAGTTGTATAATCTGATAGCATTCCGTACATGAAAGAGTTACAAAACAATTAGGAAGACATTTTCTGCGTTATTAAAAAAAAAAAAAAGATATCATGATTGCCAGGTTTCCATGGAATTGAGATTTTAAAATACTTGGTTTATTTTTCAATGTGATAATATATATAACCGAACCCTCTGTGTAAACCTCATGCACCTTGAGCTATCAACACAAAGAGAAGTATCTATGTCAGTGACCATCCATGGAAGCAGTATGAATTATCAATATATGCAAAATGTTTGCACTTGAATGGAGCTTGTGGGTATTGTAACAAGTATAACTATTTGTTCTCTGGCTTCCTACAAATATCCGTCGGGAAAAGATTCTCTCGTGTGAAATTTAACATGAGATGATCATATGAATTCATCTCTTCCATCCATAACTTTTAAACTGGATTTTAACTCCTTTAACAGGGGACGATCTTACTTGTGTGGTTGGGTACAGAATTTAGGTGTCATTTCCAACAGGATTTGAACCGTGGTTTCCTACTTTGTAGGGTATTAGTCCCTTCCCTCATAGTTTATCGCTTAGTTCAATTCTTTAGACTGGTTATTGATATCTTTCTGTCTGGGGAATCATGGGTTAAGTCATTGGCATAATGTTACACTCAAGGTTTAGATTTTTTATTTATTTTGGTTAAATTGCAATTTAGTATGTAGATGTTCCCCTAGTTATTTTTAATCTTCTGTGTTTTGTCATCTTTTTGTCCATGATATATCTTCGGATGAGTCTACTATTCTTCTTCAATCTTAACATTATTGTCAAATTTATTTCTAATCATATCATCATGGTACCAATACCATCCATTGTTAACGTACTACTAGAGTACTGGTACATTGAATACCGATTGTAGTTTGCCCTAATATATAAATTGTTTACTCTACAGATATAGAGCAGTTACAAGTGCATACTACAGGGGTGCTGTTGGGGCGATGTTGGTTTATGACATCACTAAACGTCAAAGCTTTGATCACATACCTCGTTGGTTAGAAGAACTGCGTAACCATGCTGATAAGAATATAGTCATCATTCTTATAGGAAACAAGAGTGATCTTGAGAACCAGCGTCAGGTGCCCACAGAGGATGCAAAAGAATTTGCCGAGAAAGAAGGCTTGTTTTTCTTAGAGACCTCAGCACTAGAAGCAACTAACGTTGAAACTGCCTTCATGACTGTTTTGACAGAAATATTCAACATTGTCAACAAGAAGAACTTAGCTGCGGGTGATAATCAGGGAAATGGCAACTCGGCATCTCTGTCTGGCAAGAAGATTATTGTTCCTGGTCCTGCACAAGAAATCCCCAAGAGGAGCATGTGTTGTCAGTAATCCTGACTTTATTTATATTTTGTTTTAATTTTATTTACTAGACTTCATGGCTGTGTTCCTATCACCAATTTTTAGTAATTTGGTGCATTTACTTTTGTATATTTTTACATTATTTAAAATTTATTTTGCGTCAGTTGCTGATTAAGACCAGCAGAGGGAAGTAATGAAAATTTGCTTGGTACAACGTAGGATAGAAAACTTAAGTGTGTTGTTTTAGGTATCTGTTGTTAATTTTCAATTAAATTGAAGTTTTATCTCATTAACCAATGCTGACCTTTGTTGTGCAGAATTTTATAATAAAACTATTTTCGATCAGAAAATGACACAAAATACTACAGGTAAAGGATTTAAGTTTTATCCATTGGTAGGTGACTTGTTGGACTTGAAATAGACTTGATTATAAAATGTCATACCCATAGTCTAATATAGCTTGATTCCTTTATTCTTGCTGTCACTGTATTTCCAGTCTTTTTGGGTGAATCTGGAATATAATATCCGACTTGGAGTCAATAATTAATAAAAATTTACTTAAAGACACTATCTATTCTAACAAATATTTTCCAGGTTACAATTATAAATTTGCATGTATAGTTCTTTACTTCTTTAGAGCATCATAGTAGCAAAATCATCGAAGGTTCTTAAGTTATTTTTTTGTAAATTCTACATTTTCACGTCATGTTTAAGAACTCTATTTTTTTTTAAAAAAAATTCAACGGTAAATTTATTATGAATTTTAAAATTGATTTCATATGTTTCATTTAAAAGGATTAGCCAATCTTTCACCTTGGAAATTTGTTTTGTAGTAGAGGATCATGAGAAGAATAAATTTTAAACTTCCTAACCATTTTAAGATCTCTCACTAAAATTTTCCTTAAGATCGTAGAATCAAGTAAATGAATATTACTGTTAAGCTTATTATCAGTTTTGTGTTGCAAAAATCAGATTGCTGTAATTGCATTAATGAATATTGCTGTAAAGTGTTAGGAATATTGCTGTAAAATTTATTGATTAAAATCGTAGAATCAAGTAAATGAATATTGCTGTAAAGTGTTAGGAAAACTTTTTTTTATTGATTAAAATTTATTGGAAATAACTAATTTTATAGGAAAGGTTCATTTATCAAGGAGAGAGTTCTCTTAACTGCAAAAAATATACTTTATCAAGGATGACATATTTAGTAAATTGTAAATGCAAATGATAAATATTTTTTATGTAAAATTATTAATTATATAAATTAAATTTATTTAATAAATATTATAACAATTAATTTAATATGAAAATATATATGTATTTAATTTAAGATTTAAAATAATAGTACAAATCAGTAATATTATAAATTTTATTCAAATATTTTAAAGACAATAGAATTTGTCAAGCTTAAAAATAAAATAAGATTTACCTTGAAAATAAATATTGCTTGATTTAAACTTAAAAAGTAATAATTTTTATAATTTAAATAAAATTTAAATTTAAAGGTAATAGCATACTTATAATTTTTATATAACAATAACATTTATAATAATAATTTCCTTTCTATATCTTCTGATGTTTTAGGTTACTGTACATTGGTTTTTTATACTTGAAAAACGTATAGTGAGTATCAAATAAGGATATACTCTTAAGTAAAAAGATATTAATTACATTTCAAATTTTAAAATAAATTATCATGGAAAAATTAAAACTTAGCACATCAAGATATGGGAAGGAAGAAGTATTATTAGTCCCAGAAGAAATATAAAAGTGGATTGAATAGATTCTAAAATATGTTTACAAACTTTTCTGTTCAAAAAATAATGTTAGAGTTTTCAAAAATCTTTCATTTAAAGAAATTTTCAATATCTACTGTAGTGTTTTTAAATGAGTTTTCAAATAAAGCTTAAAACAATGTAAAAGATTCAACTCTTTCTAAAATTTGAACACCAAGTTTGACCGAAACAATTTCTTCAATAATGATTTCCAAATAACACTTAGTTAAACCACAATATGAATTCCAAATCTAATCTTTTACAACCTAAAAGAATGGATAATGAAAATATAATATCAAGATTCAATGATTCAATTAAAGATTCAATCACCAAATCACAATCTCAATTATATAATACCAACAAATCAATTTTGTTGCATGAAAGATTCAATTAAAATTACAACTGTAAAAACCCAATACAAAACAATCAAGAAACTCATTCACTCAATCACAAAAAGTTTAGGGAAATAAAGAATCTGCACAGTTGTTTATATTGGTTTGGTCAACCTGACCTACATCTAGTTTCTAGACTTAGTCTTCCGCTAATTTATTTTTCACTAAAAAACTAATAAGTATACATCACACATACAAATTTTTACCTATAAAGATTCAAAACAACATAATAAAAGACGTTTCCTCTTGCACCGCACAAGAGTTTACTAAACTGTGAGATCCCGCCACTCACAACGCTTCACTTATAACACCCTGTTACAAGATTTCACAGTAACCTCAAGAACACCTTAAAAGATTATCAAGACTTGTGTAAAAACACAAAGAAAAGGGTATAGAATAATATTACCTGATCTGTGATGAATACCCAAACAATAGAATTCGATATTACTATTCGTTTTCCCTTTGATCAATCAATTCTTGATTCTTCAAGTCATCAAATTTTGGGTTTTCCTCTTATATAAAATGGATTTTTTAGTTAGGATTTCCCAAGCTTTCTTTTGGACCTTCTTAAAACTTATGAAAAACTGTTTTAAAATTGTTTTTATGAGTTAAAAAATAGGGTAATCGATTAACCATTCAATTACTTGATTAGATGCTTCAAAATAGGTCCAGAAAGCTTGATCTCGGGTGTAATCGATAAAATTTTCCAGGTAATAAATTATTCCTGAGGGCATAAAACTTTGGAACCCAATTTTAAGTAGGGTAATCGATTACCTCCTGAGGAAAATAAGTTTTTATGACTTTTCAACACTTCCAATTTAGGTAATCTATCACCAACTTAAGTAATTAATTACCTATGAGGTAAATCAACACTTAACTTAGTAAATTTGATCCTTTTGCTACTTAAACATATTCTCATGTCTATTCAAACAATCAATACAAATATCACACCTATTAAACATGTTTGATACCATAAAATGAATTAAGCTAACTCTACAAAACCAAACTTCAATGACTTGAGATGCTTCATCATTTCTTTCCAATCCTTCAATCTCAACAATCTCCCCCTTTTTGGTTTTGGTGTAGCCAAACACTCCAAACACTCTTACTTCTATACCTTCGGTACATAGGCAATAAGATATCTTATTTATCCTGCAAAATGAAACATAATATAGCACTAACAGGATATAAAACATTGTCAGAGCATGAGTATTATATTCCTTTCATATTATTCTTATCATTATTATTCTTTTCCCGCTTTGGTATTTCAAAACAAAAATAAAGAAGAAAAAATATTCAAATTATAGTCTATAAACCAGAAAATTTCAACACAAATTTAGCTTACAAAGCTGCATGGTTTTCTACATAATTCTCAGTCAAAATTCTACATATAACCTGCACTAAAACAAGGTTAAAAAAAATCTACATTTAAACCAGTAAAAATCTACATAATTTTGCTGCAAAATTCTGCATAGAAACTACTCCAAATGCTATAGAATTTTAACTTCAAATGTCTCATAGATAGCCTGCAAAATCCACTTAAAAATTTATAACCTCTGTTCCTCAAAATAGCATACACATCAGCTAAAGAAAATTAAATTCAAAGTTGCAGAACTTTCAACAAATTTCACACCAAAAGTTAAGCTTCATTGATCATTAATGGATATTACAACTTTAATCAGCAGTGATACACGATTGAGCTTAACAACTGACATGGAACTAAACATGCTTCAAATTGAAATTTAAAACAACCTAAGTAGATGAAAACAAGAAACTCAAAACAAACAGTAGTACAAGATGAAATCCTACATGCCTAAGAACTAATATGCAAGATGCACTGTGAATCTCCTAGTTTCCTGAAAAGGGCATGTCCAAGAGGTCCAATCTCTCATATATAGATTCTAGAGTGTCCTTGATTTTCCTAAATTCTTTCTCATGCATCTCTTGCATAACACCCATTTTCTTCAAAATCATCTCTTCAAATGGTGTCAGTGTCTTAGGCTCCACATCTTCACCATCATCCTCAGCTTGTGCTTCCTCTTTTCACCCAATCTTCACTAGCTTCATCATTTTCAATGCCCTGTCCTTTACAAAATGCACATCTCTTGTAATATCTCTTGCCTCAATGGATGTGTCAACCCCAAATCTTTCAAGCACTTTGGAGATAAAAACAACACAGGGACATTTGTAATAATCAAGTCTTCTAGTCTTCATCATAGTATCATTGATGACCTTTAGCCAATTCACCTTCACATTGTTCTTCATGGCACAAAGCAATATCATGTCCTCTTCACTTATTTGGGTGTGGTTGTTTCCCCTCGCAGTCAACACACAATAGAATAATGAAGTATTATGTCATCAATTTTCATGCCACCAGTGTTATACACAATTTTCTTCTTAGAACTTCTTCTTTCTTCCCAATTTATAGGTTTCACTAGCATGAATTTATACAACTCAAACTTCTTATATTCCACATCATGCTCTTTTAAATCATCCACAGAAACATCAATCCCATCATTCACAATTCCACCAATAGTTAGAAAAATTTCATCAATAAGAACTATTTTCTTTCTTTTCACCTCAGAAACCAGATGACTAAATCAGGACAAAATTTTCCCTTTAATTGGACAAATTTTGATAAACCTTGAAATTCCAAATTGTCATGAAAACTAAATCTATTCTTCAATCAACCGAGAGAAAATAAAGATCTTAGGAGAATTTACTTCTTTTCCTGCATATGTTTTGAAGAAAGCATCATGTTGTTCTTGATTGGAGAACCACTCATATGAGTAATCCTTAGCCTTTGCTGGAGAGCCTTGAGCAAGGTGTTTTGGTGTAGAGGGCTTCCTAACTGGAGTCATCTTGGAACGAAATTCCCTTCCCACAGCATTGTGCTTGATCCTTTCCCCCCTTCTACTGCTACCTTCTTCCATTTGGTTAGCTTTTAGGGTTTGTGATTAAGGTTTTGGGGCTGGAAATTGAGAAAGGAACTCACCAAAACACTTTGTAGAACCACAAATTTGAGTAGGTAACTCTAAACCCTAGCTATTTCTTCTCTTTTCTCACAGAAAAAACTCTCAAGGAACCAAGAAATAAAGGTATGGGATGAATAATACATTTAGTCCTTTCCATTTTAAACACTTAACTTAGTAAATTTGATCTCTTTACTACTCAAATACATTCTCATGCCTATCCAAATAATCAATACAAGTATTATACCTATTAAATGTGTTTGGTACCATAAAATGAATGAAGCTAACTCTACAAAACCAAAACTTCAATGAATTGAGATGCTTCATCAATGCTTTCCAATCTTTCAATCTCTACAAGTAATAATTTGAATTTAAATTTGAAAAAAAGTATAAGTTTTGAAAATTAATCCTACTTTCACAAGTTAATTATGTGTGAAAATCAATATACGATATAAGAGAGAATATAAAAAAAAGGCTTAAATTGTATATTTTTTTATTTCCTATTTATCAAAATTTTAAAGTTCTCCTATTTTAAATCAAGACATTTATGCCTACTTTTAAAAATCAATTTATATGTATCTATTAAATTGAAAGCATTGGTTGTTTAAAAAAACTTGTTGGTAGTAACCTTTCCAATTCAATATATGAGCCATGAATGACTAATTTTTAAAAATAAAAGAAAGGGTAAGATGTGCATATTTGATAAAATAGAAAGAAAAAATGTACAATTAAATTTATAAAAAAATAACTTAAGTGAAAGTAGTAGAAAAAAAAGAAAGTTTCACCGCAAAATATAAGAAACATGAAGAAGTCATGTACAATATTTTAATAACACAACAACCAATGAAATAGAACAGGAGAAGACACTTATGGTATGATACAATTACTGCCGAATGCGCGTGTCACTGCGTGAGGGTTTAGCAAAATTGATTTTTAGTATAATTGATTTTGCAGAATTAATTTTAATTAAAATTAATTTAAAATAATATAATAAATGTTTGAATGCCTTTTATAATAAATGTAGATTCAGAATTAAATAAATTTCATATAAAATTATTGATCTTAATTAGTTTAAGCTAGAATAAAATTAAACTTATCAAAATTTATGTGATATAAATTCAAAATCGATTATGTAACATGAAACTAATGGTGTACATAATTAGCAAACTGTTTTTATTTGCTACAAATTAATATATGCAGTTGGATATAGACTATAGAATGACAACAATTGGGAGGGGGTTTACCCTTCATATTGTCATCCTTGGAAAGTGCATGTAGGTATAAAAAAGACATATATGAAATTTTAATTTTCGTAGAATATTTTTGGGTTTGAATATCCATGTAGGTTCTTTATTATATTATTTTTTTATAATTTATATTTAAATTTACTTATAATTTATTAAATAAATTATATGTTAATTTATTAATTATTAAATAAATTATATGTTAAATTAATAATTATTGAATAAATTATATGTTAAATTAATAATCATATTTTAGTTTTAATAATTCATAATAACGTGGATTTATATATAAACATGTAAAATTTTATTTAACATAAAATTATATATAAAATATTAAAGTGGAGACAGAGACTAGTTCCACCGTGATTATCTTAAGCGGAAGTGAGAATAGGAAACATAAATTTTTTCATTAAAATTGAGGTGAAAATGTATCCATTACGTAGATGGATATGATTGTCATCAGACAATGAGGATTGGACGGGGGAGACATTATTATTAGGATATCTGAATCCATTGTGAGACCAGCTCTTTGCCTGTAAATCCAACCTTTCCTAATTGAAAAACCTGGGTGGTCCCCTCCTCAACTTCTTTGTTGTCTTGTCACCAAAAGAATACCCGGAAAAGTGGTGGAGTTATGTTGGGCTTGGGCATCCTCAAAGAAAGACTATGTTGGTCTTAGTGCTGCAATGATTCTAGATCTTTTATTTTGCTCATAGGGTGCCTCCTGACGGCTATGACAGTAATAAATTAAAGACAACAACACGGGATATGCTCATGAATCCATTACGACCTTGAATCTCCGTCCTCAGATCTGCTGATGCGGTTAAAGGATTTAAAATGCCCAAATCAATCGTCCAATCTTCATTTTGCCTATGGCAATCAGTGATCCGCATAACTAGCGATCTTGAATTGTGTTTCACTGCCCATGAATGAAGTGGAAACCTTTGTTAGTTTAATAACGCTCATAAAGGGTCTTATTTATGCAGCTTGTTGCGAAGGAAAAGCACGATCACAACTCACGGGCATGCAGATTACACACGGAAAATCGCACTTTTCACATCCCCTACTCCTCCTGCTTCTTACAACCCATTCTCCAATCCATAATAAAGTCACTAATCCAATACCCCCCTCCGGAATGCAATTTTTTCACATTGGTTTATCCAGAATGTAAAAAAATTGCATCGCAAATAGGAAATCCGAAAATAAATGAATTCTGGATAATGTAATTTTCCATCAAAATACCGTTTTTATTCGGTATTGAACAATCTGGAATACAATTTCCATAAAATTACTTCTTTTTTTTATTCCGGATTGATCTATCCATAATACATTTTTTTTTAATTTCAAATTAACCAATTCATAAGGTAAAAAATTATATTCCAGATTCTAAAATCCTAAATACATTTTCCATCGAAATACCTCTTTTTTTTTTCAGATTAACTATCCGGAATACAATTTTTTTATTCTGAATTGGTTATTTTAGAAGACTAGAACATACTTTTAATATTGTATGAATAACAATTGAGTAAGCTTAAAAACTCAATATTCTGGAAGGTGTTAAGAAAAAGCGAAAGATGCCAAAAGAACTTTCTAAAGTATTTTAAAATGTCATCCTGGTTTCGGTTGAATGAGACGAATCTCTCGTGTGTAAGCATTGTTGGAAAACTTACTAAAAGCTATGGAATGTTGCTAAAAATTTGAGCAGAATCTACTAACTTGGCATAAGTGCATAAGGAAGAGGACAAACGAAAAAATGGAAAGGAGAAAAAACTCATAACCTTCATGGGAGGAGAAAATGCCTTGATGAAATGGTTTAAGGTGGTGGCCATGCCTAAATAGTAAGGATAGGAGCCGTGAATAAAATAGTACAAACCTAGATTGACTACTCAAGTAATCAGTGATAAATATCAGCTTAATTATTCACTTTTAATACCCCAGTAACTTCCACATCTTCATTTATACTGTTTGACTCTAGTGGTTCATCACCCTTTTTATCAGATGGTTTATCCTCTTGCATGGAGGAGCCCTTTTCTATTACTGTGTCCAGACGCATTAAAAGCCTTTCGAGCAGTTCTTGGCATTCCAATGCACCTACCATTACAGTCAAACTTGCTCTACCCTTCCAGCATCCAACGGCAATTTTTGAATCATCCGCTTGGAGGGGTCCTGTAGCAGCTCTGCTCCCTGCAGAAAAAAGAGAAGGTCACAGAGAGTCAAGTTGATGGGTATTTTACTTAGGGCATAACGGTGGTGAATACCTTGACCCAGAACTACCACACAACAGCCGGGCATTAAGTTTGCAGCCCTTTCACCAAACTCAGCATCCACAAAATCTGCAAATTTTACAGTTCTATACTGCAGAAGATGCTTGAAGTCTATAATAGTACATGCACTTAGAATCTGTTTCGAGATGTGTGGGAGAATGAGGGGCAATCCTTCAGAAGTGATCCGGAAAGCACATGGTGCAGACCTACCTTCACATGACGTTTGTCTTTCCTGTATGATGATTACAAGTATATTTCACTTGTTCTAATCAAGGAAATAATTTCTCACTGACAGTAAATGGCTGACAAATAATTAGGGTTTTAAGAAAATTCTAAACAAACTATCAAGATTTTATATTATAATAATAAATTATCACATCAAACAATGTATTTGAACTGAGTCAAGAAAACCAGAAATAGAAACCGTGAACACTACTCTTACGTCATGCGTACTAATTTTATTGTTTTTAAAAACTATGCGTACTACTTTAGTATCTGTGCTTATATATACACTATAATTTTGTTAATATAGCACAGTTTGACCAATTTCATTTCTGTAAATAGATGGTATCCTTTTACCCAAGCAAGTCTCAACCTGATCTATACTTAAAGGTTATTTATTGTTCTCTCTACTGCATCGGAATTATTTATTAGGATTTTTCTCCTTCAAAAGGAGAAAGTAAAAGTCTATCCATCTTCTATTTGAATTTTGATATAAGCTACCTATTAAATTTAACCCACTTTAAATTAATGACAAACACACTGTTAATTTCTCACTTTACACATGTTCTGACTTTTGAAGAGTCAAATTTTATTTGAAACTGTCCATTTTTAAAACAAATATATTAATTTGTTAATTACAACTGACCATTTTTAAATCTATTTAGAAGATTGCTTAAAAAAAAACTATTTAGAAGATGGCCAATTTATAAAGTTTGAAGAGCTTAAACAATTAATCATGAAACAATTGCTTCTTATATTAAAGGGAAGAAATTAAAAACATGCAGAAATTGTTCATTTCAGAACATTAATTATTTGTTCAATCTTCATATCTCTTGATATAATTTTTCTTATTATTAAGTAAAATTTAAAATGTCCTTAAAATTTTAATTTTTTACAAATAGAGAAAAAGATATTCAGGGCTAATAAAAGTAACATTCTCATATCAATCAACTTTTGCATCTTTAAACTTTTAGGTTAAAATATGATCTTTTTTTATTATTATTACAATATCAATAAGAAATGCAATCCAGTTTAGGTACTTTTAAAGTTAAGTATATTTTTATCTGTATTTTTCTATTTAATTTTTCAAGAAATAGCAAAATATATCGTGAACACAGGCACGACAACATCAGTGTTTTCGCTGGTAATAATAACAAAAACACCATAAAAATTTAGAAGAAAATATACTCACAAAAATCTTCAGGCCAACAGAAGTTATTTTAAGTTGCTGCCCAACTGAGAAGTTTAACTCCAGAATATCTTTGACTGACTTGGAGATATAGTAAATTCTTTTCATGTGGCTTGTATCACTGTTTCTTGTTACAAGATGACCATTGAATGGAAACTGCTCATCAATACCATAAAATGCCTTTATGCTGTTAATAACTACTTCATCTTCGAAGAAGACAACAGGGTCAACACCTCTCCATTTGCCTTGAGTCTGCAGTTTTCTTTTGCCTGGAGTATTCTTTGTTATGTTTTCTACATTGCAGGGATCTTGGGCTTCCTTGAAATCCACTTCTTCACATGCAACTGAATTAGCATTAAAATCTGTTTCATTAGGTTCATTGTCATTTATATTAACCTCCGAAATTTCTTCAGGTATACTTTCCAATGGATTATTAACCTGCAATTTTTGTGGATCTTCATTGCCCTCGTTTGCAGTGACAACATGTTTACCAACTTTTTTTCTGGTGTTTACCTGAATTTCTGAGAAAAAAAAAAGACACAATCACAAACCTTATTATGGCAATCAAAAGAATGTGTCAGAAATTCTGACTCAGAAAGTCAGAATGGACATAAAATATGTAAGAGGTTAAAAATGAGTAAATGACTCAAGAGTTATTTCCAATACTCAATAATTACTTGACTATCTTTGTCAGGATTCAAGAGAAAAACATCTGAAATCATATAAGAAATTACCTCGCAGAGTAGAAACTTTCTGCAATACAGCAATAAAGAAGGCTCCAGTATTCTGATCATGAGGCACTAATCTCATGCACCGCTCTAATGGGAAATCAGAAACTTCCTCAGTAAATTCATGTATGACAGGATCCTCCGCTGCTTGGATATCATCAGAATTTTTGTTAGCACCATCAGTAATAATATCATCTCTAATGCTGACATTACAATTACTAAGAACTTCCTTATAGCTTCCGCCATTTGGAAACATGCTGGGAAGAACTACATTTCTACTAAACTTGGGAACATCATTGCAAGAGACAAACCACTTGCCCTTGTCACATACCTGCACATCCAAACTCAACTTCAGATGCATTTAAATGCATGCAGCTGCATAAAAACCTTAAATCCTTCTAGACTACTACATTTGCATTAAATTAATTACACAATAGTCAAACATTTGATGGAAGCTGTTAAATTAATGTTAAATGTTGGTTATTAGTTGTTAGTTGAGGTATATTATGTTTCATTTATTATTGTATGTCAGAGATTGGTGGTAGTTGTATTCACCACTCTGACTTTTAGATTGGATTGTATCTCTATTTAATGAGAGATTCAAAGCTGAGAAAATCACTCAAGCTTTTCTATATTCAAGTTGGTATCAGAGCAAGTTCGATTCTGCTCTTTATCGTCTAGAGTCACACAGTAGGCTGTCCGCCACTGTCCGCTGCCGTCCACCGCCGTCCGCCACCGTCTCCGGTGAGCACAGATCCAGGTGCGCCTCCACGTGCGTGTTCTACCCCTGTAAATCACTCCGCCATACGCCGCTCCACGCGCCGCTTCGGTCTCGCCAAACAAAAAGCGCGTGAGCTCCACGCGCCGGCCAAACGATCTCCGTTCACCGTCGTTCCGGTGCCGTTTGACTCGCCGGAGCCTCCTGAAGCCATTGCTGACCTGCGTGGTTCACTTTGAGCAAGATTTAGTGGATTTAAATCAAAACTCTCTCTCGGTCTCTGTTTTTCCTCTTTTTCAGATCTGGAAAAATGTCTTCTTCTACCGCAGTCAACTCTGGTCCCATTCTTCCTTTTTCTGAAAAGCTCAATGGAAAAAATTATTTAGCTTGGGCTGCTTCTGTAGAACTCTGGTTCCTTGGTCAAGGACACCATGAGCATCTAGAAAAGGTAGATATTGAGGGATTAGCTGAACAACAAGCCCAGTGGAAGAGACTTGACTTTCAGCTTTGTGCTCTTCTATAGCAGTCAGTGGAGCCTAAGATATTGAGTAACCTCAGAGCTTTCAAAACCTGTTACTCGTTTTGGAAGAAAGCCCAAGATATCTACTCTAATGATATCCAACGTTTGTTTGATTGCGTTCAAAAGCTAGCCTCCTTAAAACAAAATGACTCAGATATGGTATCATATGTTTCCAAAGCTCAAGCCACTGTAGAAGAATTGAAGCTTTTCTTAGAAGCTGATTCTATAAAAGAAGTAAGGAAACGACATGATAACCTCTATATGGTTATGATGCTTCATGGTATGAACCCGACATTTAATCACATTCGTGATCAAGTTCTGACTGGTTAAGATATCCCTTCCATGAAGAGCTTAACTACTTGTCTCCTCCGTGTTCCTACCTTGAGCAATGAGGGTATCTCCCTTGAAAATAATATGGAGTCCTCTGTTATGATATCTTCAAGAGGAAGAGGAGGACGTGGAAAAGAGGTCGTGGTGGAAGAGGTAATCGTCCACAATGTACTCATTGCAAAAGGATGGGTCATACTCATGAGACATGTTACTCTCTGCATGGTTTTCCAGACAAGTCTGCTCATGTATCAAGGTCTAAGAAGCCGGAAGAGAGGAAACTGTTTGAAGAAGAATATCAAGGATACCAAGAGTATTTGAGGATGAAATCTAACAGCCTTGTTGGACCTTCTTCTGGACCTAATGTCTCAACGGCTTGCATTTCTCAATCTGTGGAAGGTCAAAACCCATGGATTGTTGACTCTGGTGCTTCAGACCATATCTCTAGTAATAACTCCTTGTTTTCATCTTTATTACCTCCCAAATTTCCAAATCTTGTCACATTAGCCAATGGGTCAAAGGTTTCAGCTCAAGGAGTGAGGTCAGTTTCTATTTCTCCCTCCTTAAATTTATCTTCTGTTTTGTACATTCCTTCTTGTCCCAATTTACTTTCCTTGAGTCAATTAACTAAGTCCTTAAATTGTTCAGTTACATTTAACTCTGACTCCTTTGTCATTCAGGACCGTGGTACGGGCAGGCAGATTGGCGCAGCACATGAATCACGAGGTCTCTATTACCTGGAATCTAGCTCTTCAGTGTCTTATCTTGCATCTATCTCTCCTAAATTGTTGCATGATCAGTTTGGACATCCTAGTCTTGCCAAATTAAAGATAATGGCTCCTAGTACTCAAAAAATCCAAACTTTAGAATGTGAAGCTTGTCAATTAGGCAAACATGTTAGGTCTTCTTTTTCAAGTAAAGATAAATCAAGAAGTAATTCAGCCTTCTCCACTGTTCATTTAGATATTTGGGGTCCTAGTCGAATTACTTCTTTTGGATTTAAATATTTTGTCACCTTTATTGATGAATATTCTCGATGCACGTGGCTTTATTTAATGAAAGAAAGGTCTGAACTTCGGTCCATATTTGTGTCCTTCTTTCATGAAATAAAAAATCAGTTTGGAAAATCAATCAAATGTTTCAGAAGTGATAATGCAAAAGAATATTTTTCTTCTGAACTCTCGTCATTTTTGTCCTCTCTAAGGTATATTGCATCAGTCCACTTGTCCCCACACTCCTCAACAGAATGGGATAGCCGAAAGAAAGAATCGTCACCTTGTTGAAACCGCTCGCTCTTTAATGATTAATGCAAAAGTTCCATTACATCATTGGGGAGATGCGATTCTTTCTGCCTGTTATCTTATCAATAGGATGCCCTCTTCCTCTCTTGATAATCAAATTCCTCATTCCATCCTATTTCCAGATGAACCTCTATATCATGTTTCACCTCGTGTATTTGGTTGTACTTGTTTTGTTCATGATATGTCTCCAGGCCTTGATAAATTGTCAGCTAAGTCGATCACGTGTGTTTTCCTGGGATACTCTCACCTTCAAAAAGGATACAAATGTTATTCTCCTCATAATAAGAAGTATTACATGTCTGCAAATGTTACCTTCTTTGAAGATTCTCCCTTCTACTCATCCTCCACACCTGACTCCATTTCCATCCAAGAGATCTTGCCCTCTCCCTCCTCGAGTCCTGAGATTGTCATTTCTCCAGACATGTCTCATCAATCTGACCGCACCAATATTAGTCCAATGCCTATCTTATCTGAAATTGATCATTCTCCCTCAACTCCTCCTCATGGCATGACACCTGAAGCTAACCCTAGTATTCCTAATGACTCTCGTGGCTCATGTCCATCTCCGTCTGCTTCTTGTACAACGGCTCCTAATTCTCCTCTCATGGCCGATGACAACTCATGTTGGCCTGTTGCCCTTCGAAAAGGTATTCGCTCTTCTCGAAACCCTCATCCTATTTACAATTTTTTGAGTTATCATCGTCTGTCTCCATCTTATTGTTCCTTTATAAATTCCTTATCATGCATCACTATTCCCAAAAATGTTTGTGAAGCAATTGATCACCCTGGATGGCGACAAGCCATGATTGATGAAATGCAGGCCCTTGATCACAATGGAACCTGGGAATTGGTTCATCTTCCTCCTGGGAAGAAAGCTGTTGGTTGTAGATGGATCTATGCTATTAAAGTTGGTCCAAATGGTGAAATTGAACGCCTTAAAGCTCGTTTGGTAGCCAAAGGTTACACTCAGATATATGGACTTGATTATGGAGACACTTTCTCCCCGGTGGCCAAGATCACTACTATTCGTCTTCTTCTTGCCATGGCAGCTATTCGTCATTGGCCCCTGTATCAGATGGACGTTAAAAATGCATTCCTGCATGGTGAGTTAGATGAGGAAATTTACATGGAGCAACCTCCGGGCTTTGTTGCTCAGGGGAGTCTGGTCTAG
This sequence comes from Psophocarpus tetragonolobus, assembly GCA_037954015.1. Classification (NCBI taxonomy): domain Eukaryota; kingdom Viridiplantae; phylum Streptophyta; class Magnoliopsida; order Fabales; family Fabaceae; genus Psophocarpus; species Psophocarpus tetragonolobus. Next base: position 45,219,606 of record CM075694.1, read on the forward strand.
TGTGTAAACTTAGGGGATCTCTCTATGGTCTTAAGCAGTCGCCAAGGGCTTGGTTTGGAAAGTTCAGCAATGTTGTCCAAGGTTTCGGAATGAAAAGGAGTGAAGCAAATCACTCTGTCTTCTACTATCACAAATCTGTTGGCAAATGTGTTTATTTAGTTGTTTATATCGATGACATTGTCATTACAGGAAATGATGAAGTCACAATATCTCAACTAAAGCAACACTTATGCAATCACTTTCAAACAAAAGATCTTGGTCATCTGAAATATTTTCTGGGAATAGAAGTAGCTCAATCCAAAGAAGGCATTGTAGTTTCCCAGAGGAAGTATGCCTTGGACCTTCTGAAGGAAACAAAAATGTCTGATTGTAAGTCAGTCAATAGTCCTATGGACCCATACAAGAAATTAGTAGCTAATATGGGAGACTTATACTCAGATCGGGAAGCTCATATATCTTACTATTACGAGGCCAGATATTTCCTTTGCAGTTGGAGTTGTAAGTCGATTCATGAATTCACCTTGTGTTGATCATTGGAATGGAGTAATGCGTATTCTCAGGTACATAAAAAAAGCTCCAGGCCAGAGTCTGTTGTTCGAAGATAAAGGAAATAGTCAAATTGTTGGATACTGTGATGCTGATTGGGCTGAATCCGATACAGATAGACGCTCTACTACTGGGTATTGTGTGTACCTTGGTGGTAATCTTATCTCATAGAAGAGTAAGAAACAGAAGACTGTTGCTCTCTCTAGTGCAGAAGCTGAATAGATCTATGGCTCTTGCAGCTTGTGAGTTGGTGTGGGTTAAACAACTCGTACAAGAATTGAAGTTCTGTGAAATTTCTCCAATGCAACTTTATTGTGATAATCAGGCAGCTATCCACATTGCTTCCAACCCGGTATTTCATGAAAGGACTAAACACATTGAAATTGATTGTCACTTTGTCAGGGAAAAAGTGTTGTCCAAGGAAATTAGGACCGAATTTGTTGGCACCAATGACCAGCTTGCAGACCTACTAAACAAACCCTTAAAGGGTCCTCGGATTGAATACTTGATTTCCAAGCTTGGAACATATGATTTATATGCTTCAGCTTGAGGGGGAGTGTTAAATTCATGTTAAATGTTGGTTATTAGTTGTTAGTTGAGGTATATTATGTTTCATTTATTATTGTAAGTCAGAGGTTTGTGGTAGTTGTATTCACCACTCTGACTTTTAGATTGGATTGTATCTCTATTTAATGAGAGTGATGGAAGCAAGTTCCTGTTGGGTAAGCATAATAATTTTCTTGGGTATAACATCATGGACATTCCAATAATCAATCACAAAGAGTTAACAACCACAAGACGATTAAAAGATAAGCCATCCAGAACAATAACAGTCCAAGTCCATCAATTGACAAGGAATAACACCTTTTGCAGATGAAGGATACAATTCAAGCAATGAAAACAGTCGTGATTGTAACTTGTAAGAGAGAGATAACTGTCAAACCAAACTATGGTTTCTGGGAAGTATACTATATTCAAACATTAGTTGCCAGAACCAGATGAAACAAGAAAATTGAAATTGTTTAATTCATAATCATCACTATGAAGGCATTATCTCCTCCTGAGCTCCAGAAAGATGAGTCATGATTGACTTCTCCATGTGTATGTGAATCAATATATCCATTTCTAGCCACAGCATGTTTTATCTTCGAAACTCTACAATACAAGGCAATAAATACTTAAATAGTTACAGAAACCACAAACCTTCCATCTCTTAAGACCTGGTCGGCGAATAAGTTGGGGAAGCACACTAGAAACATCTACAAGTTCAATGGACCCTCCACACCTCCGCAACACCTGCAATTGTTAACAAAGGGGGAAAATTAATTAAGACCAACCCATCACTGTATAAAAATACTAAAAGGACTAGAAACAATGTCAATGAATGTATCATAATAGAGACAAGACCATAGCATTGAATACAAACATATTTCAAATTAAATAGAAAAACCCATACTGATGAATAAATAAAAAACAAATCTTATGTTGTATACTAATTATAAAGTGGTAACATCTCAGGTGGAGTTTGTCTTTCTTAATCCCAAGCTGCAACCACAACCGCAGAAAGCTTTGAAGTAATAACAAAGAATGGACATCAATTACTAAACGAGAAACAGGAATGAGGCACATGCCAGTAAAAGATATTTATAGCTAGCTTCAGTTAGCTTCCATTAATTAAATTACAAATTGCTATCAAATACTCCTCCAGTGCTATTTATAAGAAACAAAATAACAAATCACCAAAATCAATAAAACATTTATGATGGTTAATTTTATATGTTATTCTAAAAATACCCTTAAGATGAGTTGATGAAAACAGTAGGAGCATTATATTTATGGGTTAAGAACATGGTTGCATTTAATGAAAAATCTTATGCATGCCTCCATTTACATAGTAAATTGGTGTGTTTTTATAATTGTAAATAGATTTGTAATTTTGTAATAAATTAAGGGTATCAAAAGTAATTTAATAACTAATATAGGTCTTCTTTTCTTATATTTATGACCAAGAAAACAATCAAATTTGTTCCCCTTTTTTTTATTAGCATTCCATTGTTTCTTATAAATGGGGTCGAAGGGAGTACTTTCTTCAGATCAAGGCCTGTGTTTCATAAAAAGTAAAAAACATGGTAATACTCCTATCAGATATCTAATAAATCAACCAATTGTCCCTGATATTATTTAGTATTTAGAGGGGACCGGGGGCCACATCAGTGGAAGAAACGAATTTACATGTAAAAGTATAAATTATTTACTTGATATTATGAAAATGTGGTACTTAAATTAAAAAAGCCAGAACTGGACAGACTAGATAGCATGGCAGCACCAATATAATTACAGACCTTTCAAGGCTGATTTACCTCTGCAACAACAGCTTCATTCTCAATAGGATTCATTGAGCAGGTTGAATAAATCATTCTTCCACCAACTTTAAGTAAAGATGCACCTGATAACATTAAAAGAGTGATTACATTTGCCAAAACCATCTTACAAGCTAAGTCTCATGCACCCTAGTTCATGTATATTCAGCTATGATAATAAATAGAAGTAGCCTGAGCCTAGTACCATCTTAAAACAATTTTGAACCAGGACAACAAGAGGCCATCTGTTTAAGCTAAACAATACAAAATGATCTGGTTGTGTAAAGAAAAAAAATTATATTCATCTTCAATAATCAATACTCAATACATCTCCTCTACTAAATTTACTAGAAGTGTATCTTCAATCTACCCATAGAAATTATAACCAAGAAAACAAGTGTAATTTCATTTTAGCAATAGATGAACTATTTATCAGCATAATACCACTTCCCTACCCAGTAAACTAAAACATGATTTGATTTACCCACCTTATTTGTCTTACATCAATCACATCATAATAGGAAACATGAAAAACAAGCCTAAAAAGCTAGGCCTTAAAATCAGATTGAAAATAATCAAAATGCAGTAATGTACCTCGCATAGCAATTAAAACTTGTAGGTTATGAAGCCCATTCCCTGTCCCTGTGTTCCTTTATACAAGAAAAATCAGTCTTATACAATAAAAAGAAAATGCAAGTCAAAGGGAAAAGAAGAAAAGAGAATGTGGCTAAGGAAAGAGCATAAATTACCATTTCCTCCAGAGATCAGGTGCCTTACGAAGGGTGCCATCTCCGCTGCATGGGACATCACAGAGAACACGATCAAATAAAAGCGAGTCCTGTTGATCTTGCTCCATTTTATCATGATTCCTATTTAAAAGACATCCTGGGAAGTGTTGAGCTTCATGATTGGTGACGATTAGGTTGGCTGTGCACATCCGTTTTGTTTGGTGAATGAGAAGATTGCATCTTTGAATGTCTAGATCATTTGCTATAACCTAATTATAGGGGAAAAAAAAGTCAAATCAACAAAGTTTGAACATGAAGCATAATGAGGACAGGTCATATTTACAAAATCATTTAATCTGGAAAATAAAAAAAAAGGCTTAAAAAACAACATCATTAAATACAGACACAAACCATTCCAACAGGCAGACATCCAACTTTAGTTGATTTGTGTAAAATCTCAAGCAATTGGAATGTTTTTGAACCTGGTGCTGCACACACTGAAGAAAAGCAAACAAAACAGAAAATAGTTAGAAGCACTAAAATTTGCAGTGAAAATAAACAAAATAGCACAAAAGACATGGTAAAAATGACAAAAATGTACTTCAGCACAGCACAAGTTACTTACTATCAAGTACAAAATGATTTGAATGTACATCCAAGAACAGGGGAGGTACCTGTAAAGCAATAGCAAACAAGCATTTGTGTGCAACAAGTTAAATACATAAAAAGTAAGTTTCCAAAGTAAACTACATGCAGTAAACTATTCAGCTTTCTAAAAAAAAATGCAAATCATTTTGTATGATCATGAAGAATGACAAACAATATATAAAGTGGCCCACCATGCTGACAGCTTCCTGTCTTGTAATATTTCCAATTTCATTTTCTAGCTTTAAGAATTCATGAAACCTGAAATCAACATAAACAGAGGCAAGAATTGTAGTAATAGTAATAAGAAGTAATTTATATGCATAATTGATTATTAGACAGAATCAAGCATTCTGATACAAGATAAAAATCATAATTAAATATAACCAGCCAGTCCTGCAAGAATCATAAGCATGGTCATCATAATTAGGTAATTAGCCAAACATCAAGTTATAAACATAACATATCAATATGAACTGTTGGCTGTTGCATTGTTACTTGAAACTACATATATAAGCCAAACTCATATTAGTTCACTTGACGCCACTCATGTATCATAACTTATTTACCTCCCAAGTGTTCGATTCTTCCTGAGCTGCTTACGGGAAAATTTCAAATGCCAGGCAAGATTCTCTGGATACCACGGCAATGGCATAATAGCCTCTGTATCATCCTCTTGCACAACCTATATAGAGACGGAGACATTGAACACGAAAAACGGAGAATTATGATGAAATTGCTGTTATGAGTTGCGAGCTACCTCGGCCTGAAGTGAATGCACAAAATCATTCTCCAGTTGGGACCGAATATCGGCACAAAAGCGGCTTCTGGAATCAGCAAATAAAAAAGAAAAAGGAATGGATTCAAATTGATTAATAGAAAGTGAGTGAAATAGTGTTGACAGAAGTAAAATAAAAATGAATACGTGGAATTGATTCTGAAAGCAGCGGGCAATGGAGTTCTGAGAACTTGGACGAATGCATCCCATTCTTGAGAGGAGAAGATCCCCTGCTCCAGAAACCGAAGCAGAAAATGAGAAAGAGAAGGAGTTAATGGATAAGTAAGGAGTAGAGTAGACCTTGTAATAGTCATCGAAAGCAGGGTTTTCAGTAGCCAAGGGATGTGAATCCGATTTAGGGCGTTTCGACTCCCACACATTCTCTCTGCTCTGCTTTCCTTCACTTCTCTTCCCTCCCCCCATCTCTGCCCCACCTTCATAATACAACTTACCATTCTATAAATATTTTTAGAAAAATATAATTTTGTTTAAGTTAAATACAATTTATAATAAATTTTATTCAAAAACAAACTTAATTCATATTTTAATATAAACTTATTTCCAAATTTAATTTAAGTTTAAATGGTATACACATTACACTCTATTTCATCCCAACTCTTTATAATAAATATATTAACTTAATTCATTAACATAAGAGTTATGATAAAAGTATACCACATACTAATTAATTAAGTTCATTTAATTTTATTATATTTCCAAATCTTATTTATGAAAGTTTATACAATATCTGAAAAAATATAATGATTTCGGTATCGTTGTTTCAAAGTAACATGATTCCCTATTAATGTTTGTACTTTTTTATCATTCTTATCTTTCTTTTTTATCTTTTGTTTGGTTATATGTATTTGAAATAGAAAAGGCAATGAAATCAATAAGGTATTTGGTAAGATATAAATGGGTAACAAATAAATGTTTGTGCATTTATTTTTTCTATTTCTCTTTTTTCAAAGAAATTGAGAACATCTTTAATATATGAGTGTAAAATGTCAAATGTGATACATAACATCGAAAATTTATAAAATTTGTGGACATTAATTGTAGTTATATAATTAGCTCCGCAAAAATTGATTATATCATAACTTTTTCCATAAATGTTTTCTAACAGGTGAATTTAATTTCCAAAGTTACTTTAATATCCTTTACTTCTATCCCTGTCTTTTTCATTTCTTACTTCAAATCATAACATCTTTCAAATTTATATCTTCGAGAAATACAAACATTGAGTCAAATTGTTTAAATTAAAAATATATTTTAAAAATTAATTTTAAATAATTTTTCTAAAAAATTGATAAGGGTCCGTTCATTTCACTTTTTTTTTAAAAAAAAAAACATCTTTTTAATAAATAATTTTTTTTGTATTTTTATATGTTTGTGTAGATTATGTTTGCTTAAAAATTAATTTTATTTTTTTAATTAAATCTTATTTATTTATTAAAAAATAATTTTTAAAAATAATTTTTACATAATAAAAATAAAATATTTTTATTTAAATTTAAATAAATTGACCTAGAATTTTTCTTTTAAAAAATAAAAATATTATTTTTAAATAAGTAAATTATATAAGGACATAAAAAATGTTTATTTTATTTAAAATACCTTTTAATAAAAAATTTAAACAAATTAAAAACTCATTGTCTAAACCCTCTTATGTTATTATGGACTTTAGGTCTTTATCTCAATTTTTTAGAGCATCTTTAACACATAGAGTTCAAGATAATCACTTTGCATATTTTAGAGAATATTAAATCATTTTTATGATTTCCACAACATTATGTTAATTTTAAGGTATTTATGAATATTTTTATTTTAATCGTTAAAAAAGTCAAGAAACTCACATTTTCATTTTTATTTTTAATTAATTCTGTTTGAAATAAAAAATAATAATTTTAACTATAAGAAATTGTATCTTAAGAAATAAAATATTAATCTTAATCTTTAAAAATACTTCTTATCATGAAAATTATCAATAACAAACAATTATTTAAAGATATAATACCTTAAAGACTTAAATTCAGGTAACTTCAAAAAATATTAAGATATTCTTAAAAAAATATATTTTATTCGTTCTTCATTTAGGGTTTAGGGTTTAGTTAAGAATATAGAACTACAAGTTAATTATGTTATGTATTTAGCAAAAAATATAATATATAATACTAAATACAAAATTAAGAGAAAAGAGTAACCAATTTACAATACTCTATATACGAATTATACATTAAACATGTATCTATATAGATGATTTATCATATGACAAATAAGTCAAAAATGTTTGAACAAATGCTTATGACAATTAACCACACAAACTAACTGTATTAACCAAATAACAATATTGTAAACTTTCATTTTTCAACATAGATGGAACATACCTCATGTATAAGTAAGATAAGAACAAAAATAAGCAAGAGTAATGAACAACAAGAAAATAGTTTGTTAATAGCTTCGTATAATTATGCATCGTTAACCATGTAATGTATGTGTGACAAATATTTTTTACATTTTATAAATTACTTAATGAAAACAAAATTTCACCCTGACATTTTATCAAGTGCTTAACAATCATAGAAATTACTATAACTTGTGCAAGCAAACAAGATTTGATCCAAGAACGAAGAAATCAAAATCATGAATGGAAGCTAGCGAAATACAACTAAGAACGGCTATTCTGTAACTCTAACAACATACCTAGTTGCTTTTATATTAATTTTTTTCCAAAGAATGAAACGTCACATAAAGGTAAGTAAAATACAAAAGAATAATGATTTCCCTTTTGTTATTTTATTGTTGTTGTTTTATTATATTAATATAATATATTTTGACTTAAATTCTGTCTCATTTTTTTTCAATTCTAAACATTATATCTCCAAAGTTTAAAATTGTAACATTATATCTCTAAATTTTAAAAATCTATGAATTGATATTGATAATTAACTTTAAATGCGTTGCTCATCTCATGTAAGAAATTAGGTGATGTGACAGATAAATTAATATCTACATTTTTTACACATCACCTAATTTCTTACATGTGTATATTAACTCACAACATCAACAATTTATGGAAGGGTATCAATTCATATTTTTTTAAAATTTGAGAAATAATGCTACAATTTTAAACTTTCAGACCAAGATGTCTAAAATTGAAAAAAAAATTGAAAACATCAAATTGTATTTAAGCCCATATATTATAATGTTCATTGGGATGACTACAAGTTTATGTGACTGTGCAAATGTTGATTTATCATTTTCGACAAAATATTTGTAATCAACCTTGAGTTGACATATCTTGTCATAATGAGTTTAACACTTATATATTGTTAGTGTAAAAGAGTTGTATACTGATGTTCAATCAAAACTTTTTATTTACATGACTTTTAAAATATTAATTTTATCATAAATAAAAGGTTGTGATTTGATATAATATAAATTTTTTTACATTGACATGTATAAGTATTTTTTTATAAATTGTAGCGTACAATTAGCCTAAATCGTATTTTACATAAATCTCTTGGATAGAAATTATATTCTAACAATAGAAAAAACAAAAAGACGAAAGAGATCAACAAAGATATGGGACGTATAAAACTTTAAAGATTATCTAAACAATGCAAATAAACATTATAAACACGACAATCTAATTAATGTTTATAGGGACTTTGTGTCATGTTTGTAAATGTTCCTCATTGGATGGTTCCTTTCGGTGATTATGGTAACCCCTTCTCCGTATAAGGTCCCCAAATCTTCGCAACAAAGCTCTTCGTTTCCTTGAGTTCCTATCATTCTCGGGATCGTCAAAATGTGATTCATCAAGATGGTCAAAATCATCAGGAATCCCCATGTCTACATCGTGACGTGATTCTGAATCGGATGATGAATCCACATCATCAAAAATCGAACCCCTTAATGTGTCATCATCAGTGTCTTTGATATTGGGCTCTTCATTCCCCACTTTGTTGTGTTGCTGCTTATGGTTGTGCGGAGTTATCATTTCCTTTAGATTAAAACTAAAAGTTTTGTTCAAACTCTTAGATTCTCTATGCTCTTTATGGTCTATTGAGTTGGAATTTGACTTCACTTTTCTCCCTGATTCCTTATTATTAGTAGTAGTATTATCCTCCTTTCCACCTTCTTTTGGTTTCTCCATGTCCTCATTTTTTAACTCTTTAATTGATGATTCTGATAGCATGCGTTTCAACTCTCTAATATTCTCAAAAGACGCAGCTTCATGGATTTTCAACATCTCATTCTCGTGGACAAGTAGGTTAAGACTATCTTGTAGTCTAGCATTTTCAGCCTTTGCAATTTCTGCAGCTTCTTTTGCCACATTGGCTTCATTCAATGCTTGTTTGAGTATATCACGCAACTTTTGATTTTCTTCTTTAGAAACCCTTGTCTTATTCTCTGCCTCTTTGAACAACTCAAGGACCCTAGTGGCTTCTTGTTGTGCAAACAACCTTTCCTCTTCAGCTCTTCTAATGCAATTCACAAGCTCAGTTTCCTTTCCGTTCCATGCTATAAGGGATTCCTCAGCTTCCAATCTCAACCTCTCAGCAGTGTTTTTGTACCTATCAGCTTCTTTCCTAGTTGCTTCTAGAATCTCCTTGTACTTCTCTTCTGTGCTTCTTAACATTGTTCTCCAACGCTCTGCATCTCCTTTTGTGTGCTCTAGTTCAACTTGGCTTAAGGTCAATTTTGCCTTCACCTGGCTGGCTTCTGTTGCCACTTCTTTCAATGCAAATGCCAAATCATCCATAGCCTTCTTGCTGTTCTCTTCTGCTTCTGTTGCCGACTTCAATTCACTTTTAAGCATGTTCAATTCTTTAAGCATGCTTTTGGCCGCATCAGATAATATTTCGCCATTAAACATCTCTTTTTCTAGCTCGGCTTCAATTTCCATAAACTCTTCACTTTCTTTTGTGGGAAAGTAATCCTCCATCTCTACAAAATATATCAAATAATTGGTTAGTGACCACATAAAACAAAACTTAGATGCTAAGCTTTTTTTTATATATATAAAAAAGAAAACATATTTCACAAAATTACTTATTCCATATTGTTTATCTAAATAACTTGTTTTATCATTTGAGTTAATTTGTTAGAACCAATTTCTCAATGTGCTTTATTTTTCTTTCATGTAAAAAACTTATAAGAAATTGGTTGTCCAACAACCAATTTCTTATAAAGTGTTTTTTTTTAACTTTTTTAATTTTTTTTATGTATGTATGTTTTTCTAATGTGTGATTTTAAAAAAAATTAAGTTAATTTTTATTTTATTTTGTTTTTTCATGTGTTTTATTTTTATATTGTGTATCGTTTCTCTTATTTAAAGTTTTTTTAAAATGATTTGTAATTTATTTTTTAGTTTAAAGTTTTTAAATTAAGAATTTTAAACCTAATATTTTAAATTATTTTGTTAAAAAGTATTTAAAAAATTTAACTTGAAAAATATAAATTGAAAAATAAATTACAAAGCGTTTAAAAAAATTAAAACAACAGAAAAAGATAATCAGCATAAAATAAAACATATAAAAAAATAAAATAAATATAATTAACTAAAAAAATTAATTTTAGAATTCATAATTTAAAACAATATACATAAATAAAAATAAATTTAAAAAATTAACTAAAAAAATAAATACCCTATAAAAAATTTGTTGTCCAATAACAACCAATTTCTTATAGATTTTTTATATATAAAAAATTATATTAAGAGATTGGTTCTCTAGCAAACCATTTGTCAACCTGAAAAGTAAAAAATGTGGGAGTGAGTCATTTTGATAAATATTTTTTATTTATATATATATATATATATATATATATATATATATATATATATATATATATATATAAAAGTCCAATTTCTAAGTATTTTTTGTTCTATTCTTCAGTACAAATATTTTTTATGGAGAAACACATAAAAAATACCTAAAAAACTACATAGAAGTTGTACCTTTTTAAAAATTACATATAAATTATATTACCACTATTTAGTTTTTGCTTGAGATGGAGACTCACCAGGAGTTTTGATGGGTTGGCTGACACTTACTTGAACTGCCTTTATTTTTTCTTCAAGAGAAGCAATCTCAAGCTTTGATTCTTCAAGCAAAATCTTATTCTGTTCAAGTTGTTTTGTTTGCATTACCAATGTGTCAAACAAATTTGCTTCTGATTCTTTCCTCTTTTCGAGTTCGGTCTCCAATTCTTGAAGTCTCCTTTTATAGTGAGACAATAAGACCATTGCATTGTCCTCGGATGATCTAAGACTATCCATTTCACTCCTCATGTTGTCCAACAAAGCATCTTTGTCTGACAAACGTTGTTTTGATGATTCAATGTTGTTGTCTTTAACACTCATGTGTTGTTCTATTATACGTGGCTCAGAAATTGATCTCTTTTTGACTACCTTGACATTAGTATCCTCAGCAACCTTCTTTGTTTGTCTCAGTTCATTGAAGACTCGACCTCTCTCTTGCTCGACTTTTCTCATCTGCTCCTCCATTTTATTTAGCTTATCATCATATTGTTGTGCGTAATGCCGCTGTTGCATCTTCCAAAAATATATTGATAGCAAACTATCCCTTCTACAAAAACAACATAACTTATAACAAATCAAATTAATAAACATATTAATCTAAAGTAGAAGAAAACATTCTTTTCAAAAATCATGAACATGATTACAATCACAAAAAAGAGGGTATTGATAATTTACAATCATGATCACGAGGACGTGGTAGTGATGTTGTTCCAAAACCCAAAATGACTTTAATGCATGAAACAATGTTGGTAATGATTAGAGAACAAGAAAAGCATTAGAAAATATCCTTTAAGAACAATGAAAGGAAACAGAGTGAACGGAAATGGGGCATGCAGGATATCATAGGTGAATGTTTCATCGTAGATGATTGTGCATTTAGGAAACTTCTATTGTTAGATTATGAGAAGAATAACACGGGAAAATCGCAAAATATGAGAAGAAATAAGGGTTTAGTTATGAAGGTCCGAGCTTGACGGAGTTTCATAGGCTTCAACTCAACGTCGGGCGTTAGAAAAAATAAATAATACGCTGAATGAAGACCAGGGGGACTTTGGAATTGCATAAAGTCCTTCGACCGACGTCATCTTCGACGAACTAATCAATGTCCTTTATCTTTAAGAAATCAAAATTAAACTTTATACTAATTTTCTTCCATTGCAGTCTTTAATCGAATGGCATAGTCTAGTGGGCATAGGCTATCTTTTATTATAATAACTTTTATTCAACTTAATATATTAGGAAAAAAACGCCAAATCTTATATAGAACAGGATCAATTGGTATATTGGCTGAAGAATAGGATACGAGCCTTCGGATAAGTTGGTGTTCCGGATAAAGTTTATTGCATGTAAGGTTATCCTTTTTCTCATTCAAATCTATTGGGGATGACTCTTATGCTCAAGTTAGTATTAAGAAGAGTTGAACTTGGAGTTTAGGTGAGAAGCAATAAATACAGTGTCAACTACCTTTCGGGGTGCTTCTGAGTTTCTGGTTTTTTATTTTGAAATGTATTTTAAAAACAGAAATTTGTTCGGCAAAAATGGTTCTGTTTTGATTTTTTATTCATTTTTTAAACAGTTTTCACTAAATTTTAAAAATAATAAAATTTGGTTATTAGATTTTTGTTTCTGTTTTTATTTAAATTCATTATTTGACTTCATTTGTCATCATTGACTATCACCTCTAATCAAAAGTCACCGACCACCACTCCGACGGTTATCGGTCATCACTTCCGATCGGCAATCACCAGCCCCCACCTCCTATTAGCAGTCACCGATCGTCACCTCTGATTGACAGTCATCAATCGCCACCTCCAACCGGTTGTTACCAACGACCACCTCCAACTGGCGGTCACCAACTGCCACCTCCGATCTTTGACCGGCAATCACCGGTCACCACCTCCGATTGGCGGTCACCAGCTGCCACCTTCGACCGATGATCACCGGTCGCCACCTCTCACCAACGGTCACAGGCCGCAACCTTCGACCAATGGTGGTCACCAGTTGTCACCTTCGATCGGTGATCATCGGCTGCCACCTTCGACAAACGGTCACCGGCTGCCACCTCCGATCAGCGATCACCGGCTGCCACCTCTGATCGGCAATCATCGGCTGTCACCTTCGACCAGCAATCACCGGCCGCTACCTCCGATTAGGGCTCACCGGTCGCCACCTCCGACTGGCGCTCACCGACCGCCACCTCCGATCGACACTCATCGTCTGCCACCTCCGACTGGTATTGTCACCTCCGACCGGCAGTCACCTTCGACCGGCAGTCACCTTCGACCAACGGTCACCTGCAGCTATCTCCGACCGGCGGTCACCAACCACACCTCCGACTAGCGATCGCCAATGACCGACTGTCACCTTCAATGATCACTACGTTCAACTAGTGTTTTGGTTAAGATTTGAAACCAATGTTTTACATTTGGAAACAAAAACAATGTTGTTTTTAAAATTTTGAAAACTTAAAACTAAAACTAGTTTTTGTTTTTAAAAATTTTAAAACTAGAAACCAAAAATCACCCCGAACGGAGCCTTAATTAATTGTTTTTTGTTGCAACTTTGTTGGAGGGTTTGAGACCGAGGTGACATTAGTCCGAAATAATCTCAGATCCGAGGTCATGTTAGTAAGAAAAGATCGGTACATCTATAAAACAAAATCATTGTATCTCGCTCTACGTCATTTTCCTTACAAAACATGTTTGATCTAAATTTGACATACAGCATCTTGTCGCTAACAATGAAATTCTTCAACTCCCGCACCACCTTTCACCATTATATTATAAAGGAAAAGTGTTGAGGACATGTAGTTTAACAAATCTCTTCTTAACATTATTTTTATTAGTAAATTGTTAAAACTATATAATTGCGAGTGTTATTATTAAATAAAAAAAACATTCACATAGTTTTCAAATTTGTGTTAACAATAAAATACGTATTAAAAATATATAAGAATGTATATTATTATGGTATACATATAGAGCTCAAAGTTCATCCACTCCAAGTTCGCCTCATCAATATAACTAGAAACTTGTACACCCAGAGCTTATCCCACACCAAAGCTCGCAACTTATCACACAAATGGAAGTCCAACATCATCCAGACGACACCCTCTACTCGCTAACTCCCCTCGAAATAACCCAATAAACGTGAGCAAGACAGTCAAAACAACTTAATGCATCTACCACAATTTGGCAATAGCCAGACAACTAAAATGATTCATTAATAAGCAATAAACGTTATATTAACCATGTTTTAAGTATATAAGACAACACTAAAGTATTTGTAGATCTATACTAACTAATTTGGTAGACTTATTAGAAAGATCCTCTTCTTTTTTATAAGTACAATTACATTTCTTATAAATTAATTTCCTTTTACTAAATACAGTTGTACCACATGTTTAAACAACAGGCTTCCTTGAAATAAAACAATGGATTTGGTTACCAAATCCCAATATGTATAGTGATATTTTAACAATTTAACATTTTAGAAACCATAATCACACATTCTATCTGTTTATATCACTTTTACATATCACATGAAATACTTATTACATCTATTATCTCTCTAATTTGTTTTTTCTCTATCACTTCTACTGCTCCAGAAATATTCTCTTTTTATATATTCGTAAATATAACGTAGACGCACTACAATATCGTGGACATATTTAATTATAAGAAAAGTTTTTATTACATGATTTTATATACAAATCTTTCACTTATATGTAGGAGCTAAAAATAAAGATAGAAAACATTTTTCAAATAAAAAAATATACTTACCAAATTATTATCTTCTCATTCAATTCTCCAATTTTACGTTCAAATTAACACACATAATAAACTGCTAGAAGACGCTTATGCAGAAGTTTGTTTCAATTAACATCTTTTCCTACGCAAGAAATGAATGAATCACAAAACAATTGTTTGGACCTTATTTTTTTATTGCTCTAATTTTGTGTCCATTTAAGAATAATTTTTAGGAGTTATAAGATTAATTTTGTGGTAAAGTAGAGAAATTGAGAGGGTAAAGTAGAGACATTGAGAGAGAAAAGTCGTGAGTTCAAATATCTCTACTAACAAAAAAACTAAGATTTGGATATAAAAAAAACTTAAAGAACAATTTTAATTCATTATCCTAATGTGATACCTTAACCTAAGTAATGGCAACGATACAACCGAGTCTTTATGATCAAGCTCACAAGATCAAAATGTCTTTCATATTGAAGAATCTGAAAGAGTTGGTCTCATTAAAAATAGAGTTTTATTTTTATTTGTCTATGTTAGTCTTTTTTTATTTTTACAATATCAACGTTAGTTGTTAATATTTATTTAAAATGTTATCAAAGAGAATTTGAATCCCCTACTTCTCCTCCTTTTTCCTGAAATCGTTGTCTTTTGTCCTCCTCTCGACTACAAAAATTTCTTATATATCCTTCACGAGCAAGTAGAGTGAATATATAAACATTAAAACGGTCATGTTTAAAAGAATTTTTTTAAGTCAGAAATTATATTAATGAGAATAGAAGATTTAAAAAGAAATCAAGTTTAGCTAATGAGAGCAGATATGCCCCTTACACAATGATGCAATCTTGAATTGCTCCTCCCTTGATCTTTCTTCTAGATGCTCCTTTGGTTGGAGAAGATGAAGATGGAGAGTAGATAAATGGTGGTGGAGATGCTACTTTAAGAGAAGATAAACCTGGGTTTGTAGAAGCTTGTAAAAAAGGAAGGAACCTTGATAAAAACCATAGAAGTACTCTCACAAAATATAGAGAAGAAAACTCACAAGCTTCTCACAAGAAGTGAATTTCATTGAAATGATCGAAAGGTTCTTACAAAGTGAGAGGTGGGTGTTATTTATAGAGTGGGGAAAGGGGTTGGGCATTCAGTAGGCTAAGGGCTTAGGAAAAATAGAACATCCAAACAAGGCCCTAGATTAATGGATTTAGTTCCCTCATGTGTCACTCTTAAAATAGTGGATCTGGTTCCCTTAATTCAAATTCAAAATAGAATTAAGAGACAAATAAATGCCACCTAGCATAGAGAGAAAATGGTGCCACTTAGGAAGGGACATGTGGGTCTCGTATGCTACTCATGTATATGTATATGTTTAGGAGGTGTGGAAATCAAATAAGGAGTGTGAGAATTAAAATTCACACATCTCTTGCTAAAAAAGGTCCACCTTCTATCATATACTCCACATAAATAATTAATAGCACCACATGCTAAAAAACAAGGGAAAACAATGGAATATGGCAAAAAATATAAAGGTCCACAATATGCTAATAACACCTACTCAAAATACTATACAAATTATGCAATATTTACACACAATTTTAAGACTATCGCCTTATATGTCTTCATGAAGCTCTGTCCAGCTATGTCTTCTCTCAATCTTCCTCACCAAAAGTCTTTGCTAGGTATGATTGTATCACACAAGAATCAATTACTATGGCAGTGTAAATCTAACCTAACATAGGCTTTGAACTTGTGAATATTGTGGTGATTGTTGGTATGAATGGTATTCTCTGTTTTGGTGTAAAGAGTAATATTGTCGGATGCAATTTGAGTAGCTTAAGAAGAAGGCCTTACCAAACTCCTCGGCTCAAACTTAACAAAGGACTTAGCTATATGAAATCATATATATAATTCATTTTGGAGTTTTTCTTCCTAAGCCTACTAATTTCTTCCTACACCTCCATACAATATAATATTCTAAGTTTAATGGGGTGCTAATTTTATGAAGTTGATAACCAGAAGTTTCAAAAACAATTTATATACACCATCAAGAATAGCTATTGGAGTGAGATATCCATAGCGGATGGCATGTAAAATTTTTATATCAGCAGAGCATGTTCCGGATAATGCTTAAAAAAAATCTTCCCAAAATTATTCTAAGTAAATAATCTATTATTATACGCTGTTGAATATATTTTCTTTTCATAAATATTAAAAGGGTAGGTAAATTATATCAAATTAACTCTCAATTAATAAAAATTAATATTATTAATAACACTAACATTTAATTTATAAAAAAATAAATAATTTATTATTTTGGTCTTACAAATGTTTTCTATTGTACTTATAATTAGTTATCTTAGAGTTACTCTACAATAATTAGTTTTTTATTTAATTTGAGTAACAATTAATAAATCTTAAAAGTTTTCATGATAATGTCTTAAATTAAAAATTAAAGATTTAAATTTTTAAAATTATAAAAAAAATCAAAATATATCTTTATCTCAAAGATATGAAAAAAACACCTAATTTTGGTAGATTAGTAATGTTCAAATAGGCCTGAAATACTTTGTAAATAAAAATAATAATGTACCATAAGTAGTATAATAAATATATTTTTGTCAATTATATTTATCTAATTTTTCTTTAGAATAATAGTTACTACAATATCTGTCAATTAGTACAAGTTTATTAGTACTTATTTTATAACAGTTTTATAAATCTTTTTGTTATTTTAGAATTAAAAACTAAAAATTTTAGGTAGTATTTTTTAAAAATAGTTATACTTTTTTAATTTTTAAAAACTAAAAAATAAGAATATAAAAATAATTTACTTTTTAATTTTTTATTTTTGTTTTAAAAACTTAAAATATATTTTTTTATTAATGAAATTTAATAAAATACAACAAACTTTTCTATTTTTACTTTTTTATTTTTCTTCTCAAAAAAAAGCTTTTAAAAACTTATCTTTAGAAACTCTTAAAAAACTAATTTTTTTTTAAAAAAACAACCTACATTGTCATCCATACCTACATAGGTGATACTGTCCCTTCTTTATCCCAATTTAAAATAAATTTATTAATATAATTAATTGGTTATTATTAAAAAAATAATTTTAAGCAACAACTCATAAGAAATTTGAGATCGAATTATATGATCTCAATCAATTTTAACACAACAGCCAGTATCAACAGTTTTCTTTTCTTTAGATACTAAAATTTTAAGCTCAGTTATAAACCCATACTAAAATAAATTACTTTTCTTCATAAGAAATTGACGAATTATTTTACTTTTAAAAATTATTTTAATATTATTATATAAATTACTCTCTAATTTTAAGCTCAGTTACAAACCCATACTACAATAATAGCCATATCTTATTAACATATCTAACCAAGTCCATTTAAAATCCTTCTGAAATCACAATACATTAAAAAATAAACCACTATGCAGATGAATCATGGAGTTGGTAAAAGTTTTTTAACAACTGATGATAGGTCATTTAACCACACCTAATCATACAAATCCCTTTACAACTTTTTTGTTGTTAAATTTCATCATAAACTTTTATGAAATAATTTTATAGCATGTTACAATCTGCAACATAGTAATTCAAATTAGTCTGTCTGCAATTTACAAAAAAAAGTTATATAATCCATTTTGTTCGTCTAGTTTTCCAAGGAGATTAAAAAAAAAATTATATAATCCCATTAGCTTGCAAGGAGAGATCGGGATTTGATAACATAAAAATAAAATAAAAAATCAAATTCAAAAATATAAAATAAAAAAACCAATTCCTTTTCAGACATAACATAGTAGTAAACTAGCTTAAACCAAATTAGAAGGCAACTGAATGTTGTCCAATACAATTCAAGTGGCTGCACATCCCATAGAAACAAAACATTATGAAAGTTGCATATGTTCAAAAATCAATAACAAGCAGATTCTTATAGAAAGAAGACAGTTACGACCTTAGCAGTATTTCCCTATATCACAGATTAATGTGACTACCAACACCTACTCCCTAGCAACCTACACTGTGAATAAGAAATTTGAATAACAAAACACCATCCGCAGCCACTCATCTTCAGAAGTCCACGCACAACATACTCAAGCACGCTCACCACGAATTCTTCTTGCCAGCTGGATATCCTTGGGCATAATAGTTACACGCTTGGCGTGTATAGCACAGAGATTAGTGTCCTCAAAGAGCCCGACAAGGTATGCCTCGGCAGCTTCTTGCAAGGCAAGAACAGCATGGCTCTGAAAGCGCAGATCAGTCTGCAAACACAAGACAATCCTTGTAAGCAAACAGGAAAAAAATTCCTTGTAATTAAAATCAAACAAGGAACAATTTCTTGTTAACAAGTTCAACAAAATAATCACATACTACATGACAAACTATAAATCAACAATACCTTGAAATCTTGAGCTATTTCACGAACCAACCTCTGGAAAGGAAGTTTCCTGATCAAAAGCTCAGTACTCTTCTGGTACTTCCTAATTTCACTGTTTCAGTTATAAGTTGAATTATTAGTGAACACAACCAATCAACCAACCAAATAGATATGCGGAAAAAAAATCATAAACCGCAACACCCACCGAAGAGCAACAGTTCCGGGACGGTAACGGTGTGGCTTTTTCACACCACCAGTAGTAGGAGCAGACTTACGCGCGGCCTAAAAATGAAAAAAGACATTGGCATAAGATTTCAAGCACCGAATAACGGGTCTTGTATGAGAAGAATGATCATTATTTAGATAATAGAAGAGACCTTGGTTGCAAGTTGCTTCCTAGGAGCCTTTCCACCAGTTGACTTACGCGCAGTTTGCTTTGTACGGGCCATCTGTGACCACAAAATTGTAAAGCAACTATAAGCATATAATCAATTGTAAAACAAACAACAAAAGGACCTTTCTTGCCCCCTACTATCGCTTAACCTAATCCTCATCTCCAATAAATAAAAAATTGAAGATTGCCAGATGAAATAATCAATTAACTCCACATATCAAAACATGTGAAACCCTAGAATTTACTATTTGAAAATATTGAGGTGGAGACGCATGAATCAAAAGATAGCAGTAGCGAAGAATCAAAGATGAAAACAATCAACCGTCCTATCTAAGATAGGCGATCTGGAAATCAGTGGGAGGCTTTCAAATCAAAGGCAACAGATAAGAAAAAGACAATAAAATATAAACCCTAAATCCTAAAAAGAAAACAAACCTTGAAAGACTTTGTTCTTCTTCTCCAAAGCTGTGGCTGAATCTATGAGAAAAGAATCAAAATGGCAGGGGGTGAAGCCCTATATATAAAGAGTTTGACAATGATCGAACGGATATGATTCATTATCTGTGTGTTTTTTCCGTTTCGAATCGTACGGTTCATTTAGTGCCTAGTTGTGTTTTCTGGAATTGAATAAACGGCTACGATTACATTTGAGTCAACAAATACGGATCGCAAAGTCTAATTGTCATGTTCCCATTGGTTACTGCGATTCAAAAGTTGTAGCTTTTTTTATTCTTAGTTTATTTAGTTTGATTTAAAATAACAATAAAAATCATGTATCAAAACTCCAATTTAAAATGATAATTTTACTCCTCAAAGTAAGTTATAGTTTGGTAATTAGTTCCTTGAAATAAATTTTCAATAAATTAGTCTCTAATGTTTTTTAATTTAATTTTGTAAAATGCTTTAGATAATATTTTAAATTATTTTAAAAAGTTATTTACATAGATTTATAATTAAACTATACAAAAATAAAAATATCAATAATTAATTTGACCAAAATTGTATACTTTTTAGTGTAGAGCGAAAAAATGTACTTAGAACCCACATGTAATCACATATATACTTCAAATAAAAGGGGTTAATATGATTATTTAGAATATTAGTTTTTTTTAATGTTATCTCTATTATTAATAAAAGTATAATGGGAAACATTTGTCCTATTAATAACCTTAATATCTTCATGCTTATTTAAAGATTAAGAAATAAATTATTTTTTTACAGGATTTGAACTCCCAATCTTTCTCGTCTCAAATATAAACTTTGTCATTAAATCAACTTTATAATCTTTAAAAAATATATTTTAAAATATTTATGTCCAACGGATATAATTTTTCTGTTATTTGTAATATATATATATATATATATATATATATATACTATTAACAAATGAAATACTTTCTTTATGTCTTTTTAAAATACATATTTTACCATTATACTTATTTAAAAATTATCTATACTAATAATAAAGAGAATACCCCTTTTTGAAGTCTACTTTTTAAAATACTTATTCTACCCTTATACTTATTTAAAAATTAAAAAATAATTTAAAACATTTATATCTAGTATAGATAATTGGTCTATTGTCTATAATATATACATATATATATATATATATATATATTATCTATACTATTAATAAAAGGAATACTCATTTTGATGTCAACTTTTTAAAATACATATTCTACCATTATACCTATTTGAAAATTATCTATACCAATGATAAAGGGAATACCTATTTTTGGAGTCTACTTTTCAAAATACTTATTTTTCCATTATACTTATTTGAAAATCAATAAATTTATTTAAAATATTTATATCCAACATGAATAATTGTTCTACTATCTATAATATATATATATATATATATATATATAATGTGAATAGGACGTGTTGGTTTCCACTAATTGTTTTACTCTTCTAAACATTTTATGACTTATCTCACATTAATAGATATACATTATTACAAGTTCTACCTTGCCACAAATCAACTTTCGTTAAGCATCATTAATTATGTATACATTTGATTATAAATATTTTTAACATAAATCTCAACACACATTTTTAATTCTATTCAAACTTTCTTTTCTCTTCATTTTCTCAAATTCATTATTATACACAGAATGACACGGTTAATTATTTATATATTCTATCATATTATTAAAAATATTAAATTAAAACTTTAAAATTATTATACATATCAAAATAAAAATATGAATATACAGACACGATAATGTCTGTATTTTCGCTAGTTATATCTATACAAAGATTTCATTTAGTTTTTTTGAATTGGTTTTTCGATAATGCTAATTGTGCTCGTAAGGAGTTATTTTGTATGGTTATTATGCTCTAGAGATGAAAAGTTATGATATATCATACATTTGAAATATAAGAAACAAAGCAACTATCAAATGATGGTTAAAGGATAAATTTGGAAATAACATATATTTACACCAAACAGGATAATTTTCTTTACATATTGCTATATATATAATATGTAATTACAATTATTATAATTATAATATAATGTAAATTATTATACATTTATTTATCTATTGTGCTAAATAGAAAAATCATCACATCTTTATTAATTTGATATCCAAGTTTAACTACGCTCTATTAAATAATTATAATTTATATTTTATGACTTGCTTTGTGTTATTATCTATCAATTTAGATAATGTTGTAATTATTTAATGTTATATTGATCATTGGTTTATTTTTCTATATTGTATTCACTGTATGTGTATATGATATATAAATTTATACTATTATTATAATTTATACTAATATTATGAGTCACGAGTGTAGACATGTAAGTATTCAATGTGTATAAAAATCAAAATTGAAATCAAGATTCAAATATGTAAACAAGTAATATAATACTTTATCGATTATTATTCCTGATTCAGTAGATGCATAATAAAAGCTTGATTGATTTTGTGTTGTTTTTTCATTTTTGAAAAACGTTTTCAAAAACAGTTTTAAAAATTTATTATCTGAAAGAAGATAAAACAAAACTTGTTTGGTAAGTGTTATTTCAAAATTATTTTGAAAATGTGAAAATGAAAAAACTTGTTCATATCTTCTTAAATTATATTAATGAAAGGGAAAAAAACAAAATATTTTATTGTATTTTGAGTTTGTGAAACAAATATAAAAAACTAAAAAACAAAACAACTTATAATTGTTATTGTTTAAAACAAATATAGAAAACATGTGAAATTTTCCCTTAACCCTAAACACTTTCATTATTCTACAACAACTACAAAAATTCTCTTTTGAAATAAAATACTTTAAATTCATAACCGCATTACAAGTAAATAATAAAGCATGTACCACATTCACTTACTTGAAACAATATATAGGGTCATCGGTGCTTGGTTCAGTCACCATCTTTGTTTCCCCCTTCACATATCCAATAGTTAAACATGCCTTAGGGTTTGAAAATCTGCACAATCTCCAGTGGTGTTCGCATCACATCTCCAAAGTTAGGGAGTCTCCATAGTGGTCACAGTAAATAGAGACAATTACCGTTCCAACAATTTCACTTCAATAACTTCCTAAACCACCCAAATTATAACATCCTTCATTAAGCATGACACATATGTCAATCAATTTTTAATCACACCATGTAGGCAAGTCAACGTCCAAATTTTAACAATCAACGATATCATTTTTATGGAAGGGCAAATTTTACACATTTGTTAAAAAAGAGGACAAAAAGTGTAAAAAAAAATGGGGGCCAAAAAGTATGCAAGTGGAAAAAAAAAACAGGAGGACACCAATTAGAATTTAGCCTTTTTGTAAAATAGTTTTTTAAAACAATTATGGTTTTTTAATTTTTAAAAACTAAAAAATAGGAACGACTATAAGTAGTTTTATTTTTCAGTTTTCTATTTTGTTTTGAAAACTCAAAATAAAATGAGAATATTTTGTTTTTTGCTTTTTATTAGTGAAATTTTAGTAAATATGAACAAATTTTTTTTTTCATTTTCACATCTTCAAAATAGTTTTTAAATAATATTTACAAACAAGTTTTTTTTTCATGCTGGAAATACAAGAGAGTGAAAATGTATACAATAACAAATGAAAAATGTATTTTTTATGAAATGATGTGATGAGTTACCTCTTAAACATCAAATCCATCAACTATCTAGTCAATTATTCATCTAACTAGAACAAAATACGATACACACATAACATAGCAAAAATTAACAGATAATATGTATGTATACATGTATATATATATATGACAGTTTCTTTTAATATTTTTCATTTGCTATTAGAACCCTTTAAGTGTTTATAATTTTGAGAAAAATTCCAACATACCTTCACCCACTTTTATCCTATTTTTTTTATAGAGCGGTCACTCAGGCATCATGACTATGTGCACACATTTGCCCATCTCTTTAAAAAACACAATAGTTTTATTTTGTTTTTATAAACTTGATGAAAACAAAAATGGAAAAACCAACATGTTCTTTCAAAGAGGTGAGCAAATATGTGTGTGCAGCCGTGAAATCTGAATGATTGCTTTATAAAAAAAATTAGGATAAAAGAGAGCAATGACGTATTGGAAATTTAAACAAATTTGTAAACAATGAAGAGGTACAAATAGTAAATGAGGTGGTGCTAAAAGAAATTGCAATAAAATTATTAAAAAAATACATTGAACAATGATTTTCAGGAAAAATCAATCCACAAGTCCACATTGGTACCAAGTCAATCCCACCATGAAAAATTAAAGAAATAGAAATTTTATTAAAAAAAGACATACATTTTTTATTTTAAAAAATCATCCTTTATGAATTGAAAAAAAAAATATATTGCATAAAAGTTTGTTGGTCATAGAGATATGTATCATCATAATAGAATTTAAAGCAAAAGTAATTTATTTTATTATATGTTGTATATTACCCGCAAAGATAGCACCCATATAATTATTTACATAAAATGAGAGTATCTTATTGTAATTTTGCAACTTAAAATTTTCAGTGAGAGATCAAACACGTAAACAATACTAGAAATTGATAAAACAACATGTAAAGAAATTTAAAATAAATATTTTGAAAAAGGAGAAAATAGTATTATAATATATAATTAGATATTATTATTGAAGATTAAGAAATATATCCACAAATGGATAGCTAACTTTTAAGTATAGACACATCTCAAATATTCCTCGACATCATCCTAATAACAATAATTAATATAATGTAATATAATAATAATATTAGCAAGAGATGTTTACTCGTAATTTTTAAATAAGTTATCTTATTACCTAGTTAAGCTTACATGACCTATTTAATTAAATTTATTTAAAAATTTACTGTAACCTCTTTTTTTTTAAAATGGTTGATATAACCCGGGTCATAGTCTCTTTACGCTCTTATATGAAAATATTTGAATCGATATGAGGTAAATCCAATTATAATTAGTAATTTAAACACCTTTTCAATATTTTCTAACTTTCAAATCACTCATAGATGATACAAAAATCACTTTTTAAACCAATACAAACTCAAAACAATACAGAGTAACAACCGGATATGAAAGCAAATAATGTGTGTGTCAATAATTTCTTATACATTCATTTCAGAAAGTGAAATAATATTTAAATATACAACACATATTCATTTCAGAAATAATTTTTGTCTAAAAACTCTGTATTATCTTTATGATTATTTTCCTTGTTAATTTCACGTGAGTAAAAAGTTCGTAGATCACTTCTTTTAAACTATCGAAATCAGTGATAATATAAAAGAGCGATTATCTTTGTATGTCAAAATTAAACAATTATAAGAGTTACTGAAAAAGAATACAATTTTTTCTACAAAATTTTAGAACAACATAAGGAACTCTTAAAAAAAATATAGGTAGAAAAATGAAAAGTCTCTTGCATCATAGGATTGAATTGGACAATTAGAATTTAGAATCTAAAAAGTTCTAGAAACAGGATAATTTAGGTGAAATTTGTTTTAGATGTTTTCTATTTTTATTTTTAGATAAAATATAATATTGTAGTAAAAATATGTTTAATTATAATTTAAATCCCTATTCATGTCCTCAAATACACTTTTTGTCATCTTTCTTAAACCAAAATATCTCAGAACGTCACAGATCTTAATAAATTGTATTAAAAAACATAAAATATCAAAAGCAAAACAAATTCTAAAATCAAATGAAAAGACATCTAAAATACAAAGATTATGGCTAAATGACAAACAAAGAATAAAATCCTAATTAGAATAGGATATAAAAATAGTTAATAATGCAACGTATAAAATATTAAACACTTTTAGTTATGAGAGACTAGTAATATTATGAAAATAATTTTTTAATCATATCATTAATTATTATTTTATAATTTCCTTTTGTTAAAATATTTACATTAAAAATAATTTAAATATAATTACTAATAATATCATAAATCAAAGAAATACTTAGTATAAAAACTATAAACATTATTTAGGATGTTAATTAATTTTTATAAAATAGTTAATAAAAAAATTATAGATATCATTTAGGGAAAAATCATGTTAATTAATTTCTATCATTAATTTTTTAATTATTTCCTAATTTCTCTAAAGATATAATTTTTAATAGACAATTTATTTTGCTATTTCGTTTTCGTTATGCGTACAATCCAATGAATCTTCGATAGTTGAAAACTTAAAAGAATAAAAAATCTTAAACAATAAGTAGTGTAACGAAGAGACCTATTAAATACAAAAAATAAGTGTCATCCCCACAATTCAGCACTGTCCAAAAGCACTTCAGTTAGTTCTTGTCTACCTTCTAGTCATTTAAAATGGTTTTATTACTAGGAAATTTTATATAAAGAAGCAGAAGTTGCAAATTTATACAAAGAATTCAGTCGAGGCCAATACCTTTGAGAGATTCCCATAAATATTTTGTATTGCATTTGGACTTATAAGTTTTATAAGTGTTGATTGGGCTATAGGTGTCCTCAAAGACTTAGGAATGAGGTACTGTATTGACACTCGAGTTTTGAGGATATCGACTAAAAAAAGGCCGAAAGTTATTTGGAGTATCAATTGTTTGTTGTCTCTCTAGTTGTCGTAGGCCGATGACCTGGGCTTAAAATTTTGTCTATGTTGTATTAGCCATGACTATGACTTCTTCATTTTGTCTCCTTAGCTCGGTCAGTTATTATAAGATTTGCTCAATAGTAAGATGTTCGTTGTCGTTGTTAGTTGTGAAATAATGATGTGTTGCTCACACCATTCCTTAGAATGGTAGGGCTTGAGCAACGAGGGCGCATGTAATATGTTTATTGTCGCCCTCATGATAGACGCCAAATGTTCTTGAATCTATGTAAACCCAGTGAAAGTGTACTTAGACTGAGAACATAAGTTTAGGGAATGCAAACTCATTACCTCTTTACTAGTGCAAGAGAGTGTATTTACAAGTATTGTAGGGAGCAAGTATCCTAGAAAACCTGATATATGAATATTTCAATATGATTAAGCAGTTAGGAATTTAGATATATCATATATGTGAATAAAGTGTGAGGAGGTGCGAAGAGCGATGATTGCAAAAAGATAAGGCGTGGGGAGCGAGTACTTATTAGAATATAGGTTGCGTGAGAGACAATTGTGGGATGATCATATCTTTTATGTGGTCGATTGACTTCAATGAGAAAATGTTTCAAGCAAGGAGATCGGTTGACTTAGGAATGACCAGGGGTACAAATATTTATATAAAATAAATTATAAAATGACAAAATATTAATAGTCTTGACAATATTTATTCGTAAATAATATTTAAAAATATTTAATTATAATATTATTAATTTTTTGATAAGCTATAATATTATTAACTAATTTTATTTAAATTTTATTATAAACATTTTAAAAATAAATTAATATACAGATTGATTATATTGAGTAGAATTATATCTCATAAAGAATATTTTTTAGCTTTACAATAATTAAAATTAATTTTATTTTGATATTATTAACGGGCTACTTTTAATTTTTTATTATAAACATTTCAACAAAAATAATATAAAGTAATAAAAAATTGATGATTTTGAACATATTTTGTTTTTCATAAATAATATTTGCTGTCTCCATCACATATAAAATCAATTATTATTATAATAATATTAAAAATATTTCAACAACTATGAAAGCATAAATAGGTATTTTAGAGATGTAAATATGATCTAAAATGAGTAGATGAATGATTATCTTTGACAAGAAAAGTGTAACATTTCAAAATTCAGAATTTTGAATAATAAATTTTGAGAAATCAAATGAGAAATAAAATTACACTGAAGAATAAAAAATCATAATAATAACTATAAATTTCAATAAACGAATTAAATTGACCTGTTAATTAAACCATAAATTTAACGCTCCTCTTTTTCTTGTTTCCCCGCGGAATCATACTACCAAACCATAAATGTAAACATGAATTGATTTTGAGTATGGAATGGAAACTAATCATGCACTGAAAAAAAAATGACAACGGTTTTTAAAATTTAGTAGAGAATTAAAAAAAGCAATTTAGTGATTCACCTAAAATTCACTCTTTGCGGCAACGCAACAAGCTGCGTGTCCGATCTCATAAAGAAAACACCATCAAGAGGAAACGTGATAATGCTATTGAGCATCTTTTCCAAACTCCCATAATTTGCAACGCCTCACCAACTTCGGTTCTGAACATCGAAGCTTTTCAACGATGAAGAGCTACGTTTTCTCTGTCATCCACAACCGCTGCCACATTGCGGAGAGTGAGTTGTCAGTGGTGACAAAGCCAACGGATGTGGCGGCGAGTGCGTGGACAACCTCGACTATGGTGGTACGCTTTGCCGGTCGCGCGTGAGTGGGAAGGCTGTGGTCCTGGTTGGCGATGAGGGCAAGGATGTAGTTCTTGACGGTGGAGATGGTCCTTGCATAGCATTCCACAGCAGGAGTTGTGTTTGTGGAGGGAGGTAGTATAGGCGTGAATTTGTTTAATTAAAAATTTAATTTAAATTATCAATTAAAATCTTATTTGTTATTATTAATTTTTTTTTATTTTTAATTTGTAGTGATTTTAATGCAATATATTTAGTAATTTGTATTATTTTTAATTAATTGTATTAAAAAATTTATTTATATTTAACATGCATATGTTAGCAATATTAAATGATACAATTATTTTTTATAAATTAATTCTATTATATAATATATCTTATTTATTTAAATTAATACTAATAAATAATGTATTTATTTTTATTCATTTAATGTGACAAATTTAGCAATTTATAATATAATTCAAAGACTTTTGTATGCCTGCTTCATCCAAAGGCACGTGAAAAACTTGAGTTTTTCCGTCACTCCTTTCAAAACTTAACTTAGTTTGCATGAATTTTAAAAAGTCCTTGCACAAAGATTCATTGGTAGCTAAAAAAATAATATCATCAAAGATAAATTTGAACTATAATGAAATTACTCAGCTTCTTTTTCTTTTCTATAAAGAGAGTAGTGTGAGTTTTGTCAATTTTTTCATTAGTAAAATCATTTGAAAAAAAAAACCGTACAATTGCGTAAGTGATTTTTAGCGTGTTAAAAAAAAAGAGTGATTTATTTATTCTTTTGGGGCATCAGGAATATACCTACCGGGAGGGAGAGGGAGAAGCACGTTAGCATACGCGAAAGAAATGGAGGTACAGGTACATTTGTCGCCGGAGAGGAATGTGGTGCTAATCGTCCTAACTTAACATAACATAACACACTCCCCTATAGGCTAGAGCGACAGAAGAAATCTATTAAACGACGACGCTCTAAGGGACGCGTGGCTGTTGCGGGTGCTGAAAAAATAGAGTCACTGTAGCTCTGCGAATCCAACGCGACTGATCTATGATCTATGATCTATCTCTCCGATAAGTTAAGCGGTGCTAATTCCAAAGAAAAAGAGATATGTGGGTGTTTTACCTGATCTCGCTGCCTCTAACTACGGGCATGGTGCTTTTCACACTGAGGTACTTCGCTGGCCCCGATGTCCCTCGCTACGTCCTCTTCACCGTCGGATATACCTGGTTCTGTTCCCTCTCCATAATCATCCTCGTCCCCGCTGACATTTGGGCGGTACTTTTCAAGAATCTCTGCTTTCCAATTTCAATTTCCTTATGTTGATCATTTCGTATTATTATATTTCGCCTTTTCTGCTTCTTTCTTAGAATCCACAATCTTTCTCCTATCATTTCTCGTCTGTGGAATGTGGATGTGTTTAATTCGGCGTCCTAGGCTTGCGTAACCAAGTGTTTAGGATAGTTTCCTCTAACATCCCTGATATGGTTGCAATCGTGGTTGTGCACAATCTTAAATTGCAATCACGGACCACGACTAGAGAAACCATGTTGAGTTGGACGTGTGAATGTGTACAATTTTCAAACAAAATCGGAAATGATTCACAAATGATGTGGGGCAAAGTTGCTTTACAAATTACAAATTACAGTTGGGGAACGAATGTATATGATATATGGGAGCTTTGTAGGTCATAAGGCAATCTATAGATGTTGGTAATTGTACATAAATGGAAGTGACAAATGCACCGACTATAATTAACACTGCTTAGGAAGGGACTTCTTCATCTTTTAGACTAAAGGAAGCCTTAACTATTAAGGAGACTTGGATATGAGAAGTTCTGAACAGCTGGGTTTTAAAATCAGAAACTGGAAGAAAGATTTATAGTTATAAGTTTGAGAAAGATTTACTTTGCATTGTTATATCCATAGTTTTGACAAAAATATTATGCCACCTCCATGTTTTGGAAGGGCAGCTGTACGACTTTTTCATCTGTAGCAAGTAGGAGTCAATTTAATTAAGGTTCTTATTGCCTCTTCTTTCCTAATTAGTTAAACCTGACACTTCTTTGGCTACTGCATAAGTTTTTTCCCCTTGAAAGGAAGGTTTTTGGACTCTATATTCATTAACAGTTGAAAATAATCATGGTTAATTGAAGAAACATATGTGCATTGTTTTCATTCATAAAACAGTGTTTCCATGACGCATACAGACAATGTCTTCTAACCAAGAGAATGGAGGTATTTCTTTCTTCTGGAGCTGGTCATATTGGAGTACATTTTTGCTTACTTGGTATGTTTCTTGTAATTCTTTTATGATTATATGTTTTTATCACTTCCATATCCCTTTTTGTACTTCAAACATACTGTATTTTTTAGAAGGGCAATCAAATTTTACTTCAGAAGACAAATTTTATTGGTTAATGGTTCAAAACCTTGTAAATTGTTTGGTTACTCATGAGAAAGATGCTTTGCTTTCTTACCGTCTGTCACATTCCTCCAGGATCTTTGTTTTGAGTCAGTGGACTATGTACTCTGTTATGTATATGATATGTAATACCTAATATGTACTATAAGATCAAGCTTCAGTTACACTTTAATGTGAATGTCTATAATCTTCACATCATCGACCCATATTTGATTATATTAATTTTATTTTCTTTTGTTTTGAACCATCTCTTGGTATCTTAAATGTTAAACTTCCTGATTTGTAAGACATGTATGCATTTAGCATTTTTTCTACTGCAGAACAGACTACTGCCTACACTGGCAATAGCAATGAATTACAGATGCTATGCTTATTAGTTATTACATAAAGTGTAAATTTTAGTGATTCTGTATATTTGCTATGTCATGTTTGCATACATAGTAAGCATGGTTTTTGCAAGAAATATTTAAATGGTTATATATACCTATCAGAGATGCAAATTTCCTCATATGTTTCAATTATTTATTCTAAGCAGGGCCGTGGTTCCCCTTATTCAGGGTTTTGAAGATGCTGGAGATTTCACTGTATCAGAAAGATTAAAGACCAGTGTACATGTTAACTTGATCTTCTATCTAATTGTGGGATCCATTGGTCTTTTTGGACTCATTCTTCTCATTATGACACACAATAAGTGGTTAGTTCTCATTATCCTAAACTTATTTTATTTATTTATCTTCTAATGTTGATTTTCCATCTATGCATTTACTCCCGTAGGCTAACACCATGCCTCTATTTACAAGGACATTTCAAGAAAATTCAATATCTCAGATGTTGGGTTATATAATATATATAATAGTATAGATAAATCACATGCTGAAAAGTTGTGAGGTCATTTGAAATCAATTGCAGTTTTTTTTCTTGTCTTTTGGATACTAGTTCCTTGTAGGACGTAAGAAGCCCCTGCAACTAGAGTGGTGCCCAAGGATTCCACTAGGGGGTTCATGGAGGGATTGTGAGTTTTGAACTCTCTATACCAGAAACTTGCAAGCAAATGTCTCAAATGAGTAAACTAGCCTCGGGGACAAAAAATACAAGTTTAAATTGTACTAATAGGTCGTGTCTTTTCTATAATCAATATCTTCTATGACTTTTCAAGTCATGAACTCTTAATTATCTGTTCTTTGGCCAATTATATGCCTATTTTTTTGACATGATGGTCATGGCTGGCCAGTTAGGATGCAATAAGTTTTTTTTTTTTTTTTTCATTTGTGTATGTGTGTTTATTTTTGAGTTTTAAATAAATAATGTAATAATTTTCTTTTTGGAATGATTTTAGCTGGTTCCTGCATCTGTAAACAGGAAGGGAAGTCTTATGGGATTTGCCATGGCTTGCTCAAATACTTTTGGACTTGTTACTGGGGCATTTCTTCTTGGTTTTGGTTTAAGTGAAATTCCTAAAAGCATTTGGAGAAATGCTGAATGGACTATTCGCCAGAAAGTTCTTACGCACAAAATTGCTCAAATGGCTGTCAAACTGGATGATGCTCACCAAGAACTTTCAAATGCTATCGTTGTGAGTGTTTCGTTAGAGTTTTCAGCAAAATTTATTATTTTATTATATAATTTTACTGTCTGAAAAGATATCACTATAAATTGATTTCTTGAAAATTTTTGTTGCTGTACAAAGCTCAATATAGTCATATTTGGTCCACGTAGCCAGACCTACCCAGGGGGATAAGGCTTGTTGTGTTGCTGTTTTCCTATTGTGATTTATACATTTACATGTTCTGAAATTTTGTTAATTTCTACTTGCAAGCTAAGATAGAGTGAACTTTTCTTTTGTGTGGGAGAGAGGTATCAATTGTATTAAAAATGGATTTGATTAAGGGCAACCATACAAAACCAGTTTGTAAGGTGATGTTTGCACCTCATTTGTATACTATTGTTTGGCTATATCACTAGTCGATGTGAGATTTTTAACATCCCCTTTATGTCAAGGACGACATCTTTGAAGTTTAACATTTGTGGGTGGTTGGATAACGGGTGATATGATAGGTCCAACAACAACAATCACCCTTATTTGAAATGGATTTGATTAAGGGCCTAACTTCAACCTTACAGAACCAGCTTGTGAGGTGAGGTTTGCACCTTATTTATATACTATTGTTTGGTCATATCACTAGTCGATGTGAAATCTCCAACAAATTGAATTGAGTGGGACTAATTTTATTTGACAGTGAGAGGAACAAATGTAGTAGCCCAACAACAACAATCGCCTGTATTAGAAATGAATTTGATTAAGGGCCTAACTTCAACCTTACAGAATCGACTTGTAAGGTGAGGTTTGCATCTCATTTATATACTATTGTTTGGTCATATCGCTAGTCGATGTGAAATCTTCAACAAATTGAATTGAGTGGTACTATTTTTATTTGACAATGAGAGAAGCAAATAGGACATCAATTGATCCATGTAAAGTTTTCAAATGCTATCGTTGTGAGTGGTTCATTATAGTTTTCAGCAAAATTTAGTATGAATTGTATAAATTTACTGTTTAAAAAGATATTACTAGAAATGGATTTGTTGAAAATTTTGGTTTTTGTATAAAGCTCAATATAGTCATATTTGGTCAACATAGTCAAACCTACCTAGAGGGATAAGACTTGTTTGCTGTTTTCCTATTGTGATTTATACATTTACATTGTTTGGGCACTTTGTTTGCTGTTTTTGTATAAAGCAAAGATAGAATCAATTTTTCTTGTGTGTGGGGGAGGTATCAATTGAATTGAGTGGGATTATTTTTATTTGACAGTGAGAAGAGCAAATAAGGCATCATTTGATCTATGTAGCTAACTTCACCCCATTTGGAAAAGGCTTGATTGTTGTTGTAGTGAGAGAAATAAATATTGAACGTTAAATCTTATGTGAGCGACCAAGATTAAAACATAAAAATTGTATGAAATGTGACCGTGTTGTTGAGTAGCTGCTATATTGTCAATATAGCACTATGGTGATGTAGAAATCCTCCAATCTGTTATTGTGATTCCATTGTAGTGTGGCTTTGAAGAAAACAACTATTGTGGCTGCAATGTGTGTTGCAATTTCAATGGACGTCATGGTTTTGTAACTGGGATGTAGGACTATATGTGTGGTTGTATGGGAGATTTATTCCTCGTTCTCATCTATGTGTGGTTGCATGATAATATTATATAAGGGAGACTTCAACAGGTAATATCTATGTGTGGTTGATGATAAGATTTATTCCTCGTTCTCATATAAAATAGTCCTTTTACTTGATATGACCCCTATAAGCTTGTCTTTGTTTTGTGTAATAACTGTTTTTAAATATTTTTTTTTGACTACCAACTCCACCATAAAACTTATCAGCATTTAATGATTGTTTATTTCTGTAGGTAGCTCAAGCAACGTCCAAGCAGATGGCCAAACGTGATCCTTTGAGACCTTATATGAATGTCATTGATGATATGCTAACTCAAATGGTATTGAACTTACATTTTTTTTGTATTACAAAACCTGGATTGGTTTCTTTATTTAGATGTAATCTTCAAACTTTCAGTTTAGGGAAGATCCTTCCTTCAAACCACAAGGTGGCCGATTAGGGGAAAATGATATGGATTATGATACAGATGAGAAGTCAATGGCAACCCTAAGGCGTCATCTTCGGGGAGCTCGCGAGGAGTACTACAGATATAAAAGGTAAAAACATGATTGATTTGGTCTTGAAGTGGAATTATTCACTTGAAAAAGGTGTTTTTGAATCCTTTAATGAATTTCTGGTCAATTCAATTGTTATATTCTTAGTCTGACGATAGGAAATACACCCATCAGACCTATATATATTTTTTTTCATGTTAATGGTAATGCAAACTGTCATTCATTAGATTCATGAAAATCAAATCTGTTTTTTACATGGCTCACACATTACTTTTTTAGTTTATTTTTCTTTTAAATTATGCATCCTGTTAATTGAGCTGGTTAATAATTCTGCTCATTAATTTCAATCCTTTGGTTTTACTTGGGCTGGGGAGATTTTCATTTGTGCTTCCTAGCTTTATATTATTATGAAAGACCTTATATAATCTGTCTTTTAAATGCTACCTGTTGAAGTCTCGTAGTGTGCACCATTGCAATGCCCTTAGGGGTTGAGGCTTGAGATTCCACACTGACAGGAAATAAGACCTAAGTAGTGTTTATAAAGCTTGAGCAATTCGCACTGAATTAGCAATTTTGAGGGGTTGAGTTAGGCCCCAGCCCTATTCTAATATGGTATCATAATTTATACCAGATCAATTGTTGGATCACCTGCATTGCTATGCTCTAGGCCCATTATGCGCAGTCATGTGTTGGAAAGTCACCTTGTTTGAATTGTCATAGTGTGCAGTCGTCAGGATGTCAGGCCTTAGGGGTCGATACACATGAACACTTATAAAACTTGGGATAATGTGTAAGTACTTGGGATATCCCCAGAGTTTAAGCTGGTTTTGTGGGGGTAGAAGTAGGCCCTTTAACCCAAATTCTAAGATTATTCAATGGTTAAATGGATTCCTTTTGCCTCTTATTGAATTATTAATATATGATAACAATATGTATGTGGCAGCTTGATGATTCAATTACCAGCTCTTCTGTCATATTATACTCACTACTAAGGTTTCTTAGAATTTTCCTACATTCCTTCACTGATAGCTAAACATTTTGTGGTATTGTTACTTGTGCAGTGAGTATATGACGTATGTATTGGAGGCACTTGAATTGGAAGATACAATAAAGAATTATGAACGTCGCAACTCAACTGGATGGTTTGCTTCTAATTTCATTTTCTTTTCTTTTCCACTTAAACATCCATCTACAGTATATTACAGCTTCTTCCAGTTCACCTTACACATTTTTTTTTATGTTGTAATTTCAGGGAATATAATTCAAGCATGAGACCTTCTCGGACTGGCAAGTTGGGGTCCCTACTTGATACTTTAGGTAATAATGAGAATTATTGGTGAACCCATTTGTTCCTAATTTCAGTTAATATTTCTTCGCTGCATCAAGAATGGCGTTGGCCAATTTTATTTTTGTAATTCTGCTTCTATTACTATTATGTGATGATACCCATGAACACTTTAGCCATTCTATGTATTAAGATATTAATGAAAATACCATGCTCTGTATTTCTATGTAAATGAAACCTCCTATATGATAATTTAATTCTACATATTTTTCTTGTACAAAATTTTATATATGTATAGCATAAATAAAACTGACCTCCCTTGGTTTTGATATGAGAGGATTCAAATGTAGTATTGACAGATCTGGTGGGAAGTCAACCCAATTTGCTCATAAATACCGACTTACCTATGTTGATTTTGGCTTCAAAGTTTGTTTGTCTTACCTTTCTCTAGTAGTTTTTTTTGCTACATCTTTCATTATATAATCATGCATGAGTGACTCCACATTCTTCTTCCTTTCTTGAGTATGGAATATTTTGATTAGAGCTTGGCATTCTGAATAAATGCTGCTGCTTTGCAGAATTTTTCTGGAAATGTATTTTTAGGAAACAAGTTGAGAAAGGCTTTGCTGTTATTCTCGGTATCATGTCTGTAGCAATTCTTTTAGCTGAGGCAACTCTTCTGCCTAGTGTTGATCTATCACTTTTTTCCATTCTTATCAAATCTGTTGCAACACAGGAGGTCCTCGTCCAGGTAGGTAAAATCTGTTGGTGATTTTTTTTTACATAATGGACATTGAGATGGTGTATTTATTTAAAATATTTTTCATCTTTTCAAGAGAATATTTTGATGAAGATTTACTTCTGGAATTTTGTAAATCACCTTACATTTTAAAGAAAATTAAAGTCTAGCATGAACTTTTTTGTGATTGAGTATGCTGCACTTTTGTTTATGTATTTGACTAAAACACATGGTTTTCTTTTACAATGGGTGGTTTCTCTCTCTCTTCTTTCTGAAGATAAACTTTCATCTCTTTTGGTTTAACGCTGTACATAAATTTGACGTAATGTGCAAGACTCTCACATTAGTGGGGTATTGGAAGAGTATAATGTAGATGTTAGCAACCGTAACCCTACAAATTGCACAATCGAATATCACATAATGTACATAATGCACAATTGCTTATGGAATATCATATAATGTGTCTTTGCTTGGATAAAATACTTTTGATTCTATTTTGTTATTATTATATCAAATGCACATCAATGTGTTCATATGTTCTAGTGTCACTAACAAAGCTATATAATCATGTTAATTTAATGTTTAGTCTCCCAGTATTGTATAAAATATTAATGTCTGCTATTATAAATGAATTTGGTTAACTCAACTTTACAAAATTGGCGTATAAGGTAAAGTTTGCACCTCACTTATATGTTATTATTTGGCTAGATCACTAGTTGATGTGAGATTTCTAACACACCCCCTGATGTAAAAAATTGAACATCTCAAGCGTGAGGTTTTCAGGGATGACATGATAGGCCCAACAATAACAAATCGCTAGGATAGATTTTGATACCATGTAAATGTGTGTCTTGGATGACCACACAATGTCTTTATTTATAATGAGCAAATATGATCACCATTGATTACATAATATCACCCTAAAGATTAATCTAATAATATGTAATATGTAATAAGTAATACATTCTCAATTACTATTTGAAAATCATAAATAAGGGTATCTAATATTAAACATTTACAATATTTGAAAATCATGCATTTTATATTTTTTATTTACTCTGTTTGAAGGGTTGTGCAAAATCACTTACCTTCAATTTCTTTTCCAGGTGTTTGCTTTTGTTCCTCTCATGTACATGTGCATCTGCACATACTATTCACTGTTCAAAATTGGAATGTTGATGTTTTACTCCCTGACACCCAGACAGACTAGCTCAGTTAACTTGCTTATGATATGCTCGTAAGCTTTTATTCATTTACTGCAATAACTGATTATTTTTTGTTATGACTAATTTTTGTTTCTTGAATTGCCTATGCTTGTTATGACACCCAGAATGAATACTAGTTTCATTCTATTCTTGTTCCCAGAATGGTCGCTCGTTATGCACCTCCTATCTCGTACAATTTTCTCAATCTCATTCGCCTTGGTGGTAGTAAAACAACTATATTTGAACAGGTATTGCTCTTATCTTGTGAATCCATTGACTGTTAATTCTTTCTGAACATTTTTCTTGCCCAATGCTACAAAATTGTGGGCACTGGACAGGGTTGTAGATAAAATATATGGGAAGGAGTAGTTTTTAATGATAAATTTTCTTTGGTTAAGCTAGTAACTGCTAAATTAACTTAACTTTTGCATCAGAAAATATTTGCTTCCTTTCCTTAGTATTATTTATTTATTTGAATTGGTGCATGGTCTGTGACTATGCTTGCAGCGAATGGGGAACATTGACAACGCTGTTCCTTTCTTTGGGGATAAATTTAACAAAATCTATCCACTTATTATGGTTATATACACACTTTTGGTAGCAAGCAACTTCTTTGATAGAGTATTTGATTTCCTGGGAAGTTGGAAGAGATATATTTTCAAAACCGAAGCTGAAGACATGGATGGTTTCGATCCATCAGGATTAATTATTCTACAAAAAGGTATGAAATAAAGATATCCCTTGTTAAAACTTTTGTTCATGTTACTAATGACAAATTATATCTGAATGAGTGAATACCGACTTTGTGATACTCATGCTTTATGATTTGACTTTGTTTTATAGAGCGGTCTTGGCTTGAGCAAGGATGCAAAGTAGGGGAGCAAGTTGTTCCACTTGCTAGGAATTTCAATAATATTGATATTGAATCGGGCAACAATTTCGCGGTATGTTGACATACCTCCCAAAAAGGAGGAGCAAGCTTGTCTGATTTGTTTAATCTGTCGCTCAACTTATGTAATTTAACATCTCCTGGCTTCAATAGCTGCAATATGTCATTTGTGATTACTAATTTCTTTTGGTAATATAGTTTACTCATACCATTTATTTATTCAGGAGAGGAATGGTGCTGAAATGAAGTCAACTTCCAATTTAATTACTGATGAAATAAATTCGAAGGAAGACACAAGCAGATATGGCTTGAGCAGGGAAGCCATCAGCAAGAAGTATGCTGTCATTAGAGAGCAGGGTGGGTCAGCATCTAAGTTGAAGTCAGAAGATAAAAACCTAGCCTCTGGTGCGTTGTCAGACGCAGGCAATTTTAATTCTAGCAATTCAGCTGGAGTGCCACCTACAGGTTTGGTTTCAACGTGGCAAACGATGAAGACGGGCTTTCAGACTTTCAAGGCCAACATAGGGGCCAAAAAGTTCTTACCCTTGCGGCAGGAAAATAAGGGTTCTAATGATTCCTCATCTGAGTCCCTTGATGAGATATTTCAAAGACTCAAACGACCATCTTTAAATCAATCTATTTACCATGATGACGACTAGGAGGGCGCCCGCCGCGCCCCCCCCACCACCAAACTTCGGCTCATCTAGGTTTTTGGAAAGGACTTGCAAGTGTAAAAGCGTTTTAGGATTGGGAATGCAGGTCCATATTATCATGATGTACACTTAATGGGAAAAATGTTAAATGTACTTACAAAATACAAACGATTACACTTAATTCCCCCATGCTGATCAAAGAGGGAAAGATAGTGTGCTATACGGAAACTC
The DNA here is from genome assembly GCA_037954015.1 of Psophocarpus tetragonolobus. Lineage (NCBI taxonomy): Eukaryota > Viridiplantae > Streptophyta > Magnoliopsida > Fabales > Fabaceae > Psophocarpus > Psophocarpus tetragonolobus. The sequence goes on from CM075694.1 coordinate 45,259,166, forward strand.
CTATACGTTGTTGCAATCAATCTTATAGAAAAGCTTGCTCATCCTGATAAAAGAATACTTCAAATTGTGCCAGTGGACGGTGTCACGATGTTTGAATGTTTTGCCTGGTTTCAATTCATAATTTCATTCTATAGATGATGATGATTGCTTAGATCGAAATTACGTTAGTTTTGTGCAATGTCTTTCATTTCTCATGAATTTATTCTGCAATTTTTTAGGTTTAAATAGCATTTTCCTTATAAAGTATCTCATTTTTAGTTTGGTTCGTTAAAATTTATTTTTTGGCATTAGTTTTTGTAATATTAATTTTGTTTTATTAGTATTCTTCTCTGTTGAGTTTGCCGTGACTAATTGTGATGTTATTGAAAATAAAAATAAAAATTGATAGATTTATAGGAACTTAAAAAAGAAACTTAATTGTTTTGATGAAAAAAAATATTATGTATCTTCCCTCTATTTTAAAGAGTATAATTTTTTATAGGTAAAATATTAGTTATTAACGTGTCAGTTTTTTTTAGTGAAAAGAATTTAAAATTATTATTTTTCTCTTTTTAAAAAGACGTTTTTTTAGTTCGTATTAAAGATTATTGCTGTGAATTTTCATTATCTTTATAATTTATAGTTTTGTAAGAAAGTTTTTCTGTTCAGATACAAAGGTTTAGAGCTCAAAGTTTACCTTTAAATGTAGCATCATTTATTTATTTCAACCACATACATCATTTGGCTAAATAAGAACGATTAATAATTTATCTCAACCTAATCTTAAGGCTAAAGAGTTGCATATCAGAAAGCTAACCTATAACAAGTTATTTTTTGTAGCATAATCAATAGTTACTATTAATGTTTAAACATATCAGTAAATGTCATTTTTTGTTTTAATTTTTATATTTATTTATGAGTTTTCATTTATGTGACTGGTAAAGTAGTAGCGAGTAAAATCAACAAATTTACATTGAATGAAGAGTTGTAGTAGAATGTTAATGTAAAAATCTTTATACTGACCGTGTATAACAATTAAACTCTTATTTTATTCTTTGTAAATATATAATTTTTTTTAGTCAATGTAACTTTTTGTACCGTTTATGCAAGACTTGTTTTCTATTATTATTATTATTTTATTATTATTATTATTATTATTATTATTATTATTGATATCTTTTTATTAAAATTGTGTATATATTAAACTATTTTTTAAGTACATATTTGAATATTAAAATGTTATGCATGACTTATTCTTATTATTATTATTATTATTATTATTATATTATTATTATTATTATTATTCTTATTATTATTATTATTATTATTATTCTTATTCTTATTATTCTTATTATTATTATTATTATTATTATTATTATTATTCTTATTCTTATTCTTATTATTATTATTATTATTATTATTATTATTATTATATCCATGATCAATTTATGTTTTTGTAGAATTAAAAGTTGAAAAGTATATTAAAATAATTTAATTATATAAAAAGTTATAATCTTAATATCCATGCTAAGGCATAAGTTAATTCATTGGATAATCTCGTTATTTTTAATTGATGATATATATATATATATATAAACTTTTCCTTTTCAAGAAAAATGTTTTTAAAGAAAAAATAATGATTATGAAATGTAGCTTAAAATATTTTTATTATTGATATCTTTTTATTAAAATTGTGTATATATTAAACTATTTTTTAAGTACATATTTGAATATTAAAATGTTATGCATGACTTATTAGAGAAACTAGGAAAGTAACATGTGTCATAATTTAAAAATTTATCAATAAAAAGTTAATAATTATTCTATAAATAATAATTTATAGATAAGATTATAAATTTAAAATTTTTATTTAAAAATAAAGAATAAAAAATGTATTAGTATGACAATAATTGAAAGGAAAAAAAAGTGTCCAAAATAAAGCATATACTAACTTTTTTTTAAAATAGTAATAATAATAATTAAAATTAAACTAAATGTAGATATTGAAATTAATTCATATCTATAATGCTTTATTTTGAATTGATATAATGCAATAATTATGAAATTGTAAATTATAGTAATTATTTCTATAAAATAGAAATAATTTATTATTATTTCATGCCAAAATAGAAAAAGAAAGGGTGCAGAAGTGACATGTGGTGGTTGTGTACGATTTTTTTTGTTACAAAAGGTAAAAAGAAAAACAAAAAAAGCAAAAGCAACAATCAAGGACAAGAAAAGTAAATATGCATGGCATCAACTCAAAGAAGAGAGCTAAGCTTTGTGGAAGAACACCAAAGTTTGAGCTGAGAAAGAACCCAATTTAGTTAGCATATCAACGCAATTTTTCCCTGTTGGGATTGAAGGCTTGCAAAGCTTGAAAAAGCCATAAAGTCCTTTGATGTCCTTTAAGGTTTTGGTTTCGAAGATGTATGATGTTTTTTATTTTTAGTTTTTGCACAAATCAATTTTATGGTACCAAACATGTTCGGTAGGTGTGATACTTGTATTATGTGTTTAGATAGACATGAGAATCTGTTTGGGGAGTGTAGAAATAGATTACATAGGTTGAGAAGTGTTGAAAAATCCTAACAAGTAAAAATTATGGTAAGGTAATCAATTACCATATTATGGTAATCGATTACCCTTCAAGAAATTTGGGTATTGAGATTACTGGTTTCTGTGGTAATCAATTACCTACAATGGTAATTGATTATTTAAGAGAACTTGCATTCTAGACCAATTTTGAAACAGAATATTAGGTAATCAAATAGGTAATCGATTACTTGATTCAAAACTCATATAAAAATATTTTTAAAACATATTTTTAATAGTTTTTGAAGAACTTTTGAATAGTCCAAGAATGCTTGCTACTCTTAACTGTTTTACCCAGATTCTCTCCAAGAACAATACCCCTTTTTGATGATTTGAAGGTATAAGAAATTCAAGATTCAAGGAGGAGACTACTTTAAGATTTGATCTATATTGCTAAGTATTCATCACTAAAGATGATATTGTTCTATACCCTCTTTTGTGTTTTTGCACAAGTTTGACAATTTCTTGAGGTGTTCTTGAGATTGTTGTGAAATCTTGCAACGGGGAGTTATGAGTGAGGTGTTGTGAGTGATGGGGGTGTCACAGTGTAGCAAACTCTTGTGGGTTCAAGAGGAAACCTCTCTTTTTGTGTAGTTTAAATTTTTCCGGGATTAAAATCTATATGTGTGGTGTGCATGTATGAGATTTTAGTGGAAAACAGATTAGCAAAATGCTGAGTTTGTAAATTGGATGTAAGTCAAGTTGACCAAACTAATATAAATCACTGTGCAATTTCTCTCTTTCCTATACTCTTTAATTCTGATTTTTATTGAGATCTTGGATAACATTTGATTGGATTTTTGCAGCTAAACATTTTTCTACAGTTTCTTATAATAAATTAAACTTTACAATACTTTTATTTGATATTGAGTTTGGGTAATTGTGACAGGAATTGTGGGTTTGAAACTTGATTCAATTCTTTATCTACCCATTTTTTTTGTTTGATAAACTTGTTGTGCAATTCATATTGTATTTTGACTAATTGCAATAGTAAACTGTTATTGAAGAAATTGCCTTACATCAAGTTTATTGTCAAATACATTAAAAGAGTTGAATTCTTGAGGAGGTAGATTTTGGAAATTTCTGAAAGAAACTGTTTTCTAAAATACTCTGATACTGTTGAATAAAAAAATTTTTGAATAATAATTTGGTGCATCTATTTAACACTCTCTTCTAGATCCACCCTTAAAACGAACATTCCGCTCTCTGTATAAGTGAGGGGTTTTTAACAAGTAGATGGTGAATAGTGCCAAGAATTACTAAATTGGGATAGTCAAACAAAAAATTATTAAAACAATATAATTTGATTGTTCAACGGCCAAACATGTCATTTGATTTGACATATTTAAGTAAATACGGTAGCTTAAAACCAAATACTCCAATTGATTTAACATATTTAGAGATATGATTAAAATGTGTACACCATTATTATTATTAATATCAATGATGATGATGGTGTACACATGTGAATAACATCCCGGGCAAAAAGATTGAAAGACAATATGTGTCTTGGAGTAAAAAGATTGAGAGAGAATATGTCTCTCGAGTAGGATTTTCCTCTCCGGAATGGCTCTATGGCATACTTGCCAAATGAAAAACAGGGCGGCTGAAGGGAACTTGAGCGGTTGTAGGGAAATTGAGCTTCCATATCCAATTCCATTTACCCCTCCAGCTCAGCTAGTTATACCTTGATATGGTGGTGTAGCAACCATTCATGTTGCCCTCCCAAACCCATTGGTCGGGAACTAACCGAGGAGTTTTGCATTGAACCATGTTGACCACATGCTCAGGTAGCTGTTGAAACAATCATGAAAGATCCCAACCTTCCGTGGACCATAATTCATTGATCCGCAAATCCATATCATGAATATCGATCCAAATAACTAGATTGCCAATGGGTTCCTTAGATGCCAGCGCTTTATGCCTTCGCCCAACTTGAATGAGAAACCATCCTTCAGAATCAGGGCCTCCATTGTCATGATCACTCTCCATATGAGGGACCCTTTCACGTGCCTGGTCTAAAAAATCGTCTTACCCTGCATATATAAGCCTTGCATTACAGAAACCCACATCACTTTTCTAGAAGAGACCAAGTCTCAAACAAGCTTTCCAAGCACGGAGCTGTAGACGAGCCTGAAGAATGCCAAGCCCACCGTTCTTTCTGGGATGACTAACCCGGTCCCACACCACCCAATGTATGCATTATTATCTTAGCCCTTCCAAATGAAATTGCGAGTGCTTCTATCAATTGCCTCACAAACTCCTCTAAGAAGCCACTCAACTTGCATGGTATGCATGGGCTTAAAGGAAAGAACTGAGCTCGCAACTAGATGTGAGATTTGTATTTTATATGATTTTTCTTAATTAACAACGTAAAAATTTACCCAATTAATAAATTAAATCTGGTGAGAATCGGTTGCAGTTAGTAAACCATAGTCGTTTGACTATTAAATTTTTTATATATAATGTAGGCAATAAACTAAGAATGAAATAGTCAATCATGTAAAATATTTTCTAATCCCAGCCACTAGGCAAACTCTAATGTAAACACAATACATTAAACGAGTTATATTTATTAACATATCTAATTATTAAATTTAACAAAAAATATTTCAAAACTCTATGTTCTTTTTCAAAATTATATAATTAAATTTAATAAAAAATATTTTAAATTTTTCATTTCCACTCGAGAAAATAAGAGATATTCAATTATTTATGAAGTAATAACTTTTTGGAAAATAATGAGTAGTTAGAAACATTTATAAGAAACAATGCTTTTTGTACATATATAGGGGCTATTAGAGATTGTCTTAAATGTCATAGAAGAAATTGCACTGCAAGTATCATAAGAACGTCACTCAATTTCCTAAAATTCTCAAGATCGTCCCACCAAAGTTCGAGCACCTTACTACTCACAAGGCTCAAGGGACTTATGCACATGCAAGGAACTCATAACTCGCCTAAGAGCTAACCTTAGGAACTCGACCAAATGCTCACCCCAGAACTCGACCCCACTCAAAAGACACCTCTTGCTAGGTAAATTCTTCGAGATAATTCAATAGACACAAACAAGGCAGCTCAATGTCAGTACCTCAAAACATTCAAGACAACTTAATATAGCCATCACAAATTGGCAATTACTAGACAACTTAAATGAGCAGTTAATCAACAATAAACGTCATTAACTACCACATTAACCATGTTTTGAGTATATAAAATAACACTAAGGTACTTGTAAATTCATCTAAAACACTATCACTGAATAACCTTGATTGACTTGAGCGTCGGAGTGTTCCTTGCAAGTTCCCCAACGCTATTTGCTTAAGGATCAATCTAGTAGACTTCTTAAAAAGGTCTATCATTTTCTTTTGGTAAATACATTTGAAGCTCATCGTGGGATTGCATTAAAACTTTTCCCTAGCCACAGAATAATATCACCTATAGTGATGAATACCCAATAAGATAGATCAAACCTCAATGTAGTCTCTTCATTGAATCTTAAATTTCTTGTACCTTCAAATCATAAAAAATGAGTATAGTTCTTGGAGAGAATTTGGGTAAAATAGTTAAGAGTAGCAATCATTCAATGGACCCTTTGGAAGTTGTTAAAATCAGTTTTAAAAATGCTTTTATTTGAGTTTTGAAGCAGGGTAATCGATTACCTGAGATCCTGCTCAAAACTGGTCCATAATGCATGATCTCTGGAATAATCAATAACTATCTTCAGGTAATTGATTACTCCCAAGAGCAGTAATCTCAATACCCAAAATTTCTCGAAGGATAATCAATTACCATAAACTGATTACGTATGGTAATTGATTACTTTACCAAAATTTTCACTTTTGAAGATTTTTCAGCACTTCCCAGCCTATATAATATATTTCTAAACTCCCCAAACACATTCTGATGTCTATATAAACACATAATACAAGTAACACATCTATCAAACATGTTTGGTACCATAAAATTGATTAGAGCAAAACTAAGAAGTAAAACTCAAAACCAAAACATCAAAAGAGATACTCATGCTTTCCACCTTTAGCACCAATATGCCTTTCGCAATACGGAGAATCAACATCTTAGGGCCCCTTTCTCAGGCTGGAGGACAAACTAAATTCCTCATAGTTGCCATAAACTACTTTACTAAATGGATTGAAGCCAAAGTGGTGGCTCACATAATAGGTCGGTGTATTAAAAAATTCAGTTGGCTACACCTAATCTTCAAGTATGGGATCCCAAACACAGCAATCTCGAATAACGGGAGACAATTCATAGATTCCCACGTCCAAGCATTCCTCCACGAGCTCAGAGTCAAACAACTTATGACATCCATTGAACACCCCCAAACCAATGATTAGGTGGAAGTAACAAACAAGGTCATACTGAACGAGCTCAAAAGAAGACTTAGAGTCGCCAAAATGTTATGGGTAGATGAAATCTCGAGTATCCTGTGGACCTACCACCGCTCCCCTTAATCCGTTACACAAGAAAGGCCATACAAGTTCATCTACAGCTCTAATGCCATGATCCCAGTTGAAGTCGGAGAACCCATTCCATGGAAAACATATTATGACTAGTAAGCAAATGAGGTTGCTCTGAGAGAATACCCCGACCTTATTGAAGAAATACGAGAAATATCCAAGATCAAGGAAACAACATGCAAGGCCAGGGCAAAGAGAAGATATGACATCAAGCTGAACTCTAGATCCTTCCAACTTGGTGACCTGGTGTGGAGAATGTTTGGAGAAGCGAGAAAGAACCCAACACATGAAAAGCTCGCAACACCATAGGAGGGACCATTCTGAGTCATAAAAAGCTTGCACAATGGCGCTTACAAGTTACAAGAAATCAGTGGCAAGAACATTCCCCACACTTGGAATGCCTCCTACTTGAAGTTCTATTTTAGCTAAAACACTGTATAGGGTACTCTTTCATACTGCAGTTCTTTTTCTCCTACAAAAAGAAAAAGGATTTTTGAATTGGAAAGGTTTTAACGAGGCCTACCATACTAATAAAATACAGTCATTTAGCTTATTCATATTTGTGCTTTGACCTTTTTCTTTTTACTACTTAAATGAATAACTCACAAGCTCGTCAAGGCCAAACGCAATATCTTCCAAAGCAAGTCAAACGAAAACTCATCAAGGACGAATGTGAGCCTTTTTTCCAACAAGTCGAACACGAATTCGTCAAGACCAAAAATTAGTCTTTTTCCAATGAGTCGAACACAAACTCATCAAGGGCAAACGCAAGCCTCTTTCTGGCGAGTCAAACGCGAACTCATCAAAGCTCAATGATGACTCATTTTATATGTTCACATTTATAATTTTGCTATATCTTCTAAGGTGTTCTTTCTTATTTATTTCATGCATTTATCATGAATTTAGGTTTTTATGCATAAAATAATATTGTTATAAAATATACATATAACTTGCATTTTTAGTAAATTCTGCATTATTTCTGTCCTGACAGTGTTTAATGTTTTGGCCATAACTTTTTTTGTAGACCTCATTTTTGGCTGATTCTTTTTGCATTGGATTCCTGACTTCTAGGGCTTTAATTTAGATATCTGGAGCATGAAGTTTGGAGTTTGGAGATATTTTTGAGGATTTTTTGAAGTTCCGGAAGAAATCTACATCATTTATTTTAGGCATTGCATTTTTATGTAAATTAGTTTTTGGCCCATTGACCCATTGCTTGGCCTATTATTCATGTGAGTAAAGACCCAACAGCGGTTGAGGACCAGAGACACTACTTTAAGATTTCAGAATTTTGTAAAGTTTTTTTTAGAGAATTTTTGTGGAGAGAAGATTTTCTCTCTTGGAGTTCAATTTCAGTTTTCAATTCCAGTTTTCCAGTTTGCTCCAAGTTTGTGTTCTTCCCTTGCCTCTCTATTATGCATGATTCTTGATCAAGATTGGCATTTCGTTGTAATTGATTGGTTGCATGTTAGGCTAGGTTTAGGAGCAATTTTGGATTTCAATTTTGTCATTGTTCTTGAATTCCTATTTTGAATTCTTGCTTTAATTCTTACTTTAATTCTGCAATTTCTGATTCTGCATTTTTCCGTTCCTGCAATCTTATTTCTGTTTCAAAAATATTTCTTTTGGAATCTGCAATTTTTAGTTTTTGCATTTTTTCCTTTTCTTGCGAATCTGTTTATGTTTTCCTACGAATTTTCTTTCTTTCTTTCTTGCTCATTTTCTTTCTGCGATTAGAACCCCCATTGTTAATCTAATTAAAAAAGAAAAAAAAATTAGAACTAGCATGAAACAATCTTTGCATGCATGTTTCCTTGTGATCCGATCTTAGGTCAGCCCTATAGTACATTAGGGGGATTTTTGTATGTTTTTGCAAAACCTAGGGCCACTAGGAGTTTGTCACCCAACACGAAATCAAGTCTCTTAACAAGTCAAACGCGAGCTTGTTAAGAAAAAATTTTTCCCAACACAAGCTCGTCTGAACATAAGCATGTTGGCAAAGAAAAAGCAAACTCATCAACCACGTTGTCAAAACCAGTTTTCTTTTTAACAAAGACAAATACTATTGATTAGAAGAAGAATCACTTTATAATAACTCAACAAAAGTTTCAACTGAAAGCATCGTGAGTTCAACACAGCAAAAAATTCATAGCAATTCAATACGACCATTGCAGACAACAAGTTCATCACAAACAATGAGTTCATTATAGACAATAAGTTCATCAAATGACGAGCTGTTTAACAAAAATATATTACACAAAAAGACAAAAATAACATTCTACACATCTTCAACCTCTGCAACTTCTTCCTCTTCCTCGTCCACAAGGACGCCATTTTTTACTTCTTTATTGATGTCAAACAAGGACTCATTGACGTTGTTGAAAAAAATAGCCTGTTGCACGACTTTATTAAACCTATTAGTATGCTCGAGGCATATTTGTTGTTGAGCATCCTTCAGCTCGTTCTCTAACATTTTTCCCCTTTCCTTGAACTCTGATAACTACTTCTGCAACTCCTCCAATTATTTCTGCAGAGAAGCCGACTTCTCCTCCAAATTGGCAATGCGTGAGGTCACCAGTTCCCTCTTCTCAGCAACCTTGGCAATAAAATCGGTTGAACGCTCACACATGGCCTGATGAGCAGTAATCTTTTGTGTGAATGCCACAATCATTGCCTGAAAAACTATCATCAGCTCTGCTAACTTGCTCTTGAGGTCCACCATCTCAGTACTCATCCTTTTGTGAGCAGCCTTCAGCCCCTTTACTTTCTCCTCAGTAGCTGCTCAATGATGACCCCAATAGCTTAAAATACATTAGGATCTTTGGAGCATAATCATTGCCAAGTTGAAACTCTGAATAGGATCAACTCGCTCCAGTAGAAGGACATCAGCAAAAGACACTTCCTCAGCCTTAAAGCATCCAGAAGCTTAAACCCTTACATTCTCAAGCTACCTGATGTCTTTAGAGGCTAAGATGTGCTCCAACCTCATTCTTATCACCTCCTTAGAAAAAGCGCTGGTACATAGTCTTTTTTCGAGGTTGTGTGCAAATACACCTCGACCATGTTCAGTGGAAGGTAGACTGCTCTAGGTTACGACCACTCACCCGAGTTGGTACGACATCAATGGCCTCGGGTATTGGCAACACTACTGGCGAAGAAGCAAAAACAGTTATATCCATTTGGAAGTCTAAGGTCGGCTGGATAGAAGGACTCAACCCTTCAGCCGCTATGTGGTCCTCTACAATAATAGTGGCCAAGGGAGTCATCTTGATAGTGACCTTAGCTACCTTGTCATCTCACTTCCTCTTTCGGCTAACACCTTCTACAACAACTATTGTATTTCCCTTGCTCAAATCAAACTTTCCCTTGAGTAACTTCCAATTGTTCTTGCTTACAAGGTCTACAACACAAAGTTAGAAAGCAAGGTAAGAGACACACAAATATATAGCAAAATGATTCAACACAAAAAAAAAGCGTATACACACTCAACATCCCGAGCATATCCAAGGTGCAATAAGGTCTAAACAATCATAGGTCAGGGAAGAGATGCCAACTTAGTGATGTCGCCCTCCTCTTCAGCAGTGACCACTTTCTCCTTTGTCCCTTTAAACTTGAGCGATTTTTCTTACCAATAAAAATGGAATTCCTGCTTTCCATTCGCCCTAAATAACACATTATTAAACTCCGATCTTCGGTCTATCGAGTCCACCCTCATGAACTCATTTTAAAATTCGTATGAGCCCGAGTACAACGGAAATAACCCCCTTATTAAGCCCATTTAATAACACCTAACCAATAAGAGTCCCCAGTTTCAACTGATAAAAGTGCAGAAACTTGTTTAAAGAAACATCAACGCCCAACCACCTATGTAAAAATTGGAATGCCCTAACAAACACCCAACTGTTCGGATGCCTTTTTACGGTTCCCTTTCTTCCTCTTCAAATTTTCAACAACCATAACTTCCTTTTCCTTTTCCCCCCTTCTCACCCTTAACATTCTTTACATCAACCTTCCCTTTCCCATGACCAACCATCTCCTTCACTACCCTAACCCTAAAAGAAATCACATTTGTAGACCCTCTAGCTACTGCTATATTGACCATCATCAAACCCCAAAGACAACGTTTCCAACACTATCGACTATGACAAAGAATCGGATGACTCCACATCCTCCCTTATTCCCACTACGTCTTTTGCAAGCATTGACTCCTTCCCCTTCTTTTGCGTAAAGTCCTCCCCAAAAATAGACGACATCTCCCTTTACAATAACAAAACACAAACCAGCACGAAAATACCTAAACCTAAAGGGCAAATACAAGCAATGACACCACGTGAAGGAAGGAAAGCAGAAAACACCAAACAAAGTACCTAAAAAAGAAAGCATAAATTCTCACACCCTACAAAGCTGGATTGAATGTCGAGAGCAAATAAGAGAAGATGAAAACATGTCTCTTAAGCCAAGAAGTCGAAACATTTTATAACTGTTCCCGCCCTTAGAAGTCGAATCCAACAACTCTCATACAAACACGCAATACATATCCAACGATCCACAACATCCAAAAATCCAATGACCCCTATCGTTTTCCCTCTAGAGGATCCAACGAAAATAGATAACTTCATGTCACGTCGCGAGTCACTTGATAGAAGTAGGTAACCATGTGGCACACCCCCACGCAATCACCATAAACCCCCACGTCTCCAAGTAGCACTAAAAATCAACAACTTCTAGGTTTTAAACTCCAGCAGCTCGCTGCTAGTGAGGCTCAGAGCTCGGGGGACTTATGTACATGCAGAAGGGCCTCCAGATATCGTCTCAAATGTCATAGAGGAAATAACGCTACGAGTATAATAAGAATGTCGCTCAATTTCCTAAAGCCCTCTAGATTGTCCCACCAAAGCTCCAACACCTAGCTACTCGTGAGGCCCGGAGGACTTATGCACATGCAAGGAACTCGAAACTTGACCAAGAGCTCACCCTAGGACTTGCCCAAATGATTGCCCCCAAATGATTGCCCCCAAAACTCGACCTCATTCAGAAGACACCTCTTGCTAAGTAATTCTTCAGGATAACTCAATAGACATAAACAAGGCAGCTCAACGTCAGTACCTCAAGACATTCAAGACAACTTAATACAACCACCATAAATTGGCAAATTACCAAACAAGCAATCAACACCATTAACTGTCACATTAACCATGTTTTGAGTATATAAAATAACACCAAGGTACTTGTAAATTTCATCTAAAACATTCTCACTCAATAACCTTGACTGGTGTAAGTGTCAGAGTGTTCCTTGCAGGCTCCTCGATGCCATTTGCTTAAGGATCAATTTAGCGGACTTATCATAAAGGTCTATCATCTCCTTTTTGTTAAGTACACTTTCTTTTTTTCTTCAGATTTTTGTTTTAAATACATAAAATAAAAAATGTAAAATCAACATTTGAAAATGCAAAATTTATGAGAAATTAAAATCTTTCCTACGGTCCTATCAATTGCTCCTTAAATTATATTATGACTATTTAAATAATTTTTTTTTATCTGTAACATTGTATGGAATATCTTTACAAATCCACAAAACTCGACGTACATTACTTAAGTAAATCGGACTAACGAAATTGGTTGTTTAAATCAATTTCAGTATCATAAATGTTTTGTTACGGTTAATTCGTGATAAAAATAGTCTGCGTGGCAGTCAGTCCGAGGATTAATATGTTTGGTTTTTAACGTTATTTATTCATTTTCTTTCTTTATTGTAAATTTATTTATTTTACTTATTATTATTTTACTTTAAAAATCACGTAAATAAAAATTTTTTTCTTTTTTTTATTATTTTTTTTCATTACTAAACTTTTGAGTATATAAATATTATATCTTATAAAAATTTATATTATTTTTATTTATTAATTTTTTCAAAAGTTTAAAGAATAATAAGAAATAGAAGAAAATAGATAAAAAAATGAAGAGAATCGATTTCCGTTTTACACCTAGGAAATTGAGAAATTACATTGGAACAAGCTAAATGGACATTTGAACTTGTTTTGGAACATGTTTAATTACCTAATCATTTGCTTACATTCGATTTACAATGAATATATAATTAATTTCACCAGCAACAAAATTAAATTGTAAACAGTTTTAATTTAGAAATGATTAGTTTGGGTAGTTTGAAAGAAGACTTGGTCAATTTCTTGTTTTCATTTTTCTTTAATAATGCATGTAACTTGGTCAATTTGTTTAAGCAAGTAATGAGAATTTTGGTTTGAATTAACAATAAGATAATCGGTAAAGTTGACGTATTTATGACGGAACCAAAATAAACGTATATATATACTTAAAATAACAATTTGATCTTAAAAAAAGAAAAAAGCTAGTAACCCGTGTTTAATTTACATGATAAAAAAACAAAACAGTACCAGTAAAAAGATAAAATAAAATAAAAAGTGAACAGTAAAATAAATATAAAAAGGAAATTTTTATAATATAGATAAACGTATATGCGTATATAAACCCTCTACTTGTTATATATGTTTTAGTTTGACAAGTATGTTATTGAGGGTACTAATTAGTGAAACCTAAAGACAGAAAATAAATAAAAAGTCTTGAAGCATAATACTGATGAGGTTGACGTAATTAAAAGACTGCTAACAAATTTGCATGTAGATGGCGGGGTCAGTTTGCACGCGGTTTTCAATTACATCCAGAAGACGGATTAAATTGAACGCAGTCAAGCACAACAATCTTGTTCTACAATAATTAATACGTACTGTACTAATAAGTAATTAGGAGAATAATTTTAATAGATTTGGCAAATAATATTTAATAGCAACAAAGAAACAGAGCAGGAAATTTCGAAGTAAAGGTGTCTATGAGTGCGGGTGCACGTGCATGTTTGACCAGGGAACGAATTTTGGGTATAAATAAGAGTGTAGGTGTTTGCAAATTGGTGTGGATGGAGTTGGAAAATGGTGAAAGGGTGTGAATTGGAATTGGTGGCAACAGGAGCGTGCAAGGAGTATCCCCATGATAAGCAATCACCAGGTGTTTGCTCTTCTTGTTTGAGAGAAAAACTCTCTAATCTATACAAGATAAACCCTAACCCTAACCCTAACCCTGTTACTATTGATCTTCACCCTCATCAATCCCTCTCTTGGGGTTCGGGACACCGGAGGCCGCGGTTCCGCCGAAACGCCTCGCACGCTCACGCCGCCGAATCTGCTGCTGCAGCCTCCAGCGTCGTCAACTTGAAGAAGAGCAAGTCGGCGGCGTTTGCTTCCAGAACCAGAGTGAAAGAGACTGGAAAGAAGAAAAATGGGTTTTGGTCCAAAGTCCTCAAACTCAAGACAGACACTTAAAGGCCCTTCATTCATTTTTATTACACTCTTTTCAATTCCCCCAAACCTCATCTCATGTGTTTCCGTACTCGATCTCCTTTCTCATTTCTCAATTACAAAATACGTAAGTATCATGTCACAGTCACACATAAAAAATATATAAATTGTATATTTATATATATTACTCCTTCAAATATTATGTAATCACTACCCTTTCCCTCAATATTATATTGAAAATTTCTTCCATTCTTTTCTCCAACCAAACTAATATAACACAAACAATTGGACTTCACAAATTGGGATTCACATATTTTTTTTTCTATTTCTTCTAGTTAGATAAAGATTTTATATTTTTGACTTCTCATTCATTTTAAAAGTTTCTTTTTATATATTCAACGCTTAATTATTATAAAATTTCTAATTAAGTAGCCAAGTTTCTTTTTTTATATATATAATAATTACATTAACAAAGGACTATGAACTATTTTAACATAATAAGCATTTGTCCTTTTAAAAAGATTAATTGTGATCATCATTCACAATTGTTAGTATCTACAATTAAGGTCCTCTCCATTCTAATTTAAAATTAGAGTTTTCATTACTACTTTAAAAAGTCACATAAATCAAAATTCATGATGAAATGTTAATGTAAAAATCTTTACACTGACTGTGTGTACCAATTAAACTCTTTAAATTAATATATCTCTTAAGTTGTTTCTACCTTACACTTCTTTGTGATTGAGAGGAATTAAGATATATATATATATATATATATATATATATATATATTATTAAATTTAATTAGTATGCACTGACAATTTTATAATGTCGTTCAATCACAATTCTTTATTTATATAACTTTATCCGAAAAGAAAGATTATGATTGAATATCAGTACAAAATTTTTTACCATACATACTAATTAAGCTTTATATTGTTATTACTTTTTCCCCTCAGTGATTAGCATCAACTTTTCTATTTACTACTCCAAATATAATTAATTCCATTTTTATTACTAATAACTAATTTATCGATAATTCAATCTATTATATTTAAATACAAACTTAGTGTATGTTTAATTAATTTCTGGATAAAATCAAATATATGTGATCCATAATCAACATGTAGGTTGAAACTATTCTTAATAACTTTGTTTCTTTCACATGAAAAGATGAATTTGAAATTTAAAAACCGAACCAAGCTCTTAGATGAGTTTGTATATTTTTTGTTTGGTAGCGAGAGAAATTTATATTAAGGCACCGGAGGTGCAATAACAAGAGTCATACAAGCAAAAAGAAATACAAGAAAATAACAGAAATACATCATCTAAGTAGAGTAGAAAACCACATGAAACAGAACATAATACAAGCATAACAAGAAAGGAAACATAGCAGTCGCCTATGCCAACAATGAGGCAGCCCTTTATCTCCATTTCCAATAGCAGGATCATACGAATGCATCAACAGTATATACCAGCAACAAAGCAGCCTGTAATGCATATAACAATACCAATATATCTGTACCTACCAGTACGAGTAAATGGATATAACAATACCAGCCTATAATTTAGTTATGACACCCAGTTCAACACATCTTACACTATAGCCCATAAGGCTAGTCAATTCATACGGATTAATGCCCCGGGATTCCGAGCATGCAGCCTAGCTCGGACTGGAATTTAATAATTTGCTCACTTATTTAGGACACATTATGTGTAGACTTGAGAATCTTTTCAATACACAGAGGATAAGAGCACATTTAATAGCTGATCTTGGATCTAAAATTTTAAGTTACCAAGATCAGTTACTAGAATTGAAGACTTGATTTCCACAGTGAAAATATGATCTTGTACAATATCACTAAATAAGATTAACATGTATGGTAAGAAATAACATTTTTTATTCTCTTTTTCCTCAAATGTGGCACGTACATGAAAGATTTTATTTATCGTTTTCTTTTTCTTTTTCATGGTGTTGTTGTGTTCAACTATAGTAATTGGTTAGTTGGGGTAGAGTTATTCTTGCTTTGTCATTGTTGTATGTGTACTTTCTTTTAACATTGATTGATTTTAATTTTATAATTTAGAGTTAGTTTTGGTGGGTTAAAGAAACCTTAGGTAGGAAAAACTATGCAAAAACCATAACTTTCTGTTTGTTGAATGATAAGCACGACCGTGCTAATTTAACATGGATGAACCTATTTTACTGATCGAATTTATATCTCTTGGATGCAAAAGCTAATGCATTTATTTTAATGAAAAAAGAGATTTATAACTTAAGTTATGATTAAATTAATGATCAAAAGTTGAGCTGTCATTATATTCATGTTTCCTCTAATTTTTGACATAATAAATGTTCAAATTGATTTTTGAGGTAACATAAGGATGATAGATAATTGTCTTACATTTCAAAGTAGATAAAAATAAAATTGAGAGGATTAATCTAACTTTATATACTGTAGTTATATTCTTCAAAGGTCATAGACATTTAGTCGGAAATGATTGAGCTAACATTTAAAACTTAGAGAAATGTAGTAGTGATATTTGAGAGTAAAACTTAGAGAAATGTAGTAGTGATATTTGAGAGTAAAACTTATATGTGTGTATAAAAATGTTTATATTGAATTATAAAATGAGATTGTGTCATGATAACTTGTGCTTGACCTATTTGTGATGATGATTTTATATGCGACTAGAGTTAAATCTAATCAGTAGCTTAGTAGTGTGAAAACTTCAGGCCTTTGCTATATTATTTGTGAAGTCTAAATTTTGTTTAATAGGACTTAAGTATAAGTATTTTCTAACCATATGCATATGTGTGTTATTTGTTGCATGAAAGTCCATGCATTCATGCTTCCTTTTGTTAGAAAATATAGATGAATACCTTGTACTAATCTCATCGGTATGAATGACTAGTTCTTATATACAGTGATATTATGTATCTTTAGATAAACAAGAATGATTGTGAATAAGAAAAGAAACAAGAAAATGTTAATCTAGTTTGAGAGAAGAATATGATTTGAGAAAAATTTATGAAACACACTAACATTATCTTACGGTTTGTTGGTCTTAAGCCTTAATATAGCAGTTTTTTTTTTTTTTATGTTTAGATATAATTATAAAAAAGTATTTTTTTAATAAAAGTGATGGTTAACTTGTTTGATTAGGATAATTATATAAGTGTTTTTTTTATAACAAAGTTAAAAAAAAAAATCCTTGATTTTGTCTCAAGCAACTCTCAACACGTAGATGGGGCTGCAAATCAAATGGATGAATTGGTAATGCGTGTCTCAGTTCTTGATTCTATCTATCTTGCTCTTCAATCCATTGTCCATATCCAAGTTCAAGCACATTCATCCCTGCTTTACTGATCAAGAGCACCAAATCAAATAATGCCATATGCTATAAGCTTAATGCTTTGTACACTACACTAATTAAAAGTTAGCCATGTAATCATAAAATAGATGACATTTGATTATTCTATAGAGAAAGTGTGGTAACATTATTCTATTCATATAAAAGCAACTTGTTGTTCAACATAAAAGCACTAGATTTTCTATATTTGGATAACAAAGAAGAATGGTTGGTAGAATGAAACATAAATTTAATAGCAATATGCTAATTTTATCTCTGGAAGTGTTTAATTAATAAGCAGCTTAAGAAATAAGGTTGCACACAATCTATTAAGCAATATGCAATGTGTTGATTTTAGTTCGGATTATTATTTCTGCCTACCTTGCTGTTACATAAAAATTCTAAATCCATTAGCAGGAACTCAAGAAAAAACATCAAAATGTTGAATCCAACAAACTTATCCTGGTTTCAAGTTAATTATTTTTTTAGTAAAAAGTTAATTAATCAATGTATGTTTTCCTATGTTGTTGACAAGGAAAGGCAATGGGAGGTTGGAGTTAGTCATCTATTTATATTGTTCAATCCAATCCAAATGGAGAGCAAAAGAATAAAATGTGAATTCCTTTAACACTAAGAATAAATGTTTCAAGATCCACGGATATCCGCAGGACACAAAAAGAATCAAGACACACTCTAAAATGGTGCACACCATCCAGCTCAGCAACATCCCACTATGTTCATAATCCAACAGCATCCGAAAATTTTCTCTCTACCCATACAATCCAATTTGGAGATGAAAATTCACCATCAGCAGCCTACAACTGTCATCTTCTAAAACCAAGTTTCAAAATCCACAAACAAAGTCTACACTATAGTAAACTCATACGAACAAAGAGAACATATTCATAGTTATTCTTTTGTAAACATCACAAGGAGAGTGAATCGCTAAGAGAAAGGACAACCACCCAGGAAAAAGAGCTCATAAGGTCATGAGAGGGAGAATGTAGTGTAGACAGACGATAAACCTGAGAAAAAAAAAGGAGGGGTAAAGTTTGTTATTTTCAATATTAGGTAGGGATATTTTTGTCAAAATATTTTCCTCAGCTTATTCAAAAAAGTTATTTCAAGTAGCTTCTAGAAATAAATTGTTGATGGTTTTTTCAGCTTTCACTTTTTTTAAAATGTTTAAACAAAGAGTTCATATGACTTGGTGATTTTACATACACCCTAATTGATTTTGATGATAACCAATAGGTTTAAGTTTGATTATTTAACATGTTATTTTGAAAGACGCATAAAGACTATAAACAAATATTATACAAGACTTTAATATCAATCTTTACATAATAAAAATGTTTATGTAAATCAAACAAGAAAGTCATTCGTAAGAAGATACGAGTTGATAAGAAGTACAAAATTGAGAAACTTCTAATGTGAGTATCAGAACTTCTAATCTATTGCTACCATTGAGAAACTTCTAATGTGAGTATCAGAACTTCTAATCTATTGCTATCGACCGTCTACAAGGGAAGACATAAGAAAAGAAACATCTTGTGAAGGTTGAAAATCTCATGTCCCCTATCTTGTTCTTCTAATTAGATTTTGCCATCTTATTTAATAAGTTTTACACTTAATTTTTTAATAATTTTTATATGTTTTACATAACTCATTAACATGACGATTTTTTTTTTTGTAAAGGAGACATGAATTGGGAACAAAGGATTGTCATTCCTTTTTAAGTGTATAGACCATTTGATACTTTAACAATATGAAGGTTACTTACATAAGTAACTTCCACATTTTTAAAGACATCTAATGGTAATAAAGAAGATTAATTATTGTTCTTTATATAGATAAATATGTAGAATCTATTGTATGCACACTTCATTCCCTTTTGGAATATAACTTTAAAAGCTAATGTTCAAATTCTTTGATTAGTACAAGATGTCACTGTAGTAGGTCAAAAGTAAGTTAGAAGATGACAAACAACTTATACAATGTTTTAGTTTATGTAAAACAACAAATCTCATAGAAAAACATATCAAGATGATGTGACAACATGAAGTCTTGCATTAACGACTACATTTATCCAACCTCTGTACAAAGGAAGATCATAAATGAAGATGACAACGAATTTGTGAATATTATATCTAAGTGCCAAAGCCTTTATCTTATTCTTTAATACTTTCATCAACCTTCTTATCACACCTTCTGATTGTTGCAAAAAATTTTTTGGAGATTATATGGTATATTATTCACTTTGTGAAGTTAATTATTTTATCTAAATTTTTATATTCTTTTTTTAGAGTTATCCTTTCTAACACTTTATCTTTGTGTTTGAAAGTCGAAAGCTACTCAGTGACAAAGAATACTTATATTTTTAAATTTAGAAGAGTTTAAGAGTAGAACCATGAGTAATATAGAATACTCATATGCGAGAAGTGATAGCAAAATTACTTGTTTGTATTTTAGTTTGAAATAGTGGAACCTTACAAAAGGTGTTTAGAATAGAATTGAATATAAATCAATTAAGAGTTAATCATTATAAAAATAAATATTCTTACTACCTTTTATCATAACTTTTTCTTTACTATTTGGTTTTATTTAGAAAAATTCTATAAGAAGGTTCTCTTTTACAAACTATCTTCTTAAGTATCTTGTTAGGAATTTCTTAAAGAAGTGTTTTTCAAAGCTTTGCAAAAAACTTCTTATAACCGTATTTAACCCCCTTTTTAGTGATGACATGCTATTTCAGGTATCTCAAAGAAAACAACCTTAATATCTATTTTTATGTCAAATTAGCCTGAAGTTGATCTGACGACCTTATGCAATTGAATTTATGGCTTTCACAAAATTTTCTTGCTTTTAGTTTTAATCCTATATCATTTTTAGGGAGTGTATAGGGGTAAAGGTTGTGAATTAAAATTGTTCAAGTAGGAAGTAAAATCAACATGTAGATAAACTGCAATAAAAATTTAAGTCATAAAACATACTTTAGCACAATATATAATACACTATATCAACTCAAAGAATTGTATTGATCTAAACTAAAACTAAAAATAATTGTACAATATGCTGAACAATTATAAGAACTCATACAATTTTGTGATTTAATATATTTGTATTTTCAATTATTATTATTAATTATTATTTTTATTAGTAGGGTTGGGTTGGTTGGTCTTTGATTGAAAATTCAAAATTCATCATTCAACTTATAAGTGATTGTGTTTGATTGGATTGAATTGAGTTTGACCAAATAAATAGAAAAATCCAATTTAATTTGTTTGGGTTAATTTGTGTAAGATTGGATTATCTGGTAACATGACTTAAAATGGACACCCTTAATAATTTTAATGTTGGTTTCCTTTTAATGTTGGTTTCCTTTTTTTTTTTCTGCTTTAGAATGATTTACTTATTCTTGATGTTTCTTAGTATTTAGCATATTTCCTTTTTTATCCTGACAATTAATATAAGAACATTGAAAATCATAAAAAAGGGCTGCACTGGTGAGGAATTTATAGGAAAGTAGTGTCAGACTAATGTGAAAACCATAAAAAAGGGCTGCACTGGTGAGGAATTACAAAATGACATGTTATGAAAGGTAACAACCATAGTATAGCTTATGGTGTTTTCAGACGAGCAATTTATAGGAAAGTAGTGTCAGACTAATGTGAAAACCATAAAAAAGGGCTGCACTGGTGAGGAATTACAAAATGACATGTTATGAAAGGTAACAACCAAAAATTATTATTTTATCATAATTTTATAACTTTTTTTATAAATTTACTAAACAAACTCTAGATCTCTTTAAACCAAATGTAGTAGTTGGCATAAACAAAGAGGCAGGAGAAAGGAACAGTGATGGGTGGTGACTAAATGTTGTTGGCCTCTTGTATTTCCTCAACATCCTTCGTTGGTTTTGTCGTGGAGGTCTCAACTCTCAACTCCATCCTTCGACTCAACTCACATTTGCATTTCCAAAACTATCTACAAATGTTCTTACCACTTTTGCTGCATTTTTTGAGGCAAACGCCTTTGAAGACAGATCTTCAGACTTAAATCCTTAAAAGCCAAATTTTCAAAACTTATATCTATTAGACGAAGAGCCCCGATTGCACATTTCAATTATTGTATACTTGAAATTTAAGTTTGTTATGTCTGTTTATAATTTTTTTATTGGACTAATGGTTTCATGAATGAAACAAAAGGCCGTATAATTTATTACTATTCTTCGGGGTGGTTTTTTATAAGTTTGCTTGACGCCAATATTGAATCTAAATTTTGCGTTGCTATCCTATTCGTACTAGGTTTATTTTCAATGCTGAAGTTTTTCAAAGAAATTAACGTTCATAAGACTTTATACTTGAGAAGAGACTAAACATTGCTTGTGTTTTATTACCATTTTAAAAAAATAGGTGTTGACTTTGGTACTCTGTTTAATGAGAGGGTTTTGATACCTCTAGGATGTAGATCAATAATTTTATATCACATATTTAATAAAGTCACGTCATCATCAGGATATTTTTAATTTCTTTTATTAAGAGACATGACAATAAAAATATTAAATTATTATTTTTATTTTAATTAAAAATAAGTTTAGAAATTTATTTTTAAATCCTTAAAAGTCAATTTTATTTTATTTTTTGCAATTTCTATCCTTCCGTTGTATGAAAATCTTACTTTAGTGCTTAGTAAGCCATTGAGTTTTTTGTCTTCTTCCTGCACATACATAGTGTTCTCTCATCCTTCCATTGTCTGCATTGTTGCTTCTCAAAGTTTTTTATTTCAAAGGGTTTACTATTAGAATTTTAATTAATATCTTATAAAATAAATTGTCATGATATAATATTTTTATCTTAAATGTCCAATTAATTATGCATGTACAAAAACAAATGTTCTTGATAAAATTATTTTTTCTTATCACATTATTTGTGATCACATTGTTGGGATCTATATTAAGGATTTTATATTGGTCTTTTGTAAAATATTTTCTTGTATAACAAACTCTCTATTGATTTGCAATATTAGTATGCAATTCTTGTAACGACAATATAGGAATCCCAAATTTGAAGAGATTAATTTCTCCATACCATATTTTATAATATTGTTAATGGTATTCTTGTAAAATCTAGAGGCTTTATTTTGGGATATATAAAGAAACATATGTCCATTATAAATTGTGATGAGAGTTAGAGACTATTTATTATTATATCCTTAATATTTGTAAGAATAGGTCTCATTCTTCCGTTGCGTGTAATCATGTTTTATTCTCAAGTGTGTGTAAATATTGTTTATTGTAACTCTTGATTTTTGTTTATGATTACTTGAGAACTTGCTTATGATCTCATATTTTACGTAAAATTATCAAGTGATCCATTTTCTCACTCGTGTAATTATTTTTTCAAGATCCTCATAGGGGTCAATATTTTTGTAAAGATTGATTAATATATGGTTAATTATGAAACCATTTGTGAGAATTATTTATTCTTATGGATGAATTTGTAGGTTTCATATTCTTGTTATTTTAACCACTTCTCTCATTAATCATTTGTTATCAATTGATGGAAATAAAAGGAAACCTTAAATCAATAAATACAAGATTATAATATGTATAGAGAATTAAATATAAAAAGATAAAGGAAAGAGAATTTGTGTACCTCAAATATATTGAATTGAAATTCTTGATTTTCAAGAACAAAAACCCTAGGATTGATTATTGTAGAGATATGAGTTCAATAAGAACTCTTGATGATTTTACTACCTATTTTCTAGGGGATTATTTTAGAGAATGTGTATTGTTGTTGTAATTTGCTTAATGGGATGACAAATTTATAATCCCCCACGGTAGGCAGACACCCCTCAAATGGGCTTTTTATGATTGACTCAACCCATCACAGAGTCAATCTTACTATAATCTCATTCAAATAATCATAAAGATATTATAAGATATGATTATCATCATATCTTAAATTGTCAGATAATGATAAAATATAATTGATTAATACCAATCCACAATTATTTCCAACATTCTCCCACTTGGATGGTATTAATCAATAATACAAAGATAAATCATTAAGCTAGAATGACAATTATAGACAAATTTTATATTAGACAATGAGAAATTTGAGCTACAAAATAATATCCGATAGGGATATATATCATGCACATTAACAAATATTTCTCATAAAGTATATAGAATAATGTAGTTCAATAAAATGATACTACATGGTCTCAAACATCCAAGAATGCTAAGAGATATGTTACTAAAATGATATTACTTCACACATATCTCATAATAGAGTTTTAGACTCCCATTGATCTAAGACATCAAAACTTAATCAAACCATATGAGTTATAAAACTCCAAAGTTAAGTATTTGATCAGTGAATAAAAAAGTGTTTAATTAATATAATTTTTTTTTACTTGAGTCCGAAAAATTATATAGGTGAGAAAGTATAATTTACATGCATCTAATTATTCATCATAGCCCAATAACATATGTAATTACATATAGGCTACATAAATGCTGTATAATATTTAACATTTAACTAATCCGAGTTTAAAAAATGAGTGACTATGTAAGAATCCAAAGATAAATAGGAAATCCATAAATTTCTTACTAAAACCTCATAGACACCTAGTTTATATAAAATGACACTCAGATTATTGTGGCCACAAAATGTCAATTGAGTAAACACTTAGATAATTGGTCCAAAAAAATTCATAAGTACTTCAATAGTGCAAATTGTACTCAATAAAAGTACTATCATAATAAGCACTTTTTTACAAAGTAGAAAATCATACTAGATAGGAGTATTGCATCTACAATATACTTATAGAATTTTTACCTAACAAAATGTGCAATTTTGGGTAAAGAAATGCACAATACTTAATTGCATACCAAAAGAATTAATGTGCAATGCCCAACAAAATGCTCTTAACATCCATTAAAGATGTCTATTAAGATACAATGAATTATATGTACCTCAATTAAAATAGGACAAAAATAAATAGTCAAGTCCTATAAAGTATGTCATATCATAATTAAATGTGCACAAGAATATATGACAATATAGATAGATAAGTCTCGAGACATGATACAAAATTATATACTTCTAAAATGTTAATAAATTAAAATATGAAATTTGGGTAAAAGAGATGCACAATGCATAATTGTATGCCAAAAGGATTAATGTGCAGTACCCAATAGAATGACTTTAACATCAGTTAAAGATGTCTACAAAGATACAATGGATTTTATGTATCTTAATAAAAATAGGACAAAAATAAATAGAGAAGCCCTATAAAATATGTCATATCATAATTAAATGTGCACACGATTATATGACAATAAAAAATATATAAGTTTCGAGAGATAAGATTATATATACTCCCACTAATCCTTAATATACCAAAAAAATATTAGAATTATCATTAGGGTACACTAGTATTAAAAGTTTTAGTGATAGTGGGATGATGACTTTATAAGATAATAATAAAAGTGAATTAAAATTCACTATTATTCTACTTAAGGAATTAGAAAGTAGTAGAATAACAAATTATTAATGAGAGAAGTTGTTAAAATAACAAGAATATGAAACCTACAAATTCATCCATAAGAATAAATAATTCTCACAAATGGTTTCATAATTAACCATATATTAATCAATCTTTACAAAAATATTGACCCCTACGAGGATCTTGAAAAAAATAATTACATGAGTGATAAAATGGATCACTTGATAATTTTATGTAAAATATGAGATCATAAGCAAGTTCTCAAGTAATCATAAACAAAAATCAAGAGCTACAATAAACAATATTTACACACACTTGAGAATAAAACATGATTACACGCAACGGAAGAATGAGACCTATTCTTACAAATATTAAGGATATAATAATAAATAGTCTCTAACTCTCATCATAATTTATAATGGACATAGGTTTATTTATATATCCCAAAATAAAGCCTCTGGCTTTTACAAGAATACCATTAACAATATTATAAAATATGGTATGGAGAAATTAATCTCTTCAAATTTGGGATTCTTATATTGTCGTTACAAGAATTGCATACTAATATTGCAAATCAACAGAGAGTTTGTTATACAAGAAAATATTTTACAAAAGACCAATATAAAATCCTTAATATAGATCCCAACAATGTGATTACAAATAATGTGATAAGAAAAAATAATTTTATCAAGAACATTTGTTTTTGCACATGTATGATAATTGGACATTTAAGGTAAAAATATTATATCACGACAATTTATTTTATAAGATATTAATTAAAATTCTAATATACAAAATTCTTCCACTTGATAAAGAAAAAATAAGTTGACATAACAAAAAAATACCCAGAGGGCTAAATAAAATTCAACTATTTCTTTATCAATATATATATATATATATATAAATATATATAAAATTTGCACCACAAAAAATGCAACATTTTTTTTTTGTTTTGAAGGAAAAAATGTCCAATTAAAGATTATAAGTCATTAGGGAACAAAAAGAAAATGAGAGTGTAAATTTTGGTTTCATATAAATATAACTAAACATGATCAAATGAGGGAAATAAAATGAACATTACAAAAATAGGGAAACATTATGTAATTCTAAAAGTTCAGTTAAAAGAGAATCCCTAAGGAAATTACAATGCACTATAACTTATATCAATAAAATCCTAATACCGATAGGGTATAAAAAAATCATTAACATAAGCCAAGAAAAATACATTGTATAACACCAAATTACATTAATAACAATACACCGATAGAGTATAGTTATCATCAATGCAATAAAAAAAATAATTATATCACAAAATTCACGTAAATGCATCCAAAATAGTGAAATTATAATTATGTAAATGAAAAAAAAAAGAAATTATGCATATTGTCCAGTAAATTTGCATAATTTTAATCATATATATTATATGACCAACATACAAAATTCACATTATTATACTCATGATAGACAAGTAATAATAATGCAAATTAATAAAGAAAATTATGCTCATAATAGAAGGACAATTAAGACGTGCATAATTAATAAAATAACCTAAAATTAATTAATAAATGATAATTTAATATTAAAAAGAGTATAGTATAATTGGAGAATACAAATACTGTAAAGAATTATCACAATGAAAATAGGTCAAAAATTCAAGATTATAACAATAAAAAAATTTTAATTTAATCTTGAATTAATAAATTTTTTTTATACTAAAAAATACCAATAATATAAAAATATTAAATAAATATGATATTTTTGAAAAAATAAGAATATAAAAAATTAGCAACCACATTCAATGCTTCTGAGAATGAATTTAACACACACGAATCATCATACATGATCGTATCAAAACGTCAAAGTTCTCCCTTGACCAAATCACAAAAATATGGGTATAAAAATGAGTCCATGCAATCCCATTAACACTTTCCAAAGTAAAGTTAACACAAATATATTATGTTGCCCACACAAATGACTCATATTGGTCAAACATAAAAAAAGGAAAACCATTAAGTAATTTTGAAAACAATTTACCCCATAATTATTTAAAAGAAAACTAGGTTTTAAAGGGGTAGCACTTGAAAAGAAGTTTCAATATATAATTTACCCATGTAAGAGTAAGGGAATGGAACTTTAACATGTTATTTTAACAATAACAAGTAGCGTAAACCCTCATTTTTTTTATTTTTTTTTGTGAAAAAGATAATAGTGAAGTATATTATAAAATTTCACTAATAACACAAAAAATCTTCAATTCAAATTTAATTTTCTAATAGAAAACAACCATAATTCTCTAATAGAAAACAACCATAATATGTATCTAATTTGGTTCTGATACCAATTGATGGAAATAAAAGGAAACCTTAAATCAATAAATACAAAATTATAGTATGTACTGAGAATTAAATATAAAAAGATAGAGGAAAGAGAATTTGTGTACCTCAAATATATTGAATTGAAGTTCTTGATTTTCAAGAACAAAAACCCTAGGATTGATTATTGTATATGAGTTCAATAAGAACTCTTGAGGATTTTACTACTTACTTTCTAGGGGATTATTTTAGAGAATGTGTATTGTTGTTGTAATTTGCTTAATGGGATGACTCAACCCATAACAGAGTCAATCTTACTATAATCCCATTCAAAATTCCGTCATTGCTTTGACGTCTCTCTTATTGTCGACTTTCTTGCGACCCACTCTATTTTGTTATGAGCATAAAAAGGATGAATTCAATTGTGTGTTTTTTAATTATTGATTTGCAATGCATGTTCTCTAAAATTAGTTTCTTGTTTTGGTTAATGTAGGATTTTTAATTTCTTCTAATTCTTATTAGTACGTATCATTTTCTTCTTGTTGGTAAAATTTCCCATGTTTGAGAATTCTCTAAAACTTCCATTTGGAGTATATTCAGGAGCGAGGTTTAGGAGGAGAACATATTGTAGTAAAATTTTCCATGTTAGAGGGTTTTCCCTCTTCCCCCTCTAATTTCTCCAGATTTATTTGCTTTTAATTTTTTAAAATACATTTTGTGTTTTAATACATCCATAGCCACTATAGTTCTCTATTGTCATTGAAGTTAAAAAATCATATTCAGTGGGAAGATATTACGCACATTCTTCTTAGTCCTAATTGAACCTTCATCAAGCTTACGCATTATTACTCATTGTCTTTGATTTACACAAAACCTCTATGCCATGGATAGATATTATACACAATCTTTGTTTAAATTGATAACACTTTTAAGAAATGTGTTGATTGATTTTTAAAAGTTTGAATAAGGTATTATTTACTAAAAGATTGATTTATTTGTGTAGACTAAGCATGGAGCAAATATCCCTTGGAAAAATTTATTTGTGATTGATTTACAACTTTATGTTAGTATGTCATTGATTTTTCAAAATGATATTTTTTGTATTTTGATAGATCTCTTGTCATTATAACATCAAAGTTCTCTCTCCTGACGTTGAAGTTAAAAAACACATTTTTGGAAGTCTAGTTAAACTTCCATATCCATTCTCTTTGATTTGTAAAAATTTTGTGACATAAATGGGAACCACCATTACTCCATGTCATCACTACTGCCAACTATCTAGTTTGGCTCTCCTCGACCGTGCTTTCATTTTCTAGTTTTATAATGAAAAACAACAAAATGTCTTGCCTATTTTATTTATTTTATTGCCGCTAATTAATTCGATTTCAAGTTTGCCCCGGATTAAGTCTTTGATTTGATACATTTTTATAAAAATAAATATTATTTTTTAAAGAAAGAGAAAAAAGCCAATAGATAAAAGTAATGTACATTCCATTGCCGGCCTAAAAGGGTATAAAACGTATTTTTTGTGTCTTTCATTTCACTTGATATGAAGGGACCAAATTCTAATATTATCGTGAAAAGATTTCTATGTATCACATTACTTCTTCTTTTCTTTTTTTTTTATCAAAGAGTTGTTGTTAGTCATTCTTAAACTTCTATATAACATGTTAATTTTATTTAAATTGATAGCACTTTTAAAATGTATGCCAATTGATTCTTAAAAATTCTAAGGAGGTATTATTAAATATGAGTTTAGAACTTTCTATTGCCATGTGATTGATTTATTCGTGTAGACTAAGTATGGAACAAATATTCCTTGAACAAATGTATTTTAAATTATTCAAGTGCGCAACAAAATCATGATGACTTTTTTTTTTAAGATTATTGAATAAATTACACTAACACTTTCCAATTTTTTCTCTCAATATACTTATACGACAACCATCACATAGGAGGATCATAACATAAAGTAAATATTGATTATTTCAAGAACAATGGACTACTCTTCCAAGTAATAAAACTATGAAAATCTTAAATTGAACGATCTTAGTTTATGAGAAAAGTTTGTTAAAAAAATCTTAAATTGAATGATTTTTGCTCATAATAATTCTGTGATCACAACTCACTTAAAGTTTGTTACATACATTTATAATGATTCGATGATCACAAATTACTTAAAGTTTTAGTCATTAATGTATGGTATATAGTAAATAAATAAACGTATAATATATAATAATTAACTAAATATTAGTAGCTCTTAAAAAACTAAATATGAACAATTAATTTATTTAAGTTGCTTAACTGCTTAATTAAATTATAGAAAATTTACAATAATATTTTTAACTTTTTAATTAATTCATAATAAAATAAACATATGATATATAGTAATTTAATTAACCTTTTTACTTAAAATCGTGTTATTATTATTTTTATAATAGAAAGGGAAGAATGTGTCAATAATAAATAAAAGATATATTATCAAATTTTTAAAAAATTATATACTTAATTACTTTATTAAAATTGATTGAAAATAAGTTAAGGACATATCTAATAGGAGCAACTCTCATGAGTTACTTATTTTGCGTTAAAATTGTATATTGTTTTAATTTGCATGAATTTGGTGAAAACTTGCTTTTTTAATCATAAACAAAAATTACTTGGTGAAGTAAATCATCCACTTCTTATGCAACTTTCCACATAGGATTTCTCCAATAGAAAAGTTGTTTCTGACAACTTTTAATTTTTTAAGTAATGTTACAAGCATGACATCTCCTATTGGATATGCTCTAATAATGAAATGTAATAATGCATGATTAAGAAAATTGTGTTTTAAAATTACCCAATTAGTTTTAACATTTATTATTTAAACTTTCATATAACTAGTTACCGAGTTAAAAGTTGAGAAAAACAATTATACACGACAGTGTAAAAGGTTTTACCTTAACATTTCATGATAACATTCTATATATGATGAAAAGTTTATTGAATTTACCAATTAATATTTAAAAAAGTAATTATAAATTAAGAGCTTTGATTAAACGTCAGTTAAAACTCTTTCACAATGGTGTTAAACTCTTAAAAGTTACCTATTAATCTACATTTATTGAAAATATGGGACAATAAATTAATTATAATAAATTATTAATCTACCTTCCAAGTAATCAATTATAATCATTTAAATATTGAATGGTTAATTTGATGATTGTGTGTGTTTGCTACGTACATTAAAAAAATAAGTATTAATCCTTATTTTTTTTTTTTAAATTACTTGAAAATTACCTATTAATTTATATTTATTAAAAATATGAAACTTGGTAAAACAATTATATTTTATTTATATTTATTGATTTATCTTTGATTAGAGCATAAATGACAATTACTTGTTTATTTTAATTGATTTATCTTGTCACATATTTTCAATCAATATAAATTCACAGGTAACTTAAGCAATTTAAAAAATTTAATTAATAATATTTAGTTTTTTTAATTATTCCAAATGTCTAATTAATTACTATAGACCATATGCTTATTTAATTATAAATTAATTAAATATTTTTTTAGTTATTCCAAATGGGTCTTGCTTCTTATCAAACTTCATGATATTTTTTTATTCCTATGTCCTTATTTATTGCATAAGAATTGATACATTACAATTTTGATACTTTTATCACAGAGTATCTCATCCTTTCTAACCTAAGCCATGACATTTAGCATAAAAACAATAAAATTTATATGCTTCATTTTCACTAAAAAACACCATGTCCTTCGTGTCTTCTTCATTGAAATCAAATATATTTTTGTATTCACAACTTAAGTCAAATCCTCAACTGCATCTTCTAAAGTCATCTATTTTTTCATTGTCAAAATAAATATTGTCTTCATTGTCAATACCATTAAAATTGTTAGTATCTCTTTAACTAATAGTATTGTCACCGTCAAAATTAACAATTGGTTCCCGTATCAAAGAAAATTCATCTTTGTTATAAAATAAGACAAAAATTCAATTTCAAAGTTAAAAACAAATGGTATAAAACTAGCATAAATGGTAGCATCAAATACATAAGTCAACAGTATAGATGCTGACAACATAAATGATTTAAAATACATTTATCCAGTGGTATCAAAACCTTCTCATTAAATAGGTTCCCTACTATTACTATGAGTCAAGAGGAGGTTATATCAATAAGGCAACTGGGTTTCCTCAGGAGAATTGGGAGTAAAAAAATTACTATAAAGTTTTCACCATCATTATCATCATGGGACACTTTGTCAAATTGCGTGCTTATTAAATACATAAGTTGGTGAGTCGGATTCCAAATTGTTGCACACCAGAAATAAGCTATTTTGCTATATCATATAATTATAAGGGAACAGGTTATTGACTCAGTTCTTAGAATAGTCAAAACTACATATGTACAATGAAGTTAGTTTATAAATATGCAATGTTTAAACTTGATTCAGGTTCAACAAGACTTAGAAGAACACATGTAATATTTATCCAATAAATGTGATTTTTAACTCCAATGATAAGAGATAACTATGGTAATGAGGGATGTGTCAAAGCACAAAAAATATGATTTTAAAAATCAAATGCAAATAGATAGTTTAATTTATTTTTCTATATTGGGAGAGATTAGAGAGGGGAGAACCCTCTAGCTACCATGTCTTTGTTGAAAAATTTGAGCATTACAGTAGGAAAATTACTTTGTAACGTGTAATTTTAAAATCTCATTAAAATGCTTATAGTTGTTGGACAATTTTAGGTATTAATTATAACTAATTTGTCATCACATAATTACTCACATTTAATCTTTTTATTATAATTTATATTTGCAATAACTATATTCATTACGATGTGCAAACTTATACATTATATGTAAGGTCTCTGATTTCACTGTTAAATACACATATGAATTATTTTCTCTAATGTTCCCTCTTGTTCTCACATTTATCTTACTAGTTCTATAGTGTTAGAGGTTCTTGTTGTGTCCTGGAAGACTTGCAAGATTACACAAATAAGTTTTCTAGGACAATGCCCAACATGCCTCACAAAGATAATCTTCTATACCTTTGCATCAGAGTTATCAATCATCTTTCCCTATTAAAGCTCACTCTTAAACATACTTCTAATGGCAGTTTTAGTGGCATTTTTATAGAACCTTAACAAAACCATATAGGTACTAACAAGAACAAGAGGAAAAAATCCTAAACTAACAAGAACAAGAAATTATTTTCAGATAACATACATCACAAATCAATAATTAAAAAACACACAATTGATCTCACCATTTTTTTTCTAACTACAAAATAGAGCAGGTTCAAAAGATTTGACAACAAAAAAGAACGTCAAAGTAGATCACATCATAAAAGTGAGCAATAACAATGCAGAAAATAAAAGAATGCGGAAACACTTGTCTATGTGAAAAAGAACACCAAATTTGCTAACTAAGCACAAAATGGGGTTTTGACAAGGCTGAAGGTAGAAACTGTAAAAAAATAAAATTGACTTTTAAAAATTTAAAAATAAATTTATAAACTTATTTGTAATACTGAGTTTGAATATTTTAGAAATAACCTTTTTCTATTAATGTTAATAAAATTAAATGATCTTAATGAATTTTCTTACCAATCTTACCAATATAAAATTAATTATTTTTAGGTCTGATGGAGTACTTTCTATTTTTTTAATCAAAATAACTAATACAATCTCTCAAGAAAAGTTATCTATATAATTTTAAAACTTTAAGAAAGAAGCTTAACATATTATGAAATAATCTAACATTTTTTCAAGTAGAATGTATTTTGATAAGATAATATTTTTAAAAATTGTAAACCTAAATAAATCATAACGAATGTAAATATGATTACTTTAGCATCTAAAATGATAGTGTCAGTTTGGATGGTTTTAATCCTATAATAACTAAAAAAAAAACCCCTAAAATGGCGAGGACGAAAAAAATGGACTAAATTAAATTTTGAAAAAGAAAGTATAAAAGGAGCCGAGAGAAGCGTGAAAAGGAAGAAGAAAAGCGGAGGGAAAGAGCAAAGGTGAGAGTCTTGGAGACGACGAAAGCAAGACCAAGTGGTAGCGCACAGTGAGAGGACAAAACAACACAAACACACTTTCACTTTCACTTTCACTTAGGGTTTCAATTTGCTTCGCCATGAAGAAAGCCTCATACCCTAACTCCATCCCTCGCCGTAACGATTTCAACCGTGAGCCACCCCACGGCGCCGGTTGGAGTCCCCGCCCCGTCCCACATCGTCCCCACCAGTGGAAACCGCGGCTACACCCGCACACCCCCCGTATCGGCCGCCCTCCTGAGCCCTACTTCACGGTGGAGCTTCGCCTTGGCCGCCGCCCTCTCCGCCGTGACCACGTGGAGGCGCTGATCTCTGGATGCAAGTACAAGGCGGATACCTTCACTTTCTATCCCGTTGATGACGTGGCCGCCGCTCTGAGGTACCGGAACTGGGAGCACGCGCGCCACACCGTGGTTTGGTTCTGGGAGTCGCGGCTCGAGGAGAAGCACGATTTCACGCCCGGTCTGGACTCCAACGTTGCAGTGAGGGGTGATATGGATGGCGACATTCGACAGTTATTCGCGAAGCATGTGAGGGCGTTGATGAAGGGGAAGGAGGTGAAGCGTTGGGTGGCGGAGAGTGAACGGTTGTCGAAGGAGATTGCAAGGGTTTCAAGTAGACTCAGTACGCCCTTGCCGACTGCCACTCATTTCCAGCTTGGGGTGACCAAGAAAGGGCTTGTCGATGATAATAATCTGGTTCAAAGGCGATTGAACGAGTTTGCGTCTGCAATGGCCTGTATGTTGAAGTATTTGAAGGATGGTGATGACGTCCATGTGGATGGTGTGCATGTTTTTAGGTTTGATGGATGTTTTGATTGGAAGCGAATTCATTGCCTTATCAAAAGGGAATGCCAGAGACTCCATGATGGATTGCCCATTTATGCTTACCGTAGGGATATTCTCCAGGAAATACATTCTCAGCAGGTATATCTCCCTATACTGATTTCAATTCTTTTCACATTTATATCTTACCGGAGGGATATTGTTTCTAACTTTATTTCCCGCTTTTTTTTTTTTTTTTTTCGAGGTCCCAATTACAGGGGTCTGCTTTACATGCTTCTCTAACAACTTAATTTAATGCAAAAATGGTTTAAACACTGTCTTGAACTCTGGTTATGGTTATAGTTGGAGGGAAATTAGGACAAATGCTGCCGCATTTGCCGTCTTGTCACTCTGAAATCCTTGACTTTGCACGGGGTATTGTGAACAAATATGGTTGCAATTGCAGTCGAATAAACTCTATAAACCTTGACATTGCGGCTGAAATCATGGTCCTATACCCTGTTTATGTTGCTTCTGTGTTTTGTGGAGGGAGGGGATCTTTTGTGTATTGCCTTGTCTGTTAAGCATGTGTGTTGCCTAACTCAGTTATTGGGCTGTTGTTACTTGTTGGGCAACTCTAGTTAATGCCAATTGGATTTAAGATGAAATCTAACACTCACCTCTTTTGATTTGTATTTTGACTTTTATTGTGGATATTGTAAATGTAAATTACATATTTGTTTAAAATATAGATATCTTTTTTCTTTTTGCTGTTATTCTGATTATTGGGTATACAGATAATGGTATTAATTGGAGAGACTGGTTCTGGGAAGAGTACACAGCTGGTACAGTTTCTTGCTGATTCAGGCATTGGTGCTGATGAATCCATTATATGCACTCAACCTCGCAAGCTTGCTGCCAAATCAGTGTCTCAAAGGGTCAAGGAAGAAAGCATTGAATGTTATGAAGGCCATTCAATCAAATATTGTTCTACCTTTTCATCCTTGCATGGGTTTGATTCCAGGATAGCATTCATGACAGATCAT
This sequence comes from Psophocarpus tetragonolobus, assembly GCA_037954015.1. Taxonomy (NCBI): domain Eukaryota; kingdom Viridiplantae; phylum Streptophyta; class Magnoliopsida; order Fabales; family Fabaceae; genus Psophocarpus; species Psophocarpus tetragonolobus. The sequence continues at coordinate 45,294,630 of CM075694.1, forward strand.
TGTTTATTGCAGCACTACATGAGTGATAAGAATTTGTCTGGGGTCTCGTGCATAATTATTGACGAGGCTCATGAGAGGAGCTTAAATACAGATTTACTGTTGACTTTGTTAAAGGATTTACTTTGTAAGAGGGTTGAAATGCGGCTTATCATTATGTCTGCTACAGCTGATGCAAAGCAGCTATCTGGTTACTTTTATGGGTGTGGTATTTTTCGTGTGCTTGGGAGAAGCTTTCCGGTGGATGTCAAATATGTTCCTTCTGACTATGCTGAGCATTCTAGTTCTGCTGTAGTTGCCTCATATGTTTCTGATGTTGTTAGAATGGCAAATGAGATTCATAAAAAAGAGAAAGAGGGAACTATTCTTGCCTTTTTGACTTCTCAGATAGAAGTAGAATGGGCTTGTGAAAAGTTTCAAGCTCCCTCCGCAGTTGCTTTGCCCTTGCATGGAAAACTTTCAACCGAAGAACAATTTCGTGTTTTTCAGAACTACCCTGGAAAGAGAAAAGTGATATTTTCAACAAATCTTGCGGAGACATCACTTACAATTCCTGGTGTTAAGTATGTTATAGATTCTGGGTTGGTTAAAGACAGCAGATTTGATCCAGGCACTGGGATGAATGTACTTAAGGTTTGCTGGATCAGCCAGAGCTCTGCTGATCAACGGGCTGGTCGTGCCGGGAGGACTGAACCTGGTGTGTGCTATAGACTTTACTCGGAAGCTGGTTATCAGTCTATGGACCTAAATCAGGAGCCGGAGATTCGGAGAGTTCATCTTGGGGTAGCAGTTTTGAGGATCCTTGCCTTAGGAGTGAAGAATGTGCAGGATTTTGATTTTCTGGATGCACCAAGTCCTAGATCTATTGATTTGGCAATCAGGAACCTAATTCAATTAGGAGCCATTGAACTGAACAATAATGTTCACGATTTAACTTCTGAAGGTTGGCGCTTGGTAAGAATGGGAATTGAACCTAGGCTTGGTAAACTTATACTAGGATGTTTCAAATATGGTTTGGGCAGAGAAGGTATTGTTCTTGCAGCTGTGATGGCCAATGCTAGCAGCATCTTTTGCAGAGTTGGCAGCGAATTTGATAAACAAAGATCTGATTGTCTTAAAATGAAATTTTGTCATTATGATGGTGACCTTTTTACTCTCCTCTCTGTGTACAAGGAATGGGAAGCTTTGCCTCGAGAGAGGAAGAACAAATGGTGTTGGGAAAACAGCATCAATGCCAAATCCTTGAGGAGGTGCCAAGACACAATTTTGGAGCTAGAAACTTGCCTTGAGCGTGAACATGGCTATGTAACTCCGAGTTACTGGCGTTGGGACCCTTGTATGCCCTCTAGTCATGATAAGAATTTGAAGAGGGTTATATTGTCCTCTCTTGCTGAGAATGTAGCCATGTACTCTGGCTGCAATCAACTTGGTTATGAAGTGGCACAAACTGGGCAACATGTGCAACTACATCCATCCTGTTCATTGCTTGTATTTGCTCAGAAACCAAGATGGGTGGTTTTCGGTGAACTTCTTTCCATTTCTAATACATATTTAGTCTGCGTGAGCGCATTTGATTTTCAATCATTATACAACCTTTGCCCTGCTCCCCTGTTTGATGTATCTGAAATGGCCGAGCGGAAGTTGCAAATGACAACACTGTCTGGTCTTGGTTATATTCTTCTCAAGCGATTTTGTGGAAAAGCCAATAGTAATTTGCTTGGTCTTGTTTCACGTACAAGGAAAGCTTGTATGGATGAACGCATCTGCATTGAAGTGAATGTTGACCACAATGAAATCCATTTATATGCCACTTCAAATAACATGGATACAGCCCTTGGGTTGATTGATGATGTTCTAGAATATGAGAGAAAGTGGTTACGCACTGAATGTATGGAAAAGTGTTTGTATCATGGGTCTGCTTTCTCTCCACCTGTAGCATTGTTTGGGTCTGGTGCTGAGATAAAACATTTGGAACTTGAGAAACGTGCCTTGAGTGTTGATGTGTGTCATCCAAACATAAATGCAATTGATGACAAGGAGCTCTTAATGTTTATTGAGAATAATAGCTCTGGTTGCGTCTGTGCCGTGCACAAATTCACAGGCAATTTCAAAGATGAAGATAAGGAAAAGTGGGGCAGGATAACATTTATGTCCCCTGATGTTGTCAGAAGAGCTGCTGAGCTAGATGGACAGGATTTTTGTGGCTCCTCTTTGAAAATTGTTCCTTCACAATTGGGAGGGGATAAAACATTTTCATTCCCTGCTGTTAAAGCAAAAATTTCTTGGCCTCGTAGGCTTAGTAGGGGATTTGCCATTGTTAAATGTGATATAAGGGATGTCAATTATATCTTGGGAGATTTTTATAACCTTGCAATAGGAGGAAAGTACGTTCGATGTGAAGTTGGCAAAAAGAGTTTGGACAGTGTTGTTATAAATGGCCTTGACAAAGAGCTCTCAGAAGCTGAAATATTGGATGTGCTCAGAACTGCTACTAATAGAAGGATTTTGGATTTTTTCCTGGTGAGAGGGGATGCTGTTGGAAATCCACCATGCAGTGCTTTGGAAGAGGCACTTCTAAAAGAAATTTACCCCTTTTTGCCCAAGAGGAACCCTCACATTAGTTCTTGCCGAGTTCAGGTGCTTGTACCCGAGCCTAAGGATGCTTTCATGAGAGCTTTAATCACTTTTGATGGAAGATTACATCTAGAGGCAGCAAAAGCATTGGAGCAAATTGAAGGAAAGGTGTTACCTGGATGCCTTTCATGGCAAAAGATAAAATGCCAGCAGTTGTTTCATAGCTCCATGATATTTCCTCCTCAACTCTATCGAGTGGTTAAGGAACAACTGGATGAAGTACTTGCTAGCTTTAGGAATTTGAAAGGTACTTAACTTTGTTTTTTTCTTCTGTGGATGCTTATAAACTGTGAAACTTTTTTTCAAGTGCTAAGCATATTTTAATCACAAATCTACATGGTTGGTTTGAAATATTTTCTTTTGAAAATTATTGTTGATATTTTGCAAGTTTATTTGTCAGTCTTGTTGAACAGTTGTTTTTTTAATTGCTGTAGTTGTGATTCATGTAGCCAACGTCACAGTGGATAAAAAGAACTACTATGATTGTTTTAGTCAGTTTAATATTTGCTGCATGTTTAGTTATGATAAACCAACCCTGTTCCTCCAAAATGGACCAAAGAGGAAGTTTGGGTTTGGGAAGGAAAAATGGAAGGAAGGTGATTTTTCATTAGTTGCTGCTTTCCTTTTACTTCTTTCTCAATAGTTTATATATTTGTGTGTGTGTGTAAGACTTTAATCTGCTACCAGCTGAATTGTCATTAAACTTGTCATTGCATGACTGTAATTAATACATGTTTGCTTCTCTAATGATGTGGCTCTTTTGTTTACAATTTATTTAGAATTTTAGCACTGCCAATGGGTCCAATTAATAAATTCATGGACACCATATGCTGTGGAGTTTCATTTAGTTTCAGAAGTTGATTGTGACAAACCAATAGAGAAGAAATGGAAATTTGATTGAAACAAATGAAAAGAAATGAACAATCTTTCATTGAATGATTGAGAATAGGGAAGAAGTCTCTCCTCCTAAGGATTTTACCTTTCACACAAACTATCAAAATTACAGGATGAATCCTTCTAAATTCGGTTTCCCCCTTGATCAAACTCCTTTTGAGTCTTGACTAAGTAATGAATGTACTGTTGTCATTATTCTGTACTAAAAATTATTTGATTTTTATGAATGGCATCCATGTTTGTCGGAAGCCTATTTATATTGTGAGATAACTTTAATTGCATAATTTCAAAAGTTATCTTGTTACAATTTGATAGCTGACAATCGTTGTTCTTCTTGATTAAGGTCTTGAATACAATGTGGACAGGACAATTAATGGTTCCCACCGAGTGAAGATTACAGCGAACGCCACAAGGACTGTGGCAGAAGTTAGAAGACCTCTGGAAGAATTATTGAGAGGGAAAATCATTGAGCATGACAGCTTCACACCTGCAGTTCTCCAGCTCATGTTGTCCAGGGATGGGTTTAACCTTAAAAACTCATTGCAGCAAGAGACAGGAACTTACATTCTTTTTGACAGGCACAACTTGAATTTACGGGTGTTTGGTTCCCCAGATAAGGTTGCTTTGGCTCAGGAGAAGGTGATTCAATCCCTCCTTTCTCTCCATGAAGAAAAGCTGTTAGAAATCCATCTTAGAGGGAGAGATCTACCTCCTGATCTAATGAAGCAAATGATTAAGAATTTTGGGCCAGATCTTCATGGACTGAAGGAGAGGGTACCTGGGGTAGATCTTACACTCAACATACGTCACCATACAATCATTCTTCATGGTAGCAAGGAGTTGAAACCCAGAGTAGAGGAAATAATTTTTGAGATTGCTCGCTCAAGCCATCATTTGGTTGAGATATTTGACAATGGACCTAGTTGCCCAATTTGCTTGTGCGAGGTTGAGGATGGATACCGGCTTGAAGGCTGTGGTCATATGTTCTGCCGGTTGTGTCTGGTTGAACAATTTGAATCTGCTATTAAAAACCAAGGCATTTTCCCAATATGTTGTACTCACAGGGACTGTGGAGATCCCATTCTACTTACAGATTTGAGATCTCTCTTATTTGGGGATAAGTTGGAGGAACTTTTCAGGGCTTCTTTGGGAGCTTTTGTGACTACGAGCGGGGGAACTTACAGGTTTTGCCCTTCTCCTGACTGCCCCTCAATTTATCGAGTTGCAGATCCTGGGACTGCTGGTGAGCCATTTATTTGTGGGGCTTGTTATTCAGAGACTTGTACCAGGTGCCACCTGGAGTATCACCCCTACCTTTCATGTGAGAGATATAAAGAATTCAAGGAAGATCCAGACTCATCTCTGAAAGAGTGGCGCAGAGGGAAAGAACAAGTTAAAAGCTGTCCGGCATGCGGGTATGTAATTGAGAAGGTAGATGGGTGCAATCATGTTGAGTGCAAGTGCGGAAAACATGTCTGCTGGGTTTGCTTGGAGTTCTTTAGTGGTGGTGATGAATGTTATAATCATTTGAGAAATATACATATGGCCATCATATAAATTGCCATTTAGTACCATTTTTCTTAGATATGTAAATTTAGCGTAGTGGTATATATAACACAGCACATGGAAGTAGCAAAATGTACAGCTGTCTTAAACTAATGTTGATGTATATAGCAGCAGCAGTTCAGCCTCTTGTATATCTAATAGAAGTTGCACGGTGTATGTTGGTCGGAACCTTTTTTGTTATGCTTCACCGTATTTGTCTTCCAAGCAGTTCAATACGGCTGTTTAAGTGGCCTTACCGTTGCAAACGATAGCAATTATATTTACATATTAAATGGGCGAAAAGAGGAAATTGATTACTTCTCGATTAGCATGAAATAATATAATTGATTGGTTAGAGTTATTTTTGTTTCTAAATAACGCTAGTAGTACGTTTTTCCTACTCTTTTAAACACATTATATAGATTGAAATATATATAAAAAACACAATTTTATATGAATTTTACTTTAACATTAAATAACTCTTAATTTTATATTTTTAATGTATGTAACAAAAAATTGTTAATGCAGCTTTCATGTCTCTGACACGGTTCCAAATTCCAATGGCAGCAGAGGGTCACAGATAGTATCTGCAAGCTATAGCAGTGGTCACTCCAATTCCCAATGAAAGAACCCAAGCCAGAACCCATGCAACACTACTTTCTTCATCATAGCCATTTCCCTTGGACGGTCACAGATAGTATCTGCAGGCTATGGCAGTGGTCACTCCAATTCCCAATGAAAGAACCCAAGCCAGAACCCATGCAACACTACTTTCTTCATCATAGCCATTTCCCTTGGACGACCCAACATTTAATTCTGGTTGTTGACGCAGCCAAAGGGATTGTTGCAAGTGCAAAACTTGAAGCTCAAGCAATCTTACCTGTTGGCGATATGCAAACAAATGCATGGACTCCTCCAACAAAATCACAGAAAGACCTTCCCTTTCTTTTTCCAGAACTGCAGCCTTCTTTTCTGCTTCCCTGGCCCGTGTCTGAGATGCTTGCAGCGCCTTCAGAAGCTCCATTTTATCCCTTTCATCAGCACCAGAGTATTTGCTATCTTGCTCTTCTCCTTCGCCTGCAATGTTATAGAACCTATTCATTGTCAATTTTACGCTGTTATCTGAACCCATAAAAAACTTGGAAGGTGGAGGAAGGTCACAGTTCTGCATCAGGTCAAACCCTGTAGGCTCGTGAGAAACTGTGAAATCCATAATCTCATTCCTTCTTGTCTGAGTTTGACTAATCTTCTTTTGATGTCCCCCCATGAAAAATCCTATCTTTTTGTGATTATCAAGTTGTTGCTAGTGCAGGTAGTTTTATGGGTTAATCTCTTAAGTATGCAGTTTGAGGCGTGGAAGGAAAAGGTGGTTGGTACGGTGTCTGAAGTTGGTGGTTGAGTGGGAGCATTGAATTCGGGGGGAAAGCGTGATAAAAGAGGCAGTAATTTTCGTCATTAGGAATTTGATTGCTGTGTAAGTTTGCCTCTGATTAAATTCCTTGCGTGCTTGTTTGGTCCAAATTAGATTAAATTACCACTTGCCACACCAGAGAGCAAGATTTTGATTCCCATCAAATTAAAGTATTGAAATTACCACTTGCCACACCAGAGAGCAAGATTTTGATTCCCATCAAATTAAAGTATTGCCTTTATCGCACATCATTTTCTTTTTCTCGTTCAATCCTCTCTTCTTTAAATATACGTAATAGTTCGTAGCCAAATATGTTAACAAATTCAGATTGAAAATATCACAATTGCCTGACTTGTCTCCTGAAAGGCACGGAATTTATAATTTTGCTGATGACGAGTGAGGAAAAAATATACTGAAATTCTGAACAGGTCAAGAATTCAAAGCTAAGAAATATTCTTTTTTTTTTTTTCTTTTTGCTGATGTGTTTTGTATTTTGTTTTTACATGGTGATAAAATATTAAGATGGATTTAGGAAAAATTCCAGGAAGATCCCACACAGAAGGAGAAGAGACAAGAAAAATTGATGTAATGAAAGATTTAGATATGCATACTCCAACTTAACTTTCATAGAAGCAGCCGCATATGAGATTTAGATATGCATGCCTCCCACATTCATAGAAGCTGCCGCATAGGGCCCACACATACAAATCAGTGGCAAAAATATTGTACTAAATCTCTATATGTAAAATATATTTATCTAATTTTTAATTTTTCTAAAAAAAATATTCTTTCTTCACTTTGTTAGGATATATTAACTTCCTCTTTTCAATCTGATTAATTAATTACTGTAATTTAATCTTATACTTTTACATTTAATAAATATAATTTAATTTTTAATTTTTTATCTTTTAATTTATTTTTTTTCATAATTTTATACTATTTAAATTTAAATATAATTAATAATTCAATATAAAAGTTAACTTAAAGTATGTAAGTAAATTAAAATTATAAAAAAATATACCTGAAACTGAATAAATTCAATGAAGAAGAGGACATATATTAAAATTTTATATTTATTTTTTTATACTCAAACTCATATTCGTCTTATTTTTTGCAAGGATAAGAAGTAGAAAATTATATATATTCTCATTCTACCTTATTGTTTGTTATTTTTAAATGGAGAATATTTGTGACTAAACAAAAATTGATATCCATTGTTTCTTTTATTATATTTATAATAATTTTGATATCTAAATTCTAACATTGTTTCTTTTATTTAAAATGTTGCATTTTATTATCAGGATGCAAGCTTTTTAAACAAATGATTGCTATCATATGAGGTAGTGAACTTAACATATAACAAAAAACTTTAAAGTGTAAAGTGAAATTAAAACAATGTTAATATTATTTGTCATATTATTTATGTAAAAGATTAAATTTATTATATAAATATTAATTAATAAAATTTTAGTACAAATTTGTTAAATATAAAGTAAAAAATATTTTGTAATAAATATATTATTTAATTATATTTAAATTATTTTTTTAGTAATTATAAATTTATATATTATAGAGTTCTTGAAAAGAAACTATTGAAAAAATTTATCATCCATAATGATTTTGAACGTGAAATTAAAAAATTATGATATTAAAAATTTTCAGTAGCATTATCTCTTGTGAAATTAAAAATTAGAAAACAAAATCAATTAAGAGAGAGAAAAAAATTAAAATAAAAAAAAAGATAAAAAGAAGAAAGAAAAATGAAAAAGCATACTCAATATGTTAATTAAAATATAAAAATATAAAACATATAAAAAAATAAAGCATAAATAAATTAAGAAAGAGAAGAACTTTCAAATAGGTAAAAATCATAAAAAAGAAAAAAACTATGAAAAAAAAACTCAATTGTCTAAAAAAGCAAGGACAATAGGTAATTTTACCAGCTTAATAATTCATACAAATATATATTATATTGGATTAGATATAAGAAAGTAATAGTGGTGAGTGAGGGTCAAAGATGAAGATTAAGGTGAAGAGGAAATTCATGTTTTGCGTGTGGCGAGATGAGTAATTGGTTCTGCTTCTGATGTTAGAGCATGATATTTCGATGATAATATTTACCCATTATGAAGAGGTCTTTCTAGGTGGATTCATCTTCTACTTCAATGGTATTAGTGTTATGAATGTGTTTAGTTTAAAGTTGGGGGTCATTCTAGGGTGAGTCAGCAAATCAAGTGGATGAACCAGCAAAATTACCTGTGACCGTAGGTTTCCATAATTTAACCGATTTTTTAAAAAATTAAACAAATGAATTTACATTTTTACCATTACATTTAAAACTGGAACAAAAAACATATATGTTGTAATTACTAAATTACAATGATACCCTTTTTACATGTCCACTCCTGTTTGATGGAATTCAAAGTTCCCAATCGGAGATTTCCTGTTTTACGGAGTTGAAAGTGCTGAATCGAAGACACTCAAAGTGTCAAATCAAAGAGAAGAAATCGAAAATGCTAATTTGTGACAACTAATTTGTAAAAACTAATTTGTGATTTGTAAGTTATATATAAAACTTGGTTGTTGGTTCAACATTATTCGTCAAGGTCTTCTTAATAGCATTGCATTCATTGTTCGTCAAAGTTACCTATTTTCATATTTAAAAAATGTTGGGAAAGTTGCGTTATCCAATTTGTTCCATTTCATTTAAGTTTGCGTTATCCATGTATGATTTTGGGTATTTTAACTTCGGTTTATCAAATGTTGATTTATATTTCTTTACAAAAATAACATTTCCTTTATGTTTTTTTTTAGGGTTGGAGATGGTTGAAGATTTGATTGATAATGAAATTAGTTGCATGAATGAACCAATGGCGATATTGATGCCATTAACGGATGAGGTATCCATTTATGGTTAAGGACTTTTATGTTAGTTAATTGCTATTGTTGAGTGTTGCAATGGTTAAACCTGCAAAATAGTTGTAATTAAGTAAGTAATTAATTCGTTTATTATTGTATATTGTTAAGGGTTTGGACAACATTGAGTTGGAGACGGGAGAAAAAGTTGACATTGAGAATGGTGAAAATTTTGTTAACGAAGATGAAGGAGAAGATTATTTTGGAGTTGAAATTGATAATGGTGAAAGTTTTTTTATGTATTTGATGGAAATGATTGTTTTGGAGGATCTAAAATAGAAGGAACCGATTAATATGAAGTAGAGAATGTTATTGTTTTTTGTAGCGAAGATGATATTTTAAGTTTGGATTTGAACAATTTATGTCCAATAGATACTCGTAAATTCAAATTTGTAAGTCTTCAAATGACATTCAATTTTTATCATTTATTTGCTAGAATAAATGAATTTGGAGCTGGGAAAAGCAAAGTTCTCAAAAATAGAAAAAGGGGAAGTTGTTCAATAAACATTTGTGTGTTATAGGCAAGAATTTAGAGAGGATTATGGTTTAAGCATTGAAAAGCGAAAGTGATACATAAAGCTCACAACAAGGTGTGGTTGTGATGTTAAGCTTAAGGTGCATGTGGACTTAAACTCAACTTGTTGGTACATAACTTATTTTCTTGATGAGCATAATCATGCTTTACTCCGTGATAGTCATTATAGGATATTGGCAAACCACAAAGAAACGAGTGATGTTGACATCATGCAGATGGATAATATGAGAGGTATAGGTATTTAAATACCACACATCTGAGTCATTTGCTTATGAAAAATGTAACACCCTTTGTTACATAGCAATATCTTAATAAATTGTAAATGAAATATTGCATTCAAAAGATAAATTTCTAGAAATGAAAGGTTTTTAACAGTACCTTAATCATGTTGAAATAAAACTTTGTAATTTTGTACATCAATATATTGATGTATGTCAAAACACCTTAGCTAGATATTAATAAATTTGAATTATAAACAATAGGGTCCATATAAAACAATTTTTTATATAATTAATTCCAAATAAGGTAAAATATATAATAAAATTAAGTCTGTATATCTCTTCATTCACCATGATCTTATCTTTGATATCTGAAAGTAACACTTAATGAGATAGATAATCCAAGTGAATAGAACAAGTTTTAAAAGAAAGTTCGCAAATAATGTCTGTTCTCAGCCATGCGGTAATTGGAAAAATCAACCATAATATCCACAATTTAAAAATATATTTTACCAATCATTCATATACGTCATATATAAAGGAAAATATTTTCTTAATAACACCACAATACAAGCATACAAATCCACAACACAACATAGTGATACTCAAGATCATTTACTCCACTATTTGGTTCCCAAAACCAAGTTTTCATAGATTAATAAAAGATCTATAAACTCATGATCTATAAACTCATATTTCATATAATGATGTTCCATTATTTTTCTCACGCTATTATGGAAGTATCCTGATTTTCTTCCTCATTCCAAATGGAAGTATCTAAAATCTTTTCCCTATATTAAATGAAGGTATTTCATGTTCATCTCTATCCAAGATGGAGATGTCTATAATTTCATCCTTATATTAAATGGATTTATTAAAAACAAAAGCTCACAAATTTTCTAAACACAACGTCCCAATCTTTAAAATCACACAAACACATATTTTATAAATATCAAACAATCTTATGAACAATATGCATGTAAAGATATAATTAAATATAATTATAAATCACAAGTTATACACAAATGAGTCACAATAACTAAATTGTATAAAAGAAACTCAATTATAAAAAATCTTGAAAAAAACACACAAAAAAACAAACTATATCATGGAAGTTTAGAAAGTAAGTTATTCTACTCATATTTATTGTTCTCTTTTGTCAAACAAACTTTTTCTTTTTTCTTTATTTTTCCATTTCTCTATTATTTTCTCTACGTATTATTCTCTCAAAGTAAAATTGTTTCCTTTCCTACCACTATTCTTCTAGTGACGATTTATGTTTTAGAATAATTACCAAATTGTACACATGAAACTAGTATATATAGCTACATAAAATACATTACCTACTACCATTATTTAAAATATGAAAAATAAATATATTATCTAATACAATAATTTAAATGAATAAAGATAAATTCATTATCTCAATTAATTTAAATAAAACAATATATAAATTTTATAAATGAATCAATTGAATATAAAAAGATAATTGTGTCATCTAGCATTGCTAACTTATATATGAAAATTATAAATATATTCTCTAATATAATTATTAAAAATAACATGAAATATATTGTAAATTACAAAATTTATCGCATTATTTAACTTTTCTTAGGATTATTTAGGGACATTTATCATTGATTTCTCAAAATCTTATTATTCAAAATACAAATTTTGGGATGTTACAAAAAAAATTTATATAACCAAGATGGAAGACAATGTAGGTTGCAGAATGTAGATGGGAAAGATGCATTTACAACATTTGTCTAAAATGCAAGTGAATGACCCTATGTTTTATTTTTCGACACACACTTGATAAGGAGAATAGATTGCAACATCTTTTCGGTGTGATGGCGTTATGCAGCTGGACTATGCACTATTTGGTGGTGTGTTGGCTTTTGATGCTACTTATAGAAAAAATAAGTATAAATGTCCATTGGTTGTATTTTCTAGTGTTAATAATCATAATCAAACTGTTTTGTATTTTTTGTAGCTATTGTTGGCAATGAAATTGAAGACACATATGTGTGGCTACTTGAATAATTTTTGGAAGCCATGAGAAGGAAACACCCCATATTAGTTATTATTGATGGTGATGTTGCGATTAAAAATTAAAAAAAAAGGTATTGTTAAAATCTCATCACAGATTGTGTGCTTGACATTTGCTTCAGAATGCTACTTCAAACATTGGTAAATCTAGTTTTAATCATTATTTTAGAAAATACATGTTAGGTGACTATGATATTGGTGAATTTAAGAAGATGTGGAGGGAATTGGTGTCCAAGTATAACCTTGAAGACAATTTGTGGGCAATTAAATTTTATGAAAAAAAGGGAATGTGGTGTTCAACCCATATCAGAGGAAGTTTTTTTGCTGGGTTTAGGACTACTTCAAGGTTTGAGGGATTGCATGCTCAAATTGCAAGGTTTGTATACTCGATTTATAACTTAATAGAGTTACTATAGCACTTTAGTTGATGTCTTAATTTCATTCATATTAGTGAGGTTAAAGTTGATTTGAATCTGTTAATAGTGATGTTGTGTTGCATACTCATTATATAGAGGCCTTGAACATTTAGTAGTTAATTTGTTTACTCAAAAGTTTTTTTATTTGTTTAGACTTGTTCTTGATAGATCTGTCTTATTTAAGGTTTTGGGTTGTAGCAATGTATTAATTATACTATATACACATTGTCTAAATATGAATTGATAGGGACATTGTGACATATGTCACATAAATAAACAACAAATGAGTTCACATGTTCATGTTGTAGAATAGAGTCATTCGGGCTTTCATGTGACCACATATTAAGATTATTAGTTCATCTTGACATTTTTGAGTTGCCAGTTTACCTAGTTTTAAAGAAGTAAATTAAAACATTAAAAGAATATGTTCATAGTGAAATTAACTATGATAATTTTTGGGGATTTGAAAATGATGCTAGATTTCTCTCTTTGATGGTCCATTATAAGCAGCTAAGTATGCTTGTTGCATATACTGTTGATGATTATGAAGAATAAAGATAAAAGACGATCCACGATGTCAACTATTTGAATTCCAAGAGACAATTTAGAGATGAAAATAGTCAAAATATGATGCAGTTAAGAGGGATTGACATATCTAACCTTCAAAGAAGCAAAGATTGTTATGAAATTAACAAGAGAACCCGTTCAACCCTGAATTATACCAAGATTGCACAAAAATGTAGCAATTATAAGCAAGTAGGATACAATAAAAGAAGGTGTGCAACAATTGGTAATGTTGAATTCAATCCTTCTAATTCGACATCATATGCCAAGTACGCTTTAAATGATCTGAAAAGTGAAAATTATATTGATGTTATTATACTATCACAATCCATAGTAATCCCGACTGTGACAATGAAAGAGTGAGTTGAAATTTATATTGTATGTATACGCAATCTCAAATTTAAATTAACTTGTGGTAATAATTTTTTTTCATTTCAATGTTTAGGTTGACTATGATAATAATGCTACTAATCAATCCACTTGATTGCTTCTCATATGAAAGTTCAATGTTCACTAAGGATTATAGTTTATATATGGAGATGTGATAGTATAATTCGTTGACATTTCCTATATTTGTTAATAAATACATTGACCATATGCATATTACATTATGCAATCAATTAATGTATTCACCTAATATTGATGCACATGAATCAGGATTGATGTTGATTATGTTGGTAGACAAAGTGGTTGATGAATTGCATCCAACCATCAGTTACTAACTATAGTTTATAAATTTTGTTGGATTGTACTGTGATGATGTAACATTTGGATTTGTTAAACTTGATTTTAAAGTTACATTGTATTAATTTGTCAGTATTCTCTAAAAAAAAAATTGGTTGGTCTTTAATTGTATAGTGGATAAGGATACCAGAAAACTATTATGGCTGAGCTTAACAGAGATATGAATATGTATGAAAAATTTATAGTTGTGCACAGTGCAAAATTATAAAAATTTAATCTATTTTCAACTTTGTTAATTACATGTTGCGTTGTGAAACATTGTTCTAAATTGTATGCGATACCAAAACATGAATGGTAGACTACAAAGCGACAAACATCAAAATCAAAATGTCAATTGTAACATAGACATCAAAACAAATGACCAATGTTCATGATGAAGCTATATAAGGTTTGTAATAAACCTTATCCCAATGTTCAACTGCCTTCTTAGTTAACATATCTCGTATTTCATTATGGTCACCACTCAACAACTCCAAAGCTACTATCATGCAGACCAAAATGTCATTCACGGCCTAAAACAAATTAAGTTAGATTAGCTATCTTTGACCAACAACGAATATATTTTGTTAAATTAGTGTAACTTATAAATTACATAAAAACGTTATTTGGTTGGGGTTGAATGTATCCTCCATATGTAACTAATGAAACACCCAAACCGTTGAGTTGTACTTGAATTAAATTGTCCAACTTATTTACCAACAAAAAATTTTTCAGTAATATACTTTTGTTTTCAAATTATAAATTGTTGTACTTTGTCCACATTTTGGCAATCCTATGGCTTAGTGTCCAATTTTTTTTCTTTGATTAATTCACATATGGTTATTTCATTTTTTTGTTACATTGGGTTAACCCACCCACATATGGTTATTTCATTTTTAACAACTTTTGATATTTTAACGTAGTTGTTATTGTATTAAATTATATATGGTTTTACTGAATAAATTTATAAGGGTCTTCATAAATTAAGTTGGTTTGGTTTTTGAAGGAAAAGAAGACAAAAGTGATTAATTTTAATTGTTTTGGATTAATTCAAACTACTGAAATACACTAATATACTAAATTCATAATTTCAATAGAAGCAAACTTAACATTGCAATACAACCAAAGGTCAACATATTGAAATTCATATAATATAAATTACTAACTTAACAGTATAAATTAAATTCAATAATACATATACCCTTGGTTTGATTTAGATTGGGTTAGAATTTAAAGTGTGAAAACCTCGAACCGAACTAAACACGATATATCACTTCTGCTCAGTTCGGTTTGGGTAATAGTTGATCAAGTAAAGAATCCAAACCAAATTAATTGGTTCGATTTGAATTGTCAAGTACGTCGGTTGACCTAGTAAACCCATGTATGGTTATTTCATTTTTTAACAACATTTGATATTTTAGCTTAGTTGCTATTGTATTAAAGTCTATATTGTTATACTAAATATATTTTTAAGGGTGTTCACATTTTGGGTTGATTTGGTTTTTAGGGGAAAAGAAAACAAAACCTATTAATTTTAATTGTTTCAGGTTGGTTCGATTTGTTTGGATCCAATGAAAATCGATAAAAAATAACAAAAATATAAATTCATATAATATGAATTACTAATTTAAAAATATAAATTAAAATCCACGTATGATTATTTTATTTTTTTTAACAATTATAAAATCTTTAAATCCAACTTTTTTGTTAAAAAAGAAGTTGGGTTGCTATTGGTTTTTCTAAGCAACTGAGGTCTACACATCTAACTAAGTCCTCAACCATCTTCCACCAGAATATGATAACATCTTTCTAGAGGCAAAGACACCATTATTGCCAAACCCTTATCATCAACACAATTACCACTATCTGTTGATGTTTGTGACAAAAATTACCATTTCAAATTCTTGATTTCAAGCCATACATTAGAGGTGCAACTACAAACCATTGTATTGCTTCCAGTTAACACCGTTTGGAGTTATCTTAATATATTTTTTAATTTAAAATACAAGAATAATATACCATACATAAATTAAAATATAAAAAATTAATTTTACAAAGTATGGATTAGTAAATTTTGTAGCTAATTTAACTAATATTAATGTCATCCATCAATTGAGGTGTGCATATCATCCATCAATCTTAATCTCTTGTGATATTGACATGGAACCAAAGTTTGTAAATATATTTTATCGTGCTACAACAATACATAAAACTTGTAGCAGCTGATTGTAGTAGGATACAACATGGAATTGTTTGTGGGTCACAATAATTGCACTTGTGCTGCTTAACATGACATTCCTTGTGATTCTCCACTATCATTTCTCCAAATTGGGTTATTTTTATAAAA
This sequence comes from Psophocarpus tetragonolobus, assembly GCA_037954015.1. Classification (NCBI taxonomy): domain Eukaryota; kingdom Viridiplantae; phylum Streptophyta; class Magnoliopsida; order Fabales; family Fabaceae; genus Psophocarpus; species Psophocarpus tetragonolobus. The sequence continues at coordinate 45,310,879 of CM075694.1, forward strand.
TATTCACTTAAATAGGATTTGTTTGGAAAATATTTACTTAAGTGAGTCTGATTTGACCATTCACTCAGTCAAATCGTCATCCAAAAATATGGTTGGACCTTCATGTATGATTTTTTTATCCATGTAGGTAAAATATATATAGTGGTGTCTTTTTCATTCTACATTATTTTATCTTGTTATGCTAACATATTTATATAATTATTATTGATTAAAAAATTCTTTTTTTTTTGTGATTTGACGGCTACATAAAACCGTAGTTTGACATGCGGTTTTAAGAGTCATACAACAGTTTTCCATGTGCGTGCTAGAAATGGATCCTCTCCATTTCATTTTCGTCCATTCCTTTTATTTTCTATACTTTTAAAAATGTTAATTAAACACAAATAAAATAATTTTTTAGATTGTAAAATTTATTTATTTAAAATCTTAGTAGTGGAAAGAAATGAAGACAGAAAAAATAGAAAGGATTCTAATCGTGCGTGTCAGGTCCCTATATAGTCTTCTCTCTTTGGATAAATTGCATGTGGTGATTGCAGTTTTAATTAGGTGGTTGGTCAGCTGCTTCCATGACTTGCCACTTGTCATCCACAGTATCCAAAATCCTATGTGACTAACAAAACGCAATTTAAATTATTGATTTTATCTAAATCCAAATTTTAATATATTTTTTATGAATTTATGTTGCTTTTTTATTTTATTAAATTGCTGACTATTTTTTTATATATTATTAATAATTCCTCCTTTTGATGTCTACTTTTCAAAATATTTATTTTACTCTTATACTTATTTGAAAATTAGAAAATAAACTATTTTGTCTTAGGAGGGATTTAAACCTACAACCTTTCCTCACCAAATATAAACTTTACTACTAAAACAACCTTATAATCTTAAGAAAAAAATTACTCTAAAACATTTATATCCAATATACTTAATTGCCTACTATCTATAATCTATATGTATAATCAATAATCTATGATATTATATTTTACATGATATATTATCTATACTATTGGTCTATACTTTTAATAAAAAGAATTCTCCCTTTTTATATCCACTTTTTAAAATACATATTTTACCCTTATACCTATTTGAAAATTCAAAAAAAAAAATAAACTTTTTGTTATAGGGGAGAATCAAACCCACAACATCTCACTTGCCAAATGTAAAATTTGTCACTAGATCACCCTTATAACCTTAAAAATAAGATTACTTTAAAACATTTATATCTAAATAGTAAGCAGGAGATGTGATAAAAAGAAACTTTTCTATTAAGGTTATAAAATAGTTTACAAAATTATACAAATATATTATATTTAATTTCAAATACATAATTAAATATGTCAAATTAAAATAAAAATGTGAATAAACAAGTGTAGTAGCCTCTACCTTTTTGCTAGTAATACATAAAGCCAACCATAGCTGACTGCATCAATATACTGACACCCCTTGTGCCTTTGTTACAATTATTGTACATGTAGATGCCTAATTTGACTTTCCTTGTGATTATCCATTGCTAGTCTTCCACTCAAGTCTTCTCAGACATGCACATGGACACCATAACTTCATCCATCAAAATTACACTTCTTAAATTCATCACACATTGATATTTGTCTCCCTCACACACACCACCTTCTTGACATAATTTAGTTCATAAGAATTTTTCTTCAAATCCAACTTTTATAAAAAAATAATTTATATATTTTAATATATTTTAATTTAGTTTAGTTTACTTGTTTATTTTATTAAATTGTGTATTATTTTGTAAAATATATTATGATTTAAAATATGATAATCACATATTATAGAAAAAATGAAATATAAAAAAATCAATCTTTACAAACATATGTTAGTACATTTTATGACTAATTTGTATGATGCCAATCTCTTTAGTCATTGGTACATATGACCAAAGTTCCTAATGAAATATCTTACGAAGCGTATGAGAGAACACAAAGCTAACAGGACACTCATTGGACTTATGCATTTGTCATATTAATTACTAATAACATCTGTATACAATTTTATTGCACTTTTTTTTTTTTTTGCATTATAATCTTGTATATTAGTCTTAAATACGTTGAAATTGATGTTGGTAGCCCATACTCCATAGTGTGAGTGCACTATCAACCATTTATATTTTATGAGTATGATCTATCTGTTATAGTTTTTTTCATTCTCATGACTTATTTAAATTTCTTGTCTCAAATGTGTTAACTCTTTCTTGTTTGTCGCTACTTTCAAAAATCCCATATGAACCATCAAACTTTTACTATTAAAAAACAAATGAAAATATTAACTCATGTTTTCAGTTTAACTAAATATCTTGGTAACTATTAAAACATATTATTTATTTATTATTGCATAAAACGTTCAAGTTACATGTTATTGACTTCAAATATATTATGTTAAATAGTTAAAATAATTATTTTTACCAATATTAGTTGGAAAATGAATATTTTTATTTAAAATTACTTATACAAAATTTGTTCTTAAATAAAAAATATAACTAGTGAAAAAAGTTGTTTTTCATTTTTGGAAATAATAAATATATGACCATGATATTGCTGCTATTACGAACAAAAAATTGTAACTACCACATGTAGTTTGTTTTCAGATATTATTTATAGCATATGGATAGTGGGATAAGATTTGATGTTTGTTAAACAAATTGTGCAATTAGAATAACAATGTATTATATTATTATTTTACTACAAAATAAGATAAAATAAATTAATATATTTTATATTATTAAAAAATTATAATAACAATATATATTATTACAAAATGAGATAAAATAAAAAATAAAAAAGAAATATTTTAAAACATATATTAATACATTTTATTAGTGATGCATATATTTGTTTTATATTCATATGATTTTTTTAATATTTTAATAAATTCAAATATTACTTACGCATACAAAAATATGTTAGTGTTTACTTATTGGTTTTATGCACATGTTTAATGAGATCCAACAACTTTCCAAAAATCAAATAACAAAAACAGTTTTTGTTAATTTAAAAAATAGATTAGTCAAAAAAAAAAAAAACACTATCAGTAAAAGAATTTAAATTTCCACCTATTCCTTTTTCAAAAAACACCTACCTTTTTCATTATCCTCTTTTATTCCTAACCCTAATTCTATCTCTCTTTTTCCTTTTCTGAGGTGCCTAACCTCTTCTTCTTTATTTCTTTTTCTTCCTTAACTAACTCCTATTTCTCTCCTTACTTCCACTCTCTCTCCCTCCTCCTTTTTTTTTTCGTCAGGCTCCTCTCTTGTTTCGCTTGAGTGTTAAAAAAATTTCAAAATTTTTTAACTCTTTGGCAGGATCGCATTGGAGAATTAAAAAAACATTATAAGAAAAATTGTTTTAAATTTTATACAAGAGCATATAAGTCTTTTTCTGTGGCAATAGGTGTGATTTCAAAATATGGAGTGTTAATTTAGATTCCTTACCTAAAAAAAAAAGCTCAATCCAACAAAAAAACGACCCCAAAGAGTGTTACTAAGTTAGATAAAAAAAATATATTATAGGGATAAGTAAGACTTTTGACCTCTAAGAAAAACAACTTCAACAAGTTACCGGTCATAAATTGTGATCGTTGATTTAAAAAAATATTATATCTGATGGCTGAAACATGGTTCACCACACATGAACCACCTAAAGTAGGGGTTCACGCTAGACAGATCCTAAATTTGGATATAAAAAGCTTAGCAATTAGCACCAACATCAACTTAGTGGTTGAAAATGTTTCAATTAGGGATGACAAAAACATTCATACCCACATGTATTGCCTTGATTTTGAGGGTTTTACTCGTTTTAATCGACTATAGATATAGGTATTACTCGATGAAGTAAACTGTATATGGATACGAGAATAAGTATGTAACCGCTTGTTTTGTACCCATTTCATTATAACTATAATAACTATATAATAATTTTAAAGTTATATATTTAATAAAAAAAATTTAATTGTTAAACTTTAATATATAATTTATTTAATAATATATAAGTGATAAATTTGAATCTCTGCTAGACATCAATCATAAATGCCATCAATGAGGATGAAAATGAATTTTAATAGGGGAGAAGACAACAAGAGACTAGGGGGATGAAATCGTTTTTGCCTACATTATACAATTTGTCCAACCAAAAGGCGACACTAATCTCTAAGGTTGGCCAGTGGCGTAATTAATCATGGAACTAAGGATTTAGTTGGAGGAGGAACCTGTTTAGTTGAGCAGAGGGGTTGGTGAGGGAGTTAGAGGAAACATTAGAGGCTGTCTCTTTGAAATAAGACAATACTGATGGATGGGGGTGGGGGAAAAATTTAGGGATCTCATATACGTATTTGGTAAATGAAGTGTATAGATTAGTGAGGGGGATAAACCAAACACCTATGTCTCTTTTTTCAGTAGGATGTAGAAAACCAAGGCTCCAATTAAAGTGGTGACATTCTCATGGAAGGTGACATTGAATAGTATTCCAACCAAGGTTGAGATGGCTAGGCGGTCCATGTTGCCCCTGTCTATTATTTTCATGTCAATATACAATATGTGGATGTAATGCTGTAGATGGTTAGGGTCCATTATAGTTGATTGTGAAAGTAGTTTCTAGTCTTTCCTGGTTCTGCACTTATAAAAAGGAAATGAATCTGCCTAGGTCCTTACTATCATTTGGAATTATGTGGTGTGAGGGAGATGACTTGCTAGAAATGATATTGTTTTTAAAGGAGTACCATTATATGTAAAAGAAATCTGGCAGTTAGCCATGTAGAGGTTGTGGTTATGAATTAATGGCTATTATAAGGTCTCAATCTCTTATCCTGAATGGTCTTATCTGCTGGTGATGTGCATGAAGCAAATTAAACTCTAGAGTCATAGAGGACAGACATTGGTGGGGACACGGGGGACATAGTGGATAGAAAATGTAATGTCTGAAAACTATACTTGATGGGAGAAAGTGGGGATTGTTTATGTTGTGGAGATTGGTTTTTATGAATCATCCCTTTGTTTTTGTAATCTATTTTATTTCATTGTCATCTCTTGTGACAGGGAAATATTAATGAAATTTTGCCTTATTAAAAAAAGAATAAAAGATAAATCCAAACTCACCTTATTTATAACTGTGTAGGGGTATTCATCGGTTGAATTGGATTGGGTTTAGGTAAATCCAAGACCCAACCCAATCATAAAACATCAGATTGAGTTAGGTTGAGTTTTTGTTTTTTTTTATTAGACCCAACCCATCATTGATCGGGTTGGATTAGGTCACTATTTTAAAAAATATTTTTTTAAGCATTAAATTTATAATTACAAATTATATGACTAAAATAAATTAAAATTAACATATTAAATTGTCAATCAACAGCAATCATGTAATTATTATGATATCTGCTACAGTCATAATACTTTCTACACTTATGTTTAAGTCATAATACACACAAATGACATTGCGATTCAATTGATCTTCCTTAATTTAGTATGAAACTTTGATTATTTAAATTGATTGAAAAACAAAGGAAACAAAATAACATATACTTCTTCTATCTCTCTTTTCTTCCCTTTAGAAATAGAAGAAGTTTTTGTAGAAAAAAAAAATTTATAACGAAGAATTAATCAAGCAAATGAGAATGTGAAAAAAGAAACTCTAAAAAAGACATAAAATTTGGCAATATTGAACATTATTATTTATCAAAATTGACATAATGATTGTTGGACAAGACAAGACAAGTTATCTTTGAGTACTATACAATGTTAGACTAGAAATCTGAACAAATATCTTCATTGGAGACTAAGTTTGATTCCTAGAATTGAAATAAAAAAATTGTTTTGTTAATTGGAACTCCAACAGCTTAAGTACATGACCATCCTTAATGACTTATTTGACTATTTTGCTTTCTCATTTTTTAGTAACATATTCACGAACAACAATAAAAATATTACAAAAATGGAATTTTTTTAAAGATTCACAACTAATAAGCATTGGTAGAAAGTGGAAAGTACAAGTGAAAGTGAAAAGCACAACGATTGTCGATAGGTTTAGGGTCTAGGGTTTAGGGTTTAAAAAGTAAAACCTCTTGATTGAACTTAAGTTGTGACAATACATTAAAATAATAAATAATAAACTATAAAAGATTTTTTAATTTAAAATAATAAATAATAATAAAATATTATTTTCATATTAGGTTGGATATTAAGTTTAATTCATGAATCTGTCAAACCCAATTCATCGACTTGAATTAAGTTTCACTAATTTAAAAATTAACCCAACCTACTCACTTTTAATTATATCGAATCATTGGAATCAACCGATGAAAACTCTAATATCTATGGCTAAAAACAATAATCTCAATCATTTTAAGGAAAGTCACACATGAGTTCGCTCGATAATAAAAGATAACAATGGATAAAAGCATGATCTCGCATTAAAACGTAACAAATAGTTTAGAAGGCGTTTTTAAGAATCCTCTAACTTCACGAGAAACCCAATTTTTTTCATTGAATGAGAATCCAATTTCAGACAAGACAACCCAAAAAGAAGAATTTGTTAAGGGCTGGTTGGAACGCTATAATATGAAACATTAACAGTATTAAAATTTTTCTGCGCAAAGTTGAAGTCGTTATTATCAATCGGTTGAAAACAGGAAGAGATTCCTTTTTATTTTCATCAGCTTCACGCATTAGCGTTTGCTGTTACAAGAGGTGAAGAAATTAGTTGCAGCCAACAAACAGCTCAATGAAGATGTTGACGACAAAACAAAGGAAACAAACACGTCCTTTTTTTTCTTCACTTGTACCTTTTACCTCGCTTCTCTTTTTTTTCTTCTCCAAATCCAATTCATGTTAATGAAAGCCAAGATCCTTAGTGATCACTTAATTATTTAATTAGAATTAATAGTGGAAGGATCCCACAAGCAAAGTTTCCTCTTTTAGTTTACAAACTGTGCGTTAACGCTCTTCCCCTTACCTTGCCCACTCTCCAAGGTTGTTCTTTTCTTTCATTGGCTTAGGTTTTCAATATAGCTGGAACATTCTTTTTCATTGCTTCTATTGACTGAGGAGTTGAGAGAACCAATCCCAAGACTCAATGGCCTTCTTAAGTTTGTTGACAAAGATGAATTTGGAATTAACTGAGTGATAAGGAAGGGATTGCATAGATTCACATTCACCCCCCAAGTTGGACTTGAAGGTGCTTTGGCTTTGAGTTTGAGCTCCCTCTTTTACTACATAACTGGGCCTTAGCTTTTTCCGATGATGGATTCTGCATTTTTGGTTTCTGGGCATTCTTGATGGGACTTGTTTTTACCAAATGGGAATGTGCATTCTTAATCTGCTGTTGTCTTATCACTTCCGGGATATATTCAGGTAAGCCGAACTCTGTTAACTTCACACTTCCATGCCTTATCCATTATTTATTCCTCAAAAGGGCATTATCTTAATTACTTCTCTTCTGTTGAATGACCATGCATTGTTCAAGTGGAGGGGCTACATGGGAGTTCTAAAGTGAGAGGAGTGAACTTAGGCGGCTGGCTGGTCATTGAAGGTTGGATCAAGCCTTCACTGTTTGATGGCATTGCCAATCCAAACATGCTAGTGAGCTTCTTCACACTTTGTTTATTCATTTTTTTAATTAAAATATATCACTCTTTTCGGGTACTAATAACTTACTAACTTATCTATATGTTGAAATTGTAAAATGTAGGATGGGACAGAAGTGCAATTTAAGTCAGTCACGTTGCAGAAGTATGTCTCTGCTGAGAATGGGGGAGGAATGAATGTTACAGTTGACAGGGATGTCCCATCTTCATGGGAAACCTTCAGGGTAATCATCCAAGTTAATCAGCCAATTTGTTTAAACTTTTAAAAAAAGTGTTTTTTAAAAATGATTTTTTTATGAAATAGATTAGATTTACTGAAAAAAAGGCAGAAAACTGATTTAAAAAAGTTTTTTTTTACATAAGCTTAAACAATCGGGCCGATTGTTTGTTGAAGTTATGCTTTTGTTAATCTGGACACAAATCCATACAGATAAAACATTCAGATGAAAGAAAGTGGAATTAGAGTTTAATTTTTCATATGATCTGCAGTAAGCTACATGCAAGTGAAATTCGTGACAAGAATGCATCATAAATAATTTTCATTGCTGCAGTGAGTAACCAAACAACAGCCTAATGAAATAGGCTTCTTTTGAATCAAAATAACTAACAAATCCTTGTTGTAGAAGATAAACTTGACATGATCATTTGGAACAATTTTCTCTTTTCTTACCTGATACATGGCTACTGGTGGCTAATGTTTGAGTGCATTAGAGTAGTCCACAAGGATGAAATTCTAGTCAGACAGATTGTCTTTATATAGTAATATAAATTAAAAGAAAAAAGGTGATTTGAAAAATCTTGTACTACTTTCTACGCTTCAGTTTTGTTTTCAGTTGCTTTTAGGAGGCAATATTGGTAAAGCAAAATGTTCTCAGGCTTGGTGGTGATTGCTACTAAAAAAAATTGAAATTGCAGACTTTATTCTAGATTGACTTAAGAATTTCTTTCAGGTTCTTGAATCTTGATCAGTTCTAATACAGCTACAGCTATATACTAGTGGCTGTAATTCTTAATTGGCATCCCTTTTCTTCTAATTTCTCAGCTATTTTATCTTGGAGGGTGAGACTTACTTCCCTTTTCATGTGTAATTGAATTGAATAAAAATGGTAGGTATCAATAGTTTAGCAGGACTTCAAATATGACAATGGAATTGTAAGACTTAATTTTGCTGGAGTGATGTTTGGAACTGGAAGCTTTATTGTTTCTCCTTATTTCTGTTGCAGTTATGGAGAGTATCTGAATCAGAATTTCAATTTCGTACCTCTGGAGGCCAATTTCTTACATGTGATGGTGGAGGCTGCTCAGTCTCCGCAACAGCGAAATCTCCTTCAACATCAGAGACATATAAAGTTGAACAGAACGGAAAAAATAGGATTCACCTCAAGATAAAGGGTGGGGTATATCTTCAGGTATTCATTCTTCTGATTTCTACAAAACTAAAAGTCATTTGGCTGCATGCAAAATATAATATTGTGTTTCCCCACGATTCTTCTGTCATTAAATTGAAAAATAGTATAATAATTGGGTCTTGAACAGCATGTTTATACCAGGACTTCACTATGTTTGGCCTTGTATAAATAATTTTTCATTTCAATAGTATAATAGTGTTTCATTTTATGGATTTTGCTTCAAGAACCATGTTAGGATCTAATTGGAAGCTATGGGACTTGAGTCCACATAGGAAGTATGAGATTTTATAAATTGTTATAGGCCTTGGGCTCTCCAACTACACCAATTAGCTTTAGTGGTGTGATTTTCCCAAGATTTTTATCATGCCGATATTTAAGGATGTATAAGATGGCATGAATTATAATTTTTCTGTGTATAAGATCATATTGTATCAAACTTTTAGCTGATGCACTCACATGATTAAATATTTTGTGTTAATACTTTATATGATCATCATCTTGTATTACTATAATTTTACTGTGTAATATGATCATATTATATTATATAGGCTACAAGCGGTGGTCAACTTACGGCGGACTATCTAGGTGCACCAGGATGGGATGACAATCCCGCCACGTTTGAAATGACAATTGTATCTAATAGCTTGCATGGAGATTACCAGCTAGCAAATGGATATGGGCACAGTCAGGCCAAAGACATTCTTAGGGTAAAATCATATGTTGCAATTTGCAAATATTTTCTGTATCATTATATAAGGCAATATTATTCTTGTGTTGAACATGGTTTGTTTTTATTTCATAGAATATTTTATGACTATTGCAAAGCAAATTAGCAAAGGCCAAATGTATCATACATAGTGTTTCCAGTAGTTTGTTATATAGGGGGCGGGGGTCATTCTTTTGATGTTGCACTGAGGATGAGGAATAAGTCTCCACATATTTTTCTGTAACTTCCTTTCATCCAACTTATATATATTTCGTTTGTGCAAATCTTTTCTCAGTGAAATCCATCACATAATGTTTACAAAATAAAATAACAGATTGTGTTCCCTATTTGATTGTTCAGCTTTCTGTAACTGCAGAGACATAGAAATAGCTTTATCACCGTAGAGGATTTCAAATTTCTATACAAACATGGAATAAATACTGTGAGGATACCAGTTGGGTGGTGGATTGCTTATGATCCTGATCCTCCGAGTCCATTTATTGGAGGAAGTCTTGAAGCTCTAGATAATGCATTTTCATGGGCACAGTAGGTTTTGATTTTTCTGCAATATGCTCATGTTTTTCAGCACAATTACTTTGTTTTTCCGTTCGACAGTAAGACTAATTATCTTGTTGCAGAGAATATGATATAAAATGCATGATTGACCTTCATGCTGCTCCTGGTTCCCAAAATGGGATGGAGCATAGTGCAAGCAGAGATGGATTTACGGGTTGGCCAACTTCTTCATATTACATTGCTGAGTCCTTACATGTAATTGATTTTTTAGCTTCTAGGTATGTTTTAAGTGTGGAAACGTATTCTGAGATATGGTTCATATTATCCAATAACTGACATCCATGCAACCTACAATAATTGGATAAATTTTCATGTTTGCAGTAGTTTTATTGGCTGAATACGGCTATTTGACAGAGGGTATTTTTAAGCAAAAATTACATAACTGGACTGGTCAAAGGAATATATACCAAAATTGTTTAGTTTGACTGGTCAGCGGAGGACACGTCAAACCGTTTGGCGTGTCCTGCATGTATATACTCTTCTTGTTATGATCAGTAAACACATTCAATTTGACTCTTCTGTAGACTGTAGTAAGAACAGTTTTAGCATTCAAACACTAAATATAATATATAAATGATTTCCTAATAGGGTTCTCATCCAATCCAAAGTTAGAAATATCTTTTATGGTTAAGCAATCTGTGTTTACCTTACTACATAAAGTCAGGAACCTTTTCATTTTCAGATACGCAAGACATCCTGCATTGCTGGGAATTGAGCTTTTGAATGAACCATCTGCTGCCACAGTTTCATTAGATGTTTTAATTTCATATTACAAGCAGGGCTACCAAATTGTTCGAAAATACTCATCATCAGCTTATGTTATAATCTGCCAGAGAATTGGTGTTGCAGATCCTATGGAACTTTATCAAGCCAACCTAGGATCTAACAACTTAGTCTTAGATTTGCATTTCTATAATCTCTTTGACACATTTTTTGTTAATATGAGTGCTGTGGATAATATTCAATACATATACAAAACCCGGGAAGGTCAACTGCAGGCCTTAAACAATTCAAATGGCCCACTAGTTTTAGTTGGTAAGACATACATCTATCTTTACTGGTTGTTTGACACTGGATAAGATGTTTCACCACTAGAAACCTCAATTTTTAATTTCTGTCTGAATTTGGACAAAGTTTTTCCCCCTAGGTGGCCATAACTTGAAAGTGGATCAATTTTCAGGAGAGTGGGTGAATGAATGGAATGTGACGAGCGGATCCCAAAAAGATTATCAGGACTTTGGGAAAGCACAGTTAGACGTTTATAATGCAGCTTCCTTTGGGTGGTGTTATTGGACAGTAAAAAATGACAGAGAACATTGGGATTTTGAGTGGAACATTAGGAACAAGTATCTTCAATTAGGTAAATAGTATACTTGATGGCACACTGGCACTGCCTCTATTGCAAGTACATTTGTGATATTTAAAATACGTTACTGCAGCTATTTACTTTTGCAGGTAATTCACCCAACAATCGGAGCTTGAACATTCTGGGATTGCTAGGATTGGCATGCACCTGGTTTTTTCTTCCATTTTTGTGACGCGGATTTTACCAGGACTGGAAGCATAGTTATGTAGCTATTTGTTGGTTTTCTATTTACTTTGTTTTATTGTTGGAAATTGCAGAATGCTGCAATAATGTGGAATATACAAAATTTCTTCCGTAATTCTCCTAGCTGCAAATCAAGTTGAGTTGAAATTTGTTCTTCAAAGTCGACGGCATTTATAAATCATATGTTTGGCTAGCCCCATATGGTCCTCGGTTCTTGGGGCCTTACTGTTAGACTGGACTGAAAAGAGGCCCAGGTTTTGGGGGCAGAGCCCAGCTAATAGAGTTTGGTAATAACAAGGCACTGTTCCAAACGACTTCAGTAATCTAAAGCAGGGTTTTTCAATTCACTCTTTAAAACCAACATCTTTCAAATATTATTATGAGGATCGAAAATTATATAAATTAATCATCGTCATCTCTTAAATTTAATTCTCTACTTCATATCTTTTGGCATCTGATTTAAATATGAATCTCTAAAACTGTATGCATGGGTGCAATTTCTCCCAGAAACTTTAATAATAGTAATACCTGTAAGGAGAACACTATGACCTGTCAATTATGTCTAAACATTTTTTAAATGCTGTTCTATTCTCTTAAATATTGTAGATTATAATTATGTATTGCGTTAATTCTTTTTTTTTTTTAAGAAAATAAAATAGTATCAACTAAATTATTTGTAGAACATTCGAGCTAGAGATTCCCATGGCCATAAAAAAGTTCACACATCTGTGTTTGGACTTTCCTTATATCGCGATAATAAAATCTTGAAGGTAGTAATAACTTCATATCGTATGCATAAACAAATACGGATGAAAATTCAAAAGGCTGACTCAGGTTAAAGTGATGTTGGCACTATTTTTAAATCATGATATATATATATATATATATATATATATATATATATATATATATATATATATATATATATATATATATATATATGCGTCACGGTAAGGATTGGTTGAGTTTTGGGAGAAAAAGAAAATTAAATAAATTAATTTTAATTGGTTTGGATTGATTCAGATTGCTAGAACTTTTATCTTGTCCCGAACCAATGATAATAAAATTGGTTCGGTTCTGTTTTGGAGAAAATTGATTAAAAAATTAATTTTTTCATTAAATCATAAAAATAATTTTATACCTTAAATTAGTCAAATTCATTAATCTACTAAAGTTATAATTTTATGACAAATATCAAGTGTTTCATATATACCAAATTAGTCAAATTAAACTATTAAAATAACTTAATACAATACACGCAACAAATTGTATATATTTAAAGCAACTTAATGCAAGCAAAATATAAAATAAATAATATATATACACTTTTGGTTCGGGTTGGGTTAGGTTTTTGAAATGCTAAAACCGCAAATCGAATCAAACATGTCGGTTCTGTTCGGTTTGATTCGGGTCCAGACCCGACTAAGTAAAAAAATTGAAACAAATTAATTCGTTCAGTTTGGATTACCAATTTCGTTTAATTGACCCGATCCAATGAACACGCTTGTATATATGAAGTTAAGAGCAATGTTATTTTTACTTAAAACTCATATAATACTTTTTTATAATAAGGAATATATCAAGGAAAGAAAAGAAGAAGAAAAAGGAGTATGAAATAAGATAAGAAATGTCATAAAAAAGGAAAAAACATTATAAAAAACATGTTATAGAAATTTCAAGAATAACATTACACAGCTTTCTTCTAAAAAAAAACAACAAACATTACATTGCTTTTAATGTTGTTTAGATGAAAGAGTCGCACAAGATATTTTTCAAAGTATAAACTATCATTTAGGTCTTTATAAAATATGTAAAATATTAATTTTATTTTTTAAAATGTTTTTCATGTTAATTTGGTCTCTCCAAAATCTAAACATGTTTTTTAAATTAAGTCCTTATTTGAATCTATGTTAAATGGGAGTATGAGAAATGTTACTATATTCTCTAGTCCAAATCAATAAACAAGTTCTAATGAGTCAAATAAAGCATCTCAGATGATAGCAATTGTTATAATCATGTCTATTTACCAAATCAAATTATTGTTATAAGAAAATTGCATATGAGAACCTAAAATAACATGTTTAAATTTTAGAAAGACTAAGTCATTACAAAAAAATTTGGGGATGAAATTAATATTTTGCATATTTTGTAAGAATCTAAAACTTATTTTATTATTTTTCAAAAGAAAAATATTTTTTGGATACTCCATGAGCATAAAAATTTTTCATTATTGACATTCATGTTTTTATAAGCCAAAATTAATATATTAGTAAAAGGAAAACATGGTAAAGCATAAAATATGTCTTCCAGTAAAAGCAAAAAAAGTTCACAATTCAAAACCAAAATAAAAATCTTTAGGGTACATAGGCAACAACCACTTCAAATAACTCGAGTTCATAATCCACTATGCAGGAGAGTGAGAGGTTAACTTCGCTACCCTACTCCATTCCCACGCACCGAGTTGTGCTGTAGTATTGGCATTTCTCATTTTTCTTAATGCTTACCAATAGTTTTATTGTAAAATAGTGCATATATTACAAAAGGCAAAGTTCCACATTGCTAACTTTTTGAGAAAATTAATATTACAATAATTCTCAATAGCCTATGTGTAAATGTGGATTTCAGAGTCGCAAAGCCATCGGACTTAATTTTCTGTTATGCATCATTAAACATAATTTAAACATAACTGTTGTATTTATTTTAGTCTTCGTATTAATTGTGTTTAATATAGCCGAAATATTTAATTTTTTAACATATCATTTATTGTCCAATGACTTTTTTGAGACTGGATGTGCTACCTAAGCACTGTAAATAGTGCCTCAGGTTCTCACTCTGAAATAGAACTGCTCACTCCCTTTCTTCTCTCTATTCTCTGCTTTTTGGTTCTTTCTATTCCTTGCTAGTTTTCATTGCCTCATAAAATTCTAAGCGATTCCTATTATATCCTGGAAGACTTGTAGGGATACCTCATATAAGTCTTTAAGGACAATGTCAAACACGCCTTAGGAAGTTGATTTTGCACCGGAAGGAACAACAATCTTAAAGACTTATGGCTGACCGGATAAACTTCGTTGACATGCTTTGGATGTGTACAAAATTTACACTGAAAAGACCAAGACCAATAGACTCTAGGGCTACCAGGCACATATGTGTTGACAAAAATGCGTTTACCTCCTACACTATTGTAGAGGATGGAGAAGAACAAGTGTTCTTTAGTGATTCTAGTACTACTCCATTTCTAGGAAAATGAAGGGTTCTTTTAAAGCTTACATCTGGAAAGACACTAGCTTTCAGTGATGTGCTGCATGTGCCAAAAATCAGAGTGAATTTGATCTGTGTAGCACTACTAGGAAAGTTGGGGTAAAAATGGCTTTTGAGTCTGACAAGATTGTCATGACCAAAACAATGTATTTGTGGGATAGGATTATTGTGATTAGGATCTCTTTGTACTCAATATCTATGAAGTTATTAATGAGAATAAGGCATCTGCTTCTTTTACTTATATGATTGATTCTTATGATATATGACATGCTAGATTAGGACATGTAAACTCTTCGTATGTTATTAATTTACAATAGTTAGGCCTAATCCACATGCATGATAAACAAGCTAAGAAATGTGAGATATGTGTAGAATCTAAGTTAACTAAAACCTCGTGCTGGTCCTTACAATGTGAAACTGAAACTCTTAGTCTTATTCATTCTGATCTTGCTGATTTAAAACAATGTAGGCAAAAGTTATTTTGTAACATTTATTGATGATTTATCTAGATATACAAAAGTTTATTTGATTGGATATAAAGATGAAGGATTTAAAATATTTTTATCCTATATAGCTAAAGTTGAAAATCAATTAAGTAAAAAGATAAAAAGGATAAGATCAAATAGGGGTGATGAATACACTTTGTTTAATTACTTTTGTGAGAAAGAAGGTATTATAGATGAGCTAAACCCGCTTTATTCCCCTTAGTCTAATGGAGTAGCTGAGAGGAAAAATAGAACCCTTAAGGAAATGATGAAGGCTTTACTGGTTAGTTTATCTGCACCTAAAAACATTTGGGGAGAAGTCATTCTAACTTGTTTCTTACAGAATAAGATCTCTTATAAGAAAACACCCTATGAGTTATAGAAAGGTTATACACCCAACTTGAAATACCTTAAAGTGTGGGGGTGCCTAGCGAAGGCTATGATACCCTGATCCTAAGAAAAAGAAAATAGGACCTAAGACCTCTGATTGCATGTTTATTGGTTATGCTAAACATAGTGCAACCTATAGGTTTCTTGTTATTAAGAGTAGTGTACTTGATTGCAATACCATCGTAGAGACTAAGAATGTTGAATTCTTTGAGGATATTTTCCTTTTGAAATCTAGTATATTTGCTACCTCTAGTGATAATACTATAGTTAAACAATCAATTGAAACCTATAGTGAACCTATGCTTGAGGACTTAAGATGTAGTAAGAGACAAAGGATAGAAAAATCTTTTGGTGATGATTTTTACATATATCTAGTTGAGGATGATCCTTTGAGTTTTTCTCAAGCTATTAATTCATCAGATGGATGTTAAGACATCTTTCTTAAATGGTGATTTAGAGGAAGAGATTTATATGACTCAACCTAAGGGGTGTGTGATTCCTGGTCAAGAGGACTAAGTGTGTAAGCTCTTAAAATCCCTATATTGTTTAAAACAAGCACCTAAACAATGGCATGGAAAATTTAATGAGACTATAATTGTTGATGACTTTTGTTCTAGTGATCCTCATAGATGCATGTACACGAAACTTATGATGTCATTATATGTTTGTATATGGATTACACGTTAATCTTTGGTAAATGCAATGATATAGTTTTTAAAACTAAATCCTTTTTTGCATCCAAATTTGATATGAAAGACATAGGTGGGGCAAGTGTAATTTTAGGAATTAAAGTTATAAGGAAGGAAGATAGTATAATTCTATCTCAAGAACATTATGTGGAAAAACTTCTTAGGAAGTTTAATTATTATGATTATAAGCTTGTGAGTACCCCTTATGACACTGACTTTCAACTAATAAAAAATAGAGGAGAACTAGTTTCTCAAACTCAATATGCCAAGATTATTGGGAGCTTATTGCACTTGATGAATTTCGCAAGACTAGATATAGCTTATGCCGTAGGTAGATTGAGTAGATATATTCATAATCCTAATAAGGATCATTGGGAAGCACTTACTAGACTCATGAGATATTTGAAAGGTACCATGGACTATGGTATTGAATACAGTGAATTTCCCTCTATACTAGAAAGGTACAAGAATGCTAACTAGATCTTTTATTCATACGAGACAAAATCCATTAGTGGCTATGTATTTGCACTTGGTGGTGGTACAATTACATGGAGATTAGCCAAACAAACAATAATAGCTAGATCAAGAATGAACTCTGAGTTTGTTGCTCTAGAAATGGCTGGCACTGAGGCTGAGTAGTTGAAAAACTTCTTGGCTAACACTCTTTTGGGAATGAAACTAACATCATTAGTATCTATACATTGTGATTCGCAATCAGTAATAATTATAGCGAAAAATAAAACATACAATGGTAAGAATAGACATATGCAATTGAGACACTATGTGGTAAAGTATCTGCTAAAGAATGGAATAATTTCCATAGATTTTGTAAAGTCAAAACAAAACTTAGCAAATCCTCTAACGAAACCCCTAGGAAGAAAAATGATATTAGAAATATCGAGGGGAATGAGACGTAAGTCATTAAAAAACAGACAATGATGGTAACCCAACCTTTATTATATGAGATCCTATTAATAAGGTTCATATGGGTAAGAACAAGTCATTTGTCAGTTTTGTTAGCACTAAAATTGATATCTATCAATTTACTTTAGTCCTTATCTATTATATGAGAAAGTGCTAGAATCTACATTAATGTAAGGTTAAACTTTATAGTTAAGCTTTTTGAGAAAGCTTAGCATTTTATAAATTTTTTAATGAATTTCATATCCCTTATAGGTGATGTATGATTTGTAGCATACACGTGATGAAATCACCTATATGAGTGTCAAGTGGAGTTGCTTACATGAGATCTTGGCAAATCTTTAGAGCACTCATGAATATCGGGTAAGGCATATAGCCTAAATGCTCAACATAGCGGAAACAGCAAATGATTATGGAGGTATATTGTAACTAGTAGACCACTATCAGACGCCATATGTTTTTGGTTCATATAGTCTCGCTGCACAACTACACTGTGTGATAAGTACTATTAGTCTAGGTTTGCTTCATATATCATAATTACACCAGGTCTGATGCAATATATCTCATTTGAGAACCTAGCAAGAGAATTCTTGTTTTAAAAGGTTACTTTGACTTTTGTAATATATGGGGATTGTTGTAAAATAGTGCATATATTACAAAATTCATTTTGAGTTATTATTCTTAAGTGTCATTTTGAGAAATCTTTCTCTTAAGGATTCTCTTCCTTAAAGCTTTTATCAAGGGACCTCTCCCTTGTGGCAAACAACATAAAATTTTTGACTCATTTTTCTCCTAGAAAGTGGTGTCAACCCTCCCCTATTTCTAGCCTCTCCATCCTCCATTTTCTTAGAGGAAGGAACCTTGGTTGAAGAGATCAAGGCAGTGTATCAGGAAGTCTTGCGCACATGAGTTTAGGCCTTATGGGCTAATTGCAGTGCAAATTCATCGATTTGCACCCCCTATGCATGCAATTAAACAAACATTACGAACCTTTTGCGAAAATTAATATTACAATAATTCTCAGTAGCCTATCTATAAATGTGGATTTCAAAGCTGCAAATATTGACTTGTCCGTTGAACTTAATTTTTCGTTGCATCATTAAACACAATTAAAACGTAATTGTTGTATTTATTTCAGTCGTCATATTAGTTGGGTTTAATGCACCTGTAATATTTCATTTTTTGACATGTCATTTATTGTCCAACGAACTTTTTGAGCCTGAACGTGCTACTTGAGCACTATAAATAGTGCCTCAGGTTCTTACTCTGAAACAGACCTACTCACTCCTTATGTTCTCTTTATTCTCTGCTTTCTGGTTCTCTTTATTCCTTGCTAGTTCTGATTGCCTCAGAAAATTCTGAGAGGTTCCTATTGTATTCTGGGAGACTTGCGGGGATACCTCAAATAAGTCTTTAAGAACAGTGTCAAACACACCTCGGGAATTTAATTTTGCACTGGAAAGAACAACAAGTTTAGCATTGTGGTATTTCTTTTTTTTTACGTATGAGAAAATAAGAACCCAATTTAGCCAAGACATCTTCACAATGATTACCCTCATGAAATATATGACTTAATAACAATTTCAATCTCTAGCTAACAATTTTCTAATGGAGTCTATCTCATTTGCATACCTATGAAATGGAGACACCATCTCATTAACCATTATAACTAATGCATAAAATATCACCACTTAAGGGCAAGTGTATCCTACACAACAGTAACAGTGGACCTAAGTTTGAATATCATATTCAAGGGACCAGATCTTGTTTTCAATTAATTCAATTTAAAAGTAAAAGAACAGTTAATGGATCAATGTTTTAATGAGTAAGTCAGAATAATTCTAGCCACAATAATTCATAATTGGAGTGATAAGTAAAATAAGATACAAATTTGGTTTTTTGAATATAATGGGTTAAGATATAGGGTTGTGATTTCATTGCAATTTTGTTGCCCCCTATTTACTAAGCAATATTATTCTTTACTATTCAATGATTAGCAATAAATTACTACGTTGTTGCAATGCGTTTGGTCATTCACACCATACTATAATCCTAATTTGTCATCTAGTTTGATCTTGCAAGATTCAAAATTAAAATTGGTTTCTTTTTACCCAATTGGAAGTTTGCCCGATGAATTTGGTCAATTCTACCAGGACAATAACTTGCTTACTTTCCAGATCTATTGTTCAAATATCAATGATCATGACTATTTAAACAATTAAGATGTAACTGATAAAATAGAGGAACAAATTAATCATTGAACGATATCAAATAATCATGCAAAGTGCAAGGGAGAATTACAAAGAGTTACATCACAACCCTAAAAAAAAGGATTTAGCCAAACATGGTTTATGCAAAGCCAAACATTCTTCCAATAATATAGGACATAAAAAAATAGATAAATAATTATTGTAGGGAGCACTCTGAATTGCTTCAATCCCAAAGCTTCCTTGTCGTTCTTTTGTCTCTTAAGTCACATATCTATCTCCTCTTCTAAGCCAACGTGAGTCTCTCTTTGTGTCTTCTTTTTTGGTATTTATAAGAGTGCTTGAGCTTTTTTTGCGTTTTTCTCGATGCCCGACTTAGCACGATCGGGCTGAGATGGAGCATGTCATGTTGACCTAGATCTTCAATAATTGCTCTAAAAAGACCTTGATTTTGCCCTTTTGTCATCTCGTTTCTTAAGTACCTGTCTAAAGTAAGAATAAACACTACAAAATGAGTTTTACCAATAATTTTTCAATCATTTTCTTTACAAACAGATATTAATCATGGTAAAAATAGAGCAAAAATTTGGTTATCAACCTCCTTAGACTTGGACATTACTTGTCCTAAAGTAATTTGATTTTAGTTGAAGAAAACATTTATTAAATTATTTTTTAAAAAATGAGTCTTATCATAGAAACCCTAATTAAACTTATGCCAAACCAAATGTAGTTAATTGCCAAGAAAAGGTATTCATCTCACCACACTCGGGTGTTTAGGAACACAAGAGTTTCAGCACTAAAAGATTAATCCAAGCATGGTTACTCAGAACAATTGTATATCAGTCATGTCAAATAAATTCACTTCAAAACAAACAATTATAGGGTTTTTACGAGGATGTAATGGGTCAAGGTAGTTGTGTTAGGTATGGAAAACAAAAAGAAAAGAAAAATGCAAAGGGCTAAAAATATTAGAAAATCAAAATTTTGATTCCTTATGGACCTGAAGATTTCCAAGAAACAATTTCCCTATTCTTAAAACTTTTTAATGACTTTTGATTTAACTATATACCATTTTTGCTCTCTTTCTCTCTTCTTTTTCTCCTTTTTTAAAATTTTCTTTTTCTCTTTTTTCTTTCTTTGGATATTTTTCTTTTCTCGAAGAGACATAGTTGGGTTTCTTCTTTTGTGAGATCATCTTTAAATTCTTTTTCACTTTTTCCATTAATTCTTTCCTTTTTAGAGATTGTTCCATGGTGATGATAGTGGGTCACTCATTAAAAATGTTTGAGAGAAAATTGGGTGACAAGTAAATATTTCCATATGCTCAACTTGGACAACTAAGGGTAATTATGTTCAATTAGATAGTAACTTGAAAAAAGACCTACAAAATACCCTAAAAATTAGCAAGCAGAGGAGTAAATCCATAAGACACGAACTTCAACATAATAGTTAGAGGTTACCAAGCTTAGAGATATTCACACTTTAAAATAAAAATCAAGAGGTTGTTTCTAATGTAATCTCATTATGCCTCAAACTTCACTCTTTCTGTGGTTAATATGGAAGAAAAACTATCTTAAGTTGTGTTAATTACTCAACTTCTTCATAGAAAAGACTCTTAAAAAAATTTTCTTTTACCATAAGAATGTTTATCATTAACTAGAATCAATAAAAGCATCTTCAAGTATATTCATATTCATTGTGAGGAGGAAATATACATTTTTTATCACATGACTCTTGGATTCCCTCCTCACACTTAAATCTAGCAATGTCCCTAATGATTAGAACTAAAATAAATTAAGAAAATAAAACAAAGCAAATAAATAACAGAAAAGAAGAAAACAGGGAGCACGACCTAAGTTAAAATTAAACAAAAAAGAAATAGAAGAAAATAAAAACCATAGATTGACAGATTGTCTCCTGACAAACCCTTGTTTAATGTCTCAAGCCTGATGGTTGAGATGTGGTTATGTTGGTCTATTTCTGAGCCCAAAATTGATTAGACAATGTTTTTCTTGTTGGTGTGTCTTAAATGTGATAACTTTATCCTTTTTTCCCAAGGGTGTTTATTATAGGGTCAATACCCTTTTTTTCCATGAATGGTCCACCCAAGAGCTTCTTTATTTGTCATTGGCACGGTTGATGCCTTACTTTCCCCCTTCCCTATGAGAACTGTGGAACTGATAATTGACAAAGGAGGATTAATAATAAAAGAATTTGAGAAGGGTGAATGAGGTTTCTGCTCCTTAAAAATAGGTTTCTCCATTAAGGGTTTAAATTTTGATTCACAATCTTCATCCAATTTTTTGAAATTAATTTCACAATCCATGTCCTTTTTAGCCTATATGAAATTGCAGACAGAAAGGGGGAAAAACCTTTTGAATATTTCAAAAGTGGTTTTTTCTTCCTCCAAACTGAGGGTAAACCTGACATACCTTACTTCAATAATAACACTACATCTATTGAGGAAATGACGCCCTAGTATGATCGGAACATCCTTACCCTCTTCCATATCTAACACCATAAAATCTGCAGGAAAAATAAAATTACCCACTTTGACTAAAGCATCCTCTATTATGCCTTTAAGATGGGTTAGAGATCTATCAGTAAGTTGTAGGGTGATGTTTGTGGATTGTGGTTTCCTAATGTCTAATTTTTTTAAAATAGATTATGACATTAAATTTATGCTTACCCCTAGATCACATAAGCATTTTTCAAAAAATAAGGTTTCTATAAAAGTGTAAAACTTCTAGGATCCTTTAGTTTAGGAGCAATTTATTTGAAACCACAATAAAACATTTGTCATTGAAGCCTATTGTTTCAAAATCAACCATTTTTTTTATTGAAAATAATTTCTTTCAGGAATTTGCCATATTTTGGAATTTGAGCTATGACCTTTGCAAAGGAAATGTTGATATGCAATTTCTTAAACATCTCTAAGAATTCAAGAAACATCTTATCTTGCGTCTGACTTTTTAATTTTTGAGGGAATGAAACTCTTACCTAAAGAGGTGTTTGTACCTCCTTACTCTTATCCTTTTCCACATTTTGATTCCCTTTAGTAGGGACCTCTGATAATGGTTGTGTGGTGCCTGTTAATTATGTTTTTGGTTTTCTAGTTGCTCCCCACTTGCTTGTGGTAATTACTGATTTTGGTCCCCTTCAGTAAGGACTTCTAATAATAGTTATCAAGTGCCTCTTAATTGTGGTTGTGGATTCTCCAGTTGTTTTGACTTCTTGTGATAATTGTTTTTACCTCCTCCCTGGGATTTGGTTTTGTTTGAGAAAGCAAGGTACCATATGCTCTTTGAGACATAAGATTTACCAGGGTGACCATCTGTGTTTCTAATGCCTTCACTCTTTCAAAACCTTGTCACTTTAGTGCCTTCATCTTTTCATCAACTTTAGTCATGCACTGCATCATAGTATCTTGTAATGTGGGTGTCCTCTCCTATTGCCTCGACCTTTGATCCTGAATATAAGGGGACTTGTATGTGTTTTGCCTAGGCAATTCTCTCTTATCTCTCCATGCTAGATTAGGATGATTTCTCCACCCTGGATTGCATGTTTTTTAGTAGGGATCATATTCATAGCTTCCCCCTCCAGCATAATTCACCTCTTCTTTGGCAAACATGTAACCCATTTAACAGTTTTTAATGGTGTGGCGTATTTTTCCATAAATGGAAAGAGGAGGATGTTGTAGCACATGTGCTTATGCTCTCATCAGGGTCTCTAATTGCTTTGTTAGGGCATCAAGCCTTTTATCTATCCCTGAGCTTATTCCTTCAACCTCTACCTGATGGATTCAAAAATCTTCTATTAGCTGTTTGGTGGTAAATTGATGAGGCTAAGTCTATGATTATCTCTTAAGCTGTAACCGGTGATTTCTTCATTATGGTCCCTCAACTAGCAACATCGACACATGCTTTGTTTGAATTCGACAGACACTATAGAATATTTGAATTATTCTTCCCAATGACAACCTGTGGTGAGGGCAACTACTCAACATCTCTTGAAATCTATCTCAGGCTTGACTGAGAGATTCTTGTTCATACTGGGCAAAATTTGCAATATCTCTCTACAGCTGATCATATTTGGTGGCAGAGAAATATTTCCTTAAGAATTTATGAGAACACTCTTCTCAGGTACGAATGTTGTGCTCTGCTAATGACCCCAACCAACCCAAAGCTCTCCCATTTAATGAGAATGAGAAAATTGCAATCCCCATTGTGTCTTGAGTCATCCTAGGGTAGTGGGTAATGTTGGTTATCCTCAGGAAGCGTTTTACGTGAGCAACTAGGTCCTCTAATGGCAGACCACTAAATTGTTTATTCTTAATAATCTATAATAATGTTGGTTTCAGTTCAAATATGTTCTGTTCAAAGTCAGAGAGTAGAATACTACTGGCAACCCCCACATAGGGGTGAAGAAATCTTGTAGGGTTTGTTAAAAAATAACACCTCCCTTATGGTTGTTTTCAAGTGTCGTCATTTTTCTCTGTCTAACTCTGTTCCTGCGAGCAGTTCTTTCAATCTCAGGGTTATACACTAGAGCAAGCCCCTGAGATCAAGTCAGCAAAAACTATTCACATAGAGAAAGGTTAAATTGCAACCGCTCAATAAAATAAATAAAAATATTGAATAGAAAGGGATAAAATAAGGTAAAAGATAAAATAAAATAAAGTAAAAGATAGAATGAGGTAAAAGATAAAATAAGGGATAAAATAAGGTAAAAGATAAAATAAAAAAGTAACGATAAAAAAATAAGATAGAATGAGATGAAGATTAAGGTAAACAAGAACAAAAAAATTGTTCAATTATCCTAAATTAATTTAATCGAGAACTGAATACAATATAGTCCTTGACAACGGTGCCAACAACTTGATGCATAAAATATCACTGCTTAAGGGCAAGTATACCCTACGCAATAGTAATAGTGGACGTAAGTTCGAATATCGTACCCAAAGTACCATATCTTGCTCTCAATTAATTTAATTTAAAAGTAAGAGAAAATTAACGAATCAATGTTTTAATGAGTAAGTCAAAACAAAATTCTATTTACAATAATTCAGAATTGGAGTGATAGGTAAGACATACGGTTGTTATTTCACTGCAATGTTTTTGTCCCCTATTTACTAAGCAATCTTATTATTTATCATTGAATGATTAGCGATAAATTACTACATTGTTGCAATGTGTTTCATCATTTACACCACACTATAATACTAATTTGTCATTAAGTTTGGTCATGCAAGATTCAAAATTAAAACCAGATTGGAGGTTTTCCAGATGAATTTGGTCAATTCTATTGAAACAATAACTTACTTCTGATATCGATTGTTCAAATATTGATGTCCATGACTATTTAAACAATTAAGATATAAATGATAAAATAAAGAAGCAAATTAATCATTGAATGACGTCAAATAATCTCGCAAAGTGCAAGGGGAATTACCAAAAATTACATCACAACCCTAGAAAAAGGGGTTTAGCCAAACATGTTAATGCAAAGTAAAAAATTCTTCCAATAATATAGTACATAAAAATAGATAAATAGTTACTGTAGGGAGCACTCTGAATTGACTCAATCGCGAAGCTTCCTGATCGTTCTTTCGCCTCGTTTGTCACAAATCTATCTCTTTTTCTGAGTCAAAACGAGTTCCCTTTTGTATCTTCTATTCTAGTATTTATAAGAGGGTTTGAGCTTTTTTTGCGTTTTTCTCGAGCCTGGCTTAACACCACCGTGTTGAGTACTGATCTGGATCTTCAACAATTGCTATGAAAACCTTGATTTTTCTCCTTTTTTTCATCTCGTTTCTTAAAGTAAGAATCAATACTAAAAATGAGTTTTTTCTAATAATTGTGTAGTCTTTTTCTTTACAAACAGATATTAATTATGATAAAAATAAAATAAAAATTTGATTTATCAATAACCACATATCGCAAAGAGAAAAAGAGAATTTCCATCAGCTCAACCTCCCATAAAAAATAAAAAAAAAACCTTTATCCCTGTTTCTGCAAAAAAAAAAAAAAAAACCTTTATCCCTGTTTCTGCATAGTCCGCCAAACCTGCCCGAATCGGATTCCCTCGCAAGCTGCCATCCATATTAATAGCAATCACATCCTGCAAAAGGGAGTCTAAACCACTAAAGTATCCTAGGAACTCCTTATATTCACATCATTGAAAGCCTACTTTGTGTGACTCATTAAAGAATATACCTTATGAACAAAATCCATAATTGACCATTCTTTATGATCAAACACTGGGTTATTCTGGGCACACCACACGAACCACATCAGCATGAAAACTACCTTACCTTTTTTTCTAATTAATTCAGGTAACCACACCGCCAATCTTCATCAATATTAGATGGGACAAAAAGCTGACCAAAACCACAGCTAGTCCAGAACTCCTGCACTTGAAGACACGTGAATAAAGGATGTACTATGGATTCCTGTATACCAAGGCAGTGTGGACATACACACTTGAACTTATGCCCATTATTTGTTAGAGAATGTTACACATATGCAAAGCTAGGTGAAAAAGTTGCCATAAGAAAAAACTAATGTTAGATGGGATCATAAGCTTCCAAATCCATGACCAATTACCAGAACCCACAATACGCTCTCATTTTTCATGCCCATAGATTTAGTGGTTTGGTAGCCTGGTGTAAACCAACATCAAGAATATCCTAGTGGATACTTCATGAATATCCAACATCATGAATATCCATGTAAAGGACCACGCTAGCCAGTGAGCATCACCCATATATCTTTCCCAGAAAAATGAGTTGTCATTACCTAACTTAATATGAAAACCCTCCTCCAAACAAGTAAGTGCCTTCATTGTCGATTTCCAGACAGATGAGCCAGTTTTCTAGTGACAACCAAACATATGACTTCCTTTAAGATACAAATCCCCTAAGAAACGACTCCAATGGTGACTCGAGGGATGCAACAACTCCCAAACTAGCTTGACTAGGAGAGCTGTATTTTGGAGACGAGCTCTATGAATGCCCAACCGTCAAACTTCTAAGGTTAATGTATTTTTTTTCTCTTTTTTGTCATGGTTTATTTGATAAATAGAGCTAGACCAGAGGAAGTGACGAAAGACAACATTTTTTAGTTCTCCTTTCTCTGCAGGTTGGAGTGGAAATTACATAATCACCTCATTTCCTATAATCATATATTTATTTGTCAATATTTTTTATTGTTCTCCAAAAACAATTGATTTAGGAAGGTGTATTTGGTTTCATGTTTTAGAATTTATTTTAGATATATAATTGAATTTAGATAAATCTATAATGTTTAGTTTTATGGTAGAAAGAAGAATTTAAAATTGATTCTAAGTTTAATATATAAAAATGTATATTAAATTTTACTTTTAATTTAATTTTTTAATAAAAACATCTAAATATAAATTATATTCTCTCAAAATAAATTTTAATCATAATTAATTTACAAAATTAATTATATTCAAAATTAATTGTTTTCAACGTTCATCTAAACATACATATAATTTAAACATACATATAATTGACTATGAATTTTGCCTAATCGATTATCTAAAAAAATTATTTTTAAAAACATTGTTTTAATTTTTTTCTATTTTTTATATTTCACTTAAATTAATCATTTCTATTTTCGTTCTATTTCTCATTTATTTTATCTATCTCTTTATTTTTATCCACCATATTTTCATTTGTTTCTGTGAGTCTTACCAAATACACCTTTAAAGAGATTGTTATTTGGTAAAAAGTGAAATACTTAAATGTTACTTTTTGTTTATTATTATTAAGTTTTAAAATTTTTATTATGATCCTTTATGTTTTAGAAAGATTTCATTTTGGGTAAATCTTTTGTATTTGGTTAACTTTTGATAACTTTAAATTTTTTAAATAGTTAAACTAAGAATGTAACTAAAAGTTTTTACTATTTTGATTTTAATCTTATTAATCTTTATTTGAATCACATCAATCATAATTATGTCACTTGCACAACATGGAGAGAGGTGTGACTCACATGGGTATTGTAATAAATCTTATACTGAATTTTTTAAATGATCAAAATGAAAATTTCAAAAACATAAAGAATCAAAATAAAACTTTTAAAAAGTTTTACTTATGTTATCATAATTTTTTGTTTATATAATATAAAATATTAATGAATAATCTTTGCATATTAACTAACTAAAGATTATGATAAAATATCTGGGTATATTCATTAAACTCAAAAGTTAATATAAAAAAAAAAAATACTGAGATATAATATATCAAAAATAACCTTTGCAGTGAAATGAAGACTTAGAGAAAAAACAACAATTAGAAGCCAGGATAGTTGGTAAGAGTCGTATTCCTATGGTATGGATGATTATTGTACTACTATTCAATGTTGTTATATATGTTACCTGATTTTTAATTATTTTCTCCCATCTTATTTAATTATTTAATTTACTTATATTAAAAAAATGGTTAATTTGGTTTATTGTAATAAATATATCTTAAATATATTTTTTCAAAATTATCATTATCTTTAATACTTATTTTTATCTCTTAATGATTTATCATTGCAACCTTTGATTTAAGTACGGATGTTTAAATATAAAAATAATTAATGTAATAGTAATTGAGTCTTATAAAAAAACGCATGACCACTTTTATTTTGTATGTTATAAATAATAAGCCGAGTAATTTGCATTATGTTAAATTTAAGGTCTTATATATATGACTAACAAGATAAAATGCAGGTATAAAAGTGTGGTAAACAATGAATAGGAAAAGAAGACAGTTGTGATTTTGGGCTAGAAGCAAGAGGGGACCATCTACAAAGGATAAAGGCGGTAAGTTGAAAGGAGAGTGAAGGAGGAAGAAAGAAAGGTAAGGTCAGGTAGAGGTGAAAAAGAAAATACTAAGCTCTTGGGCAATGGTTCCTTGAGGGTCAATCAAATGGAAAGACTCAGAACTGGAGGAGCCAGGAACCCGTTGAAAGTTGGCTCTGAGGTACATGAGATGGTCCTTGCAAGTATTTATAACACCTGTCCCCACAGCAACAGAACGCATCAAACTGAGGGCTTCAAAATCAGCATTTGAAGGCCTGCGCTTAACAGCATACCCGACCTTCCTTCCATTGCAGTACATGGTCCACAAAGGAGATGAGAATAGGAAAACGTTGTTTGTGCCACTCTCTAGCACAATTCTTAGCGTACCCCCTCTCATTTCCTTAGCCAAAACGCTTGTGGGAACTGCCAACTCTAGCACCAGAATTGGCATGCTTGAGTTGGCATTGGCCTGGATGCAGAAACTCACCTTTCCTTTGCGCTTGCGGTATCCAAATATAGTGCCAGTGATGGTCATGAGCTGTTGTTGTTGTTCTGCCTCTTCCTCCTCCACCAAGCTGCACTTGCAAGTCGGTATCACAAGCTCCATCAGCGAACGCAACACCCTCCACGATCTTACTTGTTTCTCGCAACCCACTGTGCTCTCTCTACTGCTGCCCATAACCCTCTCTCTTCACTCTTATTGCCATAATTCAACTCTCTTTCCTTTTATATTCCACGCATCCTCGTGTTTCATTGGTCCATTTTTCTCACCAACTCAAATGTTTTATCTAATCCAGTCACCCGAGAAAATGATATTATATAATACTCATCCATTTTAGTGGATTATCATGCAACCTTAGCAATAATGTCTCTTTTTGTCCTTTTCTCTCTCTGTATATATACGTATATGTATTTGCCTTTCACTTTTCCCTTAATCCTTTCTGTATTATATTGGATTCGTTTCGCTTCGTCCACATACGTACTTGAGCACCATGAGGCAACCATAGCTGAAAATCTTATATATTAGAGAATATATAATTGGGGTGTCCCAACTCATATGGCTTGTAACTCACCGGAGTGGAGGACTGCGTTGTGAAATGAGTTCAACAACATCTTCGCGAACAAGAGATTATGATACCTTTTTTATCGTAACAAGAAATACAAATGTTACTTCTCTCTACCTCTCATTTACCGGAAAGTCTCATTGTAGTTTCATCCGACAATAACCACACTCAAAACCTCTATAAAGGTAACTAGAGAGACAAATCTTAAGGAGAATGATAAAAAGTGTAATAAAAAACAAATCTCAAACAGAACGGTAAAAAAGGTAACTTGGAACCACACCTGGAGAATTCCTTAAAATGGGGCACCAAAAACAAATCTCACAGAACTGTAATCTCTACCTTCTTACTCCCTCACTGACTTGGGTGTCAGAGTCTCTTTTTTGCAGATACACATCTGTTCCCTGGAGCTCAAAGGATCGAGAGGATAATTATTCTGCCAAATTTCGGTAAGAACGGTTGATTCATTTCGTTCCTAAACACCAATATAACATACGGCTAATACTCTATATCTAATCATGGGCGAATTAGATTTGAAAAAGAGGAAGGATGACAATTTTTTTAAATATTATTATATTAATTAAAATTTATCAAAATTTGTAAAATTAGAGACTTATTAGATATAATATGAGACATAAAAATTTGTAATTTTTAATAAAATTTAACAAATTAGATAAAATATATTCAAAAAAGTGTCTACAATTAGAGTGTTCATAATATTTCCTTTTGAAAAATTATATATATATATATATATATATATATATTCATACTTTTATTAATGAATACAGTCAAATTACAGATGTAAGAAAATTAGATATAATATTCTAACTCAAAATTTTATTGTGAAACCTTATTACACTTGTACATCTTTTTTGGACTCTTCTTTTTACACTTGTTGAGGTTGGCAGATGATGACACTCTTTTTTTTTTGTTTTTGTATAATGTTGATCAAATTTTTTGTTTCATCCATTTTATTATATAATATAAAGTTATATTTGCCTTTTAAAAAAATTCTACATTTTTATTTAATACGAAAATTTTTACTCACTTGTGTTTTAATTATTTTTTTTTTCACATCTATTACTTTCTTTTTCTATTTATTTTCTCTCTCTTTCTCTTTATACTTTAAAATTCACCTCACTTTAGAAGGAAAGTGTGTCATAATTAATCTCTTGGATTTGAACCTCCACAACTATTTAATATATATTTTATATATATATATATAGTTCAACCACAACAAATAGTTAGAGCAGGTGTATCCTTGTTTCTTTACAAATATAGAGCATTACTCTTGTTTTCGTATTCATTGCTAGGTGTCACAAATGGATATCTCTTTTTTAGATTCTTAAATGAGACCTACATGTACACATAATTTATTTTGACTCTTTTCTATTTAAGCACCTTTATAAACATTCTTCTCTCCAATCTAGCATCCTCTTTTAATTCTTAAATGGGTCCCACAAAAATGCATATATTTTCACATATCATTAATAATTTATGACTTACATAAGTTTTTTGTCTTTAAAGTTTCACCAAAAATAACTTTTGATCCTTAAAATTCAAAAATATTTTTAGTCCCTAAAATTAATTTGTTTTTTGTACTAACGTCCGTTTATAAGTTTTTGTGTATTTGGTTCTGCCGGATGTGAAATTACATATTGAGGGGGTTACAGTTAAGGATAAGAGTGATTCACGAGTACAAAAATATGTTTTCTATCACCATTTTTTAACGATATTAATCATAGAAGAAAGACTAAAAGTGAATCAAGGACAAAAAAAAATATTTTTTTAATTTTAAGACTAAAAATAATTTTTGGTGAAACTTCAGGAACAAAAACCTTATTTAACTTATAATTTATTTATTAATTTAATTTTTTATTAACTTATAAATTAATATATTTTTTATTCTACTTACTATTTTGCAAAATATTTTTTTATAACACAATAAAAAATAAATATTGAAGTTATTCAAGTTTTATTTAAAATGATTAAACTAACTAGATTATATAATTATGCCAATATAAAAAATACAAAGTTTAAAAAAATACATAATTAAAATAATAACTAATTTTGTGAACCGTTACAAAAATGTTCTCATACAAGCTCTAAAAGATCGGCTTGAAATTGATGATGATGTTGTCTATCATAAAGAAGTGTTCTCCTTTGTAGATATGGTGCAAGGTCCAAGGACCATTACATATGTCAATTGTCGACAGATCATTGTTGAAAGTTCATAACAATAATTCAAATCACCATCATATGTGTGTCGTTCATCTTCCACAATCATATTGTGTAATATGATGCATGCATATAATATATACTTTATTATATCATGTGCCAAGTATGCACAAGACCACTTATAATTACAAACCGAGATTAAAGCACTCTAAATGCATGCTTCATATCCTTTCTTGTTGCTTCTTGATGTTGGGCAAACATTTTCTTTTATCTCCTTGTGGCATTGGGATAGTCTTAACTAATGTAGCCTATTCTAGATAAATATCATCTACTAGATAGTACCTCATGTCATACTACGTTCTATTCACCATATCTCATTAAACATAAGAGATTCATTGAGCACATTAATCTTATTATTTGA
Organism: Psophocarpus tetragonolobus; assembly: GCA_037954015.1. Taxonomy (NCBI): domain Eukaryota; kingdom Viridiplantae; phylum Streptophyta; class Magnoliopsida; order Fabales; family Fabaceae; genus Psophocarpus; species Psophocarpus tetragonolobus. Next base: position 45,343,148 of record CM075694.1, read on the forward strand.
ACCAGCAACTCCAAAAAATGCATGTCATATCCATAAGTCTTGTGATACAACTGCTTCAAGCATGATTGTGGTTTTCCATGATCACCACAACAATATTGACCTTTCGATGCCTCTAGACAATTTTTCCATTCCTAATGCATACAATCTATACTACCTAACACAACTGGGACACCACGTCTCTCTCCTATTTGAAGTAGGTGTTAAATGTCATTGTTGTTTCTTAAGCACTCTACTCCAAAGATCTGACAAACACCATGAACAAACTTACTCAAGAATTTCATTGCAGTGTTTTTCCTAATTTGCACATAATCATCAACATTATAAGCGGGTGATCCATATGTTAATATAAAAATAGCAGCATTGCATTTTTGCAATGGAGAAAGACCTTTTTCTTCTAGTTGCATCAACTCTCACTTGAAAATACTCATCATGATTACTCAATGTTTGTACAATGTGAAGGAACACATCCCTTCACATTCGAAATCGTTGTCAAAATTATTCTTTTGTGTACACTAGATTGTTGGAGAAGTAGTCATTGACCAAATGAGCATGTCCTTCTTCATGACTCCTTTCAATGTGATTTGTCTTCGCCTAGGTGTAGTGGATTGTTATTGTTGCCTTTTATCACCAACCTCATGCATAGTTCTTTCATAGTTGTCATTGATGAAATCATTAATGATTTCATCCTTAAGCCCTTCATCATGAGATGAATCACTGAAATCTACATGTGAAACCATTATAGAGTTGTAAGGAAAGGATTTGACAATAAGATGAGATTTGTTTTTTTAGTTATAAGGTGTGAAAAAATAATTTATATAACCATATGATTGTTTAGGAAATGGTTAGTTTTCAAGAACTAGTTTTCAACAAAAGGCTCCCCATTGAACCAAAATGGTTAACAAAGTTACTAGCTCCTTCAAGCGATGTATTTGACCATTTCAATTCATCCTTCAACAAACTCTATGCATACTCTAACTTGAATGAATCACCAACATCTTGACAATAAATTTTATATGCATCTTGCATGATATCTGACTCAAAGCTACCACTCTTTTTTCTTTGACAAGCTTGTTTGTAGCATCTTGCAAATTTTTTTAATTACCTTATTCATCTTTTGCCACCAACATTTCAGTTGTGTTGTTTCCCTTATTTGTATATGACCACGATACTCATTGTAATTTTCTTTAATCCTTAACAAAAAAGAAGATTCTTTTTTATTTACCCCCACAATTGGATCCTTGGAATATTCCACCATGATTGGATGAGAAGTTGATCTTCCTCTATGCTAAACCTTATCTTTTTTTTGTTTTTGAGTTGACTTTTCATTTTTTTTCTTCATCAAGGGTAACATTATCTAATCCAATTTGAGTGGAAAATAATGGAACTTGAGATTAAAATGCAAACTCAAACGTTGTTGCTTAATTCTTTTTAGAAGCTTGTCCTTCATACTACCACGATCCATAGTGGAGTTAATTGATGGTGATTGAAACATGGGATATCCATATGAAAAAGGTAATGAAAATTGAAAATTGCTCATATTTGGAAAATTTTGCGGGTATGGTAAATTTGGAGAATTTGTAGAATTTGAATTAGTAGGAGGTTAGAAATTAAAGTAGGGATTCATGTTGAATTGATTTTGATTTGATTCCATTTAGTGAAAACAAATCAAAGAGATAATCAAAAGTAAAAAAAGAAAAAAGCTTAAGAATGAACTTTGAGAGACAAATGGTGAAAAAGAAGTAGATTGTGTGAGTAAAACAATTATGGTAAGTCCTATTTATATAAATATTAATATATAAAAATTAAAAAATAATACTAATCATTACCCAATGTTCACTTATTTTTTCTCATTTAAAAGTTATCTTTTTAGATAATATTTTAATAAAAATCAAGTTTTGGAAAGGGTGTTTAATAAAGCATCGGGTGCTTATTGGAAAACACATCTCTTTCACAAAATGGCTAAAAATGAGGCTAAAGTGCTTCCACATTAGAAGAACCCTGTCAAAAAGTACCAATAGCCTAAAAACATTAGTAATGATGAGATATTAAGTTAAGTGCTGAACATTAAAACTATTATTTTATTGTGAATATCACAAATTGAAGTATCTAAAAATTAAATAAAAACGATAATAATTTTAATGTTAATCACCTTATTAATATTTTACCTTTATTAATATTGTCAAGGATACAAAAGAAGATAATGGAGTGTGGAAAGGCATGGTTACACGTGATAGTACGTACTTTGAGGTTATATACCTTTTTAATCGGTTGAAATATGATTGTAATTCAGTAATAGTTTTGATTACTACCCTAAAGAAAGGTCAACACTGATAACAACCAAGAGAAAAAGACAAAAGTAAATGGGTAACGTTACAATCAAAATGCAAAAAACTTACAATACCCAAAAGGGTCTCATTAGGAATCATATCAAACTCCAATGGTTATATGCATGTTGAACAGTAATGACCAAGACAAATTCAGAAGGGATAATTAATGTAAATCTTTTTCATTCCAACTGTCACCATTCAATTCTTGGCTAAAAAGGAATTTGTGATTTTGGAAGCCTCCTGGGTTAGAAAGAATGTCATACTAAACTGGCATTCAATTAAATGATTACAAAAGGTCAAAATCCGAATAAAAACAAGATTGTTTTTGGTATATATATAAATTAGATTATAACTAATGGAAATGATAACTTGAAAACAAGTAAAAGTCACATTGAACAATTAAATTCCGTGGATGTCACAGTAGTACGTACCTTATTTTTTCCCTCTCAAATGTCTCAATTATAAGGTCCTAGACCTAGCTCTCCAAAAGAAACGCTTGTGTTTGTGGGATAGTTGACCCACCACAAGACAGCACTATATCTTATGTCTCTGTCCTGTTTTCAGAATAGCATGTTAGGGGCCAAGCGTGGTGTGTGAAAGCCAGAATGAATTTTATTGGGGTTCGCTTTTTAGCCTGGTTGTGGTTGCTCCACTTTTGTCTTCCCTTTTCCCTTCCCTTGCGTCCCCTTTCCTTCTTTTTCCCCTTCTCGTAGAACCAAGGAACCCGTACATGTTCCCCAATTAAAATCTTCATCCCTAGCTCTATCATTGCAAAATTATAAGTTTTTTTTTTAAAGAAAAATCAGAATATATATTATATTTAACTGAAAAATGAAATAAAGAGTTTTATACTTTATACATCTGTAAAAAAAGATGATGAGCTCCGGAACAAAAGACTCATCAATGTATCTCATTTATACAAATCTGGATCATCATTCATACAAAGAAGTTACGAAGTTCTACCTACTTTATATCTAAAAGTTGTTTGGCACTTCGATATAATCTCCCCCAATACTCACTTTAGCCTCTCTTCTAGGATCTTTGATATAATTTTCTAAACACTTGATATGAGAGAGATGGACCAATACTGTGAAAGATTTTGGGGGTGCCCCACCTTTGATATTAAGGCTAGGAATGAAGACTTGATACATCTGGGAAGCCTTCCTGAGTCATGGAACTCTTGCACCACCTTAACAACATCATCTCCCACTATCTCCCAACATGACTTATAAAAATTCATTTTGAAGTCATAAGGACCAAGACTCTTACCACCCTCACAAGCCTAGGCTGCTACTTTAATATTCTCAATAGAAAAAGGATCTTCTAACTTTACCCTATCAACCTCAGAGATCTGCCTAACATAGGTTTGCCACCCCATTTCTTCGCAAATAACTCAGTGAAGTAGTTCACCACCTCTGATTTAACTTCTATCACATTGTTTACCCAACCCGTAGCAGATTCCACTACCAGAATATTATTCCAGGAGCATCTCGATTTAAAACATTTATGGAAAAATTTTGAGTTATTATCTTCATATAAACCCCATCTGACTCCAGACTTTTGCATAATGGTATTTTTTATGACCCTAGTCGTACTCCAATATTCGATAAGATGTCACTTCTGCGCCTATGTTCTGCCTCAACACCCACAAAAAATAAGTTATCTACGTTATCCAATTCCTTTACCTTCTCCGCTAGTAGGTACTTACTCTTTAGCAATACTTCAAAGTTCCATTTTTTAATTGTCACCTTCAAACTCTTCAATTTAGACATAAATTGATAGGCTTGTCAACCTGATCCCTTGAATGTCGTCTAGAAATATCAGTTCATGAAACCACGACTAAGTCATTATAAATTACTTCATATACTTTTTCAAACTTCTACTCAAAACTCCATTCAATGTTCTTTTTCAAACTTCTACTCAAAACTCCATTCAATGTTCAAAATATTTACTCTTGCTAACTTTCTTTAATATATTTAATTCCTCTTGTACCAAACAAATTAATTCAGATTAAATATATTCTTACTTAAGTTATTAACTACTATTTTTAATGTATTATTTATTTTATTAAATACTTCAAAAAATTTGGCAAATCTTAAGAAATCAAAGTTATACAAATACAACACCGGCGAGATGCATACGAGTTCATATATAAGAGAACATGACAACCCCAAAATATTACTCAACTTCCACCCTTTCTCACTTATATATTACTTTCCACCCTTTCTCACTTATATATTACTCAATTTCCACAAATGTGGGACTTCAACTCACACATGCACTCCAACAATCTCCCCCTCAAGTATGAGGGCCCCTTATATTACTTTTCACCCTTTCTCAATCTCCCCCTCAAGTATGAGGGCCCCTTATTCACAAACAATCTCCCCCTCAAGTATGAGGGCCCCAACACCTTCTGAAACCCTGATCAGGAGAACTTTCGATAAAGAGAATCCACCGTCAACCTTAGCCGATCACAACCAACGGCTCTGATATCACTTTCCAATTTCTAACCAATGTTAGACTTATTCACAAACAATCTCCCCCTCAAGTATGAGGGCCCCTTATTCACATTGCCCTTAAACACAAGGGGACACACCTTCTGAAACCCTTATTCACACTGCCCTTAAACACAAGGGGACACACCTTCTGAAACCCTTATTCACACTGCCCTTAAACACAAGGGGACACACCTTCTGAAACCCTTATCAGGAGAACTTTCGATAAAGAGAATCCACCATATCACTTTCCAATTTCTAACCAATGTGAGACTTCAACTCACATTTAATGAGTGCCCCTTGTTCACAAGGGGCCTTCCACATTGTAAACTCCCCCTCAAGCGGGGGCATACATTTAATGACGACCCCTTGTTCACAAGGCCCTTAAACACAAGGGGACACGGTATAACCATGGGACATGAGCTCATATATAAAAAAATATGACATCACCTTCAACCCAAAACCTCAAGACATTAGATTATGAGTCTTTTTCACTTATATATTACTCAACTTCCCAATTTCTTATCAATGTGGGACTTCAACTTACACATGCACTCCAACAGTCAATACTTATTTATTTCTTTATTTTAATTTGTGCCATCATAAAACACCTTAGACAAATTATAATTTCAATATACATTTAATCGTTTAACAATTAAAATGAATTTTACTTCAAGACAGAAAAAATAAAGGATAAATTGTGTTTTTACGTATATGAACTTTTTTTTTATTTTTTTTTTTTATAGATAAATTTTTCGTTGATCGATAAATGTTCTTCAATTTTTTTCAATCCAACTTTTAGTCATTTGCGTCTATTTCTATGCTTACATGTCCATATTTTATAGGAAATACTATATATGGTACCTAATAAGTAATACTGTTTTGATACAGTTAACTTTCACACCAATAAACTGTGTCATCATATCGCTAATGTAATTGTAAATTGTGTTTTCACTCTCTCACATCCACTCACTGAAGAATTTAACACCTCCAACAAACACACACAAAAATTCATGCATGTGCTTTGAACTTTAACGGCATGAAGTCACACTTATTTCACATTTTCACTTACCCACTCAATATCTCGACCTCATACTCTCATTCTCGCTGGCCTCTGGGCACGCATCACAATTCACCTCAGAGTCATTCATTTTTGCTTTTGTAAGTACCCAGCGAATTGAACATGATGTAACAAATACAAATCTAATACCATTCCTTAATTTATTGGAACAAATTAAATAAAAGGTTGCTTGCAAAATAATGAATTTAATATTTATATACTTACATTCTATCATAACTTTTTATTTTTATGATTTTTAAACTATTAATTAATAAAATTAATAAATTTATTATATTAACCATCCGTGTAAATTTTACATCAACCTATAAAAATATTTTTCTCCAAAACAATATAAAATAAACAGATAGAAAGATCAAAGGGATCAGCCAGTATTGGATAATGACATAAAACTCCCACAACAAATTATGTTGAACACTTTTCTTTCATGAAATTACAGTAACATTTGGAATGGCTCTAGTTTACTTTTACTAAAAAAAACAATTGTTTTCCACGTGACTTGATTACATCAGTTATATTTTATACCTTTAAAAGTTGAGAACAGATTAAAATTAAAAGTTTAATAGATATACACTGTTAGTGTAAAAGATTTTTTACACTAATATTCAATCATGACACTTTTTATCCATGTTACTTTTAAAGTAGTAACAAGTAAAGTCAACCACTATATTATTAATAAAGAATTGTAATTTAATGTCAATGTAAAAATCTTTACACAGTGTATATCAATTAAATTCTAAAATTAAAGTAATATTTATTACCTTTACAAATTAAGGAGTGATTAAATTGATTGTCACTAGTCACTACATGTAAGAATCAATGGATTAAAAATTTTATATAATTCAAAAAACTATATTGTATTGAAACCCTAAAATTTATCGGGTTTGATGTTGGCATTTAAGTATTTGATCAAGACAAAAAATACTTAAAGTTTGATAAAAAAAAGTTAAAGACTTTGACAAATTAACGAAAAGTTTAATTATGTATCAAAAATAGTTAATTTATCCAAAGAAAAACTATATATTATTTAGCATAATAATTTTTTGTTGAGGCATCTCATAAAAATGTTTTTGTATAGTATGTGTCATCAGTGATAATTATATGATTTGATATTTATATTAATTAAAATTAAATTTTAAAAAAATACTTTTTCTTTTAATTTATGAGTAATGTGCACCTCTACAAGTAAGGACATATGAAGAAAAGTATTCAGCCTTCGGCCAAGCCAAACCGAAGATACAAGACCACTAGATAGGCCACACAAATAAAAGATGATTAAGTTATAATAACTAAGAATTAACATTACTAGAAAGAAATTATTAAGGGTAATCTGAATTATTGTTGTGTCACCTAAATCTCTAGTTACTTTAACAAAACTCAAAAGATACAAGTCCAATCTACAAGTATAAACAGATACTCGGGTATGGAAATAATTAAGACTTGATTAGTTTAATTTTGTGTTTTAGTTTCGAAAGTAATTTTCTAAAATTATTTTTTAAAAAAAGAGAAAAAAAATTTTTTGGTAAGTGTTATTTGAAAATTATTTTAAAGATGTTAAATAAAAAAAAATATATATTTATAAAAATATTATTAATGAAAAATAAAAAATAACAAATTTTCACTATATTTTAAGTTTTTAAAATAAAAATAGAAAACTACTTATAGTTGTTTCTATTTTTTAATTTTTAAAATTTAAAAAATCATAATTATTTTTTAAAATTATTTTAACAAAATATCATCGAAACGAATTTTTTAGTTTTTAAATACTAAAATATTAAAAATAATTTACTGATCCTTATTAGAAAACGAATCTGACTTGAGCATGAATTGTGATTGGCAAGTAACCTATTTCAATAATATCATAATAGTGAAGTACTAGGAAGAACATTCGAAGAAATACCAATCCCCCCTTAGACAGGTACACATATTTGAAATAAATAAACTACTTTTCACACTCATCGCAAATGAAGTTTTGTGGATAAAAAAGCAATAGCTAAACATTAATGCTATTGCTCAAGTGTGATTTGATTTGAACAGTCAAGTGGTGTTTGCTCGTAATCAAAGGATCGAGTAGATAATAAGTGTTCACTTTAAAGATAATTCATTTCAGAAGATTTGTTATGAGTGTGTCTGAGCCCGGAGAAGGAAAGAGAATCCAATTTGGCATCCTTTTGGTGTGGACCTTGCATGTTCTTCGCTTTTTGCTTGTGTATTAGACACCAATTTTTGGCACTCTTGCAAATTAGTCCACAGCCTGACTCAAGATTTTAACTTTTCAAAATGTAATTATCATCACGTGTACCAGACACGACTCACTTCATGGGTCTCGCAGTCTCCATTGTTCTTTCTAGCTGAGAGAAAAAATGACATTTCACGACAAAAGTCTTTTTCTTTTCGTTAGCTAGCGTTTTTGTTTGTATGAGGGCAATTACAGTAAAGCAAAGAGTCTTAATCATGAGCGACATGAGACAGTACAACCTAGAAGATTACACAAAAGTTTGAGTGATATGTCTCAATGAGGTTCTAGTGCTCCTCTCTTGTGTTTGGTGATTGCGAGTTGTACTCATTATCCACACCAAAGGTTATATCAGATATGCTTCAATGAGTTGTTAAATTTATAATGATCTCATCCAAATTGATTGTAAACAATCTAGGTGGATAGCTTCCTAAACCACCATGCAAATTATAGATAAAGTATTAGATGTTTACGGACCTGTCCTTTATTATTCCAACTAATAAACATATAATATATAATTAATTTATCTCACAAACTTGTTAATCAAATAATTATATATTTTATATTATTAGTTGGTATCATAAGAGATATATGAGATTATCTAATATTTTCTTCAAAATCTCGTGTATGTTATATTTCAAAGCATGAGCTTTTTATATTTGTATATCTTATACTCCTACATCTCTTTTTTCAAAAAATACTCTCCCCTATCGTATTTCTTTTTCCTTTGACTACCACATCTATTAACCACACTTATTTTTCACTCTTCTTGTTCTTCTTCCCTACTCCCAACCCTACCCATAGCATACCAGTCATGCAACAACTAATATGTTAGGTCCATCACACCAACTATCATGCCACCCCACACATTGATGGCACACTTTTTTTTCTAGAATGGTGTTTTCCAAAACAAACACATGGTTCACCCCATGCTTTTGTTCATGAACACCTATTTCGATCATTTCTATATCTATCACTGAAGAAAGGAGAATGATGGTTGTGATGGGTGTCATGATTGTAGGGACAAAGCCAAATTATAAGTTAGGAGGGTTGAAAACACTTTTTTGTAAATGGTTTTTCTAAGAAAGAAAACAACTTAGTTATTAGAAGTTTTTTATAAGTTGACATTAGTTAAAATAGCTTCTTATAAAACTATTTAAGTTATAAACTAGTTATAGAAGATAAGATGTTATAATAGAAGGTTAGAAAGAACCATGTTTTATACTGTATCAATGAATATGAGTTACGTATAGTTTCTTTTAAGTACTCTTAGAAAGTTTCACTAATTCAACTAAATTACAATAAGTATTCTTTCTCACTTCTGACTTACATCAAGTATTCTTACCATTTTTGGTTTACAATGCAACTCCTCCAAGTTTGATAACCAATTATGATGCAATCTCACCTAGTATGCATCATGGCTAGGAGGATTCAAGGAAGACATGGTATGGATGAAGTTCATTGAAGATTTGAATTCATAATCTCCATTATTTTTAGCTTGTAAATATTTTATTTTAATTAGCTAAATAAGATCGTATTTTTAATTCTCTTAAGGTCATGTATTTTTGGCAATCTTCATTTTAGTTTAGAAGGTATATGTGTCTTTAGTTAAAAAATGAGAAGTAAGCTTAGAATGGGTCCATAAGTCATAATTTTGGGCTAGCCCATTCACTTTAGGAGTTGCTAATTGCACCCATGGGGTGAACTTAGGTGACTCACTTAAGGGTTAAAACTTGAGTTACTTAGTCTTAATCCTAATTAAGCCTAAGTCTCACATTGCCTAGAAAAATGTGCGTAAGCTCTCCCATTAGGCTATATATACTCATTCCCCCTCATTGTAAATCTCACATTTGAAGTTGAATGAAAATAGTTTCTTTGTGGGCACATTCTTAGTAAAAGGTCTTGAGAATTCTCTCTCTTGAGGAACCTCTTCCTAGTTGGTTTTTATCAAGGGTTTCTTCCCTCGTGGTAAACCTAAAACACTTTGGCTTATCTCTATTTGTGAGTGGCGCCCCACCTCCATTTTCTTTCCCCTCTATCATCTATTTCATGGTGTTTATAACCTTAAGGAGAAAGATCAATAGGAGTGCAAAAGCTTTTTTGCATCAAAGTATTATTTGACACTAAGCTACTCCTGACTCTCCACCAAGAATTTTTTTACAACAAGTCACTCATGGCTCAACCTGAGTATTCTTTCACTAGTAAGTCACTCATAACTTAAGAATTCAAAGATTAAGTGATGGGATTACAAGTTTACTTTCATAGAGAATATATAAATGTTTCGATCACAAAGGGTAACTTCACTACGGTGAAGAATATGAAACTAACCTCACTAGAAGGTTGCTTTTTATGAGTCTTCTAACAACTCAAAATGAGTGCATATGGACAAAGTTTGTAGCAGGACAGCTAGAAAAAAACTATACAATAATGTTATTCACTTCTATTGAATTTTATTCTATTTAATTATTCTCTTCTTCCTCAAGCCTCTATTTATAGCCTTCAAGTTATGATTGTTGCTCCACTTCAACTGTCGAAGAAATTTAATCGTGCAACTTGATACTCTATGAGCTTATCACCAATTTGTTACTTTTTTCTATATTGAGTTTCACTTATCACCTTTTAAAACTAGTTTACACTGATTAGTGGCTTTCAAGATGAGAGTTTGTTAGAGATACTTTTCCAAGGTGGATTTTTAGCTTTTAACTGTTCTGAACTAGAGTTGACTCACCCACTTGCTTAATTCAAATTTCACTCTTTGTGTCACAACTCTATGATGATTTACCAAAGTAAAAGTAAACTTAATGATCACTCCAAACAATTAGAGTAGATGCTGAGTTTCTAATCATGTTCTTCATACTTTGTTTTATGTCCAAAAGTAACCTTAAGATAGAGTCTACTTTTCAGTGGTGTCTGTTAAATTTAATCCTACAATTATTATTAAATCCTCTTATTTCTTAAAATAATTTTTTTCTCACCTAATATGTACTCTCTCCTTCTCCTTCTCTTTATATATATATATATATATATATATATATATATATATATATATATATATATATATATATATATTGTGAGGAGGGATGAACTTACTCCACAAATAAGTTTAAGAAAATTACTCTTCATTCTCACCATTCATTTTCTCAAAATCTAATGGTTGTAATGAGTAAGTAATATTGACGATTATATTTTAAGAAAATAAATAGTTAGATGAAGAGTAACTTCCTTAAACTTATAAGTGGATCCTTACTCATATTGATAAATCAAATTTTTATCCGTATTTTTACCATGATTAATATCTGTTTGTAAGGAAAAGGATTGCACAATTATTGGCAAAACTCACAATTATTTGTACTTTTATCGTGATTAATATCTTTCATGATAAAGAATAAGATTGCTTAGTAATACGGGCAAAAGCATTGTAGTGAAATCACAACCCTAGGTCTCAATCCATTGCATTCTAAACTAATTTTCTCTCTGGTTTTGCATATTACTCTAATTCTGAACTACTGTGTCTTACTCATTGAACACCTCTCTATGTTTAATTATTCTTTTACCTTTAAATTGAATTAATTAAGAACAAGATTTGTCCCTTTAGGTATGATATCCAGATTTAGATCCATTGTTGCTACTACATAGGGTACACTTGTCCTTAAGCGGTGATATTTTACACATCAATAATATAAAATATATATATATATATATATATATATATATTATTTATAATTATATTAATATTCTATATTGAAAAGAGATGAAACAAAACAAAGTCCAAAAAATTAATGTTGTTGACAGAGAAGGGAGAAAAAAAAACTATGTTTAAAAAACCAGACCAGACCAGACAGGTCGATTTGACCAAAAAATTGATAAACCAATCTGGTAACTGGTTCAGTCAATGCAGAAAACCGGTCAAGCAAAAACAGATCATGAACCGATAAAACCGGTGGTTCAATCGGTTCATAATTTTTTTTTTAATTTCTTAGATTTTTCTAAATACACCCCTCTTTTTCCTAAGTTCATCCTTTTTAAATTCAAAAATTAATAAAAATAAGGGTTAACCATCCCTCCATATCTTCAGTTATCGCAGAAACCAGCTAAATAGAGAACTGGTCTGAAAACCAATGGTTCAATCGGTTCATTTTTTTTTTCAAAGTTTCTTGGATTCTGCTAAATGCACTCCTCTTTTTCTTAAGTTCACACTTTTTTAAATTCAAAAATTAATAAAAATAGGAGTTAACTCTCCCCCTGTCTCTATCCCTCCCTCTCTAACTGAATATAATAATAAACATAAAGGAACTTTTAATTTATATGAAAATGTTCATTAATATATTCCTTCAAAAATATAGGTGGAAATGTGGGAATTTTGGTAATGTCTCATAGCCTTACAAAGTAATTCACAATGTGGGAATGTAGGTACAGAACTCTTTGAACTCTTCAAGGTAACCTATAAAGCAAAGGTATCTTAAAAAATATTAACTTTTTCCTGGAGAGTAGGTGGAGTTGGTAAGGAGAAACATTCAAATGCTAAATGAGGTCTCCTATCATGTATGCCCTGTTGAATCAGAAACAATATCGTGTATGATGTATTCTTGCAACCAATGTTATCAAGTATCAATGCATTATTCTCGTTGGCTAAATTTTTTATATGTGGTAACACATAGATTTTCTATTAAGAAAAAAAAGTAAAGAAATCTTATGCATAACACGGTTGACTATTATATAGATTATCTAACTTGTAAGAAATTTTTTAATAATCAAAGGAATTCAATTCTATGTAAAAAAAGTTTGGTAAAAAATGTTTCAAAAGTCCTAGATTTAGGTTTGTGGCATTAAAAAAAACTTTTTTTTTCCGATGAAGTATGAATGGACTACGAATCCAATTTATTGTTTTAAAATCTTAAAAAGGAGTCTACAATTTAGGGAAATTTCTAGTATATGTATATTATTCCCTTTCTTTATTTAGAGCTATTTTAGCTATGATAGTTTATATCTTTGTAGACATGTTTTGCATATATCTTGAGATTGAATAGTGTCTTACAATTATTTAATAGACTTTATCTTATTTCAAAAAAGTAATAAAAAGCTAATTTACTAAGTCCATTATTTATTACTATAATCCACTTTTTCTTTTGGCACAATCACCAAACTGCTGTATAAGAGTTGCAACAATTATGACCACTACCCCTACATTGTTGCTCAATTCTTCCTTCACCCAAAGGGTAATGTTGTCTGTGATGCATTAGTGAAGTTTAAAATATGTAATTTTTAAAGTCGTATACACCAAAATAGTAAAACTATATGTGTCGAACATCGATATTGTTCAAATATATCTAAATATAATGTATTTTAGAAGTATTTAATTATTTTTATTTATTTTTTAAAATATTACTAAATACAACTTAGATTAGTAAGGATATGGCTGAGATACGATTTACCATAAAGAGACACGATTCATGTAGTATTAAGATATGACTCCAATACAACTTAAGTCATTTTTTTAAATTTTATTATTTTTAATTTTAATATTTTAAATTAAAAATTAAAATTAGAAAAGAGTAGTAAACACTTGTTTTAAATTAAATTATTTTAAATTATAAATTTTTTAATTTTTTAACTACTAACTAGTAAGATACGTTTGTAAATACTACTACTATATATAGTCAAAACTTGTTTTGAATTTGACCAAAGATACCAATGATGTTGACTCAAAAAATTTAAAAAAGGTTAAAGCTTAAGATGATTTGTGAGCGAGTAAGATATAAACTTTTGTTTGGATGAAAGCATGTCTAGTAAGAGCATCTCACAGAAGCGTCTCATAGAGATAAAAACATCTAGAGTATTTTATATACATTGTTTACGTATATAATAAATACTAAGTTTTGCATAAATATTTATTACTAATTTTATGAAAATTAAACAAATATTAACTAAAAATCATGTTTTCTATATTAAAATTCTATTTTACTTTAAATTTTTGTTTTCTTTTAATATAGATAAAGGATGTTGAAAAATGATGTTAACTCATACCACCATTAATCTTAGAAAATTTCTCTCTACATCCCCATAACTTCTCTCAGTACCTCCATAAATGTAGAAAAAATTATAAAATATCTCTAAGTAAAAAAAAATAACTTAACTCATTTTCTCCTTCTTCTTCCTCCGGAGACAACTACTCTAAGTATTCTCTCTTGCACCTTCTTCTTCACGATTCGCCTGTCTTCTCTCGTCTGCACCTTGTCCCTGCACCTCTGTTCGTCTTCTCATTTGCGATTGCCTTCGTCCCTGTTCTTCTTCGTTCTGCTCATCCCTTGTCACCTTCTCCTCTTCTCTTCTAGTTCATTCTCCTCTTTTGAAGGCATGATTCATCTTTGTCCTGTTTGTTCTCGCTTTCATTTTGCTTTGTAGATCCTTAATCACTAAGTCTGGATGGTGATATCCAGGCGACTAAAAATGCGAACATAGACCAAATTCGGACTAAGTCCGAATTGCATAATTCGGTACAAGTCCAGACAAGCCCATCTAGACTTATATGGAAATTTCTAGAAAACCTGATTCCGTGAAAATGCAAAAGGATTAGGATAGTCTACCAAGTGAGAGAAGAGAAATGCAAACCCGAACACGAAGAATAGAAGCAAACACAAATGCAAAGGACACAAATTCACAATGATTCACGAACGAAGAAAAAGATAAATACACTGATTCAATGGAGAAAAAAGGAAGAGATTCAAGATACAAAAACGAGAGAGAGGTGTGAGGAGGAGAGGTACAGACAAAAAAGGAAGCGAAAGAAACGGGAATGGTAATTAAATTTTTACTTTTTATTATTAAGAGCACTTTTGTCATTTTAAAAATTTATAGAGATGTACGGAGAAGTTATGAGAGTGCAGAAAGAAATTCTCTTAATGTCATGAGAAGGATCAAATAGCATGCTAACCCATCTAGGCCCACCAACTCTGCCCAACTAGCTTACTCTCAACAAAGTCCAGTCCACTCCAAGGCCCAAATACCATAAACTCCACTTTGCAGGTTACCTACTCCACGCCACCCGACCCCGCCACACCCGAGACTTGATGTTATTTTAAACAATTATAAAGGTTGCAGTGGAGAATACGATCCTACTATATATATATGTAAATCCCTCATCAAAACGAATGGGATGCTTTTCCATCATCCACAGTGCCAATTGAGAATCACACTTGTTATGCCTTGCTACTACTGCCTTTAGCATTTTTGGGTGCCATTCAAATCATTATTATTATTCTTGCGGTGGTTCTTATTATATTTTCTTTTTCTATTTTTTAAATATATATTCTCTCCTGTTCATAAATGAATGAATCCTTCTTAACGTAAACCAGCTCTTTTAAACTTTTTGACTAGTTAAACTTGGTTATTACTTTTGTAACCTTAAAAGAAAATAAATATTTCATTTATCAAGGGCCACCTCTATCAAAATGACATAACATAACAAATCTTCTTCTACCTAATCAAAGTGACCTCAAGGAAACTCACTCGTTTCATATAAGTCAGATTAAGAAAAAGGAGATGTCCTTGGCTAAAGAAAAGGCTTACCCAACCTTCAATTCCATTTCCATAGCTTGTGACCTATTCCATGTTGCAGCTCACACAAGTTACCGTTGAATTATACATTCATATGCCTTAATGAGTCTTAACCTTTGACGTTCTTTTATTTATAATTATAATAATCCTTCCAAAAATCATAGCTAGCTAACAAAAAGGGTTACCCACAGTGATTGTTGGTTGTAATTTGTATTTGTGTTATTCTGAAATTCACCAGGGAAGCAGTTATTTCTTGGCTTTCAAAAGGGAACCAACGATATGCATAGACATGTCTAGATTGGAAAAAATTAAAAAGGAGGAATGGGAAGAAAACACGGAGGATTTACAATAAAGTTGTATCAATAATTTACTAGCGCACTCTCCCGCTCAAAATTCCATTGATACAAGGAAGCAACGTTATGAATCCCATTATCATTAGCATTGCAGGCATATTGAAATATTGTTATTATTATTGAGTGCCTATATAAGGGTCTCTAAGGATTGAAATAAAATCAAACATCTCTAGACTAGACTTGAAGTTTCCAAGAATGAGGAGCCTTATCCATGAGGAACACTTGGGTGATGAGAGTATGTGGATGGAGAGTGAGGCTGAGAAGCAGAGCTATGAGTTCCACGAGGAGTCTTGGAGCTCTGGCAACAAGTACCAGAAGCAATTCCCAGGCAAGCACAAGAACATGCACATGAACATGAACAGGCATGGTGCTTATGCCATGGACTCTGAGTCTGACCTCTCAATGTCAAAGCATGAGTATGGCAAGTTAGCATATAAACCCCGTCATTTCCAGGGGGAAAGCATGCATATTGACAATAGGGGAGGCAGAAAGCTCCCTTTTGGTGGTCACCATGAGTATTTCTCAGAGGCTTATACTGAGAACCATGGTCATGGTCATGGTCATGGCACTGCTAAGGTGGATGAAATGAGATATGAACGTCGCAACTGGGGTGGGGAGGACATTCGCTATGTCAATCCCTATGACAGGACCCTGATTAGGAACATGAACCACAAACCCCACTGGACATCAAAGGGTGTCTAATATACCACCTACTTCCTCTGCACTGCCTTCTTCCTATCTATTATCAAACACTAATAAAATGTTGTTTTCTTGTTCGAATAAGACTCCTCCCATTCTATTGGGACCTATGTCTTGCCTTATGTAATGAAGTTACTTGTTAAGTTATATTATAATCTGAACTTCTCTTTCATTATCATCACTCACATTCCTTGCCTCCTTCAATTAATTTATTAATACTCATCTTTGTCGCTTGCTTATGTTCGTCTTTTTTCTTATGTCTTTCATCTTCCTTTCTCTTTGCTCGTATAATGCTTTAATTGTCAAACACGTTGTTGTACATCATTTTGAGGTGGTTATCTTTTCCTTGGAGCTTTTCTCAATTCACTAAACATCTCCTGAATGCAACAACACACTTCATATCTCGGATCTACAACACAGTTCTCTGTCATGTCTTCGTGGACTTGTTATGGTGCCGGTCAGAGGCTTGGAGAATGTCCAGATTTATTTTGAAAATCGTTGGATTAGTTCACCTCCCGCATGTGATATTTTAGGGGCAAACTTTAGCTCGAGTTGTTTATCATATGGTATCCACCATTTTGAGTAGGGATTGGATTGAATGAATTCCTAAACGCATTGCTAATGTTTTGTCCTAACTGGACTTGGATTGTTTGTGTGAGATGAAATGTTCATGATTTCAACGGGTGTCACACTATTTTTGTCCTCAAAATACTGAAGAAATAATGTTGAAGTCCTTAAATGATTTTTAGAGATATTTAGATCCTTAAATCTTTCTTTCATGTTTGCATGTGAGCCCTTCCATTACTAACAATGATAGGTAGTCAGCAAATTGCTATGTTACGAATTATTTCTCTCGTATGTGGCAGTCCAATGATTTATATGATACTCACTTTTCTTTTATTTAATTTTCTTAAGAATGAAACATTATTTTGGTTTCCAAGAGATTGAAGCATTGATGTGAAGGATTTTTAAACCATCCAAGTCTTTGAATTTTTATGATGTTTGCACGTAGGTACTTCCATTAATAACAATGTTAGACAGTCCTATGACTTACATGACCTCCACAATTCTTTTATTTAATTTTTTTAAAAGTTCAACACTACTTTGGTCTCAGAAAAATTGAAGCAATGATATTTAGGTCCTTGAAAATATTTAGAGACGTTTAAGTCCTTGAATTTCTCTATTGTTTGTACATAAGTCTCTTTATTACTAAAAGCGTTAGGCAACTGCACAATCATCAATGAACTGTTTTGATTGTCGTCCCTCTCTCTCATGTAAATCTAATTGTTTACCTAATGACTCCCATTTTTCTTTTATTTATTTTTTAAATAAAAAATTCAAAAAATAATAAAAAAAACACAGCCTTTCATTAAATCCAAAGTACTTAAATTTCAAAATCCAAATGTTACATAAATTGGATGGATAACTAACAATTTTTCTTCTTTAATTCTATATATTCACCATACAACTATTTTTCACCATAAGAAAATCAAATAATAACCAAGGAGAAAAGAATCATAATATCAATTCACAAGGACAAAATATTTCTTTTATTAAAGTGCAATAACACATAAGCATAAAATATCCTCAAAACACTGAAGTTTTAACTTTGATGCTCCAGCCTTGAATGGTAGGTATCTTTGCTACCACCCACAATTCCATGTCACTGGGTCTTTTAGCAACACACAATGGCAACATACACTCACTTCATCATTCACCCTTGGTTGTCGTACAATGCCAATGCCCACCACAAACTCGCTTGCCCTCATGCTCTTGCTTTGTCACAACACAATTCTCCCCCACATCTTGCCTTTCCAAAATCACTCACCTTTGTACCACCACCATTGTCACACTAAATCGTTCAAGAAAGAGAAAAGAGAAGAAAATAGATTAATTGTGTCAGACCATCGAAAGTTTCCTCTATTTTGATTGACCACCTCATCTAAGACGATCATATGGTCTTTCTTATACATTGATACATCCTTAAAAAGGCTTATATGACTTCAGCAATGAATTGAGGAGGTTGACATTTGTGTCCTCGTCTTTGACCTTCATTAATATTCTCCAGATTGTCCACCATCTTATGGAAATTTGCAAGTTTCTCCTATATCGGTTTTGATTCCATCATCTTGAACGAGTAGAATTCCCCTTCAAGCAAAGTCTGTGAGTTAAGGACTTCATCATATACAAGGTATTTAGCTTTTCTCATATACCAACAAATATTCTCTCCTTAGCGATTTTTTTCAGTGTCTTATCCCCAAGATACGAGACAATTTCACTCCTCACTTTATCAATCATTTTTCTCTTCTTCATCGCGTCAAAGATGGTGATATATTCACTTTGCCCTTTAACTCTTCTTCGCACCCTTGCTTGATCAAGATTGTCTTCATCTTGATTTTTCACAGTCTAGAAAATGTCTTGATATTTAACTTGATTGTCATTGTCAATAATCTTTCTAAATTTTTTTGTCTCCCCACAAAGGATGCTATTTGTTGGACTTCTTAGTCCAGAAACACTCACAAAACAATAAGAAGGTCGTGATTTTTTAACGTAAAAGCGATAATCAAAAGTGAGAATAAGAAAAATCATTACAATAGATATATATTGGGTTTACAACATATAACACCACATAACTAACTAATAGACTCATGCACAAGAGATAAATCCCAAAAGACTAAAAGTTATAAAAGGTATATCAGAAACTCTAGTCTCTCGCCAAATGTTATAAAATTGATTTTGAATATAAAAGTAACTTTGTAAAATTAATTTAATTAATTAATTTTAAAATAATGTAATTTATGTTTAAATATTTTTATTATAAAATGTGAGTTATGACTAAATTTTGTGTACATTCTTGATGCAAAAGCTACTTAAAAAATAAAAATAAAAAAGAGACTCTGGACATGATTATCATGAAATAAGATACAAGCATACAACGATAACAGGTTTTTATATTTTTGCTACGCTTATATTTATGCATGGATAATTTTATTGTGAGATAAATTTTGTATAAAAAAAATTTGAACAAATATCAACAAAAATAGTGTCTTATGTTTATTTCAGGAAAATTTTAAATGATTATCAAATTGTGTAAAATTGATATATATAATGGCTTTTTTAGAAAATAAGTCAAAATATATTTATTAAATCATGGTATATTATCTTTATATCATGTATATTAAATATAGTTATGAAAACCGGTTCAGACCAACCAGTCAAACCAGGACCCGATCACATAACCAATCGATTTTTCCAACAGATCAAACATGCAATTACCCTTGTTTGAAGTTTGAATCAGTCGTGTGAAGTAAAACCTGGTGACCCAGGCCGGATTGAGTTTGGGTTTTTTTTAAAAAAGAAAATTTAAATAATGTCATTTCTTACTTTTTATTTTGAATTTTTTTTTTATTTTTTATGCAATTTGCAAATGTAAGAAGTGAAAATTGTGATGTTACATTTTTATATTTTTTTTTTATATGTAGATCGGGTTAAACTGGCTAACCGGTCCGACCACTAACTCATTGACCTATATTCTTGATCAGGTTAATGATCAGGTCGGTTTTCACAACACTAATATTAAATTTTAAATAAGTTAAACTTGTATAAATTTTCAATTTAATGATAGATATATTATATTTTAAAAAATATATCATATGTTGAAATTAAATGATATGATGAATATATATATATATATATATATATATATATATATATATATAGTGAGATTCATGATAACAAATTTAAAAATTTACAAATTAAGTAATTATGTTCAAGATAAAAAAAGATCCTACAAATACTTTTTAAAATAATTTAACATATTTAATAATATTCTTAGATATCGTGCTCATATACATATAATAAAAAACAATTTAAAATTTAATGGCATAGAGTTATCTTAGGAATTATAATATTTTAATAGTATTTTTTCATTTTATAAAAGTATTAAATGAAAATATATATAATTAATATTTTTAAAATATAAAAATATGACATATTTTCAGCTATTTAAAGATATTTTTTATTAAATATCTCGACTAGTAATATGACTAAACAATAATATTTAAGTAATATGCAAACATTTTTATGAGGTTAAGTTAGGCTTAAATATTATAATTTATAATAATTAAAAACATTTTGAAAAAAATAATTATTCATATAGCAGGGTTGATTTAGTTTGTGATATGTTTAAGATATATATGTTATGTTAAGCGGTTCAAGGTATTGTTTAAAAAAATATAGTTTAATAGTTATTTTTAAGCTAAAATAAATAATAAATATAAAACTGTATAAATCATTTGTTAAATTTTATTTTTATTTAAAAATTATTTTGAATTATAAGTTGTTGATAAATTATTTTTGACTAACAAAAAATACTTAGTAAATAAATATTTATGTTATAAAATAAATTTGTAAAAATTTACGTCTAAATACTGTTTTATTTAATTAATAAAAAATAGTTTTTAACAAAAAAACAAACGGGTGAAACATATGCAAATATGTAATGAAAGGTAAATAGCAATTTCTGAAATGACAAATAAACAAGATTTTATACAGTGCGGAGTACCGACACGTTTCGTGTTGATATTCTTTATTTATTTATTGCGGTGAATGCATGCTGCCGAAGCAGGGAACGGATGTGGGATCCACGTTTTCATTTTCCTAACCAAACCCGTCCATCCTTTGGAAAGTGACGCACCATTGATTAATTTTAATTAGTGCTGATTTGATGTTGCAATTTAAGATTTTCTATTTAATAACAAAATCAGCATTGGATTTGAATGATTCCGAGTGATCCACAGTCACAAAGCACGAAACCATTTCCAAAATTTTATAGCTGTTTTCTTCTTTCTCAAAACGTACACTTGTGCGATCAGATATTGAAGAATCAAATTGAGTTGTCGTCATCGTAGTGTTTGATTGAACGTTCAACAATTTCATTTTATTTTATTTGATTAACACCCAGAAAACCATTTGGAAATGAATCTAGAAAGTTCAACATAACTATGCCACTTCCCCCACACCCGATTTTGGAAATGACTTTCCTGCCATCTTCTCTCTTCAACTTGTCTTTGTTGGAATAAATAGAATTGTATTATCATCATTCTAATGTTACTTTTATGATAAAATTGTATTATCATCGTCTTCAATCTACACATACCCCTATATAAGTATTTGTATTTCCCATAAGGACTTTCCAAACGAGTTAGGCATCCATAATAATTCTCTTCGCTTTAAGTACAGCAATTCTACATCGAATTGATGTTTGGTCCCTGGCTAGCTAGATTGAGATTGCATGACGAAACTATATATGTGTACAAGTCAACTTGGGGCGTAGTCCTAACTAATGAGCAGTGGAATTAGATACATCAATTCCCATCGACTTGTAATACGCGTTTTCCGCACTTGCCAACCGACCCTGAAACATGGTCCATTCCTTTCTACACCTCTCCCTTACCTACCACCAACAATATTTTAAAATTAAATTAACTATCAAAATACATAACATAATTTATCACGTAAAACAGTAACATACCCCCTGCCATGGCGCTTTCCCTGTTTGAGATTCACCCTGTAAAGAAATGGAATATTATTAACCATTTCACAGCATGATTTTTTAGTGAAATTGCTGAGTAATCATGGCATCGAAATACCTGATTCCCTAGTGAAGGAAGACCTTGGTGAACAATCCACTGAGAATCAACTACTCCAATCTTCTCATGCGCAGGCTACATCACAAAAGGGTTAATAGTTTAAACCTCCATAACATGTATAGATTATTCAATTACCACTTTTTTGTTTTCATTGACATGTGCTTATCCTACGGTCACACCATATGAGATGATTTCAGAAAATGTGAGAATGGACTCACCTCAACACATCTTCTAAGAGCAAAATCAAGACCCCACCCGTGGACCAAGTCATTCTGCAATGTCAAGTGATACACCCATTATTTACCAATTGCTTAAATAAACACTGAACAAGGATGCATAAAGCAAACAACTGGTGAAAGGTCTCAAGCAGCATCTTCAAAAACAGTTAGAACTTTTGCATTAACAGCCAAACCTGAATCATATGCCACACACAGCGCCATGCATCTCGTGAGAACACTGGAGCCATAATTTCAACAAAACTACATTCATGCAACAGTCATAACACGATTAGATACAACAGATCAGTAAACTGGATAATATAATAATATATTAAATACATTGGCAGTTCCTTACGCTGCACAAGGAGGTAAATGAGGGTCAGAACACCATCCTGGTTTCTCCTCTGTCACTCTTAATACAAATACAAAAAAAAATTAATGCACATTCTTTAAAACAGCGTGGACTGTGCAGTACTCCAATCATTCTTACTTGTGAACTTCCTGATCACCTCTTCTTTTTGTCATTTGCCATGTCAACCCTTTATTAGGTTCCAACCCAGGCTGTGAAATCTCCAAACCATGCTTCCTCACCAGTTTTATGTACCTGCATTGAAATGAGAAGCATAAAAAACTTACTTAAAATAAAAATAAAACCTTTAAAATAATATCCCTCTCATATCCACGACTCACTCTTCAGCATTAAAATGCTCAACACCCAGGTCTTCATCCCATATGAATATATAGTCATATGGTGCCACAATGTCAGGATGCAGAAACCGCTTGGCATACCACCTAAGAGGGAAAACTAAAA
Source organism: Psophocarpus tetragonolobus (assembly GCA_037954015.1). Lineage (NCBI taxonomy): Eukaryota > Viridiplantae > Streptophyta > Magnoliopsida > Fabales > Fabaceae > Psophocarpus > Psophocarpus tetragonolobus. The sequence goes on from CM075694.1 coordinate 45,366,570, forward strand.
TTGTCAAATGAAATTAGATAAGCACTAAACACTATTAATTGCAAAAAACACAATGAAAATTTATCATCTGAAAAATAAAGAACAGCTTAGCTCCCTACCACTTGGTTTGTTTGCGAGCACTCACATGAATAGCCTGCTTTGACCATTCAAACTCATCCCATTCGGTTGTTCGGCCATCATAATGAAATAGAAGGATAGTGAAGTTCCCTGAAAACTGTTTGACCAAATTTCTAGCTAAGACACATAAACAAGAAAATGTAAACACTAAACAGAGAGAGGAAAGGGATGATTAAGACCTTCTTCACAGCTGCATCAATATTATTTTTCTGATCATATCCCACAGTGAAGGTTACAAGGTAATTTGGCTTGGACGTTAGATCCTGCAAGAGTCAACTTAATTAAATGCCCTGCCCACTTCAATATTTGTGTTTACCTTCATATGAGCAAGCATATAATCTAGCCAAACATATAGAAAAGAATTATTTTGCTAGTCTTTTTACTATTACATAGCACTTAACGCCACCTTAATCTGAAATTTAGCTTGTTACTTTGATGCATAAAAAAAGGACGAGCTTTTTTTGCTCCAATTTCCATCCTACCTCAAACAATGGAAGAAAAAGAAAAGTATTCTTGAGATATTTGGAATTGCAGCCACAACAAGCCTATAAACTGTTTTAGAATACGCACCTCACTGGGCTTACCCCACAGTCTACGCAAATAAAAGTCCGACTCAGCTTCAACAATGCCAGGAGGTAATCTTTCTGCACCTCTTGGATTTGATGGAACCCAAATCTGAAGAGAAGCAAGAAAATAAGGAGCAAGTGATTGATTAATAATTCAATCTACAGGCTCTCTTAAGTAACCATTTTCTTAAATTCCAAACATTAAATAAAATAAGATCATTCTTGGAAGCTATCAATAGTGTATTCATGAAGAACAAGAAAATGTCACTATAATGGGAACTTATAGTAACAGAAGAGGCCCAGACTAACTATCTTGTTCCCTCAATCTCATAAAAGGCATGGATCATTAACTACTTAGAATCCCCATAAACCTAGTGGCTTAAAAAGTATTAATAATGATGACAAGATACAGTCTGTACCTTTGACGTATCATTGGATAATTGAACTTGAGATGAACTTCTTCTGTGACCATTATTCATAAAAGACCAAGCCTGGCGACCTGTATATCTGTCTTCAATGTAAGAAAGATCAATGGAGGGAAGCAAGCCAGATGGGAGGTTCAACTGCAAATTGTTATGCACTGTTAGCATACCATTATCAAGTCCAATAACATAAAACCATCGACAAAAATATATTTCTGCACAAAGTACGCCATAAAGAGGAGAGGAAGGAGATACGCGGTCGCACCTTTGTTATTGACACAGTTGGAACTGACACTCCTATAAAAAATCCAAAAACTATACCAATAAAAGTTGTCACAAAAAACCTCATTATTTCACTTGGTTTTCTACCAACAGAGCTGCAGCCAATGGAATGGAAATGTCCAATGTCAATTGAAGGGAATTGTTGACATTAACTAGAATAAACCAAAATTCTCATTAAAAAAAAAAACAAAGTTAGCTGTCACAAATTATTAGACCTGCGAGTGATGATTCCCATTTATGTTGGAACTTCTGTAACTGGATGTTCATAAAACTATTGTTGGAGCTATTCCTCACCGTTTATAAATTTGCAAGCATCCTCCAAATAAGAACAGCTATGCTTATTAAACTAAAATAATAAAACCCTGCCAAAGGAACAGAGCAGATAGAACAAGAAACATTAAAAAATTGGAACCAGATAATGACTCTAAATTTCTATTTCAAAAGCCATAAGTGATAATTGTTTTATGAGAGAAAAAGGTTATATTGCTAGGAATAAAAATTGTACAATATCCCCTGACATGGGCTCAAATACCCAACATACCAGTGGCATTCACGAGTAATATTACTTTACATCCATGCATGAAGGGGTTCCACAGCCCAAGAGGCATGTAAACTTATCATATCAAATGGCAATTATGGAAATTGGAAGCAGGTGCATCTCAAGCAGGCAGTGTCGGTTAGCGTGGTAGATGTTGCCAAGAAGCTAAAGCAAAAGAACCAAGTTTAGCTAACAGCCCTTGAAGAAAGACACCGAGTGAAATGAAGCATAGGCAAGAAAGGCATGTGTCTTTTCCTCAATAACCTCCGAAATTAACTCAGACATGTTGGACAAGTCATGTGATCTCTTCGACAGAAGATGATACGGATTACATTTACATCGACCAATAAACATAGTAGCTTCGCTTATGCAAAACCACGCGGCAGTTTCTATGCAAATATAGAAACTGCCATTAAAACATTCAAATAAAAAGGAAAAGGAAAGAGAAAAAATAAAACTTACCATAACTCAACTATCTTAATTTTTTATTAACAAAAAGCTTTACAAGCAAAAACTCTCTCTTGAGGAAATTAATTAAAAGTTTTTGGGGTATCAAAAAAGACAATCCAAAGAGGCAGAATTCTCCAGCGTAATAACGACGCAATCATTGTAGCACTTAACAGAAACTGAATTCATAAATCATTTTGCAACATCATTATCTCTAAGCTGAAGCTCTATCAGTATGCGGATGAACCATGATCCTAATTTTATCTTTGTTCCCGAAAGAGAAGGGGAAAAGGAAACAATAAAGTTTGATGGGATTATGTTATTGGGAAATTTAATCCTAGTATTTGAAGCTTGAACTTTAGTTTACACTTGATTGATTATGAAACTGCGAAGACAATGAAAAAGAGAAGGTGAAAACGTACCAGGAAAAGGAGGAGGATCTGAAGAAAAATGGAAGCTTTTCAAGTGGGAGGAGTTTGATCTTGAACAAAGGTGGAAGTTACAGAAAGAATTTATCAGAGGTATAAAGAAATAAATGAGCAACGGAATGTTGTGTTTTAAAAAGTTGGCTGGAGAGAGAGAAGTATTAGAATTGGAATGAAATACGATTAGGAGTAAAAAATGAGAAAGTTGTGGCAAGGATTTAGGTCGAATGAATTTGATGACGTTTCTGTTTCAAAGGGACTCCGATGCGACTCCTGTCACACGCCTAAACAAATCCCTTTAAAACTTAGGGCATTCTCTTTTTTAATATATCAATAATATCAATAATATACCACAGAACTCACGGTTATTTAATTGTTTAGATCATTTCGTTGAAATTTACGTGCAAGATTCAAATTAATGTATTTTTTAATTAAATCAGGAAAAATAAAAAATGAGGAACTAAAATCATATAAAGTACTTTTTATGTATGACTTATTCAATTGATTGGACATTTATTATTAAAAATTATATTTTTAAAGAAACTTTTAATCAAAACATGTCCATTTTTAAAATAAAAAAAATTGAGACATTAAAATCATACTTCATAAATTTTACAAAGTTTTAAAACATTTTACTCTACATAATAAATTATATTTATAGTCCTAATCATTAAAATAAACTTGGACGCCCATAATTGTTTTCCTTCATGTTATAAAAAATTAAAAATAACTTAATTTATGATTTTATATATCATGTATTAATTTCTTCATATAAAAATTTAACACTATTATATAAATATTAATAAAAAATTCTAGTTGAAAATTTTAAATATAGAGCCAAAAATTATTTTGTAATAAATAAACAATATTATATTTTAAGTTAATTTTTCAGTTAAAAATTTGAATCACACAATTAATTAAATCTTATTTAACAATGTCTATAAAAAGATATTTTATGTGTTTTAAATTTTATTTCAAAAATTTAAATGGTTTAATATGTTATATTATCAATATGAGTAACAAATACATACTACGTGCCTCAATTATTGATTTTATTTTATGTTTTTAAATAATTATTTGAGACAAATATTATTTTAAATGAATTTAAAAAGTGACTTGTAAAGAAAAATAATTAGTTAAAGGTAAAATGTTACAATAATGTGTAAACCAAAAGAGCGCATTTTTTTTGTATAATGGTATAAATGTGATCTATTTTCTCAATATTATGAGTTTAATTAGTTTAATGATATAAAAGAAAGATTTTTATACATATCTCTTCATTTATATGAATTCTATAGTATTAATTGGTAAAGTCAACCATAAACTTATCCTAAGTCAACAATCGAGTGATTGAATGCTAATGTAAAATTTTTTACACTACACACGAAATTATTATTTATAATTGTGTCAAGTAGAATTATCTCTCATAAATTATATTTGTGATATTTTTATAAAAAATAATTTAATAAAGGAAATCAAATATAATTTCTCCTACTAATAATTATGTTTGACAAATATTAATCAATAAGTATTAAAATATATTTAACAAATTAATTTTAATATATCTAATATAAAATATAGAAATATAAAAATATTAAATAATGATTTAAATATAAAAAATAAATAACATAAAATAATAAAATAAATAATAAATAAGATAAAAATAAAAATAAAAAATATCTTTAATTTATTTGTGTTTCATAATTTTTACACACTATCTAAATTAAAATATAATTAATAAATTAATATATAATTTAATTTGAAGTATATAAGTAAATTAAAATTATGAAAAAAAATATTGGATACACAGATATACACAAACCCAAATAAATGTGAAGGGATGAAAACAAGTATTAAAATTTTATATTAAACTTTTGCAGGGACAGGAGAGAGAATCAAATTCGTCATTGTTCCACCCATTGTTATGTCTACTTATAGTTATGCCTCATTGAAATTTAAATAACTCAAATATTTATAGTTATATAATTATATATTTCAATATTTATTTTAGTTCGCTCATTGCATTACCAAAATCTAATATGTAAAATTTATACTATAACTATTTTTACAAGACTAAAACTTCTTTGTAACATAAAATTAAAATAAATATACATAGAATAACATTGATAAAATTTAATATTTTTTTTTTTACAAACTAATAGTAATCATATCAAAATATTACTTAAGAATTATATGATATTTATCTTTTGTTAAATAATTACAGCATAAATTTTATGAATTATTATGTTGATTTATTATCTATGTAGTGTTTGGATTTGAACAAAATTTATGTTTGTTTCATGTTATGTTTAAGAATATGGCATATTCCTGAATAGCTGGTTATTTCTAGCTTTTCAAAGACTCCAAATAACTGCAATCCAAATGACATCCACCAAGACTTTGATTTGTGACAACCAATCCAGAATTGGTGTTGCAATAGATGCTGCCCTGCATAACCTGGATTGGCAGTAACAATGCCTACCCATCTATACCATGAATCCCAAATTTTATAAGCTACCCTGAATAGAAAGAAGATTTGATTAGTTGTTTCCAAGGCCTTGTTGCAAAAAACGGATAAAGACTGAGTGTGCTGGACGCATCTTCTAATAAGGTTGGATTCTGTGGGTAATCTATCTTTGAGAAAAGAGAAATCTTGGTGGCATCTTTATATCCCACAGAACTTGAAAGATTTGTTGAGGAGATTTAATTGATGGTTGTGCCTACAAAACTGCATAAGAAGAAGAAATAGTGTAATTACTAGAGGGGTTTAGAATCCAAACCCAAGAATCCTTTCCACCCTCTATTAAATTCACTCTATTAATGTGTACATTGAAGTCATTGACTAAGGATTCCTCCCAACAGAACCACGGCCTACGCCAGTCAAAATCCCAAAGCCAAACTCCCTCAACCCATTTCCCAAAAGTGTTTAAATACCTCTCCCTGTTGACTCAGTTTAGGTTCAAGCGGTAGGATTTTTCTTTTAAATATTCCCCCTCCAACCAGTAATCAATCCAAAATTTAAATTTGGATCCGTCCCGAGCTTTCCAATCCAAACAATGATCAAACCATCGTTGTTCATTATTTTTGCCACAACATTTTCTATATCTTTCCACCAAATTGATATGTGTTTGTTATCCTCTTCTTGCACTAAGCCTCTCCAACCATTATATTTAGAGTCTAATATGTTTACCCATAACAGTCCTTGATTTACATATAGTTTCCATCTCCAGTTTCCTAGAAAAGCTTCATTGAATAGGAATACATTCTTCAGACCCAAACCTCCATTTTTTTTCGTTTCGCATATGGACTTCCAGCTCATCCAAGCTATCTTGTGTGAATCACCAACCTGGTTCGACAACAACTTCCTCTGAATGATTATTATTTTTTCCTTACTTCCACTAGCATTTTATAGAAGGTCTAGAAGAAAAGAGGAAATGAGGTTACCAATGATGTAATGAGACAAATCTAGCCTGCATATGATTGATGCTTGTGTTTTCAACAGGTTAGTTTTTTTCTCTAGCTTCCTAATTATAGGGTCCCAAGTTTCCATCTTTCTTGGATTAGAACCTATAGGAATACCCGAGTAAGTGAAGGGGACTTTTAGGATTCTGCAGTTTAGCACTTAAGCAAAGGATTGCATCTTTGAACTAGATAGACCCACCCCTCTGAAACTGCTTTTAAGGTAGTTAATCTTCAATCCAAAGGCTAACTCATACCATTTGAGAATAGCTCTAATAACTATAATATTATCATGTGACATGTCCCCAATGAAGATTGTGTCGTCAGCCTTTTAGAGGATAAAGAAAGGAATTTTTTTACTTCCCACCAAGGATGGAGAATACAGGTTCTTCTGTATAGCCTGAATCAAGGAGTCCCCCTGCCTTAGACCCCTTTTTGGTGAAAATTCAACTGTGGGTTATCCATTTAGTAGTACTGATATCCTAGCATATGTCAGGCTCACTTGTATCCAATTAATCCACTTCTAGTTGAATCTCATTCTTACCATCATGTAGCTTAAGAAATCCAACGACACTGAGTCGTAAGCTTTCTCAAAATCTAGTTTGAACACAAAACACATCCTTTTTCTTTGTTTTTCCTCATCTAAAGCTGCTTCATTGAGTATCATTGTGTTATGTAAGAGATGTCAACCTTCAACAATTTCACTTTGAGCCTGATCTATAAATTTGTGTAGAATTTTCCCGAGTCTCCTAGCCAAGATTTTGGAAACTATTTTGAACATAAATCCAACCAGGGATATTGGACGGTATTCATTTAAATTTTGGGGGTTATGGACCTTGGGGGTTATGGATATGAAGAAGGAATTGCTCCTTGCCACTAGTTTTCCTAAGTCGTGAAAATCGTGCATGAAGTGCATTATATCAATCTTCATCAACTCCCAAAACTTCTTAATAAAATTGAAATTGTAACTATCTAACCTAGGGCTTTTATCACTAGTACAACACCAGAAAATTGTTTTTACTTCTACCTCATCCAAAAGAAACACACAATAAGACATTTTGTTGATTAGAAATTGTTTCAAAATAGACCTCATCTAAACAGGGTCTAAGGTTGACTTCTTCTTCAAATCTATTCTGAAAGAACAACTTTATCTCTTCATTCACCTTGACTGGGTCATCACACCACTCCCCTCTAATAGAAACCCTTCTGATAGCATTCACCTTGACTGGGTCATATTTTTAAACTCAAAAAAAGGTTAGTGTAGGACAATGAAATAGAACAAGATTATGTGTAATTTGATAAAAATTTAGCGATGGGCAAATAGCTTCATTCTAGGTGCTATCTGGAAGCTACGTGATTTATGGTAGAAATAAACATGTTTTTCAGGTTCATGGCTGGTTTGAGTATTCTGGCAGAGCTCTACTAATTTTCCCTACTGTATGCTTAATCTCTACCACCATATAAAAACTTGAGGTTGTTGTTTATGTTTTTATGTTTTTCTACAAGAGTAGCAGCTAAAATATTAAAATTGACTATGATGTTACGCTTTGTCTCAAACGTCTTCTCACAGCCACATTATGGCATACATGTGTAATGAACCTAGCTTTTGGCCTAGTATTTTGCCTCTTTGTTTGGTGGCTGGTTTTTCCACTCATGCAAGCCTATATGGAATTAGCTTGTTGAAATTTGGAATTTGGAATTAGCTTGCTGGTATTTTGGCTCGTCTTCTGATTTTGGAATTAGCTTGCTATTTTTCTAAGTTGCTTAATCTATTGTTGGTTTTACTCTCATTTATTTGTTGTAGCTGCAGCATAGTGGTTAACTTATATTAGATGTTAATATATGATAACTACTATCATGCTTAGCTTAGTAGGATTAAGGTGGTATTTGTTTCTATCCTTTGTTCTCTGATGAACTCTGTTGCGTCTTTGCACCTCTGGTGTTCCTGTTAAAAAAAAAGCTAAGATGTTAATAGAAAACTAACTTTTAAGAGTTATACGGTTAGTCAAATAATAAAGTTCACATTTGAGAAAAAAGTGAAAAAAAATGTCATAGGTTCAAATCTCTCAATTGATACACTAACAATTAATATTTGACTATAAAAACATACAACAGATAAATATTAATAATTGTTGTGTAAATAATAAATATAAATAATTTGAGTAAAAAAATAGAAAATAATTACAAGTTTATTTAAAAGACAAAAAATGTAATAATATGATGATAGAATAAAATACAATAAGTGTCACATCGTAAAGTATTAGTTACTATGAATATAGTAAGAAAATATATTTAAAATATTATCATTTTTAATTCCCATTATTAATAATATCTAACATTACTAATATTTAGAAAATAAAAAAATTAAATTAATTTTAAAAATAGTAAAGTAAATATAAAATTAATAAAGTAGGAGAAGGCAAAGTAGATAAGCAAATTCCGAAGTGATATAGAAGCTACATGAATAAATAAGTGGTAAAAGAAGGTTTAAAAAACGATGTATAATTATTTTTGCAATATTTTTTCTTTAAACATGATCATAATAAATAAAATAAAGCTAAAATTATGTACTTAGTTTTATCAACTGGGTATTCATGAACAAGATGTAAAATAAAAATAGAGAAAAAAAATAACAAAAAGAATGAAATTTTCAATGAAATAAAAAACTAATTTTGTAACAATGTTCAAACGTTGTGATGATAGCTGTGACAAAACTGGATAATGTATGTATATGATTACATTTTAAGAAATTATCTAAAAAATTAATAAAATATAAATGTTTGGAAAAGATGATATGAAGGGTAAATATAAATTTACAAGGAGACGGTACTGAAACAATTATTTAACAAAGTTATTTTGAGATACTATATTGTGTGCAATAGTAATAAGAGTCAAGGTCAATGACTTGAATTTTATGTTTCTGAAAGAAATCTGTATTTGTTAAAGGAGGATTTTATAACATTTTGTAGGAATTCATGCAAATAGCAAGTTTGTGAAGGAGTTTAATAGTTCATTTGTAACATTCCAAATTTATATGAGTTTAATTGGTATACACTGTCAGTGTAAAGATTTTTACACAGACATTTAATCATAATCCTTCATTCATGGTAAATTTGTTGACTTTACTCATTATTACTTTAAGAGTCACATAAATGAAAAGTTATGATTAAATGTTAGTATAAAAATCTTTTACACTAACAGTGTATACCAATTAAACTCAATTTATATATACTATTACACCATAAATTTTTTTAATAATTATTTAAATTACTATTATCTTTATTTGCAAATACTGAGATATAAATTTTTCATCATAACAGAATCAATATAACATCATACACCCTTTGATGTATTCAAAATTTGAAACAAAATATAACAATCACATAAACTTAACATCAGTGCCTCTAAATTCAAATAATAGTATTTCTACGTAACTCTCATATATATATTCAACAATAACATAACATCCTTTGAGACTTTGAGCCATAATTCGACATACTTCACTCCAAAGCATTATGCCTATCTGCATCGTCACTATTATTGCTCTTGTGAAAGCACGATCATTACAATCATACAAAAAATACAGTCATACAAAAAATACAAACATTGTAAGGGTAAACTTACATAATATGCAATATATCATTACATCAATCGTGGAGCATGAAAGTTACACAATATTTATGTTCAATACAATCAACACACATTCATTGATAGTAAACACCAACTAATCATTTTTATACTCCACCTGAACATAAGTACTCACAACCAATCAATCAAATCAAAAACACTTATATTCCTCTGAATACAAGTTTTTAACACAACAATCCTTGGCAAGGCTTTAACGTTGCTAAACTTTAAGGTGGGATTTTGCCTTTCAAGAATTTGGGCCTCCCGATTGGAGCTAATCCATCAAAACTGGAGATGTGGAAGTCAATAGTAGAGGTGGTTAACAAGAGACTCTCAATATTGAAGAATAAATACACATCAATGCTAGTTAGAGTTGTGAATTCCGCCTAGTAAGGAATTAAGCTAGTATCAATAAAGGAAGAGTATGACTTGGATAAAGCTTGAAGGAGTCTATTTTAGGCTATGGTCAATAATTTTCGTAAATAATTAGTCCATTTTAGGATTATATTTGTGCCCTTGTGTTCTTAGGAATTTAGGGGTGTATCTAGTTTGATTTTAGGCTTTGTATTTTTGGCCTATAGGCTTTATTTTCACTGGGAGATGTGTTTAGTTTCTTTAGTGAAGTGTGTTTATTAGTTGGGTCTTAGTTAGGGATGTTGGACGTGTAGGAATTAATATCCACACCCCTAATTCCTTCTAACACCATCTAACCAATACATGAAGCATGTATGAGACATGTGGGCCCCCTTGTCCCCTCTTGTTAGGTGCCACCTCATTCTCTTACTCCTAAATGGCACTTCTTGTTGTTTCTTGTTTGAATTTGAATTTTGGAGGGAGTCTACATGGCACTCCCAAATTCAAATTAAATTTTGGAGGGACATAGATCCATGATCTTAGGGCCTTGTTTGGATCTAGCTAAATTAACTAAATTCTAATTGGCTCTTAACCAAACTAACACTTAGTTAATTCAACTAATCTTCCCTGATTAAGAGTGGGTTGGACGTCCCACTTTAGAAAGCCCATAGGTCCATCTTAGCTTTATAAATTGAGCGTTTCACCTCTTGTCTCATTTTAACACTTATCTTGAATGAAAATCATTTCTCTAAATTGAGAACACTTCTTCTTATGAGTGTTCTTGTTCTCTCAAAATGTGAGAGTTCTTCATAGGTTATTATCAAGATTTCCTTCCCTTGTGGCTAGCTTCACTTCTCAAGGCTTATCTTTCAAGAGTGGGGCCTACTTCCTCCACCATTTCTTGTCTTCCACCTCCATTTCTCTTCAAGGAACTTCTAAGGAGAAAATATCAAGGGACAAGGATCTCACTAAGGTTCATGCCTAAGTGAGATTACATCAAGTTGTGTTCATCAAAGTTGTATTGTATGACTTGTGTGGCGAGGTTTATAAATCAAGGAGCAAATTTATGTGGCTTGTGTGACAAGGGGATGGAAACGAGACCTTATGTATTATTGTCTTGTACAGTGTCTGCTAGAGTATGGGCAGACCTTTGTGCTTGGTAAGAGTTAGCTACGACACTTCAAATCATAGTGTGAAGCCAAAGGTACCAATTCATGGAGTTAGTAGATGGTTATAGAGAAAAAAAGATTGGCATGGTCTTTTGTGTGGTTTGAAAGTCTTTGGCATATTTGGAAGGCCAGAAATAATTTGGTCTTTAATGGCAAGTTTTTGGATGTACATGCAATTGTTCTAGAAACTCAGTTAAGTTTGTGGGAGAAGTGGAGAGCAGCAAGGTTAACAAAGCACTCATTTTCAGAGTGAGCTATGAATTCATACTACTACATTTGATTTGTCTTGTTTCTTTGTCGACTATGGCCTCGACTACTGAAGGATGACTAATTATGTGTAAAACATTGTGTTTGCAATAAGAAAGCATACCTTGTGCTTTCCTTGGGTTATTTTATAAAACTCATGTGGCTTATAAAAAAATGAAGTTATTTTTTAATGAAATTCATTTTGTAAAATTTAGTTTTGTTAAAATTTATTTCTGTTGGCCAAGTTGTGACATCAACTGTCATGTGGTAGAGGCCCGGGTAGGTCAAATCACAGTTGAATAATAAGACTTGAGTTGCTATAGTTAAGTAGAAAGAGTTGTGTTTTGAGTCTCTGACTATCAGTTATAGTTTCTTGCCTAATTGTCAATGCTCCAACTCACAATCGGTATCAAAGCTAAGGACACAAGTATAACTCCCAGTGGGGAAATTGCTGAGGGGGAGATTATTGACCAGTTGTGGCATCACTTGTCCCATGGCAGAGGCCTAGGTGAGGTAAAGTCACAGTCAAATCGTGGTTATAGCTTTTGGTTTAGTGGTAAGTGTTTGTTCTAATAATTTGAATTAAAATTTATTTTGAGATTATATGATTTATATTTCAATTTTTTATAATAAAAGAAAATTTCATGAGTAAAATTTAATATAAAATTAGGCTTAAATGAGTTTTTTGTCCTTAAAGTTTCATAAAAAAACATTTTTATTCCTTAAAATTCAAAAATAATTTTTGTAGTCCCTGATTCACTTTTAGTCATTTTTTTTCAGTTAACGTCATTAAAAAAATATTGACAAAGAGCATGTATTTGTACTTATGAACCACTTTCCCCCTCAACCCTAAACTCCACATTCTTTAATTTCATATGTGGTCCAACCAAATATACTAGAACTTATCAAATAGATAACATTAATACAAAAAATAAATTAATTTTAAAAACTAAAAAAATATTTTTAAATTTCAAGGATCAAAAGTGATTTTTGATGAAATAAAAAACTTATTTAAGCATAAAATTTTAATCAAATAAAAAAGTTCTGTCAAGTTATTTTAACCTAAAATTAATTTTAATCTCAAAGTCAATCATGTATTATTCTCCTATGCAAAATCAAACTATTAAAGTTCATATGAAAATCAATTATGGATATACAATCTCAAAACGTGAAACCTTAAACATAAAATATCTCCCATTACATTATCAATAGTTTTATAAAAATTATCTAATTATCAAGTGTTCAGTCAGTGAACAATATTTTTATATATTATTTTATACACCATCACACGACACTATATTTTATTTTCTAAATAATACTTATGATTATGATATTAATGAGTTTAGATATTTGTATTTAAATTTAAAATTTTTACAAATAATTACCAAATATTTGTAGATATTTTAGTCTGAGTAATTCGCTAACTTTTATATATACAAATTATGTGAAGAGTGTTATTATACTCATTAATTAGTTTATTTTACAATTTTTTTATAAGCAAAAAATTATATTAATACAAGACATGAAAAAAATAAGATATGAAAATTTATTTATTTATTTTACTTAGCCCTAACTTTGTAATTACGTACCTCTCATTGTATACAATTAGGAGAAAAACCACAAATATTTTATTTCTATGTTATTTTAATTGATTATTTTATAAATGAAAAACAATTATTTTTTAGTCAAAAAAATTAGAAATGAATTAGTATATTCTGTAAAATATTTCAACTGACATTCAATTATAATATTTTAGTAAATTTATTACTTTTACCAACTAATTCTTTAAAAATCATATAAATAAAAAAATTATTATTAAACATTGTTGTGAACTTTTTTACAAAATTACTGCATTAAATTAAAGTGATAAGATTACTGTAACCAGAAAAGCTTTTTATTCAAATATTTACTGCTATTTGACGTCAATGGTATGGATCAGTGTAGGAATTAATTCTTGAAGAGATTAAAAATATAGAAGTGGGTTTTTTTTAATATAATTTATTTCATATTGAAAGTAATCAGAATGACCGAAACTATGTATCAAATTAAGTTATAATAATCTCGTAATTCACGTGTTCAAAATATTATATTTGGTTGTTTTAATTGGCTATTCATATTTAAAAAAAAAAAATCATCTAATTAACAACTGAGTATTTTCCTGCTTCCAAGATACCACAGTTTGTTTGCTTTTTATATATATGAGAGGATATTACAGCATGTTTAGATAGGGGGAGGTGGATATTGAATAGTATAGTAGGGGCAATTAAATTTAGTTAGGCATAAAAAAATAGTAATAGGATTTATAGGAAAATAAAAAATTTGAAGAGTCAAATGAATGAAATTAAGAAGTAGGCGGCGAGTGAAGGAAGTTATGGGCGTAGTTGTCAGCATGGAATTCAATTGTGGCAATTTCAATTTGACCCATTCACTCTTCTACTGCTCTCCCTCCCAACTACAATTCAACCTTCCAACCACATTTACTTTATTATATTTAAAGTAAGGCTAAGCTATATTTTAGGCATAAAATTTTAATTATGTCTTCAACTTTTTTTTTTATTCATTTAGCTTCTCTTAAATTTAAGTATATTATTTTATATTTTTATTTGTAATTCTCTCAAACGATCATTTGATATTATAAACAAGTGTAACTATATTAATTATTGCAATTTGAGATTATTTAGTTGAGATATTATAACCTTTTTGTTAACTTAAATTATTAAAATTAAAATCTAATTAGTTAACAATAATAAATTCAAATAAAATATTTATAGCCAATTATTTGGGTGGTGTATATTCATATTTATTTAAAAAATAATTCATGTGAATTTTATTGTTGATTTTTATATTTTTTTAATTCACCTAGATTTTATTATTAGATCAATTTTATAGCTTTATTATATTAAAAAATAATTTTAGTCTCTTCAATCATAAAATATATTTTTAATTTTTAAATAGTAAAAATTAACATTTTATTTTTTAAAAACCAATTACTTTATAATTTATCTTGGTTGATGTATTAAAAAATATTTTTGACATTGAAGGTGTGTTTAGAAAATAAATATTAGATAATTTTAATAATCAATTATATATATAACTAAGTATTATTTAATTGATAATCCAAATTTATTTTATTTAAATAAATTTACTAAAAAATTATTTTTTAAATAATCGATTTAATTTGGATAATGTAAAAAGTCAGTTTCTACGTAGAAAAAGAATATGAAAAAGGCCATAAGTGTTAAAAAATTGTAACTTATGGAAGTATGGTGCATAATTGAAGACAAATGTTGCTTTTATATCTCAGTTGATTGTAAGGTTGATTCCTCCCATACCCAAGATCCTAATAAGAGTTCAAAGAAACAACTCACATGACGTTCAGAAAATGTTTTCCATTTTTTTTTTATTTCATTTTTTGAAAATTATTTTTAATTTCCAAATTTTTCAGAAAATATGTTTATTTTTATTTGATATTTTCTATTTTAAAAAATAATATTATTAAATTTAATCAATTTTAACAAAAATATTATAAATTATTTTTATATATAGTTTAAAATATATTTATATATTATTTTTTGTATGATTACAATATTGTTATTAAGTTTATATATATATATATATATATTAATTTTTAAAAAAATTTAATTGGTATCCACTGTCAATGTAAATCTATACTGACATTCAATCATGACTTTTCATTTATGTGATTTTGAAAATAATAATGAATAAAGTCAATAAATTCAGCATAAAAAGAATTACGATTGAATGTCAGTATAAAAATCTTTACACAGTACATAATTTAAAAGTATTGAAAATAATTTGTTTTATTTTTTAAATAATTTTAATTAAAATATTTACTAAATTATAACCAAAAATACTTTAACTCTTATTTTCTAGTTTTTTTAAAAATGAAAACAAAAACAGATGATAGCAAACATCATCGTGCCAGATTATTAACAGCAATACCACGGCTATGTGTTGGAGATTTCAATGATAATTCGTATGCAAATTTATTTATCACAAAATTATTAATTAACTATATTTACCCCCGCTACAGATAATGTCTTGACTCTATGGCCCAATGGATAAGGCGCTGGTCTACGGAACCAGAGATTCTGGGTTCGATCCCCAGTGGAGTCGTTTTATTTTTTCTGTATACTTTTTATTAATAATCTTTGAAATTTATGGATAAAATTTGGTATGAGTCTAATAATTTTAAACAAATCTTAATTACACACATTATTATATATATATTTATATTTGAACTTTTATATATTTGATCTAATTAATGAAAATATGAAAATCAATGTCAACAAGTTTTTATCGATGTACTATTTTCTTCCAAGTTTTTTTTAAAGGAAGTGAAAAAAAAAAATGTTATTGAGTGAACTTGTAAATAAAATAACAAACTTCCTATTAGTGATTTCATTTCACATATCACTCAATTTTTATGGGTTAAAATCATATATGGATAGTTCTCTCTAAGATTTCTAAATCAACAATTGTTCTCACAAACCAATAGAAGTCTTTCTAGAATGTCACTTATTGTATAATTATTTCAAATCAAACATGTTTACTGAATGAGTTCTTAAGTGAATAGCTACTAAAAAATATATGTATATTATTGGTATAGATAATATTAATTAATTCTTTTAAATAACCCTTTGTAGCAAGTGTTACAATCCTATCAACTTTTGCGTAGTTTGTTACCAAATCATACAATAATGGTTCTCCGTTTGTAACAATCCTCACACCTAGTGCAACATGTATTGTTATATCTAGGATGTACATAATCCTCACACCTAGTACCACATGAATGGTTATATATAGGATGTACACGGATCTAGATTCTCTCTAGCATCTTTTTGTCTTCAACCTTAATCTTAATTGTTGATCCTATTTATCTTCATCTTTTTATACATTAATTAAATTAATAATGATTCTTAGTTCATTTAAGATAAAAAATATGGTAATATTTTATATAATTTGTCATATTCAAATGGGGGTTAATGTTTAAAGATACTAATAATGTAAAAAAAATTTGCATCATCATCGAACCATAACCTACCATTATTAAAATGGTATAAAAATAAATTTATCATACATAAACGGTTGTGATTTTTAAATATATATTTATTAATATATATTTATAATATATATTATTTTTATTTGTAGCGCCAAAATATTATTTTTCCTCATTTTTGTGAGAGGATGTAATAATTTTTATCCTATCCATCCATTTATATTTTATGATTGAAAATGTGGCTCAAGAGAGATAGAGAGGAAACATATTGTAAAAGATTCATTCTCAGGGTACACACATATGGTTTAGGTCAACTCTACAGCCAACCTAATAAAAATGTTAAGTTGGAGTCATATATCCTATTTTTCTATTATTTTTAAATAAAGTAGAATTTTATTATTTTTACTATTTCTTTTAATATTTTTATATTATATTTTAAATTAAACATTTCAATATTTATTTTATCATTTTAATATTATACTTCAAGATATTTATAATAATGAATAATACATTTGTTTTATTTCTATTATTAAATAATTTTATATTAGACTATTTATTTTATTATTAAATAATTTTATAGTAGACAATTACACTATTTAAACAAAATAGTTAGTTTTTTTTCTCTAATATAAATTGAACACAAATAACCAGAGTGTACAACAACTCGCGGCTAGATACCTTAATAAAGAGAATAATTAGTTTAGTTGATATCAATATATAATGTCTTAAATTTATTTTATTTTCAAAACTACCATTGTAATTAATATTACTTTTCTCTCTCAATTGTTTAACATTATAAATTTTCTTTTAATTAAAAATATATAAGTGAACAAATAATTAATGCAAGAAACATTATAGATGGGATCTTATAAAAAATTATGATTAAGATACACTGGACAAGTCAAATACTAACTCCATAAGACAATGAGATTCATTTAAATTTGACCTATTCTTAATATGAAAAAGTATATTAATTAAAACTATAATTATACTTGAAAGAGAATGACATATAGGTCATTGGGCAAACCAATATAAAAACATGTTTTTGCTACCTTCTATTATAACACTATTTTTTTCTATTTAGTTTTACATTTGAGTCTTTTTGTAATTCTATTTAGTTTTATATTTGAGTCCTTTTGTAAAGGTCTTTACGAGCTTGTTTACGAAGATTCTTAAGAATCTCTTTTAAGCTTCTTAAATAAGTTTTTGTAAAATTATTTGTGACAACCTTTTTATAGATTTATCGAACCCTTTATACATATAATATATTTATTTCATTCATTTTCAAGCTATTTAGAATTAATTCTTCTTAAATGTCCATTAGTGAATTCAATGCATTTACCAACTAATACTTTGTGTATCTCTTTTTGTACTAGTAAATTTCTTTTATAGTAGATAATCAATAAATGTGTCAAAATCTTTGATTGAGATATATACTAAACATGTCATGGGTTGATCTCCTCTTTTAGTACCTTTTAACTCTTCATTTTACCTTGTGTACTTATAAAACACCTACTAATTTATTCATCGATTCTTAGCACAACTTTCTTTCATAATTCTTAATTTAAAAAATTGGTTTCCTATAAGAAATTTTCATCAAAGTTCTTAGTTTATTATCTTTATTTTAAAATTTCTTATATAAAGAATGATTTTTTCTTTAACAATAAAAATAACTATAGTTTGCTATTAACCACGGTACAGAGATAAAGGGAAATTAAAAAAATTTTAAAATTGTGATTTTTTTAAACTTTCTTACCAAAAAATTTCTTAATAATGATATAACACTGCGAAGTTCAACGAAAGTAACTTGATTTAAGAAATTGTAAGACAATCTATTTTTGTATTTCACTTGGATGATTATTTTTCTAAAATGATAAATTCAACACTAATTTATTGTGTATTTTTTAATCATCAAAATTTAAAATTCAAGGATGCTAATTTATCTAATAACTTAACAAATTTCTAATTTGATGAGAAGGCATACAAGTAAAATGTTGTTTTAAACTATTAAAAATTTGTGAGTTTTTAAAAATTTTTTACCATTAAGACCAAATTTCTTAACAATGATGTGGCATTATAAATTTCACAAAAATTAACTTGGTTTAAGAAATCTTAAGTCAATATGTTTTGTATTTCACTTGCATGATTATATTTTTAAAATAAAAATTCAACATTAGTTTAATATATATTTTTAATGATCAAAATTTAAAATTTTGGTAATTTATCCGATGACTTAACAAATTTCTAATTTGATAAGACAGGTAGTATACCGTTTTAAATTATTAAAAGATATCCTTAGTTTGATTACCGATAGAGGCCGGACCCACATCACCGCACAATCCGACATAATAAAAGGTTATGGTCGGATATGGATGGTTATTAGAAACCTAATTTGAACGTATAATATCAATTAATTAAGAAAATGTGGATTAACTATTGACGTTAATGAAGAACTTCTCAGTATATATTTCAAAGTTACAAAAATTAGACTCTTTTTTTCTATTCACTCTGAATTTCCTATCTCTCAATGTCCTTTACTGGTTTTGAAAAAAAAAAAAGAAGTGATTTTCTTTTATTGAAAAGCATGGTAAGAAAGCACTTGTGAAATGATATAAAGTATAAAAGATATTTTATAGGTCCATTTTTAATTGTGGGACATTGCTCCTCTTGTTTGTGGATAAAGGATGAGTTAAAAGGAAGGTAGTAGAAGGGAGAAAAGAGTAGCATGTTGAAACTTGAAACAATCATGCCATGGAAAGTAGAATACTTGTACATCAAACTCCGAACAGTAGAAGCCCAAAACCGATGGGTTTTTTTATAGGGGCACCAGATAAGTGATAGACTAATTGTATGTAACTAGGTTGATGAGAAGAAATTTGAATTAATATATTTTAATTTGAAGTAATATCTATTTTTAAAAATTTTCATTTTATCTCTATTATCTATCTTCTTTATATAATTTTTTTCACTCTCACTCTCTTTCTTCTCTTTTCATCTTATTTTTGTTCTCGCTCTCTCATCTCTTCTCACCTTTTCGTTAGTGCATACATATACTATAATTATTCTATTTTTTATTTTTTATAGTATAATAATTTAATTTCT
Source organism: Psophocarpus tetragonolobus (assembly GCA_037954015.1). Taxonomy (NCBI): domain Eukaryota; kingdom Viridiplantae; phylum Streptophyta; class Magnoliopsida; order Fabales; family Fabaceae; genus Psophocarpus; species Psophocarpus tetragonolobus. Next base: position 45,386,344 of record CM075694.1, read on the forward strand.
TATTTTTTATTATACTAATTTAATTAATTTTTAGTTTACTTAATTTATTATTTTTTATCACAATAAATACATGTTTATTATATTAATATACTTAATGAATTACGTGTTTAGTATAATTATTTAATTAAATATTTTGTTGATGTAGTTAATTACATGTAATAAAGTTATTTAATTTCTTATTTTTTTATATAGTGATTTAATTAATTTTTAGTGTACTTAATTTATTATTTTTTATTATAATAATTGCATGCTTATTATATATTTACTTAATGAATTACTATTTAGTATAGTTATTTAATTAAAATATTTTATTAGTGTAGTGTAGTATAATTATTGAATTTTATTTTTTAGTAGATTAATTTAATTTTTTTAATATAATAATTTAATTTCTTAATGAATTATGTTTTTAGTGTAGTTATTATTGAAAATTGATTATTAATGATATTTAAACGGGTAAATTTTAAATATAGTATTCAAAGACAAGTCAATATTTAAAGAAAAAAAAATAAAATATCATCAAAAAAATTTCAAACACGTTTATTTTAACTCAGAAAAAAAACACAAACAAATGAAAACTTAGTTTTGTACTTTTTTTTCCCTTTTTTAGCTCCAACTTCCATTTTTTAAATAAATATATTAAAAAATATCTCAATTTATTTTTTAAATTATAAATTTAAATATTAAAATTTTAAATAAATTTAACTATAACATTTAAAATAATATTTATTTCAAATTTCAATTTTTTTTTAGTTATTTAAAACATATTTATTTCAAATTTTAAAATAAATTCACACATAAACAAAAAAATATTAAATATATTTATATGTTAATAAATTATAAAAATAAAAAAATCATTAACTACTAATTAAGTTTTTTTTTAAACGTGTATTTCTTAAGAGTTATAATAATTTTTATTTGAAACAATCGTATATTTAGAATTTAATTTCAAAATTAAGAATCAAACTAAGATAATTTCACATTTTTCCCTTCTTTAGTTACACCTTCCATTTAAAAAAAAATGTGAAACACATATCAATTTATTTTTCAAATTATAAATTAAAATTAATTGAAATTTTAAATAAATTTGACTATAAAATTTAAAACAATATTTATTTTAAATTTAATTTTTTTTATTTATTTAAAATAATATTTATTTCAAATTTGAAACAATAATTAAAATAATATTTATTTCAAATTTAAAATTTTAAAATAAATTTCACACATAAAAAGGAAAATATTAAACATATTTATATTTTAATAAATTATAATGATAAAAAATCTATTAACTAATAATTATGTTTTTTCTTTAAACTTGTATTTTGTAAGAGTTATAATAGTATTTACCTAAAACAATCATGTAATTAAACTAAATCTCAAAATTAATAATTAGAACACTTTTTTTTTAAAATAAAAAATGAAAAACATAAAAAAATTATTATCCAGCAGGAATTCGTGAAAAAGTAAAAAATTTATAAATTTTTTTACTCTTAAAAGAATAAAATATTTTTTATCAATAAATAAAAATTGAAATGAAAGAAGATGGGTATAGTGGTGCCCTCAAGCCACACCTCCCTCGCCCTCGCGCATTCCCCACGCTCCCCTCATTCCCACGCTTACTACACAACATTTAGTTTTTAAGTAATCAATTTTATGCGTCTCTTGTTAAATTTAACTTCTACGTGGGTTGCAATTAAAATTAATACCACTTAAAAATTAATTATAAAATTAGTTTTTAATAGTACTATTTTTCTACATGGATATGTTAACAACACTTGTTACTAATTGCAGACATATCATCTTATTTTTATTTTAAAAAGAACAAATATTGCACCATAACAAAACTATAAAAATCAAAAGTGAATTTAAATCAAAATTATAATTATAAATACCTTGTAAAATAGAAAAAATACTTTTATTATTATAACAAATTATTTTACATACAAGTTCCATAAAAATAATTTTAAACTTTTGACAATAACTAATCAATTGGGCATGTGACATTAGTACGTGTCAAGATGAAATTAATTAACACACTAATTTTTTGGACTTTGTTGATGACATATATTGAAAATATGGTTTGAAAATATTTTTAATCACAATAACAAAATTAATCAATGTGTAAATGTGTTAGTTTCAGGAGTTTAATTAACGCTTTACCCTTTACTTTTTAAAACATTATAAATTACTAATAAGGACCTCATGTATTTTAAAAAGACAAACAAACATAAATTTAAGAAATTTTTAAAATATTTACATAGTATAAAATATAGCAGAACAATTCTATATGAGAATACAATGTACAAACTACAAAGTGCAATTTCTATATGAAAATACATTTGCGAACAGTTACAAATAACTTGAGTTATATTTCTACATCCGAATTTGCTATAAAGAGATGATATTGAGTGGTGTTATTCTTATAATTTGTTGGTAAATAATATTTAAACCTTAATATTTGTTATGAAACATAAAAAATTAGGATTATTTACGTGGCTAACATTAGAATGAATAATAAATATTTCTTTATAGCAGATTATAATTTCCTTTATATTAAAAGTTAGTTTCATAAAAAAAAAAAAAACGTAGGTAAATGTTTCCGTCCCATGGAAGACAAAATGGGGTAGTGCCTAGTGGGTAGAAAGTAGAAAGTAGAAAGTAGAGTGCATCTTGTATTTTTGGAGTGAAGCACACAGAGACAACCTGCAAGTGCAATCTTTTTATGACAGCAACTCCAATCAATTTTAACTCAAGGTTGAATGTGTAAAGCTAGTTGCTAGTTTCAGCAACTAATCAGCGACCACTCTAGTGAGTGTAGGGCACCGCATTTTACATTCACATTCACATTCACATTCATATTTTACTCCCCTCCAACTCCAAACATAGGAAGTGGGGCAGAATAACCAACTTTTTTATGGAAAGGGAGGATACTAGTTGCAATTCAGAACAAATAGTGCACTTCCATGCATTTCCACTGCCCTTGATAACGTCCCCTTAGTTATTTCTATAGCATCCCCACTCCACACTTCACTGCCCTCACAAGAACCAAAGTCTCTGCCAGGCACAACCTTAGCCAGGTCTGATGTTTGTGCAGATATTACAGCCTTCTGTTCATTTAGATTGAAGAAAGCAACATACACTTCCCCTACACAGTTACAAAAAAATAACTTTAGAGAATTCTTACTGTCCGCCGAATATACACAAATGCAGTTTGGCGATAACTTTACAGATAACATGCCCATATTTCAGAAGTGTTCATCCTGTGAGCTTAACAAATTAAACCAATTTAATTGATTTTGTTTTTCAAATAATTGAATCCAATCTGAATGGAACCAGTCTGTCGACTCAGGCCCTTAGAACAATCCTTGTAAGCAAGGAATTCCAATTATTGAAAGCTTCCAGATTTTAAAAGTCCACAAATTTGCACCTGTCTTTTATTTTTTTTTATTTTTTGTTTTCCTCTAACACACTATTCTTTTTTAAATATTAGGAATTGAAAGACTCAGTCATGATTATAACATCACCTATAAAAATTTTAAGACGGCTTGTCCTGTCTCTTTTTTGTATTTTATATATATATATATATATATTAGCAATTCTAATCTCTGGCACATTTATTAACTATTTTACTAAACATTTATGCTTTTCTTAATACTACCTCCATTTCATTTGTTTCATATTTATTTTATTGACCTATTGATGTATACGGTTAGTGCGCTCAAATTATGAGCTCATTTAATGGATGTAAAACAATTTATTGGGTAAAAAATAACCTGATTTAATATTCCATTACTCATTTACTTCTGACATTGTTCTGAAAGATAGGCCATTATAAAGTTTATTATTTTCAATTTAAGTGCTTCAATAAGATCAGTCAATTTCTGTTTTTTTGTTTGGATGCAGTTGCAAAGAAAAAACAAGAAATCTATCCACATTTATCAGTAGTTTTTGTTAGCAACGGACCTTTTCTTCCTGTAGCAATCCAAGAGCGCAAGCCACCAGAATTAATAGTATCTGCGATAACTAACAACTAGTATCATGAACTAATTTAGAGGAAAACAAGATAAACTCTACAAATTGCATGAATCACAATCATTCCAGAAAGTGGTAAATATTTACAAAATTTCACCTTCAGGAGACTCTACAGTTGCACACAAGCCAGAATAACTATTCACCAGGGTCCCATTAGGGTTCAACTCCCACATCTGATTAAAACTCCAAATATCAATTTATAACAGACTACACAAATATATATATATATATATATATATATATATATATATATATATATATTATATCATTAAAAAATTGGCGAAGCCTTATGCTATTAAGATTGGGATAAAAGTAGTGATGTGCACAAGCAAGATTAGCATCAACTCATATAAAGCCCAGAGAAAACCTGTAAAACTACACACTGGTTGCATGCACTCTTGCACAGCCTGAAGAGAGAATACAACATACCTGATTTGAATCCCACCTGCAGGGAGAAAATGTCCCTCTCTTGAACTCTTTAGAAGTAAGCTTGCGTTTTGGAGAAGCATCCAAGCAAAATTTTATTCTGTTGGTTGCAACTAAATGATGTTTCCTTTGATGATACTCTTGATACATACTCACTTCATCACTAAATCAGTATCAAAGTAACAATTTCAGTTATCAACAACATTAATACTCAAATCTAAGTTAGGAAAATAGAACATAGAAAGATAAAGCAAGGTTACAATGGGAAGTAAAGTTCTCTCTTGTGCACACAGAAGGGAGCAAGATGCTTGATTCCTAAACTCTTTTTCCAACATATTCTTTCAAGATATTGGTTAAGACTTTCGCTTGCCCAACCACTTGCCTTTGACTCGGTGCAGCTTGTGAGACCTAAGGAATGAGTGTAGGTTGTTTTCATTTCTTTGCTGCTTCTTCTCGTTTGCCCACTAAGATCCTGATTTTCACTATTCACACTTGTGATATAAGGAAACTGCCAATGCAGCAAAAGAAATATGATATTAATTTGACAAACATCTTATTCCCTCAACACAAAAAAGTTGGATGGATCACATGCCTCCATGTTATTTGAGCTAAAAGAATTAATTTCCAGAAGGGTAGGATTTGTGATAACATCATATGTGCTAGGATCAATTTTCCGAACATCCCCTCCATACATAAGGGGAGACTTTGCCATAGACCACAGAGTCATCTGCGGGATAAGAACACATTCACTTAGTCTATTGATCATGCATCTACAGTTGTAGACATGTTAAAAATTAACACATGAATATATGGGAAAACAACAAAGTTGTGCTTTTGTGAATACCTGTGTCTTCTTCTCTTCAAGATTGAGCTTACTATACCTGTGAGGACCTTCATTTGAACCTTCCAAAAACAGAGAGGAGAAAATGCAGCGTCATAATCATTTTCCCATGAGTCTAAATCCAAACAGCTTGTGGCAATTTGCTATGATATGAGATTGCAAAGTGTCTTTAGAGTTTTTCAATCTAACAGTTTCAGTGAATCAGCAGTGTCCCCCCATCATGATAGAGTGAATATATACAGACAAATACTAACAATGCCTTGAGATTCTGGTTTTACATAAAAAATTATTGGCTAAATGTTAATTTTAGTCCATTATGTTTCAATGTTTTTTCATTTTGGTACCTTAACTTTTACAAGTATCATTTTGGTCCTTTGTGTTTTGAAAGTTTTATATTGGTCCTTCATAAAAAAATTCAGCATAAATTTGGTCCCTACCCATTTGATCAGGGTGAGTCAAACCTCTCTGCACATTCTGTGTCAGTGACATGATTATTGTGCTCAACTATACTAGCTATGACATTAAAGATAAATTGTATCTCAGAAAGTGGTGGAGGTAGTTATGGCAGATGTGACTTTAGAAAATTAATAAGATTGAAATAAAGATAGTGACGATTTTTAGCCATTACTATTTTAATTTAACTATTTTAAAATTTTAAAGTTATAAAAAAGTAAGTGAATATGAAAAATTAGACTAAAAATGAAACTTTCAAAAACATAAAGTACCATAATGATACCAAAACAAAAAATATTAAAATATAATGGACCAAAAGTAACATTTAGCCAAAATTATTTACATACAATAACAAAAATGCCAGAACATAGAAGAAAGATACATGAATAAAGAAAAGTGAAATAATTTGGTCTAAAGTACTTTGCTGATAGCTAACTATTTAAAGTATGCGGGTTGTGATATTCATACAGGAAAGAGAAAATATAACAGCCCATCCTCATTACCAGGATCAGTTAGCCATCCAAATGGTAGCATGTCCAAATCAGGCCAGGAGTTCCCCATTAAACCTTTTGCTCCTACCATATTAGCATTCGATAAATCCCTGATTAAATAAAATGAAAAAAAATCATTTTATATATACAATATATAATGATGGAATAAGTGAATAACAGATCAGGGATTTAGAAGCAACACAATTGCAAGGTACACTAAAGATATACAAATAGTTAGAACTAAAATATAACAATCTAACTACCTTGTTATATCAAAATGAGCTTTGACATCCCCCCATGTATCCCAGTCATCTCCTGTTATACGATACATATTGACCAGTCCACTGACATCCTTGGCCATGACTGGTGTCACACTAGTTCCAGGAGACAGAGAATATATGATGGGACGATTAAAGTCCTTGAGAACCTAGAATGACATGTCATTAGTAGTTTGCGATGGATCTTCCATAATATTACCAAACTTCGTTTTCACGTGAGAGTTAAAGGGAGGGAGGGAGGACAGAAGGAGAACCGCAGAATACCTCTGACACAAAGCTTATTTCATTTAAATCAAAGTCATCCCCAAATACACAGTCATGTTTCACTGCACGGAAAGTAGAAAAGCTGTTAAAATAACTGCCAATGAAAGCCAGAGCTGCTTACTGTAGTTTAGAGTCCATTGAGTACTCTTTTTACTCAGTATAAACTGTAACCCCTAAATTAAAATATTAACAAAAGGAAATCTATTGAGATATGATATTAAAACATTAATTGAAGTTTATGAGATCACTAAACACCAACTCCACCTAAGAAAGTATAAACAATAATCTTGACTAAAACATACACAAATATTATACCAGAGATAAGTACAAATGCTTCACTTATCCCACCTCCGTGGAGCTGATTCAATAAAATGTTAAAAATCATCATAATTGCTGTCAATGACTAGAATTATTTGTGATAGAGCATTATAAACAGAATGTAAAATAGTAGTTCAATTACCAAAATCAACACCCCATGCAACATACTGCTCATAAAGGGATCTCAGAAAAGCTTTCCCAGCTCCCAATTTTGTATTTACACTCATGAAACCATGAGACATCCATGAACAAGCCCTTTCTGGGATTGCTACATCTTTTGCATACCACACTCGACCAGATTCTTGATAAGCACCTCCCTAAGAAATTGAAAGAGGAGGAGATCAACAAGAAACTTCAGATTAAGTATAACAGCATCCTCATCTCTTGCTTGTTTGTCATGTTATATGTTAGATAAAATGCATTACATTGGGCATCCATTACAAATGACCTTTGTCCTTCAAAAAAAGTAAGAAAGAAATAAATATAATCAAATTATAGAATAAATAAAAAGCAATACTGTTGTTGTATCAAGGATAGGGGTGTTTGCGTTCACTGCTTGTGTGCTTATCCCTCTCATGACATGAATCCCAAATTTTAAACCCATGCTATGTACTTGATAAGCTACTTCAGCAAATCCTTTCCCATCTTTAGAGGAAGGCCATCTGCCTGGGTCAGGAAGCATCCTCCCCCATTCATCGATCACATCAAATCCAAGAGAATCATGATGAGCACCCTGGACTTTCCTTCTATACCAGAGGTAATCCACCACAACATACTACAAGGGTTTGAAGGAAAGTTATCATGTCTACATCTAATTAAAAGACTACTAACATATTCAAACTCATCCATAGGCAATTTCCTCACAGAAACTATACCTCATATCCATGAGCATGGAGGCGCTGAGAAACTATTTCAGCACTCTGTAAAAATTCTTCTTCAGAAATTGTCCAGCAAAAAGAATCATAGGAGTTCCAACCTCTTGGTGGAATGCTAGCTTGGTGCTGGTCACTTTTGGATACATTTTGAGACAACACACTGAAATGACATAATTAGATATATTACTACTCATTTGTCTAATATCTCATAAATAATGACAAAACAAAAGTCACAAATTTTTTTAGTTATATAGAGGTTGCAGTAAGACACGGTTCTGCAAATTAGGATTCAATATAATGTAGTCAGTACAAAATTGAAGATTGCTTTTAAGATTTCAAATTTATTCCACATAAAAACGGTTCCTAATAGAGGCTCATTTAAAATAATAGAAAAAATATTTGTTGGAGTTGACTTCATGCAAGAAAGTGGCTAAGGCCAGAGTGAATTTGGGATGCTGATTTAAAAATCTATGATTATATGATAGGCATAGAGATAAGAGAGTAGGTTTGTGTGATGAAATAGAATAATGGTATTTGGTGCCCACAAGATTAACCTTTTAAGAAACGGCAGAAAACCTTTATGAGGTTTGAATTCAAGGGTGATAAGCGAAGCAATTACTTATCTATTCTACAATGAGGAAACAGGCATGGCATGGAATCAACTAACTGATAGAAAGAAAAAAGATTTTGATATACCATTCCATTACCTCTCAAAACAGAGAATAATAAAAACAGAGATGGAGGATAGGGAGAACCACTTCATCATTGCTTTTCCTGCTGCCGCTCTTCCCTCACAAATTTAATACTAACAAAACCCCCCATCAATATCATTTCTCTTTTTCTCACTTTTCCTTACATTAAATAACCAGTAAGTCAAAATGGTTATTATAACTTGAGTTTAATATTCTTCTATTGCCATTTAATCAGAATCCACCTTTCTAATGAAATTGATATCAGTTTTTTCTTCTGTAACTTTGTTGTTGTTTTTCAACTAAAAATAGTGATTATAAAATATTAAAAAGCATTTGCTTCTTAAAAAAACAGAAAACTATTTCTTAATAAAAAACCACATCCTTATATTCAAAATTAATATTTGAAATAATTATCAGAGTATATTAAATATTGTTTGGTTGCGACAAAATGGAAGAAGATAAAGTAGAGACGTGTAGCGTAGGCAAAAGATAAACATAATATATATAGGGACAAAATAGCGAGTTAAGTTTTCGTTGACTCGGTTAAGTACATTTTTATGTGGCGAACTAGATGGCAAAGATGGTTTTGCGTGCATACGCAATCTAAATTCAAATAAATTATTACATTATTCTGAACTGATAAATTAATTAATTAATTATATATTAAATGTTTTTTAGTTAAAACATAAGTTAATAAGATGAATTAATTAATTAATTTATATGTTAAATATTTATTAGTTAAACATGAATGACTTAACAATATGAGTATATAATAATATTTGCAAAATTCGAAAGCACCTCAACTTTTTCTCTCTGGCATGGTAATTGTAGGAGTGAATTATTTTGAAGCGGAGCGTGAGGGTTGGATGAGGATGAGTTGTAAAAAGAAATGAATGAAGCATTTGCCTTCATACTTAAAAGCAATAACTTCTTTTACCTGGAAACGATTTTTCAACCTCACTTTTTTTATTGCTTTTTTGTTTATTTTTTTATTTTTTTAAATTTATTTTTTATGTATGTATATTATTTTAAATCAAGAATTTTCAAATTAAAACTTTTAAATCTTTTTAGTTAATGTATATTTCATTTCATTTTAATGTTATGTATCTTCCGTTGTTTAATTTTTTTTTAAAATATTTTGTTTTTTATTTTTTATTTTTTAAGTTAAATTTTTAATTATTTTTATGTTTTTTTTTTGTGACATTGTTATTTTCTGTATACTTGTAGAACAAATATGAATCAATAAAAAATGTTTATTCAAGATATGGCACTCGATGGACACCACAAAATTGAATGTGGATATGAAAGAAATTGATGATAAACATGGGTAAGTAATTAATTTATTAACAATCTTATATATTTTAAGCATGTATAATTGATGAATAGTAATTGTTTACATGTCACAATGATGTGATATGACAGAGTTAGATTTAACTATTATTTTAATAAATGGGTTAATGAATCAAAAAGCGAACATGTAATAGAATGGTTTACTGAAATTTCTAAGAAAAAATAAACTCTAGCATGGGACAATGGTCATCATTGAGTATACATGATAACCAACCTAACTGATGTCATAAATTCCATTTTGAAAAAAATGTGAAACCTCCTAATATCTTCAATAATAATGTTGACATGCCAATGGTATACCACATTATTCATTCAACTGAGGTAAAGAAGTCAATGCAAAAATCAAAGTTGAACAACTGATATATTAAATAAGACTTTGATAGAATAAAGGAAAATAGTCACATTTACTAGAGTTCAATTGGTGTAGTTCACATTTCTTGTCCAGGAAATCATTAACCCAAAAAAAGGACAATCAATGGCAAATTTCAATGTTAGGTTGGATGAACGGTGGTAGGACTATGGTAAATTTCAAAAGCTTCATATGTCATGTTTGCATGTCGTTGAAACGTGTAAACATGCTCACCACAATTACACACATTATGTACTTCCAGTATACACGTTGTAATACATATCCAATGTGTATAACAAATTTTTTCATAAATTACACAATAAAGCTTATTGGCCAAATTGTATTGACCACAAATATTGTCCTATCCATAAATGATAAGGACAAAAGGAGGTCCTCTAAAATCATCACGCATACACATCGAGATGGATATTGTAAAACCTGGACAACCTAAGAGATGTTCTGTGTGTAGGAATGTAGATCATTCTAAAAGAAAATGTTCTTTTCGTTGAAGGACTTCCAACCAATAATTATGGACTCTATGTATTCTTGTTTATATTATGTAACTTGTACTATACAATTATGTTAATTTTCATAACTTTTTATATCTTTTAAACTTATATCTAACACTTAAATAAAATTAATATTTTACAATTTTAAAAATAATATTTCTAATATCTAAAAATTATATACTTAAAAAATTACACAACATAATTTAAAATATTAGATTAAAAAATTTTAAACTAAAAAAAAATTATAAAATGTTTAAGAAAAATTAAAATAACAGAAAAGATTTAAACATAAAAATAAAACATATAAAAAAATGAAATAAAAATTAACTTTAAAAATTTTTAAAATCATAGTTTAAAAAAACATACATGCATAAAAAACATTAAAAAATTTAAAACAAATTTTAAAAAAATAAATCTAAAAAAAGTCCTATAAAAAATTAATTGTTTGACAATCAATTTTCTACAAGCATTTTAATTAAAAAAATCACATTGAAAAATTAGTTCTTCAACTTATTTCTTAAGATAAATAGTAAAAAATATTATTTAAGTATATAATGTAAAAGTAAGTCATTTTGATAAACATTTTTTCCGGTATAAAAACAAAGTTCATGGAAGATTGCATGATGTTTATTCCCCCTTTCCTTTTGATATGATGCATCTTTTATTATTTTTTGCAAGTAAAGACATTTTCAATAGTAGTTATTTATCAAAATATCTTAACTTAAAAAGAATTACTTCAATGGCACATAATATTTAAGAAACTAATACAAGATTTTGCTCAAACGATAAGATATTTAAAAATCTCACTTTTTTGTTTTTTTATTTCTAAAGTATTTTTTCTCTATAACAATAAAGTGGATAATAACAAAAAAAAATAATACTTTATTATTAAGTAAGAGTTCATGTTCCTTATATATAAAAACCTAAAAGTAAGGAAAATAAACTCACATAAATTTACTTCAATGGAAGTTTTTTTTTTTAAGAAATTAATTTTTCAACTTATACACTATAATGACCATGTCTTACACCTTACACCTTGTTTGATAAATTTCCAGTTAATTGGAAACAACAAAAAAGGATCATATCGTGAATCTCGATTTATTTAAGTTCAAATAGTGTCACTCACTTTCATTCATTCCACATAAGTCATTAGACAACCAAGCTTGCCTACGTGTAAAACAGTTAACTGAATTATGAATGATCTCATCCATCCATACTTACCATTTTTTAGCTCATCTATTGAAGTGTAGAATAATAATCAAGGACTTAGAAAATAAAAAGTTCAAATTTAATAATTTATAATCTATTTTACATATGCATTTGTTTTATCACAATTTCTAAAGCATCTTTAATTACACACTGCACTTTTAAGGAGCCAAATCTTCCCTTATCATAATCACGAAAAGACTTTGTCCCCCTCACATTTTACTGAATGTGCATTGCAAAATCACAAAAGAAACCTAACATCAAGTAATTTATAAATGATTTGCACATTTTTCTTGGTACAAAAAAATTAATCAATTTTTTTCCTGGAAAAAAAAAAGGAAATTGCTACATGTTAGATGAAAAGACAAAATTCCACCTGGTGTCTTGGCAAAGAGAATACTCAATAGGAAATCTGTTCATTAAAATGATAACCAACAGTCCAATCTCATTCCCTTCAAGCAATTATCTCTGCTCCAAATTTCTATTTACTGCCACTCCTACCTCAGTATGCATCAACAGCAGCCCATATTCCGACAGTTACACTGGAGATAGATAGAATTCATAACTTAGATGGCATATTTCTCCCAAATGCCTTTTGAGTAAAGTTCCAGTGTTTGATAAAATACTGTAATCAGGCTCTACACATGCAAGGAGTCAGAGGATTCTCCCAGAGGTCATAGTTGGGGAAAGTTTCTTCTGGCAATCCCGTCCGTGTCTGGTGAGTAACAACAACATCTTCGACAAAAGTAGCCCAACCCATGTACGGATCCCCAAAAGACTTGGACATTAGCCCTTTGTCAGGCTTAATTGATTTTAGACGGTGACCCATGTATCTACGTGCCCCGATTATCAGCTTAGCAAAGTTGCCTCCATGCGTCATCACAAATACATCTGACTTCAAGCACACCAGGAAGTCAAGAGCTGCCAGGCTTGTCACATGCTTTCTGAAACCATCTAACTCCTCTTTAGTTGCCAATTCCTCCTTGGTAACCTGTTGTCAACAGAATCACATTGCAAAAATTCAAAGGAATACATACTTGAATTGTGATGTTATGGAGATTATAATGGACAAATAAATTTATCTATAGACCAAAAGAACATTGCATCATAGCTTGCCTGCTAGATAACCTCGAGTGACATTAGAATCCCATGTCATGAAATCAATTCATTCATTACAAAATAACGCCTGATTTTCATCGAAAACAGAGAAAGAGAAAGGTTCAAAATCTTTAGGGCTCAGTAGCACATGTTCATTCTTTTTTATGCTTCATGTGGTAGTGAAGAGGCCTTACCAGATTAGGGAACATATTCCTTAGTGGAGCCATCCGGTTCTGTCCACCATACACCTGTCCAGAAGCTACGTAAATTTGAGTTTCCTTTGGATAGCCCATGGCCCGAAGAATAACAGCCACTTCTCCAGGCTCTAGAGGGCATCTTCCTTCCTTTCGCTTCTGCAGAGCTAATTGCCACAAATGGGAACCATTCTGCATTTTCAACGAAGAGAATATGACCAAAATGCTCCAATAGAAGGTTCTTAGTGCTCAAGCGGATTTCAAATAAAAAATAATGTCCACCTTGTACCGTCTAGGCCACTCCTTTTTTCTATACTCTGCCATTTTGGCTTTCTCCTCTCTTGTCCCCACAAAATCACAGAATGATAGCCCTACCATTCCTTTCTCAAATCTAAGATGTAGAGCCCTGTTTACAGTAAAATTCTTAAATCACCTACACAGAAAAAAATGTACCCAGACTCAGTTACAGCAAGATCGTGATCACAAATGTCACATACATATAAGGATTTGAACTGCCAGTTCGATTTCTCATTCTTGATGCTAATAAATCAGCCATCTGCTCTATGTCAGGAAGAAATTTCAGCGCATGATAATTAACTCTACATCTCAACTTGTTGATTTCAGCAGGAACATTGTCATATCTGAAACAAGAACCGAGACATCATGACAAGATCAATTACATATAAAAAAGTGGCATCTAGCATATATATCACCCTTGGCCTACCCTAGCCTGTCAACAAATGGTTTCAGAGCCATAATCTTCTTCTCCTTGATTCGGGGCAGAACATTATCAATGTAAAATTGTGCCGGTGCATATTTTGGAATGTTTTTTACCGTTCGTCTGAAAGACAATATATTTTTGCTTTGTTAGTCAAACACTCAAGCCAAGTGTATCCAATAACAAAAGACATCAATAACAATCAAATCATCACCAGCTTAGGACATGTTTAATGAACAAGTAATTCAAATTCATAATTATCATGGTATTCAGTCACAGGCTCCTGTACTTCTACCAAAACCAAAATTTGGTTTAAGTCTATCGATGAAACAGAAAACCAACAAAAACCTAGCTTGCTCTTCACATATCTATCTGTCTCTTATCAGCTATAACTTGGAATGTAAAGTGTTCAAAAGGCTCAAAAAAAAAAAAGCACAGGAATCTCTAACTTCAAATTCATAATAATTATCATACTATCTGGTCACAAAACCCAACACTTCCATCAAACATGTTGTCAATCGTTACACTGATAAAACAAAATATAAAAAGGATACTAGTTGAGGACATTATTCCATATCTAAATTTTAAGGGAAAAAGGATATACTTATCCATCTCTTATACCAACTTAGGATTTAAATAGATTAATAAAAAAATCACAGGAATCTATCAGACCTTATGCTAGTAAATAGCTCCGATTTATCAGTAAACCATTTCGGGATATCACGAACAATTCGAACATCATACTTCAGATAGTCAATGAAGTGATCCACATCAAAAATGTCTTCGAATTTCCTGCAATCAGGAAATGCATCATCATAGCAAGAAGGACGATTGTTGAAATCTACCACACAGTAACAAAACTAATAAAAGAGGAAAGAATTGGCCCAAGTGAATAAAAATCAAGAACTATTTGACTTTATTGGTTAAAAAAAATGATACTGGTGATCTGATGCCATACATATGCTTACCAAAATAGTGGTAATAATTAAAGCATAGACAGTTGAATTAATAATTTGGTCCCTATAGCTGACACCATTTTTTTTGTTTTAGTCCCTAATAAAAAAATTGTTTTGGTTCTTATACAAAAAATCATTTATGCATAGATCTACATGCCATTTCTCCAAAGTTATCGCAGTGTTAGTGAGAAGTTAAGTTGCCTAACGGAGTCCCTGTTTGCCAATTAAATTTGAAAGCCACAAGCAACAAAATGGAATCATCAATGAGTTAGTTTCTTCTTCAACCTTGAGTTAGTTCATAAAAATTAAAAACTTCTCTCCAACACCAAGTGAGTTATTTTTCTGCATCCACCACACCCATCAAATATCATCCCAATCCATAACCAAGAAAACTAGCAAGCAAATCATCAACCAGAGTTCTACAGATGGACCAGATCACAATCAATAGTGACCCATTCCACAATCCAAAAATCATCTTCAATTAAAACCAACACCATCCCAAACTTCACCCAGAAAACTTCCGTAATTCACTGCTTAACCAAACTCCAGTAACACCTCTATGATACTTTTCTCCACAACTCGTAAAACAACAATTAAAGGCCCATAACCCAGAAAATAGCAATTTTGTCCTCTTAGCAATTCTAAAATAATAATAATAATAATAATAATAATAGCCTCTATCACCACCCTAGTACCAAAGCCACAACATCCCACACCATCATCCCAATGAGACCCACAAATCAAATGACCCAAATCACCAGCAAACTGCTCCATCAGTAGCACTCCCCCACATTGTCAGAATCTCCAAATTACCCAACAATGAAAACATGCACCAGCTATTCTTCATTGACATTACATTACCAATGAAATGTGCAGCATTAGAGCTTCTACACCCCTTTCAAGGGTTCAAGCTCAATACAGAGCCACACCACCATAGTTTACATCCTTCAGCCTTAAAACCAAAAGTAGGATGTCTAGATTGGTTTGGTTTGTGAATTGTTATGCAGTGTAGTTCTACAATTTGGAATGGAAGGTTATTAAGTTCATACAGAAAGCTTTGTTGCTAGAACTTGAAGTATGGAAGGTTGTTCTCTTTACAAGAACACACCAACTTTAGTCTTGATTACATTTTTAATGGATTAGGGATTTGAGTTTCAAGAAGAAGCTGACTCACTGACCATGTATTTTCCTTTCTGTCTAATTTAATTGCCAGGTAAGAAATCCGTCACACAACTCAGCATCCGACTAAAATGATAAAAGGGATAAACAGTAGGGACCCGTACATAAATGATTTTTCATCAAGACCAAAATTAGAGTTTTTTCATGTAATATTAATACAAAAAAAGGTGTCAACAGTAGGGACCAAATAATTAACTTAACCTAATTAAACTGATCTAAACAACATGCAAAAAAAAAAAAAAAAATTTGACAGGAGATCTCACGTTTGGTCTTTCCAAATCTGGTCCTGCTTTAACACAGGCAAAATAAGAGTGGCATTCATTATTTTTGCCACGGCCACTGCATTGCATATCTGCATTTTGAAAAATGTGCGGAAGTGAATCATTGCCAGATAATATAGTAATTAATGAAACTTCCCATAAGATGTCATATAAGAACGGCCATTTCAATGTACTATACAAGACAGTAAAATCAGAACCATTGATCAAATGTAAAATAGAATTTGCATCAAAACCAATTTTGAACAGTAATTCTAGTGGAATTGCTATTTGCTAGTGCGCTAAATTGAAAATATTACAGTATTGAGACAGCACTTTAGCAGTTAAATCAGTCTCCTTAGAAGAAACTATCTAAAAAATGAACCATAAAATTTAAATTCAAAAAATACTGCTCTTACTTCATTCTTTTACTTTTTAATTACACAGACAATTCAAATAACATAATGTTTACATATTTTACAATTGGAAGGAAATTCGCCAACTAAAGTGCAGCAGTCTACACAACTACAAGAGAACGATAGCTTTGTAAGAGAAAACAAGCATACGAAATTAAATGACACATCCATTACCGCAATTCTTTGCTGGTTTAGACCACCTTCAGCATGGATGAATATATAGCCATTTGTTTCATTTTCAGGAGGAAGTTCTACATGTAGGTATAAAAGTACTATCAATAATAGTAGTAGAACTAGAAACAACATACACAGCACTAGATGACTAGAATGGACATTTTCCACAGTAACATACATGAGATGAATAGGAATATCACATTAAGAAATAAGTGGAAAAAAAATATGTAGATAATTTTTATAGAACCCCATTGTTTTACAACTAAAAAAGTTTCAAACTTTATGGATTTTGCAAAGTATTTTTAATGAAGGAAGAAGAAGAAGGTGAAAAGAGATAAAAGGCCATTCACTTTATTAACAAAAATCACACTGCAACGCAAACTAAATGGTATCGTCATGGTCTTGACTCTTGAGATACCAATTTTAATTACTCTTAGTTCATGTTACTGATCAAAATATGTTATGTTGTCACGAATAGTGGATGAAGATATTCTTATTACAGTATTTGTAAATTTGTTAATATCCTGGTTTGGCATGGCATCTAATTTGGTGAGAATTTAAATATATAAATATATTAAGGAAAAGAAAAAAAAAGACAAGGAAACCTGATAAAACCCCATCCCGACGCTCGGCACAGGGCTTCCAAGATGTAGTGGATGAGAAAGGATTTTCCCAAAGAGATGGCGATTCTTTAACCTAAATATAATACAAAGAGCTCATGTGAACAAGAAAATTACATAATTGTCATTGAACAACACAGGAGGAAAATGGAACGCCAAAAAGTGGTCCTTCTGAGAACTTACATGTGGGCAGTGAAGAACAATCCCATCCTTTTTACACAAGTAAGGAGCATTCTACAATAAATTGAACAGGAATTCAATTATAAGAACTTACTAACAAAGAAGTCTAAGAAGCATGACTTCATGAGCTGAAGTGTTTCTTTCTATATGACCAAAAATCGCAGCTACAGATTACTGAAGTAAAAAAAGATGAACATTACCAAAGCAATATCAAAATAAGATCAATATATTCGACGTAGAAAATCAATGGTAAGTTAATTCAATTTGAGAAGAAAAAAAAACAACTGGAATTACAGATTAGGAATAGTGTTTTACACACAACAAATGGTGAGAAGTGCAGTCCATAGGTATTAAGTAGTGAAGCTTGAAACGCAGGAAGAGAGCACTCACGAGTTTATGGAAGATAGTGAAGAGAGAGAGAAAAGCAACGAGGAGGAAAAGGAAAGTGAAAAGGAGAGAGATCCTGGAGTTATGAGGCGAAACCCTAGGGTCGTCGGTGAAGAAGGAGCACATGTGCCGGTCGCGGTCCTTGGAAGAGTGGCGATGGTGCTCGTCGTCGTCGGCGAGGAGGTTATCGGGAATGAGAGGGGAGGAATCGCCGGCGGCGAGGGCGTCGCGCTTCATCGGAGAATTGGAGGCGCGGCTGCCGAGGGAAGAGGAGTGCCGGAGCTCCGCCATGCTCCGATACACGAAGGAGTGGCTATGACTAAAGTAAGAAGCAGTAAGAAGTGGTTGGCTTAGCAGAGGGGAAAGCAACGTTTTCCTTGTTTGGTGTGAGTCCCATGGGAATTCAGATCCACTTGTTCGCGCATTTCTTTATATTCTTTTCCTCAAAGAGCAAATGCACAGCTCCCACTGTGTCTCTATTATTCGAGGGCATCATCGTCATTCACCCACAACAACTCTTTTCCCACTTCTACCTCCTTTTCTATTCAAATCCCCTTCCCAATTTTTCATACTTTATATGCTTCAAGTTAAAATAAATAAATAAACCAAAGTTACAAATGAAAATATTCATCTAATTTACCCTACAACATACTCATCAAATTCAAGTTTCAATTTCATGTGTAAATCAATTTTCTAATATCATTTCATCATAACACATCATTTATATCATTTTTAAAATATAATTTTTATTATTATGACATTCTCTTATCTTTTTCTCTTCTATTTTATGCACCTAAAATTTTTCCAACTTAGTCGATTCTTTATCAAATCTTATTTACAAATTTAAATATATACATTTCTCAAATAACTAATTTAACAAATGTGTAATTTTACGTCTTTATAATATTTACAAAATTTTTTCATACTATTTTTAATGTGTAAGTTTTCATTTTTATGTTTCTTTTTAATTGGCCTCGAGTATAATATAGCATGTGATTTTTAATTAAATATCTTTAATTTCAATCAATTTGTACTTGAGAGCCAAGATTGTGTTGAGTAGTATTACAATTTAGTTAACTTTGGTATGGAAATAATGCAAGAACATAATGTTCTTTATTTTCCTCTAATTTTATATGCAATCAAAGTTTTATCAACTAGTGAATAAAATTTTTTATCTTTTTTGAGCCAAAGAGCAATATCTAATTCACATTTGAGATTAAGTATTAAAATTACATAATTATGTTATTAAGACAAAAGAACATAATTAATTTTAATTTCTTTTATTCTCTTTTTAAAGTTGTTATGTTTATCATACGATTAGATATTAAATATGGATATTTTTTTAAAATGAAAAGATTAGTTCTCTCTAGTTTATGTTGAGTATTTTTTTTTATTTACAAAAAATAACATAGTAGTAAAAATATGTTTTATTACAATTTATAAAACATATTTTATAGAAATATTTTCAAAAAACATCCAAAAATAGAAAAAAATTTGTTTAGATGTTTTCAAAAATTAAAATTATGTAAAAACTTAATAACAATATTGTAATTATGTAAAAATTATGTATAAATATATTTTAAATTATATACCAAAATACTTTATAATATTTTTTTACTAAAATTGATTAAATTTTACAATACTATTTTATGAAAATATAAAATATTAAGTGAAAACAAACTTATTTTCTAAATGTTAAAAAGTTGAAAATAAAAAATGTTTTCAAAAAGTAAAATAAATTAAAAATATTTTCTCAAATCAGACACCGTTTAAGATATAGAATAAGCAGGATAAAAAAAAATATTGATACAGAACTTTTGATTATTCATGTATACCTTATTTATTGAAAGTTTTCTTGTTAAAATTGTTATATTTTAAAATTAAGGAGAAAATAAAAAAAATGAGGGGCAAAAATCATACTTTGATATCTTCCTTTATCTAACTATATGAAATTTTAAATAAATTATTAAAGCATATTTAATAAATTATGTACGAGAGTAACTCTCTTATAAAACTAACATACTAATAATTAGTATCTATTTGTAAAATATAAATAAAAATAAAAATAAACTCCCTTACAATTTTTTAACATTAAAAGGTTACCTCCAATACAAAATATGTGTTGTTGGCCTAAGACTAATAAATTATATCTTCTAATAATATAATAATTTTTGTAAAAATTTATAATATTTAACTTATCTCTCAATATGACAATAATATTCGGTCAATTAGGTAGAAGCATACATTTTTGTACATTTGCATAGCTTATTCTCTTGATTTAGGTTTGAAATACGTATTTTTATAAAATTAAATATTTTTATTTATTTTAATTAATCAAGCTTTACAAAATAGAAGAAAAAATTATAGAGTATTGAAGTAAAAAATATATATATTTAGAGTCTTAAATATATTTTTATTTTATTTAAAATGTATATAAAATTATATTAAAACTATTCAATATAAATAGTTTAAAATGGATTTAACTTTTGTTATTTTTTAATTATGAATCATAAAATTATTTGATTATTTTATAACTATGTCGTATATAAAAAATATTCATTATATAATAAGCTAAATTATAATTGGTGCCTCTAGTTTTAATGTTTGTTAACTTTTTGTCTATCTTTAAATCTTTACTTCGATTTTACTCTCCCCTCCTCAAAATTAAAAAATGTTAACAAATTGTCGTTTTGTGTATTGAGCATGAAACCTCATGGCAAGCCACAATTTAGCATATGTGTTTGATTTTGTTTTGCAATTCAAATTCATTTAAACTTTAATTGATAACATGATAATCTTAATTTGAAAAATATATAAAAAAACTAAAGTGAGATTCAAACTTGGGATCTCCAAGTGATAGCCTAAACTTCAAACCACTAGACCAAATGATAATCTTAATTTATATATTTATTAATTAAAAATTCCTAGGGATTAAAAATTAAAAATAATTAAAAAAATAAAAATTATGAAAAAATAAAACCAAGAACTAAAAATAAAAAAAAACAGAAATTAAAATTTAAATTAAATTTTATTGATAATTTTAATTCTTAATTTAAATGTTAATTTAAATTTAAATTTAAATTTAAATTTTAATTCTTAATTTTAATTTCTATTTCTATTTTATTTTTAATTTTAGTTCTTAATTTAATTTAACTTAAGAATTAAAATAATGTATTTAATTTAACTTTTAATTTAAATTTAAATTTAAATAAAACTAAGAAACTAAAATTAAAAATAAAATAGAAATTAAAATTTAAATTTAAAGGTAGAATAAAATTTAAATTTAAATTAAGAGTTAAAAATATTAATAAAAATTAATTTAAATTTTAATTATTAATTTTAGTTCTTAGTTTTATTTTTTCATAATTTTAATTTATAGTTTAATTAGTTTTAATTTTAATTTCTAGGAATTCATTATAATAAATAATTGATAGATATATAAATTAAATTTATAGTTTATAATTTTAACTTTTAATTTTAATTCCTCCTATTGTATATTTACATTTATATTTTAAGCATTTTTAAAACTAATATATAGGCTCAATGATATTTGCATTGCAAAGTATAATTTAATTAGACATTTAGTCCAGTGGTATAAAATGTGACCTATGGCTTGGAGGTCTTAAATTCAAATCATAACGCGTCTTTTCTTTTTTATATTTTTTAAATTAAAATTATCACGTCATCAATTAAAGTTAACAAACATTAAGATCGGGAGACACCAATTATAAGTTAACCTATATAATAATATACTTTATGAACTTTTTTTAATAATTTGAAATCTAAAATTAATTTAATTAGATTTGAAACCAATATTTGTTATCACTTATAGATAAAATGAGTTTTGACTAAGAATGGGTAGATTTTATGAAACTGTGTTATCCCTAACTTCAAACTGAATAAGACTTAAGATTCTTATGGGTAAATTCAACAAAGAGTACTTAAGATTGTTATAGATAACTTGAAACCGAAGATTTAAAAGTTAAAATTGATTTTAAAATTATTTTCAATCCATTTAAAAAATCCAGATCCATTTTAAAAAATTCAAATTCATTAAAAAATCCAAATTCATTTAAATTGATATGTATAAAATTCATATCCATTTAATTAAATACATATTGGATGTGAATTAGATTTTTTTTAAAATAAATATGAATAAAATCCAATATATGTCCACCCTTAAAGAGGGTCTTTCCACACTGTGAGAATAGAAGAAACCTTCATGGTATTAAGTTGTGTAGGGGGCTCAAATCCACCCACATTTTATTTGTTGATGATTATGTTTTGTTTTGTAAGGCTACCAGGAGGAAATATCTATTTTATCTAATGTTTTGAATACATATGGATAAACCTCTCCATAACAAAAAAAATATACTTGAATAAGACATTTTTTTTCAGCACAAATACTCTTACTTGCATGAGACAAACTATAATGTCTTTTCTTGGTGTCTTTTGTTTGTTAAGTTCTCTAAATCATATTGGCCTCCATTGATCACTGACAATAAAAAAAAACAGTCTTTAGCTTTCTCAAGGATAAACTTAAAAAATAATCAATCATTGGTTTAGAAAGAATTTGTCTAAAGCAACAAAGGAAATTCTTCTTAAATCATGCACACAAGTCATTTCCTCTTACTGCATGAGCGGTTTTTTACTACCATCAACATTGGAAGGTGAAATTTAAAGAATGATGGACTATTTCTAGTAGGGATTGAAAGATAATGTATCAAAATAATAAACTTATTAAGTTAGAAAAAATAACAGTGAGGAAGAAATTTTGAGGCTTGGGTTTAATCATGTTCATGGATTTAACTTGGTCATGCCAGGGAAGCAAGTGTGGAAACTATCTATAGACTCAAACGCTATGATTACAAAGGTGCTCAAAGCTAAATACTCCTTCATGAGAGGGTTTTTTTAGGACCTTTTAGATCATAATCTAAGTTTCACATGGCGTAGCATCCATGCTTCACAAACACTTATGAGGGAATGTCTTATATGGAAAATTGACAACAATGACTTAAAACGTTGGAAAACCAATATATATCAAACTTCTCCTAGTGATCTAGAAAACATATCATTGACGTACTTAGTTGATCACAAACAACATTGCTCAAAGCTAAATTATGTTCATTGAATTCTCAATTTCAATGACATCCAAAATCTCCAAATATTACTTTTGCTCAATACAACAACTATTTGCTAATTTAAGAAAAACATTAATTTTTTCTTTTGTTTTTCCCTATTCAATAACTTAATGATTTATGTCGCATCATCTTCATAAATTTGATGTTAATCCTTCAATTCCTTTTCATTTCTCTTTACGGACGATATTGGATTTGGAAATGAGAATCCAACATATAAATTTTGGGAACAATAAGATAAAGTTATACTCACATGACTTCAATAAACCTTTTCTAAGTCAATTTTCTCTCAAAATGCTCAATTGTGTTCATTCATATAAAATTTGGGACAAGGTTGATGAATATTTCAACAATCAAACTCATGCTAGTGTTCACCAATTTAAATTGGAGTTGCAATCATAGAGTTTTGGTGATCATAATTTGCAAAACTAGATTAAAAAATCAAGTTAATTTGCGATGAACTTGCTAATGTCAAATCTATGATTTCTCTTCAATATCACATCGGTGCTTTTATTGTAAGCCTTCCATGTGAATAAGATTTTGTAATCACAATGATTGAAAGTAAATCAAAACTATACCCTCTTAAAGAAGCCAAATCATTATTGTCGGCTCATGAAACTCATTTGGTGAAGTATGATAAAAGTGCAATCTTTGATTTGTCTTGCAAACACAAGTCCCCTTGTTGTTTGACTACAGTCAATATAACTCACTGTAACAATCTTTTTCTCACACTTAAGACTTTCATAATGGTTCACGTAGTGGCTATGGTTGAGGCAATAATGCCAACGTTGGACGTCACAACAACCATCATGACAAAGGAAGCCAATTCGCAAATTTCCAATGGCAAGTGTGTCTCAAATACACTCATACTATAGCAGCTTGCTATTATTGGTATGATAACGAATACCAACCTTTTTTGTCCTTAGTGTTTCATGATCATGTAAGTGTTGGTCCTTCTTAGGTTCCTCCTAACACCAACAACTCCAATCAATCTTCTTAAGTATATTCTAATAATGGCTGAACTCTTAGATTTAATGTCTGAGTTAATCCAAATTCAAAATTGAACAATATTGTCTTGTCTCTTAATGTTATGATAACAAATATCTCATTTGATTATACTCATACAAACATTACATGGAGTGCTCGACTCTAGAGCTTTGTTTCATGTAATAGGGGAATCACAAAATATCAAGCAACTCGAGAGCTTTGACGGACCAAACCAAATATTCATTGGTAATGGTTAAGGCTTGCATATTTTCTCTCAATTTATGTCCTCTGTTAACCGACACATTTGTCTTTCTCTCAATCAATCACTTCACATTTCTTGAATTTCACCCAAATGTTTGTCTTGTTAAACCTAAGATTTTCAATGAAGTTCTTCTTCAAGGGAAAGTTGGTTTTGATGGTCTCTATTCCTTCCCAACATGTGATTATTAAATTGTCACAATTACTTTATTGCATGTTGCTTGTTTGTTGATGTTAGTCCTGTCAATAATATTTTTATTTTTTCCTGTAATTCTAAAAATATTTTTTCCCAGAGAAAGTTTATTTCATGCTTACCTTTGACATCCTAATATTTCAACTTTAGAGTTTGTACTACAACATTGTAATATTCCTACTTCTAATAAAAATCCCATAATTTTAAAATGCATGTATTATTGGAAAATTCCACAAACTTCCATATAATACTTTCACTACTATTTTTTCATTTTCCTTGGAATTAATATACAGTAATCTATGAAAACCTTCAATCATTCCCTTTGTAGATGGATTTTTATATTGTCATTTTTGTTGTCTTTTCAAAATATACTTGGTTATACTTTCTTAAAAGTAAGGCAATCACATTCTTTGTTTTTAAGCAATTAAATGGATGAACTTCGATTTAATTAAAAAATGTTGCATACTAATTAGGGAAAAAAATTCAAACCTTGAACTCGTTTTTTAAACAATTGTGACATCCACCATTATCTCATATGCTTTCATATATATCACCAAAATGGCGCTGCTAAGAGAAAATATAAACATATTACTGAAATTGGCCTAACACTTCTAAAACATGCCTCATTGCCCCTTAAATTTTGGTATTTTTCTTTTGTCACTGTAGTTTACTTGATCAACAGATTACCCTCTGGTGCTCTTAACTTTGATGTCCTTTTCAGTATTTTCTTTAAACAACCAACAAATTATCTCTTTTCAAGAACCTTTGGTTGTGCCTATTTTTCCTTTCTAAGACCTTACAACAGTCATAAGTTTGATTTTAGGTCACATGAATGTATTTTCCAAGGTTACTCTAACTTTCATAAAGAGTATATGTATTTGTCTCCAATTGGAAAAAAAAATTATCTCCAAAGATGTCATTTTTAATGAAATAAGATTTTCATATAGTGAACTATTTTAGTTTTAGCTTTTGTGACAATATTCCCTCAATGTCTTTGAATAGTTTTCACCTTTTTGACATACATATTGTTACCACCTTACCACCACAACAACATGTATCATTTGAAAATATAGTCATGACCACCTATAAACCTGAAACCAATTATTCCTCTTCTAAACCTATCTTTCCAACCTTTGAATTCAATGCCATTGGAAAACACTATAAGTTTACAATTTTTTTAACTTGCACTTACCTTACCTGAACCTACCTCTACAACCCATGGATCCACTAAACCTGTAAACATTCATCTCATACAAACAAGATCAAAATCTAGAATCTTCCAACATAGAATTTATTCATCCCTATGGTTAACTCATTGTGAACTTAAAACTATTACATAAGTTCTCTTATATCTAGTTAACAACTTTAAAACTATAATGGTAGCAAAAAGGGTTCAATCAAATATTTGGTTTTGATTTTAATTAAATATTTTCATTTGTCATCAAACTAGTTACAAACAAACTTATTCTCACCCTAACACTCGTTTATAAATGGATTTATTCAACTATATATGAATAATGTCTTTTGCAATGACTTATTGTGTAAAATTGTTTACATCATACAACCTCCTAATTTTGAAACTTCTAATTCGTCTTTGGTTTGTAAACTAAATGAAACTCTTTATAGCCTCAAGTAGGCTCTAAAACAATGGTTTGAAAGGTTTCAATAAACTTTTTTTACCTCTGGGTTTGTTATTAGCAAGCACAATCCTTCTCTATTCATTTATAAAACTAACTATGATATTGTGTACTTATTGGCTTATGTTTTTGAGATTATCGTCACTAACAACTTTATGACCCTAATTCAGTAGCTAATATCCAAATCACATGTCCTTTTTCACTCAAACAATCGGGTCAGCTAGACTATTTTCTTATCAAATCACCCCTTACTATTGACACAAAGTAAACACATTAGAAATCTCTTGCAGAAAAAAATGGTTAAGGCTCAATCCATCTCCTCATCGATGACTTCAAGTTGTAAACTTACCAAAGCTAGTTCTAATTTGTTCCCTAATCTATCGCTTTACATATCTATTGTCGAAGCTTTTCAACACCTAGCTTTTATTAGCCCTAGGACTAGTTTTCATTGAATAAGGTTTGCCAATCCATGTCCAGTCCTGAATCCCCTTGGCTTGCTATTAGGAGAATTTTGAGGTACCTTAAAGGTACTATTTTCTATGGTCTGCACATGAAACCTCCCTTATTTAATAAACATTTTTACATGAGAGCTCTCAGTGATGTTGATTAGGCCAGAAGATCTACCTTTGTGATATTGATGACAAAAGATCAACCTCAAGGAAAATTATCTACTTTGGTCTTGACCTGATCTTTTGGTAGTTTAGAAAACAACAAATTGTTGCTAGATCCAGTATTGAATTGAAGTGAATATAAGGGTTTGACAAAAACTATAGCTAAAGTTTGATGGATTCAAACTCGTCTCACAAAGTTGGAGGTATTCATCCCAATTCTGACGTATATTGTGACAAGCAAAGTATTGTTGCATTATCTTACAATCTTATGTTGCATGTTCTACCAAAATATGGAGATTTTCATTATCTTCACATTCTAATAGTAGATTAATGAGTTGATGTTCTCGCGAAGTCCCTTCTATCCAAACTTTTTGCAAAGTCTCAATCATATTGAGTTAATTTGCAAAGTCTCAATCATATTGAGTTAAGAGGTGTTAAGGTATTATGTATCTTCTTTATACATAATTGTAGTTATTAAACTGCAATCTTGGGTTTGTACAACTTTCCATTATTTTCCCATCATTTATTACAATCGAACAACTTTCATTTTCATTTTATTCTATTTTTCTTTTATTTCCTGGTGCCTTATTTTATTTTCTTGCATAAAAAGGAAGGAAGGTTAAATGAGATTAAAGAAGCATGAAGTTGAAGGCATAATTTGGATTTAAGACAACATATAATGAAAGGACTAACGAGTTTGTGATCCGTGACTGTAAATTGAGTGTGACGATAAAAAAAGTTTGAGAATATTTAATTTAAAAAGAAAAGAGTATATTAGGGGGGTGGGGGCAGGCCCTAAGAGTAAGAAGGAGAAGGGGTTGCCGGAAAAGCCGTAACAGTGAGCGGCACATTGACGAGGATGGCGGGGAGGTTGAGAGTTCGTGTGGTGTTCGAGGATCGTGGCATGTTGAGCAAGTCAAAGAAGAAGGAAGGGTTGAAGCGTTGCTGGTTTCTGCTTAAACCCCAACACACCACCATTTCTGATGTAGCCTCTCATCTTCACAACACTTTTCGCCTCCGCCGCACATGTCCCCACGGTATCATCCTATCGGTATGTACGCATCTTCATTTTTTCCTATTTCTACCACTCTTTTGCATCCATTGTCAAACAAATTCTCATATCTCCATTTCATGCTTCCATTGCTGTTCACTATATTTCTTTGACCTTGACCATTGAAATTTTTGGATAACTCTTGTCATTCCATTTTTTATGCCAGATGGATGGTTTTGTTTTGCCATCTTTTGAGTCCACTTGCATTCTGAAGGATAAGGACATTGTCTGGTGAGTTTATGCAATCATCGGGTTATATTTTATCCGCGTTATATGTTGTTGCTGTCGTTATACGTTCTATTTGCTGTCTTATAATGCATGTGGTAGTGTGAAGAGAAAGGGAAGCATATCAGCTGATGATAAGCCTGCAATTCTGCCACCTGCCAATTGTGAGAATCAGTCTATCGAGCTTCCGAAACATCTAGCAATTGAAGGGCTTCAAGTGGATTCTGGAGGAGAAGAAACCATGTCCCAAGAGAATGACGATGAACAACTCGAGGATGCAGTTTATGTGGAGTCTAAATCGGATGGGGATGCTGTCTCCAAGAAAAGAAAAGCTTCAAAGAAGCTCAAGAGCCCTAGGTTTGTTTTGTCCTAAAATTTTTAATTGTCTGTTCAACAAAGCTTAAAGAGTTGTAAGAGTTTTTTTCAGCATTATTTATTAGGGTGTATTTTCTCTTCTGAGTATCTTGGAATCTAGTTTTATATAAGGAACTTTTGAGAGGTTGCTTTTCTGTTCCGTCCATGTGACATATTTTGGTAATCTCTGTCTGTGGGATACCTTGTGCAAAGGCATTAATCTTTCTGCTTGTTGTTTAACTTAATTTGTTTGAGTGTATGATTAACTGGGGATCTTCCTTTTTCCTTCAAAGCCTCTTTACTTCTTCCTTGTTTGAAACTTTAAGAGTAGTTGTGGGAGCATCTAAACATTATTTAGGTTCTTAATTTGATTCCATTATCTTTTACATTCAGTCAGAAGAAGATCAAGTTGTCTGCTACTGAAAATTTGTCAGTCATTCCCGAGGTACATGAGGAGGAAAATGGAAGCTTTGAAGGTTGTATTCATCAGCAATTGAGTCTTGTCAAGAAGTACAAGAAGTTTTCCAGTTTATCCAGTCAGCCAAATAAGTTGAGCAACCTTAAACAGAAGAATGAGAAAAGTGATTCTACTAGTGATGAAACAAGGTGCATTTTCTTCACATTTGTGATTCATTGTCAATGGTGTATTTTTTTCCTTTCCTTGATTGTGCATTGCAGTGTATATTTGGTCCTTTTTGTGCAAAGCAATTAGCTGATGAAATTTTATGGACAATATTTTCGTGTGCATGTCCGGTAATATTTTATCTTTGTTATTTTTTGTCTGTCTATCTGAGTATCTTTGTAGATTAAGAAGTGTGTTTTGATGGAGTAGAAAACAATATTCCTTTTTCCTATTATGTATAGATTGTTTGATTCTTGAGTTCCTCCTATTATTTTCTCCATTTTTAAATCCTATTCTCTTTATGAAGAGGATGTTGGTTTCCAGAATATCAGAAACATAACATTTTTTCCTTATTTTTCTCTGATATGTTGTACAGGTTTGTCCAGCCTCAAGATGAAAGTGAAACTAAAAAGGTAGCACTTTATTTTCACTATTTTTGAATATGCATATAGTTCTTGTTTGCACCAAACTAAATATAACAAAGTTCCATGTTGTCATGATGACCCATTCACATTTTAATTTTTATTATAAAATTACCAAATTTCCCTTGTAAACATATACAGAATATTTCCAGTTTAAGGTTTTAAGCTTGATTCTTTGGTTATCAATGGTGTGGTATAATAATTTAGTAAGTAAAAAAATATATAATTTCTGCTTGCAGTTGACTTCAATGGCTGTTTTCTTGTGTCAGGATATGTTTACAGTTGTTTAAATTCTATCTGAAGCAATTTTAGTAGAAGTCGATGCGGCCAAAGATTACTGCCAATGTATTATTACCTTGATTAGGAGGGCTGAAAGACTAAATACTTAAATTGAGCCTCTAAAGTTATATAGGACATTATGTAAGTCCCCCAAAGATTTTGTACACCAATTTGGTCCTTCATAGTGTACAAGTAGCGTGGATTTGGGGATTAAATTGCTGTCCAAAGATATACCAATACATTGAGGGAGTAAACTGATGATCATGTTAAGCAATGAAGAGCCAAATTGATATCTAAATATCTTTGAAGGACCAACTCTATTTCCTATGCATTTAGATGACAAATTTGACTATTTGGTCAATAAAATAAGTCTGTACTGAGATAAAAAAGGGATAGTTTTCTTATTTAGTTCCAGATAGTATACTGTGGTCTTTAGAGTTTAGTTGGTGCATGATTAGGAATTTCCAATTTTGTGGATCATCTTTCAGGATACTGCATATCACTTGATCATTTTCTTCTATTCAGTTTCAATAGTCTATGCTTTGCTAGTCCTTCACTTCACAAAAGTAGCAAGGATGTATGTTTTAATTTCATTTGTTTTATTTTATTTTGTCAGTTGCCTAGCAGGAGTGCTCGGCGGAAAAAAGCTAAAAGAAGATGGCTGAGGGAACTAAAATTAGAGAAGGAGAAGCAGGAGAAGGGGAAGGTAATCTGGTTCTGTGGTGCTACTGTAGATATATTTACCTATTATATGGAGATAGGTTCTTATAATATGTATTGTTAAATAGATGCTATAGTGGTATTTTGTTGCGGAATTCCTTGGATCTGCAATCTTGATCTCTGTTCACTATTGTGACATGCACTGTGTCGTCACAATTGAGTGATGGATGTGAGACTGCATGTGACTTTTTTCTCATTCAGTCCCAGTTTTCAACTCCCCTCGCACTTGTAAAGCCTTTTAAACTTTTACCAAATGTTAACCTCTGTTCATGGCTTCATGTGGGGATCAAATAACTCTTACACTCCTCCATGAATATTTGTTAACCTCCTCCTGCTTCCTTTAGTCATGTTGAATGAGTTTCCAGTCAGTTGAACTTGAGAAATTATGCCACTTTTTATGCATTTTATTTTTATGCTCATACAACTTATTTTTTGTTTATATGATTTATATATTGATATATATATATATATATGTATGTATGTATGTATGTATGTATAATTTATTTCAATCATTATGAGGCTTCTATTATTTGCCTGTGCTCTATCCTCTATATGATATAGTAAAATTTTGGCTTTCTGCCATTTTCCGTGATCTGCATATGTGATATTATTGCCTTGTTGAGTTATACAATTTTTGTCTAGTCAGAAGATGCCCAGTTTGTAGTATTACAACGGTTGAAACCATTCATCAGTTTCCTTGGAGGTCACTTGTCTAAGCATACTATTTGCAAAATGTATTTAATCATTCTTTCTGAAAGGAAATGTTCTTTTATTCAAATTGTCAGCTCCATCAGACTCCATTGCTTGAAAAAGATGGGCAAGAATTACCTATCAAAGATAAGAACTGTGGTGTTTCTGATGTGCCTCAGCAGCCTGATGAAGAAAGTGAAGAAGAGGATGACATTGTTCCTGTGGAAATTAGGCCAGGGCATATTCGTTTTGAACCCCTTAAAAAAGGTTTGAGTGCAGATCTCAGCTATAAAGATTTATAAAGTAGCAGTTGTGTTTCTGGGCTTTAGGATTAATTGCTTGCATGATCTGATATATGTGATGGTCTATTTGATGCAGATCAGGATCAGGCAGTGCCACAGAAGCAGTTTCCATTGGTTGGTTTGATTTTCCTCTTTGATAGATTCACTATATCCTGTGTTTTACTCTCCTTCATCATAATATAGTCCCTATCAAATATGCGATGTCAATGTTGCAGAAACCTGTACTGTGCATTATAATTATTGTTATTGCATTTGAACTTCCGTTATGCTTTATCTGGGTTTTTATATTATAGGCTTGCTGGAGGATAAATAATTCCTGTCAGAAGTGACCTGCGATTAAATATTACAAAATTTACAAAACTGTTCTTCGCTTAGTTCCTTTCTTTTAGGTGTGATGGGTAATAAAGATAGGTGGGAGGGAGCTAACATTTCTTTAGGATTATATTGGAGATGCTTTGAGAGGAATCAATGTTACTTAATAAAAAAATTATAGCAATTGAACAGCTCATGTAATGCATTTCTAGATTCTCACCAAAGGGTTAATAATAGCTTGAAGCTATAAAACTGTGTTGATTAATTTATCAAAGTTTGGTGCACAAGTGTTATTCCATGTCTGTTTTGTAATATGGTCAACACTCAAAACCTTGTGGAAGGCAAGGATTCCTCTTCTTGGTGTTAGAGTAGGATATATGTTACTCTCTCTCTGGTCCATTTTATTAGGCACTTTGGGCATAAATCATTAATCAATAAAAGTAGTTATATTAGTTAATTTTATTGTTTTTTCAAAAAATATTACTAATGTACCAATTTTACCCTTAATGCTCTTGAAAGTTGAGAAATGACAAATTTTAAGAGTTTAAAAGCTATGAGAGTAAGAGTGTGTTTGAGAAAGCTGAAAAATTAGATTATTTCAACAATTGCTTACATATATAATTGATTATAATCATAATTTTTTTTTTGTTGAAAAGTGGTTTAAAAATAATTAATCTTATTTGAATACAACCAAAAAAAGCAGCTTTTATAGAGGAAAAGAGTGTGAAAACAGCTCAAAGCAAAAATAAGTTAAGAAATAATGATTTACAAATTTCAAGTTTCTTAAAAATAACCTATTTTCTCCAAGAAAAACTTTTCCTAAATTTAATCTAGATTCCCAAATCCAGTTTATTTTTTGAAGCAGCTTATAATCTAGATTGTAATCTTTCCCAAACACACTAGAAACATTTATGACTGTCTTCTGAAATTCTCCTAAAAAACCATAAATACTCAATCTTTATTAGGGGCAATTGGCAACTAAGGAAAAGAAATTAACGCTTCATAGAAATTGTAAAATGCCTTATAAAAAGGTCAATTCTTTTCAAAACTACATCTAACAAAAGGACCACATGGAGTGTTATATTTGTCCCGATATTTGAATTGAATTGTAAATGTTATTTGAATGTTTTCAGGAAACATTTCAGTGGAATGGAATTACCAACAAGAAGAAGGGCCAGAAATGGGGTAAAGAGATAACATCACTC
Organism: Psophocarpus tetragonolobus; assembly: GCA_037954015.1. Taxonomy (NCBI): domain Eukaryota; kingdom Viridiplantae; phylum Streptophyta; class Magnoliopsida; order Fabales; family Fabaceae; genus Psophocarpus; species Psophocarpus tetragonolobus. The sequence continues at coordinate 45,419,610 of CM075694.1, forward strand.
CGTAAACAGGATGGCTATGAACATTCCAGTCAAGAGTGTCCTACAGTTCAGAATGTTGAAAAGGAACAGACATCAATTCGAGTAGATTTTGATAAGCTTAAACCTTATACTAGCTTGCCTAAGGTGTTTTTCTTTCCTTTCTCCTAGTATGTCCTTTTGGCATTTCATTCTTCCAAGTATCCTAAGTTAACCAACCCGTGACAATATGTTAGGAGTCTTTCAGCTGTTTTTGGCGGTATCATCAAATTCTTATTTGTATTCGGTGCTATGAATCTTTGATTCTGTTGCATGGTATTCCTTTTAACAACTTATTTATTATTTATAAACTGCAGGAAGGTGATGTAATTGCTTATCGATTGATTGAGTTATCGTCATCGTGGACTCCTGAACTTTCTGCCTTTAGGGTAAATTTCAAGTCTGCTTTTGGATTTCATTATAAAAACTGCGTCAGAAATTAATACGTATTACATTTATGCTCTTGCAGGTTGGGAAAATATCTCGGTATGATGCTAAATCAAAAAGGGTTTGGTTGGAACCAGTTTTAGAATATCCATTTGATTTTAAGAAAAAAATAGACGAGGATGCATCTTCTGTACAGTTTGATCCATCCCCTTATAAGGAGGATGGTTCTTTAGAGGTAAAGCTACTTTCTTTTATTTCCTTTCCCATTTATTTCATTTTTGCATTGTAGCTTATGTGGTAAGGGGGAAAATATGTCAAACTATAATAAATGTTGAGAATCTTATATATTATCTTATTTTGATGTTATATTATGTTGATATTATATTATCTTGTTTTTAAATATATGAGGTAAAAATAATATATTTGAAATTATAGGGAACCATATTTTTTATAAATAAAGTTATAAATAGATTTATTTTGTGGGTATTCAAACACACAGTTTCAGTCCAATATTCATCTCTATTTCTCTGATTTTAACATGGTATCTAGAGTCAGATTGAAGGAATACTAAAGAAAAACTCATTGCCCCTGATGATCTCTTTTTGCTTGTTGCTTCTATCCTAAAACATAGTGTTTCGATATTGTTCATCTTGTCTCTATTTCAATAATGACTTTCTTCGGATCATCTCTACCTTTATGCACTAACCTCATCTTTGTCCTAGATACACTAGCATTGGTTGTCCCAGATGCAATATCCCTTGTCTTTGTTCCAAATGCATTGACCTTGATTGTTCTTGATGCACTAGTTCCAATTATGTTCCAATAACAGTTTCGATATTATTCATCTTGCTTCTATTTTCCTCTTCAATAATGGCTTCTATCAACATTTTTCTACCCTTATGCACTGACTTCATCTTTCTCCCAGATGCACTAGTCCTTGTCTTTGTCCCAGATGCATTGGCCCTGATTGTCCCTGTTGCATTGGTTCCAACTATGTTCCAGTAGCAGTTTTGGTCTCGTTTTGATATTGTTCATCTTGCCTCTATTTTCCTCTTCAATAATGGCTTCCATTAGCTTGTTTCTATCCTTATGTATTGACCTCATCTTTGTCCTAGATGCACTGACCTTAGTTTTATCCCAGATGCACCGACTTCTGTTTTTGTCCTAAATGCACTAACCCTGATTGTCTCTGTTGCACTAGTTCCAACAATGTCCCACTAGTAGTGGTGGTCCTGTTTCGATATGATTCTTCTTGCCTCTATTTTCCTCTTCAATAATGGTTTTTATCGGCTCGTTTCTACTCTTATGCACTGACCTCATCTTTGTCCTAGATGCAATTGCATTGGCTGTACCAGATGCACTAACCTCGATTGTCTTTGTTGGACTAATTTCATTTATGTCCTAGTAGCAATGGTGGTCTCAAGCAATATTCTCAGACTTCATCTTGAGGGGGAGTGTTGAGAATCTTATGTAACAAGCTAAAAGCTTAGTAAGCTTAGCAGTGGTGGTCTCAAGCGACGCTTGGAATAAGATGATTGCTTAGTAAGCTCCAGTTTGGGGGGGAGAGTGTTGAGAATCTTATGTATTATCTTATTTTGATGTTATGTTATCTTGATATTATTTTATCTTGTTTTTAAATATAGTAGGTAAACATAATATCTATGAAATTATAGAGAATCATATATTTTATTCTCGTGTATATAACCTATGAAATAAAGCTATAAATAGATTCATATGTCAGTATTCAAACACAGTTTTAATTCCAATATTCCTCTCTATTTTTTTTTTATTTTAACAATAAACAATATACTAGAGGTGCCTGGATTATGTTAATCCAACGAATTGATAAATTGTGTTAAAAAAACTAGTCTCCAAGAAGCTTTAGGTTTTTATATCACCGACAAAGCAATATAAGTTACAACTTTAATTGATATTGAATGTCCAAAAAACTTATTTCTAATAAAACTAGCATGCTGCTCTGCATATTTGCATGAAACTGACTTATTTCCTTCTACAGACAGATTATTCTTCGCTTGCAGATGTTCGAATGGTTAAGCATGTCCATCCTGATTCAAACACTGCAGTTGTTTCTAGGGACGCTTTGATTAGTCCACTAAAAGCAACTAGTGATACCACTAACGAAAGACTCGCGGCAAAATCAACTAATGGTAGCACTGGTGAAAAACTTGCGAGTGATCAAACTGCTGTGGGAAGTTGCCTGCCAGAAAGGGAAGGTCATATACCTGCTAAAGGTAATGTACATTTTACGGTTCTTGGAGTGTTTGGTGTATAGAAAAACATTTAAGTTTTGAAGTACTGCACGTGGTTTCTTTACAGAAAATGGGGAAGTAAATGTGTGGGACGAAATTAACGAGGCATTGAAAGCAAAGAAGGCGAAGCTGTCGCAGGAAGATGGCTGGAGTAGAGGAGAGAGCTCAAGCACGAGGTCATGGTCCCATAGAGCCATGAGATGCAGTGCGCTGGGTCCCACAATGGCATTTTTAAGGTCAAACAATGGAATATGAGAAACAAGCCAAGCCTACATCTGGTGTGTGTCACCTTTCCGCAGTATTTTGGTATATATGAACAAATTACCGAAACCAAACCATAAACTTTTGTGGTATGTATGAACAGATAACCGAACCATCATCACCAATCAGGCTGCATGTTCTGATTTCAGTATATTATAGGCAAAATATTTGAAGGCTTATATTCTTATAATCCATCTTTCGGATGTTGTTAGTTGCAGTCCTCCTGAAATGCAACCAAAAAATTGAATCAACTGCTAGAGATAATGAGATACGATTGCTCAACATCCCGAGTGCCAAACAAGAAAATTACGCTAATAGATAAAAACTCGTTTTTTCACATAATTTATAGTTAAATTCTTTGCTGTTAGTATCTAAACCGTATTGTATGTAAGCCCTGAAAATTAACAGGTGCTCCTGGCTCATAAACCACCCAGGTAGACTGAAAAGAAATCGGCGTTCAATTAACTCCGGTGAAATGTGTTTTGAAAATTCATCTGGTTTATTACTGGAAGTATTAATTAATGACAGATGATGTATAATTATACAACATCTCCAGCTACTTCTACTAGCTTGTACACATTAATTTAAACATTAGTTCCTAACGAGTTGATGGCTTGTCTTTGCCTTGCTCTTCATCAGAAATAGCAAATGCCTTTCATTCTGGACTGGTGGTCCAAATAAACAGGAGTGGGAAAAACAACTAAAGCCGTAAAAGTTAAGAAAGAAAGACTACATATTCACTTAATTTTAACAACTGTTATGTACTTCAGCTGCAATTATAGGGGCAAGGCAGGCGTGTAATTTGTATCGGGCTCGCCAGGAATGGTCGGTCTGTGCGTGAGTGCAAATTTACACCATTTAGGCTCAACTCATTCCATTTTCCTTCTCTACTTCAAGATCAGCCATCATATTACATAACTCTGTACCACGATCCTCTTTGTCAATCTCACTCTGCGGTTCAACACCTGAACTAATGACATAATCATCTGATATTAGCCATTTTCCTTTGTTTTCATGGTCAGATTGTTGGCTACTATCACCCTTCATCACATTATCATCTAAGTCAGGCAAAGTGAAAGACAGGGATCTTACCAGGTTCTTGGGGATGAGAGAGGATTCACTGGCCGTAGAAAGCAACATCAGAGGAGGTGGATTACTCCCTCTGCGCTCTGCAATGGAGAGGGAAGATCCTTTCAATGACAAGTTGGTATTGGAGTTCGCCCCTCCAACTGTGTGATTAGCTGAAAATTTCTCCAAGGTTGAAGAGGCATCATCTTTGTGTAGTAAAGAGGAATTTTCTGAGAAAGACGCATCTTTAACACAAAAGGGTTCAGCTGATTCGAGGCTAGATGGTGATGGCTGCCGAGAAGAAACAAAGGACAAGTCGGACAAGTTGGTAGAGGAAGGTGAAAAAGTAAATGAACTGGCGTAATCAGAACTTGAAGGTGAAAGTGTTGGAGACTTGGAATTGAATTTTGGGCTGCAGCTTATAAAACAAGGAAAAGGATTTGATGTGCCAGGAGGAGACAATGGCAATGATGAAGCAACAACATGAACAGAGAAGTCCATGGCTTTTTCCCTACCTAAGCTGTTTTCTGGAGAGCATTCAAGGGAATCTGGTGAGCCACAGGGATGAGTTGAGGATGGTGACAAAGGCTCATCTGCAGAATATTGTTTTTCTGCTTCCATGGCTACAGTGGATTGATCATTGCATGGGGTTGAATCAGCATCATAGTTCAATTTGGGTGATGTGAGCAATCCACTAGCAAACTTCTTCCTCAGTCTTGCCCAACCATGTTCTCTAGCTGGAAGGCAAGTTTCTGACCCTGGATCAGACAAAGAAAATGGTGGGACAACCCCACCAGCAAGTGCCTTGTGGAAAATCTCAAAATCCAAATCATAGGCATCAACTTTTCTTGGACCAGTCTCCAAATCAGCTGGCTCTGCACTCTCCAGGCCTTCGGAGGGCAACACTGGTTCCTCCACGACTCCTCCTTTGTCAGAATCACCTGTTAATCGTTGCTCATCAGAAAGAGCAATCCAAAAGCCAGGTGGTTCTTCACCTTCATGGATGCTCAGAATTGGACCCTTTGCCTTCTCATAACGGATTACCTGAAGGGCTGAACTCCTTGCATTGCATGACATCACCGAGTTACAATGTTTCCCATTCCAAACATAGATAGCAGAAGGAATATGAATAATGAAGGCCCCACGAGAATCAAGAGCTTGTGCACCTGGCTGGTTAACCATCTTGGGGACCAGATGAAGAGGGTCATAGGGGGAGTGAGGAGCCATCCGGTATATCCTGAGTATAGAATTTGGACTAGCAGGCATAGCAAGGACTCGTTTCTGACACTGCAGAAGTTGACAAGCAAAACCCATGTTTGGGTTAGTCACAGCCCTTGCAGTCTTCACAAACTGAAAAGCATCTTCAAAGCTCTGCCCCTCCCTCCACATGAGATAAGCAATTACCAAGGCCGTTGATCGAGAAACCCCTTGACAGCAATGGACAAGGACACGCCCACCTTGCTCTCGAACATCCTCAAAGTAATCAAACACATCGTAGAGAATACTTGTGATGTCCTCCGTGGGGCTATCCTGCAACCAAAGTGTCTTGTACTCAAAATCACCTTTGAAATACTCATGACAAACAAACCCAACACAGTTGAGCACATGAGTGATTCCGTTCTGCCTGAGGAGTTCATGGTTCTTGGCAACTGTGTCACTCCCCAAGTATATATGCTCAGCAATTCTGGAACACTCCTTGTCGAAGAAGGCCAATTTGTCCCTCTTGAACAGAAAATCCTTGGTGGGTTGACTAGAATCATAGGCTCTGATGGAGCCTCTTGGAGTCTGAGGAAGCGGCCAAACTCCAAGATCATCAGATCCAGCACTGGGCCATTCCTCCACGATGCGCTTGTTGATTGAGAGAGGCTGAAGGGGTGGCAACAGTGGTCTTGGCTTGCTATTTGTCGGTGGCTTACGGCTATTAGGAGACCTATCAGTCCATGAAACCGAACGAGCATAAGTTTTCCATGCAACACCGCTACCACTGGTCGCTTTTTCCTTCCCCTCTTCCCCTAACATGTTGCTAATAAAAAGGTATGCTATAAGATGAAAAAGACAGAAACTTGATCCAATCCCATTAAAGCATATTGGTGCTCACTCTTGAGCACAGAGGGAAAGAATAGATAAGGGGTTTAAGTTCAAAAGCGTGGTAAATGGGAGGTATTTGCAGCTCTGAGTCTACCCTTTGTGTCCATATTCCCACCTAAAACACTTGACCCTGTCTCTTTCTCTGACTCTTTCTTTGGTACATATACATATGCATGTTGATAAAAGTGAAGGGAGAAGGAAAATTCAAAGAAGAATAAGGCAGCACAGTAAAAGGTTGTTACAGAGAGAGAGGGGCCGATTTCGCTGTCCAGCAGGGAAGGAAGAACAGGTTCCTATGTAATCACCACAACACAACCTTGTTCGTAAGAAGAGAACAGAACATGACAGAGGGCAAAAAGAGTGTTGTAATTGTATTCGTCTGTATAGTATAGTTTGTAGTTTAATTGGTTGGACCCCCCCCCCACGAAACCATTGCGGCAGACCAAGTAGCTTGCCACCTAAGAATTCCTCACCATCATGAGTCATGGTCTTACACTTGGACCACGAGGGAATGAGTCAAACTGCCACGTCATCATCGACACTTTTTTTTTTTTTTTTTTTTTAATTTCTTTCCATGGCAAAGCGGAAGTTCTATAAACAACACAACATGTTTTTTTCCGTAGGTGCTTGAGATCGTGACAATGTAATTTTTTAGATCGTTGATGAAAAGCTCGGTTAGGTTAAGGTTACAATCTATTTTCACTTCCATTAATATTTTTCACTTTAAAAGATAAGGTCAAATATAATTTTAAAACATGTTCATAACTACACTATAATTAATGCTTAGTACACAGTAGATACCAAAAATATTAAGTAGTAGTGATGTTATATACTTTCAATTTCATTAATAACTGCTTAATTAGTTAGCAATGTTTTTTTAAAGACATGGACTACTTTGAACATTTTTATTTGAATCGATTAGAAAAAAAGATAGATCAATTAATAACATTTTTAACTAATAACTACGTAAAATTTGAGTATAACCGAGATGAAATTGTGACGCTTGATTGCTCATATAGCGAGACTTTATTGCACTACTTAAATGTAATATTATTATTTTAGAGAAAATAGTCATTAATTAATATCAGTAATAGATCAGATTCTTCTTTGCTTAATCGAGGAGGGAACTAATTAAAATTTAGTTAAATGAAGATAATGGAAAAAATAATTTTATTTTTGTTCGGTTTATAAGGGGTGAGAATTTTTTTAAAAGTTAATTATCTTTTTATTTTTATTATATTTTAATTTTTAAAATACATGTCACAACAATAAGTTTTCAGATAGGTGTGAGCGCTCCTGACATGTATTTTTCTTTTTAATGTTTCTATTATATCTATGTGAATTGTGTCACATTTTTTTTTATAAATATTTAATACACTTTTTTTAGTATATCTCCTAGACCTAGGCTATGTGATAATGCACTTTCTCTTCTAGTGTATTTTTCATCCATTTGTAGAAGAACTTCTAATGTACTTTAGTTAGAATAACCACAATGTTGTGATGATCCTTAGAATGATGATACAATTTTTTAATTAAATTTGGACCAATGACAATTGCGAAGGTTATTTAATAGAACGCATGAGAAAATAATAGATACTTTAGTTAAATAATTTTTCCAAATATCATGGAAGAAACAAATTTCAAAAGAAAAAAAACAAAATTTATTGAAAATTTACGAGATAAAGAAATCATATATATAATCATAAAAAGATGGGGAGAAATTTAGTAAAATTAAAAATTTTATTAAACAATTTTTCTTTCCCTCCAAATTTCCCTAATAGTGAAGAGAAAGTAAGGAGAAATTTTGCTCCTATTCATTCTTCTCTTATCCCTTTTAAAAATTTAACCAAACCATTTTTTGTTTAATTTCTTTCATTCTTATCCATCTTGAAAAAAAAAAGTAAAAATATTTATAATTTTAAAAACTATTTGTTTCACAATTTTTCTTCCTTTAAATCATTTATAAATTCCTAATTTAATTCATTCATATAATAACTACTTACAAGTATAAACAACTTCCCTTAACATACAATAAAATAGGCTGTCAATAAATTTAACTCATGAAATTGGAAGAAATCACTTAATACAAAAAATTCTTGGGCTTTACTTTTTGCTCTGCACCATTAATCCTATAAATAAAAATTATTTATCATGTATTGCATAAAAAATTCAATTCATTAGCATCTACATGCTAGTTTTCACTCTCTGAGTCTCAGCTTAAAATCCAAGAAAAACAAAATGGGGGTGAAGAAAAAGTGAGACTAACCTAGTATTTGGGAGTGAATCTTCAAGCTGAAATGGGACAAATTGCTCCTTCATCAAATCAGCTCTAATCTTTGCCTTTTTTTCATCTAGCAAAATAGGAAGTGATCCCTAAAGTTAGTATAGAATTTATATGGAAACTATTAAACTCTAATATTAAGGAAAAGATAAATATACATTATCTTTCCAAGAGGCGTCTCTATAAAATTAATTATGGTACATGAATGATCAAAATATAGTGCACCAAAAAAATAGAAGAGAAAAGAATATTGATATATAGAACTAGAGAAAACAGTTAAAACATGAAGTAGAAGAAAAAACTGAATAAAGTTAAAACAACTTGGTAGAATCTTTTGAATAATATTGGTGTAGGAAATGAGCATGCCCTTTGAAACAAAATAATGTACACATAAAGTAATAAAATTTACAGATAATGAATGATTTAAAAAAAGAAGTCACGTGACACCACAAAATATATTTTGGATGTGGTGCTTCTAAGATGGTATGGAATAAGTAGAAAAACAAAACCTCTTAGGAAGCCAATATATTCCAATTTTCATATAAAATGAAGAAATGCAAAGACTATGTATACGAAAAGAAAAGGGTCGAAATTAAAATGGAGACATGTCCAAACTAGCCGCCTTGAATTATCTTCATAAGCACGTCAACATATTACATTATCTCATTATTATTTCATCTTTACCATATCCAACCACCCCACCTTTGTCCACTCTTTCCCTTTTAATTTGACTCTTCCAATTTTAGATACATCTCACAATGAATCAATGACTGTATAAAGTATAAACTGCATTAATTAATGGGAGTACATTGTTTTTTATTTATTTATTTAAGATATTGATTTTTGAGATAAGTAATAATGAATAATTATATAAAATTAATTTTGAAAATAAATTTATTTATCATAAACATTAATATTATAAGATGTTGTTTGAACTTTGAACATTATAAAGTGGTAAGTAGGTATAAATTTAAATTACTTTTGCATAGCCAAATTTAAATTTGTTTTAGAGATGGTCAACCATTCACCCATTTTTAAGTGTTAGGTTTCATATTAAAGTGAGTTATGGATGACAAGAGCCCTCTCCCTTAGTACCAAGTTTATTTTCCCTAGTCAAGTAAATTATTGTTAGGTTTCATTAAAAAAAAACATATGCTCGTTTATTTTCCTCTTGGCTCTTAGTGCTTTAGAAAACTATTTTTTAAGCATCTGGTAGTTGACATTGACCATTTGACATTTAAAAAGCGGCTTGTGAAAAACAGGCCCAAGTAAAAGGAGGAACATTGCGGAGCTACTTTTGGATCAGTCCATTGGGATTAGAATTGTTGGGCTAATGCCAAGAGACTATACCTTTCTGCATTCAATTAATTTCTTCTTGCACCCTTCATAACATATTAAATAGACAAAAATATTCTTAAAATTCTTTTACACCCTCCGGAACAGTTGTTTCCGATTTGTACTTTGTAAAATTTGAAACATCATCCAGAACAGCTATTCCAACCAGTTTTATGAAATGCATAAAGAACAAACTGGAAAAACCATTCCGGAACAACCTTCAAAATATTTTATGAGCATACGAAACAGGCAAGTTTATCAACTTTTATAAGTTTGTTTCTCTTCCGCGAGTTAAATTTTATTTAAATTCTTTTTTAAGTAAATTTTAAGAAGATTTTGTACAAATTCTATAAATTTTTTAGTTTAATATTGAGATAAAAAATAAAAAAATTAGACAAAAACGATTGTCAATTATAAACTTTATATTTCTATACTTTATATTTTACTCTTTTCAATTTCTTTCTTTTCTATGTTATTCTATTTTTTACATTTTCAATTTTTCTTTTATATTTCTATATTTTTATGCTAAATATTTATTATAATATAGATTAATGTATTAAATATATTTTAATATTTATTAATTAATATTTCTCAAACATTGTTAGTGATAAAAATCATATTTCATTCTTTCTATTAAATTAATTATTTTTATGAAATGACTTAGGAATATCATACACATGAAATGATTTTACTTGATATAATTATTAACAACAATTTTTTTAAGTCTTTAATATAATTACATTTAAAAATAATTAAAAATATATAATATAGAAAAATATGTGATATGTTAATAGTATAGAAAAATTTATAATCTAATTCAATCATAATTCCTCATTTTTTTCAGTTTGTTAATACTTATAATAAATAACATAAAACCCTATAACTTGTTTTTTCAAAATAATATAATATATTGAATTTTACATTTTTCCCTCTTCCTTTCATGTACATGTTTCCTTTTTTTTCATCTTCGTTGATTACTTATTTTCTTTTTTCTTTTTAATTTCTTATTTATATTTTATCTTAATTTTTTGCTTATTTTATTATTTTTATGTTATTTTATTCTTTTATAATTTTTATATTTCTATACTTTATAATTTTTTTATCTATTTGACTTCTTTCTTTTTATGTTATTTTATTTTTTCAATATCTCTATATTTTTATATTGGATATTTAATACATTAAAATTAATTTATTAAATATATTTTAATATTTATTCGTTAATATTTGTCAAATATTATTATTAAATAAATCGTATTTGATTTCTTCCATTAAATTATTTTTGTTTTTTATAAAGTGACTCACTAATATAATTCACGAGACATAATTCTGCTTGACACAATTATTAAAATTATTTTTATATGTAGGTATTTAACATAGTTATCATTAAAAAACTTAGCAATATATAATATTAAGAAAATAGATGATATATTGATAGTATAAAGCAATTTATCATGTTATTCAATCACAGTTTACAAATCCAACATTTTTTTTATAAGTTTGTTCACTTTTATAATAAATGACTTTAAACCCTATAATTTATAATTATAAAATAATATATTAAATTTATGTTTAATAAATTTATATACAAAAAACTTATTGATTATTGTACAATAAATATACTTAAATTATAAAATAATTTTAAATTATATACAATAATATCATAAATTAAGTTGTCATTCACAAAATTCATGTCGAATCAATATTTATCTCACAATGTTAATGGGAGATGTCATATTCAATTCCACAATTATGAAAGAAATTATGATTATCATCTACAAAAGATAATTCTATATGACACCATTAAGAACAACAAATTTTTTTCTTGGAGTATTGAACACATTTACATTTTAAGGATTAAATAATGTACAATTTATTATTATAGAGTAACATATTGATTTTATGCTTGATAAATTTATATCTAAATTTCATTTATTATTGTTTATATAATATGGTTAATTTTTTATAAATATATGGTACAAAAATCATAATTAATCTAATAAAATATTTTCATGATAAAATAAATTTTAATTAATTAATAAATAATATCCTAAATTAAATATATATTTCTATTTTGTTAAATAACATTTAATTATGTGATTGAAATTTATGCTAAAAAATTAATTTAAAACTATTAGATAGTATAGTTCTTAAAAAGTATCTTTTAACTTTATATTTAAAAACTTATCATACTAAATTTTTTATTAATATTTTTATATAATAATGTTAATTTTTTTTACATAAATATGTACTCAATATACTAAAATTCTAAAATAGTTTTAAATTATCCACACAATCATAATATCATATCATACATGAAAGTAGAGACGAATATGCGGGTAACTTGACCCTCAAAACCAACACCCCGAAAAACTTGCAACTTGTGAAACTCAATTCGTGAAACCCGCATTCTAAACATGCTCATTATATTTGAATTTGCACCCTCGAGCAAAAGCTCGCGGACCCGCAGAGGCCCACAGGTCAACCCTGCAGAAAAATGTAAAAAAGCTTTTCTTTTAAAACAAAATTATCTCAATTTAAATTATTATAAAAAATTTAATATATATCTAAAGCCACCAAATAATGAGTTACAAGATAACAATTAAACAAAATAAAAGTATTTATTAGTTATAATTAAATCCTAAACATAATTTCAAACATATTTTAAATTCTTAAATATAAAATAAAATAATTCAAATTTAAAATGCACGCAAAAAAATATAAAACTATGCTAAAAAATAAAATTTCAAATCTTAAATGTTATCACAAAAGTATTGAGTTTTTTTTTTTTTTTACTTATGACACTCCATTTTTTTTATAACTAATATATATGTGTGGGGCAATTTCTTTTAGCACCCCCTTAATGTTTACAATTTTTTTACAAAATCCCAAATCTCATCCTCTTTTATTCTAAGTTTCTTGATAAAGCATCACCTAGTTTCATGATTGCTCACGTGCCTCTACCCACCTCTTTAAAAGAGCACTCTCACTATCTTCGAACATACATGACAGAGGAAATTCCTAAAAATAGATGTGAATATATATATATATATATATATATATATATATATATATATAAAATATGTTCGAAGAGGATGAAAGTGTGAAATGAAGAAACCAATATGATTTTTCAAAGAGGTGGGTAGATGTGTGTGTGCTGCCATGAAGCTGGGTAATGCTTTGTTAAAAAACTTAAGGTAAAAGAAGGTAAGAGTGTTTTATGGTTTTGCATAAAATTGTAAACATAAAAAGAGTATGAATAGGAAATAAGAGGGTGCTAAAGGAAACTGTCAGCCTGTGCGTTAACCTGTTAAAACCGCGAGTTTTGCGAGTCAAGCTTAAAAAACCTATATATCTAAATGAGTACAACATTTTAGTATTCACGTACCATGCAGGCTTTGCTGGCAGTTGCCAGACTTGAACTCAAATATTTATATCTACATAAAGGAGAAAGTCATGTTCAATTAATATTCATATGAACCATTTCTATGAGAAGTTGCATTAACAAAATTCTCTGTTAAATTAGTTTTGAATTTTTATGAAAGAAACAATGAATATTACCCATGAAATATGACCATACTTGATATCATTAGGAACGAAAAAATTATTTCTATAAATATTTAACACAACTACTTTTTAAAGACTCAATAATATATTATTTATTATTAAAAATAATATATTGACTTTATATTTTTTTTTGTTAATCTTCTTGATAGGAGTTAAAAAAAATATCAAGAGGTTTACAACAACTCATACACCTTCCTCAACTAACTAAGCTAGACCCCTTCACTATTGACTTTATATTTAGTAACTATATATATGTAAATTTTATTTGTTTGTATTTATATGATTATGTTAATTACTTTTTATAGATATATGATACATATATAAATTAATTTTATTATTTAACATTTTTATATAAAAACTTTTTTTAAAGTAATTAATGCAATTGCATATTAAAAATTTTAAAATATTTATTTATATTTAGAAATTATAAAATAATTTTTTAAATATACTAAAAAAATATAATATATACACATATATTAAATGATATTAAATTATGTGATTGAAATTTCTATGGTGACAATTAATAATATTCAATTACTAAAAAATAATTTTTTACTTATATTTAAAAAATCAATTTAGTTTTTTTAATTTTTATATAAATAAATTAATACATGATAAATAATATCATAAATTAAAGTATTTTTAAAATATTTGATAATATATAGGCAAGCAATTATAGATATAATTTTTTTATGATAGAAATTATCAATATAATTTATGTGAGACTACATAGAATAAAATACGTTTTTAATTTTTGTAAAATTTATGAAGTATGATTTCAATTTCTTACTTTTTTATTTAATTTTAAAATATTCATGTTTTGATATTCTAAATAATTTTAATGTGTCCTAAAAAAAAAACTTTTAATAAAATATTAAATTAATTAAGTAACCCGTATATAAAAATACTTTGTATGATTTTTAGTTTTTAAATTTTTTAGATTTTCTCCATCTAATTTTAAAACTAAAATAATTTGATTGTCCATGAAATCATATAACTAAAAAATTATAAATTATAATTAATATTTTACGATATATCTTTCAAGATAAATAATGTTAATTAAATATAATATCATATCTATAACATATATAAAGTGAATTCACCCTTTTGGTGTCTATATTTCATTTTCAATTTTACTCTTATATATATTTAAAAATTAAAAAAAAAAGAAGAAAAAAACTACTTTGATAAAAAAATTCAAACTCAGGATTTCTCACTCCCTTATTATTTCATATATGGACTTTGCCTCTAAATCAACTTTATAACATTAAGAAAATAAACTACTTTAAAATATTTATATCCATCATACATAATTGTCCTATTATTTATAATTTATAATATTATATATATTATATTATATTATATTATATTATAGATTGTCATTCTAAACATTTTATGACTTTTTCCACCCTCACAAATATATAACTTCTTCATATTAATAAATGCACATTTCACAAGTTTTGTCTTACTACAAATCAATCTTGTTTAAATATCGTTAATATATGTATACATTTTTATCATAAATATGTAATAAAAATGCAAATACATTAAAAATCATTCATATTTGTTGATGATCTGACATGTTTTCATCATGTGATCATAAATAAAAAATATAAAATTAATAAAATATATTTCATAGCATACTAAACTAAAATTATTATACGCAAAATAACACATTAAATAATTTATATTCTATCATGTTATTACAAAACATATTAAATTAAAATTATAACATTGTTCTAACATATCAAAATAGAAATACGAATGGACAGGCGCTATCGCACCTGTGTTTTTGCTATTATTATGTAAATAACAGAAATGTTATGCTAGTATTATGTAAATAGTAGAAATGTTAGCAATACAATCTTTAGTGCACTTCTTTTAACACACTTTATCATTGATTAAAATTCAAGTGTTTCACATAACTTTGGTTATCATTAGTTAAAATTTATTGATGACAAGTGATACCTACCGTGAATTTTGTTTTTAATAAATTTAAACAGAAAGAGTGTGTTTAACAGGATATGTATGATGATATGTTGTGTTGTTGCTACCATTTTTCATGAAATGCCATCTATTAATATTAGAGTTTAATTATTATATACTGACATTGTAAAAGATCTTTAGACTTTCAATGATTTATCTTTATTTTTATAATTTTTAAAGTATCAACGGGTAAAGTCAAGAAACTTATCTTAAACTAAGGATTGTGATTGGATCTCAGTATAAAATTCTTTATACTGTGATAGCATACCAATTAAATTCTTAGTACTAAGTAAAAAGTTATTATTTTAAAATTATGTATTGTAATTAGAGAAAAACACTTATATATTGTTAGTGTACAAAGTTTTAGACTGACAATTAATCAAAACCTCCTTTTATACATAGTAAGTTTGTTGATTTTATTAATTAATATTTTAAAAGTCATGTAAACTAAACATTGTGATTAACTATTGGTGTAGAACTCTTTTATATATGGTAAGTTTGCTGATTTTACTAATTAATAATTTAAAAGTCATGTAAACTAACACTGTGATTAACTATTAGTGTAAAACTCTTTTACATTGATAATGTATAAATGTTAAACTTTTTTAATTATACAAAATACTAAATAAAATTAAAATAACTTGAAATATAATGTACACTTTTACTTTTTTTAAGAGTATAATGTATCAAATTTAATTTTTAAAATTATAAGTTGTCAAAATCATTTTAGATGATGGGCTGATCATCCACTTTTTTCCTGACTGTCGCACTTATAATTTGACAATGGCTTGTGGCAGCAAAGTTTTCTAGGTGGACACTAAATTTGAAAGCTACCGTAGCTTCCCTTGAAATAATGCCACCCTTTCACATGTCTATGTAATTAATCTCCACCTAAGATTATTGTCTCTATCTCTTCTTTCATAAAATAATTGTCAAACATGCTCTTAATCCTGTATTTACAACGAAGGATCCGCAGGAAAAAAAAAATATTGCGCGTGATTTTTTTATCAAATAAATAAATAAAGCAGATTTCGTGTCAACTTTGTGAAATGATTGAAAAGTACTAATAAACACAAGCATGAGTTACTTGTCAACATTTACATGTGTAATGTTTAGATACCTCGTATAAACCATTCAACATGTAGCACCATGAATACAAACATTTTTAATTGCAGATTTGGTTACAAATCCACATGAAAAGAAATATAGAAAAAAGTAATGAATTCTTTTTATTAACGTACTAATTATTAGCATTTATCTGTAAAAAAATATTATTTTCTCTATCCGTAGGGTAAGATGATTCATATTTTAATAATTGTTATAGACTAATCTTAAAGAACTTGTTTGAAGTGGAAGAAAGGGGTGAACACAGTTGACTTGACCTTGCTGGATTCCTTCTAACAGCACTCTTCCTCTCTCTGCTATAATTCAATTGCAGTTCTTGTTGAAACAATGCATCCGGAGGTATACGAAAAAGTCTCACTGTCTTTCTTGGTCTGCTGTCGGTGTTTGTGACCTCGAAATTTCGTTCACCAATTTTGGGTTGAATTTTGCATGCCCTCTAGTTTTTTTCAGTTTCACAGAAAATTTCTTGGTTGCTTAGTTGAGTGACTATTTCAGAGTTGCGAACTTTTGTCCCTTTTGACTATTATACTTTGATTCCCTCTCCAAGTTATATAAACCGGTTGTATGTGTTTTGGAGTTGCAGTTAGAGACTTGGACAGTTTTGGTTGGTGTTCTGTGCATCTTGGTCTTTATTCTGAAGGAGTTTGTCATGGGAGGGAAGAGTTCAAAAGGGAGTGGTAGGAGGTATGAGTTTGGTGCTTCTTCATCTTCATGGGATAATAACTATGGTGGATACCCTCCTCAATCACCATACCCTTCTTATCAAACACCTCAGCACCACCGTACATCAGCATCGGCTCCATTTTATGACTACTCACAACCAAAAAGGAAGTTGGATAAGAAGTATTCCAAGATAGCTGATAATTATCGTTCTTTGGATGAGGTGATTAGATCATTGAATGTAACAGTGCTTTGTGATTTTCTTCTATCTTATCAGCAATTAATTATACGATCTCCTTTGTTTTGCTTGTTGTCATTATCATTGACTCTTGTTCTACTTACAACATTGACTTAAGTTAAACTACCATGCTCCTTGTTAAGCTAATGTGAATGCAGTTTAGTAAAGTTCAAAGGAAAACTAGAAACTAGGATATTTCCTGGCTCTTCTACTATGAGAATTGAAATATTGAAGCTCGTTTTAACAAATAATAATTAAAACTATCTGGATTTTAACATAGTAATAAACACGAGAAGTACCTCTTTGTGTCATATCCCAGTTCTTATTTATCCAAGTTAAAAGGCAATTAGAATTTTATCACCTCCTACTATGAAAATATCATTTAGTTCAGCTAATCCTACCACCTAACACGAGCTTTAGATTCTAGCCATAGAAATTACACAAACAAGTTCAGCTGAAAGAAGAGGCTTACGAGATGATGTTGTATGGACCATTAATTATAACACAGCTTCATCTCTTTCTTGCTTCTCATTGTGTATCTATGCTTTAGCTGCCAAGGAAAAAATTCAGTATTCATTTACTAAGGAGGAAACAACAACAACAACAAAGGCTTATCCAGTAATTGATGTCAGCTATATGGATTACTTTCATGACGCTATCCAGGGAGGAAAAAAAAAAAGCAAAAAAATATTTGTTTGTATGCTGCTGTGGGTTAGAGAGAGCTAAAACTAGGGTTAATCTAATTTACCAAAACTAGACAATAAAAAATATAAAAGGGAAATAATACTAAAATCTTTCATATCTTTTTATCCCTAACTATATCAGAATAATATCTTAAATACACACAACTAATAACCTGATGACACCCCTACAAGTGTTATCATCTTAAGCAATTAAAATAAAAACATTAAAATATAAGTATAAAATCTTAATATTCTATGACTAACCTATATAATCTTTCAGCCATTTAATCTTATTGTTTTTGAACCTATAGTCCTTCCATAACACTCTTGAGTAAACTAATCCAAATATGCAGTGAGGTTGGCTTAAGATATAGGGATGAAGCCGACTGCTTAAATTCTTTATACTTTTTTTTCCTCGAATTTCAACATATCTGTTTAATATTTACAGAATTATAGATATATCAGACCAGCTACTCTTAAAATTGATGGAAATTTTACAACTACAGAGGGAAAATACACAATATTGTTGTCCAATAATGAAGTAGTAATGAATACAGGTTACTGCTGCACTTGCAAATGCTGGGCTGGAATCTTCTAATCTCATAGTTGGCATTGATTTCACAAAGAGCAATGAGTGGACAGGTTTTATCTCTTAGTCACAATTTGATGCTTGAATCCTTTGTAATGAGTTTTATAATGCTAAATAAGTATATATGTAACTTTGAAAAACAGGAAAGAGGTCATTCAATCGGAAAAGTTTACATGACATTGGAAGTGGTCAAAACCCTTATGAGCAAGCAATTTCTATTATTGGGAAAACCTTATCTGCTTTCGATGAAGATAACTTGATTCCTTGTTTTGGATTTGGAGATGGTAATGTCATATATGAAACTAAATGCTCTTCCAACGAAATTGTTCTAGTTTCCAGATTGCAAACATGATTTGCTTTTCTCTTTTGTGCATTTACTTTCAGCGTCTACACATGACCAAGATGTGTTTAGTTTCTATTCAGAAGAGAGGTTTTGCAATGGGTTTGAGGAAGTTCTGACACGATACAGACAAATTATTCCTTATCTCAAACTTGCAGGTGTTGTATTACCTATTACCTTAGAAGTCTTTTAATTAGGCTCATTATGACTCACTGGATTCATGTGACAGGACCCACTTCATTTGCCCCTATTATTGAAATGGCTATGACTATTGTTGAGCAAAGTGGTGGCCAATATCATGTCTTGCTGATAATTGCAGATGGACAGGTAATTCTCTAATTCATATATCACGCTGTTGAGTTGAATACTTTTAAGTACTTCTTTATCTGTATCAGTCATCTTAAGTTTCATTTTATAAATGATGAGACTTCAATGCTGTAGTTGTAACACGCAAGCATAGTTTCATTTGATTTTCCTTGGAAATGCTAATATCCACTGTAGTTCATAATGTCATTGTTTCTGCCCTGTACCTGGGCTTCAAAAACTTATACTCAGCATGTTGTCATAGGTGACTAGAAGCATTGACACACAGCATGGCAACTTAAGTCCACAAGAGAAGAACACAATAGACGCAATAGTTAAAGCCAGGTAATATTTTAACTTTCTCTCAAATGGAGCACCATTCAGCATTCTTATATTCTTTTATAATTGCAGTGAGTATCCACTGTCAATAGTTTTGGTGGGAGTTGGAGATGGACCATGGGATATGATGAGGGAATTTGACGATAACATCCCTTCTCGTGCATTTGACAATTTTCAGGTTTGGTATAATTCCTTAGTCTTTTTTACTTGCCATATTTAAATATTCTTGCTATACTGAAGTGTGATATTTTTATTTGGCTGGATATAGTTTGTGAATTTTACTGAAATAATGACAAGGAACGTAGATTCTACAAGAAAAGAGACGGATTTTGCCCTTTCAGCTTTGATGGAGATACCTTCTCAATATAAGGCAACAATAGAGCTTGGCATATTGGGGTAATAACTTGATATCATTTCATTATATTAAAACATGGTATTTATAACCTGTTATATAGGGTTTTTCTTGTGTAATAACCAATAGCTGAACTTGAAAATCTCATGTCTTCATTGATATACATAGTGCTAGGAGGGGACATTCACCAGATAGGGTTGCTCTACCCCCACCTCTTTATGGTAGGACTTCTTCCAGCATCAGCACAAAATCTACAAGGTCAAACAGTTTTCAGCAGAGGACACCTTCACGTTCTAGCTATGATAGTGATGTTCACAGAGAACCTTCATCAAGTTCTTTATATGATAATAAGGTATGAAAACCATGCTTTCTAATGGAAGAAAGTCTTTTTATTAAACTAAGACATAGTTTAGCTTTCCTCTCCTGATGTCATCATAATAATTCATGATCATTTCCGTATCACTTTCAGTAGTGGTTTATAAAATGCATATAAATTGGTTGATTGCAGATTTGCCCCATTTGTCTTAGCAATGGGAAGGATATGGCCTTTGGTTGTGGGCATCAGGTAATCAATTATGTTACATGCTGCTAATTATTAGTCTTGATTCTTGTATTTAAGATTGTTGGCAAAGAACTAAACATATATTAAGGTTTTCCCCCCTCTCTTTCACATTTTCTCTCATGGCAGACTTGTTGTGAGTGTGGAGAAGATCTTCAATTCTGTCCCATTTGCCGGAGCACAATCCATACTAGAATAAGGCTTTATTAGTTAGCTTTGCTGCAGAAGTGTTTTCTATGGAAACTTAATTCGTTTGCAGAATAAGGTTAGTTGTAGAAGTTTCATAACGTTAGAAACTGAATGTGCTATTGTATGCATAGTTGTGAATTAAGTTGATCCGTACGCAGGGCTGCGAAATGATGTTCAGAGTTGGTTTCACTCTTTTCTTTGATGGTTTCTTGTCCATTAAAAACTGCTTTGGCAATTTTGAGGCGAAACTTGGATGTCCAATTAGGAAGGTTTATTTACACAAATTGTCCTTCCCCGTTGTATATATATGTCCTCGGAAGGCGTCATGTTTTTAAATAAACTGCCTGTATAAAAAATCACTTGCATGGTTCTAAAGAGCATTTATTGTTTCGGGTCTTCTACATTGTCTTCCTACAAAACATGAATCAGTATAGTTTGATCTAATCTTTTCAAGTGGATAGCTGGGACCCTTCGAGGATAAAATACGTAATCTCAGTTATTAATGAGAAAATTAACAATCACTGTTACATGTGTATGCATAATAAATCATAAATGTGTTAGAATATTATTTTTTCATCAATAACTAAATAATGCATTTGGTTTCATGTTTGAAATGTGATTTTTCACATCTTGAAGCCGATTATTCAGCTTCTATATTGTCAATGTATTTCTTTCTTGGGAAAATAAGTGTAAATAAATTTTTCTAACACTCATCATAAAACAAATCTAAACAAACTTTTCCAACAATCCTTGGGAAAAAGGAATTATTTTAAATTATTCACTTATCAGTTTAAGTTACATGAAAACTGCCCCAACTAGTGAGTGTAAGTATGTGTAACTTTTGTTTCAATTACCGAATAACTGGTTTCCAAACACACCGCCGATGCTTCGGAATTGAAAACGTTGGCCCAACTCATGATATTTTTGTCTACCCAAAAAAGCAATAAAATCATTATCAACATTCAAAAATTAACACATGCGTTTGATAACAAATTAGACTGCAGGCTCCTTCCTTCTGGCTCTCGAAGGAACTTTTTATCTTCTATGTAACTCTGTATCTCTGTAATCGTCCTCGTCAATTCTGGTATATTCCGTGATTTCAGATCAACTAGAAAGTTCTCAGAGACTACGTTCAGCATCTTTAAGAATTGAGATTTATATCTTTTATATAGAGCAAATCCAGCCATCTGACAAAGTAAAATGTTAACCTTAGCAGATGTATAAATACACATAATTACATAAAGCTCCTCAACATTCTACATTACTTACCTGCAAGAATGCATTGAGCGATACAGCTGTGTATTGATTTGCTGGGAGTGTATTCAAGAACCTAGCAAACCAAGCCCAACCTTCCTTTAAGCCGTGCAAATTATGAACGTTTGCAATTTCAGTCTATTAAAACAAACAAACATGCTCAGCTTCTTGGCGAAATCATCAGGTCAATGTAAATCTCAAAATTTGATATTCATGACAGACCTGAACCAATGCACCATACACCTTCATGTATGATTCTAACCGCTTTAGATAATCTTCTGTACTTTCCATCTTTCCATCGTCTTCTTGATAACCAATACTTCTGAAGTACGACTCTTTTGATTGAAAGGCAGACTGACAAGGGAAAAAATGACATTGATACAGATTCAACCCAAATTTTGAAAATTACATTTAAAAACCATGTGCGATCATCACAATAAATAATTTTCCTCCAGCCATGATTAGTGTTATAAAATTAGAGTTGAAATATTTGAGGCAGTGAAGAATAAGGACAAGAATTAAAAGAGACCCCTTTACATATCTATCGCCAACATTACAAAATTATCCTGTCTGGCTGCAGAAACTAATCATTCTCTATGAAAGTGTAATTGTTACGTCAGAAAAGTTGGATAGCTATTGTTGACATTGTAGCAGTTAACGTGTTAGGATATAAGGAAAAAAGGAAAAGTTAGTTAAGATAGTTAGAATATTAATGAATTAGTTGGTTAGTTAAAGGGGTTTATTATCTATAAATAAATTAAATAGGGGCAGAAGGACAGGAGATTCAGTTTTTGTTGCCATTTTTAAATTGAGCATTATTTGGCTCTTTGTGAAAGGAGAAGGCCTTTGTGAAAGGGAAACCCTTGGAGGAAAGTTTCTCTCCTATTTTCTGTCTTTTCTTTCTTTCTCAATTCTAAGTTCCTAACAAATTGGTCTGACTTGCCAGATCTTCAAGGGAGAGCCAATGTTAGAGATGGAGGAAGCACACATTTGAGCTAAGAAGATGGAACTTCCATTCTCTTGGGGAGAAGACTCCATTGGTTGGATTGCTAAGACTCAAAAATTATTTGAAATACAAGAAATCCATCTTTCCATAAGCTACAATATGCATTCATGAACATGGAGAGTGTTGCAATGTGATGGTTCTATTCTTGGGTGTCAAGAGAACCAAGATTTAGATTGAAAGTCATTTTCCACAACTTTGGTCAAAAGATTTCGGGATAGCTATGGTAGCCATGTCTTTGAGAGATTGACCAACTTGAAGCAAGAACAAACTAAGACAAAAAACCCCTTTGAAGAAAATTGAAAGAGAGGACCAGCAATGAATCTGAGCTTAAGCAAATGTTGCACCAGTTGGTGAAGAAACCAGAACTAGATGGATCATTGAAGTAGGTGTTCATGATGGAGGTAGCCAATTTGTGTGGGTTGAAGAATCATTCTTGCAAGGCCAGCATTTCAGAGTTGAAGCATAAACTGCACAAGACACCGCAGTGTCCATAGATAATTCTTGAAGAGAAAATGGTAAAGGAAGAGGAAAGGGTGGAGACACATCCCTCCCTCATCAAGAAAATTGAGATAATAAAAGAGATAAAGATGCTACTGGAAAGGTGGATGCAGAAACAAAACATCATGACGGAGGATGAAATCACAAAAAAAGAAGAGCATTCAAGAACAGATTAATCCCCAATCAACCAAGCTTGTCAAGAAGACCATTAAAAGGAGTGGATCAGAAGGTTATGATAATATAGAGGTTCATTCTTAGATAGGAAAGGTGCAGTGAGCCATCTTTGGTGGTTGCACAGAGAGAAAAACAAGATAGTAATACATTGTCTGTGTGTTAGATCAAAAACAAGAACAGAGCAACATAATGAACTCTTGAATGATATCAAGATAGGGAGCAAGATCATCAAAATCCTTGAAGCCAAAGGAGTTTCTTTTCTTGGAGGAAGAGACATTCAAGCCATCATCATCCTTGGAACCACCAAACAAAAACTCATCAAATGTGGCCATTGTTGTCACAGGCACTATAGATGCAGAGCTGGTTGCTGGCGAGTCCCCAATAAAAGATCACCTTAAGTCTCAAGCTGGAAACCTCCTATGCGGAGCAGTGGGCCTCATACAATAATCAATTGGAATCAATGGTGTTGAAATCTGGGAATCCAAATTTGCTGGTTGACAGTTCAGCCATAGAACCAAGGCAAAAGGAATGTACTGAGGCAGTCCATATGATTAAAGTTAAACAAAGTCCACCTTTGGCCCCACCACCACCAAAGCCCCTGAACCTGAGTTGGCAAGCAGTGGTAGTGTATTGTTCCCAGCTAAACTACAATGGGTGCAGCTGTCTCCTAACTAGCAATCATAGAAAACTTGAGGAAGTGTGTCATTTCAGTGTGCAATTCCAGTTTTCAAATGCCAACCTTGAGGACAGGGTTCATTTTTAAGAGGGATGATGTTAGGATATGTTAAATGAGAGAAAAATAGAAGAATATAATGAATGAAACCATGTGTCTGAATACACATTACATAGTCTTTATATAGACTTATTTCATAAATTACACATAATTTAGAAGATATAGTTTCTTATAATATCTAAGATAATATGTCTATATACTATATTTAAAATGAAGATAAGATAATATCTAAGATTCTCAAAACTTCCCCTCAAGCTACAGCTTACTAAACATTCAACTTGTTAGAAGAAGCAAGTAATAAAAAGAGTTCCATCATGAAATAACATTTGGAAAGACAATTAGGGGTGTTGGCAAAGTTGGAAAATATTGATACAAATATAACATTTGCTAGATAGTTAGAATATTCATTAGCCTAAGAAAATTCATGGAAAGCAGGGCAAATTCCAACTTTGAAAATCAACATTTTGGGAGCTTCAAACCAATATTTGTGAAAACCTAAAACCATTTAAACTGAAAAACATGCAAGAAAAATGCTGGAAAAGGACAAACATCAGTTAAGTGAACAAAAAGTTATTCGCCAAGAGAGAAGTGGAGAACAGAAGGCAGCGGCCAGCATGACAGCAGTGACAGCTATCGTTGAAAAAGGTTGCCAAAACAGGATTCTTGCTTGAACAAGTTGGTAGCAGGCAAAAAACAACTTGGAAAAGTATAAAGATTGCTAGAAGCAGGGAAAAAGGTTTTAAAAAAGGAGCAGCAAGCAAAAAAGGTTCACCAAGGACAGTGTGCTCGGGGTGAAGGATGCTTTCTAAATATTCTTTCAACTCTAATACCATGTTAAATAAGAGAAATATAATGAATGAAACCTTGCGTTTAAATACACAGCAAATGGGTGTATAATATCTAAATAATACATCTGCATACTATATTTAAAATTAAGATAATATCTAAGATTCTCAACAGAATATACAAAGAAGAGAAAGTTAGTTAAGATAGTTAGAATGTAATGAATTAGTTAGTTAAAGGAGTTTATTAGCTATAAATAAGGGCATAGTCATAAAGATAAGGGAGATTCAATTTTTATTGTCATTTGTAAATTGAGCCTTGGCTCTTTGTGAAAGGAAATATCCTTTCTAAAGGGGAAACCCTTTGAGGAGAGTTTTCTCTCCCAATTTCTGTTCTTTTGTTTTTTCTTTTTAATCATGGGTTCCTAACATAAAGCACAACCATGTTGTTTCTCATATAGAAAAATTGGGCTCAAAATTGTTATTTAGGCAAAATGTGATATCAAAAGGACCACTTGAATATAGAAAAGCTTGAGATAACTTTACTCAGCTTAGAATCTTTTATTAAATAGAGATACAATACAGTATAGAAACTCAAAGTGGTGAATACAACTACCACCAACCTCTGACATACAATAATAAATGAAACATAATATACCTCAACTAACAACTAATAATCAACATCTAACATTAATTTAACACTCTCCCTCAAGCTAGAGCATATAAATCATATGTTCCAAGCTTGGAAATCAAGTATTCAATCCGAGGACCCTTTAAGGGTTTGGTTAATAGGTCTGCAAGCTGGTCATTGGTACCAACAAATTCGGTCCTAATTTCCTTGGACAACACTTTTTCCCTTACAAAGTGACAATCAATTTCAATGTGTTTAGTCCTTTCATGAAATACCGGATTGGAAGCAATGTGGATAGCTACCTGATTATCACAATAAAGTTGCATTGGAGAAATTTCACAGAACTTCAATTCTTGTATGAGTTGTTTAACCCACACCAACTCACAAGCTGCAAGAGCCATAGATCTATATTCAGCTTCTGCACTAGATCGAGCAACAGTCTTCTGTTTCTTACTCTTCCATGAGATAAGATTACCACCAAGCTACACACAATACCCAGTAGTAGAGCGTCTATCTGTATCGGATTCAGCTCAATCAGCATCACAATATCCAACAATTTGGCTATTTCCTTTATCTTCGAACAACAGACCCTGGCTTGGAGCCTTTTTTATGTACCTGAGAATATACATTACTCCATTCCAATGATCAACACAAGGTAAATTCATGAATCGACTTACAACTCCAACTGCAAAGGAAATATCTGGCCTCATAATAGTGAGATATATGAGCTTCCTAACCAGCCTTCTATACCTTTCTGGATCTGAGTATAAGTCTCCCATATCAACTACTAATTTCTTGTATGGGTCCATAGGACTATTGAATGGCTTACAATTAGACATTTTTGTTTCCTTCAGAAGATCCAAGGCATACTTCCTCTGGGAAACTACAATGCCTTCTTTGGATTGAGTTATTTCTATTCCCAGAAAATATTTCAGATGACCAAGATCTTTTGTTTGAAAGTGATTGCATAAGTATTGCTTTAGTTGAGATATTGTGACTTCATCATTTCCTGTAATGACAATGTCATCGACATAAACAACTAAATAAACACATTTGCTAACAAATTTGTGATAGTAGAAGACAGAGTGATCTGCTTCACTCCTTTTCATTCCGAAACCTTGGACAACATTGCTGAATTTTCCAAACCAAGCCCTTGGCGACTACTTAAGATCATAGAGAGATCGCCTGAGTTTACACACTAGACCCGACTCCCCCTGAGCAACAAAGCCCGGAGGTTGCTCCATGTAAATCTCCTCATCTAACTCACTATGTAGGAATCATTTTTAACGTCCATCTGATACAAGGGCCAATGGCGAATAGCTGCCATGGCAAGAAGAAGACGAATAGTAGTGATCTTGGCTACCGGGGAGAAAGTGTCTCCATAATCAAGTTCATATATCTGAGTGTAACCTTTGGCTACCAAACGAGCTTTAAGGCGTTCAATTTTACCATTTGGACCAACTTTAATAGCATAGATCCATCTACAACCAACAACTTTCTTCCCAGGAGAAAGATGAACCAATTCCCATGTTCCATTGTGATCAAGAGCCTGCATTTCATTAATCATGGCTTGTCGCCATCCAGGGTGATCAAGTACTTCACAAACATTTTTGGGAATAGTGATGGATGATAAGGAATTTATAAAGGAACAATAAGATGGAGACAGACGATGATAACTCAAAATTGTAAATAGGATGAGGGTTTCGAGAAGAGCGAATACCTTTTCGAAGGGAAACAGGCCAACATGAGTTGTCATCGGCCATGGGAGGAGAATTAGGAGCCGTTGTACAAGAAGCAGACGGAGATGGACATGAGCCACGAGAGTCATCAAGAATAATGGGGTTAACTTCAGGTGTTATGCCATGAGGAGGAGTTGAGGGAGAATGATCAGTTTCAGATAAGATAGGCATTGGACTAATATTGGTGTGATTAGGTTGATGAGACATGTCTAGAGAAATGACAATCTCTGGACTCGAGGAGGGAGAGGGCAAGACCTCTTGGATGGAAATGGAGTCAGGTGTGGAGGATGAGTAAAAGGGAGAATCTTCAAAAAAGGTAACATTTGCAGATATGTAATACTTCTTGTTATGAGGAGAATAACATTTGTATCCTTTTTGAAGGCGGAAGTATCCCAGGAAACACACTTGATCGACTTAGCTGACAATTTATCGAGGCCTGGAGATATATCATGAACAAAACAAGTACAACCAAATACACGAGGTGAAACATGATATAGAGGTTCAGCTGGAAATAGGATGGAATAAAGAATTTGATTATCAAGAGAGGAAGAGGGCATCCTATTGATAAGATAGCAGACAGAAAGAATCGCATCTCCCCAATGATGTAATGGAACTTTTGCATTAATCATTAAAGAGCGAGCGGTTTCAACAACGTGGCGATTCTTTCTTTCGACTATCCATTCTGTTGAGGAGTGTGGGGACAAGTGGACTAATGTAATATACCTTGAGAGGACAAAAATGACGAGAGTTCAGAAGAAAAATATTATTTTGCATTATCACTTCTGAAACATTTGATTGATTTTCCAAACTGATTTTTTATTTCATGAAAGAAGGACACAAATATGGATAGAAGTCCAGACCTTTCTTTCATTAAATAAAGCCACGTGCACCGAGAATATTCATCAATAAAGGTGACAAAATAATTAAATCCAAAAGAAGTAATTCGACTAGGACCCTAAATATCTGAATGAACAGTGAAGAAGGCTGAATTACTACTTGATTTATCTTTACTTCAAAAAGAAGACCTAACATGTTTGCCTAATTGACAAGCTTCACATTCTAAAGTTTGGATTTTCTGAGTACTAGGAGCCATTATCTTTAATTTGGCAAGACTAGGCTGTTTGAACCGATCATGCAACAATTTAGGAGAGATAAATGCAAGACAGGACACTGAAGAGCTAGATTCCAGGTAATAGAGGCCTCGTGATTCATGTCCTGCGCCAATCTGCCTGCCCGTACCACGGTCCTGAATGACAAAGGAGTCAGAGTTAAATGTAACTGAACAATTTAAAGACTTAGTTAATTGACTCAAGGAAAGTAAGTTAAGACAAGAAGGAATGTACAAAACAGAAGATAAATTTAAGGAGGGAGAAATAGAAATTGAACCCACTCCTTGAGCTGAAACCTTTGACCCATTGGCTAATGTGACAAGATGTGGAAATTTGGGAGGTAATAAAGATGAAAACAAGGAGTTATTACCAGATATATGGTCTGAAACACCAGAGTCAACAATACATGGGTTTTGACCTTGCACAGATTGAGAAATGCAGGCCGTTGAGACATTAGGTCCAGAAGAAGGTCCAGCAAGGCTGTTAGATTTCATCCTCAAATACTCTTGGTATCCTTGATATTCTTCTTCAGACAGTTTCCTCTCTTCCGGCTTCTCAAACCTTGATACATGAGCATACTTGTCTGGAAAACCATGCAGTGAGTAACATGTCTCGTGAGTATGACCCATCCTTTTGCAATGAGTGCATTGTGGACGATTACTTCTTCCACCACGACCTTTGTTTCCACGTCCTCCTCTTCCTCTTGAAGATATCATAACAGAGGACTCCATCTTATTTTCAAAGGAGGTACCCTCATTGCTCAAGGTAGGAACACGGAGGAGACGAGTAGTTAAACTCTCTATGGAAGGAATATCTTGACCAGTCAGAACTTGATCGCGAATGTGATTAAATGTTGGGTTCATACCTCGAAAAATCATAACCATATAGAGGTTATCAAGTCGTTTCCTTATTTCTTCTATAGAATCAGCTTTTAAGAAAAGCTTCAATTCTTCTACAGCAGCTTGAGCTTCGGAAACATATGACACCATATCTGAATCATTTTGTTTTAAGGAGGCTAGCTTTTAAACACAATCAAACAAGCGTTGGATATCATTAGAGTAGATATCTTGGGTTTTCTTCCAAAACGAGTAACAGGTTTTGAAAGCTCTGAGGTTCCTCAATATCTTAGGCTCCAGTGACTGCCATAGAAGTGCACAAAGCTGAAAGTCAAGTCTCTTCCATTGAGTTTGTTGTTCAGCTAATCCCTCAATATCTACCTTTTCTAGATGCTCATGGTGTCCTTGACCAAGGAACCAGAATTCCACAGAATCAGCCCAAGCTAAATAATTTTTACCATTGAGCTTTTCTATTGTGATGACCACGGCAGATTCAGAAATAGGAAGATTCGGACCAAAGTTGACTGAGGTAGAAGAAGACATTTTTCCAGATCTGAAAAAGAAAAAAGGAAGAACAGAGACCAAGAGAGAGATTTGATTTAAATCCACTAAATCTTGCTCAAAGTGAACCATGCAGGTTAGCAATGGCTTCAGGAGGCTCTGACGGGTCATACGACACCAGAACGACGGCGAACAGAGACCGTTTCGTTGGCACGTGGAGCTTACACGCTTTCTGTTTGGTGTGACTGAGACGGCGCGTGGAGCGGCGAATGGAGGAACGATTTACAGGAGTAGAACACGCATGTCGAGGCGCACCTGAATCTGTGCTCGTCGGAGAAAAAGTCACCGGAGAAGGCGGCAGAAGGCGGCGACAGTGACAGACAGCCTACTGTGTGACTCTAGACGATAAAGAGCAGAATCGAACTTGCTCTGATACCAACTTGAATATAGAAAAGCTTGAGATAACTTTACTCAGCTTAGAATCTCTTATTAAATAGAGATACAATACAATATAGAAACTCAGAGTGGTGAATACAACTACCACCAACCTCTGACATACAATAATAAATAAAACATAATATACCTCAACTAACAACTAATAACCAACATCTAACATTAATTTAATAAGACCAATAAAAGAATTTTATGCAGAAAAATATTTCTTTCCCCTCTAAGTTAACTTTTTTATAGACAATTAAAGCTACTCAAGTTCTATCAAGCTACCTTCTTGTAAACCAAGTGCTTTGGGACAGTATATAGGCAAGCCATGTGAAGCTCAGCCAGCAAAATATCCATAGCATGTGGGACCTGCCATGCAAATGATAAATAATTAACCCCAAAGTCAACAAATAATTCTTGAAAAAAATATCTACTCAATCTATGCTTCCCTGGAAGCTAGGGATTAAACATGTACCTGAGATGTAACATAAACAAAGACATAGGCACTTGCAAAGGGTGCATTGCCAGGGTTTTTACAGTATGCAACAACCTGCAAAATATTATGTTAGTTGTCAACTAACTTCATTTACTAACAACCATAGACAGATAACCTAATTCTACCATTTCTCACAAGTTTTTGTTCCTCATTTCAAACATTTTAAGCCAATTACATGGATTTTAGCCACATTATTTAATCACAACTAATTGTGGGGGTTGGTGAAAAGGTTCAAAAGCAAAACAAGAGACTTACATGTGGTTTTTATTGATTTAGAAAAGGCTTATGATCAAGTGCCAAAAGAAGTATTGTGTAAGACTTTGGGGAAAAGACAGGTATTCACATTATCTTAGGCTATACAAGACATCTAATCCATAAAAATTGCTAGAGCATTTGTCTTTAATGCTGGAGCATTTGTCTCTACTAGTATGAGAACTTAAGGAGGCAAGAACTTCCCTGGTGGGATAAGATTACATCAAAGGTTCAGCTTTAAGTCTTTATTTGTTTAATTTAATTTTGGATGTGCTTACTAGGGACATAAGAAATATTATCCCTGATTGCATGTTTTTCATGGATGATGTAGTTTTGATTGAAGAATGAAGAAAGCACTTAACTTCAAACTTGAGATTTGGAGACTGTTAAAAATTAGATATTATTCATTTATTTATGATTAGATAGTAAATTAGTAATTAAGGATTTACTCATTATTACCTATTATTAGATTAATCCTTAATCATTATTAAAGAGATCCTATGTAATCAATGCAATAGTGATTCTATTTGATCCTATGTGCCCATTATAAATAAAGATACTGCCAAGACACACATGGACACATTTATAGAGACAAACTTTGAAAACAAAAGATTAGTACTACGTAGGTCGGTAGGAGTGCGATAGGGTATATTCATTGCATTTTTAGCAAAAAGCAAGAGGGATATAATAAATATGGAAGATGTTATACCAAAGACTAAGTTTAATACCTAGGACCAATAATATAAAATGATGCAAAAATTAATGAGGATGTTACACACACAATACAAGCAGTGACTAAAATAGAGAAAGCTAATGAGGGTTATTTGTAATCACTAAGTAAACATGAGTTCACGAGCAAGTTTTATACTATTGCTTTACATCTGGTTATACTCTATGTATAGTAAGGAATGTTAAATATTTGAAGGGACACAATAAAAAGGTGGGCATAGTAGGAATGAGAATGCATGACCACACAAGGAGGATAAGAGGTAATAGTATACGAAGAGATATTAGTGCATCCTTGATTGAAAAAAAAAAAACATGACGAAATATCAGTTAAATTGGTTTGGACAAAAAAAAGGTCACAGGCGGCACATGTGAGGAGAGTAGATTGCATGTATTTTAGTTTTGGAAAATGGAGGAGAAGAAAACCTTGAAGGACATTAAGGGAAATTGTTAAGAGGGACCTCTCGTGAACATTACTACCTTGGGTTCTATATATATAAGAAACAATGGAAGTATTTTATTTGTCCCAAATATATGAAACATATGACCATTTTCAAATGCATTAATTGTTAATTTCCTTTCATTCCCTAAACTCATTAGAGAGTCTATTATAAAGTGATGCATTTATTGGGTTATTGATAATATAAGTCATGTTCATTAGTTGGAAAAGTTATCCTTTAAGTTATAAGTGATATCATTAACTACAACCACCACTTAAAACATTTTATTGCATAGGTAGTTTTGGACTGAAACTAAAATCAATGATATTATTAATTAAAATTAACTAACTTAATTACTTTTATTGGTCTTAACTAGAGGTAGTATCTCTGAACATTTGATATTTAATTGCACCAAATAACATCATGTGATCCATGAAGTTAACTTCATCTGGTAGGATAAAGTTTTTGTGGTGCACTATTTTGCTTAATATCAAATTTTAGAAAATGTAAAAGCAGCAAAGTTGGCACTTTACATATATTAAATTACTCATATAATGCTACATAATCATCGTCAAATTTTATCAGTACTGAAAGTAATATCACAAACAAATGAATAAAAAATAAAAATATTTTATAAAGATTTAATACAAAAAGGTGGGCAATCATAACCTATTGGTAATATTTTAATTGTCAATTTGAAGGAAAAATAACATCTACAACAAACAACTAAACCCAGTTTTAACATTAATCTATTGGTCCTGTGGTGCTCTTTGTTCTAGTCAAATAAAAGAAACTGTAACAGAATGGCCAATAATATGAAATTACCTTTTTAGCAAATATCTCAATGCTGATTGATTGAGGACATTGAGGATCATTCAAAACTTTAATCAGTTCACTTGCTTTTGACCTATAGAATATTCAAAAGAGAAAGCAGACATGTATCACTAATATCCTGTCAAAGGATATGGATTGCCTTTATTTGAAATAAATCCATGGACAGAATCTATTTCATACAGACCTCTTGTTAGTTTTGGGCAGGTTGAAACATTTCTTAAACAGGGTTGCAATAGATACAAATAGTGCATAAAAAAATTTAAAGGTACAAGAAACAATGATAAATCATTAATTAATAAATACAATTATGCATTAGCCAAATAAAAATATTCATGTCACCTAACATTGTCTCTTACACCCCTTATTTGCCTTATATTCCGAGAAATATGACCCTCATGGCGGGTATAATCCTGAAAAGATGTTGACACAATTGAGTTACAATGTCAAAAGCACGGTATGTTACTAGAAGAGTTAGAGTTTGATTGATTTGATTTTGTTTTTTAGTTTTTTAAAAGAGTTTTAAAAAATAGTTTTCAAAATCTGTTTTCTAGAAAAAGAGAAAAAAAAAACAACTTATTTAGCAAGTATTATTTGAAAATTGTTTTGAAGATGTAAAAATGAAAAAACTTATTTATATTTACAGAAATGTCATTAATGAAAAACAAAAAACAATATATTCTTGTTGTATTTTTAGTTTTCAAAACAAAAATAAAAAACTAAAAAGAAAAACTACTTACCATTGTTTCTCTTTTTTAATTTTTAAAAACTAAAATCAGAACTGTTTTCAAAAACTATTATAAGAAAACACTAACCAAATAAGTTTTTTAGGCTTCGTTCGGAGTGGTTCTGAGTTTCTGGTTTTTGAAATTTATTTTGAAAACAAAAACGTGTTTGGCAAAAATGATTTTGTTTTGATTTTTTACTCATTTTCGAAACAGTTTTCACTCAATTTCAAAAACAATAAAATTTGGTTTTCAAATTTCTTCTGTTTTTATTTAAGTTCATTACTTGATGTCACTTATCTCCATTGACCATCACCTCTTACTAGTGATCACTGACTGCCACCTTTAACCGAAAGTCACCGACCGCCACTTCCGATCGACGATCACCAACCCCCACCTCTGACCAGCAGTCACCGGTCCTCACCTCCAATCGACGATCACCAGTCGCCACCACCGACCAGCGGTTACTGGCCGCCACTTCTAACCGGTGGTCACCGACTGCCACCTCCGACCGGCGGTCACCATCATCACCTCGACCGACGGTCACCAACCACCACCTTCGACCGACGATCATTAGCTAACCAACGATCACTGGTTGCCACTTTCGACAAGAAATCATTGGCTAACCAACGGTCATTGGCCGCCACCTTCGATAGGCAATCACCAACCGCCACCTCCGATCACCGGTCACCGACCACCAGTCACCAACCACCACCTCCGATCGTCGTCACTGACCACCACCTTCAATCGCCAATCACCGACTCTCACCTTCAACGACTGCTACCTCCAACTAGTGTTTTAATTAAGATTTGAAAACAAAAACAATGTTGTTTTTAAAATTGTGAAAACTTAAAACCAAAACTAGTTTTTGTTTTTATAAACTTCAAAATTAGAAACAAAAAACCACCCCGAACGGGGCCTTAGTTTTTAAATACTAAAATACTGAAAACAATTTTATAAAATTGTTGTCAAACAAACACTTAGTCATGAAAGTGAGATGAAGGACAGAAGCAAATTTAAGTTTGTAGTACTATTGCCTATTGCATGTAAGATACAAAACCTTAAGATAAACATAACCACCATCTATTTTCAAGAATACCTGATTATAACTTGATCTTATCACTTGGTTTCTCTCACATAGCTCTTTCAGTTTTTGCAATCTCCCCTGTTCTAGATTCAAAGCACTTGCTGCAGCTCGATATACATTACCTAAAAATTGTGTAAGCCAGTTGAATTCTTTAACTTCCTTATTTTAAGTTGATTCTTATTTAACATAACCAAAATTATCAAGTTACACATGACCATTCAATTTTTGAGAAATGTCAACATTTCAAATTTATAAACATTTAGAGTTTGGAAAGTTTAAGATACGCAAGAGTTACTTTATTATAACATTTGCAACAAAAGGAACATCTATTTTACATGATCTCTGAAGTTTGAGTTCAAAATACTAGCTTTCATTATCATTGATGTCATGCTACTTACTATTCAAATTCCACAACTTTTAAATATACCTTTTAAGACATGCAAAAAAGAATTATGATATGAACAATTCAATGACCAGAAAAAAAATAGATGTTTAAAACATAGCTAAATAGTTTTAGATATTTGTGAAATTTATGTATTCTATTAAAAAATTATCATAAATGATGACCATAAGAATTATTTACTATTGTAATATGTGCCAATGTCGACCACACCTCGTGCTATTTATAATATGAAAAAGAAATCAATATTGATTACAAGATCAATCGATTACTTCATTAATAGGAAATCAAATATTCTATAATAATAAATACAATATCAAGAATAGTATCAAGACATAATTTGACATTCTCCCTCAAGATGGAGCATATGCATGATATGAACCAAGTTTGTTACAAAAGTGGTAAACCCAATAGAAACTAAAGGTGGTTCAAGTTGTATAGCTGTGTTGGATAAACATGGCTTGACAGCAGCCAACAAAGGTGCCATAGTGATGATAAGGATTAGTGTGATGATGCTTATTGGAGATGCCTCACACATCATGTGTAAACTTCACATCTCAGGGCCCTGCTTAGGGCTCCGTGCAACAGTGTTTTAAGTTGCCTATGCACATGGATCGTATGTTGATCTTCAAAAAGGTAGCTAGTATAGACTGAACAAGAGGGCAGTGCTATGGCCGCCAAACAGGCCCAACAATGGGCACAAGTCCTATTCACCTGCAAAGAAAGTCGTGCATGGAATGTAATTGTACGAGGAACATGCTAAACGTCATTGATCCGATAAGAGGGCAGCACAATGACTACCTAACAAGGACAGAGATGCAGGGTGGTACTGTTCAACCTTTGATGAGGGATTGCATGATCAAAAGGATGTGCATGAGAATGCATAAGTGGTTTTTTCCAAAACGCCATCCATGGAGCAATGTAGATCGGCAAAAGGAAGATCCACAAGTTATTGGCCAAAAAGGTCTTGGAGCTTCAACTGTGGTCGCTAGTAGTGGCCAAAAAAGCTTAAATAGGTTGTTGAAAGGAAACGGTGAGCAGAGAGCCCATTGGGCACATTGGGTCCCCACTCCCCTGCCAGACGGTTTTTGCAATACATCAACTAAAAATAAGAATAATATGCTCTAATAACATATAAGAATTATTTAGTGTTGTAACATAGGTCAATGTAGACCCACAACCACACCTCATGCTATTTATAATATGAAAAGGGAATCAATATTGATTACAAGAGCAATCAATTTATTAATCAATAGGAAATAAAATATTCTAATGTAATAAATACAATATTGAATAATATCAAGATGTAATTTCACAATAACTATATATTTAATAATTTTGTATGCAAGGGAATACACAAACATGCACATATCAATCAAACACCAATTGTGCACCAAAGCCTTACAACTCTACAAAGTCATTCAATGTATCAATTTTTGTTTTTCCACAACAAAGCATCAAACCAAGAACAAAAGACACCAAAGATTTAAAAAAAAAGGGAGGGGGATAACAAAGTACATGAAAAGGAACTTTTGTAATTAACAATATGGTGACTGAAGATAAAATAAATTTAAATGTCTTAATCACACCAAATTATGCAGGTAGCCTCATCAAACAAATGTTGCTAAAACAAGGAAGAAAAAAACAAATTTCATTAGTAGAGAAATATAGAAAGAAAAGGAAACTTGTAACTAACTGGTAGACTGAAGGTAAAAAAAGAAGGCAAACCATTGTTAATTAAAACACATGTGATGAAGACAAAAATGTGACAAACAGAAAAACACAAACTAACGGCAGCATTTGAAAGATTTATTATAAATGTAAAAGATGGCCAACAAAGAAAAGCAATACCTGATTCCTTGGTTTCAGCATTTGTTATGCCTGATGCAGTATCTGTTGGAAGCCCAGAAGCTAGTTGGGTCCCTCCAGAAGTAACGCTTTTGGAAGTTTCAGTAACTTCCTTTTCTGCTCTTCTTTCAGCTTCTGCTGCTGCTATTTTTTCAGCTTCCATTTCTGCATGTTTCTTGGCTTCCGTTGCTGCTTTTCTCTCAGCTTCTCGTTTGGCTTCCTCAGCTCTAAGTTTGGCCTTCACCCACAAAAATTAACCTCATCAAACATTTGCAACTTCAAAGTCAAATGAAATTTGAAATCATATACATATAACTTTTGACAAATAACTAACACAACCAACTAAAATATAAAGGTTAAAGGTACCTCTGCTTCAGCTTTAGCCTTTTCTTGCTGCTGCTTTTCATAAGCAACCTTTCTCTTAGCCTCTTCATAAGCTGCATCACTTCTTATTTTCCTTTCTTCTATTTGTGATCTGAGTTCACGGTCCCGTTGAACAGCTGTCAAGTGATTATCAAGTGCTTCTGCACTACAAAATATTGGGAGATGTCAAACATCAGTTTCTTACTTTCTTCATTTTTTAAATTGTTCAAACAAGCAATTATCTAGAAGAATAAAAAAAGAACCAGACAATTTTATTTTTTTTTGCGGGGGAGGTATTATAGGACTAGTAGAAAAAGATGCTACATACATCAAATTTAGTTTTTAAAACAACAAATGAAATCAACATCTAATTCAATTTGGGGGTGGTATTATAGAACTAGTAGAAAAGATGCTACATACATCAAATTTAGTTATTAAAATACAAATGGAATCAACATCAAATTCAATTTTCATAAAATAAAATCATATTTCCAAGCTTAGATTTGACATGCATTTTGATGATGTGTCCTCCCCCCGCAAACAAATTAAATAATTAATCTTGTATCTTTTCACCAGTACTTTTTAAAGAGAATTGTGAAACACATTATTCCCCCTTCCAAACAAATATGACAAAAAAATCATCATCATACAAATAATTCACTGTTTAAAGCACTCATAGAACATGTTAAAATGTGAACAGAAAATACTACGGCGGCCTACAATTCATACTTGCTGGTTGCATTGAAGTCTGACAAGACAAATGTGTAGGAGAAAGAAAGAATCATAATGCCTAGAAAATAGAAAGGAAAGACGAGGTGAGACAACCAAATCTTACATCCGCCGTTGATATTGAGTGTCAAACTTTTTATCCAACTCCTGCCTAGTTTCTTTATATTTCTCAACACGAAGAAGGGAAGAAGTAGAATTCTGAGTCTCAGTTGCCAGAGCTGTCTCCAATGCTGATATCTTGTTCCTGATTTCGTCCTGTCATCACAGAAGATTAGGAACTAGTCCGGTACACAGTATAAAGCAAAGCAAGATTTTGTTTCACATATTTCTACAAATTATATGGTGATCCACCATGTTGATGAAAAGTTATTAAACTTGTAACTGATAAACCAAGCACGTAACAAGTGTGTTTATGTCAACACCAAAGCTCACCTTAACCCTAAGCTGATGTTCATATGTTAACTCAAACAACGCACCTTCTACCTCTCCCAATTCATCCATCAAGTAGGGTCTCACTTCAAAACCAGCGAAAATGCCAGAATCATCATCACTGTCACTGAAACACCAAAGGAAGTCCAAACATTACTCCAAAAACACACAATACAAAGACAAACTCGATTATTGCTAAAAATAAAATATTTCCAAATTGACATTCTCATTATTAAAAAGATGTGAAAAAATCTAGGGTTAAGAAATAAAGCACCTCAAGTAAAGTTCATCACAAGTGAACCGTTTGCCACTGCCAGCTACTACTAAAGTTTTGTCATCATCATCCTCGCTCTCTGTATCCTCCATCTCATACTCATCAGCACGCAATACGAAAGCTCTACCTCTCTCAATTTCTTTCCCACTAAAAAGGCCACAAACATCAACACAATTCAAATTGACAGCAATGAAAAAGAATAGAAAGAGAGAATATAAGTACCGCGAGATTGTTTTATCGAAAGGTGAAGAACGTTGTGTGGAAGAAGCATTAGTAGCGAGCTTGGTCTCCAAAGCGTTGAGTTCCGAAACAAGATCGTCAAAGGTCCAATCAGGTTCAGGTTCGGCGGCAATGCCATCAACTCTTTGCGAGGAACAATTGCGAAGGTTCAATTTCAGAGCTCCCCTGCAAATACAACACGAAATTGAAATTCGTCGAATTGATACACGTTTGTGAGACATAGAAAACGGAATTTTACATTTTAGAAGCGACGACGCTTTAGGTTTGAGCAGGAAGTTCGCCGGAACGGGATGGACTAGCGTCTGAGCACCACCGCCAGCACAGTAATGTAAAGATTAATTTTGAGGGTACCGTCAGAAAATAACTTACGGACACTCGTTTTGCCTCCCCAAATGAATTCAATTCAAACAAATTTCAAAAATATTTTCCAACATCTAATCACATCTACACCTTACCCTTGGTTTTAGGAAACAAAATGTGGGGGGAGACAAAAAAGAAAAAATTGAAAATTATTTCTACTAGTGTTATCACACCGCCACAATTTGTCAGTAACAATTATTTATACTCATATAGAAATAACATAAAATTATTTAAGTTAAATTAAAGTTAATACTCTTAAATTGATGATATTTTATCTTTCTATTTCACATTTTTTATGAACTATTTTATAATTTGAAGAATTTTAACCCTCGATTATATGATAGTAGTTGGCTATTAATTTATTAAGATTAACTTTTCATGTTACTTATTATTAAATGACATGACATATATTTTTTTACTGTTTAGAAGGATTAGGCTTAGATAATTTCAAATATTGAAAAAAACCCTATCAAATATGTTTAAGTGGGGACAAGATTGTTGTAATGGAAAACAATACAATTGATCATATGATATTATAACCCGACCCAATTATTGATAACAGTTCTATGATTAAAATGTCTTCAAATTATAAATATAAAAACAAAAGATAATAATTAAATAAATTGAGGGACACATATTATCATTTAATCAATTATTTATAAGTGTTTTTATGAAATTTTTACATATTTAATTTCTTGTTAATATTAAGAAAATCTTAGTTACACTTGTTTACACTAAAAGACTTGAATAGTAAACATTAGAGAGAAAATAATATAAAATAAATGAATAATAATTTATTTAAAAAATTATTTTATATATCACTCTTTTATTTATATATATATATATAATACCATCATATTAAAATTTATAAAAATGAATTAAAAAATTTAATTCTACCATGATAATTTAAATGTTATTCTCCCATTATACTTTATTTAGCATTTAAGGTTTAGTAATAAATAATTTGGTTTGCCTTGATGTAAATTTGTTGACTACCGGATTTGCTAAATTAAATTTATCTATAAACCAAGAGACTATAATTTTTAATGTTGTTTCAGACTCTTTGTTTGATATTTACCTTAACTATTTAAGTTGTATGATGTTAATTGTTAGTAAATGAATTCATGGTTAGACTTTAGTCACACCTTTTATGGGAAAAAAAAATATCACTTGGCTAATAGAAGACATTTACCAAAGTGTTCTTACACTCTTCTCCATTTCATGGGCACAAATGCATATTTATTTATATCATTATGAATTGTTCCATATGTTTTTTTAATAAGTAATATACATATAAGAATTAACCAATAACATTAGATTTATTAAAAGGTAGTTTAGAGTTTGACATGCGTGAAAAAAATTAATTTAAAAAATTGTAAAAAACTTTAGAGGTTGTTTAGTGAAATGTTTCTGAAAAACACTGAGAGCATCTTTAATGGAAACAATCAATTTGAGTTGTTTCATGCATTGAAAATTGTGTTAAGTGATCCTTCCAGTGTTAAGCAACTCAAATACAAATTTACTCTAATAGTTTCCATATTAAAGATATTATTTTTATTATCAAGTTATTTTCACTCATTCATAGTACTAGTCCCATGTTAAATATATATTTTAATCTCAAGCAAATGTTGCTCCTCCAATTAACCCAAACTCAATTTCAAGTAACTAATTGTATCACGTAGATGCGTTCTAATGGTAAGCAACTGTTGCTTGGATCGAAGAAATCACAAAACAACCACAT
Organism: Psophocarpus tetragonolobus; assembly: GCA_037954015.1. Classification (NCBI taxonomy): domain Eukaryota; kingdom Viridiplantae; phylum Streptophyta; class Magnoliopsida; order Fabales; family Fabaceae; genus Psophocarpus; species Psophocarpus tetragonolobus. The sequence continues at coordinate 45,460,884 of CM075694.1, forward strand.
TGGAGATGCTATGAGAAAATAAGATTATTCCATAAATATAAGAGAAATTGAAAACATGTCTAAAGATTCAATTTTCAAAGAAAATTATTACAAAATGGAAAACTGGTTTTTCAAAAAACTAAACAACTATCCAAAGTAGTTTTTCATATTTGGAAAACGGGAAAGCATAGTCTCATATTCAACCACGTCAAGCTCCCTTACTTCTTTTCCCCACCTCTACCTTCGTCTCTCGTGCTTTTTCTTTGTCTATCACTCTAACCTATGTGGCTCTTCATCATTGTCGCTCCACTTCTCATGTTTTTTTTTGTGCTTCCTATTCCAACCTCTGTCACCTCTATTTGGTCATCTTTCACAATCCTTCTGCACATTTTATTTTTAACTTTTTCACCTCTCTTTTGTCACTATCGTCACCTTTCACGCTCATTTCATGCGTCTCATTCTAACCTTCACTATCTTTCTATTATCACCCATTTGTTGCTGCGGCTGCCTTTCTTCGTTAAGAAGTAATTTATTTTTTTAGATTGGATGTATCTAATATCTTTTTCCAAATTTTCATATTTTTCTAGAAAATAAAAATTTAGAAAACTAGTTGAAAACTATTTTAGGAAAACAAATGCAACTAAACATCCACTAAAACGACTAATAAAATAGAATGGAGAGGGTAATATTATTTAAGAAAAAATGTTAATTCTCTTGAGTTAATCGTATTTTATGACTTAATTTCATAAAATGTATGTCAATTTCTATGACTTTTATATTTTATATAATTTATAAATCAATAATTTACAAATAGATAGATATCAATGCATAAAAAGTTTAAATTTAAATCGGTAAAAGAAAGTATTTAATAATTTAAATAAGAAAAGAAAATAATAATTTTAAAAAATTGATTTTAGAAATTAATTTTACTTATATTTTCCATGTTGCGTAAAAATATTAAATAAATATATTATATATGTGGGTATTTAAAAATGATGTATTAAACCAGTATATAAAATTTACTATATATTACATTTTAGGTAGTAAAAAAAAATAAAAAATGACAACGAAAATATATTAAATAAAAATAAAGACGAATATTTTTTTAATTGCATAAAGCAATAGATAGAGTTTTGTTTAAACAAAGCAAATATTAGTTCACCAACTGTCTTCTAAAAGGAAAAAAAGAATATTCCAGAAACAGAAATTGAATTCCTGAAATATTAAATAAGTTCTGCTTCAGTCTCAATATATCCTCAATGTCCACGGAGGAGGCGTCATCTGAAGTTGGGAACAAGAGCACGGATAGAAAAGTCAATTGCTTTATAATTAAAACATGCAAAAACAATCATAAAATAAATGCTGGTGTGAACGATTATAAATTATCTTTATACATATATATAAGATTACAAATAACTAAGTCTAATCACTAACTTTAGTACTAACTCCAACTCTACATAAACTGCCTAAAGGATAGGACTAATAACTACAACAAAACCAATCTCCAATTTCACTAACAATAATCTTCAAACTAATTAGGGCTATTCGGCTAAATTTGTTTAAAAACACTTTAGTTTTCATATTTTTTTAAAAAGATATAGAATTTTTTACGTGCAAATTTTACGTATTTTAGATAATATGTAAAAATTATATTTATAAGCAAATTGAAAGACTAAATGATAAATAATTTATAATATTTAGTTTCGCTTAGTATATTCTTTGCTAGTTATATTAACACTAAGTTGAAAAATAATATATGAAGTGATAAAGACTAGTTTTAATTTCTTAAGATTTACTTTTACTTTTTTTAAAGACTACTTAATATATTTTATTTTGTTGTTTTTGAAAAATTCAGTCTATGATAAATATTTTATTTACAAATGTTGAATATTTTTTTTCTTATATTTTTTAAGAAAATAATTAATTGTATCAGATCCTACAATTTTTTTAATAAATCCGATAAAATTCAATCAATTGATTAAAATTGATTTATCTAATTTGATAAAATATCTAGTATAATATTATATAAAAAATTCACAATATTTACATATCAAAAAATATATATAAAGTGTGTTTTTAATTATATAAACATATATATAAAGTGTGTTTTTAATTATATAAACATATTGATATTCAATCATAATCTTTATTTATGATAATTTTAATTTTATTTTTTAATATTTTAAAAATTATATAAATAAAATTTATTTATAATTAAATATAAATAAAAAAATCTTTTCCATTATAATTACATACTAATTAAATTTTATATATATATATATATATATGTACGTGGAATAGTTTAACTTGCGGCCGTACAAAGTTTGAAAGATTAGTAACGTGTGTTGCCTGTTAAATTGTAGATACTAAAAAAAATGTATCAGTTGATGTGTGCTTATTGAATAGCATGCACATCGAAATAAAATAGTGTTATGAAGTGTAGTTTTTTTTAAACTATTCAGAAAAAAAATTGTATAAAATTTTGTACATTTAATATATTTCAGAATAATTTTAATTTAACCATTGAATTAATAAAATTTACCTGTCATTAGAATTTAGATGTGACATTTTAGTAAATTCAACTCTTATAATTGAATGCATTTAATCTAAATTATGACACACAGATATTAGTATTTTTAAACATAATGGGTAAACTTATTTTTAAAATGATTATGAAAGGATAAATTATTAGGTTGATGTAAAGCTTAGCAATAAAATAATTTAAAAACCAGCGATGAGGATTTCTTGTGTGCATATAATATATTACGTTGAGTAAGTTTACTGATATGGGCTTCACTTAATTTTATCAATTAGAGTTAATGATATGAGTTTGATATTATGTTAGTAGTAAGTAAAATTTAGAATGATTTGATTTAATTAGTGTTGTGTCATGTGTGTGTGTGTTGGGGGGAATAAAGCAGGGTGGTTGTTGGTGCAAAGAATAATTACTTATGAATAGTGGCATGGTGCTTCATTCTAGAATTATTCTCAAAATTTAGCATCAAAACAGGTAATTATGGCCAAACACCATGGATCTGCTTCAAACTTGAGAATCAATTAATCTTTCAAAAAAACAAGACAGAGCACTTTTACTTGCCTTATGACAACAGAAAAGCATTTGATGGATACAAGTTTGCCGCACCCATATTTAGTATAAAAACAAACTTAATTAAATGCATATCAACTTCAAATTTATAAAAACTAAATATTTAAGTATAACTTTTTCATGTGATATTAAATAATATTGAAATTATTTAATTTTTTATTTAAGTAAAATATCCTTTATAATACATTTTTTGTATGTTTGGCTCATTTTTTAATAAAAAATAAAAGCTGAAAAAAAGTTAACAATATTTGGAGTAATCTGGAAAAAAAAATTGATGCATAAGCTATTTTATAAGATACTGAAAGTTTATAAACTTAAAAATATACTTTTATAATTATATCCAAATAAAAAAGTTTTTATTTAATTCTATAAAAGTCACTTTTAAATAATTCATTTGTTTAAAATCATTTATTTTTAAACTAAAACAAACTAACCCAATTAACTCTCATGTCCTCTTCTCCTTCTTAGGTAAAACACCCAAATTATTTAGAATATGATCTTTTAAAAAATTATTACAAAAATAATATGTTTGTTTCATGGATTTAAAATATATTTTTAAAAATGTAAAGATGTTTTTTTTTTAATTTAAAAAATTATTCATGCATACTATTGATTTTTGGAACTTGTAACTTTCAATATTATAAAATAAAATAAGAAAAAGTTATTATGCATCTTACTTGTAATTTTTATTTATTTTTGAAATATTAATTAAAACTATTTTTTAAAATATTAACATTTAATGAAACATATTTTATAAATATTTCTAGAAATAAAACTCCTCAAAACACATTATTATTTCATGAAACAAATGTTCCATTTTTTTTTTTCAAAATTATTTTGATAAAATATTTCAAAAACTATGTTGATCTTTTATCTTTTAAATTAATGTTTTTTATAAGGCAAATGTTAGTTATAATGTGTTAGTTTTTTTGTTAGCGGAGAGATGTGAACCCCCTTAAATTAGTGTTAATGTACTTTTATAAAACAATTATCATTTTCAATTTATAACATAATTTAAATATTTATTGATTGATGTAAAAAATTAAATTTGTATGATTAGATTCATTCTTTATGAAAGGAGGAATAAACTAAGGTCCAAAAACACCTTGAGTATTAAATTGTTGGCTTGAAGATAAGAGATTTAAATTGTTTGTGGAACATGAGTGTGGAATACTTTGAAGGTTAACAGGAGGAAAGCATTTATTCTTAAGAAAAAACTAAAATTATTAAGAGGAAAGATCAAGGAATGGAATCAGAAGGTGTTTGGGGATATCAACATGTAGATTGAGAAGGAAAGGGCGAACATCACGAAGTTAAACTTATGAGATGAAAGGGGAGTTTTGCAAGAAGAAAAGATTTTGTTGAGAAAGCAAATATTAAGGAATTATAAAAAATGGGTTGGGAGGAAGTGCTCATTATTGAGTCAAAAGTCTTGAATGCATTGGCTCCAAAAAAGGGACAACAATACTAAATATTTCCATAGATCAATAGTCAAACATTGATCTAGGAATGAGATCTTTTGCCTTAATTTTGATGGGGAGGAAATGATGGAGTGGAAACTTTAAACTTAAAGATTCAAGAACATTTTGCAAATCAGTTCAAGGAAAAGGTTTGTGTAAGACCAAAATTAGAAGTGCAATTCTGAAAGTTAGTAGTGGAGTTAAAGGAAAGGCTAGAAAAACCATTTTTAGAATTGGAAATAAAGGAGGAAGTGTGGGAGCGTGGTAGTAATAAAAATTCAAGCTTGGATGATTTTAACTTTCTCTTCCTAAAGGCATTTTGGCATAGGGTAAAGGAAGATTTTGTGGCTTTTTTATGATTTTCATAAAAATGGTAAACTCATCAAAGGCTCTAATAGTTCATTTATAACTATGATCCTAAAAAAGAGTAATCCATAAAGAATAAGAGAGTATCGACCAATTTCTTTTGTTGGATGCATATATGATGCAATCCCGTCTAGCAAGGAATTAAGCTAGGATGAATAAAGGAAGAACATGGCTTGGATGGAACATGAAGAAGCCTAATCTAGGACATAGTTTACAATTTTGTAAATAATTAGCCTAAGTAGCTTGTAATTGCGCTAATTGCGCCCTTAGCTCTTCGGAATTTGGTGGTATAGTTAGTTTTATTTTAGGCCTTGTATTTGAGCCTATTTGCCTTATTTTAAGAAGGAGGTGTCACTAGTATTTTATGTGGAGTGTGAGCATGAAAAGTGGGCCTCTTTAGCATTTTGGACGTGAGGGAATTTGTTGCCCACACCCCCTAGAGTGTTTCCCACACCCTTTTAACACACATGAAACATGAGAGACAAGTGGGACACCTTTGTCTCCCTTAGTTGACACCATTTTATAGTCTCTTTCCTACATGACACATTTGGAGGGTGTCTATATTACACTCTCAAATTCAAATTTGAATTCTAGAGGGAACATAGATCCTAAATATTAGGACCTTGTTTGGATCTAGTTAAATTAACCAAGTGTTAATTGGCTCTTAGCCAAACTAAAACTTAGTTAATTTAGCTAATCCCTCCCTAATCATATAAGAGTTGGACGTCCACTTTACATAGACCCATGGCTAGGATTTGCTTCTATGAATTGAGATCACCACCACTTGTAAAAGGTTAACCCTTATTTGAATGAAAATAGATTTCTCTAAAATGAAAGCTTCATTTTTTAGTGTTCATGTGCTCTCCCTGAAGTGAGAGTTCTTCTATGGCTTTTACAAAAAAAAATTTCTCTTGTGGCAAGCTTCCTCTTCAAGGCTTATCTCTTCCATAGAGTGGCATCTAAACACCTCTATCTTCTTGTCTCATCACTTCCATTTTCACCTCAAGAAATTCTTTGGAGCAAGATCAAGAGAGAGTGATCTCAAGTTTGCTTAAAGCACTTTTTGAGGCTACATCAATATATAAAGTACTAGATAAGTTTTGGCTTTAAGGATGAAGGAGGTCATGCATTATGTGATATTTTACTCTCATTCAACTTTTGTGGCTGGAAGACATATACTCAATGGTGTGTTGGTAGTAAATAAAGTGGTGGATGAGCAAAAGAGGTTGTAGAAAGATCTTGTGTGCTTCAAAGTCGATTTTGAGAAAACTTACAATTCAATAGAATGGACTTATTTGTGGGAAGTGATGGAAAGAATAGGGTTTGAAAGGAAATGGATGATTTGGATTAAGGAATGTGTGAGCTTCGCGAAAATGTCAGTGCTAGTAAATGAAAGCTCAATAGAGGAATTAGGAATTAGAAGGAGTCTCAGGTAAGGAGATCCCCTATCACCTTTTCTATTTCTGATAGTAGCAGAGGGGTTCAACCAAACGATTTAGGCAGCAATGGATATGAATATGTGGAAGGTAGAATTGTGCTAATAAAATTTGTATTATCAACATTGTCAATCTACTATACTTCGTTCTTTAAAGCTCCAAAAGGTATAATTTCTAAACTCGAGTCTATTCTTAAAAATTTATTGTGGAGAGAGAAGGAGGATAGTCGAAAAGTGCATTGGGTGTCTTAGGATAGAGTTTGTAAGCCTACGAATGAAGGGCGTTTAAGGGTGAGAGACATGCAAAGCTTCAATATTACTTTGTTAGGAAAATGGAAATCAAGATTAACTATAGAGAGAAATATGTTGTGGATCCAAATTCTAAGGTGGAGTCATAAAACAAAGACAAAAAGTTGAGAGGTTCAACACAAGAAGAGTTTCAGGTGATGGTTGGATTTATAGGGATGGGATAGGGAGAATGGTGGTCACAACATATGAGGCGACATTTGGGGGACGAGAGTAATACCACATTTTGGAGGGACAAATGGTTAAAGGGTAAGAGCATTAGATCCTAGGCTTTTTGAGCTAGCAGTAGTTAAGAACGCTTCACTAAGAGGTGTTAAAATGAATGAAGATGGATGGTAGAGGAAACAAGAAAGTACTCAGTTAGTTAAAAATAAAGGAAGTATCAATTTATAGATAGTGTTTTTTCCATAAGTTCACTAGTTATTTATTAATTATATTTATATATAGAATTAATCATATTTGTTTGCTTGCCATTTTAGTTAATTGAAATTTGAAAAAATTAACTAAAATGGTTTCAACTCTATTTGGTAAGTAAAATGCTAGTAATCTTTTTAGGTAGTCATTAGTTTTTTTTTAAAGTTACTCCACTTAGCTTTTTAAAAGAATTTCCTATTTTCAATTATTAGGCTAGTTCTTTTTTATAATTTTATCCTTTATTAATAAACAATTTTACCTTTTATTAACAAGTCTCTACTGTTTCTCTCTCTTCATACATTACAATTTTATAATACAATTTTTATAATTTAAATATTTAATTACCTAATATTAAAATTGTTAAAGTATGTAATTATAGAAATTTAAAAATATAATTATAGTAATTTAAAATTTAAATATTTAATTATAAAAAATTATAATTTAAATATGTAATTATAATAATTGATAATTTAAATATGTAATTATAGAAAATTATAATTTAAATGTGTAGTTATAGTAATTTAAATATTTTATTATAAAATATTATAATTTAAATATGTAATTTAGTAATTTATAATTTAAATATGTAATTATAGAAATTTGTAATTTAAATATGTAACTATAAAAATTTATAATTTAAATATGTAATTATAATAATTTATAATTTAAATATGTAATAATTTATATAAGGAATTTTATATTATTAAAATATATTACAATTATTTTAAATACCTCAATATTAATATAATAATTAATGATATTCTTATTTTTCATTTCACAACTTTTAACTTATTAATCAACTACTTTTATTAAACAATTACAATAAAATTTTCAATTACTTTCAATTACATTCTTATTAAAAAAAAAAGTAAAGAAAGATAGACAACTGTTTATGCTTTTTTTGTACGAATAGATTATGCTTTTGCAGAAAATGCATATTAGAAAATAAACTATAGTAATAACTTAGCGGTGGTGCTAAATCCTAGTATCTAGTTACTAGTTACATATTATTAAAAAATATAGAAATATACAATTTATAAAGTTAAACATGTTTAAAGTACATAATATATGAACGTACTTTATGATGAATTTTTATAATTTAGTTGTTTTGTATTGTATTTAACAGTTTGAGAAGACCGCGTAAAAAGAAAAGAGAAGATTGTAGAATATTGCCTTTTATAATCCTGATGGATATTTTTCTAATATTAACATCAGTTACTTCACAAATCCAAAGGAATTAAATAAGAAAAGATAAAGAGAAAAAGAAAAAGTAATAGCTTCATCTTTCTGCTCTGCCCAGACGAATAGATATACAGGATGTTTCAGCCTTGAATTCCCTTAGACAACACTTCATTTGCTTTCTCAATTTCAAACATGCAACATCATATTCTTATAAAGAAGCTTCTCCTTACACACGACCCTGATGGTCGCAGCCTGGATTCTGAGACAATGCTTCTTGCTGTGGGCAACATTATGTTTCATGCTTCCACAATAATAGTAGATTTTTTATTCACTCATACTATCTTTCAAATTTAGTAACTAGGCTAGGAATTTATTCATTAAACTGAGTGTAGTATAGAATATATATATATATATATATATATATATATATGTATATATTGATGTTTTCACTTTTCAGATTATGATTTCTATTGGCTTGTTTCAGGTGGCTTCTAATTTGTATTCTGCTTCCTTTCAGAAGAACGATATAACTGAAATTGAAACCATTGGTTGTAGTGAACCAGTAGGATTCATCATCACAAAAATATGCAAGGCACTTCATATTCCTTGTTTTGAGTTTTGATAATGTTGGTGCATTCACTTATACCTATACGTACAATTAACATCTCTATTATATTGGCAGATACTCTGCAAATGCTCTGATGAAGCTGATATTAACTCGAGGATCATAAATTTGTTTGATTTGATAGGGAAGTATAGTTGGGATGCAAAAGTAGTTTTAGTGCTAGCTGCTTTTGCTATAAGATATGGTGAATTCTGGCAACTTATGCAACTATTTCGTGGTAATGCTTTGGCAGCTTTAATTTCAAGTATTAAGCAGCTACCCTGCAACTTGAGGCCGTTGAAGCTACAAATCAAGGAATTGAACATGTTGATTAAGATCATGATTGATGTGGCTATGTGTATAATTAAATTTGAATACATGGCCCTTCAACATGTGGAGCAGGGAAACGATATGTTCCTTGTCACAAAGTCTCAAATATATGAAGCTGCATACTGGATCACCAGAAGCTGTTTAGCATGTTTTTCTCAAGTCATGAATTTCACTGCCAAAAAACATGAGCAAGTGCATGTTTCTTCCCTTGAGGCTCAGATCAATAACGTCAACATGCATAGTTCTTTTTAGGTTTAACTTTGTTAGTTTTCTGGCAATGTAAAACCGTCATAAAATAAAAAAACATACGGACTAAAATATAGAAACTAAAAATATATAATTTTAAAGTATAAATAAAAAATTTGACAAGGGGTGCTATTTTGATGTATTCACACATTTCAGTTATTCAGATTCAACAATAATTGCTGCTTGGGAGCTTTCAAGTTTGGCGTATAGATTAAGTGACATATGGTACAATCTCAGAAGACAGGTGGATCAGTGTCACGAAGAAATAGGTTTAATTTGGGGCTCCTCTATATATATTGCTTTGTAGTTTATATGTATAGAGATAGGTTTATTAAACAATTCGGATTTATGCACTAACATTTTGGTTTATAATAATGTTTCAGAGAGAACCATGTATGACAAACTGTTGGATCTTGCTCGCGAGGAGCACATTGATAACCAGATGATTCTCACTTTATTTTTTTCTTGCAAAAAATACTTGCCGTTCAAGGATTGCTCAACACAAATGAAGGTATTATGCTCTTTCTTCATTGTGTTGAAAAACATTTTGCCTTTATATTGCAATTTGCAAGAGTTAGGTCAATAAGTACGTTTATTATATATAACATTTTTGGACAATAAATTTCACATTCATTATCAAAATACATATAAGAGGATTATCAATTTAAAGTGTTTATCATTTAACTTGAGAGCCTTTATTATGTATATCAATAAGAATGTAACAAATATGAATATAGATTATCTAGCTATTAATTGACAGTTAAAACTTAAAATTATAACTTAGTTAATAATTATATTTATGGTTTTTAAATTCGAGAGTTTATACATATTAAAATAAACTCAACCAATAAACTCTTAAGAGTTTAACTCATATTAAAATAATATTTTTTTTCTCCATACCACAATACATAAATAAGAAAATATTATTTATTTATTAACAAATTTTATCAAAATTCATATATAATCAATTTAAAATAGAATTAGTCCAGAATAAAGTTATATAAAATACCATCAACAAACTTCATAAAAACCTAATTAAATCTACACTAAAGTTCATAAGAAAGACATACAAAATATCATCTTTTACAAAAATAAAAACATGCTAATAAAATAATAACAATATAAGAATCAACAACAGGTGTTATTCGTTTAGAATAGAAAAAACTATCATATCAAAAGTTTAATTTATCTAAATTTACCAGAATTCAACCGAATTTATAAGTAAACGAGTTTTCATGCAAGTTAACTTGTTTTAGTTACCTAAATTCGAAAAATAGTAGATATATGAGTTTAAAAACAATGGTTATATATATGGAGAGACAAAAACTATTTAATATAAGTTATATGTATTTACTTTTTAATTTTTATTATTCAAATAAAACTTAATTATCTATATTCATTATTAATGTTTCTCACAATAATCAATCGTTTTTGCTTAAGTTACTGCCTATACTTTTGGGATATACATAATAATTATTGAAAATACCTCTTATTTTAAAAATGCAGAATTATAAATTTAGACTATGTTTATAAATATGTATATAATTTTTTTTAATTAAAACTAACTAATACATAAATTAATTCCTAAAAAAATAAATAAATAAATTTATAGAGATTATCTTATGTAGTATGAACTTTTTCATAAATTATTTTCTTATTTTTTTCTCCTATGAAAATATTTACACTTTATTTGGTTTGGGAGACACGGAGGGAAAGAGATGAAAGAAGAATAGAGAGAGGAAAATTCCTTCTTATCCAAGTTTAATTTATCTCCAATATTGGAGGACTTTGGAAGAAAAAGAAAGTTAACTAATAAAATTTGTATTACCAATTTAAAATTTGCTACAACTGTTTAGATTGATATGTTAGAAAAGAAAATTGATTAGAAATCCACCAAACAAGGTGTGAGAGGTGCATTAGAAGAGGTATAAGGATACATTCACAATGACAATGACAATGCATATTCCACAAAGGCATGAGAGATGTGCTCAAAATATATCAAATAATCTTATGCAAGGATGAGCCCTAACTCATGTGGGTGTGGGAGAAGTAAGAAAAGGAAATACCTTCCAGGTCATACTATTGCGGGACTTTGTTATATTATATTATATGCTTTGAAAGGTAACAAGTATAAAAAAAAAAAGTAATTAACTTTAAAATGTCCATTTTCATGTGAATCAAGTAAGAATAGAGTTGTTTTTTCCCTACTCCATCCTGGTATGTAATTAAAATTCCATCCCTTCCCTCCAAATATAGGTGGTCATGAGTCTTGTTTGTTATATAAGTTATAATTTTAAATTTGTTAAAATTTCCATAGATGTGACTTGTTAATATATTCATTCTAGCCTTAATCTTCTAATCGTAATCCTTTGTCGTCTACAGCTTGGTGTATCTGAACTGAAAAATAAGACAGTTCTTTTGTTGATCTCAAATCCGCTGGTACTGAAACCGGTAGATATATTGTTACTGGTCCAGCAAACATGTGATCATCCTCTGAATAAGAGGTTGAGGGAGAGTTATATGATTGTATGGATTCCCCTTCCATCTTCTTATACATGGACTGATGCTGAAGAGAATAGTTTCAATTTTCTATCAGATTCCTTGCCTTGGCATGCTGTTCGGAAACCAAGGTTACTTAGTTCGTCAATGGTGAAGTACATAAAGGAACAATGGAACTTCAAGGATGAGTCCATCATGGTAGCTCTAGATTCAAAAGGGAAGCTCACAAATTACAATGCTCTTGATATGATCAACATATGGGGACTCCAAGCTTATCCCTTTTCGGCTTCAAAAGAGAAAGAGCTATGGCAAGACCAGAATTTGACAATGCAACTTTTGCTGGATGACATCAATCCTCTTCTTACTTACTGGGTAGGAGTCAGATTCAAAGCATATTTTCATGATTTTAGCAATTTATTTCACGTAACGTTACTACATTTTACATTGTGCTATGTATCAGGTTGAACAAGGAAAAAATATTTGCCTTTATGGAAGTGAAAACTTGGTTTGGATCCAACAATTCAATGATAAGATAACTGACCTCAAACTCGCAGGTCTGCAGCTGGAAACAATATATGTTGGTAAAAGTCAATTGAGTGATCAAGTTAGGCAAATAATGGCAGGTAGTGGAGAAAAAAATCTGAGTGATCCCCTTTCCTTCTCGAATGTACAATTCTTTTGGCTTCGATTGGAGAGTATGAGAAGGTCTAAACTGAGACTACGAATGACACCAAGTTCTGATCATGTACTAGCAGAGTTGTCAGCTTTGCTTGACATGGATGATGGAGAAGAAGGTTGGGCAGTGATTGGTAATGGGGTTTCAACTGATATTATTAGGCTTCAAGGGATGCAGGTGATGGAATTCTTAAGAAACTATTCTGCGTGGAAAGAAAATATAGCCAAGTTTGAATTGTCTGGTGATACAAGAAACGTCCAACATCCTGATTTTATGAAGGGAGTTGCACTCACGCATACTTTGTATCCTCAAAAGAAAATGAAAAACTAAGTCAAGGAACTGTAATATGTCAAGTGTGCAAGCATCCCATGAAGAAGTTTGTGGTATACCAGCCACGAATGGGAGATACAACAGATGAATTGATCTGTGTTACCACTAAGTTTGTCTTCTATTTTGAGTGTCAATCATTTAAATCGGCCAATAATCGTATTGAAAATTCTAATTCCAGTCTGAAACAAAACCAATGCTTTTGAGTGTCAATTTGATTTTGTCTCTATTTCTTTTTATGGCAATTGCTGAGTGCTTTAATTTTTGGAGTTTTACCCGGTGACTATTGTGTGTGAGTTTTTCTGTATGTGAAGACGTAAACCATAAGCAAATATGCCTTTGTTATGATAGACTTCTAAGAGGGGGGAAAAGGAAGAAGAAGAAGCAAATCACAATTGGACCAAGAGAAATATACTAACCCAATTGAACTTAAAGATGACTAGGAGAGTGTTGGAAAATAAAAATTTTGTATGAGTTATTTAGTGCGAACGCTGATACGATTCATGTATAAAATATAGAATACAAGGAAACGTCTTATATACATATAAATAATATAAATAACATAATAAATTAATTAAAGTGACGATATATTTATAAATTTAAATCAATTTTCTATAATAATAAGATTAAAAGATAGGTTCAACATTATTTTTTAATAGTATCGGAGTTATTTTAGCTGTCAATTTAAGTAATTTATATATAATAAATGTGAGTTTAAGTTTTTAAATAAAAAATAATAATTTTTTTATTGAAAACCTGATTAGAAGAGTCTAACATGTGTTGGACAGATGTGATAGACTGTCAATCCTACATGGAAAAAAAAAAGTATATAAATATGAGTAGTATGTCTGAGGCAGTCTGAACTTTTTTTCACGGTCTAACTTTCACACTTGAATAAAACTTAGTATCCTTGCACTCCTTGCATACAAAAATCCAATTATTCCAAATGCATGAACCAAGAAGCATGTAGCAGTTATCACTAGCACTAAATCGGTTAGTTCTCGAATTCGACTTTTTAATGTACATTTACGTTAAATATTCAGAAAGAAAGAGAGTTAATTAAAAAAAATTGTAATTTCGGATTTGTTACATAGAAGTATTTACTTAATTAATAAACATTTTCTATTCGTTCTAAATGCATAAACAAAGAAGAAGTATTCGTTATTTTAAACTACTATTTCTTTTAATATATATTTTGGGTACAAACTGTTTTTTTAACAGGTATAAAACTATAGTTGTTTTAAAATACATAATGCAAAACTGTTTATTGTTTTAAAGTACATAATGCTGGGTAAGTTGGTGATATAGTAGCATAGCAAATTGTAATACAAATTCACATGCATATTTGTACATATGACCTCAAATTGAGTGGGCATGTTGGAGCCTAATAAGGGAGTAATAAGCCCCATTTGATCTCAGTAACTCTGAGTGCGAACCTTGTTCCACCACCTTCCCATTTTTAATCACAGCTATGGAATCAACACTTTGTATTGTCGACAAACGGTGAGCTATAACTATACACGTTCTTCTAGCCATCATTTTCTCCAGTGCCTCCTGTACCAGATTCTCTGACACACTGTCTAGAGCACTTGTTGCCTCATCTAACAGTAGGATTGAAGGGTTCTTAAGCACTGCTCGAGCAATAGCTATCCTCTGCTTCTGCCCTCCTGACATCTGCACTCCTCTTTCTCCACAGTAAGTATCATAACCATCCTTCATTGAACTACATCAGACAAGTTGTGTCACTGAATGCAACTAACTTTTCTACCTTGCTATTGCAAGAGTGAGAGGAAAAAAATAAAAGGGTAAAATGAGTTTCTTAAGTCCTTCAAGATTTGTCCTACTTTTCTTTTCTTCATCGGTGGATTTGGTCTTTTGACTCTATCCTTCATTTTGACTTAGCAACGGACCAAATTCACCATATTTCAGAAAATATACGGATTAAAACAATTGTTTTTAAAATGTAGGTATTGATACCAATTTTGACCAAATTTTAATACTAGAAAGTGCACCTTACAAACTCATGAGCATTTGAAAGACGTGCTGCCATTCTTATTTCATCTTCTGATGCATCCTTTTTCCCATACACAATGTTGTCACGTATAGTTCCTGCAAAAAGGGTAGGCTCCTGACTCACCAAGGCAATATGTGATCTCAAACTTCTCAAGTTATATTCCCTTATGTCGCAATTGTCTATGGAAATGGATCCTTCAATGGGGTCATAAAACCTTTCAATTAGGCCAATGATAGTTGATTTTCCCGAGCCACTTTGTCCCACTAATGCAACTGTTTTGCCAGCTTCAATATCAAGACTGATGCCCTTGAGAATCATTTGATCTGGCCTTGCTGGGTATGAGAAAAAGACATCCCTCAGTTTTATATTGCCCTTCATATTATTTTTTAACTTTCTGTGTCTAGCATCTTCTGGTTCAATCTCACTTTTCCTATCCAGTATTGCAAATACTGAACTAATGGCTCTTCCACTTTTAGCTATGTCAGAAGTTGTGCTTGCCGTCTCAGCAATTTGTCTACCAGATCCCATCAAAATGAGGAAAACTTGCAAAAGATGTTTAGATTCCACCAGCCCTTGATTCAATAACCGGCCTCCGTACCAAAAAGTTAAAGTTATCGATGCTGTTGTTACAAAATATGACGCTGATAATATGGAACCTGAAATCCATGATTGATTGATGCTTGCCTTCTTAGGGCCTTCCATAGCAGTTCTGAACAAACTTAAAATCCTTTTCTCAGACGAGAAAGCAACAATAGTCCTGTGGTTGACAGTGGCTTCCATTGCTAATTGACTACCCTCTCTTTGAGCCCTTCTTGCTTTGCCTGCCATACTTTTCATGAGAATGTTTTTTGAGTAGACACATGCAATGATCAAAGGCTGCATTGCGATCATGACAATAGCCACCCTCCATGTAACAATTAAACTGAGTACAAAAGCCAAGGAAGCCATAACAGAAACATTAACTAGCAATGACATTCGTTCGGCAACAAGGGATCTAACCAAGTTGGCTTCAGTCGCCAAACGAGCACAAATTGCTGCACTGCTATTCTCCTCTTGGTCAAACCATCCCATCTCAAAAGTCAACACCTTTTCTAGCAAATTTTCCCGCACCCTTTTTAGCAAACGCTCTCCCATAATAGTAAAATTGTAATGTTGAAGGATGCCTGAAATGAAGTTGACAACAGCTATGCAGCAAAAGATGGACGAGTACAACCTGACTTCTGATTTGATGACAGAGTTATCTTTTATAAAGTAGACAGATGCAACTATTCCCAAGCAATAGGAGTAAATTGGTTGACATATTCCAGAGCCAACGGCTCCTAAACACCCAAGCAAAGCATGTTTCCATTCAGGGGCATTCATTCTTAGTATACGCCATTGTGAGAAGCTTGCGTGTGAAGATTTCTGAAAGTTTTCGCTGCTGTAGTCCTTCCAACTGGACTCTGCAGCACTGATTGAATATATGGGACTAAATGGTTGTGTTGGGCTAAATGCATGATGAATTGGGCTGCTTTGCAAGCTGAAAAATGGACTTGTTTGATTAACCATAGCTAAATGGCTTTTGTTTATTTGATGCAATGCATTTGCATCTTGACTTGTTACTTGTTGCAATTTTAGCATTTTGCTGTAAGTCCCTCCTCGTCCATTGTTCAGCTGGAGTAGTTCATCATGAGAACCACATTCAACCACACTTCCTGATTGAAGAACTGCTATTGAATCAGCCTTACGAATTGTGGATAGGCGATGTGCTATTATGATTGTTGTCCTGCCTCTAGAAGCTTTATCAATGGCATCTTGCACTAGTCTTTCGGACTGTGAATCCAAAGCACTTGTGGCTTCATCAAGTAGTAGGATTTTAGGCTTTCGTATTAAAGCCCTTGCAATGGCAATCCTTTGCTTTTGCCCTCCTGACAACTGAGCTCCGAATTGTCCTACCTTAACCACAAATTACAATTTTCTAAGCAATCAAATTGAACAGTACTGTAAGTAATTTTTCTACTGTTATCCAATCAGAAATTTATGTTTCACCTTTATAATAATTATCTTAAAAGACATATCTATTACGATTACCAATTGGTTGGAAAGTGCATAAAAAAATTAAAGTCATAAAATTACTCTGTTTAGGATCTTGATAATCAAAATTAGGGGGATAAAAAGTAAAGAGTGGGACAGAACTCATAGCTTACTTGAGTTTCATATCCATTAGGAAGTTTAACAATGAAATCATGTGCATTTGCTGCCTTTGCGGCGCTTATAACAGATTCCATTGTAGATCCTTCCTTGCCATATAGAATGTTCTCCCTTATGGATGTTGCAAAGAGAATTGGCTCCTGATTTACCAGTCCCATTTGAGACCTTAACCACTTAACGTGGAGTGTCTCTATGTCATATCCATCAAGCAATATCTCACCATATACAGGATCATAAAATCTTTCAAGCAATGAGATGATGGTAGATTTGCCTGAACCACTCCCTCCAACTAGGCCTACCGTTTTACCTGCCTGCACTTTCAGATTGAGTCCTTGGAGAACCGGTGCATCTGGCCTTGATGGGTAACTAAACTCAACCTCGTTAAATGTTATCTCTCCCCTTGCATGTGTTAAGACCTTTCCTTTTTCTTTATAAGAATTTACGGTTGGTACTCGATCAATCATCTCAAAAATGCGGGTAATAGCTGTTGTTGCTTCTAATAGGAAACCAACATTTGGGAGTGCACTCATCAGAGACCTGTGCATTTTAAATTGAAGCAACAGTTATAGCACATTTTTTCTCCAGTTCATGTTCATGCACAAATTATCTAAACAATAATAAAAACATGTTCCTGCAAATAAAATGTGTAGGATTCTACAACTTATTAGACTATTTGATTACGTTCAACTCATGTTCCCTAGCATTACTAACATGTTTTCCCTTGAAGCCTTGAAACATTTATTGCTTAGCACAAAAGATAGAAAGGGGAAAATTTTGATGATACTCACAGTCCTCCCCAAATGATGCATATTTCAGCACAAAATACAGGACCGCCACTTTCACCTTTGGTCCTGACCAGAACACTACCAACCCAAGATTGGAATGCCCAAGTAGCATACAGCAACCCAAAGCTACCAATTATCACTCCCTTGATTTGACCTTGTTTTATACCGATCTTCATACTTTTTTCAAGACCTGAGTTGAACGCTTCTTGTGTTTGCTTCTCACCAACGTATGAATAAACAGTGCGAATCGAAGAAATTGCTTGTTCAGCTATGCTACCTGCAACTCCATATGCATCCTTCATTTTACTTCCCAGCTCTTTCATTACCTTCCCGAATATGATTGCTGGCATGATCATCATGATTGAAAATGGAAAAGCAGCTATTGCAAGTCTCCAAGAAAGGAAGAATGCCACTATAAAGCTAGATATAAATGCCGACAGGTGACCAACACAATTAGGCACCTGCACCGAACACATAATTTTAGCACGAAGAACTAAAAAGAATAAGGCGGAAGATTCTACAAAATATTAAGATTGCCTTATCAGCCATGGTATCTTGGATTATTTGAGCATCAGAAGTTATGGTGGCAATAACTTGGAAAGTTGTGGAAGAGTCTGTTTCTTTGTCGAAGAAACCAACATCTTGTCTTAGGACTGCTTTAAGATATTCAGTTCTCATACGGGAAGTTTGTCTTTCTGCAGTTCTTGTCCAACACAACCCTTCTGCAAGATAATATCGTCCATGCATTCTCTTGAAATCAATATAGAAGTCTTACTATATGAAAAGTAATTATTGTGCCAACTGAGCACTTTCCAATCGGTTAATATGGGACATGAAGTTAGTCAATTGCCAGGTCATGATGTCCACTTGTCAATGTACCCAAAGAAAAATATGAAAGAGGAAATAATTACTTTAGTTGGACTAGGACTTTTACATATATCTGTACCAGAAAAAAATCATTAATGATGTTACACATATCCATGATTAATTTGCTAGAGGAGACAGAAAAAGGGTAGAGTTCAACGGCCCACGTCCACGACCATGTTATCATTAACAATGGAAAGTTGGAAACCAAATATCCAAAATTGTAGTAATACTTTACCAGTAAAGGAGGATAAAGCAACCCCAATGGCAACACCCAGCAGCCTTAGAGCGTACTGAAAGAATGATGACAGAACTTTGTCAGATGCTTTTAAGCAAATGAATTTTTGAAAATTTGCATTTATTTTGTTGTCATGTGTCTATAGAATGGGTTCAGTGATGACCTCACGTACTAATTACCTTGTCTATAACATGGTTGGACACAGAATGTCCAGATCCACCAGCATAATCATCTATCAAACTGCCAAGAACAAGCATTGTCATAGGGGTTTGTAGGCCACCCCCAATGCAACCCAAAGTCCCAAAGAGCAATAGCAGTTTGTCAAGGCCATCTGCATAACGGAAAACTCCACCTTTGCTTCCCATGTCCCAGGTGTGATTTCTATACCCACATAATTCTTAAAGTCCTGAACACCTTATTATAATAACTATCATAATTCTTGTTTTATGTTGTTATAGTTTTCCGTTTAGAATTAGAACGGGTGCCAAACGGATAGAGCTATGTACATGATTTTAACATTTGCCGGCACTTGTTTGCTAATTGTGAAATCCGTAATTCCTGTCACTATATGAACCAATGTTAAAGTTTGAACAAAACACTTCTCTTGCTTGCTTATGTTATTTTGATGTTATTTATATATAGTTTTCATCACAACAAACACATCAGCCAGGAAGATAAGTTAGAGGAGGAATCTACCCCAAATCAAGATCATTGATCCTATCCAAGTGTAACTGAAAACTAGGACCACAATGTCCTTAGATTATACACAACAAGACTGAAGGTGAATAATAATAATCTAATAAAATCTCACTCACAGTCACCCATGTATTGACTCTTGAGTTATACACATAACTTTCAATATGGAATAATAATAAAAAATAAAAGTTATCCATCTTTCGCTTAGTCCTTAGATTATGTTCTTTTTTTTATATTACATAACCAAAATAATTAAGAAATGATATAAAAATTAGTCCTTGCTAACAAATGGCTGATAAGGCAGATAAAATAAAAGATAGGAGATCAAATGGTGTCTCGAGAGTCCAGAGTCCAAAGTATGTAAATGTGTAATTAAACTTGTGATTTTGATGGGGTTCAAAAAAGTGAGGCATTTATATTTAAGGAATGGGTCCAAGTGGCCAACCGTGTGACCTTGATTGCATCAAAAGTAAATCTGCGCATGCCTCAGCCACAGACCACAGTTTCCACCGACGGACCGTGTTCCTTAACTATTTTCCTACTACCATACTCCACTACAAATTTAATTTAAAATCTTACACCACCACTATACTGTAATAGCTATATCTATTGGAGAAGATAACGTTTTGTTTACATATAAAACGCTATACTTCTTCCGCTTTTAATTTTATTTTTCTAATTTCTAGATGCATTAATTATTTTTTTTCAAAATTATCCTTAATCATTTAATATTATTTTTAAAATTACCTATTCTTTCTCTTATTAAAATCGGACCTTACTAATACAAATATTTATCTCTCCAAATATTAATTAATTAGATGTGAATTAGAGAAAAAACTAAGACTAATTCTAAAAAAAATACCAATAATTATCGTATTTAATATAAATAACTAAGCAAACTAAATGCATATTTTTTAAAGTGTATGATAATAAGTAACTGAGAGAGTATTTTTTTATATTAAAAAATTGTATAAAATATTTAAAAAGATATGTCTAGTTTAAAAATGAGAAAATATAATTTTAATGAGTATGTAAAAATAAGAAAGAGTTAGTGTAACTTTAAAAAAAGAAAGAGCTATATATATAATTATATACAGTTTATAATACGATATAATAAAAAAAGAAAGAGTTATATATGATAAAATACGATAATAAAACTGTTATATAATAATAAAAGATAATAATTAATTCTACAAAATTTATACTTATGTTTCAAAGGTATAAATATTTTACATTAACATTTAACATGCATGGGTTTTAAGAGTTTATGTGAATTTTAAAGTAGTAATGAATTTCAATGAATACCAGTTAAACATGAATGAAAGAGTATATACCAATTAAACTCATGTTTTAAAATTGTAAAAATAAATGAATTTCAAAAATCTCTTCTACATGCTAGCGAAGGGAACAAAAGTGGCAATCTCACATCTTTCCAGTTTCGATTAAGGACACAGTCCCTTTCCTTAAATTATAACTTTGATTTATTTTTTTTCCTTATAATGCATATGGCATACATTTGCTTTGTCTTTGATTCCTTACTCATATTTCCTTAAGTGGGAAGAAAAGAGAATGAGAATTAAGGTAGTTCTCCATACAGAGAAATGACAAATGAGAATTAACAAAAAAAAAACAAAGAGTATCTACTAATCGTAGAATTATTGTTTGATTGGTGAGTTGTAAACACGTGGGAGAATGGGTAGAGGGGCAGGTGTCAAAACCCCAGAGCATGAAGAAAAGAACAGGTGAAAAACTGACAGAGATGTGAGGCGGGTGGTGGAGGTGAAAGCTACAGAACGAAATGCAGAAGCAGGACATTAAATGTTTGGAGAATATCATGGTCCACGCTGCAAACACCCCAAAGCTAACCCATGGTTCCATCTCTGTAACTTTACCACACACCACACAACCCAACGCTCTCCTATTCCACATTTTTTAATTTCAAATATGCATCTTTCACAATTCATATACTGTTAATAGTGCATGCATTTTCCCCTCACCTCATTCTTCTTTTTCATATCTACCATAATACAAACATTTTATTATTTATTCATCACATATTTCAATTTTTTACTTTACATTTCTATTTAAGTTTATGTCCCTCTCAGAATAATTTAATATTTTTTATAATTACGTTCATACAATTAAAACAATTTTATATTATCCTTTAACCATTAATCATTTTTAAAATATATTTATAAAAGAGTTTAATTGATATACATCACATTAATATTTAATTATATTATTTTAAAAATTATATAAATAAAAAGTTACGATTAAATGTCAGTATAAAAATATTTTATACTACCCATATATACCAATTAAACTCTTTATAAAAATCAAAATACATTTCTTCCAAAACGATATTACATGGTGGTTCTTAGTCCGAAAAATCTTTTTTCATAAGAATTATCATTTTACCGTATTCAAAGAACTATTTTTTGTGAAGAACTAGTTCTTTATTTAAGATCTAAACTGAATAAATTCTACCAGTCAATTTATGAAAATTCACTTTTACCTACCACAATCAGACCCACAAAAAAATTTCTAATAACATTTGCTTCTTTTATATTCTTAAAGTTTGAATAGGATCCTCTGATTATATTCTGTTAAGGTTCATTAATTACTTAACTAGAAAATTTTATTATTTGAAACTTATTGTACATCGATTAAAGAATAAAGAATATTTAATAAAATAAATGTCACAACATATTTTCTTCTTTTCATATATATTAACATTTAAAATTATTATACATAAATTAAAAAATAATGAAATTAAAAGTTGTCCAATTTAAATTAAAGTGTTGTTGGAGCCATTGATAATTAGTACATTAAATAAGAATATATTTTTAGAAAAAGACATTTATCAATTTTTCTAAAATTCTAAAAAAAAAAAGAGTCAAAACATAAAAGATAGGAAAAAGAGAGTTAATTTACTTCGTAAAAATGTTAAAAAGATGTAATAGAAGAATTCTTAATATATTAAAATTTGACCATTTCTGCTTCGCATCTTATATTTATTTATTTATTTTTCTTTCAACTTTTAAACTGTAAACATTGTAAAATGTGATGGTTTCCAACTTTCAAGGACAGTGAATTTTGCAGAGCAAATAATGGTAGGAGTAAGTAATTAATTGAATTCCTGGTGGCGATAGGAGAAATGATAGGATGGTAGAAGATGATTAGATAAATCTTGTTATATTTTTTAACATATCCGAATGTTTTAACCTGGGCTTAACAGCCTAATTTGGTGGGTCATTGAACAACAGTTGTATGGTCTCTCCGCCTTTCCAAGTTTAGTTTTCTATATATGCGTAAATGAGAAATGAAAGGGAAGCCGAAGTAATAAAATAAATAGTAAAGAGGCAGAAGCTAGAAAGGGAAAATTACAAGCTGAATAATTGGACTAAGACAAAGCAGGAAATTAGATAGAAAGAAAGAAAAAAGAAGAAATGGGAGGAAAGGTGAGGAGTGAGCAGTGAGCAGCAAGAGGTTCGTAGTGGTAGGGAATAGGAAGGAGGTGTGTGTGAACACAGGTGTGGCTCGTTGCTCAACCACCTTAAATGCAGTCTGCTCTACTCGGCCTCCTGGAGGGCGCCGCCGCCGCCGCCGCCGCTGCCGCTGCTGCTGCCACCCACGTCGTCATCATCACTCAGCATTGCTTCATGCTGCCTGTTCCCCGCTCCAGCTATTGCAAGTGGCTCCGTCAGTTCCCTCCCATCTCGAGGCGGTGAAAATACCACTGGCAAGTAATGCTCCATCTCGCATGGGAACTTTGAGTTCTTGAAGTGCTCTTTCAATGCTTCCAAACCCTTCATTGCATTCGCATTCGCATTCGCATTCACATTCATTCTTTTTTATTTCAACATTCATTAATACTATATTTTAAAATGTTTATTACCTGAACTCTGGCATAGGTGACTTGGCAGATTTTTCTTGAATTAAAAACCTCCCAATGTTGAAGATGAAAAGCCTTGTAGAGTCTCACTGCTGCCTCCTGGGACGTCATGTTGACGAACCCATACCCCACGTTGCACTTGTTGCTGTTTCAAAAACACAGACAGACAGAGAGAGGGTAATTTATTTAATTAAGGTTGAAGGGAAGGGATGCATGGAAAGGGAAAAATACTTGAAATCAATGGGGAGGTAGACGAAGTCGTAGGAAGATAGCGGCTGATGATGGGAGTCTGGAATGTGCTGGTTGCAGTGAATGCAGTGGTTATCGAGCATGTTTAATAGCAACTTCTGACTGCAAAGGGTGGAAAGACATAGCGAATATACAAGATTAAAGAGTATAGGGTTGAATTTGTTGGATATCAAAAATGAAAAACGGACCTGTACTTGTTGGGAATGTTTTTGATCATGACAGTAGTTCTAGTATCGGTGGGAGCAACCTCTTTGATTAGAAAGCGAGTTTCGTGTTTCTTTGGTTGCTTTCCCTTCCAGTGGCGGAGTTGGGGCTTGGGGGTTCGAGTATGTGGAGAAGGGTGAGAGGGTGAACTGAACTGAATAAGAAGGGGTTTGCCGTGAAAATGCTTGCCGTTCAAGTGTTTGAGGGCGTTGGCGGCGTGTCTGATGTCGAAGAACTCAACGAATCTCTGGGTGTGTTTCCACGGGGTATCTCTGAATTGTTTGATGGGACCTAAGGAAGGAGGAAAAGTGAAAAAGAGGAAGGAAAAAGGAAAAGAGAGAAGAGAAGACAAGTACCGAAGGGTCGGAAGAGAGGACGGAGGTGGAGGTGGAGATGGGTGGAGAGGTGAGGGTCCAAGTTGAAGACAAGGAGGGAGCCTTGGTTGTGGGCGTCAGGGAGGGAGTTGGAGGAAGGGAGGACGTAGTGGGCGGAGATGGGATGCATGGAGGGGATGGCGGAGAAGGCCGACTGTGCATGGCGGAGGTCGTAGAAGTGGACGGTGAGGATGCCGTGGCGGAGGGCATCGGTTTCCAGGTGTCGGACGTCGCCAAAGGCCTGGAGTTGTGCGCGGAGGAGGGAGACGGAGAGGAGGGGGACGGGGGTGAGGAGGAGGGAGCGGGTGGAGGAGAGGTGAGGTTGAGGTTGAGGTTGAGGTTGAGGTTGAGGTTGAGGTGGGAGAGATAGGGGAAGAGGGAGAGGCAAAGTGAAAGGAAGCATAGGAAGAGGGTACCATTCACATTCACATTCACATTCACATTCACATTCACTGGAAGCGGAAGCGGGTCTGAACTCCTCCGCTCTGGGGTCCAAGCTGAAGCTGCCCGGTAACCCCACAATGATACCCGTTTCACCCATTCACTACTACTCTTTTCTTTTCACTTCTCACTTCTCACTTCTCACCTCTCACCTCTCACCTCTCACCAACCAACAATGTCGTCGTCTATGTCTCTTAGGCCAACACACACACACCACTCACCACTCACCACTCACTCCGCTTCCGCTGTTTCCCTCATTCTCCAACCCCAACTTCCTAAAAATGTACTTTCCCCACCTTTCCACTTCCCTCCCCCCCAATTATCATTCTTTTTCCCTATTGATCGCAATCTCATTTTAAACTTGTCACATCATTAACATATCTTATTTACTTTCTTATAAATTATATTTTTACAATGATCTTATCAAAATTATTTATCATTCTTCATTCTTTTCATTATAAACCATTTATAGGAATAATTAATATCTGCTTTTCAACTATTATAGTTTCTATTAAAAAGTTTCAATATTTGTTATAGCTATAGGTAGGGGATAAGATCATGAATAATTCCGAATTCTAAATTATTTAACCCTTTTTCACTTTAAAAGGTACTCATATTTACTCATTTGTTGATCAAATATTACTAGGTGGTCCAAGAAAATTACCATGATTCAATTATTCTTCGCAAAACACACATTCAAATGTTATTTATTTAGGTAAATTGTAAAATGTTAATTTCTTTTTACATAATATAACATTAGTCAACACATGGACACTCCTCATTCTAAACTATCTACCAATTACTGTAGTTTTTGGCAATTTTTTCTATTCAACTAACTATTGAAATAAGAAAATATAAAAGATAAATTTTCTATCATTCAAAGTATTCAAATTATTTAATGCTAACTTAATATTGTGAGAAGTTGGAAACCATCTAAGAGCATCACTAAATGTAGGATTGTAAGTGAAATACTTAATATTATAATTATTATTTTAATGCAGATTTCACAAAGTGATCTTAAAATTAAGCACTTATAACTAATTTTAAAACCTCATTTTATAAAACTCACGTTAAAATAATAATTTTTAAATTAAACATCCCACTTAAAATCTTATATCCAAATGTTATAAAAGCTAAATTCATGTTCTTTATGAGATATATGAAACTAATCTTTACAAAATAATTTTTTTTATTTATTTTAAAAAAATATTATGTTTAATTTTGTTATCATTTAATTTTAATGCAAAATTATTAATAATAATTAATAATATACCTATCATATTTTATTTAATATTTTAAAAAAATAAATTATTTTTTATCCAAAAAGTTAAGCATATATATAGAAATTTATAATAATTTACACATTATTCAATAAAATGAGTTATTCAATAATTTACACATTATTCACATTGAGGTTAGCTTTTTGGAAAGATATTTTATAATTAATTAATTTTTAGTTATAATTTTGACTACTCTAAACAAGCATTCAACGACGTATATCTAATATGATTTGGCTCTACAGTCCTAATATCCTACTCTATGTATATATCAAATGTTATTTTTTTCGAGTAACGTCCTAATTATTAAAAGCATACCAACTTTTACGAAGCAAGAATATTTTACATATTTGAATTAAATATTTGATTTTAATATTGATATATATGGTAAAAGCGGACAATAATAAATGGCTGTGATGCCTGCTTGGGTACCGTACTATTTCATGTTTTTGTATTTTCTACTGCTCAGAGTGCTGTGCTGCTGCATCTGTGAACTCTGTTCCACTCTTTTTCACTTCTCTCCATCTCTCTTCTCATCTTATTCATTTCAATCTCACAGCCCATAATTTTTCTAGCGTTTCATTAAATATCTTTTGCCAGACTATCCATTCCATAATTAATTTGTGATTATGAAATACATAATATATGTGAAAAGGCACTCAGACTCACAAAAATGTGATTGAATTTCGAATAAAGAAAATAATTTGACGGAGGTTGGTGCTATCTACCCTTAATTAAGTTCAATCATTCCTCCACAATACTTACCAAAGCTATGTTATTCTCCTTGCATCACACCGTGTCTCCCCACCTTTCACTTTTTCTAACGTTGCCTTTTCTCGAAGGCTCCTTTTAAAATTAAGATGCGAAAAAGAATTGATATTTATTGGGTGATCTTGTTTTTTAACGAAAACAAATAACATTATCCACTATTTTAAAAATAATCATTTCTATTGTTTCTCTTCAATTTAATACTTCAAAAAAATTACAGTAAGGTCCCTAAGATTATAAAATGTGATTTTCCGTAAAAATAAAATAGATCTTTAAATTGTTAAATAAAAAAATGAGTTAAGATAAAAAATTTATCTTATGTTATGCTCTAAAAGCATTTTCAAGATGGATGTTCTTGAAATTGAAACCAATATAAGATCTTAACAAGATAAACCTTAAAAAAAATATTTATTTACAAATAGAGACCTTAATCTTGTATAATAATATGCAAGATCAATCTACTATTTAAAAAACAATAATTTTTTATTGTCTTTCTTTTAAACTTAATATTTAAGAATAAAAATGAAAGAAGTCTACTAAAAATACTTTAATGAGATAAAAAAAACAACATATAAAGACACTGTAAATACCTTTTAAACTTTAAACTTTTCAATTCCTCCATTTTTAAATGTTAAATTTTTTAGATATTTTTATTTTTATTTAGCTGACAAAGTTTAAGTTTAAGATATTATTAATTTTAGATGTCTTTTTATTTTAATGACTTTACTGATTTTTCTAATTTAACGATAAATAACACTTGAAAGGAAACGCATGGTTTATATAATAAGAATAATTGGACATTTGGTACAATGTAGTCAAGTAAAACCTAAATATTGAAATTTTGTTGATCTTTTCTCTTTTTCTTTATTTGAACACAATTTAAGTTGTTGATGTATCAATATTTACTTTTTAGATTATATAATGTTTTATTGTTAACTATCTTAGATAAAAACATAAAATATTTATTTACATTTATAGGATATTAAATATAAGTAATTTATGTTTAGTATTAAAATGAAATGGAAATATTGGTAAAAATATGGAAGTAATTTTATTGGAAAATGGATATGAAGTATGTTTGGTTTGTCATTCTTAAAAAGTTAGATGAAATGGTAGCTGAAATTATTTCACTTCTTTGGATAGTAAAAATCTAAGTTTTTTTAGGAGTTATTATTTTTTAAAAAAAAAAATACTTTAAAGAGTTTTTCCAAAAGATATTGAATGCATTGTTTTCCACTCATTCTCTCATTATATTATACAAGTTATCTCTCCTTCATTAATATAACTATAGTCATTTATAATATAACTATATAATCATAAAAAATTATAATTTAAATATGTAATTTAAAATTTAAATATTAACTATAGTAATTTATTATTTAAATGTGTGATTACATAAATTTATAATTTAAATATGTAATTATAATTTAAATATGCTATTATAGAATTTATAATTTAAATATATAATTAAAATAATTTATAATTTAAATATATTATTAATTTATATTATAAAATATGTTATAATTATTTTAAATACATAATTTTTTATCTAATTATTAATGATATCATTATTTGTTATGTTATAACTTTCAGTTAGTCGATCATAGAGCTGACAATTTGAGAGGGTCAATCTGGCCCGTCAGGTTTTTCAAACAAGATTGGTCAGGTTGGACCATATTTTATTCGAACTACCTATTTCTAAGCTCAACCTGACTCTACATTGGGTCACCGAGGCAAAATGAGCCTAAATATATTTTTTTAAAAAAAATTCACAATTCAATTTTTTATAAAAATAAAACTTATTTTCTAATAGAAGTTCAAAACAACTCACTAAATCAATAAAAAACACATTATAAATAAGTTTAAAATAATATAAAAATATAATTATATGTATATTTAATATACATTTTAGAATAACATAATTTTTATTTGTTAAAATTATATTACTAAATAAACATTAAACGTACTTTTATATATAATTTATTTATATCTATATATATATTAACAATTTGTATAAATTGAATCCATATCAAACCTATTTTTATATTTTTTATTTAATATATTTTTAACAATATATTATTAATATATATTTTTAAAATTTATGTATTTATATGTATATTCAAGTTGATTTATGGTCTATCGGATTCATTTATATAGTCGAGTTAAAAAAATTTGTTTCTATTTCTTTCATAAAATTCTGTCTGTTCGATTTTATAAACACAATCAGTGAAATTAATTTGGACAGCTTTAATTAATAATACCGTATACTAAATTTGTTAACTAATTTTGATAATACACTGTATGAAAGTATTGGTATTTGGTAAAATGAAATGGTAAATGGTAAGTGAAGTGGACGTTGGCATGGGTGGGGCTGGCGAGTTGACACTAAACAAACAAAAGGCAAAAGGCAAAAGGCGCTAAAAAGTAAGTGAAAGCGATGTTTCCCTGTCTCTTCCTCTTCCTCTTCCTCTTCCCCGTTTTTATATTTTATTTCTTGCAATGCACATTCTCAGTAGTTTCCCACTTCATCTTTTCTTGTCATCTTGCCAATGCCAACAACTTAAAACTCCCTTTCTATGTTTAGTATTCCATTTCAAGTTTCATCCACTTTTTATGGATCAGAATCTTCTAACTCCCTTTTTTTCTCACCAGTCAATGAATTGTTTTTTATATTATATAACTGATAAGTCATCTATTAATTTAATCAAGAGGGACACGAAGTAGGAACAGACAATTCTCATGTTGCTTCTCAACACGCTCACATTTCATTTTTAAAAAGTCCACTGTAAAACTTATTTATTCTGTATAAATAAATTAAAACAATAATTTATATAAAAATCATGTCAAATATTTATTACCAAAAATATAAGTAATTATTCGACTAATTATATTGCCCCATCATCTCACTACTCAACTTCAATTTATCTCTAATTTTGAAAGGAAAAAAAAACAATGCGTGTGAAGAGCCTTAAACTTTCTCCTTTTTTTCTTTAATGATTTTTTCATCTTAAGTGAGGTTTGTTTTGGCCGCTTTTTGTTTTGATTTAAAAAAAACAGGAATAAAAATATGTTTGATTATAATTTAGAAAATATTTTTGCTAAAAATATTTTTGCTGAACATATTTTTTTTAAAAAAAAACTAAAAGCAAAAAACAAAAAAAAATATTTTTAGTGTTTTTAAAAGTTAACACTATGTGAAAATTTAATAACAACATTTTAATTATATAAAAAGTAATATATAAATATATTTTGAACTAAATATATAAATAAATTATAATATTTTTGTTAAATTTGATTAATTTAAAAATATTATTTTTTTAAATAAAAAATATCAAGTAAAAACAAACATATTTTCTGAATATTAAAAATTTGAAAATGAAATCAATTTTCAGAAAATAAAAAAAAATAAAAACAGAAAATATTTTCTCAAATCAAATGTCACCTTAACTCTTGAGTCTTTGTGATATCTTTCTCAAATAAAAAATAAAAATAAATAGTTATTGCAAAATTATTTCATAATTAACCACATGATAATCAATCCTTTAAAAATATTGAGCCTAGTAATTATAAGGTGAGAAAATGAATCTCTTGATAATTTTATGTAAAAATATGATATCATAAACAAGTTTTCAAATAATCATAAAAAATCAAATGTTACAATAAATAATATTTACATACACCTGAGAATAAAATTTTTTATTATAGCAATGATTTTCTTTTATAATTTTTTTATTATAGTTATGAAGCAAACAATAAATTATTAATTATAGTAAAGAAAATAATAAAAAACGCATTATTGCAGTCAGAAATATTAAAATTATCAACATTTTTCTTATCTATCGTGAGAGTAAATTTGTGAGAGAGAAATCTCAAGGATAATCGTAAAAAAAATGAAAACAAAATTAAAAATATAAGTTAAAAATAATAGGGTTTAAAAAATAACGAGATAAAATAGAATTATGATTCATATTAGTTGTATAAAAATGCAATTTTAATAATAAATTTTATATAAAAAAGAAAATCAGTTACAAGATTAATTAAAAAATTTAATTAAAAAAATTGTACATTAGTAACAACTCTTTATTTATATATTTTATAAGAGTTTAATTAGTATGTATTAATAATATAGAAATTTTTACACTAATATTTAAATATAATATTTTTATTTATAATAAATTTATTAACTTTATCAATTAATATTTTAAAAATTATATAAATAAAAAGATATCCATCAACAATAAGTATAAAAAAAATTATATTATGAAAATATACTAATTAATTAAAATCATTTTATAACATCAGCACAGTACAGTTCTTTTTCTCTTAAAAGATATATAAAAAATATAATTATAAAGTCGTAATGATCACGATAAGAAGGTGTAAATAAGATGATGAAATTTATTTTGCAGGTCTGGTAAAATGTTGTGGTAATTACCTTTTCAAAATGTATGAATGATAAATTTGTTTCCATCCGTTAAGTATATTAAATATGTTTATTTTGTTGGTTTACAATAATTGGCGTGAGTGTGACAGTATTTAGTGTCAGACTGTGGTTATAATAAAATAATAAATTAAAAAAGGGAGTGTTTTCCGTTTGGGTTGGTTGAATACATGGAAAATGCTTGAGTGGGCTCTTTTATTTGCTAATTGATTGTGAGTTTGTGCCATTTTTATTCCCAACTTGGAATCTGATATCTTATATAAGCAATTGTTGGTAAAATGCATAAAATAGAATAAAGTTTAGATAACATAAAATTATCAGGGTGCAGGAATTGATGGGGGGTTTATTTATTAATTAATTAATTAAAAAATGAAAATGAAAGAGTTGGGAGATTAGAGAAAAAGCATCCATGTTTGCTCCAAGCCGGACCTTGTTACAAGGAATGTTTGGCGCTGTCTGGTCTTTCTCTTATTACATTTCATTTTTATAATTTGAATTGGGCGTGAAGTAGTGGGTTTAGAGTGTTGGGAAATGGTGAAGGCGTGGGACCAAGGACCAAGACATCATATGACCATGTCTGTCGGGTCACTGCCAAATCGTTTCGCAATCTTCTTCACGTACGTGTTGCTCTTGCTGTTGCCAATGCCAAACCATACATCTTTTCTTCTCTCTCCCTCCATTTCCACCATTCAATTCAAACCATAACAAAACCACTTTACTTTTTCACAATTTTTTTATCCGCTGTTTCATACTGTTTTTCATATTATATTTCACTAACACACAAACTAAAGTAAATATATTAACACTTTTCCCATATTGCACACATCAAATTCTAATTTTGATTGAAATACATAATCAACTACTATAATATAATATTGGACCTCAATTTTTCCCTTTAATCATGTACAATTAATTAAATAAATCCCCCAATATAGTTTATGTAAATGGGATATTTAACCACCATCCAATTTGTTAAGAGTTTAATTTAATAACTAATTATTACTCGCGCAATCATCAATCTGGATTATCATTATTAGTCATCGACTGCCATCATAGCTAACTATCACCTCTAACTTCTTTGATCACATGTAATTTTTAGTTATTAATCATCAGTCATTGGTCACTTCCAACCATCAGTCACTTACCACCACCACCTCTGGCTATTGATCATCAACATCCATCTCTAATAATCGATCATGAACAGTAAGATCTTTGTTAAGAATCACAATGATCACTAGTTGTCATTATTGGTCATTTAAGTCATTAGTTACTATCAATCACTAATCACTCATATTTGTTGTAAAGGAAGGATTATAATGGATCAAAATTTAACAACAAAGTTTTCAAATTAAAAACAAAAATAATGTTGTTTTTATAAATTTAAAAAATGAAAAATAAAAATCACCCAAAACAAGAACTAAATAAGCCAACTAGAGAAAAAGTATACGCACCTTACATATCTTTGTAATTAAACAAATGTATATACACCTCTCTCTCTAACTGATCTGGTTTGGGCTCAAGGTTTCTGTATATTTTGGGCCCGTGGCCCTTGTGCGAAAAAAATAAAAAACATAATAATATGGTGAGGCTCCGCAATATCGTGTCTAATATTCCAAACTGTTTCGTGTCTAAAATCAAATCTCACCATTAATGAGGAGCATATTCAGTTGTAATTATGCGCCTGCTTGTTATACGTTAAAAAAATAAAGCTCAAAAATAATATTTTATTTTCAGTTCAGTCGTATTTTAAATTCAGATTCGCCTCAATTTTATGTTCAATTTTTTTTAAATAACTTCTTTTTTTCAAAACTCAATTTTCAAAAAAAAAAAAAAAAGTTGCAAAATAAAGTTGATTCAAAGTTACAAATCTTAATTCAAACATTCATGAAACAGTATCTATCTCTCTTTTTTATGTTTGAAAATATAAATATAAGAAACTTATTTTTTATTTAATTATTTATTTTCATGAAATTTAATAATTACGATTATTTATTTCTTTTATATATATATATATATATATATATATATATATATATAAGATACAAAGACGAGTGTTTTATTGATTGTATTATTTTAATTATGATAGTTACAATTTTGATATAATCTGTTTTTTCAGAGAAGTAAATGTTTTTAAGTAACTATAAGGTAATTTTGTCATCATTATATAATTTGAGATTTAAACTAAAGTAAGTATAATTATGACAAAATTATATAATGATGAAAATAGAAAATTTTGACAACTAATTTAAAAAATTATGCATTTGAAAAAGTATTTACTAAAATAAACAGTGTCAACCTGTTGACCAATGTGTGGTGCCATATAAAATAGTGTCACCCAATTTTTTTTTTCGTTCTCATTCAAGTGGCCTCAAATCCCTCAAGGCAACCATTTTTTTTTTCTCATACCAGCCAGTTTGGCAATGCGATTTTTTTTAACTAAATGAGAAAAGGAAGCAAAAAGCAAAAACAAGACAACAACCACAAATAAACTAGGATATCTAGAAAACAGTTATAAGAAAGTCCGCTACCAATATATTCAAAACAGTTTTTGGGGTTTCATCTAATACAACTAGATTTTCTTTATTAGTGATTTATTGCTTAGCCAAAAAATCAACAACTTACTTATTTTCTGTTAACAGATGATTCAAACTACATATCCAATTTTTATTTAAAAATTTCTTTGTCTTTTAAAGTTCATTCTCGAAAAGATAAAATACCGAAATATCTCTCTTTAAAAGGTTGATAAGAAGTTGAGAATCAAAATAACACCAAACTTCTCGAGAACCTTTATTCCTACAAAACTTCAAGCAATGCAGCAAAGCCATTAACTTCATATAAAATTGGAGTCTTCCCTAAATTACCATAAAAGTCAAAGGGGAAGGTTCCAACTGTCATGACACACACCACCGTAGCCAACTCGACCTCTAGTCACACTACCATCAATGTTTACTATTACTGCCCTCAGTGAATGAGCAATCCAACTAACTAGCCTAGTCTTCGAACGCACCAACACTTTATACGAGTCAAAGGCTCAAACGTGCAATCATAATGTTTGAGAAGGCACCAACGCTTTATATGTCAAAGCCCGAACAACTAAACAAGTATCCTCCACCTCTTCTTGAGAAAAAATTAGATGATTGCATCCCCACCCAATTTGCCACATGATAATTCCAAACATAGGACCATGTTTCGAGATCCGATCCCTTAGCCATATGAGTTTATTCTGCTCAAGTAAGGTGTCATTTAGGATGGTAATCTTACAAAGTCTCCACACTCTCTGTCGCTGGACACCTAAAGAAACAATGGTTAATAGTTTTCACCACCTGCACACACCTTGGGCAACACAGGAACCCAATAATATGTCAGTGGTGCATCACCTCTAAAACCGAAATGACATTATGAGCACTCTGCGTGAGAAGGAAACAAACGTTAGTTGGAAAAGGCAATCTCCAAATCCAATTCTAGCTCGGAACCCCTAAGGCCACCTCTTTTGTTGACAACTAAAGAAAAGGAGACTGCACTAGGTAGGACCGTGACACGTCCAAAGTCCAAATCCAAAGGTCCAAAATTTCTATTACTAGGTGTAGATTCAACATCCTAATTCGCGGGGCAATCTCCTGGGGAATCAAAGTGAAAAGCTTTGTGAGGTCCCAACAAGACCCATCTCACAAGTCTTTTGCTTTCAACCCCACATCATGGATATTTACCCGTGGAGCTAGTGTGGCCAACAAAACCTTCTCTAGCCAAGGTTCGAACCTCAAGTTACTATTTCCATCATCAAGTTTCATCACAAAACCATCCTCTGGAACCTCCAGAGCTTTGATAATGGCATTCCATATAGGGGAGCCCTTCCAAGTCTTGAGTGATAAAATAGAGTCTTGTCCAACATATTTATCTTTATAATGCAACCCCCACAACTGATTCCCAGGATGATCCCAAATGAGCTTTCCAAGAAGGGCTATATTTTGGTTTATAACAATTTGGATTCCAAAACCACCATATCGACAAGGCTGAGTGGCCTTCTCCAAGCCTACAAGAGGGATACCTCAATCATCCTTGCCTTTCCAAACAAATGAGTCATAGACTTATCAATAAAGTCATACACGTTTTGAGGAAATCAATACAACTACATCTCATATTTAGGTAAAATTGAAATCATTGCATTAGCTAGAGTGACTCTCCCCACTCTATTTAGCAAAAAACTTTTTCATCTTGGCAATTTGGAGTTAGCTTTTTTAATAATAAAATTGAAACTTTGACGAGGTACTCTACCTCCTTAAATGTTAAAACTAAGATATTTTCTAATTTGGAGGGCAAATTGACGTGGCTGTGATAGCTATTTTTCGCCACAAAGAAACACTAGCAGGAGCAAATAATATAGCAATGCCATTTCATTGTATCAACGTTACTTTTTTTAACAAATTATGTCATGTTAGTGTAGGCAAATCATTTTTTTATGCAAGTGGCACCAATTGACTTGAGGCAACCATTGTAAATTCTATTTTAAGTGGCGCCATTAGTAAAAAACATGTTATTTCATTTGTCTCTTAGATAGTAATTGACAAACTATTTCTCGTTAGAGAATCTGTTTTTCCTCATTTTTCTTCTCTAGACAGTCTAACGATTAATTATTATACAGAATAGATGGCAAGAATTAGCATTTTGACAATATCCATATTTAAAAAGAAAAAAAAAAAAAGTTGTGCGTGGCCTATAGTTGGTTGGTAAAGAAATAATATCTGGTGAGCATGAACCAAATGACGCCACTAAAATGGTGTAAGTTGTTAAAAAAATTAAAATTAACATTGGTTCCGTTATACAAAATAAAATGGCGGCACCTTACAAGAAAATAAATAATATTAGTTGTCTTGAGTGGATTGACGCCACTTAAAATGGAATTTTTTTTTTTTGGTGCCACGGTTGGTCAAGAGATCGAAATCCTTTGATAAATATATTTTTATGTATTCTATTTTCAAATGATTCTTACCCAGCTAATACATACTAATTAATTTTTTTTAAAATTAGTTTATAAAAATTTTCTATTTTTGCAAAAAAAAACCTTCATTTTATAACTAGAATGATTTTATTGTTATAATTAATTTATAATGATATTATATATTTTTTAATGTTATGAATATTGTTGTAAAAATTTTATAATTTTGAATTATTAATTATTTTAAAATTTGTGCTAACTAATTATAAATTATATAATATAATATCTATTTTGATAAAAATTAGTATTAAATTTTCATTTTTAAAATATATTTAAAATTTTAAATTTAAGAATTGATTTGCTTTATTCAAATTATAAAAAATGAAACTGTTTATTAATATGAAAATTGAATTGACACTTCCAAACTAAAAATTTGAAACTTCAGAAATTTTTAATTGATTTATTCAAACAAAACATTTAAAAAATTGAAAGACATTAAAATCAAAGCATTTCAAATTTCTTAAAAACTTGAAATACCTGATTCAAACTATGGTAAGTGAAAACTTCACATTTCCCAGCTATCCTTATTTCTAGAAAACTAAACAGTATGATACAATTTGTAAACCCCTTGCTGAATTATACAAAAATAGTTGAGTGAAAAAAAATCTCTACAACTTTCATGCTACAAGTTTCCAAGTACCATAAAATCCATCATCAGTATCAAATCAAGTTAGAATGAGGTCCCATCAATTCGAGGTGTCAACAAAAGTTCATTTTTTTCCAAACAGACAAATTTATGTGAGGTTGAAGCACAAAAATTGTGTCGCTTCGTTTCTATGGTAACAAGACCGCAGCTGAGTGGGATAAACATAAAGCCTCACTCTCAGCTTTTCATGTATACAAGACCCCTTTGCTAATAATGATTGAGCCCTTTTCCGAGCATGCCAAAATAACTTTTGTACCTCTGTGCCAAGCCAAACATACCCAACGTGCCTCCAGTGTGAAGCAACACCACTTCTTGTCCTCCTCCTCCTTCAGCTTCGTTACTAGAGAGCAGCATTGCTGTTTCCCAGGCAGCTAATGTATACACAGGATCCACCAGAATCCCAGTTTGTCTCGCAATTTGCTGACATGCTTCCACTTCCCCCTCCAAAACATTACCAAATCTAGAAATTGCAATAGCAAATGCGTGAGTGGGAGGTAAGATAACTAGAGTCGGAGACTAACTATACATGACTCCTGTTAACTGGCTGCAGAAGAACTACGTGACCTAGCTATGGTTACCAACAGGAGAGCTTTATTAACTACCGATGTATACTATCATTATACTGTGCACTGCAGGGTGCTAAGTCTTCTTTGAGATTTTATATGTACTATCTTTACTCTGACTTTACCCTGCCCTATGTATTGAGTAAGCTGTCCATTTTTAAAGTGCACAACAAGACGTGTTGTACCCATATTTATATTTGTAGCGTCTGGGAAATTACGTGATTGCTGTTTAACTTTAATTTTTATTCTACAGATACGGCACCTTATGGTTATTTGATTGTTACTAGTTTAACTGAAGTCATCGACCAAATTGTGTGGTGAAGTAAATATGCAAGAAGGCTATGTGGCAGGCCACATAATGTTTGCATGCCTCGTCCCAAATTCCTCCTTCTATCTTGTCTTTATAATTTTTTTTGGTTTACCTTTTTTTCATCTTATCAATTATTTAATGTAACAAGAGAAGTGAAACATGAAAAATAAAAAAAAGGAAAGCAGAACTCAGCATTCAAATCTACTATATAGGCTAATTTTTGGCTGGATTGTTTCGTTAAAAAAATCAACTGAAATAAATAACAAATCACCAAACATAAATGACTAACTATTAAGTGCTTAAGAAACCCAATAACCATGTGATGATGATGACGTAATTATCAACATTCAATAATAATAATAATAATGAAATGAAGACAATATCC
This sequence comes from Psophocarpus tetragonolobus, assembly GCA_037954015.1. Lineage (NCBI taxonomy): Eukaryota > Viridiplantae > Streptophyta > Magnoliopsida > Fabales > Fabaceae > Psophocarpus > Psophocarpus tetragonolobus. The sequence continues at coordinate 45,499,147 of CM075694.1, forward strand.
ACTCTAATAATCAATGATCAATATTCAACACATTATAGACATAAAACTGAGTTTAAAAAATAAAACAAAGTGTGGTGATATTTTTTTACATGTGTCATCAACAACAAATTCTTACAAAATATTATTTTAAAAATGCCATTATTATTTTATCAAAATCATATTTATTAGTATCTTACTATTCATGATTCGATGTGATTTAACCATCTATTGATACATATCTTAAGATGTATCTAAATAGGTTTTGTATCTTACCATATATGAATGAATCATATGAATCTTACGATTCACATGATTCAATGATTTACGTGAATCTTACAATTCATCATTATTTTAGTTTGTTTTTATCAATTTTCATAAAAAATTTGAGAAATGGTACAAGTTTAAATCCTCAAATGAAAATGAATTACAATAACATTTCTAAACTTATCCTATTTTATTATTCTACTAATTTATTTGTTGTTCATTTATTTAATGCATGCACAATATTTAGGTATTAAATTGTGTTGTTTCCATTCTTCTAAAATAAAGACTTCACAAATTCATATATAACTAACAATTTTGTTTTGTAGTTAAGTTGTTTTATGTGAGGTGTTAACTACTAATAAACAATTTATAACTAATAATGATGATAACAAATCTTCCGATTCGATTCATGATTAAAAAAAATGGTTTTCCAATACACAATTTGTATCTTGATTTAACTACCTTCACAATCAATTAAAAAAAATACAATCTTTATTAGTATCTTATTTATTGAAAAAGTCATTGATATATGACATAAAGTAAGTTCTTTACAAACAATGCTTACATTTTTTTTAAAAAAAAAAGGTAAAATTTAGTTCTTTATCTTTATCAGTACTGTGTACACAAATAATTTATTAATATTATATAACATAATACAATTTTTCATTTTTTTTTATAATTCTATTCATTTACCAGTAGAGTCTATAAGATCATTATACCAAAAAAAAACAACAAAAAAGTTGTGTAACATCTTACTTTCTTGGACGGTTACGATCCACCCAATTCACAATCCCTGCATTTTCTCTGTTGATGTTGTGGTCAATAAACTCAACGTTAAAATGCTTCTTGAATTCAGAAATCAAACGCTCCTCCTGGTTTCTGTAGCCATCAATTTTGTCAGCCAGCATGACAGCATATACCTCCCATGGGAGTCTGCATGGAAGCAACAACTACTTTTTACCATGGTTTAATGCTGCCTATAAGTGGTTCTAAACTCAAAAGGTAAGTAATTGTAGAAAAATTATACGAAAATATTTTCAATTAAAATGGAATTCTAAAAGCTGAATCGAACCCTAAGCAATGTGCTGCAAGTCCCAAACCAACCGCTGTTGTGCCAGTACCAGCATCTACAACAAATTTCATGGGCTTTTGTTTTCCAAGTAAATGATTCTGTGATAAATATTGCACTAAGCGAATAACACCTACCAAAGAAACAATATTTTCATAAACTTATTGATCAACCAACCAACCATTAAAGTTAACTGAATTGAGCACCAACTTAGAGAAGTATATGAAATGAATAAATAACAACAAATAAATTCCTTTTAAGAAAAAAAAAGAGGCATTGAACATGAAAAAGATGTCAAAACGTAATCTCTCAAAAAGTATAGCCATGCATTGTGCATAGACATAATATAAGACAGGGCAGAAGGACAAGTTTCAGATTATTACTTGCACATATGCATATGAATTAACTGTACTCTTAAAGTTTCTTTGTGATTATACTAGGATTCAAACCTCACTTGATTAAGGCATTACTACATGTTCATGAAGAATCTAGAAGATATGAACATCTGCAAACAAAAAATATTTTATTGAATAAAACCGAAGTGATTACTATCTAGGAAATATACATAGGTATCATCTAAGCAAAACTGCTAAGCTCAAGCCCAATTCTATCTGAGTTTTTACCTAGTAAAAAGGGAATGTTCTTGAAGATATTCATTGTTGTTTTTGAAACTCCATCTTCTCATTACCTAGTAGAGCAACAGAATCACCAGCACCTTCATTGACAACTAAAATCTTTCGCAGATGGTTTCCTTCACCTCTACTTTCACCCATTTGCATAAGATTTGGAGAAGTAGACAATTCAGTTGCTGAGGCAGCTTGAATGATATCACCAAACCATAGGACAGAACCATCGTTACCAGCCACTGACTTGGCATAGCTCTTTAGCATCTCTTTCCTGTTGGCATAAACAGTTCTTGGAACATATGTGACATTACCATACATAGTCGACATCAAGTTATAACCAGTCAAGATTTCAGGCTGCTCTCCTCGTAGAAGCAGATGTGACACAATTCCTCTCTCTGCGCAAAGAACAGCTGCAAAATAACTATATAAGCAAGTCATGGTCTGGAAAAACTATTACAAAGTAGACTTCACCTCTAAAAAAATCAGCACAATTATAACCACGACCAAGAAAGCTACCTACCAATAGCAGCTGCGTGAGCACTCTGACAACCTCCACATGTAACCTAGAAAAATGTTACTGTTGAATGTTAGTCAATCTTGGAAAATCCTAAAATTTATAACATTGTGTGGAGAAAAGAAAAAATTAAAATAAAAAGAGTGGTAGCAACACAGTCTGGTTGTTTAAAATTTATTGAGAACTAGAAGATTACAAGTGATACTTTTTAAACAATAAGTAAAACCTACAAAAAGTTGTGGTTTGGCATAAGTGTCATCCAATAATAGAGACGAGAGAGCATTGCGAAGGGTAAGGGTAAGAATGTATTAAAAAAAGGAGTATGAGCACAGTAATCTGCATAAAATAAAGAGGATTGGAAGTGAATACTAATAGGGTGTATGTATATGAATAAGAGTGTAGGAAAGAAGAATGTGATGAAGAGTAAAGAAGCAAATGAAATGTGAGAAAGTGGGGTGAAAAGTGTACCAGATGAGTGACAGAATGATGTTGAAGCAGAGGAAGCAGTGCATCGAGTTTTCTTGCTTTGTTGCCGTTAACAAGTGGGTGCAACAAATCATCCCGAACAACATAAAAGTGGTTGCTTTGTTTATGTTTATGGAGGGGATTGAAATGAGAAAGAGTGGGGTGGGTGTTGAGTATGAAATGAGGTTGAGGGCCTTTGGTATGTATTAGTTGGTGAATTTTTGTTTCAGGGCTTGCCAATGTCCATCTTCTGTCGTTGAGTAGCTTCTGCATAAACCCCTCACTTCCCACTCTCGCTTTGGAAACAATCTACCAACATCAATGGATACTCAAAAATCAAAATCAAAAACAAATCGAGCCTCATCAAATAAACTAAAACCAAAAAATGGAACCTGATTGTCAATCATGGCCATGGGCATGTCAGCTGATTTGGGAACCCCAATCTTCATCTTCATCCTCGTCTCAGATACTCTTCCTTCTACCCACTTCTCTCTTCTGCCTTTCTTTTTCACCTTAGCCCAAATCATATATAAATCCTAACCACACATTTTTAACACCCTAGTTTTCTTTTATTTCTTTACACTTCATATCATAGCCCCATATCATTAATACTAGTTAGTCAACAAATATATAATCCTAGGTTGGTTTAGAAGTGATATATTTGTTAGTAATTTTAATTAAACAAAGTGTTTTTTTTTTATTAAAATATTAAAAATAATTATTAATTTATGGACCACATTGTAAAAGAGTAATTTTACACGTGTTGTTGTTATTGTGGATTATGGAGTGTGCTAAAATAAGTGTCAAACCCGCGCTACGTGCATAAAATTATGCAAATAGCGTTTAAAAGATTTATTTTTTTTTAATGAAAGGTATATGCAAAGTTTATCTTAAATTTATTCAAAATCAGTTACCAGACATACAATTCAAATCTTGTTGATGTATATATATGAGACAGATAATTAATTCGAACTATAAAAACAAACATATCGTGGTCTATTGATGAGTTTAATTTTACAAAACCTTCAGCTAGCTAGTTTTCTTCATATTGTAAAACAAAATTTTACCACTACTCTCGCAATACAAGAACACTCATTATCTATAGCGCATCTATCATCCAACATCTTAATGGGATTGAGAGAATCAAATTATGAAAACTATGATCACATACCAACTTGAGAGTTTCAACAATAGTTAATAGTTAAACTTTTACAAGAACACGCTAAGGTATTTCGTGCGTGAAATCCACGAAAAAGGTATGGAAGTGCCTATGTAATCATGTACTACACCACCACTAACTTTTAATTGATACCTATGAACAGTAGTACCATATTAGAGTGCAATTGTCTACTTGAGAGATCACTAGGAGTTACTTGACAAAGTACGCTTCCTGTTCGTCAAATTTTCATCATAGGCGCTATAGGACAATACCAAAAGTTTGACTGCACTTGCAATTGCCATGATTGAGGTCAAACTTTAAATTCAAGAGCACCAACGAGTCAAAGTTTTGCTAAATGAAGAAATTTGGTAAACCAAGAGAGCCATGATGGAAATTAAAAAAAAAATTATATCAATAAATATAAGGTTATAATATGTACACAGAACAAATATAAAAGACAGAGAAAAGATAATTTATGTACCTCGTATATATTAAATTGGAGTTTTTGATCTTCATGAAAAAAAACTTTGTGAATGATTATTGTAAAAATATAAGTTCAATAAGAACTCTTAAGAGTCATACTACCGACCTTCTAAATGATTATGGTAGATAATGTGTATATTAATTTACTTAATGGGATGACAAATTTACAAGTTCTAGCAGAGACCTCTCAAATAGACTTTTTATTATTGACTCAACCTATCACAAAGTCAATCTTACTATAATATCATTCAAATAATTATAAAGATACAATAAAATGTGATTAAATATGATTATCACCGTATCTTAAATTGTCAGATAATGATAAAAGATAATTGATTAATATACATCCGCAGCTATTTTCAGCATTCTCCCACTTGGATGATATTAATCAATAATACAAAGACGAGTATTAAACTAGAATAACAATTATAAACAAAACTTATATTAGACAATAATATCATAAATCTGAGCTAAAAAATAATATCCGATAAGGATATATATCATGCATGTTAACAGATATTTCTCATAAAATATATAGAACAATTTAGTTCAATAAAATGATACTACATGGTCCCAAGCATAAAAAAATGCTAAGAGATATTATACTAAAATTATATTAATTCACATATATCTTATAAAAAGAGTTTTCAGACTCACACTGATCTAAGATATCAAAACTTAACCAAATCATACGAGTTATAAAACTCCAATAGTTAAGTATTTGATCAGTCAATAAAAAAACGTTTTATTAATATCATTTTTACTTGAGTCTGAAAAATTATAAAGGTGAGAAAACACAATTCACATGCGTCTAAGTACTCATCATAGCCCAACAACAAATGAAATTACATATAGGCTACATAAATGCTCTATAATATTTGACATTTAACTAACTTGAGTTTCTGAAAATAAGTGACTATGTAAAAGTCTGAAGACAAGTAGAAAATCCTTAAATCCCCTACTTGGACCACATAAAAACCTAGTTTATATAAAATGACATTTAGATTATTGTGGCTACAAAATGTCAATTGAGCAAACACTTAGATAATTGGTCCAAAAAATTCATAAGTACTTTAATAGTGCAAAATTGTACTCAATAGGAGTACTGTCATAATAAGCACTTTTACAAAGTATAAAATCATACTCAAGATGTATATTGTATCTACGATATACTTATAGAATTTTTACCAAACAAAATGTGAAATTTTAGGTAAAAGAAATGTACAATACACAGTTTCATGCCAAAAGGATTAATATGCAATACCCAATAAAATGTTTTTAACATCCACTTAAGATGCATATTAAAATATAATAAATTTTATGTATCTCAATTAAAATAGGACAAAAATAAATAGTAAAGTCTTATAGAGTATGACATATCATAACAATTAAATGTGCGCACGAATATATGACAATAAAAATATATAAGTCTCGAGAGATAATACAAGATTATATATACTTTCATTAATCTTTTATATACAAAAAAATACTAAGATTATCATCAAATTACACTAGTATTAAAAGTTGTAGTATTAGTGAGATAATGATTTTATAAGATAATAATAAAAGTGAATTAAAATTCACTATTTTTCTACTTAAGGAATTAGATAGTAGTAGAATAACAAATTATTAATGAGATAAGTGATTAAAAAAATAAGAATATGAAACCTACAAATCCATCCATAATAATAAATAATTCTCACTAAATGATTTAATAATTAATCACATATTAATCAATCATTTAAAAAATATTGATCCCTATTAGGATTTTTAAAAAGTAATTACATAAGTGAAAAAAAAGTATATTTATAATTTTATGTAGAATACGAGATCATAAACAAGTTCTCATGTAACCATAAAAAAATCAAGTACTATAATAAACAATATTTATACACACTTGAAAATAAAAAATGATTACACGCAACGAAAGAATATGAAACATATTGTTACAAATATTAAGGATATAATAATAAATAGTCTCTACCTTCATCACAATTTATAATTGATATATGTTTATTTATATATCTCAAAGTAAAGCATATAATTTTTACAAGAATGTCATCAACAATATTATAAAATATGATGCGGATAAATTAATCTATTCAAATTTGGGATTCCTATATTGTCCTTACAAGAATTGCATATTAATATTGTATATCAATAGATAGTTTATTATACAAAAAATATTCTATAAGAGAGTAATACAAAATCCTTAATATAAATCCTAACAACGTGATCATAGATAATATAATAAGAAAAAATAATTTTATTAAGAAAATTAAAAAAGATCTTTTGATAATTTTACAGAAAATATGAGATCATAAGAAGGTTATCATGTAATTATAAAAAAATAAAGTGATATAATAAACAATATTTATACACACTTGAGAATAAAATATGATTACACGCAGCGGAAGAATATAAAGATTAAGGATATAATAATAAATAGTCTCTAACCATCATCACAATGGATATATGTTTATTTATTTATCCCAAAATAAAGCATATAACTTTTACAAGAATACCATCAACAACATTATAAAATATGATATGGAGAAATTAATCTCTTCAGATTTGGAAATCCTATATTGTCCTTACAAAAATTGTATACTAATATTGTATATTAATAGATAGTTTATTATACAAAAAAATATTCTACAAGAGATTAATACAAAATCCTTAATATAAATCCTAACAAAGTGATCACAAATAATATGATAAGAAAAAATAATTTTATCAAGAAAATTTGTTTTTGCACATGTATGATTAATTTGACATTTAAGGTAAAAAATCTTATATAAAAACAATTTATTTTATAAGATATTAATTAAAATTATAATATAAAAAAATCTTCCACTTGATAAAGAAAAAAAAAATAGTTGACATAACAAAAAAATACCCAGAGGGCTAAATAAAATTTGACTATTTCTTTATCACACTAAAATTATGTCAAGTAATGTCATATTAATAGGGTAAGTCCGCTACCTGCATAATAGAATATATATATATATATATATATAGAGAGAGAGAGAGAGAAAATTTGCACCATAAAAAAATGCAAATTTTTTCTTGAAGAAAAAATGTCCAATTAAAGGTTATAAGTCATTATAGAAAAAAAAAAGAAAATGACAATATAAACTTTGATTCCATATAGATATAACTAAGCATAATAAAATTGGAGAAATAATTTAACATTACAAAAATAGGAAAACATTATGTAATTCTAAAAGTTCAATTAAAAGAGAATCTGTAAGCAAATTATAATGCACCATAACTTATATCAATAACATCCTAATATCAACGGGGTATTAAAAAATCATTAACATAAGCAAAAAGAAATACATCGTATAAGACCAAATTACATTAACAACAATACACCAATAGAGTATAATTATCATCAATGCAATAAAAAAATTATATCACAAAATTCAAAATGCATTCACGATAGGTGAAATTACAATTATGTAAATAAAAAAGGAAATTATGCATATTGTCCAATAAATTTGCATAATTTTAATCTTATATATTATATGACTAACATACAAAATTCACATTACTATACTCATGATAAAAAAGTTATAATAATGCAAATTAATAAAGAAAATTATGTGCATAAGAGAATGACAATTAAGATTGTGCAGAGTTAATAAAATGACCTAAAATTAATTTATAAATGATAATTTAATATTAAAGAGAGTTGGAGAATACAAATACGGTAAAGAATTATCACAGAAAAAACAAGTCAAAAATTAAAGATTATAATAGTAAAATTTTTTAATTTAATATTGAATTAATCAAAATTTTTTTACACTAAAAAATACCAATAATATTAAAATATTAAATAAATACGATATTTGTGAAAAAAATAAGAATATAAAAAATGAGCAACCTCATTCAATGCTTCTTAGAGTAAATTTAACACAAATCATCATTCAGAATCGTATCAAAACAAAAAGATTTTCACTTGACCCAACAATCACAAAAATATGGTATAAAAAATGAGTTCGTGCAACCTCACACTTTTCAAAATGAAGTTAACACAAATCACTTAGGTTGCCCACATAAATGACTCATATTGGTAAAAAAATAAAAAAGGGAAACCCTTAAGTAATTTTAAAAATAAGTTACCAGTAATTGAATTCAAAAGAAAAAACTAGGTTTTAAACGGGTAGCACGTAAGACAGAAGTTTCAATATATAATTTACTCACGTAAGAAACTTTTATATGTTATTTTAACAACAATAAGTAGCATAAACCCTCAATATTTTTTTGTGCAAAGATATTAGTAAACTATAGTATAAAATTTTACTAAAAACACAAAAAAACTTCAATTCAAATTTAATTAACTATTAGGAAAACAACTATAATATGTATATGATTTGGCTATGATACCAAACGATGGAATAAAAAAAACTCTTAAATCAATATCAATAGATACAAGACTATAGAATACAATATGTATAGAGAATAACTCTAAAAGATAGAGGAAAGAAAATTTTGTGTACCTCGTATATATTAAATTAAAATTTTTTATTTTCATGAAAAAAAAGAGATATAAGTTCAAGAATTATTGAGAATGACAAATTTATCATGATATCTTAGATCGTATTGATTAGTATTAATCGACAATTATTTATAAGAAACTAATCTTTCTCTAAGATTGGTAGTGGTGTGGCTATTGAAGATGAAATATGTTGTTGACCTTTCCATTTGTATAAAGTAAAGAAAATGGGATATTGTTGCGGAGCAATGTGACTGATAAGTTGATTTAGTAAAGAAAATATTTAGGGTTTAGGGTTTAGGGTGTTGATGAATAAGGAAGCACATGTCCTTAGTGGAAATTGTATGGGCGTGATGAGCGGAGTGGAGGCGGGTCGGAGTTGGGAGAAGCTGAGCCTTGCAGCGCTCCAGTCGAAAATGAAGTGCGATCCGGAAGGCTACGAATCAGAGCTACTTCTTATCTATAATCAATTCAATTCCTCGCTGGAACTGTTTCAGAAGCAAGCCGCCATGAACTTCACCTCCATCACCGGCATCGCCACCGACCCCACCGTTGCCAAGGACCTCGCCGACAGGACCATGTTCCTCGCCCACGTCACTCCCTTCTACCCCAAACACCTCGCTGATTTCCCCAACAGACTCGCCCATTTGCTTCGCTCCTCCGCCCGCACTCTCCCTTCCTCCCTTCGCCGTCACCTCTCCCTCGCTCTCATCCTCCTCTCCAATCGCAAGGTTTCACTTCGATTCCTTCTCCTGCTTCTTTTTTTATTACTAATATTATCTTATCATTATCACTGTTTGTAGATTGTTGATATTGGAGAAACCCTGTCGTTGTTCATGGACCTTCAAACCCTGGATGACAAGAAGTTGAAGCAGTTGGCGTTTGCTCACGTTGTCCACAGTATAATGCGCATTAACCAAAATCATAAAAACGAAGCTAAGAATCGAGCCCTTCAGAATGTCTTGTTTGCCTTGCTTCAGGTTTCTCATCTTTTCCATCCTTAGCTTTTATTATTATCTTTGGTTTTCTTCCTGCGTTTTTGTTTGGTTTGGATAACTTTTCATGAAATAATAAATTTTCTCTTTACAATTGATTTTAAACACAGAAGAACGTAATCCAAGCACACAATTCTTCTAACTGGTGAATCAATGTCTTTTTTAATAGAAAGAGGATGAAAAGCCTGCCAAGAGGGCACTCGTGACTCTATGGGAGCTTCATAGGAGAAAAGTGTGGTTTGATGAGAGAACGGCAAATGCAATTTGCACTGCTTCCTTCCATCCATCATCCAGGTTCTTTTCTTTTTCGTATTTGTTGGGTTACTGTTGCTAAATATTATCATGTGCCTAACGATTGTGATTTTATCTGTCTCTCAGGATTATGATATCAGCTTTATCATTTCTGCTTGATTATGAGAAGATTCAAAATGATGATGCTAGTGATGATTCAGGCAGTGATAATGAAAAGACTGATTCACCTCAAGTAGCCCTTAGCCGGGAGACAATTTATAAGGTCAGGTCAAATGATAACAGTTTAATTAGCATTACATTATTTTTTTTCATCAGTTGCTTTTGTATATATTTTGATGGGTCTCTCATCAAGTTATATCACAGAAGAAAGAAAGGAGCTAGGGTAAAATAGGAAATGTTGTAGTAATTAGTGGAATGTGTATGTAACTTTGGAGGGATTTCTGTTATGTTGGATACTTGGATCCAAATCGGGGCAGCAAGGGAAAGGAATGGGAGAAGTAGAAAGGGACATGAATATGAGAGAAAGGATACGGGTGGAGGGGCAGGTAATCATTGGGTAGATGTTGCTACAAGGCAGGAAAGATTTCTTCTCAGATTTATTTCGTTGCTCCTACCTTTTTTTTTTTTCTGCTACCTTTTCCCTTGGTACCCGAGCTTTGTCCTCAGAAATTGTACCCTTTAGTTCCATAGTAAATTGCAGTTAGTTGTCTATAATTATTGGTCATTATTCAAAATTTTAGGCAAGTCACCAAGGTACAGCAGCGAGCAAAAAGAAAAAAAAAGCAAAACTACAACGTGCCATACGCAGCATGAAAAGGAATCAGCGCCTGTCGTCTGAAAGGAGCCATAACAGTTATTATTCACCTCTTAACCATCTGAAAGATGCTCAGGTTTGTAAAATTTGTTCTATCAGCACCATTGATACATTTTGTCTTTGAAGTTTGTATTATCAAATCAACGTCTTAATTCCATATGATCTACAGGGTTTTGCTGAGAAGCTGTTCTCACGTCTTAAGAATTGTAATGAACGATTTGAGGTGCATATTCTAATTAAAATTAAAAAAGCACTCTTATAATGTAGTAAATGAAGACTTGTAATTCTTTTCAAATCTTCTTGTGGTTACTCAGAAGCATATTTACTTGGGTCTACAATTACCCTCTTTAATTTTTAGGTTAAGATGATGATCTTGAAATTGATTGCTCGAACAGTTGGACTTCACCAGTTACTTTTGCTAGAATTTTATCCTTTTCTCCAGAAATATATTCAGGTATCATTTGAAAAGATAGGTGAAAGTTAGTATTTTGTTTATAACTGAAGTGTGACAATTGTGATATATGCATTATGCAATCAGCCTCATCAACGTGACATCACAAATTTGCTTGCAGTAGCGGTTCAGGCTTGCCATGATATGGTATATTATGATTGTGATTTGTTTCTATAATTAATGATAGTTTTTCTTTAAAAATTTGATTCTTTAGTTGACATTAAGTGTGTTGTTCTTGTATGTTTTTATCTATGTCCAATCTCATTGAAGGCATTTTTATGATTCAGGTTCCTCCTGATGCAGTTGAGCCCTTGTTCAAACAAATAGTAAATCAATTTGTACATGACCGTTCACGTCCAGAGGTATTTTTGGGCCTGCTTAACATTGCATACATTGCTCTATATTTATACTTTGATTATAAGGACACTCAACTTTGCTTTCTTGATGAATTTGATTGATATTTTTAGGCTATTACTGTTGGACTAAATGCAGTGAGGGAGATATGCTTGCGCATTCCATTGGTAACTACTGCAATCTTATTACTATTTGTGCATTTTTTTATTACTTAGTTCACACAATATATGATGTGCAAACATCAAGGCTGGTTAACTGGTAAGTCCAAACTATGTCGTTGAAACAGTGTTGATTTCTACCAGTATTCCATCATTGGTAGGTCATTCATGAGCACCTTGTTTAGTAGGCTTGTGTCATGGATCTTGGAATGGGACAACCTCCTTTGCTCCTAAAATTTATAAACAATATTTCCTATGATTTTGTTATGTTCCCTAACCCTTTTCCTTTGTGCTATTCTGATATTTTAATTTTTGACTGTAGTTAATGAATAAAGACTTACTACAAGACCTTGTGTTATATAAGAAATCACGTGAGAAAGCAGTTTCAGTAGCAGCTCGATCTCTGATTGGGTTATTCAGAGAGGTGGTTACCCCTGGCTCCTTTACGAGGGAATGTCTCCTTGTGTGCTTAAGCACAATAGCATACTGTGCACATGTTGAATTTAATTTGTCCATTTGCAGGTTTGCCCCTCACTGCTAGTTAAGAAGGATCGTGGGCGTCCAATTGACCCTAAAGCAAGACCAAAGGCCTATGGAGAGGTCAATGTTGCAACTGATGTTCCTGGTGTTGAGTTGTTGCAGACTAGTGACAATGATGATGAGCAAGAGACTGGACATTCTGATGATTCTGCATGTAGCGTTTCTGACAATGACCAGGAAAATGATTTGATGAGTATAAATGATGATGATGATGAGAACCAGTTATGCAGTGAGGATGATGATGAAGACAAAGATGGTGATGTTATATCAGAAGATGAAGATGAGGGAGCTTCTGATTATGAAGCTGGTGTTAGTGATGCTGATGACGATGAAGTTGAGGGGGATGACATTGAAGACAGTGAACTGGCTGATGAAGAGGATAGTGACGATTCAGAACACGAAGACAATGGTGATCTGCATTCTTTAAGTGATGATGGGAATATGGAAACAAAAAGTACATTGACAGACTCAGCAAAAAAGAGGAAGTTTACTGATTTTAATGGTCAACTTATAGCTGCTGATACAAGTCTCCGAGCTTTGAAGAAATTGGCAGGGACTAAAACGGGTGGTATCCTGCCAGAATCTAAAGATGGAATTCTGTCTAATGAAGATTTTCAGAGGATCAAGGAACTAAAGGTTTGTTGGCTTATTCAGTAAGTTGAATTTTTAACATTTGTAGCTTTCTGTATCTTGAATTTATTTATGTTATTTATAGGCTAAAAGAGAGGCAAAAAATGCTTTGGCCCAGCAAGGGCTAGCGAAGTCAGCTGCAATTAAGGTTCCAAGCTCTGATCAACTAAGTCTGAAGCGAGTGGATGGTACCATGCTTGAAGTAAGTAATTTTAGTTGTGTTGATTATCTCAATCCAAAAAGGAAGCAAGACAAGCCTTTGTTTAAATGAGATACATTTCTAAATTTGCTTTAAAAATATTTCTTGTACACGTTTGTAATAAAAGTACGCACCTTATAGGTTCATGTAAGGAAAAAGATGAGCAAGGATGAAAGGTTGGCATTGGTTAGAGCAGGGAGGGAGGAAAGAGGAAAATATCATGCTCGGACTGCCGTAAAACAGAATAAGGTATGTCATTTGCTCTTTTTTGCTTTTTTTTTTGTTTGTTTTTAAATCTTTACTTTGAACTGTATGGAATTTTATTTTAATCCAAGATCAGTTGCAGTCATTGTTTATGATAAAAGTTAAATTAACAAACAAGGCCTCACTTGTTGAACTACTCACTTGACCTAAAACATAAGTAGCTTTCATAAATTCTATCATTATTGAATTTAAGGAGGAAAGAGCACATAATATATATATATATATATATATATATATATAAAATATAATATAATGATGTTGGTGTGAACAGACGGGGGGCCTAAGCAACAGGCAAAAGGAACACAAGAAGAAAATGCCCTTGGCTGCAAAGAGAGATAAGGTAGCAAGAACTCGGATAGAGAAAAAGAGAAAAAATCAGCGATCCAGCAAACAGTTCCGTGGGAGGAAAGCTTGGAAGCAATAAGTATGGTATCGCACTATGAATTGACGACGTTTTTGTTTTCTTGTATGTTTTAATCTCATTTCATTTCTGGTACATCATGCTAATCGTTACTTCTTATTCTTTTTAATCAATTTTCTTACATCGTTTTGTTCAGAAATTCTTTTTTTCCCAGAGCATCACATTTTCTTTCTAATCAATTTTTCGTAAGTAGTTATGAAAATTATCATACTATGTATGACACAATCTGTTTAATTTCAATGTAAAAACTAAATTATACTTTATTTGTTTCATGAATGTAACATTTTTACGCCAAAATTTTATACCATTAATCTAGCAAAAATCATATTGAATGTGCCCTAAAGTAATAACATCTAGGTTAAATTAACTAAGTTCATCGTGTGTTTTCTTCTTTTGATTCATTATGTTGACAAATGAATTTAAAGATATACTTGTCAAATTTTTGTTAATCTGTCACTGCATTTAAATAAGTTTGAAGCTTGAGTTTTGAAGTGATGAGGATCCGCCAAAATAAGATGGAAGTGGTAGTTGTTGAATACGAGATTGGGTAATGGGTACCACATGACAACTAAAGCGTGGCGCTGGTCACAATTCTTACCATGTTCCTGCCAAGACATTTATTTTAAAAATTTCCTTAAATCCAAACATTGTCGTTTTATTTAAATTAGTTATTAATTATATTAACAATGGCTAATTATTAAAAATTAATTTACACATAGTGACTATTTTCACTTACCACTATTTTAAAATCAATTAATGATGTTAATGAAAAACTAGTAAAAGGACTATTTTGGATCTGTTCATTTGCATAATGGACCAAAATGGAAAAATGACATAATTGATTAATATGTTAATTTAGTGTAAAATTTAATTTCTACATTTGTTAGTGTACAAATATTTAGCTTTAAATATGTTGATCTTTAAGGGGTAAAATATGATTTTTATCTTTATAAAACTGAAAAAGTTCGATTACCGAAACCTAGCTCTAAGTCAAACAATAGTATATTTTAATTTTATAGGAACTAAAAGCAGACAACGTTCCTCATTCAATATCTCTAATCAAACCCCCTAACAAATTTGACTGGACTCCAACCATCAACTGGATTTTTTATACAATGAGAATTCGAGTAAAATGCATGGTGATGATTTTCGAAAAATGAGGACATTGTTGTCCTAAACCCTAATGATAAGAACATCACTAACCTTAATTCTCGAACAATAGTGAAGGGGAAGTGAGAAATTCAAATTTGATAAAAAATCTTATAGTAGGATTAGTTAATGGGGTTACAAATGGTTTTTCATTTTTAAATCAATCCATTTTTTTTTCAGCTTATAATTAGGTCACAAAGTAAAATTAACTTTTTACTCTCTTGTAGCCTCTCAGTGTAGTCCTCATGACAATACAAAAACTCCTCTTAGAGTTCAATAGATAGCAACACTTTACCCATGGTTATGCTCTTTCCCCCTTTTACTTAGCTTACACTTATTATTTGTTAAGGAAATAAATGAGTTATTAGCCCAATGCAATTCATGGTAGTTACTTCTATCATTTGTGCTTCTCTTTGGAGGACAAATAAAAATTACAAATAAATAAATTATTACTATAAAATTAAAATATTTATTTTAATTTTTTATATATATTTTTTAATATTTTCAATCCCTAAAATATATCATTTGCTTTGAGCTGGATTAGGTTAACCTAAACCTAACTCCTAACTCCTAGTTAAACTATGACATATTATGATGTTAGAAGAACGAAAACCATATAAATTGTAAAGATCAAAATCAAACTTTTTATTTACGTGGACAAGAAATATATTTTAGCCAAAATATTTATAATTAATAAAAAATCATCATTAATGTAAATTCTATTATTATAAAAATTAGCTGCTAATTATCATTAATAACCGTATGAAAACATTGACACTGAAGATACTTATAGAAATCAATAAACTACAAATTAAATAAAGCTATATTCTGATATTTAAATTTAATTCAATGTAAAACGACTCTTTGGTTGTTGGGCATAAAAATGGTAGAAATACGAGGACAGTGGCAAAACTATGTAATAAAACTGACGTAAAATGTGTATCCATTATCCAAGGCATGTAGTATGAGAGTAATAAAAAAGGCTTTGTGCAACCAAGTCCAAGGACATGTAATGTCATGCAATTTGGGATGTTACTGTCTTCTGTGGGTGGCTTCTACCCAATGGGACTTGACTTCATTGTACAAGACTGCTGCAAAACTCATGATTGTTACCGCATGCTAAGTTGCTACTACAGAGGAAGTTTTATTTGTTCATTCTCTTTCAGAACCAAACCAGGTGCAGGTGCCTCTGCCTCACACATTACCTAACCATGGAATACAGTCATTTTTCCACATCCCTTGTCTCTTGATTGCTGCCTCTCTTGAAGTTTCCTTTAACACAAGTTTCTAGTTGGTGTTTGCCAATTATTCAACCAAAAATAATTTATTGGTAACGTACTCGTGTAGTTAATAAGCGCTTTTATAAGTTGATTTAATTAAAATAAACCTGTGTAATACATAACTTTATTTTACTAACTTATGACTTATTTTCGTAAGTTACTAACTTATAAAACTAAGCTAGATTATAAATTTATTAATATTTTTCTTTCTTATTTTATTTTTATTAATTTACTTAAGATATTTCTAATTAAATAATTAATTAATTTTTTCATATTATTTTATATTTATCAACTAATTTTATCAAACAATTTATCTAACTTATTTTAACTCTTTAGTTAACTTATAAACTTAAACTAGTTTATCATTTCTAATTATATTATCAAACACTATTAATTCTCCTTTTAATGAACTCCGATAGATTTAATGAAAACTATATTCTCTCATGTTTATAACAAAGTCAATAATTAACAAATTAAAAAAATAAGAACAAAAATAATAGTTTGAGTTAATTTTTTACGCACAAGTTCAACATATCTACATACAATATGCCACCCTCAATCCTTCATTGATTATTTAAGAATTGTGAAATTTATGCTCTAAGAAGACAGAGATGAAGAAGCTTCATTTTAGAATTCAACAAATCTCCCTATAATGTTTCCAAATTGAAGAAACTTCACCTCCTGCAAACATCAAAGCTTTGCTCTCCAACACAAAACCCTTCATCATTGAATTCTCTACCATCACAAATCGTCATCATAGTTAACTAACTAATAACTAAGGCATTGTTAAATTTGATTATTTAAGCATCAGTGAAATTTATACTCTACGAATTAAGTACACAAGTCACATTCACATTCATGGAGTTCTCATGAATCTATAAACTCAAATTTTATAAATTAATTTTATCAAACTAACCATAAGCTACTTAAAAAGTAACTTATAAAAATAAACAACAAATGATTAAACTAAACTTTTGTATGAAACAAATTTATTTGATAAAACTAACTTATAAACTAGTTAAAGAAACTTATAATAAACTCTTTGAATGTGTTACCAAACAAACTATATTTTAACTAGAAAAATACAGACGGGAAAATATTAGTTTTATCTAAGAATATCAACAACATGTAGGGATCAGGAATCCAATTAAGCTGACTGCAATTATTTCTCATCCATTCCTAGTTATAGCTGAATGAACTACAGTGGATCATGACAGAATTAATGATTCATGACGACTAAAACTTGTAACTCTTTTGTGAACTTGATATTATAGTCATAGACTAGTATGCATCAACATAAATTAATTGCAGAAATTAATAAGAAATGCCCAAAATGGGCGGCGGGAAAAAGGAATGAACACTTTTTGGAGGATCTTTATATAGCTTACAAACTACAACGAAATTCACATTTAACAAAACATGAGATTTTGAAGCTATGAAAAAGAAAACCAGTATTCAGTAGGATACAGTCTCTTCCGAACATGAAGGTAAATCACAACTCTGTCCAAATATATCAGGGATTCCATCACAATTATTCTTTTCTCTTGCTTCCCAATAACCACCAGTATACCGGTAACAACCATCCTCATCCTTCTTAAACCATCTTGGCTGCCATCCTCTTTCTTGCATCTTTCTTGCCTGGATTATGAATCAAGCTTGAGTTACAAAATTTTCAAAGAAAGAAAAGCTAGATTACAAAATTATAGCATGATACTTGCTCCCCCATATCTCCTAACAGATTTTGTCGATGACATAAACCAAATCCCAGGAGACATGGAAAGTATAGGCCAATTATTTGTAAACAAATGGCAACCATATAAACACTCTTGAAACATTAACACAAAACCATAAATGAAACACAGAAAATTTGTGTAACGTATTTTCACTACACTCTAGATCCAATGGATCGAGAGTCAAGATTTGTTAGTGATTTACCTGTCTCTGCAACTGTTCAAGTCTTAGTTTCTCTGCATTTGCCAGCTCATATTCTCCATTTTCTAAATGTCTTTGATCTGGTCTCAACCTGGAGTCAGTTGGAGGTAACTTCTCTGATAATCCAGGTAATATTTCATTTAAGGAAATTGCAAAAGGAGAGAGGTTGTATCTTGTCTTTGATGCATAGTTGTCCCTTTCCCACAGTAATGCAGCTTCTGTCATCGGATCATATCCTTTTGGCTTGGCGGTTGGATCCCCAAGTACATAGTACATTGCTTCATCCCACTTCCCGATTAACATTGCTACCTTCTCTCCAGTTCTGTTGTCTTGAACAAACCCATGGACCTGTTATATATAATAACGTTTTTCAGTCTCTTAAAACTCAAGAAGACAAGCAAATAGATCAATCCAAACTACCCATCTGAATAGCCAAATTTCTCGCATACAATAATAGGCAAAACGTAATTTAAACAATACATTTATGCTATGATAAAATCAAATGATATCTAGCCAAGGTAAATGTACTAACTGAATTGAAAGTGCAGCAGATACAAAATTCATGCTAGACTGAGTTTTTTTATGATTCTATTATGGGCCATTACAATCATATGGTTTATAATGGACCATTTATATTTGCCATTAAATTAATCTAAAGTGTATTTATTATCATGGACCATCTGCATGTGATCTTATAATTCCTTTTTCCTATATATGTCTTCTTCGTGCAATGACACTATTTCCGACAGCGACACACTTTTATTTCTTCTTCTGTCTTGCCATTAAGTCATCCCTGGGTTCCTCTCACAATGTTAACAAGAAGCTCTAGTCTTGTACTCTATTGTCAGAACTCTATTACTCTAATCTAAAACAAGATCCACCAAAACAGGAAAAAAAAAAGAAGAAACGTAAGTGTATTTTTTTGTTTCAAAATCACAGCAGAAGAATGATAAAAAAAACCCTCAGAAAATTTAGAAAATAATGTTCAAAACATATGGAATCAATGACAAATAGCAGAACAATATGTAATATTACATAAGCGAACAAAAAATTAAAAGGTATTGTAGTTGCTAAGCAACATTGCATCTAAATCCACAGTGGAGAGGAAGGTGGCGCAACAGTAGGTGAAGTTCAAGAGAGATCAAAACTCCTTCACAATTAACAATTTTTAGGGGAGTAAGGTTGGGATTGGGGTTGTGTTTAGAGGAAGAGGCAGGGGGGTTGTGAAATCCCTAATCAGAAATAAGTGTCAAAAATGGAAATAAAGTCCACTGAACATTGGTTGTGCATATGATAGTGGCATTGGTTGGATGGCGGCTTGTGCAACGATTCTATATTGGAAATTCAAAACCCTTAATGGGTTCATCGGGGGTGCCTCATAATCCAACCAACAGATTCTATGGAACTCTGGTTCCTTAGACAAGGACACAATGAGCATCTAAAACAGGTAGATATTGAGGGATCAGTTGAACAGAAAGTTTGGTGGAAGAAACTAGACTTTCAACTTTGTGCTCTTCTATGGCAGTCAACGGAACCTAAAATATTGAGGAACCTCAGAGCATTCAAAACCTGTTATTCGTTCTGGAAGAAAGCCCAAGATATCTACTCTAATGACATCCAACACTTGTTTGATTGTGCTCCAAAGCTAGCCTCTTTAAAGCAAAATGATTCAGATATGGTGTCTTATGTTTTCGAGACTCAGGCCGCTGCCGAAAGCTTAATCCTAGAAGCTGACTCTATAGAAGAAATACGGAAATGGCTTGATAATCCTAAAATATTAAGGAACCTCAGAGCATTCAAAACCTGTTATTCGTTCTGGAAGAAAGCCCAAGATATCTACTCTAATGACATTCAACACTTGTTTGATTGTGCTCAAAAGCTAGCCTCTTTAAAGCAAAATGATTCAGATATGGTGTCTTATGTTTTCGAGACTCAGGCCGCTGCCGAAAGCTTAATCTTAGAAGCTGACTCTATAGAAGAAATACGGAAATGGCTTGATAATCTCTATATGGTTATGGTTCTTCGTGATATGAACGCGACATTCAATCACATCCGTGATCAAGTTCTGACCGGACAAGATATTCCTATCATGGAGAGCTTAACTACATGTCTCTTCCGTGTTTCTACCCTCAATAATGAGGGTACCTCTCTTGAAAGTAATGTGGAATCTTCTGTTATGATATCTTCTAGACAAAAAGGAGGACTTGGAAATAGAGAATGCGAGGGAAAAGGTAATAATCCTCAATGTACTCATTACAAAAGGATGGGTCATACTCATGAAACATGCTACTCCCTGCATGGTTTTCCAGACAAATCTGCTCATGTATCAAGGTCTAAGAAACATGAAGAGAGGAAATTATCTGAAGAAGAGTATTAAGGATACCAAGAGTATTTGAGGATGAAGTCTAACAGCCTAGCTGAGCCTTCTTCTGGACCTAATGTCTCGACGGTCTGCATTTCTCAATCTGTGGAAGGTCAAAATTCATGGATTGTTGACTCTGGTGCTTTAGACCATATCTCTGGTAATAACTCATTGTTTTCATCTTTGTCACCTCCCAAATTTCTCCATCTTGTCAAATTAGCCAATGGGTCAAAGGTTTCAACTCAAGGAATGGGTTCAATATCTATTTCTCCCTCCTTAAATTTAACTTCTATTTTGTACATCCATTCTTGTCCTAATTTACTTTCTGAGTCAGTTAACTAAATCATTAAATTGTTTAGTTACATTCAATCCTGATTCATTTTTCATTCAGAGACGTGGTATGGGTCAACAGCTTGGCACAGAACATGAATCACAAGGTCTCTATTACTTGGAATCTAGCTCTTCGGTGTCTTGTCTTGCATCTATTTCTCCTAAATAGTTGCATGATCACTTTTGACACCCAAGTCTAGCCAAATTAAAGATAATGGCTCCTAGTATCAAGAAAATCCAATCTTTAGAATGTTAAGTTTGCCAATCTAGCAAACATGTTAGATCTTCCTTTTTTAGTCAAGATAAACCAAGAAGTAATTCAGTCTTCTCTACTATTCATTCGAATATTTGGAATCCTAGTCGGGTTACTTCTTTTGGATTTAAATATTGTCACTTTCATTGATGAATATTCTCGTTGTACGTGACTTTATTTAATAAACGAAAAGTCTAGACTTCTGTCCATATTTGTGTCCTTTCATGAAATAAAAAATTAGTTTGGCAAAACAATTAAATTTTTTAGAAGTGATAATGCAAAAGAATATTTTTCTTCTGGACTCTCTTCGTTTTTGTCCTCTCAAGGCATATTACACCAGTCCACTTGTCCCCACACTCCTTAATGATTAATGCAAAAGTTCCATTACATCATTAGGGAGATGCGATTCTTTCTGCCTGTTATCTTATCAATAGAATGTCCTCTTCCTCTCTTGATAATCAAATTCCTCGTACCATCCATCCTATTTCCAACTAAACCTCTGTATCATGTATCACCTCGTGTATTTGGTTGTACGTGTTTTGTTTATGATATGTCTCCAGGTATCGATAAATTGTCAGCTAAGTCTATCAAGTGTGTTTTCCTGGAATACTCCTGTCTTCAAAAAGGATACAAATGTTATTCTCCTAATAGCAAGAGGTATTACATATCTGCTAATGTCACCTTCTTTGAAAACTTTCCCTTCTACTCATCCTCCACACTCGACTCCATTTCCATCCAAGAGGTCCTGCCCACTTCCACCTCTAGTCCAGAAATTGACATCTCTTCTTAATCTAACAATACCAGTATTAGTCCAACTCCTAACTTTACTGAAATTGATCATTCACCCTCTGCTATTACTCACGGCATGACACCTGAAGCTAACCGCATCATTCCTGATGACTCTCGCCGCTAATGTCTCTCTGCATCTGCTTCTTGTACAACAGCTCCTAATTCTCCTTCTATGCCCGATGACAACTCCAGTTGACCTATTGCCCTTCGCAAAGGTATACATTCTTCTCGGAACCCACATCCTATTTACAATTTTGAGTTATCATTTTTTATCTCTTTCTTATTATTCTTTTATAAATTCCTTATCGTCCATCACTATTCCCAAAAATGTTTGTGAAACACTTGATCACCGTAGATGGCAACAAGCCATGATTGATGAAAGTAGGCCCTTGATCGCAATGGTACATGGGAGTTGGTTCATCTTCTTCCTAGGAAAAAAGTTATTGGTTGTACATGGATCTATGCTATTAAAGTTGGTCCAAATGGTGAAATTGAACGCCTTAAAGCTCATTTGGTAGCCAAAGGTTACACTCAGATCTATGGATGGATGTTAAAAATGAATGAGTAGAAGGGTGAAACAGAAGACTGTTTCTCGTGCTACTCAGTTTAGCGTTCAATATTACATATCCGCAATACTATCCAAGATCACAACCATTCGTCTTCTTGCCATGGCTATTCGCCATTGGCCCCTGTATCAAATGGATGTTAAAAATGAATTTCTTCATATTGAGTTAGATGAGAAGATTTACATGGAGCCAAGGTTGTCAGGAAGGTTATACGGCGGATGGCGGCCAGCACCTTTAAGCGCCATACTGCCATGGCGGATGCCATGGCGGACAAAAAAAAAAAAAAAATATATATATATATATATATATATATATATATGTATAAAATATAATGCAAAAACAGCAAAATAACAACCAGATTAATCAAAACCAACAATTTAACAATTTAAAATTCATAGAATTCATAATCTAGTGATATTGCCATCATTAAAACTTAAAAACATGAATTCCTAACCAAAACAAAAGGATTAAACCCATCAAAACAAAAAAACAAAGTTAAAAACAGTAAACACAATGACAAGTCCTAAAATTATTTTATTTAATCCTCCTCAACTTCATCAATGTCTGCATAGTTAACTTCAACAGGGCGATACTGCTCATCCAAGAATCCTTCAGCTTCTTCTCCATCTGAATGTGCCAAATTAGCCTTTGACACTAATTCCTCCTCGTCACTGCTAGAATCAGAATATTCTAATGATTCAGCTTCTTCAACAAGAACCCTTTTCCCCTTCTTCTTTGAAGCTACTCCTTTGGCTCTCTTAGAAGGATTAGAACATGCTCCTACTTGCCCATCTCCAATTGCAAGTTGTTTCCTTTTATGATGCTTAGTGTATTGTCTAGGCTCATTAAGTCCCGAAGCTTCATAAACTTGATTCCAAGTAAGGTCATCATCTCCTTCATGAACCCTCTCATCTTCACCTTCTTCTCCATCCATATCTCCAATTAGCCACTCATTGCAATCATCAATTCCAGTGAGACTAATTGGATCGATTTCATCCTTAAGGTTATACCTTCGATGGAGTGCTTGATTATACTTGACAAATACCAAGTCATGTAGTCTTTGATGCTCGAGTCTATTTCTTCTCTTAGTATGAACCTAAAAGAATTAAATAAATACTTATTATTTATGGAATAACTATAAGGAAGATATTGATTGTTCACTTTATTTAAATAAGAAATTAATTACTTGCTCAAACACACTCCAATTGCGTTCACAACCCGAAGCACTACATGTCAAGCTAAGGATCCTAATTGCAAGTTGTTGCAAATAAGGAGTTTCTGAACCGTACATCCGCCACCATTGAGCTACAAATGCAACCAAAATATAACTCAGACACTTCAGCAAATGACTTGAAGAATAAAAGTTCAAAAGTTGCAATCTTTTGTCTCTTACAGGTGCAATTTCACCCCTCATTGCTTTAGCAGTTGTGGACCCAAACATTCCATTCCCAGTTTTATATTGAGCCAACTCCTTATGAACAATCTTCTCCATTTCCGAATCTCCCAGCAATTTATTTATAGAATCATACAAACCCCTAATAATCTCACCATTAAATTCCATCTGTGGGTTTGCATAAAAGAACTCAGGGTTCAAACAGTGGCCAGCAGCATGTAAAGGGCGATGAAGCTGAATATCCCATCTTTTATCAATGATTGCAAACACATCCTTGTATTTGCTTTCATTTTTAAAAGATTTCATAATGGTTTCCTTCGCCTTGTCCATTGCTTCATATATGTAGCCCATAGCTGGTTTGTGCTCACTATCCACAAGTCTAAGCACTTTCACCAAAGGAGCCATCACTTTTAGAATGAAAACCACATTCTTCCAGAAACTAGGCATCAATACAGTTATAGTGGCTTCTTTTCCCTTGGTCTCCTTTGCTAGCCTACTTTCATTCCACGGTTCTGACACAAACATTTTTCTGAGATTGGTTTTTTCTTCATGAAGTCTCTCCAAGGAAAGATATGATGTTGCAAATCGAGTGATGGCATGCCTCACTAACTCCCTTCCACCGGTAAAGAATCTTAACATGCTCAACGTGCTTGAATGGCTATATATGAAGCCAACAAGAGAGATAGCTCGTTGAATGGTCTTCTTTATAGTGGGCAGCTTACCAATATCCTCCAACATCAAGTCTATACAATGTGCAGCACAAGGCGTCCAATAAATCTTTGGTCTTTTCTCCTCTAGCAACTTACCAGCAAGAACATAGTTACTTCCGTTGTCCGTTATAACTTGAACAACCTTCTCCTCTCCAATCTCATCCACAATAGAATCCAATAACTCAAACATCTTTTCTCCGGTCTTTACATAATCAGATGCATCAACAGATTTTAAGAACATTGTCCCAGAAGACGAGTTCACCAAAAAGTTTATGATGCTTCTTTGTTTTCTATCCGTCCAAGCATCTGACATTAACGAACACCCAAAATTTGCACACTGATCCTTTAGTGGCTGCATTAACTCATTAGTGTACTCCACCTCTTTCTGAAGAAGTGGTACTCTAATGTCATGGTAGGAAGGAGCTTTCAAATGTCTCCCAAAATTCCCAACTTCGCGAAGCATATCCTGAAAACTTTCTAATTTTATTAAGTTGAAAGGTAGGTCAGCTTGGTACCAAAAGCGAGCTATGTATTGGTACACCCTTTCTAAAGCTTTTTTATCACAAAGCTCTCTTATGCCCGCTTGCACTAGTTTTTCTTTTCTATTCTTTGCAGTTGTAGACTGAGCTTGAGTAAAAAGGTCCAAAGGTCCCTTCCTTGTATCTTTCAATCTCAATTCACCAATCGGAGATAGCTTAGATGAAGCATCAGAACTTCCCATTTCCATGAACCCTTCTTCAAAATGTTCTTCAATATCTTGCATTACTTTTTTAAACGTTTCAGTTTGCTTTTGCTTCTTTCCATCCATAACTGCCCTTATCTCAGCCTTCACAGCTTCAGGAGCCATCAAGCAAGCTGTAACATTTCCCACTTTTCCAATCAAGTGTTGTTTTCCCCTTGTTATACCTCCTTTCATAACCTTCCGACAATAATTACAATAAACTTCATTTGTATCACTCTCTCTAACGGGTGTACAGTGCTTCCATCCCACGTCAGTCCTCTTAGAGCTGATTGAATTTGAGGATACATTTGGGATGTTTGTTTCTGCTCCTGACATGATTATTAAACTAGAAAAAAAATTAAAAAATAGTTTTTATAAAAAAAAAATCAGAAAAAGAGAACAGAAAAAGAAAAAAAAATTAATATCTCTTTTATATAAAAAAAAAAAGAGATGTTAGACAATGGCAGAACCTGTGCGTGAGGAAGAAGAGAGGAACAGTGCTCACGGCGGCAAGAGAGGAACAGTGCTCGCGGCAGCAACGCGAGGAAGAAGAGAGGAACAATGCTCGCGGCGGCAACGCGAGGAAGAAGAGACGCAGTGCGATGGCAGCAGCGCGAGGAAGAAGAGAAGCAACGCGACGGCGGCGCGAGGAAGAAGATGAGCAGCGTTGACGGAGGCGGCGCGAGGAAGAAGATCGAAGAGGAACAGCGTTGATGAGCGATCGCGAGTGAGGTGAGCTGCGGCTAGGGCATATGTTTGCCCATCAATCGGGTCGACCCGACCCGACCCGGTCCAAAAACGCAAAAAAAAAGAAAAAAGCCCAACTGGGAGTTACGTCTGCCATGCCCGCCATGCGCCGCCACACACCAAAAGGCGGACTCGCGCCATAGCTAGCCATAACGCCCATCACGGATCGCGGCCTCCGCCGCCACAGCGTTACGGCACCGTTATGGCGCCGCCATAACCGTTACGTGACAACGCTGCATGGAGCAATCTCCTGATTTGGTTGCTCAGGGAGTCTGGTTTAGTGTGTAAACTCCGGCATCTCTCTATGGTCTTAAACAGTCTCCAAGAGCTTGGTTTGAAAAATTCAGCAATGTTGTCCAAGGTTTTGGGATGAAAAGGAGTGAAGCAAATCACTCTACCTTCTACTATCATAAATCTTTTGACAAATGTATTTACTTGGGTGTTTATGTTGATGACATTGTCATTACAAGGAATGATGAAATCACAATATCTCAACTAAAATAACATTTATGCAACCACTTCAAACAAAAGATCTCGGTCATTTGAAATATTTTCTTGGAATAGAAGTAGCTCCATCTAAAGAAGACATTGTAGTTTCCCAGAGAAAGTATGTCTTGGATCTTCTGAAAGAAACCAAAATGTCTAATTGTAAGCCAGTTAACAGTCCTATGGACCCATACAAGAACTTAGCGGGTGATATGGGAGACTTATACTCAGATCCAGAAAGGTTTAGAAGGCTGAGTGGGAAGCTCATATATCTCACTATTATGAGGCCAGATATTTCCTTTGCAGTTGAAGTTGTAAGTCGGTTCATGAATTCACCTTGTGTTGACCATTGGAATGGAGTAATGCGTATTCTCAAATACATAAAAAAGGCTCCATGCCAAGGTCTGTTATATGAAGATAAAGGAAATAGCCAAATTGTTGGATATTGTGATGCTAGTTGGGCAGAATCCGATATAGATCGACGCTCTACTACTGGTTATTCTGTGTACCTTGGTGGTAATCTTACCTCATGGAAGAGTAAGAAACAAAAGACTGTTTCTCGATCTAGTGCAGAAGCTGAATACAGATCTATGGCCCTAGCTACATGCGAGTTGGTGTGAGTTAAACAACTCATACAAGAATTGAAGTTCTGTGCAATTTCTCCAATGCAACTTTATTGTGATAATTAGACAACTCTCCACATTGCTTCCAATCCAGTATTTCATGAAAGAACTAAGCACATTGAAATTGATTGTCACTTTATAAGAGAAAAAGTGTTGTCCAAGGAAGTTAGGACCGAATTTGTTAGTTCATATGATTAGCTAGCATATCTATTAACCAAACCCTTGAAGGGTCCTCGAATTGAATACTTGATTTCCAAGCGTGGAACATATGATTTATATGCTTCAAGTTAAGGGGAGTGTCAAACATAATATTGTATTTGGTGTTAGTTGAGGTATATTCTTTTTTATTTATGCTTGTATGTCAGAGGTAGGTGGTAGTTAACCTCACTACTCTGACTGTTTTTGTACTGTTGTTCATCTCTATTAATAAGAGGTTTTAAGCTGAGTGAAAATATACACTCAAGCTTTAATGTTAGTTGTTAATTTTAGTTTTTTTCTCAGTTGAAGGATTCAAACCCATGGTTTCCCCCTCTCCCCACATGTGAACTTTGCCACTAGACAAATCTTATAATTCTAACCGACAAAGTTGCTCATGTAGATCGCATCATGGAGGATGTAGCAAGTGAAGTGGAACAAAAATGTGATTTTCTCAAAAGGATGTTTCATCTACAATTTGTCATTTGAGAAGGAGAAAGGGATGGTTGAGGGACGACGAACAATTGTTGCCAGACAAAGAAGGATGGTTACTGATGGAGAAAGCAAGGTGAATAGGAAGAAAGAATAAAAAAAAAATCAAGTGATGAAAGGTCACCCATAGAGATTCATCTAAAGGACTACATTTGTGGTCCATAATAAACCACTTGAATAAGTGGTTCTTTCTCGCCTTTGTCAAGTTTTTAAGTATGACAATTGACATGATACTTTATTTTCCACTTAATTATAAAGTACAAACAAAATTTTGATAAGTGAATTTAATTGAATGATGGAAGTTGGGGGAAAAAAGGATAAAGAAAGATGTTTTGCCAAAATAAAATAAAGGAAAACATAATATATTTCAAGAAAATAAAATTTATAACTTTTCTAGCAAATGCAGTCTTTGTCGTTCTTACATTCATAATCCTACCTGATGTGGATTTCGGTCTATAATGGATTGCTCCTTGAATTTCAGTTTGCAAGAATAATTGCAGCTGCCCTTGATGTGCATGGTACCATAGTGATCACAATATATTTTACCTAATATGATATTGTATATGGAAGTGGTGACCTTGCTCCACTGAAATGTTTCTCCATCCTCAAACTGTAGAGTGAGGACACCCACAGGATCTAACTGAATTGAACGCCCCCAGAACTTTCCTTTCAAATTAGAATCTGCCCAAAACTTCCATCCCCTTCCCTCACAGTGACAAGCAACAATCATTGGATGATGACTAACCTGGAGCAAGCTTCTTGTTAGACGTAAATTAGGCACAAATCACTAGCATTTTTTAGATTCAATGGCAAAAAGAATAATGAAGCAACAAAATCGAGTTTATCTATAGTTGTTTTTCCTGTAAGTTTGACTCATTCCCATAAACCTTGACTGGAAAGTTAAAAAGAAAAATCCAGTTACCTTTTCAGAAAAGAACCTAAGTCCTTTATCTGGATAGTCTGCTTCATAAGTCTCCCCAAGTAAAGGATTAAAAGGTTTACATTGCCGTCCTTCAGTTGACGCATAACTAGATACAGCAAAAGCTGCAATATTTAAAATTCTCATCAAATCATTCCCCTGCACAATGCAAAACACAATTTTCAAACAATGTAAATCCAATAACTATATGATGTTTGTACACTTGTAAGAGTCTGAAGTTGAATGTTTTTTCATTTCTCAACTTTGTTCTATAAGAGTTAACTTGGATATTTGGATGATACAGAATTTCACATTAAACCAAATAATACCTGCCCTAGTAAAGCATACATTGTCTACATGGAACCAAAGTCTTGCAGAAAGCACTGTCAGAACATATGCAGAAATTACTACTCAGGTCTCCAATATCAACATATAACATGGTTTCGCAGTCAAATTAACTCAGACTCTAATTCAAGCAATAAGTATCCAATTCAAGAAATTATTTATTTTTGTTTAAGTACTTTTAGGACCAGTAGCAGTTTATAAGCCTAAATTATATAAGGATTTGGTTAATGTGTTTGCTTCTTTTGCCTATCAATGTTCTCTCTTGGGAGAATTGATTACCCAATACAATGTAACAAACTATATTTTGCTTCCACATGCTTGAGCTACTTTAAAGTAGATTAAAAATCTAAGAGTAACCAACTTTTAACACATGTATGAATCAGGATGCATTGTATAAGTCAAATAGTGGAATAGCCAGGCAGCAGCCAAATAACAGTAAACTGTAAATGTGAGGCAAATTCATTAAATATTTTATAGGATATCATCTGTAGAAATTGCAAATCTGGCAATTAGAAAGCAAATTAAGAGAGAGACTAATTTTAAAACAGAAGTGAAGACAGATTAGATGAGTCAAAATACTAGACAAGATGAACTCAACCTATACTACTTCAGAACATGCTGATCCAAACTATCAAGCTATTGAAATGTTGAAATCTTTATAAGCAGCAATATCCTTAAATTTAACCAAGCATATTATCTACCTTGATAAAATGAACCTAGGAGATCATGCTTTTAAAACTGCTTTGTGACAAAAGAAAGCACAGCGGAGGACCTGACCTGCTTTCCCCACTCCAATGCTCTATCAACCAGGTATGAATACTCTAGGTCTTCAAAACACTTTTGCAATGAAGATAGTGGTTCGTTAAAATAAACAGGGAGACAAACTCCAGAAAGATCCTTCCCAATATTGTCTTTAATAATTGACCACAAGCCAACAGGCCTTTCTTTTTCTTTTGGCTCTGGTAAGTTATCCCTTCTTTTGACATATGGATAACTTACATCTTTGATCTCCTTCTCAAACCCATGTACACCATCATAACAAATATAATCTCTATCATAAATACTGGCATTGCCCAAACCTTCCCTACTTCGATAGGAAGCACTTCTCAGGGCATCGGAATACAAAAATTCATTTGTGTCAAAATATGTCCTATCGTCATCATCTGTTTCAACATCTGCTCCATCTTGACTTTCATTGTCTGCCACTGAATCAGTAGCACTGCCCTCTGACATGACAGAATAGAAATCTGAGACATGAAAGGGTCAAGTAATAAGTGGACTGCCACTAACATGAAAACTTTATAATCAAAACAGCCAGATTATAAAACAGGATACAGATACTACATTATCTTCCTAATGCAGTAATGCTTCATTTCATATGAGATACAAGTTACAAGTACAAGTTGTACAACTACAAAAAATAAATAATGTTGAAAAACAACCCTGTAGATGGTTGGTGATTATTCATTCTCAGAATGGCATTAATGTTGAAATATCTGATTTGAACTAAAATATATGATCAGATTAAACACAACAATCCAAAACGGCATTCATATAGGTTTCTCTGCAAGTGCAGATTTTAATGGTAATTCAAGGCAAAATACATGACAATGGACATCAACTTGAAATTAATACTCACCACTAAACCTTCTATTTCCTTGTCCACAATATGATTCACGTTCCTTTGTCTCATCCACTACAGTAGTTTCCAATTCTATTTTCTCTGTCTGCACGAATTTATTTTTTTTAAGAGAAAAATAAAACTCATCTAGCAAGAATTTCATCATTTAACATGGCACGGGTAACATATATAGGAACAAATGGGATGTGAACTGAATAAATTCCAAGACGAATTCTAGAACACCAACAGTGCACTCGTTCAATAATAACAATAAATTGAAGTGAGAAATTGCTACAGAAAAACAAGTCTTCCAGTTTACATTACTATAAAAACAACGGTGATACACTGCTTTTTTTCATAGTAAGTGGAATATTGTGGTTGACCTAGGGAAAGCAAAATCTAAGTAATCCAGGTTAGGGATGGCCATATTAATGACAGAAACACCACTTAAAACTACTGAGGGAGGTTCAAACAATATAACCTAATCCTGCAATATGCTTTACGAATTTAAGTGGAATAAAATATCAATATTCATCTCAATATATTTCTGTACATTTTGAATTATCTAATACACTAGAAAGCTAATGCAGAACTGAAAGCCACATAAATGTAAGCATCCAATGCTTCCATAAATAGGTATTATGTCCAACAATCATATTTAAAATCTTAAGCCAGACAATAGGAGCAAGGAAAACTTTTAAAACAGTTTCCATGTCAGGCCATATAATCATTATTGTTTTATAACCATCAAAGAATAAAACTGCAGCTTGTTAATTAGGAGAGGATGTGTTCCAAAAGGAAAGAGTGATACCTCCAGTTGTTTTAAGGTGTCCAGCAACACAACATGTTTCTGCTGAAGAAACTTCAACTTGCTTTGAAGATAAGATACTTCAGAAAGCATAATAGACTCACAGTCATTAATGATTGCTTCACTTATGCCTTCTTGTGACAATCGTGACCGCAGCTTCTCAGTAGAAACTACTATGTCTTCTGAAGTTGCAAGATCACTACTTGTTAGAGCTCTAGGAAAAAGATCTTTTGCAGACTGCAAGGCCTCAATCCACATGGATCTGTCTTCTCTAGATACACACCGCAAGTGAAGAGTTTTTGTTCCGGTAAATATGGAAAGCCGCTTATCATCAGACTTGCTGGAACGAACGGAAGAAACCTGGGAACAAGACATATTTCGACATAGCACTCAGTGGAGTGGACAAGGAAGGAAAGCTGATATACGTATTATTTGAGAGTGGATGCATGTTGGCAGGCAAAAGCAAAGTAACGTGTGACTGTCTAAGCGTCCGTTACAGACGTTTCATTGAATGCCCTGTGAACAATCAATATCCCAGTCCCTTACCCAAAATTTCTGGAAAATGAGACCAACCAGCATGGAGAAACCCATAAAAGTTGACTTGGTAAATACAAACTGAGCAAAAGAAATTGTTAAAATACAAACATGTTGAAACAAGAAAAACAATAAAGTAGAAAGAGAGAGAGAGAGGCGTTGAAGAATTTAGTGGAAGAGACAGAGCGATATATTATGAGTGAGAAGAGAAAAGAGAAAAGAGAAAAGAACAAACCTTCAAATGAATCTCACCAAAGGGCTTGCATTGTCGGGAAGGAGGTCGATTGAGATTGGAATTGGCCTTCTTAACGTACTTGGAGGAGTCTTCTCCGATGACCCTGAGGCTCCTATCCCTGATGAAGATCTTGTCGGGTCCGTGAATCTTATAATAGGAAAGGACGCCATCTTGGAGGACGAACCACCTGGAGCGCCAGCCCTTGCCGTAATTGACCCACTTGTAGAGGATCCCCGCCACACTGGGGAGGCCTTCCTCCTCGTGGAGATGGCCCACGGAGGAATCGTGCGAGGAGCAGTTCACCGGAGCATCCAGATCCAGGGGTCCCTGATGCTGATGCTGATGCTGACAGGGTGTGTGTAGCACAGGGTTAGGGTTAGGGTTAGGGTTAGGGTTAGGGTTAGGATTGGGACGTTCCCTATCGATGGAAACCGGAGCAATGCAGCAGAGCGGATTCATGTTGTGAATCTGAATCACATGATTATGATTGAGAAAGTGAGTTATTGAGATTGGAAAGGGGAGTGAGGTACACTCCCACTGGCCACTGGCCACTGCCCACCGCCACCCTATAAATAAAGACCTGAACCACTCCCCACCCCACACACATCCATTTAACAACCACTTCTCACTACTACTGCATCTCCTTCTCCCTTTACCCTATTAATCAATCCATCCATCATGCTTTCTCTCTTTACTCTTATTATTATTATTATGTGCTGTGTGTTAGAGACACCATCCCACTCCCCATTCCCATCATTATTGTGTGAGGGGACAGCTAACGTGCGCACTTGGGTGAGGGGGAAACCTCCTCTTTTTTTCTTTGGGCCAGGCCCATGCCCATCATCACAAACAAAGGCCACACGAGACACCTCAATTCACGCTTCTGCACTGCACTTCACTTCACTTCCCTGTCTCTCTGCATACATGCCCATACAACCGTAATATCCATTCTATATACATACATGCCTATTGCCTATTGCCTATTGCCTTTTCCCTTTTGCCTATTGCCTTTTCCCTTTTCCCTTTTGCCTTTTGCCTTTTGCCTTTTGCCTTTGTTCAATGGCTAATATCCACCCATTGCATTCAATCACTTTTCTACATTGCACTTCCACCCCCCCCTCCCTCCCAACAACACATTTGCTTTTAGGTGGGACCAATCATATTTAGGGCCTTTAATTCCTCCACTTACTCAACCAAATTGCTCCACCCATTACATCCAAATAAATTAATCACTGCATGCTTATGCTTGGGCTTCATTATTTAATACTCTCTCACCAAAAACATCTCCTAGTAACTTTCGTTTAAGTAATGAAACCAAAACCAAAAACAATCATTCCAATGGATAGTGGGCTTCTTGCCGCGACACCTCGCCGTTGGACAATAGATCAGATTCTTCACATCATTCAACAGGAAGTAGCTATAACTCATGCTTATTTCCTTTTAGCCGATAAGATTCGTCAATCTTCAATGGCAGTACATGCCGAGAAGATAACAAGGAAGAGATCTTCTCATCATATTCCCTTTTCTCTTTTAATAGACTATCCCCTTCCTTCCTTTGAAAACTAACATTCTTGCTCACTAATCAATCTCCCTGCTCCCTTGTCTTTTGCTGACGGAGGAACCTCGGCAACAAAAAGGCTGGGACAGGCATCGTTTTAGAAACTCACACTTTGTAATTTCTACCTTAAATATTTCTTAACTTCCAAAAATTGTAATTTATAAAATTAAATAAGGGATTTTGTAACTATGGTGTGTTTGCCCACTTTCTTGGGATTTCAACAGTCTTTCTTGCTAGTTTCACTTTTGTTTGAAACCTTCTGTTGTTCCAATCTCAATATTTGTTTTTCTTTTCTCGTATTTATTTTTAAAAATCATAAAATAAAATCAAGGATTTTGATATTTGGGGAAAAAAATCAAAAATACTTTTTCCCTTAATTTGTTAGTCAATTTCCACAATTATTTTCTTATAGGGGTGTATTGAAATTGAAATAAAGATAAGGGATTCCTTTATTCCAATTCATCGTACGGATGAAAATTCTAATGTTATATAATTTAATAATATACATATAACTTACAAAAGACAGAAAACTATTAAATAATATAACGTTTATTTATTAATAAAGACAAAAAATTAAGCATAAATTTAAAACATTAATATTATATAATTATTACAACCATCATATTTTAATAAAATGATTATGAGATGAGAAGTAAATCCTTAAATTTACTTGGAATCTTCCTCTTAAACAAATGTGTTGATTAATTTGCAAAAAGCTTATTGTCTTTGACATCAATGGAAATTAAAGGTGAGTTAGATCAACTCCATCTTGAATCACCTTAAAAGTATTCTACCAGTCAGGTTGATTCACATGTGATGTTACGTGTGTCTCCTCACCATGAATAAATGTGTTAATTGCATTAAGATTTGAAGTTAGACCACAGCAAATTAACCATAATATTTAACTGTTCACTCACCATGAATATCACTACTCTCCTAAGTCAGACTTGCTTGGATTGCCAATGGTGCTTCCATTTGTGTTCAATTTGTATGTTCCTTGATTTCGAAGGTATCAACAGATAACAAAATTTAATGATTCTGTATAATTTGAGAAGTCAATTCTTGAAGATTTTGAATCTGATTTTTCTTGCACTTTACCTAGCACTTCATTTTTTACTACAAAGCTAAAACCAGGAATATGTTTTTACATTTTAGGGTCTTAAAGTGTTAAAGACTTGGCTAACAAAATCATATACTTGTTTATATTATATTAAGTGAAATCCAAGTGATCTCGATTAAAAAGTTCTCAAATAAAATGTGATTTAAAGCTTGGGAATATGCCATGAAACGTAAAACAATGGTGGTCTAAGCTTGTCTAAATGAAATGTAAGTTATCATAATTGTGATTCCTAAGTAAAAATTATAATTCTTTACATGTTGTAAAAGAAAAAAAAAATGGAATGAAGGACAGGGAATTTTTCGGAGGTAATATGACCTGTATTGGTAGAAATATGTAATTAGATCTTCGGTGTTCATACATGAAGGAGGTTAAACAAGTGATTAAAATGTTTTTTCAAGAAAGATTTCATGCTAGTGTAAGGTTAGATAGGGTTTATTTCAAACGGCTCTTGTTGGAGCAAAGTATGCTTCTAGAAAGAGAATTCACATATGAGAAAATTAAAGTTGCTATTTGGGAGTGCGACAGTTCAAAGGCTCTTGGACCACATGACTATAATATGAAATTTGTGAAGTATTTTTGGAATCTTATTAAGGAGGATATAGTTAAGGTCTTGTCTGATTTCTTCCATAATGGGAGGCTCCCAGGGGGGCTAACGCTTCATTTATCCCATTAATTCCTACGAAAGGTTGTCCTGGTGGCCTAAAGGATTACAGACCAATCTCGTTAATCAGGGTAATGTACAAAATCATTGTTAAGGTGATCCCATGTATCATCAAGGAGATACAAACAGCATTCATCAAAGGATGACAGTTACTAGTAATGTTGTGAATGTAAATGAAGTGATTAACGAGGCAAACAAAATAAGAAGCCCTTGTTAGGTTCAACTGTTAATGGCAATGGGTCAGGGTGGGCATGGTAGTGGTCACCCGCCACCTGACCCACTACAAAAACCTGTTACCCACTGAAAACGTGTCGGCTATCCGCTATAGAAATATCCGCGGGTTTTTTTAATATTCACGGTACCCATGGATATTTTAAAAAAAAAATAAAATTAAATATTTTTAATAAGAAGTTTTATCAAATAAATCATTTATTTTTTGGAAAATCTAGAAATAAAATTATACTAGTTTTTACTAGATTATTTAGATCTAAAAGTAGATTAATATAGTATATTATAAGAAAATATTTAATATAAATAAAATATTTATTTTATATTATTGGCATTTTTATAATAAATAATTTTATTAACTATGAAGTTTTCGTAAAAAAGTAAGATTAATATCAATGAATTTTGATAATTAATATTTTAAATTGATTTATTTTCCAAAAATATTATCTTTTTTAACTTTTATATATATATATATATATAATGTTAGTTTAGTGGGTAGCAGGTACCCAGGCCCATAAAGGAGCAGGTAGAAAAAAACTCATATTCGCGGGTAACGGATACCCATTTATACTATCTGTATGAATATTTTCGTGGGTTTTATCTACGCGTATCCGCAGATACGGATTTTTTTGTCATCCCTAGGTTCAACCTCAATGGAAAAATAAAAACGGAGCACCTAACAATGTATATTCACAAACCAAAAACTACAAGATCACCCATTTCATTATGGGATGATGACAGGATCATACCATTCGAGCCTTTTTCTCATGCTTCCAGAGGATCCCGATTCGACATTAAAAGTATATTAATTTTTCTAATAATCGAATACTTTTATATGTAAATACTACGTATTTTATTTCATTCATAAATTTATTTTCTTCCCTATGAGTTCTAGTCTAAATTAAAATACTTGTTTTTACTGTTCATATGTTATGATTTGAATATAGCACACCATTCGTTATGTATGGATGATGAGATTCCATTGATACATAGCCACTTGTTCTTTTTTCTCTAAAAGATGGTCAGAACTTCATTTGGGTTCGAATTTTACTGAGATGTATACTAGAGATCAAAATTTGTTAAAGAAACTATAAACCCTAGAACAAGATGTTTAAACCAAACTTTGAAAAGGCATACAATGCAGTTGATTGGACATTCCTATTTTATATGCTTGGGAGGTTTGGATTTGGTGAAAGATGGATCATATGGATTACGTGATGTCTCAAATTGTCATCAATGTTTGTTATAGTTAACAGAAGTACCACCCAAAAGTTTTGTATGCAAGGAGGGCTCAGGCAAGGGGACCCGCTTGCTCCTTTGTTATTTTTAATTATGGCAAAATAACTCAGAGGTTTGATTAAACGAACAGTGTCTAGAAATTTGCTAGCAAGTATAAAGGTGGGTGATTAGGAGCTTCAAGTGGTGGTACAACAATACGCAGATGACACTATTCTCATGATATCTCCAGATCGTTAGAACCTTCATACTCTGAAGAGTATACTACGGGCTACGAATTAGCGTTGAGTCTAAAGATTAACTTTCATGAAAGTTTTATGGGGGGCATTGGAGTGAAGTCGGTGAAGTTGCAATCTTTTGCACGAATCTTGAATTGTGGGGTCCTGTAGATACCATTTTCCTATTTGGGGGTTCCTATGGGGGTTAATACAAGAGGTGAGCATTTTTGGAAACCAGATTTAGAAAAGACAAGAGCGGAACACTATGGAAAAGAAAATGGAAGGGCAAATTTTTCTAATCAAATCGACATTTTCTTCCATTCTACTATGTTTTTTGTCTCGTTTTAGGGTTCCAAATAAGGTAGCTTGCGTTATTCAGTATATGCAAAGGAAATTTTTATGGGGAGACTCAAATAAATGTCCTAAGATTACATGGATCAAATGGGACGAAGTTTGCAAGGAAAAGAGACATTGAGGGCTTAGGTTGGAATATGTAATTGCGTTCAATAAAGCACTATTGGGGAAGTGGTGTTGGAGGATACTACAGGGAGATCAGTCTTTGTGGATTAAGGTCTTAGAAGCTAAATATGGTTCTATTATTAAGCATGATCTGGGTGTTAGGCAGGGAAGGGGGTGGTCTCAACGGTGTAATGATCTCTTGAGGGTTACGACAAAAGGGGAGAAGGGAAGTGGTTCTTGGGGAATGTTAAACCTCTAATGAGGGACGACACATTGTTTAGGTTTTAAGAAAGGGATTGGAGGGTGTTGGGCGAGTTGAAATCTCTATTCCCTAGATTCTTCTAACTATCCAACCAAAAATAGTCAAGTATCTCTAAGGTTTTGGGGGTACATGGGTGGGAATGGATGTTTAGTTGGAGGAGGGCCTTATTTTGTTGGGAAAAGGAAGGGGTGATGGAGCTAGTAAGGGTTCTGGATTGGGCACAGTTGAAGAAGGGTGAAAAGGATGGTGGGAGTGGGGAGAGGTGATGGAAATCCTAATCAATATTCGGTTAAGGATGGTTACTGTGTTGCTACTGGTGCTTCTCAAGGGAAAGATTATCCATTCTTTTCCTTCTCTAAAAATCAAAGGCTCTGTCTAAGGTGGTAACATTCTCTTGGAAGGTGGCCCATAATAGAATTCCTTTAAGGGTTGAACTAGTTAAGAGGAATACCCCCCCCCCCAATCTAGAGAGCTTTGTTTGATTTGCTCCTGTCAGTTTGAATCAGTAAGTCACCTTTTATTTACATACCCTTTTAGCTATAAGGTTTGGATGTGTTGTTACAAATGGTTAAGACTTCTGTTGGTGTTGCCTTTTGAATGTCAATCTTGCTTCTGACAACATTTTGGTGTTATTACATTAAAGGGTAAATTAAGCACAAGAATTCTTAGTGTCATTTGGTTAGTAATATTTTGGGGATTTTGACTTGTTAAAAATGACATCGTCTTCAATGGAAAGTCTTTTGCTGTTGAATAAATTTGGACCTCCACTCTTCAAAGGTCATGAACATGGATCAAAGGGTTTTACAAAACTTCGATCATTTCTTTAAATAGTAGCTTAGTGTATGGGGCTGGTTTGTTTTCAAATCAGGGATAGCTACTTTGTTGGTAGTTATATCATAAGGGTATTGTGGGGGGATTCCTAATGTGTGATGCTATTGTGATTTTGTATTGTGAATCTCCTTTTGTTACATTTTATGACATGAGAGACTTTGTTTTTATTTGCATAATAAATGTTTTGCCTTTTTACAAAAAAAAAATGTTGATACATAAAGAGAATCTTGACAACTATTGGTTATACAAATAGGGAAAATGTTTTTTTTTTAGTACTAAAAGATATTGTTGTATCATTATTTTGTATATATTCTTTTTATTTTTTTAATAGCAAAATCTAATTGTTATTTGTTAGTATTTTATTAAAATATTGGTGGGATAAATTCAAAATCACAACTTTATTTTTTATTTCCTTTTCCATTGAATCACCAAATCAATCTTATACCTGTTAAAATTTTTTTGTTAGATTAATCCAAGAAAGTATTTTACTAGAGACCTTCTAAGATTTACCAACCCCTAATCAATGAATTTATTTTTTTTTGCAAGGATTCTTTTAAAGATTTATTATTTTTTTCCAAAACTATAATTTTTAAAGTTAGTGTAATGGTTCACACCATTAAAAAAATATTTATTAATATCCTTGTTAAGTAAAATATTATTATTTAACAAAGTGTTATGTTGTTGAAATTCTTAATATTTTCAAGGAGTAATGAGACATT
Organism: Psophocarpus tetragonolobus; assembly: GCA_037954015.1. NCBI lineage: Eukaryota > Viridiplantae > Streptophyta > Magnoliopsida > Fabales > Fabaceae > Psophocarpus > Psophocarpus tetragonolobus. The sequence goes on from CM075694.1 coordinate 45,539,067, forward strand.
GACTTATATACCTAAAATTTTTTGTATTAGTAAACATAAATAAAAGTATAATTGAAAAAAACTATAAATATGATTAGATTTGTAAAAAGTGTTATAGTTTTGTTAGTGTTAAAACAACAATAATTTTGAATGGGTATTAACCAAAAACTTTTTTTTTTTTTTTTTAATATGGCTTAACCAAACCATTGCACTAAAAAGACAATAATGTATTTTTTAGCCTACTTAGTTTCATATTGTAAATATAAACAAGATCAAGTAATAATGTCAAAAACATAATAATCTTCTTTAAACATAAAGTATTTGAATAAAATAAAAAAACTTGATAATAATTTATTAAAAAGTATAAAACACATATAATCAACTTTTTTTCCTGTATAACATTTGTACGAAAATAAAGATAGTTAAAACTTCTTATTTCTACAAAGAAGGTTGAGGCACAATCACATATTAATGAAGGAATTGTTTAAAGTTTTCAATTTTGTAAAACAAGTCATTAAAAAAACTCATTAGCAACTCATTTAACAAAATATTGGTATAATAAAGTTGTATAAAATCATGATACGATAATTTTTTTTACATCATATATATATATATATATATATATATATATATATATATATATATATATATATATAAAATTCAAAATCTAACAACAGACAACAACATGTTTTACCTTTAACACAGTTTGACATAAAATCCCTTTCTATTTATGTTTTTTGAAATAAGCAATAGATAGGGGAATGAAAACTAAAAAAATATCATTTTTTTAATTATATTGGGAAAATGGGACAATTTACAAAATTTCTTTACAATATTATTAATTAGAAGTAATTATTAATGTTAAGCTTATGTTACTCGTAATAAAACTAATTTTCGTTGTTTCTTGATTTGTTTTCAATATAATTAAGAAATAGAAAATTAGTGTTATGAAGATTTCATTTATTTTCTATTATTATTGTTGAGGTTTGTATCAAAAGTTTACCAGGACAACCAGAATGTCAAGCAAAACACACATCACAAGAACGAAAGAGAGAAAACGAGAGAGAATAATATTGAATTCTCAAACAAGGAGCACCAAAGCATCAGAATATAACTTGTGAAACAATGAGGTATATATACGATACAAAACATGTTAAATGGCGTAACAACCATGCATTTCCTATATAGAAGATTTATGATAAGACCTGAAGTTACTATAGAAACACTAGAAGCTCTTATTAGAATAAGTAAACCCTAGATGGTCTACACACACTAGCACTAAATGATCCATTTTAATCGTTCCCAATAGATGTTCTCCAGCAAAAGTTGTTATGAGATGCTCTCATTATACACACTTTCACCCTACCAGAAGTTTCTTTCGAATTTCTCACAAATCATTTGATACTCAACTTTCTAAAGATTCTGAGTTAATATCAACAATTTCCACTTGACTCAGAATCAAGGGCATCATACATCTACGACCTTCTAACGCTATCTCCTCTTTCTAATTGATTTTTAATAGCTTCTGTAAACGATATTTATCAAGTTCGAGCACCTATCAAACTCAAACATTGGTAAAGACTTAGTGAACATATCAATAAGATTTTCTTTTGCAGTAATATTCATAACCCTCGTTATTCTCAATTTAACCAAATAGGATAAAACGAAGTTTCACATCAATGTATTTGGTTCTCTCGTGATACATCTAGTGATTCACTAAATGAATATCATGGTTGTCAAAACAGATTAAGAGTTTGGGACACATTTTTACTTAATCTTTAGCTTGCCTAACGTCCCCTTCAACCACGCAACTTCCTTTGCTCCTTTTTTGACAGTGCATTATACTAAACTTTTGTAGTGGGTAATGTTACCATAGACTGAAGGTTTGTCTTCCAACTTATTACAAAACTAAACAACATAAACACACACCATGAGAAAGACATTATAGTACCCCCTCTTCCTACATAATTAACACTCGCAAAACCCTCAACAAAAAAATCACCTTGAGACATTTTCTGATATAAAATACTTGATCCCTAATGTCTCATTCAAGTATATCAACATCCATTTTAGCGTCTCCCATTGAACTTGACTCGTGTTCCTTATGAACCTGTTAACAACAATCACAAAATGAGTCAAGTCTGGTCTCGTACAGATGATCTCATACATGATACGTCTTATTCCATTGGCATAGGGAATAAAACCCATCCTTCTCATTTCTTCATCAGAATCATGAGCCTAACTTGCTGAGAGCTTTGTGTGGTGCCCCAAAGGCATACCTACATATTTAGACCGATACATCAGAAACAATTCCACAACCTTCTTAAGGTAGACTTGCTAATACGGACACACAATTTTTATGATATCTTTCTATATCTATCCCAAAAATATGTTTGAAAGAACCGAGATCTTTTATCTCAAAATTTTAAGTTCAACTTCATCTTGAACTAACTCATCAATCATTTGTTTATGCCAGCTAGCCGTAAGGGTATCGTTTGCATATAGGAGCATGTACAAACAATTTTCTCCTTTACCACTATGTAGACACAACTGTCATAACTGCACCTTTAGAACTATATTATTGACAAAAAGTCCTCAAACTTCTTTGTACTGTTATCTCAGACTTTGCTTCTACACATACAACAACTTCTAAAGCAAACATTTTCTCATGATCATACCCTTGTAGTTGTTACATATAGATGGTTTTTTTCAAATCTTTGTGAATAATAACTCTTTTGACGTCTAAATGTTCCTTATATAAATCTAACTAGTTTACAATTGACCACGAGATAATTTTCAAACATTGTTTCACCACATGTGAGAAGATCCATTATAATCCACATTTTTTACCTATGTAAAGCTCATAGCCATAAGTTTTGCCTTGAACCTTGCCTCCTCCATCCTAGGAGTTTTATCTTTCTTTTTAAAGATCCCCTTGCATCCAATCACCCTCTGCCTTTGGGATAAGTCTAAAAGTTTATGAGTTGTTATTTTCTAAAAGTTTATCAAGTTGGTTTAGTTTTTTAGGTGAGTTTGCTAATGAATGAGTCCACCTTAATGTGAGTCTTCTCCTTACTTTCTCTAGAGATTTCGCGCAACATACTCATTCATGTTTTATCAAAATTCATGTCTCTACAAATGTTTCACTTTGATAGTTTAGGCTTCAACCTTTACAACCATAACCTTTGACTCCATTAGCACATATATGGGGAAGATACACTTCTTGGTCTATACCTACAACTTGTCCTGCTTTACATGTGCAAATGCTAAGGATCCAAACCCGTAAATTGGAGTAACTTGCTAGTTTCCCACTCTAAACTTCCATAAGTATTTTGTACTATAAGGCAAAAAAAGGATATTTATTTATTAGATACACCACTATGTTAGTAATTTTCCTTAGAAGGTCTTAAACGTACCTGCTCTAAAAAACATCATCTAACCCTTTCCAAAATTGTCATGTTCATCCTCCTAGCAAGGTTATTTTGTTTAAGGTCCTTACAATAATCTTGTGCCCTTTTACCTTATGGTTCTTGCAAAATTCATTAAACTTACTAAGAACATACTTCAAATCATTGTCCATCCTTGGCACCTTTAGCTTGGCCCCTTGTTGATTCTTTGTTTCATATACCATTCCTTGAACTTTAAAATGTCTCTTTTTTTCTCCTTGGAATGTTGATGAATACTCTTTGCAATAAATCATCAATAGTGCTGAGAAAGTATAACCTTTTACCATGAGTCTATATCTTAGACGAGCCTTACATATCCGTAAGGGCATACTCAAAAGAGTTTGCTGGATGTGTGTCTCCTTACTAGTCGCAAAAATCCAACTTTTACAACTTATCTCCCATCAACAACTTCTACTTCTCAAGCTTGACCTAACCTCTCTTGTTAATGTGGCTTAACCTCAAATGTCACAACTTAGATTTGTTTATTATCATCTGACTGGTAATAAACGTATGAGCAATGGTAGTATATCTACCCATAATGTACAAACCATTACTTTTATGACAAAGTTATGGACATACTTATGGACATTAGGTTCCATTTAAGCTTTAAAACAAATCTTACCTCTTGCAGTAGCATTTCATGACTATCGAACATCCTCAGTTTGATGGTCCTTGTGTTCTATACCTTGCAAGCTTATTCTCAAGGAGCATTGTTCCAATCTCATTTAGCTCAGTGGTTTTAAAGAAGTTTTTCACAGGACACGTATGACATGTACAACATGAATAGCATTGTTCCAAATTCATGACCCATCTTCTGCGTGAGTCATTAGAAGATGTCACTAACACACCAACAAACTCATAGCCTTTAGAAGCTTCTACAACATGAATAAATTTAGCGAGTTCTGGATTTTTTTTATTCCATTATCTAAACAATGCTTTTGAATATGACCCAACTTATGACACTTTAAACATCACACTTGTTTTTTCCAATCAGGTTTTGCCTCCTAATTTTCTTAAACTTCTTCCCTTCCCCTTCTTTCTTATTTCCTTTTCCCTCACTATTGTTAGAGTCCCACGTTGTTTAGAATAATTTTGTTTTAAATGCTTGCATACAATGTATATTACAAGGCTTGTTAAATTTTCAAGCAAGAAATAAGAGTTTCTCACACTTAATCTTAGGAAACAGATGTTCCATAATGCAAATTCAATGATTTGTTTCCTTTCCTTTAAGCATGTGTTAACGGGATTCAAAAACATTTTTCATTTGTAATTTCCTTTTTTATTATGAATTTAATTAGTATGCACTGATAATATAAAATATTTTACATAACATTCAATTTCAACTCTTTATTTATATCACTTTAAAAGTATTAATTGCTAAGGTTACAAAATTATCATAAATAAATGACTGTGATTGAATGTCAGTGTAAATTTTTACACCAACAATGTATAATCCTTTTTTCTCTTAGATTAGTTTATATCGAAGATAATTTCACAAAGCTTATATATCAGTTTATGTTCTAATTACTTATTTTTATTGGATAACTGGACTCTTTTTAATTTACTTAAACATATATTTTTAATGTCTATGTCAATTTGTTATTTATTGACAATAACTATATGAGAAAAACACTTATACATTACTAGTGTGAAATTTTTTACAGTGATATTTAATCACAACCTTTTTATATATGATAAGTTTGTTAATTTTACTAATTAATACTTTAAAAGTCATATAAATATATGTGATTGAACGTCATTATAAAACTCTTTTACATTGACAAAGAATAAGTGTTAAACTCTAGCTATATGTCTACAACATTTTGATGGGGGCAGTGCATACAATGGTGTTTTTCATTATTCAAACACATTAGGATATGTGTTCTCACTTGTTTTCTTTCCTTCATTATATGATAGGGATAAATGAGACATTTTGTGCCCTACTATTAATAAAATAATCAAGTTTTTTTAGAAGACTAACATATTTATGTATGTTGATTATATATATTTTAAAAGTACTTTTCATTTTTATTTTAAACCAAATGTGAACACAAAAGAATGAATTTATATATATATATATATATTCCTAAGTTCGAGTAATTTTTGCTAGTTTTACCATCACAATTTTGAGTCTTTAATTAAGAAGTTTATGGGGGACTAGAGGTACTTTGTAAGAAAGTAATTACTTATAAGATTTTGAAAGAATCTCCACATATTTTATAATTTGAATTTTAATGGATTTATAATATTATAATTTTAAGATTTTAAAGGACTCTCGATTTACAAAATTTTAACATATTCTATGACTTTTTAAAAAAAATATTTAGTTAAAAAAAATGAAAAACATAACAAATAAATTACAAAATTTGGATAAATAAGAGAAACCAATGCAAAACTTTGAATATTTATAATTGCTAATCGATTATAGGTTCATATAGTTTTAAGTAACATTAACCTTACATCTAAAGTTATACTAATCCTTTATGCATTAACATCTTTTGTTTCTGCCTTTAGATGTGAATAATAGGGTCAAAATCATGATATTTGTTAACAAGTTATTTATGAAAAAGTTGTGCACATGAATGTCCATATCGTCTTTAGCGGATTAAGAGTGAATTACACGTGGTGTGAGAAAGAAAAGAGTCCCACATATGATAAATAAAGAAAGAAAGTTTAGCAAAATTTCATGTTTTTCGATGAGATTGTATCATATGAGTGATGGTTATATTTTTTACTTAAACGTTACATGAAATCCATTAAAATTTATTTAATAAAAATAATTTATATACTTTTACTAGAAAGCTTTCTATAAGTTGATTTTTTTAATTCACCATAAAATTTTGTTGTTCTCATTAAAAAACCTAAAATTTAATTTAAATGCCAGAATACTTTTTTTATATAATTTAAAATTATCAATTAAATAATAATATTTTTTACAATCCTTAAAATCATAATCGAATATATCCCAAAGGTTTACTGTGTTGGGATATTTTATTTTAATAAAATTGAATGAAGTGTTATGATGGAAAAGGGAGTATGTATTTAGAAATATTGAATAGATGAAGATGTGAATAAAAAAAGAAAAAAGTTTGAAATTGGAAAAAATAAAAAGAAGCTAAGAATTGAAAAATGAAATGGACTTGGAGTGAGGAGAGTTTTTCCCTACAACTCCATAATTTCTTCCTAACAAAGGTAAGAAAAGTTTCAAATACTCTAGGTAAAAAAATTTAATCTTAGTAAAAAATTTACAAAGTTTTTTACAAATCCGGATAGGAGTGTCTGGATTTGTAAAAAAAAATTTGCAAATTTTTTAAGTCTGGACAGGGGTTTCCGGACTTGTAAAAAAATTTGTAAAATTTTTTTACAAGTCCGGATAGGAGTGTTCGGATTTGTAAAAAAAATTTGCAAATTGTTTTAAGTCTGGACAGAGGTTTCCAAACTCGGTCCGGATAAGAGTGTTCGGATTTGTAAAAAAAAATTTGCAAATTTTTTACAAGTCCGGACAGGGATTTCTGAACTTAGTCCGGACATGGGTGTCTAGACTTGTAAAAAAAGCTAATGTACTGAGAGAAGATAAAGACAAAGCTAAACCACAAAGAACAAAGTAAACATAAAGCTGAACCATGAAGAATGAAGAAAACGCAGAAGGGATGAACAATAACACATGAAGAAGAAGAGAAAACCACTTATTCAGTGAGAAGAAAACAAAGTCATGCAAGAGAAACTAAGGAGAGAGATGTAAAAGGAGAGACGTGCGAAATGAGAGAGATGTAAATGAAAGAGAAAAGAAAAGGATGCGTGATAATTAAATTTTTATTATTTTCATTAAAGATTTTTTCAACATTTTGATAAATTATGGAGATGTAGGAACAACTTATTACGGTGCATGGAGAAATTCTCTGGAGTGAGGAGGGCAGCCCAGCCCAGCCCAAGGGCTGTGGGTGCATCGGGTTGGGGTTCTGTAATTGAAATATCAGAAAAAGGTGGGAAGCATAATAGAAGGTGTGTGTGGGTGGGGTTAGGGCTTTAGACATAAGAGTGTTTCTTCTTCTCGCGATTGTTGTGACTTGTGCGTGCGTTGAGAGAGAGAGAGAGAGAAGAAATCGAAATGGCGTTGGCTTTCGACGAGTTCGGAAGGCCGTTCATAATCCTGAAGGAGCAGGAACAGAAGAGCCGTCTGAGGGGTTTGGACGCACAGAAGGCCAACATCTCCGCCGGCAAGGCCGTCGCTCGCATCCTCCGAACCTCCCTCGGCCCTAAAGGCATGGACAAGATGCTCCAGAGCCCCGACGGCGACGTCACCATCAGTAAGTAACTTCCATCACACGTGCGCTCCCTCCTTCCTCATGTGCGCCACTCACTCTCTTCTCTTGTTTTGCAGCGAACGACGGTGCCACCATTCTTGAGCAGATGGACGTCGACAACCAAATCGCGAAGCTTATGGTTGAGCTTTCCCGTAGTCAGGACTACGAAATCGGCGACGGCACCACCGGCGTCGTTGTCATGGCCGGCGCTCTTCTCGAGAAGGCCGAGCGCCTTTTGGAACGGGGAATTCACCCCATCAGGATCGCCGAGGGTTACGAAATGGCCTCCAGAATCTCCGTCGAACATCTCGAGCGCGTCGCCAACAAGTTTGAGTTCGACGATTCCAATTTGGAGCCTCTCATTCAGACTTGCATGACCACCCTCTCCTCCAAAATGTATCTCCATTTTTTCTTTCTAATTCTTACCCTTCACTTACATTGCTCACATGCTTATAATACTTTCTTTTTAATGTTCTAGAGTGAATCGTTGCAAGCGTAGCTTGGCTGAGATTGCTGTTAAGGCTGTTCTTGCCGTTGCTGATCTGGAGAGAAAGGATGTTAATTTGGATCTGATCAAAGTGGAAGGGAAAGTTGGGGGTAAATTGGAGGATACCGAGTTGATCTATGGAATCGTTGTTGATAAGGATATGAGCCATCCTCAAATGCCTAAGCAAATTGAGGATGCTAAAATTGCTATCCTCACTTGCCCCTTTGAGCCTCCCAAGCCAAAAACTAAGCATAAGGTTGATATCGATACTGTGGAGAAGTTCCAGACGTTGAGGTTGCAGGAACAGAAGTATTTTGATGACATGGTTCAGAAATGCAAGGTAGGATTTCAATTAACTTTTGTTTTAGCCTTCTATTTCTTGCCCGGTGTATATGCCTTTTGCGATTTAAGTTCAAATTGATCTTCTTCTGATCCCCTTTGCACCCTTTTTCTCTTCCCTGAAATTTGAGTGTGTTTAGATTTTATTGACACTGACAGATTGATTTCCAGGATGTTGGTGCAACTCTTGTTATCTGCCAATGGGGTTTTGATGACGAAGCAAACCATCTCTTAATGCACAGGAACTTGCCAGCTGTCAGATGGGTTGGTGGTGTAGAGTTGGAACTGATAGCTATAGCAACTGGTATGTTTTAATTAAACTATGTATGCTTTGAAAGTTTGTAGGTTCTTTCTGCAGCTGTATATAGTATGGATTTGTGTATGTTCTTCTATACCTATTAACAAAATAGCGATCTATTTGTGAATACAGGTGGAAGAATTGTTCCTAGGTTCCAAGAGTTATCTCCAGAGAAGTTGGGAAAGGTATAATCTCACTCTCGAGTCTTGATTTCCTTTTGTTTGTTTTACTAGACCTGCAAATTTTTGCTGCCTGTTGGTTTAAATTTGCATGCAATTTTGGGGGTAGTAATTTAGAACATTTACTGGTGATAACATTCTTCTTGCATACGTTGTTGAGGGTGGCAGGCTGCGCTAAAAAGATTCTCATGCTTCTTTTGTTTGTACATTTGACAACAAGTAAATAGAGATTAATTTGTTATTTAATTTTTTCAAGGCTGGTATCGTTCGAGAAAAATCCTTTGGTACCACAAAAGACCGAATGCTTTACATTGAACATTGTGCAAACTCAAGGGCTGTAACAATATTCATTCGTGGAGGTAAAGACGTACTTTTTTATTTCTTCATTTAACTGGGTTTCTTTTTATTTAATGTACATCAGGTACCCTCTTGGAAGTAGACAATTTTTTAACTGTACTGTTGTTCAATATTGTATTTATTTTTCAATTCTTTATTGCTTCGGGCTGTGAATCATGAACCTTTTAGGTTACATTTGAATTGATTGGAAAAAAAATGGATGGAATGGATTAAAATGGAAAAGAAGTGGGGTGGCATATAAATATAAATTATATAACAATAAAATCTCCATTCCATTGTTTGGATGGATATATTATGAGGGAACATAGAACGGAAGAAAATGTTCTTTCCATTGCTTGGATACTGACGAGAGCATAATGAGTATTTTTTAAAATAGACTTTGAAGGGTGATAAACGTCTAATCAACCTTTTACAATCAATAATAGCTGTCTTGTTTGGTAGGTAACAAAATGATTATAGAGGAGACAAAGCGCAGCCTTCATGATGCCTTGTGCGTGGCCAGGAATCTTATCCGCAACAATTCTATTGTATATGGTGGTGGTTCAGCTGAGATTTCCTGCTCTATAGCTGTGGAGGCAGCTGCTGATAGATACCCTGGAGTAGAACAGGTATGGATATTATTAAATTCCTGTTGTTTAAGTTTTATCATGTCAGAATGGAGTTTTTATATTTTTCAGTGAATCCAATGATCACGTTTGTTTAGAGAAACTATTAAATCATTTTGTTTTTCACTGAGAGTATAGAGAGGTGATACTGAGTTTTTGACTATGGACTGGATGTAATATGATTTTCTTAAACAAACAAGTTATTTAGGTATTACCAAAGCATTATTGATTGCTTATTTTCTTTCTCTGCAGTATGCTATTAGAGCATTTGGGGATGCTTTGGAGGCTATCCCTATGGCCCTTGCTGAAAATAGTGGCCTTCAACCAATTGAAACATTATCTGCTGTTAAGTCTCAGCAAATAAAGGTAATAGATTGAAGTCATTGAACACGATGATTACTTACCTACGTTAAACATATGTTCTTGATGTTGATCTACTTTTCTGTATATCATGGCGTTGACCTTGATCTGCCTTCAGGACAATAACCCTCACTATGGCATTGATTGTAATGATGTTGGCACTAATGACATGCGTGAGCAAAATGTCTTCGAAACATTGATCGGAAAGCAGCAACAGATCTTACTCGCTACTCAAGTTGTCAAGATGATACTGAAAATTGATGATGTCATTTCCCCATCCGAGTACTGATATTTTTAGATTCAGTCGTTCTACATCAAGGTGCTGAATTGCTGATAGTATTTTGTTTCGATCGGTTTGGTTTAGTCAGATTCGGTATGCGGTATGTTCACTCGACATGTAAGATTTTTGCCCGGTCCGTATAGGAGTTGGGCGACTGTTTTGTTTTGTTTAATGCAATTTTTATGCTTTTGCTTTGCCACATTATGGATTAATTATTTCGTTAGACCTTTTAACCTTTGTTTGTAGGTCCTGAGTGAAAGTTTGCTATTCGAAGTCTTATTTTGGGCCCATGTAAAATGGTTGTGACATGGTTGTAGTCCAGGCGAAAGTGTTTTGGGCCTTAAAGTCGTTGATGTTTTTGTAGTTCTGCCTCGTGTTTATTCGACAGGACTGCTAGTTATATTTTTAAAAAATCTCGAAAATTTAGTTAGAAGTGAGGGAATAGTTAATGGCATGTTATAAAAGCAGTTAATTATTGCATCCCGATTAAACAGTTTTTATTCCATTGTTGATGGTCCATTCTTTTTAGGTATAGAATGGTTAAGGTCCTTAATCTTTTTTAGAAAAAGATATTTGGGGTTCTTAAATGTTTTTTTTAATGAAAGTTTAGTATTTGGTGGTACATGTTTCAATTATGTATATCATGTGGATTAATATGTTGACGAGAAATTTGTTTATTTGACATGGTAATAATTAATATTAATGAATTTATTAATTGTATTTAAGTATTTTAAATAATAAATAAAATTATTAAAGTTATGGCTTTTATCTACAAACACTTCGACAGTGATATTAATCCATATGGACTAATAATATTGACAAAACTTAAAAAGATGAAGGACGTCGACCATATTAAAAAATGTTTAAGGAATATAAGTTTCTTTCAGAAATTAACTCTACTTTTTTTAGCCATTGAGATTGTGTTATTACAATAAGCTTTAATGTGACTAACTAATGCTTTGACTTCTGTCATTAATGTCATCATATATCACTAGCGAAGATACATATTCTGTATATTTGCATTTGCATTTTTATTTTTATTTTGATGGTATAGTAATTTTAGAATTTTAATTTAATATGTTTTGAAAATAACATGATAGAATATAAATATTTAATAATGTTATTTTATGTACAATAATTTTAATTTAATATATTTTTAAATGTATTTTGTTAATTTTTATATTATTTTTTTGTTTATGATAACATGATAAAAATATATCAGGTTATTAATGAATATATCAAATTTGTAATGATTTGAAAAAAAATGGAAAGAGGAGATATTTTGAATAAAAATTAAGATATTGTCGCATATGTGTATTTGTATGTTTATTAAAAATATTTATGTTGAAAGACGTACATATATTAATAATGGTCTTTAAGGAAGATTGATTTATAGTAAGGTAGAAATTGTAAAAATATGCATATATCAATACGAGAGAAAAGTTATATTTGTGAGAGTGAAAGAACTCATAAAATGTTTAGAAATATAAAATAGTCATAAATGTAGATGTCAAAATGTTCTATTTCCATTATATAATATAATACTAGCGAATAGGCTGCTGCGCCTGTGTATTCGTATTTTTATTTTAAAATCTTTTGTAAATTTTTATGTTTTGAAATATAAATTGTTATGTAACATATTTTGAAATATATTTTGTTAATTTTAAATTTTTTGTTTATGGTAACATGATAAAAACATGTCAAATCATCAATGAATATATCAAATATGCAATGAATATGAAAAAATGGAAAAATGAGAGTTTGAATAGAATTCAAAATATTGTTGCACCTGTGTATTTACATGTTTATTAAAAATATTTATCATGAAATGTACGCATATATTAATAGAGAGGAGTTAATAATAGGTATTTTGAAAAGTGGATATGAAAAAGGGGTATTGCCTTTATTAATAGTATAGATATAGAAGTATAAATATTGTATATAATATAATATCATATACTATGCATCATAAATATAATTGGACAATTATGTATGTTGCATATCAATATTTTAAAGTAATTTTTAACTTAAAGTTATAAGGTTGATTTAGTGGTAAAATATATATTTGAAAATATAAGAAGTTATGGGTTCAAGTCTCCCTTATTACAAATTAGTTTATTTTTATAATTTTAAAATAGGTGTAAGGGTAGAATAGATATTTTGAAAAGTAGACATCAAAAGGGAGTATTGTTTTTATTAATAGTATACATATAATATATAATATAATATATACTATATAATATTATATATTATAAAGGTTTAAATAATTTTGTTGTTTTTAAAGTTTCACAAAAAATCACTTTTAGCCCTTAAAATTCAAAAATATTTTTTTAGTACTTGATTCACTTTTAATGCTTCTTCTCAAGTTAACGCAATTAAAAATTGGTGATAGAAAATATGTTTTTGTATTCGTGAATTACTCATATTTTTAACCTTAACTCATTCAATAATCAATTTCACATTCGGGACAACTAAATACATCAAAACTTACAAATGAACATTAATACAAAAAACACATTAATTTTAGAGACTAAAAAATATATTTTTGAATTTCAAGGACTAAAACTGATTTTTGGTGAAACTTTAAGGACAAAAAACTCATGTAAGCCTATTATAAATTGTAGATATAGTATGCTAATTATGTATGTTGAATATAAATATTTTAAAGTAGTTTTTTTCTTAAAGTTATACAATTGATCTAGTGACAAAATTTATATATGGGGAGAGGGAGAGGTTGTTGGTTCGAATATCTTTTTTAACAAAATATTTTTTTTTTGTTTTTAAAAAAAGATAGAATAAGTATTTTAAAAAGTGAACATCAAAATAATAATTCTCTTTATTAATAGTATAAGTGATATTAGAGTCATGAATAAGAAATGTATATTACAAAATGGCAACAAAATGTAATTTTCTCTCATTACTGCCTTCGGATATTAGAGTGTGTCTCATGGATTGGAATTATATTTTACAAAATGTCAAATACGATAAGAGTAAATTTCAATGCAACATTAATTTTTTTATCTGTGTATAATAAAGGTTGTAAATATTTGTAATTTTTAAGGAAAATGAGATAATTTATTATTATTATTTCTTCTTAAACCTTTTAAAAGGAATTTGAGAAGTTGCCTTTAAAAGTTATTTTCATGTTCAAACAATAATGATTGAGTTGAGTTAGCTTTGAATCAACGATTCCATGCAAAGATGATAATTACACTTGTTTTTATGGATACTCAACGACTTCGACAAGAAAAAAATATGTTGATTGAGGTCATATTCAGATTTTATTCGCTAGAAAGGTTTGGGGATGAGGATGAGTTTGTTGGTCTCCATGTCCCACTTTTACTTCAAACAAAATTATATATATATATATATATATATATATATATATATATATATATATATATATATATATATATATATATATATATATATATATGAGTTTAATTAGTATGCACTGTCAGTATAAAAGATTTTTCATTAACATTTAATCACAGTTTATTTATAGTAAGTTTGTTGACTTTATCAATTAACACTTTAAAAGTCATATAAATAAAGAGTTAAACGTCAGTGTAAAACTCTTTTACACTGTCAGTGTATATTAATTAAACTTACCCACTCACTCACTCTTTCTCTCTCTTTATATATATATAACCCTAACATGTGTATACAAATTCACACCCAAATGAACCATTAGATCACGAGTATTTGAAGACCATAACACTAGGGGTACCACAATACTATGAAATATGTAACATGATTAGTGATTTAGTCAAAGTGAATGCCATAAAACTATAGCAAAGATACCATAATCCTATGAAATTTGTGTTTGTGCATATTTTTTTTTCTTATTCAAGTGTGTGGGGTGGGACATGGAAACTAGTCCACAATTGGGGCGAGGATGAGTCAGATTTTTTTTTTACTGCAACCAGGATCGAGGGAGGGCCGGGGACAAGGTCAATATAAATTATTTGGATTAAGTTGAATCCATGAGTTATCTACACTTGTAAACACCTTTAGTAGTGTGAATGATAATTGACTCTTAAAAAAAAGTGTCAATGATAGTGGCTTCTAATAAGGTGTTCATTAGTCTCCATAAATCCAACAAACTCAATGATTATAATCAAATCAATTAAATTAGTTTATATTTATTCGTTGTTTGGTTCAATTCAAATCAAACCATTCACTTCAATTGGTTCAATTTGGAATTTTAAATTCTGAACTAACATTAACCAAATCAATTAAATATTCAGATATAATTTTTGTTTTTTCAATTACTGCATGAAGAATGAAGACAATAATGCTCAATGGTGGAAAATTCATGACTTTAATTATATTAAATATTTAATTTTTTTTTGTTGGACAATGTCTTGTATAATCTGGTGTTGTAATTTATTTTTTATTATTATATTATTTGTAAATTTGAAGATAATTATTATTTTTGTTTTAAAATAATTAATTATTTCATTTATGATTACTCATATTAGTTCGATTTGGACTAGGAAAAAATATTTTGAAATTCGAATAAATCCAAACCAATTAAAATTAATTGATTAAAAGTATTATTTTTTTAAAATCAAAGCAAACCAATTTGTTAACGACTTAGGCTTTATTTATGGCGTTTTTTAGTTTTTGAGTTTTGGTTTTGAAATGCATTTTGAAAATAGAAATGTATTGATAAAAATTATTGTGATTTAATTTTTAGTTATTTTCAAAATAGTTTTACCCCATTTGAAAAATAGTAAAATTTTGATTTTGAGATTTTTGTTTTTGTTTTTAGCACATTTGACCATCAATCATTGACTATCATAACTGAGTGTCACCTTGCTATCATTGGTCATTGATGAGTCACCAATCTTTTGTCGTCACACTTGCAGCCATTGTCAATCATCGATTATCACCATCAACCACCACCTGTGACCACCATCGCCATTCACAATCATCGATCATCGACCATTGGTCTCTACTACCCATCACTAGTCACTTCCTTCGATCACTCGTCATTGATCTCTATATATTTATTGATTTGATATCCAAGTTTGATTACTTTTTGGTAAATAATTACAATTTAAATTTTATGAATATTTTTTGTTGAGCTATTATGTATGAATTTAGATAATATTTATGTTTATTTAATGTTATATTTGTTGTTGGTTTATTTTTCATATTATGTTTGGTTATGTGTATATAATATACATAAGAAAAGTATGACTTGTAGATACGGGATGACAAATAAATTCGTACCCGTAGATAATCCTTGAACCCACCCTGAAGTTGACGGGGAATCCTCTGTTTGATTGAGCACAGGTATGGGGACGGGGATGAGGATATACATACCCACCCCATACCTGTCTCACTCTGCTCTTATTTTAATGACTAAAATATTCATTTGTCTTAAAAAAACAAGAAATGTTTGACATTTAATTAACAAATTATAAACTTTGCATTTATTAGATAACTTTTGAATTAATATCATTTTATTCAAACAAATTATTTTTTACTAAAATATTGTTATAATTTTTTTTGCATGTATGATTCCGGTACGAGTAAGGTATAAGAACGAGGATGAGGATGGTAATGTCGTACCTGTCCCCATCCTATCCCGTTGCCATGCATAGATAGGAGTATGATGATTAAAATTGTTACTTGCATGATAGTAATAAATATAATATTTTACCTAGATCCTATTTATTGTCATCTATAGTCACCATCTTGAAGGAACGATTATGAGTTAAGATTTAACAATTTTTAAATTTGAAAATAAAAATATTATTTTTATAAATTTAAAAACTTAAAAAAGACTAATTTTTTATTTTATAAATTTAAAAGTGAAAAGGAGAAACAGTAATTGATTTTTGTTTTATTTTTGAACAAATTTGTATGCATCCATTTACTGGTAGGGCAATGGTGGAAGTTGGAGATTGAATAAGTAATGTTGATGTATGTTGTAGGATTTGTAACATTGAAGAGTTGCTATGGTACTAGCGGCATAGGTGGCCATTTTTGCATCTAAGAGCTCCAGCCCTTGCTGTGATTGAAGGCACAAGCATAGGTGGTCGTGCTGCCATGCTTGACGCTGTTGCTCCTGCCCCTGATGCTGTGAAATATGCGCCATTCAACATTACATCTCCTTCTGACCTCCAATTCCATTTTCTCCATTCACTCTTTGATGACTTGAAATGTTTTGTTACCTGAAATCACCCCCTCTAACTCTATTCAACCACTCGAGTATCATTTTTATTATATATAGATATATATATATTTATGTATCTCTTACCTCTTTGTGCTCTTCATCATCTGGAGCCACAAATCTATTGCCTTGGCTGAAAATAGTAGGGGCTGAGCTCCCACCTATTGCGTAATGTTGCCAATGCGTGTAATCATTGTTCACCACATGGAAATATCCGAACCTGCATCTGCAAATTTGGGTACCAAATAAATCAATTAATCTCCAATGGAAAATTAAATACTACATTTTATTACCTGGGCATTCTCCCCCCTAGTCCTTCTCCAAAATGGTTGAAGGCTATTGTGACTTGCATGTTCTTGTCCTCTTCATAGGAATCACTGTGGCCCAAGAGCATGACTTTGTGATGGTGTGTCATGTAATTGTTGGAAATGGTGATGCCCGTTGACCCGTGAACAACATCAATAAGACCATCAAAACAATTTGACAAGGAGCAATGGTCGACCCAAACATGGGTCCCACCAGAGATTGTGATGGCATCGCCACCCGGTTTGCAATGATGGATGTGTATGCCGTGAATTATAATATTGGTCTTGTTGTGCACTTTAATGCAAGGCCCTCCAGCAATGTGGATAGTTGCTCCTCTTCCATCAATGGTTTTGTAAGAATTAACAAGGAGATCCATGTGCAGCTTGATGACCATGTCGTGCTTGAAAATGATCCACAAGGGCTCTTTTTTAATAGCAGCATGTCTCAATGTGCCTGGCTTTGGCTTCACAGGGTTATCACCACCCTCACTCACCACATACACTTTCCCATGTTTTCCACCAATCGCATGCTTTCCAAACCCAATTCCGCAACTTGCTAGACGCTTCCTCTTCCTTTCCCACTTGGGGTCGCACCTCCAACAATCATCAATGGGGTTCCCCGTCCCACAAGAAACATACCCCAACTTTCTCCTTGTCCCATTGATTCTCCTGCACTCACAATCACAAGTCATGTATAACTTTTCACTCTTCTCTTCCTTTCACATCAAAACCACTCCTTTCTTCCCCAATAACTTATGCTCTCTCACTACACCATACTTCATCACAAATACTTTTCAGAATTATAGCCGGATGTTCAGACTCTTTCAATCTCTAATTTAAGTAATCATAATGGCAGTTACAAATTACAGCGTTATTTTTTACTACTTTAATTTAATATTATATGTCTGAATAGTTGTTACTTTTAAAATATATAATACAAGAAATGCTATTTCTAAACATTTTTTGTCTACATTCTCTGCTAATGCAAGACCTAGAAAAGAACAAAAACGAATTAAAACAAAAGATACGGGATCTCTGTTTTCCAAAACAATGATTTTGGTAGAATAAGACAGCGTAATTTTATTTGAAGATAGAACATTTTAGATATATAAGATGAAGGTCCCACACTGGGCAGTGTGTAAAACTGCAACACGTGGAACTACATAACATACTTCTGCACTTCCTGGACCACTAATTCAGGGTCTTGAAGTTGAGCTGGAGAAGCACAGATAACAGATGGGACAAGAAGCAAAAACTGGCACATAAGTGTGATGAAGGAGAATGCCATAATGTATTGAACTTCCTATATTTGAAGGGAAGAAGAAAATAAAGAAGGATATTAAACATTTGTGACACTTTCTCTATAAAACTTGAGCTTATATAGGTATTGAACTGATTGAATTCCCAATATTAAACTAGTTTGATGTCCTGGATTATAAATTCCAAAGTCAATTTACACATTGTTATAGAAACTGTAGACCATTACTTTAATTAGCAAATTGTAAAGAAAAAAAATTACATTAAGTTTGAGATATGTGTCTGTATTAGGGCCAAAGAGGTACCGTTGGGAGTTGACAGCATCAGAAAGAATCTTGCACTATCTTTGTCTATGATCCATCAATTATGCTGCATCTAGTATTGGTTGTTAGATGAGGTACAGTTTTGTATTTTATCTTTCACTCTCACCGGCGCATATATATTTTTTTATGATAGTAATATAAGTCCAAGAAAAGATAATATACAAGTTGCTTTCATGTCGGCTAAACAATTATGCACTAATTTGTTATGTCCTTCCTTCATAGTGAAACGCTCATCTCTACGTATGTATATTTATTGTGTGTGTTCAACTTAAGAGTAAATGTATCTAGGAACCCAAATCCATTCCTGTATCCAAATCCATCCCTATCTCATTTCCTTCTCTGTAACCACCGATCGATAAACATATTAAATATATATTTTTTTTTTTATATTTTATATAACTAATCAAATAATATAACATTTATTGGATAAGACATAAATTAAGAAAATTTGGAACAATTTCATCCATGTATCCAGTAATCTTTAGATTTAGATTGTGATAATTGGTGTCACTCTTATAATGTATTAAATTTATAATAATAATTAACAAATCATTTTCTTTATAATTTTGATGCCATCTGGTTTCTCTCAAGAAATTAAAAATGGCATAACTTTTCCGGATATTATTGTATGGTGTGATGTGTATAGTGTGGATCTACGACCCAAGACTAGTAAAAATAATTTATTTAAAAAAATAAATTTAATAATAACTATCATATTAAAAAATATTTTAAATTAAATATAAATAAAAAAATAGTTTAGTTAGTATACACTGAGACCGTAAAAGATTTTACATAAACATTCAATTACAGTACAAGAGTGTTGATTCAATGGCACTTTTTTACACTTTTGTTGCATACTAATTAAATTTTAAATAAAATAATAATAAATATATACAAAAGGAATAAAAAAATAAGTGATTCAAATACAAATAAAAAATATAATAGATTTACATAAGTTTTTTGTCTCTAAAGTTTCATAAAAAATTACTTCTAGTCCTTAAAATTGAAAAAATATTTTTTTAGTCCTTAATTCATTTTTAGTTCTTTTCTTTTAGTTAATGCTGTTAAAAATTGTTTATCGAGAACATGTTTTTGTATTTATAGTCACTTTCATCTTTAATCGTAACCCATAAATCAATTTCACATCCGACATAACCAAATACACTGAAACTTATAAATGGACAATATTAATACAAAAAAATAAAATAAAAATTTCAAGGACTAAAAACGATTTTTAAATTTCAAATATCAAAAATAATTTTTTTAAACTTAAGATATAAAAAACTTACTTAAATCAAAATATAAATATTAAAATAAGAAGTATAATTTTTTATTTTTATATAAAAATATAAGATGATTTAAACATATAAAATTATAGCGTAAAATATAAAATTTTAACAACCATTTATCTACTCAAATGTATGAAGATTCGTGCACACTGAATGTGAACATAAATGATCTCACATTATTCTAGTATTGATTTTCACTTATAAATAAAATTAGAGATACAAATAATTGCTACCACCATTTACCAGAAATAATAATTATATTATATAGCATAGCCGGCGTTGTTGTATATATTTACTTATTTAGTTTACAAATTCTTTGTTCCATGCCTCTTCCAAGACAAAAAGCAACCTTCTTTGATAGGGTAAGGTACACCATAAAAAACAGCCTTTGATAATAAGAAAATGTTCTACTTATATATAATAATTATAATTACATAAAATGTAAAAACTTTCTTCTCGAAAAAAATAAAATTTAAGTTCTTTAGATTAAATTGAAGTTTATACTGAAATTTAAAAGACTTATCTCCTTCTCACCGATGGAAAGTCAGATTTATTAAAGGAATATAATTGAATGTTTTTTTAGATTTTATAAAACAAGAAAAAATTTATTTTAGTTACGGTAATTTTTTCCTTTCAAAATCTAAAATTAATCTGTTTCAATTTTAATACATTTTTATTATCTTTAGTTTATTTTTACCGTTATTAAAATTAAATTTTAATACATTTCTTATTATCTTTAATTTATTTTTACCTATTATTACTTATTTTCAATTTTACAAAGACAAAAATATTTTTTCTCCCCTCTAATATTCATTTAATGGTCAATTAATTTCTCTCTATGTACAAGGTAATGAGCCAATTTGTTTATGTTTAAAAAAACACTTTTTAAAATTGTTTAAAAAGTGATTTTATTTTAGAAATTTTTGTATAATTAGAAGTAAATTTTTGTTTAGTTATAATCATAAAAAATCACGTTCAGCTCTAACATGTAAAGAAATAAAAGGCACCTCGTTTTTTAAAGGTTTTTTCTCTCTTTATCACAACTACTTTTCTTGAAAAATAGTTCTGAGTTGCTTCTTAGAAAAAACAGAAAACTTATTATTTTCTGATTCTTTTTCTTGAAAAAAGTTTAGACAAATATGTTAAAAATTCTTCTTAGTAATTTTTGTAAAAAAAAATTATTCTCTCAGGAAATAATCGTAAATAAACAACTAAAATATCTTCTTCTTATTATTAATAATATTATTAGATATGTTGTTTGTTAGTCTAATACCAAGTGTAAAATTTGAAGTTAGTGGACTTAGGTTGTAACCTCTTTTCTTATTCCCTCTGTTGCCTCATAACAAACTTAACACAATTCAGTTAAGTTAGTTTTGAGTTGCATCCTATACATAGATCTTCTATAAGTAGGGTAGCCGGTAAAAGTTAGGATGTTGATATGTTAGATATATGTCATTCCACTTATAATCTTATAATTGTTTAATAGAGAGCTTGAGTAACTTCTCTTGAAGTTACTAAATTCTTGTGTGTTCTTTACTTCTATCTTTCATTTTGTTGTTTACTTCTAGTCTGCAACTTTCATCTTGGCTTAACAAATTTTGCAGTGATTGTGGAACAATGGGCTCGACCAAGTTTGAAGTTGAGAAGTTTATGGGCTAAAACGACTTTGGCTTGTGGAAGGTGAAGATGAGGACTCTCTTTGTTCAACAAAGACTATTTGATGCTTTTGAAGGAGAAGCCAAATTCAAGAAGCAAATAACGGTTGAAGACAAGAAGACCCTATTGGATAAAGCACACAACACAATTATCTTGAGTCTGGGAGATAAGGTTCTAAGATAGGTTTCGAAGGAAAAAACCGTAAATGCTGTGTGGGCAAAGTTGGAGAGTCTTTATCTAAAACAATCTTTGTATTATTTCAAGATGCAAGATGATAGACTTGTGGAAGAACAACTATATGTATTCAAAAGCTGATTTATACGTTGAAATCATTGACGTTACTATTAATGATGAAGATCAAACCTTGCTACTACTATGTTCCCTTCCAAGATCACACTCCCACTTCAAGGAAACACTCCTGTTTGGAAAAGATTCTGTATCTCTTAATGAGGTACAACCTATGTTGAATTCCAAAATTAATGAGAGGAAGGAGAAGAAGCCCTCAGGCATACGTGAAAGGCTTACAGTAAAAGGAAAACCTTCAAAGAAAGTTGGAAAGGCTTATAAAAGGAAGCCAAAATCGAATGATGTCAAGATTGGTGGAGGAAATCTGTCCAAAATTAGATGCTAACACTGCAAGAAGGAAAACCATATAAGAAAATTTTGTCAAAAAAGAAATGGGAATACAGGAAACCAAGAAAGGTCAAGAGATGCAAGTAATGTTGTTGTTGTCCACATTGATGGATATGAATCAACAGAAGCTTTAGTTGCCTCAAAGGCAGATCCAAATTTTGAATTTATCATGGACTCAGGATTCTCTTGGAACAAGACACCTAACAAGTCATGGTTTTAGGAATTCTCAAATTAATTAGAAGGGTTGGTCTTGTTGGAGACAATAAACCATGTGAGATAGAAAGAATTGGAATAATTAGATTCAAGTTTCATGATGTTGAATTAAAAAAAAAAAGGTATTTGTTTAATGGTTCTCAAGGGGTGTTGAATGTTGTAAAAGATTCAAAGGTTGTGATGAGAGGGATTATGAGAAATGGTCTATATGTTGTGGATGGTGAGGCTTTAATTAGCTCAGTCGTAGCCACCGCAGAGAATGCCCTCACAAAATTTGTACTTTAGCACATGAGATTGGGACATGTAAGTAAAAATTGAAAAAAGGTTGGTGGAGCTAAGCAAGCAGGAAATTTTGTGTGGAGATATGATTCTGAAATTGAATTTAGGTGAACTTTGTGTTATGGCAAGATTTGCAGAACCAGATTTGGAACTGGCCAACAGAGAACAAAGGGGACCCTTGATTATGTCCATGTTGTGGGGACCTACCAAAACCTTATCTCACTTAGGTGCAAGATATTTTCTCAGTATAATTGATTACTACTCAAGGAAACTTTGGATCTAGATTAAAAAAATAAAGGATTAATCTCTTGAAAAATTCAAAAACTGGAAGGTGCTTGTTGAAAACCAGACTAGAAGGAAAGTTAAGATGTTGAGGACTGATAATGGTCTTGAATTCTGTTGTGAATTCTTCAATAAGTTTTGCAAAAAGCATGGTATAGCAAGGCACAAAAGCATTACTAGCACTCTCCAACAAAATGTATTGTCTGAAAGGTTTAACAAAACTATCCTAGGGAGGATGAAATGTATGTTGTTAAGTGCAAACCTGCTAAATTGTTTTAGGTTTGCGTGTAAGTGGTACTCTTGTCATAGTTTCAACAAATGTTGATTGGGTTGAACTATGTGAAGAACTACTTGAAATTTCACTCAGTCAAAATAAAATAGACGATAGTTCTAACTGAGTTAGTTGGTTAGCTCGTAATTTTGGTGACATTACTAAACCATGAAGGCAATGAAGAACAATTATAGAGATATACTAGGCATGAATTTTATGACTTATTGGTGGTGCCTTGTTTGTTGATAAGTCAAGTAGCAACGTTTCTTTTACATATCTCTTATTGTTACGAGACTTTACTGAGTGCAGTACATATGCATGACGTGTTGTTGTACTTAGTTTTTTGTACAGGGAATTATTTATCACAACAAATTATAAAATAAAGTCAATTGGCGATTTATACCTCGTAATACAAATATGGGCATGGGAGAGATTCCTAAAGATTGTGCCAAGTTTGATATCCTAATGCAAACACGACCAACCTATCAGGTCAAAGTAATTTTATTTATGAAGGATGATGTAAGTTATATTTTATAACATTATTGATAAATTGTTTATTTAATATTAATTGTTTATGGTGTATGCAATACTTATGATAAACATATGGTGATTCCCATCCTAATGCCTCATTTTTGCACAATAGACATAATCCCAACATGTTAGTCAGAAATTAGATATATTCCTTCTTTTTGTGTGACATGTAATCGTATGTGTGATAAGAACCAAGACCATGACAACAAATTTTCACTTTCAACCACAACAAAAACAAGAGGTAACACATTTCTATTTCCATCTTGTGTGGTTGCGATTATCAAAGTTTCATGATACTTTTCATATAAATGTGTTCTATCAACTTGTATCAATGACTTGCGGTACTTAAAGACATTAATACATTGCTTGAATATCCAAAACATCCTTTGAAACTTTTGGTATTCATAGTAACCCTAATTGCAAACAACAAGATTATCATGACAAATTTGATATAAAAAACTTGACGATTTGCTTTGAATGAATTTAAGAAATGTAGAAAGTTGCAAAAGATTCATCCTAGTCCTTATAAAAATGCGTAAAATTGCTTTTTGTTTTGCTTTTCATACTTTCTTGTATGATATTTTGTATCCATATTGACTGAAAATTCTATTTTGAATAAGATTAATTTTTAAAGACAAATCTGAACCAACCATTCCTATAAAAAATCTGTAACTTAATTAGCAATAATAATTTATGCCATGTACAGTTTAGCCTTATATATGTACGAGTAACCAAACCTGATATCAAGTTACTGATGAACTTTGAGTTTAATTTTTTATGGTGCTATGTTAGTATCAGATTTAAACATACATGATTTTCACCCCATTGAGTAACCGTCCAATTTATTATTTTTTGAGACAAAATTGTCGTCATATAGAACAGTCACCCATCTTGATAGTTAGGCACTTGACAATGTATTATGAACTTTTTGACTCCACAAAACTATATGTTTGATGTGTTCTCATTGAATACTTATCAATGCATTTTTCAAATCTTCTTTGATCTCAAAATTTAGACCTTTGTACAGTGCATCCGTAACATTTCATAAATTATGCAACTGCTAATCCAAAATATCTTCTTCATCAGGATGCATCCAATTAATGTGTATATAATGAGTTGCATCACTCCAAAGTGAACATTGCCTACAATTATGACGATAATATTATTCATGTGTCTATTGTTATCAACAATTTAAAATTTGTATTCGTAACAAAATAACATTTGTTGTTAAACATACATTGTTGGACATTTCTTATTGACAATCGCTGAGTATTACGAATTTAATCTTCGTTAGTGTTAGATAATTATCATCACTTGGAACATCATTTTCCTCTTCAGATGTTTCCTCACCACATGAATCAACAATAACATGATCATCATTTACTTCAACTGTGTCAGAATTAATTACTCCAATGTTTATTTGAGTAACTGAACTAGTACTAACAACTGATTGTTCAACATACAATTCTATTACTGTAACGTCATTTTGATATTGAAAGGCATTAAGCATGATTTGTATGTCTTCATCATCAACAATTTACAGTGACACTTATCTTCCAAAAACTAAAAATCTACAAGTTATAGATGATATGACTTCATTTGATTACATATTTAACTTCTAGTGAAACTTCTTCTTTAATGCACTAAAACTAACACCATGTCTAATTTGAATTGCTCGTTTACTCCCTTAAAAAATAATGCCTTTATCCCCTTCGTACATTCTTCCATTACTATAAATAAATGTTATCATTGAAGCAAACATAATATTGATAAATGTACCTAAAAAAATAATTTTACAATAATAAAAAAATTCGATAAAATTATTTACACGAACTAAAAAATTAATTTTACAACAATAATAAACTTTGATAAAAATTATTTACCTTAAAGAGCAAGCGTGAATTGTGGTTTTAAGGGGGCATTTCAGCATATTGCGTGATCCTAAGAAGGTTGTCTTTGAATTTTATTAAATTGCAATTCGTGATTGCGGTTTGACCAGTCCCTTGGTGTCAACTCGGAAGCCACATGACTATACAATTGACATGACATTAAAAATGCAACTGGAAATTGCGGTTTGACCAAGTTAAACCTAAAACATACCCATCTTGGTAAATTTTTTTAAAACAAACTCATTTAAGTAATTATTTTTAAAAAATGACTCACTTAGGTCAATCACCCTGATCAATGCATGACAACAACATAACCACCTTCCCTTTCCTTGGTTTTGCTATGATTCACAGAGTAGGTTCACTTTGAGTTTTGCTATGGTTTGTGGTTCATAGAGTTTTGTTAATGTTTGGCTTTGGCAGGTATCATGGGTAATGGTGGAGGAAAGGGGACTAGTAGGGGCCATGATTCCCCCCTCCCCTAATTTATAAATTGGTTTAAATTTTTATAAAAAAATATATAATTTTTTTAATATTTAAAATAAAATAAATTATATTAAAAATTAATATTAGTTAACACCTAAAAAGAGTAAAATAAAAACACGATAAGTAACATGGTTGATGAAAAAAAGATAAAAAATTATAAATATTAAAAAAGTGTATATAACATTAAAATGTTTATATATATTATAATTATCTAAATTTTTTATTCATATTAAATAATTTTTTTATAATTTTTATCTTGACCCCTCGAATAAAAAATTTCTAGTTTTACCACTGTGGGGTTATCATTTAAAGGAAAAAAAGGATGTGCCGTTTAGGAGAATAATGTATCCATGGATTGCTCCACCTACTTGTAAATAGAAAGGGTTTAAAAGTAGAGTTAAAATTATAAATAAATACATCAATTTTTATATTTAATATTTAATTAAGCTTTATAAAATATTTATATTTCAACAATATTTATCTCAAATTTTAGAATCATTATTTACAGTCAATAAGAAAAATGTTAGAATATTTCAAAATTAAAGCAATCTTTGAAAAGAGAACACATTGACTAAATGAGTGTATTGTTACGCAGAAATTAATTTTACTCATTTGGGGAAAAAAAATACTTCGATAAATTGTTATATGATCCAAATCCACGTAATGTTGACAAATATCTTACTAAATATTGTAAATTAAAAAAGTCACTATATATCTCATTAATATTAATCTAAATCACATAATTCCAAATCATACAATAATTTCTCCTTTATGCGGGTTAGATTGCATTTCTATTTTTGTGCTTCCTTTAAATTTTAAAAAAAGAAAAATAATAAAGGTTAAATAATAGTAAGTAGTTTTACAAAGTAAAATTGAAGGGATTAAGTTATTTGAGGATTTTAATCTACGGGGAAGAAGGCAAAAACTAAATGAAAAGTAAAGTAAGAAAAAAGATAATAATTTATGAGCAGTTACAAGAGTAAAATAAACACAAAAAATGTTAATATATAAAGACTTTTAATCTGTTCATACAATTACGGGTGTATGTTTCATGATATTATATTTTTAGAAATTTTATTTTAAAAAATAATAAAACTAAAAATATTATATTAGAATAAATTTAAAATTGTATTTGATTATTTTTTATATTCTTTAAAATGTTTTTAAATTTTAAAATAATTTAAGTAAAAAAAATAAAAATTATATAATATTATAAATAACTTTCAACATTACATACTCGTGTCTACATTCTCAAAATAATATTTAAATCCATAAAACAAACACCTCTTTAATACTTGGAATTATTTAAAAAACCCATAAAAGGCTATTGGAAAGAGGAGAACAAGCAGGGTTTGAATTCTATAACAATGAAGTTGTAGGGACTAAGACAAGAACACCCAACGCCATGGTATGAGTTATTCTACATAACAGTACATTAGTACTCACCTCTCAATCAAAATGGAAACTAAGTAAACTAACAACTCAAGAAAGAGGTTTTTACCAACAACGCACAAGTGCACAACCAACAAGGAGCGGCTCTAACTAACAACCGGGCTTTGACAATAATCACAATTTAATAGTACTTTAAAAGTAATTTAATCTCAATAAATTAATGTCAGATCATTTGTCTTTTAAAAAATTAACTGAAAGGAGCCTAGTACTTAAATATCTTACACTTATTATAGTGACTAAGTCGAATGTGGGATGTCAAAAAAAAATGTCGACTCTAATGTTTTGGCCAAAATTAGAAAGTCCTACAGCTTTAGTGAACCAGTATTAAGTAGTTTAACTTTATAGAAGAATCATTTTATTACAGATTGTGGTGTTAAATATGGAAGGCTCAATCACCCCACATTTCTATTTACCGAGTTTTCCATAAGCCTCCCACTTAAGAAAATTGGATCAAATTCCTCGTTACGTTCTGCTATCAGTTCTAAAATCAAATACGATACTTGAATATCTTTTTATACAATTTTTTTCCCTATAAATCTAAATATCCCTATTTGATTTGCGAACTTAATATGACATTAAAATCTTGATCTCAAGTTTTTTCATAGATGCTGTTTAATTCGAGAAAAATGAAAGGAATTTTAACAAAAAATGTGTTTGGTTCAATTATTAAAAAAAAAAAAAGAGAAAAGGGAGGAAGAAAATTTCTCCTCATCCAATATTAGCTTTCCCTCTAAGATATTTGGAGAAAAGAAAAAATTACTTAATAATTTTTATATAATTTTACTGAATTATCCACTCCTCCGTTGAAGCAAATAGGACCTTAATCATAATTGGTACCGGTGGGACATGAAGTAAATAATCCAAACCATGCGGGTTTTGACTTTTGATGATGAATGAATGCTAAATATAACGAAGTTTCTCTAAGCAAATGATCTATGAAACCAATTCAAGACAACTAGGCTATAAATGAACCTTCACCAATGTATCAACTATAAACAACCAGATGAAGCCTAAGAGTAATGATGATATCAACATCCATAAGACAGCAGCTAAGGTCCTTGTTAGCTGTTACCTACCTTGGACCTTCATGATGCATTCTTTGATTATATTTACAAAATAGACAAGGAATTTAAATACTAAATGCTATGCATGATGACCATAAATTAGAGGACAGCATGGTGTAAAGAATTGTGGAGGACTGGGGGATTAAGGCACAAGCAATTAACCAAGATCAATTTCAACCCTTTCAGGATTTCCCCTTTCAGTCTGGTTGGCAACAAGCTCAATTCCAAGCTGTCCTTTGTCTCCAGCCCCAAATGCATACAGCTTCCCTGATTCAGTGAGGGCAAAGGTATGAGCATTCCAGTATATGGAATTGGTCAGACTAATCTGTACCATCCGTTCATTGATCTGTTTCAGTGAAGTGACAAGTTCTGGACTTAACAAATTTGCATGTCTGTTACCCTGTACATGTACAATCACCAACATTGTTAACTTCATTGCAATAACTAACTGACTAGAGTGCACTATGCCATGATTGTGCAAAATGAGAGAAAAGGGGGGGAAGTGTGTTTCTTGAACCAAGTCAAACAAATCACTCAAATCAAACATGGAAAAAGATATAAGCAAAGCATACCTGCCCATCATTTCCTGCAGCATTATGCCCAAGACTAGCAGATTCTCCACAGCCAAATGAATACACATCACCATCATCAGACACTACGAAGGTTGTGTAATCTCCTGTTGCAACATGAACAGCTTTGACGTTGCTCAATGCTTCCACCACCTTAGGTACTGATTCACATTCCTCATTCCCATGCCCCAAGCAACCATATCGCCCCCAACCCCATGTGCAAACACGGCCATCTCGCCCCACCACTGCAGCATGCCAAGCACCAGCTGCAACAACCATGGGTTGGAGGTTCAACAGCCCAAGCTGTTCGATCAAACGAGGGTGCTTTTCATCAGTTCTTGAGCCATGTCCAAGCTTGCCTCCTAAGCCACACCCAACTGAATATACCGACCTGTAAATTTTCAAAGAAGGAAAACATAATGAACATTCAAATATTATGACAGCAAGTATGAAGTTAGACATAAGAATCAACGATGTTTCACCACCGTCATGAATCTTGAGGTTGAGGATCCAGACTTCTTGTACACATGTAACAAATGAAAATTAACTGGAGGAATATATGTTTCTACAAGAAAGAATACATCATAACAAAAATAAATCGTCTTTTCCCTCCAGCACATTAGTATGCTTAAAAATTGAGCATGCAAGATTTTCCTAATTTGTACCATATAACAACCAATTAGAGATATTCTTTTGTAACAAAAAAATAGCAACAGGAAAGGAAAAGAGAACATAGTTGGAGCTCACATTCCGCTGGGTTGACAAGCTAGACAAAGCAGGTAGCAATATCCAGCAGCAATTTGCACTACTGGTATGTTTTCAAGAGCACCTAATAAGGGATGGGGTTCCACGTCACTTTGATCAGTGTGATGACCAAGTTTGCCATCACTACCCCAAGAGAATGTATAAACCCTGCCTTCTCTTGACAACACAGCTGTGAAAAAGTTACCAATTGCAGCTTGGACAACAAATATGTTTTTCAAAGATTCCACTAACTGTGGAGCTGTAATCGTTTTAGAACCTTGAACTCCAAACTCGGCTTCTCCAAATGAGTCTTTCCCAAATGCATAAACCTGGCCAGAATCACTAACCAACATGGTCCTCCCAGCCCCAACTGCAGCTTGTATAATTCGAATGCCTTGCAAAGTTCTGAAACACAATTCAGTTTCATTAATATTTTAAACAACTATTCCACTTTCCAGTTACCTAGCCTTAAGTTTGGGCAATATGATCCACATGTTCCAACCTTATTGGTCGAGGTCGCCATTCCACCTCAGTGGTGCCATGTCCAAGTTGTCCTGAACTGTTGGAACCAAATGAATAAACAACCCCTTTTGATGTCACAGCAATGCTGTGACCTGGACCTGCTATAGCCTGTGATTTCTCCCTCCTGCAACATGCCTCTCCAGCTATTAAATACCTCAGCACCAGTTTCCATGAACCTCCACACCTTAGCTTCAAATCTTGGCGTTGTTCCATTGTCATTGGCTTGAAGATGGCTCTCTTCTGGCACATGTCAAGTGCAGCAAGCTCCGACAAGGACAAGTCCAAATCGGGAGCAAAGTTTGCTGGCTGCCTGAAGAAGGAGCATGTTGCCTGCAACAGGCACATAAAAATCAAAGCCAGCATACATTATGGCCACATTGGACATTGGTTGTTTTTTTGGGTACTATTCAGGAACAATTTCAGCTAAAATGCAGATAAGCAAAGCATGGTAGCACTTGCCTCAAGTTTAGCAAGGTCTTGAGGGTCCAAATTGCATGTAGTGAGGACATGAAGAACAATGGAGGGATTAGCAGACAGGGGAAACTCTCCAGGAGTGGAGTCCCCAAAGCAATGGCGTTGCTGCCTTTGAAATGTTGGAAGTTGAGTGGCAATAATAGCAGTAATTGGCTGGTCAGGTATGTTATGGTATTGGATAGTTGGGGTTCCGCTGGTAGTGGCATCCATGGGCACTGCCAAACCTTATGCAGTGCCCAAACTTTGCAGAAGAAAAGATCTAAACTGTTCTGGGAATTACGAAAATATGTGCAAATTTATTATTACATTCATTCATTTTTCTGTTTCTCTAATTTATAGCAACTCTTGCAAAAGTCTGTACCTCAAAAATATAATTGACTAGCAAATCTCAGGTCTCAAACCTACAAACAAAAACATACTTACATAAACCCATTACGTGACACAAAAAAAAAAAAAAACAAAAGAAGATAAAACTGAATTGTATGACCAACTGTCTTCATTTATTGTGACATTAGCAATTATGAGCTACAATCACCAGAAGGCATGCAATTAGACCCACAAAATCATGAACCTCTTACACAAAAGAGGAGGGTCAACAAGACCAAAACAAAAAAAAAAAAAAACAATTACCAAATAAAAAAAAAATCAGAGGCAGAGAAAGAAATCCGCACCGATCGTTAAATAAAACGTTTGATTTAGATGTTAGATGACCCAGATGAAGAAAAAACATGCAAAACAGAAAATAAACAGAATATTTGAAGGTGAATCCAAAGACAAAAACTTCGGGAGGAAGTATGATATTCATTCCCCAAACGGAAGGATATTCCAAAACAAAAAGAAAGGAATTTTGCAAATTTTGTTAAGAAAGTTAAAAATCTCTATTACGTGAAGTCGTCGTAATTTTTCAAAGTAAGATCACCCTAAACAAAACAAATAATCGACCCAGCAAAATCATCGTCCATGGCCAAACACCCAGAAACAGGGCCTTGTAATTAGAACAGCTTTTGCAATAAGGGTAGGTGGGGAAAATGATTTGTTTATATATTTTCTTTTGCTTTTGTTATTTGGGTGTGAGTTTTCCAGATCGGAGAATATCAGTGTCATCCAATTCAACAAGTACACTTGCTGAATACGCAACCAGAAAAAAGGGGCAAAAGAAGAAAGAAAACACAAAAAGCAGGGGAAGGAAGAAGAAAAACACATGATCAACAAGTTCCGGACGAGTGGCATTATGATCGTCACAGATCGAACGAATAAAAACATGGAAAGGGTTATTACGTATCGCAGACACACAGGATTCCTGAAATTCAATCTGCATCGGTGTTGGAGGAGAATCGCAGAGAGGAATGAATTTTCACGTTATTGTGAGCCAACTTTGTAT
Organism: Psophocarpus tetragonolobus; assembly: GCA_037954015.1. Classification (NCBI taxonomy): domain Eukaryota; kingdom Viridiplantae; phylum Streptophyta; class Magnoliopsida; order Fabales; family Fabaceae; genus Psophocarpus; species Psophocarpus tetragonolobus. The sequence goes on from CM075694.1 coordinate 45,571,505, forward strand.
CAAACAAAGGTAGACAGAGATGGGTTTTTGATCGGTTAACGTTGGACAGTGTGTGGTGGGGTGCTTGCAAGGTAAGGAGATTGAGAGAGAGTTAACGAATGAAATTAAATGAATGATTTTAGCTTTTATCTTCTCTTCTTCTTCTATCTCTTTTTAATATTTATTTATATTTATATATATTCACCAAGTGGTGATGACGTGTCGCTTTGGCAAAGAAGTAGGATATGCTATGCGTCCTACTGTGGGTATCTTACACGTAAGCTAAGCTAACCCTTTTTGCTTTCCTAATTCCTATGCCATAACCATAACCCTCCTTCACCCAGGTTTAGTATACTCTATTCTCGTATTTTTCTAATAAATAATAATCACCTTCTCCACGTATCATGGCTTTACTCTATCAACTTTATATTAAAATAATATTTTAATTCTTAACATAAGTATTTACTTTATATAATTAAAAATCATTATATCTACACACAACGTACTTACCCGAGGTAAAACAATGGGTTTTAGGCTCATTAAAAAAGTTTATTTCTTATTTCCTCTGTTTTCTATTACAAGAAAAGATTGGGATTCCACATGGTATTTCTCCTTTTTTAACACTAGTTTCACAACATTGCCAATAGAATTCCATGTAAGTTCTGTTTTTGTGTATTTTTCACATTCTGTAGATCTTGTTATATTTATATTTTCCTTTTTACACATTAGACATACTATCCAATTTCAATTTCTCTTTCTACAAGTCTTTCACACTCATGTGATATATATCATATTTATATAGAAAATTTATTATTATTTTCTTTTTTAATATGACTTTCACATATTTATAAAACATGACAAATTATTATGGATAAATCCTTGATATACTTTTTCAACCAACATATTTTTCATTCTTTTGTGGGATATGACATGTCTCTTTAGACAGATATGTAATGTATTTTTTATTCAACGTTGTCTCTCATCCCTCTAGGAGATGTGACACATTTTGTGATGTAATTTCTTTTCCAATGTTTTTTTTACAGGTCTATGGGCATAGATATATTATCATGGGAGACCTCGTGATGTACTTTCCCTTTAGGCATGTATGTTACACCTTTGTGGACATAGATACAATGCTATTTGCATTTCATATTGATAGTACACAAATTTTTAACTCTATTTTTAAATAGACTTTGATTGATGACAATTAAGAAATTTTAACAAATTTTTTAAAGGAAAATAGATATTTTTTAGTACAAATAAAGATAGAGTAAATAATGTATTATCGCATAAAAATATAATATAGGCATGCAAATAATTGATTAGTTGTCTTAACTATCAAGAACTGAATAATAAATAATTTAAATCTAAGTCTTAATAATTTTCTTTTCAAAATATTGAATACTCGTCATTTCTTTTTCTTTAATAATCATATATAAATTTGAAGTATATCTAAATGAATAAATGGTATAATTTTTATATTTATCTTTAAAATTTAAAGAATTGAATATATAATAATAATAATAATAATAATAATAATAATAATAATAATAATATTTTAAGCTTGTGCACTAACCCTACTCCATAAGGTTTTATGGAATTTTTTCATGTCATGGCCATTTATATATGTTGTACATTTGATTCTAACCCACACAAGTCAAGGTTAAATGGGTCAAAATTGTCTTGTTAAAGCGAAGAACAAGTCTATCTATGTGTCACATGATATTTGGACTTACATTTTTTAATTGTAATATTGAAATGTGACTTTTATAATCATATATAATTCAAAAAGTTATTTATTTCAATTGTTTGATTGTAGGCATCCAAAAAATACTATTTCTCTGCTAACTTTTTTTGTAATTGACATAGCTTTTATAATATTTATCTTTTTTAGCATGATGATATTTTAAATAATATTACCAAAGAAATACAACTACAAGAGATAATAATATTTTAAATAATATTACCAAAGAAGTACAACTACAAGAGAACCACGCATATATGCACGGTTCATATAACTCGTTTTCTAATAAATAATAATCGCATGTTTAATTTTATTCACTTTTATATCGAAAATTAATATTCTAATATGTATAATTCATAACATAAATATTTAATTTATATTTATATATATATATATATATATATATATATATGTAAACATATTAGGTGAGGGAAAAAAATTATCGTAAGAAATGAAAAGATTTAATAACACTCGTAGATTAAATATAATGACATTGATTGTATTGTTTATTAAAAATAATAAGTTTATTATTTTTATACTAAATTATAATTCATTTCTCTCAATTTATTTAATTGTTTACATTTTGACTTCCTATTTTTAATTGTTTGTGTTTTGTCCTTTCATTTTATAAATTAATGACATTTGAACCATATGTTAGATTATAGTCACTTGTTAAACTATTAATGTTGATTTTTCATGTTACATGATTAAATAATGTGACTATAATTATTTTAGTTAATTGAGGTGTTTAAAATAAATTACTAGCGTATTTAGGGTTTGTAGAACCCTAGTTTCCAAGATTAGGTGTAAAGGGATGTGAGAGAACTTAACCCGATCTTCATTGTGATGTTCATCCATTGCTTGGTCGTGTGGTTTATCTTTATTGTCTTCGTCTTCACCATCTTTGGCTTCGACTTCGTCTTAAATTATGATCTAATGGATAATTCAAATATCATCGATTAATAAAATGGAGGACAAAATATAAACAATTAAAAATAGAGGGTCAAAACATCAGAATAAATTGAAGGACACAAATTATAATTTAGCTTACTTTTAATAAACAATGCAATCAACATTTTTATATTTAATCCTACAATTATTATTAAATAATATCATTTCTAACAATAAGTTTTTTTTTTCACATGATGTTTTCATTCTAAGATTGGTTAAGCACACCATCCTATGTTGACCCTAATTCAAGTTCATTATGAAGTTATCATCCTGAACATGTTCTAATTTTGACCATGTAATTCTAGAACTTGTTTTGAAGACTTTTTTTAGTTCATTTTGATAAGATAATATCTTCATTCTCATAATGCTATGCTCATCTATATAATTTTGATTAAGACTCTGATTTAGGTTCATTCTAAGGTAGTTATTTTAAACATGTTTTGATTCTAACCATGTAATTTTGGAACTTACTATGAAGACCTTTCTAAGTTCATTCTAATAGTTCTATTAGAAGGTCAGCTAATGGAGTTTGATATAGAATCTACTCTTATATTGTTGCACACACTTAAGCACACTCATAAGTAGATTAAAAATTAGAAGGCTTATGACTTTAGGTTTGTCATAATTAAAATACTAAAAGGTTTTAGCCCCAACAAGTAGGATAACATTTCATTTCAAAATAGTCAGTTGTTAGTTTCTGCAGAATTGACATTTCTTCTAAGAAACTCTTCTAGTTATCACTTCCAAATAAGTCTTTTGATGATGTTTTTTAATAAGCTTTTTATGACCTTTCTCATGAGTTCTTCTAATAGTATGAAAAATGTTTTTTAGAGAACTTTTCTTATGGACACTTAACATCTTCTTTTAAAGCTCATCAACCGTCTTTAAGGTCAAATATCTCAACTCTTTTGCTACATTCTTCTATGTGTTATGATGGACTCTGACCAACAATTCCTCAATTAGTGTCTTCTAAACAACTCTTTTGATGCCTAGTGGTTCATAGACATATTCTCTTTATAGACATCTTATTTGAGCTCTAGCTGACTTTTGAATAAATATGTTCTTCTTTGCCTCCATAATCAACTTCTTTGAAACAAATAACATTAACGTAAGTCACATCACTCACATGTGCATATTGTTGTTGTTGGTTGTGCTTAGTGTTGTGTCTTTAGTTTAGATTTCGCAGTCTTTTTACTTTTAATTCTAATGTATATCCAAGACATATCTCAATATCCATCTTATTACATCTTTTAATGTTGTTAACATCAATCTTTTTATGTGCCCTTAGTGAATGTGACAACATATAGAAGATATGATGTTGCTTGGAATCCAATATGATACATCTTCCTTTAGTTCCTTATGTAGTCTTTTGAACCTGTTTTGTTTTGATCATAACATGACAAACTATAACCTATTCTAAAGAAGATTTCTTTATTCTTAGAGTCCTTTAGTAGACTCTACCTCAGGTTCATTATGATGATATGGTCTTCTAGACTTGTTCTGACATGACATGATAAACTAGAACCCATTTTATAGATGATGTCTTCATTCTTAGAGTCTTTAAGTAAACTTTGGCTTATGTCCACTCTAATCATGTGGTCTCCCTAACTTGTTTTGATCATGACATGATAAACTAGAACTTGATATGAAAACGATAAACTAAAGCCAAATATGAAAATAATAAACTAAAACCAGATCATGAAAAAATAATTTTAAATTAACTAATCAATAATATAATAAATTAAATTACTTTTATTTTTTTATGGAAGAAACTACAAATATCATTCACAACATATTCGTATTCAACAAATTATGAGTGACAAAGATTTTTTGTAGTTATTTAGAACACTTGCATTTCAAATACTCAACAACATATATTTATTATTTAAAATAATACATTAATTTATGTTTAATAACTTTATATATAGAATTTTTTTATTAATATTTATATAATAGTATTGTATTAATTGAGTTTTCATTAATGTACGATACATATTTCAAAATTCATTTAACAAAATATTTTTATGACAATATAATTTTAAACTAATGACTAGATAATAATATCATAACTTAAATTAGTTAATTTTAATTTTTTATCAAAAATACTATAAGTATCATTTGCATACAAAATAATATTATTTAGCACCATATAGATAAAACCACTATTGATATGAAAGTTTTTTTTTTTTTTTTATGATAAAAGATCACAAATATTGTTGTGGTTTTTGCCAAACACCATTTTCGTGGAACGTTGGGGTTGAGAGTTTTTTTATGAATATTTGAAATAATTACATATTAAAAATTTAACAATATTAAAAAACTGTGATATGACTAAGTATTTTTTATATTAAAATATCATCAAGAAGTAGTTTTATGTTTTCATCGAGTTGATCTCAATCTAAATATAAATATTTTAGCTTTTCAAATAGAAATAAATAAGTTAGATTAATTATTTTATCAGAAAACTAAGATAAATTAATAATTAAGTGGATCATTCAATTTCATTATGTTAGTTAAAAATTGAGAGAAAAAAGAGGAATAAGTTATAGATTTGAATCTGTCTAATATATTAACGACTAATATTTTACTATAAAAAAATTATAGTTAAAAATTAAATATCATTAATCAAGTTACTATAAGTGTATTTAATTTTTTAAAAATATCTCTTATATGCTAATTATTTTATAACCATATTATCGATATGAAGTACCCGGTTTTGTTGATGTCTAATCTTCATTAGAATTTTTTCTTCCAACCACATTATATAAAACTTGAACCATCATATTACGCTTAAATTGTGGATTGTATATATACTACACTTGAATTTTGTCCATGACTAATATTCTTTTATGAGTTTAATGTTCATGCAATAATAATATAGATGATTTTTACATTATTATTCAATCACAATCAATCATTTATATTGCGAAGAATTTAAAATGATTGATTTTGAACATATTAATTTCCTAGACAGCACCTTAATCGGTGGGTATTACTAAGTGACTATTATTATTTGAATTTATATTTATTATTATATTTTTTTAAAATTTTTATGTTATTCCTGATTTCCTTTCTCTTTTTACCTCATTTTCTATGTCTCTTCTTAATTATTTCATTTATTCTGTTATACCTCTCATATTTCCTTATCTTATTTTTTCACGCTTTTCTCATTCTTCTTAATTATCTCGTTTACTTTGCTCTTTATTTCCTCTCTTCTTAATTATCTAATTTACTTTACCCTTTCTTTCCTCTTTATTCTTACCTCATTTTCTCCATCCTTTCTTCTTATCTCATTTTCTTCATTCTCTCCTTAAATCTATTCATTTCCCCTTCCTTTCTTCTTTTACCTACTTTGTTTTTTCTTTTGTTCATTTTTTCTTAGTCACTACCTCATATGCAAGCGGTCATTTTCCTGTTACTTCATTCTGTTTATTTTAACTCTTCTAAGATTTTTTTTAACTCTGCAAATTTTTTTATAAAAAAAATATAAAGAACATATAAATATTTTTTTATGTAAGTAAGTGTTAATTCAAATTGCTCCCATCTCTTGATCTTAAACTTTAATTAACAATGCACCAACTTAGGAAGAGAAACCGGGGAAGGGATGCAAAATTTAAAACATAGTTTGTTGTCAACAAATTTCTTAAAAAAATTGTTAAGAACTTAAAAAAAAATTATTAGAAATTATATTTTGAATGCAATTCAATATTATAGTCAAACATAATTTTATACATTTCAATAAAATATTTTTTTCTTATAAATTCTTAAATCATATCAACCACTTTTTATATCCTAAATGTATATTTATATCGGAAAAGTAGGTCTCCAATTTAAAAAAAAAATGCAAGTTTGTCATATTTTCAAACATTACATTATAAATAGATAAATAGAATAAATAATTTATTATCGTAAATGAAAATTGATTACATAGAGTAAACAATCAATTTTTTCATGTAAATAATATATTATTTGTTCCATTTTATAATACTAAAAAATTCATCGTTGGACAAAAATTTTAAAATTAAGAGACCTATAGTGGTGTTCGATTTAAAACAATGCTTTCTATTTTTATTTTATATTTTAAAAATATTTTTCATTTTTAAATTTACAACATTTAGAAAATGTATTTGTTTTTACTTGATATTTATATTTTTAAAAATAATACTGTTAAAATCAATCAATTCTAGTAAAAATATTAAGAAATATTTATATATGTTAAAATATATATAGTTTTTTTAATTACAATATTATTATTAAGTTTTTACATTGTTTTAATTTTTAAAAAATTGAAAACAATTTTTTTCTATTTTATGTTTTCTGTTAATTTTTTAAAATGTATTCAGAGAAAATATTTTTTAATTATAGTCAACATATTTTTAATACTGTGAAAAAACAAACAAACATACCCTTAGTTTTCAATTTTAAAAATAGGGAAACAAAATTTTAAAACTTATTAAAATGGGAAACAAATGTGAAATTAATCCAATTAATTTTTTCCAAAAGTACTTTTGCATTGAGTTTTCAAACATATGCTTCTGTTTAAAATTGGAAAGAAAGTTTATTTCAATTAAAATAAACAACTTTTTTTGTTTCTTAAAGGAAAATAAGTTTTTATATAATAATAATAATGATGATAATAATAATAATAATAATAATAATAATAATAATAATAAAAAAAAAAAAAAGATTGGACACTATTCTCGTGTACAAGCAATACAAGCCAACAACAAAAGTCCTAATCTAGACGAACAAAAACCAACAAATTAATCAAAAGTAGGTTGTAGAATTAAGGCAACAAGAAGAATAAAGAGCACCTAAAGACATTCCTCTCCTATACAACAACCGTTGTTGAAGTAACATGTTAGTTCTAGAAGGATTAAATAGAATTATATGAATATTTTGTAAATCTTTTCAAAAAACACTCCTAAGAAGCTTAATAAGAATCTTTAGAAGGTATACCGTATACAATTTAGAAGAAAGTTTATTGATTAAAATAGGTTTGTAAAAAATCTTCTTATAAAACTTTATAAAGCAAAACCAGACAAAAAAAAATATGTTGTAATAGAACGTATGTAACACTCTTATTTTTATAACCAAATTGTTATATAATCTATTTAAATTTCAATTTAGATATTAGAGTTAGATATTAAAAACTTAGTTACGCATGTAAAAAACTTATAAAAATAAATTAATTATAGCATATAAAACGTTTTTTTACTAAAATTTCTTTTTATGGAAATTTGCTTAGCAAATTCAAATTCGCTTAACAGATTTGACAGCACCAAATATTTTTTTTAAAAGAAGAAATTTTTCAAGCGAAGAACAAGTTGCTGAACGAAAATAACTAGAACTCTAAATTCGCTTAACAATGCTTCCATTTAGGGATGGAAAAGCAGACCAGGCTAGCGCATTTTTGGCCTGACTCGCAAAAAAAAAAGGCAGGCAAGCTAGCCTACCATGCTGAGAGGGGGCTAAAATGCCTGGCCCTCCCTGCTTGTAGGTGGGCTACCGGGCTAGCCCATCAATTTTTCCAATTTCAATTTTTTTTATTTTTTTCTAAACTGATTTTTTAGCAAAATATCAAAATAAAAATATCTTAAACAAACTAGTCTAAAAATTACAAAGTAGTAATACTAAAGTAAGTTTCTAATTTTTATTTCTAATCTAAGCTAAATTTTAATATAATTTGATAATTTATAAAGTAGTAAATACTAAAGTTTGATTGTTTAATTTATTAATTCTCATACTTTTAATTTTAATTGATTATTTATATTTTATATTTATAATATAATTAATATAAAAATTATTAATATAAGATGGTAGCCGGTGGGCCAGCTGCCCCCACCCCACCTCTAACCTGGTGGGTTGACGGGTTAGGCAGGATGGGGCAAAACTGGATAGTGGGCCAAAATCCCTACCTTAGGCCTGACTCACTTTGCCATCTCTACTTCCATGGCTAAGCAACATGAGACAAAAACACCTGGATATCACTTCTGGTCCTTTATTTATTATTTCTAAATACTACTTGTGGTCTTTTACTTATTATTTCCATATATTACTTTTGGTACTTTATTATTATTTTCAAATATTACAGTTTCATTCTTTCTATTATTATTTAAGTTATTTTCCAAATATTATAGTATGGTTCTTTGTTATTATTTATCGATTTTTCTATCATTTTTTAGAAGTTATATTTTGATTATTTTGTATAAAATTATTTCATGGTATTATTTTCCTATAATTCATTTTGCTTCGTTGATATTATTTATTTCAAGTTTTGCTTCAATCTTATTTTTATCACTTTTCATCACAAATTAAATTATGATGAATTTTGATTTTCGTAACTCTGATTTATAAAAAATATTACTCTTGGAATTATTAATAATTATCTTATAATCATATTATGAAATATCATAATAAAATGATATACCTTAAATCATATTTGTAAAATATAATCTAAGTATTTTCTGTGGTTATAGTCTAACCAAATCTTCCACATTAGAAAATATGTCTTTTAGTATTAAAAATAAATAAATTTTATACCTATATTACTATTATTATTATTATTGATTATAATCCATGAAATAGAAATTTTTAGACGAGAGATTAATTTATATGTCTATTATGACCTTCTAATTCTTTAAGGTTGATTCATAAATAATTCTGTGAATGATAATTGAAATATAAGTACTATGTGATTTGTGATTGCCAAGTCTAGTTCCCTTTAGGACTGTGTTGAGATGTTGTGAGATGAACATAACAAAGTCCTAGGTTCCCTCGAAAGGGTACCATGCAAGTGCATGAATTCTGTGTTTTGGGAAATCACAGCTTGGTACACTGCGAGATAAAAGGCAGGATCAGGATGGGTTCTAAGATAGTTTTAAATAGATGAATATTTGGGTTAGTCATGTTGGTATTTGGATATAATATTCATAGATTTAAAACCTTCTATAAATGCTCAACATCTCAAGATTGGTAGGGTATATTCTTCTTGGGCTGAAAGAATTCCCATTTGTGTTTTGTGATAAAGAATGCCCATTTATGTTTTGTGATGGGCTGAGTAACCGATTTGCAAGTGGCCAAAATGTTGTAATCTGCAAGATAACTAGAATTGTGTTATGGGCAAATGATTCGCTTTCTCGAGAAAATTGTTGTACCAAAATAGGAAAAGATATACAGTTACCAATCACTTCTCAAGCAGGTCCTTGATGACTGGGGTGAATCATCATGGATTTTTTATGGATCCATATATAGAGTCAAGTGGGATTGAGTTTCATAATTAATACGAGTAAGTTTGCATCCATAAATTGAGTCAAGTGAGATTGCATCATAGGTCCAATCATATGTCTTCATTGTTTATTACGTGTATTAAGATTAACATTCATGGCTTACAAAAATCTCACTCATTTCGTGTGTTTACTTTCATGTGTTTCTTTTCATATATGTTCATGGTACAAATAGAAGATAAACCTAACTAACAGGGGATGTTGGAGAATTTAGAGGTTTTCCTATGAATATGTTGAACTTCTAAGCGAGTTACTTTTTTTATGTTCAAGTAATTTTAGGTTCGTAAGAAGTGTTGAGTTAGGACTTTAAAAAGGGTATCTATAACAAACTAATATATTTACGTTTTAAATGAAACTTGTAATAAATTATATTTTGGCTTGCAATGTTACAAGAAGATTATAGTTCTTTATGTAAAACTGATTTTTAATCTCTCATATCTTTATAAAAACCTTTAGTTAAGGATTAGGAACATTACAACATAATGAGATATAAGTCACATTCAGTTCTCTTCCAAGGAACTCTTGGAAAGTTCCACTTTTTCAACTAAAATAAACAAGTATTCTTATTATCACTTCTAGTTTACAATGAATATTCTTAACTAGTCCTAGTTAGACCATCTATAATAAGAACTTCTTAGATGAGTGCTTAACATTAAAATTACTATTTTAATGTGAGTTTCACATGTTAGAGTACTTAAAAATGGGAGAGATGTGCTTGTATATATAAGCATTCGAACCTATGAGACTTATATTAAACACCCCATCTAAGAATCTCCTATTGGAGATGCTCTTATATCCTTAAACTCCCCATAAGTTTAAGAAAAAAATATTATTTAACACTAAGTCACTCTCATATTTCCAACCAAAAGGTTATAAAAACAAGTGTTACGATAACAACTCTCACAAGAGAGGATATACAAGATTTTCTCATTAAGATAATTTCACTAGAGAAGGATATTAATGTTCGCTCACTATTAAATGTTGTAATACAAACAGTTTGATGACAAACTAAGTGTTTACTTTTATCTTAAAAAGAACGTTGCTAAGAGAAACCTTGGGCTCTTGTAAATATTTTTGTTAATCATCTTTGTTCTTCGCATGAGCTTCCTTTATATAAAAAAACATGGTTGCATGTAGCCTTTGTGAAGGGTGCAACATTCTTCATTACAATTACAAATCATATTATAATAAGTAACAAAATATTGAAAATAAACAAAACATCTGAAATAATAAGTTTAAAATATTAATATTAAAATAAGGTAAATAATGTATAAATTCTTATAAAACATAATTCTCAAATATGCCTAAAATTTATATAGAGGTATCTCAAAAAATCATTCCAAAAATTTATAAGTACATCATATCATGATTATCACAAAGCTTAAATAAAATTAACATTTTACAATTTCAATAATCTTGATTCAATTCAGTAATGGGTCGCCACGAAAACATTACTAAAAGTTAATCATTTGAATTGTCATGCACATAATTAAAATCAAAACAACGAGGCCTATATCGGAACCTCCTATCTAAGCCAATTCATAAATGCAATTGGAGGCACACATTTGTAAACCTGATACTTATTCTATACCTTTGAATAAAATAAATATAACTATCGTGAAAATGGTTGCACACGTACCTTGCATATATAATGCACAATTCTCGATTTTCAATTTTCAAAAGTATATTCGAAATATATGTAAGATATATTATGAAAATAATCATACTACATGCTAGAAAATCAGAAATCAATTTACGATGCAATTCTCGATTTTCAATTGGCATGACTATATGCTAAGTAATTAAAATCAATTAGAATAGAAGAAATCAGAAGATAAAGCAGTGACAACAAATTTTGTATCTCGCAAAATCTCATGTAAAGAATGAAATTATACCATGGTCCAGTTTAAAAGAATATTTAGTCATCTCTTTAAGTAAGATATCATAAGTATAATTTGTTCTCTTCTCTTCTTTTTTTTTAATCCATGAATAGTGAACTAGTCTATAATTCTTTCAAGAAAACTACTTAACCCTATATAAATAACTTAAAATTGATTTCTCACTCTCCATCCTTTTTTTTTTATAAAAAATTAGTTTCATGTTTCAAATTCAATGGAATTTAAATATTTGTTATCTTATTTTGTTTTTATTTTAAAAGTAATACTATCTTAAACCTTAATATATATATATATATATATATATATATATAATTCAAAATTCCTAAGAGTTTTATCTTTAATTTTTAACAACTTAGTCTCCTCTTTAATGAAAAATTACACAAACTATTTGCATTTAAATTTTGGAATGTTACAAAGTAGCGTTGAGTTGTCACGTAATATATGTACACCTTTTTGTAAAGTACATTGTTATGCACAGAACATGTTTTATTCTTCAACTTTCTTGTTATGTTTGACGTTCTTTCAAACTACTATGTTGTCAATCAAGTACTTGTGAATGAATTTAGTTGGTTTTTTCTCAACATATTTCAAAAGGTTGGACCGTCTTAGAAAGATGAGTTGCCTTGACTTGATAAAACATTGTATTAGATTGTATATAATGATTGTGATGTTTTGCAAATAAGTTACTACAAATAGAAAATTCTATATATTATTTAATATAAGGACAAGAATCTTCTTTATCATCATCAAAATACTTTTACCATGTAGAAGCTTCTTATGCATACTAGGTATGAATGCTTCTAATCTTTGTTCACGTCAAACAGTCTTAACTCATGATAAAACACTTTTCAACTCTTCTTCAATAGACACTTTAAAACATAGATGTTCTAATCTTTGATGCTATTGTTGTTTATTGTTTAGACACTTTTAAAACTCAATGTAAATTTTTTGTTTGTTTTATGTGTGTGTCTTACTTATGTTATAGATTGATTTTAACACTTTATTAATCCTTGTATAACACTTGTTTATCTTCCAATAATAATAATAATAATAATAATAATAATAATAATAATAATAATAATAATAATAATAAACTTAAGTTAGGGAAGTCGACTCTCACATGGACCGTTCAAACAAGAGACAAATTAAGGAAGTTGAGTCTTACATACACTGTTCAAATACCAAATTTTCATTCCAAACATATAGTGACTTTCGCCAAGTCCAAGTCCACATCAATGTTGAGAAGTCATGGCAACAACTTGCTTTCTTTTGTTAGTGTATTCTTCTAAATTGTTTCTACTTAAGAAGATAGTATTCTCCTTATTTTAAAAAGTAAATCATATATTCTTATTTTCTAAAAGCATTTATTTATAATTAATTTAAATAAAATTGGCATAATACATTCTAGGCTTTTTCAATAAGTCTCAAATTTGTCGCCTTTGTTCACAACCTGTTATAGATTCATGCTCTTATTAGGATCTGACAACTTTGTTTACTTATAAGTTGTTTATGCATTTCACAAAATCATCATCTTATGGTCTATTAGATGTTTATTGTAACATCCCAAGAATATAATACTTTTCACAATATTACTAATAAATAAATAATCATTTTCTCACATACTTTAAAACTCAGAACATCAAAATCGAACGATTAATCAAAATACGACCATCTTAATACAATTAAAAACTCAGCATATTAAAATTTTTCAACAAAAGACTCATGATTTGCACTGCGCTAACTCGCCAAGCGAAATAGGTCGCTCAACGAGAAATAGGGTAGCTCGCTCAGTGACCACTATCAATCAGTAAGGACCCTGATATAAATTGTCCCAGTGAAGGGACTTCGCTTATCGAGACATATTACTGGGCGTAAACCCAATTTAATTCTTAATAGAGAGGAATTTGTGGTGGGCAAGACTTTCTCGCTAAGCGTAAATCCAAATGATTTCCAACTCGAGACACATTTGCGCTAGGTGAGACTTTTCATTGGTGCAAAGTTAAAAATCTACTTAATAGGAATTAATTCTCGTTGGGTGAGATTCGTCGCCCAGCGAGACTTTGCAATATGCAAAACCTCAACTACACAGTTCCCTTAATCAATACACTATAAAATCATCTAACTACCAATGACATTCTAGCATACATATTCTCATCAATATCATATAGACCAAACTAATATCAATAAACAGAACTAGCACAAAACTTGTTTTAAGGATCATGTCTTAAGCTTCTAGATACATTCATACATATGCTAAAGTTCCATTTAAGTGTTTTATGTTGCTATTGCTAAATATAATATTTGCACAAGTTAAAACCATAACATCATTCAAGTTAATACAACATAGTCCCACTAAGTTGCCTATATACACAGTCTATACAAATCAAAATGCAATCTTTGATCTTTGTCGAACCATCATTCTCCTTAGTCTAGTCTTTTTTGCCTTTGAGAACCACTAATGTCATATGTTTTCATGCATAGCATGGTCATCACAGTCATACAAAACACACCAGCAATGCAAGGGTAAGCTCAAAGTAATATAAATAACAAGTCAAGCATAGACAATGTAAATCATTATTCATTTATATAACATAAACTTGTCAACCAACAAATCACACTAAAGCATTCACCGTATGCTCACACAAAATATAGGTATTCAAAGTCGCACTAAAGTATTCAACCCTATGTTCCCACAAAGCATAGGTACTTAGAACTACACATACAGACGCTTTCTGAAAAGATTTACTACATTGAATTCAGATACCAAGAGAATGACTCATCTGACTTCCCATTCACTAATGCTAATATCTATCTGATCCATCTGACATCTAGTTGAAGTCTAAGCATATTCATAGATAACCAACTGACGACCAATTTAATTGACCCAATATTACATCACCTTGTTATCCAAGCATATCCTGCTATGTATTATTGGCCGCCTTGGGGCCTAACACTAGTACTCGCCCTACGTGACCCCAGCATTGCATCATCACCTACACAAGGCCCTAGTACCAAGATCGCTTTAACATATTCACATCCTAATTCAATGTACCACATCTCAGGCTAAGTTACCTTCTTGTAATAGCCTATCATACAACTATCAATGGATCATCTCACTCATTCACCAATTTCCACAACAAGCATAAGCTCAACACATCATCATTTATCTCAATCTCTAATATCACATTTACATTACAGAATCAACATCAATACATACACAAGAAACAATTACCTCATTGCATCAATTCCACCAAACATCCACTGTAACATCCCAAAATTTAAAATACAAATATTCGAATAAACATTCAGTTAAGAGAAGATAGATTAAGTTGTTAAAAAAAACAAATAAAAAGATTTGATATCACTTTGAATAACAAATTCAGATAATATTCCTTTAAAATAGAAATAAGATAAAACAAATAAAAAGATTTGATATCACTTTGAATAACAAATTCAGATAATATTCCCTTTAAAATAGACATAAGATAAAACAAATAAAAAGATTTGATATTACTTTGAATAACAAATTTAGGTCCTTTAAAATAGAAATAAGATAAAACAAATAAAAAGATTTGATATCACTTTGAATAACAAATTCAAATAATATTCCCTTTAAAATAAGAATAAGATAAAAATAATTAAATATTTGATACTATTTTGCATTTAATATGGTAAAATCAATCTTTTATAGAAGATATAGAGAAGGAAAAACCAACCCTAAACTACTATATATAGGGTTAACTAGTTCCCTCAGAATATCATAGGTTAGTTGATTATTCTAGGGTTGAGTAAAGTGGTGGGATCTTGCGTCAAGAGGTGAGTAAAACTTTTCTTTAAACCCCTCCATGGTATGTTTTAGAGAAATACAATTTTTAAGGTTTTTCATAAAAAGAAATAATTTAAAAATACTAATAGAACAATTATTTTGCTATCGATCATTCATGAATTTTAACATAATTTTAGGTGTGCAAACTATAGGAATTGTGTATACTATTTTGACTTTTGTGACCGAATAGAATTCATGTTGCGATGACGCATATTATTTTATAACTAGAATTCGATTTGATTTTATCAATTTGATTTCACCACATTAACGTACACATATATAATGCCTAGAAAGAAAGTTTTTACAGTTACGAACTTGGGTAATGGCTGAAAATGAAACTCAACTTTGCCTTCTTTTTGCGTACTCAAATTCAAAGTTTTATCTAATTATTATTATTTTTCTATTGTTATTACTTAATTGTGTAAAAAGTTAACTCATTTGTTATTATGCTATATTGGGGTATTTAGGTCACCATGACAATTGGTGCATGAGAATTCTCAAGATTTAATTGAGAATTGTTTGAGACATCTTCCTTTAACGTGGAGATAAAACTTGTGATACATTCATCCGGGATGGATGTATAAGATACCTCCGTTTAATACGGGAAAGAGGTTTTAGATACGTCCATCTGGGATGGAGAAGAGATTCTGGATACCTCCATAATAGCGTGGGGAAGGCAGTGGGACGCCATTGTATGGAATATGAGCTCATAAACCCTTTCGAAGAATCTATTAAAAACCTTGGTTCTGGGAACCATAGAGTGGGAGCAAGTGATCTTGAGCATCACTATTTTTCGCAGCGACTGTGTTATAAGGTGTTATTTAAAACACCTTTCTCTTTTTGTGTTCGTAAATTATTCATATTAGACATTATTTAGAATAAATCATTTTGTTTAATAAAAAGAAACCTCCTTTATTTGCGGATACCATGGTTGTTTTTCAGGATTCTGCACCAGCTGGGAACAACGCTATTTGCGAACCTATTTTAAAAACTGTTTTATTCACTGAGATTTTCACCTCATTTTAAAAGTGTTGTTTTTAGAGTCAGAAAAGGATGAAGCTGTGAAGACTAAGGAGACATGAAGACTTAGCCCGTAGTTTAGATTTTCCTTCTATGAATGTTGCTATTATAATTTAGAAGAATTTTCGTTTTTATGAACGTTGTTATTACATTTATCCTTTTTATTATTTTGATATTTTATTTTTATTTATAATAATTACTTAATTATTATACTTTGGGTGTTACTGTAACGACGAACGTTACATTCACACTTCACATTATTCCACGTGACAATTCATTTATGAAAATCACACACATGCCCAAACTCAAGGCACTAATCAAAACCTCCATTACTCACATACCAATACATTCACACCACCATATCAATACATGCATAAAGAACAATTATCTCACTACATTAGTTCCATCAAACATTCAAATTTTCAGTGTATTCCACCTGAAAATTCATCCACAAAAAGTTATACATCACTTATCAAAACCACAACTACTTACATATTAATACATTTACACTATTAAATCATTCAAATTTTCACAATATTCCACCTCACAATTCATCCACAGAAAGTTATTCAACATTGATCAAAATCACAATTACTCACATACTAATACGTTTACACTATTAAATCATTCAAATTTTCACAATATTCCACCTCACAATTCATCCATAAAAAGTTATACAACATTGATCAAAACCACAATTACTCACATACAAATACATTTACACTATTAAATCATTGTTCTCTCAAATTAAAACAAATATTGAACTTTCCTTACATATTTTTCCCTTTGAATGCCAAATTTTCCAAACTGATGAAAATCAATTGTAGGAATTATTCAAAGTCTACCAAAAGACCCAAAACGAAACAGGAATCTAAGAAATTGAGATTTTTTTTAAAAAAAAATCTCTTTTTAAAGAGAACAATAAGACTGAAAACATCTGAAAAAGGTAGGATCAAACATACCTATAATGATGAACACTCGGAATCAAAAGCAATGAAAAAGATTTAGTTTAATTCCGCCAACATTTGGCTAACCATGCAAAGACTCAAATAATTTACAAAGAGAGAACAAGGGTAATGACGAGAAGAAGAGAAATTGAAAAGGAAAGGAATGGAGAAGAAAGATAAAGGAGAGAAAAGAAATAATCGAGGGTTGAATTCAATAGTTTTGTTTTCCCAATCACAACCCCCTCAGGATTTAGTTTTTAAATACATTTTCGAATACTTCTCATAAAACCAACATAGTTATCTCAATATAAAATAATCTCATTATTATCTGTTTTCACCTCACTAAACTCACTTTTTCATATTCCCTTATATAAATGTGTTTATTTTCAATCACATTCATCAATTTAAAACATAATTACCCACATAAATAATAAAACCAAATATTCTATAATTAATCTATAAGTTACGCTTAAATTAAATTTTATTCTCTCTTTTATTTATTTCATACACTTATTACCTATTATAAAAAAAAACAGAATTTTGCATTTATTTTAAATACAAGTACATGAATTTTCTAATTAGGTTGGATTCAATTAAACTCATCTTTCAATCCAATTAAAAATTATTGGATTAGGTTGGATCAAATTAGTATATTTTTATTTCAAATTCAATCCGTTAATAGATGAATTGGGTTAATTTGGTTGTAGGGTTTAAAATAAAATTTTAAATTTCTAGAACAACTTTTTGTTAGATTTTTTAGAATATTTTTTAAAATAAACAATATAAATTTTGCAAAGTAAAATACAATATGAAATTATAGCTACAATTACAACACCAAAACTAAAATTAAAAATTAAAATCAATAAATAAATTATTGAAGTTATTATTATTATTATTGATTAGATTCAATGAGATCTCAAATTAAACTTTTAGAATAATTAGATATATCATCCAACCAAAAATGATTTGATTGGGTTGAATTGAGTTTATATGGATGAAACACATTTGTGGCTCATCGAGCACGAACATTTAAATGCTCATGTGCACTGCTTTCTAGCGTATAAAAGATTGCTTGCTTCTACCATGATATGTCAAATGTTACTCGTGGGTTAAAAATTTGTAGATACTTTATAATTTAAATAAGTTTTTTATTTTTAAAATTTTATAAAAAGTTATTTTTAATTCTTTAAATTTAAAACAATTTTTAATCTCTATTTTACTTTTAGGTCTTTTTTTCAATTAACGTAAAAATTGTTAACAGACGCATATTTTTATATTCATGAATAACTGTCTTTCTTAACTCTAATTCTTTAATATTTAATTTCACATTTGATACAATCAAGTACGCTAGAACTTTTAAATATACAACATTAATATAAAAATAAAATTACTTTTAAGAATTAAAAAAATATTTTTAAATTTTAAGAACGCAAAATGATTTTTTTATAAAATTTCAAAGACAAAAAAAACCTATTATAAGTAAAAAAAAAAAATTGTAACTCGTGTTAAAATGTTGGACTTCACCTATGCAAGTTATTTAAGGACACAGGTAAAGAAAGATGAGCAGTTCTACTAACAACTAGTACTCTTCTACCAATCACATTGTCTCACATAAATCAACAATAACTAATAGTACTTTTCTATAATAAGTTTCTGTAAAGCTATATAACCTAATTTATATATGCATTAATTTTCCCTTAAAAAACTTATGAAAAATATATTTTATTTTATCTTTTTTTTACAAGTATTTATGAAAAACATATCCAAATAGTGCCTCTGAAATGTAGAACTGTTACAAATAAAATTATTAACTAAAATTGTATTTACTCCGAAAGTAGTAATAAGTTCTTTCTTTTTCTGTTTTGTGCAAAATTTAAAAATGTGTATTGATATTTATAAAAGTATTTTTTAATTTTCATCCAGATGTATACAGAGATGTTGTTTTATAAAATATGAAAGATAAAATAAAATAACCTCTCCCTAAGTTAAAAACTTAAAATTAACATATGCATAAACTAATTTGTAGAAGAGTTTTATATCTATTTATTAACTATGTAAAACAAAATTATTTTCAATCCATACAACTCATCATTAATATCATTTTTAAAATATTAATTGATAAATTCAACTAATAAGTGCTAGTAACACTCCCTAGTATTAGTTAAAATTTATAGAAAATTAGGAGAGAGAGTCATTAATGACAAGTGAAACCCACATAATTTGTTATTTTTAATAAATTTCAACTAATCAAGTATAGTGTGTTAGGAAGAGTGTGTCAAAAAGTGTGTTGCTTACATTTCTCAATTTATCAAAGTAAAATTTTTCACCCTATCAATGCATAAATGTTTTTCTCTTTGTAGATCTCACATCTTTTACAAAAGTTATATGTAAAGTAATAAGCTTCTAATTATCTAATTCGTAAACTAATTTGATTAGTTTATAGAAATGGATAATTTTTTTATTTTTCTTTATATTATCTTGTCCATAAAAGCTTATCGAGAAATTTACCCAAACAAATCTTATATCTATGCAACCTACTTTTTAACTTAAGTCCCTATTATGATCATTTATGGTTTCTAAAATGAAAATATGGTAGACATAAATTAAAAACTTAAACCATAAAACGGAATCATGTTGATAAGCAAATTGATCGTGTCATCAACGTGATGTGACCTATATTGATCTAACTAAACTAGTGACTTGATGAGGTTGAACCGATGACTTAGATTGGTTGAACCGATGACTCGACTTGCGTCATTCAATTTCTCCTTTTGTTTTTTATTAAATCATGTTGATAAGCAAATTGATCATGTCATCAACGTGATGTGATCTAGATTGATCTAATTAAACTAATGACTTGATGAGGTTGAATCGATGGCTTAGACTAGTTGAACCGATGACTTGACTTGCGTCATTCAATTTCTTCTTTTGTTTTTTATTAAATTATGTTGATAAGCAAATTGATCATGTCATCAACGTGATGTGACTTAGATAGATCTAACTAAACCAATGACTCGATGAGGTTGAACCGATGACTTGACTTGAGTCATTCAATTTCTCCTTTTGTTTTTTATTAAATTAGTAAAAAATATTTTTTTATTAATTTTAATTTTTTAATTAATATGTTGTCATCTATTTTTCTTTCATTACATTGTGTTCTCTCTTCACTTAGTTGCAAACTTTTTGTTGTTACTATTTAATAAGGTATTCACAATTTGGGTTGGTTTGGTTTTGGAAGAAAAAGAGAACTGAATCAATTAATTGTAATTGGCTTGGGTTGGTTCGGATTGACAGAATTTTTTTCTTAACCCGAAGCAATGATAATTAGCTTGATTCGGTTTAGATTCGGGGAAAACCGACCAAAAAATTAAAAAATCAAATTTCTTTTCATTAAATTATAAAAAATAATTTTATACCTCAAACTAGCCAAATCCATTAATCTACTAAATTTATAATTTTATAACAAAATATCAAGTGTTTCATATATACCAAATTAGTCAAATTAAACAATTAAAACAACATAATACAATACAAACAACAAATTATATATATTTAGAACAACTTAATACAAGAAAAGTATAAAATAAATATATAACAATATATATATATATATATATATATATATATATATATACTTTTGGTTTGGTTCGGGTTTGGTCAAGATTTTGAAGTGCTAAAACCGTAAACCAAACCAAATATGGTCAGTTCTACTCGTTTGCTTCAGGTCCAAACCCGATCAAGAAAAAAAAATGAATTAAATTAATTGGTTCGGTTTGAATAGTTGGTTTCGTCAGATTGACCTGAATCAATGAATATCTCTACTATTTAATTAATTTAGCTTCAATATTACTTTTAATTTGTTATGTTTAAAGAAGATATTATTTATAAGTACTTTTTTATTTGAGTTTAATTGATATACACTATCTGTATATACCAATTAGATTCTTATTATTTTAGTATAGTTATAAAATTTTATATATTTTTTAACATAAAAATCATGCATGTTAATTAGTAATTCAATTGTTGGATAGTGATCTAATATTTTGAGAAGACCAACCATTAGGTCGGTTTTTAAAACTATTATAATAATATGGCAGTGTAAATTTAAAGAAATGTTAACAATATTACTTATTGAATCTTGATTTTGTACTTTTGAATAAAATCAATAATCAATAAGGAAGAATGCATTAGAAAGTATCCGTTCAAATTTTTATTACACAGAATACCTGTCAACAAGCAGATCCGTAGGACAATTCAAGAATCTAATGAAACTTTAGCGCTCACGCAACGCTCACCGCATAAGTGCGTGTGCTGGACATACGATGGGCCACAGCAACAAGGAAGGTGTTGAACAATGTGAAGAATTGCGTCAACAAATTAAACATGGCACTCAAAAGCTTCAGTTGTCCCGGACAAATATCTTGGAAAGAACCTTTGTAAAACATCCAAGAATTTCAACGACTTTAAAAACTAAAATAACAATGTTCTTACTTCCTAAAACTAGTGTCTCAGAAAATAAACCTTAACTTCACGTCAAAGGTTTGGCTCGGATAAACTCGCATTAGATCTGATAATTTTAAACCATCAAAATTATACAAGTCAATAGCTAATAATATCATGACAAAATATAGCAGCGCGTTCTTTAGACCTGTTACGTGGCGATACTTTAGAGGAGAAAAAAACGCATTATGGATATTCTGTGATCACGGTATCTCCGCAGTAACACCCAGGCCTGCATTTATTGAACCATTACACTGACAAACAAAAATATTATCAAAGACGACAAGCTGACTACAAAGTGTATTGTGAAACATCTGTTGTAATGGAAATTCATCCATCCTTGTCAATGAAAATTTATGAAAAGGGTATAATACAAACTAAAACTATAAGGTATATTCAGCCATCAAATCCAATCACTCCCTCGCTGCCGATATAGAAACCTTGAATCTCAATAATTCCATCTTTCCTGTGGCAACGTACAGTGTTAGCCAGGCAGACCCCTAATTGCAAGGGAGGCTGCGTTTCCAATATGGCATATAGATGATGGCAACTGGGCCAGTCAATCTCCAAGCAGATCAATCTCTTTTAGTTGGTCAATCCTTTGCAAGGCGATCTGCATCTTCAGCAGGAGGTTGCTTGTTTGTGGTAGTTGTAGTTGTTAATACTTCTCTTGGTTCCTGTAAAATTATGGATTAGACATAATTGTACAATATATGAGATTATTATTTTTATGCTGATGGTAAAAGAATAGTTTCTCTCAGCACACAGAAAACAATATACAGGGGGAAAAAAAAGCACAACTTATAATCCACCGACTTAGTATCAACAAACCACAACTCAAGACTGGCGGAATGATATTAAACACTATAATTTAGTGTCAGTTCCATTATTTGAACATCTAAATATTAATTCTGTATGTTATATCATATACTTCTTTTTATTTTGTTTCATATACATACATCTCAAATATATGCCACAATATTTCCCAATTTAGTATACTGGTCAGTATTTACTGTATCATAAAGAGGTGAAGGTATGCCAAATGCAAAATTGTCAAGCAAACAATAAAGGAGACAACACTACAGAATTTTCCAGCTGCACGATCCTTGAAACAACAGCCAAAATGAAAAGTTGATTAAGGGTATCCATACACATTGACATCCTTTACCCACAAAAGAAAGACGAAGAAATTGCCAAAAGCACTTGATATTTCTCTTTTCACGCATCTTTCTCACATGTTCAGCCATGGAAATTAAAATGGGTTCAATAATTAACTATCCGCATCAACCTTTACAATAATATGCATGTTTGGTTCAATTTATTTTGAAGAAATAATCACATATTCTACCGTATCTATGAATGGGCAAATTTATCTTTAACAAATAAATATTAGAAAATGCCCTATATTCGTATGTGCAATAATACCTTGGTTAAATTTTTCTCATTTATCTCAGCATTATTAAAATGAGCAGAAGCTTCATTATTTTTTGTCTTGGATGCAGATGTAGAATTCTGATCTCCCTCCAAGTTTTTACTTCCGGGATTACCATTCACTGCTCCAGATATGGAGAGATCAATGTTGGAAGCCACAGACCGAGATTCTTCAACAACTAAATTGCCTCCAGTTTGATTTCCCCCTTCAACTGTTTTCTCAAGTGTCTCGTCTACTTTAGTTTCTCTAGCTGCTGCTTCCATGGCGTTCCTTTTTTCTTCTTCTCTTTCTTGTCTTCTCCTTGCCTCTTGCTCCTTTATTTGCTTAAATCTGCAACAGAAAGAAGAGTGTGGTTACAAAAGATGAAAATAAATTAAATAGTATATGAAATAAGTGTAACCACCTACAATTACTAACCTTTCACCAGGTTGTGGCCCCTCTGATGTTTTCTCACTTTGTCTGACTTCTTCCGCTTTAGTGGAATTTAGTTTAGATATTGATTTCTGAACTTTTGTTAGGTCATTCTTCATGATATCATCCGGGACTTGCTTTACAGGATTTTTAGCACCTCCTAACTTTTGAAGCCATACTTGCTGTGCAGTGCTCAATATATTATTTGTTAACCTGCACAACATAAACATAATAGGTAAAAATAGATAGACAAGGGTAAATAAACAAAACCAACTGTAAGCTTTACCAATGCTCACCAGTAAAGGCTAAGACCAGAAGGAACTGAGAGAGCAAAGTAACCAATCATCAATGGAAGGAACTTGGTCAGGGCTTGAGAACTTTTCATGTTGGGGTCATTAGGCTGAAAATTGACATGGAAAATGACAAATAACTCAGTTACCAATGTAAACACACAGTTTTCTTTAATCCTTGTAGAAGAGGGGAAGGATTGGATTACATTGACATATTAGATGTAAGGGTTAGATAACCATGCTATGAAAACAAAATGGCCAAAATTAATACAATATATCAACATATTGTGTTTATTAACAAGCAGCTTAAAATATGTTCTACTTGAAATTATAATAGACATGGCTAAAACTAAGCACAATAAGATTCATGAATAAATTAAGATCAGAATCTACATACATCGATTTAATTGTAATATGTACATGCAACTTGACTGACCTGTGACGACTGCATTATTTGAACAGAGATATACTGAGAGACAACCAGCAACACAGGCAAGACCAGGTAAGCCGATGTATCTGACCAACCAAGGGGAGGGTGACCATCCTAGACAAAGGAGTAAAGCAAAAAACCTTAAAACAAAAATCACATTTAAATCCACCTAGAATCTGCAAAACTCACCAACAATGTGAACAACCAAAATAATATATGGAAAGTTTCTTACAATAATCCCACTTGACACTTCACAAACTGAACATTAACATTCATTCAATTGTTGGCTTTGACAAAAGATAGGAGAGAGGTGCATGTTGGTTTGTCCCATATAATATAAGCCCTTCAAGTAAGTGCTTAATAATACATGCATGCAAATACACAGATATCCTGCCTTTTCTCTTTGTGTAACCAGCACTAGTGGACCAATACACACACAGAAACACATGCACCAGCTTATACTAAAGATATATGCCGCAGATTGCTTTCAGGGTATTTTCACATGCAAATATTTTACCTAAAATACCCTCTGAATTCAGCAACACATTCAACTTTGATACATATAGGATTGTGATTTGTGCATCAACCCCCCACCTGCGGCCCCAAAAAAAGAAGAAAAGAAAAAGTGGAGGTGGGTTCCCTGTGATCTGGGTAACTCATGAAAAATAATGAAATTTTCTTATATAAGAGACGGCACAAATATTAGAACAATGAAGAGTTTTGCAATCTCCCATTATAAACAGTGAAAATAATATAAAGTTGCCAACTGCGTAACATTGAAAAGAATGTCAAAACAGAAAACCACAAGGTTACAAAATATTCGTAGCATGAAATTTTACTTTCTAAACGAGATACTCACCACAAAAGGAAAAAGCCACGAAATGCCACTGCCATTTTGACGAGCTGCAATAGTAGTTGGACCAGCAAGAGAAGGTATCCAGAAGAAGCCTTCGGTAAGGAGTCCCTTTATATATCAGACAAATACATAACATTAGGCAAGGAAGATAAGAGTGATATACACCCCAAAAGATAGCATAGTTAACTATCAAATAAAAATTAAACATCATAAGCAGCATACCTCATCAGCCACATTTGAAAGGGCACGGTATAACCCAATCCACACTGGTATTGTTGCAAGTGTAGGCAGGCATCCTAGGAAAAAATGAAGACATATTACAGTTCTATATGTTAATCAAAGAATATTAAGAGAAAAATTGTGGAAATAACTTAGAAACAACAGAACTTGTGATATGAAAGCTTAGGAAGGTACCATTCTCCATGCCATAAGAAATATCAATAACCTTTTGCAGTGAAGAGAAAAAATGAAATAAATACCTGCAAGAGGATTAATGTTGGCTAGTTTATACAGCCGAGCAGTTTCAAGTTGAATTCTCTCCTGCAAGAGGACAATATATAAATCTTCATGTTTGAACTATTTTAAAGAATTCCATTGGTTAGAGGTTACAGAGTCCAAATGCTAACATTGTGTTTGGAATCCTCAAATCTAGCAAACGGTTTTATTAGATTTAAAAAAAGAAAAAAAGTTATATGATAGAACCTTACTATAAAAAAATGGGTTTTGAACTGATTTAAAATCAAATCCTACGTTTGGAACTCATTAAAAATTATGGTTTTTTCATTTTATTAAAAAGGCTATTCAATCAGGGTAAAATGAATCAATTCCCAAAAATCCTGCTAAATTTGATAGGGTTAAAAAATATCAAAGAGATCCATGGATTTTAAAAATCAAATCAAATTTTACTTATTATCATTCCAGAGGGGAATAAGGATGGAAGGCATGCTCTTACAGTTAAAGTTTGCAGGCAATATTTAAAAATTCACCCAATGGTAGTCCCTACAGTAGTTTATTGGTTATAAAAGAGATATTAATGGAAAAGTAACAATTATAAAGGCTAAATAAAACACCTGATCGCCAGCAAATCGCTGCTGGATAGCCTTTACTTGAGGTTGCAACGTTCGCATAGCTAAGGCAGATTCTACCTGAGAATAACAACTCAATTTTATTTGACTGAATCATGATGAATATCATATAAGAAAGAATATTCTATCTATTACCATGTTTTATAATGTCAAAAGCAACAATAGTTAGTTCACAACTATAAATGTATGAGATTCAAAAGATCATTGCTTCGTCGGCTTGTGTTGATAATTTTCAGCACATTTCAACAAATACACACAAACCTGTTTTTTGGTTAATGGAAAGGTGGCAGCTTTCACAAGAACCGTGAGCAGTATAATTGCAAAACCATAAGCATATGGAACATGCAAAGTAGAAAGCCCGTCCTTGAGTACCTGAAAAATGTAAATTTGTTACCCTCAGAATTTCTGGACAGTATGTAATGGCAAGAGGAGACTTATGTGTTGTTTGTTTGTACTTATAGAAATGCAATTTCAAATCAAAATAGTGATCTAATTCATCTGTGACAAAAAATCACAATTAATCCTCTATCATTCCATCGTTAATCATCCAAATACTCTTTAAAGTATTAAAATATATATATATATATATACACACATATATAATATCTTGGAAACATAAAATGCATCCAATTCTCTCTTCATTCAGTAAGTAAGAGGATTTGATGGAAGATATTGTATTATTCATGAATCACGAGCTCAAAACTTGCAACTAATTCAAGTCAAAAGGAGAATTACAAGAAATATCAAATAAGAATATAAAAAGAAACAGGTGATGTTCTTGCAGACTGAAACCTCTTTTTAAGTTGTCTACACTATGAATACAGTTATAGTGTACTATCAGTAGAGTTTACGACATTGGTTTAATACTGTGGTTTGGAAAATCGATTAAGTTTGTCAAATTAGCAGTCTTCAATGCTTTCTTAGTCATAAGAACTTGAGCCATACATGTCCCAGTTCGGTGCAGGTGGTTGATAAGTGAAATTGCAATTTGGATTAGAGGCATTAAAATGAAATAGAGGAGTGGAGAGAAGAAAACCTTGAGAACAGTCTCCATGTAATTAGTAATTCCGGAAAGCCAATCGTTGGTCTGTTTGGTGGTGGCGGCGGCATCGGCAATGGTGTAAAGAAGTCCCTCCACTCTGCCAAACAGTTCTCTAAGAAGGCCTTCGGAGTCATCCGGGTCGGGCAAGAAGAAGCCGGGTTTGAAGGCGAAGCGGGCGACGGATACCGAACCGCGAAGAAAGTTTCCGGTGGTGAAAGCGTGGGAGTGAGGTCGCTGCTTCGTGCTCCGCTTCCCCAACGGAACAGAGACTATAATATTAGGCCCGCATGTTAACAGAGCTGCCATAATATTTAGTTCACAGAATCGAAACTGTCGACCAAACCAAATGCAAAAAATTATGATATTATTATCGTTTCAGCTCAAACCATCAATCAGATCAGGACTGGGGTTTCCTCTCCTCCTTTCTTGGGTTTTTAGAAAATCATATTTAACCAATGTAAAACAACATTGCAGGATCTTCATTCTAATTTACTTTTAATATAACCTGTCAGATCATAGTTTTAAAAATTAACAAATTTCTTACATACCAATTTTATCTTTTTATCTATTTGTGTATATGCTCTTTATTTAATTAATTAATTAATAAAAAATAATTAAAACTATTGTCCTAATATTTTCTAGTTTCCTTTTTCGCTCAACTGTCCAAACTCTGTTTTAATTTCACGTGATCATTTTCTTCAAATGATTTTTATTTTTATTCTTATTCCAACTGTGATTGATGTACAAAACGTGATAAAATAAAATTAGAATTTAAAAAGATAAAATTAGAATTTCAATTATTATATATTTATATATTACGACCTAACGTGATAAAATAAAATTAGAATTTAAAAATCCAATCTCGATATATATATATATATATATATATATATATAACTAAAATTCAAAACGTCAAAACACTATAGAGAATTTCAATTAACATTTTTCATAATTTAATATTATATTTATTTTTATAAAAAAAATTCAAATTTTTATTTTACTCCTAAATCTAATTTCACCTCTCTTCTTAAATATTCTATTAACTTTTCGGGTACACATCATCAAAGAGTTCAAAAAAATTAAAATTATTTTAACTCTCTGAAGCACACTTTTCTTAACTCTCCTGAATTTAAAGTATTTTAATATTTAGATATGTATGAAAAGTTATGTGTTAGAGAATTTAAAAAAGTTCAGTTTTTGTTAACTATCTGGAAGAAGTCATTAGAGAGTAAAAAAAAAAAATGAGGGTAGAATATTTAAGGAGAGAAAGGGGAGATTAAGTTTAGGGTGAAATGAAAATTTGGAAAAAAAATTACAAAAGTATTTGTGATTTCAAATTATAGGAAGTGTTAATTGAAATTCTAAACATTACATTATGTGATTTGGTGCGAGCCCCAATAATTTAGGCTCATAATCGTAGATTATAAGTAGATAGATTTTTCTTTTTGAACCCCCAAGATTTTGAAAATCCCTAAAATATCCTATATTATAGATTTCTTGATTTACAATGTACTTTTTATAAGTGTGTTGCATATTTTATGATCCAAAATGAATTTTTAAGTGTATTGAAGATTTTAGGATTTGTAATGCTTTTATTTAGGCTATATTGCAGATTTCGTAATCTATAATGTAATTATCAAATCTAAATTTTTTTGTTGCAAATCATCTCCGTCATAGTTATGTAATAATACATTATAGATCACATAATCTGCAATTACATAATTTCATATCAAGTGATTCGTAATGTATTATTAAACAATTATATTATGAACCATTAAATCCACAACTATGTTGCCTATTATTGTGGATTTCATGACTCGAATGGAGGAAAAAATCAATGTACTACAGATTTCATGACCCACAACATAGCAAAATAAAATTTAAAATCATGAATTTCATAACTGGAAAATTTTATTGATTAAAATAACTCACTTGTTTTCTGCAAAGGGAAACCTACAATGTGACATTATGAAGACTCTCCAGAATAAGAAAATCAACACACATCAAAGTAATACAACATATTGTAAAAAACGTTTGAAAGGAAAGCTCATAAGAGTGTTCAACATAGTGCTATAGGAAAAAATAGGAAAAAAAAACAATCCTAAACTTAATAAAGTGATAAGAGTAAGAGTGTTTTTAGTTAATAGGGGAGCAAAACGTAAAATGTGGTTGCAAAAAAAAATCCTACATATACTGGACTGATCTCATCTCATTACATATAAGGCTCACGTTAAATATATCTTTCTTGATTATTAGGAGACATTTGTTTTATGAACTAAAATATCATTCCCAAAAATGTAATATTCCTATATTTATTAAAAGTTTTAAAATTTCATTCCTTGATATATTTTATTCCTAGAAATGTTTTAACTTCTTTTTTTATTTTTTTTTCTCATGATAAAAAGGTGAGAAAATTATATTCCTATGAGAATATTATAAGTTACTTATAATACATACATAACTTTTTTTTCTTCTTTTTTTTACTTAAATTATTTTAAAATTCAAAAACATTCTATTATTTTTATTTTTATTAATTCTAGAAATAAGATTCCTGAAAAGATAATACCTTGAAACAAATGTCCCACTTATTTTACCTCTTTATTTCATTCTTTTAAAAAAAATACCCCTTCCCCCTTTTCAACACCCTTGTAATTGTGAATTCATTTTCCAAAAGCAAAATCTGGAATTGTCTAAATTCCCAAATCAGTACGCCCACTAGATGTATACCCCGGATCCGGAACGCCCAAAAGTATTATCTATCGAAGTTTCCTTCTCTTATTTACATTATCAGAGATGTGACAAATAATTATACATACATACTTCAACACCAAATTGTTAAGAGACAGGTCCAATGGACCTTTTAAAAAGAGGAATTAAAATAGTTTTTTTCAGACATCCACCATTATCAAAATCAATGTACACTCCCTATTATAATAAACCAACAACGATGCATACTTAAAAGTACATAAACTGCGGATATTAGTAATTTAGTGTGTAACATATATATTGTAGTAGCAGTATCTCACATTGTTCTAACTTGACTCATGACGTAAATCACCAACTTGATGGGCAAAACTGTTATTTTGGAATGGTAAGAGAGAGTTACACCCTCAAGTAAGAAAGGAACATAAAGAGAGTGAGAGCTTTGCAAGGACACGAAAAAGAACAAAAATACCACTGCAATACTGTGGTTACGTGTCCCTTTTTCCTTTCTTCTGCTGAAATGTCTGACTACTCAGCGAGGCTGTCTGGAACAAATTCTGGCTGGCTTTCGGTCTCTTCCAATTGAGAGGCTGTAGTTCTAGCCTTCTTAAACCTGCTTGAGCTTCTAAGAACGGCATCGATTTTCATCCCTTTAGTGCCTGACAAACTGCCCAAACAATGATTTCAGAACTCACCTACTTCTATGTCAATTATGTAACATAAATGATGATGAAACATAAAACAAAAGAGAAGACCCAAAAACTTTTCGTGTCTGCAATGATGCAGAGATGAACGAATGCGAATTTTAAATATCAACGTAAACAATTTTGGCCAGCTAAAGAAAAAAACAAGTAGATGAAATTCAAAACCTTTTGTGATACAAATTCATGTTACTGGAGAATACAGCAACAAATATTGGAAATACCCTACCCAAGTTATGACCCATGAGAACAAGGCATTAGTTTGCACCTCCCCTACAGGCGAGGATGTGAATGCCTATTAAGTGATTAACTATGAATAAAGTAACTATCCATTTGAAAGATTTCACATCATAATTGAGTGATCAAATCTTATCCTTTAAAACACATTTATACAATAAAATTAAACAAAATGACCAATTTATTTTTTAAGATACTCTTAACAGCATCGGCAGCCTAGGTTAAGGTTAGGTGCACCTGCACCCCCTCAATTTTAGAAAAACATAAAAATATTAGTAATGTTATTTTTGCTACCCTTAATTCTATAATTTGACCCCACTTACTTCAATTTGTTAGCTGTTGTCACTTTTGTCTATTACTTACTAGTTTATTTCATGTGTTTTGTTTCTTTTACACTTAATCAGTTCAACATTTCAGTCTATTATTTACTTCAACATTTTGGTATAATTTTTTTCTTTTAAAATTTTTGAAGTTCAGTTTGTCTCTCTAAAAAAACTTATCCTGCTAATTTTGAGATTTACCACTTTTGCTCTTCAACATGGATGCTTAGAAAAAACTTTAGAGACTAAAAGTCATTTAGATAGTACCTTTAGGAGTGAATTTCAAAATTAAAGAGACTAGATATTATTCTTTTAAATAATTCGCCCTTGCTGACTTCCCGACTTGGATCCGCCACTACTTAACAGCTCTAATTATCTTTAAATGTATAAATTGCCAAAATAATATACACATGGTAATTCTAGCTATGTTACGATTCTATATGAAAAATAACGTTATTGGTCAACAATAAATCTATAAGTTCGGGTTAGAGTCAAAATCCTTCTCATAACCAATTATAAAACTTAACTTTTAAGATTTTGTTGGAATGTAAATGCTCATACATGTCAAAATAAATCTTAAATGGTAAATAGTACGACTGACAATGGTAGCAAAAAAGAGACTCAGAATTCAATTTATTGCTGAAAATATTCGAACATGCAAACAACTTGTGGCAAAACCAAAATGCAAAAACTTTGCCAACTTATATCAGCATTCAGCAGAAATGCAATTGATTAACTTACGTTGCTTTTAAGGAACTTCTCCCACCATATGAACCTGATAAAAAAATGAAAGAAATTGGTTCAAAATTGTATCATCGGCATTTTTAGGAAGAAAGAAGATCAACTGAACATAGCCATATAATCTTTAACTTTCCAACATCAAAATTCAAAAAGCATAACAAGATACATCTTCTAGAGGAAAACAAAAAGATAAACATGGTACAGTGGATATTAATACCAGTCTTAACAACTAAGTGAGATAGCAAAATATTCCTGGGTAAAAAACCTGGGGTTATCAGCTAATGCACCAAGTAGTTGTCAGAAAAATAGTTTCCGCGACGAATCTATAGGAAAGTGGTGAGCTATAAATATATATCAACTATTCTTACTATTTACTTATAACTTCTTGGAAGTTGGAATAGAAAAGAAAGAGCATCAATCAGAAAATTGTGAACTGTTCAGATCCGACATCGACTAAAAACATGATCCATGTAGCTCTCATAAAGCTTAGGCAGTCCCCACTGTACAGGAAAGTTTATAAGGTTGAGTTTTAACTTCAGTCCAAATTCTAAAATGGTATCAAAGTTTATCCTAGAAACATTATGGGGTCATGCATATTTATCTATATTCTAAATGTCTAGTCCTAGGCACAAGGAAGTGTTGTCATCCACAGATTAATGATTGTTCATTCATCTTCTGACACAAAGAAAGTAATACCTTCGATAATATAAAATATTCTCCAAATTAGCAGGGAACAAACAACCTTTCCATCTCAACTTCAGGAATTACAACATTTTCAACCTTAATAAATATGATCATGTATATATTTCCGGCCCTTAAAACAAAACATGTTAGGATTAATATTACCAAATTCCAAAGATCAGATCTCAGAAGGAAAGACAGAGAGATTGAAAGAAAGGATAACTCCAACTAACCCAACAGAAACTCACTCATCCAGCCACCCAGAGATTGAAGAATATGTGTATCAACTTATTAAAACATAAAGGCGCACTCCCAATTAAAATATATTTCAGTTACCATCTACTAATGAATCCAGACCTGAACTGCTATCCCCATCAGAAAAATCAGACAACAGTGGATTATCTGATGGAGTTCTAGTGCTGGCATCAGTATTATCAACATCATCTTCAGAGGTACTGCTACTATCATCCTTGAAAATTGCTCCTGCTAACAAGCTCTTCTTCTGCTGTATTTTACTCACAACTCCATGAACATTGTTCCCAGAAGCTTTTCCTGCTTTATTTTGAACCATTTTTATGGAACCTTTCAGCTTTGAGTTTGATACAGGAACTTGTTTTCTTTGTTTCTCCAAACCTATACTTTTACCAGAAGCATTGACATGAACCTTTCTGTTTTCGACAATTAAGAACACCTCATTGTCAGACTGACCAGACAATTTTGAATCTTGTCCAGTCTTGTGTACATTTGGAACCTTCTTAGCAGGGTGAATCCTTACATCAAGCTCTTCCTTTGATGATAATTTCTGAGAGGAGCTAAAATCCTCAGCATGAGTTTGTCCATTTGTTGCTTCAAGCTCACGCATGTTATTTCCGGCCATTGACTCAATACTTGTCCTATCTATTGCATTCATCTTGTCAACAAGAATGTAATCTGACAAATTAGTTTCATCTGGCTGTTTCCAGGATGAAAATTGAGGGTCAACATTAACCTTTAAAGTTTTAGATGGTGCTTCCAACCTATCATCACCTCTCTCTCCAAGAGAGTGTGTTGAATGTTGGAAAGCATCTTTACCCCAAGAATTAAACCGAGAATCAGAAGGTTCAAGTCCAACAGAATTTTCCACCAGTTCCAAATTTGTTTTGCTTGATTTGTTAGTGAACTCCGGGCTTGTAGATTTAATTTTCTTTGTCAACACAACTGAAGGTTTACCATGTTTTCCACTGTCAGAAGACCTTGATGCCTTCTTTGAGGTAGAAGTCTGTTTATTTGATTTCTTTCTCTGTCTCTGTTCCGTGTGTTCAGCATTAGATTTAGTTGTAATTTGTTCCAAAGGAACAGCATTATCAACACTAAAGTCATTGTCCTTATCGGAAATCCCTTGCACTTCCTCATGCAGTATTTTTTCCCCTTCTGTTTGATTTAAAGGGTTATCCTCTGTCTTTGTATTTTCTGACGTAGGATCCCACTTTGTTGCACCAAGAGACTTCATTATAACAATTCCACTCTCAGCAGCATCCACAAGGCCAATCCCTTCTCTAAGAGCAGACCCTCCACCTGAATTCTTAACTTTTCTCGTCCCACTTTCCTTCTTCTCAGATTTTATAGGTTCAGTCATTCCATTGACATCCAAAACTTTTGAAGTCACATTTAATTCTCCAATGTTTGCATCTGTGTTGTCCTTGCATGATGTGGACTTTTCCAACAGCATTAACTTAGGATTATTTGGAGGTGATACTTCTCTTCCTTCCTCGGCTCCCTGAATCTGTCCAGCTTCATTTTTATGACATAGATCAAGGACAACATTCTCATTATGCTCAGTCAGCTCCGTAGATTCACCCACATCAGAAGTGTGTGCTTTTATTTCAATATGACAATGATTCCTATAATTCCCTGTTGTTTTTTCTATAGACTGGATGCCTTTTTTGCATGCATCTGTTCCAGTTTCCATTTCTTCTATAGTAGTTTTGCTCGTACTTATATCTGCCCCAAAAGAAAAGAGGTAAGTAATAGATAATTTTTTTCAATATTCTAAAATTGACTTCTATTTTTACCCTTTTCCCAAGTAGTATCACCTTTAGAGAATAGGCCATCTTCAGATATTTGCTCCTGAACTCTTTGAATGCTGGAATGATCTGCTTCTTCATCTTTCTTAGAAGAAGTAACTACAGTTGTTTCATGAGAATTTGATGAGTTTATCTTCCGGTTCCTCCTCTTACCCTGCACACTAGTTTTCAGTGGATCAGTGTCATTAAAATGTTCACCAGATTGGTCAGCATTGCTGTTTTTAATCTTCTGATGGCCCTTCAAAACGTGGTGAGAAACATTGCCTACATTGAAATCATTAATCATCTTTGCCTTGGACAAACTTTTTTCTCCACTTTTCTCTTTGCTCTTCCTCTTTTTCTTTGCAGGAGGTCCAATAGCTAGAATGTTTTCAGTTACCTTATCGGCCTGGTATTCAACATCATCCCTAGATTTTTCATTCTTAAGTTCAAACCAATCCTCGGATTGTTTCCTTTCATTATGTGCTTCACCAGACTTATGCACTTCATCCTTCTGAGATGTTATCTCTACCTTCAACATTTCTTTAGAATCAACTGTTGAAGACCTCTTCCTTTTCTTCTTATTTGCAGCAGGTTCAGATTCTGAAACCTTTTTCATTGACACAGCAGAATTGATGTCAGTCTTAGTAGTATTATTATTGCAATTAGGATGCTGATGCTCCTTTATAACTTCAGTTTCCTTAATTACTTCTTTATCTGCATCCTCCGAAGGGTTTGCTATGACCTCAACATGCTGCTGAGTTGTATAATCATCAGATCCAACAACAGAAGCTTCATTTTCTTTTGAACCATCATCTAGCACTGTGTCTTCCTTTTTCCTTTTACCTTTCTGTTTTTTCTTCACATTTGGTACAGATTTACAATTTCCCTCATCTAGTACAATACAAGCATCCCTAATGCCTTTATTGGTTCGATCTAACTCACATTCAATAGCTGAACCTGGAAGTTTGTTATTTACACTGGATGCTCTTTTGGATGGAAAACTAATAGCATTCTCTACAACAACAGCAGCCTCTTTTGATTTATCATCTTGCACTGCGACTTCTTTTTTCACTTTAGTCTTTCGTTTTTTCTTTGCACTAGGCACAGATATCAAAGGATTCTCTTCACGTGCATTACGATCATCCTTAAGGCCTTTACCAGATGCATCCACTTTACATTCAATACTTGAAATTACCAGTTCTTGATTTACAAAGCAATGATCCTCTATCGGGGGAACAGAAGCAGGTAATGGAATTCCAGTGTCATTACCGCCAGATGATTTAGCACCTGTGTCCAAAATTTCAACAACTCCTTTGGCAGTGTGTTCCGAAACATGTGGACTAGCAGCAGGAATTTCTTGGTTTTCAACAAGTCTGGCATGCAAGTGAGGCAAGTTGAAATTGTCAAAGGCGGAGACCCTCTTGGAGGGAGAAGACACAGCGTTGGCAGCATGACCAATCAAAGCATTGTTTGCAATGCCAACACAGGCCACCTGGTTAGGAGAACCGTGAGCAAATAATTGCTCATTCTGAGCACACTCCCCCAATACAGAAGCATCAACACTGAGAAGCCAGTTCTTGTTGGAACCACTGAAGGCGGTTCTGACAAGCATGGAATCTGAAAGGTGATAAAAGCAGCTCCTGCGCTTAACCTGTATCAACTCAAATAAAATAAAAAATCAATTGTAAGCAAAACAATATATAGTGACAAGACAAGGCCATGGTTTGAACAGTAGTAAATACCTTTACCCCGTGAATCCGAATTTGGCCAAATTTAGGAAAGCATAAGGGATGTTCCAACAGAATACTCTCTACATAAGAAACGCATTCATATAATGCAATGTCAGCACTGTAAACTAATAGCATTACATAAAGAAGAAAACAAATAATCACGTCTAATATAGGAAGAAGAAGGGAAAGAGAGGAGAAGCAATGTGAAGGATGCATTGTTTAGAAGAGGAAAGATTACTTTTGAGGTCAGAGACAGTGTCGAGGTCGGAAACGACGAGGGCCAAGTGGGTATCGAGGTTGGTGTCTATGTAAACCACGTTGGTGTTGTTAAACGCCATTCAAATGCTTATGCTTTCTGGGTTTTATCGTTTATGGCGTGAGGGCACCAAGCCACCAATCTTCGCCTCTGCGTCAGGTTATGCTTATGCCCTTCACTCCTAATTCCTAACACTTCTACATTTTTTTAGGATTATAAAAATATATATATTTTATTTGGATTTCGTATTTCTCAAATTCTTTGTTCATTTTCATCCTTCAATTTTTAAATTTCAAACATAAAAAAAAAAATCACTTTTAATTATTTTTTAAGATTTTATTATTCTCACTTTTCCTTCAACTTTTTAGTTGATCATAATAAAAATACTTAAATAATAATTGTTGTGGTTCAAAACATGGTGATAAAGATGCTTTACAACAGTTTTTTATTAAGAAAAAATATTTTTAATATAAAAAAATAATGTATTCATTAATATTGTGCTAATAATAATATATATAGAAATATTATATTAGTTAATTTTAATAAATAAAATAATATAATTTTAAATTTACTACAAAAGTTTCAAATTACATTTTTCAATAATGCATGGTCACGTTTAAATAAAACAAAATTAAATATTAGTTAAGATAATACAAAATAATATAAATAATACAATTGATATGAATTGAATGAATAATAGATAAAATTTTAAGAACTCATTTGGTGTTCACGATATGATATCATAGGATAGAATATAAAAGTTAGATAGAGACAAGATAGGGTAACATGTAATAAACTCATATCTTATTTTGTGTTTGATACACACCAAGATAAGAACATAAATATGGTTATTTTATCTTATCATATGTTTGAGAAGAAGATTATTTTATCTTATTCTATGTTTGAGTTGACTAGATTATGATAGGATGATATATAAAAAACATTAAAATAACAAAATTACCCTTATTACAAATTTAAATATAATTTATAATAAATTTAATTTAAGTTATTTTTTTAGCTTTTCGCCAAGTACATATAAATAAAAAATTATTTTTACTAAAAAATATTCAAATTTATTTTACAAAAAAAAAATATTAACAAATTCTATAGAATTAGAGTATGTGTTTGTTTGGATACTTTTGGTCGAAGTCCAAGAATATGGCAGCAACAACTATCCCAAAACCTACTTTCACCAACGTTGTCTCTTCAACGTCAAATAAGCCCTTTTATCCATTGCACTCTCCCATTACCTTCACTCCTTGCACAATCCTCACATTGTTCTCTCAAAATCTCCACCACCCTCTCCAAAAGAATTGTTATTGTCGCCACATAACCCTTTGCGTCATAGTTCGACCCCAATGAGACCCAAAAGGGTGTGAATATCTTGTTGGAGGCACTAGAGTAACAAGTATGATAAACATGTTCATGTACCCCAATGGCACGTCGATGGAGAAAGAAAAATGACTAGAAAGAGAGTTAGTGACGAGAGCGATAGAAGGAAGAGAGAAAGAGAGAATGGGAGGAGATTCATCGAAGATTGAGAGGTGTAGCTGTGAAAATGGAAAGGTTAGTGCAGGGAGAGTCAAGCTTGAGAGAGGGGATGAGAGGGCAAATGGAAAAGTAAAAAATAATTTCATTCTTTCACTTTCTAACCCAATCTCCTATTTAGGATAAAAATCACACTAAATGGTAGGATAAGATAAGCTGGTAAGATATACTTATCATATCATATTGATCCAACAAACATCTGATATAAGATAAGATAGGGAAAAGTTATCTTATAATGCTCCTTATCGAGTCCATCAAATGGATCTTAAACATGTTCCTATCTATCTACCAGGAATCATTAGATTGTGTTATTTTATTTTAAAACTCAACAAACAAACAATTAATAACTCAAATTTGTATCAAACTGTTAGTTAGTGAAATAACATTGTTGATATTAATTGTTAAATAACAATAATGTAATAGCATGATAAGTCCTAATTATTTAAAGATAGTTTAATCAATTATGATTATTTTTTCATTATTCAAATCACCTTTAAATCACAAAATTAAAATATGTCATGTTACATTAATGGCTAGACACTAATTAATCATTTAAAAAAAAACACAATGTCACGATTTTAAAATAAGAAGATAAAATATAAAAATTTGATAAAATAGAAAAACGTAAAGTAGCATTGGTTAGTTACTTGCAAAAACAACTAATATTTACAATTGTTCTTCACTTTTAACAACTAATACAAGTAATTACAGTAGAGCTGCTCTTACAATAATCAAGTGAGACCATAGGATTGTAAATGTGCTCTATAGAAAGGGAGAAAAGAAAAAGATAACAGACTGAAGACGCACTTCAATTTAATAGGTAAACATTTTTTAGGACATATTTAAAAGGAAATTAGAAAAAGAAAGTTAATTAACGTTGTTTAACAATAATTTTATAAAACTGTTTTCTGTATTTTAGTATTTAAAAATTAAAAAACTTGTTTGGGTAGTGTTTCTAAAAACAGTTATAATTTTTTAATTTTTAAAAACTAAAAAACAGGAACAACTAAGTGCTAGTTTGGAGTATTTTGATTTTTAAAAACTAAAAAATTTGTTTGGGTAGTGTTTTCTAAAAATAGTTATAGTTTTTTAGTTTTTAAAAACTACAAAACTAGAACAATTGAAAGTAGTTTTGTTTTTCAGTTTTCTATTTTTGCTTTGAAAACTCAAAATACAATCAGAATATGTTGTTTTTTGCTTTTCATCAATGAAATTCTAATAAACATGAACAAATTTTTCCATTTTTACATATTCAAAACAATTTTCAAATATCACT
The DNA here is from genome assembly GCA_037954015.1 of Psophocarpus tetragonolobus. Taxonomy (NCBI): domain Eukaryota; kingdom Viridiplantae; phylum Streptophyta; class Magnoliopsida; order Fabales; family Fabaceae; genus Psophocarpus; species Psophocarpus tetragonolobus. Next base: position 45,611,440 of record CM075694.1, read on the forward strand.
TGCCAAACCAGTTTTTTTTTTCTTTCCAAAAACAGTTTTTAAAAATTATATTTAAAAACTCTTTTAAAAAACTAAAAGACCTTTTAGTTTTGCTTTTCAGTTCTTTATTTTTGTTTTGAAAACTCAAAATACAATAATGTTGTTTTTTACTGTTAATTAATGAAATTCTAATATAAACAAGTTTTTCAATTTTTATATCTTTAAAACAATTTTCAAATAACACTTATCAAATAAATTTATTTTTTTTCCCTTTCCAAAAACAATTTTTGAAAACAATTTTTAAAAACTCTTCAAAAACTAAAAAGTAAAATAAAAATCAATCAAGTCGTTATTTCACATAGAATAATTTTCACAGTAGTTTATTTATCGCATAGTAAAATACGGTTAGATTTAAATCGAAGAGCTTTGGTAAATAATTTGAGCTACAGAAAAAGATTAACACAATTGCATAAGCAAATTTAATTCGCACAGAGATAAACCATTTATTCAGTTTAGTCCGTATTTAATTTCACATTCAGGAATTTATTATGGAATCAAAATTAATTTCAGAAATTTTTTTAGATATTAAGTTTTACCTTGAAGAATAATTCAGAATAAGTTACTAACATTTATTTTGAAACAATATAATTTATATTTGAATATTTTTATTATAAAAAGAAAAACAGCCTAGTGTAAAATGAGTAAAGTTTTTTTTTTTTTTTCTATTTTCTTTCATTTCATATACTTTTGAAAAAGTTAATTCAATAAAAATGATATAAATTTTATAAGATGTAACATTTATATAATAAAAAACATAGTAATAAAGGAAAATGGAGAGAAAATAAATTAAGAGGATCTTAACCCGTCTAAAATCTAGTATAAGATTATTGATATGCAAAAACTAGGTGTTTCAATCAGAAGCAATTCTAAATTCTTCTCCGATATCAACCTAAACAAGTCAAAATTGATTTAAAATAAAATTTAAATCCTAAATTAATTTTCAAACAGGAAACCAATCACATGCTAACAATAACAAAAAGTTGCTCTGAGGAAATAGAAAGGGGGAGTAAAAGGATTATGCCACACCCCAGTGAACAGAAAAAGGGAAGGAAGGATACGAGAGAAAAACGGGCTAGGCGATACGCCCATATATAATCAGTTCAACACACTATTAAAATAAAACAGTGAACAGAACCACCCAAAAGTGGGAAGTATAAAAAGAATATGCCACACAACTACAACTGATACTAACAAAAAGAGTAACATAAGGAAACCAGCAGGTACTTGGAATTCTTAATAAGCTATTTATATATATATATATGAGTAGCATCTATTGTCTAGAAAGCAGAACCAAACATCCTTTTATTCCTTCTTCATGGACTCTTTGCGCAGTCCCCTCTTTCGAATACCCAAACAGAACCACAAGCGCCAAGCATCAACAACAAACTCAGGCAATGAGCATGTGAAAGCCCAAAGAATAGAATGTGGCCAGTATGGTGTGCATCGAGGCTCATAACCTATCCATCTCACACCTGCTTTGGCATAGCCATCTGTCGATGGAACAAAGAATGATGATTTCTTTATTGATGCCATCTTGGTTGCCACATATAATGGAACCTGCATCCGCAAAATCTCAATCAGAAAATATAGTCAACCTTGAAAGCAAATCAATACTTTCCCACAAAGTCAGATTATTTAGGTGGACAGATTTCCAACCGCTGAAGAAAAATGTAGGATGGAGCAAGGGAAAGGGTCAGTAGTTATAGCTATTAGCTACGACCATGAAGAATATTAAAATGCACTGTGCATCCACCTAAAATTTACAATTGTCAATCACGCTTCTAGTCAATGATTGAAACCACATTATCTTCGACGATGCCATCATGTGTTGCTCTATGTACACTCAAACAGAGGCACCCCAGAAGAACCAAAACAGGATGTCACATCATACCACCCATATAACATCAAAGCAAAACTTCAAAATAGACTGACAGAGAAAGAAAAGTGCCCTTTTTACTCAAAACGTTTGAGATTGCTAGGCAGATACAAAGACAACACAAGGACTAGAACTCTTATGATGTACACAAATAACAGTATTAAACAGAATCACAAGATATCTTCAACTTTGAGCAAGGTTTATAACCATAACTAACAAAACTCAGAAAATTACAGTAAAGAGGTTTTGTCGATGATTTTGATAAGCATAAAAAAGTAACAATGTAAAGAATTGTGCTTGACGAAATGAAATATAAGTTGTAGAGTAGGAATATAGTCGGAGGCAGCAAAAGTCGATAATATTTAATAATATAAGACTAGTGGAATAGGCATCATAACGACAATGGTAAAACAATGACAGTAAGAATTGCAAGAAAAAAGAGTGGAGAGTGGAGGGTAGATGGAGAATACCTGACACTGAACGTCAATGCCACTCTTCTTGTATTCAACATAGAGACATCGGGAAAATTGATCGACGTAGCTGAAAGAAGGAACAGAGAGAGGTGAGAGGAGAGGGGAGAGGGGAGAGGGGAGAAAGTAGAAAGAAGAAAGAGGAAAGAGGAAAGAGGAAAGAGAGGAATGAAGAACAGACGATTTGGTGGCGGCATAAACAGCGTAAAGGGGATCAGAAGGAATGACAATAGCAGCACCAGAGCCGATGTTGACAATGGCACCCTTCTTTCTCTTGAGCATCCCGGAGAGAACAGCTTGAGTGACCTTAGTGGTTCCAACAACGTTAACCTTGATAAGGTTGTTAAGAAGGTTGTCGTCGAGTTCATGGAAGAACCTGGCATAAGGATAGGAAACCCCCACGTTGTTAATGAGCACGCCGAGGTCCAAACCCTGAATAGCCTCGCTGATGTCGGCAACACCCTGGTCCAGATCACCGGAGAAATCCACCACCACACTCTTCACCTCGGTTTCTCCGAACTTGGCGATGATTGAATCGGACACGTCTTTCAGCTTATCCGGGTTGCGGCCCACAAGAACGAGGTTCAAGCCCTTGCGAGCCAGCTCGAACGCGAAGCTCTTTCCAATGCCGTCAGTGGGTCCGGTGACCAGGGCCCAAGATCCGTACTTTTTGAGGTTTTTCGGTGGTCTCAGGAAATTGACGTAGAGGCCTCTGAGAAGGATCAAAAGGAATTTGAGAATGGTTACGAATCCCACAACAAAGAGCATGGAGAACCACATCGGTTGGGTCTTCAGTCTCGCAACTATACAGCATTCCATATTCTACCTCTTTGCCAACACTACACTGCGAAATCAATCAATTTATTACGAGTGCCGTGAGGTAGATGAGCGGTAAACCACCACAATTAACTACAAAACAAACACACCAATTACCAAACCAGCCCCTTTTTTTTTCTTAACCTGTGTGTGCCCACACATTATAATATACTAGGGGAAGGGAGCCACTCTTTATATTATTAAATAATAAAATATATTATTCACTAACATTATGTCTCAGAAGAATTTCAAAAATAAAATTATGAATACTTATAGGGTTTATTTTTTGTTATTGCAAGTGCCATAAAACGGGAAGGTGGTTGTTGGACCCGAAAGAAATGAAGCGTGGTAGTAGTATCCGTGATTCCGTGTATTGCATGGGTTGCGTGGTGTTGGTGTTTACTGTTTAGTAGAATGATAGGTGTAAAACTAATGACCAAAACGGTATTCCAAGTCTGATACAATGAATGAAGCTGTATTCCCTTCTAAGAACTTCTACCCAACTTATGAGCTATCACTTATTTAATGAAATCATCACATTAGCTAAATCTAATTAAGAGTTTGATTTTGATTGTTCAAATCTTTCAGTTTTCTTTTGTAGGCAAAAACTTAGCCTTTTTTTAAATATATTTTTGTTAGTTTTTTTTTAAACATTTTCTATCTTTAGTTACTAAATGATTTTTTTTCTAATTTTATTCTAAATTAATAAATTTATTATTCTCTAATAATTCTCTTTTTTCACATATCATGACATATTTATTTATAATTTAAACATATAAGTATAGTCATTTATTTAAATATAAAATTATAATAATTTATAATTTAAATATGTAATCAATTATTATTAACAAATTTTATATTATTCAAATTTATTATAATTATTTTAAATACCACATTATTAATCTAATAATTAATTATGTCCTTATTTATCATTTTACAAATTTAAATTAATTTATCAAACAATTACAATTAATTTGTAAGTTTAAGCTAATTTTATGAAACACCTCCTAAAATCCAGTAAAATGCGATGACATTTTAACTCTTCAAAGTTTTTTTTTTTTAACATAAATTGTATCCTTTCTCATAAACTCATTGCAACTAGGGGTAAACATGAGATAAATAATTAGTGAGAAACTATACCTTAAGCTTATTCATTTAAATTCTAACTTAATTTGACTTTTCTTTTTTTTTTAAAAAAAAGCTAGACACAAGCTTCTTAAAAACCATTTTCAGTTAAATAATGTAAGGTCATAGGTTTTAAAAAAACCTGTTAAACTTGATAGATGGGCCATTTAATAATAATTATTTTTCAATAAAATATTATCATTATGTATAATATAATATAATAGTATAATTATTTTAATAAAATTATAAAAAAATCATCTTATTATCTAATTTTTCTTATTCTCTGATTCTATAACTCAACGACACTATAGGAAGATAGATTAATTATCAATTACATATGTTTTCATATGAACAATAATATGTTGATATTTTTCATAAAAATAATATATATATATATATATATATACTTTTATATAAAAGTTACATATACATTATATATAAATATGGAAAAGACACGAAAATTGAAAATATTAGGATTTTAGCATATTTTTATTTTACATTAATAGAAATTTCACAATCTTTAAAAGAATGTGAAATAGATTAGTAGACCAAATCAGACATATATAAAAGTTAAATCAAGCCTAAAAATTAGGTCTATCAGAACACCTCAAGCAAACTAGAATGAGAGAGATCCAAAAAATGTACAAGTAAGATTGTACAATTAAGGACGAATTAAAGGCTTTGATATGTATTGTCAAGTCATTAGATGAATCAATACTCTTAAATTAATCTAAAATTCACACGAACTTAAATGGTACAAAATATGCTTGTACCTAGGTCCTTATACCCAAGGGCGGAGCTACATGGGGACAAGGGAAACCATGGTCCCCCAAAATTTTTTTAAACTCTTTATATACCTATATATTTATATAATAAAATATTAATAAAAGTTTTTAATTATTGTATTAGTTTAATATTTATGTATCACTAATATAAAATAATTTTATAATGATATTCAATCACAAACAAAAGCTACAGTAAGTTTGTTAAATTTATTTTTATTTGTTAATACTTTAAAAGTATAAAAGGTAAGTTATAACTAAATGTCAGTATAAGAGAGTTTTATTACTGATGCATGATCCTTTCTCTTGTTATATATACTTAAAGTCTCACCAACTCTTGTCACCACTATAATGCATGACTAATTATCACTCATTATTACCATTAAAAGATTAAATGTCTCTATTCTATAATAGGAAATGAAATTAAAATTGTGAAAAAATAAATATATGTTTAAAAAATACAAAATTAAAATTTAAATTTTAAAAAATAAAAAACAGAATAACATATTTTGGCTCCCCTTAAGTTTTATTGAAGTTTCACCATTACATATACCTACTCCTAAAGGTGACTAGTTGGTAAAAATCAATTAACACAGCATTAAATGCTCAATCAAAAGACAAGACAAAGATGCTCCAAAAAGCACAATTTTACCTTTCATGAGTTACAATGTTTAACTTTTCTTGAAGACTATAAATACTAAGTGTTGAAGACTTTGAAGATATAAAACATTTTCTACAACAAGGTGCTATTTTTATTTTTATTTTTTTTGCGTGAACTTGTTTCTTCATTGTAAAGTTTCTTGTGTTTTTATATATAGCTCCAATTCATTTGTATGTTCTAAGATTCTGACTTGATATTCATTGTACACATATTTTGTAAGATGAAGATATAGTCATCTTGTGCCCTATAAACCACTAAATCATTTTATTTAAGGGCCTGTAGAGGCTTGGTATAAAAGAATACTTGGGTTTGTAGCTTGAAGAGGCTAGTGAAAAACTACTTAAGGATAAAATTGAAGAGACTTGGGAAATAATATTTGTATATTTGAGAAGATAGTGAAACCTTAGTGATTGTTAAGGAATTGGACATAGTTTCAGGGTTAGGATAACCTTGCATAAAAAATATTGCTCCATTTCTTATTTAACTAGTCTTGAGTTTTGATTTCATTTTAAGAAAAAACATTTGTGATTTTTTTTTCATCACAACTGGCTCTTGAATTTTATAAAACCTTTTTAATAACTCTCCAAACACACTTGTTTACAAAAAAGATTTTGCAAAACTTTTTAAAACACAATTTAACTCCTTCTCTCACGGTTTATGAAAACTTACACATATTACTATACCAACAAGATGTATTTACTCTTCAATAGCACATCTATTAAGAACTTTCTAATTAAGTGTGCATGACTTAGAGTAATTATGGATGACTTAGAACAAAACACATTGAAAATTCTTGTGTTAGTTAATCATGTAATCCTAAAAGCGGTTAAGCTTCTTGGAAATGGTTATCACAAAAGGGTTCTAACCGATGAGAAGTTGTGTGAGGTGTCATAAAGTTGAGGCATTGAGATGTGAGATACAAGGTTGTTACAAATGGTATCTGAGCAAGTTCTCTCTCGTAGCACATTATGGTTCAATGGTAAACCAGGTGGAAGCTAGTAGACTTGTAACACTTCAAACACACCATAATGAAAGGAATCCAAAGGTATTTGAGGACAACTTAACCCATTTTCACCCTATCATTTTAATTGTGCATTGTGCAAGTGTTCTTTTACTTTGAATTAGGTTCTACTTGGTTTAGATTACTTTTGAATTAAAATTTATTTTTAAGAAGGAGTTAAACCTAATGTTTATACTTCAATTTCTAAAAAACTAATTTTGTAATTTAATTTTATTTTATAAAATATTTTTATTGGACAATAAAAAAAATCTAACTAACAAGTTTTAACTTAAAAAGAGTTTTTAAGCTTAAAAAGTGCAAAGAAGCACTACAAACTATAATAAAAATATTTTTATTGGAAAATAAAAAATAATTTATCCTTTTAGATATTTAATTAGTTCTCTAAAGGTTAGCAAGAACTTTTGTAAAGAAAAATATTACACATTCTTTTTAATACACTCTTTTTATTATTTATTAAAATTTATTGAAAAACAGAAATTTTAGTGGCCTCTCATATTATTTAATGTTTGTCTCCCATATTTTTATTTTTTTTAAGAAATTTCATCAAATAGTGTGTTAGAGAAACATTAAAGGGTAACTCCAATACAAGTTGCTTACTTTGTTACTTAACAATAAAGAACATTGTCAGTAAGAACCTTACATGGAGAAAACTGACATAACATTCATAGTTTTTTAAAAATAAATTGAGATTCTTATATAACTTGTCAAAACTAATATTTCTTGTGCTCTGCATTAAATTAACATTTATATATAATAATTATGTTAAAATTTAAATTGTTATAATAAATTAATTGGAATAAAAGTTGTAAAAATTTGGATTGCTTATAATAACTCACTTTTTGAGTAAAACTTGTAAAATGAATTAAATTAACATTTATATATGAGTTATGTGGTTTGGTAAAATACATGTAAAAAGGTCTTCATAAGTCTTATAAGCAACTAGCATTGAAGTTACTGTTATAAATAATGGCATAAAGCCAATTCCACAAGGTATTTTATCATAGTTTTATTATTTTTTACTCGCCAAAAAATTCGTTTTGTTATTTAGATGTCTAATTAGGTATTTTTGGTTTATTTTCGACCACGACAATTAAATGAAAAAATTGTCTTCATAGACTTAAATATAAATAAATGTGCCTTATTTAAAATTATTATTCCTAAAACACTGTTTAATTAATTACAAGTATGACTCCTATTATGACATGAAGTTCCAATGAATAATATTTTAAAAATAATCATATTACCTACTTGAAACTAATTTAATTAAATCACGACGTCTAATTTTTTAATACATGTAAATTTAAGTATTTTTGTTTATATATGAGTTTAAAGTGGTCTAATTAAAAAATAATAAAAATTCAAAATTTTGATTGAAAAACTAAAGACACAATTGAAAATAAAAAATTATGACTCTCAATTACAAAAATAAAATAAAATTGGATATCCAATTACAAAAATTTGGTTATACTTATAAAACGACTAGTTCTATTGACTTGGATGGTTTGATTGTTACTTATTAGAAGCTAACAAAAATTAAACATGGATTTTTTTTATAAATATGAGCAAAAACACAAGCGTTGTTGCACATATGTATTTTTATTTCTATTTTGATATGTTATAACAATTTTAGAGTTTTAATTTAATATGTATTGTAATAACATGAAAGAACATGAATAATAAACTATTTTGAAATAGATTATTATGTGACACATGAAAAAATATTGTCGCACCTATATATTTGCATGTTAATTAAAAATATTTATCATGAAAAGTATACACATATTAATTATGTTTATGAAAAATTGATTTGTGATAAAGTATAAATTGTAAAGATGTGGATATATAAATATTAGGAGAAGTTATAATTGTGAAAGTGAGAAAAGTCATAAAAAATTTACAAGAGTAAAATAATCATAAAATATGGACACTAAAAGTTCTTATTCTCATAATCTATATTATATAATATGATATCATATATTATAGATATAGTCGGAAAATTATGTATGTTGAATATAAATATTTTAAAGTATTTTTTTTCTTAAAGTTATAAGTTTGATCTATTGACAAAATCCATATATAGGGAGAGAGAGATTGTGAATTTGAATTTCTCTTTTAATAGAATAATTTTTATTTTTGTTTTTAAAAGGTAGAATAAGTATTTTAAAAAATAGACATCAAAATGGGGAATTCTCTTTATTAATAGTATATATAATATCATATATTATAGATATAGTAGGACAATTATGTATGTTGGATATAAATATTTTAAAGTATTTTTTTTCTTAAAGTCATAAGTTTGATCTAGTGGCAAAGTCTGTATATGAGGAAAATAGAGATTATTGGTTCGAATTTTTTAACAAATTAGTGTTTTCTTTTTTTAAAAAAAATGATGGAATAAGTATTTTGAAAAATGGATATCAAAAGAGATATTTCTCTTTATTAATAGTATAAATTTAATATATAATATAATATGATAGATTATAGATATAGTATGACAAAATTATGTATGTTGAGTATAAATATTTTAAAGTAATTTTTTTTAAATTATAAGTTTGATCTAGTGACAAAGTTTATATGTGAGGAGGGAGAAGTCAACGGTTCAAAACTCTCTTTTAATAGAATAGTTTTTTTCTTTTTGTTTTTTCAAAAGGGTAGAATAAGTATTTTGAAAAGTTAACATAAAAAGGGGAAATTCCCTTTAATAATAGTACAAATATAATATATAATATAATATCATATATCATAGATTATAGATACAGTAGGACAATTATGTAGGTTGGATATAAACATTTTAAAGTAGTTTTTTTTCTTAAAATTATAAGTTTGATTTAGTGACAAAATTCATATATGTGGGAGGGAGAAGTTGTGGGTTTGAATATCTCTTTTAACAGGATAATTTTTTCTTTTTCTTTTTAAAAAGGATAGAATAGATATTTTGAAAAGTGGACATCAAAAGAGGGGATTTCTTTTATTAATGAATATCAATATTTTAAAGTATTTTTTTCTAAGTTATAATTTTGATGTAATGACAAAGTCCATATATGAGGAAGAGAGAGGTTATGAACTTGAATCTTTTAACAAATTAGTTTTTTATTTTTATTTTTTAAAAAGGGTAGAATATGTATTTTGAAAAGTGAACATCAAAAGTATGAATTCCCTTTATTAATAGTATAGTATATAATATAATATCATATATTATAGATATAGTATGATAATTATGTATGTTAGATATAAATATTTTAAAATAGTTTTTTTTCTTAAAGTTATAAGTTTGATCTAGTGTAGTGGCAAAATACATATGTGGAGAGGAAGATGTTGTATGTTTGAATTTCTCTTTTAACATAATTGTTTTTCTTTTTATTTTTTAAAAAGGGTAGAATAAATATTTTAAAAATTGACATTAAAAAAAATCTATAGATGAAAAAACTAAGTAGTTAATTTGAGTTGAATTAAATTTAGTCCTTCTAAGAAAACGTTAAATATGAATTGAAAGGGAATGATACACAAAATGACTTTCTCAAAGGAAGATTAATTATCAACAACAGAAAAAATATAAATATTCCACACCAATCATATGATAAAAAATCAAACATGGCAAAATAAATAGTGAAATAATAACTAAATTTATAAGAATAAGTAACACAAACCAATTACAGATTAAACTTCTAATGACAGCGGCAAGTAGGTAAACAATTGGACGGAAAGGCAAATGTAGAGAAAAATAAAAGAAGGAAGAAAAAATACAAATAATTCATTGGAGGACTCATAATTTACATAAATGTTATGGTGTAATAAGAAGTGGGACTTAATTTGTAGTAGAATGTGGATGTTGAGAAAATGAATTAGGTGAAGGTAATGGGTTGATGTTGGAGTACTTAGATTGTCCTCTTCGACGCCAATAAAGAAAATAGCGCAGCAAGTAAGAATCCACAAATGCATCAGGAATTGATCGAATGAAAAATCCCTGTACAGAGTGCAGGTAGTATGGTTGAACCACTTTTTCATACCCAATCCATCTTCTGCATGTTTTACTATACTTCTCTGCGGTTGGTACAAAGACTGATGTCTTCATTTTGCTCATCTTTGTCGACACAAATAATGGAACCTGTAAGTATAACTCAAAATATATTATCATTACCAACTTTTTAAGTTAATACATACTTCTCCCCTCCCACGGATCAACTACCTTTTTGTAGGTTTTTGTCTTAAATCAAGGGCCCTCCTTTGGTTTACCATTTTTTATAGAAATTAAGCATCTATGTAAAGTGATTTTCACGTTTAATTATTTTGTTTTTTTTTTTTAAATAAGAGAAAAGGGTGGTATACTAGTTTTAGACTATCATCCAATAAAAAAATATTATTTTAAATTTTATACTAATTATCTTAAAAATTATACAAATAACAATTTGTGATTGAGTTATAATATACAATTATTTTACCTATACCATAGTTAAACTCTTCTAATACTTTTTCACGACTCATATATAAATAAGAAAAATACCTAATCTTGCATGTATTAAAAAATTTATTTAACTTTATTTAATTTCATTGATCAATAAAAAAATAATTATATTACAACACATTTAATTACTCAATTAATCTAAAGTAATAATATCACACCCTTATCTCTTTCTTGAATAAATACTGTGTTGCTGTCATTTTCTGGACTTAAAAGAAAAGATGTAACTATTTCTATTCTATAAAAAATAACTTTCAGCCCTTTACTTTGTGTTGTCTAATCAATCTTTAATTGACACCTAATCATATTTAAAAAAATTAATAACATATCTCATGAAGATGTAACTTCAAATCATATAATAACTTTTACATGGAACTATATTTAAATGGAAGAAAGAAAAGAAAAAAGCCAAATTGTGAAAAACTTATTTGATTGGAAAGAAGAAAAAAGGGGGAAAAAATGATCCCAACAAATTTTTTTTTTTTTTCTATTTTCTCTCCGATCAAGATTTTAATTTTTTTTCTCCAAATTATTTTGTTTTTTCAATATTGCAAACGGGTCATAAAAGTTCTGAATGATTCCCTTGATTTATCAGTTACCACGTGAAAGGGAAGGGATAAAAAGACAACCTGGCATTGGACGTCAATTCCTTGTTGCTTGTATTCCAAACTGATGCATCTCGAGAACATTGCAAGGTATCTACAAAATAGCAAGTAGATCTCAGATTGGGATTCAAATTTGTTTCCTGAATTAAAACAAAATATAATTGAGCAAAAAAAGAAACTTTGTTTTAAACAGCAAGTTTGTTTTTAAAATTGTTTTCCCCTTGAAATATTGAATATTTGTGGGTGGTGTTGGTGTGGAAAGTGGATGAATAGAAGCAAGAAGCTTAAGGTGGAAAATGGAGCTACTTACGCTTTTGTAGCAGCATAGAGAGTGACGAGAGGATATGAAGGAAGCACAACAGTGGAGCCAGAACCAATGTTTAGAATTGCACCCTTTTTCTTGTTGATCATAGTGGGAAGCACTGCCTTTGTGATCCAAGTTGGTCCTTCCAGGTTCACTTTTATAATACCATCCATAAGCTCTGAATCAACCTCGTGAAAGAACCTAGCATATGGATAAGCCAAGCCTGCACTATTAACAAGCAAACCTACATCTAAACCATCTATTGCTTCTTCCACCCTTTTTGCTATTTCCTCTCCCTCAACTTTTTGCATGTCTATCACCACTAACTTCACCTCAACATCGTGTCTATCTCTTATTTCCTTCCTTGTTCCCTCAAGTTTTAGAGGGTTTCTACCTACCAAGACAAGGTTAAGTCCCTCAGATGCCAATTCAAAGCCCATGGCCTTTCCAATTCCATCAGTGGAGCCACTGATTATAGCCCATGAACCATATTGTTTCAGGTTCTTTGCTGGCCTCAACCACATTCCCCATACCCACTTGAGAAATCTCAAAATGCCACTGCACACACAAATGAAGCCTATGCTATTTGTTGCCACTAGGAACAATTCTATCCCCTCCATTTTCCTCCTATCAACGCCAAAATAAGTCCTCACTTTATAGGACTTTTCTTTCCTATTAAATGTTTCATCAACCTTCCATGGGCCCCCATATTCAGGACAACACTTCACATTATGTGTGTGCGATAGGTTCACAATTTCAACGTAAACATCAACATTTCAATTTTCACTTATTAATTTTATTCTTAATCTAATTTCCTCTCTCTCCTTAAATACCCTTTCCAGCCTTTTCTCATTTTAAATCTTTTAAAATCATAAAAGCAAAATTTTTAAAAATTTTATACCTAAAAAAAATTAATCAAAAAAAATTTTAATTTAAAATATTTTTAAAATCATCAAATAAAATTAATAACAATTTAATTACCAATTTAACTTTAATACATATAAGGTTATATATTTAATTTAACTTAATTAAACAATAAAAAATTTAATTAAAATCAATTAACCAATAGACAATTTAATTTATTTTAATTAAAATCTAAACAATAAAAGAAAAGTAAAAAAATTTCCGGAAAGTAAAAAGAATCATAAATTTTAACTTTATAAAAAATTAAGTTAATGACATATAGATTTTTTTAAGTTAATGACATATAGATTTTTTTTATCTCATTAAGTATGAATTCAAATTTTAGAAGATGTTAATTCCAATTTTCTTTAACAAAACACTGCCTATTCTTTAAATATAAGAAAAAAAAATATTAACTTTCCATTAATTAAAAATTTTGATTAAGATTTAATTTTACTAAGGTTATATTTAGCAATTTAAGCTAGTTTCTAACTTTTTTTATTAGTTAAATAACTTGTTTAAACAAGCTTTTTTTTAACTAACTTTTGACATTTTTTAAAATGTTATTTTAAGTAATGTTTTTAAAATGTTGGCTCCTAACCTTTTGTGTTTATTTCTTTTTTCTTATTGAATATTTATTAGGTCATTTTTTTAATATTTTTTATATAAGATAAAATTTTATTATATTTTTCTATTTATATGCCATTTTACATTTTCTGCTCATTAAAAGATAATTTTATCTAACACTTATAATTTAATAAGTTAGTTTAACAATTTTTAACTATCTACTGACAATTAACATTTTAATTATCACATAGTTTTTCAACTAACTTTACTAAACATAACCTAACTTTAATATAAAAATATATTTATTTTTAAGGTAATATTCATTGAAACTTAATATTATATAACATTTTAAGGGTGTTTTCTTCGCTATCATTCTTAGTTTAATCAATTGAATGTTGATTAATATAATTTTATATTTTAAATAATTTTAAAAATAATTAAAATTTCATTTAAACAAAATTTTAAATTATTAAAAATTTCATTTTCATTATTTATGTTATAATGCATGCATTTCAAGATGAATTAAATTTTTCATACAATACAATTTCATGAAAAAATTACATAAAACTAACACTTTAGACCAGTGGTATTATCATAATAAAAAAATGTTTTTGTTGTTTTTATAAATTATTATATTTAAACATGATTATTGCTATTGTATAAACTATTTTTTAGGCATAAAACTAATTATTTTATATGTAACGCAACCAAACCAAAATATTTTCACTTATAACCACTCTCAATATCCAAGTATTTAATGCATCTAGATATTTAGGTTAAAAATCTTAGTTAGAATAACCTGATCTATGTTGGATGGAAAATTTTTTCTTACACTTCCATAATTTCTCCATATACTTCCATAAAGGTAGACAAAGTCTCAAATACCCTAGGTAAAACAACATTTAAACCTAATAAAAAATATGTAAATTTTTTTACAAGTCCGAATAGGGGTGTCTGGATTTGTTAAAAAAAATTGCAAATTTTTTTACAAGTCCAGACAGGGGTTTCCGGACTCAGTCCGGACAAAGGTGTCCTGACTCAGTCCAAACAAGTGTCCGAACTTGTAAAAAAAATTTCAAATTTTTTTACAAGTCCGAATAGGGGTTCCGAATTTGTAAAAAAAAATTGCAAATTTTTTTACATGTCTAGACAGGGGTATCCGTACTTGTGAAAAAAAATTTGCAAAATTTTTTACAAGTTCGGACAGTGGTATCCAGACTTGTAAAATAAAATTTGTAAATATTATTTACAAGTTCGGATAGGGGTGTCAAACTTGCAAAAAAATTTGCAAATGTTTTACAAGTCCGAATAAGGGTGTCCGAACTTGTAAAAAAAGCTAATGTACTGAGAAAAGATAAACGCAAAGCTGAATCACAAAGAACAAAGCAAACACAAAAGGGGATGAACAACAACGTACGCAGAAGAAAAGAAAACCATTGATTTAGTGAGAAGAAAAATGAAGTCTTGCAAGAGAAGTTAAAGAGAGATGTGAAACAAGAGATGTGCAAAACGAGAGAGATGTAGATGAAAGAGAAATGAAAAAAAAAAGCGTGATAATTAAATTTTTACTGTTTTCATTAAGAATTTTTTTGGTATTTTAAAAAATTATGAAGGTATAGAAAGAACTTATTGGAGTGCAGGGAAAAATTCTCTCTAGGTTGATATAATAAAAATTATCAGCATGATTATAATATTAATTGGGTTTATAATATATATATATATATATATATATTTATTGCTGAGAAATGTTATAAGAAAGACGCAATTTCCTCAATATTTTTTTCCCTTATAGTTACTTAATCTTTTTTTTTATTCTTAACTTTAATTATTTATGTGTGTGAATATTTGTACGTTCGTTGTGTGAGTGATTGAAAGAATAATATTTGGAAATATTAATAAATTCTCAAATTCAATCGAAACAAAGAACTGTTATTAAGATTTTAACTCTAATATTTAAAACAATGACTATTTTTAAATTATGTGTATTCAATAACTACATGAGAGACCACATTATTTTTCCATCCACAGAGAGTAGAGACCACTATGTTTGAATTGAAACTATTTGCATCGCGATGAAATTGATATTTCCATCAAGAGTTAAACTCTGAGTAAGTATTTATTATTTAGATTATTATATTTTATTTTATACTTTACAACTTGTAGAAAGAACTTTTTTATATGAAAATAAAATACACACCATATCAAGGTGGTCGTAATTTGCATTAGATTAAATGACACATAATTTTGATACGTTGAGTGCAACTAACACATGGTTGAAGTAACAGTAGACGGTCAGGACGAGAATGGTCCCAGCCTAACTGTACAGAATACAGATGATACTTATGTATTCAAAATATAAATAAATAAATAAACAAAAAATACTGCTAGTCCTTCCTCCTACCTAACCATATATGTTGTCGTAAAAGGGTATATCAGTAAAAAAAATTTTAGTGAAACTGTGTGCATAACATAAATGCTAGCAAGTCATAAGTCAGTAGTATCACTGCTACAGCCTGAGGTCTTCAGAAGATGGTCCTGGTGAAAAGGGTCGTCTGTACCATGCACAGAACTCAGCCTTGGAGAAAAGTTCCACCCTGTCATCTGCTCCAGCTCATACTCATTAGATCTCACATTAGAGTCTTCCTGGAACTTCAGGAAGAACATTGATGACCAGTAATCTCGCGCCAGGTTCTGCACAATTGGAATGCATAATTTAGATAGACATATAGAAAGTTAAATTTATTCTCATTATATGAGAATAAGAAGCAAATTTCTGGTTAAGATAAACCACTCATTTTTTTTCTTGTAACATTTATTATCTTTTCCTTTTTTTTTTCATTCCTCTCTTAATGAACTGAGCTTTTTTATATATTTTTATCTCTCTTCTCTCAGGGGCTTACGGCTAGGGAGGAGCTATATATATATATATATATATATATATATATATATATATATATATATATATATGAGAGAGAGTGAGGAGTACATCTCGGTTGAGAGAGAAAAAACAAATCTGAAAAATATCTCAGATATTAAGAAAGGAGAGAGAGAAAAAAAATGACAGATAATAATTGATCTCGATCATTAATTTTTATTTTAATGACTGATATTTATTTTTTTTCTCATAAATTTGCCCCTATAAAACAAAGTCTAATCTTAATGGACAATTTTAAATCCTCACATAACAACGCGTTCTATGTTTTCTAGATATTGAATGTGAGGATATAACATCACTCAATTTTAATCAAGGGCATCACCTCAAATTGTTTTGAACCTAAGCAACTTACTGTTCTCATCAGCTGAATGATCTCCTTGAGTGCATTATGGAAGAGATCAGGGCGTGCAAGGTTGGAGGTTGACAAAATTTCTTGTCTGCTTCTATGAGAGATGTTCACCTCCATAGCTGCACCTGTAAAATTACATTGCCGCAAATATTAAACAAAGTGCCCCACATTTGGAAGAAAAGGTTGCAAGCACGTGATTTTTTTTTTTTCTATAGCTCAAGGTACTTCACAACTCATTCACAGTCTAAATCAAAGGCTTTGTTCATAAAAGGATAGAGAGAAAACTAAATAACTAATCTTATAATTTTTTATTATGTCAAAACTGGGCATCATGGAAAAAGTAAAAAAACCTAGGGAAAGGATGAAAAAAGGAATTCACCTGGAATTAGAAATACAAACCTGCAACTATGTATTTCTCAATAATATGTCGTGCCATATAGATCCTTCTCACACAGTCATCTTCAGGTATTTTACGAAGCTCATATACTTCATCATAGAAGTGCACACTCTCCCCAGCCAAGCAACTGTAAATATATTCAAACAACATTACTTCTTTTAGTTTAAACAAAGATAATTTTTTTCAGCATTCTTCACTTCAACTTTGATTTTTATGTCCAAAGCATTCAGGAATCAGGACCTTGTGGGACAACAGAAATGGATTCATTTTTCTCAACCAAGATTCCATTGTGCAAATTTAACATCCGCTATCTTCCACTAAATGTGCAGAAACATTACCCTTTTGTTAGAATTGCTCTTCTTAAATAAGTCGTTTCTTATCCCAAAGAAGGATAATTTACCTATCAGCAAATGCCATAAAAGACTGCCTGAATCTCTTATTCAGGAGAAGCTTATCCAATGGTTCATTTGGATCTATCCTTGAAATTGGTTCACTTTGTGCTAATACCCCACTATCAGGTATGCCCAGAGCCTGGCTCATCGTGCGAAATTCTCTGGATTCTCTCCTCCTGAAGCTGATTTGTGAGAGAAGTGGTTGTGAACTTGATATTGAAAAGAAAGCCACCACAAGTATGCTTGCCTTTAAACAAAACCAACACAAGATGAAAGTAAATAAAAGACTCACAAAGTAATGACTTGGATTTTAACTTTCAATATATTGAAAAATAACTGACATCAATAGTTATGAAACATAAGAAGTGGTAGGAAAGCATACCACAACTAAAAGCAGAAATCTGGAGGCAACTTGAAGCCACGAGATATTGTCATAAATTTCATTTAGTATGTAAGCAGTAACCCACACAGCTGCCAGAATAAGTAATCAAAGGATAAATTATAGAGACCACCAAGACAAACCATCCAGAAAATATCCAAGCTCATATTTGATAAAAATAGTTTGAAAATAACTAAGTGGATATAGAATCAATAAATGCAAAATGAACGAGTTGTTTTTAGCTCAGTAATCCATAGTTAAATTTGATTTTTTTTTTGTCTAATTAAGAGACTTAATAGTATGAAACATCTTTTCAGTAAGTAAACTATATTGTATTTAGAGTAAAGCTTCCGCAAAACTAGGTCGCGGAGCACACTAGTAAAAGAATATGTGATGTCTATAAGATTTGCAACTACGTGTTGATCAGTTAATATTGATTTTTGCATAAGATTTTTTAACGTGAATGTTGCACATTGCTACATTTAGACTTAGGTAGGAAATATATTTGCTGAAAACACAAACCTGAATTGTTATTGACTTAATGGTGAATTCATCACCTTAATAACAGCCTTAGAGCAAAGGTTAGAAGGAAGCTAGGAACTTCAAAGGAAATGGAGAAATAAAGGAGTTCCTTATAAAACCTAGGAAAAAGTGTACCGATGGAAACAGCTGATACGAGTATTCCCCGCCAGAGGTCTTTGAGTTCA
Organism: Psophocarpus tetragonolobus; assembly: GCA_037954015.1. Taxonomy (NCBI): domain Eukaryota; kingdom Viridiplantae; phylum Streptophyta; class Magnoliopsida; order Fabales; family Fabaceae; genus Psophocarpus; species Psophocarpus tetragonolobus. Next base: position 45,630,227 of record CM075694.1, read on the forward strand.
TCAAACCTGAACTCTATGTGATGAACAGCAGCCGTAACCCCAACCAAAATGGCAATATACAATGAATGGAGGCACACGACTGGAATGGTCCATCGAGCTTTCATGTGACAGCGACTGCTTAAAGGTTTCATTGAATGGATAACTAAAGAATGAATGGTACTTTTATTAGAAATAAACAGTTTAAAGAAAGTAAATAGAAGAGACAGGACTAAGTAAAGGGTTGAGGGGAGTGGGTTCTGGTAATCATTTCCAAAAATTCCACAACCTGTTGAGAAAAATCATGGACACAAAGCAGAAACACTAAAATGTAAGCTTATATTATATATAATTTTGGTCCCTGTTTTGAAATAGAGACGTTCACAATCTATCATTTTGGCCCCCTGTTTTAAAATAGAGATATTTAGGAACTGTTTAGTTGCACACTAGTTTTTAGCCAGTTTTTGCAAATTTTCTTTTTAATGGAAAATATGAAAAATTGAAAATATGTATTTATATACATCAGGTTTTCCACTTTTCAACAAAGGAAGGACGAGGACGGTAACAAAAGCCAAGAGGTGGTAGTGGCAGAGGTAGAAAGATAGCAAAGATCAAGGTGCGAGGTCTGAAAGGAACGTAAGAGTCAGTCATTGAGGTCGAAGTGGGGGGTGGAAAGGGGCATGAGAGGTGGCGGCGGTGGCAGTGACGGCAGAGATCGGAATGGGATGTGGCAGCAGCAGAAGCTATGGAAGGGGAACTCTGTTGTTAAAAATGAGACTGTGTTTTCCAAATTTTCAACCACAACGAATTTCCCTTTCCCTTGTGCTGCCGCCACCACCACCTCTCATACTCTTTTCAGGCCTCTTATCCCGACCTTCACCACCTCTTTCCCTTTGCCTCTTTTGCCACTCTTTCTTTGTTGGAAAGCAATTCAACAGCCCCTAAATATTTTTATTTTAAAATAGGTGGACCAAAATTACAAATTCTGAAAAATAAGGGACTAAAATTTCATTTAAGCCAAAAATGTAATAATCGAGTCACCTAAAGAGACAAAGTCGAACAAAATTTAGACATATAAGATATAAAGAAATGCAATTCTACTGACAGCTACCTCTACTTCAAGTAATAATTTCTATGAAATAAAAACTACAGATATAAGTAAATTAAAATTAATTCAGATTCTTACATGCAGCAGCAGCAATCCAGGGAAGTAAAATAAGTGGAAGAAAAATATAGGAACGTATGAGTGGTAAACGCCTCCTGAAAGAAGATCAATAAATACGGAAATTGAGAACACAAGTCATAAACGGATGATAACTCCTTTAGCACTGATTAAGAATTGAAGTGAGTACAAAAAAAAACAATACCAAAATTAAAATATTAATTTAATAGCTTCTTGAAGTAACAGACAAAGAGCCAATTAATGCCTACACACAATCACATGAGTAAAAAATACACAAGCTTCCATGAGCTCAAGAGAATAATAGTTTCACCAGTGAAAATCAAACAGAATGTTATGATAATAAAGACAAACTGCTTTAAGCTATGGATGATGAACTTTAGGAGATGTTTAGAAGAACATATTTACAGTTTATTTGGTGTTATCTCATGACATAAGAAGTAGTGCAAGTGTTTGGGAGAGCTTATGGACATAACTTATGATTTTCCCATAAGTTGTTTGCAGCTTATTTAAATACCGATCGGCATGATAACTTCTACTTATATATAAAAAGAATTTAATCCTGTTTCCTCTTTGATGAAAGAAATATCGTATACATAAGTGCTAACATGATAAATATTTATCCAATAAGCAGTAAATTAAGAGGTACAGAGGCATCAAATTGCAGCAATGTGGGCTAAAAAATGAATATGAAGCTGTGACTTACTTGACGAAGATAAAATACAATTGTGAAGCTTGTGTTATGCGACAGCACAAGAGCAAACCAAACCCTAGTGGACCTTCAACCCAGACTGGACATAAACGGGAAAAAGAAGGTTATACTAACAAGTATTGATCTGGTATAAACAAGTAAGAAAAAGAAGGATAACCTCCCCAAAGGTAGCATGAGTGGAACCAATGCGTCTTTCCAATTTTGAAGAAATGATTAGACATCTGCATAAAAAACAAAGCTTGAGAAGAAGGGGATGGTGATGGGGGTGAGGTGAAAGTGCAGATTAGATTATTTGTACCAGAATTGAAAGAAGAAGGTTGAAGCTGGCAACAAGTTGAAAAAGAGGTAACCAGAAGGCACTGGCTTTGGTGCGAGGAAGCTTGTGAAGAAGGAAGGGAAAAATTGACCAAATGAGAAGGCTGAAAGAAATGATAGTGTAAAGTAAAACAGCAAACAGAGGAATAAAGAAAGAGAGGAAAAGAGTAGAGAGAACAGAAGCTTACAGTGTGAAGGAAAGAATGGATAAGGCAATGGCTATGTAATCAGTGGGACACCCTCCTTCCACGGCACAACTGCCCATTCTGTTTTCATTTCGGACCAAACTCTTTCCTCACTCTCTTTTTAACACTTAATCAATCTTTTATTTAACTGTTAAACACCTTTACTTGTACGGAAAATCATTTACTTACAAGAAAACCACCCGTAAGGCTTGCCAATCATTGCAAATTATTCTTTTTTTTTTTTTTTTAACTTACAATTCTACTCACTTACAATCTGCTTTATTGGCTTCTAAATTACCTCAGATTAAATCTTTAAATTTTTTTACTCATTTTATATGTAGTTTGGTTTATTATATATATGACTGTATCTTGTAAATACTCACTAAATTTATTTTTTTTTAAAGTATTACAAAATATTCAACTTTATTAATATAATAGGGAGTTGGTTTGGGTGATTGAGTATAGTATTATATTTTTATAATTTCTGAAAATTTATAAGAAAAGATATTCGTGTTAATTAGTCTGGATATATATTTTTTTCTAAATGCACCCTTATTTAAAATAACAAGATTTACTCTTTAAGAAAAAATTATACTTATAACCTATTTAAAAGAAAACAGCTTTAGAAAGAAGAAATTAATCTGGATAAAGTGTTTTACTTAGTATTTTACAGTTATAAAAATGGTTATTAATGATGTATGGTTTCAATTGAGAGTGGCATGGTTTGATCTAAAACTAGAAGGGGCGCGTGTTGAGCAATTGACGAACAGCATCTAAATATGATGTATGTGTAATTGAAAATTGTAAATGAAAGCATTGGCAATAGGGGTAAATGTGATTTGCCAAAAAGGTTGTCATAGTTACATTAAAGGTTTTCAGACGTTGCATATTGTAAATAGCAGGGTACATGAAATGAAACAAGTAGAGGCTGAAGGAAGAGTAGGAGTTGATGTATTTTTTGTTTCACCTTCACCTTCACCTTCACCCACATCCATGTCCAGTATCCTTAATTACAACAAAAGTCATCCTTGGCACTTGTCTAAGGGCCAAAGCAAAACCACTTTCTCTGCAACCAAATATGAGTTAGAACTTAGAACCAACATTAGAAAATTGCATTGGGTTTAGAAATTAGAATGTACCTTGGACGACGAGGCACTTTTGCACTTTTGTTGATCCTTATTGCGCTTTCGAGAATCATGTCTTCTCTGAGAAGGGAATCGTCCCGATGCAGAGGCAACTTTCTTTTCATCTCTGGCCTTGTTGAATATAACAGTGAATCCTTCAGCTGAAGCAGGATCGTTCACATCCCATTCCCCAAACTTGGGTAAAGGTTTTCCTTGTTGCTCATCATACTGCATGCACAAATTCATCACACCATCTTTATTCTTTCATTTTGCAACATCAATTAATTATATCTTATCTACAACACTTGTCTAATGCATGAACAACTATTCATTCTTACTTCTTTATTTAATTAGACAATCTATCATTAAATCCAACCATTCCCATTCTATCATTTGGGACAAACCACATTTTGTTCTTCAAGATAATTAAGAAAGGAATCCAAAGTTAACCAAAAAAGCATACATCCATTGCAATCAATGCATATTAATTGAGAAGGTGGCGAAGAAGATCATACCGAGGCCATGAGATTGAATCTTTGTGATATTCAACAAAACCGGAAGTTCAATAGACACCTGAGTCAAATTCAATGTGAAAATGCATAACTTTATAAAAGCTATACAGGAAGAGGAAACCAAGTGCAACGCAGATTAGCTGTTATCAACATTTTTTTGTTAACAATAGCACAAACTAAATGCTCAATCCCTTTTCCATGAACTGTTTCGGTTACAAAATAACAATTAACTATTTAAAGTAAATATATGGATGTAGCCATCCACATTGGAACAACAAACAAAAATGTAAATTTGAGCGTTTTTCAAAATTTTCATTTCTTTTTCTGTACTTTATAACATTATTAAAAAGTGTTTACATCCTATCATTTTTCTAAAAAAGAGAGAAAAACGATTATGCTATTTTTTTATTCTTTTGTAACTTGCTATTTTTTTCTCTCTATATAAAAAATCTAAATATTAGAAGTGATATATCACAAAACTTGCATGTAATTGAGAAATTGGACATGGATTTACTAAAATGATCATGTTTACGAAAGCTATGAGCATGTTTTAAAATATTCAGTAAAAATAGAAATTGAGGAATATAAATAAAAGCCTGAGAACAAAATATGAAGAAAAATTTCAAATTATCAACTGACAACTCGTCTAAAATTCTTAAAAAATACTTAATTATTACAAATTGATAGAGGACTATCAAGGATACTTTAAGGTTTTTTTTTTAAATTATGAATATTGGATGGTAGATAATTAAAACTTTTTTTTTTTAAAAAAAACTTTTGTAGTTTTTTTATGTAATAATTTTATAACTCCTGACATGTTTAGGTGTTAGTTTTACCTTTCTTTTAAGCTTCCTAAACTATTAAGTAGTTAGTGAGTTTTTATGTAAGTGGAAATTTAATTTTTCTTATTAAATTAATTCCTAGTAGGTTTTTAGAAATCCTAAGTTATAAATAGGCTTAAGGAAACTTTTGTAAGATAAACTTGGAAGAAATAAAATATAGTTTTGACTAAAGTGAGAATGTTTTTTCTTTGGGTTCTTGAGTAGAGCCTTTTCAAATTCTTATATAAGAATTTCTATTCTTTGTGACGAATTTTTCTCAACTTATCAATCTTTAGAGATGTTGGTGTTGTTCTTTCCATTTCTCTGCCTTAATCCATTTTTATCTTTTTCTTCTACAATTTTCTTTTTAATTTGCTTCTTGTTGATGTTGAATTTATCGATCCGAAAACAGGTTCACATAATTTGGTATCAAAGCAAGGATTTCAGCATCCATGTGTTCGTTGTTTATCTGAAATTTTGTAAAATATTCTTCGTGAATTATTATGGTTGAAGGGCTTGTGAATCGTCAAACTTATTCCAATTTTATTTCTGATTTATCTCTGTTGTTCAATCTATACTGCAATGGGTTGAAAGTAAAAAAAAGAAAGGAGACTCTAATGAATTCTAATTCACATATCAAGTAGGTGCACAATTCAAATTCCTTGTGCCAATTTTGGTGAATTGTTTTATGCGTTTATGTATTGGAAATTTATGTTCATTAAAATTCATTGCATCAATTGGTACCATATTTTTCTGTGTTAGGTTTATTGTGCCTTGAAATTGTTGTGTTCATACAATTTATTTTTTTTTTCTTTTATCTACTATCCAGTTTAATTGATTTTGTTCTTATGATTCTGTGTTTAAATTAAGTCAATTATGCAATAGTGTTTTTGCTAATTTCTAAAAATTGGAGCATAACACTCAATATCCTTACAAAGTTAACATTGCTCATGAGAATTTGGTGTAGATGTATTGTTTGATTAAAAAAAGTTTGGTTTGATAGGGCGGTTTGAAAAAGAAAAGAACTATTAGAAGTAAAAAAAAAAAAAAAAGAGAAAAAAATAGAAAATAGACTTTAATTTATCTTCAGTCAAATATTCATAATTTTAAAGAAAAATTTGAAGTCTCCTTAATAGTCCTCTATAAAAAATGACTAATATAGAGTAGTTGATATTATCTAGATAATTAAAATTTCAAATAATATGTATAACATTTTCATTAAGGCTTTTTTTTAACATCCCTACAATTTTGATTTGCATCTACGGGTAACATATATTTTAAAATGTCAAAATATCCCTACATATTAGTTTTTAGAGAAAAAAGTGAATGCACATTGATAATATTGTCATTCCATCATAACATAACTCTTCATGTATTGGTACGTATTTGATTCTATTTATCGATGTTTTAAAAGTCATATAAATGCTAAATTGTGATGAATGACAATGTAAAACTCTAAATATTAAACTCTTTTGCACAAACATTAAACTCTACCGATTAATCTAAGATTTCATAACTTTTATCCATAAACCCTAATTTCAACTTTTTTTCCTTCCTCCTTATTTCCTTTTCTTTCATCAACATGCTTACTTCCATTGTACAACCTCTCTCTGCAATGGCATAATCTCCCGGCAACATCTCAACAATCATTTATAATCTCCCTTCTATCGCACACAATAGTTATGCCTCGAATAAATATTTTTTCTTTGCTTCATTTGTTATTCGGGAGTTGGTATGAATTTTATTTTTTGTGGGACTTCCAAATTCGTTGATACAAAATTAACTTTCAACCTTATGTTATTCAGATCGCATGATCCAAAAAATATTTTGACATATGATTTGAAACTGAATATTGTTTATTTTTTCGGAATACACAAAACATAAATTTTGGATCAATAAATTTGAAAAACATAATTAATACTGAATTCTAGATCATTTGATTTGGAATTTATCTTTTTATGTATTCCGAATCAAGTAATCCAAGATATAAAAGTATCTTGGATGTTTTTTTATTTGAAAAGTGTGAATAATAATTAAAGGGTGCTAAAAGAAAGTGTCTTTCACTAATAATTTTTTAATCACAATCATATATGTAATTTATATGATCAAGATTTATTGCTTTTTACATTTTAAAAATAAGAATTATTTTCCTTATACATGACCCTTACATAAGAATCAACTTGAAATTATAAACCAAACTTAGAATCCATTTAGCCTAACTTATATTTAATTATTTGAAGAATAGAATGAATTTTTATTTTATAATAGATTTTTATTAGACAATTAAAAAATAATTTATTTAAAAACTTTTAAGTTAAAAAGTAAAATAGCTAACTATGTACACTAAATAAACTTAAAGGGTTACCCACAAATTTTATATGTATGTCAAAAAAAATTTTAACTTGAAAAGTAAGTATAATAAAAAAACATTTTTAAGGAATTTTTAGCTTATTTTTAAGTTCTACATTTTTTACTTTAACATAAAAGTAATTTTAACCTAAAAATAGACTGAATCAATGGGAGCCTTATGCACACATATTCCTCTTCATTAACCCTGTTTCCGTTGCAAAATCATAGGTAACTATATACAATAAATAAATTTAGAGGGTTACCCACAAAATGAAAATAACAAAATAAATAAATTGAGTTTTCCATAATAAAGAGACAGAAATGAGTCCTTCAATTGGTTTCTGCATATTCATTTTCATTCACTGTTTAAGATATAAATAAGTCACTCTTAAAAGTCTTTCTACATTTGCATTACATTTGCGAAACAAATCATCTAACTATTTTCGAACCACCACAGCCTTTAATATTGGAACAAATTTAGGCCAATATAATGGAGGGGCTTGGATTTTAAAGAAAAAAGAAGGCTGTCAAAAATTAAGTCCAAAGATAGCAGACCAGAATCTCTGAATCCCTAAAATGTGATTGCAGAGAACAAATAATGGATTTTTTACGAGACTAAAGAAAAGAGGTTAGGCTTCATTAGGAAGCAAAAAGAAAGACATGAATAAAAACTAAAAAGGCACAATTTTATATCTATAATACAATTGCAGACGCGGGACGTTATGTTGAGCAGTCCAAGTAGGTTTAATCACAACTTTCATACTTCTACAAGATCGTCCCCAGTAGCCATAAATGTAAGATAAGCAGATAACCAATAAGTCCTAATCTTGCTCTAGGACGACTCATGAGAACGCGACCACCAGATACCCTGCAATGGGAAATTAAATTCAATTTACGAGTGTTTTGATCAAATTAATAGATGAAAATCTGCAACAGTAAAAATTTAGTGTTGAATTGTCAATGATAAAAAATAAAGAGTTTAATTAGCATGTCTAACAGTGTAAAACGTTTTACATTATATTCAATTACAATCTTTCATTTATGGTACGTTTGTTGACTTTACCAATTAATACTATCATGTAAACAAAGAGTTATGATTGGACATCAATATAAAACGGTGCATACTAATTAATCAAAAACATAAAAACAATGAATTTGTGATTTCATTGAAGTGTTGAAATTTAATTACAAGAAACTATTAGCATTAATATAATAGAGATGAATTTACTGATAATCATTTAATGATTATTAAAAAATGCTTGCTACAATGCTACTGAATACATTTTAGTTACATTCATGTCAAATGATTTCAGCAGTTTTTTATCTTAAAACAAAATAAACACCATTAATAAATCAGTTTCTAGTATTCAGGGCTGAAATCATCGTCAATAGTTCAATACTAAAATTGAGTACTTAAACAAATCTTTAACCCATTTATTCCACAGTAAACGTCATTAGGAATTATGGTGATTTGATATGAGAAAGGAAAACTTTCTCCCTAAATAACTACAAGTATATGTAGCATCTGATTTCTTTTCCATATAGAATGAAACCATTTTTACAGTCAAGTAAACGCTTCATTTAAGGCTCTCCAAAGTCCAAACCAATGGATCTTTAGCATCTTCTAGGCCGTGTTTCTCAACACAGCATGACATTGATTGAGATTATACGCAAAATATCATCTCAAGAAAATTAGGTTTTCTGCGTTCAACATTTCAATGTATGGTCATCAATTTTAGGATGTAAATTCGACGATAACTGTCTTTTTTTTTTTAAGCCTGATAACTTTCATGTTAAAAAGCTGAAGGCCTGAAACAAGCAATTTCCAGAAATAATTGGTAAAAAAGGTAAAACAAAATAGCAATTTTACCAGAGTCCATCAATACGATCTGCAATAAGCTTTCCCTGTTTTGGTACAAATCCAGAAGTGTTCAGAGACTTGAATACATGACCTGCAAAGTAGTCTACAATTAAGTCTTCAAATTTTTTAAATCAAGCAACTCACAGTAATGAGAAACCCATAATTACCTTTATCATCATCCGTATCAGCCCTGTCAATCAAATTATCAGAGTCCACACTAATATCAAGAGCAAGATGGTCAGTAGATCCTTTTCGCATATTGCGCACGTGAGCTGCTGATGGGACAGGGGATATTGCCTTCTTGCCAAGTGATGATCCCTGCGTAGAAAAGCAAACAGCTTACATATGCATTGCCCTTAATCACTTAAATACGTGTTTGAGAATGCATCATAATATCGATGAATTAATAAAAGATAAAACAAGATATGATCAACTAAAAATTAAATGAAGTTCCAATATTTAAACAGGAAAAATAAACCTTCAAAACAAACTTCTAGTTTTTCATTTAGTTTGAGGGGAAAAAACAGGCACCAGTAGATAGATATATCTAGTTGTCATATTTCATAAACAATTGATTTATAAAGACATATGAAACCATCTATATTATGTCAGGAAAAGGATAAAAGGAAATATGGTTTTCATTTTAATGAATCACTGAATAAACAATTAAACATTTGAAGCCCTGCATTCAAACTACTTATATTACAACATGTGAGAAATTTAAGCTTTACCACCTCTTCAACTTCGACTATCTCGGACCCAGAAGGTATAGACGATGCTTCATATATACTCCTCTCCTGGACAATGTCTGGGTGAGAATTCCTATCTAGGACTGAATTTTCAAGTGATTTAACCTTGGTAGTTAATTCATCAATAACCTTTTGACTTCCAACTAACTTAATATCAAGTTCTTGGGCCTTGGATTTTGAATTTTCAGATTCTGAAAGAATGGCAATGATATGATTTTCCAATGCTGGTACTAATTCCTTCAAACCTTTAGATTTCCTATCTACAACCCATTCGCCGGCTCCCAAAATATCCATGATTTTTTCTAATACATAGGTGAGCTCAGACAATTCATTCTTGATAATTTTTGAGTCTTCACAATTTCTATTGACTTGTTCAACTTCCTCTTTCAGATCCTTAATTTCAAGATCCTTAGTCTCAAGGAATGCTTGCAGCTTTTCTTTATCATAAGAAAGAGAGTTTATTTGATTATCCAACCTAGTAAAACTATCAATAATGTAAAAGAGTTTTTTCATAGGGGCTGAAGTGTCTGTCTCCAAACCATCGTCTTCCAATTCTACAATAGGGATTTTGATCCTATCTATCTTGTCAAAGAGATGTTTCATTTCAGATACTGGAAGGACAGAGTTTTCTGCCAATGGAAAAAAAAAATCAACCCATAAACATATAAATCAACACATACAAGTTAAATCAAATCCAATATGGTTAAGTCAAGACAAATTCCAAAATTTTTACCTTCTACCTTTGCCAACAAAGCATTGTTCATTGATGAAATCTCAGCTTCTTTTTCCTCCAATTTTTCTTCTAGGGAATGGTAACCCTCTAGCCTATCCTTAAGCTCCACGTAAGCACTTTGCAATGATTGAATATCAGACTCCAGTTGCAAAACTCTGTTTTTGTTTAAGTCCCTCTCGTCTGTGACTAATTCAAAAGCAACAGCTGTTTCTTTCAATTTATTCTGCAAATCTTTAATTGTTTTATCTACCTGTTCAATTTTACATCTGAACTGCGTAATCAAAATTTGAGCTTTTCTAGAAGCATTTATCAACTTATGTGTAGCTACTGTGTGTTTGCTGTTCTCGTCATGCTCTGTTTGTGTACCTGCTTCCAGATTTAACTTTTCAACCTCAGAAATGAAGCCTGGCTGCCCAAGGCTCTTGTCAACCTCACTCTGGAGTGCAATAGCAGAATCAGTGCATGCAGATAGCAATACACTGACATCGTTTTCTAAAGCAGCAATAACATTTTCCTGTTCTTCTTTCAACTTTTCCACTTTATTTGCTTCTTCTTTCATAATTTCCATGTTCTCAACAATTGTGGTAGAGATGGTCTCTGTTTCCAGCAGTTTTTCATGGAGTGGAGAAATATACTCATCAATAGAATTTGAAAATCCATCAAACTTATCTGCAAGGTGTTTGTTTCTCAACTGAAATACTTTCACAATCTTTCCAAATGAGGAGATTATGGTATCAATATCAGCACCATCAATCTCCATATTGTCAAGTTCAACTTCAAAATTTTCAAGGTTATCCAAGAATGTTTTCCTCAAAAGTGGATTTTCCTGGAACAAACAACATCAGCTATTAAGAAAAATGCATACAATGAAAAAAAAAAAAAATAGACAAATCCATAGTAACAAAACACCAATAGAGATACAAACACACAAAATTATTTAACAGAACAAAAGGATTTTAAACAACACATATCTGATATCAAAAGCCATGTAAATTCTAATCAGTACATATTGTACAGGTCAGAAGACTTGGACAGCATACATGCATAAGGTTCATTTGGTATTAAATGCGTAAAAGGAATAATAACAACCAAACTAGGGTGGAAAATAAGATTACCTCCATAACAAGTTGTCCTTTTGAGTACTTTGCAGTCCAGGCAACATTATATCTTATTTTGTTCAAAACAATATTCATATTCTTCAGGGTCTCACATTTCCTCTCAAAGCTTTGCTTTATTCTGGGAAATAGATTAGAGTCTTTCATGAGAACCTGAAGATCATTAAGGAATCCAATGAGCTGTAAGGACCTGTTTTCTAAGCAGCCATTCTTTCCAGCTAACTCATCCATGCATGAAGTTAACTTAAAACCAAGTGAAGATATCTCCTGTTTCGCAATTTTATTTGCATCTTCCAAGGCAGAAATATCATTTTGGGCCTTGGATAATGCATCCTCCAGTGATTTTATAGCTTCAGAGGCACCAACAAATTTGCTAGCATAATTTGCAGCTTCATCTTGCAGCTTACTCAATTCATTTTCCATGTCAATCTTGATAACTTGATCAACATTATACCTTTCAGTCAATAAATTGACATTACCCTCAACCTGAGATAGTTTATCCTCTAGATCCTTTATGGTTCTGCTGGCCTCTGCCAGTTTGCTTGTTTGCCCAGCTGCTTCATCTTTAACACTATCTAACTCTCTCTCTGCCGCAACTCTGTTAACTTGAGCCTGCTCTTTCTCTGCAGAAAGAATAGAAATATCTTTCTCTGCTTGAGATAAGGCCTCTTCAAGTGACTTAGTAGTACTACAAAACTCAGCAAGTTTTTCTTTAATTTTCTGTAACTCTTCCTCATCTTTTGCTTTCCCACGTTCTAACTCTATTTTTTCTTCAGTGAGTTGAGAAACATTGTCATCTGAAGAAGATAACTCCTGTTCAAGGGATTTTACAGCTGCTTGGGATTCTGCTATTTTAATTTCAAGCATACTGGCATTCTCCTTCACTAGCTGCAACTCTTGTTCTAAGTGTACCTTAGCATCTTGAAATTCACTGAAACTACCAGCAAGCCACTTCACCTTTTCTATTGGTTCATCAAAAACTGGATCAACTGGAAGAATGATACCATCAATACACTCCATCACTTTCTGTAACATGTTATTGCTCTCCATTAAGAACTGTTCAAATTGATTCCTCTCCCTTTTCATTTCCAGAAGATCATCCTCCAGCTTCGGGATGCTTTCCACATCACTGGACAATCTATTGATCTCATCCTTGTATTCAGAAACTGCAGATTCTTGCTTCTGCAAATCAACCTTCAACTGCTCAATCTCTAAGTTCTTTTCATTTAGAAGACCTTTCAGGCTGTCCCTATCTTGAACCAGCCCCTTTCCTTTCTTAACTGCCATGGACAACTTATCCCTAAGCATGGCAGTCTTCTCCTCTGATCGTTCAAGATCTTGCAGCAGAGAACTCCTTTCTTCTTTCAGTGCTACAATTTCCTCAGATGCCACTTTCAGCTCATTTGAAAGCTTACTTATATCTGATCTAATCAGCATCTCCTCTTCCAGCATATCTTCATAGAGTATTAATCCCTGATCTCTAACATACAAGAGACTTTGAATCCTTTCAAACAGCTCAACATCAACATTGGATGCTCTAGAATAGGGTCCACTCTGCCCTTTTATAATATGAAAGCATAAATCAATGATTGCAGAAGTGTTGCAAGAGATTTGATCATTTCCTTCATCTTCCTTGTTCAGCCCACAAATATCAACTAACATATTCACTATCTGATCCTTCTCCGAAGAAATCTGACGATTCTTGCCAACAAGCTTGTCATATTTGAACCTCAAATCACTTAATTCTGACAGAAGGTAATCTTTTTCCTGCAATTCCAGTAGAAAAGAGACACTCAACTGATCAATATAGTTACAGGATGCTTCCTTGATTGTGGAAATTTCTTTCTGCAGAGTATGCATGTTATCACTGGCCCTACGAAAAGAATCCATAAGCCAATTCATTTGTGATTCCAAATCAGATGAAGAAATAGGCTCCGGTAGGTCCACCAGAGATAGAGCTTCCTTCAATTTGCGTAATTCAAGAAGGGCTTCCTTCAGTGAATTTCTGTCATCCACAAGCCATCTTAGTTTCTCTGGCACATCAAACATTTCAGGCTCATCAAATTTGGCATGAGACAAGATTTCTTCCACTTGATATAAAATTGCATTCTTTTCTAGTAATGATTTCTGCAGGGATGCAACCATATTTTCACTTTGGGCTAACTCCTCCTTAGCATGTTCAGCAGCTTGTAGAGCAGCTGACTCCTCTTGCAATTCAATCAAACATTTCTCAAGCTCACTCGATTTATCAGCCAGAGACTTCTTTAATGAATCTCGCTGCTGTACCAATGCCTTTCCTTTTGTCACAGCCATACTAAGCTTTTCTTTTGTATTAGCACATTTAACTTTTTCCTGCTCAAGTTCTACTTTTAGATTTCCTAGTTCAGAATTTAATGTCCCTATCGTCACCTTTTGCTTGTCAAATTCATCAACCAGTTTCCGGTTTTCATCTTCTAACAGAGCCAGTTTTTCAGCCAATTCTGTTTCCTTTCTTTTGAGTTCCAGTAACCCACTACGAGCATTTGCAAGTATGTTCCCAAATTCTAGCTCTTTGGTATCAAATCCTACATCTGAGAAAGATTGGCCAAGTTGATAAATTTCAGCATGAATTTGATTATACTTTTCAATTAACTGCATAGTGCCTTCCTCAATATACACTATTTTCGCACCAATAGAATCATCCAATACTTGCCCCCGATTAACAACTGTTACAAGAGAGGATATTGTCTTTTCTATCACAATCTCAACATTACGATCCATTTCATGCTGAGCTTTGGGTGAAACTTGCAAACTTTCATTAGATATCATTAATTGGGCAAGCTTCGCATTAAGATCCTCTATCTCATGGTCCTTCATGGATAGATGTTCACGAAGAATACTTATAGTAGTTTCAGTTTTTGACTGTTCTTCTGAAGCAGTTTTCACAAATTGTAAACATTCCTTTATTATGTCCCTCAATGGAACATCAGTCACTTCCCTATCTCCAGCTTCAGCCTCATTTTGTTGACCTGTGACTGTGAGAGACTTTAGCTTACAACAAAGATCAAGCACTCCATGAGTAAGAGTTTGTCTTTCTTCCTAGCCAACCCAAAAAAGAAATTATGAGTAGTTGGTTATTTATTCAATATGCTCTAGGCTTCTAGCTAAAACTATTCTTAATACAAACCTGGTATTTCTGCAAAATACTTTCTTTCTCAGCAACAGCTTTCTCCAGCAGGCCTGTGGAGTAAGCATCTCCCACTCCATTGCCCAATTCATCAGAATGACTCTGTTGTTGATGCATACCCTGATTTTCCCCCGACTTACCTTCTTCATCTTCAACGGCTGCAACTTCTTCCTCCTTTTGCTTACCATCAAATGAGGTTAACTCATCAGGGCAATCAACAAACATGTCATCTCTGGCAGTATCCTCTGTATATTTTCCATCTTCGGGATCTCTGAGATCAACACGCTCTCCCTGCTTCACTCACTCACATTAATTGAAAAGCAAAACCTGGCATTGCCCCAATTTTCCTAAGTACCTGATAATTGGTAAGCGATAAGTACCTGATATTGATAAGTGTCAGTGTTTGATTCGGTATCCACATTGGATTGGTTATGAACCAAACCATGATCATAATCCGAATCCGCTTCCGAGACCTGCTCTATTACGTTATTCTCAGACATCTCAACATTCAAATTCCTCACTCCCAAACGAGATTTGGATCTGCAATTTCTGTTTCTTATATTAAAAAACTACAATACACAAACAATAACTTGAAAAGGCAACAAAAACAATCAAATCGATCCAATCTAAAATCAGGCAAACGAGCTAGAATGTTTATTTTTGAAAGAGAAACCCTAAAATGAAATTGACTTCGAAAACCTGAAATGGCTGAGTGAGAGCCAAACAAACTGTAAATGCGCACCTGTTAAAACGACGAATTTCGGGTTGAAAGAAAAGTAAATTTAGAAGGACATTTTATTTTACAATATTTATTTAGTTATTATTATGGTATTGGATTGGTACTACAGATCCTGAAACTGGTATATGTGATAAACGGCAACGTTGTGAGACTCGTCCTTGACCTTTCTGCTGTTTTTTCATACTCAAATGACATCCTTGGACTTTGGAAGAGGTAATTCCTAATACGTCACTTTCCAATTTTCTATGAATTGGAATTATTTTTTTGGTTCTGTCAATTTTTATTTTATTGTAATTAATTTTGTTAGTAATTAATAGTAGATGTAAATCGAACAAGCGTTTAGTTGACCAAGGCCGCGTTTGGCGTTTGCTCTTTGTCATTTATTGTTTTCGCTTCCTTTGGCATTTCCCCTCTTTTTCCTTTTTGGCGTTTTTGGTAATTGGTCTTGTCTTTCCTTGTGTTTCGAATGGATTGGATTGACTGACTCACTGGTATGCAATACTTATTGAAAAATTAATTTACAAATAGTTAATAATTAATAGAAAACACGATTCGATTCAATGAGATTAGATAATTAATAACTAATAAAAAAATATGATTCAATCAGACTAGATAATGATGATGTGTGACACGCTTAGATGATGAAAAATCTCCTCTTCGTTAACGTTGCATCTTGCAACAATTACAAGCAAATGGTCCTTCCTCTAAACGTAGCCGTGTTAGCTCCCATGTCTAAAGCATCAAACTCCATGCCATTTTGTTTTCTCCGAATCATATTCATATATATGTTTCATTACAATCATTTCGAAAGATAGATTAAGTTTAAGCCTAGAAGAAGTAAGGAACAAATTTATAATAGATAGTCGTTGACTTGAAAAGTGGAAGCATTTCGACCTTACACCAAGACTAAAAACTGTCGTGAGAGTAGGAACAAAAACGGGTGGATGAAATTGAAAAGAATAAAAAGAAAACAGCCATGTATTAAAATACGACTTTAATTCATCTACATCATCTATAATATATTTAAAATATTAACAAATAAAGTCAAAAGAAAATGAAAAATGTAGTATAATTTTTTTAATTGAAAATACATATTAATTAAAATTTTAAAACTATCCATAAAACTGAATTCTAACTTCTATGCAAAATTTCAAAGAAAATACGTCATTGGACATAAATATATTCACATACTATCCATAGTCCATAGCTAAATGCTTGGGCCATTTAAGAAGATTAATTGATGACATAATATCAAAGATATAATATAATCGTATATTATATCTATTCTAGGACTCATCCTTCTCTACCAATTTATATTTGAATAAAAAATTAAAAATATTGTTACAAATTCTAGAACATAATTCCGAATTTTATAATACACAAAATAAAAAAAATACTTTGAGTAAAATACTTCTAAATCTCTCAATTTAAAATCTAAACATATACTTATTTTGATGTTATTCATACTCATAATGTTTTAAATTATTATATAGAAGAAAATCATACATCAATTAATTATATTTAGCTATGTTGGTGTTTAACACACATTATCATTTCCAACATACAATACAATCTCATAAAACAAATTCATCTTCTCGATATCAATGTGTCAACAAGTAACATACACGAAAGATTTAACTTAATGAATCCTTGTACATTACAAGGAATTCCAAGTTAATTGCAAGAACAATGGAGATATATCTCACGAGTAAGAAGAGTGGTTTTTCTAGGCTAAAAAACCAAAAATTTATCTTACCAAAACAACTGTGATTAAATTACAAGAGTATTTTCTTTTTGTACCAGACTCTATTCACATTTACAATCAGGATTTCCTATTTGTACATTTTTTTCTTCTTCTTATTTAGTAGAAAATTAAATAAGGTATTCATAATACATTAGGAAAAGTGCATCTGGGTGATGTTTAGGCAACTTGCTGATATAGAGGTAAAAATGCAACAAGTCTTCCTTAGAAACTGTTTCAGCATCAACAACATCATCATTACAGGTTAGTACCCATAGATCCTCAAAGTTAACTCTCCTTAAGCTTCCCTGGCAAAATGGGCAAGACTCTGACTTTCTGTTCCTACAAGTTAAAAAAGTCCAGTGTTAACATGATAAACCATTGGTAACGGCATATAAATTTGAGAGTTGACTATATAGGATATGAACAAATGTTATTGATTACCACTTTCGGTAGCATTTAATACACATAGCGTGGCAACAACTAGGTAAGACCATTTGGTGCACGGCTCCAAGCAAATCCCGCATTTATCTTCTCTTTGCAAATCAATATTGGTGGTTAGTTTCACACCTTCTTCAATGACCTTTTTGCCATAACTAGAACCTTTTTCAGCAACCTCCAACTTCTCCAGACTACCATGAAGCCGCTGGAGAGATGGCAATATAACGGTTAAAAGTTCAATTTATATGACAAAAGCAATGTGAGGAATAGTCAGCAATGGCAACCACAAATTAATTAAATATTACCATGTTAAAAAAGGTAAAAAAAAAAGACAAAGGTATTTTTGTCTAAGTCAAATACTGACACACCATAAAAATCCCCAATGGTGGCCTTCCTTCCATGGGTAGAGATGTTTGATCTACCATCATTGTGTACCTTGGGTAAATTATGAGAGCAACAAGATGAATAAAGCATAGGTATTATTGGCGAAAACAGTGGAAACCAAGAGAAAGAAAGAGACAAATACCCTGTATATAAGCATGTGGAAGAGGTTGAGATACCTATGGAGAAAGCCTGCACAAGAACAATCCATCCATTGTAGAAATAACAAGAATAGAGGAGCCAAGTGATTGTAAACCAATTTCATTTGAAGAAGAGTCCCACCCTTGGCTCTGGGAATTGCAGCAGCCCTAGAAGAGGGCATAACAAACAATCCAAATTCAGAGTGGGGACCAAAGGAAAAATCACAATCAAATTCCTATGATGAGTAACAAGTTCAACAAACCAGTTGATGATGTTCCCTTTATAAACACACATAAAAAAGAAAGTTAATAAATTGGTGATAAAAAAAAAGAAACTCACAAAGCATTAGCGTGTTGTATATCATCCTCGAGTGCTTTGAGGGAATCCTGGTAAGGTAAACAGCAAAGCTGGTACGGAATCATTACCATATTTCCCTTCCTTTACTTTGTGGAAAGGTGGTGCACAAAATAAACTGAAACTGAACACCCATACATAGATAGAGAGAGAAACGGTGCGTCCTTGTAAGTTAATTGGATTAAGGTGATGATCAAGGTAAGGTTGAATGTTCAGTTGTGGAGGTTTATCCTAATCCCCACCGAAAAGGAAAAGGAAGACAAATAAGTGATCAATGAAACAAAGATAAGCAAAAGTAGGGTTGACTTTTGCTTTTTGTATGAGAAGCTTTTGGGAAGATATATGAAGAAAGGATAGTGTAGGTATTGGGTGTTACAGTGGGTGAGGTAAGGAATACTATAGCAAAAAC
This sequence comes from Psophocarpus tetragonolobus, assembly GCA_037954015.1. Classification (NCBI taxonomy): domain Eukaryota; kingdom Viridiplantae; phylum Streptophyta; class Magnoliopsida; order Fabales; family Fabaceae; genus Psophocarpus; species Psophocarpus tetragonolobus. The sequence continues at coordinate 45,649,231 of CM075694.1, forward strand.
GATGTGTTACGTATTACGTCCTTTCCCATCAGATGAGATTAATACCTACGACTAAGATACCACTATAATCATTCTTCAACTCTGTGTGTGTGTGTATATATATATATATATATATATATATATATATATATATATATATATATATATATAACTTGAATAATTATAAATATTCTTAATTAGTTAACTATAGTTATTAGAAAATCAATAGGGTGGTTTTCATCAAATTTGGTTTAGGGTAATTGGTTTGTGGTCGAGTACATGTGTCTAATAGGAATAATGCTAACAACATACACTTCAACGTATTTCTCTTAATATGCTCTACATGATTATTTGAAATCTACCGAAAACCACAAATTATGTCAGACTCCCTTGTCATGAAATGACTATCTCTCATAATCTTATAATTTTTAATAGATTTCAACTAATAGTAAAAAGTGTGTTAAGAGAAACGTGTTGTTAGCACTTATCATCTAATAAACTAATAGATAGGTGTGTCTTCAAGTTGTGAATATATAGTCTTAAAGAAGTGAATAATCAATTGGATGAATTTCAATTTCAACATGCATTTCGAGTAGGCAAATGGTTGTCCTGGTTAACTTTTGATTTTTATTTTGTAATCATATTATATATATATAGGACAACTCATGTGAGAAAATGGTTATGGTGAGAAATGAGAAAACATAATAATAACTTGAGGACTTCAATAAACGATTCAAATTGAGTTGTTAATTAAACAAACTTATGTGGTTCTCTCACACATAAACCTCTCCCTTAAACACTTAATCCACACTCTGTCATCACGTGTCACCACCACACCCACTCCATCACCACGTCTCCCACCATCCATGCTACCACCACCATCATTAGTGGTGTCACCTTCATAAATGTTGGTCAGCATAGGGATTGATCTTGTTCCCCATTGTGTTAAATTTTTTTTCTCGTTTCCAAAATTAGACATATATATATAAATAAGAGCTTTCTAAGGTGGACTAGTAACTAGTAACCTAAGTGGTTCATGAATAGGACACATAAATTACCTTCTATAGTAGATTGCTTATATTTTTTGTTGGTCAATTTTAAAAAGTGAAAATGATTTTACCTTTTTACCTTTGTGTTTATAATTGAAAAGAAAACAATTTTGTTGGAGTTGTTAAATTACAATTATATCCTTTTGCAAGACCAAAAAATAATGTACCTTTGCTGCATGTCAAAATGGTAGAATCAAAGAGGAGAAATCGAAGTTGCAAGCTTGTGAAAATAATTTGTTATTTCTAGGTTGTTCATTAATCTAAGTCGTTTATGCTTTGTTGGTAAAAGTTGTTTGTTAAAACTTTGTTTGTCAAGGTTGTTGGTTAGTGTTTTGTTCTTCGACCTCATCATTCATACTTTCTTATTCAATTAACATGCCTTATCGTGTCCATTGTGTTTAGTAGAGGTACTACTTTTTTAAGAAAAGATACCTATTTTAAGATACGATAAATGTTGCAGAAATTGTTTTGTTGAGATTTTGAAGTTATTTTAGGGACCTACTCAATTGAAATGAAGATCATTTAAGTTTATTTATCTTGTACGATTTTGAGTAGTTTAAGTATGGTTTATTAAATGTTAAATTAAGTTTTGTTGGAAAATGACGTTTGTTTTATGTTAAATTTTCAGTTTTGGAGAATGGTGAGGATTTAATTGATGATGGAGGTAGTTGCATGAATGAATCAATGGCATCTATGTCAATAATAAATGAGTACCTCCTGAGGATTTTATGTTTGTTTTATGGTTGTTGTTGAATGTAGTAATGGTCAATAAGTTAGTTATAAGCAATTAATTAAGTAATTGATTTTTTTATTATTGCCATATTGTAAAGGATTTAAATAACATTGAGTTGGAGACGGGAGAAGGATTTGATATTGAGAATGATGAAAGTTTTGTTAATGAATTTGATGGAGATGATTGTTTTGAAGAATATGTAATAAAAAGAAGTGACGAATGTGAAACAAACAATGTTACTGTTCTTGGTAGTGAGAATGATATTTTAAGTCTATATTTGAAGAACTTATGCCCTGTAGATGCTAGTAAATTTGAATTTTTAAGTCTTGACATGTTGTTCAATTTTTATCATTGATTTGCAAGAATAAATGAATTTGGTGTCAAAAAAAGCAAAGTTCTCAACTCAAAAATAGTAAAAGGGAAGTTGTACAACAAACCTTTGTGTGTTATAAGTAAGGGTTTAAAGAGAATCATGATTTTAGAACTGAAAAATGGAAGTGATACATAAAGCCGAGACAAGGTGTGGTTATGACCCTAAGCTTAGGGTACACATGGACTTAAACTCAACATGTTGGTACATAACGTATTTTCTTAATGACCATAATCATTATTTACTGTGTGGTAGTCACTGTAGGCAATGTATTGAGTATATTATACACATCTTGTGTAGATATGACTTGATAGGGAAGTTGAGGCCTATGTCACATGAACCAATAACAAATGAGTTCAAATGTTCATGTCATAAAAATAGAGTTATTCAGACTTCTATGTAATCACATATTAAGACTATTGATTTATCTTTAACATTTTCTAGCTGCTAGATTACTTAGTTTTAAAGAGGTGGACTAAAGTAGCTAAATAAGTTCATAGTAACATTAATTGTAGTAACTTTTGAGGATCTAAAAATGATGCTAGATTTCTATCTTTGATGGACCATTATAAGTAGCTAAGTATGCTTCATGTAGACACTATTGTTTATTATGAAAAAGATTTAGATATATAAATATTTAATATTTATTTTTAATTTATATTTAAATCTATTATTATATAAACATTGTATAAAAAATTATGCTTATAATGCAGACATTGTTGCACCCAATATGAAAAGGATTTAGGGTATGTTTGATAAAACTAAGTTAAAGTTAAAAACTAGTTGAAAGTTGAAAAGTTAACTAAAAGATGAAAAGTTAGTTGTAAAAATAACAAATAAAAGCATAATTAATCACGAGATCAACAATGAAGTATTCAAAATAATTATAACATATTTTAATAATATCAACTAATTATATATTTAAATTATAAATTTTTATAACAATATATTTAAATTATAATTACATCTTCATCATAAATGTATGTAATTATATATTTAAATAACAAATTAGTATAAGAGTTTAATTGGTATACGGTGTCAGTGTAAAAGACTTTTACACTAACAGTCAATCATAACTTTTCATTTATGTGACTTTTAAAGTATTAAATAGTAAAGTCAACAAACTTACCATTGTGATTTAACATCAATGTAAAAATTTTTACACGGACAATGTATACCAATTAAACTCTTAGTGTAATTAATATTTAAATTATAATTTCTAGAATTAAATATATAAATTTTAAATGAAATATTTAAATTATAATTTTCTGTAATTATATATTTATATGAGTTTAATTAGTATACACGGTCAATGTAAAATATTTTTACATTGACATTCAATTATGACTTTTCATTTATGTGACTTTTAAAGTAGTAATAAAGTATATTTATATCAATCCACCGGAGGATGCACATTTTGCGTCCGGTGCAGTTGAATTTTCTTTTTCAAAAAATTTTATGTAAATATTTAATAATTTATTTTTGAATTTTATATACATAAAGAGTTTAATTGGTATAGTTACACTAACATTCGATCATAACTTTACATTTATATTATGACTTTTAAAATATTAATAAGTAAAGTCAACAAATAAGAATCTTTACACGGATAGGATATACCAATTAAACTCACATTTAAATCTATTATTTTTAATTATTTCTATTTTTAAATTATACATTCTTTAATTTATATATCTAAACCCACTATTTTCAATTTGTTTATTTTTTGTTTTTCTTAATTATATAACTAAATTAAATTATCTTTAGTTTATCACTTTTATCTTATGTATTTATATTTTTTATTAAATATTCAACTTAAAAGCTTTCTCAACTCGTTTTATTTTTTCTATATTTTTTTTTCTTTTTCAACTCTTATTAATTGTTTGTCTCTGCTAACTCAGTGTTCAAAATTTGTCACTGATTCAACTAATATTTTATTAAAATTGATATAAGATATATAGTGAAATTCGGATAATCAGGCTAGTTTGGTACTCAAACATGACTTTCTTGTCTTCGACCCTCTGTTGCCTCGGGTCCTAGGACAAAAAAATATGATTATTTCCCATATCAATCTTAAATTAATGATATTATTTTTTTTATAAGAAATTAACTAATGATAACGACGAAGGAGAATGATTGGTAATGTGCCAATAACTTTCAAGTAATCAAGTTATTCAAATTATGAAAGTTTCGGCCCAAAAATGAAGAAACTGAAAACTGGGTATCGGAAAATAAGGTAACCGAAATAAAATACATCCCCTCCAACCTTTACATTCAAAACAATCAAAAGGAGAAACACATAAAAAAAGGCAGATATTTGGCAACAGGAATTCAACCAAACATTATTATTTTTTAAAGGTTTTTGATTTAGATTGTTGGGTCATAAAACAATTAAAAAATAAGAAGTATTAGTATCTTGTATAAATATATATATATATATATAATTTAATTGAGTATAAATTGAAAGTTTAATTAAAATTGTTCATTTATATTATTTTTAAAATATTAATTAGTAAAGTTAACAAATTTACCATAAACAAAATGTTATGATTGAATATTAGTGACAATGCATACAACTAATTTTAGATTAACAATGTAAAGAATTAGTATGCAATTTTTCACACTATCATTTAATCATAACTATTAATTCATAGTAATTTTGTTGACTTTATTTTATTAATACTTAAAAATGAAGAGTTACAATTAGATGTCGATACGATGAAACTTTTCTACACTGTCTTACATACTAATTAAACTCTCATATATACTCCTTAAATTTACTTATTACAACTTTTTATTCTCATATTTTTTAAGTATAATGATAGAGATTAATTACTAATTACAACTCTTAGATTTTGTAAGCCTATAAAAAATTATTAGTTTTAAAAAAATAAACTATAAAGATAAAAATAAGTCTCTCAATCTTAAAATGAGTATAAGAAACTTACTTTTTAATTCATCTTAATAATTTATTTTCTTATAATTTAATTATTAAAATTAATTAGTTACTACGAACACTAAATTTCAATAAAATGAATGTTTACGATTCTCTACTCAAAATTCCAAGAAACATAAATTGGGTATGCCTTTCATAAATTCATTTTTTTAGTGCCTAAATTTAGACAAACTAATGAATCAATTTAAAGACTTTTTTCCTTTCTTTTGCATTCTAATATTGATTGATTGACACATATAGTAAAATTAAAAAGGAATACTCGCCTTATGTATTTAAGAATTTTTATGAAGTTTAATCATTATTATTAGCATTATTTTTATCGAGACCAATAAAATTGGTTGCCTTCATCAATTATGAATAATTTTTACTATGAAATGTCACTCAATTAATAATTCTACAATCTATTATCTGGTTTACCTCATGAATTTTTTACCTGTCAGTAACAAAAAAAATATTTTTGACCTCTAACGTAATTATTAGGAAATTAGTTAACCAATTTTTTTATTTTTTTATAAGCTAGAAAATTAATTAACCAATTAAAATTCTTAAAAATAATAATTTATCAGTTTTGAGTGTTTTGTGTCACGTCACGATCTTATCTCAATTTTGTTTGTCACGTCCGTGAAAACAATGCAAGTCTATGTCACTCTTTATATTATCGCTGGTAAAAGCAATTTGAGTAACATTTTGAAGAACTAATTTGTGTATTTCCGCAATATTACCTTTTTTTTTTTCTTTTGTTACTTTCTCATCTACACTCAGTTTGCTTTTGGGTTGTGATGCTTTTCAAGAAAAAAATATTTTAACATCTATCATGTTTCTTTCATAATCTACTGTGATATTAAAGTTTTAAAAATCTACTATGATATTAAAGTTTTTAAAATACCTTTATTTTTACAACTTTCCAGACCAACTGATTTGCATAAAAGAATAAATAAATTGCATACTTATCGATCAATTAAGGTTAACAAAAATTACACATTTATAGATAATTAAACCTATGGACTAATTTGTCTGTAAATTTTAAAAAAATTGCACACCCACATATCAAGTAGTCTATAGATGTGTGATGTTTTTAAACCTACAACTTAAAATATTTACACCTACTAGTCAACTAATCCATAAATTTAAAAAATTTAAATACCTATCATTACCTTATCTGCAAATGTCCAAGAGGTTTAAAAAAAAGTTTAATCGGTATACACGGTTAGTGAAAATGATTTTTACATTAATATTCTATTATGACTTTTCATTTATGTGACTTCTAAAGTAAAGTCAATAAATTTATCATAAATGAAAAGTTATGATTAAATATAGTAAAAAGATATTTACACTAAAAATGTATACCAATTAAACTCTAAAAAATATTTTCTTTTACGTACCACCTGGTACTGTGACCATAAAGATTCTATAGTATTGCAGGTAGGTTGATAAAGATTTTATGTACATATTTTTAATTCTTGTATATTTTTTTTAAAAAAAATATAAAATCTTAATAGAATTTTAAAATATAAAATTCTGACTCCGTAGCCATAAAAATTTTTAAAATATAAAATTTTATAATAAAAATTTAAAATATAAAATTATAAAATATAAACTTTTTTTCTTACAAACAACTTGGTCCTTAGCATAAAATTTTTTAAAATATTATATTATAAACAAATTATATTATTAAAATATAAAATTTTTAAAAGAGAAGAGAGTAAAAATAGGTTAAAAGAGTGATGAAAATTTAGGTATTTTAGGATTTTCTTTTAAATGGTAGGTGAGAAAAGAAATGGAGGATAAGTGTTAAAATAATTTCGTCCATTTCTTTTCTCGACACTTGATTGAAAAACACATTTTTCTTTTTTTTTTTAAAGAAAAAAAAGTTATACAATTTTAGTGATAATCATAAAGTCCACCAACCATGCAGGCAACTAGAAATCTTGTTGTCCTTGCGAGCAAATTAAAATTTATAAAAAAATATAAATTATGTGAGTAACATTTGTTATTAAATATCTCTTTTCTAATTTTATAATCTTTAATCAATTTTAACAAATAATAAAAAGAAGGAAAACTATTAACAAGTACATACCTACATTCAAATGAAATTGGGCAAATGCATTCTATTATTTAATAAAGTTACATGTATATGCCTTAAAATTTTATATTTTGCATATCCTAATTTTATATATTTGAACCCATTTCCTTATGTTTATGTAAAGATAAATAAGTGCACCTCTTATTTTTTTTAACCTATTGTTTTATTACTTTTTTATATTTTATTTATATCTAATTTGAAAGTCTAGTATTTCCTTTTCTTCAATGAATTTATATATATATATATATATATATGATTTATTTTTTAAATAAATTGTTCTGACTAGTCTCAGGTCCTAGATCCACCATTGCATGTTAGAAATATAGTGTTATAAAAATGTGCTAACACTTATTTATAAAAAATTATAAAGTAAGAACCTTCTTTGTGTTTGGTTGGCTCATCTTGCATCTGATTCATGATTTTGATGCATCTTTATTTCATAAGTCATCTTTGCCTTTGTGTTAAGGCTTTGACCTATCTTTACGTCACTAACCTTCTTTGTGTCTACATTGGCTCATCTTGCATTTGTACACCTGAATTATATTATAATGAATCACAACTCTTAAGCAAATGCAATTCAAGCCTAAGTGTTATTTACATCAAAATTTCTAAATTTTGCAAACATCGAGTCTTCCAAATCATAACATCAAATTAAAGATTGAAACTCCAATAAACTTTTCTAAAAACTTGGAGCAAGCAAATGGCCTATGCAAGGGAAGTAGACTTATAGTAATAAGGCTAGCAAATCATGTTATTGGGACAAAGATCATGAAAGGAAAAACTGGTGGGAATGAGATATATATACCACACATGTTACTTCCCATCACAATCACCACATGACCTTTTAAGCTTATTAGGAAACAATTTTCTATCAGGATCTCCTAATAACGTCTCAATTCTTAATTTATATTTTATAAGTAAAAAAATTGATTTCATAGGATGTTTTTTTATAACTAAAGGTTTTGTAAAGGAAAAATAAGAGTGTTTAAATGGGTTTTATAATTAATAGTTTTAAATAAAATAAGAAAAAATGTTTTAGGTTTGGTTTTAAACAATGGACATTTTTTGTTAAGTTTATCTATTTTGTTTAGTTTTCTATTTGGTTGTTAGTGTTTGTGCAATCCAACACTTTAAGTTAACCTATTTTAGATAAAAAAAACCTAAGATGGCGTTTGATTTGAGAAAATGTTTTCTATTTTCATTTTCTGAAAACTGATTTTATTTTCAAATTTTCAACATTCAAAAAATATATTTGTTTTGACTTCATATTTTCATTTTTAAAGAATAATATTGTTAAATTTAATCAATTTTATAAAAATATTATAAATTATTTACATATATAGTTTAAAATACATTTATATATTATTTTTTTATATAATTACAATGTTGTTATTAAGTTTTTACATATTGTTAACTTTTGAAAATACTAAAAACAACTTTTTTCTGTTTTCTGTTTTTAGTTGTTTTCTGAAAATGTTTTCAGTGAAAATGTTTTCTAAATTGTAACCAAACATATTTTTACTACTATTTTTTGTTTTCTCTAAAAATAAAAATAGAAAACAGACAAAACAAACACACTTAACTTTTTCTCCTATATCTTCTCTTTTTTAATATGTGTCATCAGAACCTTCAAGAGGACCTTCTTAAGGAATGTCGTAAAAACTATAAGAGAAGAATGAACAATGTTCTTAAAGGGCTTTCTTCACCTTTGAGTGATGCATTCATGTTTATGAGGTAGGGAGAGTGAGTTATCTAAATCATAGGTGTGATAATGGTCGCTGGTGGAGGGGTTGTGCCTTAACCTCAAATTAAGTGTTTTTTCTTCAAATTGTTTGAGGGGAAATGATGTTGGTGTTTGGTTGAGTATTAGACTATTGGGTTTTTTTCCCTTTTTCAATGTGTTATTGCATTTGATTTATTTAATTAAACATCTTGTTGTGCTTTGATTATTCATTTGTTAATGTTTTATGGGTGTTTAAAGTTAAATATGGGTTAAGAGTGAGTTTGCTTTTATTAGAAAACTTAGAGTGGGTTTTGGAGTGTTAGTAATTCCTTTAGAAGTTAAAATTATGCAAAAACTGAAAAATATAACTGGTCTGATAGAGGATCTCGCTAAAAGAACTAATCTAATAGAGACATTAATTTGCTAAGCAAGATAATTCTTGCTAATCAACTTTAGTGGCTTGGAAAGTGAGCTACATGATTGAATTAAGAAAAGTAGTACTCATGAAAGTTTTAATCCCTAGATCTTATCTAACCAATGACATTGAATTTACTAGAAAAAAAGGTTTATAACTCAAGTTATGATAAAGTTAGTGACCAAAGGTAAAGTTGTCAAAATTAGGTAATATCTTCACGTTTACTTGTATTTTTGGACTAGTAAATGATTTAATTAGATTTTGAGGTAAATGTAAAAGTTGTAGATAAATGTATTATATTTTAAGCTAGATAAAAACCAACTTGATAGAATTTGTAGAACTCAACTTATCATTATTACACTCTATAGAAGTCAAAATAGTGTAATAGAAAATAAGTGAGATAACACACAAAAACCTAAGTGCTAGGCTAACATAATACTTACATGTAAGTTATCATAACGAAGGAAGAGGTATAGAATGAGGGTGTGTGATTCCATATGTATCTTAATGAAATGTATCGATATATATAAATGAGTTGCTTCAAAACACGATGTTTTTATGCTGAAATTGGATATGTGATGAGCATGTTTTGGAATGAGTGTTTTGGTGTGACTTGACACCATTGATATGAGTAACCTAGCCTAATAGTGGAAAAAAGAGGTTAGATAGTGTATTGTCAATGATGACTTAGCTTCAGAGAGGCAAAAAATGGGACTCATGTGGAAGAAAGAGGTTCAAAGAGGCTTACATATGTGCATTATGTGTTGTGCATGCATCATAACATTGAGAGGAGTAAGGTGGATGGAAGCTAGACATAGATCTGGATAGTAGAGGTTACAAATGGCTTTGCTTTACATAGCCTAGACCATGGGAGTTTTAGAGACCTGGTGTGGAAAGTCCCTAAGCCCATATTAATCTTATGGGTGGGACCACACTTGCAAAGTTGGATAAATTTAACTAGCCACTAGAAGATATCATCTTAGGTGAATGCTATTCTGAAGGCATTAGTATTGATGCACTTTTTATGGTACCATTCCAATCTTAAGCTACTTCTTAAGTTAGTTAGTACCAAATGCATATGGAGTAAAAAAGAAGGGAAATTGCATTGCATGAACATTTGGAATTGATGTGAATGACTATGAGTGATAAATTATATGAATGTGACTTAAACATATTTATTTGTTTCTATTATTGCATCACAAACATGAGTGAGATATATCTTATCCCAATGTTTTTTTGTTGTTTTGAACTTTATATGCTTGTAGGTGTTTGATAATTGTCTAATTTATCTTTTTTACATATGCAAAATAGAACAATTATTCCAATTCTTTCTAATTTAAGACCTTGTTTTCCTCCCTTTTCATTTAAAGATACATGTAGTTAAGAAATTAGTCTTAGATTTACTTTTGTGTAAAATTTACCTTTATTTTGTGTTTTTTTCTTTACACACACACAAATTTTGAAAAGCACTAAATAAATCTCAGATGAATTTGGATATTTTGGTGTTGTAACAGAGTCTCAACGCCCAACAGTTAGATTTTAAGCATCCAATGCTGGTTGATAAAGAGCACTTATTTTCGCATCATTACTACCCAACGCTTAAGGAGTGAACGCCCAACGATGATGGTTAATTGGAGCCCAAGTTTCTTTAGTGCCCAGTGTTCATGTTGTCATTGTTGGGTGGTGGTGTTTTGAGCTGGATGTAAAAACACTTTTTGTTTGGAAAAAAGTTACACACCTAGCTTACATACCTGAGAACACATTCCAGAGCCACTTTCTTCATCCAATTTCCATTGTTACCTTCCATTTTGTATTTCCCATCTGTTGATCATGCTTTTCATCCCCATGGTTGGCTAGGCATCTCATTGGTTGAGGTTTGGTGTAAGTAAACCTGAAACTCTTATGTATATTTTGTTCTTTCAATCAAAGTTTACTATTCAAATGTTGGTGTCTCTGCTTTACCCTTTGCTTTACTTCTTTATCTTTCATGGATTTTACATTTCGAATGAGCTTGAAAAATTATTTTGATTTGTAAAATGAGAATAGTTCCCAATTATATTTATTGCTAGGAATAGAGTAAAACACATTGACCATCTTAGGCTCCTTTTCTTATTGCAAGTTATTTGACTTTAGGTTATGCAAGGAATTGATAATTTAAATCTCAAAAAGCTTAGTCATTGATTGCGAGGAATTTAGTTATGTACTTTATGAGTGATAGAAACATGAGTAGAAAACAATTATTATGAGTTCATGTATGCACTTTAGTAAAGGTTTAGTGAGGTCAAAACGCAACTAAATCTATATTTTTGTAAACTTTTTACTTTATTCGTTTATGGTTTTATTTGAATCTTGTTTTTAGTAGTTGTTAGTAAAGTTTCCTTATTTTCTTTATTACAAGTAAAAAGTATTGAAATTTTAGTAGTATCATCCAAATCCTGACCTTGTTACTTTTCTAAGCTATACTGCACATGGCTAGTGCACTTGCTAAAAGGAACTTAGGGCTCGATTGGTTTGATTTTGTTTTTTAGTTTTTGAAAAAAGTTTTCAAAAACTGTTTTCGGGAAGAAAAGAAAAAAAAAACTTATTTGGTAAGTGTTATTTGAAAACTGTTTTGATGATGTAAAAATGGGAAAACATGTTCATATTTTTTAAAATTTCATTAATGAAAAAAAAACAACAACGTTTTGAGTTTTCAAAACAAAAATAGAAAACTGAAAAACAAAATTACTCTCAATTGTTCTTATATTTTAGTTTTTAAAAACTAAAAAATCAAAACTGTTTTCGAAAATTGTTTTCAAAAAACACTACCCAAACGAGTTTTTAAGTTTTTAAATACTAAACTATTGAAAACAGTTTTATAAAACTGTTGCCAAACAAACACTTATATTTAACCACCAATAGTGATATCTAATATGATCTCAAGGGTGAGTCCTACAAAGAGAAAGCAATAACCTTAATTTATATTTATTTTGGGAATGTTTATTCTCTTATAGGTGTCATATTAGAATGTATATTATATTATAGTTATGCTTGAATATTCTAGATATAGAGATGCTATATTAAGTTTCATCATTGGACAATTTTTCCTAAACAGGTTGTATGACTTTTGAAGTGCTGAAAACTATTTAACTAGTGCGTGTGTGCGTGCATGTGTGTTGATTATGTCATTAAATATTTCATTAACAAAATGAATTTAGGGTAAAGAGTATCACGTCCTATCCAATGATGATAAATAAATTACAACAATAATTGTTAGCATCTATTGGTTTAATTTGTATTTACCCATGCCAATATTTAGTCATGGTTACTGGTAGGTATAGGAACCCGAGTTCACAGACCTCCAAGCTTGTGTAGATTTTTGACTCTTTTTTTAAAAGAATTATAACTATAGAAAAAATTTGAGTCTAATTTGTGAAATTCACAAATTTCGTGGGCCAAGTCCACGGGCTCATGAGCTTGCCCACAACTATCTAAAGGGACAAATTTATTATTAGACTATAAATTTGTTTTAATGTTGTGACTTTTTTGTTGTAAATTATGATATTTTATACTTTTAATATTTAAAATATTTAATATTTTAGATTATTATAAATAATTATATAATTTTTAGTATGATATATTATAATTTAGTTAGTTTAAAAAACATTAGATTTTTTTTAATTAGTTAAAAAAGAAGTGTACAGGCTCACAGACAGGTCTATTATGCCCGCAAACTTAGTGGATTAGATACGAACTCTTAGAAAAGTCTATTTATTTTAGCGGATCAAACTTATCTAGCTCATTTAAAATATGAAATTTGCAGAGGTTAGAACAGTCTATGTACCCACCCTAAGTCATACTCAATACAAAAAAAAGATATTTTTTATTTATATAATACATAAGTAAAGCACGACCTACACCATATAAAATATGCATTTTTATTTATATTTGATGTTAATGTTTAAGGGGAAATTGTAATTAAGATGTTAGGTAGTTATAATATCAAATTAATAAAATTAATTTTAAATATCAACTTCTTCAATAAACATGTGTAACCATAAATAGATATTGAGTCAATTATTTTAGCCACATGTACGTCTAATGCGTAATCATAAATCGAACCCAAATATATGTTGTGTCAATGATAAACAAAAACAAGTTTTATTTTCTACACTTTGATATATTTGGACCGCAATATTGAAGCAAATATCTCAATCATTTATCTTTAATTACTTTGTTGCGGGATATAACTTAGAATTTAAGTGTTTAAAAATACTTTTTATAAACAAGCTTGGTGAAATAATAAAAGTCATCAAAACATCCACTCTACTAGATATACCAATCCACTAGATACAACAAATGATGAATTGTGTCAAAGTCTTAAGTGAGACCCAAATTCAAGATAATAGACAGAAGCAATGCATAAAAGTTTTGCATACAAGCAAGATAAGTAGATGCATATAAAAAAATGATCAATTTATTATAAAGATGCACGCTCAATCATACATATGTAGTATATTAAACATATCAATATACTTAACAAGACACATTTATTAACTCAATCAAACATATCAATCTACATGACCAACTCATCCATTTCATATGATGCATTCATCAACTCGACCAAAGACATTCATTTGTAAGATGAGACACATCATATATACCAGATTTAATATTTTTTCATTCTATGCCACATTTGTCTTTTCAATTCTCTGCTTAGTTATCTTTATGTTTATTATTTAATTATTCTTTATTGTATCTCTCTTTTGTGTTTTCTCTGCCTTTGTGGATCTAAGATTCCTTCGCACTTGCTTACGTCTTTTTGCAAGGTAATGGATACAACGTAAGTGTGTTGTGCTCTGTCGTTTGTGATTAAGGAAGGAAATTGACTCCGGGTTTTAGATTGCCCCATTAGTAGAGTGCAATTAGTTTACCTGAGAGAAATTAGTTGAGCAATTATAGTAGAATCAAATGTTATAAATCTGAGAGGAATTTTGAGCATATTCTATGTGCTATAGCAGTATCAAATGTGCCATGGCTTAATTAGTTGATAGTAAGCTCTGGCGTTTTTGTAGGCAATACTTTATAGGTAGGAATTTTGCGTTACAAGGCAAATATATTTCGTTTTTGGTTTAGCTCTGTTATATATAAGATAGTGGAAATATTTTTCTAACTTCAAACATATTTTTCATTTGTTGCGACTTGTAAGTTGGAGTGAATATAATTGCCTGAATTGCAAGATGGAAGTGAGAATCACATGTTTGTAATGTTGATCATTATTGCTAAATAAATTATTTGTCCTTAAAAAAGTTAAATCTATTAAAGTATCTAAAAGGTTTTGCATTCACCCAATTTATAGAACGAGTCATAAATTAACTTATTAATTAGTAGCACAAACAACAAAAATAATTATGGTTGAACAAAAAGGTATTAATTTTAGAGTATGTTTTTTTTTTTTTTTATTTAAGACATCTATAACTTATAAGTTATCATACTATGATAAAAAATTGCATACATGCCTAAAAATTAATTCCTCCAGGTGTTTAAAAAATTGAAAATATTTATCATATGTTGCTATATGAATATAGTTCTAAAATAAAAAATAATCTACATAAAAATAAAAAAGGCAACCTAAATGTAATGTAGATTAATAAATTTATTGTGGTTAATTTGAGATTGCAGTTTTTAGTTGTTAATTTGTTAATTTTTTATAGGTTAAATATTAGTTATTAACGTATTAGTTTTTATTAATGAAAACATTCAAATTCAAAACTTTTCCTTCATCCATCTCTTCACTTTACCATCACGAACCTTATAACTTCTTCCACTATTCATCATCTCTTGAAATCTAAATGGTGATAATAAATAATTAATATCAACTATTATATTTTAGAAAAAAACAACAAATACTAAGATAAAAGAATGACAATTGCTGAAAAGAGTCAAACACGACCTAGTAAAGGAGGAAATATTTAGTTATGTTATAACGTAATCAATTATCGTAGTATTTTTTAAAACCATTCAATTATGCTTTGGCAAGAATTTTTTTTTTCTAAATGAACACATACACAATTCTATTTTCTTTTTTATATACTAGTGAATTAGGTCATTTACTATATATTAGACTTCTAGGAATACAATACTTCATTCATTGAAATATTTCAATATATTAGTCAATTTGTAATCATTGAATAAGATAAGTTTAACCAACATAAAAAAAATGGGTTAACTAAGGCAATTCAAATTATATGTGGCCTATCATTTTCTTGACCCAACTAGGTTTGGTGGCTCTTCAACTCTATTGGTTTGTTTTTCTTTATTTTGTCTAAATTTATATATTTAAAATAAAAGATTAAATAATGTCGAGTCTAAGTAGGTTAGATTCTATATAAGCCTAGGTTTTCAAAGTCTAACTTGACCCTATATATTGACCCATTTATGTCAAGTTTTACATGAGTCTAAATTTTGTAAACCCATTCTGACTCATTTCATTAGGTTATGGGTTGATACATGTGATTCAAATAATTTTTTACAACTCTAATTGAAGGAAGGTTGATTTGTCTCTTTTGTTTGAAAAAATAGGTTGTGAATAAAAGTTAGTAAAAAGATTCGGAACCACTGTGTGAAACTTTCATCTCAAAAATAAAATAAAAGCCTAATGAAAAACATGAAATGAATTGTAGAGTGTAACATATTTTGTGGTTTTCCAAATAAGCCATATACTTTTTAATGAAATTTAGATGTTAGAAAAATAAAAACCAAGATATACAACAGATTATATGCCTTTTAATATATATTAGAGAGATAGAATAATCAATTATTGCAATCCAAATTAATTATATGTAATTTCACAAATTAAATTTTCAACAACATCATGCAATAACAGTAAGAGTCAATTTTTTATGCTTAAAAAAACATTTTATAAAGTTGTTTAAAATAATTATTTTATTTTAGAGGTTGTTGTATAATCATAAATAGTTTTTTGTTTGATTATAATTATAAAAAATAAATTTCAGCTCTAACGTATAAAAAAATTAAAAATATTCGTTTGGTTACAATTATATCATAACTGTTCTTTTTAGAAACAATTGGTGCTTAGAAAAAATAGAAAACATATTATTTTCAGTCTTAAAAAAAAGTTAAATGACATCTTATAAATGATTTTAAAAAAATAGTTTTTAAAAAAAATCATCTTAAAGTTTATAAGACATATATAATAAATTATTTTTTAGCATAATGAATTATATGCTTTTAAGATAAACAATTATTCATGCAAGGATAAATCGGTAAAATTATTATTATTTACTTTATTTACCTCATTACCAATAAACTATCTTCATTTAAATCTTTTATCTATTTAATAATCCAAAGAATATCACTTATGTATATATATATTTTTATTTCCCACACTTTCAATTTTGTTTTTCTTTCATGTTCAGCAAACATGATATTAGGCGCTAAGAGGGTACTAGTCTAGGTGAAAAGGGAAGGTGGGGGATGGATGATGGATGATGGATGATGGATGATGGATGATGGATGATGGATGATGGATGATTGATGGTTGATGGGGGATCCAAGTTCAAATGATATTGGGCATGTCTAACAATTTCTCTGCTCCTCCCTCCAACAACTTTCCCATCATGTCTCTCAAATGCATTCCACGTGCCTTTCCACCACTTACCTTTTATTTTCCATTCTATAAATAAATTAAGATGCCATCTTCAGTGAATTCTTAGCTGACTACGAAACAGAGGTGATGTCCTCTTTATTTTATTTTCTTTTTTATATTTCTTGTCCCCTTACTTTTTCTTCATAAATTCCAAAACAGAACCTTGTTTTCATCCTCTCTTTTCTCTTCCACACTATGCTAATTGCAATTCCCGCAAATAAAAACAAACCGCTGATCGAAATAAAATCTTGTTCTATCTTAATTTACCAAAGCGTTTTTTTAAAATAAAATCCTAAAGTTTATTTGGGGTAATGTAATATGATGAGCTTAAAGATTAATTGAGTGAATGTCAGGTAAAAAAGATGTGAGACCTCATTAATACATTACTTAGACCAAAATAATTTATCAACAGTCTTGCCTCTTGTGTGATGCATCTTACAAAGAGCAAACTATGAATTCATAAGGGATAAAAAATAGTTAAAACAAAAATAGTGCACTAAATGGGTTTTAGGAATGCAAGTGCAATGCAATAACACGCAAGTAGCAAGTATAGTAGAAGTAGAAAGTAGTGGCAGTATTTGTTTTCCCAAGGTTATGAGTTGAGTATAGTACATAGCTTTTGCATTTTGACAAGCCTCACTGCTCACTCACTTTCCCTGGGATGCTTCAACAATCTTCCCACCCAACCCAGTTCACTTTTTTAGTCTAAGTTTGTTAAAGCCACCCAACTTGTCCCTTATCTTTCGGCATTAAACTTAAAAAACTGCTTCACTGTTCCAAGTTCCTTCCTACACTAACACTAATGTATTCTTTTACAAATAGCACAGAAGTTGTAGCTAGGTAGGTCCAGACTCCAGTCCAGACCAAACCCAAAGGGATATATACTAACGTACGCCACAGGGACCGTTAGCTGTGCGGCGCCAATATTCGTTGGTGCTCTCTTTCTTTTTCTCTTTCTGTGTCTTTCCTTTGATATTTTTAACTCTCCTAAGTTATTATAACCCAACCTTTTTTTGAACTCACTGCACTTATCCTAGCTTATTCACCCTCTTTGTCTCTCACAAAAATGGATAATGGTTGTTTCTCTTCCCCTCGACGTGATTTTCCTGCTGGCCTGCGAGTTCTAGTCGTCGACGACGATCCAACTTGGCTCAAGATCCTTGAGAAGATGCTCAAGAAGTGCAATTATGAAGGTTGGTTTTGTTTTATGTCATCAGTGCTTCTTTTTTCTTTCCTCAAACTGTCGCTTTGTTATGTGCTAAGTTACCACTGTTAGTTTGATGTACTATAAAGATCTATAAATACACATGAAGTTTACTGCTTCTGGTTGCATGTAAAGTAAACTGATTACATTTAAATAGTTGGCCAATCTTAATTGCTCACGTTTTTGCAGCATTTTTATGGATTTTTTTATTTAAAAAATTGGGTTAATTTGATAAATTGATCTCTCAACTTTTCAAAGGACGACCCGACCCTTTTCATTTTTCAAGAAGCATAAACTTGAATCGCAGACAAGTTCAGATTGCGAAGTTATTATTTGATGGGGCAGGTCATAATCAAATTATTAGCTCCAGTTGTATCTTCTATGTTTCCATGTCTATTAATATTAAAAAATCTAGAGAGGGGCATAAACAGTTTCTCTTGTCGAATTTGATTCTTCCTAATCTAAAATTACTACTGTCTTTAGGCATTGTTTATTTATGGTATCTTAGGAGCTAATATACCATGTTGGTAGTCCACTCTCTCATCCATTGATAACATGTATTAGAATTTAATGAGAGGATAGTCGATGCACTAGTAGTGGCACGTCGGATTAATTCTTAAAAAAATTATATCGGATAACTGAATTAATCTGAATATACGAAACTGTACATGTTTCTGAGTTTTTTAAATGCGAGACGTTTAGTGCATCACTATCCTCAGTAGATTGTAGAAACTTATTGTCACAAATGGAAAGTAGAGAATTTAGTGCCTATACACGAGACACATAAAAACACCAATTGAAACACAATCCAAATTAGTGATATTATGACTGCAATAAGAATCGATACTATATGTCATTGGTAGCAGTAAGAGCTTGTGCCTCTCAAATTGTCTGGTCTTTAAATTATGCCACACTGATCAGGAAGCTAGGTAATTTGAGGGATATCAACACCTAGAGACTTTTAAAGCTTTTTATTACTTCAACATCTACACTAGTTTCTAATCCCCTATCTGTGCCTTTTTCTTTTTCTCCTGTCTCTCTGTTCATATAAGTGAGAGTATATAGAATTGGAAAATTTTGGAGAGCAAACACACATCTTATGTCCTTTTATGTATTCTTTGTTATGATTGCTGACTTCTTAACATTATTCCCACTCTTTTCTATCATTTGTTTCAGTGACTACATGTTGTTTAGCAAGGCATGCTCTAAACTTGCTTCGTGAAAGGAAGGATGGATATGATATAGTGATCAGCGACGTAAACATGCCTGACATGGATGGTTTCAAACTTCTTGAGCATGTTGGGCTTGAGATGGATCTTCCTGTCATTAGTCAGTTCTCTATCAATAATATATTCTAGTTTTTCGTTACATGATATCATTGTAATCCTTTGATCACATTGATTGAAACTTCAAGCTCTGACAAGTCACTTTACAATGCTGTTCAGTGATGTCTGTGGATGGGGAAACAAGCAGGGTGATGAAAGGCGTTCAACATGGAGCCTGTGATTATCTCCTTAAGCCTATTAGGATGAAAGAACTTCGGAACATATGGCAACATGTCTTTAGAAAAAGGATACACGAGGCAAAAGAATTTGAAAGTTTTGAGAGTTTTGAGAGCATTCACTTAATGAGAAATGGATCAGAGCTATCAGATGATGGGAACCTGTTTGCTATAGAAGATGTGAGCTCGGCAAAGAAAAGAAAAGATGCAGATGGCAAACACAACGATAAAGAATGTTTGGATCCATCATCCACCAAGAAAGCTAGAGTAGTCTGGTCAGTAGATCTTCATCAGAAGTTTGTTAAAGCTGTGAATCAGATCGGATTTGACAGTAAGTTTCTTCTCAAGGTTCTGTAAAAAAGTATTGTTTGGAATCATCACTGTTACTACTATAAATCTTGTTGTACTTAATCTAGCACAGCTTGAATTAAAGCGCACTTGCCAGGCATAACCTTTTATGCATGTCGTCATCCTATATCTTTCACACGAAAAAATATTAGTAACAAATAATTTCTGTTTGGCAGAAGTCGGGCCAAAGAAAATACTAGATCTGATGAATGTTCCATGGCTGACTAGAGAGAACGTTGCTAGCCATTTGCAGGTGATGCTATATTTTCACACCTTGAATGCTATCCCTAGACTATTGAGAAAGAAACATATATACTATCTTTCATTCAGAAAAGCATCTAGATTTTTTATATTAGTTAATTGTTATTGTGTGCATGATTATATTGCATGTATATACTCTTGTGTAGAATCACATCAAAGCTTCACTTTAATACAATATGGTATAATTAGTAACCTCCGAACCATTGATCCTGTATAAATGCTTCTTAGAAATATTGCAACTTAGATGCAGATCCTCTCGAAAATTCGATAAAGCAAATGTATGTTTCTGTAATATTCCATGAGTTTGTTACTTGAAACTCAGCTTCCTGATAAGATTTTTTTTTTTTCAGAAATACCGGCTTTATCTGAGTAGGATTCAGAAAGAAAACAATCAAAGATCATCCTCAAGTGGAATGAAGCCTTCAGATTTTCCTTCAAAAGATCAGGGAAGCTTCGGTTTTCAGAATTCATTAAACAAGCAACAAAATGATGTTTCAAATGACAGCTACAATTATTCAGATGGATCATTACAAGTGGGGAACGTGGAAACTAAAAGTCATGAAGGTGATCCCCATGGAATTGTTTCACAGTCTACCATAGCAAAAAAAGGAAGGCTTTTGACTGGTAATATTGCTGACACAAATATGAGAGATAGTTTAAGGGTTGGCCTTAACCAACATTTTGCCCCTCTAGAGTCAGAAGGAAACCATCCAGTGTTTAATTGTTCCATGCCAACACAATACTCTTGGACTGAAGTTCCATGCATGCAACTCAAAGAAGAACACAAATCATATGTTCATTTAGAGGATAGCTTCAGTAAGTTGCCCTTACATGGTAAGCAGCATCCCATCCACGTTGATCAATCACAATCGGTTGCTTCAATTAATTCCACTCCCTCTATAACTGAGGAAGAGGTTGCTGCTTGTATAGAAGCAAAACCTTTGTTTACAGATTACAAGAACGATTATGCCAGTTCTATAAGTTCAATAGGGAATGCAGTTGACAGCTTTCCTATTCAACCAGGAAGTCTTATTATGAATGATCAATCGTCAGAACCCATTTCCACTATAAATTCAGGCTTGAAAACACAGGGATATAATAATCTCAGTTTCATTTCTGATCTGGAACTATACCAAAGAAACCTTCTTTTGGGAGGAGAGGCAAATACTGCACCTTTGGATGAAGACTTGCATTTCTATTGGCTACAAGGTGAGCGCTACAATATGAACTTTGGTCTGCAGCATATAGGAATGCCTGAATATTATGATCCGGGACTTGTTTCTGAAGCTGCTACCCACTTATATGATTCAAACGATTACTCAGTTATAGAGCAGGGTCTATTCATAGCATGATCTGCTTTGCCTTTCGTGCATCTTCAACAAAAATCAAAACTCATGCATGAAAGGACACTTCAATGTTTTCTTGTAGCTAACTACATCTTTATTGAAGAATTTCAACCTCAAGGATCTTTAACAAAAATCAAAACTCATGCATGAAAGGACACTTTAATTTTTTCTTGTAGCTAACTACATCTTTATTGAAGAATTTCAACCTCAAGGGTTGGGGTATTCTTTTTCCAATCCCAGAGGATTTGGATATATTGCAGTATGTATAAAAATGGGTGCTGATATTGAGCTTACTTAATAAGCTTACTTCCTTCTTACTTTATTCTTGCTTAAAAATAAGATAAAAATTCTAACCCGCATTATTTGACAAATGCCTTCAAACATATTACTATTGAATTAATGAATTTAAGTTTTACTAAAATAAAATTGACTCGAATAAAATTAACAATAATAGTGTATTGAAAATGAATGTTCAAACAAGATGTTAGTAATTTTTTTAAGAATTTAAATTTTTGCATTGTTAGTGTAAATTACATTCACAAATATTTCTTATTTTTCATTTATATGAATTTTAAAATATTAATTATCAACCTATTATCATTGAGATATCTTTTGTATTGGCGTTACATAAGTTTTTCTTTTTTCTTTTTTTTTTTAATGATGTGTGTGAAGCAGAATTTAATTGCATATTATAGTGTAAAGTGTAAACATCAGATTGCCCGCAGTCAAACACTTTCCTTGTGGGAACTTTCGCATATTTAATTATGTACTTTCTTACATGATAATCATATGCTAGTCCTAGCTGAAAATTAGGAGCCGTAAGCATAGATCACGGGAATTAACTTTACAGTGATTGGTTGGAAGGAAAAGTTTTAGAACCAAGCAATGAGCAGAAAATGTTACGCGGAGAAGCTTAAAGTGATCTATCAACATTCAACGGTAATAAGGGTGCTAAATGTTCTATCTAAGCTTAAAATTTATAAGAATGAACATCTCTTTCCTTTTAGGTAGGAGCTACTACCTTTTGTGGTCTATGGCGACAAAAAAGAAAAAAGGGAACGCCGCACATCCATGAACCGCACTCTTTTTATGTACGGATAAAATTCTTCAAATACACGCTCACATGGGGTAAAATTCTTAATATTTGAATGGTTCGTAACAAAGTGGCGAATCACAAAATTATATGCAACTAAAGGTAATACAACTGCTATTTACCTTTAGGTATATATAGCCTAAACCTATTATTTTACAAACTTGGTTTTTTAATACATATGCTCCTAGGTCAAAACTGACTGAATCCTAGATATAATTAACAATAGAAAAAAGATATAATTAACAAAACTTCCCTTCTAAAAATGTGAAAGCACATCGAGACATGAACTCTCCTAATATCCTCTTAGAATTAAAAACTATAAGCAAAGTATTAACTTTCACCAATGTGTAACAATATGCACATGAGGATGTCAAAACGCAAATGTTTTGACAGCTTTTTCTGAAAATCACAGTCTCAGTCAGGTACTACTTTTCTTGTTCGCAATGCTGAATATTTGGTGAAGCATTTTCTCTTGTGGTATTTGATAATGAAGTTACTGATTCCCTTGTTCGGTTAATTTTTTCCGTACGTTTGGAATTACTTGTGCTTATAGGAGGCTTCCGGGAATTTCCCAAGCTTATGTGCTGGGCAGTGCTAGAACTTGCTTTGCTCCCAAGTTTTAGCGACCAGGGAATCGTAGGTGAGATCTGGAAAAGAATAGATAAATAAATTGAAGGTCAAAATAGAAGAAAATGCATGAAAATTATTATAAATTAGAATCAAAGAAAATGCAAGTACAATATTATAAATCACAAGTTTTAAGCATCATCCAGAATCAAAGAAGATGCTAGTACAATATTATAAATCACAAGTTGAAAGCATCTCTAGGTAAGAATGAACCGACAGAGATTAATGGTTGACAGATTA
Source organism: Psophocarpus tetragonolobus (assembly GCA_037954015.1). Classification (NCBI taxonomy): domain Eukaryota; kingdom Viridiplantae; phylum Streptophyta; class Magnoliopsida; order Fabales; family Fabaceae; genus Psophocarpus; species Psophocarpus tetragonolobus. The sequence continues at coordinate 45,672,807 of CM075694.1, forward strand.
TGTAGAACTGTGATCGTCATTGGTCGTCATAAAGCCTTTCCAACATGAGAACATATTTGATTGACAAGAAACATCTTTTAGAATATAAATGAAAAAGGTACAATACAAGCAAAGACTTAAGCATCCAGATGGATCAACAAAAGGGTACTAATGGTTGCTATTGCTGCTATATAGCGTTTAGTCAATACTCAATGGTGGTGCTATTTTCAATACTCACAAGTTGAAAGCATCTCCAGGTAAGAATGAACCGACAGAGATTAATGGTTGACAGATTATGTAGAACTGTGATCGTCATTGGTCGTCATAAAGCCTTTCCAACATGAGAACATATTTGATTGACAAGAAACATCTTTTAGAATATAAATGAAAAAGGTACAATACAAGCAAAGACTTAAGCATCCAGATGGATCAACAAAAGGGTACTAATGGTTGCTATTGCTGCTATATAGCGTTTAGTCAATACTCAATGGTGGTGCTATTTTCAACATCAGCAGTAGTAAGCAACTATACCTTTCTATTCCGATTACTTGGTGATTGTGATCCACCAGGCTTGCGCTCGTTTAGTTTGGATAAAGAGCCATTGCTCTGCCGCAGCTTCTTGTGATCAAGCTCTGTTTTACCCTGCATGAACATCAAATTAAAGAAGTTGAATCACCTTTTAATTAAGAAATAAAGAGCAGTTGATAATGAATAATAAATCCATGTATTGACTCTATTGACCAACTCCTTTAATCCTAAATTATGGTGCCACTCGGGACCATCAGCACAAAATAAAAAGGAACATAAACATGCCTTTAAGCATTACTGCTTATACATATCAGATCAAATTCAGTACTTCCAGCTTAATGACATTTTTTAATCGGTTATTGGTTTAATGAGCAACCAATAGAATGTAGAGACAAGGTAAGTCATGTACCAGCAGAACCATTATTATAAAAACATTTACCTTGAGAGTCCTTTGCAACTTAACTTTCTCTTCTTCCTTGGATTTAGTTTCATCCATTCTCTGCAAGAACTGAAATACCAAAAAGGGAAAGCAAGACCTATTATAATTCTGCCAAACATTGCACATCTAATGTAAGGGGCAAAGAAAAGAACTTGCCTCTTTGCGTTTAACTGCTCTTTCTTCACTTCTGAATCTGAAAGGCGTAGATATGGTAGCTGATTGGTGGCTGCTTTTGGTGGTGCTTGAAGATTTCAGGTAGCTGTTCCCACATTTATGCAACAAAAGAAACATTATAAATGAGACCTCAAATATTTTTATGCTTATTTAAACCTTTTAATTTTGAATTTTCAAATAGTGAAAGCATGTTTGTTTGGAAAAGTTTGTAGCTCCTAAATGGAGAGGCAAACGGAGATTCATTAAATTTAGTAACCCACAAAACAGTGCACATTAAAAAAATTAACAACTAGTTAAATGCTCTTACCCAAAAGAAATGGAGGAGGAAGGTTTTGCATTTGCCGTAACAGCTCCAGATAAGGATTTCTTAAGTGGTCTTTCAGTCCTGACATGGACAAATCTGATTTGTGTTGGTGAAATTTTCTAATGATACACACAGCTGAAGCCATAGCTCACAAGGAAGATATTTGAAGTTTGAACACACATCCTAAAGAAAAATGAGGCTCAGAAAAAGAAATACCTTTGACCCGGTGAAGGGGGATTGGCTGAAGATTGATTTGGCAAACCAAGAAATGCCTAAGGAAGAGGGAAACGTCTTTAGCAACCAGCACAATTTGCTAGCAAGAGTACCATTTCAAAAAATATTGTGTATTTCCTCAAAAAAAGAAAACCAAAAAACCACTGATGTAAATGTAGGTATGAACAAAAAGTGGATAAGTCAATACCTTAGTTGATGTCTGCAAAGCCACTGGATTATTTTTGGGCAAATTCGAATTAATTTTTTTAGTTATGCTCTGTTCCAACACTGAAGCTGTTTTACTTGTTTCACCTGCACCAGAAGGCAGATTGATCGACCTGCGAAGTGAACTTGTAATTGATCTCTTCTCAACTGAGTTTCTAACAGACTTCGTACTTTTTGCAGTGAAGTTTATTCCATTTCTGGGTTTAATAGCTGCAGGATCTGTTTTGCTTGTTATACTAGCACCAGATGGAAGATTGATTGACATGTAAAGTGATGGTGCAGTTATTCTTTTCTTATCAACCAAGACTCCAACAGACTTCTTACTTGTAGAAAAATTGTTTAAGCCATTTCTAGACAGCGAAGCTGCAGCTTGTCTTTTGAGTGTTTCACTGGTCCCGGATGGAAGATTGATTGACATTCGGAGTGACTGAGCAGCTAGTCTCTTCTTCTCAACTGCGTCAACAACAGACTTCTTACCTTTCAGATCATTGTTTATTCCACTTCTGGGTGGCACAGCTACAACAGCCTTCCTTTCACCAAGAGAACGAGAATGTTTGGCAGCCACAGTTTTGGTTGATAATTTTGGAGAATGTACTTGTCTTCCCTTGACAGGCAAAGCCACTTCCTGACTAGCAGTAGCAGCACCCTGCAGCATCAGTGTGATAAATGAGCAGAGTGGCCAGAGTTATAAATTTACTCATCAGAAGAAACAACAGGAAATCACATATAAAAAAAGGGGAGCATAGACTTACATGATCACGCTTCATCATTTCAACAGAGGCAACAATATTCTTACTGTCTTCAACATGACCAAACTGGATAGAATTAGAATTATCAACAAGTGTGCAAGTTTGGACAATAAGATCTGTATCAATGCGAGGATGTGCTAAATCTACTTCCTCCACATCGGAAGTGTTTATATCACTTTGTCCGGCATGACGATCAGAACATAGAGCAGCTTGGGAATTAACAGTTTCTTTATCCATCTGTTCAATGGCAATGACAACATTGTCCACATTTGAACTCGTGTAAAAGGAGGAGTCGGTGCAGTTTCCTTCCTGAGCTTGTGATTCAAAAGTTCCTTTAGCCTGAGCATTTGCTTCTGGGATCAATGCAGATGCAGATGCAGATGCAGATGCTCTCTCCGCAGCCTTTCTCTTGTAATGAGCCTCAAAGTAGGCTTTCTTCGCAGCAACAGAACCCGGCTTGGAATATTTTTCAGCTTCTTCGACATAGCGATTGTGTGTGAATGCTGACCATTTTCCCCAATCCAACTCTCCCGTCATGAACCTCCCAAAAGAGATAGATTCTCCAAGGCCACGAATGGGGTTACCCTGCATCCACAACAACATAACAAATACAGGACTGGAGAACAAATTGCAAAACTTTAATATATCCATAACAGAAGGATAATATTTGTGAGTTTACCAGTGACATTGAAACCCATGCGTGGTTCCTATCCTCGACAAAAACAACGTGAGACTGAATAATAGAAATTTTAAGAACTTTGGCCATAAACCGATGTTTTTGAAATGGAAAAACGAAAAAGGCCGACGACAAGTTCTTAAGTTCAGTATGGTACAATTATATGAACGCATTAAGCGAAGAATGGTTATGGCAGCAGAAAACGGAATAAACTAAAATCTAAAATCTAAAATCGAAACAAAAGGCGGTTACAGACACTGGAACCTCTCAACAGCAAAAACGAAAACAAAACATAACAAAGTTGAGATTGCGAAACCAAAAACTCACATCGTAACAAGTGTCTGCGGGAGTGGAGAAGGATCGAAGAAGACACGCGGATGATTCACCCATAACGCAAAACCCTTTCTATAACCACATTCAGGAGGAGTGAACCTAAAGAAAGTGAAACACAAATTAAACGGTTCAATAAATATATATAATTCCCAATCTGAATGACCTTTTTTATGTGTTTGAGTAACGTTAAGTAAGCAAATATATATAACTCCTAACTCGCTCTGTCTTTGTTCGACACGACGTTTCATCCTTGGGGATTCTGGTCTAATATGAATCTTCGCGTGTCCCAAACCAAAGGACCCTTCCCTTTTTTTAACGGTGGATCCCACTGCGGATTGAACTATTATTTATGCTAATCTTTTTTTCTCCAACGTCTACTTTTTCTCATTTTCTTTTCTTTTTGGGCCGTTACATTTTTTCCTATTGCCTTAACATTCCATTTTCTTAATATTATTTGGGATGAACTCAATAATTAAATGCAGCCTTTCATCAATTTTCACAAATGGAGTGTTACTAACATATTTATTTGTTAATGCACATCTTCTTACATATTTTTATTATTAATTAAAAATTACAATAAGTTTTAGTAAATGAGAACGAGTTTCACAAAATTTATAATTTTTTATAAGTTTTAGCTAAAATTGTGAATCAAAAAAGCTAATTGTGATAAAAAAATATTTATTATTAAGATGTCTCTTTTTTTCGATATGTGTGTTGTATGTGATTGTATATATTTAATATGTATGTTGTTTAAAAAAATTATACTGTTTACCAATTTTTAGTATGACTTTTATGTAAATAATTTAAAAGAAAAAAAAATTATGTAAATGATAATATTTTATTGAGTAATACTATAATTTAATTCCATTATTAGCGGACATATTATTTATTTATTTATTGTGTATTGACTAAACAAAAATAACTTCTAACTTTATTCACGCTTCAAACGATAATTTAGCATCTTACAAGAAGGAATTCATAGAATTGCTATTATGGGTTGAATTTGGACCAAGGAAAATATAGGCAGGGCAGATCTAAACCAAGTGTAGATTAATAATAATGTCCAACGGCCATTTCTGCTATTATTGTTGTTCCATATCTAGGCCAGCCCACCAAATTGCCGGTTGATGCATACTTTAAGTGCGATTAAGAACATCTTTCAAACGGAGTTGTTTAAATAGATTGTCTTAACAATAAAGATACTATTTTAATGTGATTACATGATTAGAATTTAAGATAATTGCTTATTAAGGGAGCTATTTACATAAACTTTAATTAGTATTTATATAAAATGTTTTAGATTGAAATTTAATTACACTCTTATGATAATATTGTAAAAGTTATATAAATGAAAAGTTAGAGTAAAACTTATATTGTCTATACATACTAATTAAACTTATTTTTTTCACGACCCAAATTCAAGTTCGTGACCAACGTATAGACTAACATCCTTAGTTTGACAAGCCTACAAAAATCAAAACAATACATGACAAATAATTTTTCAAAATAAACATACTTTATTTTACAAAAATTTTAACAGGATCTCCTTTATAATTTGGACATCCTAAAATTTACAAAGAGAATTGTTACCAATATAATTCACCAACCAGAGTTTTCAACAATATCAAATATACCATGTCTAAACATAAATCTTATAACTATATTTTTTTATAGTTGCAGAAAATACAAATAATCCCAAAACAGCATCAAATGTCTCGCAACACAAAGGATACATACAAAAAAGAAAAACAAAAGAGAAGAAACAAAGCAAGATGTTAGTCGTATGATACTCAACTGTCTGAGAATCTATATGAAAAACAATAGCAAGAATGGTAAGTCATAAAGACTTAGTGAGAGCCTAATAACCATCATGAACTAGAAAGGAAATATATTAATGCAAGAATTGTTTCATAAAAATATTTCTCAATATAAACTTACTAAATCAACAAGTTCAATAAATCTCCTACCCACTGAGAACTTATACTCAACATCCAAAATGTTACGTTTATCATATTCAATACAAAAGAGACTTACCATATATATTAAATAAGCAAATTTGAAATGAAATTCATTAATGTAAAACATAAATAAAATAAAATGTAAATACAATAAGATCAATAATTATAGAACCAACTGGCAGGTTCATCTCGTTGATAGCCATCTCCTCCAAGAGTGACTTCTCTCTTGGGATGGCTCCATCTAACGAATAGTTCTCTCCTCCCGAAATCATATCACATTTCAATGTCATATCATCGAGGATAGCTTCATCTCGTTAATAGTCTTCTCTACAAAGTGACAACTTCATCTAACGGATAACCTTCTTTGTCTGGAATCATACAACTAGGTGCACCTAAACCGTTATCATCCACTAACGCATACGAGGTTCTAACATGAATCCTTATAATATAAATACCAAATATATTTTACTTCATAGTTCATTCCAAAATAAATCTTCAATTTCGTTAAACATAATCAATTTAAATTTATAAGACTTTCAACCTTTGAAATAAATTTTCCAAACTTACTAAGTAAATAATATTAAAATATAATAAGATGATTACAATGGAAATCATAAAAATGTTAAAATAGGTCACAATGATTGTTAATCCACTCATAACTACGAAGAATTAACCAAATTGCTTCCCAACAACTTCAGGAGTACTATGCGAGATAGAAATCAACATATTTGAACACCAATAAGTATTTTCAATATTTAAAAATTTGTTTGAAACTCTACCTATTTATGAGTAACCATAAAAATCCCTAAAACTAGTGCTTCACACTCTAAAAATAATTCTACTCGAAGCTAACACCTGCTGATAGCCAAGTAGGAGTTTTAGTTTTCATTACCTTTTACTAGTAAGAGATTTGAGAGTAAATAGAACACCAAAGGGTAGAAAGAGGAAAGTAAATAAAGATGAAGAATAAGAGAGAGGATAAACGAATAAGAAAAAGAAGAATAGGGGGGTTAGAGGCTAAGAGAAAGAAAAGAGCTTGATTTACAAATTTAAAATTTAAATTTTTTTAGAGTAAAATAGGGTGTTTTATTTATATAACCAATTTTCTTTAATTTTAAGCATTTCAATATAGTAGGACTTACATTAAATTGATATTTTTATTGTTAAGCAATCCATGTATATCATCCTCGTTGAAAATGTGATTGACCATTGTTTTAAAGACATAGATAACTATATATTAGGGCAAAAAACATTTGACTTTATTCATAAGAACTAAAACGAGAAAAAGTTAATTTTATATACTTATAGTGTATTTAGTTAGTCATTTCAGTTAGCTAAAAGCTGAAAAACTAACTGAAATGGTTTGAGTTTGGGCAGCAAAAATTTATGAATTTTTTTCAAAAAAACTACTTCAAGACTCCAAGTCGTTTTTCCATAATATCTCTTATTTTTCAGCTATTAGCTGATTTTATTTTTATGTGTTTACTATTCATTAATTAATGCATTGTTCCCCTCACTAATTCTCTTTCATCACATTATACAACATCTTTCTCCTTTATTTTTCTCTCATTCACTGGTGTAATTATAATAATTTATAATATAAATCATAACTATAGAAAATTATCATTTAAATATGTAATGTAAAATTGATACATTTTATTATAGAAATTATAATTTAAACATTAATTATAGTAATTTATTATTTAAATATATGATTACATTAATTTATAATTTAAATATGTTATCATAAAAATTTATAATTTAAATATATAATTATAATAATTTACAATTTAAATATATAAATAATTTATATTATTAAAATGATATTATGATTATTTTAAATATCTCATTGTTGATCTAATGATTAATAATGTTAGTTTTACCAAACATCTACAACTAATTTTTCAGCTTTTAATTAGTTTTCCCAAACACACCCTTAAAGTGTGTTTGGTTTACCATTTAAGTTATCTGAAAGCTAAAATGGTATACTAAAATGCTTTAACCTACATCTGGATAGCAAAAATCTATCAGTTTTTGTAAGAGCTATTAGTTTTTGCAAAAAAATTACTCTAAGTAGTTTTTCTAAAAATTTCATATTTTTAACTACTAGATGATTTTATTTTTATGTGTTTAACATTTATTAATTAACACATTGTCCCCACAACTAATTATCTTTCATCACATTATACAACATATTTCTCCTTCATCAATGTAGTTATAATAATTTATAATATAAATACATAACTATAGAAAATTATCATTTAAATATGTAATTTAAATTTATATATTTTATTATATAATTATAATTTAAATATTAATTATACTAATTTATTATTTAAATATGTAGTTACAAAATTTATAATTTAAATATATTATTATAGAAATTTATAATTTAAACAGATAATTATAATACTTTATAATTTAAGAATATAATTAATTTATATTATTAAAATATATTATAATTATTTTAAATACCTCATTGTTGATCTAATAATTACTGATATCCTTATTTGTCGTTTACAACTTTTAGCTAGTTGATTAACTTGTTTTACCAAATACTTATAATTAATTTTCAGTTTTCAACTAGCTTTTTGCCTTATTTTGCAAAACACACCCTTAAAGTGTGTTTATTTGTTATTTCAGCTAATTGAAAACTGAAAAACTAGCTAAAATGATTCATCTCCGTTTGGATAACAAAATTTTAGAAGTTTTTTTAGGAGTTACTGATTTTTTCAAAAAAACTACTCAAGTAACTTTTCCAAAACATCTCTTCTTTTTAGCTACTAACTGACTTAATTATTACTTGTTTTACCCTTCATTAATTAATGGATTGTCACTCACTAATTTTTTTTCATCACATTATACAATTTCTATTTCCTTCATTTATCTTTCATTCATTAATGTAATTATAGTAATTTATAATATAAATACATCATTATAGAAAATTAAAATTTAAATATGCAATTTAAACATTATATTTTTAATTATAAAATTATAATTTAAATATTAATTATAGTAATTTATTATTTAAATATGTAATTGCATAGGTTTATAATTTAAATATGTAATTATAATTTAAATATTTTATTATAGAAATTTATAATTTAAATATATAATTAATTTATATTATTAAAATTGTTATAATTATTTTCTAATAACTCATTATTGATATAATGATTAATGATGTCCTTATTTGTTATTTTAAAACTTTCAGCTACTTAATCAACTAATTTTACCAAATACTTACAACTAGTTTTTCAACCTTCAGATAATTTTGTCAAACACACCCTTAGAGTGTGTTTGGTTTACCATTTCAACTACTAGGTGGTTTTACTTTTACATTATTATCCTTCATTAGTTAATGCATCTTCCTTCACTAGTTTTTTCTTATCATGTTATACAACTTTTCTCTCCTTTGTTTATCTATTCTTCATTAACATAATTATAGTAATTTATAATATAAATATATAATTATAGAAATTATAAATTAAATATTTAATTTAAAGTTTATATATTTAATTATAGAATTTATAATTTAAATATTAATTACAGTAATTTACTATTTAAATATATAATTATATAAACTTATAATTAAATATATAATTATAATATAAATATGTTATTGTAGAAATTTATAATTTAAATATATAATTATCATAATTTATAATTAAATATATAATTATTTATATTATTAAAATATGTTATAATTATTTTAAATACATCGTTGTTGATCTAATGATTAATGATGTCCTTATTTGTCATTTTACAACTTTTAATTGGTTTTACCAAATACTTACAACTAGTTTTTTACCTTTAGCTAGATTTAAGTTTTTACCTAACTTTTCAACTAGTTTTATCAAACACACGCTTAGAGCGTATTTGATTTGTCATTTTAGTTAATTGAAAGCTAAAAAAACTAACTTAAATGGTTTCAACTCCGTTTGGGTGACAAAAATCTAAGAGTTTTTTAGGAGCTATTAGCATTTTCAAAAGTGTTACTGCAAGTAACTTTTTAAAAAATTTACTATTTTAAGCTACTAGCTGATTTTATTTATACATGTTTACCATTTATTAGTTAATGCATTGTCCCTATTAATTCTCTCTAATCACATTATACAACATCTCTCTCTTTCATGAATGTAATTATAATAATTTATAATATAAATATATAATCATAGAAATTATAATTTAAATATGTAATTTAAAATTTATATATTTAATTATAGAAATTATAATTCAAATATTAGTTATGGTAATTTTTTATTTATATATGTAATTACATAAATTTATAATTTAAATATGTAATTATAATTTAAATATATAATGAATTAATATTATTAAAATATACTATAATTATTTTAAATACCTCATTACTGATCTAATGATTAATAATGTTCTTTTTTATCATTTTACAATTTTCAGCTAACTGATCAACTGGTTTTATCAAAGACTTACAACTAGTTTTTTAGTTAATTTTTCAGCTTTCAATTAGTTTTTTAGCTTCGAGCTAGTTTTTCAACTTTGAGTTAATTTTTTAGTTTAGAGCTACTTTTCCAGTTAATTTTGTGAAACACACCATTGAATAAAACTACAAAATTTAAGCACTTCCATTTTTTTTTATTTTAAGACTTCATTACGTTTTTTACATTCAATTTTTGTAATTTTAAAAATTCTAACTTCTAACTTTTAATGTAAGACATTATGACCTTCAATTTTTAAAAGTTTTCAATTGATATCTAGATGAGATAAAAAACTAACTATGTCAGATTCAATGTTAATGTTGAGTACACAATTGATTATCTACACTTGCAAATGTCTTATTGTATAAATAATTGATTATTGTGAATAAATAATCAATTATCATGTGTCTTGAGGATGTTTCATTGTACAAATGGCCAATTATTATAAATAAATGATAATTTATTGTGAAAATAAATTGTTGTGAAGTCAAGATTAACATTGATTTTACAGTAGGTAGTCTTTTATATAATTTGAAAGACAAATGGCTGCAGAGGAACAATACCTTAAATTATAAATTTGAGATTATAATTTTTAAAATTTAAAAGTTAGAGGTTAGAATTTATAATTAAACTTTATTTTAAATGAACAATAACATAAGTACATAACTATTACATCATTTTTAGAGAAGAATGTGTTTTTTTATCTTAATTTACTTTTTTGTGCGTCCCACAATTTAAAGATCTATTCCATTTTTTATTTCAATAGAAAATCACATTTTGTGATCTTAAAGCATTTTTTATAGACCCCACAATATTTATTTTTAAATATTAAGTTGATGAGAGAGAAGATAAAAAAATATTATTTTTTAATAGTGAGTTCATCTTGCTTGTTCTTGTAGAAGAATAAGATTTTCAATTAGGAACGAAATCTTCTACTCCAAATTGGTGTCTCATTCTTGTCCCAACCAATCAATAAATGTAGTCATTTGATGAATTCTCTTTTTTATATTTTAGATAGCTCATTAAATGACACGACATTTATTAATTGGTTGGGGAGACAGAAGATAAAAAAAAATATTATTTTTTTAATAGTGGGTTCATCTTGCTTGTTCCTGTAGAAGAATAAGATTCTCAATTAGGAACAAAATCCTCTGCTTCAAATTGATATCTCATTCTCGTCTCAACCAATTAATAAATGTAATGTCATTTGATGAATTTTCTTTTTATATTTTAGATAGCTCATTAAATGACACGACATTTATTGATTGGTTGAGACAAGAGATGAGACACCTATTTGTGACACATGATTTCGTTCCTTCCACTTAGAGATCACTTTTTTTTCTCCAATGATTGATTTTGTCAAAATAAAATATTGACTTCAAGACCAACCTTCAAGAACACCTACCGAAGATGTTGTTGGATTCTTTGAAGAAATGATAATTAGATACAAGTGAAGAGGTTAAATTAGTCATCTATTCTAATTTGAGGAATGCATGCTAAATACACACTCTTTCTTAGAGCATCTTCAATAGAGGTCACTTATAAGAATCTTACAAATATTCTTAACCTTCTTTATATAGATCTCACTACATCACACCACTCATAAGACATTTAAACCATTTTTTACTAGTGTTGCTCCAATGGTGAGTTTTTATAAGCAACCTAATCTCTTATAACTTTTTACTTTAATTATCTTATTTGACAACTTAAATATTTAATTTAATATTAAAAATAAATATTAATTTAATATGATACAAATAATTTAATAAAATACCAAATAAAATTTAATTACTGCTCATTGGAAACTAAAATCACTGTAAAAATTGTTTATATATATATATATATATATATATATATATAAATAAATAAAAGCATAGATGCTTATTTAATAGTCATTGCATATTTTTAAACAATTCATATTACTATATCATCGAATTCCAATAAGAGATGATTTCCAAGAGACCGAGAATGTTTGAGAATATCCATAGTGACAAACTCATCCAATAGTTCTTAAATTATTTTTGTAGATTTTTACATTATTTTTAAGAACTCTACTATTTTATTTTTTACTTCAATTATGGTCTTGTTATAAATTCAAGTTGATTCCACTTGTTTCAGTTAAAGAGGAGAATTTAAGTGGTTCTTGGTGAAAAATCTATTTTCCACCTTAGAAATTTGCCTAGCTCTACAGTAAGGGATCTTAAAATAGATCTTAAGCTTAAGAATCATCTTTAGATTTCTAGTTAAAAGTTAAAGTTGCTCTAACACATTTAATTGAAACTTTTATTTTAAACTATTCTTCTTATTCTTATTAAAATGTTCAATAAACTAATTTAGAATTAAGAATATTTTTATAACATTAAATTTATCTTAAGTTAGTGTTTTTTAAACTACCTATTCAACAAAACTTAAAAGATATTAATAAAATATTTTTCTCTGATTATCATGTTATGATTAAAATATATTGAGGTAAAATTAGACTATTTATCATTTAAATATTAATACTTTTAATTTAGATCTTATAATAAACCGGGGAAGGAGAAATATTTATTTATTGTTACTAATATAATTTTAAGTTTAATTAATATACACTAATAATGTAAAAGATTTACATTGATAATGTATGTTAATTAAACTTTAATTTTGTTATGTAAAAATAAATTTATTTTATTAATATAATTTAATGTTTTCTAAATCATGTTTTTATTGGAAAAATTATCTTTTTTATAACTTCTTAATCGTGTTCTCTAAGTATGGATAAAAAAATTCATTATTTACTAAGCATCGTTAAAAAAATGTTTTACTCAAAGTTATGGAATTGAATATATGTCAAAAAGTTACAATAAAACACACGTCCTTTTTAATCAACTAAAAATACACATTTTTTTAATTAACTAAATTATACGTCTTTCACAAGATACATAGTTACAATGGACATTTCCATCACATTTATAACCTATTATTGTATCAATAGTTTCTCTCAATCTCTCCCTAACAACTAAATAACATGGATTGAGTAGTCCATCAAACTTTTTTCATTGTTTTAATTAACAAAATTTACTTTGTATTATAAACTTAAAAACCAAAAATCATCCCTGTATATTAGTTATGCCATCGAGGAAATCCATATAAATGTCAGCAAATAAGCACATACTTGTTTTTAAACAGGTGGGTTGTACTATAGCCATAAACAAAGGCACATACATTTTATCGTCAATTCTATAAAAATATTCCACTTTGCATTGAGTTTCAAGGATCACAATTCCAGTGTAAATTGGAATAGTTGATAATGCAATCCGAGTAAGTTAATGAATTCCTGTCAAATAAAATGCATAGACATTATTACAATCTGTAATTTGTACAAAAATTGCAGAAATCTCTTGAACTGACAACGGTCTCATTACATGGTCATCCTATACAAGCTATCTATTCCAAAGCATAATGGATTATAACATACACGAGTGATCAGTATCGTAAAGGTGGTGTTCACTCTGTAGAACATAAAATAATTTTTATGGTTACGGATCTAAGAACAAAACCTGGAGCAGCATTGCTGAGCACAGAAGTTTCCTCATTAACCAATCCACAAACAGAATCGAGCTTTCTGAGCTCAAAAAGGGCCACGGGCTACTCATAACAATTCAAGCAAATTATTTCCAGTAATACTTTCATCCTTGAACCCTGGCATTGGCACAAAAATAATCTAGACCATCAGAAATTTTTAAAAGTATCAACCACTTCCTGTTAATTGAATAATATTCATATCAGTACATAGAATCAAATATACTCCAAATATCGCATCCTAAAGATGAATTGGAGGAAGATTTAGAAGAAAATAGGAAAAGAAGATGAAATTCTCCGATAATCAAAGTTGAGTTTTTCATTCAGGCAATAAGTCAACAAGATGTAAAACTCACTTGGTTTTTTCTTTTGTGTCCTCCTCTGATTCCTGCGTCGCAGTAGTGCCCAAGGATGTTATCTTTCCAAAAGATTCCTTTGCATCTCCAAAAAAGTCTTTCACTTTATCAAGCAAGGTTTTTAGTTGATCTTGTGTTGGGAGCTTCAATTTGGATGTGTCAATAGAACAATATTAGTGGGGAAGTATCCAAAATATTCTTCTTGAACATTTGAATAGAAGTATACAATTTATGATGTGGACTATTGTCAATCGACAAGCTTCACAAAATATAAATCTAAAAATTCCAATGATGATGGAAATTGCTATTTCCCTGCAAATTTATCAGACTAGTTGTATTTATAAAATGTATATATCTTCAATGGTAAGAGAGTAAGAGGTTTAAAATTCTGTGTGAAACTTAAAAAAACATGATGATGATAACAACAAAGAACATGTCAGGAATGTTACCTCAATAACATCAGTGGTAGAAAGTGCAGCTCTTACATTACCATTTTCCTGCAAATCCATCACAAGAAAAACTTTAAAAAAATGTGGGAATGGTATAGCATAAAACATTCATTTGAGGTGCAATAGTATAAAAAAAAGTATAGGGGCATTACAACAAGTTTGTAGCCGTATCTGAAATCAGTAGCTGTTCGCAATACGCGGTACTGTTTGAATGCAGATTTCTGTACCTCCTTCTCATCCTAAAGCACAGCAGTCAGCAAGAAAAAACAGGACAAATGAGAAATTAAGGGAGCACAGCCCAGTAATAGTAATTAGTAATTACACAATATCACTAATGTGCTTGGGAGAACATACAAAGAGCTTATTTGGACATATGAAAGTAGCTTACGACCTTACTGTTGGCTCTTCTTAATTTATTTCAATGAGGTTTACAGTGAAATTTAACAAAATAAAGCTTGTTTAGCTAATGTTAGTAAGATTGTGGATCATGCTTATCAGCTTATGAATGAGTTCTAATGTGATAAATCCTTGTTGTATAAATACCCAAACATGGCTGGCTATCAACAAACATCAACTGCTTAAGAACACATAAGGTCATATCTCAGTTTCCTAAACCAACAATCACATATAGATGTGACGTATACTAAGAGAGACTAAGAGAAACCGAGGAATATTCATTTTTAAGATGGCTCCAATAAAATTAAAAAAAAAAAAAAAAAACACGAATGAGATGATTATAATAATATATAATTGAGAGTGTGCAAGGTGGGCATTTGGTCTAGTGGTATGATTCTCGCTTAGGGTGCGAGAGGTCCCGAGTTCAATTCTCGGAATGCCCCGTTCTAATTATTTTTATAAAAGCAGCAGCAGCAGTAGTAGAAGAAGAAGAGAGGAGGGAGGGGAAAGAAAAAAAGATACTCAACTCGGTAGATAACAGCGGCGAGATTTCTGTCAAGGGTGTCTTTGTAGATATACTTTCCGAGAAAATTGTCTTTAGCAGCAACCATGATTTTAGCAGTGGTGCCGCCCGTAACAATACTAAGAGGGTACCAAAGGTATACATTGGCCATGCGAATGAAAATGACGAATTTGGGGTTGCCATCGTCTTCGATTTTGGGTAAGGGAGGAGGAGCAGAGCGCTGAAATTGACGGGCCATCATTCCTTTCTTGCCCTTCGCTTCAACCACAAAGACGCGACGCTGTGCAACTGGCTCTCTCCGCCACGAAAACAGCGCGTGTCTTTCGTCGTGGAAGCGTGAATTCCACCCAGTAACAGGAACACGAAGCACCGTCGCATTCAGAGACATTCCTGCTACTTCCATTGATGTTCTTCCTTATTCCTTATTCCTTAATCCTTAATCCTTAATCATTACTCCTCACTTATCCATATCTATCTATCTATCCGACCAAACCAGCCACACACGTGGTACATCAAAACGCACACACCATTTACATCTATTTCTATTTCTCCTCCTTAAATCATTTTTCTTTCTACTTTTTCAAACCATTTTTTTTATTCCTTTGCTTTTGCACCCACACAAAACCATAACCACTCTAATCTTGTTTTATCTACCAAAAATATTTAGAGTGTGTTATTTCAGCCGCTGCTCGTAGCTAAAATGTTTTTATTTTTGTTTAAATAATAAAAATCTAGGAGTTTTTTTTTAAGAGTTATTATTTTTTTTTAAAGAAATTACTTTAATTAACTTTTTTTTAAGAGTTATTAACTTTTTTTAAAGGAATTACTTTTGTTTATACTTTAAAAACTTTTTCAATTTTATAAACATAATTTTTATTTTATTTATTTACTTTTCTTAAAAAAATATACCACTTCTTGTCGTTATTTGATAATAATAGTGTCATGTGTGAATAATCATTTTGAAGCAATTTAATATCATTGTGTGATGATAATTTTTTTTAAGTATATTATGAAATCCAATTTATATGAATTTTTATTTTACATAAACATTTAAGGATTAAATTATTTTATATTTCCATTAAAAATAATTATCCTAGGCTGGTTATGTATTTTTTACCACATGGGTGCAAACATTCAATAACCAGGTTGAGGGAGCATTGCTTTTTGTTCTGTTACAGAACCTTACTCTATATTACCTTAGTAATGATAAAAAAAAATAATAAAATGAATTCTTAATTTCTTATTGAATGTTTAACTGTTTGTAAATTATACCATATAAATTAAACTCAATTTAAATTTTTAATATTAAAATAATTAACATATGAATAAGATGTGATAGAAATGAACTAGATAATAAATTAAAATAAATTTATATTATTTTTAATTAAATAGTTTTTAAGATAAAATAATTATTACTACTTGTTTTCTGAATAATGTAGACAAGTAACTTTGAGCGAAATACTTTTCAATCAAACCTACATGTCTAAGCTGATCTTTAAATTCTATTTTATCTGGATTAAAAACTTTTAACTACTTAAAAGCCATTTCATTATTCTATTTTATCTGGATTAAAAACTTTTAACTACTTAAAAGCGATTTCATTATTAATTAAACTGTGTTAAATTTGTAAAGTTTTTTATTCAGATTGACAATAACAAGTGTTAACTTTGCCTATAAAAAAAATAACAAGTAACTTTATACCTTCTTACTTTAGACTTTTCTTATTAAAATATAACAAGTTACTTGAATGAAAATATGTTTTGCGCATATGATAGATTATGTAAATCACATGGCAATAATTGGTTGAGCAAAAATTGGGGGAAGGAACTTTGTAAGACGGGAAAAAAGGGTGTGAATAGCATATGTTTTTATTTGTTAAAAGTTATATAAAACTATTTTTAGTATTTTAGCATTTAAAAACTAAAAACTTATTTTTTTTTTTTTAAAGTTTTCAAAAGTATATTTGATTTTTAGTTTTTAAAAACTAAAAAATAGAAATAATTGTAAGTAGTTTTGTTTTTTATTTTTTTATTTTTTTTATTTTTATTTTAAAAATTCAAAATATAATGAGAATATGCTGTTTTTTGTTTTCATCAATGGAATTTTTGTAAATATAAACATTTTTTTTCATTTTTATATTTTTAAAACAGTTTTTAAATAGCACTTCCCAAAAAGTTTTTTGAAAACTTCCAGAAAATCATTTTTGAAAACTATTTTTAAAAACTCTTCTAAAATACTAAAAAATAAAACCAAACTGAATTTTAATTCTTTATTATTCCCGAAAGATATTGGGTTTTAATTTGGTTTAAATTTGACTAATTATTTTAATTTAAACTTATCTTTTGAATTTGAATTCAATTTTTTAGTTCACGTTATTGATATAAAATATTAAATAATTTTATTAATAATTAATCTTTGTTGAAAAATCATGTTATTAGTCAATTTTGGTTAAATTTCCTTTTAAAATTATGTTTTTTCCTCACAAAAGTCAAATCATATACTTTTCTTAAAGAGATCAAATGAAACATCACTCGAACCATCACTTGTTGGTAAATTTTAATTGTTGTTCAAAATGATTTAGAAGAAAACTTACGAATTAATATCTAGATAAAATGTAAAAATCTAATTTAGTATAATGTATTTTCAAAAATAAAAAAAAATATAGATTGATGTAATTCTTTTATCCGTGAGAAGCAACAAATATAATAGATTTATAATTACTCATACACCATACTCAATTAATTGAGTTAAACTCCTTCACAATTAAATTGAACTATATAAAAATATTATCATCTTATATAAAAAATATCAATTTAAATTTAAATTGAGAAAATGATAGAGAAATGTGTATTATTATTAATGTATTTTGATGCACTAGTTTAAAAATTTATTTTATATTTTGATGAATTTGCATATTAAAATTAAAATTTTAAAAAATTTAATTCAAATTGATTTAAAATAAATTGACTTGTTTGAATTGTAATGAAATCAATTTAAATGACACTATAAGTAATATGATTTAATTATATTTATATTTTCTTAAATCAAATTAAAAACATAACGATCACTTTTATCTACTCTATTTGATGAGAGAACATGCACTTCCACTGACACCGTTGTTCACCACAAATGGTGGTGTTGAGTGGTTTATTTTTTCAGATCATTTTCTCTACTTTGTTTTTTTCTTTAGTGGTTCCAGGTTCAACGACTACGATATGTTGTTGCTGGATCTAGTTTTAAGATGGGATTATTGTTGAGTGAGATAGTCTTTAAGATGGTGAGTGTGCTAGTAGCGCTAGCTGGCTACGATGAAGGTGGTGGAGATATGATCAAGGTAATGGAAATGTGGTGTGTTGTGCATTTGGATGGTGTGCATTGGTGCAGATCTGTAATGAGGAATCCAGATTTGGTAACGAAGAGTCCAAATTTGAAGGTGGCATAGGAGCTAGCAAGCTTGTGAAGCGATGAGTGTTAGTGTTGGTGGTGGTGTCCATATGACAGTTGGGGTGCTGTCATTGGATCGAGACAAGTCACGTGTGGGTGATTGAGCTCATGGGTTTTTGTAGGAAAGGTACTATTCAGGAAATTTGGGTGGCCGAAGCAGTAGTTGTGGTTACAATGGTAGCCGAGGTGATCGATATGACAATGAAAATGACCACGATGAAGGTGGTGTTGATCTTAATAGAGGTGATAGTTACAAAGCTTTACTCAAGTGGAGGAGACATTGGTTGATAAAGTGGGGATGGTCGCTATGGCAATGGTGGACAAGGTAGGATAGTGAGGTCCAATACAAGTGTGGTATATGAGAGAAAGGTGAAAGTATAAAAAAAACCATATGGAATCATTTTTTTAAATATTGAGATTAGGATTTCAAATTTCTATATCGATTACGGATTATAGTGTATCTTTTCTTAAAACCAATCTAATCTAATGTCCGCAGTTAACAGCAATTCATCCCCAAAGTAACACAACAGATTGCAGCAGATTTGTTGCATAACACGTAGGATTTTTGCACTCATATTTTATGTTCCAAATTGGACTGTCTGGAATATATTTAAAATGTACAAAAACGAATTCCATGAGTTGCAAGACCTAAAACTCTACGTTGTATTTTTCAAATTCACTTGCCTTCTTAGACGAGGTAGATGTAAGTCTTCTGCAAGTATTTTTTTGTTTTTTAGTCTGAAGACTTCACGTTTTGAATTGGTGGTACATACATCATCCCTTCCTAATAAAAAAAGTATAAATATAAAAAAAGAAGAAAAAAAATCCAAATCCTTGAATGGATTGTCCCTGAAGTCTTGAGTCTATCCAATTCAAGACGTGGGAACAGGACACAACCACAATCGCCCAAGGGAAAAGGCCAGCATGCAACTTTATTTCAACCCATACATAACATTGCATTGTGGGTCCCCCACAGGTCAAGTGGAAACAAAGTGTGTGCAATGGCGTTGTCTCTTTTTTGTTTCTAACTTTCTTTCAACTAACCTTGCGTGGCAAATTGAACTCCTAGAGAGACTTCGCAGTCCACAGTTTTGTTGATAGGGTGCCTCTTCAGGCTGGCGTAACGCGTTTACATCTCTCTTTATTCAACCCTTGTTATCAGATCGCTAGAGCAGTCTTGAAATTGTTAATTGGAAATTCATTAAAAAAGGAAGTGCAAGTGCCCACATGTGCTTTGGGGAAACTTCGGGTACAAGAGTATAAGCTATATATACTAATTAAACTTTGGATGTTGCCTTGCATGAGATATTTGCTACTAATCATAGCCTTCTATGAGAAGTGAATAAGAAAGTATTCAAGAAATGACCCCTCTTGGCCAACCCATCACATGCAAAAAAAATACTATAAAAATCTTTTTTTTTTTTAAAAAATGAAGCTATTGAAGCAGAATACATATATTCCAGTTCTATCTAACCTGCAGAACTGCGAGTTGGCACTTTACCAATAAGCACTGCTTCGCCACTTGCAGCTTTCTTTGTGGCAAGCTCCTCCAAGCGTTTCCACGTGGCTTCACGTCCGGCTATGACTTCACTTTCCTTTGACTCATCTTCCTCAAACTTATGCAAACATTCTTTAGATAGATCAACGTCGACATCATTAAAAATCTTCCGCACATTTAAAGTCAAACTATGGACAGCTTGGTTCCAATGACTTCTAGCATTTCTCTCCAATGCAGGGAAGATAATGGGCAGTATTACTTTTCGATTTTGTTTGATCAAGTTCATGATGTGATCATTGTTCCACAAGAACAAAGCTCTTTCTGCCACCTGCGGAAAAAAGGGACACAAGATACATGTTTGTAGACTTTCAAGGGAAATAGAATATTGCAACTGCAACTCTAATTCAGGTTAAGACAAAGAACAAGACTTCGGAGCAATAATTTATGCAGTTGTATTGTTGTTTCTTGAATAAAATTAGAGTTTCACCTAAATAACCTGCATATTGAAGGTACTTGTTAAAAATAAGTGCATGTTACTGAGGTTAAACTCTGACTTTGATTAGAGATCAGCAGCACAGAGCACCTAACATTTGTTCTAAGACAACATGACATTGAACTAAACAGATTATTGTACAGTTTTGTAGATTCAATTTTGGTACTTTCACGTGACACCATCATTCAATGCATGCATAATAATAATTTATAAGCATTACATGAGCAACTGAAACATCATGCAATGAAATTATCCAGTGACGACTATCTCTTACATATAGCAATAGCAATAGATAAAGTAACAGCAATTCAAAAATCCACTTGAACAAAAATATTATAAGAGTGCCAAGGAGCATTTCTCATTCATGCAAATACTTCTTAAATGAAACGAGCACCGCCTAAACATTTTGCATACACTTTCTTTTCCTTTATGAGGTTTAAGGGGAGAGGGAGGTGCAAGGAAGGATGGATCCCTATTAAATGTTAGGCATTTAGACAAGTACAAAAAGTGCCTTAGCTTCCCTTTCACATGAACATAATGGAGGTAATTGTATTTAAGTTCTCCGAGATAATGGTTAAAGACTTGATTAATCCAGTCCAAGAACGAAATGGAAGCTCCAAAAATTCAACTTGCTAGATGATAATTGCCATCATAAGTGTTAAGCAGATTGAGAATATTACAAGGCTAACTTAACTTTTAGAAAAGTCAAATCAGATATGTGGATTTCTACTTAAATTTTTAAGAGTGCACTACAGTAGATAATTAATTACAATTTATAAGCGCCAACTTATAATTATTGACATTGATGTTGCCTAACAGTAACATTACTGATTTTGCCTATTCACATTACGCAGTCTTTTAAATTGTACACAGCACTAAATTGCAAATTACAAGATGAAGATTATGGTCTCTTTCACCTCTTCAGATCAAAAGTCAACATTCAAAAAATCAGCTATAAAGTAGTAAAGCTGCATGTACAATGTATTTGATAGAACATCAATTGATATAAGTAACAAAAAATAGCATTGAACACTGAAATCGCACAAAATACAGCAATACACTTGTTGTTCCAGAGACAAAAAACTTCTACCACACAAATACAACAATACACTGGTTGTCTCAGAGGCAGAAATTTCCTATTACACAAATAGAGCAATACACTTGCTGTCCCAGAGATAGAAGTCTACTATTATAGAGTATATTCTTTGTCCACAAACTGAAAATAACTTGACACTTCATTAAACAACCTACTTTCAAATATATACTCCCAACACATAACTACCATCAGTTATTTTCTACACATAACTGCCCCCCCAGCTGTTTCTAATAGAAAACTAACTGCTAGCAGTTATTATGTACACATAAATTCATTTTGGAGTTTTTGATAGAGAACTAATTTTTAAAGCAGTTATTTTCTACACTTGCTGACTATAACTTCCTATAGTAGCCCACTAATTATTTAGTGTAGGGGGAAATTATCAAAAACATGTGTGTGCTCATTCCAGTCAAGTAGGCACACCAATAGTGAGAAGCCAGCTAGCAAAAGTGTAAAAATAAACAAGAAAAAAAGAAGAAGCTTGTTGCACTTGCAACACATGAATAATACAATCAATATCTTCTTCGTAGGGAAAGGACAGTAACATATTTATTTACTTGTACAGAATATAGAACAAACACAAAAATTACCCTTTTTTCTTTTAAGCAAACGCAAAAATTACCTTCAAGGAACAGACTTACAGGTTACAATAGTTATTAGTATCTTATGGTCCACGATTCGATTCTTACAATTCGATACAATTTAGCTATCTATAGATATGTATCTTAAGATGTATCTAAATTGATTTTATATCTTACGATATATGAATGAATCATGTGAATCTTACGATTCATTATTATTTTAGTTTTATTTTATCAATTTTCATAAAAAAAATTGAAAAATCTTATAAGCTTAAATCCTTACACGAAAAAGAATTAGGAAAACATTTCTAAACTTATCCTATTTTATTATTCCACTACTTTATTTGTTACCCATTATCACATTATTTAGCTAATTAATTGCTTTGTTTCCATCCTTCTAAAATAAAGATTTCACAAACTCATATGTAACTAATATTTAGCTAATTGATTGCTTTGTTTCCATCCTTCTAAAATAAAGATTTCACAAACTCATATGCAACTAATAATTTTGTTTTATAAGACTTCTAGTTATATTGTTTCATGATATATGTTAACCATTAAAAATCAATTTATGATTAATAATTTTGATCATGAATCTTACAATTCACAATACGATTAGATTCATGATTCAAAAAATAGGCATTCCGATACACAATGTGTCCCAATTTAACTACCATTTAAGGAACCAGTATAAAGCTTCCTGAATTATTAAAAGGATATATACTAACGGAAATTGACTTGGTAGAGGTGATACTAAACCAATTAAACATATAAATTAAAAACCAAATCTTGATAATCCTCATTTAACACTTTAACAGGGTATCCAGAATTGTCTTCAGCCAACTAGTCAAGGGTTCAATCCTTGCTATCACCATTCTCTAACTTAAAATTAATTTCAGCACAAAATTTTACATATACTTTTTCCATACTTAGCTTTTATGTGAGAGAGAAAATGAGAGAAATTTAATAAGTTATATTGGGCCTTCTCCCAACACACACACACAGAAGGGAGGGATGTCTCTAACTGAATAGAAACATGGAAGGCACAAAATACATATATAACCTTGAAGGAAATATAAAAAGCTTTCAGCAAGGATTTGCAGTAGAACATGATTAAACACTTAATAATTCTATGCTCTGTCCAAAAGTGCAGTGACAAATGACATTAAATAAAGATTGTACTCTTATAGTCCTATATTATTTATGTATATGTGATAATAAATCCCTCATGAGAGAACTTCTGGATTACAACAGTAACCAGGATATGTAGATTTTGACATGTTAGGATGGCTACTTACACAAGTAAGCTAATAAGAACATTGGGAGAATTGCACAAGTCTACCTAGATTGGATCATTGCATCCCATAATGCTCCACAACTGTGACGCCACATGGGCTGGCACAAGTCTTTTGAGTTTTGACTAGTCCTAGGTGAACATAGAACCACCTATGCTGCTTGTTAGCAGCTAAGATCCATGGTAGAAAGCTATAATACCAATGGATAAGAAACTTGAGAGAACCCAAGCCCAAGGCTTTATATACCCGGCACTAGAATCACATACTTCCAAATTTCCAATATAAGACTCAAGTCCCACAACACCTTGCAATCAGATCCTAACATATAAGATAATCATAAATCTCTAGTCCGATACTATGATTATTTACTCTCTAAGCCCAAGCCATTAGAGAGCATATATTTGAATGATTTCCATGTTTTAAGAGGACATACGGAAAGAAAAAGGATTCAAGTTTCGTTATTTTGGTTATTTTTGTTATATTTAAACTTAAAAACTATACAACAAAATATGAATTATGCAACAACGATGATGCACAAAGGTGTCTTCGTTTAGCCAGACAAAACAACTTCTCAACTAGAGGCAATGAATTGAAAATATAGTATTCAGTAATCGGGATGAAAGGAAGTAGCCAGAGAGAATTAATTTGAAAGTCAGGTGTAATTTCCTCATGAAATTAAGAAAGAGGGCAAACATAAAAGAACTAGAAGAAAGCATTGGAAAACGCATACCTGAAAATGAGGGCTATTCAAACAGCGGGCAATGCGGCGAAACAATGGCACCATACAACGCTGGAATTCGGGGGGTTGAGTTGCTTCTAAGACTTCTTCCAACTCACCCAGAAACATAACCTCCTTTGAACTATTTGTTATAGGCCAGTACTTCAACAATCCCCTAATGATTGTATCAGCAAGCTTGCAGTCTTTCTCCACAAATTGGGTAATGCAATAAGACAACTGCTGATGATACATTGCCAAGCACTTTGGCTTGTGCAGAGGAATCAATATTCGAACAAGAAACAGCTTATGCTCTTCCTTCAATGGCAGTGCAAAACCATTAATGATGCTCCCAAGAATTTCCAAGAACTCAGCAATCCCATTGTGCTTCTCAGTCTCAAAAATAAAATTAAAGAACACATTATTGATGGCTTTCCTGATGAAAGGGCGATGTGCCATGAATTTGCCATAGATGCGGTGCAAAGTCATCTTCAAGTACTCGCGCTCCCTCGGATCCTCAGAGTCAAACAAATCCAGAAGCTTC
Source organism: Psophocarpus tetragonolobus (assembly GCA_037954015.1). NCBI lineage: Eukaryota > Viridiplantae > Streptophyta > Magnoliopsida > Fabales > Fabaceae > Psophocarpus > Psophocarpus tetragonolobus. The sequence continues at coordinate 45,697,796 of CM075694.1, forward strand.
AAAATGAAGGACTGATCAATGTATCTCTTGGCTAACTTTGCATCCAACTCAGGTGATGCTACAAACCTCAGAAAAAGCTCATACACAATCTGCAAATGAGGCCAAGCTGGATCCATGGAAGGCTCCTCCTCCTCCACATCAACACCATCAACAATCTTATTCTCACGCGGCTGAGGACTAAGAGTCCTGAATATGTTTGCAGACACCATTTTCACAACCTCCTGCATCACATTCTCTGCAAACTTTGCATTTGCGGAAGTTACATAATCCACGAGCTCCACCAATGTCTGCCGCTTAATCTCTTTCTCCTTAAGGTGCTTGGAGGGGTCAGTGAAGTCAAACACCACGCAACACATCCTAAGCTTCTTGATGAACAAAGTTGACTTCTCAGAAGAGGGAACATCCCTGAATGCAGGCAATGCCTCATAGGAACCGAAATTCCCATTATTGGGGTTGTTGTGAATGTTGTTTTCGTTCACAACCAACGGTAACTGAACTCTGTTACCATGATTCTGTCCTGCAGAAGAAGAATTCCCGGGTTTGGTGCCACCTGGGGTAACACTAACAGAATCACTGCTCTTCGAAGAAGTGGTAACGCCATGATTGGTTCTTCCACTTCCACCGTGATCGGAACCTTTCGATGACTTTCGAGGGAGTTTACCGAATATCTTATTGAACATAATTCATCAAACAAACACAGAACAACCCTTACCCTTTTTCTTCTAATCTGAAAAAAAAATAAAAATAAATAAGGAGATCCCTAAAGTTTGCTAACTTGACAATCTCAAAAAGAATCACGCAATTGAAACGAGAAACGACCAGGCACAAATGTTGTTGTTCGTGCACTTGTTGTCCGATAATTTATACGATGATGATGATGATGGGGTTCGCGATAGCATCGAAAGATAAGAAAAAGAAGAAACCCTTTTACTTATCTGGGTAGCAGAAGAAAACCCAGTTTCGTGATTTTAGCCATAGTGATGACGATGATGGAGCATAACAACCAATTCGATTCTGATGCGGAAAACGTTTCAGCTTTGCAATCAGAAACAGAGATCAGCGTGGATGATCAGAAACAGAGTGTTTCAGAATTCAAATATCGGAAACACAGTCTTCGCCGTTGTTGGGCTTCAAAAGCAAAAGCAAGACCAAGAATGTTCTTCAGATTTCCTTTTCGTTTATTTTTCTGATTTTTTCACCGAATATTATATATATAAAAAAGTTTAATTATTATGTATTAACATTAATTTATATCTTTGAATTTTAGATATTAATAAACAGATTAATAAACTTATCTATATTAAAAATTTCATAATGTGTTATGTATAATTAATTTGTTTGTTGATTTTACCTTATTAATATTTTATAAGTGATATAAATAAAAGTTGTAATTAATTATTAAAATAAAATTCTATTTTATACGATAACGCATAGATGTTAAATTATATATATATATATATATATATATATATATATATATATATATATTTGGTTCGAGTTAAAAAATTAATAAACCAGAATTTCAACTTCGAAGCATCTGACCATCTGTGTTCTATAATAATATAAATTTAAATAATCGGGAAATCAAGAAAAAGTGGGATGAAGCACATGCGGTGCAAGCATATATCAACTACAAATTATTAATCGCGACAAAAAGAAACAAAACTATAACAATTTAATTAGAATATACAAATTGTTTATGCTGATTTTTAAAATTAAGTAATTTCCGAATATCGGAGTGAGTTAATTAGTTTTCATAGAGGAATGATTGCCTACCACCTAAATATGGATCAAATGACGTTGATTATAAGTATTGACTTTGAATAACCGTGATACGATGTATATACAATGGATATATACCGTTTTGACCAAAATTATTAGATAATTCCATCACCACATTATATATAATCTCAATCAATAAATATATATATAAGATATAATTAATAACTAATTTTATAAATTATATTAATTAAATAATTATATACTACATAATAATTGATTGAAATCATAAATTATATGGTGATTTAAAATTATTTAATATTTGTTACAGATGTCAAATTCAAGGATTTAAATTCCAGTTATGCCTAAATAAGATATATACTTATATGTTAAACATCAAGAGAGTTTTGTTGATAATGGTTCTACCTGGGAGTGACAACAAGTATTAGCAACAGGTTATGGCGAGTTTGACTTTCTTACTCCTACCTCAATTTATAATGTGGTAAAAATTTTTATAAATTCATGTCATGTGCACTCACAAATTTCACATGGTTGTGAGATTTGATATAGTGATGTGATGTTTTCTAACTTCATTATTGGTCACATTACATCTTTTACATATTCCTTTACTCTTTAAAATAGTAAGTATAAGAGACTTATTATTTATCTTTGTCATCAATTTTCATGAAATTTAATGGTTAAAATTAGTTATTTATTATAATTATTATATTTTAATAAAATAAATAGTTATAATGGAGATTAACTCAAACTTACTCTTGAAATAAGTAGATCTTTACTGATATATATATATATATATGAAATTTTTCGTTTTAGGTAAAAGTAGAGATCAATAACTCACTCTTATATCTGCCCCTGATTTCTTTTAAGTTTGGAAAACCTAAAATTGAATTCAACCTCGATTAATAGGTTTTTCTTTATCATAGTTGGAGCGGAAAGGAATGTAAGTAAATGAAAACAATGTTTTTTAATTGTTAAGGGATGATTTTCTAAAGTTAAAATAAAGTTCTTGTAGTAATAAGACTGCGATAACTTAAATTGAATTTCCCTATCAGAGAAATAAGTAGATTTTTACTGATATATATATATATATATATATATATATGAAATTTTTCGTTTTAGGTAAAAGTAGAGATCAATAACTCACTCTTATATCTGCCCCTGCTTTTTTTTAAGTTTGGAAAACCTAAAATTGAATTCAACCTCGATTAATAGGTTTTTCTTTATCATAGTTGGAGCGGAAAGGAATGTAAGTAAATGAAAACAATGTTCTTTAATTATTAAGGGATGATTTTCTAAAGTTAAAATAAAGTTCTTGTAGTAATAAGACTGCGATAACTTAAATTGAATTTCCCTATCAGAGAAAAAATTGGCAATTATTTTTTAATATTTTGATAAAAAGATTTATACACATAAGTATAAAAAAGTATCATACAATCATTAAATCCTAACCTTTTATACGAAGTAAGTTTCATACATTAAATTTTACATGACAAAAAAATCAACTTGAAAAGAAGTTTTGCTCTTTTTCATTTTTTTTTTTTACTTTCTCTTGAATCAAAGAAATAAAAAAATATCATAATACATGTTTTTTCCTCTATTTATTTCCCTCTTATTTTCTTCTCATTTAAACACAAATTTAGCCGCTAGAGAGAGCTAAGAAATAAAACTATAATTGTAATATGATTGGATAAAAAATATATGGTTTAAATAAAAATTTGGTCATAAAAAATAGGAATTTTTATTTGATTCTTTAAATCTTTTATTTTGATACTTCAAAGTTTTATATTTTAGTTACTAATATCAAACACTAATTTTTGCTTTTAGTGTCAAACAACAACATCAACTAACTAATATTGACAAATACAATAAGTTATCATATCATTAAAGAGTATAATAAGATAGTCGTTTATAATTTTATAGGATAAAATGTGTCATTAATTTCTCATTTATTTACAAGATTCAATAATGTCAAAAAAATTGATAAACAATTAAGTATATAGTTTAGAAAAATTCTGTATCACTAGCATTTTTTATAACTTTACTCATAACAATTATCTTAAAAGACATGTAAATCTATATTAAAATTGTTTTAAAAATTAGAAATTATTAAAAGTAATTTCTAATTAGTTGAGAATATAAAAACTTACACAGAATCCATACTTACTAAAATCTATTTTTAAAATAACTTCTAATTAAATTCCAAAGGCAAAACTCATTAGTAAAAAGTAAAAAACCATGTAATGATTATTTAAATCATAAAAATAAATGTTAATCAGTAGCTGTTAATTAATAAGAAAAACATTTATACAGTCCATCATAATCTTATGTATATGATCTATCAATTAAAATTTTAAAATTTATAATAGATTATAACGTTAATATAAATTTTTTTTACACCTAAAGTGAATAAGTTTGAAACTCTTGATTAATTAAAAATAAAAGGGAAAAGTTCTTCGATGAGTGAGTGTAAGTTGTAATTAATGAAAAAAAAAGACATTTGACCAAGCAAACACGGTTTTGTTGTCTTGGTGGTCGTGGTTATTTGCTGACCTCGGAATTTTGTGTTTTAAATTATGATGATGATTCCAGAAGTAGTCAAGTCTGTACAATTACAATGTCTGATTTTCGACCAATTTAAAGTCTGCTGTCAGAACATGCCAAATGTCTAAACGACGTCGTAAACCTTCATAAATGATAAATCAATCTTTTAGCACCAATAACAGTATTTAACACTTTCACGGCCAAAAATCCACTGGTCTTTTCACTTTAACTCCAATGATGGTTATCCACACTTTTTTATGGGTTTGATTTTATTCTTAATAAGAGTTTTAAAAAAATGTTTTCATAAAATAAATAATTTATTTAATAAATGTTATTTGAAAAAACTGTTTTAAAGATATAAAAATAAAAAAATTTATTCATATTTATTTAAATTTTATTAATGAAAAATAAAAAACAATATATTATTATTGTATTTCGAGTTTTAAAAAAAAAAACTACTTTAAATTATTCCTGTTTTTTAGTTTTTAAAAACTAAAAAAATATAATTGTTTTTCAAAATTATTTATATCTAAACGAGTTTTTTAGTTTTTAAATATTAAAATACTAAAAAACAATATTATAAAAATATTGTCAAACACTCAAACTTTTTTTTCAAGTAAATGTATTTTACAAAAAATGTTGTTAAACAAGCACATACGAGAATAAAAAATGTATGTAAGTCATTGTTTCGCAACACTTTTGTAAAATTTCATATAAAAATAAATGTATTTTACAAATTAAATTTTATCTACTTCAACTATACTTCATCCATTAAATTTTAATCTTAAATTAGTGCCTTTGACATGATTTTATGACCAATATAGTTTTAACATATTGCAAGTAATAGATAAAAAAATAAAAAAAAAAGTAATTTTTTAATATGAAAACTTAAAAAAAAACAAAAATAACATTGTAATGTGAAATGAATGTAAAACGTGAAAGTTTTTTACTTTAAAAAAATTTAAATGTATTTTTGGTTGTCAACAAATCAGAGAATTTTGTGCTTTATTAAGATTAATTTTTTGTTGTATTGATTCATAATATTTTTTCCTTAAAATACTTTAGAAATCGCTTTAAAAAATTGAAAAAGTTATATAGATGATATTTTAAAATAATAATGAAAAATTGTTACCCATGATCATATTCAAAGAAAAAATTAATAAAAATCAACGAATAATTTCTCTTCTTAAAAAGAATAAATCACAGAATCGTTAACGAAAAAAAAAAAAGAAAATGGAATAAAAAAGTGAAGTATGATTATACCAAGTTATAATTGGCATGCCTAAGGAATCTAACTCAATTTGTTGAGGGTAGGTACGTAAATTATGTAACTCCTTTCAAAAGCATCAATAAAAGCAAAATTAATATGACTATTGTAAAATAATAAACACTCAATTATTGTTTTCTTAATCAATGACATGTGTCTTCTAAAATATATATTTTTTATCTTAAAAGAATCGAGGTCAAACAATACATAAATATGACCACAAAAATATATACAATTATAAATACTAAATACTTAAATGTCACAAAAAAAATTAATAATTATTCGTATTTCTTTTGTCTAATAATGGTTATTCTTCATGGTAAATAATCATGTTTGAATCTTATGGAATTAGATTAGAAAACTAGAAAAACATCATAGTTATCCATTCCATGTACTTGACAGCATTTAATATATATATATATATATATATATATAAAAAAAAAAGGTTGAAATAATATTATTATAATTTTAAAAATATTATACTCGATATTAATCATTGAAATTATTTTAAATTTAATAATTCTAATTGATTTTAAATTCATCATCAGATCAAATATTTATTTTATTTTATTTCTATTTTAAAAGTAATATTATCTTAAATCAACTTATATTTAATCTTTTAATTATTTGATTGATTCTTATCTAATTATTAATTATTTTAAATGCAAAACAGATATTTAAATATTTCTACCAACAATTCTACTTCACTAATAACACTTTGGTTAAATCAATTATCAAAATTCAGTCTCCATCTGTCAATTATTTTAATTATATTCCACAAACAATAGCATTATAATTTTTGACCAAAATGGAAGAATAACATATTTAATTTATTAATAATCTTTTTAGACTAACTAAAAGTTTCTTCTTCTTTCATGTTAGATTATTCTTTATAAATATTATTTTAGTTTTATACGGAAACTTATAGATTTATAAAAACAAAAGCATTTTTTGTTTTAATTTTTAAAATTTTTAAAAACAACATTGTTTTGGTTTTTCAAATTTAAGTTGGATATAAATATTTCAAAGTAATTTTTTCTTAATGTTATAATATTGGTCTAGTAGCAAAGTTTACGTTTGGTAAAACAAAAATTGTGAGTTCGAACCCCTCTTCGTTACTCTAGGTTAACCATTGGATTGAGTTTTTCAGAACCTTTCTTACTATTTATATTAGAATTTATTTTATAAAATTAATCCTCAATTTATTTTAATAAACACAAATAATAAATTAATTTAAACCTATTAATATTAATTTTTTTATTAATATATTATTTTCTAAAAAAAATGGATGTTACATTCTATGCCAATGAATATACATATTATGCTCTAGTAATTTTATTAAATGTTGCATTTCTATTCTATGGTCTCTTTGAGATTTGCGAAATGCAATGGTTGTAATATTCTATTCATTGTGGTCTTTCAAGGTCAAAAGAATATTCTTCGGTTTCAAATCATCAAGCAATATTTTCTCCCCCTCTACCAAACGACCAATATATAGATGACCAATTAATGTTTCTGCCAATACATAATTGTGAAGTTCATATATTACCTTCAGCTTCCACCCTATCTTGATTCTTCAAAGGTATTCCTTTTAATTTGAATGGAAAATTAAACTTTGTGATGGCCCTTATAAGGATCAGTTTAATTAATAGATTATTAGTGGAAAAGAAATAAATGTTACAGAGAATTAAATATTTAATTATCTTATATTAATATAGTAGTGGGAGAATAACTGGGTTTATTTATAATATCAATATTAGTTAATTAATTTTGATAGAATAGTTGAGAGTGGGAAGTGAAATATAATAATTATTTATTGGTTTTAGAGTTTTGATTGAGTTTCGAGCAATTTTCGGAAATCTGTTTAGGAGGGATGTGAATAGCAAGTTGGAAGTCAATAAATTCACCTCACTCCCTTTTCTTCTTTTTTTTTTTCTTTTCTTTCCACTTGTTTCTTCAATTTTTTTTCTTCTATGCCGCTTTTCTCTCCCTCACTGTTTTTTTCCATGCTTTGCATGGTTAGCCTCCAGTTGATGGATTTCGATGCAGTCTCTTTCATAGTTTTTGTTGTTGAGTTATCTCTATTATAGGTTCCTTTGAAATTTCTTCTGGTAGATTTTTCTATTTTCTTTGGAGTTAACTTTAAAAATGAGAAATAGGTAAGGTAAACTTTTTTTTGGGTTTAACTTTGAAAATTATGATTTTAAAAGTATTAAGGTCGTAGTTGTGATAGATTTAACTTTTGAACTAATTTTGGATATTATGTGAAATTTTTTATTGTGGTGGTTGATGAGTAATATTGGTTGAATTGATTTTATTTGATAGGAATTAAATTTATTGACATGACAATGTATTATTTGGAATTACGGTGTAATGCATATGATTGTAATGCATAATGAGGATATATTTATATATGTTGTTGGTTGCAGAAGGTTACAATCGGGTACCTTAGCCTTGGATGATATGTTTGGTGGGATATTAGGGACATATCTAGGGTCATTGTAATCCAGAGTATCAGATATGCAAAGAGATATTTTTGTAATTTACATTGTGGTCTTGATACCAAATATGTAAGGGGATGCCTAAAGGACATACTCAGATAACGACTATGTGTCACAAGATGTCAAGTAAACACTAAACATCAATTTGTGGTTGTCAGATGAGTATTGCTTAGACTTAAATTGGTTGTAACACAGATAGCTTGGACTCTTGTCACCAATTGGAAGGGGCCTTAAGCCACCTCGATGTTTGAACTCAATATAATGTATCAAGTCTGAGCATGCTATGGTGTGGAATACTTGTATTCAAGGGAATATAAGTATGATTGATTTGATTGATGATATTGTGATTTTTAAGTTTTCTATATTGTGAATTTTATGTATTATAATGTTTATTCTTGCAATATCTGTGTATTCTGTATGATTGTGATGATCGTACTTTACAGGGAATAGATACTAATGACGGCGGTGGAGATAAAAATTTGTAGCATTGATGATGGATTAGTGGCAGTTGCGGAGTTACTCATTTTATGTTTGAAATAGTTTATGTGTTAGAGCATGTCTATGTATATAAGCTAGAGTTTTCAATTTGCTAAATGTATGAATTGACTGAACTAGTATCTAAGTCTTAAGCATGTACAAGATTTGCTGAGAATGACTCGGTTTGAATGGCTGAAGTTATGTTATATATTTAAGTTGTGTAATAGTTAAGTTTTAATGGAGAATTGACAGGTTGTTATTTGTTTTAAATGAGTTATGTTTTGGGGTGTTTTGGTAGGAAAATGATATGAAATATTTTATGTAAATTATATGTTATGATTTTGGTAAATAATTTGGAGTATGTGCATGTATAATTTGATTGTATGAAACATGTTTAAGTAAAGGGAATTAAATGGTTGAATATTATTATGTTTTGTATTATAAATTTGGGATGTTACACCTCTATTGTTTAACGTACTGCTCATAATCTTTGTACAATTTGTTGTAAAATAGTGCATATATTACAAAAGCCAAAAGTCCCACATTGGTTGTATTAGCTACATGAGAAATGTTTATATAGAAATAAATGAACAAGGCTTGGTAAAGTGGCTTGCAAGAAGGAAAGTTTTGTGCGCATGAGCTTGGGGCTTATGGGCTAGTTGTAGTGCAAGTTTGTTAATTTGCACCTTCAGTTGGATTTTAGAGCCACAAATATTGACTTTGTTGTTGAACTTAATTTTTTGTTGTGCGTCATTAAAACACAATTAAAACGTAACCATTGTATTTATTTCAATTGTTGTATTAATTGAGTTTAATACAACCGTATTATTTAATTTTTTAATGTGTTATTTATTGTCCAATGACTACTCCAACGAATTTTTTGAGTCTAAATGTGCTACCCGAGCACTATAAATAGTGCATCAGGTTCTCACTCTGAAATAGACTTGCTCACTCCCTCTTTTCTCTCTATTATATACTTTTTGGTTCTCGTTATTCCTTGCTATTTTTTAGTGCCTCAGAAATAAAAGGTTCTTGCTGTATCCTGGAATACTTGCAGGGATATGTCAGGTAAGTCTTTAAGGACGGTGTCAAACACGCCTCGAAAAGTTGATTTTGCATCGGAAGTAACAATAATTTTAAAGAGTTATGGCTGACTGGATAAACTTCATTGACATGCTTTGGGGGTCTACAAACTTTACACTAAAAAGAGCAAGGCCAAATTATGATGCGGAAAAAAGGTACGCTATAGAAACTTATCACAATAATAATTCTCATAATCCACGTGCAACTTTGAACCTCAACTTTGAACCTCAACTTTAATGAAAATAATTATTTTTGTGAAAAGCCAAATTATTTTATGCCTCAATGCTTACCTGTAAGAAATGACAATCCTCTTAAAGCCTAAGGTTGACTTGGCTGATGGAGATAATATAATCGTTGTGGTTATTTCTCAAGTAAACATTATGACCAATGTGAACAAATGGGTGGTAGACTCTAGGGCTACCCGACACATATATGCTGACAGAAATGTATTTGCCTCATACACTACTGTAGGCGATGGAGAAGAACAAGTGTTCCTTAGTGATTCTACTACTACTTCAGTTATAGGAAAAGGGAAGGTTCTTTTAAAACTCACATTTGGAAAGGCACTAGCTTTAAGTGATGTGTTGTATGTGCCAAAAATATGAGTGAACTTGGTCTTTGTAGCACTGTTGAGGAAGGTTAGGATAAAAGTGGCTTTTAAGTCTTACAAGATTGTCATGACAAAAAACAGTAATTGTAGGAAAGGGTTATTGTGATTAGAGTCTCTTTGTACTCAATATCTCTGAAGTTATTAATGAGAATAAGACATTTGTTTCTTCTACTTATACGATTGATTCATATGACATATGACATGTTAGATTAGGATATGTAAATTCTTCGTATGTTATTAATTTACAACGGTTAGACCTAATCCACATGCATGATAAACAAGTTAAGAAATGTGAGGTATGTGTAGAATCTAAGTTAACCAAAATCTCATGTTTGTCTTTATAATGTGGAACTAAACCTCTTAGTCTTATCCATTCTAATCTTACTGATTTGAAACAATGTATGTTTAGGGGAGACAAGTTATTTTGTAACCTTTATTGATGATTTGTCTAAATATGCAAAATTTTATTTGATTAGACATAAAGATGAAGTTGAAAACCAATTAAGTAGAAAGATAAAAAGGAAGAGATCAAATAGGGGTCGTGAATACACTTTGTTTAATGACTTTTGTGAGAAATAAGGTATTATACATAAGCTAACCCTGCCTTATTCCCCTGAGTCTAAAAGAGTAACTGAGAGGAAAAATAAAACCCTTAAGGAAATTATGAATGGTTTACTGGTTAGTTTATCTACACTTGACAACCTATAGGGAGAAACCCTTCTAACTGTTTGTTTCTTACATAATAGGATCCCTAAGAAAACAAAGAAAATACCATATGATTTATGTAAAGGTTATACACCCAAACTGATCCTAAGAAAAAGAAAATAGAACCTAAGACCTCTAATTGTATGTTTATTGGTTATGTTGAACATAATGCAGCATGTAGGTTTCTTGTTATTAATAGTAGTATACTTTGATTGTAATACCATCATAGAGACTAAGAATGTTAAATTCTTTGAGGACATTTTCCCTTTGAAATCTAGTATATCTACCACCTTTAGCGATAATACTACAGTTAAGCAATCAATTGAAACCTATAGTGAACCTATGCTTGAGGACTTAAGGCATAGTAAGAGATAAAGGATAGAAAAATCGTTTGGTGATGATTTTTACATATATCTAGTTGAGGATGATCCTTTGAGTTTTTCTCAAGCTATTAATTCATCAAATGCATATATTTGGGAATAAGCTATTAAGATTGAGATTGATTCTATAAATAAGAATAATACTTGGAGCTTAGTAGACTTGCCTAAGGGTGCAAAACCAATTGGTTGTAAGTAGATCTTTAAGAGATTATATAATTTTGATGGATCTATAGATAAATATAAGGCTATATTAGTAGATAAAGTGTTTACTAAAAAAGAGAACATAGATTATTTTGGTATCTTTGCGCTTGTTACTTGGATTTCTTCTATTAGAATTCTATTAGTATTATGTTAAGACAACTTTCTTGAATGGTGATTTAGAGGAAGAGATCTATATGATTCAACATGAGGGATGTGTGATTCTTGATCAAAAGAACAAAGTGTGTAAACTCTTAAAATCCCTATATGGTTTAAAACAGACACCTAAACAATGACATGAAAAATTTAATGAGACTGTAATTGCTTATGACTTTTGTTCTAATGATGTTGATAGATATGTATACACTAAACTTGTGAATGTGTAATTATATTTTTGTAAGTGGATGACATGTTAATCTTTGGTACGTGCAATGATATAGTTTTTAAAACTAAATCCTTTTTAACATCCAAATTTGATATGAATGACATGGGTGAGACAAGTGTAATTCTAGGAGTTAAAGTCATAAGGAAGGGAGATGATATAATTTTATCCCAAGAACATTATGTGGAGAAACTTCTTAGGAAGTTTGATTATTATGATTATAAACATGTGAGTACCCCTTATGATGCTAACTCTCAACTAATGAAAAATAGAGGAGAATAAGTTTCTCAAATTTAATATGCCCAAATTATTGGGAGCTTATTGCACTTGATGAATTTCTCAAGACCGTATATAACCTATGCAGTAAGTAAATTGAGTAGATACACTCATAATCCTAATAAGGATCATTGAGAAACACTTGCTAGACTCATGAGGTATTTGAGAGGTACCATGGACTATGGTATTGAATGCAGTGGATTTTCCTCTATACTAGAAAGATACAGTGATGCTAACTGGATCTCTGATTCTTATGAGAAAAAATCCACTAGTAGTTATGTATTTTCACTTGGTGGTGATGCAATTACATGAAGATCATCCACAAAAACAATATTAGCTAGATCAACAATGGAATCTGAGTTTGTTGTTCTAGAAATGGCTCACACTGAGGCTGAGTGGTTGAAAAACTTATTGGCTAACATTGCTTTGGGAACGAAACCAACACCATTAGTATCTATACGTTGTGATTTGCAATCAGCAATACCTATAACGAAAAATAAAACTTACAATGGTAAGAATAGAAATATACAATTGAGACACAATGTGGTAAAGCAATTGCTAAAGAATGGAATGATCTCTATAGATTTTGTGAAGTCAGAAGGAAACTTAGCAGATCCTCTGACGAAACCCCTGAGAAGAAAAATGATATTAGAAACATCGAGGGAAATTACCTAAATTAGTGTCAAGTGAGACCGCTTGCATGAGATCTTGGCAAATCTCTAGAGTATTCATGAATATCGGGCAAGGCGCATGACCTAAACGCACAACACAACAAAAACAACAAATGATTGTGGATGTATATTGTGACTAGTAGACCACTATCATACGCCACGTGTTTTTTGTTCATACAGTCTCGCTACACCAACTGCACTGTATGATAAGTACTATTAGTCTGAGTATGGTTCATATAACATAACTACACCAGGTACCATGCAATATATCTCATTTGAGAACCTAGCTAGAGAATTCTTTCTGACTTTTGTAATATGTTGGAGATTGTTGTAAAATAGTGCATATATTACAAATGTCAAAGTCCCACATTAACTGGATTAGCTACATGAGAAAATTTTATATAGAAATAAGTGAACAAGGCTTAGTAAAGAGACTTGCAAAAGAGGAAGTCTCGTGCACATGTGTTCGGGCCTCATGGGCCAATTGTAGTGCAAATTTGTTGATTTCCCCTCTCCCATGCGCACACAATTAAACGAGCCTTGCGAATCTTTTTCGAAAATTAATATTACAATAATTTTCAGTTCCTTATCTCGGGAAGTTGATTTATCTAGTTCAATTGATATAATGTATGCCGATGAATATATTGGTAAAATCAATGACATTCTTAATAATTTATGGTCTTGATCAATGTAGAGTTGTCTACCATCATTTAAGTTTACTTTATTGTCTTCCATACTTATTTTGTTGGAAATATTTTTGAAAAAATCCATTAAAACCTACAATAATAATTTAAAAAATTAGTAAAGTTTACAATTGCAAATAAGTTAATAAAAAATTTAAATAAAAATTTTAACCAAAACAAATTTTAATTTAAAATATTTTTAAAATCATAAAAAAATGAATAACAATTTAACAATAAATTATTTCATTAATTCAAACAATTATATTAAGAAAAAAATTATCACTAAACTTTATTTTGGATATTTAATAAAACTTAATTAAATACTCATATTTTAAAAATTAAATAATATATTTATTTTTTAATTACATTAAATTATAGATAATAAAGATTTAAAAATTTTATACAAAATTTAGTTCTTATATAGAATTTTTTCCATTTGATAATATATTTATTTTATATTTTTCTTTTTTTTTTATCACACACTGTATTTATCATTTTTCTTTGAAACACGATCATGTCAAATCGGCATGAATTATTAGTTTATTTAAAAATAATTAAAATTTTAAAATTAACTCGTGTAGCATGTAAGGCAAAGGAAATTTGATCACTATTTATGTACGGAAGGATTTTCTAGAAGTGTTAATTAAAAAAATCAAATCTTCATAAAAAAATTAAACAAATCAAATATGAAGTATTATTTATCGTCAGATCTATTTAAAAAATATAACATAAAATGAAAAGAAATAATATCTTATTTTCTACCTAACATAAAATTTGCATAGCAGTTTTTTTATTCTCCAACAAACCCTTATCGAGAGTGAAAAATTTTCAATACTCTCCGACAAAGTGTTTATGGAGAGAAAAAAACCTAAAGCTATTAATGCAGGAGAATTTCTTTTCATGATAAACTGAAATACATATAAATATTCTTAGGTGTCAATGAGCAAGATGTTAATTGAAATTCTGAAATCCTGAACCAAGATGTTTAGGCCAGCCAGGAGGAAGTAAACTGACCTGCTCATGCAAACTTAATGCCCAAAAGAAGGAATGAGTGGTGCGAACAGCAATCATCCGTTAGCCCACGTATTCACATCTGGAATCGCCCAAGCTCACGAGAAGAGATGTAGTTCCAAACGCATGACAAAAATTACCTTTCGTTCTTTCATGAAAACCATTATACATATTCAATAGGTGTATTTCAATTAGTTAAGTTGAGTTTGACTCATTTGTGCATAATATCTTCTTGGAAAATGATATAAATTTTAAATATAACTAATTTTGAACGAAGTGATAACAATATTTTATAAAAAAATAAAATCATTATACATAATTTTATTAAACAAAATATAATACTCAGTAGTTTTCAAACATAAGCAGAAAAAAAAAGTTAACTCTCTTATTATAAAAGATCAAACAAAAAATAATTTAATTGAATCATTTTATTTAAACATATATTTTTTTCCTAAGCTATCATTCTTTAAAACTTCATATCAATAATAAAACAATAACTAGTTTTTTCTGGTTTAGTTCGCGGCAGTTTTATTGTTTTGAATTTATTTCGAAAAACTTTTCTCCAACTACAATTTATTTCTAACTAAATTTTTTAATATTTAAAAAAATAATTTTAATTATATAATATTATTGAAGTTTTGAATTAATCTCATTCTGACTTAAATTAAATTTTAATTGATATCTTTAGTTATTAACTTAAAAGAAATGGTATAATATTAATTTTAAAATATATCTAATTATTTACATATATCATTATATATTACTATAATATTTAAGTATTATTATTGTCATACTTAACATAATTTTTCGAAATGTCTTAAAAAATATTCATATTAAAAATTGTTTGTAAAATATCTCTAAGTCGCGTCAAATCTAGCAAATAGATCGACCAATATAGACTTCACATGCCATTTTAAAAGCAAAACATTGCAAATGTAAATGGATCTTTCCTTACATTTCAACTATATATACATTATACAACTGACAAACAAACAAATTGAGTAAATAAATTGGCCATAAACGTATAGCAAGACTACAATGTTGCCACTATCATTCATACAAGTTTTAGTTAATATAACAAGAAAAATGATATATCTAAACCAATTGTGCTATTACACACTTAGTGAGAAGAAAAAAAAAATATAAATATAATAGAATTTATTATGTAATAGAATAAAAGAAATAAAAAAAAATAAAATGTGTTAATAAAATATATAAATTAAAGAAATATATGTGTATTCACCTCATCTATGACACATGATTATATCTTGGATGTTCATAAAACCATAATCAAGAAACTGGGACTTATCTGAACGTGTCATCCTTACAAAATTTAATGACTTTGTCCAAGTATTTACTACATCCCACGAGGAAGGAAAAACCAACCTCTCTACTCCCAAATAAGTCAACTGCTTCTCGATCTCTCTCATGCCTCGTCTTCTACACTGCATCTTGGTTGCCACAATAATGGTATTTCCGCAACTCTCTTACCAAATATACTTATAATGGTAATAGAAACCACCTCCTTATCCTTCTCCAAAACCACTGTATAAAAGCCACGAAGGTTCAATCGATCAAGCTTTCTACTGAAAACAACATAAGCCATAATTTCTCTCCCTAAGAGATCATCAATAACTGGATCAAAACACTCATGCAATATAGAAAGAGCCACACATAGCTTGTTTCGGATTTGACTCAGACCATCCCAATAAGATCAGATTCACCACTACTATCACTTTTCCCTAACTTCAATAACCTCCAAGTTAGATCATTTGTACCAACAGTAATCGCTTTTCCCACCAGCTTCTGCAAACTTAAAAACACCTTCTCACAATCTCCACTGAAAAATCTATGCTCATTATCAACATGGTTTTCTTCCTTTCCCATATTAGTATTCGCTAGAGCTTTTAAGCATGCAATATGGTATGTTCCCTCACACTGATGACAACCTAGAACACTATTAACATCCATATTTTCAGCTCTATCTTGTGTGCATCTAAATTGCTTGCATATTTTTCTACAACACACAATACAAAACCAATCACCATCAAGAACATGCTCTAAACCTAAACAACTGGGGTGAAATGAAGAGAGACATCCATTACATAGAACTAGTTCACCATCATAATTATTACAAACATCACAAATGCTATCATTTTGATACTCACAGTGATTCATTTCTTCTATTGTCATGAGAGGACACAAGTTTTGCTGAGAATTCCAGGCTTGTTTTTTACAATCTAAGAATGACCTTCCATCTTCCAAGAAAATGCCAGTAGTTGGTGTCTGCTTGTGGCACCTAACGTGAGCCTCAAACCGAGTGGGAGAGAAAAGCATGCCACAACAATCACAAGCAATGCCAATATGCCATAGCTTTCCTGTCTTTACCAGGTTATTTTCACCATGACCCACCACATTGTTATCTATTAACCAATGGATAACAGTTGCATGACCACAACAATGTTGTGAAGACTGGGAACTTTCTCCCTTACCCTTATGCCTCATTCTTTTGATTGAACTCAATTTTCCATGTGCACAACTAGAGGTTTCTCCCAAATCATCATCAATATCATCATCATCAACCCTTCTTTTCCTCTTGCATACCCTCATTTTTGTCGTGTACTTTCTTTAATTCTTTGGAGCAGAAGGTGGAGTCAATCTCAAATCATTGCCAATATCATCATCCTCATCAACCCTTGTTTTCCTCTTGCATACCTTCATCTTAGTCGTGTACTTTCTTAATCGCTTTGGAGCATAAGGTATTGCCCATCAATGTTGTTTTCCTGAACAATTTGAGGATTTTAATTACATCCTCCTTCTTCTATGCATCCTTTACACGCCCATATGAGAAAAGTGTAATTTTTGTCGTTGATGAGTGATGTGTAACAAAGTTTCCACCTTCCTTTCTTGTCAACATGCCAAAAGTTCCAACCCAAATAGCAAAGATGCTTCTTGGCTTGTAAAGCAGGGTTCTTGCTTAATGTGCATTGGCACTTGTAACTTGGTAATGATGTGAAGAGGTTGTACCATTCCATCACTGCTTCAGGACACCATTCGGGTTCAAGATCGACATGAGGGGGTTCAAAATATATTAATTTAGAGACCATTTCCTACAAACTTTAATCATCGCCATCAAATCAAATATATTAAAATTTTTATAGTATTAAAATAAGATAATAAATTTATAATTTAAGATAAGAAACAAAATATAATCCTATCCTAGTCTAATCTTGATATATTTAAAGATATGATAAAATATCACAAAAGATAATTGAGAAACATAATCCTAACCTAATCATAATATAGTAAAAGATAGTAATAAGATACCAAAAGATAGCTCAAGAGACTAATTCTAGTTAACACCAACAAAATGAAAGGATCTCATATATCATTTCAACAATACGTAAGTATCTTAAATTTCATACCTATTTTATATAAAAATACCTCAAAAAATATAAATTTTATGAGATATTACAAGCTTAGTAAATTATTATAAAAGTTAACGTTGTTACAATCAACATAAATGCTCATAAACCTAGTCAATGTGAAATTTATTCATAACTTCATATAGTAATAGATAAACTTGTGAGAGGAAACATATTTTCAAATAAATAAATAATAATTTGAACCAATAATGCATGCATGCAGTTTCAAATTTAAAGATATTTTGATTCTACAAGTTAATATCGCGAGTTTAAAAACAATTATTCCAACATTAAATTTCATGAAAACCATTATATATAATTTTATTAAAAAATAATGTAATACTCGTTTGCTTTCAAATATAAAAAGAAAAAATTAAGTTACTTATATTATGAAAAGTGAGATAACATAATTTAATTGCATCATTCTATTTAAAAATATATTCTTTTCCCAAACTATCATTCCGTAAAAATTCATATCAATAAATAAAACAATAACCTTCGAAATAAAATCTCCATGATATTTTAAAAATTATGTCGTTATATATATATAACGCCGTATTAGGTCAGTATAATCCATAAAAAAAATAGTTATCTTACCTATATATAAAAACTTGTCTATGATATACATTGAAAGAAGGTTTAGAAAATTCTTTCATATGTTGACACATTTTTTTAATAATAGTTTTTGTTTTATTATATTTTCTTAAAAAATATTTTTCTTAATATGTTTGTTTTATTACATTTTTATTTTTAAAATATTTTTTCTTAATACCATAAATTATTATTTAATAATAATTTTAAATTCAAATAACATGATTTATAAAAAACCGTCGTAGGTATAAAATAAATTTTCTTAAATTTATTTACAATATAGACCATAATTTTTTACGAAAAAATAATTTTATTCAAGATTATTTTAGATATATATATCATAAATTTGTAAATTTTTTTTAGACCAATAACAAACACAAAACTTGAGCAAAATTAATCTTTGATCAACTCAATAATTTCAGAGATATATACCTAAATTTCCAATTTTAGATAATAAAATATAATTTAAAATAAATATTTTAAAATTATTTTTTAAATATATTATTATAATATGAGGCTAATAATAGACATCACGAGTAACATTGGTATCTAAACAAAAGGTGGGAATTCTCAAATCCAACACAAAAAATTTTGAATAAATTTTCTTTAATTTAGTTATAGTATAAATCATAATATTAATATCATTTGGTCTTTTAACTGATACGCGACATTGTGGTTTATTTGGAAAACTAGAAATACTAAAATCTTTCATGAGCATGATACATAAGTGGATAGCATAATTTATGAAGTGCAATAAATAATCTGGGATGGACAAATACAGCAAATAACATGGAAATGGGCAAATGCAACAAATAACACTTGTTTTACAGAATGAATTATGAATCAACAATTATGTGCTTCTTAATGGGGGGTACAAGCTATTTACTTTTTGATTTTATAATAAATTTCACTGTATATTGTTAAGCAGACATTCCTTGTGCTTTATCTTACCATTTTGTTTTTCTATTGGAATAAATTTCTTTAGCTTACAAAAAAAAAATCATTTATGGAAACATATTACTCAAAGAAAATAATTTATTTACAATCAGTAAGCAAAAAAATCATAAATATTACCTAATATTATTCACTATATAAATTATTTTAAATTTTTTTCATGTATAAATTTTTCATGGACAAGTAACAGTTACAAATGTGAGCCAAATAGATGTACAAAATTTTGTTAGACCAGTAACAATTACAAAATATACGCAAAAATAGTCTTTCACCAACTAAATAGTTTGAGAGATATACACTTGTAATATCTTATTCTAGACAATATATATAAATTTATGTACTTATTAGAGAAACTGTGGAACAGTTTCTCTGGGAAGTTAAGTCCACCGAGAATGTTCACATCGAGGTACCTGCAAATAGGACTGTTATTGGGAAATTCAAAAGTGAAGAATTATTATACTGTGTGTGTCTATTTATAATTAGAGTGATTTGGTATTGGGTCCTGATCTTGGGGAAAAGATAATATTTTTCTTGTAAATGGTAACAGAGAAGATTAATATCAAATAAAAGATAAGAATTTAGTGAATATATTGGATTAAAGATAATTATGGGAAGATGATATCTTAGGTTAAAAGATAATTTTGGGTAGGGTAGTAACGGGGTAGGGCGAGGGCGGGTTTGACCCTCCCAGCCCCCGTCCTCGGAATGCGCAGGTGTAAAGGAGGTGGGTATGAAATTTCTGTATACGGGTGTAAAGGAGATGGGTATGAAATTTCAGTCTCCATTCTTGTCAAGTATTTTTGGGTTCGAATATATCTACAGGTACCAATTATATTATTTTTTATAATTTAAATTCAATTATAATTTATTAAATAAATTATATGTTAAATTAATAATTATATTTAATTTATTAATTGAATAAATTATATATTAAATTATTAATTATATTTTAATGGTTTACAAGGGTGCATATTTGTACACAAACATATGAGATTAAAAATATATCTATGAAATTTATTAAACATATAAGTGGGGTGAGGTGGGAGCAAGGACTAACCAACCCATTCCGTCCCTAATTTTTTTAGGTGGGGATGGGGGCGGGGACAAGGCAGGAACTAATAACACAGTGTTTTTTTTTTTGGTCAAAATCGAGGCGGTACTTGCAGGAGCGGGCATGATTGTCACTACTAATTGTGGGGAAATAATATCTTAGTTTGTTATATTGTTGATTGATGTGTGAAAATCGCAAGGGTTCGTTGTCGTTAAGTAATAATATAAAAATCATTCTTCTGTAAGGATTGTGCGTCTGAAAAAGAATAATTATTTATAATTTTAATTAATTTTATAAATAATTTAAATTAATAAAAAGGATTAAAGTTCTATAATAAATAAAAATTAAAATAAAACAAAATTTAAGTGAATTCTAAATCAAATTAAAGATGATAGTTTTATATAATATAAAATCTAAAGATAAGAAAATCATAACTAATATAAAATGTAGATTTTTGAGATTTTTATAAATTTAAAAAATAGAAAATATTTTATAAAATGAAGGAACGTATAATTCAAAAATTTGAAAAATTCAAATTTTAGAAAACTTTTAGGATTTGAGCTACCATACCATGATGTCCATTCATTCAATTTTAATTAACTTTTATGCTCTTATTAGTTATCTATGAAGGTATTGGCTAGAGGTAACATTTGTGATCTTTCAAGGTACAAAAGTGTATCTAATTGAATTAACATCTACTTTAGCTAAGTTTAATTAAACTCATTATGTTTTTTTTTTAATTCATTGAGCCCTTTAAGGGGTTAAACTTACTTTTGTGATTTAATTACTAAGTTCCTTGAGGTTCAAATAATTAAGTTCACCCTTCGGTCATTCCCTTAATTTTCTATTGGTATAAGGAAACATGTAATCAAGTGTATTATATGAGTAAAAGTAAAGAATAAATCAAGAGAAACCGATAAGAACAATAAAATACTTAAACATTCATAAATTTAGTTAAGGGTTAAACCTCAATCTCTCGGAATAAAAATGTCTAGTCACACATATGTTGATTCCAATGGTAACAAAAAGGGGTGAATGGATTTCCTCTTGGACAAATATTTTCTTTAATCATAAAAATCTTTTTCAATTGAGTCTAAAGATTAACCAAGCTTTCAAAAAATTATCCTATTAAATATATTTAATATAAAAATAAATTTATATTACTTTAACAAAAATATCTTGAATTAAATTTTATATTTATATATTTAATATATTAAAAATTAATTATTAAATATTTGAATATATGATAAAATAATTTTAGTGTATGTTAAAAATATTTCTTAAATATATTTTAATATATTATTTTTTTAAAATTAATTTAATAAAAATATATTAAATATTAAAAAAATTATCCTATTAAATACACCAAACATGATTAATAGTATATATTATAGTTTATTGATAGTAGAACGATTATGAATGTTGTATAAATATTTTAAAGTAACTTTTTTCTTAAGATCATAAAGTTGATCTAATGTCAAAGTTTTTTTTGGGAAGTCAGAAGTTTTGAGTTTGGATCCCTCATTTGATAAAATAGATAGTTTTTTAATTTTTAAATTGATATAATAAGGATACAATAGGTATTTTGAAAAATGGATATCAAGAAAATTTTCTTTTATTAATAGTATAAATAATATACATATATATATATATATATATAGAAAGAGAAAGAGACAGAGAGGGATTCAAATAACACCAAGAAAATTTTAAAAGTATTACACTCAATATTAACCATTTAAATTATTTTAAATCTAACAATTCTAATTTATTCTAAATTTAATATGAGGTGATGATGTATTCAAAATTCAAATAATATGTTTATTTATTCTAAATTTATTGAAATCCAATGCCCCAAACACAAATCCCCACTTTTCTGGGACATTACATCGCAAATCAAATGTATCCGAAAGCCAAATCATGATGATGTATTCAAAATCCCCACTTCCCACCCACAATCTTTGTTCTTAACCAATTCCCCTCTCCATATGGTTACAGAACAGTCAATTTGCAAGTGTTCTATTTTATCGGACCAGCAGATCCGCAGTAGATCCCAATTTCTTGAACATGTTTGAGTGAGCTTCATTCCAAGCATTTTTTAGTAAAACAATATAAAAAAAGTCACTTTTTTCATTTTTTAAAAGATGTTTTTTACTAAACTAATTTTAGTTATAGGTAAAAGTTATCTCAAATAATATTTTAAAAAAATTTGAGACTTTATAAAAATTAGTTTGTAAACAGTCTCACATTATTTTAAAAAAACTTATAAAATAGTTGTTTTGACTTTTTTTTTTTTCTACAAGTACTTTTTAAAAAAATTACCCAAACAAGTCTTTTGTAAGATTTAGTTAGAAAAATAAGTCATTTGAGAGAGAACTCTAACCTAGTCTATTTAAAATACAAGTGACAATAGATCGGGTCGTGATTGATACTGACAGTGTCTACTCACTGTATCATAAAATACTCATATCTGCTACCTGTTTAAAACTTGTCGGGTAACTATTATAAAAATATTTCCGAGTTTTTTCAATATCCGTGGGTATTCA
The DNA here is from genome assembly GCA_037954015.1 of Psophocarpus tetragonolobus. Lineage (NCBI taxonomy): Eukaryota > Viridiplantae > Streptophyta > Magnoliopsida > Fabales > Fabaceae > Psophocarpus > Psophocarpus tetragonolobus. The sequence continues at coordinate 45,720,885 of CM075694.1, forward strand.
AGGTATCCACAAATATTTTTCAAAAATATTTTCTTAAAAATATTAATTTTTTTATCCGAAGTTTTATCAAACAAATAATTTATTTGTTGAAAAATATAAAAAAAATATACAAATTTCTACAAGATTAATTGGATTTAAAAATAGATTAATATAATATATACAAAACATTTAATATAAATAGAATATTCATTTTATATTACTGACATTTTTATAAAAAATATTTTTATGAATTTATTCATTTTTTATGGAAAAAAGTAACACCGGTAACAATGAAATTTGATCATGAATATTTTAAGTTGATTTATTAAACAAAAATATTATTTTCTTTAAATTAAATATGTATAGTATTTTAATTTAGCAGGTAGCAGATACGCACGGATAAGTAGAAAAAAAAACACGAACCGCAAGTGACGGGTACCCATTTAAATTGCTTATGTGGGTACTTTCACATGATTAATTTGTGGGTATTCACGAACGAAATTTTTTTTATCATCCCTAGTTTAAAGTCACCAATTCTATTCAAATTTTGTAGCAACAAACCCAATCTATTTAATAAAAATAATAGGCTTAGGCTTTAAAGAAAACTTATTTAATAAATAAAATAGTCTCAAATTACAAAAAAAAATATTAAATTTAATTCATTTAAATATAATAAAAATTAATATACACATTACACTTATATATTTAATAGAGTTTAATTAATATGCATTAACAATATAAAAGAGTATAACTCTTTGTTTGAATGACTATTAAAATATTAATTGGTAAAATCGACAAATTTATTATAAATAAAGAGTTATAATTGAATATTAATGTAAAACTTTTTACACTTACATATACTAGTTAAACTCTATTTAATATCTTAAGAAAATAATTTATATCTGGATGAAATGAATGAAATAAAAATACTTTAAAATTTTTATTTAGTATTTAAAATTAGGTTTAATATTCTTTTAACTTATTGGCCTAATTAAAATTTGTCTTCTTTAAAATTTGATTTGTTAGTTCATTTAAATTTTTTAATATTAAATTTGTTAAATAAGGTTGTATACAAGAGAAACTAAATCTATTTGTGCAACACCTAATTTGAACTATTCTGATCCCAGTTCCGGGACAGTCAATCTGAAATAAATTATTTCCTTCAGGATAGGCGGATAAGCCAATCTGCAACAGGTTGCAATAGTTTGGTAAGGTTATAGGCCAATTTGGAAAACGTCGAGGTAACATGTTGTAAACTTTAAAGGGCAACCTAGGAAAATTGGACTTTTTGGGAGACGCAGAAATAACACTGAAGTGAAAAGAGAAAATGCCTGATTTTATATTTTGGCAGGACATTATGCTCATTTTACTTCGGTCATTTTGTTATCAATACATGTCTTGTGTAATTGTTGTGAAGTCTCGACGAGATGGCAAAAAATTAATTTATGAAAATTAGAGGAGTCGTCATTAATATTTATTTAAAAAAAACATTAAAAAAATTAAAATTGAGTTCGGGAGTCTATTATGCGTAGGAAAGGTATTAGCACCCTACGACGTCCGTCTTAAGGACGGTTGACTCTAATTAAATGTACAAAACTAGATAATTTTAAAAATATTTATTTCACCCTTAAAATAGTTGAAATATAACAAATACTTTTTTATTTTATTTTTAATGAGAAAATTATTATTGAAAAAATTTTATTTTTTATAAAATATTATTAATATTTTAATTTTTAGTTGACTTATTTTATTTTTTATTTTTCGGAGCTCAACAAGAGTAAGTTCCTGCTCTTACGTATCTCCATGTGTAATGGAGAATCAGAGTATACATAGTTCTTGATAAGTGTTTGTTTATTAGATTTTTTTTTATTTTAGTAATTAATTTTTATTTTTGGGTTTATTTTAAAATATTATTACCGCAACCAAATTAGAAGTGCATCCAAAGTTATTATGATAATTATTTAGCGTGATCGTCAAATCAAAAGTGCATCCGAAGTGACAATTATTTGTTTTAAATAATTTAAATAATATGATAATAATCATAATAACCAAGATTTTATAAAAAAAAACCAAATTAGAAGTGCATCTAAAGTGGTTATTTTAGTTTTCGTAATAGTTAAATTAGAAGTGCATCTAAAGTGACCATTATTTGTTTTAAATAACTTAAATAACATGATAATGATTATAATAACCAAGATTTTATAAAAAGAAACAAAATTAGAAGGGCATCTAAAGTGGTCATTTTGGTTTTCGTGATAATCAAATTAGAAGTGCATCTAAAGTGACCATTATTAAATTTCTTTTGTAATTATAACCGCTAAAGGTTTTATAACATTTAAGTTGGAAAAATATGTAAAATAGTTATTATAAATTTCATTTTTAAAATTAATATTATTAACATTATTATTATACTTACAAAAGGCTAAAAATAATGCATTTTCAGCTTAAAAAATAAAGAAATACATTTAGCAAAAGCAGCGGTGCAAACAGTAAACGGAGGTGAAAACAGCAAAATGGGTCATGATGTAAAACAGGTGCGAATAGTAAAAACAGGGAGTGCGGATAGTACCCATTTATTATTGGGTCTGGGGCGCAAACAGCAAGAAATGGAAGTGTAGATAACAGTTTGACCGTTTCACAAAAGAGGTGCGAATAGCTGTTTTACATGGGTGAACTTAGTAAACTATGGTTTTTGGAAAAAGAAAGGTAAAATCATGGGGACGCGTGCTACATCCCCTTTAAGCTACGTTCTTCTTCTCTTTTTTTTCAATAGCTGTTTGGTATTGAGGTGTATTCTGAACATGGTTATGTACTCTCCTCTCACTTTCATTCTCTGATTTCTGTGGTTTTTGTTGTTATTTTTTTTATTTTTCCATGAAAATTTCTATTTTGAGCTGTCTGGTATTGAAGTGTATTCTGAACATAGTTATGTATGTGAACAGTATATGAAAATGGCATTTTGTTTTTTCTAGATTTATTATTTACTTTTTAAAAAAAAAATAATGCGTACAGTATTTATATCATTTAAAGGTGATTTTAAAAATCGATCAAAGAATAAAATAGTCTATAATACAAGAAAGATGGATACTGTCTTTATTAACGTAAAATAGATTAGCATAAATAATGGGGTCAAGGATGGGATCTGTGTAAGCTCAGTTTGTCTTCGTAGGTCTTCAATCTATAATATGTTGAATCCTGAACAAAGTTGGTAGTATTGATCAAACGGTTTCGTTATGGCCTGTTCTACAAGAGGATGGATGTACTTTTAGTTCTAATCAGTTCGAAAAACTAGAATCAAGCTTAACTTATCCTCTATAGATCTATGGAATTCATTTTAGCTTTTAGCCTTTAGTTTGCGTGATATACTACTTGCACTGTCGCGAAATTCAGCTGTTTACGCTTGTGCTTTTTCAGTTACGTGCCTATAAGAGTGAAGTTGCTGCGTCATTACGCTTGTTCCCTTTCTTTCAATGTTCGATTTGTTCACTTTAGTAAAACTGTGTTTTTTTAATAAAAAAAAAAATAATATATACTCTCAGTTTAAAATTTTTTTACAAATTTATTGACTTTAATCATTATTATTTTAAAAATCATATAAATAAGAAGTAATATCAGTGTAAAAATTGAAAATATTATCAAAAAATTTACCATAACTCTTACCTTATTCATCCACCTGAATTACACCTCTTAACAATATAATTTCATACTTGATTTGTCTACTCTAAAATTGTTGATGTATTAAAAAATGTATATAATATAATTTTTATTTAAATTGTGCAAACCATAAAATGAATCTTAAAAGATTTGACCTTATTTTTAGTTGACATTCATTTAAAAAAAAATCAATCATAACCATCATAAGTTACATGATTCAATTTGTTTATCTTACATCTTATTAAATGAGCATTTTAAATATACACGTGCACAAGTTCCTATCTCCAAAAATAGTTAATACATTTATATATAAAAAACATTTTTCTAAAATGAAAATGTTATACATTATTGTAGCATAAATAAATCTTTTGGACACAGGATAATTTTTTGACAATTGTTACCGGCCGGTCCCATAGTATAAAGAAAAGTATTATTATAGCAGCTATGCTCAGAATTGATTAAATTATGCTTTAGTTAATTATCGTAACTTAGGTGTAAATTTTACATATATAACACTTTTCATTAATTTTTATAAAAATAAAATATATCAATTTTTACATTGACCTATTAATTTTCAATGAAAGTCAATGCTCGAAAAGAAAATCTGTCAATAGACTAATTCCACAAAAACAATATTATTGTCAATTTACAGGTCGGACAAAAAACCTTACAAAACATACTTGACTTTGCTCTCAATGTATGCTTCGATTGACGGTTCCCTTCCAAGAAAGTCTGATAGCACATCAATAGGATCTTTTGCTCCTGCTAGGGCCAATACCTGCAAACGTTTTAATCAAGTATGCAAATAAACACTACTAGATTTCCAATGGCAATCTCTGAAATTTGATTTAACAAACTAACAAATTGTTGCATATGATCGTTATTCCCAAGAACAAACAATTAGTACACTATACAATTTTAAATGGAAAATTTAGGAATGAAATCTTTTATATAAATTTAATGCTGAATTTTCCAGTCCGTTTATTTAAATGGATATGTACACAGAAGGTTAATATATTTCAGGGCAAAAACCAGAATGTAATTGTCATCATCACTTACCTTGTTCCTGAATTGGATGCCAGCATGCTGATTAGAAACATCGTTGCAGAACTTTGAGGCGAATATATCAGCAGCAAAAACCTGTAACATTTTGGACTTCAGTTTTAGTTTTCAAATTAAATGATTAGGAAAGATTTTCTCCAGAAACAAAGAGTTTAATTATTGAAAATCAGTTTTACAATGACATGTAATCAGAACTTTTTGTTTATATATTAATCGATAAAATAAACAAAATTACTATAAATAAAGGGTTGATATTAAATGTGTGTAGAAAATTTTATACACTGACAGTCAATATTAATTAAACTTTTGTTATTATTATTTTTTACAAGGGCATCACATAAAGTAGGATAGGAGTTATTCAAACCTCACTCCATATACGACTGTAGCAAGTTGCCTCATAGGCAATTACAGTAGAAGGAAAATATGACGCTGGATTGGTTCCTTCTAATACCGGCAAGCCTAACATCTCCTGGGGAATAAAATTTACACAGAACTTCCTTTTACTCTTCTATCACATACATTGAACTTAAAATTAGAATTGATGTCAAATCATTTACCATGGGATGAAGATGCTTGAATAATTCCTGAATATCTATGTTATTCGCAGAATGTATGATCTGGTCAAAAAGACCTGATAGCAAGCAGATCTTAAGTTAAATGTGATAAAGTAATTAGCCAGTTCACGAACTAATCTAAAGTTGTGCTTATGATCATTTCACCTTTCTTAACTTAAAAAAAATAAAAAATATTTACTTATCTAACTAGACATTTTTTCTTTTACCCGTACACAAGCACATCGAGCATACAGTCATGTCTATATATAGTTACATACAATATACAGCTATATTGCCTGGGGCATGTTTAGTATAGATTTAGGTAGAACAAATTTTGAAATAAATCATTCTTAAAAAAGTATGTTTGAAAGAATTGATTCCATTTAGATGGTAGTTACTTTTGAAGGATAAATATAGATGGTTTTTAAAAATATCTGGAGTTCCACAACCAAAAACAACTCCATTTACTAGGAAAGCTACAAATTTTCACTTCTCTGATACTGAAATTTACTTACAGTTTATGTTGAGAATCCAAAATACTAGCCAAGCATAAAACAATTTTTCACCAAAAAAAATGTAAATTTGAATAAAAATTAGTCTATTAATCAAATCCCAGATAATAAGAATTATTCCCTACTTTGTTGAGGTCAAACCGATGTTTATGATTGACAATGTAACTGCCATCTATAGTGTAATTGACTCCCCACAGCAGAGTAAGATAATCTAAATAAACACTAATATAAGAGTATAAGAAATTTAGGAAATATTGAGTTCAAATGATACAATGAAAATATAAAACATACAGCATAGAATATCTTGCTTCAATTTCAGCGCAGAAAAAGAAGTCCTCCATCTTTTAATTGATTTGCATATGTCATCCTTTATGGGTTTTGTAATATCCTGCGAGTAACAATATTATAAATAGTTCAAAGTAGCATAAAGTAGACGTATCAGATTAAGTTGCCGTAAAAAAATAATGACTAGATATCAAGAAAAATCAAACCAAGTTTCAGAAAATTACGGACGGGACAATTGATGAAAAATCACCTGATGAAATCCTGAAATCAACTTGAGAGAATAGCTTTCATAACACCTACCATTTCCACATGTAGGAGAGTGAATATGTTCAGTAATCTTTTCATAGAATTTTTAACCAAAATTAAAATCAGAACAAGGAAGAATATGGATTAATTTTGTTACCAGTTTTCTAACAGTTGAGCAGGTATTTCAACAAAGTCAGGATCAACACATAATCCAGAAATTCTAGTAAATGATGCACGGTTGCAAATTTGTTGAACCTAACAGTAATTTTAAAAAAACTCAGAATAAAATCATGTCGTGTGCAAACAAAAATACATTTAAACATGCATAACGCAGTACTATATTTCCCACCTGCAAGAAAATACTGCTTAATTTATATTGACTCTATGTTGATTGTTAAAAACAATAAACCCAACTCCCTTAATCAAGGGCATAGAGCACAGATACAAGGATGAAAAATGCAAGCTGACAGTAGTGTGTCCATTCCGTCCGTCATTTCCATGTATTAGTGAAATAACTAACGAGTGAAGAAAATTTTCATGATTAACTTATCTTAAATGAACATCAGCAGAACCTATTTACCAATTACCATAGTTTTTAAAACCAGACCAAACTGACTGGTTCAACTAAAGTCAGTCTCGTGACAAAAGATTTCAAAACCGATGCCAGTTAATAACCGATCAAACCAGCCAATAACTGGTCTGAACTAGTGTCAAATTAAAAAATAATCATTTTTGTTCTCCCTGTTTGTACGCCTTTTAGTGGCTATCCTCAGGACAGCACCAGAACTTTTCTTAAAGCTCAATATGATAGCAACCCGCTATCTAGGGTCTTACTCTCTCCACTTCGCTTAGCTTACAGTTAATAAAGATTAGTTCTTGTTAAAAAAATCAAAAGGAGTTTTTTTTATTTTATTTTAATATAAAAAGTTAAAAATATTAAAAATAAATGTAAATGCATATTTATAAGGATTTTAAATTGAGATATATTATTTTATCAACTTTTTATAAAATATATAATTTACTCATGTATAATAATTTACATTTTCATATCCTAATTTTTTATAACTTTATATTATAAGAATTTTTTTTATTTTAAATAAAAAATTGTTATTGTTATATTTATTAATTATTAAAATTTAAACTTAACTATTATAATATATTTTATTTAAACTTTTATGTGTACTTTGACTATAAAAATGTTGTTTTACTTTAATCCTTTAAGTACTTTTATGTGTACTTTGACTATAAAAATGTTATTTTACTATTATAATATCTTTTTATTATTTTATTAGTACTAGTTCAACTCCAGCTAAACCAGTAAACCTCAACCAGTATCTTGATCAATTCACTGATTCAGTTTTCAAAACCTTGCTATTTACTCAAGGCTACAAATTAATTAATACATGCCAAGAACCAAAAAGGCCCGGTACAATTAATACTCTTCTAAGGCAAGAATGTTGAATTTTGTGAAATTTGCATCACCCTGATAGCCAACCCTAGACCCTTTTTCGATGCCTGCACATTCTCCTTTGCCTCACAAATCCAATGAACCTTCACTTCCCTAATTTCTATTCTACCCTAATTCTCCCAAAGAAATATAATTTTGATCTGTTCAATCCTATGCTTTCAAGTTTCAACCCTAATGCTAACCTAAACACACTTCCTAACTTACAATTTTATGCAAATTTGCACGAGTTTACTAAGTCTACTGGACTTTATACAGAAATAAGTTTGAAAGAGTTAACTCATCGTCTCTACCAAGAATTAAACAGAAAGGTCAAGTTTTAAACTGAGTTGACTTGATTTTTTCATTACAAAGCTTGTACCTGTTTTAAATGTCACCAAAGAAAAGGAAAAATAAATGTAAGATATTACCAAAAGGATATCAGTTATACACAATTTTCATTTTATGCCCTAACCCAAACAAACAAATAGAAGAATTATAATGCAAACCATGAAAGATAAAAATATAATTCCAACTAGGAAACCATGCTTCATGGAAGCCAAAGAAAACATACCAAATGGCCAAACTCATGGAAAAGACTGACCACTTCAGAAAACCGCAACAATCCAGTACTACCATTAGCATCTTTCTGACATTGAGAGATTAGCAATGCAACTGGTATCTACATAAACATTAAAAGAGACAATAATTAAGAGATACAAGCCAATCACAAATTGTCAAGATCCAAAACTTCATAAAAAACTGAGCATGAAGCCATGAAGAACATGTTGGTGGCATAGTCAGCATAAGGATTTTAAAACAAAAAAAGAGATACCTCAACACCAGCCGTGCATAAAAGGTATACCAGCTCTACGTGATATAAGCAAACAATGCATCTCTAAAGTGCTTTCTTATTTTAAAGACTTAAAAATTATCAGTTTATCACAAAATGAAATGCCTTCTAAAGTCAAGACTAAAACTCCAAGGCCAATTTCTTGTTCTCCTAACAACAGTCCTCAATAGGATTGATTATAACGACATCCTGTGAAATAATATCTTCATTTTTGAGTTTTTGTTGAATCCTGGCTGTGTAGTATCTCAGGGCCACAACACAGTTAACAGGTTTTGGAAAGATTAAGAAAACAAACTTTTGGATAATGTGATATATGCTGCTTTCAACATAAAGCATGAAAATTAAAGGAGATTTATACACCCCTACACATGTTATGAGATCGGGTTGTGTTTCCTGCATCTCTTTGGTGCACCCTGCATGGTCTTTTTATTTTAGCTTAATTACATTTTTTGAATTTTTACATTTTGCCCTCTATTGTATTACATTGTGTTTCAATTTTTAAAATTGTTGAATTTTTGTCCAGCTGTTAGTGAATTAACTTCAACGGTTAAGTGGAAAATGTTGATTGACACGTGACAGTAATTTAATGACATAAGAAACCTTAATTTGTAATTTAGAGTGTGTTTAATTTGTCATTTCAGCTAGTTGTAAGCTGAAAAACTAGCTGAAATGATTTCAACTCCATTTGGATAGCAAAAATCTATGAGCTTTTTTAGGAGCTACTAACTTTTTTAAAAAAACTACTCCAAATAGTTTTTCCAAAGATCTTTTATTTTCAGCTACTAGCTGGTTTTATTTTTAAATGTTTACCCTTCATTAATTAATGTATTGTCTCCCACTAATTCTCTATCATCACATTATACAACATTTCTCTCCTTCATTAATATAATTATAATAATTTATAATATAAATATATAATCATAGAAAATTATAATTTAAATATTAATTTAAAATTTATATATTTAATTATAGAAATTATAGTTTAAATACAAATTATAGTAATTTATTATTTAAATATGTAATTACATAAATTTATAATTTAAATATATAATTATAAGAATTTATAATTTAAATATATAATTAATGTATATTATTAAAATATGTTATAATTATTTTAAATACTTCATTGTTAATCTAATGATTAATGATGCTCTTATTTGTTATTTTACAACTTTCAGCTAGTTTTACTAAACACTAACAATTAGTTTTTCAGCGTTCATCTAACTTTTAAGCTTTCAGCTAATTTTGCCAAATACACCCTTCAATGCAATTTGAATAATGAAGAAATAATAATTAATTAAATTAGAATAGGACCTATCATGTCACTTAACCCCATCAAAACCAATCTACTAATGGTTGGATACAAATTCAATAATTTTAAAATTTAAGGAGAATGTCATGATTTAAAAATAGAGGGGCAAAAATGTCAAAATTTGGAAAAAAGAAAAACATAAAGTGTAATTAACCCTTTTATTTTTAAGGATGCGTCTCTATCTGATATGTACAAAAATTGGAAATCTTAAAACTACCCTACCAAACCAGATATAAACCATTGTAGTCACGTCACCTCTATATAAGAACTGACATTTGCACCAGAATAAAGTTGAACACTGTCATTTAGATGGGTAAGTAGAGAAGCTTCCATAGCCAACCATACTATATGGGAAATGGTGCTTACAATCATAAATATAAAAAAATAACTTTATTCACTAAAATAAACCTGATGTGCTCCACTGATTGTTAATGCACTGTTCTGGAGAGCCAGCACACAAGTACGACCATATTTTCCTTCCCTGTAAAAATAAACATGACCCTGGTTTCACCTTTCACCTAGCAAACAAAACTTGATGAAGCACAAGTAGCTAAAAAGCTCGACCTTGAGAACAAATCAAGATAACAATAACCTAAGAGTTCACTAGTACCCAAGTCCAACACTGAAAAAACATGAACATCACAATGCCAAACATCAGCTCCTGCAATTTCCTCAAACCTCAAGCCTGCATGAAAAGTAACAAGGATCAATATTCATTCACCGACATAGAAATCAAAACCCTGAAAATTTTTTAAAAAAATAAAATATTTCAGCCCAAGAAGAATTAAGCACTCAAGCTGCTAATCAAGCTGGCAAATGAAATTATTACTCGTGAACCACTTTATGAACATTGACTACTTGTCTTGTACATTATTCCTAAACTGGTAATATTTTGCTGAGAACTCCTTTTCAGGAGGTGAGGAAATGGGCCAAGCCATCAATCAAAGGCCTATGACCTAACCCATTTAAGGCCTAGCTTAGCTTGGCTCATTAATAAAAAGGTTAGGCTCAAGTTTTTTAAAAAATCTTGTGTGCTATGTGTAGTGGCACTTTTGTAAAAGCTACATGTATAGAAAAGGCATGAATAAGTTACTGCATGAGTTTTTATTTTATTAACATATTTTTATATTTGGATGGCTGGAATCATTTTACATCAATAAAAGTTTCATTGAGTCTTTAAAAAAATGAAATAGGCTTTTAACTAGACCAACAGGTCAAGCTGGACTTATATAAAGGTCAGGCCAAGTCCAAAAAGTAGGCCTATAACAAGTTACAGATGTAGGTTTCGGCTATAAAATTATAAAGTAGGTACAGTTAGGCTTAGCTAAATCCCAGTCTAGCCCATGTCATTTGCACCACTACTTTCCAGTTACTTCGCACATTAACTGAAAATCTGATGATGGAGGCAATAAAACATAAGGATAAATAGTCAGATAAATTACCAAATAAATCTTGGACAATTTTGAAGATCCCCGATAGAACCAAACTAATTGGTAAGTATTGCTTGATCTCTCCAAAGTCCAAATCATAACCCTGCTCTTCAACCCGTTTTACATAATACAGTAGGTCCTCAATTCCAAATGGAAACTCCCCTTCCTCTTTCTTCTGATGTCATAATAAATTTGTAATGAGGGAAATATAAATTAAAGCAAGCACCACATGCACCAAATATGAACAAACCTTCAAATCTTTCAAGATATTAAGCTCTTTCATGGCCAAGTCAGTTAAACTTGTCGATATGTCTTTCAGGAAGTCAAACACCTGGATGAAATTCAGAAATTAAAAAAAAATCCGGAAATTGATATCAACGTGGTGGAAAGAATGCAGAAAAAACAGTACAAGATTAACAAGACAGAAAATCCAATTCTAATTTCACATATTATTTTCTGAATATCCAAGCCCAGCAGGTAGCAGTTATTACTTTTTAGACTAGACTGAGCTAAGAAAGTTTGTCAAACACTTCTTTTAATTTTAAATTAGACATGTCATCCACTGACAGTGATCAAATAGCCCAAATAGAGTACACATATTTTTGTGTAAGTTAGACACTAAAAATTATTTTTTTAAGAGAACTAGTCATTTTTATTGCTGTTAAAAATCAGAGGAATAATAGACTGAAACCATGTGTTTGAATACACACTGGATGAGTTTAAATAGATTTATTTCCTAAATTACACATGAACATAAAAGATACAGTTTCCTAAATATCTAAGATAATATGCTTACATACTATATTTAAAATCAAGAGAATATGTAAAATTCTCAACACTTCCCCTGAAGCTAGGGCGTCATTTGGCCTGTTACAAACTTGAAGCAAGTAACAAAATTGAATTCCACCATAAAACAATATTTGGAAAGATAACTCATGGATGTTGGCCAAATCCGGAAATATTGCTAAAAATATAACATTGTCAGGTAGCTAGAATATCCACCAACCTAAGAATATTCATGGCAAATAGAACAAGTTCCAACTTTCTTAAAATCAACATTTAGAGACATTAAACCAATATTTATGAACACTCAAAATCATATAACTAATAAACATGTCAGAAAAGGACCGAAAAGGACATCATGTAAGTGACCAATAAGTTTTTCGCCAAAAGATGAGTGATGAACAAAAGGCGGCAGCGGAACCGTGATTGTCAAAAAATGTTTCTGTAATAGGATCCTCACCTATTGGAAAAGGAAAATATATATATATATATATATATATATATATATATATATATAAAAGAGGTTTGTTGGAAAAAGGGACAAAGGTTTTAAAAAAGAGGCAGCAAGCAAAAATAGTCCATTGGGGGCAGTGGGCTTCCGATGAGAGACACTTTCTCAGAATTTCTTTAACGAAGCTTTGATACCTTACTAAAATTAGCAAAACTGAGAAATAATGAACCGAAATTGTGTGTTCAATAAACACCAAATGGGTGTTTATATAGACTTAATTCATAAATTACACATCAATATAAAAGATATTGTTTCCTACAATATCTAATATAATGTCTATATAGTACATACTATATCTAAAATCAAGATAAGATAATTTTATCAACAATTGTATTTATTTTATAATAGCTACTGAGTATTGATCCTTGCTACCCTCAAACATTATCTATTACAAACAAGCATGGGCTAAACTTTCTCATAGTCCCAAATAACATCGGGCAAAAATGACTATCTCAATGATATTCTTATGATTTTGCACTTCAAGTTTTTACAATGTACAATTTTAGTTCTCGTATTTTAAAATAGAGACATTTAATCTTCCTATATTTCAAAATCCACAATTTTGGTCTCCTAATTAAAAAAGAGACCCTTCAAAAAATTAAAAAATATAGAATTTAGTCTCCCAATTTTTGTAAAATCAGCAGTTTTAGTCCTTCTATCAAACTGAAAGCATTACTTATTACCAAATTAAAACTGACCATTATGCGAATTAAGTAAATAATCTCCTATCAAATCACTATATTTAGGTCACGTTAGGTTAATCTCTTAATGGTTTGCACTTCCAATTTCACAAAATGATCAAAATCATGGATTTTACGAATTTGGGGGAATAAATGTCTTTATTTTAAAATAGGAGACTAGAATTATGAATTTCAAAAGTAGGAGGACTGATGGCTTGATTGGTTTGGTTTTGGATTTTTGGTTTTTGAAAAAATATTTCAAAAGTAGTTTTCAATAACTTTCTAGAAGAAGAAAAAAACTTGTTTGGTAAGTGTTATTTGAAAACTATTTTAAAGATATGAAAACGAAAAAAAAAAACCTTGTTTATATATACGGAAAATATCATTAATGAAAAGCAAAAATCAACATATTCTCATTATATTGAGTTTTCAAAATACAAATAATAGAAAACTAAAAAGCAATACTACTTATAGTAGTTCCTCTTTTTTAGTTTTTAAAAAACTAAAACAACATTTTTCGAAAACTGTTTTAAAAAAAACACTAACCAAACAGTTTTTTACCTTTTAAATACTAAAAACAATTTTATAAAACTATTGTCAAACAAGCACTAAATGACTTTATTTTAAAATAGAGAGACTAAATTGTGTATTTTAAAAAATACGAGGACCAAAATTGTTTTAAGCCAAGAAAAAAAGCACATATAGAGAAAGGAAGCATAAACAAGCATGTAATTAGAGAGGCTTGCTTGCATGATACAACTTTCAAAATAATACCAAGTGCAATTCTTTAAAAAAAAAAAAAGGGCTAGAATGGAATGCTCTTCCTCCTACCAGGCAGACCAAAATGAGATGCAATTCATGGTCTAACTAGCTTTCTAGTGCTTGTGCTTCTGATAGAAAATACATTATTGCATCTTGATGACAAGATTACAAACCTTTTTTGGTGTCTTTGCCATTCTAACATCAATGGCATACTCTGCATAGCATGAATAGCCAAGTAAACGAGCATATTTATGGCGCTGTTGCACCTGAATCATGCCAATGAAATATCAACAAGAACAAACTTTAATATGATTATGCCAACAAGAATGTCTAGAAATAACACAAAATCAAGAACCATAGCAAGCAATATGAAAGCTGTCATTTAAACTGAACAACAAACCTTAAGGCCAAAATTTACAACTGATCTATATCCAGGGTTATCAATGGCGGAACTTGGCAGAAGGCCAAAATTCCACCATAAAAACACACCATTGTGCCTTAAGGCACCACCATGGCACAGCATCCCTTCAAGAATTGTCTATGGTAGTTGGCAAAAAATTTGTCATGCCATGGCAGTTATTTAACAACACAGACTATATCCATTCAAATCCAATGAATTCAACTATCTTAATAATCACTATTCATTGATAAGTTGTTTGAATTAGCAAAAATACAGAACTAAAATTAAATAGGAACGATTCTCTTTTTACCAAACTCTTATCAGTAATATAAAGTAAAATAATAAGATGTTGGGAGCATGTCAATGACCTGCTACAAAGTACAATTACAATATAATTTCTCAATTTATAGCTTGAAATTGGGATAAAAGTATTTGACGGTAAATAAATGAGTGGAGTCCTTACTCCTTAATGAGTAATACATCAATGAAAATTACCAGGCTTTCTAATATAGAAATATTGATTTCTCCACACCAATTTCCATATGCTCCTAATACCGTCCGCCTTGTATTTCCAACCTTCATGTTGTCAATATAGAATTATAAACCTTGTGAGTATAGTTTCCCTAAATAAATGAAAATATACACGAAGATATACCAAATTTGTTTGGAGAAAAAATAAGATTACAGAAATATTTAGGTGGTCTAATGGAGCAATATTACTGATATCTATGCAATGATATTTGTACTTATGATGAAGCAAAAATGTCAGGAGAAGATTCATATTTGTGCTTATGCAGTGCCTACAGAAATATTCAAGTGGTTTCATGTAGCAATATGTTACAGGTAATAAATCCCTTAGCAGCTTAGCTACTGTCCTTTTGTGTCACAATTAAGCAACAAAATCAATTAATTAAATTTGCACCCAGTACAAGAATAAAAAATTAGAATTCATTATGAAATAAAGTAAAAATGTCATTCTGACAAAAAAAAGTAGATCTTTGTAAAAAAACTATTTTAGCAAAGAGGACATTATTCTAGCCCTTTCCAATTCAAATTCCCATGGAAAATATTAGTAACTTGGCCATTTCACTAATTTTAAATCTTTATAAAGACAAGAATACCATTTTATGAAACCATATTACTATATGCAACTGAAATTCTGCTTCTTCTCACCATTAGTTTACAGATGGTGCAAGGACCAATTTAATCTCACTCCATAACATAGGACTTAATAAGCTAATACATATGCAACTATTAGGCATTAGCTAATTCATTGACCATACCTTGCAAAATTCAAGTACAGCTGCAACATGATGACTTCTCAGGGAAATTTTAAGTTTTCCATTTTCCGATTTATCTAAACCCTGTGGAGAAATGCATTTATTTCAATAACATAACAACCATAAAATAAAAAAGAAATGTTTACCAATGCAAAAGCAGAATGAGCCTACACAAATGCATGAAGTCTTGTACTCTTGATTAGATTTAAATAAGATCTGCTTTATGCCTGCCTGGAGTAATTATGTAATCAATTTGACGTGGAGAGAGAACTGGTGTATTACATTAATTATCCTTAGATAGACCAGTCAGTAAAACATCATCTTGGTCTTAAAATTTATGTTACCGATATTTCTTCAGTACTTTTTTCAACTTCTCCAATATTCCCTTCAATTCTTCTTTGTTTTGTCACAAGATTCATACTTCAGGGGTGGATTTGGAATTTTAAGTTTAAATTAACATGTTGAGAAGAGATGGATTTCAAAAGGAAGGAGAGGGAAGGTATTGATCTTCTTGAGTGGATGTATGATAAGAAAAAGAGCAATCACAGCAATGTGTCAGTGCCCCCTAAACTTTTATCAAATTACATATAATTCTACTCTTTTTTATTTTCCTATACTAACCTCCCTTGGGTTCTAAAGCATTAAGCTAACACCTTCTATATGTTTGAAACATTACACAAACACTCTTCTCAAACCTTACACTAGCTCTCCTTGAAAAGTGCAATAGTAACGATTGAAAATGCAAGAGGTAAATGTATAATTACACAAAACTTTAAGAGGTATTGCTATAATTTGCTCTAAGAGAAAACTAGAAATATGCATTATCTCGTTTATTTACAAGATAACATAAAGAGGCAAAAAATGGAGATCAAATTATTATTTGAACTTTTTTCAGTGTGGAAAGGAAAGGGATGATTTGGAGGTAAACAAATGCATCTCTCTAAGAGGAAAATTGGGACAACAGGTTTCTCCATGAACCCTACAATTTCAAACTCCCAAGCACACATGTGACTGATATGTGTTGAAAATCAAAATATAATATTCTGATTACTAACCGGCATTCTAAGAAAACAATTGTCCCTTCCCTTTACTTATACTATTGTATCCCAATTCACAGACATGAAATAATATAAGTCATAAATTTGAAACTTCATAAATTACGAGCAAGTAATTAATAGTTAACTTGGTTGATGATGCAAAAAGGGAAAGGAGAAAATTCAGTAACATCCCTGTATTAATTAAGTGGATTGATGGAAGGAAAAAAAAAACTTTTTCCACTAGGAGGTATTGGCTACATGGATTAGGTTATGCCATAATGCTCTGTTGCAAATCATATCTATAGACAGATCAGAGACCTCTACATCTTTTTTAATTGAAGGGAAGAGTAATCATACTAAACCTTGAGAAACTCTGGAGGTAATCCAGCTAACTCTGTCTTATCGAAGAGAAGAAACCTGCAATTGTCATTGAGATTTTGGATATATTTAAAGCTTAATTCATCAATCTGACCCCTCAGACGCTGCAACTCTTCTCTTTTGCTTGCTGTGAGGTTCAATCCATTTCGCTCAAAGTCTCTCACCTGTCACTGATTAGGAAAGAATCAAATCTAGATTTCATACTTTCCATAGAAAAGTATATTATTAACATGTAGTGCAACCCTGCAATCACTTTATTGATGCCAATACTCCTTGGTTCTTACCAAAATTTGAACGAAGCATTTGACTTCAGCATTCATCCACTCTCCCTTTAATGCGAATGCTTTAATGACAAGATAAACATCTTCACGTTTGCTGATTCACTTGCATGGAACAACACAATATTCAGTTTCATAATTTGTGAAATGAAAAGACATGCAATATTTTAAAAGAGTCAACCTAAGAACATCCATGAAACAATTTTCAGCAGATGCAGCAAACAAATTCTTAAGACCAAGCCATACATGCAACTTATTAGTAGTGTAGTGTGAACTTATCCTCACGGTCCTCATTATTTGCTTTCACCAAAATTTAAAACCAGTGAGTAGGGAAGACTCCATCATTGTCAAACCCATCTTATATTCCCAGTAGGGTAGCGCATTTCTGCCCCATCAAAGGGCATAGCCAGCACTTCAAAGAATCATGAATAGTGTAAGAAACTATAAATCAATGTTAGCAAACCTGCACGCATCAATATGAGCATCTATTCTTTGCTCTGCTTCAGCACTTGCTTTCCGTACATCCTCTCGGGTAGATACCATCTTCAGAAACACACAAGACTGGACCAGTGGGAATTGCTGTGCTTGCAGTTCTGCCAAAGGTGCTATAACATTTGCATATGTAACCTGCAGTTTGTCAACACAAGTCAATATAAAAAAGAAATCGGAAACAGAACAGTACACGGAAAACAGAGTAAAGTAGTAAATGGCCAACTTCATCATGCGAGATGCTGTCAATTTACACTTTCAGGGACTATTTCCCATTTCAAGTTCTTCTAGAAACTAAAATGTCTGCAACTCACAAAGTGGCTAAGAGAAAGAGGAAGATACACAAAAATAATTGAACACAGGCGACAGTAAATTCAAACAGCAATAACATGTCAAGATACGATTAGAAAACATGTACAGTGCAGCATCACTTTGATCCAAATGCAAAATTAGATATTGAACAAAATGCTTCAGCATCTCAAAGATTATTTCTCCAGAGGTTGAGAGAATAGCGACGTTTCTAAACAAATGCGACCATGTTTTTAAGTAGTAATTCGGTATAAAAGAAAAAAGAAGAAGAAGAATGAGATCAGTATTCGGTGCAGAATAGAGATGCGAATCAATAACAGTCATAATACCTTATCAAGAGGCACGGAGGCAACAGAATTATGGACTTTGTTTGAGTTGGCAATGATTTGGTCAGACAACTTAACAATCTCAGATGCAGATAGGTTAACACGAACCTTAGAACCTGCAAGATCTACAGGTTTCCGCCAGTGGCTTTAGTGAAACGATCTTAAATTTGAAGAGCCTATTGACTAAGCATGCGCTGAGTGAGTGAAAATTGAAGAGTTGAGAAGAACGTGTACCTTTCTTCTTTGCATTTTTTCCTTTCTGGTACTTGATTGCGGTGATGGCTAGATTCGCCGCAATTGCAAGCACCGCAGCAGCTCCGGTGAAGACGAGGAGGCTTCCACCTTTCTTCTTCTCTATACCCATTTTCTTACTCTTTCCCTCACTTTCCGTCATTTTCTCTCCTCTTTTTGTCTTTTCTCTTTCTCCTCTTGACGAGCGCGAAGGAGATTTTGTTTTCGGCGGAAACTGAGATGATCCAATTGGAATTTGACGTGAATTTCGAAATTCATGACTTTTGGTTTCTCTCTATTCTTATTTTAATTTGGTTTATCTCTTTATTCAACATTTAATATTAATATTGTTCTATCACAAAAGTGTTACGTTTACATTTTTTAAATATTAAATTGTTAAGTTAATAGATAAAAATAAAATTATAAAATTAAAATAATGGAATGACAAAAGATAATTGAAAAACCCACTGGCATTGGTGTATCAAGCATCGACAGAGGGTTCACAAAAAAAAAAAAATATCAAGAGAGGATTTTAGATAGAAATGCACGAGAAAAAACCACACAAAATGATGATAATAAAAAAATGCTATATTATAATTTTAGTCCCTACTTTTAAAATAAAAATATTTTATTGGTTAAATAATGCACTTGAATTGTTTTAAATTTTAATGCTGAACTTTCTTAAACATTAAAAAATAAATTAAATTTAATAAATACATTTTTAATAAATTAAATATCCAAAATAATAATAATACGATATATTTTTAAAATCAAATCAATACACGTGTAAATTATAATTATCAATTTTTTATAAGCATAATTATCATATTAATATAATATTAAAAACATATTTAGTATGGATTAATTTTACAAAATATCTAACATTATAGTAAATATGTTAAATCCAACCTTATATTATATTATATTATACGTATCTTTTAGGAAAAAAACTTATATTATTTCATGAATATTAAAAAAGTTAATACCATGATGACTATGTTCTTGTTCAACAATAACTAAATTGAGTTACTTGTCTAATAACAAATTGTATGTCACAACTTTAGAATAAAGATAGTTTTGTTATACGAGTCTTCAAAATGACATCAATTTAATTAGAGGTAAATAATTCATTCTTTTATGAAATTTCTCAAGATTAAGAGTATTTATTGGGTTGATGACTCAAAAATTTTATCTGACTCAATTCAATTCTTGTAATTAAGGTAAAATCCAACCAAACTCAATCTACAATAGGTTGGTGACGAGTTTAATAAGTTTAACTTAAAACTCAACCTGACCTGTTTCGACCATAATATTAAATTATTATATATATATATATATATATATATGTTTTATTATTATATTTCTGTTAGTTTCGGCAAATTGTGTAGTTTTGTATTTATTTGTGCGACTTGACTAACTTTGACAATTTGTGTTTACTTTTATTTTGAACTAATATTTTTTTAGAAGTGTGTTTGGTTTGTCATTTAAGCTTCATATGTATACAAAAAATCTATGAATTTTTTTATGAAATATTGATTTTTTCAAAAAAGTTACTCCTAGGTTTTCCAAAATATCTATTATTTTCAGCTAATAGCTTTTATTTTTATATGTTCATCCTTTATTAATTAATGTCTACCACTAATTCTTTGTCATCACATTATATAATTTTTCTCTTTCATTAATATAATTATAATAATTTATAATATAATTATATAATTATAGAAAATTATAATTTAATTTTTTTATATTTAATTATATAAATTATAATTTAAATATTAATTATAGTAATTTATTATTTAAATATGTAATTACATTCAAATATAATCTAAATATGGAATCATAATTAAATATGTTATTGTAGAAATTTATAATTTAAATATAATTATAATAATTATAATTTAAATATATTATTAAGATATATTATAATTATTTAAAATACCTCATTTTTTGTTTAATGATTAATGATTGTCTTATTTGTCATTTTACAACTTTCAGCTAGTTTTATCAAACACTTACAACTAGTTTTTCTGCTTTCAGCTAGCTTTACCAAACACTCTAGTTATTGTTGCTTAAAAATCTAGTTGTATGTTAATTTTAATTTATTTTAGTTTTTATATATAATTTGTAACTATAATTTATTTTTTAGTTTCATGTTGTAACAATGATATAGTTTTTTTTTAAAATATCCTAATCTAGCAAAACAATTCTATTTTTTTAAAACTATGACCCAATTAAACTCAAGTCATTCAACGGTGGGTTGGGTTTAATAAAAAAAAACAAAAAACTCAACTCAACCCAATGTTTTATTATTTGATTAAATCTTTGGTTTGTCTTTGCCTAAATCAGACTAAAGTCAACCTGTGTTCACTCTTATTCGAGATATTTGCAAAGGTATAAATGTATATGTGTATATATTGAAAATTAAAAACTTAATATTTTAAAATACTAATATATTATATATTTTAGAATTTTAAATTTAAAAATAATAAATTATACATTTTAGAAGTTTAAATTTTAAAGAATAAAAATGTGAAATTAAAACAATGTAATTAATATTTTTTATTTTATTTTTAATAATTAAATCATTTTTATTTTTAAAATAAATTTTGTATTCTATAAAAATATAAATTATAAATAAAATATAATAGGTCCATTATGAGACCATATAAAATGCTTTAAGATCCCAAAAAAAAAATTATAAAAAAATTTAAAAAATCTTAATAAATAACATAACATCACGAAGCACACTAAAAATTGGATCAATATTTAAAAATAATATCTATAAATAAAGATGTCACAGACTTTAGTTTCTAGTTGTTGTGTTGTCCGTTGAACATAAAACCAACTTGTTTGGACAAATATAAAATTCCCATTGGAATCTTGAATGCAAAAAAGCAACATCGTACATATTTGTATCATGAAATAAGGTTGCATTTCACATGAATAGGTGGTGTTGTAGTCCATGTTAGTATGCACCTGCCACTTTTACATGGGAGATTAAAGATATGATTAGAATGGCTGTTGTAGTCCATGACTAGTGGGAGATTAAAGGTATGATTAGAATGGCTGTTGTAGTCCATGACTAGGTGGTTGTTATGTTGTCTGTTGAACATAAAACCAACTTGTTTGGACAAATATAAAATGCCCATTGGAATCTTGAATGCAAAAAAGAAACCTAGTACATATTTGTATCATGAAATAAGGTTGCATTTCACATGACTAGGTGGTGTTGTAGTCCATGTTAGTATGCACCTGCCACTTTTACGTGGGAGATTAAAGGTATGATTAGAATGGCATGTAAAATCCATTGTTTGTTGAATAGCAAATTGCAATGAAAATTAACTTGGCTTTCGAACTCCATCCCATGATTTCTCGTTTCATCTATGCCATAAGCAATAATCACTTTGTCAATTTATTGGCAACTAAAAGTAGATAGTATACGAAAATTATATTGTGCATATCATCGGCACTGTCAATTACATTGTATCATATATTTGTATGAATATTGATGTTGTTTGTCATAGCTCTTTCTCCGAAGAACAATTAAGAAAAGTGTGTTATTTTATTTTGTTACTAACTAACAATATAGGCATGTAATATAACGTGAAATACCTCTCAGTAATAATATATAGCTAGAAGCAAGACAAACACTTGCTATTCTCCACCATAAAATATTTAGCTTTTAAGGACCAACAAAATTCAAATAGTCATCCAAATGCCACTTTCAAAAAGATAATAATTATTAATTATTTTTTCATGATATAGAATATAAGATGATTTAACATAGTATATCTGTTTCAACTAAACTCCCACATGACATTATCTTTAATATTTGTTAAACATATAGTCATAAAAAAATTACAGGACATATCATAAAGCAAAAAAAATCATGTGTCAAGTTTATCATTTTAAGATAATTTTTAACATACCAAACTTAACCGATCAAAGTACTTGTTATTAGATTAAAACACTAATTTTTAAATTTTTGAGATCTATATGCCACAATTTTGTATTATGAATTAGACTTGCTTTTACCGGTATCTCTACCACTTCTTGCTTCATTCTTTTGGCTTATCTGAAAATTTAGTAACATAAACCTTTAATTCAAATGAAGTACCATGTTTCTTCATTATCATCTCCTTATTGAGAGAGCAAGTCTTCATCATTTGCAAATGAACAATACCATTGGAGATGCACTAATCATGGAAAGTTGAAATGTCTTCCAAAAGTCAAATAAGTTCCACAAATAGGAATATTCCTAACACATATTCATCAAATGTGACATTGATAAATGATAATTAATCATAGTGTAATTAAAATTCACTTGAGTGCTTTGTGAAAGGTTTCTCGTCATTGCACTTAAATTCTACAAAATTATTCAATCAACATACTTTGTTACTCCTTGATTTTGACATATATAGGGACTCAAGCGTCTGACACATAATTCTTGCATGCATCTCTTGATGAATAATCTTATAAATGTTATAACTTGTAAATAGGGCCTAATAAAATCACACATGTTCGTGCTCAAAGTCGTGATTTTTATCACATATAATTTGATTTTTTTATAACAAGAATTAGAATATACTTATTCTTCGCAAATAGAAAGTTTTTTATGTCGCCCTCCTAAAGTTGAGAAAATGTCAATACAATAATAAAAGAACACATTATTAAGTATCAGTAAAAATACTTTTCCAAACTTATAAAAAACGAGGAGCATCAATAATACAAAGCAAAAATAAAACTATACAAATATCATAAAAGACACGCAAGTTTAACATGGAAAACCCTAAATACAAGGGTAAAAATTATGGGTCATCCATACAAAAAAATAATTCACTATGATCAATAAAAGGTACAAAAAATTCTATAGTGACCACACAAATAATGCTTAGAATAAACTACTTGCAGGTTAAAAGAATCCTAATGTAAAATAGAAACTTACAAACAATATTTCTCCATTCACATAACTTGTCTTAAACAAGTTTTTAGTACTAAAATGCTGCTTGCAAGTTAAAATTTTTAGTGCTCATACTATTACTTAACTTTTTTTTGTTAGTACCCAATTTTTCTAAGTGATTAGTAGGTTTGCTAATTGGATTTAATTGTCTGACTTATATTAAGTTAACATTTTTAGTATCCTTGTTATTTGATACCAATTTTTAGTATCTATTTAATTTCTTATCACATAAAAAAAGGTTAACCTCATTAAAAAACTTTTGTTAATTAATTATTAAAAATGCTAACCATATGAATAATAGCATGTGTCCACAATAGCTTGTGATTATCCATATATCATGCAAAATTAAGACCATGATAATTAAAACTTAATTATAATTACTGGTTATAATCATGATTGGGCAAATCTCACATTGCAACCCCAACAACAACACTAGTCCATTGTTGTAAGCCTTCTACTCACCACAATCCCAACAACTATACAATTCCACCACTACAACCCCCTATAACTCTAATCAACCACTAGCAACAATCATACCTTGTCCAACATACCACCACCATTGAACCCATACACACACCACATAATCTTAACAAAAACAATATTAAATAGTGGACAATCCATTGCAACATCTGCCCTATTTAATATTCATAGCAGACACAAATAAAACCTTTGAAAATCTCAGAGTCATTGTTCACTTTGAAACACATCCTTCATTACTCATCCATCTCTGTCACCACCTATAACTAGGTCACACACTTGTCCATATGGTTTGTTGGAACCCTTTTGGACTCATGAAAGAGCAATAACAAAGATGCATAGTGCAAAATGCGATTAGTGGTTTCTCATTTAGTTCTCCAACATGCATTTGCCCACATTTGATCAAACTTTGAGTTTGGAGTGAAAGGTAAGTTCAATCTTTTCCTCAATGACATCAAAGCTCGAAGGTTATTGCTTTACACTTACAACTTATGAAATAATATCTTAGATATGAAAAAAATGTCATATTCAAATCAATTGTGTCTGATTCATGATTATTTGTGTGTTTTAATAGTTTTGGAAGACGATGAACTCCAATGATCTTCTTCCATAAGAGAGGTTGAATGCTTCAAAAAGTTGTTGATGGAGGAGTAGCGCTACCCAAGGGAGAGATGAACTTAGTGGAGGTTTTCCACAAGGGAATGACCATTGATGAAAACTTTAATATAGACTCCATAAGAGAGAGTCTTTATGTACAATAAGAGATAATGTGCTCTAAAAATTCACAAAGTTTAGTAACAATCCAAAAGTGTTACAAAAGGGTATGAAATGTCTTATTTGTAGGCTATACTAGGTTAGATTAGGCTAAGTAGACCACGGTTAAGTGCAACCAAGGTTAAGCTAACTTGGATAAAGATAATCTTAATCATAATGCACTAATTATGGTTTGTTTAACCCACCTACAATGTAGTCTAAATACATTTAGATGTACTTAAAATGTGACTATGGGTGAAGTATAAATAGGGATGAAAATATGAGTCTTATTCTTCGCTTAATCTTGTATAAATGCATTCAATCATGTTTAAAATGTGATTAGAGTGCATTAACAAAAAGGGTACGAATAATACTCACGTTTTGTGTGTGAAAAAGGGGCGTGACTCTGGATTCGAGGTGATGCAATCACATGCCCAAAACCAAAAGATTTGCTTACTTGTCCTATTCAATTATCATGATAACTATAATACCTTATAGCAAAAATTGGCCAAAGCACAAGTTAAACAAAAAGTCAATTAAAGTCAACTTACTAAAAATCAACAAATATAGATAAAACCCTAACTATAATATATACAATGGAAGATAAAGGAATATTCATGAATCTTTTAAAAGGGTCCTTGAACTGTATTATATCATTTTTATCAAACAATGGATGTTAGGAGTGATTGAGGTTTTTAGAAAATGATGGAGATAAGGTTGAGGATAAGTAAAAGGTGAATACCAAGGCTCTAAGGATGAATACACGTCTTAGTTCACAAGTTTAATTAAGTTCCTTTATTGTGTGACACATGGATAACCACAAGTCAATCAATAACGACACATGGCATTAGTCTAGGTAGTAAACATGCTTAATCATAAGTTAATAAATATATATTAACTATGATAACATTTATATGTGATGGAAAATTAAATAGATACTAGAGGTTAACATGGGTATTAAAAATTTTAACCTAACATAATTCGGATACTAAAAACTTATTGAACCCTTATAAAGACATGTGTCGTACTCTTATGTCATGTCAACTGAGTTGTTCAATAAAATAATAGCATTTTGTTATAATCCAATTAACACGTTTACTTATTACTTAACAGAAGTCTCTTCATTACGATTACTTTTAAAGGTAACAAAAAAAATTTAGTACTAATATTAGGCATCAAATGACACAAGCAATAAATTTTTAACCTACAACAAGTTGGACACTAGAAACTTATTTAACCCATAAAAGATGTAGAAAAAAACAGGATAAGAATAAGAGCAACTTTGGTGGGAGGTTTTAAGATCCATTTTTTTTCAATATCCTTCACCACATAGTCTAGACATATCTCCAAAATAAAAAGATTGGTTATTTACCAAAAACTACTAAGATCCCCTTTTAAGTACAATATGTGGGGTAAACCAATTTGAATTCATATTAAGTTTATCATTAGAGTCAAAATTGGGTATAGTTATTTAAAGAGGCATGGAAGTGTGAAACTCATACTTTGACACTATGAATGCTCTTATATTTTATTTATTTTACATAAATAAAAAAATGGCAAAAGAAATTAAAATATTTTTATTCATTTAAGATATTTTCAATAAAAAATCATCCTTATTAGATGAAATTAAAATAAATATCACGATAAATATATTTTTATTTTACCAATAATATTTTATTGTCATATATGTATACAAGACTTATGTGATGAAAATAAAATGAACTCTGAGATTAATAAACACAAAACTATGGTATGTGTAGATGATAAATATCAAAGAAAGAGGAAAGATAATTTATGTACCTCGTATATATTGAATATTGAATTGGAGTTTATCACTTTTCATGAATAGAAACTCTCTATATGATTATTATTGTAGAGATATAAGTTTAATAAGAACTCTTAATAATTATACTACTTGCCTTCTAGGGCATTATCATAGAGAATGGGTATGTTAATTTGTTCAATGAATGACAAATTTATAATCCCCAAGGTAGGTAGGTGGTGCAACCTTCAAGGTGCTTGTCCATGTATCCTCTTTAAGTTTCTTCAAATCATAAAGCAGTAGAGGTGAAGAGATGAAAAGATGGCGGTGAATGGTGTCACTACTCAAGTAGATAAGTCATGGTAGAGAGCTTGTCACAAAGGAATGAGCCTTTGATAAAAGCTTGTAAAGAACTCACTAAAGGAAGAGAGAATTCAAACACTTAGAAGAGAAAACTCACTCACAAATGGAATTTTATTCCAAAATCAAGTGTAGATGACATATGAGGGTTAAGGTTGTATTTATAGAGTTAGGGAGAGATTAGGAGTGCATTAGGATGACTACTAGCTTAATTAGGGTGTTTAGATGACTAAATACTTGTTAATTATGCTAAGCATCATTATCACATGTCTAGGAAATGTAATCATCCAAAAAAAGCCCTAAATAAGTGGATCTTGTTCCTTATGTGCCACCTAAATCCTAAAAAAATGGATCTAGTTTCCCCATGTTCCAACTAGATCCTAAAATAGTGGATTTAGGAGACAACTAGATGTCACTTAGGATTAATAAGCCAAGTGGTTCCATATTAAGGGGACAAGAGGATCCACATGCTTCCTAGTTGTTTAACAAACTACACTCCCAAGCCTTCTAAAAAGCCCACCTAATCAACTTACCCCCTAAAACTACCAATTACACCTCAAATAGAAAAAACAAATTACACGCCAAATAAATGCGTCCAAAGGCAAAATTAACCCTAAAAGAAAACTATGCTCTATACAAGTTATACAAAGGCATTAGACTCAATCTTTATGACAAAAAGAAAGTGAAGTCTCCCTTCTTCTCCTCTAGCCAAGTTTTCTTCTATCCTCCTAACCATGACCCTTGTGATACCTGCTAGGGAGGATTGCACCAACAGAGACCCCTTAAACGAGTTTTTTATCATAGAGACCATCTTACTATAATCTCATTCAAATATTCATAAGATAGCATAAGATGTGATTATCACCATATATTAAATTGTCAGATAATGATATAAGACAATTGATTAATACCAAGCCACAATTATTTCCAACATTCTCTCACTTAGATGGTATTAATCAACAATAAATATACAAATCATTAAGTTAGAATGATAATTATAAACAAATCTTATATTAGACAGTAACAATATGAAAAATATGAGCTACAAATAATATTCGATAGTGTGTTAACAAATATTTCTCATAATGTAATTCAATAAAATGATACTACATGATCCCAAGCATCCAAAAAAATGGAGGCGAGACGTCACTTTCAAAGAGAGATAAGTCAAAGTGTTTAGGTTTACCACAAGGGAAGAAACCCTTAATAAAAACCAACTAGGAAGAGGTTCCTCAAGACATTTTGCTAAGAATGTGCTCACAAAGAGACTATTTTCATTTAACTTCAAATGTGAAACTTACAATGAGGGGGAATGAGTATATATAGCTCAATGGGAGAGTTTAGGCACATTTTTCTAAGCAATGTGAGACTTAAGTGAAGTACCTAAGTTCACCTTATGGGTGCAATTAGCATCACCTAAATTGAATGGGCTAGCCCAAAATCATGTATTGACTTATGCACCCATTCTAAGCTTACTCCTCATTTTTAAATAAAGACACTTATACCTTCTAAACTAAAAAAAAATTGTTGAATATACATGGCCTTAGAGGAATTAAAAATATGCTCCTATTTAGCTAATTAAAATAAAATATTTACAAGCTAAAAATGAAGACTATGGCTTCCAATCTTCAATGAACTTTCATCCATGTCATGCCTTCCTTGAATCCTCCCAGCCATGATGCATGTAGGTGTGATTGCATCATTTTCTATCATGAGATTATTGATATATTTAATAATAAATAATTTTATCACATAAATAAATAGCGGAAATGAATGGTTAGCTTTAAAAAGGAGGTTGAATAAAGTTATAAGAATTTTTTTGCAACTATTTTGAAAACACTTCTATAAAAGGCTTAATAAGAGGTTCTTAAAAAGATGTTTAAAAGGACCTTTTTATAAGTCTAAATAAAAGTAAGAACAAACCGTGTAAATGTTTTAAATAATAAAAGATATTAAGAATGATAATTTTTATACTGGTTCACTCTTAATTAAGCTATGTATGGTTTTCTTCCAAGCAACTATTTGAAGGTTCCACATATGACTTACAACAATTATTATACATCACTTATGGTCTACTCTTAAACTCCCACTAAATTTAATAAAAAATACTATTTGTCACTAAGTCACTTTTGAATCTCGAAACAAATAAAGAAGTTGTAAACTAAACACTAGAAATTGTTATTCAAAAGGTTGATGAACAAAGCTTTTCCACATAAAAGAATATTGAAAAGAATAATATGCACACTTCGATGATTTTCTCTTTGTGCATGACTTCCTTTATATAGACATGGATTGCATGTAGTCATTGAGATGGAAAGGCATAGCTTGATTGATTTGATTTTGTATTTTAGTTTTTGAAAAAAGTTTTCAAGAATATTTTTTTTTGGAAAAAGATAAAAAAATGTGTGATAAGTGTTATTTTAAAGTTGTTTTGAAGATGTGAAAATGAAAAAAATTGTTCATATTTATGGAAATGTCATCAAAGAAAAACAAAAGACAATATATTTTCATTGTATTTTGAATTTTTAAAATAAAAATAAAAATCTAAAAACCAAAACTACTTACAGTTGGTACTCTTTTTTAGTTTTTAAAAACTAAAAAACCAAAACTGTTTTTAAATTTTTTTTAAGAAAATAGGGTTGATTGTTTTGGTTTTATTTTTAATTTTAGAAAAGAGTTTTTAAAGATAGTTTTAAAAAACTATTTCTGGAATAAGAGAAAAAAAATTTGTTTGGTAAGTGTTATTTGAAAATTGTTTTGAAGATGTAAAATTGAAAAAAATTGTTTATATTTACAAAAACATCATTAATGAAAAGTAAAAAACAATATATTTTCATTGTATTTTGAGTTTTCAAAACAAAAACAAAAAACTGAAAAGCAAAACTACTACAATTCTTCCTATTTTTTAGTTTTTAAAAATTAAAAAATTATATCTATTTTCGAAAACTGTTTTAAGAAGAGAGTAACCAAACAAGTTTTTTAATTTTTAAATACTAAAATACTGAAAACAGTTATATAGAACTGTTGTCAAACAAACACTATGGATTTGATTGATTTGGTTTTGTTTTTTAGTTTTTGAAAAGAGTTTTCAATTTTTTTTTCTAGAAGAAGATAAAAAAAATTGTTTGATAAGTGTTATTTGAAAAATATTTTAAAAATGTAAAAATGAAAAAAATCTTTTTCATATTTATGAAAATGTCATTGGTGAAAACAAAAAACAACATATTTTCATTGTATTTTAAGTTTTTAAAACAAAAACAGAAAACTGAAAACCAAAACTACTTATTGTTGTTTTTGTTTTTTAGTTTTTAAAAGTTAAAAAACCATAATTATTTTTTAAAACTGTTTTAAGAAAACAGTAACCAAATAAGTTTTCAAATACTCAGATACTGAAAATAATTTTTAAAATTATTATCAAACAAACACTAAGAAACAAGTTTTTCATTTTTAAATATTTAAATATTGAAAATAGTTTTATAAAATTGTTGTCAAATAAACAATCACTTTCTCATTGATTACTTTTTTTGTAAAGTATATTAAGCATAAGACTATATCACTATTCAAGCGAATTTGTTGTCTTCTACAACTTAAAGCATCTACACTAATACTTGTACAAAATAGATATTTTAACGTTGAGTTTTCGTGGTATATTCCAAATGGAAAAAACATCTTTGGGACATTAAATGTTTGATGCAACGATTTTCCTTTTTTCTGATTGTCTGATGATGGTGATTATCTACATAAATATTAGTGTATATAGTAAATTCTGACAAGGTAATTTTATAAGGTTAAAGAGCTTCTCTTTACCATAAGAAAGTATTCACCTATTAGAAGCTTCATACAAAAACTTTTGGTTAGTATAACATTCGATGGTCTGTTCGCAACATTAGATGCTTTTGATGTTTTTTCATATACAAGATGAACCCGAAGGTCTTGCAATCTTTTACTTCTTATTAATGTGTTATGTTTCATTTTTCGTCATTAACCTTTTTATCGTATTCAAGTGTGTTTTTAATTATTTTACATGTGTATGTTTAAGTTTTAACCCCTTTATTTCTTCGTCAATTTTCCATTTATATGATGTATACATCTTTTTAAATAAATTATTAAATAATCAACTTTAATCTCATTTGTTATTATTAAAACCATTAAAGGTGTTTGTAAGAGTTTTTAGTCATATGAACTTTCTGAACCCAAAATAATTATTATGTGAGATTATTAAATCATTCAATTTTTGTTGTTGTTTATATTTAAGTTTTGTGTCCATTTATATTAACAATAAATTAACATAATTTATTTTATCAACAAAAAGAATATCATTAGAAGGGGTATAAGAAAAACCCAACAATTTACAAAAAAAGAGCAAAGGCACAAATGGTTAGTTAATACTTGGCAAACAACACCAATAATTAAAAAACCATTACAAAGATACCTCCCTTGCCCTATAATGACAAAATATACATATAGTGAAAGACCAACATTATAGATATATTGATGAATAACATAAAGAAATAAAAAACATAAATATCTACAACCCTTACCTACAACCCCTGAGTACATCTTACAGTACTAAGGTAGACAACCCATAAATGATAATTTACCTGCTGAATCACATTTTCCATGTCCAAGATTCCACCTCTAAATATGCATGAGTTCCTTTGATTCCATAAACATCATACAACTCCTATCCATACAACTTTCCATCTTTGTTTACTATTGCCCCTTGTATCCCAACTCGTGCATTAAAGGAAGTTTAATCCAAGTTCTTAGTGTAACACTGAAGCCACACCTATCCATGAATAACATATCTGCCAAATTTGAGTTGTCGTCCTACTATTGAACAATAGACGGGGTTATGTTTTCTTGATGGACCCCACAAAGAGGATACGATAAATTATTGTTAGTTAACAGAACATTTCTCTTCCTCAAGTCTGTTAAGCATTAATCTCCAAGTAAATATGAGAACTTTTTTTTGGAGCTTTTGATGACCAAAGAGCCTTTATTTCCTCAATTGGCTTTCTTGTCCCTTGTATCCTCTATTGTAGTGTTGAGTAGGTTGATTTAGAGTTATACATGCTTATGAAACTACTTGCCCATATCCAGCAATAAGCTTGGTTCGGATCCTGCATAATATTTAGAATTGTACCCTGGAACCTTTGAACATAATCAAGTTCCCATAAAAATCATTGTGTTCTCCACCTAAACTTCAATACCTAGAGTCCCTCCAACAACTCACCCATATCATTTATTACATCTAGCTGCTGCTAAGAATTATTGTACACTCTTGAAAATCTACTCTGTAGAGATCCCTTTCCTGCCCAATCATGAACTCACAAACTAGTTTTATTCCCATAACCCACCTTTCATTCCCTCATTTCCCGGAACCACCCATGTTGCTCCTCACTGCCAAAAACCTTTCTTAAATCTCTCCACCTTACTCTCTCTTCCCCACTTTAACCCTTCCCAACCCTTGTATTTGAACTTAAGGACTTGGACCCAAAACTCACTATTATGACAAAATAAATCCCATCTCCACTTTCCCAACATGACTTTGTTGAATATCCCTAAGTGTTTAATGCCTGATGTTAAACCCCCAATGTCTTCATGTGAACATACCCTATTCTAACTCCCCAATGTATTTTTTTTCCTAGCATTTTTTACCCCCACCCCAAAGAAATTTAGCCTGAATATTCACCAACTTGTTAAGCACTTTAATTAACACCAGAAAAAAATAAAAGAATAATAGAGGCAGGTAAGATAGAATTGAATTTATAAGAGTGACTCTACCACCAAAAGAAAAAAGTTTTGTTAATCGAACATGCTAGTTTTTTCTCAAACTTTTTAATTATTGGCTTCCATGTCAGTGACCTCCTAGGATTAGCTCTGATAGGGAGACTCAGGTAGGTGAAAGGAAAATGAAGCACTTAACAATTCATTAGATTAGTAAATTTTCACAATTCCAATTGCTCAAGACCAATAGCCTTACAACAACTTTTGTTAAATTGACTTTCAGCCCATAAGCCATCTCAAAATTTCTTAATATACTTTTAATAACCATAACATTCCTCAAGTTGGCTCCCCCAAGAATACAGTATCATCAACAAACTAGAGTAATACATTATCCTTTCCATATTTATAACTCTAGTATAGGCCCTTATTGACAGTTTCTCTTACCAAATTGGTCAACCCTTATGTAATAATAATGAATAAGAATGGTGCAAATGAATCGTCCTGTCTTAGTCATTTTTTTACATTAATCTCAATAGTTAGACTGCCATTCACCAAAACAGGCACCTTGTCTGATGATAAGCACTCAGATATCCAATTGATCCATTTATCAGGAAACTTGAATCTCCTCAACATGTATAAAAGAAAATTCCAATTAATTGAATCAAATGCTTTCTCGTAGTCAACCTTAAATACCAGACATTTTCTCCTTTTCTTCTATGGGTCATCTACAACCTTATTAAGCATACTTTTTAGTAATCCTCCCCCACCAAGGAATGCATTCTAACGTTGATCAATGAACCCATTTAAGACCTTTTGTATCTCATAGCTAATAGTTTGGCCAAAATCTTATACAAACTACTAATGAGTGAAATGAGTATGTATTCGTTGAGCCCTTAATGATCTTCCTTCTTTGGGAACAATGTGATAAATGATGAGTTGAGGCAACTAGTAGCTTCATATTGACATGGAATTCTTGTATGTATCTCATAATATATGACTTAACCGTCTCCCATAACTACTTTATGAAATGAAAGTTAAATCCGTCAAGGCCAGGGCATTTGTAGCTTCCACACTCCCACATCGCTTGCTTAACTTCCTCATTTGAAAAGGGATGAATTAGTTATTGGCTTTGCTATAGGGATATATGCTAAAATTTCACTTTGTCGAGTTTTGGTCTATCCAAGTGTATTTTGTCAAACCTATCCTGAAAGTATTATACTGATTTCTACCTCATTAGTGTTGGGTCTTGAATTCATTGATCATTCACTTTAATTCTATAAACTTGATTAGTTATTCTCCACCAATTTATCATATTATGAAAATGTTTTGTGTCTTTTTCGCCTTGTTTAAGTCACTTTGCCCTAGATTTCTGCCTCATTACTGACTCATTTCTGTTTGACACCATCCGAATTTCTATTAAAGATCTGTTAATACTTCCATATCATCATGGATAAGACTTTCTGTTTCACCTTTTACATAAATATCATTATTAATTCTCTTAGTTATGACTTATTTTTCCTTCCATATATATCCAAAAAATGCCTTATTCCATCTCTTCAACCATTCTTTTAGTTTTCTAAACTTTTATTTGACCACATATGCACCCCATTCATTTACCTCCAAGCTTCTTGCACAATACTTTAATAATTATTGTCTGAGAACCAATAGTCTAAGACCCGAAAAGGTTTGGGTCCCCAATTGACAATTACTGACCTAAGTAAAATAAGGCAGTGGTCTCAAATATCCTTATTTAAGGTTAGTTAGACTGAATTGAGTCATTTTTGCATCCATTGATTAGAAATAAGCACTCTATCAATATGACTTTTGGATGTACCATTTGGTCTAAACTAAGTGAATCTCTTATCACCACCCGGGGCATCATCTAATTCCATATCTACTATGAACTCATTAAATTGTTCCCTTTCATTTCTTTCATAGTCCTCAGGAAGCTCCCCACATTTCTATGAACTTAGTCTGACATTGTTAAAGTCCCTTAAGACACACCACAATTGAACAAGACTTTGTTGTTTGAGTTGTATCAGTTCTTCCCAGATCCTCATTTTTTTACTGATACCATAAGGTATATAAACATTAACAATGACCATGTCATTGCCATCCTCCATCCATTTTCCTTCCAACATAATATACCCATTTTTTACCATTTGATTAGTAAGGTTTGAGAACTTATCAATCCATAAACACAATATTTCGTCCCCTCTATTAACTGCCACACAGTCTATCTAGTGAACATCATTGTCCGCCCAGATTAATTGATAGATTTTTTTCCCAATATTTTCCCTTTCTATTTCCTGCAAACACGCGATGTTGATTTTTTCTCTGTTATGATGGATCTATCCCTCCTCCATTTTACAACACCCCTCAAGCCTCTTAAATTATAGGCTAGCAACTTCGTTGAACACCCATTTGCATACCCTCACTAACTTCCTTCATACTATTGTTTTACTTCTTGTCCTTCAACTCCATGCTGAGTGATCCATTTTTCATTTTGGTTTCAGCCTCCCCATATACTACCCCAAGGGTTTTATCCATGTAGATTATCTGTTCCACGTCTAAACTTTCTCTCTTAAGCCAAAATAACCTATTACAGTTTATAATATTGCAATCCAGTAGTATGTTATCAAACTAAGATAAAGATATACTTGCCCCAAAAGAGAGTTTCATTGGTTTGCCTTTTCTCTGCTTAGTTGAATGGATTTTGACTTCCTCTCCACTCAGTTCTCCTTCTTGAATGAACGATTGACCTCGAATTGGCCCTCTCGCATCTATGGCTTCCCCTGTTTGCTCGTCTTGCATTGAGCTGGGGTTTTCCGTGGCATTGGTGTCAGTGATAGGTTGAGACACAAGTTGTTGATTAGGCGGTGCTACATGGGTATCCATAACATAATTATATATAAGAGCAAATTAGTGGTATTTATTAGGGTATGGTTCTTATAGTTACATCCACAGTAGCAACCTTATAGGCCCTTAAAACATTTTTGTGGACTTCTAGTGTCATATAAGATTGAAGAATTCTTATAAATTTTTACTTTGAAGGTATAACTCATTTGGGTTCTTAGCTTATTTTTAATTATTTCATAATGAGTCATACTTTAAACTAAAATTCGATTCTCCAAGAAAAACAATTACTTCACAATGGAGAACCAATCGTCCTACTACAAATGGTGACTCTTTTGAATATAAGTTCTTATGGTTAAGAATCATTATAAGATCCATTACTAAAGTTGGTTTTATTTATAATTACCAATTATTCACAAAAATCGTTATTGTATATAAAAACATATTCTTTATTTAAACATATGAGCCCATTACAAGAAAATTAAAATTAAGCTAAAAACTAAAATATATCACAAATGCTCCATTTTTTATGCTATTTCTATCATAAAGTATATAATAATAAATAATTTTATCACATCAATGGTTAATTATTGTGTGAGATTATTAAAATCTTTAAGATTGGTTAACTTTTTCCTCTAATAGTCTAAATGATTAACATTAACCATATCATTAAATATAACTATATTTATTTACTTTTAACCATTTGTTAAATAAAATTAACCACTTTTATTTTTTCTTAAAATACCAATTATATTTATATATAAATTAACTTTGAATTGTGTTTTCTATTTTTTCTAACATGATTGTCGATAAGTGTCGAGTGGATAAACTTTGCAACAATAATCAATACTTTAAAGTATTCCTATAAAAGTAACTAATTAGATATTTCACTACAAATAAATTATAATAAGCAAGTGGATTAGCAATCCATCCTAAATTTAATAGTGCACGAAAAACCTTTGGATCCATTTTAAAAATGATAAAATTTGTCATTCTCCATTTTTTGTCCTTTGTCTTGTTCTTGTCAATTAAAAAACATGGTGTTAAAAAATAATAAATTGATATATTTTATAAAAACAATATAGTTATCAAATTGCTATTATAAAGTGGTTAATTTCTTTTATAAAGTGGATCAATTCAATTATTTAAAAAGCAATTCATATAATAGAAAAATATGGACAATCAAATTTATATTATTTAAACCAAATTTTAATAAAATTATTCATTTTAAGAAAATTCAAGACTCTCTTTATAAAAATGGTTTGGTTAGTCAAGCCATTTCTATAAAATGAACAAAAAAATATCAATTTGGATTTTTAAAAGGTCTACATTTGTACAAGTATAACCCTAATTTACTATCAACCAATTAAGCGGATATATTCTTGTGTTATGTCAATGGCCATCTTCCATGAATTACGAGACATGAAGAACAAAAAAGAAACAACAACCAAAAGAATTGTTAAAACAAGCAAACATTATCCAACAATGTATCTAAAAAAAATTAATCGTGAAACAAAAGCCAAGATTGTGTATAGTATTTGTATGAGAACAAACTATAAAATCGATTTAAATATATATTACAACAACAAATTCAAGAAAAATAATTCAACAACATGTAGATTTTACATTATTGCGATAATAAAATAAAGAGCCAAAGGCTTCTTAAATAATAATAATAATAGTAGTAGTAAAATATTTTCATCACTTTTTTGATTTCGTGCGAAGTTCTTTGACCCATTGGAAGCTTAGAATAGTCTTTCCTAATTTGCTCTTACCAGACCCATCCTTGCCTTTCTTCTTGTCTTTCTCTGATGTAGGAGACGGATCAGGATTGTTGTCCCATTGGTCAGCCCAAGACATGCCAGAATCCATATTTTCGTTTGTTGTTATTCTGGATTACAGAAAATTTTACATATGCAACTATGATAAATATTTTATACCTATCTTTGTATTGTAATTATATGGATCCTTTTCTTTCTCATGAACCATTGAATATTTTTGGCAAAAAGCTAGTTAAGTTGGATGGTCTCCTCTAGGACACACCATAACTACATTAAACTTGGTGCCATTCAAACAAACAACTCTCGTCCTTGCATGTGGATGGAGGTATTTTTGCGTCTATATTTATTAGTTATGTAACACGACTCTATATACTTGCACTTTTTAATTTTTTTCTCTTGACTAATTATATCGTACGTCTTGACCAAGTCTTCTTGCAAAAATAGTTCAACAAAATATAATTAATTTCTTCTTTATTTATCTTATGGAGTCTACTCAATAAAAATCTATATAAATATTGTTTTGAAGATAAAATTATCTCAGTAGTTACAATTTTTCTTATAAGTTTAACACTGAACACAATTTTCTACATGTCTAAGCTAAATAAAGCGATTAGAGATATATAAAAGATAACCAACCGTTAATAGATAGAAAAAAATATGAATATTAAAGTTGTGATGTATTTGCTG
This sequence comes from Psophocarpus tetragonolobus, assembly GCA_037954015.1. NCBI lineage: Eukaryota > Viridiplantae > Streptophyta > Magnoliopsida > Fabales > Fabaceae > Psophocarpus > Psophocarpus tetragonolobus. The sequence continues at coordinate 45,759,046 of CM075694.1, forward strand.
ACATATTGTTAAAATCTCATTTAATATTGTTTCTTTAGTTGATTTTATTATGAGTTTAATACTTATACATTAACCGTTTAAAAGAATTTTATATTAATGTTCAATCACAATCTTTAATTTATATTATTTTTTTAAATTATTAATTAATAAAATCAACAAACTTACTATATACAAATAATTGTGATTAAATGTCAGTGTAAAGATTTTTATACTAGCCGTGTATACATGTTTTTCTCTTTTATTTTCATGTTTGCTTAAAGTTGTTGCTTAATTATATTATATGTTTTTAATTTTATTAATTTTTAATATTTTTTATTTTTTATCATCATAATGTATTTTTAACTTTTTAAATTATTGAATTTATGTTTTGTAAGTTAATTGACGTTGACAATCGATGAATGTGTGACAATAATTTATTACATTATAGATTCTAATTTTTTGAATTTAAAATTATTTGAATAATGAAAATTTGAAATTAATTAAATTATATAATTGAGATAATTATTGTTATCTGTTATTCAATGATTATTATTTGTAATTAACGTTAATTCATTAATAATGATTGAGCACAACTTCAATAATTGTAAAAATCTGGAACAGAATAATATATCATGAATTAAAAATAAAATAAACTATTAAAAAATTATAAAGAAATAAAGATATAATTAAACATAAAGTTTTTTAAAAACTTAGTTTTGTTTTTCTCCAAAAATATTGAAAGCAATATTTCAAGGCAAATATAGTATTACATAGAGGAACCTCGTTATTTGGTTCAATGAAAACTCATTATTAGAAATCTGTCTTCTTTTAACTTAACAATGATATATAAGAATATTATATATACAACTGTGATATTAATTTGACTTAAAACTTTGAATATAACATTCTTTAAAAAACTTTTAAATATCAATGTAATATTTTTTAGGGGTGTCGCTTACAATTAAGTTAAACCTTTTAACAAGTTTAAATACGAAATGTTGTAATTACTCGAGCATTCAAAATTATCTTAAAATTTTTTTGTGACATTAATTTGACTTAAAACTTTGAATATAACATTCTTTAAAAAACTTTTAAATATCAATGTAATATTTTTTAGGGGTGTCGCTTACAATTAAGTTAAACCTTTTAACAAGTTTAAATACGAAATGTTGTAATTACTCGAGCATTCAAAATTATCTTAAAATTTTTTTATTTGTATTTTTAATAAATTTTATATCCAGAATTTCTAATTGTACCTTTCTATTTCTCAATGTATTTTATTTTAAGATGTGCAATATCTTGGATTAAAATAATTCACGTATTTTATAACTTTTCCAAATTTAGTTTCTTATTTAAATTCAATTCTTATTCATTATAATCCTAAGAACAACTTTAGTTGTTGCTTATTCCATTATTTAATAATAAGAAATGTTACTTGTTAGAGTCGTGTAATGGAAGAAGTTGCTACTGATAGTTTTTTAAAATTAAACATAAATTCTTATATAAATATTGTATCAATTGTTAAGAAATAAAATTAATATCTTTATCAACACAAAATTAATATTTACTTATAATAATTAAATAGTTTTTAAGTTGTCAAAATAAGTGAAGTGCAAATAAAAATGGTTTAAATGTGTCTCTAAAATAAAAACAAAATCACTAATATATCAAGAACCTGAAAGATACTTGAGTTAATAAAAAAATATAAAAGTTTTGATTATTTATAAATGTGACACTCTTCTACCCCAAATATTTTATTATTTAATTTACAAAATAAAATAAAAAATTATTTATTTAAATAACTAGACTTGACACTTCAGTAAAAATATTTACATTGTAACACCGCAAATTGGTTATTACTAAACAAGTAACGAAAGATAAAATAATTTATCTTCATATTGAGTCAAAAACATGAAGAAATGGTTAAAAAGTATTAATTCACATAGATTCATTAAACTGAGTTAACTTATAATCAAAGTTGTGAGCTTTATATAAATAGAAAATAAATTATCAGGATCATATAATATAATACTATGAACTTAATGACATTTTTCTATTCCAAATAAATATAACAACATTATTAAATAAAAGTCCTTTGACTGGGTGAAAAGGTTCACAAAAGTCCTTCAACAAAACTTGATCTATGATCAAATGATAAGTATTTATAAATGAAAACTTAAAAAAAGAAAAGACTTGAGATGTAATTGAAATAAATTTCTTGAACAAGGAAATAATTTGAACATCCTAATATAGTCGCAAAGCTCCGATGATACATCTATCAAAGCATTGAATCTCACATCAATCTCAAACATTACTCACCTCTGCCTCTTCAACTTTGTCTTGGCCTATGAGCATTCAACCCCAAGTAACATAGACAAATAAGGAGTGAGACATGTATTCGTATATAATTAAGCAGCCTAAATAAGAAATATTACCACCCACAACATATCACATGAAACCACACAAAGCATATTATGCTAACGGTGCTCATGTAATGCAATTTATGTATGCTCTCTAAGGTAAACACCCGAACAATCCTCTTCTACACCAATAATAGGTAGGTACAATCATCTCACTATAGGTCCACCAAAGTGAATTATGCTCTACACTAATAATACGTAGGTACCATTGTGCAATGCAACACAACCTAAAAAGACCTGTTATGGAGTGTCACACAATTGGTGATACTTACAAGCTTCTTAGACTACCATATCATGTATCATGCCATGCAACAACATAATCCACAATATAAATATTTATTTATGTCATCACAATCCATCCCCAACCATAGTTAAGATGACACCTCGTCAGATATATCTTAACCATCATCATCAACACACCATGCATCCAATTATAATTCACATCACTTTCGTATAATAAGACAAATCACGAATTCATTCACTTCAATGACTTATAAACATTTATTCAATCACCACGAACACCATTTATAAGGTACATCACAATATTTCATACCACAACAACTAAAATCATCACAATTCACAAACTATTTATTCTTATCTTACACCTAATTGACTTATAAACATTCATTCATTCACACTAACACAATTTATAAGGTACATCACAATATTTTGTACCATAACAATCCAAATCATCACAATTCACAAACTATTTATTCTTATCATACCCTTCTATTACAATTTGTAGCCTACATACCATGTTTGTAGTTATACTAATAACATAGAGGTGATATAATTTTTTTATAAAGATGGTACAATTACCCAAAAAATTTATGTTGAGGTTTAAACTTGATTTTATCATCCATTATTTTTTTAAAATTACAAATTCGCAGCCACTAAATCCAAATCTGTCAGTTTGACCTTTACTTACTGTTTTAGTCATAACTTTAGTTATATATATGTATACGTATATGTATAATTTGTAAGTGATTATAGCTCCATTGTAAAACTAACATCCATGACTACAACTTTCATAAAGAATACAAAACCTACTAAGGTCATCTAGGTCACTTTGCAGGGTTTTCAACACAGGATTATGTTGCACATACTAGATTAGAGACTCAACTTCTAACTCACATAACTCGGTCTATTTTTAACATATTTACATTATCCATGAGTCTAAATTGTAGTCTCGAATATCTACTTTCTAAAACAACAAAAATAATTCAATTTGGTTAACCATATAGAAAGATATGATATAAACATTAAGGTATGGTCATACCAAAATTTTCAGATAGCAAGCATTCAACTTATATAATATATAATTTTAACTTCAAACCCCTAAACATTATATTTATCTATCTATAATACTTAATTATCATTACACCCTACAATTGCAGTGACAATCATCAAATTTTTCATCAAATATCATCAATGGGGTAGCATTCCCGACACGTGACTTTTTTTTAAGGGGGCACTTGAGCTTTTTTACCAAAAACCCTTGATGATTGACCTCGCCCTGACATGAAAAGCTTCAAACTCAGAGGTTTTGTTGTTTGCCTCTTTCCGGTATCAAGTTGGTTGACTTTTAGCTCTGGTCTCATCAATATTATAAACTGAAAGCTGTTGTCTTAGAAAGGATGCATGAAATCTTTTAATAACACAAATTCCTATTTCTGAATGATATCCCACAATTCAGACAATTGTCTGAATCACATGAAATCATTTCATAAAATTTCATTGATATACTCTTTTTATAAAGCAAACTGACTTAAATTCTTGAATAATCGATATAACTTTTACTTCTATTGTAACAAAAGATTCCCTTTTTATGTGGAAAAGGCCTAACACCTAATATTTTTTATACAAAGAGCAATTCAAATAACACAGCAACCCCTCAATTGTCACATTAATCAATCATGTAATTAAAATTCTTCATCATTAATAATCAATAGCATTCATAGAAACAAATAAAATAAGCAATTTCATAAAACACATGAACTTTTATCTCTAGGGAGACTCATGGTTCACCTTCACTACCTTATTTCTTATATATGCTCGTGTGTAGCTAATCTCACTCCCCATTACAACCCAACAAAATAAATTAATTCAAACATCCATGAACTATTTAGGGACATAAAATACATTGATTTCAGGTTCTAATTACTTCACATTACTATACTAAAGGGTACTAATCTATAGGGTATAAAAAGGGAAAATCTCAATGTCAACATAATCATTACATTCACATAATCTGGTAAAGCACATGTACCCCAATAACCCAACAAAATAAATTAATATAAACATTCAATAACTATTTAGGAGTGACAAACATATCTCAATCTCAATTTCTCTTCTATATAATCCAAACACATGTCTCCAATTAACAAAATAAAATATTACATTAGAGCAACCACACATAAATTATAATTTAGAAAACCATCTCATTGTACAAATTCAAAACTCCAATTACATATATCTACACAATCACGTACAAAGCATCATATCAACACTCGTCAGAGACGTTCAAAACCCTTCAATAGAAAACATGAAACCTAGGATCACTTTACCACCCATTTTCCTACACATGCCACATATAAGATAATTTCTCACCCCCTTTCCTTGAAGAGATGAAGAAGGTAAAAGTGATTCTTTAAGGTCCTTGGCGAAGATCGTCTCTCTCTAAGTTTTCCTTTGTATCTGCCTCCTCTGATATGTTTGCATTAAAAATTAGCAGAATGTCAAGACTCTCTCCTGACTCATTCTAATTACTAACTTTTGTTAGGCAAACCCAGCAAACCTAACTTTCTTTAATTCACTATTATGATAATGTAGTAGTAGTAGTAGTAGTAATAATAATAATAGTAATAATAATAATAACAACAACGAAAAAAAGTAATATTAATAACAACTAATATTATTATTATTAACTAGTGAAAACACATGCACTACTACATTTATGTATTTGCATTTCCATTTTGATATATTATAACAAATTTAGGGTTTAATTTAATATGTTTTGAAATAACATGACACAATATAAATAATTCATTGTGTCATTTTGCATATAATATGATAGAATATATTTTGTTAATCTGTATATTTATTTTTTTATTACTACACAATAGAAACATGTCAAATGATCAATAAATATGACATATTTGCAATGAAATTGGAAAAATATGGAGAGAAAATAATTTGAATAAAATTTAAAATATTATTTTCCTATGTATTTGTATTTTTGTTAAAATATTAATTATCAAAGGTATATGTCTATTGACAAAATTTATATTTGTAAGGGTAGAAAAAATTATACAATGTTTTGAAAAAGTAAAATAGTTATAAAATGTAGGCAGCAAAGGAACATATTTCCATTATATAATAATAATCATATAATATAATATAATAGAATTTTTATTATACATATAAATTATAGATAATATGATAATTAAATATATTGAATATAAATGTTTTAAAGTATTTTTTTTCTTTAGGTTATAAAGTTGATGTAGATAAATTAAAATATTAATATTATGTAATATGATTATTACATATTCAAAACGTTGATCAATAATTCTTCATATTCGTAAAAATCTATCATATTATTGATTAATTGTATATAATGTTTAGAAGGTAAATTTTTATATTTTTTAGTTTATGATAAAGGGATTATGCCCTATTCTCAAATACTGTGAACAATAATTTGTCATATTTGATGATAATCTGACATATTTTAACAAAAATTCCTTTTTATATAAATCTTAGGACAATTATATGTATTAGTATAGATAATTTTATGTTTTCGCTAGTGAAAATATATATTTATTTTATAACATTTATATAATGATCACAGTAGGACAATATGTTTTAAAGTAACTTGTATAACCATGACAAATATAATATTATAGATTATAAAAAGTAGAATATAATATTTTTTATATGTTGGATATAAATGTTTTAAAGTAACGTTTTTTTTAAGGTTATAAGGTTGATCTAGCGAAAACACAGGCATTGTCGCACTTGTGCATTTGTATTGCTATTTTGATATGTTATAACAATTTTAGAGTTTTAACTTGATATAATTTTTAATAACATGATAGAATATAAATAATTCACCATCTCATTTTGTGTAAATAATTTTAATTTAGTATATTTTTTGTTTATGTTAACATCATAAAAACATATTAGATCATCAACGAATATTTTAGATTTGCAATGAATTTGAAAAAATAGAGAGAGAAGAGAGTTTGGGTATAATTCGAAATATTGTCATGCTTGTGTATTATTATTTCTACTAAAAATATTTATGATGGAAGATATACATATATTAATGATATTTAAGGGATGTTGATTAAATATTTTGTATTAAAATTACTTATTATGTTGAATATAAATATTTTAAAGTACAATTTTGCTTATAGTTATCAGGTTGATTTAGTGATAAAGTTTACATTTGGCGAGAGAAAAGTTGTGGATTTGAATCTTTCCATTAATAAAATATTTTTTTATTTTTTCTTTCTTAAAAAGGGTAGAATAAATATTTTGAAAAGTTTACATCAAAACGAGGAATTCTCTTTGTTAATAGTATATATATAGCATATAACATAATAAATTATAGATTATTGGCAGTAGAACAAATACGGATATTGAATATAAATGTTTTAAAGTAATTTTTTCCTTGAGTTATAAGGTTAGTCCAGTAAAAAAGTTTTTGTTTAAGGAGATAGAAGTTGTGAGTTCAAATGTTATCCTTTGACAAAGTAGTTTATTTTTTTTAATTTTCAAATTAGTATAATGGTTGAATATGTACTTAAAAAAGTGGAAATCAAAAGGGAAATTCTCTTTATTAATAATATAGATAATAATAATTCACTCCCAACATATTTTAGTTAATAAAAATATCAAATTTTATTAAGTCAATAAATAGAAGTAAAAATATTTTAAAAAATCTTATTTTATAAAATTTCAAGTTGTTACAATAAAAATTTACTATTGGAACTTGTAAACAAATAATACAAACTGATTATGAGTGATATGACATGGTCATACGAGTAGTGAGAACTTGGAAAGATTTCTTATAAGTAAAAAATGAAATTTTAATATATGTTGATGTTGACTTTGAATGATGAAAGCTTATGGTGATTTTGAGCGAATAAGGTAAAAAATTTCATATAGAGGAGAACACATCTAGTGAGAGCGTTTATTGGAGATTAACTGATAGGAACATTTAGAGTTGATTTTTTTGTGTTTGCTATTGTAGATCATCTATTGTATGCTCACACTACTAGATCTATTGTATGTTGTTACTAGAACTCTTGTTGTAATGTTAAGCGATTGTCATGTTTTGGTTGTGATTAGGGGTGAGAATATAAAGATAGAGGTATGATGCAAGCAAACTCCACACAACCTCTAACTCCACACAACCTCTTATACTCTCTATCCCACCCCCTCTCTCTCTTTCACACACACACACACATACACTCTACATGATGACTAAAGACACCACTAAAATAAAAAGGTAATACCCTGTGTATATTGGTCAAATATACAAGTCAACCCACCAAAGAAAGTAAAACAATTACCCTTAACTATTTGCAATGGACAAGTGACCAGGCATCAATGGTCTTCAAGCTCACCATGATCTTTAGTCTCTCATGCTCACTCCTAGCTATCCCATCATTTATCCTCCTGCCCATTATCTTAGTGATGGGATCCTTGGAAGACATAATTGCATTAGTAAGTACAAGTGAGTATTTCCAAGAAAAAGGACGAAATTCTTGCAGTGGAGAAGGTGAGGTTTAAGATGAGGCTTGTGGCTAAGGGTTTTTGATGCATGCACGCCTAGCATGGACTTGAGTTAGGACCGATAAGAAAGGAGTATGACTTGGATGAATCTTTAAGGAGTTTAGTTTAGGACATGTCCTATTTATTTGTATCAATTTGACAATTTTTAGGCTTGTATAAGCACCTTTAAGTCATTAGGATTTTATGGGTGTAGTTAGTTTAATTTTTGGCCTTTTATTTTGGCCTATAGGTTCTATTTTTCTTTAGGAGGTGTAATCAGTCTCTTTGTGGAGTGTGTTAATTAGTTGGGCTTGGCCTAAGAGCTTTTTGACATGTGGTATTTATTTACATACCCCTAATTGCTTCTAAAACCCTTCTAACCAACACATGAAACATGTAGGAGACATGTGGGCCCCCTTGCTCCCTTGTTTCACTCCACATGTGCTTTCTCACTTCTACTTGGTTGATTCTTGTTGCTTCTTATTTTAATTTGAATTTTAGAGGTGTCATGCTCCAAAATTCAAATTCAAACAAGAGGGAACATAAATTCCCCTTTTTAGGGCAATGTTTGGATCTTAGTTGAATTAATTTAGTGTTAAATTAACATGTGCTCAATTAACTAAATTAACCAACTAATCCTCCATAATTAGAGGAGTTGGACTTTCATGTTCAGTGCTAAGGCCCTTGATCTATTCCTAACTTTATATATAAAGCATTCCCTCATTCATGTAGTTTTTTAACACTCATTTTGAATGAAAATTATATTCTCTAAATTTGAGAGTCCTTTGTTCTTAGAGAGTGTTCATGTTCTCCTCACTCTTGTGAGAGTCCTTCATGTTATTATCAAGAGTTCATTCCCTTGTGGCTAACTTCATGATCATTGGCTTATCTTCTTCAACTTAAAAGTGGCGCCTACCACACCCTTATTTCCTAGTCTTCCACCTCAATTTCTTCAACCTTAAGAACCTCTAAGAGTAAATCCTAGGTGGCATTCTCAACCTCAAGGATTGTTCAACCATGACTTGGGAGGAATGCATAAGCTTTACATAAATAAAAGGTGTGAATTATAATGAGATATTCTCACATGTATTAAAGCATTGCTCGATTTGAATTTTATTGTCCATTGTCAACTAGCTTGACCTATACTTAGAGCAAATAAACATCAATACAAAATTTCTATACGAAGACTTGAATGAAACCATCTACATGGAGTAGTGGAAGGGGTTTGTTGATGATCATAAGAAGGTGTATTTGTTTCATAAGTCATTGTATAGCTTAAATCATAGCTTGGGGCAGTGAAATGAAACATTCAATGACTTTCGTACGAGGATGAGTTTCAGAAGATGTAGTTATGATAGCTACATCTACATGATGTTTAAAGGATTTGTACTTGTTGTTGTACGTAAACGATGTCTCGGTAGCTAGCCAAAGTAAGCAAATGATCAACTAACTCAAGACCAAACTAAAGATAGGAGCCAAGATGAAAAAATTTGGTTTTACTAGACACATTATTGGGATAAATATAAAGAGGATCAAATGAAAAGTGCAATGTGTTTGACTCAATAAGGTTACCATAAAAAGGTTTGTATAGAGGTTTCGAATGCATTAGTCAAAGGCTGTGGGCATGCCTTTGGATGCACCATTAGAAGCTGTCCATGAGTCAAACTCCTAATTATGAAAAAGATAAGAGAAAAATAGATTCGATCCCATATGCTAGTTAAAAGTTGTAAAATGATAAAGAAGGGCATAATTAATTATTAGATTAAGATATTTCAAATAATTATAATATTTTAATAATATAAATTAATTATATATATATATTTAATTATAAATAATTAAATATATATTTAAATGGAAACTAGCTAAAAGTTACTGAAAGCTAAAACACTAGTTAAAAGTTGTAAAATAACAAAGAAACACATCATTAATCATTAGATTAACAATGAGGTATTTAAAATAATTATAATATTTTAATAATATAAATTTAATTATATATTTAATTATAAATAATTATAATATATATTTAAATTACAAATTTCTATCATAACATATTAATTATATATTTAATTATAAATAATTATAATATATATTTAAATTAGAAATTTCTATAATAACATATTTAAATCATAATTACATATTTAAATTATAAATTTATGTAATTACATATTTAAATAATAAATTACTATAATTAATATTTAAATTATAATTTCTATAATTAAATATATAAAATTTAAATTATAATTTTCTATATAATTATATATTTGTATTATAAATTATTGTAACTACATTAATGAAGGAGAAGGAAATGAAAGAGATGTTGTATAATATGATGAGAGAGAATAAGTAGGTGACAATGCATTAATTAATGAAGGATAAACATTTAAAAATAATCAGGTACATGAGATATTTTGAGAAAACAAGTTGGAGTAACTTTTAAAAAAAACTAATAATTCCTATATTTTTGCTATCAAAGCTTAAATGACAAACCAAACACACTTTAAAGGGAATAATTAGGGTGTGTTTGACAAAATTAGCTTAAAAATTGACTGAAATGATTTCAGTTCCGTTTGAATAACAAAGATCTAAGAACCACTAATTAAAAAAAAAACTAATCCAAGTTATTCTTCCAAAACCTGGTTGCTTATTTTATTTTTACTTGTTTACCTTTTATTAATTAATTCATTGTCCTTCACTCATTCTCTCTTACTACATTATACAATCTCTTTTTCATCTGTTTCTTTCTTCTTTATTAATATAATTATAGTAATTTATGATATAAATATATAATTATAAAAAATTATAATTTAAATATGTAATTTAATAATTATAGAAATTATAATTTAGACATTAATTACAACAATTTATTATTTAAATATATAATTATATAAATTTATAATTTAAATATATTATTATAAAAATTTATAATTTAAATATATAATGATTTAGGGTTTTAAACTAGTTTTGCTAAAATAAAACTTTTATAATTTAACGTTTCATAATTATAATAATGATTTAAGTATATAATTAATTATAATAATTTAGGGTTTTAACGTTTCATATTTATAATAATTTATAATTTAAGTATATACTTAATTTATATTATTAAAATATATTATAATTATTTTAAATATTTCATTATTAATCTAATAATTAATAATATTTTATTTATTATTTTACAATTTTTAACTAATTTTACCCAATACTTATAATTAATTTTTTAGCTTTTAACTCGATTTTAAACTAATTTTACTAATCAAACTCTCATCACTGCGGAGATGTGTGAGTAGAAATAGGACAACATTTTTTTTTTTTAATTATGAAAGATATGTTGCTTATATGGAGGTTTTTTCCACATTTTCAAATAGAAGTCATTACTGTCATGAATCTGTATTCACCAAAGAAGATTAGAAAAACGTGATATTTTGTATGATTTCCTAGGTTCTGTCGAATATAAAAGGCAATAAATATAACCATGTTAAATTGATAAAATGTCTTATGTTTAAGCATTGTACAAGAGTTATAGTTCGTCCGTGGGAGGGGCGTTGCAGAGATAAGTATTTGGTTTTCATTCAATTTCGTATATGATAAAGATTGTTTTTATCCATCAATATTTTAAAAATCACTCACAGAATTAAATATTATTGTAATGCTTTACTCTTTTACAGTGTACTTGAGCTTTTTTCTTTTATTAATGTCTTAATTCTAGATTTGGTTTTCTTGCAGATAACTAAAGCACAGTAACCTTTTGGGTTTTTCAGTAATTATCAACACAATTTCTTATTTATAAAAAAATAATAGTCCAAATTACTAATATTTTTTAAATACATATCCTAGTATTAACTTGTTGATTTGTTCGTCCTTCTCTTCAATCAAACCAAGTGAAATTATATGATACACAAATTAAACATAGGTTAAATTGTGTTTTTATTCCCAAAAATATAATAAATTTACATTCAATGTCCCAATTTTTAAAAAATGTAATATTGTTTTTATAAAATATTTTATTTTTTACGTGATATTTAATAATTTGACAACAATTTTATAAAACTGTTTTAATATGCTAGTATTTAAAATTAAAAAATTAATAATATTTTTAGATAATAATTTTTTAATTTTTAAAAATTAAAAAACAGTAATAGTTAAAAGTATTTCAACTTTCTATTATTGTTTTTAAAACTCGGAGTATAATTCACATATGTTGTTTTTTATTTTTAATTAATGAAATTTTTATAAATATAAACAATTTTTTTCAATTTTATATTTTTAAAATAGTTTTTAAATAATACTTAATAAATAATTTTTTTCTTTTTTTTCTAAAATCAGTTTTAAAAATTATTGTTAAAAACTCTTTTTAAAAATTAAAATATAAAACCAAACCTATCAATCCTTTATCATTTTTTAATTTCATCTATTAAAATATGATGAAGTTTTCATTTAATTATTAACTTTTTAAACGCAAATGCTTAACGAAAAATAAATAAATATGAAAACAGAAACAATTAAAGAAGAAGTAGTAACTTAAAAAAAAAAAAAAATTTTATTAACAACACCGAAAAAACGTTTGATTAATTAAACATTAACATTATTAAATATATATTTATTATTTTAGAAAAATAATATTTTGAGGAAGAGACAGACACGTCCCCCTCTATCTCATCCCCCATTCTTTCTTTCCACCGCATCCAAAAGCTTTTACTTCACGCTGACACACATACACAAAACCCTTAACCTTCACAACAAAAACCACTTCAAAATTTCACCCTTACTTTTACAATTACTATCTCTTTCTCTTCCGCAATCCAATCTGAATCATGTATTTATCGGAGAAACCGCGTCCCATCGATTTCTACAAAGAAGAAGGCGCGCGGGACATGATGATCGAGGTGGTGACCAACGGAGACCTCCAGGCGGCGGCGCCGCAGCACCACGCGCCGCCGCCGCCAATGATCCTGGGGGAGAGCAGCGGTGAGGATCCTGAGGTCGAGATCAAGGCTCCGAAGAAACGCGCTGAGACATGGGTGCAGGACGAGACGCGGTCTCTGATTGGCCTTCGCCGTGAGATGGATGCGCTCTTCAACACTTCCAAGTCCAACAAGCACTTGTGGGAACAGATTTCCGCGAAGATGAGGGAGAAGGGTTTCGATCGTTCTCCAACTATGTGCACTGATAAGTGGCGGAACTTGTTGAAGGAGTTCAAGAAAGCAAAGCACCAGGACCGTGGAGGGAGTGGCTCCGCCAAGATGTCATATTACAAAGAGATTGATGAGATCCTCAGAGAGAGGAGCAAGAATGTGCAGTACAAGAGCCCTACTCCTACACCTAAGGTTGACTCCTTTATGCACTTCGCTGATAAAGGTATCCCTAATTCTCTTTCATCACTTCTCACAACTCACAACTCACAACCCTTGGTTTTCTCATTCCTTCAATTTCATCATTGCTCTGCTCTTTCTGTTTATTGCCTAAGGCCTCTCACTTCTGAGCTTAATTCCTGTGAGATGAGAACTTGTTTTTGCAATGGATGATTCCTTCAGTGTTAGGCCTGCTACCCAAAATTGTTAGGTATTAAATACTGTCTGTGTCTTTAGGGACTGTCTATGCAGGGACTAAAATGACTAGTTTCTACTTTCTGGGCGTAAGGACAAAACGTAATCAAATCAGTGGTTAAACCGAAAGTCTTTTTTTACACTGATAGGGAATCAAATTTAACAGGTGTTATTGTGCTTGTTGTTCTTGTACGACCATGCACTGGTGTTGCTGTTGCGGCTAATAAGCCCCAAATAAGCTAGTTCGAAGATTCTTTGGGAATGTTAATCGGACAACCTTTCTTTGCAAATTGCTTTGAAATTGCATCTCTAAGTTTGTTAGGTAGTGGGGATGTTTGACATCTGAAGTGGGTGTGTTGACAGTTTGTTTAAAATATATTGTGTCTGGTAACCAGCGCTACTTCGTCATCTCATTCAAGCATTGTTGCTTGGGGATATCAATTTGTGTTTCTGTTTAACAAAATGGGTATAACTTATAATGCGGCATTACATGTAATTGTGGAAAACCTAAATTCAATGGTTATAGCCGTAGTTGTCAAACTCAAATAGTGGAGCGGCTGACCCAAAAGTGATATATATGAGAAAAATACTTAATCACTCTCAATGTAAAAAGTTTATACTAACATTTAATCACAACTTTTTATTTATTGTAAGTTCATTAACTTTACCAATTAATACTTTAAAAATCATGTGAAGAATTGCAATTGAACGTCAGTGTAAAACTCTTTTACACCGACAATATATAAGTGTTAAATTCTATATATGTATTATTAATAATAAAAACACAGTACTTATATAAAAAAAAAAGGAAATAAAGTGTTTAGCAGAGTACAAAACACGCATGTTTAAAAAAAGTGAATAATGCATCTGTCAACCTCAACAATAAAGGAAAAAAGAGAATAGGATTGTAGGGAAACAAAGAATAGTGAAGATTAAAGCAAAATGGGTATAGGTGTTCAGAACTTCAGATCATACTCTGATGAAAAGGCGAACTAAGAAAAGAAAAACTGGAAAAGGAAGGCCGCCAGAACGGGTTGGTCGCCACAACAGAATGTTTGCTGGAGCACATTGATTGCCAGAATGGGACAGCAGTGGGAGAAGTTGGATTGTGCAGGAGATCATCGATGAGGAGCTAGGGCAGAGAAAGGCATGTGGAACTGGGAATAAGCTTCTGATAGTAGAAGCTAGTATTGTATTGTAAAAACCTGAAATATCCTCATTAAGTGAGGGTATTTTCTGATTTTTCTGGCCTTCATAGTAGTGGACTGAATCCACTACTGTGCCGCTCCAAAATGCTGCAATTGCAACTGTTCCAGCCACAACCCAAAACCACCATGCATCAGGTCAGGGTCGCCATTGCTGATCTGTACTGCTCTGTGCCAATCTGCACAATGGCTGCTATTGACATTTGACAACTATGGTTATAAGTAACAACTGCCAATTAGACTGCATTTTCCAAATTCCAACAAACTTACTCTGAAAAAACAGCATTTTGGTGTAAAATTTCTGATAAGTGGTGATTAATTTTTTGCATTTAGTCTTCATTTCTCTACATAGCTTTTGTGGAACACAAATTTGAACGAGTGATGAACAAGCCTTCAGTTGCCCTGTATGACTTTAGGAAGTCTCATTGGAAATCACATTTATGTCTTCGTTGGTTCCTTACCCCTACGTTGTGAGGATCTGCTTATATCGTAGGATCGTAGGCTTGATAGCTTTGTTGGCTATCTATATGTATCTGTTTTTCTTTTTAATAGGACAGTGTTGTTAAAATTGGAGGACTAGAGAGGAATCATGGACTGAAACTGTATGTTTGAATACACAATACACAACGGAAACATGTTTATATATATTATTAACAATAAATACTAATAATGAGGAAATATTTTGTTACCTCAAAATTTTATTATACTTTCCTAGAAATGCTACTTTTATTAATAATAAATGTATATTATTTTATTCTGACTCAAGCTGAAGCTTACTAAACATTCAACTTGTTACAAGTAGGAAGTAGAAAAATAAACTAATCAAAATTGAGCTTCACAATAGAGCAGTATTTTAAAGGACTACTCTAGGATGTTGGAGAAGTTGAGGAATATTGCTAGAAACCCCCACTTCTACTGGATCACAGTTGGGACTAGTGCTACAGGGACAAATGGGGTTAGTGCATTTAGGACAAAGACAGGGACCAGTGCATCTAGGACAAAACCGAGGCAAGTGCATCTAGGACAAAGGTGGGGTCAGTGCATAAGGGTAGAGACGAGCTAATGGAAATCATTATTGAAGAGGAAAATAGAGGCAAGATAAACAATATTGAAATTCTATTTTTTCATAATAAAAAGGGACATACGGGGCAATGCCTCCAGTGAGGGACGTTTTTTGTAGTATTCCTTTAACCTGGCTCTGCTACCATGTTAAATTGGAGGACTAGAGATGAGTTATGGACTGAAATCGTGTGTCTAAATATGCAATACATAGCAGAAATGTGTTTATATAGGTTAATTAGTTAATAACAGTACATACTAATAATGAGGAAATGTTTTATTACCTCAAAATCAGATTATACTTTCCTAGAAATCCTCTATTAATAATAAATATATATTATTTTATTCTGATTTTCAACAAGTATAAATATCAACAATTTAAAAGTGGGATTTAACTTCTCTGAAATACTATTAATCCATCACTCTTCTTAGATGTGGGTTTGAGCTTAACTTAACCCTACAAAACTGGATTGTAAGGTGAAGATTACCCCCACTTATATATATTGCTTTGCCATATCACTTGTTGATGTGGGATCTCCAATAATCTCTCAAGTGAAGACATGATAAATTTTATGAAGTTGTCATTCCTAGCCTAGGTCGTGACATTTGGACATCTGCCGAAGTTATAATTTCTCTAATTTCGTCTTTAGGAAGTAGGAACAATAATTTGACTGATTATGTTGCTTTACAGGTATTGATGATACTAGCATCTCTTTTGGTCCTGTAGAAGGTATGTCATTGTAATTGAGTTTTCAGCTTCATACTTACTGTGTATTGTTGTTCAGTCGTGTCCTTTTTTTTTTGGTAAGCAGTTGTGTCCTTGATTATTTCATATTTCATAGTTCATGAGTCATGTGGGATTTTAATTCCATGTGGCATGTTGGTTTAGTTATTGATCTTATACTGGTAACAGTGGTAAGTAACTAATACAGAGCTCATCCAAGTCACTTAAGACATAACTGTGGAATTTTAAACTACCGTAAGAAAACACCATGCTAATGTACATACATTGTCACATGCATTGCATGGAAATTTAACCACCTCTACTATAGACAACTTTTCTGCATTTGATGCTTCTTTTCTGGTAAATGTTTTCATAAAATAATAGGAAGAGTGACATAAATTATTGAAATGTGACATTGTTACTTTGAAGAGATGTTTGAAATGATAATTCAAACAATGAACTCGTTAGGAATGTTCTGGTTATCATAATTTACTAGGAACTCATTCCATTCATGTGGCCAGATAATTATTTCTTCACATGATAGGCAAAAATATTCTTGTTGCTTATTGCTTATCATTTATCAGTTTCACTTAACTAAAATGTCTAGTATCTGTAAGTGTGACAAAGTATTCATACTACTTATTGCCTGTGCATGGCTAAATATGCATGCAATCATATAGTGGGAAGAAGTATTTATACTGCTTATTGCTTAGCATTAACAGTTCTTCTATAGTGTAGTATCTATCTTTTGTGGCTTTTTAATGTCCAGAAGTAGTATATTTAACATGAACATTTTAGACATAAAAATGAAGATTTTAGAACGGTTTACTTTGAGAAAATGTTTTTACTTTTAATTACAAAGCTTCCACCTTGTTTTCAATTTGTTTCTTGCTTTCAAAGATTTGTACAGGAAATATTCAAAGAACTTTTTTTTTTCTCTATTTCCTATACTACTATTTGAAAACAGGAAACAAATTGAAAACAAGTTGGCAATATTATAATTAAAATGAAAGCAGGAAATTAAAACAGAAGTAACCAGATCCATTTTCTATTTGTTTTGAGCATTTTCTATTTTCATTTTCTCAAAAAGTAATAGTAAAAATATGTTTGGTTACAATTTAGAAAACATTTTTTCTGGAAACATTTTCAAAATCTAATGAAAACAGAAAATAAAAAAAAGTTGCTTTTCAGTGTTTTAAAAAATCAAAACTATGTAAAAACCTAAATAATAATATTGTAATAATAACAAAAATTATTTATAAATATATTTAAATTATATATATAAATATTTTATAATATTTTGGCTAAAATTAAATTTAACAAGTTTATTTTCTGAAAAAATAGAAAATATCAAACGAAAATAAACATATTTTTTTAATGTTAAAAACTTGAAAATAAAAAAGAAAACAGAAAAAGAAAATAGGTGACATATGTTTTGGGTATTGTCTATTTTCATTCTCATAGAAAACAATAGTAAAAATATGTATGTTACAATTTAGAAAATATTTTGTCTGGAAATACTTTTAAAAAAAAAGAAAACAAAAAACAAAAAAAAGTTGTTTTCAGCATTTTAAAAAATTAAAACTATGTAAAAAATTAATAACAATAGTGTAATTATAATGAAAAATATATATAAATGTATTTTAAATTATATATAAATATTTTATAATATTGTTACTAAAATTGATCAAATTTAATAATATTATTTTTTGAAAATAGAAAATATCAAGTGAAAACAAACATATTTTTTGAATGTAAAAACTTGAAAATAAAAATTGTTCTCAGAAAATGAAATTAGAAAACGTTGTCTCAAATCAAATATCACATTTTAGGGGAGGGAGTATCTACTGAAAAGGATTTAGATATACATTTGATCCCATTTAAATGTTTATCCGTTCATTCTTTCAACAGTAGTTTTTGCTACATTATGTTTACTGTAATTTTCAAATACTTGGCATATAGCTACTGGAAGGCCAACACTCAATCTTGAGAGAAGTTTGGATCATGATGGACATCCTCTTGCCATTACTGCAGCTGAGGCTGTTGCAGCAAGTGGAGTCCCTCCTTGGAATTGGAGAGAGACTCCTGGAAATGGTAAGCCATGTAAAGCTTCATAGTTTGATGCATGCTTGCATGCTCATCAATTAAAGGGAAATTAACAAAGAATATAGAAGTCAATAATTTTGTGTCTTGGTAAAATGTACACTGATTTTGGTAGCAGTTTTGGTAATTTTTGGAAGCAAATTTCGTACAACCAATAAAAACATGGTAAAATAAATTTAGTCATTCCATATCCTAAAATATGAAAACAAATAAATTTAGTCCACAGCCCCCTCTTTAGTTTAATTGCTATTTTTTAATTTTGCAATCAATTCTTGCTCTTTTGGCAGGTGGAGAAAGTCAGTCGTGTTGTGGAAGGGTTATATCCGTTAAATGGGGTGATTATACAAGACGAATAGGCATTGATGGAACCCCTGAAGCCATCAAAGAGGCAATTAGGGCTGCTTTTAGGTTGAGAACTAAACGTACATTTTGGTTGGAGGATGAAGACCAAATTATCAGGAGTATTGACCGTGAAATGCCTATAGGAAATTACACTCTTCACCTTGATGAAGGTTAGGTTCACTTTATTCTTCTAGCTATTGTTGTGATATGTATAATTTTAATATATAGGAGCTTTAGTCATTTAATGTAGTTCTAAAGTTCAGGTGTTGGTTTTTGTGATTTAAATTCAGGGGACAAAGTTGTATTTCACTCAAACATTGTGATTAAATATTAAGAAAGCTTGCTGTAAAAAAAATATTAAGAAAGCATCCTTCCTGTCCTTTGTGCATGATTGTTGTAACGCTAAATTATCATTGCAGGAATGGCCATTAAATTACCCCTCTATGATGAGGCTGACCACATGCCTGTGCATACTGAAGATAAGATATTTTACACTGAAGATGATTTTCGTGATTTTCTGACCCGGCGGGGTTGGATATGTCTAAGAGAATTTGACGGCTATAGAAATATCGACAACATGGATGATCTTCGACCTGGTGCCATATATCGTGGTGTGAGTTGAAAGCAGGCACATGACATGGTCAATCTTCAGCTACCTACAGAAAATGCCCAGAGAACTGTGGTGGGGACTGTTCAGATCTTTGATATATGTGCGGCACTAACCTGGAATTTTATTTGTTTTAGTTTTGATAATGCTGTTTATAGTTTTATGATAGGAAAATGAACTAGTCCCTCCTATGCACAAATTATGTTCCAATCGCTGGCCTTAACATGTTTGTAAATATGCATTTGCTGTGAGAGCTTATTGTCTAAATTTTAGTGGATAATTTTCATCACATATTTTTATACACTTCTAGTTGTGTAGCTAACTTGGACAGTTGCATACTATGAGTTGTGGACACTTGTCTAACCCATGTTTAACAATTAGGTCTATCCAGATAAAAAATTGTTTATTGGCTTGGACATTTCAGCTGACATCTATACACTACACTACTCCACTTGAACCGACATTTTTATACAGGTGGACACCCTTTAATATTATTAAAACATTATTCACTTAGAAAAGTCAACTTAAAATATAATATAAAATACTAAAAATAATGTCTCACCTTTATTTTATTTTTATTTTTTTTAAAAACGGAAGGTTGGTTTAAAAATGTGAATATATAATAAATTTAGATATTTTGTTATTTTACTCGTTTTATTGTAATGGAATATGTGCATATTCGATGTCTTAGTGTTCTATATGTTAGACATTAGTTCTATCGGAGTGTCTGCTGTCTAGAGTCAAAATGCATACTTAATAAATTGTATGTGTTTCAACACAGCTTAAGCAGGAGCCTTATGTAAAGCTCTAACTATTAACATTAAATAAATTACTTTGTTGCAATTGATTACTTGCGAGGAGTCCTAACAATTCTAACCATCAAATTCAGACTGATATTGTATCTGAAGGGACGCTAGATATGACATAAATGTTTGTATTAAACACAGGTAGTGTGTTCTCTTAAAAATGAAAACTTTGGTGAAAGGAGCAATCGGATTCTAAATGATACGGTCGTAGCAAGGGTTAGAGTATTAAAGCAGCTTATGCTGGTAGCCTGGTACTATTGCTCTTGAATTGATAGATTATTACAATTCTTAAATTGGTACATCATTTGGAAAGCTCTTAAAGGAGAGATAATTTTAATAATCTTTAAGCGCTATATTACCACGTAGAATGTATGTATCTATTAGGCTTAATTATATTTTTTGTCATTCCACTATTATCATCAATTCTTTAAATAACTTGAATATCATGTCAATATTATTTTTGTATTGAATTTTGTCCCAGGATTATTTAAATACTATTATTTAAACCCAGGATTATTTAAATACTATTATTTTTGTATTGAATTTTGTCCCAGGATTATTTAAATAAAATGATATATAAATGTTAATTGTTAATGTATAGAGATTCAAATCTATGAAGTCACTGAACTAATCCTATAGTTAAATGTAGGATTTAGATAACAAGCGGGTAAGCCAGTAGTAATAGCAGTCTAAAATCAAATTTTGGTTCCTTATTGATGTTTTATGTTTTTTTCTTGTTTTTTAGGTTTAAAAATTTTCAATTTAATCATTTAATATCTTTGTTAGATCAAATTGGTCATTCTAATATTTAATGACACGTGATAAACTATATGATATTTCAATCAAAATTGACATTGTTAGTAGTACTGAAGTTGATGGAAAGACCAATGCTGTTTAACAGAGACATTGTAAGGGATTAAAATGAAACCTTTAAACTTGAAACTATTGAAACATTAAATGTAAATGTAAATAAGGATAACATTTTATTTTAGAATAATAGGATACAGATTTCCTGGGATGAAAAATGATCCTGTAGATGAAAAGTAACTGCAGGACTCTACAGTCATAATCCAGTGGTTCAAAACTTTTTAAACTTTTAGTTTCTTTAATTATTTAATTTATGATAATATATTTTTGTTGTTACGATTTCCTGTAGTTGCTTTTGTGATTGCAAAAATAACTTTAGGGTTGTTGCAGTTTGAGATCTTACGATACCTATTTATTTTGTTATATTTTGTTTAGGTAAATCATATTACTATGAGTGGTAATGCACGGAAATCTTGATCCAACCAACATTGAGTTGCTCGCTGCTTTGGTGTCATGGCGTATATTGCGTTACTGTAGGAGTGTTTTTTTTTTTTTTTTCACAATTCGATATTTTGAAAAATCTCAAAATGTCTTATATTGCAAAATTTATAATTCGTGAGGTATGTTTTAAGTGTATTGCAAATTTTGTAACTCATAATGTATTTTTTATTTGTATTGTGAATTTTATAATTGGTGTAAATATCTGACACGGTTTTCAACTTTTATGGGAAGGTTCAACAAAAATAATTCTTTTTTTATCTATATTATGAATTTGGTGATTTGTAACAGAAAATAAATTATTGATTACAAATTTGTAATATAGGTAAAAAATATATTATAAATTAGGAAATTCGTAATATAGCTTAAAAGATTACATTACAACAGATACAATTTAAAAAAACAAGATAAGTTAGGCTTCAGGATTGGATTTTGCTAAAATTTTCAGGGTCCCAAACAGATACTTTCCAAATCGTTGTTGGAGCTGTGCTGACTGAAGGGAACCATTTTATTCCTTTCTTACCAAGAAAATGAGCAATGGCATGCAGGGCACATCTACTTTTATGTCTATGAGTTGTTTGCTGTCACTGAAGCTGGAAAAATATGGCGTTTGGTAGGTAGAAATTTCAACATATATACATATAAGAAGTCTTCAAACCGGAGCAACAAAAATGGTTTTGTAAATTGGAAGAGTACAATTTTGATATTTTTAGGTAAAAATAACACCGTGGCAGATGATGGGCTCATGCCTCTCCTACGTCATGGCTAGGTTGACTCAAAACAATTTATCAGAAAATGCATCGCCTATCAGTAGAATAAACATGTCTCCAAGAAGGCATCAATGCTCGCACCGCTATATGGGTTGGGTTTTTGTTTCTGTCTCAACAAATCCATTCACCTGCCTTCTAGGTTTATCGCTCAAGATTTAGCTACTCGTTTCTCCGTACAAGTTTTTTTTTTTTTTTTTATAGAAATTGTTTTATCACTTAACCTTGCTTTTTGTCACCTGCCATCCCATTAAAATTTCTAAAATACTTTTATTTTTACAATTCTATGGACCGGTTAATCTTTAATTACACACCTAATTGGTCGGTAGACTAAAAAACGGAAGACTGAAAAGGATTACACATATTAATTTGTCCATCACCTTAAAATAAATTACAGGAAAGATTCATAAAATTAAAAAAATTGCACACATACGACTAAAATTCGTAAACTTAAAAAAAAATAAAAATTTACGCCATGCATAGGCTGATATATAGGTTTAAAAAAATTTGCCTTATGGATCATCAAATTCAATCCGCATATGCATTTCAAATGTTGAAATTTCATTTGCCAAGAGAAAAAGAGGGGTAAGACTGAAACTACCGGTTGAAATTTTTAATTTTAATTGCCTTATGGATGGTTTTTGAATTGCATTACGGATTGAATTTTTTTTTTATCTGACAGATTGAAATTTTAAAATATAGAAATTTTGCCTTAGACCACTTGATCCATAATAATAATTTTTTTAAAAAATATAAAATGAAAGAGGAGAGAGTAGAACAAGGTAGAATGACAAAAATACTCCTATCTTCGGATACCGTTCTAATTCTTGCTTTAACCGGGTATAGGCATTGTACTCGAACTAGTACCGATATAATTTTAATTGTTAACCTTTAATTTATAGTTTCTTGTTATTTATTATTTTTTATATTAAAGTATAATTAATAATTTAATATATAATTTATTTAACAATAAGTAACTAAATTTAAATTGTAAAAAATAATATAATAGATAATCCACGAGTATACCTGAACCCGAAAATACTCAATGAGAATGAACAGGGATTAAAATTTTTATACTTGCATATGAACCTGTCCTACACTTTCTGGGGATAGGAATACCTTGCCCCTGCCCCATTGTCATCCCTAAAATTAGTTTTAAAGAGGTTAAGGGTAATTTTAGTATTTTAAGATTTGTTTTTAATAGCTAAGTGAAAAAAAATGTAGATAGGTGTTAAAAGAATTTCTCATAAAGTATTATTAACGGGCTAACATCAACAAAAACAAACCCAAGTGAATCAAATATTATATTTTTTATAGCTAGATGAAAAAAGAAGTGTAGATAGATGTTAAAAGAATTTCTCATAGAGTATTATTAACGGGCCAACATCAACAATAGCAAGCTCAAGTGAATCAAAGATTATGTAGACATGCCATTTTACTTTTGCTCTACTTGCCACTTATATTTTTTTCTAGACAAATATTAGTTGTTAATGTGTTAGTTTTTTTTAGTAAAGTAATTGGAACTCACGACCTCTCTCTTTTCTAATTCTACATGTAGACTTTGTCACTAGACCAATCTTATAACATCATTTATCTATCGACCTCTCTCTTTTTAGTAAAGGACTTTTCTTTATTCTGTTTTCTTTTTTTTAATGTTTACTCATAAAAAGGGTTTTCCTCCTTAGGACCATCACACTAACAATGTATGGGAGCTGATCCCACTTTGAGCGCTTTATTCTTCTCTTTCTTTTTTTAATGTTGACTCATAAAAGAGGTTTTTCTCTCAATGTGCGAGAGAGTGATCTCACTCTAAGAGCTGATAGTCGAAATGAAAAGATACTTTTTTTATTCTTTTTAAGTTTCCTCATAAAAGTAGTTTTCCTCCTTAGGACCATCACACTAACAATGTGCAAAGACTTTCTTTATTCTTCTTTCTTCTTTTAAGGTTCACTCATAAAAGGGAGTTTTCCTACCTTTAGGGTCATAATGTGCAGGAAGGGGGGATCCCACCCCAAGTGGCTGATAGTCGAAATAAAGAGACTTTTTTTTATTCTTTTTTTAGCGTTTTAATAAAAAGGGGATTTTCTTCCCTTGACGTCATCACACTAATAAGGTGTGTGGGCGTGATCCCACCCTGAGTGGGAGATACTCATAAGAGAAGTTTGTCTCCTTTGCTGTCATCACACTAATAATGTGTTGGTCGTGATCCCACCCCAAGTGGCTAAATGCAGTTTTTTAATATGATAAACTGTGTGGATCAAACTAAATTAGAATTTCATAACACACTAACTGTGCAAGAGGGGGATCCCACCCCAAGTGTGGGATAGTCGAAATGAAAAGAGACTTTTTTTTATTCTTTTTTCTTTTTTCAACGTTTTAATAAAAATGAGGTTTTCATCCCTTGACATCATCACACTAACAATGCGTGAGGGTGTGATTCTACCCTGAGTGGAAGATACTCGAAATGAAAAAAGACTCATAAAATAAGTTTGCCTCCTTTACTGTTATAACGCTAATAATGTGTCAACCGTGACCCCACTCTGAGTGGAAGATACTCGAAATGAAAAAAGACTCATAAAATAAGTTTGCCTCCTTTACTGTTATCACGCTAATAATGTGTCGAACCGTGATCTCACTCGGAGTAGCTAAATGCAATTTTTTAGTATGATAAGCTCTATGGATCAAACTAATTGGAATGTAATAACACACTACTTAAGAATTTCATAGATGCAATTTTTTTATAGATGCAATTTTTTCATAGATAAGCTCTATGGATCAAACTAATTGGAATGTAATAACACACTACTTAAGAATTTCATAGATATCAAAAGAATTTCATAGATGCAATTTTTTCATAGATAAGCTCTATGGATCAAACTAATTGGAATGTAATAACACACTACTTAAGAATTTCATAGATATCAAAAGAACTTCCAGCTTCATATTATAGTTATTTCCTAGTTGAATTGCTACATTTGTGGGGTTTGTATTTGCTACATTCGTTGGGTTTGTATTTGATTCACAATACAAACCACCCACCAAAAGAGTCGATGTTGATAAGCCAGAAGGGATCATCTCCTCGAGATCTTCATACGTATATTTCGAACATATTTTCACTAATTATCCTGATTACGCGCTACTCACATGTTGAGTTTCAACAACCAAAACCTTGTGAATTACTCAGAATGGTTCATTTGTTTCATAATACTTAAATGATCGATTAATAGTTTGACACCCACAGTAGTACGCACATCTAACAATGTGAATAGAAAATTCACAATCGACAGGTCAAACAAAAGAAAATTCAGTCCAAGTCCTGAATGAAAAACATAGAAGCAGAACGAAAAATACAGCCTGTGCTACTCATCCCATTCGTCATTCTTGTATGACACAAGTGTGTCAACCTTGTGAATCTGTATAGCCAAAACAATAATATTAGTAATAGCCAAATTAAAACGAAGTATGTGATAACCAAAACCAAACTGTGAACCAAATTCACCTTAGTATCGAAGGAATGCAATTTCACCATTTGGGGATTTGCAATCAGTTTTGGATCACTCTCAATCCAAGTGAATGGAACTGCCACATCTGTGTCGGTATACGCTAACACATCAAAAACACCTGAGAGAAGATAACTATGCTCAGCAGGGAGATAAAAATAAACGTTAAACGAATCAGAAGATGAAATGAAGAAAGTGATGCACAGGGGGTGACAACTCTTTCACATGGTCTTTGGTGAAGCACGTGGTTCTTACAAGGTTCATCAAGGCATGGCAAATAGGTGATACTTGAAGCAATCTGCCTCATAATCGCTTGTATCTCTCTCATGATTTCTTTGTCACTCTTTTCCCTTGAGACACTGCAAAATAAAACAAAAAGAAACATATAAAAACATGAAAAAGCATTTATAGAGAGAATAATTTATGTGAAGGTTAGATAAGTTCATTTTAACTTATGGAAGAAACTCAATTGTTGTCTTCAATAAGTGTTTATAGAGAGACGTTTATCAAATAAGTGATTAGTTAAGTCAAGTTACCCACCCTTTCTCAACAACCTCAGTGTCAGTCTCAATGCTGAAGTTCCACCTTTCTAGGACTTCACTGGTAGCCTTGCTCATTATAACGAGGACCACCCTCTGCAACTTGCCAGCTTCAAGCCATTCTTTTCAACATTGAAAAGCAATGATCAACAATGATACCACAACGGAACTACTAGTAGTAGTAATAAAAGCAGAGGAAGATTAGGAAATCCTAAGAATGATTCAAATTTCAAATTGAAAACCATTTGTCGAAAAGTGAACTCTCAGATTCAAATTGAAAGTTAATTCAACACAGTAATTCCCAATTAAACAATGAACTATTTTAATATCTCTATAGCTTCTAAGAGAAAAGCACAATTAGGGTTGGGAGTGTTAGTTACCAGAGAGCTGAGCCGTTAGATTGGCTATAAAAGATTTGACACCCTCATCTTGAGTAAGCAACATTGGGAGGCCATATTTCTTCACTTTCACAAAGCTTTCTTCTGGATAAACTCCACGGTTGTAAAGAATGCTGATCAAATTCCCATTCCCACGTTAAAATACTTATGCATAGTTACAATTGCAAGGTCAAGAGTAAGGTCCAAAAACAAAAAGAAGATCGAACCTGTTGGCAGCATATCCTGATTTGAAAAAATAAAAATAAAAATTAAAAAATGAGGCATAAATTGATGGATTGCAAAAACGAAAGAAATGGGAGAAGCGGGAATACCGAAGAATTCGCTAACGATAGCAGCGGAGCCACGAAGAGTGATTATGTCTTTGGCAACAGTTCTGGCGGCCATGTCCTTTACCTTTCTTGTGTGAGGAAAGATGGTGTGGTGCGTGAAATGGAAAGGTGGCAATAAATTAGGGATTGGAAGTGGAATGTAACGGCTACTTTTCGGTACCCATCAACGTCAATATAATTTCAAATCTCCCTATTTAACGGTCAAGTTAAAAAGAATTCGCCTTTTGCCCACTAATTTTGAGTCTACATTTTAACTCAAATCATCTTATTAACAACACATTATCAATTTAAACTCTACAGAATAACAAAAAAAAATCGTTTAATTAACAACACATTTTCTTTGTTATTTCAATTTTAATTAATGTGATTTTCTATTTTAATAGTATTATATTTTTTCATAAGTTTTAACTTTTTTAGCACAAATATATATTTAAACTACAAATAATAAAAAATGTGTTATTAATACTCTTAAATTTCTTCACACATATTGGTATTTTTAAATTAATGTAATTAACTTAAATTATTTTTTCATTTATCTTTTATTCAATATATTTCATCGCACTATTATTTTTCAATTTTATCTTACAATTACTTCTAGGTTCAATTTTATTACAGCGTTCCTCAAACAACAGTAATATTATCCTTTTCCTCAAATTGGACCATTGATTAAAAAGTTTTAAATGCCGCTGAAAAATGACACTAATATTCACATTTAAATTAATAAAATATTAACATTATAGTGAAGATTTCAAACAATTATTATAATATTTTTCAAATTATAAACTAATAATTAATAATAAGAAATAAAAATTAAATTTTATAAAATAAAATGTATAGTTGAAAATAATATTTATATAATAAAAATAGAATCAATAATATAATTTATAGATTTAATTAATTAAACCAATAAATTTTAAATTATTTAAACCAATAAAATTTATAATTGAATTTTAATAAATAATTTAAATTATATTTTAGAAGAAAAAATTATTTTAATATATTTTAATATTTTAAAATTCCAAATTAAAAGATGATTAAACCCATTTTCATTGACAAATGTTAGTTTATTAATTTTTTATATGAAAATTATATTTTAATAAAAATTTAAAAATAATAAGATAAAAAAGATGACTAAATTTATTATTTTTTATAATAATTATTTATAAATTATATTGATGAATTTATTTATTAATTAATAGTGTAAAATTATGATGCCAGTACATAAAAATTTCAAAAGTAATTTATGATTAAATGATAATATATATATTGCATTGTATATTCAACAAATATTTGATCCTATTGGTATGAGACTCAATTTAGCAAGACAACTAAACTTTTATAGATAAAAAAAATGAAACAATATGATTGAAATGCAAGTCCTCTTAAAAGTGGTTTATTAGGTTACGTGACAAATGTTAATCATAAAAAAGTCAATTGATAGTAGTAAGTATCGATATAAATATGATATGAAAAGATAAACACACTAATAGTAATTAGAAATTATTTTATGGCAGAAGCATGTAATTAAAACCTAAAATTTGAGGTGGTAAGAAAAGTGATTAGTAAATAAAATAAAAGGTATAAAGTGGTTTACTTGATTAAAGAAACATCACTTTAAACAAAAACTAATATTAGTAATTATATTATTAGTTGATGTATACAAAAAATACTAATAAATAAGGTTAAGGTATACTTAGGATTCTGTTCTTCAACTTCAATTCAACTTGCTCCTTTATTTGAGAGAATGGGAGTTGTAGAGGGAGTGGTGAAAAATTCACTATATTTAAAGCTCCAGCTACCATCTTTCCTCACTTCGGCTTTCCTTAATTGAAGTCCTTGTGAAAAAAAGAAGCATTTTCTCATTGGAAAGGACAAATAATTGCTCTAGTAGAGATATTATTGAAGTATATAGAAGCAATATTGTCAAAATGCATGCAACTAACGTTTCGAAATAGAAGTTTTTTTTATGTGACATTCTAATTCTAATATAAACTGTATATGATAAATAGGGTTTTTTTTAATAATTTCAGAAACAAAAATAGGATGATCAATTCAAATAATACTAAAATGATGTAGTTTGACCATTTATAGTCAAATCAATTGGCGTGTTCAGTCAAAATCAAACGAAGAAAATTACACACGCCATTAAATTATTGTATTTTGTGTTAGAGGCCAAATACACCAAAGCAAACGTCATGTTTAGAGCATAATATAGTAATGATGTGTTTTTGGTTCATAAGTCAGAAATGGAACAACACACGCCATAATTAAAGTGAAAAAACACATATCTCGTCAAGTATTTTGATTAGCTTTGCTTTCTTCATTTGAATATCTTGTCTTTCTACAGTTGATAATTCAGAGTTGCACTTTCCGTTTCTTTCCCCATCAACCGAACCATCTCCACTACCTGTCGCAGATGATTCTCTGATCAACATGGTCTTTCCACCACTCTTTTTTCCCAACTTAGTTTGGTATACATTCACAACGTCTTCAAGAAGCTCATGTGCTGCCTTTAAATACTTTGAGTTTAAAAACATGCTCTGAATGCCTGAAGCTCCATTATTGGTAACACCAGAAGCCAATGTTGGCAACCTACCAAACACGCGCATGTCCTTGCTATACATGGTCGAGGCTTGACCGTCTCCAACCTCATGAACAACCCTTGTTGCGCACGTTGTTGACCACAAACACACTATTTATTTATTTTGGCGTGTTTAATACACAGTTGCCAGGTATAGCAATATTTACTGGCTATAAATGTGGCATGCTCCAAATATACTGATTGTTTTGGCGTGTTTGGCTTCCATCTACCCCGTAGCCAACAAAAGCGACCTTCTAGTTTAGTCTTATTTGTTTCACCAAGAACTATTTGAGTCATGAACCAATGTTTGGGTATCATTGATTTTATTTATTTATTATCTTAATGAAATTGTATGCATGAAGAATTCTAAACTGATGAAGACCATTTATAAATGTAAAGTGAATAATTTTATTATTAGACAGATTGAATGTCATCCGTTAACAAATTACAGAATCATGGTACATATTTATCTGAAATATAAAATCCCGTTATCCTACTTCTCAATTCTCAATACCGGAAAGCCAAAAAATAATCCCAGAAATAAATTATGAAGAAGATAAAAGTTTGGCATTTTAGTTTGATGGATGAGAGAAGAAGTTGTTGACGGATGGCATAATCTGAGGTTGCTTGCCACGAACATACTTCCTCAGGCTATGTTGCGAATATTTCTCTCCCTCTGCAAAATTCTCAAGAATTCCTGCAGTTCTGTTCTGTTTGGTCACCCTGAGACCATAATGAAATTGAATAATGAGTTGGAAAAAAGAATAGGTACATGGCTAATGAAATTTACATGTTGTGATAGATGAAAAAAGAAAAGGGGGAAGCAAAAAGTATATATACCTGACTTCAGGATTGGAGGTTATATTCCTAACAAGTTGCATACCGCAGATGCCAACAGCGACACCAACGGCAGCAAAAAGTGGGTATACCTAATGAAATAAGAAGAAAGGAAAGGAAAGGGGTTTAGAAAGGAAATGATATGTTAATATATTTGAAATAGTAAAGCAGTGGTACCTCAGGTTTCAACCATCTGTTGGCGGCCATGTTGAGAGAGAGAGAGAGAGATGCTCCGCTTATTACACTACTAAACAAGAAGGAGGGGGAGCAACTGCAACGGTGAGTGCAGGGAGGTACAAATGGGGAACGTTTATAAATGCCAATGTCATACGAAAATCATGGGACTCTCTTTCTTTGTAATAAGTAATAACCTCACAACTTGTGTGCCTACCAAACTGCAATGAATTGAATTCGTCACCGCCGCCCATTCCTACTTCCTTCTTCCTTCTTCCTAGGCCCTTCCTTTTTCGACTATTCTTTTCTTTCTCTTTTTTAACAATCAAACTTCAACACCCTCTATTTTTATGCTTTTCAATAATAAATTACATTAATCAAAATATTGTAAAATTACACAAAGCTCTAATAACTTTTTCTCCATCTTTTGATTGCATCTATTTATAATCTTTTCCGAACATACAATTTGTTAATTAAGAGAAAAATAGTTGTGTTTTTATTTTACTGAAAAATGTTAGTTGTTATTTTTTTAACTACAGATATTCGATTTTTTCTTAAAGTTAAGATACAAAGACAATATTATAATTCTAATTCAGAAAAAGATGTCAATACGTATTTGAATGATTTGATAAATAAGATATGATTTATGCTAACATTTTATTGAGCTCGTGACAATACAATCTATTTTTTCTATTGTTACACTAATCCCGTAAATATATATTATTATTTTTAATACTTTAATTAACAAGAGTAAATAATATTTTTTTAAAAAAATTATTTTTTCTAAAACAAAAGGTTCATAACAAAAGGATAAATATTATTTTTTTCTCAAATTTGATACTTATTTTGAGATAAATGAAGTAAATTCTAATAAATAATAAATATATGTATGTGGTATTGATGTGAGGGTAAACTAGAAAAAAATCCAACTAGAATTAATTCCGTTAAAAGTAGAAGTTGCCCCTACTTGCTTCAACTCCACCATGATTTTCCCCCAAAATTGATTCTACTTTCATTTTAAAATTAATCCAAACATGTAAATTTTGGTTAAAATCAAAATTGACTCACTTTACCATGCTCATCATGATTTTAAAGTCAATCCAAATGAGGAACCAATTTATAATTTTAAAGGCCATTTTTTTTTTTGGAATGACTAAATTATATCTCATGCATTTTCAAATAACAAAAAATTATATTTAGCACCATTTTTAAACATATAAATTACATTAAAAAACTTAAACACTATAGAGTAACTCCAACTTGGAAAATGATTCGTGTTTCATAATTTTATTATAATTATAATTAAACTATCATAGTATTGATACATAACCATGTGTCACTTAACTGGTTAAAATATATTTATTTATAAAATTAAATATTTTTAGTTAATCAAATTTTCAAAATAATAAAAAGTTTATGCAGGAAATATATATATATATATATATATGAAAAATTTTAGTCATTAAAGAGAAAAGAGAAATAAAGTGACAGATAATAATGTTGAAGAGAGAATGAGTTGTTGATCTTAATCATTACTTTTTATTTCAATAGCTAAGATTTGCTCCTCTTACTCCCGTATAAATTTGTTTACTTTCTCATTAGATATGTCATACGTGTATATATATATATATATATATATATATATATATATATATATTTAAAATATTAATAAATTACATGAAAATTATATGACTTTGTTGAATGTTAATGGATTGATAGCTCACAATTTGTGCCAAAGAAGAGTTATATTCGTAAAACAGGTCGAGTGCATTTTTTGTGAGGAAACAAGTTGAAACAACAAATCATTTATTTGTAAACTACAGTATGTCTTATCATCAAGATTGGATTCAGCGGCTAGTGGGAGACAGTGACAATGCTTCATAACGAGTTTTAGAACTAGTGTTCCCAATACTTTGGTCTCGTTAGCTGTCCTAAGATTGGGTGTATATGAATTTAACACATATGGAAGGTGGGAAACACAACATTCTTCATCGCACAAGTCCTTTAGGTTAATGATATTATCCACGCAATTCAATTGAATTTCTCAAAATGGTGTCATGTATTTAGTTGGTAATTTAAATATATTTTAAGTAAATATATTTAATAAATTAATTAAAATATAATTCATATAGAAAATACTAATGCACACACTCTATATTTTAGTGAAAGTGCATTATAACCCATACAAAAAAATTAATATTTAAAAATAATTTTTTTAAATAATTTATTTTAATAATATTATGCTCATTTAATACTAAATGAACCTCATATCAAAATTAAAAATAATATATTGTGATTAAAATAATTAAAATTTAAACTAAAATTTAATTTAATCATCAAATTTTTTTAATGTTTATCAAATAAAAATTAAATGTATAAAATACTTTAATTGTCAAACTTTAAAATCTTAATTAAGATGATTAATTTCTATATTACTTTATAATTTTTTATTTAAATTATTATAATATAAAAATCTAAATATTATTAGTCAATAATATTATAAATTTAAATAGTTTTAGGTATGATAGATATTACAAGTACAAAAAATTATTAGTTACTTTTATAATTTTTTTTAAACTATTATAAAGTTAAATAAAATATTTAATAATATTATAAAGTTAAATATTTTAATTATGAAAGTTATAGGAAATAAAATCCTCCTCAAGATTATTAATTTTACAATAATTTAAAATAATTTTTTTACATAATTATACAAATTAAATTATAATATTATAAAATTAAATAGATTGAGTCATAATAGAGACTTTAAATATTATTTAAAAAATACTATAAAGGTAAATTACAAAAGACAAAATCTTACTTAAAATTATTAATTTCTAACCTAATGTACTCAATTTATAAGTTCTTTATTAAAATGCTAGATTTTAAAGCCCTGCTATGCACGGGTTCATTCAATTTATTTTATGTTTTTTATTTAATTTTATTAAAATAATATATTCACATTCATAAAATTAGTCATTTTAGAAATATTTATTGTTATACTAAAATAATAAATTATAATTAAGATTAATAGTTAAAAACAATTTGAATCAAATTAGTCAAATATTATAAATTAAAATAGTTTAATTAATGATAGAAACTACAATATAATATTGTTACGAAAAATAAAATCATGATGGAGGTGATTAATTTCTATATTAATTTATAATATATTTTAAATATCAGAATAAAAAATTTAAATAATTTTAATTATGATAAAGACTGTAACTATTATTCGTTGAAAATAAAATTTTACTCAAGAATACTAATTTTTATATCACTTCATAATCTATTTTATTAAAATATTTATATTAAAAATAATTTAAATATAATTATTTAATAATATCATAAATTTAAATATTTTTAGTTGTGGTAAAGTCTATAAATATTATTTACAGAAGACGAAATTCTACTTAAAATCATTAATTTTTATAATTTAATGTAATTATTTTATACTTTATTTTTTAAAATATTTATATTAAAAATAATTTAAGCATATTTAGATATAATATTATAAATTAATTATTTTTAATTTTGATAGAGACTATTAATACTATTTACTAGAAAACAAATCCTACTCAAAATCATTAATATGATTTAAAACATTTCCATAGTTAAAATATTTTATTTTGTAGTGGAAAATTTTATACCAAAAAATTTATCTATCATTCATCCATTTTTTAACAATTTATTTTATTAAAATTTTTTATTTAATATTTACAAGAAAAAGTCTCAGATGAAATGGTTTATTATTTTACATTAACTAATATTTTATTTGATTTTATTGGGTGTGGCAATGCATTTTGATAAGTCTAATCACTAGAAAAAAAATATAATTTGCAACTTTTGTAATAAAATTACAAATTGTGCTTCTTTTATTTTCCATAATCAACTTGGTACTTATCCAAACATATTTTTAAATCTAAAACTAATTTTGAACTAAGTTTTTTTTAAAGCATAAAATTAGATCTTATAAACTAATAATAACACTTTATTGGATTAATTTGGATAAAAAAATATAATTAAAATTTGACTTTGATATATATCATTAATAATATTTTATTTGTTAAAAATAATAAGTAATTATACAATAAAAAAAGTAAAAAAATTATGAGGTCTGAAAATATTTAAAATATTAATATTAAATATTTTTATTTTTTAGAAGACTTAAAGCAAGAATTTTAGTTTTTTCGTTAATAGGTTAGCCCCGAATCAATTAGTATATATTAATGTTTATATTACTATAGTACAATATCGATGAACAATTTATTTTAGTATTATATTTTTTTCTCTTGCTAAAATCTATTGTAAAATATGTTTATAAATAACTTACATAATCGATCAACAAACTTGTATACATACAAGAGTTTTTTTAAAAAAAAGAAAAAATATATCCATTTAGTAATACTGAAATTTACCTATGTCACAAGATATAACATTACAATACATATTAGAGAAGAGAAGTTGTTACATATATCCAATATCCTTCCACAGGTACCTTCATTTATGAGTCAGATGTCACACGACATACATGTAAATAGCTAATGATAAAAGAATCTCACAATGAAATATAAACCCCAATCAGAGAATAGTTAGACCTTATGACTTGAAATCTTATTAAAGCATATTATCTGCATAGAAGATCATTCAGAAAATGACACTAACGAAGCATTATAGAGTCCTTTGATCCACACAGAAGACCTTTGAAGAGACAATTACCATACTTTTTCAACAATAAAGGATTCACCTTTAAACACTACAATATTCCTAGCAAACCAGATTCCCAACAATGTTGTTAACCAAATCACACTAAGTATATCATTGGTTATTTTTCCTTTAGATTTACCACTCCCAAATATTGTCAAAATCTAGATTGACACTCTGTAGGCAAAACAAATGTGAAGTCTAACCACTTGTAACATGTCATTCAAACTTGGTAATTAAACTTACAAGTAAATAACAAATGACTTACTGATTATGATCGCAAGCAGCAGATTGGGCAAACATCTCTAGAAGGAAAATGAATATTTCTCTTTGCTAATTCCACCTTTGAAGAGATCCTGTTATAAGCTACCTTTCAAGAAAATGTCACCACCGTAGACGGTACCATTGATTTACATTACCTTTTGAAAAATGGAGAGTTATTATTTTGAGAGATTCAAAAAGTTGAATAATATGTTTCCTTGACAAAATACTGAAAAAGGTTTCCCTTATTATCACTCCACCCTCATCCATCCTTCACCTCCCTTTTCACTTTAACATCTTTCAGAACACTTACTAACTCCCTCACCAAATCTTCCTCCCAACTAAATAATGCCCTCCTCCAACCAAGCCTTCATTCCCAACTATGAGCACCCAACCTCCCACATCAAATATGGTAGTCTTTTTATGATTCGAGAGTTGGAATAGGCTACGAAATATGGATTTTAGCCCTCTTGACACCCTCCACCCCCTCCCAGAATTTGAACAGTAACCCATCCCTTACCAAGGGTTTGGCCTTACCCAAAAACCACTCACCCACCCCCTCATCAGATGTTACCTTCAGGATATCATTCTATCACTGTCACTTTCTCCTCTTCTTCTTCACAAGCAAATCAGTCTAATATTCAACTCATATTTAGCCTCCAGAACATTGATCCAAAGTGAATTACTCCTTTGAAGAATCCTCCAACGTCATTTGTTGAGAAAGACTTTGTTGAATTCACCCACATCTTTTATCCTTAACCCTTATTGACTTTTATCATTGCATACCATCCCCTATTTGATCCAAGCTACTTTGTTGTACTCTTCTGATCCACCCCACAAAAATTGTCATTACATGGCCTGAATGAAATGAGCCATCTTCTTCAGAACCCTGTAAAAGGACAAAAAATAAAGTGGAATTGAAGAAAAAGTGGATTAATTAGACAAATCCACCCCCGGAGATAAATTTTTCCTTTTCCATGGTGTTAATTTTGCTCTCATTTTATTTAGAATTGCTTCCAAATACATTTACACCTCACATTAACCCCCACTGAAAACCCCAAGTAGAGGATTCTCGCAAAGGATAACAACTTTGGCAACTTCACCCTAACACCTCCCAAACTACTTTTGTGGAAATTGATCTTTAGCCTGAAGCTAATTTGTAACACCTAAAAGCACTTTTTAGAGTATAGATATTATGGAGTTTCAGATAGAGCATAAAGATAGTGTCACCCTATACATATCTACAACTATGAGTCTAATTGATTCTAAAATGTTTGCTCTATTTATGTTTTTATTATTATGTAATAATTATTATATTTTGATTTCATATGATTATAGAAATATTATATATATATATATATATATATATATATATATATATATATATTCATATTGTACCTGCATATAGGTGTTGGGTATCGTTGTCCTTGTCAAGGTAAAAAATCTAAACTAGCAATTTAGATAGGTATAAGCGGGCTACATACAAGAACTATATTTCCAAGGACAATGTGGGTATTTTACTTGAAGTCAACATTTTTCTACTTTATTCTGGTTGCGGTCGAGATTGTCGTGCAAGTCCTGATTCACTGTCAAGTCGTTTCTGGTATTGACGAGAAGATACAATGAACTTAACCCTCTTTATTATTGGTTAAAATTTATTAAAATTTATAAAATTATGAGATAGTCATTCAATGACAAGTGACTAAGTGAAACCTAACTAATTTATTCCTTCCACAAATTTCAACTAATTATATAGAATATGTTAAAGAAAGTATGTTGTTAGCATTTTTTCTGCATATTATATAAATTTCGATTTGTATGTTTGGTTCTTCATTGTATGTTTGTAGAAAAAAAAAATAGTTTTTTCTTTCTAACATTTTTTATAGTTATATATTAATACATTTTATTAAAGTCGACTCGTGCTAAACAATTAGTCAATTCCCGTTGCATTGGTTTGTGTTCACATTTCATTTTAATTTGACATTGAATGGAAAATGTTGAATGAAAGTTAAAATATACATAAAACTAAGTATCAATTGAAAGCAAGGTACTTCAAATTACTTTAACTGATTTTTAATTTATCTCACATATTTAACAATTAAATCATTTAAGATGCTAAAAAAATTTGTGCCTGCATCAAAATTTACCCCTCTGTCTATCTATATATATATATATATATATATATATATATATATATATATATATATATATATATATATATATATATATATATATATATATATTTATTTATTGTTTATCTTCTTCAAAATGCGATTAAAGTTTAGTAAAATTATAATTTAATTTATTTCACTATCTTTTTTAAAATATTTAATTTTGTTCTGCAAATTTTTAAATAGTTCCATTGTCATTTTACTCATATTTTTAGATACAATTTACATGACAAGGAGAATTTTAAAACTAAGATGAGTATTTTTTTAAGAAACAATTTGTTAGAGTTAAAATTTATTTTTGTTTTATTTTAAATTTAATTAATTACAATAAAAAATTAAAGTGTTTTTTTTTACTTTTTTAACCATTAAACTAAAATTGTTTATGAATATCTTAAAATTTACATAGTATTATGAGAATCATAAAAATTATATAATATTTTTAAAATATACAAAGTAAGTATCTTAATTTCTATTCATTAAAAATACTCTAAGAAATATATTTAAGGACCCGAAATCTATTATAGTAAGAGATGATTTAGAAATAATTTTTCAGTTTGTTTATTAAAATATATTTTAATAAAATACAATTTTTTTATGCATTTTTATAAACTACTTATTTATAAAAAGTAAATCTTAGATAAATTTATTTAAAATTTAAGCGTTTTTTTAAATAAAATTATTTGTTTCTATCATGTAAAAAAAGGGTTTTAAAAATTAAATTTTATCAAATAAATAAGATTTTGTTAAAAAAAATTAAGTAAAAATGATTCACATAAACATATAAAAAAGGCAAAAAGTATGTATTTTATTTGAAAGATGTTTTTTCGTTTAAAAAATGGAAACAAACGAACTCTGATCAAGTTCTTAGAAATAATTATTTGAAAATTACTTTTTAAAAATATTTTTTTAATTTAAACAAATTGACTCAATATTTTTTATCCTTTGGAGATTGAAATTTGCAATGATGTTATCAATTTATGGTAGAAATAAGAAATAAAACAAACTAATTAGAAATGACGTTTCTTGAAGCAACTGGGAAAAATAAATTCAACTCGTTGTAACATATTGATAAGAAAATATTTACAAAAAAGACAACAAATTCATGACATAATCAATTTTTGTGTGCTAACTGAATTATAGATTGTTTAACTACAATTGGTGTGTTATCAAATTTTATAAAATTCAGACATTGTGTTTTAAAATTTATAAAATTTAAAAATTATACTTACATATTTTGAAAATGTGACATTGTGTTCATAAATTGTATTTTTTTTTAAATTCATGTCCCTCCATCGGATGACATGTACTCATTAACTTTTAGTTCGTTATGATCAATGTTTAACATTGATATATGAATATTAGCATATTCAAGATTTTTTTTTTTTAATTTGAAAGCATAATCTCACATTTTCATAATAATGTAGGGAGACAATGTCTAATTTTATAAAATTTGGATACACCAATAGTAGTTAAACCTTAAATTTATAACATGATAAGTGGAACACACAACCTTATCTTATTTTCTCTATTTTTAATTACATAACTCACCTACTAACTTCAAATAATAGATAAAAGATTGTATCTTAGCAATGAAATGAGTAGGATGAATGAAATAATTTGATGAATTTAAAGGGCAATTTTGCAGTTCATATTTTCTAAAGTTTTTATTGTGACGACAAATATGATATTTATTACTCAGTTAATATGAAACATTTTGCTAACATTTATGTCTTCAAAATACTTTTTTGTGTAACCTTTTTCAAGATTAGAATTTTTCATTTAAATTTAAATTAGTTATCTTCTTCATTTCACTAATTATTGTAATAAAAAATTACATTTTTGTTCGAAAAATACTTGCTACAAATATCTAAAAGATTTACTCAACAATATATAAGCATCTAAAAATATTTTATATTATATTTTTGTCCTTTTATGAAAGTTAAGTGATTAGTGTAGTTTACTCTACAATATATAATCACATAAAAATATTTTATATTCAAAGTGTATAAAGATTTGTATATAATTGTTTTTTTTTACGGTGTATAAAAGTTAAGATGATGTTCTTAATATATTGTGATTTTTTAAAGTTAATCTCAAAATTGGGATGAATGAATGAAAAGGGCATTTAGTAAAAACAATTTTAGTTAAATTTTACCTAAACTTACAACATATGAGTAGGTGGTGTCGTGGTGTAGTTGGTTATCACGTCAGTCTAACACACTGAAGGTCTCCGGTTCGAGTCCGGGCGACGCCATATTGTTTTAATACACCTTTTCAACGAAAATGCTGATATTCAGTCTATACTAGACTCGGGTAATTCGGGAGGTTTCTTTCTTTTGGTTCGGAGCTTCTGGATGAATTTGCGACCCATCCCATAATTCACCAATTAATTTTAGTCAAAGCACAGTTGGCAAATATTGGGCAGTCTAATATGTACATCAGATATGGAAAATTGGTATAAAGGATATCCTTGGTTTACTTTTCTTTCTATTTTATGAGAATTTGAATTTGTTGACCATTTTTTGCATTGTTGATGGTCCCCTGCACAATATTTAAATTAAAATTGTGACTTTCACGGCTGAGTTCATGTTCCATGCCTCACACCATAGCCTGGCTATTCCTCTCTTGGCATTTAAATACGGAACTAGCATATAAAATAATTAGTAAGGTATTGACCACTGCAGTTGCAGCATATGATTATTGTCTTTAAAATAAAAAGGCATATGATTATTGATTAACATGACATGCAGACTGATGTCAACCATCACGCTCAAGCCTCACCATTTCAATATGTACACCATGTCATAAACAAAGTAGCAAATTAAAAATCTAATTAAGCGCTTTAGTAATTTGTTATTTTAAATTTAACCATGGAGTGGTTTAAAGTGTCTGTTATATATGTTAAAATGTTTAACCAAGAAACACCGATAGATCCCGATAAAGGAGTTAAGGAGCCAAATTATAAAATTTTATTAATATATATATATATATATATATATATATATATATATTAATTTTATTAATAAAGGAAATACTCCTCTACTTTTAAAAATACATATTTTATCCTTACACTTATTTTAAAATTAAATAATAAATTACTTTGTTATAAAAAGAACTCAAAACTCACAACCTCTCACTTTGTTATAAAAAATTATTTTAAAATATTAATATTCAACATACATAATTGTCTAATTATATCTATAATTTATAATATATGTTCTCCAAGTTTAAAAAATGTTAACAAATTGCCCTTAAGTCAAAATGAGACCGTTGGCATTATTAGGTTTTGAACTTAAAAGTTAATTAATATAATTACGTCATAATTTTAATTAAAAAATTATAGAAAAAATAAAGTCTTAGAATGATTCAAACTTGAGACCTCAAAGTACACAACTCATACCACTAGATCAAGTGTCCAATATGGTTTTATTTTGCAATTTAAATCTACTTAAACTTTAACTAAAAACATGACAATCTTAATTTGAGAAAAATATACAAAATTAAAGACAACTCAAGATTCAAACTTGAGACTTACAAATCAAAAGATAATGCATCATACCACTTGACTAAATGTCTTATTTGATTTTATTTTGCTATTCAAATTTAATTAAGCTTTAATTAACGTTAGTTTCAAAATTACTTAAAACATAATAAATATACAACAGTAGGGACTAAAACTAAAAGTTAAAATTAAAAACTGAAAATTTAATTTATATTTATTAATTATTTATTATAATAAATTCCTAGAGATTATAAATTAAAAATTAAAACTAATTAAAAATCTAAATTAAAATTATGAAAAAATAAAACTAAGAACTAAAATTAAAAATAAAATAGAAATTAAAAATAAGAATTAAAATTTAAATTAATTTTTTTAATAATTTAGTTCTTAATTTAAATTATGATTTAAATTTAAATTTAACTTCTATTTACATTTTAATTTTAATTTTAATTTAAATTTTAATTCTTAATTTTAATTTATATTTCTATTTTATTTCTTAAGTTAATTTAAATTAAAAATTAAAATTTAATTTGAATTAAGAATTAAAATAATGTATTTAATTTAAATTTTAATTTAAATAAAACTAAGAACTAAAATTAAAAATAAAAATAAAATATAAATTAAAATTAAGAATTAAAATTTAAATTAAAATTATTTTAATTTTAATTTTTAGTTTTATTTTTTAATATTTTAATTTATATTTTTAATTATTTTTAATTTTTAATTTATAATCCTAGGAAATTATTATTATTAAATAATTAATAAATATATAAATTAAATTTTTAGTTTTTAATTTTAACTTTTAGTTTTAATCCTACTGTTGCATATTTACATTTATGTTTTAAGTAATTTTGAAATTAACATTAATTAAAGCTTAAGTAGATTTTAATTGGAAAATAAAACAAAACTTGACACTTGGTTTAGTGATATGAGTTATGGTGTATTATTTTAAGGTCTCAAGTTCAAAACATAAATTAAAATTAAAATTAAAATATAATTTAGCTTTAAAATTAAAATTCTTACACTTATTTTAAAATTAAAAAAAAAATAAATTACTTTGTAATAAGAGGGACTCAAACCCACAACCTCTCATTCCCCAAATGTAAACTATACCTTTACTAGTAGATAACCCTTGTAATTTTAGCAAAAAATCATTTTAAAATATTGATATCCAATATACATATTTGTCTAATTATATCTATGATTTATAATATATGATATTATATTATATAATGGAATATGATATTTTGCTTTCCACATTTTATGACTATTTTACCTTCTAAACATTTTATGATTGTTCCCACATTTGTAAATATAATTTCTCCCTATTAATATATGTATACATTTCATGATAAATATTCTTAATAAACATGCACATACACATGTACGGTAATATTTTGAGTTCTATTTAAACTTTTTTCTCTTTCCATTTTTTTCATATTCATTGCATATTTGACATATCCATTAATAATATGACATATTTTTATCATGTTATCACAAACAAAAAATATAAAATTAACAAAATGTATTTCAAAACATGTCACATAATAATTTATATTTCAAAATATAAAAATTTACAAAAGATATTAAATTAAAACCCTAAAATTGTTACAATATTAAAAAAGAAATGTGAATACACAAACACTATCATGTCTGTATTTTTGCTAGTATATATATAAAGGCGTTGAAGTGTCAAGGCATTAATCCCATGGTGGTTGACACCAATGAAGCATCAATTATGTGTTGCACCTACCGAATTTTAATTGAAAATAAATAGAATAACGTCTTACAAAAGACTACATGATGGACCAAAATCCATGCCCATGATTACAAGTTAGGAAAGTCTATTGAAGGACAAACCACAAACATTTCTAAAGTTGTAAACAAACGAGTGACATATCAAATTGGTTCTTGTAATACTGAAGTGCTAACAATTGGATCCTTCAAAGAATTTTAGAGACAATAGGTCCTTAAATCATTTTGTCGTGTGCATATTAGTCTCCACATTACTGACACTGTTTAGTAATT
The DNA here is from genome assembly GCA_037954015.1 of Psophocarpus tetragonolobus. NCBI lineage: Eukaryota > Viridiplantae > Streptophyta > Magnoliopsida > Fabales > Fabaceae > Psophocarpus > Psophocarpus tetragonolobus. The sequence continues at coordinate 45,802,711 of CM075694.1, forward strand.
ACTCAGTCAGTTATTAAGTGTCAGACTAACAAAGTTTTTCTCTTGTACGTGACATTTCACGTCATAGATATATAAGTCATCAAAGTGGAAACATCATTTTGGTCATCGAAAGATTAAAGTTATCTTATTTGGGTTCTTGAAATTTTTTTACAGACATTCAGGTCCTTGAAAGATTTTTTAGAAACATCTAAGTCCTTGAAAGATTTTTAGAGACATTTAAGTCCTTGAATTTTTCTGACGTTTGCACATAGGTCTCTCAATTACTAACAACATTACACAACTATACAATTAACAGTTATGCTGTCAGTTCTTATCTCTTATACATAACAATCCAACTGCTTACATGATACTTGTTTTTTCTTTTATTTATTTTTAAATTAAAAAAATTGTGAAGGTTTAACCGCTAGAAAACAAAAAAAAAATCTCCCAATTTATGCATCTCTCTTTCATATTCTCTTCCCCATTAAAAAGAGGGAAGAAAATAAAATCAATACTAAGTGAATGTGTAAGTTGTTTTGTTAACATCGAACTAAAATCTCAAACTAATATGAAACGAAAATTTCATTATATTATAATAATTTGATTGTTCAAAGTTCTTATGCTCCTAGTGAAATACCAAACTAATACATAGAACTACACAACTATTTTTCACCATAAGAACCTGCATAAATATTTTTAATTTAAAAAATTAAATAAAAGAGTAGATATTACGTAAGTAGTTGGAATGTTATGTATAAGGGAAAATGACTAACAACATAACAATCAACTATTGATTGTATAGTTGTCTAATATCGTTAGTAACTGAGAGACCTATGTACAAACACCAAAAAAATTTAAGGACCTAGATGTCTCTAAAAATCTTTCAAGAACCTGAATGCTTCTAAAAACTATTTTAAGGACCTAGATGCTTCTAAAAAATATTTCAAAGACCTGGATGTCTGTAAAAAATATTTCAAGGACAAAAATGATGTTTTCACTTTGATGACTTAGATAATTGTGACGTGGACAATGACATGAAATGTCACATATAAAAGAGAAACTCTGCCAATATGACACTTAACAACTAACTGGGCAATTACTAAATAGTGTTAGTAACGTGGGACTAATATGCAAACAATAAAATGATTCAAAGACCTAGATGTCTCTAAAATTCTCTGGTGGACCTAGGTGTGAGCGCTTTAATCTTTCAGTGACTGTTTGGTATTTTGCTCGTCAACAAACCATAAACTGAGGGAGAGTGTCCCACCAAGTCGTGGTGGCACACTGAAAGCACATATTTGCAAACTTGGCAATGGTGATATTACCTTTTCTAAAGATGTGGGAGAATCTAAATTGTATGTTTGAGGTCGAGGATACACAATTATGTCATTTATTCTGAATCCGTCAAGGGAGGAGTTATTTATTATGGAAGACTTGCACTACTAGCATGGAGTTAGATTTGAACCATAATGGTTGTCAGGAATTAAATGATCAATTTGATCCATTTAAGTCTAGTTTTCAAAATCCATTTTTTAAATAGATTGAATAAGTCAGAATCATTAAAATAAATAGACTTTTTTTAAGCGTCTGTATCTGACTCGCACACACATATAGTTTTTAAAAATAATTAAAAAATATAATATTTTCAACACTAAACATCTAAAATATCACATTTTATTACAAAAAAGTCATAACATTAACAAAAATTAATAGTTAAAATGACAAATTTGTCTCTTTAAATGACTACAAGCCAAATTTGTGAGCTCGTAGACTTAGTCTGCAAAGTTTACGGACTGTGCAGAGCGTGCTTAAATTTTTCCTACAATTTTGATTCTTAAAAAAGAAGGACTAAAATCCACACAAGTTTTGAGAGGTATATGGCGAACCTAGATCCATATACCCACCCTTACCAAGAATTATCCTTTGGTACCTCTACTTCAACATGTGAAGTCGATTGTACTACAAGTCTTCTTGCAACAACTCCTAAAAGCTTTCCATGATAGTTGCAAAAGATACCACCATCTGTGTTTGTCTTCATCCAACCAAGGGGGGAGCTTGCTAAAGTATTGGCTGAATATTTGGCTATTTAAGCGACTTAGCTAAATTTTATTTTCATTATTATGTGAATGTAATTTTTTATTTTATTTTTAAGTTTTAAATTATTATGTTACTTATTTGACCTATATTTTATTATAATATTTTTTTAGTTTGTTGGTATTATTTAATTAATATTTTGTATTTTTAAACTAATATTTAACATGTTGTAAATATAGATTTTTAGTGGAGAATATTATTTAAATATTATTTTATTTTAAACTCAATAATTTTACCGTAAGTTATTTAAATTTGAATTTTAAAAATAGTCCAAGTTTTTTTTTTACAAATATTTTTTAATTTTCAGTGGGTTGGTGGGTCAACCCGTTTAACCCACCAAAGTGTGATGGTTAAGTCAAGCTGACTTTTTTTAGGAGGAAATAAGGGTAGACCAGGTTGGGTTAACCCGTTTATTGAGTGGATCAATATGGGTCGTGCCCAATTGGCCAATTGACCCATTTTTTTACCCAAAAAATGAGATTAGGCGTGAAGGATAGTAATGGGCAATGATTGGTCTAGGTTGAAATCTAGTATGGAAGGAAATTGTACGACCATCCAAGGACGACCTTATTGGTTGGACCTTAATATCCCATAAATTTGACCTCCATCGACACCATTACGAGCCCATACAAATCGTTACAACCTTAAAACATCCTTGCCTATCAACAATTACGAAACTATTATACAATAATCATGAAGATTCAAGATGCAACAAAATATCTCATTAATGACTAATAACAACCACCCTTTTTCCATCTTCATTACATATACAACACCTAAGTACATAGATTTTAAATAGACATAACACTTAAACAATCCTGGCTAACTTGATATGGAGTTCTTTTGTAGATACCCCCAATGTCAACCCTCCATGACTACTTTTGGTTGGCTTATGTAGTTGATCCTAGTGTTATTTGTGATATTTTGCATACCAAATCATATTTTACATTTAGATATAGTAACAAATGTTTTTTTTTCCGTTATAATTATAGGATACTCCACTGTATCCTCCACTAAATGTAATCCTATTTGAGTCTCTCTAGCTAAATTTTCTGCATTGGTTTAATAAGTGAATGAAATTAATTAGGATTAAAAATTATGAATTTACATAAAAAATATCATCATATTTATGAATATTATTGAACTACATTTGCACCAATTATACATAAAATTAAATTTCACAATAGATAAATATTTTTAAATATTTAACTACATTATAAATGCTAGTTTATTTAAGTATGTTATTAATAACTAAATGAATTCTACTTATCGAGTCATGTTATAATATTTTAAATAAATCATCTCATACTTCAACAATTGGTATAATAGTATCTATTTAACATGTCAAATTACTATTTAAGAGAATTATAAATGAGAACCTAAAATAATAAGTTTAAATTTTAGAAGATGGAATTAGTAAAAAAAATCACAAAACAAAATTAATATTTTGCATATTTTATAATGATCTAAAATATAAAAATATATAAAATATTAAGAATTAAAAAAAAGCCAAAATTTTTTAAAATTATAGACTAAAATCATGAAAAAATAAAAAATCAAAATTGTCAATACAAATATTGACGGAGCAAAATTATAGTTTAATTGAAATTTTAATTATAAAAGTAAGTATTTATTATAAATAAATGTAAATTCATAATTTTTATTTTAGTTAATCTCCTTCACTTATTAGATTAAATAACTGAAAATTTAACTAGAAAAAGTTAGAGATATTTTACGACCGAAGAAAATCCAAATTCATATGAATTGATAACTGTATAAAGCTTTCTAGAACATCTTCGACAATAGTTCCTATAGTTGGTCTTAACCATAAGAACTACTACCACTTAAAAAAACATGTCAATTTTTTACAGTAGAAAAACTGTTTTCTTAAAAAAAACCAGTTTTTGATTTAAAATATTAAACTATTATGAGAGCACTAAAAATAAATTAAAAATTCAAATAATTTTGTTGAAGTAAAAAATTATAAAAGTTATTTAATTCACGAACGAGTTTTGCTATTAATGTTTTTATCTCTCACACTTTTTCTCTTACCCAAATGCATTGATGATGTCAATCTCTGGTTTTCTTTTAATTTTGTCAAATAAAATATTGTGTCATCTCTATAAATGTCATTGTCATAGAACCTAGAAACAATGTTCTCTTTTTATTTTTAAAATATTACCTTTTACTTTTTCTTTTCTCTTTAACTCACTATTGTTTATGACCTAATACATTTTTACCATATTTATCCGTGAATATTAATAATTAATTACTCAATTTTGACAAATAGGAGTTGATATTTGTTAGTAATAAGATCAACTGCAACAATTTTAATTGAATATATTTATTGATGATGCTAATAAAGTTTTGAATTATAAAATATTGATTAAAAAACCTTTACCAAACTTTCAACTTCTAATTAGAAAGCCACAATAGTTAAAGGTCAATAAAAAAATCCATTAGAAACTTGACAGGTCTCACCAAAGAAACAACTCAACACAAGAATATTCTAGTATTCCAATGAACAATTCCGGCAACCGTTACTCAATGCTTTTAGAAGTTGTACTATAAAATTATTATGAAAACCTATAAGTAAATAAGAAATAAATATTTTAAACATTAAATTAAAATTAAAGTATAAATTTTAGTTTAGCAACTTCTTAATAATTAAATATCCTGAAATTAATGATTATTAGGCCATTTTTATCTTAGATTTTATTTAAAATTTTCAAACACATTTATATAAACTCTACAATGATAAATGTGTTTTTGTTTTTTTTTTTTAATAGAAGATCTCATGTTTACAATATTAAGATATTTTATATTGGTTCTACAATCATTTATGATTTGAATTTTATTTATAATTTATTTTTTGATAAAATATTAAATTTGTTAAAAATTAAAATTAGTTAATTAAATTAATACATAAACAAAACATTAAAATTTAAATAAAATTTTATTTAAAATAAGAATAATTTAACATTAACATTAATTTAAAATAAGAATAATTTAACATTAACATTAATTTAAAATAAGAATAATTTAATATTAACATTAATTATAACATTAACATGAAAAAAATACTAGCATTCATTTGAACATGAAAATATTCATTTGAACATGAAAATATTGTAGAGGGTAAAATATGAAAATTTACTAATAATTTATTGAAAACGGTAAAGTTTTCAACAAAATGCCTGGTTAATAAAACAAATCAAAATACATATGCTCGTTTTTCTTTTTCAATATACACTATGTAAACAAATTTCTTCCCCCCAAAAAGTGCATGCTAAATTGTACAAAGATCTTATATACAAAATTCGATCTCCACGCTAAAATCCTACATTTTTAACTTTAATGATAAATCTAGCTCAATTTAAAATCTTCAATTAAGATTTTTAGCGAAGACCTTTAACTAAAGATGCTTTGAATAGGAGTTAATAGGAAGGTCCATGGTTAAACCAATTCTAGATGCTAATGAATGTAACACCCAAGGTTTATAACCCTTTTGACGAACCAGGGGCAACCCTTTGTTTTCATTTCTCAATGTAAATCAGCGGCTCCAAGCGTTTTCCCCAAGTAAAAACGGTCATGACCCTCACGTGATGTCGATGTGACCAATGACCATTCAGACACAACCCCTTTAAATACCACTCCTTAACCCTCACTAAACCACGCTCTAATAGCTTTATCTCTCACTTTTAATTTCCTTCTCATCCAATTTTCAAACACTCTCATGGGTAATCACTCTAGTCTACTATTATTCTTTTTCTTCTTCTTTTTTTTTCTTCTTAAATTTAACATCTATTAATACTTATTTTTCTATTGTTTGTTGAGCAGCCTCAGAGAAGAAAATTAGGATCGGTATCAACGGTAATGAACTTGTTTTGTTTCAGTGTGGTGGTGCTAGTTTGTATTGCACTAGGAGTAGGACTAGAATGTTTTAAACATTGTGTTTGTGCAGGATTTGGAAGGATTGGGCGTTTGGTGGCCAGGGTTGCCCTTCAGAGGAATGATGTTGAACTCGTTGCCGTGAACGATCCTTTCATCACCACGGAATACATGGTAAGACTTTTCTTTTGACTCTATCATCTGTTTACAATATTTCATACGATGTAACTTTCATTCCTTTGGCAGACATACATGTTCAAGTACGACACCGTCCATGGCCAGTGGAAGCATTTTGATGTCCACGTTAAGGACTCCAAGACCCTTCTCTTCGGTCAGAAGCCCGTCACCGTTTTCGGAATCAGGTAACCGGTAACTCATGTTTCTTTCTTCTACTAGGCACTATGTTTTAGTCTATTTAATTCGTTTATATTGTTGCCTCAGGAACCCTGACGAGATTCCATGGGGTGAGGTTGGTGCCGATTATGTTGTCGAATCAACTGGTGTCTTCACTGACAAGGAAAAGGCTGCTGCTCACTTGAAGGTTCCTTTCCTTGTCAATGCTTCAATTCATTTCTGGTGTCAACTACTAATTATTACCTTTTAAGATGTCTAAGATTATTTAGTAATTTGGAACCATTAGGGTGGTGCCAAGAAGGTTGTCATTTCTGCCCCAAGCAAAGACGCACCCATGTTTGTTGTTGGTGTTAACGAGAAGGAATACAAGCCAGAGCTTGACATTGTTTCCAATGCTAGCTGCACTACCAATTGTCTTGCTCCTCTCGCCAAGGTTTTTTGTTTGATACGCACTGAAATATCCGATTTTAAAATTCCACCCTTTTGTTTAAACTGTTAATCTTAATTTTATACAGGTTATCCATGACCGATTTGGAATTGTTGAGGGTCTTATGACCACTGTTCATGCCATCACAGGTTGCCATTTAGCTATATTTATATCGTTCTGAGTTTTTCAAATTTAAGATGAAGATGGTATTTATTATGTACTTTTTCTGGTGATGAATCAGCTACCCAAAAGACTGTTGATGGTCCATCAAACAAGGACTGGAGGGGTGGAAGAGCTGCTTCCTTCAACATAATTCCCAGTAGCACTGGAGCTGCTAAGGTCCCTATTATTATATTTAGGTTGATACATATTTCTGTAGTTGGATGGTGTAAATTTTATTCTAAAGCTATTTTTTCTTTGTTGGATGTTGAATTTTGGTATAAACAGGCTGTGGGCAAAGTTCTTCCAGCATTGAATGGTAAATTGACTGGAATGTCTTTCCGAGTCCCTACTGCCGATGTTTCAGTTGTTGACCTCACTGTTAGGCTACAGAAGCCCGCAACCTATGAGCAAATCAAGGCTGCAATCAAGTAAGTTTTAATGTTGTGAAAATATTCGCATTTTGCATATTGAATCATGTTTTTTCCTGTTGATCTCACTACTTTGTGTTGAAATCCCAGGGAAGAATCCGAGGGCAATTTAAAGGGGATTTTGGGTTACACCGAAGATGATGTGGTGTCTACTGATTTTGTTGGTGATAGCAGGTGATGTGTTTTGAAGCAAAGTTTACTTCTCTTACCGGTTACCATCTTAGCTGGTGAAAGATAAACCATCTTGATCTATTATTATGCCTTTTAGGCATTATCTCGATCAATAATTGTTAGTTACTTACAGTGATGATTGTTACTTTATGTGCAGGTCTAGCATATTTGATGCCAAGGCTGGAATTTCTTTGAATGAAAACTTTGTAAAACTTGTTTCGTGGTATGACAACGAATGGGGATACAGGTAATTGTTCTCATAGTCAGGCCTTGAATACAAGGACAAGGAATTGTGTTTTTTAATCCTTCTTTGTTACTTTGTATAATGAGGAGAATTTTGTTTCTTTTTGTGCAGTACTCGTGTGATTGATTTGATTGTCCACATTGCATCCGTAGCTTAAGTTGAGGCTGAGCTTGGGTGTCATCGTTTCATCGTTCTAAAATCTTAAAGAGTTTATTTTTAGTTTTAAAGTCGGAATAAAATGCTAGTGTTGCTGTGAGTGATTTCATACGGTGTAGATTTATATTTATATTTTTGAAGGTAGTAGACGGCCATAGGGTTTTCCTCCTCTGTAAAGGAACGGATTACTCTCTTCCTGTTCTGTTATCATAGTCATCTAATAGCAACATTTTATTTTCCATGTCTCTTGCAAACTTTTTTTTTTTTTTTTTTACATATAGATATTATCGGTAGACATGTATCAGTTTTGAAAATTACTAGCACCGCACTCAAATATATTATTTTCTTTTTTACTAGAAATATGTTACTTTCTAAACACATCTTTGTGTAGAATTATTGAAATCTAAAAATAAAAAGAAAGATACATAAATTGTAAAATCTACTAAAAATTTGTGTCTTTGTGGTATAGTTTTTAAGATTACATAGAAGAGTTTTATCTGATATTGAATTATAAATTTATCATGTTTCATATTGACACTGCACATCTCATTGAAGCAAAGCGCAAATATATTTCTAATCAAAGTTTTAAAATTTTAAGTGTTTTTATTTGATTTTCAGATCAAGTAATTAGAATTCAATTAGTTATATGGTTAGACATGTATCAGTTTTGACATTGCACATCTCATTGAAGCAAAGCGCAAATATATTTCTAACTAAAGTTTTAAAATTTTAAGTGTTTTTATTTGATTTTCAGATCAAGTAATTAGAATTCAATTAGTTATATGGTTAGACATGTATCAGTTTTGAAAATTACTAGCACCGCACTCAAATATATTATTTTCTTTTTTACTAGAAATATGTTACTTTCTAACACATCTTTGTGTAGAATTATTGAAATCTAAAAATAAAAAGAAAGATACATAAATTGTAAAATCTACTAAAAATTTGTGTCTTTGTGGTATAGTTTTTAAGATTACATAGAAGAGTTTTATCTGATATTGAATTATAAATTTATCATGTTTTATATTGACACTGCACATCTCATTGAAGCAAAGCGCAAATATATTTCTAACCAAAGTTTTAAAAATTTTAAGTGTTTTTATTTGATTTTCAGATCAAGTAATTAGAATTCAATTAGTTATATGGTTTAGAATTGTAAAATCTACTAAAAATTTGTGTCTTTGTGGTATTGTTTTTAAGATTACATAAAAGAGTTTTATCTGATATTGAATTATAAATTTATCATTTTTTATATTGACACTGCACATCTTATTGAAGCAAAGCGCAGATATATTCCTAACCAAATTTTTAAAATTTCAAGTGTTTTTATTTGATTTTCAGATCAAGTAATTAGAATTCAATTAGTTATATGGTTTAGAATTGTAAAATCTACTAAAAATTTGTGTCTTTGTGGTATTGTTTTTAAGATTACATAAAAGAGTTTTATCTGATATTGAATTATAAATTTATCATTTTTTATATTGACACTGCACATCTTATTGAAGCAAAGCGCAGATATATTCCTAACCAAATTTATCATTTTTTATATTGACACTGCACATCTTATTGAAGCAAAGCGCAGATATATTCCTAACCAAATTTTTAAAATTTCAAGTGTTTTTATTTTATTTTCATATCAAGCAATTAGAATTCAATTAGTTATATGATTTAGAATAGTTTATCCGAATGTAAAAAAAATTATTTATAGTGTTCACAGGTAAGGTTTGGTTTTAAAAAAAAAAAAACCTTGAACCAATTAATTTAATTGGTTTATTTCAGTTTTGGATTTTGGATTTTTTTCATGCATTGAATCAAACTAAATTGTTGTTAATCAATGTCACCAAAATTTGATAAAAAGATAAATAAGAATTATTTTTAATAAATCATAAATTAAAAATTTTATACTTTAAATTAATCAAATTTATATTGATGATAAATTTATCAAAGTGTTTTAAATATATACCAAACTATAAATTATCATTTCAAAGCAATTCAATAATAATCTAATAATAAACTAATTATACATAATAAGTAAATTAAATTATAAAAAAAATTATTATTGTCGGCATACAGTTATAATTAAGCTAAGTGTGTAAGTCAAAATATAAAAAATAAAATAAAATTACATATTAATTTCATTTATTACAGTCTAAAAACTTATAACAATTTTATACAATTAAAAATTTGGACTTTGTCTCTTTAAAATATTATAAAACTTTTCTTTTTACACCAATCTCCCACATGTTACAAAAGGAAAAAAAATAATTTTCAAAGAAGCAATTTTGGGTTCTCTCATGAGATCATGAGATGTATGGGAGTGTTTACCAAGGTTTTCAAAACTGGATCGGTCATTGAATTGGTAAAAACATGTGTTCAAGGTACAAAGGTTCAACCAAGGTTGAACCAAATTTAATAAAATATTATTTTTTATATTTATTTTTACTAATACAGTAATATACTAAGTAAAAAATAAGGTATATATGATTTATAATTACTAAATATAATACATCTTGTTAAGTTTAAATATTGTTATTTTTATAATATTACAAAGAGGTAAAGTTTCACGTTGTCTAAAATAATTTTTTAAGAAATATTTATATTCTAAATTATAATCAACATTTCAAATTTGAAAAAATTATTTTTAAATGTTTTTTATTTCGCAACACCCTAAATATCTTTCATTTGTGTACCTAAAATTTCAAAAGCCACAAATTTTTAATTTTTATGATTTTTTTATATATTTTTCCCTTTTTTTCAAAAAAACAAAAAACAAAATGGGCTAACCCTTGAACTGTCCGGTTTTGCCGATTCACCCAATTTTTGACTGGTTTGGTCGGTTCTTGGCTGGTTCTTAGCATGCCCAGTTTTGTTTGGAAACAATGGATCAAATACTGGTTCGGTTCCCGATTGAACCAATTAGTCCAGTCCGATTTTCAAAACCTAGGTATTTACCAATCACATTACACTTCACATATGTTGTCATTTCATTGTATTGTGCTTTTAGGCCATACATGTGTTTGGTATTCATGAATGTTATAAAAATTTACCAAGATTTTATACAAATGGCCCTACTTGACACTCATACATATAGGTGATCTCATAAAGTGTATGTTGTAAATCATACACCACTAACAAGTGATATGAAATTCATTAAAAAATTTTATAAGATGTTAAGTTTTCTTCTAAAACTTATTTGTAAAGTTTAACCTTTTATGATTGTAACATCTAACACTTTCTCTCATCATAGAAAGGACTAAAAAAGAAAATTTATTTATATAAATTTTTAGTACTAGCAAAACTCACAAATGGCTTGTTCTTACACATATGAACTTTTTTCATGTAATTGTTTCATCCTTTAACAGTTCTTTATCACATTATGTCTTAGTTGAATATATATATTTCTATTTTTTCCATTGAAAGTTTTAATTTTTGCTACAACTATTGCAGATTACAAATCACAATGCATAAACTCTAATGATGTTGATTTTATTCCAAGAGGAATGTTAGGTAAGACGTTTTTCAACAACCTCAACCTCATTACTAGTAATTTCTAGAACAAGAAACTCTGACTCCATTGTTGATTATAATGGTTTGTCTAAATCTCCACACAACAAACCGCCTCCAGTGTAAATACACAACCATTATTCGATTTGTCTCATTTAAATTAGATATCTAGTTAGCATAATTATACCTTTTCAGTACAAAGGAAAATCTACTATATTTAATATCATAGTTCATGGTACCTCTAAAATATATCTCATGAATTTAATAAGTGTTTCTCAATGATCCTTAGAATTATGAGTATATTTACTTAATCTACCCATTGCATAAGCAATATTAGGTACGTATGGTTTAAGAAAATATGTTTTTTTTTTAATTTTTATTTTTAAATTTTCAACATTAAAAGAATATGTTTATTTTTATTTGATATATTAAATTTAATTCATTTTAACAAAAATATTATAAATTATTTATATATAAATTTTTTTATATAATTATAATCTTGTTATTAAGTTATCCGTCTCCATGCCGTGCGCGATATGGGATTGTGTAGTCATATTTCGTTATGAAAGTCATGAATAGACATAACTATGTTCCCTGCGCGGTGACTCACGAAGTCGGACTGTCCTCCAATCCAGCCCATAATGAGATGAGTGCCGACCCAACCCAGTCCAGAAAATAAATATAGATATTTTTTTTATGCAATTGATTCAATGTTTTAAGTCTTGATGCAGTATTGATATATGTGACGGTGGCACATGGATGTTGAAGAGGTAGACAGATGCATAAATCAACCATCATGATCGACTGACGTAGATGCGGATCTATCAAATGAAATGCAAAACAGACACATAGATCAGTGAACAGTGATGCCCCACATTACTCGTCGATTCCTTCGCCAGTAACCTACCTTCCACGTGAAAAGAGAAAAAGGTTCCTCTGAAGCCAGCGGTCCAAATTGAATTATTTATAGCTTAATTAAATTGAAGATAACTTTATTAGCAAAATGTGAAAACACAAAAGAAACAACTCATGGATTCGTATTTTTTTTTAACAAATCTTATCATATTAATAAATTAATATTTAGTTTAAAAAAAAACTGAAAATAGATACAATACTTTACTACTACAATATTGCATCACTTAGTTTCTGTTATCAATGAAATGAAGTAAAGTAATTATATATTATCTTATTATAATTCTTTATGTATAATAAATTTGTTGATTTTATTATGTATTATTTTAAAAATTATGAAAACAAAAGTTGACAATTACTTATACATTATCGATAATTATAATTTTTTATATATTATTTTAAAAAATTGTCAATTACAATTTTTTATAATTAATTGTCAGGTTGAAATTCTTATAAGTGATAACTTATATTATAATATTTTAATTTTTATATTATTAATTGTTGATAAAATTAACAAATTTAGTATAAATAAAATATTATGATTAAATATAAAATTTTTTATATTAACCAGTACGTTCTCATCAAACTCTTATTTATTAATCTTTCTACATGTTTCACAAAGGTGTTAGAGAACTTTCATAAGAAAATTTTTTGGAGACATTTTTTATAAAATCTATTTTCATTTATTATCATTAATTAGTTAATCAAATGTATTCATGTAGGTCTGGTTCAACGTTAAAGTATTTCCTATTAGAATTTATAATTTGTAGATTTTATATCTTTTATCTCTAATTGACGCAATTTCGTGAAATAACGTGTTTAAGTGAAGGAAAACTGAAATAACGTGTTTAAGTGAAGGAAAACCAAACTTGAAATTTAAAAGAAAAGGTTAATCAATCATAATTAATATTTAAGGATAGACAAGAACGAAACTAAAATTTAGGGTAAGTAATATAAAATAAAAATTTTCACATCGTAAGTTTATATGAAATTAATGGTGTGGAAACTTGTGTATTATAGTAGATAAAATTTCACATTACCTAACTTGAAAACAATATATATTAAAGCTTGAAAGGAGTTTCATTGAATTCAAGAAAACTTGCAGGAAAGCATCTGCGTCAAATTATACTTAGATCTATGTAAATATTTAAAATATCAAGTATAATACTTTAAAAATTTAAATAATATTTTCATCTCAAAATTTATGTTTTTTGTTTAATTTTATTAAAAGAGTGAATCCTAATACAACAACAAAATTTGTTGGTGTACCTTAGTGATTGGGTTGATCACGAGTTTGAATATGAAAATAGTTTATTTTTAGGTGTAAGATAACAATGTTATAATAATTCATCTAGGTTTTTGTAGCTAAATAATTTTTTATTTGTTCTTAAAAGTAAAGATGCTTACATTTTTGCGCCTTAGGTTGACTTAGCGTGGGTGAAGAGCTTAGATAATAAGCATGAAATCATAATTTTAATTTTAGTGTAACAATTGTTCAATTTAAAAAAATAAAAAATAGTAAATATTTGTACAAGAAAAATAAAGTTTTACCACCCTATGTGGTATAAGAAAAAGTGTGTTTGAAGAGAAAAATAAGAGAGAGGTCGATAGAAAAAGATAGTGGGAGAAGATGAGAGGCAAGGTAGATGAAGTAACTGATTACAAACAGATATAGAGATGAGAGTAAGTCAATCATAGTAAAATGAAGAAAGAAGTATGATAAAGGAGGGAGGGGAAAGAAAAGTAGGGATAATAGATTTTCTTAGGGAAAGAAGGAGTTAGTCTCTTATTACTTTACACATTTTTCTAAGGCATACAGTGAAGAAGATATGTGGATGGTGTTTAAAAAACAGGGGTCGGTCAAAGAGGTATTCATAACTAGAAAGAGGAATGGAATAGGTGAGAGGTATGCGTTTGTAAGATTTATTGATGTAGATGATAAGAGGCTTTTAGAAAGGAAACTTGATAATATATGGATTGGAGATCTAAAGATCTTTGTCAACTTCCTAAAGTATGAAATGTAGAATCAGGAAAACAATAGAAAAGAAAGAAGTATGATAAAGGAGTGAGGGGGAAAGAAAAGTAGGGATAATAGATTTTCTTAGGGAAAGAAGGAGTTAGTCTCTTATTATTTTACACATTTTCCTAAGGCATACAGTGAAGAAGATATGTGGATGGTGTTTAAAAAACAGGGGTCGGTCAAAGAGGTATTCATAACTAGAAAGAGGAATGGAATAGGTGAGAGGTATGCGTTTATAAGATTTATTGATGTAGATGATAAGAGGCTTTTAGAAAGGAAACTTGATAATATATGGATTGGAGATCTAAAGATCTTCGTCAACTTCCTAAAGTCTGAAATGTAGAATCAGGAAAACAATAAGCATAAACCAGGAAAAGTGGAAATAAGAGAAGATACCAAGAGGAGAAAGTGTAAGGAAGACAATGACAAAGAAAGAAATACATAGGAAAGAGAAAAGACATATGCAATGGCATTGAAAGCCACAAGCGAGTATTATGTAATGAATGGAATTAACATAAGCCACAATACACAAAGAGCAGGAGTAAGAATTTGGGGTGGTTATGTGAAAGTTGAAGCGGAGAACAAGGATTGGCTAAATGGAAGCTTTGTGGGGGAGAGTATATGATGTAAAAGAATGGGAAATATGAAAGAAGTATTTGTAGTAAAGGGGCTCAACTCTATAAATTTAAGGCACATGGGAAACAATTTAATGCTTCTCAGGAGAGAGAAAGGTGTAGACCTAGGAAACATTATTATAGAAGAATAGGAATGGCTAGGTAAATTTTTCAAATCTATGGTTAAATGGGGTCAACATCAATATTCAAGGTACAGGATGTCATGAATTTCATGTAGAGGGTTTCTTATACATTTATGGTGGAATGATACATTTAAGAAGATGGCATTATACATGGGAGATTACATCAAGATGGATTCTCAAACAGAAAATATGGAAACCTTGTAAGTAGCTAAATTACTCATTAAAATAGTGGAAGGATGATTTATCTCAATCAAAAAGAGGATGAATATTAATGGTTTAATTTGTAATATTGAGTTATGGAGATTTTTTGACTGCTCACACTTGATACATGCCTATGCCTATTGAGAAAATTTTCAGAAATTGATCTCAAGTGATATGTCTCTTGATGAATCCAATGATGAAGTGGGTCTAAGGGTAATGAGTTCTTAACCGGAGCCCCATGAAGAGAAGATAACCTCTAATCTACAACCATCAGGAGATTAAATGATGAAAAAGCAACAAAATAGTGTTTATCTCGAGGCTGGTTATAAAAATTATACCAGAGATTTCCAGTTAAATGTAGACAACCCTTATGTCCAATCAAAATGGCTAGGAGTAAATCACCAACAATACAGTCTATCACAAAGTTGTTGCATAAAGGATTTGGAGGACAATGAGGTTGTGGAAGGACCAATAGTCACTTGTAATTAGATGTTTTATGGTCATAATATTGTCAAAGCTAAGGAATATAAAAACAACGAACGTACAAAAGGAGAACCTAGATCTACTTCATTTACAAAAGACGTAATAAGTGAGGATTTAAATGTTGGGAATAGACAAATGGAGGGGGTGATGATCAAAATCCAAAAGGGGTCAGACAATATCTCACACAAGAGGTGGGAAAGTGTAGTTATAAATCTTCTACATAAATCGAGTTGGGTGGTGAGTTTTGAAACTTATCCATTAAACATAAATCTCATAATGATTTTGTGGGCCAAGAAGAGGGTACAAAGGATGACCCAATTCCCTTTGTTAACCTAAATACATTTTCTCAAATACCTAATAGTTGGTCAGGTACCAACAACAGACGCCCAATTCTGATCCAGTCCTCTCTCAATGTGTATCGAAGGAACAACATATGTAAGTTATGTTATTCTCTATGTAATTCATCTTCTTGCTCTAGGGGTTCTTAGGCAAGCCTTTTAGAGGTTCTTAAGAATGACAAAATTGAAGCACAAAAGATAAAAGAGATTGGAGCAGTATTTAATGACTCAAATAAATATATCATTGATCAATTGGTATAGATGGAGACCGGGGATATAAATAGCTTAAAAGGTCATAATGGAGGATGCAAAAAGGGAGCTGAAACTGTAAATTAATTAACATTCTCAGTCTTAATGTGAGGGGATTAAGGGTTCACATAAAATGGTGCGCTTCGAGAGAGATTAATAGTAAGGAACAACTCAATATGTTGTGTCTACAAGAGACTAAGGTAATGTCATTTCCTCTAATGTTTGTACTGCTATTTGAGGTGATAAAGAATGCAACTAGTTTGTGTCATTAACTATGGATTTGGTTGAGGTCTGTTAGTTATTTGGAGGAAAAAGATATGGAAGGTATACAAACATTATATGGTAATAGGTATCCGGGGTTTTCTGCGACGAGGCTTGAAGATAGATCTCAACTTGTTATCATTTCAGTGTATGCACCATGTCAGCCACATCTGTAAAGGGTTCTATAGGAGGAGTTACTTCATGTTAGAAGGTGTTCTCAAATAGTCAATTGGTGTTTCATTGAAGATTTTAACTTTATCCACAGGCTTCACAAAAAGGTAGGTCTTCATGTGAATCAACATATGTATAGGGAGATAAATGGCTTCAATGAATTCATTGGATTAATGAAATTGGTGGAGCTACCTATTGTGGGTGAGAAATTTACTTGGTTTAGATCGAATGGAAGACAAAAAATAGATTGAATTGGTTCTTAGTTTTGAGAGACTGATCTTAAGTGGGAAGAGGTTAAGGCTAAATAAATTATGAACATTACTAAATGCTAAAAGTGGATTACATAAATATTCATATTAAAAGAGGGTGAGTAATTTTCTAGTATATTTTTGGGATGGGTCACAAAATACATACATTGATATTTTGTTATGGTTAGTTATTAATGTGTTAATTTTTGTTAGTTGATAATCACATACATTAATAATTCTCTTTTAGACATTAATATTTGCCTTTTTGAATTTAAAGAAATAGATTATTATTTTGATGAAGTTTAGTAGGTTAGGATATATTTTTCTTAATTTGTTGTAACTACTGCTAAAATATATTTTACGTCATTTTGTTGCTTTACTTCTGTAGCTCTTGTGCCTTATGCAAATGCTTAAAGATGTAACAAAAATAGAAGTAGGATAAATTAAAAATAAATATCTTGAGCTTAAAGATGATACTAATTAAGGAGTTTAGAAATTCTTGTGGCGGCTTTGTGTGACCAAGAGGGATAGCTCTATTCATTGAATCTGATTGGGAAAGATAAAAAAAAATCCAATAATTATATATAAGTTGGATGACTTGCAATTTCTTATGGACTAAATTTGAAAGGTGAGAATACTTTTTAATAGTCAGCCTCTCATAGATCAAACAGTCACTTCATGCTTGGGATCGACGGAAGGAATGTTAAAAGTTAAAACTTAAGAGGGTTCAGGTATATCTGTTTGAATATGATTCTTTTTCACTTATGCAACCATAAAGGACAAGATTTTTAAAGAGTCACCTACTCCGCCATTGTAATAAGGAAGAGAAATAATAATATTAAAGATAATAATACACATATATCTGCTTATTGTATATACTTTATTAATATCTTTTATTTTTTCTATCTCTCATCCTATTAAGGGTTTGCGTTAACGTGCATATTATATATATATATATATATATATATATATATATATATATATATATATATATATATATATATATATACACGTACTTAATTTAATCTCCTTCTCACTTGTTACAACCATGTATACCTAGTTTTTCTTGCATTTAATTGTCAGTGACCGTTTGAAGCTGTTTTTTCCAGCAATTTATAATCTTTTTTAGATCGATGAACCAATTTATATAATCCTTGAAAATCTGTTGATCACGATAATATTATTAAAATTCTTTTTTTAATTAGGATATTTATTAAAAATGCTCAATTTACATCACGTGCAGTCAAAATCTCATGTAGAAGAGCAAAAAATGAAGGGGAAATCGCAAACTACGTATATTTCTTGTCTCATATGGTGTGCTCTTTTCATTTTCACCAAAATAATCATAATTTCTATCTTGAAATATATGTTTGTTTTCTGTTATAGGAAATTTTATGGATATACCCCAATGGTTAGTTAGGCCGCTTCCAAATTGGAAACAAATGGCAGCCACCCGTACGTCATGGGTTAAATTTCCCTGGGCAAGAACTATATATCTTCCCAAAGAAAATGTACATATAAATTTGTGAGCCAGCCACAAATATTAGATTGAAAGTAGTTAGTGTTTTATCAATAGTTTTCACCTTGATTTATTATCTTATTGATTGACGTTGTCTTTTTTATTTCTATGAGAGATTGAGAGTATATATGTTTATTAAGGTTATAACCTGTTTTTTAATTATCAGCTCAAATTGTTTTAAAAAAAGCTGTATGATTGAGAATACAAATTAAATTTAGATTTTCTTTTAAAATAAACCACTTTTAAGAAGATAAAAATTTATAACTTATGATTATTTTTTAACAATTTATTTTAATCTAAGTTATTTTTACACTTTTTAACTTTATTGAATCTTTTTATTCAGTAAACTTCCTCAAACAAAAATTATTACGACTATAATCAATTATAAAACAATTAATTATAGTATATAATTAATTATTAAACTTTTAATTTTTTTAATTTTTTAAATACATTCTACCTAAACTATACCAATAAAAATGTAGATTAGTTGACACAAGATTTTTATATTTTAACCAATAAACTTTAGCGACTGATTGTTATTCATAATTGTCCTGCTAGTTTCAAACAAGAAAGTGCATATAATTGAAAAAAATATCTATAACTATGCAGTTTTTTTTAACTGGAATAATTATACGAAAATTTATGTTTTATAAATTAATGTACAAATCCAATATTTAAGATACATTAATTACACGTATAATTATGCAAGCAGAACAGAAAAATACCTTCAGTAGTAGTAGTAATAATTATTATTGTAATTATAATAATAATATAATTAGTTTCTATGTTAATCCAAGCTAAAATTAATTTATAATTTTAATTATTTGAGTATATAGAGTGTACAATGGACAAAAGATTGTAGTTTTGGATGGTTATGGACACATAAAGCAAGATATAAACAAAGTGATTCCTCAGACTTAAAATAGCCAAATAACCCCTAAGAAAGGTTTTCGATTTTGGGTGCTAGTAATTCAAAAGTTTCAACATTAAATCTCTTTCAAGTTCACGAGACGCACCATTTAGTTTATACTAATTAAACTCTTATATATATATATATATATATATATATATATTTATAGAAAATTATATATGTACACCTTATATGCTATTACACACCTAGTGAGAGAAAAAAAAAAAGAATATATAGGCATAAGATGAGAGAGAAAGAAACAAGAGGTGTTGATAAAGATGTATAAAATAAAGAGGTGTATGTGTATCATTATCCTTTATTTATTAGTTGACACAATAATTTTATATTTTAACCAAGATTTTTATATATTATAAAAGAAGCTTCTCCACCCATCCTTCCTCTCTTTCTTCTCTCTTTCCTCTCTGTTTTATTTATTTTCTTATCATATTCTTCTATAATTTTGTATTTTACTTTCTTTCAAATCTCTTACACTGGTGAAAAATCTTATTCATTACTTTTTTTTTATGGAACTAAGTTTGATAACTTTTAGTGTTAGGAATAGTGAAGGAAAAAGTACCCACACCATAAAGGTTGTTTGTTTCAGTTGTCTAAGGTAAACTCATAAGTGGTAACTTAAAAAATAGACTATTGATAGGTATTAGTTTCAAGGAAAATTATTTTTAGAGCAATATTTATTGATGCTCATATCTGCTAATTTCTATCTTACACAGTACTCCTTAAGTGGTTGGGAAGCAATTTGACTAACTCTTCATAATTTTGAGTAGTTTAACGGTTATGGTAGTCTATATTTATATTACTATTTTAATTTATTTTAGTATATTTTAATGTTGTTTACTTTATAAATTTGAGAAACATAATCTTTTAAGAGTTTAATTGGTATACACTATTTGTGTAAAAGATTTTTACACTGACATTCAATCATGACTTTTCATTTATGTGACTTTTAAAGTAGTAATGAGTAAAGTAAACAAATCTACTAAAGGGTTATAATTGAATGTCAATGTAAAAATCTTTACATTGACAATATATACCAATTAAACTCATCTTTTAATTGATTTTATTCTCTAGGAAATTTATTGTAAATGTTGACAACTTTATAAACTGGTTATTTTTTATGAAATTCAAAATTTAATTTAGAAGAGACTTTGAGAAAATAGAATAAATTTGATATTTATATTATTGAGATCCATATTAGAACTCCTATAATGTTAGGGAATGATAATAACCTAAATGCATCTAGTTGAATGATTCTTGAGTGTAAAGATTTGTGCCTTAGAGATACTCAAAATATAAGAGAGAGACTCTACCAAAACTTTTGTAAAATCCTAAAAGTATATTTGTATTGAAAATTTATTTATCTTGTGCTGTTGTTCGTTTGTTAGAGTAAAGATATTAGTATGTGCCCAACTTATGAAGTTGAATTTGGATTGTGACTTATCTAGTTCAAACATATTTGGCTTGGTGTAAACCGAATAATCAGAGAAAGGTTCGGCAATAGTAAAATCCAATCGCTTGGAAAGGTGACTCTAGGTGCACCTAAAAACATGTGACAAGTGCAAGAATTAATACAGCTTAAGATAAAATAAAACCAAAAAAACTTTCGTATTATTTAACACGTAATATCTAAAGTTAAAAATTCCAATAAAAAGGATATAATTTAATATACTGATTTGATTGAAACAGGCTTGAGTGTATTAGAGAGATAGCCCATGAAGTGACCAAGTAAAAGTAATGTGGTACCTTGGAGACAGGTAGACAATTGTGGTTAAATGTTACTGGGGTGGGATAATGAAAATTAAATAAATTGCCTTTTGGATTTGGCCATATGCTGAGGGTGGTATCAACTTGGTTGTGCAGCATTGAGTCATACACAGCATGTGTTTTGGGTGTGATTATTTCTTTAGGCATGATCATTTTCTTTCCGCTAGGTTGATGTTGATAAATGATAATAAATAAATGATGGGATCCCCACCGACCACTTGGTTCCAACTTCCA
The DNA here is from genome assembly GCA_037954015.1 of Psophocarpus tetragonolobus. Lineage (NCBI taxonomy): Eukaryota > Viridiplantae > Streptophyta > Magnoliopsida > Fabales > Fabaceae > Psophocarpus > Psophocarpus tetragonolobus. The sequence continues at coordinate 45,824,206 of CM075694.1, forward strand.
ACAGTGAAGAGAAATAAAGTAAAGAAAATGTTTGAATAATAAGCAACAAGGAGGGGGAAGTTGGAATGGCTCCGTGGTATCTGCCTCTTCGTTGGGAGAGTACAGGAGAAGAATGGTGGTATGCGTCTCCCATTGATTGCGCGGCAGCAAACGGGCATTACGATCTGGTGGTGGAGCTTCTTCACATGGACACCAACCTCCTCATTAAGCTAACTTCGCTGCGCAGAATCCAGCGCCTGGAAACCGTGTGGGACCATGACCAGTTGGAGGACGTGGCTAAATGTCGCTCGCACATTGCCAGGAATCTCATGCTGGACTGCGAGACCCCAAGAGGACACAACTCTCTCATTCGCGCCGGCTACGGTGGCTGGCTTCTCTACACCGCTGCCTCAGCCGGTGACGTGGATTTCGTTAAGAAGTTGTTGGGGAGATACCCTGCGCTCGTGTTCGGAGAAGGAGAGTACGGAGTCACCGACATACTGTATGCTGCTGCCAGGAGCAATAATTGTGAGGTGTTTGAGCTTCTGCTTCTTTCTGCTCTCTCGCCGCCGCCAATGGAGGAGGTTTACCAGAGGGATATTCTCAACAGGGCGTTTCACGCGGCTGCCCGAGGAGGTAACTGGGACATTCTCAAACAGCTTCTGGGGAACGCTTCTGACGTTTTGGCCTTGAGAGATTCTCGAGGCTCCACTCTCTTGCATACTGCAGCTTCCAGAGGACAGCTTCAGGTCTCCCTTCTCCCTCCTTACTCTTCACTTTCATCACCTTCCTTCTCACTTTTTCTGTAATTCCTTCCTTATAACCTATCAACTATACCCCTTCCCACATTTCCGTGCATCCATCCTACATTTTCCCTTTTGCCTTTTGCTTATTCACATCTGCATTCTGCTAAACTTAAGCCTACTTTTATACATGCTTTTCTACTATTCTCTCTAATAAGAATTACAGTTTCATCTGACACACGAAAAGTTTTCCTTAAATGAATAAATCTTAATGCAAAATAATACCTTGTTATTCTCATAAGAACAGTTCCAAAATCACTTGTAAAGTTGTAATTCTAAGACTTCGTCTAGATTTTGTTCTACGAGACTGCAGTTATTGTGTTAATTTTTAATCCACACAAGTTCAATATGTCCTGCATTTTCTCTGTCCCTTATTTTTATAATTTCAATGATGCAGGTCGTTCGAAATCTACTTGCATCATTTGATGTTGTAAACTTAACAGATGCTCAAGGGAACACAGCATTGCATGTAGCTTCTTACTGGGGTCACTTACCTGTAGTGGAGATTCTCATTCTTGCATCCCCCTCACTAGCATTGTTAACCAACCACTATGGAGATACTTTTCTTCATGCCGCTGTAGTTGGTTTCAGAAGTCCTGGATTCCGTAGACTGGATAAGCATACTGAGCTCATGAAGCAATTGGTAAGTGGAAAGATTGTGAACTTACACGACATAATCAATGTTAAGAACAATGATGGAAGAACGGCTCTTCATGTATCTGTGATTGATAATATTCAGTGTGAGCTAGTGGAACTATTGATGTCGGTGCTATCCATTGATCTGAACATTTGCGATGTTGATGGGATGACCCCTTTGGATCTTTTAAAACAAAGACCACGGTCAGCATCTTCTGATATTTTAATCAAACAAATTATTTCTGCTGGAGGGGTCTCTAATTGTCAGGATGCTATGGCAGGAAATGCTCTTTGCACTCATCACAAAGCTCATGCATTTGGAGGCAGTCCTGGAACTTCGTTTAGAATACCAGATGCAGAGATATTCTTGTACACTGGCATTGAGAATTCATCAGATGCTAATTATGATCAAGCAAGTGTGGAATCATATTCGTGCTCAAACGAACTAAGCAATTCTGACACAGTCAACTCCCCACATAAAAAGAAGTCCAATTCTGTCAGTGTAAGGCGCTCAAAATTTCGTCTCCACTGGCCTAGGAGAAAAGAGACAAAAGCAGTTGCCTCAGAATTGGAAGACGATGATTCTCTTGATCCTTTCAGTTCAAGTAAAAGCTTGGAAGAGTTTCCAATCCCATTGCGGCAAAGATACTCACAACCATGCTCCCTTCCAATCAACAAAAGAACACAATCTATGAGGACTTCTCTTCCAAGTCTAGCCTCCAAAGTGAAATTCAGTGCAGGCCTAATGCAAGGTGTAATTCAGCTAAGGCCGCATTCTGCTCATTCAACTCCAAGTCCTTTTCAAGAATTATCCGTGGTTTCTCTTTCCTCCATCAAGAAACAAAACGGTGCTGCAGCTGACATGATGGGACCCTCTTGCTCTAATCGATCAATAGATGACGGCACACTTCTATTGAACTACAAACAGTGTTCCTTCCATAAGAAATTGATGAATGGGTATTTTTCTTTTGAAGCACAAGGCCTGGCTGTTGAAGATTCCAATAGCTGCGCAAAGTCAAGCAGAAGTTACAAGTGTTTAAGTTCCATTGTTGCCTAATGATTGTGATCAATTTGGTGAAAATAGTAAATTACTACTCAGCTCAGCTTGTAATGACAGTTTTTATAAAATACTTCAAAATATACACGCAGGTGATGATATCTGCAGTGTTTAGCGTACAGTTGAAAAACAACCACGAAATCCAAATTCCAGCAGCAGTGGCAGTTGATGTTTGTTTTGCTTTCTTGTTAGACATGTTATTTTGCACTGGTTCTTCTTACTTCGATATTTTGCAATCTATGTTGTACTCTTTTCAAGGTGTAACATGACCAGATTACTCGATTGACAATGAAATGAAAGTATGAAACTACATATCCTGATAATTTCCTTGCATAATATGCTAAAGTGCTAATACTAATTTTAATCTCGGCTAGCTCTTGTTAAAAGTTAAAACAATCTAATTATGTAAAACCAATCTATAATCAATCCAATTATCCAATTACAAGGAAGGTGAAGAAAACCCTCAAACTTTCTAGGTTAAAAAATTCAATGAAAAATAATTCATTTTGATAGGTTTCACTTGTCACTAAAACCATTATCTTTTCTAAAATTTGTGATTCAATTAATTCTAAGCTATGATAGAGATTTTTTCAGTAAAAAAGTTTTTCTAACCCTCATCTCCAATTAATTGGATATGGAAGAAATATTTACTTACTTTTTTAAAATCCAAAATCTATTTTTTTAATGCTTAAAGACTTAAAATGTATTTTGTTTTTCATATTTGAGGAATTAAAATTATTCTTTTAAATTTAGAGAACTAGAACTGTATTTCCCTTAAATTTAGGAACTAAAAATATAATTAAATCTTTTTTAAAATGTTAAGATTTCTTATTCAAACACAATGTTACCCACCATTTTAGTTAAATTAGTTTTCTTAGATTAAATTTTGAAGAAATTTTATCATTATTAATTATAGTTTGTGAAGTGTTACTTTCTAATGCATTTCACTTATAAAGGATTATTATCATTATTAGCTTAATTTTTTAAAAATTATATATTTATTTTAATTTATTTTATTCTTTTTCTTCAATTACATTACTTATTATATTTATAATTTTTTAACTACCTTTGTTTTTCTCAATTTTTCACTATAATCCACCAGAAAAGAGAGTGAACGATTATCATCACTCCTTAAACATTTAATTTACAATTTCAGGCGATTAAATATCATCAGAATCAATTTTTACAGAATTTAATATAAATAAAATATAATAATATTTTTAATTAAATAAAAAAATTATATTTTTAATTACATTCCCCTTCCTCTTCCCTGCAGGTCCTCTTGGTCGTCACTGGCAGCGGAAGCCATCTTCACAATCAACCGGGGATCTGGACGCCATCGAACCCACCGTCCCACGGCTTAACAAGCGTCTTTTTATTGCATGTCATCTATTTAATTTATAAATTTCATCGTGCTTCTTATTTCTTTCTATATTTCTTTATGATATCATAAATCTTATCAATTTTTCTCTTTCTTTCTGTAAAATAACATATGTAAGGTGTACGTCTATTTTTTATTTTTTTTTTACTATGATTTGTAATTGGTATTTGAGGATAGGGTATGGCAAAGTGCTTTTTTGTCTTAATTGATTGAAACGATTTTTAAGCCGCAAATATTAAATTAATTCTAGCAGTTTTCAAAATCCAAAAATCGTATTAGGTCTTAATATTACAAACACAATAATTCAGAGTCACTAACTTTGTGTATTCTAGTTGAATTAATACTTCCGTCGAGCAGGATTCGAAAAACTAATATGATCATTAACTCATTTATATTTGAATATCCTGCTCTACATATCTTATCTCTAATCACTTAATTATATTAGAATATTTGTATTTTATGGATTTTGGGATACTCACTCATTATAATAACTATAAATACCATCACCATCACAGAAGACAACTAATTCACAATTTTTAAACTTGATGCTCTCATATACTTTCACTAAGGTCTACTTGGACTCGAAAACATTTGACACCTACCGTGGGGCGACAGTAAACACATTACCTACGCCTTCATTGCTCAAACCCTTCATCCTAAGGAATGGTGTGAGCAGCCTACCATTGTTCCACCACTAACAACGACGACGAACACCCTACCATAAAGCAGATCCCAACAGAACTCACCAAACTAAAGAGACAGAACAAAGAAGTCACCGCTAGGGCCGATGTAGCATAGGCAGAACTCTGAGCCTAGATCGTCAACCTTCAATGACTAGAAGGACAACAAACGATTGAGTTCTCGAGGGACTTCTTTCCGTTCTCAATCGACATCCTCAAAGCTCTATTTGCCCCCCACACTACAATGTTCAAAGAAACATCGGGTACTCTTTTTCTTTATGAGGTTTTTTAACGAGGAGTGACCCTCTTCACAATAAAACCAAACTTGCTACAAACAACGGTGTTTTCCTAAGGTGTAAGAGACTACTAAATGAGCGCTGCCGAAATGCTCCTAAGAGGGTTATGGTGATATTTTCTTGAGGCGTAAAGACTCCTAGATGAGCCCTGCTAAAACACCCTAATAGGCCTATGACGATGTTTTCCTGAGGCATAAGAGACTCTTAGATGAGCCCCATTCAAATGCCCCTGTGAGGGTTATGACGATGTTTTCTTGAGGCGTAAGACTCCTAGATGACACCCATCGTTCCTATGGCATAAGAGACTCCTAGATAAGTCTCGTTGAAAAGCCTTTATGAGGGCTATGACAATTTTCTCTTGAGGCGTATGAGACTTCTAGATAAGCCTCGCCGAAACGCTCTTATGAGGGCTACACACAAGACCTAATAGAAACTCAACCACAAAGCGAGGGATAAGAAAACAAAATATTCAACACAAATACTATCAAAGAACCAACAAACTAAGCCAACCGATCTTCCTAAATCTCTCCCAAAAACTAAGATACAAAGTATTAAAGTTACTTATTCGTTAGACTATGTAACCTTGGTAATTTACTAGTGTGATTTTTTTAATATCTTGATAACAATAATAATGCATAATAAGTAATTGTTTGGTGTACTTCTCTAAAATTTATTTTTATATGTGAAATTTGTTAAATTCAAAATGTTAAAATTAACAACTTTATGTGAAAGGTTTTTTAGTGGGAAAATCACATGAATTTGTTTAATTAACAATTCAATCTAAATCATTTATTATATATATATATATATATATATGGAGTACAATCGTTTGATTCGAACAAAATGAATAGATAAGATGAAGATTAAGTTTTTATACTTACTAAGTAAATTCTCTCTCATATTCACCAATGACACATAATGTCACAACTATTAAATATATTAATATTTTATTCAATGAACAGGATTCAATATGGGCAACCTGCTAAGAAAGTTACCTTTTAATTGTTATTGGCCCCTCTATGTTTTTGCTAAAATCTTGATTGGACATAGATTATGATTTGATATTTTTTATTTTTAATATTGAGAACTTGAAAAGAACGTTATTTAAAAAATAACAAAGAAAATATTTTCTTGAATAAATTCACTTAGAATATAAATTTTACAATATGTTAATTTTTTTTAATCTTATATAAAAATATGAAATTAACCATTTTACTGTAACTTAACGATAAAGAAAATATCAGAGCAATGGGGTGATTAATTGGATTTTAAAGGTTGTTCAATCTAGGAGTGATATACTTATACTACACATCGGTCTACTAGCTTTTATCACTATAAATTATAAAACAAGTACAAAAAAAACATCATTCACGTTAAACTAAGCGTGGTAAATGCAACTCTGATTTTTTTTCCTGTTAGAGATACATATCATTAACATTTTTTCTTAGCATGCATTACGTGGAAATTGCATTAGTTACTTTTTTACTAAAAGTAATTGACTCTTTATTGTAATTGACAAATTTGTAAGTATAAATAAAAAAATTTAACTATTATTAGTTTTTCAATCATGCAACCTTTGATAATATATCATTTTGTTAAAACATAATATTGCACCGATGAAACATCCGTGAGGTGTTTCACCTAGAAGCGCCCACCTACATATATATATATATATATGGAGAATGAGAGATAAACTTATTCTAAACAAATTTAAGAAATTTAGGATTTGATTGATTTGATTTTATTTTTTAGGTTTTGAAAAGAGTTTTCAAAAACTGTTTTCTGAAAAAGAGAAAAAAATATTTGTTTGTTAAGTGTTATTTAAAAATTGTTTTGAAAATATAAAAATGAAAAATTTGTTTATATTTATTAAAATATCATTAATTAAATGAAAAAACAATATATTTTCGTTGTATTTTAAGTTTAAAAAAAAACTAAAAACAAAATTACTTAAATTCTTTTTATTTTTTAATTGTTAAATTTGGAAAACAGTAACCGAATGAGCATATATGACATTTTTTTTAGAACAGTTTTCAATATTATACTTAAAACCATAATACTACTCAAAACCGTTTTATAATTTAGATGCACATGATTGGGAATAGACAAGGAGGAGATCAACTTATTCTACGTAAATTTAAGAAACTTAGGGATTTTATTGGTTTGATTTTATTTTTTAAGTTTTGAAAAGAGTTTTCAAAAACTGTTTTCTGAAAAAAGAGAAAAAGAAATTTGTTTGGTAAGTGTTATTTAAAAATTATTTTAAAAATATAAAAATAAAAAAATTTGTTTATATTAATTGAAATGTCATTAATTAAAAAAAAGAAAACAACATATTTTCGTTGTATTTTAAATTAAAAAAAAAAACTAAAAACAAAATTACTTAAAATTTTTCTTATTTTTTAATTGTTAAATTTGGAAAACAGTAACCGAATGAGCATATATGACAGTTTTTTTGAAACAGTTTTCAATATTATACTTAAAACCCTAATATTACTCAAAACTGTTTTATTTAGATTCACATGATTGAGAATAGTTTCACCTAAATAAATACCTACCTATGGTAGGTTGTGCAACCAGGTATATACAAGAGTACGTCCGATCCTTCTCAGGAAAATTAGGGATAGCATAGGATTATGGTTGGACGACGTTTAACAAGCACAACCTTGGTGGTGAGAATCAAGGGAGAAAAGGATTTAGGGGCCAGCAATGACATTCGTAGTAAAAGCCAAGTTTAGCTTTTCCATCTATAGATGCGATGTTGTTTGAGGAGTTTGTATATAAAATGGTGTTGGACGTTTTGATTTGGTTGTAGAGACGTGGGTGTTTTGATTTGATAGCCTTGGCCCAGAGCCCCCAGCCCTTCCCAAAAAAATCACGCATAGAGATTATTACTGTTTTTGCCATATAATTTGAAGTGATTGATTGGGAAAAAAAAGTAATAAAAAAGATGCGTGAGGGAGAGGGAAGGGATGGCGGTGCGAGGCAGAAGGAAATCGACGATTGGCTTCCGGTGACTGCTTCTCGAAATGCAAAATGGTGGTCGTCAGCATTCCACAACCTCACAGCCATGGTTGGTGCCGGTGTCCTCAGCCTTCCCTTTGCCATGTCAAATATGGGCTGGTACATGCATTAATTAATTGCACTCATATATATACGTTTGAAAAATTAAAATTGTTATCTCACTCACATGCATGCACCCATGATATCTATGATAGGGGTCCCGGTGCCACAATGCTTATCTTGTCATGGATTATTACCCTCTACACCTTGTGGCAAATGGTTGAAATGCACGAAATGGTGCCCGGGAAGAGATTCGATCGCTACCATGAATTAGGGCAGGAGGCCTTTGGACAAAAGCTTGGTCTCTGGATTGTGGTTCCCCAACAGGTTGTTGTCGAAGTTGGCACTTGCATTGTGTATATGGTCACCGGGGGAAAGTCATTGAAGAAAGTTCATGATACCCTCTGTCCTGATTGCAAAGATATTAAGACCTCCTATTGGATCGTTATCTTTGCCTCTATCAACGTCGTTCTTGCGCAATGCCCCAACTTCAACTCCATCTCTTCCATCTCTTTTGCTGCAGCTGCCATGTCTTTAGTGTAATTTATCTCCTCCTCTTCCTTTAATTCTCACAACAATCTTTTCATTCCCTTTTTATTTTTAATTAAAATTATTTGCGTATAAACATCCACGTTCAGTCACCGAGGCTAGGTCATACTCCAATTTTCATATAATTAAGCTAGGTCTACATAACAATTACGACATGTTTCCTTAGCCAATTTAACTCTTAGTACGCCTTAGATACATGATCCTTTAAGACAGGAGACTTTTATAGATTAATCTTTAGAAACAACCATCTGGATACCATAATAAAGATTACTTAAAATCAACATAGCTAGGCTATTAGGTGAATAAAATTATACATAAAATTTTTTTACCTTAATTTAATCTTATAATATAATTAATGATGAGGGTTAACTGTGTTTAACTTAAAAACAGATACTCAACCATCGCTTGGTGTGCTTCTATTAAGAAAGGGGTTGAACCAAATGTAGATTATGGCTCAAGAGCCACCAGCACTTCTGGTGGTGTTTTCAACTTCTTTTCTGCCTTGGGCGATGTAGCATTTGCCTACGCAGGTCACAATGTGGTTTTGGAAATTCAAGCAACCATGCCATCAACCGCAGAAACACCTTCTAAGAAACCCATGTGGAAAGGAGTTGTTTTCGCTTACATAGGAGTTGCATTCTGCTACTTTCCTGTTGCCTTTATTGGGTACTATATGTTTGGAAATTCGGTTGATGATAACATCCTCATCACACTAGAACGCCCCACTTGGCTCATTGCCGCTGCTAACTTGTTTGTCTTTGTTCACGTTATTGGAGGCTACCAAGTCAGTTTTAACTTTCAATTTCCGACCCATGCTTATTGTTGTTTTTTTTAGTCAATCTTCTTATTATGATTGTTTTGCAAACAACAGGTGTTTGCGATGCCAGTGTTTGATATGGTCGAAACTTACATGGTTAAGAAATTAAATTTTCCACCCTCTACTGCACTCCGAGTAACTACTCGCAGTATATATGTTGGTATGTAATTAGTGATTACTAATGGATATTTTCTTCGGTGCCTACATCATTGGCTGATACTTATCTTTTTAAATGCTTTTTCAGCATTGACAATGCTAATTGGCATATGCATTCCGTTCTTCGGCTCTCTTCTTGGATTTCTTGGAGGTTTTGCATTTGCCCCAACATCATATTTTGTAAGTAGATCACATATGACATATATACTTTTTTTTTATTTCTTAATTTTTAGAATATTTATAGATCAATGATGATACGTATCTCCAATCCAATTAATTAATGTAATCTTACCTTATTATATATATCTTGCAGTTGCCCTGTATCATATGGCTTAAGCTTAAAAAGCCCAAGACATTTAGCTTGTCTTGGATAATCAATTGGGTATGTTAATTGACTTAGGCTCTTGTTCAATTTAGCAAATTCCTGATTCTTTAACTAATTTTCTTTTCCATACCTTAAATTTCAGATCTGCATTGTTATTGGGGTAATATTGATGATACTATCTCCTATTGGTGCTTTGAGGAATATCATCGTGACAGCTAAAAACTACAAGTTCTTCTCGTAAACTATTGATGCAATCATTATAGAGTTGATGGGTAAAGCTAAACAACAAGAAAGCACTTACGTATGTCCACTATACATTGAATATATATATTAGTTAGGCTTCATAGAAACTTGAAGTAATACACACAGACAAGGTGTAGCCTTACTACAGAAATATTTTGTACTACTTCTTTGGAAGCAACTATCTTATTCAAAAGTTTGTTGCATGAGCATAGAATGGCTTCAATGAATGATAAATTTAATAAATATATGTGTGATTTTTTTTATATATAAAAAACTTCCTGTCAGAAAAATAGCCTCGCTTGGATTTTTTATTTTATTTTATAAAATTCACCAGTGATCCTAGATCATAACAAAAGGTTAAAATATATTTTTTATTATTCATCTTTAATCCAAATTGGAATTGGTTTTATTTTTAAAATATTTATTTTGATTAGTTAATTCTTAAATTTGAATTAATATGTTATTACTTATTTTGAATAATTGATTTTGGACACAATTTTGTACTTCTTTTCATTATTTAAAGCATGAAATTTGTCTTATTAATTTTATTTGCATAGCCATAAAATTATAAAATCTAATTAATATTCAAATAAAAATGACTATAAACATAATAAAAATCATGAGAAAATTGATCCAACTAGAAACTAAAATAAAATACAATGTTAGATATATTAATTTTTTAATTGTTGCTAATAAATGCATTTTCCTACATTCTATGACTTTTTAAGTTTAAAAATTAGTTGTGTTGCACAATCTTAGTAAAAACATTTCACTTAAATAAGTTTTTTTTCCTTGAGAAATACAATATTTGTTTATTAGAGTTTTAATTGTTAAAAAAAAGTTAATTGAGTGACTTTAACAACCTATTGACTCATCGCATCATCAATAATTCCTGTAGGGTAATCTTGTGTAATTTTGTAGAACAATCTATATTTTTAACGCTTAAAAACTTGTTTAATGTTATAAATTGTTTTGAACAAATTAAATTATTTTGAGGAATATTAAACTCCGTCTAATAAAAATATTACACTACCAAAAGTCAATTAATGTTGTCTCTTTTGGCAATAGGAATTTTAACTAAAATTATTGTCATTTTTAGAATAAAAACTTATTTAAACAAAAAAAATATATAAAATAGATATGAATCTACTTGGTGCAGAGCATTTGCCACACTAATGTTAAAAAAATTTATTAATATAAATAGATATATGTAACAATAAATTCTTTATGCAATTCAAAATATGATATAGAAAAATAATTTATCCTATAAGTATTTATCCATTACTTTACGTATATGAGTAGTTTCTTCACAACATAAAATTTTTGGATTTATCAGTAAAATTGATTGTATTTATTAAATCAATACGAAAATCATGTTTAACGATAATTATTTAGAAACGAGAATGTTAGCTTAATTTTTTAAGAACTAAAAGAACATATTTTAAAAATAATTTATCAAAAATTTGACATCAAACTATTTTAAAAATAATTATCGCAAAAATTTTTTACATATAAAGTCAGACTATAACTCTTACAAAATTAAGCTATTTCAAAGTCAGAAATCAAACTATTTTGAAAATAATTATCGCGAGAATGTTAGCATTTCAAATTTTTACATGTTTCGCAAAAATATTTTAAAAATAATTTTTGCAAGAATATTTTTTTTTTACATGTTACATCTCTATAATCTAACTGATATGAGATTCAAACTTCATCAAACTTTAACACGCTTAAAAAAATTTGATAGTGACTCTTAAAAATAAGATAAATCACAATTCAGGTAACATATGAAAAAAACATTAAATTTATTTACATATTCAATTCAACAGCTAAATGACATGATTTGATAAGTGTTCATTTTATATAAAAATCTATATGTTTATGACACTTATCTAACAAAAAATTAAAGGAAATATTTTGTATAGCCCAACTTTATTACAAAAATATTTGATAAATAAGTTTATTTTTAAATGAGTGATACATTTGTGCATTTAACCATTGATTTATTGTGTAAATAAAGAAACTTGATCTTATTTTGGAGCAAGCATGAAGTCATGAAAAGAAACACAAAAATGTTTGCTGCTAGGAATCGAGTCAGCGTATTTTCCCCAAGAAAGTGTATTTTTAAATATGATTTTCACTTAGCGAAATTGGATTCGCTCAACGAAATCTTAACAGCGGCTACATCCATTAAACGATAGAACCTTCGCTAAGCGAAACCCAGACACTTGCTAAACTCGCTAAGCAAAGGCACACTAACAAATACTATAAATAGAGAAGCAAGTGAGAAGGGAAAGGCATTCCAATTTCGATTCTCCTCTTCCCCTACATCTTCTAACTTCTCTTAGCTTTGTAAATATTCTATGGTGGGATGTAACTAACAATACTATCAAAGGCTAAGTCACTTACTAATACTTTTATAATCTACTTTCACTTTTATATCATATATTGAGCAAAACTTGTGCCAAAACAAGTTAGTTGATGCACAAATCAAGCACTCCTAAGCATACCTTAAAACACTTCAAAATTTAATAAATTTTTAAGTTACTAAAACTTTCGTTAGTTGCACTTGTAGTTGAAATTTATGTGGCCTATTTTTTATCCTTTGATCAAGTGTTTAACACCTTATTGTTCCTCACAAAATTTACAAATCAAAATTGAAGTTAGGTGCATCTAAAATAATTAAAAAAAAAGAATAAAGAAGTCAAAATAATTGTGAAAAGAAAATAACAAAAGTGTTAAAAGAAGTAAAAAAAATAATTAAGCAAAATTGATGTACCTAATAGTAAATTCATTTAATTGTAAAAGAGGACTCAAATTTGTTTTTAATTGCTTGAGAATCACTCTTATAACATTCGGCCAACCTATTTCTCTTTGGTGTAATTTTTTAAAATTTTTTGTGTCATTTTGCATTTTAGTCATTATTCTTATCTAGAACCTTTCTAGGAATTCTCTTTGTGTACTTAGCCCTTCTTCATAGCCTTAATTTTAGTTTGTCTTCTTCTAGATATTTGAGTCATGTCTTTAATATTCTTTCCACCTGGATAATGTCCATTCAAAATTGTGCTTTATTGCTTCTTTTTACTGTTCTATTTCTTTGGATCTTACCTTTGTTTTGGTGCCACTTTTTGCGTAAGGAAGCCTTTGAGTAAAGGAGCCTTCTACCAGGGTAGCCTTGTAAGGAAGAGTTGAAATAGCTAAAAAGACTTGAAAAAAAGGAAGAGCATGGACAAAGAGTGAAACACCTTGGGAGAAAGCTTGGAGAGGAGACTTGAAGAATTTTTAGTTTTTCCTTATTGATAATTCTTAGCTGTAATTTTTTTTTCTTGGTTTGTAAAAGGCCATCTATTTTTTAAGTTTTTTAGCTTAGTTTCTAACAAATAAGGTGGGAAGGAGGAAGTGGTACACCGTCTTCTACACCTTTAGGAGCACGCTTAAACCCTTATCTCTTTTAGATTTTTGCCTTAGTTTACCTTAGTTGTTTTAATGATTTTTAGTAGAGTGTGTGGAGTTCCAAAGGCTCTCACACTTGTAGGAATTTGTTTAGGATAGTTTGTGTGTGCTTATCCATTTTCTAGGTTGGTGTTTGATTTCCAAAGAGTCATGCATCTTTTAGAAGAGAAACCAAAACAAAAGGGTGAAATGAGTAAGTTCTATTCTTCGGACAAACCTCCTCCCAGTACTTACCATGACCCAAATTCACCTTTATTTATCAATCCTTTTAAGAGAATAGAAAAAGAAAGAAAAGAGTGTAGCAAAAGAGAAAGAAAGATAAAAGAGAGATATACAAAAAAATAGAAAGAAAAGGAAAAAAAGGAAAAAGAAAGAAGAGAAAGAGGAGAAAAAAAGAGGAAAGAAAGATAAAAAAATGGAAAAGAGAAAAGAAAGAAAGATAAGAAAAATATGAAAAGGAGAGACAAGAATATTGGAAAAGGTGGGAAGAAAGGACGGAAGAGAAAAAGAAAATGAGAGAAAATGAGAAAGAAGATAGAGAACACACACCCTTGAAAATTCTAAAAATATAAAATTAGAAAAAAAGATTGGTGAGAAAAGTGACCCTGGCCAAGACCTAGCTTTGAACTCTAACTTAGGTCAACTTTTAACCAATCCAATAAAACACAAGTAGAGTTTGAGTTTGTGCAAAAATATTTTGAGCACATTGAATCACAATCTCAAATTCTCCTCAAGAAAGATTCTTCAAACACTTTAACAAGTGTTGGACTTGTAGCCATACATTTTGAGAAAGAAATACCTTAAGTTCAATACTTGGAAAAAGGTTGAGAGAGAAGTCAATCTTAAAGAAGGTTTCTCTTTGGATTCCTAGGAGGACCTTACTAAAGAAGTTTCTCTCTTGAAGAAAGATGAAAGTGAAGTCCTATTGAACACTTCACCAAGTTTTAAACTTGAGCCTACTTCTTTAAGGTTTAAACAAAAGTTCAAAAATTGGTCCTAAGTGAGAGGGAAGATGGTATTCAAGAAGATCACTCCCCGAGTCCAAGGGGGGAGCTTATTAAAGAAACTTCTCTCCTAGGACAAGTGCAAATGGAGGTTGTTTCCAAATTATTTGAACATAACATCCCATAACCTTTAGTTGTACATAAAGCAAATATTTTACCAAGTGTGGAACTTAAGCCTCTTTTCACAAAGCTCAAGGAAGAAACTCAAGTTCAACACTTGGAAGAAAAAAAAAAATTTCATCAAGAAGACTTCTCTTTGCCATCCAAAGAGGATCTTATTGATGACAACTTCCACCATAGAGAATGAGAGGTTGTTCTTCCCAAATATTCTTCTTTAAACCCTATTGAAGACAACCCTCCTAATGCACAGGTGGAAATTGAGGTTGTTCCAAAACCTTTTGAGCACAAGGAGCCACAACCTCAAGTTCTGCTTGATGCCACCTTGGAAAATTCTCCAAGTATTGAGCTTAAGAAATTATCTTTTAAGCTTAAACAAGTCTCAAGACTTGGAAGAAGTTAAGGAATCTTTACTTACACAAGTAGGTGTAAAGGTTGTGCCAAAAACCTTTGAGCATAATGAAACACAACCTCAAACACTACTTGTAGATGTGGCCAAGTGTGGTCAAGAGATTAGGCTACAAACTTTTTCTATCCATATCCAATCTCAAGGCTCACTCAAAGAGAGCTTGAAATAAAGGTCCACCCCTAGGCCCATCATCATCCCTTTGATGAGTGTTCCAAGGAATCTGAACTTGTCTCACTTCCTACTCAAATAGGACTATCCTTTAGTGAACTTGGAGTCACTTAGGGAACTGTTGTGTAGGGTATAGGCATAACAAACAAATTTTAAACCTTAGTGCATACCCCCACCACCCCAAACCTATGATGTTTCCTTATAGACCTCAAACCCTTAACATTTGTATACATAATCACATTCTCATTCATATGCTTATACTTTTGCAGGACTGAAAGAAGAAAATGAGAGACCACAGGATTTGAGGTTAAATCCTCCCCAAGGGAGAGGAGATGATGCATTCACCCTTAGCATGGGTTTGAGCTAGAACTAATAAAGAAGGAGCATGACTTGGATGAAGCTTCAAGGAGCTTAGTTTAGGCCATGTCCCATTTATTTGTATTGGTTTTACCATTGTTAGGCTTGTATAAGCGCCCTTAAGTCATTAGGATTTTAGGGGTGTAGCTAGTTTAACTTTCAGCCTTGTATTTCGGCCTTTAGGTTCATTTTATCTTAAGAGGTGTGTTTAGTCTCTTTGTGAAGTGTGTTAATTAGTTAGGCTTGGTCCATAGGGGTTTGGACGTATGGAATTTAGTTTCTAGACCTCCAATTCCTCTTCGTACCCTTCTAACCAACACATGAAGCATGTAGGAGACATGTGGACCCCATTTGTTCCCTTAGTTGACACCACCTACGCTTTCTCACTCGTACATGGCTGAATCTAGTTGCTTCTTGTTTTAATTTGAATTTTGGAGGTGCCATGTCATTTCCCTTCAAAATTCAAATTCAAATAAGAAGGAACATAGATCCACATTTTAGGATCTAAATCCATATTTTTAGGGTCATGTTAGGATTTTTAGTTGGATTAACTTAATGTTAATTGAACACATCCTAAATTAACACTAGATTAAGCCAACTAAACCCTTATTAGCCAAGTTGGACATTCACTTTCATGCTTAGTCCCATAGATTTATGCCTTGCTGTATATATAGAGCATTCATTCTTTCATGTAGCTCTTAACACTCATTTTGAATGAAAATTATACTTCTCTAAATTGAAGCTCCTCTGTTCTTGAGAGTTTTCATGTTCTCTTCTTAGTGAGGGTTCTTTATGCTATTATCAAAGGTTCTTTCCCTTGTGGCTACCTTTACTCTTGACTTATTTTCTTTATGAGAAATGACGCTTACCTTCCTCATTTTCTTGTCTTCAATCTCCATTTCAAGGCTTTTCAATGACCTTTAAAGAGATGATCCTAGGCAGCATCACCTTCTCCAATAATTGGTCAACCATTGCTTGGGGATGGATGCATCACCACCCACACATCTGTGATAATAGTCACATTCATGTGGAAACATTGAGAAGGAAAAAAGAGTTTTTACATCTGCCACATCTTTGTAGTGGTGCTCACAATCTCATGAAATAATGAACTAAGCAAAAAAAAAAAAAAAACAAAAACTTGTGAACCTCTAACATCTTTGTGACAAAGGTCAAAACGTTGTGGATAATTTGTAGAATAGAAAAAACTTTCTTAGTGCATTCCACACCCCTGTGTCACTTACTACATCTATGTGGGAAACACACTAAGTAGAAAAATAAATTTAAAGAATGATTTTATTTTTCAAAATCAATTATTTAATAGTTATGGACAAATAACTAATTAAATAATTGATTATCTATATATTCGATTATGTAATAGTTATAAAAAATAACTAGTTATTTATAATAATAACTAGTTATAATAAATTATAACTGGTTATGTGAGAATGATTATTGTTATAGTTATTATAACTACTTACATATAAGGTTATTTATTGTTATGGTTAACTTACTGAAATAACCTAATCATTAACAACCTCAGATCCCCTACCATGGATTTCTAATATCTTCTCATATGGCTCAACAAGAATGACAAATCCAAGGAACTAATTTTGTTGCCATTCTCAGCAATAAAGCTAAACAATAAGAGTGGGTCCAATCGTGGAAATATTGTGGAAGGAGTGGACATTATATATATATATATATACACGCTATAAAAAACATGGATTCCATTCTGGACATTGCATATGGGAAAAACACAACAATAAATAGCATCATGACAGGTGAAGGAAAAGCCAATGAACCTGATCAACAACAACCTATAGAAAACCAAGGATTTTTGTTATTCCCTCAACGGTATCAAGCATTGTTAGCTTTAATATAATAGTCCACTGATGGTAATACAGCTCTACGTTCATCACACATTAACCAGATTAAGCCTATTTCTTCATGCCTTCCATAGTCCTCGCCATCATCAAGTAATCACAACCCCATCATTTGCTCTGCCATCACACATAATGCAACACCTTGGATCTTAGATTCAGACATCATACACTATGTCTCCTCATCCCTCTCCCACTTTTTCACATATAATTCCATTAACCCCATAGTTGTCAAACTGTTCACTAGACAATAAGTCCTAGCAACACACTCAGGTATTTGTCAAATTCATCGAGTCATTCTACCTGGTCAATGTTCTCTATATACCTTCTTTTGCTTTCAACTTAATTTCTATCTCCAAATTGATTTCATCCCTCAACTGCCAACTATTTTTTTGCTTAATTCATGTACCATCCAGAATGTGAAAAACAGAAAGAAGATTGGTATAGTTGATGTGAATGGAGGACTCTAAACCCTTACGGTTGCCACTATCTAATTTCCCTCAGTCTTCTCAACCATCTCTCATCCTAATTGTAACATTTTGCCAATTGATTTTTGGCACTTTTTCATGGGCCAATTGTCATATGAACGTTTGCATACCATTCAATAATATTACCCATGTATTTCGAGTAAGAAAAAACTTACATGTAATACGTGTCATCATGCTAAACAGAAGAAACTCTTTTTCCCTTTAAGTCATTCACATGCATCTTGTTCTTTTGAATTAATCCACACTGACATATGAGGATTGTGCTCCAAAACTTCTATGCATGGGCACAAATATTTCCTAACTACAGTTGATGATCATATGTGATTCACACGAATTTTCCTCATGGCTAACAAAGTCGAAACACGTACTCACATACTCAATTTTATCTTGCAAGTTAAAAACCAATTTGACACACATGTTAAAACTATCATAACCAATAATGTAGTTGAATTTTCTATGAACCAGTATTACCAAACCAAAGGTATTATATGCCAAACTAGTTGTAATGAAACCCTCAACAAAATAGCATGGTAGACCTCAAACATTAACATCTTTTAAATGTAATCCATGTACTTATTTTTCAAGACAATCTCTCCATCATTCTGGTGTTTTGCTCTCATGCATGCCACACACCTCGTTAATTGCATTCCTACACCATTTTTGCATCATGTTTCATCTCTTGAAAAACTATATGGAAAACCATGTGATATTTCCACAATTTGTGTCTTTGGGTGCCTCTGCTATGCTAGTACTCTTATAGCCCATCATAAGAAACTTAATCCTTATGCCAATCCTTGTATCTTTCTTGGTTTAAAATCACACACAAAATTTTACCTTATATTCAATCTAATACTTTTATACTTGAAACATCACACAATGTTGTTTTCTATGAATATCATTTCTTTACCCTGCCAACACTGAACATGCATATTTTTACTCTATGCTTCTCCCTTTGACCTATGATCACACCTTTCCCAAGCCACCTCCTAGTAATCAACCCACTACCGATTCTTCTACCAATCCTTCTCCACCACTTTTATCACCTCCCCTTTTCTCCCTAATATCCGTTCGTTCCACTCGTCTACATCTACCACTATCCTACCTCAAATATTTCCATTGCACATTCACATCATAAGGACCAACTTCTTCCAAAAGGTATGCACTATCCTCTCAAGTCATTTATTTCTTACCATTGTCTTTCTATATCCTTTCATCATTTTATCATGTCTATCTCCATTGGTATTGAGCCAAAATCCTATGTTGAAGCATCCAAGAGTGATTGTTGGCTTAAAGTCATACAAGTTGAGCTTACTGCTTTTCAAGTGAACAATACTTGGACTCTCACCTCATTACTACCCAATAAGATGAATGTTGGTGTTGTTGGATATACAAGGTTAAACATAATGCTAATGGGTATGTCATACATTACAAAGCACGTCTTGTGGCCAAGGCATATGCTCAAATAAATGGTCTCGACTTTCTTGATACATTTCCTTTAATGGCCAAGCTCACCACATTTTGTCTTCTCCTTGCCCTAGCTATCATTCACAATCAACATCTCAAACAACTTGATGTGAATAATGCATTCATACACAGTGAACTTATGAGGAAGTGTACATGTAAGTCCCTTTTAGATTACCTTCTCAATTGGTTCAAGTCTGTCGGTTACAAATTCCCTATATGGTCTCAAACAAACCAATAGACTGTGGTATGCTGGCCTATCTACTTTCCTCTTATCTCGTGGTACCAACAATCTTCAGTTGATCACTCTCTTTTCCTTAAATTATCAGAATCCAAATTCATAACTCTCCTTATGTAAGTTGATGATGTTGTCCTTGTTGGCAATGATCTCCCTGGAATTACTTGCATCACTTCCCTTCTTGATCGCACATTTAGGATCAAGGACCTTGGTGACCTCGAGTTTTTTTCTAGGGCTAGAAGTTGCTCACATAAAAACTTATATCCATCTGTGTCAACGTAAATATGTCTTGGACATTTTTACACAACCATGCTTGCTTCATGACCAACCTTTACTTTCCAACAGATTACACAACTCGTTTGATTGCTATTTCTGGCACTCTTCTTGATGACCCATTTCCTATTGTAGACTCAAAGACATGTTGATTTACTTGAAAACCAACCATCTAGATATTACCCATGTTGTTCAACATCTCAACCAATTTGTCTCCAAACCTATATTTGCTCAGAACCAGACTATTTTTTGCATTTTTTGCTACTTAAAACAGACTCCTAGTTCGAGTATCTTCCTTTATGCCACCAGTGCTCTCCAACTCAAAATCTTTAGTGATTTAGATTGGGTTAGGGTGTGTTGATTCCTGCAACTCTATTACTAGATTCTCTTGTAGCTCCTATGAGGCCGAATATCGCACCCTTGCCTCGATCACGTGAGATTCAATGGTTAGCATACCTCTTAGAAGATTTTTGCACCATTTGATAACCTAACTCTTATCTATTGTGATAATGATTATGCTTTGCAAATTGCCTCTAATCAAGTGTTTCATGAACGAATGAAGCATATTGAAATTGATTGTCACATTGTTCGTGAAAAAGTCAAACTTGGGTTGATAAAACTTCTTCAAGTTTTCTCTTCTCTACAACTAGTTGACATTCTAACCAAAACTCTTTCTCCCTATGCTTTTTTGTGAATATTGTTTCTAGTTTGGAATGTCGAATATCCATTCTTAGCTTGAGAGGGCTATCAGCCATTGGGTAATGATAACCTGGTTAATTAGTTACTGTTAGTTGAGTTTTTGTTTTTCTCCACCATAACTACCATAATTGTGTTTCAGTTATTGTTGCTTCTCTCTTTGTATATATCTCCTATTTTTTCAATAATGAGATCAAGCAATTGATGATAATTTTTTGTGCTGGCTGTTTTGTCTGTCCTACTCTTTTCTCTCTATAATTTTTGTAAACAAAAAATTATACATAATTATTAAAGCTACTAAAATAATCATCACATCACTAAAGATAACAAATAATTAAGTCAAACTATGTAAATATAAATATTATTCTTCATTTTTTGCTACTAATAGAAACCAAAATCATTAAAATAAATTATTTAATAATTACTTGCTTCTCCAAAAAAAAATGCCACTAAGGTAATCTACTCACACATAAAGAGAACTCAATCAAACCTTCCAACATTATCAATGAGAGCAACCTTGGTATTTTTCAAGGAATCTAAATATTAAAAGTAATATATTGATGAGTTATATAAAAGTTCAAATTAAAATGTCTAGGATTTTTTAGAGAAGCACCATAGTCTTAATAATTGAATTTCTTATATCTAATACATAAATCATATATGATGTAACCTACTTATTTATCTTAAAAGATTAAAGATTTACTTGAACGGTATTAAATAGAGAACTTTATAGAGATTAGAAAGTTTTTTCTCAACTCAAATCACTTTCTCCATGATTATAGAACCATAAAAGATGTAGAAATTTGATAGGTTTTGATTACTAGAGAGGAAGGAAAAGAAGGAATATGAGATAGAAAACCATGTGAGAAGGTTGCGAAACTTAATAAGAAAAAAAGAAGATAAGAAATAAGGTGTCTCCCATGTTAAAAAAAAAAAGAAATATGAAAAAAAGTTATGAAATAGGGGGATTAAAATAAACAATGTGTTTACAAAAAATTAAAAAGTTAATTGCACTTGTTTTCTATTTTTAAATTTTGACATTGTTTTTCCTAATTTTAAAAAGATTGACTTTGTGCTGGCTCTATCGTTCAAAAAATCATAAGATTAATTGCACTTGTTCTATTTTTTAACTATTCCTTTTTTACTTCTCTGATAATGTTCCGGTAAGATTTGAAATGAATATTAATATAATGTTTTTAAATACAAAAAGTATTAGTGTATATTTTTAAATTTAAACAAAATTATATAAAAATACAAAAATAAAATTATATAATTTAATAAATATAAGGGATGTATAAGTAATTTTTACACATAAGAAAACGTCGAAAGAAAAATAGTGATAACAAATAAGGCAGGTCTTACACGTCGGTGCAGTAGAGAGGGCACAAGCGTAATAAAAAAATCATAATAAAACTAAGCCAATGCTCTTTATATACACAACCAGCTAAATTCCCGCCATTTTTTCTTGGCACCTCAACTCAAGTGAGAGAAACCCTAGATAGAGAAATGGAAGAGGAAATCAAGTCCGAATTCAAAAGAAGCGGTTTCGACATCGAAGACGAAGAGGAAATTCTGAGCAAATGTAAGTGGTTCTTGGTTTTTCCCCCGATTCATGCGTAATAGTTTATTTTTAATCTTTCGAGAACGTGTAGGTGTCACTTTCTGCATCAACTACAGTCTCACTCCTTCCGATCTCGTCTCAAGCTGGGAAGCTCATTACCTCAATAGGTTTGTGTTTTCTTCTTCGGTTTTCAATCTTCATTAATTATTATTCCTTGCAATTGGTGGATTCTCTAGTTTAGAAGATTGTATACTCTGCGATCCGTGTTACACTGCTAGGAAGTCTCAACAGACAAAAACCCGATGTCTATTTAACATTAAATGAACGTTTGAATTAACTGTGTTACGTCTCCGTTTTTTTTTTTTTAAACTGATTTTTCTACTTTTCCCCTACTTCTCTTATGTAAAAATAGAATTTAATGATTTAACTATTCGGTTCAGAGATAGGTGTTTTGGTTTGCTAGATAATTTGTACTTTGAAATAAACCTTTCAAAGAAATGTATTATGTTATATGCACTAACTCCGATATATTCCTTTTAATTTGAATTTCCCAATTTTGTAATAAGTCAAAGTGTTGATTTAATGATTCAGTCTGGATATAGCTTTTTGGTTTGCTAGATAATTTATAGTTTGAATTTGGATGGTTGCTTTTTACAGACAGCTGAACGAACCAATAGTACAAACCGCTGAAATTGATGGTTTTCTATTGCATCTACAAAATCAGAAGAAAGAGGATGTCATAAAGGAAAAAGAGGAAGCTGGCTTGCATATTTACTCTATTGGAGATGTAGAAATGTAAACTTCTTATTCTTGGTTTTTGTGTTTATGTCCATAGTTCTTTCAAGCTTAGTGTTAAAACAAAGCCTTCCACATATAGTAAAAAAAGTGCACAGAACTCAGGAAGATAGTTATTTATCTCCACTAACGTCCTTGGGAGGGCAATTTCAAACTTGATTTTGGTTATTGTTGAATTTGAAGTGAAGTGAGTTATGTTTGAAAATTTATCCCAAAAGCAAATTTGTTGTGAAATTTACCGCAAAATTTTCCACTAAATGCAAAAGCTACAGTTGTTTACTTTTTGTTTTGTCATATGTAATTTTTATGACAACCACCAAACATGATTTTTTATCAAATTCACATTGGCGGTTGATTTTCTTTGAATGTGCTTTTGGTTTGTCCCAACTTATTCTCAAACACATAAATTGTGTTTGTATATACCTCCTTATAGGTCACATTCACATCATAACGTTATTGCTTAAGTAAATGATCTTCTTACTTTACCAACTTCAATTTGTTGTCATACCTCTTCCTATTTTTCTTTGGAATTGTTTTTACCCTTGTGTCTACCCCTTTTCTTTGATATCAAAGCACATTCATATTGGGATATAATACCAGGTAGTCTGATTCCTGTGTTTGTTTTCCACTGTATCCCATATGGTTATGTAATAGTTGATAAGGCAGACAGACCTATTCGAAAGTTGTTCAAAAGTGCTATTGCTATTACACAACAATTTATTATATTGAAAATTCCTTTTATACAGGATCTTAAATAATGATGATGGTATAGAAGACAATACCCCCGGAACTCCAATAAATCATAACCAAGATCTTTTATCCCCTGCACCTGATACATCATCTTTAATGTATGAGAATGGTTTATCTTCTGGAAAACTATCAAAATCAAAGCAAGTAACACCCTTTTTGAAGCGAACAGATAGGTTTGAGGTGAAATTTAGCATCCCTGATGTAGAGAATGGAAAACAAGTATCTAATCATGAGAATGATGAAGATGATGTTATTAGAAGAGTTCCATGCCGTGAAAGGTGTTCATTGGTCATACATGGATCAGGACCCAAATCAGGTTGCAGATTCATGTCTGATCGAACAGAGGATAGGGTATGTGATATATAGTTTGACTCCCAGACCATTAGCATTTATTTGTTTGTTAAAATCTGTTTTTTGTTATTTAGCTTAATGCAATAGAAAATCGAATTAGGAAACATGCAAGGGCATTTATAGCTTCTGGGCTATATGAAGAACCAACAGACCCTACAACTGCTTCACAGGTAAATATAAAGCATCTTTTTCTCTCACTCCCATGCATACACAAAAAATTTGAAGGCAAAATGATATTTTTTCATAGTTATGAACTGACATTCTGAAGCAGCAAAACTTAATTATTGGTTTTTGGCTAACAAAATTACGATGTTTTATTTTTAACTTGCACATCCATTTTGATAATCTGGTCTATGACTGCACTGAATAATCTGTGCATGAGCTTAAACTATCTAACCATTTAACATAATACAATTTATCAGAGAAGCATCTTTGCTGTTGGCATGATTTATTGTGATGGAGAAGGCCGTTTAAACGAGAAGTCTGTCATGCTGCAGAGCAGGTAATAGCCTGTAGATCTCTACATCTCATTGACACACACGTACCTGTTATCTCACCGGACTCTGTGCATGTGCATGGGGTTTTTAATGAATAAACATGGAACAAATATTGGCGTGAAACCAAGTTGGTCTATTCTACTTGACTGGAGCTTATGCCAATGAGAGGATGCTGTTGCAATTTTCAATATTTTGTGATCCATTATTTATTTAGGGCATTAATATGGTGATAATCCATTGAACATTTGAGGCATTGACTATATTTAAGGGTGGCATACACATCATATATTTGCTAGATTTTATCTTTCAATTTTATCTATCATACATGGGCCTGTTTTCTAATTACTGGGCAGTGTTGAGCTTTCTGGAGGGGAATCTGTTCGCCTAGACTTGCAACGATTACACCGTTATTCAATTTTTCCTGGCCAAGTGAGTAGTGCAAATGTTGGGTTAACATTCTGGTTTTAAATGTGTAAAAGGATATCATATTTACAAAGTTATAAAAGGAAGATTTCATCTTGATAGGTAGTTGGCATTGGAGGGCATAATCCTAGTGGGCATTGCTTTGTTGCATCTAAATTGGTGGATTCCATACCTACCTTTGTTGCTGATGAGAATTTGAATCCTGCAAAGAAGCAAGCTGTTGATAAGGAGAATCAGCTAACTGATCTACTTTGTAAACAGAGAGAGTTATCAATGGTTTGCACAATGCATCACCTTTTTTTAGCTCTGGAAACTATAGTGTGCAGTAGATTTTGTTTTGATGAATTGTCAGGACGTCTGGAAGTTTTATTTCAGTATTAACAAAGATTCATTTTTCAACAATGACAAAATGGCCTGACATCTTAGTTAGATAGCCAAGGAATGGTCATAACTCATAACTCATTAGGTATTCATGCAATGCATGCAATCTTGTGCCATTTCTTTAAGTTACGTTTGAGATATTTCAGATTTTCAAAGATAGCAGGTTTTCCCCTCAAATAATTCTGGTATAATTGTATTTCTGCTGAATTCTGTTAGTATTTTGTATTTTACTCGTGTTCTTGGTGCTTAGCAGATTATTGCAGCTGGCCCCTTTACTACAACAGACAATTTGTTGTTTGAGCCTCTTATAGAACTGCTGGAATATGCAAAACGAAGAGAACCAAATTTGCTTGTATTGGTAAATACCACCCATACTGCAATCTGCATCTTTTTATCATTATTATTTTATTATGCCTTAGACAATATGTGCTAGATCCTGTGAGCGTGAAAACTTGCTGATGTTAACAACTGGGTTTTGTCTCAGCTGGGGCCATTTGTGGACTCTGAACACCCAGATGTTAAGAAAGGAACTGTAGACAGGAGTTTTGATGAAATATTTCATTTTGAAATCCTGAGAAAGGTAATAACTTAAATGATGGGATCTGTTTTTTGGAATATTTTTTTTCCCTAACTCCCACCCCGTGTACTTTCCCTTTCCAGTTGGAAGAGTATGTTGAATGTGTGGGTTCTGCAACACGTGTTGTTCTTGTTCCATCTATACGGGATGCTAACCATGATTTTGTTTTTCCTCAGGTAATGATTAATTCAATGACTTGGGAAGATCATTATTTTTGTTCTAGTTAGTGTATTAGTATTAATCATAGATCCAAAATTTTATTTCAAACGTGTTTTTGTAGCCTGCATTGGACATCAGTCTATCTGATCTCAAATCTCAGGTATGATTTTTTTAGATAAAGTTCAAGTATAATGATTTTAATGCATTTAAGAATTAATGTTCAGAACTTGATCTCACTGAATATTATTCAGCGGTGGCACAGTTTGGCTGTGACTTACATAATTATTTTGTTTTATTATTCAGATAGCCAGTCTCGCTAATCCTGGAATCTTTGAGGCAAATGAGGTATTGCATTGACGGTCTGATTTTATGACTTAACCTTGTTGCTTTCTTGAGTTATGCATTATATGTCTTGAATTTTATATAAATAAAACAACTGAATGGCACACAAGAAGCATATTTAGTAATGAAACCTTAGCTTTAGGTTGAATGACTTCTACTTCTAGCCTTGTTCATATTACCCTTACATCTGTTGTACAGCGTATATTCAAGGAAGTTCTTATTGGTTTTATGCTGATTTTCTTTTAAACGAAAGAAGCAAGAAGTTAAGTCGTAGGGTTTAGTTGGATGTGGTGTCTGGAGAAAATAAATCATTAACAATGGTTTTCATTTCAGGTTAAGGTTGGTTGCTGCACTGTGGATATTCTCAAGCAAATCAGCGGGGAGGAGATATCACGAACTGCGGCAGATGGAAAACCCATTGATCGTATGAGTAGACTTGCAACTCATATTCTTAACCAACAAAGGTAACTGTTATCTTGTGATTTTTTTTATTTGCTTGGTGTTGGGTTCATAAAAGATCAGAAACAACTAATGTCCTTGGATTTTTGAGTCAGCTTCTATCCACTTTATCCACCAGCAGAAAGTGTTCCCTTGGACTTTTCGCTTGCTGCAGAAGCCCTTCAACTCTCATTGGTTCCAGACATACTTATCCTACCTTCAGATATCAAGTACTTTGTAAAGGTAAATGATTATCTTCACCTCTATGCTTCATTTTCCTCGAACATCTAGAAATTAATTCAACACTGCACAGGTGCTTAGTAACGAAAATGAAGGGATAAGCCACACGAAATGCATAGCTGTCAATCCGGGAAGACTAGCCAAGGGAGAAGGTGGGGGAACTTTTGTCGAGCTTGATTATTGTGGGGGTTCCGACCAAGTTAAAGCTTCAATTGTTGGCATATGAAATATTGAATATGCGTATTGTTGAGGTAACCACTGAAATTAGCTATAGTCGCTAAGGCACAGAAATTGCATGTCACTCGTGCACCTTTCGTATTATTTAGCTTGTGACCTGCATGATGTAAGTTAATTTTTTGAACGAGAACCGTAAAAACCACACCATAAGAGGTTAATTTAATACTATTTTATTTTTAAGAAACTTATTTTATAATATATTCTTGTTAAACAATGAAAATAATAATATCAATAAGTAAAGAGTTTTTAAGTTGAAAAATTAAAATTTGACACATAATTTATACTTATTTTTTTAAGTTTTAATTTGTTTAATTTAAAAAGTAACTTGTACACTATAAAAAAAAAGCTGGCTAGGCCAACAATACCTTAGTAAGATCTCATTTCGACTGTCATATTCACTTTGACATTATAGTTTCAATCACACTTCAAATTGACGCATCAAATTATCGAAATGCTAATAACATTTATTTAATGATTTTTTTTCATATTTAGAAGTGCATCAAAATTGCTAAATTATAATAAATTTTGGTTATTCATAGAAAAAGTATCAATAGCATTTCTCATAAAATTAAATATATTTTGAATTAAAATTTTAAAAACATCAAATTGAGAAATATGATTTGGTCTATTGTCATTTAATTTAAAGTTTAACAAAATAGAGCATGTCATGAAATGAATCTTTTACCGCCTTGTTTCTTTTTTAGGTACCTAATTGTAATGACATTTTGTTCGTAATTATTTTTAAATTTTTAAACTTTAATATAAATTCATAATAAAAATATTTTGTAATATTATTGAGATTCAATGATATTTCTGAAACTTTGATTTTTAAAATTTTGTTGATGGTGTTCTACGTTATTTTAAATAATATTTTATTGAATAATTTTTAAATAACAAAAAGTAGCAAATAAAATAATGGGTTATAAATTCAGTCAATATTTGGACCTCTTTCATGGTTTTGATTATTTTAGAATTAGTGAATTTTTTTTTGGGTCAGAAATTTAGTCGACTGAAAATAAATTGTTAATTGGACAGAACCCAACAACCAATAGTTCTCCGATTAATAACCGCACTAGTCTTACATGATTTTAACAATACTAAGTTTCTTGTCCACCACGAATTATTGAAATAATTTTGTGGCGTGTTTGCACTGCCTCGTCAAAATGATATAAAAACAAATTTTGCTAGAAAAATTGAAAACTTGACAAACCACAAATAGTAGTAAGTTGTTTCAAAGTATCAACTAAAACTTCTAAGAATCTCATGTTTATTACAAGTTTTATAAAGGTACTTTTAAAAATATAAAACACATAATTATCCCACTTTCTCTATTCGGCGGCAAATTATGGATATGTAATTATCCCACTTCTTCTATTCAGCGGCAAATATTGGTGGACTCCAATGAAAATGAAACTCGTTTTTCTACAATACTATTCATTCACATTTCTTTTTTCACTTTCATTTTTCTAAATCCCTTTTGTAACAATATAATTTCATACCTCAACAAATGCCGTAATAAGAATTAAAATATTAACGAGCAACTAACCGTCTGATAAAATTCAAATAGTAATTCAGAAATGGGCATGGCCGCAAAAGTATACCATTTTTCACTCTGAAGGATTTATTGCAGGTTATCGGCAGAGAAACAAATGAACCAGTTCCCGACTTCTCCGCCAAAAAAAAAAAGCTGCCTATTCTGCTGCTAACATGACCATAATAAATACCAAAATGCTACGATATGAAAGAAGCCAGATTGTCGAACACCTTGGATTTCATCAGTAAGCTCAACCAATATTTAACTATAAGTCACAATCACAAGGTAAAATTAATTTAAGCAAAACTCGGCAAAAAGAACAAACAATCACCAACAGTAAGTGAAAAGTGTAAAAGCTCGTGCTGCCTCAAACAGATCGCTGGTTTACATCACCATACCTCCATCAATGGTGAAAACCTGCAACAACCAATGCTTTAAGACACAAGTGGAAAAAGAAAAAAAAAAAAAGAATCAAACTTCTTTTAAAGGTTAAAACGAAGTTTTGTACCATAGCCTTCAGAAAACTCTCATCTAGCTTCTCCAAAAACTAAAGTACATAACTTGATTTAACTCCTAGAAAAGGCTAACTCATAGCTATAGTTTAACAGGGGATTTTGTTAATTTATATTAATAGGGGAATAAATAAATGACCTGTCCAGTGATGTAACTGGCAGCTTGATTAAGAGCCAAGAATTCCACCAGTCCAGCAACTTCCTCTGGTTGGCCATATCTTCCTGAATCCAAGTTGAAAATAGGAAGTTAACAACATTTTCAACAAATTAAAATTTCCATTGATGTATTTCCAGTGTTCACCTAATGGGATAGTCTCCAAAATCTTTTTCTCAATTTCTTGTCCTAACTTGGCAGTCATATCAGACGCAATAAACCCTGGAGCAACTGCATTAACCTGGCAAGAAAAAGAAGGTTAAGAGTTAATTCCATGATTCCATCAACTGATATTGCAACATTTAATGCCAGAAAGAAATACATAGATTTTTTTAAAATTACAGTGATGTTTCTGCTAGCATATTCCTTTGCAACAGTTTTTGTCAGGCCAATTACTCCTGCTTTTGCAGCACTATAATTGGCTTGTCCTACATTGCCAACCAAACCAACAACTGATGCAATATTGACTATCCTTCCCTGCAAAAACACAAGTATCATGAAAGAGATCTAAGTGACCACTAGCTGTCATCTTGCAAACTGTGAAACAAGATAGAAATAGAATGAATGCCAAAAACACTAAACTTTACAAAAAGGAATTCCCGCCATTGAATAATTAACCACTTGGGTTGTCAATTGAACATTTTATCCAAGATTTCTACAAAAATGAATCATAAAAGAATAGTTAGGTGATGTGTCACCTTCTTTTTCTTCATCATAATCTTAGCAGCAGCCTGCATAAATAAACCATATCAGGTCCAATTGAAAAGGGAAAAAGAAAAACACCTGATTTTATTTTTGTTTTCACAAATAATTACAAAAATGACTCCTTATTTGATTTTGTTTATTATTTCCAACGATTTGTACAGTAAACATTGCAAATAGATTTTTTTTAATATTTCATGTACAAATCTCTGAAAACAATCAAGTTAAAAAAGATGATATTTTTGTAATATAAGAGAAAACAGAAAATGTTTTCTCAATCAACACAAGAATTTTTTAAAAAAAAAACTCAGATTGTGAACATATTTACCTGTGTGCAAAGAAAAACACCAGTGAGATTTAGATCAATAACATCCTGCCATTGAGATTTCTTCATTCTCATTAATAAGCCATCTCTAGTTATTCCTGAAACCAGAATACGATTTTGAGAATGACTAGAGAAAAAGAAGGCTTGGAGAGAGGTTACCTCAACCACAGGAGCTTTCCAACTTACCTGCATTGTTTATTAATACATCAACTGTTCCCCAAGCATCAACTGCCTGCAGATGTGAAAATCATTAAGCAGCAAAGGTAGAAAAAGGCCAATCTAATGATTCAAGAGAGCTACTCACAGTTTTAATCATAGACTCCACATCCGCCTCATTTGAAACATCTCCACCAAATGTAATAGCTTGCCCACCAAATGCCTCAATCTACAAGAAATAGTCAAACAAATTATCACATAAGTAAAACAATGTATAAATAACGTGTAACTAAACAAATTAATGCAGTTCAGGCAACCACTCCTTTCACCTGGGTAAAAGAAAAATGAAGAGCGTCAAAAGGCAAGCCTCTAGCATGTTACCACCAACTTATACTCATAAAAAGCATTTGACACACAACAAATTTGCAAATAGCAAATGGGTGGAGATTATAGGATATCACAGTCTCAAAGTATATTGTCAATGAAAAAATGTATAAAAGATGGAAATTATAACACGTAGGTTAAGACTTCGTACATAAATCTACATACATTATGCCCCCAACACGAGGTTTGCACGAAAACTATATTATATAAATAGCAACAATGCACGAAAAATAAATAATGACATAAGTTTCAGGCGACAAAATTCTACCTCTTTGGAAACCTCCTCGGCTTCCTTGGATGACCTTGCATAGTTGACCAGAACCTGCAATACACGATCCAAGTAACTAAACATCAGGATCCCAAAGCAAATCATGACGGAATTACAGCCATCGTAGACAACTTTAACTTTATAAAGAAAGTTCCATAAAATTAACAAAAAAAAAGAAAAAAGAATTAACATGAGAACCACATTGCGTCACTATGGCCAGAAACATATCTCATTTTAAACAATTTAAATTTTTAAATACAAGTAAATTGAACACTACACCATCACTTCTGCTAACCAAAAGCAAGTTGCAGCAACATCGAAAACAATTTGCAAACGACATATGTATATAGAGATACAAACACAGGTGAAAATGACCTAAAAAAATCGTAAACCGTTTATTTTATTTTAATTTTTTTTTACAGTGAGTGATTTCATTATGAGATTAAGCTGAACGATTACTAAAGAAGACGAACCTTGCAACCTGCTTTACCTAAGGACAGTGCAATCGCTCGACCAATACCTCTGGAAGCTCCGGTCACCACTACCACCGGCGCTTCCACTTTCTGCGTCGCTCCGGTTCCGGCTTCCTCCAGTGTAGCAACCTGTGCTCGAACATCTGCACTTACACGTATCAAATAATAGTAATAACCAAAAACATAACTTAATGATTGAAAAATAGATAGAAGAATGAAAGAAATGTGTACCGGAGGGGCTAAACGGAGTAATGGATCGGTGGCGAATACCGGAAACGGGACGGAGATCGGTGAGAATCGGAGACCAATGGCGGATCTGACCAATTTTCCGGTAACCGGAGACGCTTAAGTCGGCGGTTCGGAGGGCGACGCAATTGGATCCGGCGATGGAAGCCATGAGTGTTCCGAAAACGGCGCGAGAAGCGTAAATGTAAGAAGCCAGAGAATAAGTGTGAACGAGAGAGAGAGAAGAAAGCTTGTTGCGGTTTTTAAACCGAATTCGGTTGTGGTTGTTAGATTAGTGCTTGCTTTGAGAGCTCCGCAGAGTGTGAATGTTGCTCATCAGAGGGCGATGGTAACCAAGCGAGTGAGTGGGGAAAAGGTGCAATTACTGTGTGGACCCTCCTATTGCGCGAGACTGTTTTAACTTGTCGAGGGTAAGAATGTAAATGGTGGCCTTTTCCACTTGCTACCATCGCTTTCATTCGCAATGTGCATGATGAATTGATACACTGTTTACCTAAACTATACCAGTCTCTCACCCACTAATAATATACACTTTCTTCCTAGTTTTCAATAATAATAAATATAACACATTCTTTAATATATATTATTTTCATACACCTTTTATTAATTATTTTTATTTCATTAATTCAAATTTATTAAAAGCTAAAAATTAAGGTAAAAATTGAAAACATAATTTATAATTTTAAAAAATTCAGCCTATAACAAAATATTTATTTTATATAATTAAAATAAATAGTAAATTAATATTCTTAAATATAATTATATTTTATATTTATGATAAAAGAACTAAATAATAATATAAAGTTGCTTATAATTTGAAACAGATAAGGATTAAACAATCAACTATCAAGTATACAACTAAAAATAAAATAACTGTATTTTTTTACGATAGAAATATATATTTTAATCAGTTACATCGAAAGTTTACGAAAAGTCCCTCAATAATAGATATAAGAGTGTTAAAAAAATCTGAGAAAATAAAGAGTCAGAACGTCAAAATTCTAAATTCTAATTCATAATATAAAAGTATATTAGTGTATTAATTTTTTTTATTATTAAAAACATTGTATAATTATTTTATTTGGAATAAAAAATGTCCTCCTATTTCAAAATCCCACTTGTAGATACACACTACTTAAATATATGAAATGAAAGCACCCTAGTCAAATGTATATCTTCTATGTATTTTGTTCTTGATAAAATCAAGGAATATAAAACTTTTTTTTCAATTTTCTGTCTGAAACCAAAAGCTTTTTTATTTCCACGTATGATTTAAATTAATTATATATAATAAAGAAAAGCAACAAGTTCCAGTTTTCCGATGGTTGTTGCGGTGTTTTTTATTCAATGCAGATGGGAGGAGAAAAGTTAATCGAATAGAGAGTAACATATTTGAAAATTTGTAAAGTATATTTCGTAGCAGAGTTTGTGAAAGAAAATAGAATGAATTATAATTTTTTTTTACCGAAAGAGAATCATTACAAAAAAAAATCGTTTAAATCAGCCTTTTAAAAATTATTAATTTTAATTCTAAAAATATATTTTAACTAAAGATAATATTATTTATACATAAATTGTAATAATGTATTTATTTTATTAAATAGAATATTTCGTGCTAATTAAATTTTTCACCTTAAAATTATATATACTTCATTGCTTAATATCTTATGCAATATTAAAAATATATTTTATTATCACCAATGCAACTACAATTAAATTTACAAACCGTAAAAAATGTCTTAATCAATTTAATGAATAATCCAGTATAACATGAAAACTTCAGCTTTATCTCTTTTCTAACTTTGACATTGCAGCAAGACAACCTGGCAAGATTTGTATTGGGGACAAGTAAAACTACAGATTAGAAAGTTTACGATCTTTTTACAAACTTCAAAATTTTTACATCTAATGTGGAGACAGAAACTACAGTTTTAAAAAGGTTATTTGCATTGTAGCTCTCTTACAAACACCAATTAAGCAGTCTCTTTAGCACTCTTGAATACAAATACCAACTACGCATTCTTTTTCGCAGGTTTCTTCGAATTGTTTTTCCGACGAACCTTCACCAAAGCTTTTTGTAAATCCTAAAACCATAGAAAGAAAAAAGGAGATTATTCGAACCAACCATGCTACAAAAATTATCTCAAGAATACATCATCATCACAACAACAATAATAGAGAATTATATATGTAATTCCTCAAGCCCAATTGACCCGAGGCATCCACTATAAAGCCTAACCAGATAGTCAAAAGCAAGCCCAGTTGCCTAAGAAGTCAAATGCCAGCCCTAAGACCTCCACCAAGCAGAACTTTCGGTAGGAAGCCACTCCTACTGTCCTGCACCATTTTGAACCACTCTTAACACAACTGGCCCAAGAATTGGCCCTAATCACAAGGCCTGCCCAGTAGACAGCACCATCGTCTAATCTAACCCCAACTTATCATTCGCAAACTTGGTGTAGGGATATCACAATATAAACTCAAGGTAATGAATGAAAGTTAAGGTGACATTTGAAAAAGTAGAGACAGAAATACTAAATTGCGACTTCTCAATTAATGGTTTTCAAACTGAGTTTAATTTCTACGCACAATGTTAAACAATTTACACTGTCAACTAATGGAAAATCATGGTAGGTATGACAGTGTAAAAACCTATTGCACTAAACTAAAAGTGCATGGACTAATTTCTTTCAAATTTGGGCCAGCCAATACAGTTAGTTTAATTTTAAAATATTGTTTGTAAGAAAAATTCACAATCAACATAACAGAAATTATGATTGATATGATTTTTAACGTAATTAGTGTAAAACTGAACAACAAATTTACTATATATTACAATTTTTTATCAGATGACAATGTAAAAAAATTTTACAAGGGTAATTCATATTCCACACATTATTTTCTCATACATGTTTCCAATAAAAAGATGCAATTGATATGGCATTTTATATGATTAACAATAATACAAAGATGCATAACTTTTAGGTTTAAATGTTCAATTGCATTTAAATCCCCTCATTGTGGCTGATGTGGATTTCAGTCCTCCATAACTTTTGCTCAAATTCAGTTCCCCAATCTATTTTTGCTACAGTCAAGTCTTTCTGTTAGTTTTTCACTTTCTTACAACTCTCAAATTCTCTTTTTTTATTCATTTTTTTCATAAACTAAACTGCTCAAATCATATTAACCCTATTTGCTCAAAATCACCAATTAAAATATCATATTTTATAGCCAAAATAAAAATCCTAAATCCCCTCCCTCAAAATCCCCCCTTCTCCAAACCCCAAATCTGAAATCTTACAAAATCCCCAAATATCATGTTAAAGCCTCAATTATTTAAGTAAAAATAAGGAATTATGTAGAAGGAAACTAATGAGAGGACTTGATGTAATTAAACCTAAATTTAAGCAAAAAATTAGTGGGAAACCAAAAATCATAAATTGGTCATGGTAGAGGAACCAAAAATGTAATTACACCTAAATTTATGGTTACTTCCAAAATTATTAGTCAAACTTCAAATATCTGGGACTAAATATTAAACCTATAAACCAGAACTATATCTAACTTTCTTGCAAGTTAGAACAATATAAACCAGCCTCATACTTACCTCATCACGTTCATTTTGAATTGTCCCTGGGGTCCAAAGACCCTCCAAATTGTAGTAAGCTCTAGCCTTTTCATCAAGTGCATGAACTATCACTTTGCCTAAAACATAAAGTAATGAATCAATTAGGAAAAAACAGCATGTTATCACTATAAAGCAAATAATTTGAAATCTTCATAATAAATTATTAAGAAATGTTCATTAATTCAGAACATCATACATTCATACATCATCTAAAAATAAGATATTGATAGAAAAACTACTCTTTACTGGAAAATGACAGGGAAAAGAACTACTAAACTTAACATCAAACAATAAAGAGATTCTATTCCCCAAAGCCTTGACAAGCCCCAGGATGCTTTGAGCAATTGAAGGAATGAGCAATTGAGCATGTAAGTTATTCATGAAAGAATTGTTACATTGTAACATCCCACGGTAGATACAAAGGGTCAAACAATGTTGGAGTCGTTGCAACACACAAATTTCAGTCTATTCTTCAATAAGAGAGTCACCATCCACAAGCGTACACAAATAGTACTTTGCTTAGTTCAGGGGTGAAAAAATGAGAACAAGTGCAAGATTTGTTTTTAGATAGAGGAAGTAAGGATTTCTGAAGCTCAAGAACTGGCACAGAATGGATATCTTATATCATACAGTAGCATGTGCTTATATTCACAATGTTATGCTTGAGTAATGGTACAGAGTTAACAACCTAATTAACATGTTAATAGCCGTTATGTTACTGAATACTCACACAAGTGGCATATTAGTTAGGAAATTACTTTTGCTGGCTAATACCCTGTGATCACTAACTAATTGCACCTTATACCCCGCTTATTTTACCCCTACACAACCATCCTTATTTTTTTTAAAAGTATTACATTACATTTACCCCTTTAAGGGTGATTAAAGTAATGGTAAGAAAAAGCACAGATATAGGGTGTAATAACACCAAATCTCAGGAGATTTGTACAATGTTACCCATAATCTTATAATGCTCAAACATGATTGTCTTGAGTGAGAGGCTACAGTGGGTCCCAAATTGGACTTCTTCCACGAGTCATATGTCTTCATCGAGAACAGGCGAGTGGCATTAGCCCCTCTGCCAGCACGAGGATGCATGCCACTGCCAACACATAAAAGAGCTAAGCGCTTTACATTCATGTGGTTGTTTAGGAAAAACAGAAGAAAGAAAAATTACTGTGAATGAAATCCTTGGGAAAATGATTTACAGACACCAATGTGCCAATATACACCTATAGAGAGAAGCAAATATTAGGGAGATGTGACTGAATAATAGGTACTTAAATGTGGCAAGAGATAGAGATCACAGACAAGTAAGGGGTGTCAATAACGTGTCTAAAATTTTGGATGTTCAAATATCACTACTCAAATATTTATAACCATGTGTGATCTTTTAAAATTATTATGTGATCTTTAATTATAAAGAAATTAAATTAAATGAATTTTATAATGAAATATGTAATATGAACTAGTTTTAACAGCAATAGCCTCTGATTGGAAAGAAAGTATTGAAATCATGCTCTAACCTGTATGAATATGTGTGTCCCTTGCAAACATCAACTTCAATTATGGATGTCATATTTCCACATTGATAACAATAATTAGGTGCACTAAAATATGGTAACCACTTTCTACATCCTGACAAAAGGCACCATAAATCAGGAATATAATTTTTGTAAGATTTTGTATGCATCTAGAAAAAAAGATGAAGTGTGAAGTACTTTGCAACAAGTTTTTACCACAATGTGATGAATGATGACTTGAGCTAATTTAGAATGGCTGGAGCAAAGACCAATGACATGCCAATAGGCTTTCGGCCTAGTGGTAAATGGACCTGTCTATGGAATGAATTCTTCTATCATCTTCACAAGTTCAATTGCTAACTTCCCCTGAGAAAGAAAAGCAGAACAACAACCCATCTGTTTCATATGTAACACTTAGATATCATTTAGACTAAACTGTAGCCAGGAAGTTTAAAGGCAAATCTCTTATCTATCATTTCCCTTAACTTCTCTGCATCCTTAAATCTCTCAAAACCAACAAGAATATTGGACATAAGAACATAATCCGCACCGTGTCTTCTCTCCATCTCCAGTATTCTCCTGGTCACCCTCTGACCAATTTCAACATTACTATGAACACTACAAGCACCCAGAAGTGTCCTCCACATCACAGCATTTGCAACCTCAAGAGGTACCTGTAAAGCTATCTTTTCAGCTTCTTCTAACCTCCCAGCCCTTCCTAACATATCTATCAGACAACCATAGTGCTTGATATCTGGCACAAGGTGGCAATCCTTTACCATTTTAACAAAAAAATTGAGCCCCTCCTCAACCAATCCTCCATGACTACAGGCACTCAAAACACTAAGGAATGTCACGTGATTTGGCCTCAGCCCAGCCTTCTCCATCCTTTCAAAACTCTCTAGAGCTTCCCTCCCCATCCCATTCATTGCAAAACCAGAGATAACTGAAGTCCATGATACCAAATTCTTCATTTGAATAGGTATCTCCTGGAAGAATTTACTCACACTCACTGTGCATCCGCACTTTGCATACAAATCAATTAATGCATTTTTAATACGTATATCATAGGCATTGAAGCCTCTTTTCTCTGCATAACCATGAACTGATTGACATATCTTAATACACCCAATACTTGCAATTGCGGGGAAAATGGTCAAAAGAGTAACTTCAGTAGGTTCTATACCATCAACTTCAATCATTTCCATAAACAAACTTAAAGCTTTGATAGGCTGATTCCTGCGTGTGTATCCATCAATAACAAGAGTCCATGACACTAC
Organism: Psophocarpus tetragonolobus; assembly: GCA_037954015.1. Taxonomy (NCBI): domain Eukaryota; kingdom Viridiplantae; phylum Streptophyta; class Magnoliopsida; order Fabales; family Fabaceae; genus Psophocarpus; species Psophocarpus tetragonolobus. The sequence goes on from CM075694.1 coordinate 45,862,671, forward strand.
ACTCCGCGCAGGCATCTGATTAAACACAGAACAAGCAAGTTCTACCTCACCCCATTTAATCAAACCAGTAATAAAAACATTCCAAGTTATTAAGTTTCTGTGCGGCATTTGGTAGAACACCTGTGCTGCTTCAAGTAAAAGACCCCAACTTGAATACATTTGCAACAACCCAGTTTGCACATAAACATGGAAATGAAAACCCAGCTTGAAAACGAGGGCATGGAGTTGAGTCCCAAAGCGAGAGCAGTTTAGATTGGCAGAAGCGTGGGAGAGGAAGGCAAAAGAGAAGGTGTCAAGGGAAGGGTATGTCAAGAAAGTGTGGCAGTTTTGGGTGTATGTGAAGAAGTGAAGAGCTTCGTGGGGGTAAGGGCCAAGGGAGTAACAGCGGATGACATTGTTGAAGAGGAGTAAATAAGTAGGGTTGTTGTGAACAGGATGGATAAAGAGGCCAGAGGTGATAATGTGAGAATGGACTTGTTGGAGAGGTTGGCGTTGAGAAGGGTGTCTAAGAAGAAGGGAGAGCAAGTGTTGTGGGTGTTTGGGTTTGGGAGAGGATGGAGGAGCTGCGGTTTCAGGATATGAAAAATGGTGAGAGGTGGTGGTGGTGGATATGGCTGCTACTGCTACACAACCTGAAAATGAAAGAGGGTGCTGACTTTCAAGAGTGACATACCAAGTGTAACCATTCCTCAATGGCCATTGCCACTTGCCAAGGTATATAAGTATTTTAGTAGTGATATTTTAACACCCCAAAAATTTAGACACCTAGTTGACAGTTGACACACCCTTAATTGGTCTCTACCTCTTTTTTCATCACATCAAATACCTATTATCTCTCTTCTCACCCCAGGGTGTATATTAGCACACTGAGATTGGGTGTCCATAAATAAGTTCCCTAAGTATTTTATTCACAAAATTTTTTCTTTATTTTTTACTTTTTTCGAAACCAGCTACATGAACTCTCTCACTCAAGACAATATTGTTTGAGCATTATAAGGTTATGAGTAAATTACTCAGCCGGTCAGACCCTTATCAAAGAAGAGGTGGCTTATGCAGGGGTAAAAAAGTATGAGCATCGGGTGTAATTAGTTAGTAGTTAGTAGTTACAGGGTATTAGTTAACAAAAAAAAAAAAAAAAAGGTAAAAGAAGTATCAGATACCAAAGTCAATGACGAGCCACTTTCCTCCTGCTTGACCTTCCACACTCGGTAGCATCATTCGCTCAACTCCTCTCTGTTTCTGCTTAGCCTGGTTATTTCGACAAAATGTAAATATAATTAAAAAGATGGAAGAGAGGGAAAAAGGTAGTGAGAAAAGGAAGAAAGGAAGGTACCTTGTAAATTAGGGCTTGAGCAATGTTCTTGACGTGCCAAGTGGACCTGCCAGTGGCGAGTACCATGAAATCGGCCCAATCGCAGTGCTTGGGAACTGGTATCACCTTAACGTTGTCAGCTTTAACATCCGTCAGAACATTCTCGATCTCCTGCAGATCTAGAATGTCAACAGCAGACACGGACGAAAACCCTACTTTCAATGGTTGAAGAAGGGACTGTGCATTCCATGAATAACGTAACCATGTTCCAGCTCGGACAACTCCCCACATCCCTCACTCAAATCAAACAACATGCCCTCTAACTCCGAGGATTAAATGACCTTTTTGCTACCTATTTTATAATTCAAACATTTTATTCTAACGATTCCACCTTTAATTGTTACCTTTTAATTTATGCAGCTCAACATTATTAAACCACTTAAAGGAGTGTTATATTTTATTAAAATTTGCTTGAATTTTTTTCATATGATTCAGCCACCTTATTTTAAAATTCTACAAATCATTAAAGAGACTCGTTTTGAGTTTTATTTTATGTCCTTACTTTCTTTCTACACTTTTTATTTTTTGTTTCTCCTTATTGCTTTCTTTGAGTTTGTCTAAATAAATTCTTTCCACTTGGATGTGTATATGTTCTTGTTAGCGTTTTTCTTGTTTTTGTGCATTCAAAAACTTGCTTCCCTTGGTACTTGTTGGGCACTACTTTCTTGGTTAGGTGGCCATTTGTTGAAACTTCCACAAGGGTAGCAGCATTCTTAGAAAATGTTGATTTAAGCCAAAAAGAGAAAACTTGAATAAGAGACCAAGACTTGGGTGAAACACTTGTGAGGAGCATTCAAAACTTCTTTTAGTTTCTTGTATTTTTAAATTGGGTGTATTTTCTTAAAGGTCTTTTTAATGAGAGGTGTTGGATGTCCATAAGAGTCACTTTATTTGTATGTAATAAACTTTAGTTTTCTCATTTTAGTATGGATAAGGAATTGGTACCCCTTATTCATACTTAGGAGAAAAGAGGGAGACACCTATAAGAGCTCTTGTAGTAACATTTACACACTTTATAGAGACCTAGAAGAGCCTAGAATAAGCTATGACATTCATGCTTCTTCTAGTAAGAAGGAAAACCCTAGGAGACATCCTAAGAAAAAGACAAACTCTTCTATAATTAAACCCAAAAGAGATTCATCCAAAAGAAAGCATATTGAAAGAAAACCCTAGAGTATGAGTGACACCCCTACCACTTTCGAGCACTCGTTCTCTAAGTCCTAAATGTTTTAAGTGTTTAGAAAAAGGGCAAATTGCTTTGTTTTGCCCCAAAAGAAAAAGGACTTTAAGGGGAGCATCAAATGAAAAGGGTACTCAATCATGCGATGATCTTTTCAAAGTGAAACAGCTTCTTGGAAGCCATCCTTGTAAGGACACCTAAACATAAAGTGGGCTCTCATGTTCTCTCATTGTGGATGGTGGATCATGTTGTAGCACAAGGGTGGTGGAAAAGCTATCACTTGTTACTACTCCCTGTCATTCACCTTATTCTCTACATAGACTTAATGATGAAGATGGTGTAATAGTAAGAGAATAAGTAGAGATTAGCTTTTCCATAGGAAAGTATCGCGACAAAGTGTTATGTGGTGAAGTCCCTATGGAAGCTAGTCACATGTTGTTGGGAAGGCCATGACAACATGATAAGGAAATTTTGCACAATGGCCTCACTAATAAAATCACTCTCTCGTAAAAGGAAAAAAAAATTACCTTACTTTTTCTTATCCCTACTGAGGTTATGGAAGATAGAAGGATCATTAATCTTAAGAGAGAGAAAGATAAAAATGAAAACAAGGTTGTTGGTAGGAAGACTTAGTCTAAGGAGGTTCTCTACATAGAAAAATCTTCCTACTAATCCTTACCAAAAGATCAAGTTGAATTTGAGGATATGCCTATATCTTTTGAGCACCTTGATCCACACTAATGAGTACTCTATTCCACTTAGACTAGTCTCATCCACTATTTCAAAACTTTTGAATCTAGCATCTAGCGTATTAGGAGAAGGACGGGACGCTGCTATGTGGAAGCACATGCACACTAAAATCTTTTCACACCTTAGTATCAAACTCCAATACCCCATTCCTAAGAGGTCTCCTTATAGACCTCTTACTCCCCCCAAGATCACTTGTCTGCATATACTTACTGCTTTCCTTATTTTCTTGCAGACTTTGAAAATGAGGAAGAAATGCCTCAAGATTGGAGGTCAAATCCTCTCCAAGGGGGAGGAGATGATGTAATCCCACCTACCATACATATGGCTAGAAGGATTCAAGAAAGACATGCCATGAATGAAAGCTCATTGAAGATTGGAAGCCAAAGTCTTCATTTTTAGCATGTAAATATTTTATTTTAATTAGCTAAATGAGAGCATATTTTTAATTCATTTAAGGTCATGTATATTCGGCCATCTTTTTAGTTTATAAGGTATAGGTGTTTTAGTTAAAAAGGATGGGTAAGCTTAGAATAGGTGCATAAGTCAAGACATGATTTTGGATTAGCCCATTCAATTTAGGAGATGCTAATTGCACCATGGGGTGAACTTAGGTACTTCACTTAAGTCCCACATTGCCTAGAAGTGTACCCAAGCTCTCTCATTGGACTATATATACTCATTCCCCATCGTTGTAAATTTCACTTTTGAAGTTGAATGAAAATAGTCTCTTTGTGAGCACATTCTTAGTAAAAGGTCTTGAAGAATCTTTTCTTAGTTGGTTTTTATCAAGGGTTCCTTTTCTTGTAGCAAACCTAAACACTTTGGCTTATCTCTTTTTGAGAGTGGCGCCCCGCCTCCATTTTCTTTCCCTTCCATAATCCATTTCATGGTGCTTGGAACCTCAAGAAAAAAGATCAAGAGGAGTGCAAAAACTTTTTGCATCAACTACTATATGATACAACACCAAGAACTCATGAAAAAGCCTTTGATAGTCTATTCACTCCAAATAAACACATTAAGGGTCATCTTTCCATACCCACACGTCTAAAATACCTACTACCAACTACAAATGACATTCCCTAATCCTTTCCTAGAGGGCCATGGATATGGAGTAGCCAATTCATTTAGCTTCCAACTTGACCCTCCCTAAACATTAGTCATTGACAAAGTTGAGTCACTTATGTGGACCCAATTAACCTAAGTGCTTAAAAGACCCTTCAACAGTCATATATCAAACCATAAATTAATCGCTCCATCCTCATGTTTCACTATAAATTTGTCTTTTAGCCACAAAATGGTCTTTCTAATAACATTCCATATTGGAGAACCCGACTTTTTAATTGCGGAAAAAAGAGAACTCTGATGCATGTGTTTGTGAGAAACAATTCATACGCATAGCTCATGACTCGCTTGAAAAATCTCCCAAATCCACTTTCCTAACATAGCCATTTTACGAAGATGAGCAATCCAGATAACTAGACCACTATCTATTTTTGGATTAGTAATTTCCTTCCAACCTATCAAGTGAAGGACCTATGCATGAGCTTCTTTCCAAATAAAATTCCTAGCCTTCCTATCCAGCAAGTCATAAATGTGTTGAGGAAACCACTAAAGTTGCATTTGATATGAAGGAGTCACAACTAAAATAACATTCACCAACGTGACTCTACCCAATTTATTCAAAGTTATCCCTTTCCAAGAGGCCAACTTTTGATTTAATCTCTCTATAATATTCGCATAATTCTCTTTTCCACTTTTCCCCATAAGAATAAGGAAACCTAAGTACTTTTCCAACCAATGGGTGAATTGAATGTTGCTGATATCCATTACCTATTCTCGTTGTTCTTGATAGAGTACATTTGACACAAAGGCTTATGACTTCAAGCAAATAACGTGTAACTAAACAAATTAATGCAGTTCAGGCAAATTATCACATAAGTAAAACAATTGAGGCCCACCAAATGCCTCAATCTACAAGAAATAGTCAAACAAATTATCACATAAGTAAAACAATGTATAAATAACATGTAACTAAACAAATTAACGCAGTTAAGGCAACTACTCCTTTCACCTGGGTAAAAGAAAAATGAAGACCGTCAAAAGGCAAGCCTCTAGCATGTTACCACCAACTTATACTCATAAAAAGCATTTGAGACACAACAAATTTGCAAATAGCAGATGGGTGGAGATTATAGGATATCACAGTCTCAAAGTATATTGCCAATGAAAAAATGTATAAAAGATGGAAATTATAACACGTAGGTTAAGACTTCGTACATAAATCTACATACATTATGCCCCCAACACGAGGTTTGCACGAAAACTATATTATATAAATAGCAACAATGCACGAAAAATAAATAATGACATAAGTTTCAGGCGACAAAATTCTACCTCTTTGGAAACCTCCTCGGCTTCCTTGGATGACCTTGCATAATTGACCAGACCCTGCAATACACGATCCAAGTAACTAAACATCAGGATCCCAAAGCAAATCATGACGGAATTACAGCCATCGTAGACAACTTTAACTTTATAAAGAAAGTTCCATAAAATTAACAAAAAAAAAAGAAAAAAGAATTAACATGAGAACCACATTGCGTCACTATGGCCAGAAACATATCTCATTTTAAACAATTTAAAATTTTAAATACAAGTAAATTAAACACTACACCATCACGTCTGCTAACCAAAAGCAAGTTGCAGCAACATCGAAAACAATTTGCAAACGACATATGTATATAGAGATACAAACACAGGTGAAAATGACCTAAAAAAATCGTAAACCGTTTATTTTATTTTAATTTTTTTTTTTACAGTGAGTGATTTCATTATGAGATTAAGCTGAACGATTAGTAAAGAAGACGAACCTTGCAACCTGCTTTACCTAAGGACAGTGCAATCGCTCGACCAATACCTCTGGAAGCTCCGGTCACCACTACCACCGGCGCCTCCACTTTCTGCGTCGCTCCGGTTCCGGCTTCCTCCAGTGTAGCAACCTGTGCTCGAACATCTGCACTTACACGTATCAAATAATAGTAATAACCAAAAACTTAACATAATGATTGAAAAATAGATAGAAGAATGAAAGAAATGTGTACCGAAGGGGCTAAACGGAGTAATGGATCGGTGGCGAATACCGGAAACGGGACGGAGATTGGTGAGAATCGGAGACCAATGGCGAATCTGACCAATTTTCCGGTAACCGGAGACGCTTAAGTAGGCGGTTCGGAGGGCGACGCAATTGGATCCGGCGATGGAAGCCATGAGTGTTCCGAAAACGGCGCGAGAAGCGTAAATGTAAGAAGCCAGAGAATAAGTGTGAACGAGAGAGAGAGAAGAAAGCTTGTTGCGGTTTTTAAACCGAATTCGGTTGTGGTTGTTAGATTAGTGCTTGCTTTGAGAGCTCCGCAGAGTGTGAATGTTGCTCATCAGAGGGAGATGGTAACCAAGCGAGTGAGTGGGTTCATTCACAATGTGCATGATGAATTGATACACCGTTTACCTAAACTAAACCATTCTCTCACCCACTAATAATATACACTTTCTTCCTATTTTTCAATAATAATAAATATAACACATTCTTTAATATATTATTTTCATACACCTTTTATTAATTATTTTTATTTCATTAACTCAAATTTATTAAAAGCTAAAAATTAAGGTAAAAATTAAAAACATAATTTATAATTTTAAAAAATTCAGCCTATAACAAAATATTTATTTTATATAATTAAAATAAATAGTAAATTAATATTCTTAAATATAATTATATTTTATATTTATGATAAAAGAACTAAATAATAATATAAAGTTGCTTATAATTTGAAACAGATAAGGATTAAACAATCAACTATCCAGTATACAATTAAAAATAAAATAACTGTACTTTTTTATGATAGAAATATATATTTTAATTAGTTACATCGAAAGTTTATGAAAAATCCCTCAATAATAGAGATAAGAAAGTGTTAAAAAAATCTGAGAAAATAAAGAGCCAGAACGTCAAAATTCTAAATTCTAATTCATAATATAAAAGTATATTAGTGTATTAATTTTTTTTATTATTAAAAACATTGTATAATTATTTTATTTGGAATAAAAAATGTCCTCCTATTTCAAAATCCCACTTGTAGATACACACTACTTAAATATATGAAATGAAAGCACCCTAGTCAAATGTATATCTTCTATGTATTTTGTTCTTGATAAAATCAAGGAATATAAAACTTTTTTTTCAATTTTCTGTCTGAAACCAAAAGCTTTTTTATTTCCACGTATGATTTAAATTAATTATATATAATAAAGAAAAGCAACAAGTTCCAGTTTTCCGATGGTTGTTGCGGTGTTTTTTATTCAATGCAGATGGGAGGAGAAAAGTTAATCGAATAGAGAGTAACATATTTGAAAATTTGTAAAGTATATTTCGTAGCAGAGTTTGTGAAAGAAAATAGAATGAATTATAATTTTTTTTTACCGAAAGAGAATCATTACAAAAAAAAATCGTTTAAATCAGCCTTTTAAAAATTATTAATTTTAATTCTAAAAATATATTTTAACTAAAGATAATATTATTTATACATAAATTGTAATAATGTATTTATTTTATTAAATAGAATATTTCGTGCTAATTAAATTTTTCACCTTAAAATTATATATACTTCATTGCTTAATATCTTATGCAATATTAAAAATATATTTTATTATCACCAATGCAACTACAATTAAATTTACAAACCGTAAAAAATGTCTTAATCAATTTAATGAATAATCCAGTATAACATGAAAACTTCAGCTTTATCTCTTTTCTAACTTTGACATTGCAGCAAGACAACCTGGCAAGATTTGTATTGGGGACAAGTAAAACTACAGATTAGAAAGTTTACGATCTTTTTACAAACTTCAAAATTTTTACATCTAATGTGGAGACAGAAACTACAGTTTTAAAAAGGTTATTTGCATTGTAGCTCTCTTACAAACACCAATTAAGCAGTCTCTTTAGCACTCTTGAATACAAATACCAACTACGCATTCTTTTTCGCAGGTTTCTTCGAATTGTTTTTCCGACGAACCTTCACCAAAGCTTTTTGTAAATCCTAAAACCATAGAAAGAAAAAAGGAGATTATTCGAACCAACCATGCTACAAAAATTATCTCAAGAATACATCATCATCACAACAACAATAATAGAGAATTATATATGTAATTCCTCAAGCCCAATTGACCCGAGGCATCCACTATAAAGCCTAACCAGATAGTCAAAAGCAAGCCCAGTTGCCTAAGAAGTCAAATGCCAGCCCTAAGACCTCCACCAAGCAGAACTTTCGGTAGGAAGCCACTCCTACTGTCCTGCACCATTTTGAACCACTCTTAACACAACTGGCCCAAGAATTGGCCCTAATCACAAGGCCTGCCCAGTAGACAGCACCATCGTCTAATCTAACCCCAACTTATCATTCGCAAACTTGGTGTAGGGATATCACAATATAAACTCAAGGTAATGAATGAAAGTTAAGGTGACATTTGAAAAAGTAGAGACAGAAATACTAAATTGCGACTTCTCAATTAATGGTTTTCAAACTGAGTTTAATTTCTACGCACAATGTTAAACAATTTACACTGTCAACTAATGGAAAATCATGGTAGGTATGACAGTGTAAAAACCTATTGCACTAAACTAAAAGTGCATGGACTAATTTCTTTCAAATTTGGGCCAGCCAATACAGTTAGTTTAATTTTAAAATATTGTTTGTAAGAAAAATTCACAATCAACATAACAGAAATTATGATTGATATGATTTTTAACGTAATTAGTGTAAAACTGAACAACAAATTTACTATATATTACAATTTTTTATCAGATGACAATGTAAAAAAATTTTACAAGGGTAATTCATATTCCACACATTATTTTCTCATACATGTTTCCAATAAAAAGATGCAATTGATATGGCATTTTATATGATTAACAATAATACAAAGATGCATAACTTTTAGGTTTAAATGTTCAATTGCATTTAAATCCCCTCATTGTGGCTGATGTGGATTTCAGTCCTCCATAACTTTTGCTCAAATTCAGTTCCCCAATCTATTTTTGCTACAGTCAAGTCTTTCTGTTAGTTTTTCACTTTCTTACAACTCTCAAATTCTCTTTTTTTATTCATTTTTTTCATAAACTAAACTGCTCAAATCATATTAACCCTATTTGCTCAAAATCACCAATTAAAATATCATATTTTATAGCCAAAATAAAAATCCTAAATCCCCTCCCTCAAAATCCCCCCTTCTCCAAACCCCAAATCTGAAATCTTACAAAATCCCCAAATATCATGTTAAAGCCTCAATTATTTAAGTAAAAATAAGGAATTATGTAGAAGGAAACTAATGAGAGGACTTGATGTAATTAAACCTAAATTTAAGCAAAAAATTAGTGGGAAACCAAAAATCATAAATTGGTCATGGTAGAGGAACCAAAAATGTAATTACACCTAAATTTATGGTTACTTCCAAAATTATTAGTCAAACTTCAAATATCTGGGACTAAATATTAAACCTATAAACCAGAACTATATCTAACTTTCTTGCAAGTTAGAACAATATAAACCAGCCTCATACTTACCTCATCACGTTCATTTTGAATTGTCCCTGGGGTCCAAAGACCCTCCAAATTGTAGTAAGCTCTAGCCTTTTCATCAAGTGCATGAACTATCACTTTGCCTAAAACATAAAGTAATGAATCAATTAGGAAAAAACAGCATGTTATCACTATAAAGCAAATAATTTGAAATCTTCATAATAAATTATTAAGAAATGTTCATTAATTCAGAACATCATACATTCATACATCATCTAAAAATAAGATATTGATAGAAAAACTACTCTTTACTGGAAAATGACAGGGAAAAGAACTACTAAACTTAACATCAAACAATAAAGAGATTCTATTCCCCAAAGCCTTGACAAGCCCCAGGATGCTTTGAGCAATTGAAGGAATGAGCAATTGAGCATGTAAGTTATTCATGAAAGAATTGTTACATTGTAACATCCCACGGTAGATACAAAGGGTCAAACAATGTTGGAGTCGTTGCAACACACAAATTTCAGTCTATTCTTCAATAAGAGAGTCACCATCCACAAGCGTACACAAATAGTACTTTGCTTAGTTCAGGGGTGAAAAAATGAGAACAAGTGCAAGATTTGTTTTTAGATAGAGGAAGTAAGGATTTCTGAAGCTCAAGAACTGGCACAGAATGGATATCTTATATCATACAGTAGCATGTGCTTATATTCACAATGTTATGCTTGAGTAATGGTACAGAGTTAACAACCTAATTAACATGTTAATAGCCGTTATGTTACTGAATACTCACACAAGTGGCATATTAGTTAGGAAATTACTTTTGCTGGCTAATACCCTGTGATCACTAACTAATTGCACCTTATACCCCGCTTATTTTACCCCTACACAACCATCCTTATTTTTTTTAAAAGTATTACATTACATTTACCCCTTTAAGGGTGATTAAAGTAATGGTAAGAAAAAGCACAGATATAGGGTGTAATAACACCAAATCTCAGGAGATTTGTACAATGTTACCCATAATCTTATAATGCTCAAACATGATTGTCTTGAGTGAGAGGCTACAGTGGGTCCCAAATTGGACTTCTTCCACGAGTCATATGTCTTCATCGAGAACAGGCGAGTGGCATTAGCCCCTCTGCCAGCACGAGGATGCATGCCACTGCCAACACATAAAAGAGCTAAGCGCTTTACATTCATGTGGTTGTTTAGGAAAAACAGAAGAAAGAAAAATTACTGTGAATGAAATCCTTGGGAAAATGATTTACAGACACCAATGTGCCAATATACACCTATAGAGAGAAGCAAATATTAGGGAGATGTGACTGAATAATAGGTACTTAAATGTGGCAAGAGATAGAGATCACAGACAAGTAAGGGGTGTCAATAACGTGTCTAAAATTTTGGATGTTCAAATATCACTACTCAAATATTTATAACCATGTGTGATCTTTTAAAATTATTATGTGATCTTTAATTATAAAGAAATTAAATTAAATGAATTTTATAATGAAATATGTAATATGAACTAGTTTTAACAGCAATAGCCTCTGATTGGAAAGAAAGTATTGAAATCATGCTCTAACCTGTATGAATATGTGTGTCCCTTGCAAACATCAACTTCAATTATGGATGTCATATTTCCACATTGATAACAATAATTAGGTGCACTAAAATATGGTAACCACTTTCTACATCCTGACAAAAGGAACCATAAATCAGGAATATAATTTTTGTAAGATTTTGTATGCATCTAGAAAAAAAGATGAAGTGTGAAGTACTTTGCAACAAGTTTTTACCACAATGTGATGAATGATGACTTGAGCTAATTTAGAATGGCTGGAGCAAAGACCAATGACATGCCAATAGGCTTTCGGCCTAGTGGTAAATGGACCTGTCTATGGAATGAATTCTTCTATCATCTTCACAAGTTCAATTGCTAACTTCCCCTGAGAAAGAAAAGCAGAACAACAACCCATCTGTTTCATATGTAACACTTAGATATCATTTAGACTAAACTGTAGCCAGGAAGTTTAAAGGCAAATCTCTTATCTATCATTTCCCTTAACTTCTCTGCATCCTTAAATCTCTCAAAACCAACAAGAATATTGGACATAAGAACATAATCCGCACCGTGTCTTCTCTCCATCTCCAGTATTCTCCTGGTCACCCTCTGACCAATTTCAACATTACTATGAACACTACAAGCACCCAGAAGTGTCCTCCACATCACAGCATTTGCAACCTCAAGAGGTACCTGTAAAGCTATCTTTTCAGCTTCTTCTAACCTCCCAGCCCTTCCTAACATATCTATCAGACAACCATAGTGCTTGATATCTGGCACAAGGTGGCAATCCTTTACCATTTTAACAAAAAAATTGAGCCCCTCCTCAACCAATCCTCCATGACTACAGGCACTCAAAACACTAAGGAATGTCACGTGATTTGGCCTCAACCCAGCCTTCTCCATCCTTTCAAAACTCTCTAGAGCTTCCCTCCCCATCCCATTCATTGCAAAACCAGAGATAACTGAAGTCCATGATACCAAATTCTTCATTTGAATAGGTATCTCCTGGAAGAATTTACTCATACTCACTGTGCATCCGCACTTTGCATACAAATCAATTAATGCATTTTTAATACGTATATCATAGGCATTGAAGCCTCTTTTCTCTGCATAACCATGAACTGATTGACATATCTTAATACACCCAATACTTGCAATTGCGGGGAAAATGGTCAAAAGAGTAACTTCAGTAGGTTCTATACCATCAACTTCAATCATTTCCATAAACAAACTTAAAGCTTTGATAGGCTGATTCCTGCGTGTGTATCCATCAATAACAAGAGTCCATGACACTACACTCCGCGCAGGCATCTGATTAAACACAGAACAAGCAAGTTCTACCTCACCCCATTTAATCAAACCAGTAATAAAAACATTCCAAGTTATTAAGTTTCTGTGCGGCATTTGGTAGAACACCTGTGCTGCTTCAAGTAAAAGACCCCAACTTGAATACATTTGCAACAACCCAGTTTGCACATAAACATGGAAATGAAAACCCAGCTTGAAAACGAGGGCATGGAGTTGAGTCCCAAAGCGAGAGCAGTTTAGATTGGCAGAAGCGTGGGAGAGGAAGGTAAAAGAGAAGGTGTCAAGGGAAGGGTATGTCAAGAAAGTGTGGCAGTTTTGGGTGTATGTGAAGAAGTGAAGAGCTTCGTGGGGGTAAGGGCCAAGGGAGTAACAGCGGATGACATTGTTGAAGAGGAGTAAATAAGTAGGGTTGTTGTGAACAGGATGGATAAAGAGGCCAGAGGTGATAATGTGAGAATGGACTTGTTGGAGAGGTTGGCGTTGAGAAGGGTGTCTAAGAAGAAGGGAGAGCAAGTGTTGTGGGTGTTTGGGTTTGGGAGAGGATGGAGGAGCTGCGGTTTCAGGATATGAAAAATGGTGAGAGGTGGTGGTGGTGGATATGGCTGCTACTGCTACACAACCTGAAAATGAAAGAGGGTGCTGACTTTCAAGAGTGACATACCAAGTGTAACCATTCCTCAATGGCCATTGCCACTTGCCAAGGTATATAAGTATTTTAGTAGTGATATTTTAACACCCCAAAAATTTAGACACCTAGTTGACAGGTGACACACCCTTAATTGGTCTCTACCTCTTTTCTCATCACATTAAATACCTATTATCTCTCTTCTCACCCCAGGGTGTATATTAGCACACTGAGATTGGGTGTCCATAAATAAGTTCCCTAAGTATTTTATTCACAAAATTTTTTCTTTATTTTTTACTTTTTTCGAAACCAGCTACATGAACTCTCTCACTCAAGACAATATTGTTTGAGCATTATAAGGTTATGAGTAAATTACTCAGTCGGTCAGACCCTTATCAAAGAAGAGGTGGCTTATGCAGGGGTAAAAAAGTATGAGCATCGGGTGTAATTAGTTAGTAGTTAGTAGTTACAGGGTATTAGTTAACAAAAAAAAAAAAAAAAAGGTAAAAGAAGTATCAGATACCAAAGTCAATGACGAGCCACTTTCCTCATGCTTGACCTTTCACACTCGGTAGCATCATTCGCTCAACTCCTCTCTGTTTCTGCTTAGCCTGGTTATTTCGACAAAAATATAAATATAATTAAAAAGATGGAAGAGAGGGAAAAAGATAGTGAGAAAAGGAAGAAAGGAAGGTACCTTGTAAATTAGGGCTTGAGCAATGTTCTTGACGTGCCAAGTGGAACTGCCAGTGGCGAGTACCATGAAATCGGCCCAATCGCAGTGCTTGGGAACTGGTATCACCTTAACGTTGTCAGCTTTAACGTCCGTCAGAACATTCTCGATCTCCTGCAGATCCAGAATGTCAATAGCAGACACGGATGAAAACCCTACTTTCAATGGTTGAAGAAGGGACTGTGCATTCCATGAATAACGTAACCACGTTCCAGCTCGGACAACTCCCCACATCCCTCACTCAAATGAAACAGCATGCCCTCTAACTCCGAGGATTAAATGACCTTTTTGCTACCTATTTTATAATTCAAACATTTTATTCTAACGATTCCACCTCTAATTGTTTCTCCTTATTTTTTGTTTCTCGTTTGAGCGAGAGTCCCCTGAAACAACATTCCTCTCTGGACATTATCGCCCAAGCAAGAATGATCTCACTTAAGCTAGAATCTTGCGCAAGCTAGCATGATCTTGCTTAAGCTAGAATGCCCCTGAAGCACTTCCCTTCTCTAGACCATTTTCACTCAAGCAAAAAAATCTAGCTTGAGCGAGAATGTGGCAAAATCTCTTCTTGCTATTTTTTCTCGATTTCTTCATAAGTCTTCCAATTCTTTCCTTCTTTCATCCTTAATTACCTAAAATTTGTACGAAAAGTGGGATCAAATATCTTCATTTATAACAAAACTCAGAAACAAATATTTGGATTCAATAATTCTTAATTTAGGAGAAATTAACATCTAATGAATACAATTAAAACAAAAAAGTGTCACAATTTCATATGAAAATTTACTAACAATTGACACTTATTAATTACACGACCCAATTTCTTCATGTAAAGGACGATCATAAAATTTCTTCATGTAAAGGACGATCATAAACGAGGATAGTCTCAAACCTCTTTGCAGGGCAAAAGACTTAGTCTTACTCTCATTTCAATCCAGCGACATAATTAAAGAAGTAATCACATGCATGATAAGGGAAACAATAACACTTAGGAAGATAAATAGTTGAAGTGTTTGTTGTAAGAATCTCCAACTAAACCTATCATATGCTTTCTCCAACTCTAACTTAAGGATAATATTCCCTTCCTCTTCTTAAAATGATGAATACCATATATTGCTTCTTGTAGCACAATCGTGTTATCTATCGTACTTCTACCAAGTACAAAGCTAGACTAACATGAGCTAATGATATTTGGTAAGAACCTTTCCGTTTTCTCCTCCAAGACTTTAGAAATAATTTTATACACCACATTACAAAGCATGATCGGTTTAAAGTCCTAATAGCACATATGTTTATCCCCTTTGGTTATAAGAACAACCCATGCCTTAGCCAAACAAACATCAAACCTCCTAATGTTCAATGTCTCCCTAACTAGATGCCACACATCATTGCCCACAATGTGCTAATAACCAGATGTCACACATCATCACCCACATTATATTGCCTTATAAACCTTCTCCTTCTTGATTGGTAAGACTAGTAGATCTTGGTCATTTTCTGATAGTGGCACAACATCATTAACTTGCCTCCCAACACCTACTCCGTCTTAGGAAGAAATAAATTTTTTGAAGAAATTTAAAGCCTCTAACTTCATGTGTTATGGCTCAACATACCACTCTTTTGATTTAAAAAAAAGACCATGAACCTTATTACACTTTTGTCGGATCACCATTTGAGTATGAAAAAACAAGGTATTTCGACTACCTAGCTTAATCCAATTCTTCTTTGACTTTTGAAACCATAAATATTCTTCTTAAAAAAAGTACAAATTTGTACTCTTAAATAAATCTCTCTACAGGTTATAAGAGCAATTGAATCCATCCATTCAATTAATGTTGAATCCCTTTTAATAGGGCTTTAAGTTCTTTCTTCTTATGAAATATATTAAAACAAACCCCTTTAAAAAACCAATGAGTCATGTTGCTTCCTAGACAATGCCTCAACAATGTTACCTCTCTCTTTTTGCCATTGCAAAATGCACTACGAGCAAATACTTTGTGTATATACACCATGCAACTTGGAATATAAAAGGTTTGCCGCTCCTGTTATATACTGCATGGCTGCGTCACATTAGAATAGGATTATGATATGAATGACGCTGCAACAAATTTCTCAACAATGGCTTTCAAAAACTTCCTTATCCACCACCCATCGCAAATGGCTCTATACAACCTCCTCAAAATCAACTAACCTCCCTTATACCATCTTTATCGTGAAATTTTTGTTCCAAAGAGTTCCAAATCAAGCAACCCACAACCATCCATGATGGCCTTTGTGGCAAAGAAAACACCACCATGTTGTTCTAAAGGAGACACAGTATCATCAAAAGTCCCCTACTAACAATCATGGATCTTAAATCTCATTACGCAACCACTTAAGATTGGCCCATAATTGCTTACGTCAAGCAAAGTGTAGATTAGCATACACCCTACACACCATCCACTTAAAATTCTTATCCAACACACTCACTCTAATGCATTGATGCGTCAACAATTAGATTGAATGGTTTGAGTTTCTATTCAACATATTTTAAAACTAGAGGCAAAATGTTACAATCTAAAAATAGAGACTCAATATTGAAATTTGATAAATAAGGGATACAAAATGTAATTAAGCTTATTATTTATAGAAAATAAAAAATTGCTAAAGACTATTAATTCTTATATTAATTTATAATTTATTTTTATTAAAATATTTATATTAAAAATAATATAAATATAATCAGTTAATAATATCATAAATTAAAATAAATTTTAGTTAGTATAGAGATTACAAATATTATTTATAAGAGACAATATTTTGATTAAGATCATTAATTTGTATAATTTTATGTAGTTACTAAATAATCTATGTTTATCAAAATATTTATACTAAGATAATTTGAATATAATTTTTTAATAATATCATAAATTAAAGTAGTTTAATTATGATAGAAAGTATAAGTATTGTAGATGGAAAATAAATCATGTTCAAGACCATTGATTTTTATATTAATTTATATTTTTATTTGAATTTTTTATAATATAAAATTTAAATGTATTTTTTTATAATATTCTAAATTTAAATTATTTTAGTTATGACAAAGATTATAAGTATTATTTATGGGAAATAATATCCCGCTCAAGACCATTAATCTCTATATTAATTTATAATCTTTCTTTGAAATATTTATGAAAATAAATGAATTTAGTTAATAATATTATAAATTTAAATAGTTTTAGTTATTATACAAATTATAAATATTATTTATTGGAAATAAAATCATATTCAAGATTATTAATTTCTATAATAATTTTATAAAATTTTGTTTTTGAAATATTTATAAATATTTAAATAAAATTAGTTAAATAGTTTTGGTTATGATAGATATTGTTCTTACTGGAATTGGTAGAACCTATACTTTCTCGTACTTTGGGCACCAAGGCTCTATAAGGATAGATTAGTACTAGAACTATAAAAATGAGATCGGACCCGTGGGTTGGCCTAACCACCACGGGTCCGGGTCAGGTCGTGTTCAAAAATAAAAAAGTAGGTTTATTGTATGGCATATATAGGTTGACCTACTTACAACCCAGCTCTCTAGGATTGAACCTGTGGTGAACTGAATTGACCCACCTAGATTTCATTTTCATTATTATATGAATATGATTTTTTTATTTTATTTTTAAGTTTTAAATTATTATGTTACTTATTTTACCTATATTCTGTTGCAATATATTTTTTAGTTTATTGGTATCATTTAATTAATATTTTATATTTTAAAACTAATATTTAACACGTTGTAAATGTAGATTTTTAGTAGAGAATATTATTTAAGTATATTTGTTTTATTTTTAAATTCATTAAGTTTAAAATTAATGTTATCATAAAGTATTTAAATTTTATATTTTTAAAAATAGTTAAAAAAATTTCCTAAAAAATGTTTTAATTTTCAGTGATTTGGTGGGCCTGTTCGTTTAACCCTGGTGGGCTGGATCAAACTCAATTTTTTAACCATAAAAGAATGGTAAGTCAGGTTAAGTCAACTTGTTTACTAGGTTAGTTAAGGTGGGTCAGGCTTAACGAGTTAGTCAAATATCAAAATAAGAGAGAGAGAGTTATGAATAGAAAATTGGATATCTAAAGGTGGGGTTTGATTCCCCTTTTATGCTGGTTTT
Organism: Psophocarpus tetragonolobus; assembly: GCA_037954015.1. Classification (NCBI taxonomy): domain Eukaryota; kingdom Viridiplantae; phylum Streptophyta; class Magnoliopsida; order Fabales; family Fabaceae; genus Psophocarpus; species Psophocarpus tetragonolobus. The sequence goes on from CM075694.1 coordinate 45,880,943, forward strand.
CATGTGTAGTTTGTCATGGATTACTTTTTTTAAGAAAATGGATCTTTGGATGTTCGGCTAGTGCCGAGGTGGACGAGGTGTGGAGCCGAAGTATGCTTAGTTAGGATGCCAAGATGAGGTCGTGGTGGGGTACAAATACTATATATTATTTATACAAAATAAAATTTTACTCTAAGCTATTATTTCTATAACACTATAAAATTTTGAGAAAATTACCATACATCCTCTAAGATTTAGGATAATTACATATGCACCCCTCTATAATTTGACATTCTACTTACATTTTATCCCTTGACTTCATTACTTAATAAATTAGAGTAAATTACAGTCATACATCCTTAAGCTCAGTGTAATTATACAAGCATCATCTACTTATTTTTTTAATCATTACTTTCGCATATTTGATATAATGTTAATGTAAGGTTTGAGAGTGATGCTAGTATAATATTTTCAAACATATATAATGTGTTAATGTAATATTTTTAAACTTAAATAGAGATTAGTGTAGTAAAATAAAGAAGAGTAAAACTATGTGTAGTTTGATAAAAAGATATTGTTGTAATTTACTCTTTTTATTATCATTGTTCATATATTTATTTCAATTAATAACAAATTTAAAAATAAACTTTACCTATATATATATAACAATGTATTTATTAATTTGTATTTTTAACAATTCTATTTGTAAACTCTTTTAAATTTAATCATATATTTGTAACAATGAAGATTTTTAATTGTTTGATGCCAATTTTTCTATTAAAAAGTGAAGTAAAGTTATTCAAAATTATTTTAAATAACAATGCATATAAGTTTGTGTATTTTTTTAATATTATAAAAATTTTTGAAAGTTTTAAAAAATCTTAACTTAAAAAATTTTTGAAAGTCTAAAATCAATGCTACAAAACCTTTTTATATTTAAAATTTTGATTGAATATCACAATATTTTTTTTTACTAAAAAAATTCATTTAAAATTCTTTGAAATCCTAATCTAATATACTTCTTAGATTATTCTTTTGTAGTCTTATTTTACATGAACAACCAAATTCGAAATTATTGTCTTTTTTTATTATTTTTACAACATTGCATAATGTCTCTAGAATTAGGACCAAGCATAGTATCATAATAAGAGAGCAATTGAGTAATTAGCATGTAGGCTTTTGAGTTTCCCACATCACCTACCAATTACAGTGACATTATTAGAGCATCTTCGCCTCAAGGATAGCTATAAAAAAGATGGTTAATGATAACTTGCCACATTGTCCCACAAAAATCTATTTATATATCCTCCCAAGTTGTTTTGGCTTTATAGTTTTACACCCATTTAGGCACTATATAAAAACATTATTTTCCAGGAAATAATCTTCAACTCCAAATCAACTAATTAGGACATATTACTTTCAATATAGACTTACAAAATCCTCAAGGGTAGAATTAGCCATTTGTATGGAATCCAGGGTCCGACTATGGATGGGTGTGTTTTTATTACAACTTTGCGACAAATTATATTATTTCATTTGATTGCAACTATGCAGCATTTTCAACAAGACTTTGCTAAACATCCAAGAGAAAGTAAAAATTAAAAAAATTTAATAAAATTAGAATTAAAACATGAAACCTAAGATGGAAAAACATGAAAAGTATATGAATATCGGTACAGATTGCAGTAAAGCAAGCAACACTGGAAGCCTTTAGCATGCATATGAATAACTTTTGTATGATCATTAGTAAACAACTTTCTTGAAAATAAAACATACGAGAAATCTTTTGTGAAAACCTTGTAACATGAGTAAACAACTTTGTTGGAAATAAAACATACGAAAAATCTTCTGTGAAAACCCTGTAACAAAAATAAATATTCTCAATTTCATATTTCTAAATCTTGAAAGATTATGTGAAACCAATGTCTCCTTAAATTAATTGGTTAGGGTGTAAAATTTTTAAAAAGGTTATTACACTTTATACGTTTTTTATTATTTGTAATTAGATATCTTGTTAGGCTAATAGTGGATAGTTTCTCTAGTATTATGAGATCAACATATTATCCCTGGAGCAATCTGTGATTGAGCGATAATCATGCAATCTAGTTATTATATAATACTCTTTAGCAGATTTGTAGGTAGGAAATAATGCACATAGGATGCAGCCCTATATTTGTAGAATAACATAAACAGATGATTTTAATTTTATTTTGATATGGTATCAGAATCATGGCCAAAGAAGGCAACAGGCATAAAGATGATATTACTTTTTAGTTTAGATTGACGAATCAAGATTATTTATTAATTAAGGGACGAGTTTACTCTTGTTACTTGGATCTCTTCTTTCTGTTGCTGAAGATGGTTGGAGTTTAGAAGTAGCAAAAAAATGAGAAATATGATAATTATATTTTCACCAATTTGAATATAAATTATGTGACATACTACAACGGAGTGTTAATTTTATTTATTAACCAATGCTTACTCGTTAGCAACGCACGTATTTTCCGATCATTCCTTTTCAGATTATGAGGGTTTTGAACGTGCCAAACATCTGTCAACGTAACATTTATTGAATTTGGTGTGCAATTCAATAATTTGTCCCAAAACTTCATAGCAATCAATTCCAAATCTTATTGCTTGTGTGCTGCCACTGTACAATGGGAGGGTCCAAAATTTGTTTTCAAGTTGGAACACACATCACAGGCATTAATGCAACATTTCACAACCATCCACACCAGTCTATGATTTTTACTAAAAAAATAAAAATAAATACTACTAGTCTATGAAAGTAATTTTTTTTTAGAGATCCAGTTTATTCTGGCTATTAAAAATGAATAAAACAAAAAGACATCTATCTACCTAGATAAATCAGTGAAAAAAAAAGTACTTTATAAAAATTAATCATAGAAGAAAAGGAAGAGAGATACTCAATGATGATTTTGAAAATTGGTTGATAATCGTATCCTACCAACTTTACATACACTTTATCCATTCCTTCACTTTCAGACACTACTCTTAACCTTACTTGTAACTAAAATTGTTATTAATTGCGAGCTAACAAAAAATGAAAGATCACATAGACACGAATAAATATGAAGAATACCTTCCATCTACTTTACTTAGTGACTAATAATCTATCTACATCTACATCAGGAGAATGATTCTTTCTGAAGTCACTGTTGTCTATTGACGGCAGAACACTTCTTTAATTTTAATTTGTCAGTTAGAAGTTATAATTTAATTTATTAGATACTTCGTTACTATAAAAAATATATATGCTTTCATCAAAGTATTACCACATTAAAGATGAGTTTTAACATCTTAATTATTTATATAAGTAATGACAGAGGATATATAATATGGATAGTTATTATTAGGACATATACAAACACCTTTTTAATTGGAAAAAGAGTACACGGGCATGCAAATGGATATACATAAACTATATACTTGTTGCTTGCTGAGTTTAGTTTCCATTAATTTCAATAATATATAATACACTTCAACATAAAATTTAAAATACAGATTTCTTTAGTAATATCATATATTCCTTTGCTATTGTTCTATTTTGAGTCGAAGTACAGTTTGAAAAATTCAGTAATATTATATTGCAAGAATTATAGGCTTTATTTTTATTTTATTTTATTTTATGTGTCTTCTTTTATGAAGTTGTGTTGTTTAATTGTGATTTCAACCAAGTTAATGAAAGTTAGCTCAATAAAACTGGACTGAGTTGATATTCGTTTCTTATTTTAGCTGTTGTTTACGATAATATTTATCTGTAATTGCTGTCAAATAATGTTTGGAATCTGTTCACTATAATATTTTTATAGGATCTGTTAAATATAATTAACAACCATGAAATAAACTTTCATATATGAATTATTTTGTCCTATGTTTGTTTTATCGTAAGAATTGGACTCAAATATTAAAATTTTTATAACAATTCAAATTCTACTCAAATAGTTAAATTAAATTAGGTATTTTGTTGTTTTATACTAGATTTAGCTACAAATGATGATATAATATTGACAATTGTTTAAAACTAGAGATTAATTTGTTTACATTATTAGTGTAAAAAAAATGGTAAATCCATGAAAAATCATCTGGCTTTTAAAACTGTTAGAAAAAGTTAATAAAATGAATATACATGGCAATTTTATAATTATATGACAGTGTATAGATTCTTGAAATTATAATCTTTATGTTATTCACGTATCTGACTTAATTTGGGAAGCATGTGTGTGTAAGTGGAAGAGAATAAAGAAAACTAAAAGGAAAAGGAAAAGGGGGTAGAGAGACTAGAGACTGGAGAAAGAAGTTGGATGCTTGCTGTTGAGGGAAGCAGCAAAATCCAAGGACAACAAAGGTTTTGGGTATTATTCTTTCCACACTATAATAATTGTGAGTGTTTTTTAATAAGCAGAGGAAAAGAATTTGGGAGGAGAGAGAATAATGGAGCAAATTTATTTGTTTATTTTTTATTTTGATTGGTAACCGTTAGATCACTCGAGTTATCGATCTGTACTTTGGTCGCTCGGACATAGCCATGAATGCTATAGATCCGAGTGTCTGATACAACATTCGTCGCATTGTGATTGGCATTTAAGCTCTGTTTTATCTTCGAACTTGGGATCTTAAGAGCACTCTTCCACATTCCACACTCTCTTTGAAGCAATTTTGACTTTGGAATTTGGTAAGTCAAGCCCAACTACTGCTGCCGCTACTTTTTCCAGTGCTCCATTTTACTATCTTGCTTTCAACTTCAATGGCGGCTTGGTGGGTCCCAGACTTGAATTTCGGGTTTCAATTAGGTTCCCTTTTTACTCTCAACCCCACAATTGGGATCTGTAACTGGCAAATGTTTTAGGGTTTCGGGGTCAATTTGGTTTTGGATATTTGTTGCATATGAATTGAATGCTGAGGAGGCATTGCATTTTTAATGGCACAGTTGTTGCCACGAGTGACTATTTTGATATGCCGAATTTGCTTTCATTCGTATTGATTCTGTGTGTTGGCAATGTGTATTTGGTATTTGGAGGGCTATTTGACTAATCTAATGAACCAAGAGTAGATAGCAAATGGGTAATTCTTTTTTGACTGAAATTGATGGTTGGGGCTTAAATTTGCTGTAGGCATCAGCTTAATCATGGATTGCACGTTGGGGTTTAGAAAGTCTTTTGTTCTGAATTGTGTGGAGAGCTTGGGGTGACACTTATTTGACACTGCATTTGGCAGTGGAGATGCCGCCTTCCCCTGCATTGAGATTCTCTCCAGGGAGAGAGCCAAGAACTGATGGTCACAAGCGGGGGCGCAGTCTTGAAAGTGGATTGCTTTTCCGGGAGAAGGATGATGATCTTGCTTTGTTCAATGAAATGCAAACCAGAGAGAAGGAGAGTTTTTTACTTCAGTCCACAGATGACTTGGAAGACTCATTCTGTAATTTTCTTTACTTGCTTCCTATGGAGAGAATGTTTCCATTTTTGGTTGCTGCATTTGGGTAATATTCATGCATTTTTTGTCCCTTTTGTCTGGGGTATTTTATACAGCTACAAAGTTGAGACATATTTCTGATGTCAACCTTGGAATCTCCATTTCTGGTCGAGGAGAAACCAGTGACTTGCTTAATGATGGTGACAAGAATGATTATGACTGGTGGGTCATATTTCAAATGTTCTTTCCTCTGTTAAACTGTATTTTGCGTGTTTTGTTCAAATTATATAATTCTGATTCTGACTTGCTATTATCTTTATTTCTTGTTGATAAATCATCAATGTGGTTGGATACTAATTCATGTTGCTTGATCACAAAGCTTGAGACTTTAATGTCAACCTTTATTATCTTTATTTCTGCTCATCACTGATGTCTTGTCTGTATCATTCGTTTTAAAGGTTATTAACACCCCCAGACACACCACTATTTCCTTCATTAGATGACGAGCCACCACTGACTAGTTTTGGAAGCAGAGGAAGGCCACAGAGCAAACCCATTTCCATATCGAGATCTTCTACGGTGAGCTTTTATATAGTTATGTTTATACTTAGTTATATTTTTACGAAAACGAAAAAAAAAATCTTTTTTTTTCCCAACTCAAATAACGAAGTTGTGCTCATACTTATCGTTCATCATATGTTGGATGCCCCCTTGTTTCAGATGGATAAAAGTTATCGGAGCAGTAGGGGCAGTGCAAGTCCAAACCGTTTAAGTTCATCCCCTCGATCAGGAGCTAACACATTGCAATCAAGGGGACGGTCTTCATCGGTGCCAAATTCCAGTCCAACCCCAAGTGTACGATATGCCACTCCATCCAGAAGACCATCTCCACCTCCAAGTAAGCCCATGACACCTGCTTCCAAGTATTCCACTTATACTCCCCGGAGGATGAGCACTGGCTCCAGTGGTTCTGCAGTCTCAGCAGGAGTCAGGGGAACTTCCCCAGTCAAGACAAATCGTGGAAACTCTGCATCGCCAAAGATAAGGGCATGGCAAACTAATATTCCTGGCTTCTCTTCTGAAGCTCCTCCCAATCTTCGTACTTCATTGGCTGATCGACCAGCATCATATGTGCGGGGTTCATCTCCAGCATCCAGAAATGGTAGAGATTCTACCTCCAAATTCAGTAGGCAATCAATGTCTCCAACCGCATCTAGGAGTAGCAGCTCTTTTCATAGTCATGATCGAGATCAATTAAGCTCACGCAGCAAAGGTTCCATTGCATCATCCGGTGATGATGATGTAGACTCTCTGCAATCCATCACAGTGGGTAGCTTGGACAGATTGAGTTCAAAAAGGGGTGGCTCATTTTCAACCAACAGAACTCCTGCCATTTCCAAGAAATCAGGCAGGATTGTGTCCCCAAGTTCTGCTCCTAAAAGATCATTTGATTTGGCTATCCGGCAAATGGTATTTATTCATCTAATGTCTTAAAAACAATTTGTTTGTTTGCTGCCAATTTGTTGGCAGGCAAGCATGAAATGTGTTTAATTTTCATGCAATTTGAGAATTAGTTCCTTTTTAAGGTAGTTTTGTATGCCTGTTTCAACTCTCTCTCCATCCTCCTATGCACACACACTGCTCCATTTTGCACAACCCTTCTGATGTCTACCAGGTTAGAAAATGGAAATTGGCCAATTTAACTATCCTTTTTAAGCTGCCAATATTCAAAATAAGTACATTTTTATTTGCACTTATTATGCATGATTTCTGGTGCATCTATGTACACTTATTTTTAAATTACATTTGATTTGACAACTACTCCAAGTCTCCAAGCTAATGGCTTCTTATTAAGTTATCCCAATTTTATTTGGGAACTTACATAGATATAACATGCTTGCACTAGCATAGTCACTATTGCTGGGTTTTTCTGTGGGCTGACACTGAAACCTCTGCTGATCTTTGTAACAAAGAAGACAAAGTTAGGTGATCATATTAACAAGGAAAATTTGGTTTTCTATTGGGTCTACACCCGTCCAATTCTTCCTATTCTCTATTGCCGTGATTACTTCTCGATCATCTTTTTCTAATAGTCAGTTTTAATCAAAATACTCACTTTTGTTCACTACCATCAAAATGCTATGCAGGATAGAAAAACTCCTCAGAACATGTTCAGGCCACTTTTATCTAGTGTTCCAAGTACGACCTTTTATGCTGGAAAAGCAAATTCTGCACATCGTTCTCTTGTATCTAGGAATTCATCCGTTACAACAAGCAGCAATGCGAGCTCTGATCAAGGTACAACCTTTGCACTGGATACTGAAGGAAGTGACCATAATCAAGATGATATGGCAAGTGAAGCTGATAAGATATTATATCCTGATATACATGAAGAAGTGTTTGTCTTTGATAAGATTGATGCATTAAATGTGAACATTAAACAGGAGATTAATAGGGAATCAGTAGATATCTTGCACAATGAGATCAGAGACCCCAAGACTGTTTCTGGTTCAATTGAATCTGAGGATTCTATTTCTCACATTCATATTGACACTAGAGTCAATGAAAGTTTAGAAATTTCACATGTCAGAGGTGACATTTCTGAAACTGGTAATTTTGAAAATACAGCTCTCTGTTCTCATTGTGGCAATTGTTATGAGGTCTATAATCAAGCTGAGAAGAATATTGGGCTTTGTCAAGAATGCAGCAGGAAAACCACATTGTTGAGAGTTGTCATCCCTGATACAACTGTGGCAGTATCTGAAGACCCTTCATTGATTACAACAAACATGCCTAAAGAAGAAAAATCATTACCTGAAACAAATCAACTAATGGTTTCATCTGACCTGCCTCAGGAGACCAATGTGGGTAACTTGAGGTTTCCCCATGGTGAACAAGATGCTGAGGAAAGTCAAACTTCATGCAGTGGAGTAAACCAGGACCACTCACAAAACAGTCCTCGTCCAAATTCATTGGCGGAGGTAGGTAGGCAGACATCTGGCAATCTGCTAGAGATGAACCAAATAGGAGTTGATAACAAGAAGCGTGATAATGAACTTGGGGATCAACCTCACTGCAGTGATAACCCTAATTCGAACTTGGACCCCATTGAAGGCACTGGCATTTCTGTATTGCTGAAAAGGTCTAGCAGCAATAAAGGACCTGTAGTCCAGGGCAGGACTTTTACTGCCACAACCATATCTTATGATGATCTGTCTCTTGCCAGAGACAGTATAAGCAGTTTTAGAAGCTCAACAAGACCTGGTAGTTATTCTGCCTCATCATCAATTGATCTCAGCTCAACTAGGCAAACAGAGTTTCGTGTGCAAAGGCAGTTGAGTGGCAGGAAATTGGATGTGGACTCTGGATCTGATTTGAGGGTCAAGCCTCCAAGCACTGCTTCATCTTTCTCTGGAGCTTCAAACCATTCACGGCACGAGTTAGGTCTTGCAACTCAAGAGGTTGCTGGCACTACAGAATGTGGCTTTGTAGAGGTTCGTCAAGTTTTGCAAGAAATGCAAGCTTCAGGAAATACAGTGAAAGACGTAATTGATGCATCTTCCATTGACTTAGCTGTTGAGGAAGATATATTTGAATGTGATGATTGTAGTAGAGTAAATAATGCTTGCAGCACAGAATTTTTGAGTCAGGCTACTGATGTTCAGTCTGATGACAATTTAGTCACATCATTTCAAAATCATGGGGATTGTATTTCACATGAAAATGTTGATGGTCATCCAAATAACGCCAGGGATGTATCAGACACAGAAACATCACCTATTGCTTCAGAGTTATCCAGTTATGAGAAACATGATATGCAGTTTCAGAATTCCACTGTTAATGAACTGGATGCTTTGGTTACAACCAACTGCTCCACAATTTCAGAATCAGAAATAGAACGGGAAAATGACTGTGAGATTAATATTAGCATGGTGAAGGATGATCTGTCAAAGAGTGCCCTTGATGACTTTCGGGAACCTTCTGCCCAAAATCCTTCCAATAGCTGTCAGGCTACTTCTGTTTCAGAGTTCGGTGTCTCCGAGTCCCACCACATTGGTATGATATTTACTGTCTTGACATTGCAAATGAAAAGATATTACCTTTACATTCTTCTCTTAGAGATGCACTTGTTTATGCATACCCATACATTGCTTAAAATTATGAACAATTTTTACGAGATGTAACAATATGTAGAATAATAATAATTTAATCTTTGTAAATCTGCTTTGTCTTGATTGGATAGTCAGGATATTTGAAAATTTTGATTTATTTTCTACAATGTAAAATCAATTATATATATTGAAAATGTGTATTCTGATATTCATTCGTGTCATGTGTGTCCTCAGCATGTTACAGGAAACATGTTAGCCCAGTTTCTAATTTCTCTGTTAAGAGTAAGACTTTTCAAGTGGTCTTTCATGCTACCCTTTTTTAAAAAACTATAACATATCCTGGTGCCAGAGGCTTCTTGCTTCGCATATGCAAAGAAACTGTTTTTGGATTCAAGCCTGTAATCACTGGTCACCAAGGCACAATTTTACTGTTGCTCTGGGCTAGCCCTTGTTCATCCCATTTCTTTTAATTTAGAAAAATGTAGTGATTGTAATTTACGGTCATTTTAGAGAGGATTTTGCTACAATGATAGCTGAACGTATTTGTAATTCTTCTGTCATTTGTGCTTGTAATATATTTTAATCTACTGAAGCTTTAATGCTTGGAAAAAAATTTTTTACATGGCCATTTTCTAACAGTTATTTAATACTTTATGTCAGAGGGATCAACAGTTACAGTCGAGTGTCAAGGTGTGGGCAACACTAGAAGCCTGACACTAGAAGAGGCAACCGATGCAATACTTTTTTGCAGTTCCATAGTCCATGATCTTGCGTATCAGGCTGCAACAATAGCAATGGAAAAGGAATGCTCTGATGACCCATTTGAAGGTTCTGAACCAACGGTGACCTTACTGGGGAAAGCCAATTCTGATAGAAAGGATAGTCGCAGCCGACCTGTCAGCAAGCGCACTTTGAAATCCAAGAAGACCAAAACCAAGCAGAGGAGGGTGGAAAGCGATGTCAAAACCCCTTCTGGCAAGACTGAGAATGATGAAAACATTGACGAGTCTTTCACACACAATGTCGGGCTTCCTAACAAGGTAGATAGTATGAAGCCCCCTAAGCTTGAATCAAAGTGCAATTGCATCATAATGTGAGAGAGAAATAATTCCTGGCAGCATTTCTGCACTTCCCTTTGGCCCTGCGTTTATGGTTTTAGGTTGAAGGCTGTTTGGGATAATAACCACTGCCAATTGCTTTGTTTTGGTTCTAATATATTTTGTAACATGCCACGTTGTGTTTGACATAATTGTAAAGTTATTTTTTTCCCTCCTTATTTTTGTTGGTAGGCCATAAGTTAAGAGGCATTTTGGAGGACTGATGTGTCCCCTCCACTTGCTGCATTCTTGTTTGTTATTTCCATCTCAATTAAGTGATCCATCAAAGCAAGTGTGAAGTAGAAAAGCATACATATTCATTACATTGTGGCTAGTCAATTCAATTCCTATTCCCTTTGACTTGAATGAGTGAACAAACATCCATGTGCAGGCAGGTCAGTGAACGCTGAACAGTCTGTCCACCACACAAGTAGATTGGATATCCAATTTTTATTTGTTTCTTCTCCGACAGCATTGTAACATTGACCCATACAATTTATCAAATGACTTGTTATGACTTTTGAGGATGAATGCTTTAAAAACTAACAAAGAAGAGAGGGCAGAGGGGGTGTTATTGTGTCTCTATAATCAGCGTGTGAAAGTATTGATTTTTTTTTAAAATTGTAAATAATGTTTTGAATATTTTTTTATAATTTTTTATCATTTATAAATGAATATAGCATAATAAAATCCAAAAAGTATAAGGGCCCCATTAATTGATGTTATATGAGTACCAGTGAAAGCATTAATAAATAGAGTTTAAATAAAAAAATTATAATGAATGTATTGAAAATCACAGTAGAAATACATTGAAAATATAATCCCATAAATTCTACTTTTAGTTTCTTCACCCGTTCTAAGGAAACTAGAGAACATTTTTCATACAATAAAATATAATTTTATAGATAAAAAAACAATGTTATCTATGAGCTATGCTTAATAAAGTCATAATTAGTTAAGAAATATTAAATATATTTTATTAATTATTTAAAAAAGTAAATGTAAAAAAATGTGTTCTCAATAAAATAATTACTTTCTTTATAATTAGAAGTTTGTGCTTAAAAGTTTTTATTTGGTATAGTTAATGAAAAGGAAATTTTGTTTGGGGGAAATTATTTGGTCAATTTTTGTAGTTGAGATTCCGTGGCCTGGCTTCTAAGTTTACTTTGCTAAGAACTTTCAATTATATTATACAAAATTCTGAATTCCAAAATTTGGGTCAATGCGGAATGTTAACAGAACAGGTGCCATGTGGTAAAGTTGTAGCTGGAAAAATAATAAAGAAAAGGGTTTAAGTGCATGAAAATTGAAAAGGGAAGAGGAAGTGGAACAAACGGACTTGCTGTTCTTATTTGGTTTTGTGACAAGTCATAAGTGACAACTAAACTATATTTAGTTAATAAATAAACAAAGAGAGGAAGGAGATGAATGAGGTGGCAGCTACGACGTCGTCTTCAATGATGCGCAATTATCCTCTGATTTCCGCCCTCGTTGCTTTCGCCATCGCACAGGCCATCAAGTTTTTCACCGCCTGGTTAGTTTGGAATTGCACTATATGAGAATGAGGGTGAATATAGTAAGTAATTATTTGGGTAATGATGTATTATGTATTATGCAGGTATAAGGAAAAAAAATGGGATCCCAAACAACTTGTTGGATCTGGTGGAATGCCCTCATCTCATTCTGCTACTGTCACCGCTCTTGCCGCGGCAATCGGCTTCCATGAAGGCTTTGGAGGACCTCTCTTTGCTACTGCTTTGGTTCTAGCTTCTATTGTATGCCTTTACTTCTTTATATCTATTCATTTTTCCATATCTTCAACATTCTATCATTTCCTTTTTTCTTTTTTTTTTATAAATAGGAACAAATGGAATACATTCCATTTTTCACCATTTTGATCTCTTTTCTGTTCCACCGTAGTCCAAAAATCGTAACTTTATTTCATTTCGTTCCACTCACCCTTGGATTTTGTGTCCTAATTGTGAATGACTAGCTCAGGTGTTGTATGGTTGGGCAAGTTTCTTATATGGGATATTGTTGGCAGGTGATGTACGATGCTACTGGTGTAAGACTACAAGCTGGACGCCAAGCAGAGGTTTGATGCCTTGTGCCATTTTTTTCACCTACCACAATGTTTGTCCTTTCTTTATTTATGCACCATATTCTGTCCCATCTAATTCTTTCATTCCAAACATGCCACAGAAGCTTATTCTGTTTGCCTGTGACGGCATCCAAAAACATATTTTATTTTGGTTGCTGCTTTCAGTTTGTTTCTTTTTACTGAGTTTAAATAACCCGATCTTCCCAGCTCTTGAACCAAATTGTATATGAACTTCCTGCTGAACATCCGCTGGCTGAAAGCAGACCACTGCGGGAACTTCTTGGGCATACCCCCCCTCAGGTTCACCATTTTGTATTTAATTGCTTCCTATGATTATTTGATAGATCTTAGTCAAAGGAATTTAATGTCTCTTTTGTTTGTTTACACACTAGATAAAATGAAATTATTCTCTGGAAACCTATAAAGTATAAACATAGGGGCTTTTGATGTATACTACGATCATTGTTTATACTAAACTATTATTAATAAACACCATATTATTTACTCAATGTATACCTGCTATTGCTCGAGAAAATTAGGTAATGATTGTGTTATTATTTGCCTTTTATTTACTGTTAAGTCTCTGTTTTATCATGTTATATTATACTTTCTTTGAAATTTTAAGGGCTGGGATTTTCCTTGGGTTTTATACACTATTTCAGTTCTATCAGGATTCTATCATATGCTCACAAATAAGATCTGATACGCTAGTACTAAGTGAATGATGAATATCTCCAGACAAAGATAATGATGTGCCAAAACGTGATTTCAAGTCATTAGAAAGGTTATGGCATTTTCATTGCTACACATTTTTTAACATGCGTATGAATTATTTTGGCTCTCTCTTATCTCTTTGTATCTTACTTTCTCTCTAGACTTAAATGAAATGTTGATCTTATTTTTTAAAATTTGTAATTCTGGACTCATTTTTTAAATAAGAGACATTTAAATGTCTCTTATTTTTCAAAATTCATAATTTTGGTTCCTGTATTTTAAAATAGAAACATTTAGTTTCCTACTTTTGTAAAATTCATAATATTGGTCCTTCCATGAGATTGGAAGTGTTGACGGTAAAGAAATTATTTGCGACATGACCCAAATTTAGTGAGGCAATGAATTGAATTATTTGTTTAATTCACGTCATAATTAACGTTGATTTGGTAATAATATACACTTTTAGTTTCACGAAATGATAAAAATTGGGAGATTAAATGTCTCTATTTTAAAATAGGGGAATCAAATCACAGATTTTAAAAAATAAGAGAATTAAAAGTCTCTATTTTAAAATGGGGATAAAAAGCTGTGGATTTTAAAAAATAGGATGCCAAACTTGCATTTACGCCTTCTCTTATCTCCTTAAATATTAGAAAGAACAACTTACAAAGTCCTTAAAAGATGAGACAACTAGGTTAAATTTGTTATATATTTTATAATTTCTTTTGAAAATAAAAGGAAGGTCAAGTAGACTCTGGTATTACAGAGAAATGGTTTCCATGACCCTAAGGTGAACTCTTTTCTATTTTAATATTCTCAGTATTACTGCAGGTCATTGCGGGTGGGATACTTGGACTAATAACAGCAGCTATTGGCTATCTAATAACCATGGCTAGTAGTTGAAATTGAGGATTCCTTTGTCAGAATCACCGGACGACATTGTATAGAAATCAAAAGCACGAGTCTGTGTTCGGGCCCTGTTCCCTTAGAGAAAATCTGACAGATACCCCTTCTTCCTTCAGATGCCAGCCTGCATTTACTTCACCTTCTCATGTCAACTATGGCGATGAAAAATTGAATTGTATTGATCACACCTTGGTGGAATGGAAGTATATGTCTTACGGGATCATTTATTATTAGCCAGAATGCTTGCCTATTAGCATGTTTGGTTTTATCACTTTCAGAATGGATTTATTTATGGGCATTACTTGAAGTCATTTATATACTACTCTTTCTTAACCATAGCTGCATTTCCTAGTGTTAAAGTTGTATGCCTTTGAGTTAATTAGAGTTAGCTGTATTAGTTAGCTTGTCTCCGATGATAAGTTGAAGATATTTTACTGTGACTTAGTTGTATTTCAGCTGTATTCGTTATTGGTAGTTATAATTGTTATTCTGTTATAACTGTCAACGACTTCTCTAGCGTCATACTTACGCCACTGTTTATTTCTTCTTCTTCCTTGTATAAAAGACGTTCCATCTTAATTCATAAAGATTAGATTGTGGCTGATCAATCTTTGTAGCACTTTGCTATCATTTTCTCTCAGTTTGCTCTGTTTCAGTTCGTGCTTGTTCGTTTTCATTCTTTGTTATAGTGTTAGAGCTCTTCCATTGAAGAGCTCTGCTGTGCCTATGAATCGTTCATGTCCTCGTCTTCTTCCAACATGAGTGAAGGCACAAATCAACCTTTCAATGTGCAAAGCTTCTTGTATTTGCATCCGGGTGAGAATCTAACCACAACACTTGTCTCAAAACTTCTCGATTCTACTAATTATCATTTGTGGAGAAAGTCAATGTTGATAGCCCTTAGTGTTAAGAATAAATTGGAATTGTTGATGGAAGAGCCTTGGAACCACCAAAAGATGATTGAACCTATTCAACATGGAGAAGATGTAATGAGATGGTAGTGTCATGGATCACTTACTCCGTTTCTGCACCTATTTGTCAGAGGAAATTTGGAGGGATCGCAAGTCACGATACTCTCAAGGTGATTTGCTTAGGCTTTTTATTGGAAGCCTCCTTAATCAAGCAGGGAGACAAGACCATAACAGTATTTTACCAGGCTTCGATCGTCTTAGGATGAATTCGAAAATTTTAGGCTTGATTCGACCTGTGCCTGTTCGATAAAATGTACGTGTGGAGTTGCAGAAGCTATAGCGAAGTGAAAATTAAAGGACCACGCTATGCAATTTCTATGTGGTCTCAATGATCACTACAACAACATAAAGTCCCATGTCCTCTTAATGGATCCAATTTCACCTATCTCTAATATTTTCTCTTATGTTGTGCCATAGGAACGTTAATTTCAAAATGCTACATTTGCTGCTAACATAAACAACAACGAAGGGATATCGTTATCTATCAATTTCGTTAACACTTTGTCTTCATATACATTTTGTGGAAGAAGTGGACACACTGATAGCACATGCAAAAGAGCATGGTTTCCCAATGGAAGTAACCGAAATAGCAAAATATGTTCACAGTATGGAAGGAATAGTCACACAATTGACATTTGTTACAGGAAACATGGGTTTCCATCAGGACATAAGAACTATGCCAAGAATGTCACTGTAAATAACACTATAGCAGTTGAAAGAAAGGCTAAAGATCGACAACAATCCATTTTAGCTGAGGGTCAGGACATTCCCTTCACTCCCCAGTAATGTCAAGCTATCTAAATGGGAATTTAGCAACTACCTCTAACTCTTCTGATGTAAATCAAGTCGGTTTTGTTTCTGCTTGTTTTCCTCTCCATCCCAAAGCCTCAGGTAAATCTAAACACTTAGTTCTTTCTATTGTTGCACAATGCAACTACTCTTTGGGTCTTAGACTCAGGAGTCACGAATCATGTGTTTTCTTCCCTTATTAACTTTGCCACTTATAATTCCATGATTGCTAAGTTGCCAAATGGATAACAAGTTTTAGCCACACACATAGGCACCATAAAATCCAATGGGTACTTCTCTCTGAATGATGTCTTGCACATTCCATCCTTTACTTTTAATTTGATTTTCATATCCTAAACTCATTTTTTCTGTCAATTGTCAATTAACCTTCTCAACAAATTCTTGTCTAATATAGGTTTTGATGATCAAGAGGAGGATTGGTATAGTTGATGTTGTTGTAGGTTTATACACATTTCAACTTATCATCCTCAAGAATCAAACATTAATTCAACTATTACTTACCTAAATTGTACTTACTCCTTTATAGATTTGTGACATTTCCAATTTATGAGTGTTTGGGTGTTTGTGTTATGCTAGCACCATTAAAGCTAATCGTAAGAAACTTGACCCTCGTGCTCATGCATGTGTCTTTCTCAAGTTTAAACCACATACCAAGGGATACTTGTTATATGATTTACACACTAACATAGTGTTTCTCAGAATGTCATATTTCATGAAAATTATTTTCCATATCTCACTGATACTGCTGCAACACCATGTTCTATTTTTTACTGTGCCCACACTATCCATTCTGCACATGCAACATTTCACTTTGATAATAGACTTGAGACTCCTACCCCAAAATTATCAGATCAATCTAATCCTAACTCAGGCAGGGCTGATACCTTTGCCCAAAATGATGTTAAGCATGAGCCTGATTAACAAGGCCAATTCCATGTTCTGCTTGCTCTTCCATTGCCCATTGACACGCCTCAATCAACTCAGTCTTCACCTAGCAATTCCCCTAATGCCTCTCAGCCAACTAAACCTACACCTGATAATCCCTTCAGCGAGTTAGACGTTCTAACAAACCTTATCTTCTTCCATTTTACTTAAAAGATTTTCACTACAACTTAACATCAACTCTACTAGTATCTCAAGGTATTCACTATCCTTTGTCTTATGTTTTGTCTTATAGTAGATTGTCACCTTCATTTCATCATTTATTTCCTTCATCTTTGTTGTCATTGAGCCAAATACATATGTTGAGGCCTTAAAAAGTGGTTGATGGATTAAGGTTATAGAGGTTAAAATTGTTGCTTTGGAAATCAATGATACTTGGACCCTCATTTCACTCCCTCGTGGTAAAGTAGTCATTGGGTGTTGCTGGATTTTCAAAATAAAACACAGTGTTGATTATTCCATTGAGGGGTATAAAGCCTGACTGGTGGCAAAGGGGTACACACAATTGGAACATCTTAATTATTTGGACACCTTCTTCCTTGTGGCAAAACTCACAATTGTTAGATTACTTCTAGCATTGGATGTTGTTCACCATTGACACTTGAAACAATTGGATGCCAACAATACTTTTCTCCGTGGCACACTCGATGAAGAGGTATACATGCACATTCCCCCTGGAGTTCCATCTGCACTTGGCCAGGTTTGCAAGCTTAACAGATCCTTGTATGGTTGAAGCAAACAAGTAGACAATGGTATGCTTGCCTATCAAACTTCCTTAGTTCTCATGGGTATCACCAGTCATCTACTAACCATTCATTATTCCTCAAATTCTCGGGTTCTCACATAACAACTATCATCATTTATGTAGATGACATAGTTCTTACAGGAAACGATATTGATGAAATTTCCAATGTTATAGCTTTTCTTGATCAAGCTTTTAGAGTCAAAGATCTTGGTGATCTTCTGTTCTTCTTAGGGATTGAAGTTGCTTACTTCAAATCTAGGATTCATCTCTACCAGCGGAAGTACACTTTAGATATCCTCTCAGATGCTAGAATGTTTACTTTTATCAACCAGCAACAACTCCAATGTACTACACAATTCGTTTAACTTCCATCTCGGGCATAGCTCTTGTAGACTATTCTCCCTTTCGTAGGTTGATTGGCAGGCTGATATATCTTACAACAATTCACCCTGACATAACCCATGTTCAAAATCCGAGCCAATTTGTCTCCAAGCCCACTGACTAGCACCAACACGCAACCTTTCGAATCCTGCTCTATTTGAAGCAGGCACTAGGATTAGGCATATTCCTTCCTCTCTTCATCAAGTGTCTTACAATTGAAAGCTTTTAGTGATCCCGATTGGACGGGATGTAATGAAATTCGTTGCTCAGTCACTGATTTTCTATCTACCTTGGTCATTCTTGTCATGGAAATCTAAGAAACAAGCAATTGTCTCACGTAGCTCCCCCGAAGCCAAATACCGAGCTCTTGCCAACACCACTTGTGAGGTTCAATGGTTGATTTATTTGCTAGATGACTTGCATGTAGCTTATGATCAGCCCACACTTTTTTCTATGATAATCATTCAACATTGCAGATTAGGTCAAATCAAGTTTTTCACAAACACACGAAACACATTGAGATTGATTGCCATGTTGTTCGTGAGAAGGTCAATCAAGCTCTCATCAAACTCCTTCCTGTTCATTCTTCCTCACAGGTTGCACATATCTAACCAAGACGCTTCATCCACACATCTTATATGAGTCATGTTCCAAGTTGGGAATGACCAACATCCATTCCCAGCTTGAAAGGATTCTTAACAATAGCTGCATTTCCTAATGTTCAAGTTGTATGTCTTTGAGTTAATTAGAATTAATTGTATTAGTTAGCTTGTTTTCGTTGATAAGTTGAAGATATTTTAATGTGGCTTGGGTTGTATTTCAGGTGTACTAGCTTTAGTAGTTATAACCATTATTCTGTTATAACTGTTAACGATTTCTCTAGATTCCTATCCACACCACTGATTTTTTCTTCTTCTCCCTTGTATATAAGACATTCCATCTTTAATTCATAAAGATTAGATTGTGGCTGATCAATCTCTATAGCACTTTGCTCTCATTTTCTTAGTTTGCTCTATTTCAGTTTCGTGCTTGTTCGTTTTTATTCTTTGCTACTTTTCTTATATTACACATGTTTCTCCTTCTTTCCCGAGTCAAGGGTAATTTTATTATTATGATTTGTGAGTATGATGTTCTTGCAACCTATTTCCAGAATAGAGGCAACATTGTGCATGATTTAACAATTGAAGATTACAAGTTTTATACACTTATGTTTGTACATTACAGAGTTATATACTAAATTCTAACTTTCAGTTACATAGTAGGGCATATAGTTATGACAAAACACAAATCTTCCTTGTGTTGATAATAAAAGGCAGTACTAATTGGTAGGTGAATTAGTTGAGTGAATTCAAACTGATTAACTATCTTGCTTTTGGGAGGTGGGTTTAAGCACGGATGTTTAAACATCCCCTGACGAACACGAGATGAAATTGGTATCAAGTACAGAAAAGAGTGGAACTGTATTCAACCCATATGTAGAATGACGAAGTAATTTATAGTCTTTCCCTGTAGCATACAAAAACCATGAGAAAGGGTTCAACATCCTATGCAAATTCCATAAAATACAGCTCATCCTGTACAAGAATATAATTTAGTTCTTGAGCACTTGAAATTTGGTCTAAATAGGCAAGAGGACAGGGAATTGTTCTAATAAGGACAACTTGGTCCATGACCACGAGGCTCCTACCATTGAAGGTCAGAGGAACTGGGCATGGCCAGACGTATGTGTAACCCTTGGGCCTTGGAAGCAGATTGCTTTATGACCATAAAATCATTGAACTACTTTAAAAAGAAAAAGATTCAATACAAAATAATCTATGAATTTGTTTATATTAACAGTGCACTCCCAATATAGCAGAAGAAACCCTCTGAATTTCTACTCTATGATCCCCTATAAGTCCTGAATTAATACGTCAGGAAGTATTCCTGAAAGAATCAATAGAATATCATCTGTATGTTTATTTTAACGGTGGTTTCCTAGTATAGCAGAAAAAACCCTCTGCATCTCCACTCTATGATCCATAGCAAGTTCTGAAGTTGTACGCCAGGCAATATGTTCATCAGGTCTAACTAAAATAGCCCCTTTGTTCGTCATGTTACACATATCCCACCAATTTGAAGTTGATGACCGAACTTCAACAACATCTACATAATTCTTCCAAGGTGATAATGCTGCTTTACTTCCTTTCTCAAGTCCTCCAACTGAATCGGTAGACCAAAAAATACACACTTTGAGAGAAATTTCTTGTTCCTCAGCCACCTTGAATGCTTCACAAGCTAGATGATAAGATTCCTCCACAGGTGCTATGATGAGAATGAACTCAACTTTATCTCCTGACACAAGATCAAGTGTAGAAACAGTCTCCTACAAAACAATCCTTACATTTTAACAAAAGAAGAAACTTAATGCTTTAAATCAGTAAAATTCACTAGTTAAACCTGAAGAACTATAAAATGAAACCAGCAGTTCCAAACTTTAAGGGAGGAAAAATCATTTTATACATTTATTTATGTTGCAAATTAGTAACATTTAAATAAAAGTAAACAAGACCCACTATAAAGAAGACAAAAAAACTGAAATTGTTTAGCTCAACATGAATAATTACGCATTATATATAAACAGTGCGACAAACCTCACTTAATGGGTTTGCTCTCACAAACATATGAGGCAGTCTTGATCCTGGTTGTGCTGAAGGGGTGTAGTCCCTTCGGCGCCATGTTAGTACTTCTGGGGGACTCTCAACATCATAACTCTCTGGTAGAAGTGCTCCTTGTAGGTACCTAAGTTCAGAAGCTGAGTTATATAGGCACCCCCAAAGCTCATGCATCATATGATCCATGCATCAAAATGATAAAGGAAATGGCATTATGATTATACATTATTCTAATAATAAATTTGGTCCAACTGACTAATATATAAACAAAAGTTTATACCTAAAGAAACAGTTAGAGCTAGAGGAATATGAGAATGGTGACTCATAGCTCAGCAAGACAATTTGGAAAATAAATTATTCACAATGATACCTAAACCCAAGATCTTCAGCAGGGAACTGAAGTTGAAGGCTTTTTCCTTCTTGAAATATATGTCTTAGTTTAGCCAACCTTGAGGATCCAAGAGGATTACTTTCATTTAGGATAATTTCTGAGAGCTGTGCTCGACCTATACCAAAAATTCCATCCAAAGCTACCTTCTGCAATCCGGATGGTAAGAAGGAACCAATTCCATTAACAATAATTTTATGTACTGCAATTAAATGAGGAAAAAACAGTTAAATTTCAGTTAATTTGCAATGGAAATGTTGTGCATCATTGTACATTACAAGATTGATGATGAAGAAAACAATAGAATATCAAAATACAAATGCTAATTTTGTGTACCTGTGTTTGCAACAGTTGGATCAAGACCAAGTGCAGCAGGAACAGACATGGCAGCTTTATAGTTTTCTAGACTTAATCTTGTATTGAATAAAGCAATCTGGCAATAATAGACAGCAATAAATGCCTAACAGTTAATCCAACATCATTATAAATATACATTCAAAAAATGAAGCCAGAGATAAAAGTACTACCGGTTTTCGTTCATTTTCATAGGTATTTAGCATTGAAGTTGGGGCAATACCCCTAAACACAGAAGCAATTTTCCAGGCAAGATTATGGGCATCCTGAATGCCAGTATTCATTCCTGCAATATCACGTTTTATTTCAAATCCCTTCATTTAAACTACATCAACAACAAAAAAATAACAGTGAGTTAGAATCCGAAAGTTATCACTTTGGAGAGGATTGTACGAAACTGTCACCCCCAGTGTGGGCTTGTGTGGACCTAAAAATAGAACAGTGCATCAATCTTGACTCTAAGATCTTCTAAAATCACTTGTTCTGGCTAAACAGACCCACATATATGCTATTGTAATTTTATTCAATCACTTTGAAAATAATTTACAGAACTACTGTGCCAAAGATTTTTGAAACAAACCCACGTATAGACTTAAAACGAGTACTCATCATTTAGTTAACTCATCCTAAATACATGGATGTGTCTAAAGCTCCTGGTTGAAGCACCAATACCACATTATAAACAATGGCCTCCATCTAACATTGGCATTCACTTGCAATGCTAGATATTTCCAGCATTTAAACTACATCAACAAAAAAAATAAAATAATAGCGACTTAGAATCCAAAAGTTGTCACTTTGGGGAGGATTGTACCAAACCATCACCTCCACTATGTGGACCAAAAATAGAAAAGTGCATCAATCTTGACTCTAAGATCTTCTAAAATCACTTGTTGCGGCTAACCAGTACCACATATATGCTATTGTAATTTTATTCAATCACTTTGAAAATAATTTACAGAACTACTGTACCAAAAATTTTTTAAACAAACTCACACACAGACTTCAAACAATAACTCATCATCTAGTTAACTCATCCTAAATACATGGATATGTCTAAAGCTCCTTGTTGAAGCACCAATACCACATTATAAACAATGGCCTCCATCTAACACTGGCATTCACTTGTGAGGCAAGATATTTCTCGCATCTTCATCATTCAACATCTTATTTAATTGATTTCCTTTCCCATATTGGATTTTGTATGGAAAGAGAAGGGTCAATTTTTCATTTCTGAATTTAGAGAACTATAAAATATCTATACAAATAAATAAGCAACATTTAGGACATGTCTCTTGTTAAATTAATGTTAGATGTTGGTTATTAGTTGTTAGTTGAGGTATATTATGTTTCATTTATTATTGTATGTCAGAGGTTGGTGGTAGTTGTATCCACCACTCTGAATTTCTAGATTGTATTGTATCTCTATTTAATAAGAGATTCTAAGCTGAGTAAATTTATCTCAAGCTTTTCTATATTCAAGTTGGTATCAGAGCAAGTTCGATTCTGCTCTTTATCGTCTAGAGTCGCACAGTAGGCTGTCCGCCACTGGCGCCGCCATCTCCGGCGACTTTTTCTCCGGCGAGTACAGATCTAGGTGCGCCTCGACGTGCGTGTTCTACCCCTGTAAATCGCTCCTCCATAAGCCGCTCCACGCGCCTTCACGCGCTGCCTCAGTCACACCAAACAGAAAGCGCGTGAGCTCCACGTGCCGGCAAAACGGTCTCCGTTCGCCGTTGTTCCAGTGCTGTCTGACTCGCCGGAGCCTCCTGAAGTCATTGCTGATCTGCGTAGTTCACTTTGAGCAAGATTTAATAGATTTAAATCAAATCTCTCTCGGTCTTCTTTTTTTTTTCTCTTTTTTAGATCTGAAAAAAAAATGTCTTCTTCTACCGCAGTCAACTCTGGTCCCATTTCTATTTCTGGATCTGCCGTCATCACAACTGAAAAGCTCAATGGTAAAAATTATTTAGCTTGGGCTGATTCTGTGGAACTCTTGTTCCTTGGTCAAGGACACCATGAGCATCTAGAAAAGGTAGATATCGAGGGATCAGCTGAACAACAAGGTGGAAGAGACTTGACTTTCAGCTTTGTGCTCTTCTATGGCAGTCAGTGGAGCCTAAGATATTGAGGAACCTCAGAGCTTTCAAAACCTGTTACTCGTTTTGGAAGAAAGCCCAAGATATCTACTCTAATGATATCCAATGCTTGTTTGATTGCGTTCAAAAGCTAGTCTCCTTAAAACAAAATGATTCAGATATGGTATCATATGTTTCCGAAGCTCAAGCCGCTGCAGAAGAATTAAAGCTTTTCTTAGAAGCTGATTCTATAGAAGAAATAAGGAAACGACTTGATAACCTCTATATGGTTATGATTCTTCGTCGTATGAACCCGACATTTAACCACATTCGTGATCAAATTCTGACTGGTCAAGATATTCCTTCCATGGAGAGCTTAACTACTCGTCTCCTCCATGTTCCTACCTTGAGCAATGAAGGTACCTCCCTTGAAAGTAATATGGAGTCCTCTGTTATGATATCTTCAAGAGGAAGAGGAGGACGTGGAAACAGAGGTCGTGGTGGACGAGGTAATCGTCCACAATGCACTCATTGCAAAAGGATGGATCATACTCATGAGACATGTTACTCTCTGCATGGTTTTCCAGACAAGTTTGCTCATGTATCAAGGTCTGAGAAGCCGGAAGAGAGGAAACTGTCTGAAGAAGAATATCAAGGATACCAAGAGTATATGAGGATGAAATCTAACAGCCTTGCTGGACCTTCTTCTGGACCTAATGTATCAACGGCCTGCATTTCTCAATCTGTGAAAGGTCAAAACCCATGGATTGTTGACTCTGGTGCTTCAGATCATATCTCTGGTAATAACTCCTTGTTTTCATCTTTATTACGTCCCAAATTTCCACATCTTGTTACATTAGCCAATGGGTCAAAGGTTTCAGCTCAAGGAGTGGGTTCAATTTCTATTTCTCCCTCCTTAAATTTATCTTCTGTTTTGTACATTCCTTCTTATCCCAATTTACTTTCCTTGAGTCAATTAACTAAGTCCTTAAATTGTTCAGTTACATTTAACTCTGACTCTTTTGTCATCCAGGACCGTGGTACGGGCAGGCAGATTGGCGTCGGACATGAATCACGAGGCCTTTATTACCTGGAATCTAGCTCTTCAGTGTTCTGTCTTGCATCCATCTCTCCTAAATTATTGCATGATCGGTTTGGACATCCTAGTCTTGCCAAATTAAAGATAATGGCTCCTAGTACTCAGAAAATCCAAACTTTAGACTGTGAAGCTTGTCAATTAGGCAAACATATTAGGTCTTCTTTTTCAAGTAAAGATAAATCAAGAAGTAATTTAGCCTTCTCCACTATTCATTCAGATATTTGGGGTCCTAGTCGAATTACTTCTTTTGGATTTAAATATTTTTTCACCTTTGTTGATGAATATTCTCGGTGCACGTGACTTTATTTAATGAAAGAAAGGTCTGAACTTCTATCCGTATTTGTGTCCTTCTTTCATGACAGTTATTCGCCATTGGCCCCTGTATCAGATGAACGTTAAAAATGCATTCCTACATGGTGAGTTAGATGGGAAATTTACATGGAGCAACCTCCAGGCTTTGTTGCTCAGGGGGAGTCTGGTCTAGTATGTTAACTCAGGCGATCTCTCTATGGTCTTAAGCAGTCACCAAGGGCTTGGTTTGGAAAGTTCAGCAATGTTGTCCAAGGTTTCGGAATGAAAAGGAGTGAAGCAGATCACTCTGTCTTCTACTATCACAAATCTGTTGGCAAATGTGTTTATTTAGTTGTGTATGTCGATGACATTGTCATTACAGGAAATGATGAAGTCACAATATCTCAACTAAAGCAACACTTATGCAATCACTTTCAAACAAAAGATCTTGGCCATCTGAAATATTTTCTGGGAATAGAAGTAGCTCAATCCAAAGAAGGCATTGTAGTTTCCCAGAGGAAGTATGCCTTAGATCTTCTGAAGGAAACAAAAATGTCTGATTGTAAGCCAGTCAATTGTCCTATGGACCCATACAAGAAATTAGTAGCTGATATGGGAGACTTATACTCAGATCCAGAAAGGTATAGAAGGCTGGTTGGGAAGCTCATATATCTCACTATTACAAGGCCAGATATTTCCTTTGCAGTTGGAGTTGTAAGTCGATTCATGAATTCACCATGTGTTGATCATTGGAATGGAGTAATGCGTATTCTCAAGTACATAAAAAAGGCTCCAGGCCAGGGTCTGTTGTTCGAAGATAAAGGAAATAGCCAAATTATTGGATACTGTGATGCTGATTGGGCTGAATCCGATACAGATAGACGCTCTACTACTGAGTATTGTGTGTACCTTGGTGGTAATCTTATCTCATGGAAGAGTAAGAAACAGAAGGCTGTTGCTCGATCTAGTGCAGAAGCTGAATATAGATCTATGGCTCTTGCAGCTTGTGAGTTGGTGTGGGTTAAACAACTCATACAAGAATTGAAGTTCTGTGAAATTTCTCCAATGCAACTTTATTGTGATAATCAGGCAGCTATCCACATTGCTTCCAATCCGGTATTTCATGAAAGGACTAAACACATTGAAATTGATTGTCACTTTGTAAGGGAAAAAGTGTTGTCCAAGAAAATTAGGACCGAATTTGTTGGTACCAATGACCAGCTTGCAGACCTATTAACCAAACCCTTAAAGGGTCCTCGGATTGAATACTTGATTTCCAAGCTTCGAACATATGATTTATATGCTCCAGCTTGAGGGGGAGTGTTAAATTAATGTTAGATGTTGGTTATTAGTTGTTAGTTGAGGTATATTATGTTTCATTTATTATTGTATGTCAGAGGTTGGTGGTAGTTGTATCCACCACTCTGAATTTCTAGATTGTATTGTATCTCTATTTAATAAGAGATTCTAAGCTGAGTAAATTTATCTCAAGCTTTTCTATATTCAAGTTCTCTAAATTTAAAAGCGTTGTCAAATATGGAAAAATGACAATGTCATATCCTGAAAAAGCAACTCTTATAATTTGAGTTTAGTGCTTAATTCAACTCTACAAAATAGGCTTATAAAGTGAGAAATCCCCAAGCCTTATAAGCACCACTTAAGTCATATCTCTACCTTTTTAAGCCTACGCCGTGAGGAGGGTGTCAGAAAGTTGTCTTAATTACGGTCACCCTTGCATACCTTATTATGGCATCAACTAGAGGTATGGCTTAAATAGAGCTTATAAAGGTAGGATAACCATCACCTTACAAG
Source organism: Psophocarpus tetragonolobus (assembly GCA_037954015.1). Taxonomy (NCBI): domain Eukaryota; kingdom Viridiplantae; phylum Streptophyta; class Magnoliopsida; order Fabales; family Fabaceae; genus Psophocarpus; species Psophocarpus tetragonolobus. Next base: position 45,907,810 of record CM075694.1, read on the forward strand.
CCAGTTTATATTGGTTTGAGTTAAGCCCTAAGCCCAAATTATGAAAGAAATATACAAGCAAGTTCTGCACATGGAAACTCAAATCCGTCTCTTTCTGTGACACTGTCATGATCCCAAGCAAAAATGTCGAAAATTCCAGATTCTTCCCCATTTGCATAGATAAAAAGTAATATAATACAATCTACCATCTGTAATAAAGATAGACCAACTAACCAAATCCACCAGCAGGAGGAAATCGATGAGCAGCATCACCAGCAAGTACTATTCTGTTGCCACTACATATAAACCTCTCGGCAACTTCAGCATGCATAACCCATGGCTTTATATCAATTACATCTACATCTCCAAACTCTCGACCAACAAGTTTGCTGATTAATTTCTCACATGCCTACTACAATCAAATATTACTTATATAAATGCATTAAGCTTAATCACATCAACAGGAAAGAATAATATCATGCATGGTTGTTTACTTCTACCAATATATTGTTGCCTTCTACAAACTAAATTTTAACTTCAGCATAGATATTTTATCCCATTATATTATGACAAATTTTATTTTAAAAGGGAATAAACCAGATGTTATGGATGAATTATACCTTTGGGCTGAAATCCTCAATTGTTTGCTGTGGTGGATAAAAGGGTATCTGCAATAATATATAATTTGAATCATATATTTGATTCACAATAAGTCAGTGAAAACAATATGGCGACATTATAATATTTACTAGAAAGCATATAATTACCTGCAACACAAATTCCCCTTGCCTGAGATCATGAGCAACAAGGACCCCAATTGCTTCAGTATTGAAGATAAAAAAAAGCATACCAGGATTCTCCTTAAGCAAAAACTGACCAAGGTCTCTGCTAAAGAAATGGACACTGACAAGTTTTTGCAAGTCCTTCTCACCTCTCATTTCTATTCCGACAAGCTTTCTTACAGTACTTCCTGCACCATCTGTACCAATAAGGATGTTGCAGTGAATTTTCTGTTCTACACACTTCCCTTTAATGATAGAAGATGCTGTTATTGTTACAAAGTCATTGCTGGCATCAATGGATACACACTCATGGCCCATCATTATTTTCTTTTCACGAGACTGTTCATTTCCTTCCAAGCTTTCAGGAACACACATTTGAAAGCCTAGATTTTCAAGTTGCTTGAGTAGTAACATAATTAGCTTGTACTGTGAGAAGTGTGCAACAGAGACTGGACTGACAACAAGCTCAAGATCTGATAACAAGTACACAACATATGAATATTCTAACGCTCAACATTGACCAAAATGAACAATATTGTGTAGTCTAACTCTTGATATATTGCATATTCCCAAGGCTATGTATAAATTTTGCCAAAACAACTGAAAATAGAAATATTCCTATTGCTATTAGACAGGAAATCGACTCTCATGAACTATGGAATAGCACCTTGAGGTTGTATGTGATCTACAGATCCAAGAATTGAACCAGAGAGGGAAGTACAGTATATAAATTTCCTCCATAAATCTACTGAAGGTTGAGACCTTTGGATCTCTTCAACAAGGCCATCAATTTTACGGAATATCTAAAATGGCACCATTGATCAAAATAAATCACAATGCCTTTTTGGAAACAAAATAATTTATCGAAGAATTTTTTAACCTCCATGGATCGATTGTTGATGAAGTGTGCTTGTGGATGTTTTGAAAATTCCTTGTTTCTCTCCAAAACAGTGCAATTAATACCTAGAACAAAAAAGTATGCATATATCAAGAGCAATAATTAACATGAATTAAAGCATAGGAGTAATTTGATGATATAAGAAAAAATACAATGTGCGGTGCATCGAGCACAATTTTCATAAAACTCTAAAAGTAATAGAAACTTGTAAAAACTCAAATAAAACATTATTGTTCAGACAACTTTTTAAGCCAAAATCCAAATATATAAATAATAAAGAAGAAACTACTTTCAATAACCAAATTATAAACTGAAAACATTATTCATATTTTCACTGTTTTAGTATTCTCCCATAAACTATTACAGATAATTATTTACAACAAATATACAAAGTATAAACAATTGAGAAATAGAAATCACTGTCATTCCAAAATTACATACAGAAAACATGATTTATCTTAACATTTTTGCTGTTGCGTTTCAGACATGAATAACATGGAAACTTCACAGCTAATGTTGCTTAAAACCTTGAATTGGGATAATGCACATGTTATAGAATAGTAGTTAGAAAATAATATATGAATACAAACACAAATTCCAAACTAATAATTTAATGTCAGATCTATGACTATGGCATCCAAAACAAACAGTTGACAGTAATCAATAGAAGTGCTTTAACCTTTTAGAGTCTACCTAATTTTGTGAGAAGAATAGAGAGAACCAGACCCACAGGTCCTGCGCCAATGATCAGAACTGGATGCACCTCATCATTGCCACGAAGAACTCCGTCCTTTGAGAAGCCTCTGCATTGCAAATGCTGAAGCGCATATGCTCTATTTCGTGTTTTGTCCTTGAAGGGGTAACTATACTTTCTTATAAACCTTAGAAACCCCATGACACTGAAATTTAAAAGTCAGGCTCAATTGTTCCCCAAGAACAAGAGACTCAAGGCTAAAATGTAATCTGAAAAAAGAGCAAAACAATCATGATACCAGGCAAAAGTCAAAAACCCCACTATCACCACAAACTATCATCATCGTAATCAGGACATTGGGAATAAAGGAAGCAGTTCATGTCAATATTTAAAGAGGTTGAGCTCGAAATACGACCACAGTTTCTAATGGAACATTATCAATACAATACTCAGGTTTTCTATGATTCAGACATTATATCAAACATGTTTTACGCAGATATAGAGCCAACCAAGCAATATAACTAAAAGCACAGCCAAATCTACAATATGACTAAACACTCGCTCGTTCCACCTCCTTTCTCACTCACATGCTCGCACCTTCTGTTTCCCTGTTCAGTTCTCACTCTGGAAGTTCCTTGGAGAAAGAGAACAGTCCCGCGGTATGTAAAGAAACCATAATTTTTATGAGAAAAAATCATGCAAAAGAATTTTATTCATTCACAATAGACAGTTCGTCTATATTATTAATCTATACAATAATCTTCACTCTTTTCTTAGTATATATAATTTAAATGTATAATTAATAATTTATAATATTAGATTATCTATATTATTAATAAAATAAAATTTTCTTTTTATATTTATTTTTCAAAATACTATATTATCTATATTATTAACAAAATATATTTTAAAAGATATTAAATTAAAATTATTATACGGAAAATAATACAATGAATTATTTATATTTTATCATATTATTACAAAATATGTTAAATTAAAATTCTAAAATTATTATAATATATTAGAAATATAAATTATATTTTAAGTAGTATAATAAATAAAGTTATCAAACTTTTATAACTTGTGTTGCAATGAAATGTGGATGTATAAATATGAGGCTTAAATGCGTTTTAATTTTTTTTTTCAATTTTAGACATAATTTTTCAAAGTTTTAAATTGTGATAGTTTCCAAATTTTAAAAATATAAAAATTATATAAGTTTGTTGACGTTGATTTATGGAATGCATCAATTCATATATTTTTTAAATTTATGACATAATGTCACAATTTTAAATCATGAAGATACAATTAACAGAATGCATATTTACATATTTTTTAAAATTTGTGACATAATATCATAATTTTAAACTATGAAGATACAATATCTAAAATTAAAAAGATTTAGTAACATAAACTGTATTTAAACCTAAACATTAAACTCAATTTGTATCTCTACATTTACACAATTTTTAACCCATTATATTCACACTTTTTAATATTTTATTTAATATTAAAAAATAAGCATATTATACATATATAGTTAATTCTAATATATGTAAAAAAAATAAAACATAACACTTTTTTAATTATCATATTGATTCGAATTAATCCTAGTCGATAAAAATGATCAATATTATTAAAGATATTGAATCTAAAAGATAAATATTTTTTTTAAACATAATTTGGTCCGTATCTTAACTTGCGTAACACTTAAACTTATATCACTTCTTAATTAAAAGATACAAATTATTTTTAGTCATCCTAGTTGTATATATTAATCATCTAGTTATTGTAGAAAACAACTTTTATACTCATAATTTTTCAAAATAAAATTTACAATTTAATTCGTTAAAAAAAGAAATATTAATATATTTTAAATTATGAAAGGTAGGTAGAAATTGTATTTTGTAAAACTTGTAATTTGAAACAAATATATTTATGTTAGGTAAGTTTGTTGAAACTCAAATTGACTTTGTTAGACAGGATAGGAAAAGTGGTGGGTTAGACTCGTTTATGAGATATTGACACTTCCTTTCAAATATTAACTTAAAAAAATTAAATTAAAGATCTAGTGGTAGAGCCTATTAGTTAGTATCTTTGGGTGTGTTTGTTTAATTTTTTAAAATTATCTATTCAAATATAATAAATATTTATTGTAATTTTTTAGATATTTGATTAAATTTGAAAAAATAGAAAATATAAAAAATTGAAAACAATTTTGAGAAGTTTCTTAAAATAGTTTCTCTAAATTCTTGTTGATATTGAAATTAAGAAATATGAAGTATTTTTAATTAAAACCATGTTTTTTATAATTACCCACAACATAAAAAAGCCTTTATTTTTATTAAAATCAATTATTTTAAAAGTCTTTACACAACAACCATTTTCTTATAAGCATCTTTATTTTGGTTGTTTTTTTTAGTAACTTTTTATAAATTTTATTTTTTTATTTATGTATATTGTTTTAAATCATAAATTTTAAAATTATTTTTTTACTTAATTTATATTTTATTTTAATTTATTATGTACTTTAATGTTACATTGTGTATATTTTTCATTGTTTTAATTTTTTAAACATTTTGTAATTTATTTTTTCAGTTCATATTTTTTAAGCTAAAATTTTAAACGCTTTTTAAAAAAAGTTTTCAAAAAATTAAATATTAGGTTTTAAAATATTAATTTAAAACTTTAAATTGAAAAATATATTATAAAACATTTAAAAAAATTAAAATAACATAAAAGATACACAATATTAAAATCAAACACATAAAAAAATAAAAAGAAATATAAATTAACTTAAAATAATTTTGCTTAGGTTTTAAAACATGCAAAATAAAAAAATTAAAAAGAAATTAAAATAAATTTAAAAAAACACAAATATGAAAAAAAAATACCCTATAAGAAATTTGTTGCACATTCCCAGTTTTGGTTTTTTAGTCAATTTTTTTAATTTTTTAAATTTATTTTTTATTTAACTATATTTTTTTAAATCATGAATTTTAAAATTAAAAATTTTCAATTTTTTTAGTTAATTTATATTTTATTTTATTATGTATTTTATTTTTAGATTGTGCATCTTTTTTATTGTTTTCATTTTTTTAAAATGATTTCTAATTTATTTTTCACTTTATATTTTTTAAGCTAAATTTTTAAAAAAAAATTACCAAAATAATTTGAAATATTAGGTTTAAAAATCTCAATTTAAAAATTTTAAACTAAAAAATAAATTTCAAATCATTTAACAAAATTTAAATAACGGAAAAGATACAAAAGATAAAAATAAAACATATAGAAAAAAATTAAATACAAATTAACTTTAAAAACTTTTAAAATCATACTTTAGAAAAACATACTAAATAAAAACCAAATTAAAACGAAATTAAAAAATTTAAATGTACTAAATCTAAAAAAAAATTAACAATGAAAAAAGATAGATAACATAAAAATAAAACTCATAATAAAATTAAAAATATATAAATTAAATAAAAATATTTTAAAATTTTAATTTTAAAATTCATGATTTAAAAAAATATAAATAAATAAAAAATAAATAAAAACATTAAAAAAATTGGCTAAAAAACGGAAATGGACAACCAATTTTTATAGGACATTTTTTCAAATTTTTTTAATTTAATTTATTTTTTATGTACGTATATTTTTCTAAAGTATGATTTTAAAATTTTTTTTAAGTTAATTTGTATTTCATTTTATTTTTATATGTGTTTTATTTTTATATTGTATTTCTTTTCCGTTATTTTTATATTGTGTTATCTTTTCCGTTTTTTTTTTAAATTAAGAATTTTAAACCTAATATTTTAAAATTATTTTGGTAAAATACATTTAAAAAATTTAAATTAAAAATATAAACTGGAAAATAAATTACCAAGTGTTTAAAAATATTAAAACAATGAAAAAAGATACACAACATAAAAATAAAAAACATAATAAAATTATAAATTAACTAAAAAAGTTAATTTTAGCAAATCTTGTACATACTTAGAACTTAGCTACTAGTTTAGTCAGCCCATACATTTAGCAATCTGAAAACTCTAGCTTATATATATATATAGACATACTTTAATACATAAACTATTTTAAACACAAAATAAGTAACTTTGTAACTGCCACTAATCAATCGTCAATCCTACTAATTCTGATATCCACCGCCATTACTAATATCTACTCCTTGTGAACATCACAATCATACAGAATACATAGACATTACAAGGGTAAGCATAATAATACATAAAATTCATAATATAGAAAGCTTAAAAATCACAATATCATCAATCAAATCAATTATACTTATATTCATGTAAATACATGCATTCCACACTACAACATGTTTAGACTCAATATATTATGGAATATCTACATTGAGTTCAGACACCAAGACGACTTAAGACTCCTTCGAGTTGGCGACAAGTGTTCAAGCTACTTGTGTTAGTATTACTTATCTGACAACTGAAAACTGATGTCTACTGTCTACCTAACACCTTGTGACACGTACAGTTGTTGTCTGAGTATGTCTTTTAGGCACCCCTTTGCATATCTAGTACTAGAACCACAATGTAAATCACAAAAATATCTACTTGTATATCTGGTACTAGGACCACAATGTAAATCACATAAATATTCCCTTCCATATCTGATACTTTGGATTGACCCAATTATGTCTCTAACATCCATGCAGTCCACCAAACATATCATTCAAGGCTAAATTACTCAACTGTAGTCGTCCACAACCAACAACATAAATAAATATATCCTAATTATGTATTCCAATCATATGCATTCCACCACAATTCCAAATAATTCATTGTCATTCTAGTAAATTTAATTCTCGTTATAGAAAATCAATTCAACCAATATCACTCATCAATTACCATAATAAAAATTTCACATAACATCCAAAATCAGTTCAAAAGTTAAATCAATCACAACTAACAACCTTAATACTCTTAAAATCATAATTTTTCAAAGTTAAAACCAAGAAAAAACTTCCCTTACCTATTTCTCCTTTCCAAAGCTAACTCAAACATAAATAGAGAAATTCATCCAAAGAAATTTCACAGGAATATGAAAAAAATCTCAAATTAAATAGGAACCTTAAAAATCAAGATTTTAAAGAAATTATATTTTTAAAGGGAACGAAATGATAAAAAAAAAAGGTTCATTGATTCAAGATCAGACTTATTTATTATAACAGAGATCACTCAGCAACATGAGTTATGGAAGAGATCGTGTCGAAATTCGTCGACTAAAAGCTAACCATGCAAAGCACGAAAAAAAAACGGTGAGGGAGAAAATTAAAGTGGGAGAGAAGAAGGAAAATCGAAGAAGGAGAAAGAAAAGAAGAAAAGGGAAAGAAAAGAAAAAAAAAAGAAAAGAAAAGGGAATGAGGTGAGTTTTGACTTGCTATTCACATAGATTTCTGAAAACTCTTCGAAACTCAATTAAAATTCTATGAAACCAAGATATAATTATTATATTTCACTTCTCACCTCCCAACTATTCTATCAAAATTAATTAACTAATATCGATATTATAAATAAACTTAATTATTCTTCTACTACTATATTAATCTAAGATAATTAAATATTTAATTTCTTATACATTTATTTTATTTCCACTAATAATCTATTAATTAGACGGTCCTTACAAAAAACATTGAGAAATTAGTTTCCCAACAACCAATTTCTCAACATGAATAGTAAAAACAAATCTTAAAAAAAAACACTATTAGAAATTGTTTGTCCAACAATGAATTTCTTATAGGCTTTTTACATAAAAATAAATAAATCACATTGAGAATTTGATTTCCCCGTAACTAAATTCTCAATATGAATAATAAAAGAAGTTATTTAGGTAAATAATGTAGGGGATTGGTCATTTTAGTAAATTTTTTTCTTTTTTGCTATTTAATAAAAAAAGTCAAACAACTTAGGTGGGAAAAAGGGTTACAATGAGAAATAAAAAAACTCAATAATAACCTTAGGATTTCAATAAGGGAGTTAGATCCACAATATTAGGATATAGTGCCACATGAGAGAACATAGATCCACTAATCTAGGGTCTTGTTTGGATTTAGCTCTTAGCTTTGTATACTCTAGTAGGTGGACGTCCAAGCCTCTAGAATTCCCTATAAATAGCACTTACCCTCTCTTGTATTGGTTTAACACTTTTATGAATGAAAACTAGATCAAACTTCAGAGTTTCTATCTTAAAGTGTTGATGTTCTCTCCATCTTTGCGAGAGCTCTTTTGTGACTTTTATTAAAGGTTATTTTCCTTGTGACAAATTTCTACCAACCATGATTTATCTTTTGTGAAGTGGCGTTATTCACTCTTCATTTATAGTCTCTCCACCTCCATCTTCAACTTTGGAACCTCTTCAGAACAAGATCATAGAAGGAATAATCCAAGATTGCACAACATGTGTCATGTACAAGAAACAATCTAACTTAAAATTATTTGAAAAAAATATTAATTAGACTTTGAAATTGTAAAACATCCATTGTTTAAAAAATAAATAAAAAGGTAAAACATCAAAATATATAAAAATGAAAAAATATATAGAAATATAGATAATATTATCTAAATATTTCTAATATAGAAATTCAATTAATTCTTTTTTTTTTTTCAAATAACTATACCTACAAACAAAGCAGTTCAAAACCCAGAGACAGATGACAAGACAAGGACAAATGAAATACAATAACATGATCCCATGAGAATTGAGGAGTTTATCACAAATGTACTCTTGAATATCCTAATCCATGACGAATATCAATTACTCCACGTGTCTTTAAATACAAGAATCTTTTAACCATATGAGAAAATCGATTAAGTTAGTTGATAGAATTAAATTTGTACTTTTTTTTTAAAATACTTTTAAAATCTTTTAAATTCATAATCTACTTCTTTAGAAAAAGAATGAATCTACCTTTTCAATTTATAACATTTATTATAAACTAATTAAGAGTATATTGTTTCGTAAGTAATTAATGTAAAAAATAACTTCAAAAAAATATTATAAAAAAAGTAACATAGAGGAGTGTTTTCTATCGATAACAACCATCCAAAAGTTAGTCCTGCTGTTTTTCTTTTATGTTTTATTTTATCTATAATTTTTTAAAATGATAAAAATATTTTAAATAAAAAATAAAAATTTAATTATTTCTCTCATAAAAAAATTACAATTACAAATTTGAATAGTCTGTTCAAACTGTAAATTTTTTTACAAGTTTGTACAGAACCAAACTCGTAAAAAATTTACAAGCTTGTTAATTTAAATAGCGGCAACATATAACAAATTACATTAACAATCCATAGCATATATTTGAAGAGAATATCAACGAGTGCAAATTCTCAATCAGACAAATTATTTTGTTTCATGAATTTGATCTAACTAGTTGCAAGTCATTTAAATAACAATTCATGGAAACTGCAAGATTCTCCACAAGGAAGAGATGACACGTTGACCTGATTCCCGATTAATTTAGGTAGGACAATTTCTTCTTGGATAAATCTGCTATATGGATTCACAAAATTAAAAGTCAATCCGGATTTGAAATTATGGGTAGCACAGGAAAAGCAAATTTCTAATACTGAGTCCTCACTTATGTTTATAATAATTAATAATAACATCTAAAATTAATAACAACATCTAAAAGACAAAATTTTCAGTGATGACACAGACGAAGTACAGAAAACCAAAAGAGCATTAGCAGAGACAGAGATATATAAGACTTGCAATTACAAGTTGGGATGAGTTTGTTTGGATTTATAAAAAAAAATTTACAATTACAAAGTTAGATAAACTAATTTAGACTAGTAAAAAAAGTGTGTGAAAATAAAAAATGAAGTTTTAACCTTTTTTATTTAAAGATATTTTTTATATTTCACATGTTATGGAGATGCAGAGAGAAAACATAGAGATATAAGAAAAAAAACTCTAATTTGTACCTTTCAAATGGATAGTCAGCTTGTTTGTATACCAATGGATGTGTAACTCGTTTCCATCAAGTGAAGTGAGCATAACTTCATCAATTGGGATTTAAATTTAAAATAGTAAATATAGTTGATCACGAAAGAATTAACAGTTCATAAAGGATATCAAATATTATAAGCAATAATGTTTAAGCTACACACTATAATCATACCTTTTTTAATAATATTATTGTTTGAAATTTATTTGATATTAAATGAAGCTCGTCATCGTTAAATAAAAAGTAAAGCCTTTCAAATGAATTTGCTAACGTTTCCCTTATACTAACTTGAGACAATGTTCTTGCATGATGCATCCTTCATATATTGTTCATGACTTTTGTTGTGTTAAGAAACTGCAATTAGATAAATCTGGTCAACTGCTAATTTTATCATTAAAGTATGGTCTTACTAAGAACAAAGGTAACCAGAGTCAATTCAAAGAAAAATATCGTGTTCACAAGAGACTGGTCAACTGTCCATCCAAATATACTGATTCCTCAACCTTCGTCTGCAGATACATCACTGCACACATTCAAAGGCACGTATATGTAAGAATGGAGTTCGTGTTTATTTAAAACATTCTTATAATCTACTAGTTTCAATCAGAAAAAGAAGAAGAAGAAGAAGAAGAAGAAGATTGATTGGTGAGTATCAAAATAGAATTGGCAAGTAACATAAAATTAAGGCTGGACTGTCAGAGATCTAAAGGAGCAAAAAAGGTCATACATTTACAGTGATTTATGTTACTCACCACAAGAACTTGACATGAAAATTTCAACAGCGTAAAGACTGAAGGTTGTATTACGGACCAAAGGATTGTCTCTTGTGATGTGAGGACATATATATGAAGCTATTTGGGTTTTTGAAGGCACCCCAATGTAATCCGATAACTCTAGATCACTTTCTGAGTAATCCAAGAACATCGAGTTTAAATGTTTTGTAGCCTCCAAGCTCCCTTTACTAGCACAATATCTCAGTTTAGATGCATCAGAAGTGCATGTTACAAGTGCATGCCACCTACTTGCAAGTGAAACTATGCCTTGCGCTCTATGTGAAATCTTTGTAGCTGCATGCAGACAAATAATTATCCCAACCACCTGAACAAGTGTGGAAACCTGAAAGAATGGAGAATAAAAGATACATACATTGAACCTTGAAAAAGGAGAAGACAACTGTAAAAACTAAAAAGCTTACCAAGGACTGAAACAATTTGAAAGCAGAATAGCTTGGCATAAAGAAAAGAAACTGTCTTGAACTTACAGCAAAATCTCCTCCACTTATGAAAGTCAATGCTCCACCATATCCAATGACCCGTAATATAGTCACGAATTGGCTAGCTGTGACAACCAAGAACAGTAGAAGCAGGTAAATTCTGAACCTATGGCTTATCTTGGACAGATGGCATCCAATCGAATGTGCTCCTTCACAAAAATCAGCACATCATTTTCCCTTTGCAAGAGTTTCCCATAATCATCAAAGTGAATGAGTTTCAAACTGCAGACCAAGTGAAATAGAACACAAGCCGATAAAGAGATTGCACTCACGTAGGTCCGTGATACAATCAGAGCCAACAAAACCTCAATAGAGAGCCACAGAGACCCCTGTACTACCATGGCGAGTGATTTCTCGGGCTGTCTTAAAAAAGAAGCATGACAACACCCACAGAATGATCAAGCGTAAAGATCCCTAAGAGCAAAACAGCCTTTTAGCAACAGTCTTCCAATCATGCTGAATCCCCCAACAAAACTCAATAATAGAACTCCCGACAACCTTAAACAAGGTTACATTACCAAAATAACCATATATTTTCACACACCACAAAAAAGGCAAATAATTGAGAAATTATTTTATGATTCAAGATTAATACTCATATATGATTCGAACTGATCTCTACGTGACACATAATAAAATATATTAATTAATTTGAAAGAAAGAAAGAGATAATAAAACTTAGCATTTGAAAATTGTGTAGGACTGCAGTCTCAAAGCAAGTAATAATTTTACTGATTTATCAATGTTCATGAAACTCAAATCTGAAGCAAAGCTATCAAATTTATATCGAATTGGTCACGGCCCTTAGCGAAATTTGTTTAACATAATCATGTGAAAGCATGTGAGCAGCGTGGCGGTCTAGGAATAGGAGCCTGGTGAGTCCATATTTGCGAAGATGGTGAGAGAGGCAAATCAAGGACACGGCAGTTAGACAGGTCTAAAATGCAATAATGCCAATTTCAAAACCCTTTATCTGATTATTGTCCTTGTCGTAGACCAGAAGGGCCAACAGTGGCACCGCTGCATCAACAGCCGCTAAAGCTGTCCAAGACACGGTGAAGCTTAACAATGAGAACTGGTTGAAGCCAAGTAGTTCCAGAAGTGCTTCAAAACGTGCAAGGACCTCATCAAGTGGTCTCTCTTCATCCTTCTTGTTTTCTTGTGGTCGTTCGTGGTGGCTTTGGTTTGAGTTTGATGTGAGGAAGGGTGAGTAGGAAGAGGTTGCCCTGTTTTTATGGACATGGTTTTCTTTATGAAATCTAAGGACCCAAAGAACCGCATCGTGTGATGATTTTCAATTTTTAGGTGTTTCTCTGTTCGATTTTTGACGTGGAAGAAAGTAGAACAGCGAGGCAAAGCAATTTGCTTTTGCCCACAATCAGGCATGGCCTTTTACATTGAAGTTCGACAGATTAAGGAATAATAAGCAATTTACTTCGCAAGTGGGGAACTAAAGTAACATGTTTTAATTTGAATAATTTCGAATGTAAAATCATTTACTAAAATTGTCACTAGCCGGCCAACATGTCTATAATAAAAGATTTTATGAGTTTGTAGGCACAATAATTTGTCTAAAAATCAGATACAAATAATATAAAATATTTAAGTCCTTTTCCTCCGACACAAAATTACTAAAAATAGTAATTTGATCCTCCGTGCTAATGCTAAATGGGGACCTACAAACCTTGAGCATAAATTATGTATAAAACATAGTCTAGTCGTAGGATGCAATCATGCAACGTAATATGGGAAGTAATTTTGGCTATCCATCAACATGATAATGTGCATGCTTGCTTATTGTTAAGTTGTCAATCTATCAACATGATAACGTGTATCGGGACACATAGTTTGAGCTTAAAAGAGGAAGTAATTTCTAGAAAGAGGAACAGCGGTGGCTGCAGTGCAGGTGAGAACCTCTCCATCTGCAGTAACTGTGTATGTTTCTGGGTCCACAATGATCTCAGGAAGAGCCTCATTCAGTTTCATGTCTAGTTTGGAGAGTTTCCTCACATTCTCAACGGCTTCCACCCTTTTGTTAAGTCCGTAGGAAGCTTTTACCCCACGGTCTAAAGCTGCCTGCTTGTGACAGAGCAACGGTGTGATGTGAATATATGCAAATTTAATTTGAAGAAAACAAACATATTCGCTGGAGAAATTATTAGATCAGAGGACCTTTACATATAGCCAAGTTTTTTCTATCTACAAGAAAGAATTAATAAAAGCTGACATGTGATGTGGAGATTAGATAGGATCATAGCATCTCAGATCAAGTAATAATTTCTCCAAAGCAAGCTATTTAAGTGCATATCTGTCAAAGAGATGGTTTCGAGCCATGCCTTGCTGACAAAAGCAATGGAGTTTGCACTTCCAGCTTTGCCAAATGCTCCAAACATAGGCCTCATAATCACCTACAAGATTGTGTTTCCTAGTTTAGTTGAAGCACTTTTCTTTAGACTGATAAAGTTACTTTTTATAAAATGTTATTAAGATTGTAAATTTAACAAAGTTCGTCACTGATTGGCGAACATTGATCATATATCCCAATACATATGAAAACATTACCGGTTCAGGTGTTGGTATGCTTGCATTTGGATCCCCCATGTTAGTCCATGCAACCTCGCCACCTTTGATCACCATTTCTGGTTTTGCTCCAAAAAAAGACGGCTTCCATAATACAAGATCAGCCAACTTTCCTACCTGCAAAACTAGGTCTAAATGAGGAGGTCGAGATGGTACCAATATTACAACTTTACAAGTATCCGTGTCGGGCTTTATAGCTTCCAATTTGACATGTAAATTGAGGTTAATAATCATGAGGGGAAATGAGAAGGCAGTGTAGTATTTACAATGCCCAACTATACAGGAAGCTCAATCTGAATTCTAGAAAGTTGAAGTTCATTAAGGACAATCTAAACACGAATGCTTCCATGTGTATAGCTACTGACCATAGAAACGTTGTACAGCTAGCATTATTAATATAAACTATGCTACTGATTTAAGTGTCCAAATATGGAGATAAGTACATATCAGAAGTGAAAAGGTTTCATTTTTGCTAAGGTATTAATGTAAATCCCTTATAAGTGTCACCTAGAGTATGCTTCTACTGCTTTTTTCACGAGAAATATGGCCCTATTTAGAATAGCTTATTGAAGTTTATCTTATCATATAAACACTTATAGAATCCATAAGTTGCTTTAAGCTTATTTGAATAAGCTATCTATAGTAGCTTTTTAAAATAAACTGTTTTAAACTTATTGAAAATCAGCACTTCCTTTGACTCCTACCTTTCACTCTTTTTTTGTCTCTCTCATTATTAAAACATGCTATTGAGTCTCTCTCTCTCCCTCTCCTTCCCTCTCTTTCCCTCCCTCTATATATATATATATATATATATATATGTATATATATATTCAAACACTTTATTTTCATATAAATGTTTTTAAATTTGTATATTTAAACACAAATAGCTTATTGAATTTAAGAACTTATATTATAAGCTCTTATTGAATGAGTAAACCCTTATACTATAGCTCTTTCAAACGGGGCTTATGCTCATGCATATGTTTTTATCTTGGAAAATTGATGTTTAAATTGGCAAAGCAGTAGGTATTCAAAGATCATACCTCAACTGAACCAACATGTAACGACAAACCATTCACTATAGCTGGATTTATGGTGTACTTTGCAACATAACGTTTGATCCGAAAGTTGTCATTGTCTTCACCAGGCTGCAGTGGTCCTCTTTGTGACTTCATCTTATCAGCAGTTTGCCAAGTTCTGCTTATCACCTAATTCAATATATAATCCCAAGGATCATGAAAATAATCTCAATTTTCGTGGATATACTACAAAAAAAATTGTAAGAACAACTACAAAAATTCTGTGGTGTCATGGTAACATTAGTAAGACATAGTGTACTGTTCCACACAATTTTCTGCACGAGAAAATAACAGAGATACCTGAACAATTTGAGATAAATTTCATAGGCATACACCATTTCATTTTTCAGGATTTAATTTGGCACTATCAAGAACACTATCTCATCTTTTGCACAATAAGTATGTGCACAATTAAGTCTAATACGGATGGGCAGGCTTGAGTTAAGGAAGGACCTCTCCTATTCGACCCATAGCCTGTGAATCTGAAGATATAATGCTAATTGCCCCCATATCATGCAAAATATCTTCAGCAGCAATTGTTTCAGCTCTTATTCTTGATTCTGCAAAAGCTACATCTTCCTGAATATTCTTATTAAGATGATGGCAGACCATCTGTAGATCATGCACGTGTAAATTAAGTGCCACATAGCATAAGCGATACATTAATACTTCTGTGATTTGTTTCATACCAACATGTCAAGATGCTCATCTATGGTATTAGACGTATAAGGGCGTGTGGGATTTGTTGATGAGGGCAGTACATTCTTCTCACCACATACTTTTATGATATCTGGAGCATGGCCACCACCTGCACCTTCACTTTCGAAGAAAATATTACAGTGAAATCAAGAATCAGCCAACTTGGACTGGCGAACAGAACCAAAGAAAGAGATTACAGTTCAAAGAAAGAATGATGGACTCTCAGGGGAAGAGAAAGATCATAGTCTCGGACCCCCACATGGCCAGAAAGAAGAGCCGACGATTGAAAAACACAGCAATATGCTAATAATGCATAGGACGCCTGTAGATGTGAGTAATCTATTATGGGAAAAACAAAGGTTTAAGCTATCAACTATTTCACATTATTGAAAAGACCGGTCAATAAAGGATGGTAACTATCATTCTACCAGCTAATTATATATTTGCTCCTTTTCTATATGATAATACTTCTATATAACGATTTTACAAGTGAAGTTAAAATGGATATTTTTCCTCAACAACTGTTACAAGTTACAACAGTAATTAAAAAATAGCAACCATGCTATGCCAGTACGTTATAACAAATTTCAAAGTTAATATATACCTATGGTAAGTATGTATTGTTCTTCCTTTAAATGCAGCAATTGTATGTTCAACAAATCCAGATTCGTTTAAGGTGTCAGTATGTATGTTAACCTGTTATAATACAAGTACACAATAAAAATCAACAAAAAATAACAAAAGTTAATGAGTGGTTATATCCAAGAAAGTTGTGCCTGGATATCATATTGTTCTGCGACGGTCAAGCAACAGTCTATTGCAGCTGGTGTAGTTCCCCAGTCCTCATGCAGCTTCAGTCCCATAGCTCCAGCCCTGATTATTTCATGCAATTCATCAGGTTTGGCGCTATTCCCCTGAAGCAGTGAATGGAAGATTTAACTGACTTTAAACACACATTGAGGTTTTCTGGAAGTCCGGCACATAACATAAGGGAAAAAACTGAAAAATTGAAAATAACTAAACAAACGAAAAACCCAGAACAAGATTCATATTTGAACAAAAGAAAAGAAAGAAAACACACTTTTCCAGTGAAACCAAAGTTTAAAGGCATGTCATCTGTTGATTGTAGCATCAATTTCATTTGATTTGGCGCTGGTGTACAAGTTGTAGCACGTGTTCCCTCAGCTGGTCCTGTTCCTCCTCCCACTAATGTTGTGATACCTATATACAATGCAGAAAAGGACTGAATAAAAATCCAATGAGTAGTTTGGATCAAGAAGGATGCTTTGGAAAATTAGTAATTTGATAACTAAGTTTTCAATGCATAAAAATATAAAATAAGTACAACTAAGTTATCTCAAACAACTCCCAAAATTTTCATCTATATACCAGTCACGAATCCAGCATGCTAGAGCATGCGTTAAATGTTTAAAAACATGTAATGCACACTCTTAATAGAAATTGCTTCAAGTTATGAAACTTACCACTTGTTATGGCATCATATGCTAATTGAGGGCATGTAAAATGCACATGACAATCTATAGCTCCAGCTGTCACAATCAAGCCCTCTCCGGCGATAACTTCAGTATTAGCCTAGATATGGATGATGTATTATAAGTTGCATCAGGATATGAGGATTACAAGGGATAGAAATTCAACTCATTGCCCCTGATATCTTGAAGGGAACTTACCCCAATTATCATATTAGGAAATACATCATTCATAATGTCTGGATTTCCTGCTTTACCTATTGAAATAATCAGTCCATCTTTAATACCAATATCTGCTTTGATAATGCCAGTATAATCGATTATTACAGCATTTGTTATAACAGTATCCAAGGAGTCCTCAGGTAGATGACCACATGATTGACCCATTCCATCTCTTATGACTTTCCCACCTCCAAAAACACATTCATCACCATAAAAAGCGAAATCTTTTTCTATTTCAGCAAACAAGTCAGTATCACCAAGACGGATTTTGTCACCAGTTGTAGGGCCATACTTGTTAGCATATTCCTCTCGAGAAATTACTGTAGTTAATGAATAGTCTTCTTCAGTAACACCTTCCCTGAGAAATTCATATTTGAGGTGAGAAATCTTTTCAGACGCGGAACTGTTACAGATCTAAGAAAAGTTATATAAAAATCACTTCAATAACAAATCTTAAACCTAGCATTTTCCTCTTCCACATGTCCAAATCCCCTTGTGATCACAGCCTGCATTGCTGCTACGCAATTTGAATCATTAACTGGACCGTCAGCAATGTTATTACCTCCTCTGATGACTTTTTTACCTCCAATGCTTACTAGTACAACGCTTTTACTTTCCCCTGGCTATCAAGATTAAATATTTTTCAATTAATGTAATCTTGTAAATGAATTAGTTCAACCACTGAACATGCCTGCCCACATGATATAGAGAGTAAAAAAAATAATTATAATACATAAATTCAATGGACTATACATAACAAATACTACTGTGGTAAAATTTGAAAACGACGACAAAATAGAATTCCACCTCAAAGCGGGTGGCATTCCCAGCAGCTATATTGAGGCGCATGCCATACGCTTTCCTTCGATCAAAGGTTAAGTAAGGATTTACTTCAATGAAATGATAGTGGCTGCCAACCTGAATTTTTAGAAATATTATCAAATATTAACTTATTTTTTATATAGACAATGGAAAATGCTAGTAGATTGACTTGAATATTTGAACTACTAAATTTTTTGTGTTAATATTTGAAAAGCTTCAATGTATACTTATGACAACATTAAATTTGTTCAAAGAGTGCTCAAAAGCTTCTATTTCCTGGAATAAATACGCCCGATTGTCGGCTCAAAGAGATCAACAAGATACGCATACTTGAATACAAATCTTCAGAAAAATCTTAAAAACCATATAAATCCTCCAATAATTGATCAGAACAAATTCTCAGAAACCAGTACCTATTGAGTACACTTAATGGCATGACTTTGTTATTTCATGTGTGCACAGCTTACACACTGAATATTAAAATGAGTCACTTGATGCAAAATGAGCATAATCTGAGCATTTTTTATATGGAAAAAAAATAATTTGTTATTTTAAAGCGAAAGAAAAAAAGATACATAAATTATTTAAAATGCTAAGATGCTTGGTGCAACACACTGGCAAACACCTGAATTGGCCTGTCTCCATTGTTGACAACATTGAGAATTATTGCATTCCTTCCACGGTTAAGAATCATATTTCCTTCTACAAATATTATTTCACCTGGAGTTCTATGATCTCCTTCATTCTCGGTAAACTTGTCAAGTGAAGGTACTGTAAACACATTGTGCACCCATCAAGAAAATACCAAATTACTAATGTTAATAGAGACTTCAATTTCTGTAATTCAGCTTAAGTAAAAAATTTCAAACCACGTTGCAGAAGATTGCAAAATTGTACTCTGAACATTATTTAATTACTGTTTGATATTTTCAATTTACATGAGCCAGAAAGGAATATAAATTAATATATCTATATTTTTTGACAAGATTAATATATCTATATGTTTCCCAAATCCCAGAGTTCTACCTGAAAAATATATTGAATTGAAAATGCTCTATTTTCGGGAAGGGATAGATACAAAAAATAACATACAAATAAATTCATTATTGAATTCAAAACATGAACTGTTATTAGGATTCTAGACTTCTATTATCCCTTTTAGCATTTTAACATTATTATTCAAGCAATTTTAGTAATCTACAAAAGAAAAGGGCAGCTTCCTGCTGCTTCTATACAGAAATAAGAAGACAATAGATTACTCTTCATGCAAGCAAAAGAAATATGCTGATTATGAGCAGCAACTAAAATTCATTATTGAATTGAATTGAAAACATGAATTGTTATTAGGATTCTAGACTTCTATTACCACTTTTAGCATTTTAAGATTGATATTCAAGCAATTTTAGTTAACTACGCTAGTTTAGCAAAGAAAAGGGCAGCTTCAAATTAGTTAATAGAATTTTTAATTTCCTGCTGTTTCTATACAGAAATAAAGAAGACAATAGATTTCCCTTCATACAAGCAAAATAAATATGCTGATTATGAGCAGCAACTAAAATTACTTTAAAAAAAATTATTTATGGCTAAAGGATAAGTAAAAAATATGGTTTATATGCTGTAAGTCAAGTGTTAAAGTCATAACAACGCACAAAGACTCAATAAGCAGAATTTAGTTACAGAATAGTATTTTCGGAGATGGGAACACTCAATAGAGATATCTAATAAATCATCTACTTTTGACACCAAAGTAGAGACACGCCTACCAAATAAAAGAAGACTCATACCTGGAAGAAAAGAACCAAATAATGCTAGTTCAAGGTTTCCGTTCTCGCAATCAATTGGGTCATGAATGGTGACTAACTTAGTCCCATCACGAAAGGTGGCTTCAACCTACATTCAGTTTTAGTTTAAAAATTATGATGACTATAACATGTGGCAATTTCTTTCTTTCTGAGGACGGGAGATAAGAGAGTACGCTAAGATAATTTACAACAAAATTGAGCGGCATCATTCTGAAGTTTTAAGAGCCATAATGAAGAGATATTAAAAGGGCTTGAAATATATATAAGAAGATTTAAAGTCAGTGTAAAGCAAATTTTATACTGTAATTTAATCAAAGTCTATCATATGTATGACTTTTAAGAGATTTCTCTATAAAATAGTTGTTGAAAATATAATTTTTCAATCATAATCACAAAAAGATTTATTTTAAATTATTCTTCGCACAAAACATTGAAGACCTCCAATGGTACAAATTGACTGAGCTGACTTCATGCAATATGCCCAAAGCCATTTGGGAGAGTGCTTTGAATGATAAAATTACATTGAAACGGATACATGTACCTGAACACTTTCTACAAGATGAGGAACAGCTGGAAGAACTTGTCTCCTGTTAAAATGTGAAGATAAATTTACATCTTACCGAAACTAAAAAACTGTTCATTCCTCTTTTTCTACGGAAGAATTACATCAATTTAAAAAGAATAAACTACCATCCCAGAGGTGCAACACAAATAAACAATTAAAGAGCATAGAGCATCAGAATCAGACGATGATAATTGTAAATTACCATAATACCTTCCCAAAAGTTTTTTTCCAATGGACATTAGCTCTGCGACAGTCCTTTCACCATCACGAACAAATTCCAAAATCTACGCAACACAAAAATAGTAACATACATACAAATCAAATTAATTTACAAAAGGACTAAAACTTGGCTTGTGTATGCAACTGACATCGGACTGCTGAACAGATAACCTATATTTAATATGGAAAAAAAGAGAAAAAAATAAAAAAGTAAAATTTACACTAAAGAGGAAGAGAAGCAAACCTGTGTTGCTATGAGAGCCACAGTTTCAGCATAATTGAGTCTTAAACCACGAGCAAGGCGTTTCTGTGCAAGGTAGCCAGCATTGTGGAGACCTAGTTTCTCGATCTCCCTGGGACTCAGTTTCATTTCTCAGCCTACGTAAGAGAAATATTCAGAGCAAAAATTACTGTTTCTGAGTTCAGCAGAAATTGGAATCCAAGTCTAAGCAATTGATGATTGGCTATTGGTTATCATAATATAGTGCCGACTGCCGAGTGTGATTAACAATTTTCTTTTCTTTGTCAATGAAGGAGGATAATATGGTATATTTGCCATGTTTCATTCAAGTGCAACATGAACATTAGAAGACAATTTTTCATACTAGTTGGCTACAAAATTTTCTTTATAATAAGGCTTTTCTTGATGAGCGTGCTAAAAATACTAGTTACGGAATCAAAACAAAAATAATTTTTTTACAGAAAAAAAAAAGTGCAGTGATTAATTAAGAAATTAAAAAAAGTGAGCATAATTTAAAGATAAAATATGTCATACTGTTGTAAAAAAAATGTTTATCATTCGTTGAATCATAATTTATCATTTATCATGAATTTATTTATTTTATAGTAATTATTTAAGAAGTTATATGACAAAAACCATTACATTATCAGTTTATCATAT
Source organism: Psophocarpus tetragonolobus (assembly GCA_037954015.1). Classification (NCBI taxonomy): domain Eukaryota; kingdom Viridiplantae; phylum Streptophyta; class Magnoliopsida; order Fabales; family Fabaceae; genus Psophocarpus; species Psophocarpus tetragonolobus. Next base: position 45,929,805 of record CM075694.1, read on the forward strand.
TTAAAATTTTTTAAAAATAAGAGAATGTATCTTTAGTATTTTAATAAAATATTTTCAATTTTTTGTATTCTAATAAAATATTTTTTTAATATAATAATATACGTGTGTAAATGTCAAATTGTTCTCATAATTTTATGTAATAGAAAAAATAGTTATTTTTTTATGCAAAATAGTTCATAAGATAATGTCTTTTTACATATTCTAATGTATATGAATATTATTTCCAAATTGATTGTATAATCATAGAAAGACATAAATCCCCTCAAAAGAACATAGAAAAAAGATTTCAGATCTCAATAGGTGGAAAATCAAAAAAATAGAATTAGACATGAAAGAATAACTCAAAAAAGATTAGAAGAATTTCGGATCAATATAAATTGAGCGCAACAATATATTTATGTCTCAAATGTATTTATGTTTTAAATATACTTTTCTATAATTTATTTTTTTAATAAATAGACACAAAAAACACTATAAATAGAGACTAAAAATATTTGTTGCATAGTTTATATAGAAAACTGCAAATACAAAAATAAAATTGAAGTGAGTTATTAATATTTGAACTTGTATTGTCACATAAGTATAAAAACTCAATTTGATTCATCTAGTCATTACGTTGTACCCACATCCAATTTATAATATGATCTCCATATGTTCTTATTTCAATTACACCTTTATCTGATAATCTTGACAAATTATTATTATTGGAGCTTCATGCTTGTGTGTTATGACTTTCATTCATGTTTTGAAGTTGAATAGATCTGATGCAAAAAGACTTTGCACTATTTTTAATCTTCATCCAAAGGCTCCTAAGTCACCAAGAAATAGTTGATGGAGAGACAAGAGATGAGGTGAGTGCATCACTGTTGAAAAATGATAAGTCAAAATAAAGGTTTGACACAAGGGAGAGTCTCCTCAAAAGAGAGAAAACACTCAATGACACTTTACTATAGAATAATGCTCTAATGAGTCTTATATCAATTTCAAATTCAAGTATGTAGAATACATGAAGTAAGAAGATCTATTTATAGAAGAAAAAGGGAGATTAGGAGTTGGATCTAGAGGAGTTGGGTCTTGCCTTAATTAGTTTGATTAAGCTAATTAAAACAAGGTTAACTCCTCCTAAACCTGATGCCTAACTTAAGCAAGAACTAGCACTTGTTTTGTCTCCTTCTCCTCCTAATAAGTGCCTTGAATGGGAGACAAAAGGGGTCCACATGTTGGTCATGTTTTGTGTATTACAAAAAGGGGTACAAAACAAAGAAAAGGGGTATAGAAATGATTCACATGTCCAAAGTGGGTTGCATCTTCTCCCTTCACAAACTAACTAAAGACGCTTCATGCTCTTACAAGGAAAATGACCAAAATACAAAGATTGTGTTTGGTTTGCTATTTCAGCCAGCTGAAAGCTCAAAAGCTAGCTGAAATAGTTGTTGAAATGATTTCAACTCTGTTTAGATAGAAAAAATCTAGGGGCTACCAGTTTTTTTTTAAAAAAAAAACTACTTCAAGTAGTTTTTCCAAAAAATCTCAAACTTTTAGCTACTAGCTGATTATATTTTTACATGTTTACCTTTCGTTAATTAATGCATTGTCCCCACTAATCTCTCTCAGCACATTATATAATTTCTCTCCTTCATTAATGTAATTATAGAAATTTATAATATAAATATATAATTATAGAAAATTATAATTTAATTATAGTAATTTATTATTTAAATATGTAATTGCATAAATTTATAATTTAAATATGTTATTATAGAAATTTATTATTTAAATATATAATTATAAGAATTTATAAATTAAATGTAAAATTAATTTATTTTATTAAAATATATTATAATTATTTTAAATATCTCATTGTTGATCTAATAATTAATGTTGTTTTTATTTGTCATTTTACAACTTTCAGCTAGTTGATTAACTAGTTTTATCAAACATTACAACTAACTTTTCAGTTTTTAACTTTCAGCTAGCTTTCAGATAGTTTTGGTAGCACACCCAAAGCCCATAAATAAGACTAGCTCACGCCCCTAATTTCCTAATACTACTAAAATTATTTACAAACAATTAAGTCTAAGGCTATGGTCTAAGGTCTTTAATGAAACTTCATTTTTGTCATGCCTTTCTTTATTCTCCTAACTAAAATTCATGCTAGGTAGGATTTCATCAAGATCCATTTCTTTCCACATCGTAAATAATTCGTCGTTTAAATTTTACTTTTGAGTGTAATTTTGAATAACACAACATGCTATTATTATGAGTCATTGTGTAGAAGACTTATATGGAAGCATAATCTTTAAAATAGGAAATCTATTTTTGTGTACTCCAAAGCAACACTCAATTGTCATATTTAGAGATAAGTGCATATAGTTAAATAATTCTTCATGACTTCTAAGCTGTTTATTTTTACCTTGGTATTCTTGTCCATGATAATTTTGGTCCTATGAAAGGGGAAGAAAACCTCATATACAAGAACAATTTGCATTTGGATTGGTAATTAGTACATACATAACTAAGTACGGAGCATATAGCCATTTATATAAGATCGCCTCCCAAATTATACTTGTAGCGACTTTATTAATTAAAAATTGTTGTGTCATGATATATTTTGTTAAATCAATTTTGATATATGTTTTATACATTTTAAAATTAATTAGAATTATTATATAAATATAATAAATAAATTTTCATAATAAATTTTATATTTTATTAACTAATTAAATCTGTCTTATATTTAAAAAAATCAAACAAGTATATAAAAATTTGATAAATAATATTTAATTAACACCTACATGAGATTTAATTTGATTATATGATATCATATAACTTTTAAATAATACTTATAGTATATTTGTCGATGGGTCTAACTTAATTGGTTGAGCAGGATGTGTATGTTGTTGTAAATTTTTTAACACTGTCTCCAACTTCTATTAGGAGGATAAAAAAGAAAAAAACTTATAGGACTAAAAAGATATTTTTGAATTTCAAGGATCAAAAGTGATTTTTGGTAAAACTTTAGGTACAAAAAACTTGTGTAAGTGAAATAAATATTAGTAAATATCTAATATACAAATATCTTAAATACTGAAATAAAAATGTTTTAAAGTCCATAAAAATTTTGTCTGTGAAGGTGTTAAGTAATACTGTCTATCATATATGATTACTTGCATTATCTATCATAAAAATATAACTAATTTAGTATACGATGTTATTTAGTAATTAATTAAAATTGATTTTCTATTAAAATATATTGTTAAGTTATAAAAATAATTAGTATTATTACATAAATATTAATAACATTTGTGTATAGAAACTTATTAAACATAAAGTCAACTTATTATTTTTGTTATAATAAATTATATATTGTTGATTCTTTGTGATTCAACTATGTTTTGTTTTTTGCAATACTACCGAGTAGGATTGTCTTTCATGAATAACATTTATAATTTATTTTAAAAATTAAAATTCATTTAATAAAGGAAATCAAACATGATTTATGTCGCTAATTTAGTCGAAAGATCTCATGTCGTTGATCTACACATTTAGTAATAATGATAGCTTGATATCTAATATCATTAAATAAGTAATTTAAAACTTTTTCTTTTCAGTACATTTATCATATAAATATTCATTATTGTCTCTCATGAAACGTAGCCATTTTGTACTATTATATGAATATTAATCAACACAATTTTTATAATATTATTTAAAGATATGTATGTATAAAGTTAAATAAAATTATTTTTCTTAAAAAAATAAAAATAATTTTATATAAGGTAAATTATAAATAAATATTGTAAATAGTAAGAAAAAAAATTGACATCCACAATATTAACAGTTTTGTCTATAATAATGTCAAATGAAATTATCTCTCTTATATTATTTATCTTAAAGAAATTAATATAGTTTAATTTATAGTATACTTGAGTAATAAATTATTTTAACGTAAAAATATGTTTATAAACTATTTTTAATATATTTAAATTATTTATCATGGATCTTACACCATTGATGATTATTTCCTCATCTATTAAATCAAGGACCGATCTTACTAATCTTGGTGTATAATAGTTGTTGGGTTAAGAAAATATTTGACAAATATTAATCAGATATAACTCCCTGTGTGAATGATAGTATAAATTATTTTGTAAATAAATTAAAATAAATTTAAATTAAGATATTTGTGTTAAAGTAATTTAAAATTATTTTACAATATATTAAAATATATTTAATAATTTTTTAACATATAAAATATAGAAATATAAAAATAATAATAAATTTTAATAAATAAAAAGTTAAACTAAAAAAGAAAAGAAAAGAAAAGATAAAATAATAAAAGAAAATTAATAAAATAATAAAAATATAAAATCATATAAAAAATAAAGAAGAAGGAAATTTAAAAAGATAAAAAAATTGAAAACACAAAAAAAAAATTGAAATTTCATAATTATTTAAACAGTGAAGCCTATTAATTTGTTATTATATATATATATATATATTTATTGATAATAACAGTATGATTAAATTAAATGTTCCTTATTTTGTTATTTATTAAAGTAATAAGATAACCAAATTAATAATAATTGTATTATTAAATGGTATTGTTTATTACTTTTACTACACAAGGTAATCGATACCATTGAATTTAATTTTATGGTTACTATTAATTTTTTTTATCTTTCACAATATAATTTTTTTTCTCACTCAGTATAATATATATATATATATATAAATAAATAAATAAGGGACATATCTAGTGAGAAAGGTATTTTTATGGGAGAATGAAAGTGTCTAATTTTAGCCACTAGATCACATAATATATGGTCCGTATTAAAACAATTCACTTCTTCTCTACATATGAGTTGGTTTTCTTATTTCTCACCTAACACTTCAATCTAACTAACTAACTCTCTCCCTCTCCATATATATATATATATGTATGAGAATGTCAATATGATCCTACCTATTTTTTAGTTGGATCACAGTAGTATCCTGCATCAATAATTTTGGACAAAATAAGCAACCACCTCATTTGTTAAAATAAATTAATTTAGGGATTTCTGATAAATAATCATTTCTCTTACACATTCACTCATTTTTTTATATTAATATTATATTGATGAAAGATAAGAGGAAAGAAAGTGTGAAAAATTAACATGGTGATTGTGGTTATGACAATAGTGATTGCGACGGTGACGACAATTGTGGTGGTGACCACAATAATGGGATAGTGACAATTGTTACCGTAGTGGTGAGGCGATGGTGGCAGGTATAGGGGGATGGCCGCAATAGCAGTGACTGCGACAGTGGGGTGGTGATGGTAGTAACTGCAATGGTGAGACGATGACGACAATGGTGGTGGTGGCGATAGGGGTGAGGTTGGTGGAAGGCGTAGGTAAGTTACAATGAATGAGGTACATGATATCTTTAAGTGAATTATTTTAATTTGAGTTATTGTTTTTAATCTTGCTTATTATCTATTACCTTTATAATAAACATTTTTCCTCACTCGATACGCTCCATATATGTGTGTGTGTATCTTGCCTCGTTTAAGATAAAGCCATATAGAAAACATAGGATAGGGACTATTTAAAGTGAGGAATTATTTTTTAGGATAAAAAACTATTTAATTTTTTATAAAAAAATAATATATACAAAAATATTTATTTTATGAACTATTTATTTGTTCTTAAAAATATTATTGTTGGGGGTGATGGTAGTGACTGCAATAGTGAGACGATGACGACAATGGTGGTGGTGGCAATAGGGGTGAGGTTGGGGGTAGAAGGCGCAGGTAAGTTACAATGAATGAGATACATAATATCTTTAAATGAATTATTTTAATTTGAGTCATTATTTTTAATCTTGCTTATTATCTATTACCTTTATCTCTCATAATAAACATTTTTTCTCACTTGATACGCTTCATACATGTGTGTGTATCTTGCCTCGTTTAAGATAAAGCTATATAGAAAACATAGGATCTGGACTATTTAAAGTGAGGAATTATTTTTTAGGATAAAAAATTATTTAATTTTTTGATAAAAAAATAATATATACGAAAATATTTATTTTATGAACTATTTATTTATTCTTAAAAATATTATTGTTGTGAAAATATTATTCCTCTTTTATCTATAATTTATAACTATTATAATGAGAATATATTATTTTTTTGTACATGTTTAATTGGAATATTTTATCTTTGAGTAAATACTAATTTTTTTTCTCGTGCATTTTTCATGTTTTATTTGACTTTTTTCTTCCTTTTATTTTTATTTAAAAATATAAAAAGATACACTCTCTCTATCTCTCTCTCTTCTCTCTCCCCTCTCTCTGTATATATAGACACACACAAGTGCAAAAATAACCATAAGGTCAATAAGGTTATTGTTTTAAGCTTTCAATTAATTATTCATGCTCATTTTTTTATTGTTAATAAATTATTATTTGGTGATAGGTTTTGTTATGATATAAAGTGAAATAAGGGAAGTTGAATATAGGATTTTAGCAATTCCTTTTCAAAAATACTTTTTTAAGAAACTTTGTAAAAACCTTTAATAAAGTTTCAATCTTTTAACCAAACTTTAAATAAAACGTTTTAGATTTACAAATGCATTTTTAAGATCTTAATTTTTAATAATAGATAATAAGTGTGAGAAATAAATCAAAGAGATAATTAAATTTAATTCAAGCGTGATTAATATATTAATTATGACATATTTGGTTGAAGTATATATATATATATATATATATATATATATATATATATATATTTATTTGAGTTAAGGTTGTTGGATTAACGTTATGAAAAATATTAAAAAATTTAATTGTAAGAAGGGTTTGTAGTTAGCACATCAGAATTATTAAACATAACCCCAAATCTTTTTCTTTTCTTCTTCTTTTTTCCTCCCCTTTTTCCTTTATTCTTCATATCTTTTCTCCTTTGCATGTGGCTCAATTCGTCAACAAAAATCTACGAAATCTCTTCCATTGTGCCTAATTTTGAGCGTTGATCATCATATGTATGTTTGATCCTAATTTCTCAACTCTTTCACTGTTAATTTTCAGCTCAATCATTCTCGTTGAGTGGAGATTGTCTTAAAAATCTCATTTCTTCTTAGATTATTTCTTGGTTTGGGTGATTTCTGCGGGTGAATTCTTCTCTATCTTCAAATTCAGTTTTTAAGGGAGAAATAAGTAAGGAAAGTTCAATATTTGTTTTGATTCAAGTAAACTTTGATTATTTTAGTGGTTTAAATGTATTTACGTGTGTACATTTGATATTTTGATTTGTATTTTGGGTTTGATTATCTTATGTGAAGTTTGTGAGTAATTTGTCTGGTTGTGTTTGGGAAGAAATTGTGATTGAATGTTGAATTGAATACTTTGAAGTATAATTGTGATGTTGAATTATTAAATATTTTGAGATTGGTGAATGATTGAATTAATGGGAAATGAGGTATGATGTGGACTATTATTTTTAAGTAACAGAGTATTGATTATAGTACATTAAATTAGGGATACAGAGTAGCTATAATGATCCTGATATTCACAATGAAGATAATAACGGTACCAAGGCCAAATCAGGGTGAACATGTACCTAAGGATGTACTCTGATAACAACTAGTTGTTGAATTGGGTCAATAAGATGCCAGACAATAGTTGAGTATCAAATGAGTATGTCTAAACTTTGATGGGTTATCATAATGGGAAGTCAGATTGGTTGTTGAGTATCCGGATTCAATGAACCTTTTTTTTAAAGTGTCGAAGTATATGTTGATTACTTATGTTCAGGAAAAACATAAATGTGATTGAGTGATTATTAATGTGACTATAATTGATTATAAATGTAATTGAATATTATGGTTATACTTATGTTGATTTTCTAGTTTACGAGTTTACCCTTGCTTGTGTGTATTTTTTGTATGACTGTTATAATCGGATTTAGCAGAGGTGCTGATATTGGAGATGAAATCGAGAGGCAGAAAGATTTGGATTAAAGAATGTAAGACTATGCTTGGAAGTTTTTCGGATGATGTCATTCTTTTTGCTAAATGTGTATATAAGAAAATCATCTTATAAATTTATGAATGTGTGACTATGTATTGTATATATTAGAATCATAAGTGATAAAATATTGTATTTGAAGTAATATATATATATATATATATATATATATATATATATATATATATATATATATATATATATATGTACAAGTTTTTAGAATGTTTATTGTGAATTGAGCAAAGGTTCTGCTATTTACAAAATCTCATTACGCACTGAGTCTTGCCTAGCGAGCGTTAGTCTCTGCCAAGTAGATTGTCAACTCTGCATCCGGAGAGATGTCTTACCCAACACAAAGTTGTCTCTATTGAAGAATTACTTGGATTTGCATTCAGCGACATAGCTTGTTGAGCAAAGTCCCTTTCATTAAGATAGTTTAATTCAAGGTCCTCATTGAGTGACACTGGTTGTTGGACAAGCTACCCTGTCTTTCACTGAGTAACCTATTTCACCTGGTGAACTTGTGTAATGATATTATGAGTTGTTTTATTTGAAATTTTATTATTCTTTGATTTTATATTTTATGAAAATGGTATTGTTATGATTGATAAATCGATTTTAATAATTTTAGTTTTAACTAGATGAAATAAATTTAATTAAGGAATAATGTTATAAAATTCTTTTAGAAGTTTTGGATGTTACTTACAAACACGATGTGGTTTAATTATAGTTTTTATAAAAGACTCTTACAAAATTACTCTAAATAAGAAATTAATTTTTATACTAGTATAGTCTTAATTCAATTCTATTATTAAAAAAACACCTCTTGAAAATTTCCAGTATTATCATCATTGATATACTTCTTTCTCTTTGACTACAAGGTATCATTTGGAATTTGTAGGTTACGAAAAATTGAGGGAAATTAGTGTAAATACATTTTTTCTATTACTATTGATGCAGAAAATAACAATTTATTCATATGTTGTGATTTTAAAAGATTCATCCTAAGTTTCAGTTTTTCTTACGTGGTGTCAAAGAGATTTTAAAGATTTTGAGGTAATTTTTTTTAATATTTTCTATTTAATTTTTTATGATTTTGAATTATGATTTCAGTTATATTTAATTTTCTTGTTTCTGCGTATCGGTAGAGCAAGGAGTTCAACGTGTTTTTTGAGAATTGCATTGAGTGCAGCATGGATGCTTAAAAGGAATGTAACATGAATTTTTAGTTTTGAGGATTGCATGTCTGTGGATGAATTCTATCAAGGAACATTCTTTTTTATGGTTATGGCTTATGGTGACATTTCTTCAAAGTTTTTACAAAATTACGTTTTTCTTTTATGTTTTTCTTCAAGGGACAGACTCACATTTATGTTTTTGGGCCTTGACCCCCTTTTTTTTGTTTTAACATTGATAATATATTTTTTATGGTTTTTGATCTATGATATCTTAATATTAATTAAATTAGTTATATTTATTTGGAGTTGTGTAATAATATTTAAGATTTAGAAAAAATAATATCTATAGATTAAAAATACAATTTATCCAAAAAAATTATTTTTATTCCTTAGTTTTAAGAAAAAAATTAAATGACTTTTACAATTCACAACTTAACATATCATCGGTGAGTCTAGAAGGGATAATTCTATATATTATTTATAACATTGTTTAAGTAATTAAAAATAAAGTTTATCAAAAAAATTACATTAGACTGGTATGTGAGACTCTTTAATAATATTATAAGTCACTGAACCATTATCACCATCGTTTCTCGAAGACAAGAACTAAAATTAAATAAAAAGAATTACTTAAAAGACTAAATTAAAAAAATAAAAACTAAAATAAAAAATACTATTTTCAAAGACTTAAAAAGTTAATTAAGCAATGTTAATATTATTTTTTAAATATAAATTTATTATAAGTATTTATTATATTTCCTATATAAATATATTTAAAAATACGAATACTTCATATAAAATTTTATACGTACATATGAATCTTAATTTTTTCAAATGACCCTCTAAATATTTATTTCTTGACTCTATCCGTGATATAGAAACAACACATGCATAGTCAATATAATTATGTGTTTCATATGGTCGATTTCCAAAACCAGTGATCTTTTTCCTACAATTGTTATTTTTTTAAACTAGTTGAATATTAATTTTATAAATAACTAGAAGATTAAAATTGTCTAGATAGGAACATGGCCTTGAAGTAATGGTGATACATGGATTGTGTTCACAAGATAGAAAATATAAAATTATTTTGCCGTGATTGACTTGGGCTTTTTGACAATTGTGAGTTGTTTGAAATTTATTTACCATTGTGGGGTTGTTTTAAAAATATTTACTATATTTGGGTTATTTGACCCATTTAATTAGAGAGTTCCATGATTGATGTGAAAGACAACAAGTCACACCAACTATTCAATCATTTCTTGACAAGTTCGGTAGTCATGTGTCTAGATGTTATGAGAGTCGTCAACTAAGAGTATCTCTAAGGGTAGATCAAGATTTTTTATCTTATCTAACTTTTTTGTGGACCTCACACTGCCATGTCATTCTGAAGATCAACTCCATTTTTTACTCCAATAGAATATCACAGTTTGTGATCTTTGAACACTTTTAGTAAACCCTGCACTGCCACATCATTAAATTGAATATTTATTTTCAGTTATTGTAAAATAACGTAAATTAAATAATGATATTAATTAAATAAAATAATTGTGTTATTTAAATAAAATAATTTATATTAAATAATTATATAAATTAAATTATATAGTTTAGTTATGAAAACTAAATTGCAAAGAATAAAAAAATATTTAGAACTGATTTTTTTATGAATAAAAATACTTTAAATATGGGATAAAACATATCATTGATAAGAAAGATACAAACATAAAGATAGAATAAGGAAAATACAAACATAACGATGAAACTCAAATTTCAGCATCATTGTCACTAAAACATTCCTAAATATGTTCTACCAAATCTGCTTGAAGTTGTTGATGAACGCCTCTTGTATGCATGTAACGTCATGTTTGCCAGTATGCAGCAAAGGTTGGATGAACTTCATGAGATACTTGAATGTTTGAATTGTCTTTGTCAATATGATCATAATCAATATCAACATTACCAGTATATGTATCTCGTTCATTTTCAACAATCATGTTATGTAATATGATGCATGCCAACATAATGTTTTTTATAACGTAATTTGCCAATTACGTTATGGACCACATATAATTGCAAAACGAGATTTTAGCACATCGAAAGTTCTCTCCACATCCTTTCTTGCTGTTTCTTGACATTGTGCAAATAATTTTCTTTTTTCTCCTTGTGGCATCAAGATTGTTTTCACAAATGTAGCCCAATCAGGACAAATTCCATTAGCAAGATAATAACCCATATTACATTGGGTTCCATTAACTATAAAATGCATTGGAGGAGCTTGACCTTGTAAAACATCATTAAACACAGATAATTGATCTAACACATTAGTATCATTGTTAGAACCTAGAACTTTGAAAAATGCATGTCAAATCCATAAGTCTTGCGATGCGACAACTTCAAGTATAATTGTGGGTTTCCGATGATCACCTCTAAGATATTGCCCTTGCTAAGCAATTGGACAATTTTTCCATTCCCAATGCATGCAATCAATAGAACCCAACATACCCAAAAATCCACATGTCTTTCCAAGTTGTAGCAAGCGATTGATGTCCTCATTGCTAGGCTTTCTGAGGTGCTCATCTCCAAATATCTCGTTGATGCCAGTAAGAAAAGCTTCTAAACATTCAACTGCAGCACTTTCACCGATTGTATCATACTCATCAATACTATCCGCAGGTGATCCATATGTCAATATCTGTATTGCTGCAGTGCACTTTTGCAATGGAGAAATGCCCTGTCTACCAGTAGCATCAGTTCTCACTTGGAAATATAGATAACGAGAACTAAGAGCATCCACTATTCGAAGGAACAATGGCTTTTTCATTCGAAACCTCCTCCGGAATTGAACTTCAGTGTATACACAATTATCAGAGGAATAGTCATTTAGTAGACATGTGCGTCCATTTTCACGATTGTGATTTATGGTTCTTCTTTTGCGTCTGGGTTGGCTGCTGGTTTGTGGTTGTTGTTGGAGTTGTTCTTCATGAAGTTGTCGCATATAATAGTATAGTTGAATATCAGTGTCGTCAGTAAGTGCTTCATGAATAATTTCTCGCCATACTCTCTCAAACTCAGGATGACAAGACATGATAATAGTAAGTAAAATGAAATGAACTGATACAATAAGATTGCAAAATAAGATGTTTGTGCATAAATAGAAGACATGTAAATATTTATATAGGAAACTCATAACGGTTAGTTGTAATGACTACTTTGTTAACGATTAGTTTTTTAACAACTACTTTTAACGGCTAGTTTTTAAACGACTTAATTATAAATAAATAAATTAAAATGATTTGATATTAAACTATATTTAAAGGCATTATAACATATCTGATAATTAAAAATAACAACTAGAACATAATTAAAATTAGTGGCATAGACATACAACTAAATACATAATTAAAAATATTAACATAGGCACACTACATATCGAGTCCAAGATCGTTACAAATCTTTTGGCAAAACTTTTCGTGTTTTTTGCGTTGCTCAATTGTTATATTTGATGTGTCCTTCATAATGATCTCGTACATCTACAACATATTTTCAGTTTTAAGTGCTTTGGTAATTTCCTCGTTAACAACATTTCTTTTATGTATGTCGGTTTGAATGTCATTGAAATCCACAACTGGTGTGGACGATGTTGATGCCGTTCCTTTTCCTTTGACCTTTCTTTTGGCCGCCTTTTGTCCCATTGGTCGAGAGATTGATGTCGGTGTTTCAACTTCAATAACCTCAATCAATGTTTCAGGATTAGATGATGATGAGTAAGTCCCACTTGTATTCAACTTTGTTCATTTTGAAGGACCTTCGTTGCAAGTTTCTAACCATCTTGGTTTCTCCTTCAACATACGCTATGCATGTTCAAGTGAAAAATCCTTTTGACAATCTTGCTTCCAAATAAGATATGCACTAACCATGACATCATTCTCATTGCAACCGTTTTTCTTCAAAGCAGTGGCTTGGTTGTAGCAACCATTGAACTTTTGAACACTATGGTGAATCTTTTGCCATTGAGATCTCAATTGATTGTTTGACCTTTCATTGAAATTACCACGAAAGTTGATGTAATGCTCAAGTACTTTTCTCCAAAATGCATCTTTTATTGATTGTCACCGATGATTGGATTAATAGATACATTGAGCCATGAGTTGATTAGAAGTTTATCCTCTTCAATTGAAAAAAAAATGCGTGCCTTTTTATTTACTGAGGTAGTCTCTCCTCTATCATCTGTTGCCAAATTTTCTAATCCAATTTGGGTACAAAAATTGAGGAAATTGCATATCACCTTCCTCACTTGATAGAGTTTGTGCACGACTACAACTAGTACACGATGGTAGTGGAAAGTACGAAAAATAATAAAGAGGATTTTGAGAATTGTCATTTGTTGATGGTGGTGGTCGGGGCAAAAAAGGAATTGAAGGAGAAGGATTTTGCAAATTTTTAGGTGGTTGTGGAAATTATGAAAAATAATATGGAGCATTTTCAGAGTTATTATTTGTGGGCGGTGGTGGTCATGGCAAGGTCGGAGTTGAAAGAGACAAATTTTGGTTATTTTCATTTGATGGTGGGATTTGGTATGGTTGGAAAAAATCTTTGTAGTAGGATTGCCAATATCTTGATTTGGATCCATTTGACAAGAAAAAAATTGAACTTGACACGAACAATAAGTATTATACGAAACAGAATGAGTGTGGAAGGAAGACGAAAATTTTGGGGTGAAAAATTTCAATTATCATACCTCAATTTATAGGTAAAAATTACTCAATTTTTTAAAAAATAATTTTAAGAAAATTACCCCCCCAACGGTCATCCCACACCCCTCCCACTTTTCCAGGCTAGTTTGTGTCCCCCCACTCCCCCCAATTTTTCATTTCGTTACTCCTTTCCCTTTCCCCCATTTTTCATTCAACCCCCCATTACTTTTGTTTTTCTTTTTTATTTCCAGTTCCCCTTCCCCCTGCCTCCTGCTCCTCCCTTTCCATTTTCATTTCTCCGCATCGCCTTCCCCCTCCATTATTGCGTCTCTGCCAGCCACCACAACATCCACGACTCATCCTACACTCCACTGAACCTCTGTCTCTGTTTTTTTTCTTCTACTTTTTTTCTTTTTTCTACTACAAATAAAGTTTTCATTTTTATAAATGATTGGTATTTTTCATCATCTATTCTTTGTTGATCTGTTTGTTTTTGTTGTTTATTTGTTATTTTGAATTGATTTTAAAGTTGTTTTCTGGATTATTGTTGGTTTAGGCAGGTATGAAGAAGAGAGAGACAATAAAATAAATTTTTTTTCAAGTACTGTTGATCTTGGGTGTTCTTCTACAAGAACAGATCTCCACGTGAAGATCACCCTCATTTACTTCAATGGATGTTCTTGGTAAGAACTGATCTTGACTTCAAGATCAGTATCCAAGATCAACCCTTGGAGATGCTCTAAGTTATCATGTGCTAGCTGTACGGAAGTACATTTCATGTAAACACCTCCCATGGATTTTAGAATTTATCTTTTATGTAGGTGGATTTCATGGTATATTAAATTTGATTATGTCATTTATAAAAAATAATAATAGTAATAAATTAGTGAGTGGTTTTTATTAATTTGAAAGAAATATTTCAATTACAATTTCATGATTTGTGGCAATTTTGTAATACTGTATTACTAATCTTCATTTTGATTCCTTACATAATAATAATAATGTATTACTCATTTATTTTAACCATCAAAATGAAAACACAAAAACATTAAGTCCAAACCACAATACAACAAAGAATACTCTATGATAGATAACATCAATGAGATCACACTTGCAAACACACATTAAAAGAAATTTAGATTCACACATACGAGTTAAAGGCGTAGCACTACCAAAATCATAAGAAATTTAGGTAAAATCTTGGTAAATCAAAGTTAACAAATTCAATTAAAAAATCTAAAAACATCTAAACTCATTTTTACTCCTATAAATATAAATAAATAAAACAATACAATAAAGTACGTTTGCAAGGATACTATTAATCGTTACTTTACATTGAGACTCCCTTTGACGTTGAGAATCCCACCAAAATTGTCTTCGTGTGCACCCTGGTTATGTAGGTGCCGTCAGCGGTTTCGCAATGGAGTTGCGCTTCGTTTCGGAAGAGTAGTCGAACCCGTTAGCGTCTTGTTATTATTATGTGTTCCAAGCTCGTTAGTGAATAGACTTCAATGAAGAAATATACTCACAGGCAGTTTGGAGTCGAATTTGTATGACATTTTCCCACACAAAAAAATTATTATTGAAATAACTCAGCATACAATATTTTATATTGAATTTTACTTTTTACTTTTATAATAAAAACATTGTACTATTTTAATTATTTTTTTTTAAATGCAAATCAATTCATTTTAAAATTCAGGTTTGTGAACGCTGATGCAAACATCTACGTAAAACCCGGAAATTGATATGTATACCAAGAATACTATGACTTTTACAACCTTGTCTCTGTTTTTCACTTTCTAGCCATGGCCGCTTCAAACGTTATCAGCTTTTCTACCGAAAATGGCTTCTCTAGTTACTAATCTAATCCCTCTTACCCAAAATTCAGCCATTTCAACCCCACTTTCACACACAAAGTGTACCTGCTTATTTTTAGTAGTAACCACATGGAACATTCCTGCCTCATCAACATCAAACTTCCTCCTGCGGTTCCATCGAAATTTGGCACTAGGTCCAACCTCAGCCTCTTTACAAATCACGTTTCTCTTACTTGACTTTCCCCAACGTAAGATTCCAGCAGCCCCCACCATGAGTAGTAACTTATCATGAGGTGAACCTTTACCACATTTGGTATGTTTTTTAACACGAGTCCCACGCAAGACTACTCTCCGAGCTAGCTCATCCAAAATCACACGTTCTGCATCATTTCCTACACCATTTTCTCTGGCAAGGAAAAGTGCTGTCTCATGTCTCTCATTCTGAATATCACATTTAGCTCCATATGAGATCAAAAGCTCGCACATTTCACCACGGCATCCTCTTGCTGCTAACATCAATGGAGTATATCCTTGGCTATCAAAGGCATTAACATCGTACCCTTCTTTTAGTAGCTTCTGAGCAATATTCATATCCCCATAACAAGCTGCACGGTGGAGAGGGTTCACCTCAATTGAACCGTTGCCACCCTTTTTAAGTGCATATTCAAGCGCTACCTTCTGAAACACTTTACCATTTTGGCTCACGTCTATTAGGTTAAGAGCTGTCAAACCGTACTTATTTTTAAGCTGAGTCACATCAGCCCCTGCATAAAGAAGCAACTTGAAAGCCTCCACGTTACCCCCTCCAGCAGCTATCATAGCAGCTGAAAATCCATTGGCATTTTGCTCATCTAGATTGATGTTCCCATTTTCAATGAGCTTCTTCAAACACTCTATATCATTTGCACGAGTTACAAATAACAAAGCTGAAAATCTACAGGCATTGCTTGATTTAACAACCTTCCCGGCTCGGATTACATCCAAAATTGTTTTCTGGACGACTTTAGTCCACTGAACACGGTTTGCAATTGATGTTGCACAGTGACCAGATGAATTTACCATCCCCAAATCAGCACCTGCTGATGCTAGGATTCCAAGGCATTTCTCGTGTTTGTACCTTGCACAGATCATCAATGCTGTATCTCCAGATTTTGTTTGGCTGTCCAAGTTACAACCACCATTAATCAGGCACTGAAGAATGTTACATGATCCAAGCCGTGCAGCCGTGTGAATAGGGCGTTCATTGGTTTCTTCAGTGGTTTGCACTGCCACTTCTGCATCTGCACCACTGTCTAGAAGTATAGTTACTGCCTTTTCATTGTTACAAATGACAGCATGGTGCAAAAGATTCCTCCCGATGTGCAAGCTATTAGGCGAGAGGTGGCAGAGCAGCATATGCAATATAACACCAGTGGATTCAAAATACTCCACAGCACACCAGGTGATTGGATAAGCCTCAGCTAGTCCAACACCCACACGAAATTCTTCTCCTGTATTTGTGTCCCAAGACCAAGCCCCCAGTTTGACATTGATGTCAAGCCTTACGCCAACCTGCTTCTCGAATCATAAAATGATTATGATTATACAGCACAAGATAACTTAACTTGATGCAGAAACTAGACCAACCACTATTACAGATCAGTAGATTATTAATTAATTGGATCAATTGCAGAAGCATCATATTATCCCATATGGTAGCAATAAAGGTGTTGATAAAGCTGAAACTTATTATGACCTTTTCATTTTCATATGAGTGATAATTGTAAATAATGAATACATTTTGGTCATTCTAGTCTCCATGACTCCCTGTTCAAGGTTAACAAACGCGAAGTCTTCTCACACTGTAATGACACCCCAAAAGTCAATAAAAAAAAAAAAACTTGCTGTGCCGCAAAAACCAACACCATTATTACTTTAAGAACCTAGACATGTTCCCATTTTCCCAATATCGCATGTGGAAAAGCTTATGTAAGTCAGAGAGAAGCCCACCTGCAACAGTAATCTAACAACATTAACCTGCCTGCTGACAACAGCAGCAAATAATGCATTGCAATCAACATTAGCGTGAAGGAAGGGCTTTGATGATTGAAGCAACGTCCTATCGATAGCATTGGCATCCACTTCATGCTGCCAACATATGGAACAGTGTCATTTAATAATAAAATATATTCCTCTGCATACTTGAGCAGCTATATTTATCATATCCACAAATTTTGAAGTCCAGAACATATCAAGCATAATAGTCTTACCTTGATGAGTACATCGACAACCTCAACGAAGCCTCTGCAACAGGCAGAGACAAGGGCATGAACTGCAACCTGAGGACGAATCATGTTGGATTGCATGAGTAGTTCAGCAAATCTTGCCCTCCCCAAGTAACTTGCTTCCATTAAAGCCTCCTCGCATGCAAGTTGTGAAGCCCCAGCATTGATAAGGACTTCCAATACTTTTAGATGCCCTTCTCTCACTGATGCAGTTGTGGCATAGCCCCTGAACATTCTCATATTTACATTTGCTCCCACATTCTAGTCACATGTAAACGTCAAAACTTAGTTACTACTTACAAATGAATCCAGTGACAACTGAAAGCGTGTCTCTCCTGCTCCATAGCACATAAAAAAAAGAGCTACATTACAAATATACTATTTATTACTAGTAACTTGATTGAGATATTTGCCTGTAAATTGTTTAGAAGAAGAATCAACACAGATGAAACATCTCTTTCTATTTCTCTTTCCCCTTCCTCCTATTACTCTATCAATACACCATTCTATCCTTTACGATGCTGATAAAGATCTAATTTAAGGGGACAAGAAAAGACTTCATAACACATCATGATTAACCAAGAAGAAGTCATGTTCATGGACCAACTTAAAATTTCTTAAACACCACAACTAATACCTCCGTTAAAAAAGTAAATTTATGGAAACGGATAAATTAAAATTTATTGTTCCTCCATTGTCCGTTAGAGTAATGTGAGACAAGACATATGTTATATATTGATAAATATCACGTAAGAATAATAATGAAGGTATTTGAATGGAGTTTAGGGTTAGATAACAAGATCAAATTTGATAGCTGATCAATTATCCGAAAGAATAAGGATGAAAGATACTCCCAAACATAAATGAAAAACATGAAATCCAACCGAACCAACAATTTTGATGTGTAAACTAAATCATTACACATCACAGCTTAGTTTCGTATGCCTTTAACATGATTTACGACATTTTCGGCAAAAGTTAAATTTTATTAAGCCAATCATTGTTTCATGAGTAAATTTCGATATCAGGCATCCTTAACATACGAAAATGACTACTTCAACTTTTGAATTTTGTGAAAAGCATCTTCATTAATCCAGTCCCTACGGAATTGTCACATGACTTCCATATGACTAAAGAACTAGTTAAGAAATGAGGGGAAATTTAAAAAATAATTAAACATACGTTTTAAGTTTTAACTGCTAAAAATACATAATTAGGTGCAAATTATAGTAGTAGAGTTTGCTTCCCATTGACTCATTCGGAGTAACATGACAAATCCGTCATATATTTAACCGCTCTCTTTGAGGGAGTTTTTTTTTTTTTTTTTTTCAACAAATGAAAATAATTTATTACTACTTATCCTTAAGCACTGTAATCTAACTTTTGCACTGGGTTCTATGTAGTACTGGAATAATATATCTTACCATTGAAACTTGAAATTGTTATTGTCTTTGAATCATAAAAAAATTGCATAGGACCCTAAAGTGATTATTGCATGTAATTCACTAATAAGAAAAAAGTTTAATTATTGTTTAGTATTTCTTTTTTTTATAAGCCAAAAAATATTATTAACCTTAAGTTAAACTTTGTGTCTTTGTTTCAAAACTATGAGATTATTTTCACGCATAATTTAATTTTAAGAATGTAAAAGATTGGGAATCCTATATCTTATAAGAAAAAAACATTCTCATGATTGATATAACAAAATTATAAAAAAGTAATTAAATTAATTGTTTTTAATTATAATATTTATTATTTTTAACAATTAATTTTTTTTTTACAAATTCAGTACTAATTAATTTCAGGTTAATTAACTTTCAAGATTTAATATCCACGGCTGAAATAATACTGGAGAGAGACTGCAGGAGAAGATTTAAATTCTTCTATATCTATTTGTCTAGTTAGTTTTTATTCTCTAAAAGTTTATATCTTAGTTTTTTATTTTGATAAAATAGGTAAAATTTAGTTTTGGTTTTGTAACTTTTTTTCCATTTCTTTAAAAATATTAAAAATTACTATTTTTAGTGTCATACATTCATTTTAAAATAAAATAAGAAATAAGAAAAACTATTTTGAGAATTTAGAAAAGAGTTATATGCATCACATATTAACATCATACTGCATACACTAGTTTGTGTTGCATGAGATGGCATATGACCTTAAGTTAAAAGACATAAAAGCTAACAGGTTAACTCGTAAGCCACTACTGCAGGCGGATTCACATAATTGAGAGGTTGAAATAAAATAAAACAATACAAGAAGAAAAATAAAAACGAAGATATTTAAGATCTTATGCCTTAATTTGGTTTAGTTCATTAAATTCACAAATTCTCGTGGATGGAATTGATTTTCAAAAATTGAAAACTGGCTAATCAACAAAACAGAAACGTAACAAAGTACTGGTACTACATCACAACGCAAAAGCAAAATAACAAAAGAACATGGAAGCGTAACAAAAACACATAAAGAAACAACATTGAGAAGCGTTACCAGAAGCTTCCGGAGGAGTGACAAATTCCCTGAATGACAAGCCAAAAACAGAGCAGTGAGCTCGGTCTTGAACTCCTCGTACCCCGAGTTAACTCGGTGAGGCGACTCATCCTGCAGCACGATCTCCGTCGTTTTGGACTTGAACGACACCGTTCCAACGAAGTTAACGTCCACCAAGGGATTCATTATGCATTCAAAAGCAGAATCTGTGTCACCATAATGAGCAGCGTCTACGAGACACTGTGACACCTCTGTTTCGTAATCTACAGGAAAAACTTGTTTTCTCCCGGCACTAGAATTTGACAACACCATCATATTTTTTTTTTCCTTTCTCGCCACTCTAGAACCTGCGGATTTTCGTCTTTCAAGAAGGGACCGGTAATCAGGTACAAAGGAGGGTCTGCATGTTGTTTTATATATACCCAAACGTTTCGTTTATCCAAGCCTTGTTTTTAGCAATCAAATAAATATATTTTAATTAAACAAACTGCAGTTTGGATTTTTTTACCTGGCTCAAGTAAACCTTATTCGGTTGCTGCACTGCACCTGTAATTTCTTTTCCAATTCATTAATCAACATGGATGGTAACCACTAACAGAGTGGACTACTTAAAAGCGTTTATCTTGTACACTTGTTTTTTAACTTGTCTTTTTAAGATTATTACGTAAAAATTGAGAAATATAATATTTTTTTAATTCTAATAAAATAGTGATGAAATTTCTGTCTTATCCTTTTTCTTATTTCTATTTTAAAATAAGTTCACATTTAAATGTCAATTAATGATTCAGTTAAAAGTAAACATATAATTGAGGAAAGAATAATTAATATTATCTTAAACCTGAAAAATAATGTATAGATAATAGGAATACAAATCTTCCACAAATTACACAATTAAGGAAGTACACTACTTATAAGTTATTTTTTATATGATTTTTAAATAAATTATTATAAAAAAAACAAACTTATCATATTATAATTAGTGATCCGACAATGATGTAAAAAAATTTATAACTTTAATGCATATATTCTTTTCTGTAATTAAAAATAATGTTAATGAATAAAGTTTTGAGTTTAATTATTACAATGAATAAAAATTTTATATTGATATTTATCTGATTTTTAAAATATTAATAAATAAAATTAATAAATTATCGTAAACAAAAAATTATGATGAAACAATATCAACCATACATACTTAATCGCTAAAGTTTTTATTTAATTAAGATAATAGCTTAGGTCCAGATGTATAGATATTCAATAAATAACTAACTAAGAAGTATCAAGTTACTCACTTAAAAAAAGTGTCAAAAAATTACAATTCAGGTTATTGTAGGATCTAGATACGGATTTTTTTTTTTTAAAATGTGATTATAAAGGTAACTTAGCAAAATCGAGAAGAGGACATTCCTAATTCAATAAGAGGGACTTAGGACTACGTGCTTTAAATATTTATTTAAATTATTATTTAAATGATTCATAAATTACAAATATATCATCTTTAATAAGATAAATAAATAATTAAAGTTTAAGACAAACAACTTTTTACTAATTCAAATGTATAAATTGTGCTAACTTAATTATGAGCATAGATAAGTTCGGGTCAACTTGATAAAACAGTGATCCAAAATTAATTAATTTGGTTTGATTTTTTATTTGATTGAGTTTGGATTCAACCAAACTAATCAGAATCGACTATGTTTAGTTAAGTTTGCAATTCTAATATTTCAAAACCTTTTCATCCAAACCAAACTAAAAGTATATATATTATTATATATTTATTTTATATTTTGCTTATATTAAGTTATTTTAAATATATACAATTTATTATTTGTATGGTATTAAATTACTTTAATAGTTTATTTGACGAATTTGATATATATAAAATATTTAATATTTTGTTATAAAATTATGAGTTTAATAAATTAATGGATTTGACTCGTTTGATGTATAACATAATTTTTTATTATTTAATGAAAAGAAATCTAATTTTTTTAATTTTTATCAATTTTTTCCGAATCCAAACTGAATAAATCTAATTACATTTATAAAAACAAAAATATTATAAAAACAAAAAGTTAAAACTTTGTCTTACATTTAAAAAAAGAGATAATATTAAATAATTAGTTAGAAAAAAGAATTATATTAAATAATAAATGTTTCCTTATTTCAAATTATCAATTATTTCTTTTAAAATATATTATCATTTTTAAAAATAAAAAAATAAAATCAATTTTTTTTCCAAAATCAACTTATTTTTAGTTAAAATTTTAAAAGAATTGAATAGTAAGACTCACCAAGATGACGAGGACATGCTTAAAGACTCAAATGATACTTGTAGATGTATTTAAAAATGCCTCGACGTTCAAATCCAAGTCAGATCCTTATTGAGGAGATAAACTTTTTGCTAGTTAATAATCATCTTTATTTTTTAGTATTTTGCTTAAAAATTTAAATGTTTGGAAGTTGTATTCTACTCTATTCATACGTTTTATCCCCTATTTCTCACGATTAATTTATCTAAAAATACTTATCCATTAATTGTCAAGGAATTTTTTTTAAAAAAAATGTATTGATATCGTAAAACAATAATTAAAAGTGAAATAAGAAGTTCCTAAGTGGTTGTAAATTTTATCTTCAATTTAAGGATAAAAAAAAGTGAAATAAGAAAGTAAAATAGAGATATAATTATTTATAATAAAATTATGAATTATATAAGTTTTGTACCAAAGTTTTTTCAAAAATAAATTTGTCCTTAAAATTCAAAAATATTTTTTTAAGTTTATAATTCATTTATAATTATTTTTTATTAACGTCGTTAATAAACTATTGACAGAGAGTATATTTGTGTAATCGTAGATCATTCTTCTCCTCAATCCTAACATTTTTAATTTTTAATTTCATTTACATCTCACACAACCAAATACATTTATAAACGGACAACATTGATAAAAAAAACAAATTAATTTTAGAAAGTAAAGAACTATTTTTAAATTTCAATAACTAAAAGTGATTTTTAGTGAAGTTTTAAGGAAAAAAAGTTATTTAAGCCTAAAATTATTTAAGAAATATTATTTCATTGTAGTAATTAATCCAAAATTATATTTAACATAAATTTTCTTAAGATGTGTATTGTAGATGAAAAAACGTTATTAAGGATAGATTATTAGTTAGATTTTTGAAAAAAAATAATGACTTTGGACGTGACGAAAAAAAGCTATAAATAAAAGAAAATAACAATTAAGAGTGAATTAATAGATGGATAAAAATGACTACATTTTACTTAAAAAAACAATCAGCTTTGGGTATTAAATTATTTGTTATAGTAGAACAGTGTTGAAATGGGTGGGAAAAGAGCAAAAGAGAGAAAAAAAAGATGGGTTAGATGAGAGATGTGACGATGACGAATGCAAGCAAGCATTTTGCTCAAATTGTCATTGTACTTCATTAGCCGGATTCGGCCTGCACTTTTTACTTTCGCTTCACCCTTCACATTGTCTCCTTTCTTCTTACTCCTTCTCCTCATGCTATCCTTTCATTTTTCTTTCTCATTCTTTTATAAGACAATAATGTCCCTTTGATTATTAAGGCTTTCGGTTGCGGAAAATAGTGATAAAATAAAAGAAAAGAAAAATAAAATTTGAACTTGTTATGTATAAAAAGTTATAAATTAAAGTTATTATAATTATAAATTATTCATATGTTTATGAATTTTCTTATATAAATAATAATAATTTCTAACAAATTAATTTTTTTACCTTTTTCTTTTTAATTCTTTTTTATTTGTGTAATTTATCAAATTAATGAGAATTTGTTTGCTATTTTTTTTATTAGTAAAAAAAACTAAATTTTCTTCCACTTTTTTGCCTATATAATTTTTCAATTTCTACTTTTCCTTGTACCCAAACATGAGTAAAGGAACTAGCGTTATTTGTTTTTTCCTCATCTTTTTTCCCCCCTTAAAATTTCATTATTTTTTGGTACTTTAAATAAGAGACTTAAAAAAAATCATAATTTTAGTTTAAAACTTCGTTTAAATACTTTCCTTTCTTTTTTTTTTACGTCAATTAGTTCAATATGACATAGGCCAGTTTCTTCAGATTAACTTTAAAAAATTATGTGAGAAAATTAACTTAAAAATGGTTTTAAAAACATTAATTTTAAAAAACTTAAGAAATGATTTCCTAAAATTAAGAAATCAACTTTAAATTATTTCTTTTTAAAAAGAAACAAATAGACCTATAAAGAGAGAGCTAGATTAAAAGTTTGACTTATTTTAAAAAATTATAATAGTTATATTTATGTAAAAATTATTAATAAAATAAATTCCTTAATTTAAAGAATTTTTTCAAATGTTTTTCACTTAACTTCTCTTTTCATCTTTTGAGTAAGAAAAAGAAAACCCAAACAATACCTTAATGTGACACATTTTACTATAGGGTTTCAAAATATAATAAATTATTGTGTGCCTATATATATATATATATTATCTTATCTTTATGATCGACATAAATTTTAGTTATAATTTGAAGTATTTTTATGTTTCGTTACGCTCAAGGTTAAAGGGCTAGTGTACTCCTCTTTTGACTGAGCATCACTAGAGGACTGACCATCCACCTGCTCATTGAACGTGCCATAAAGGAACATACCTTCTTAACCAACTTGGGGATCATAAAGGTCATCCCATAAATCATGAAAACCGTAGAATCCCCAATATCTTGCCTTTTGCACAATAACCCTAATTCGTAGGCTGAGATAAAAACCACCCCCCAAAATCAAAGGAAAAATATTCCTAGAAACACTATATAAAGAGTCACACCCTCAGTCAAAACGATAAAACAATTGAATGCTCCTAGTTGAGTCTCTTTCATTTCAAGGGACAACTTGATGACACAAATAATATATATATATATATATATATATATATATATATATATATATATTATTCCAAATACTAGGTTTAGGTTATCTAGTAAGGTAGGGTTTTTAGTATTAGCTACCTTTGTTTTCTCTTTTTGCCCCCTTTTTGTACTCCTCTGGTGTGGAGATATCAGGAATGATCTCCTTCATGGGGTCGTGCAATTGGAAATATCAAAGTGAATCTCAATTTCCATCAAGTGGGTTGATGCCCAGTTAAGCCTAGGTTGAGTTTGGGCCTATATCCAACCCACAAGACCCCAGTATCGAGCCATAGAGTGGTGAAGAGGTTGTGATCATTTAGACCAGATAGACCTAGTTGTTAGCCTGTGTGACGCAGGTTTGTGTTGACTTCAAGCCGATTGGTTGGTTTAGATCTTCCGCACGATTCTTCATGTGATGATGTCTATTTTAAAATACGTTTGGGGTACGTGATGGGATATCTCTTTTCATCTGGATTGTTCCGTTTCTCAATGACGGATCACATCCCTCTATTCGTGCCTACACGTCATTATCTCATTGGCTATTAAAAAGCTGTAATAATGACTTGCGATACCCAATAAGGCATGACCAATTATTGTGACCTTTTCCACTTTCATTGGCATGTCTTTCATCCCCCATTTGCTTATATAAAGGGATTTATAGACCATATTTGGATGTTGTCTTAAACGATGGTGTCTGGTGCTGTGAGCAAGTGTCATTCGATGGTTAGTAGAATGGTGGTGGAGCGTTTGTGGTCTTTTTCTTCGGCATTATTTTTGGAAGGTACGCGTATTCCTTCTTCCTTGGTTGCCTTCTCCTCTGGTAGAGGAAAACTGGAAATAAATGTGGTTTTTGACTATCCTGCCTTGTCCATGGGCTAAGAAAGATGTTTTTAAGTAGACCTCTAAGTATAATAGTTGGGACGAGGTAAATGAGTTGAGGGGAAAATATGTGTTTACTCAAGACAAGGCGAAAGAGAATGCTGAGTGTGAACCTTGTTTGCATGAGGAACCATCATGCGTGACTCCTTAAGGGAATGAGGGTGATTTCTTCCTTTGTTACAAGACATTGTTTGAGAAGTTATATGTCCGCCTTCCACTGACTGATTTCAAGAAAGAGATTCTTTCTTCTATTAATGTAGCCTTGTTCAGCTCCACCCTAATAATTGAGTTTTCTTGCATGGGTACAAGATTTTATGCAAGGGTGCCAGGGTTGTTCCCACTGCTAGATCATTTTTCCATTTTTCAGAACTAAAACAAAACAAATGTTCTAATTGAGTCATGTAGCAATGTCGTTGGTCGAGGGTTGCTATCTTTGTACGCGTCCTCTTACAAGTTCAAAGATCACTACTTCAAGGTTCGTGCACCTGCTCACAAACTCAATCTCTTGGCAGGGTTTCCACTTTATTAGACGAGGAATCTGCATTACAGAGATACTTTGTCCAATGAGGACATGTATGCTGAGGACACTTCGATTGTTAAGGTGTTGGAAAAGTTAGGCTTTTTTGAGATAGGGGTTGTGTTTTCCTTAGAGTATGATACAATGGGTCTGACAAAATATATTGGTGCTTACATCTTTTAAACAATATTCATATTATGACAAGTTTGGCTCGGGAGCGATCTCTAACTTGATTATTGTTTTTTGCTAAAAAAATGGCTTTATCAATGAAGGAGATAGGGAAGCTTTGGGAAAATAAGGGGGCTCAAAGCAAAGTTGTTGGCCCAAGCGGTGCGACTCAACGGTTGAACTCGATTGCAAAGTCGCCTACTGAACGGGCAGATTAAGGAAGAATCGAGGCGAGCCGAAAGTGTCCTAAGCCTAGTCAACAAGAGGTCATCGAGGTGGACGTCATCAATCTTGAGGGGGGGAAATCAAGTGACCCAGAGGTCTAGTTAGACGACCATACTTTTGGCGGAGTGATCAGGGAAAGTTGAGAAGTTGTGGACTGTGGGACCAAGAAGGGGAAGGTAACCTTACTTTGGGATATCGCCTTTGAGCATAATACATTGATTCATTTCCAAATGTTGACATTGGAGAATGATGAGTTCCTTCGGAAACACAACTTGCTTAGTTTGTGCAAAGGGCAGGAGTTATGGCCAATCATTTAATGGTGATGTCTGCAGTTAAGAAAGACCAAATTAGAGAGCGACTGATGGATAGTCAGGACCTGAAGAGGAACTTAAATCAATCAAAACTTGAAGAGAGCATACTTGGGGACAAAAAGCAATAGTTGAGCCATGAGAGGTCAAATTGGTTGCCCGTGTTGAAGAGTTGGAGAAGGAAAGTGAAAAAGCTAAGGTTTAGATTATCAAATCGTCTACGATCTCTTGGTGACGCAAAATGAACTTTGGTAACTTCGTGACCAAGACAGGGACAAACTAGAAGGCTGATGCAACTGGAAGGGAAGATTGAAGATCATAAATACGAGATAACCTCCAAATATGTTGATGGATTCAAAGTCGTTGAGGCCTAGGCAAAGGCCTTATTTCCCAGGGCAGACTTAAGTCGGATGAGGTATTTCAAAGAAGTGGTCAACGATGAGGTCATCAATGTAATGAAGGATGATTTGTAGGACCTTTGTTGTCTGTTGATGTTTCTTTCCTTTGTATTAATGGATTTGTCAATATGTATTTCTTTTGGCAATGTGTTTTTGTAGTCTTTTGAGGATGATGCTCAATATATGTATTTTTTGTAATCTTCTGAGGACGATGCTCTTGAGATATATGGATCCATATGTGTGCGTGTGTGTGTTGATGTTTCTTGCCTTTGTATTTATAGATCCATCAATATGTATTTCTTTTGACAATGTCTTTTTGTAGTCTTCTGAGGACGATGCTCTTGTGATGTATGGATCGATATGTGTGTGTGTGTGCGTGTGTGTATTTGACGCATTCCTTTTCTATGTTGATTATGCTTGTTTTTGTTTTGTTTTTTGTGTTTGTCAACATGTCTTAGCTTGAAGATCCTTAAAGGACCATGTGTTGACCTCTACATACCGTGTGTTGCGATATTGGGCCAACATATTTGTATGTAAAGACAAAGAACAAATCCTACTAGGGGAAGACAATGACAAAGAACTAAGCCTACCAAGGGAACTCATCTTAAACGTAATAATAAAGAACCAAAAATTGTAAATGAAATGACAAAGAACCAAACTCATCGTAAACTTATTCAATAAACGATATCGTCCATCTTTAATCAAAGAAAACATTGTTACATAACAAATCACACATGCACAAACCAATTGTTAGGTAAAAATATCATAGAACCAGGATGCAATGGTGTCACCTTAGGGAACTAGCATCCCAACTATGTTGGCACCCCTCCTCCCTAAGTATCATCTTCAACATCCCAAATTTCAATCACATTAAAAATCAAATAATCAAAGTCAAGATATCAACAAAGTACTTAAAAAAAGCGACAGAAAAAAAAATCATCGAGAAAGAGTTTGGCGACAACCTTTACAACGAAATCAGCAATCAACAATTTAATGCATAAAGCTTTAACTATAATAATAGCGTAGACTTGTAGAATTCCAGGTGTGGGGGATCCCCTCTAGTGAGTGTTTGTAGCCGATATGCCCCTTTGTAGATAGCTGCGGTGATGCAGTATGTGTCTGTCCAGGTCGGGGGAGAGCTTGTTATGGAGATGGGAGAGTTGGGCTTTTTTCAAAACAAGGTCGTCCTCGACGAAGCAGTATAGGTGGACCTTGGAGTTATGTCGGAGTTTTGACCTTCGTTTCATTGAGAATTCTTTGATGTGGGCCAGTTTGTGAATTTCATCAGGAATATCAAAGTCACCTCTTCTTTGTTCATCTAAATCTTGGTCTTGTCATTCTTAGAGTTGTGATAAAAGTAGGGAAATGTTAAGTGATTAATTAAAACAAAACATATAGGAAAAATGAAAGTTAAATCTGATCCTGAAAAGTAGTTGCAATTGACTAGGCTCTTGAATCTTGATGGGTATCATTGCATTAGAGCCATAGAACTAGTGCAAAAAGTGTCTCATGAGTGGACAAATGAATGGTCGTGTGGTAGGACCAAAGCACCCGGGGGAGCTCATAGGGCCATTCCGACTTGGTTTGTTTAATCTGCTCTCCATACATTTTAGGACGACTTTGTTGCCTGCTTTTACTTGTCCATTGGTTTTTGGGTGCTCAACAGACGTGTATATGATATTGATTCGAGATTGGAACATAATCATTGCACCTTGTCGCTGGCAAACTGAGTGCCATTATCAGATATCAATGTTCTAGGTACTCTATACCTGCAGATTGTGAATTTCCACAAAAATCATGTCACCCAATCAATTGTGATGGTCACTACAGGTTTTGCCTCGATCCACTTACTGAAGTAGTCAATAGCAACAATAAGGAACTTTAGCTGCCAAGCTGTGATGGGAAAAGATCCCAAGATGTTCATGCCCCACTTGTGGAATAACAAGGTGGTGGAGATGAAGTGTAAGTGTTTGACCGGGGAATGGATGAGATCAACATATTTTTGGCACTTGTCGCATCATTTGACATATGTGGCATAATCAAAGTGCAGGGTTGACCAATAATACCCCACCCTTAGGATCTTGTTCCCCAATGACCTCTCGTTGATTTGACTGCCGTAGACTCCTTTGTGTATTTCTTTCATGACGTAGTCCGCTTGTTCGGATCAAAAAGTCGTGGGTTCGACTCTCACTATGGTCACCAAAATGTTCCAGATACTACGTTTAGGTTATCTGGTAAGGTAGGATTTCAATATTAGCTACCTTTGTCTTCTCTTTCTAGCTTTTTTATATCTCTTTGGTATATCATGGAGGATTTCCTTTGTTGAGTCATACGATCGGAGATATTGGAGTAGATCTCAACCATCATCTATTGGGTTGGCACCCAATTAAGGCTAGATCAGTTTGGGCCTACATCCAACCTATATATAATACAATATTCTGTTTTATGAAAAATGCTAAATAATTTATTATTACATTCTTAATAGTTCCTAGTAGCTAATTTATCCAATAATGAATATTCATTACTAGTATTTGATTACGATGATATTAAAAAATTAATTACTCATAAAATTACAATTAGAATGAAAAAAAAAACAACTAAAACTTCAATAGAAAACGAAAGGATTACATGGAAATATATGGGAGAATATCTCACAAGTCACAAATTTTCTTTTTATGTGAGTTTTTCTTTTCCTTCTTCTTTACTGGGTAGCAGTCGTGGATGTGTTGTTGACTCATGACTAGATACCAAATGATAAAAACTGCGGGAGAAAGCCCTGCAGGTGAGTGGCTTAAAATAAGAATAAATTATGTTATGTTAATTGTCAACATTAATGTCAATGTATTAGTTACTATAATCCTTTGTGGTGATTATTTTTTAGAGGTTTAAAGTTGCAAAAAAAAAAAAAAGAAAAGAAGTTAATAAAAAAATTATCTATTTATTATATTATAATTGAATAATTTTATTAGCAAAATTAATTTGGTATTTCAAATTCTAAAAGCAAAGTGACACCATTAGTAACAAGTAAAAAGTTCCAAATCTGATACAACTTCTTCATATAGCTTCTTTCCGTATACTACAACATTATCATTTATTTAATGTCATTGACTGATGGCAGAGACTAAATTTATTGACGAAAAAACATATATGAAGGAGTAGTATCAGTCAAAATTTTGTTTAGAGACTACAACTTAAAATTTATAAAAAAAAAAATTGAGGGTCAAAAAACATATTTTACCCTAAAATTAATTGTCACTCTTTTTAAGATATACATACTTCTTTTGTTTCTTATTTAGTATAAATTGTTTTATAAAAATAATTTCTATTTAATTTTCATTTACAAAAAATATCACATTAATTCATTTATCAATTATACTAGTACTTATTTCATACTCTTTAATTAATTTATGCATGCATTTGTTGCGGTATGGTAAAATAGAAAATCTTTCAATTATTTTATTGAAATCAAGAACATTTATTTCATTTCTTAATTTCTACCTAACAATCTTAACCGACAAATAAAAACCATTGCGGAAGTACTATTTTTAATAAAGTTTGAAGACAATACACTAATTGTAATCGTGTTAAAAATTAATTATACATTATCAAATCATTATTAGTTTACTTTTTTGGATAATTATTATCAAAGTCAACATATTTTTATAGGAAAAAAAACTTGGATGACAGTGTAAAAGTAAATGACATATTTTTATTTTTAATATTTTAAGTGATTTAATCATTTTTATTTTAATTCAGAAATTAAAAAATAAACTTCACAACTTTTGTGTTTGAGAAGTGTAACAAATTTATAGGAACTGTCGCAATTTCTTCCTGCACCCCATTCCATTCTGAAGTTGCATTTGTACTATAGATTAGCCATTTTAAAGGTTATGGAATGAGGTAGAGGAAGAAGTTATTGAGAGGTACACTAAGGAATTGTCCAGATATATACCTATTCAAGATTGTGTATGGATGGTCCAAACCTATTCAAGAATTTGGGCTTTTTTTGCTATTTGCGCCATCAATATTTGAATTTTCCAAAAAGGCCTTCATTTTCCTCTCTTCTCCCTTCCTGTTTATGTCCCACTTTTTGTTCCTTCTGCACGCCATTTGAAGCCCCCCACCCACCCAACATTAAAATATAAAAAGTTAAAATTAAGGTGTTACGTATCATACGTAACTCAACCCCCTTTTGCACATCCAAGGATCTGCATTAGCAAATTTGACTTGTAAATCATATGATACCCAAGTTAAAAAATATTTGAATAAAAAAATACATTTCAGGTATGACTACGAATTATGTGATATACAATATATTTTCACATTTTTCATTGTGAAAATGTGATCCACAATTTACAGAGAAAATTGTGATTATGTGATTTGCAATATATTTCTTTTTTATTTAATTTTTCTGGTTTATGGATCACATGATCTACAAGTCCAATTTACTGTTACACATCAAAAGATCCATAAGAGGGGTGAGGAGAGTTGTACATCCATACATCCACAAGAGGGGAGGCACAGGGGAATGGTAAGCAGTGAACGGAAGCGTAGATGACTGAGTAGATGATGGCATTTTGGGGAATTCAAATATTCGGGTGAAAATAATAAAAATTAGGAGTGCAGACATAAAATACTGAGAATTTGAAATAGATCTTATGTTTGACTAAAGGACATTGTTATTTGCACACCCTCTTTTATTAAACGTATCTCCCTTTGTCAAAAAATGTAAAATTAATATCGTATCTCCTATTCCTTCCTAAGGCATCATACACATACTTATTACATTAAATTAATATAATTATACGGTAATTTAATAAAAAATATTTATTAATGATGTCATAATCAACATGTCTTAAACCGCTTATTGATAAGACTAGTAGGTGCAACTTTTTTTAGTTTGAGGACACAGGTGGAAGCACCATTCCGGTCCATATAACCTGTAACAAAGTAAGATAGCCTTTTTAAGAATAAAAGGGAACAGGTGGACTAAGTTTACTTTTAATTATATATCAAATTAATGCATGTGTAACTAAAGCACTCTCGTGAATTGGCCATGAAAGATGAAAATTTCACTTGCAATGACAGGGTCAGAATGACATACTCATTGTGAAGATAGCTCTACAATATATATTAAAGGTAGCTAAGATTTCATATAGCTAGTGGAACTCTTCAATAGTACATCGTAGTGGCCATAACCATGATAGATCACTAGAATGGGGTTATCCTTGCCATACTCCTGACCGTATTCAGCTATAACTTTAAGGTTACTCGAATTCTTATCCTGCATGACCACCGTTATAGGCATCCTATACAACGTGATTACAAATATCATTCAATATTTGGAATGCCACTTAAAAGTGAAATGCATGCATATGCAAATGGAAATTAAATACACTTAACTTTAAAACATGTGAAGACATGAGAAGTTCAGGTTCACCTCCCCATATGTGAGGTTTTCGCATCTGTACTGTATAGGTGTCAAAGTCACCTTCCAGAAACCTGTGCGTTATGATTCAGTTCAACACAAATTAAATGTTTCAACTTTAAGATGTACTACATATAGATGTTGCAGTTAGAAACTACAAAGATTTTCCCCTGGACTAAAACGTAACGAGAATGCCCTTTATATGACTTTAAGAAATAAGAATTCAGATGATACAAAACCACCTTCTAGATAACAGATAAGTTACCACTCAGTGTCTGCCCTTCTCTTGATGAATTCATCCACTACCTGCAAAATAAAATGAAATAACCAATTTATAAGAAGGATCTATGGTCGCATAATTTGAGCTGGCAAATATTGATGATGGTCCACCATAGAAACTTTACAATATCCCAAACTACTAGATGAGGGAGAAAAGAGTACTTTCGCTCTGAGTTCATCTGCGAGTTCTTTTTGTTTGCTAAGACTTGGAGATGGTTCCCCTGATCTCAGACATGCACCATAGACCACAGACCTAAACAAACATCTACCGTCTCCTGGAATGCCTGCAATAATAAAGAAACAGGTCAAATTAACTTGGATCAATAAACAAATTAACATCTACTGTAACAATTTTTCTATTCATTCGCGTGCAATGATATACACATATATATATGTGCATACTTTTCAATTTAAAATTGGAGTCCCGTGAATTACGACATACATGTTCTATATACTAAAACAATTACAAGCAATTAACTACAAACAACATAAATATGAAGTCTAATTTAAACATCACTTTCTGTTAAACAAATGATACTTTTGTGATAAAACTAATCAATTCAGTATTAAAATTCACAAGTCATTCAAGCAGAATATATATAGTAGTAATAAAATGAAAATAGCTAAACATACGAATTATTGGAAGGGTGTTACCAAGCGATTTTTCTGGCTGTGGCATCACTTGAACCGCAAACTAAAACAAAACCAGGAACTAAATAAACTAAGCAAAAAAAAGAAAAACGTTTTGCTCTCGTCTTTTGAACTTGGAGCTTGGACTTGTTAGGCACTTCCTCCAAAATTCACTACTCCTTTTCATTTTCTTTTTTCGGTTCAATTATGGCATAAAATTCAGCACTAAACAACCGAATCTGATGCTTCTTTTTTTCTTTTTAGCTTTTTCTTTCTACCTTTTTATTCTGCCAATTAGTAAATTGTTTCATAAATCAATGGAAAAAAACTGCTTTTTTGCCGCTGAGATCTCTTTGTGGATGTGAAGTACTGCCGTTAGGGTTATTCAATATGGCATGTGTTAGTTTCAAATCATCCAAAATCGTGTAGGAATATAATTTGCTTGACTTTGAGATAACATGTTCTATCTAAGCAAATGATAAAAAAAATGTTCTATCTAAACAGAAGAACTAATTCTAATTTTTATAATTGACTCTGAACTGAAACAATTTTAATAAATTTTATTTTGGATCAGACATGTAACTAAAGATACCTGTTGAAGATTAAGTGGCTCAGCAATTTATTTATTTTTTGAATGAGTGGTTCAACATTTAACCACAGTTGAACCGAATAATAAAATAATAATAATAATTAAATATAATATCATAATTGTATAATACTATAAATCAAAATAAACATTTTTTAAGTTGAAATTATACATACTAAATCAAATATATTATAGTACTTAATTTTAAATTTTAATAAATACATTAATGTCCATTAACAATAACAAGTTTATTTTTAGAATAAAAAAAGAAAAAATAGTAAATTAATATAATATAAATTATATGAAATCAAAATATAAATATTATAAATCAATATACATCAATTATTAAAACTAATTGATAAAATTATTTATTCTTATTTTTAATCCTAATTTATGTTTTTATCGCTTTGACAGGTACTTGACTGATTTTTACAAATTTAAAATAAAATCCTCTAATTTATTAAGAATAACCAGACCTGTCACCCAAATCGATTTAGTCCAATTTTAATAACCTTTTAATAACTCACTTTTAAAACCCTGAAAACAACTTACTTTTAAAATAAAATAATTGAATATAATTTACTTTACATTAAAATCAATTTAACTAAAATTAAGAAATACTATAAACACTACTTGTGATAATCTTTTTCCGATACTTTTCGTGAAAAAAAAAATAAATTAAAAGAGTGTCAGATTGCGGTTGGCATTTCTCTTCTGTGAGTTGACAGTTTAATTTCAAACTGTGATGCCTGTGGTGTGAAACTTTGAAAATCGGCGGGTGGCTCTCGCTAAATATTATTTAATAATACAAAACACTGAGATATTGAAGATCGATGCGCTTTGAAAAACACGTAATGATAGAACTATCAAACAAATTGGTTGGACCCTGCAATATATCGTGGACAAAGCTCCCTCAACGGTGTGAATATTGGAATGTTATTATCCTCTCCTGAAGGGATCGGTTCTTCTGCCTTCACCTTTGTTACTTGTCATGTGTTAAGTTGTATTTTGTTCTTTAACATTTGGAAAAGTTGAGACACCCTTTGTTCCTTAAGCTTTTGAAATCCGGGGAATTTGTTGCATTAATTAGCATCACGAATATGCCATGCAGTATTTCCTTTTTCCAATTTTCCGAAACCGTAATGAACTTTTCCTGTTTTTTTTTTTCTCAGCTAGTATATTATAGACAGTACCACACCTCTGCCCAGCCTAGCATTTATCTCAACCTTCAAAAGGGAAATCTAACACATGCTCGTCGAAATGCAAACACCGATCCCCCGCCCGAAAATAACACTAAAGAGGTATTGATATACACAGAGGGAAAAGACGGGGAAAAATCCATAAATTACACATGACTGTACATCTCTTCTTTGGGAACCAAAAAGTAAGCAGCCGTGGAACCGGGTGAAAAGCAGAGCCAGAAAAGTTAAGAATCGAACAGAAATTTACATGAAACTTAACACTGGTAAACTGAATAGCTCTTGCTTTTCCAGAGAAAGCTAAAAGCTTTCCCTACCTTTCTTCTAGATATTGATTTACAAAGTGGTTTCGTTTCAGGAGGAGGCATAGACAAATCACTACTTTGAGATTGACATTGATCAGTCCTAACAGGTGAATGGTCTCGTTGTCTCTGCTCTCGGAATACCATCAATAGCTTCTGAGCTTTTTCTCTTCCTCTCGAGGTCCCATTCACCGATATAGACACCAATGCAGGTATAACCCCTTCCTGCAGGACCATCTCACAACATTCCTCACTCCTGTTACACAAAATTAGGAGACAAGAAGCAGCTTGCTCCTGCTCTAAGAGCTCACCAGTATCCAAAATGGAAGCCAAGGAGCTTATGAGTCCAGGAGCCAACATTATTTCCTCTCTTCCAGCTGGAGAAACCGCCAAATTTATCAAAACGGCTATGCATTTTTCTGTCCACATGCAATCACCCTGGCCTACAAGAAGGGATTGTAGGCTATGAATTATTCCAGACGAAAGGAGGTTTGGAATATTAGAGTTCACAGTAGACAGATTGTAGAGTGCATGGAGGGAATCTAGCTTGCACTGAACTTCTGTCTTGGCTTGAAGAATCTGGATTAGAAATTGGACAGCCTGACTCGTGCAAATCACATGCTTGGCTTCTTCAAGGCAAGAAAGATTCAGATACAGGGCTGCTGCACAACCATATGAACTAGTTTTTGAAATAATTTCCTCTAACAACAATAAGATTCCTGATGATATCATAATTTCCTTATTTCTGTTGAAAATAAAAAGGGATCAAGATTGCGTTAGTGATGATTAACAAAAGAAATGGGGCAAAAAAGTAATCATCGAGCCCATTCAAAGAGTTGAAAGAACATTAATTGTACTATTTCTTCACAAACTTCAACCTTTTTTATCTTTGCAATAAATGAGTTCTCTAATGATCATGTTGACGTGCCAAATTAGTCCTTAAAGCATTTTAGATAGTACTTTTAAAATGTTTTAAAGTGCTATCTAAAATGTTAACCAACTTGCACAACAACATAATCTTTAGGAAACTAATCTGCCTAAACTTTCGGAAATCTATGTGCCCGCACTTACATCTTTAAGGGACCAAAATGGATGTTTACTCTTGCAACAAACTAACCAGCACTATGCACATCTTCTATCTTTTTCTACTATGAGAACTTTCCTTTTCAAAATAAATCATAAAGATGCCACAGCAAACCAGAAAAAAGGAATTTTGCAATATATTCTCCAAATAAAGTTTAAAAGGATTTGCTGGACCAATGCTGTATTCTTCCGAAATAAATGAGTTCAACCAAAACAAGCAGAAACTGATATGCTATGGCTCTTCAAGAGCTAGAGGATGAGTAGAAATTGATCATTTTAATAAAAAAATCGGAGTATCCGATTGCCGAAAGCTCCTCGATATGTGAGATATAAGGGAGAGTATTGTTTGCAGTCATACCTTTGCATATGCAAAGAGACTGTTTTCAAGTTTGAAGCAACAACCAATAAGTCACCCAGACACAACTTTTACTGTTGTGCCAGGGCTTGCCCTCATTGTGATACTGAAGATATTTTTAACCCAAAGATAACAAACTGATTATGGCATTGGATAAATGCAAGGTGTTGATTTTCAAATAACAATAAATGTTATAATTCTGTAATCATATGAAAAGTTGTTTTACTCTATGATTTAATACACACCTGTTGTTATTCACAGCTAGGTTGAACAAAGCCATAGCTCCATTTTCAAGAGCGCTCACATTCCCTTCTTGCACAGCTGATTGTAGAAACTGCATAAGTGCTTCAACAAATCCATGAGCCCCCATAAAAATCCTGGCTTCCTCATCATCCCGTAACAACAGCCTCAACTGTTCTACCACTTTACACTTCCTCTTCCAATTGTTCCCTTCTATCAACACTTTAAGAAAACCAAGATACTGTTCATTATCTTCCTGTTGTGCAGAAAAACTTTCAGTTGCATTTACCTCTGTTTGCTCTGAGATGCTACTCTCCTCTACAGGAACAACTTTGACACCCTTCAGCTTGCAAGAGCCAACACTACTTACCGATCTTGAATTTACAGATTCAGAATCTGATAATGCCAATCGCCAGTAGTTAAAATCAAGAGATTCAGGAGGACCTTCAGGAATTGGAACTCCATTCTGTTCACACCAACTAATGACAAGACCCTTAACACAGTAATTAGGAGTCAAACAAAGATGTGAAAGTTTCTGTTGAGTCTTTGGGCAGGTGTTGTGCCCATCCATGAACCATTTCGCTATACAAGCCCTTTCATATGTTTGCCCAGAAGCAATTATAACCGGATCACTCATTAGTTGAAGAGATATTGGGCACCTTAACTCTTCAGGTGGAAGAAGCATCTGCCCTGATTCCCTATTATTTGACTTAAAATTAAAGGAACTAAGTTTTGAAAGTTGTTTATCAAAGACATGACATTGGCCACCAGGAATGCGATCCTCAAGAGATCTCTGAACAGTGGGAGAACAAGGTTGAGAACCCTGGGAATCATTATCATCAGAGAAATCACTTCTAAATAACTTGGAATATTTCCTCATAAGGTGTAAAAGATAAGCAATAATTGATTCTTTCCGCTTGTCTTCCTCAGCACGAGCCATTTCTATGAGTTTTTTTAGAGCTCTTCTTTCTGCAAGAGCTGCTCTTGAAGAAGTGATTCCTAGTCTACTAGCAGCAAGATGAAAACATTCAAGTTCATTACTATCATTAGAATCATTAAACTTTCTTCCCTGCTGAAGCAATGAAATTAAATCATTCCCAAGTTGCTTCTCTGATGGATCAAGAGCAAATATT
This sequence comes from Psophocarpus tetragonolobus, assembly GCA_037954015.1. Taxonomy (NCBI): domain Eukaryota; kingdom Viridiplantae; phylum Streptophyta; class Magnoliopsida; order Fabales; family Fabaceae; genus Psophocarpus; species Psophocarpus tetragonolobus. The sequence goes on from CM075694.1 coordinate 45,968,892, forward strand.
GTACTTGCAAGTTCACTCACAATTTCATCAATCTGAACATATGCCATTTAAAAACAATCAAACTATGAAGACATTAAATACTGGTAATGATGACAAAGGGTAACATTCTGTATGTGCAGTTACACAAAATGTCAAAAAAAATAATAACCAAGCTGAATTCAAAATGTTGCAAACAACATGACTTTATATTATTATGTGAAGAATACATGAAACTTATAAATAAGGCTCCTCTTGCACAGATATTCAAAAAGCAGTTAGCAAGGCCAAGTAAAAGTGTTTCCATAATATAGCAAGAATATAGGATCACGAACCTAGAATTAAAGGAGGCATTCAAACATGAAAAAAGAGAAAATACATCCATATTGTTGAAATATCTCACCTGACAACCAATAGATTGAGGAACAATATCTTCCACCCGTTTAAGACTATCCTCAAGAGAACTTTTGACCTTCTCAAATTTTAGAAGAACAGAATCCCCAGTTACAGCCTGCATCATAAGTGAAGTTATAAGTAAGATACTCTGTAAAATGTAGTACACAACAAATAGCATTATCAACCAACATCACAAAAGATAAAGTAAATTTAATCCATCTCACACACCAGAAGACAAAATAAGAGCATAAAAGTACGGTTGTAAAATAATAATTGTACCAAGTATAGTTTACTACAATCTGAGCAGTGCTGAAGAACATTCTTTGCCTTTTCTAAGGCTACATGCAATGAACATAATGCCTGAATTCCTGATTTGCTCCTAGGTCTAGCTGCTTCTAAAGAAGGAAATAATGACAATATCTTGCTGTATATTGCAGAAAGAGACTTGCACATTTCTCCATGTAACTGCATAAAAAAAAAGAATATATATATATATATATATATATATATATGTATGTATGTATTGGTTATATGATAGATTACATCCAGAGAATTCACTCCAAAAAAAAAAAAAAAACTTGCAACAGAATGTGAAACAATCTGCATAAAAAGCATGGCAAAAAGAACAATGCAAAACATTCACAATCTTTTTTCTTTTTAGTTTGGCAAGCAATTCAAAACATTTTCATAAACATATGCGGTGACATGTCACACACATAATACAAAATCATGCAAATGTGCTTGTGCTAGTACCCAAAAGAAAAAAGACCACAAAAGCAACTTCTCTGTTTAATTATACGTTACATAAACACCTCAAATATTCTAAGCACTTTTTTTACATGTGACAATACTATTTTACTATATGAAAGTATTAAAAATTTCTTGCAATAATTATTTATATATCATCATACCTTGGCATCGCATGCTGCAAAAAGACTTTCTTCTAGCTCTGCAACATCCATTATTCACATCCACTGTGTAAATTTGGGTGCTAACTAGCATCAACTGTATTGAGTATTAAGCAGGATCAAAAAGAAGAAAGAAATGAAGTTAGTAAAGTAGGGTGAAAATGATTGCAACGGGCAGTTTAGAATAACAAAACAACATTAACCCAAACAACGCAACTAACTAACTGAACATTCTACTACAAAAGTTGGTAGCAAGTTGAACACATTAATCATAAACTAGTGAGTGTAATATCTTATAACGATTAGGGGGGAGGGGGAACCTCAATCTTGTTTTACATGCAAACCATAAAATTCTGCGCTATATTATAAACAAATTTAAAAAAGAGTAGTTACCAATAAACACTTTATTCATGTAATGAGAACATGTCCAAAACAATGCAACCAAAACCAAGATAAAGTCAAATCAGCGAGGAATTATAATTGCTAAGCACGTAAATTTGAATAACAAATAATTATCACTTTCAGTTTGCAGCGTTTTCTATCCATCCAAGTAGACCACAAGAATGGTTAATATATATATATATACAGGAGAAAAGAATTTGTCCAAATGACATCACAAAAAAAAACAACGTACCTAACAACTAAAAAAATTCATAAAAGACCGAAGAACCAAAGATTAACAGAATTGGAAAAAGAGAAGGAAATAAACATGGACAGGCGAAAACGTTGATTGAAAAACAAAGATGAGTGAAATTGAGAAAAAGGGAGGGGCAATAAAAATGGAAGAACAGATGAAGAAAATGTTTTGGAAACAAAAAGACAATGAAATAGAGAGGAGAGAATAGTTAGGGTTTTGAAACGCACCGGCAGAAGAGAAGAAACGCAATGAAATGAATCATGAGGTGGGCAATAAAAACATGGGTTGAGGGTTGGGGAGAAGATCTGTGGGTTTAGTTGTTACGTTCAGAGACAGGTCGAAACGGAAGAGCTAAAATTGTTGCACGAGGACAGAGAGGAAATGCAAATGAGAGATGGCACATTTGATTTCCCCTGTGCTGTGATTGTGAACGTTAACAAACTAAACTGTGCCAATTAGTAAAATAAAATAACAGCTTTAGTTTAATTATTACCAGATTAAAATAAGTCAGGGACAAATTTTGGCTTTTAGGAATGAAAACAAATGTTGTTTATCTCTCCCTTCCGCTTCACTGGCCGACACTTGCCGACCTCCTTGTTTGTCGCCTAGCAGACTTGTCACGTATCATAATAGTGCCCCCTCTCAAATTTGTCCCTTTCATTGCTTTTATCTTTTAAAAAATAACCAAAATCTTCACGATCTACTTTTTTAAGATCCTCTTCCGTAAAAAATAAATAAAAATTTACTCCTACTTATTTCAATTTTCTTTTACACATCCATTAATCCCCCATTCCAACGTGCAAAGCTGGGCAAAATTTGTCTACACCGTCACATGGAAACTAGTGGATTCAATTTTCTAAATTAGCATACTCATGTGCTTGTATTAAAACTCACCTACATTTTTTTGGTCTTTTATTAATCCATTTTTTATGAGCTGCTGTAGGATTAATTTATCAAGCATTGTCGTCGTCAATAAATGTTCTTTCGCAAGGCTGGTCAAGTTTCTTTTTGTTTGGAAGGGAAAGGCAAAAAATGTCCACATAACTCAATTATTATACTCAAAATACATCATAAAACTCAAGTCATTTTTATAAACATCATACAATTTATTAGGACTATATTTAAAGTTAACATTCTCCTCATTTGTATTCAACATAACATCAATCAACGAATTTGCATCACAATCTACATTTGACTGTTTTTCATATACAATCCATTATAAAGTAGTACTTATGATTAATAACACATCCTTCCTCGACTAACTTGATACTATTAAGAGAATTTAACTCCAAAGTCAAAGTATGAAAGTTATGTTCATATGTCACTTGACAGCAAATGGACCATGACCATCAATTCAGCCTTGTCAATGTGGTAGTAAGGAGTCGAATAAGAGAATCACAACAACAACTTTCTAGTATGGTCACACATTACCCCTCCAACAACCATCTTTCTTTGGGAAGATATACATGTCGCATCATAGTTGATTTTTATCATGTCTGGCACTGGGCCCCCAAGACAACTTGTCGCGCAAAATAAGCATATAATGATCCTTTTTTCCTTCATAGTCAAAACCATATGGTGGATACCCTTGATCTCTGTTATGATAGTCCGAGCAAATCGAACCAACCGGGCCTCTGATGCATAATTACCATGAAACACATACTGGTTTCATTTCTACCATAGCTGATCTATAACAATCCTAAAGATTTAACTTCATTCCTTACCTTCCTTCAAATTTGTGAAGAGCAACAAAACAAAATCCTGCTGCAAGATAAAATTTTGATTGTTCATAGCTCTAAAATGTTGTCAAACTTTATTAGAGCGAGTAAGTCCCTAAGAGCATACATCATAGATTCAGGCTTCAACCCACATAACAAACAAATAGGATTATCTATCATATTCCTCATATACCTCAACTCATTTATGGACAACACTGTAGAAGGTAACTTTAACAAATAAATAAGAATAAGAATACGTTCTGTACCTTTCCATTTCACACCACTTCAAAAATAGGTTTAGTCTACAATTGATTTTGTGGTATGAGACTTTCACAAGTTGATTTGGTGAAAAACAATCCATTAGCTTCCTTCTCCCAAATAGGAATATCATTATCACGATCACCCCGGGGGCAACAATGGCAAAAATATTATTAACCACCTCAGATGTAATACCCCTATTTCATAACCAAGCTATTCATATTTCAAATTAGATGTTAGAGTCAGAAACTTAATTATACATGTGAAAAACTTATTAGTATAAAGATTTTTTACCAAATAAACTTGCAAAACTCTCTTTCTGGGATTCGCCTATCGAAACAGAAATCGCATAGTGGAATTAAGGCAGTAGCCTTTTTTCATAAGAAATTCGCTAAGCGAATAAAACATCGCTCAACAAAGTGTAAGTTGCTCAGTGAGAGTAGATGGAACCAGAATCTCACTCAGTGAAGATTGCATAGCTTAGCTATGTGAGACAAAATACTTAGAATTCACAGATTATCACTAAGCGAAGCTCAACAAAAGTGTTCTAAAACCATGTTCACTTAGCAAATGGAATTTCACTCAGTGAATGTGCTTAGGTTTTCGCTATAAATAGGGGGTCACCACCTTGCAAATTGGAGGAAAGAGGGAGAGAAAGATCTTTGGAGGGGAAAAGGAAGAGCTCTTGGAGCGAGATTAAGTGCTTGTTGGTAACAGTTTTATAAAACTGTTTTCGGTATTTTAGTATTTAAAAACCAAAAAACTCGTTTGGATAGTGTTTTCTAAAAACAGTTTTAAAAAACAGATCTAGTTTTTTAGTTTTTAAAAACTAAAAAACAAGAACAACTTAAAGTAGTTTTGCTTTTCAGTTTTCTATTTTTGTTTTGAAAACTCAAAATATAATCAGAACATGTTGTTTTTTTTATTTTTCAATTAATGAAATTTTAATAATATGAACAAGTTATTCCATTTTGACATCTTCAAAACAGTTTTCAAATAACACTTGTCAAATAAAGTTTTTCTCTTTTCTTCCTGAAAATAGTTTTTGAAAACTATTTTTGAAAACTCTTTTCAAAAACTAGAAAACCAAACCAAACCAATCAAGCTCTAAGGCTTCAAAGGTTCTACACTGCTCTTCATCAAGCACTTAGTAAGGTAAGGGGGAAATGAGATTTACAAACCTTTGTGGTACTAATCTTAATAAATTTATGTATGATTGCTTTTATTCTCCTGTTAATCATTATTATCCTCTAGATATTGCTTTTGGATATTGTTTTTGGTCCTTGGTTATTCTCTTCATATATTATTTCTAATCCTTTATTTATTTTCTCTAAGATATTATTGTTGCTTTATTTATTTCCCCCATATATTATTTTTAGTCCTATGTCTATTATTTCTAAATATTATTTTTGGTCTTTTAATTATTATTTCCAGATACTACTTTTGGTCATTTATTTATTATTTTCGTATATTACTTTTGGTTTTTTATTCATTATTTCCAAATATTACTTATGTTGCTTTGTTTATTAATTTTAGATATTACAATTTAAATTCTTGCTATTTAAGTTATTACTTTGTTAATTCTATAAATTATTTCATCATATTATTTTTGGTTCGTGGATATCATTTATCTTAAGTTTTGCTTTGAATTTTATTCTATCACAAAGTAAAGTATGATAAATGTTTCTTTTTATAACTCTGATTCATAAAAATTACCTGTCTTGGAATTAATGATAGCTACCTTATAATTTTATATGTATACATTATATTCAAAAGATAATGAATTATATGTTGAATATTCATTGTGAAATATATTTATTCAAAGGATTTTGTGAAAAGTTTGGATAAGAAAATCTTATTATAAATACAATATTCCTTAAGATCACACAAAAGACAATCTAAGTATGCTCTATGAGTGCAATTTAACTTAATCTTCCACGTAAAAAAGATATATTTTGGAATTAAAAATGTCTTAATATTGTGGTTATTATAGATAAAATAGAAAGTTGTGATAGGAAATTGATTTATATATTTGTTTTGAACTTTTAATTCTCTCAGGATGATTCATGAATGATGATTGAAATATAAGATGTGGTGAGAGATGAACTTAGCGAAATCATAGGTTCCCTTAAGAATACCATGCAGGTGCATGAGTATATGTTTTGGGAAGTTATAACTTGATACAGTACGAGATTATAGTCAAGGACTAAAACATTGTGACTGGTTGGGGCTCAGAATATTGTGATTGGTCGAGACCAGAATAGTGTGACTGGTTGAGGGTCAGAATATTGAGACTGGTCGGATCAAAATATTGTGATTGGTTTGTGACTAGGGTTGTTCAAAACTGAACCAAATCAAATTGAAAATCGACCCGCAAAAATCGAAAGCCACAAAAAACCTCTTTAATTTGGAGTGATTTGCTTTTTATAATTTTCAAACCGTGCAGTTCAGTTCGATTTGGGGTTTGAGATGTTGAAACCACATCAAACCAAACCAAACCACTCATCTTACAGATTCTTACAAATTTCCAAGAAAACATATACAATTACTCATTATTTTCTAGGTTTATAAGATTTTAACTTAATTTTTAACTATAATTTTTAATTAATATGTATTAGTTGATGAATAAAATATTTTAGCAAAATTATTTGATTTAATTTCATTGGATAAAATTTGATGTTAACACTAAAATCTAATGTTTAAATGAATTGATTTTTTATACTTTAACTTTAATGGTTGCTACATTTATATAATTTTTATGGGAGTGAGTAAACTTTTATACAATTATGAAAATAAATTTTTTCAATATATTTTTTAGTACTTAATAATAGAAATTTTAAACCATAAAACCAAATCAAATCAAACCGTAACTTGTTTGGTTTGTTTTGGATTTTATAATTAATTTAAACCGCACAATAATCATTTTTTTAATTTGGTTCGGACTAGTTTTAGACTCAAAACCATACCGCAAACACCCTTAGTTGTGACTGGTTGGAGACCTAAATATTGTGACTGGCCAGGGATCAGAATGTTGTGACTAGCCAGGGGTCAAAATATTGTGACTGGTCGGGGATCAGAATATTGTGATTAGTCAGGGTAAAAATGTTGTGACTAGTTGAAGACTAGAATATTGTGACTAGTTGGGTCAGAATGTTATGATTGGTCGGGATCAAAATATTGTGACTGGATGGGGGTCAAAATGTTGTGATTGGATGAGGGTCAAAATGTTGTGACTGGTCGGGGACCAGAATATTGTGACTGACTAGGGTTAAATTGTTGTGATTGATCGGGGACTAGAATATTGTGATTGGTTGGGGTCAAATGTTGTGACGGGGACAGAATAGTGTGATTGGCTAGGGTAAGAATGTTGTGACTAGTTGGGACCAAACATCATGCTAGTCGATGGTCAAAGTGTTGTGATTGGTCGAGGATCATAATAATGTCACTGGTTAGGGGTTAGAATGTTGCAACTAGTCAAGGACTAGAATAATGTGACTAGTCGGTCAGAATTTTATGACTAGTTAGGGACCAGAATATTGTGACTGACTGGGGGTTAAAATATTGTGATTGGTCGGGGACTAGAATGTGGGATTAGGCTTAGTCGTCGGAATGAGTATGGTTGGATCCATATATGGAGTCATGTGAGATTGAGTTATAGGAAAAATCTTAGGTTCTCATTGTTTCTTAAATTTATTAAGATTATTGTTGATGATTTATAAAAATTTTACTCATTTTTGTGTGTTTTCTTTCATGTGTTATTTTCATATATTTTTGGAGTACGAAGAGAAGACGAACTTGACCAGCAGGACGTACGAAAGGATTCAGAGGATCTACTCTGAATATGTGCATTCAAAAATGAATTACTCTTTGATGTTTAACTAATATTAGATTCGTAAGTTCACTGCTCTGACTTAGGACCGTGTAAGAAGGGTAGTAGCAATGTATCTTATATTTTAAGTATTTTATAACAAGGTTTTATGATAATTACCTTTGGCTCGTAATTTTTATAAGAAGATTATGGACATTATGTAAAGACTAAATTTTAAAATCTCTCATATTTTTATAAATATTTTGGTTATAGGTAAAAGAGTTAGAGGCGTTACATCATATGGTAACAAAGTTAATAGTTTTGGCAAGTCTTATTAACCATCTAACGCCACAGAAAAACAAACTTTATTCACTATTAACAAATATTGATTATCATTACACTAATTTATTAGTGCTCCTTGCCCTGAGACCCAATTGTCAAACCAAAAATCAACCTTCCTGTCATTGCTAATTAGCTAGGTTATATGCTACTTTACATTACTCCATGTCTTTGAAACTATTTTCCAAAAATTTGTGCCTTTACAAGATGAGTCCATGATTGGTCCCCTATTCATACCACATTTGTATTTGGATCGAACAAGTTGCACCCACAATTTATCTGGCTGGCCGAGGAGTGCCCCCTGTCTGTTTTAGTTTACTAAGATTATCCCACCTAATCTAGTGAACCTTCCTTGATGAGTCAATATCATCCCAGACAGAATCCCTGCATAACTTATCAAGCATATTACAAGTGAACACAGGAAACATAATTTGGCAAAGCTTGGACCACTAATTTAGCTAAAGTAAGTCTATTAGCAAAAGACAATGTATTCCTCTTCCAGTTAGACAATCACTATTTCACTTTATCGATAATAAATTGAAAAGAATCTTTCGACAGACGACCATGGTGGATCACGATGCCAAGATATTTGCTGAGGTTGAAGGTCCTTACATAACTTAAAGCTTTTGAGATTTGTTGCTGACAGTGCATGTGGACATTTGCAAAAAAAAATATCCTTGCTTTGTCTTGACTGACTCTGCCCCAAACAACTATAGAAGTTGTGGAGAACTTGCTTTGACTTCCACTTGGTCAAGAGACGCCTCTACAAAAATTAGCAAGTCATTAGCAAAGGTTAAATAAGCTAATTCGGGGCCTACCTCTAGAGACCTAAAATGACTTCCACAATCGATGATATACTGCCATATGTATCATGTGAAATAGTCGCTCAAAGGTAAAGCACAAACAGATAAAAGGGAAATAGGATCCCCCTGACGAATCCCCTGGTGTGAAAGGATCCAAAACCTCACAATTCCACAACATACATATTGTAGGCGTAGATAGGCAATACCACACCAAATTGGTAAAAAAATCAGCAAAACTAATATCATTTAAAGTATCTTTAATAAAATCTCAAATAAGTCTATCATAGACTTTTTCTTAATCAACTTTTATTACTATGCATCCCTCATTGTCTTTCTTGCTTTTCATGGAACGAATTACCTCTTCCACAATAATAATATTGTCATGTGGTTAGGTGTCTCGCACTAATTGCAAATCTATATATATAAGTAAAAAGAATTTTAAATATTCTTTAGTCATTGATTATATTTTATTTGATTTGGAAGTTTGAACATATTTATACTTATCCATCAAAATTTTACAGTAGTATACTCATTGATTTAATTCTATTTAATAATAAAAAATTAAATAAGTCGTTTATTTTATTTATTATATATGTATAAAAATTTAAATATTTTAAAAATCACAATAATACATATAATTTGAGTTTACATTGATATTTTAAAAATTTAAATATTTTAAAACTCTTTATTTATGAGTTTTAAAATTATTAATTGGTAAAACTAACAAATTTACCATCTATATAAAGGATTGTTATTGAATGTTACTTAAAACACTCACAGTGTATAAGTATTTGTCTCATGATTTATATATGTATTGATATTAAAATAGATATGTTTGTAAAATATTTTTAAAAAACTTTCTTTAAAAAAATATAAAGGAACTTTTTTTAATGGTTAAGCATATAAATTTGAAATTCATATATACAATATATACACAAATTTAGGGTGTATCTGACAAAACTGGTTGAAAGCTGAAAAATTGTCTGAAAGCGTAGAAAGCCAAAAAACTAGTTGTAAGTGTTTAGGAAAATTAATTTATCAACTAGCTAAAAGTTGTGAAATGACAAATAAGGATATTACTAATCATCAGATCAATGATGATGTATTTAAAATAATTATAATATATTTTAATATATAAGTTAATTGTATATTTAAATTATAAATTTCTATAATAGCATATTTAAATTATAATTATATATTTAAATTATAATTTTATGTAATTACATATTTAAATAATAAATTACTATGATTAATATTTAGATTATAACTTCTATAATTAAATATATAAATTTGAAATTACGTATTTAGATTATAATTTTCTATAATATATATTTATATTATAAATTAATATAATTACATTAATGAAGAGAGAAAATTGAAAGAGAGAGGTTGTATGATATAATGAGAGAGAATTGATGAGGGACAATGCACTAATTAATGAAGGGTATACATGTAAAAATAAAACAAGCTAGTAGCCGACAATATGAAATCATTTGAAAAAGCTGCATGGAGTAACTTTTTGAAAAGACTAGTAGCTCCTAAAAGAATTTCTAGATTTTTGTTATTCAAACGAAGTTGAAACCGTTTCACCCACCATTTTAGCTAGTTTTTCCACTTTTCAACTAGCTTAAATGACAAACCAAACAAACTCTTAGTGTTTGTTTGACAATATTTTTATAAAACTATGTTAAATATTTTATTATTTAAAAACTAAAAAACTCTTATGGGTAGTGTTTCCTGAAAACAGTTTTCAAAAACAATTCTTGTTTTTTAGTTTTTAAAAACTAAAAATAGAAACAGCTGAGAGTAGTTTTGTTTTTCAGATTTTTATTTTTATTTTGAAAACTCAAAGTACAATCCATGTGTGTTGTTTTTTGCTTTTTTTAATAAAATTTTAATAAATATGAACAAGTTTTTTCATTTTGACTTGTGTAAAACAGTTTTCAAATAATACTTACCAAACAAGTTTTTTTTCTTTTCTTCTCGAAAACAGTTTTTGAAAATTATTCTTAAAAACTCTTTTCAAAAACTAAAAAAAAAATCAAACAAATGAAGCTCATAGTTTTTCACTTTAGCCAATTTCTAATATATTTCATAATAAATAATATGAGTAAAACTTTAGATATTTTAATAAAATAATATATTTTATTATGGATAAAAAATATATTATAATGTAGATTTATATATAATTTTTTAGTATTTAATTATATTTAAAATAATCTATAATTAAAACTATGTAAAATGCAATAAAAAATTATATATGTGATATACATGTTTAGATCAAATTTATAATCTTACATTATTCGTTAATTTCAGGTATATTGTTTAAATTTTTTTAGGGTGTATTATTATTATTATTATTATTATTACTATTATTATTATTATCATTATTATTATTATTATTATTATTATTATTATTATTATTATTATTATTATTTCTAACATAACATTAGTTAAGATACCAATAAAATTAACTTTGATACATTTTCAGATCATTTAAAGCCAATAAAATTTGACTTGTCTAAATAATTTCATATTGTATTAGGTAAATTTGTTGATAGTAAAAATATATAAGATTTCGACCTTTCTAAACAAAAAATGACAAGTACTTTAGTTATGAAGGAATGTGACCAGCTATGCGGAGAGAATGAGAGACAAGAGAGAGTGTTGGTTAGTGTTCATATAAGACTTCATAAGTTGAAACGAACCAAAAGCCCACAAGATTAAGCATCTCACAAAGGCAAGATATTAACTTTCTTTTAAATTTAATATAAAATTATATATAGAGAGAGAAAGAGTAATTGATTCAGTTTAGAACAAATTTTTAAATTTTAACTTTGTGAATCAAACCAAACTTAATCGATTTTCACCAATTTAGTTTTCGTTTGATCTGCACAAGAAAAAAAAAACTAACCATTTTAATTTATTGGTTTATATTATCAAATTCATCGTAATGATTCAAACATATATATATATATATATATATATATATATATTATAAGAATCAAACTGACCAGTTTGACCGAAAACTAGTGAACCAGTTTGGTAACGGGTTCGATCAACCTTAAAAATCGGTAGAACAAAAACTAGTATTAAAATCAGAAAATCGATAAAGAATCGGTTCAATCGGTCTTTTTTGTTTTGAAATTTTTTTTATTTTATTAAATATACCCCTTATTTTCCTAAATCAACCAATTTTTAATTAAAAAATAATAAAAATAGGGTTTAACTTAGCAATATGAAGGTGTATTTAGTTAAATTAATTTTATCCTTTTATAATTACAACCTTAATATATTTTTTATTTTATAATATTAATTGTTATAGTACATTAATAATAAAAAAAATATTATTTTATTAAGACCAGTCCAACTGTTGGTTCAATAACAGTTGGACCAACGAACCATGAACTAATGTCTTTACCGGTTCGATAACTGGTCTAGTTTTATAAACATATATATATATATATATATATATATATATATATATATATATATATATATATATATATATATATATATCACACTAATAGAAATATTCTCATATTTATTTTAAAAATAGATAGTCTGCAAATACCATTTAATTACATAAAAAAAAACTTTACAAAGTTTTTTAAGAAAGTATTTTTAAAATAAATGTGAAAATGTTTCTATTAGCATTATTTAATCTTTTAAAATTAACTTGTTATTTAAAAAATATATTATATAATTGAAAGGAAAAATATAAGTATTTATATTTAAAAATGAAAAATATATCAAAACATAATAATTATTAAAAAAGTATTTTTAAAATAGGTGATGACAGTGTCAGAGATAATGTTTAGCACATTATCAACAAGGATATGAGCTAAGTCATATATGTGTGAGTATTGTTTTTTTCTTATTAGTACATATTTTTATAGGTTGTAACCACTTTCACATAGGTGTGAAGATACTAGGAAAGTTTTTCCTTTGCAACATATTTTTCACAAAAATGTGGTCATTGGAACAGAGGTGTTGATCATGTCATAATTAGAAATAACTAGTTATGGAACCAAATTTAACCAACATTTTTTATTGAATATAAAAACTAAAACTAAAAGAATTTGACATCAACTAAAAATAATTAGTTATGAAATCAAGTTTAGCTATAACCATTTTTTAAATAAAGTTAGTTGCATTAACCATATCTATAAAACAAGTTATAGTTTTATAACCATATTAAAATAAATGTTATTATATAGGTTCACTCAAACTGAGTTGAGTTAAGTTTTCTTCCAAGTATCTCTTAAAAGGTTATAATATATATTCAATGTTATATAGTTGCCTGTGTCCTTTCTGTCACTCTTGGCTTACAAAGAGTACATAAATAATTTATGTTTTAACATTAAACTCCCCCTAAGTTTAAGACCCGTATCAATAAGTATTTTTTGAATAATAAGTTAGATAGTCATATAAGTCACTCTTGACTTAGATACTGTTTAGGCAACTTTGTCATCTTTTACTCTTTTTTTTTTTGTATTGATTTGTTTCAACAAATATGTTGACAATAGGTGCATTAACCACAAATATTATAGTTTAGCTCATACATTGTTGTCTTGATCGTTTGAATGATTTTCAAAAGTCGAGTTTTTGTTTAGTCATCAAAATGTTGTACAATTAGATGCTTCTTATGTCATCATCATAATAAAGCTTCTTGCCAGTAGATGAGATCTCCCTGTGTAACATAAGATGTTTCTTGGCTTTTAGTTCATAGACACTCTAATACACTTAGGCCATGTTTGGAAGAGATTATTTACAACTTATACAAGTGTTTGGATAAATTTATAAAAGCGCTTATATAGGGTCTATAAGTTGTTTTAAGTTTATTTGAATAAGCTATTTAGAGTAGCTTTTGATGAAAAAAAATTGTTTTAAGCTTATTAAAAATCCACACTTCATTCGACTCCCATCTGTCACTTTTTTGTCTCTCCCATGATTAAAATTTGCTACTAAGTCTTTCTCTCTCCCTCCCTATCCCTATCCCTTTCCCCCTCTCTTTCTCACACACTCTCTTTCCCTCTCTCCCTCCCCCTATCTCGCTCTCTTTCCCTCCCGCTATTTTTAAGTTTATATATAAAAACACAAATAACTTATTGAATTTAAAAATTTATAAAGCTCTTATATAAAAAATTCTTATTGAATAAGTTCTTATACTACAAATCCTTCCAAGAGGAACTTATGGCTAGATTTGTATTGAACTTTATGACTTTTGATGTCTTTATAAATAGTCAATACAAAATCGTGTTACAACTTGTTGAATAAACAATACTTTTACATGAGTAGTGATATAGTCTTATAGAAGCCCTTAGTAGATAGTCAACCATCCTGGTAGCACGTCTTCAATCACTACCGTTTGATAAAAAATAATTATATCTGACGTTGGAAACTTAATTAGTGACTCGTGCACGAATTTTATTTCAGGATAGAAAGAAATTTTTAATTAGATTAATAATAATATGCCAATTTATAATAGGTAGCTGGTTTGCCCGAGAGGTTAAGGGGGAAGACTTAAGATCTTCTGCAGTCAACTGCGCATGGGTTCGAACCCCATAGCCAGCACGAACAGAGTTCATGTTATTTCTTGTCAGCGTGTATCAACTGTCCCTTTTGCCTTTAATTTGTATTTGTCTCCCTTTTAATCTCTTTTAGTAATGTTTTTAAAAAACTAATAAAAACTATTTTTACGGCTTAAATATTTTTTTTACATCTATAAAATTGCGAGTTATAATTTTAGTACCTCAATTTTTATTTTTATGTTAAAAACTAATAGATTTTAAAATTTCAAATTCACATTTGTTATTAAGTGTTTTTTTGTTAATTGATAATGTGGTTAAACGAAAGTGATAGTTAAATCCACGTTATTTTATATTATTGACTCTGAATCTATGATATTTTCATAATAGGTATCTTTTTTTAAAAAAAAAAAATTTCAGTTTCAAAATTAAAATATAAATAAATGTTAGGTATAAAAAATTATTTAATCCTATAAAAAATCAATTATCATTATGACATACATCTCAACTAATCACCTTATTTTAAAAATATTTCAATTGTTGTAGCTCAATACAACGTTTCTAATAAAATTATTAGAGAATTTTTACAAGTTAGTGATGAATCTATATCTAAATCATTAATTTTTAAATAATTAATGAATTAGATAAGATTTTTTTTTCCAGTGGAATAAACTAAATCTATACTAAAAAAAAACTTAAATATTTTACTTCGCTTTTAGTAATGTTTTTAAAAAACTAATAAAAACTATTTTTACGGCTTAAATATTTTTTTGATATCTATAAAATTGCGAGTTTTAATTTTAGTACCTCAATTTTTATTTTTATGTTAAAAACTAATAGATTTTAAAATTTCAAATTCACATTTGTTATTAAGTGTTTTTTTGTTAATTGATAATGTGGTTAAACGAAAATGATAGTTAAATCCACGTTATTTTATATTATTGACTCCGAATCTATGATATTTTCATAATAGGTATTTTTTTTTAAAAAAAGAAATTTTCAGTTTCAAAATTAAAATATAAATAAATGTTAGGTATAAAAAATTATTTAATCCTATAAAAAATCAATTATCATTATGACACACATCTCAACTAATCACCTTATTTTGAAAATATTTCAAGTGTTGTAGCTCAATACAACGTTTCTAATAAAATTATTAGAGAATTTTTACAAGTTAGTGATGAATCTATATCTAAATCATTAATTTTTAAATAATTAATGAATTAGATAAGATTTTTTTTTCCAGTGGAATAAACTAAATCTATACTAAAAAAAACTTAAATATATTTACTTCGTGCTCCTAACATATTATCAAATTTTACACTAAATCCCTAAAAGTTTTTCTTGATGTTGAACTTAAAATAAATTTTACTTTATTTTGAGTCCTTAGATATTTTAGATAGTGATTTAAATTATTTTAAAATGCTTTAAAAAGTGATTTAGACTTTCGATAGTGTTTTAGAACCTAAAATAAATAAATGTAAATTCATTAGATATTTAAGACAACAAAAAATTTATACAAACTTAACACAAAATTCGCTAATATATTAAGAATTTAAAACATGCTTAAGATTAAAATAATTTTTTATTCAACGAAAATGATAACCTACTTAACAAAATATTAGGACGGTAAAACATGATTTTTTATAGTTTAAATATTTTTGGAGCAATAAAATAAAATAATTTTAATTTTAATACTTAATCTTTTATTTATATTTTAATTTTAGTACTTGAAAAGATATATATTTTTGTAAAAGGTATTTTAATATATATTAAAATGTCTAATAATATATTATTCTATAATATGTAACAGCAATATATTAAAATGATATTGTAATAATTTTCTTATTATTTGTTGGTAGAATCTATTATCTATCAAATAATGTACTAGATAAAAATTGTCTTTTAACTTGTATGTTTGTCTTGTAGTACTCTTGTTGTTTTATACCTTTATATGAACCAGAGACATTGTTTTAAAAATTGTCTCATACTAATTAGTTGAATCGATAAAACGAAAAACCATACTTCGTTTATAAAACGAAAAACCATACTTGGAGCTTATATGTATTAAAGTATATAATAACATATTATGACATTTATAGTAATAATTATAATTCTTTATTTATAATCTTAAAATACTAATTGATAAAATTAACAAATTTATTATATATAAAAAAAATTATTAAATATCAACGTAAACATTTTTATACTAGCTGTATATAAAATTTTTCTCATATATTATTCTACAATATGTAATAATAATATTAAAAATAATATTGTAATAATTTTATATTATTTTATTTGAACAATATATTATCTATTAAATAATATACTAGACAAAGATTATCTTTTAATTTATGTGTATTACTATTTTTGTTCTATACCTTTATATGTATCAAAGCCATTGTTTTAAAACTAGCTCATACAGATAAAACCAGTTACCCTACCGTTCCGGGCTTATAATTCAATTGGATATGTTAACAAGTGCAATCATGCTGTTGACTAGTTGTTTACCAAAACAATAAAAAATAACAATAAGTGTCAAGGCATGAATCGAACCGAGTCTAAAGACTAAAAGATGTACTTCCCTGCCACTGTACCACTGAAAGTTTGAAATTATCCAAAAGATGCATAATTTTCTTGGAAAACTTTACATGTACCAAAGCCACTCGAAAAGTTCAAAACTATAATTTGTAATGTCAGATGATTCACTGAAATTTAAAGCTTCGAGAAAAATCTAATCAATGAATATTTTATATTTTGGAGTACCAGGAAATTCATTCTATTAAGTCCATTTAGGTGATTTTTGGTTTTTAATTTTAAAATTCATAAAAACAAAAACTAGTTTTATTTTTAAGTTTTCAAAATTTTAAAAATATTGTTTTTGTTTCCAAATTTAAAATATTATTTTCAAATCTTAATCAAAACACTAGTTGAAAGCAGCACTCGAGATAATCATTTAAGATAGTCGATGATTGACGATCGAAGCTAGTAGTCAGTGACCTGCGATCTAAGATGGCAGCTGGTAATCAGTGACCGGCAATCGAAGATGGCGGTTGATGACTGGTGGTCAGTGATTATCGGTCAAAGGTGGCAGGTAGTGTCTGGTGACCGTCAGTCGGAGGTGATAGCCGGTGACCGCTAGTCAAAGGTGTCGATCAATAATTGCCACGACTGGTAATCTTCGATCGAAGGTGACGACTGGTGACTACTTGTGACTGCCAGACCATGGTGACAATCGGTGGCTATTGGTCAAAAGTGACAGTCGGTGACTTCGAATAAGAAGTGACGGGGTTAGTAACCACTGGTCAGAAATGATAATCAATGGTAACAAGTGACGTCAATTAATAAACTTAAATAAAAACAAAAACAGAAATATGAAAACCAAATTTTATTGTTTTTGAAATTGAGTAAAAATTGTTTTAAAATTAAGTAAGAAATAAAAACAAAACCATTTTTAGCAAACACATTTCTGTTTTCAAAATACATTTTAAAACAAAAAACAAAAAACATCCCAAACATAGCCTTAGCAGATCATGGTTTCGTTGTAATCACAGTAGAAATTAAGTTAGCAAAAAACTAACTAATCAATTTGCATATCACTTTCTCAATGTTGAAGATGGGAAGTTCCAATCAGCATCGGATGGAACATATAATATGTTGATGTGATCGTTACATTAGTTTCCACTAGTTACTAAATCATGATAGATTAAAAAATATACAAATAAAATGTGAATACAACGCAAGAAGGCTCTTTTCTAGTGTAACTTCAGATTAAATTCCCCATTTTCAGTTCTCGCCGTATCCTCAGTCATCATAATCTCCATATCCCGTATATCTCGCTTCAGAACACTGCCAAGTCTTGCAATGGCCTCCATCTGCTGCTGTAAAACCTGCTCACACAAAACAGGGCTTCGTTACGTTGAATTCTTTGGATGCATCATGAGCATTTCTTATCTTATAAAAATAATAATTTTGTTTTTTAAAAAACAAAAAGGCGAAAACGCAAATCAAGAATCTTTTTTTTTTTAAAGGCCAAGAATCATATTTTGTTAAAGGCCAAGAATCAAGATGTTAAATAATAAATCTCATGATTCCACCTTACCTCCTGCAGGTCAGAAAGACTCTGATCATGAATTTTGGTAGATCCTGGAAGATAAACCGAGCTACCAAATCCATTGCTATTAGCTTTAACACGAGATACAGTTAGTAGATTTTGTACCCTTCTTGACAGTTCCGCTCCAGATCCTTTCAGCTGAAAAGATATTTCCATTTTAGGTTTCATTCCAGCAACAAAGCAAGAACCAGAAGGTGTTAGACAAAATTTCTACCTGTCTAGTTATTGTTGCTAATTTCTCAGCAAGTTCAGCTTCCCCTTTTGTTAAGGGTATACGACAGCCTTTTCCCTCCAAGGCCTCCACTACTCTCATTACCTTGAATTACAACATGAGAAGATATAATAAAGGAGCAACTAAAAATATTCATTGCCTGGTAACCAGATAGGCGTTACAATTTATTGATGTGATTTTAAGAATTGAAATGCTTGTAGGGGCATACAATTAGAGAAGGTGGGAAGACTTGACAAGAATGAGAAATGTGAAAACTATATATCAACTGTTTGTTATGATAAAGAATTTTCTGCTGGATAATTTATTCATTCAACAATCAAGAAAACAGTCTAATTCTCAAACACATAGTTGTCCCTACTCTTAAAAGACGTTGCTGGAGAATTTGTTCTTTTTGTTTCAGTCTTTGAATCCACGGAAGAGTATCAGCTTGAAAATGTCTCTGAAGCTGCAAAAAGCATCAAGCAATAGGAAAGACAAGTCAGCAATAAACAATAGAAAAATCAGTACCACATCAACATTGGTCTTGGCAGTGCAAAGGGAAGAGCGATACCATTTTAACATTGCTTTGGGTTACACGCAATCTCTCTGCATCAGAAACAATGACTTCATCTTGTATCTACATGACAATATGAAAAAATAATGTATCCTCAAGGATTACATTATATAAAATCCTCAAATTTCAACAATTTCTAAATCAGAATTTCGTAGATTCGCCCATTTTTGCATCAACTACTGACTGGTGCATACATCTTAAAAAATACTCAAAGTATATCACTATATAGCCATTCTAGAAATTTAATATCTACCCAGTAATGACTTACAAATCCATTCAGACAAGTGAAAATTAATTCAAAAGATTAGGTTTGATGACAAGTGATTTAAATTTACTACCATTGAAGCAGGTATGTTCCTAAAAGCTCCTGGCTCACCTTAACATCTACAAACAATGCCAAAAATATTATCTACACGCATATTAATACTTCTTATCATTGCCCACCATAAATTTCTTTTACCATACTTTATTTTATTGAGAAACATCTTTTCCTTGTTTCAAAATCTTGATATAAAAACTCAGTCCTCTACTAATCTTGTAAACAACCTTTGCATGTAAAATGAAGTTTACTTGTCAGGCATCAATGGTGATAATGTGCACCAAGTTTTGATATCGATCACCAAGTCTTGAAACTAAAGTACAGATATGAGCCAAAAAATCAAATGGAAGATGTCTAAAGAATGGTAAGAAGATTAGGAATAAATAAGTTAATTTCATCCCACACAGCCAAATTGGATGGAATAAAATAGAGGTATGGGATAAAATTGATTGTAACAACAACAACTAATGTCTTTTCACTCCGTTTCTATTCTACTCCGTCCCCTTTATCGATCCAAACAATAACCCAATAAAGGTTACCTTAAGGCGTTGTGAAAGATCCTTAAAACCCTGAACAAGTTGTGGCCACAGACGTTCTCTATCAGCACTTTCCATGCCCTCAAGCTTCCCCATTGCCTCCGCCCACATGATCTAGCAACATAAACTATTCCCATAATGAGCCAGTGCTGGGAAAAAAAAAGAGAGTAGAAGAACATGCCAACTAGAGCGTTTAGTGGAGGGAAGGCACAGACTTACGTCTGATACACCAGCAGGCTTCACTCTAAACTGCGGTTCTGTTACACTGAACAACAAATGCTGAACAACACAATAACACCAATCTGAGAAGAAAAAAAAAATGAAGACAAGCAAGTGCAATTCTAGCATTTGCCTCATAGCATCAGAAATAAAACACTATTAATGTAGACTTGAGCTTGAATCCTAATTTGAAAATTGTGAATAAAAGAGTGTATGATGTGAAATCTAAACGAAGGGGGAGATTTTTGTAATTTACTTTTGAATGGAGAGAAAGAGGGGATACCTTAAAAGCATACTTGGGGTTTCCAGGATCTTCCTTATAAGCATCGACGATTGTCTAGGTTCAGAGCAAAGAAAAGAATGAAAAAAGAATAATAAAAAAAAAAAAGAAGAAGAAGAAGAGAAAGAAAAAAGAAAAAAACCTGAAGATCGCGATCGGCGAGAGAGAAAGGAACAGGTGCGACGTTGGCCATCTGAGTGGTTAATTGGGGATTAGAGAAGGGGGAGGGTTGAGGAGGAGGGAGGGAATTTTGAAAGGCGAAAGCAGAAGAAGTTTGTTGTGGGTGTTGAAAGAGTGGGGTGTGAGAAGAAAAGGGTGTGGAGAAGATGGAAGGGGTGCCGAAGAATGCAGGTGTTGAAGAAGGGGTGCCGAAGGGGGACGAAGAAGCTTGAGCAGAGCCAAACATGGTGATGACTGTTATGGTAGCAACCAATTTCAGAGTAAACCACACTGACACACTCCACCCTCCCGATTCACTGCAATGTGCAGCCAAGCTGCTCCATTCATATGTTCAAAATAATCAAACCTAAAATCATTTTTATGTTCTAAAAGGTTTTTTTAAAAAAAAGAAATAAAAATTAATTATATATAACTATTTTATTTTTTAATCATGAATTTACTGATAAAAATTAAATTATTGAGTAAATATAATAAATTATTTCATTATAAAATTAATTAGGTCTTTTATTTCATGAATTGACTATTACAAATTTAGTTTTTCAACTATGAATTGAATATTACAAATGAAAAAAATATTTAAGTTTGTACATAAATTATATAATATGTAGCATTAATATGCGAGGGTTATTTTTAATTGAATATATCATTCTTAAATTTATGCGTGAATTTGATGTTAAAAAATATTTAAATTTGTGCGTAATAGTTGTACGATAAATAACATTAATATAAGCCTATTTTGAGTATAGTGTCATAAAACTATTTTTAGTATTTTAGTTTTAAAAAACTTGTTTAGGTAGTGTTTATGAAAACAATTTTCGAAAACAATTCTGATTTTTAAAACTAAAAAATAGGAACAGCTGAAAGTAAGTTTTGCTTTTCAATTTTCTATTTTTGTTTTGAAAACTCAAAATACAATCAGAATATATTGTTTTTTACTTTTCATTAATGAAATTCTAATAAATATAAACAAATTTTTCCATTTTTACATCTCTAAAATAGTTTTCAAATAAAATTTGTCAAATGAGTTTTTTTTTCTTCCCGAAAATAGTTTTTGAAAACTATTCTTGAAAACTTTTTTCAAAAACCAAAAACAAAAATCAAACCAATCAAGTCCTTAGTATTTAAAAACTAAAAATCTTGTTTGGGTGGTGTTTTTTTAAAACAGTTTTAAAAAACAGTTATAGTTTTTTAGTTTTTAACAACTAAAAAACAGAAACAGCTGAAAGTAATCTATTTTTTTATTTTTCTTTTTCATTTTGAAAACTCAAAATACAATTAGAATATATGTTGTTTTTCTTTTTATTAATGAAATTTTAATAAATATGAATAAGTTTTTCCATTTTTACATCTTCAAAAACAAACTCTTCTTAAAAACTAGAAAACAAAACTAAATCAATGAAATATGTATTTTTAATTCTTAAAGGTTAGATAAGTGCATTGATAGGCATATTTGTGGTGAAATCAAATTTGGAAGTCTAGAAGTTAAAGTTATGAGAAATTCTAAGGGGTGCAATGAGTAGGATTGGATCGCGGGGAACTAATAAAGTCTAGGTTACAGACTCATTTGGTGAGACTTTACTTCAGGAACTGCAAAAAGGTAAATGGAAAATTTTTCTCTGCACTCTAATAAGTTCTCCTTACACCTCCATAATTTCTCAAAATGTCAAAAAACCCTTAATGAAAACAGTAAAAATTTAATTACCACGCATTTTTTTCTTTTCTCTTTCATCTGCATCTCTCTCATTTCGCACGTCTCTCATTTTGCATGTCTCTCTTTAGCTTCTCTTGTACGAATTCATTTTTCTTCTCACTGAATCAGTGATTTTCTCTTATTCTTCATGCGTTGGTGTTCATCCCTTTTGCGTTTTCTTTGTTCTTCGTGGTTCAGTTTTATGTTTGCTTTGTTCTTCGTGGTTCAACTTTGTGTTTATCTTCTCTCGGTACATTAGCTTTTTTTACAAGTCTGAATACCCCTGTCTAGACTAAGTTCGAAAACCCTTGTCTAGACTTGTAAAAAAATTTCCAAACTTTTTTTTACATATCCGAACACCCCTATCCGGACTTGTAATTTTTTTTTTTTTTACAAGTCCGGACACCCCTATCCGGACTGAGTCCGGAAACCTCTGTCTGAACTTGTAAAAAAATTTGCAAATTTTTTTACAAGTCCGGACACCCCTATCCGGACTGAGTCCGGAAACCTCTGTCTGAACTTGTAAAAAAATTTGCAAATTTTTTTACAAGTCCAGACACCCCTATCCAAGCTGAGTCCGGAAATCTTTGTCTGGACTTGTAAAATAATTTGCAAATTTTTTTTACAAATCCGGACACCCCTATCTGGACTTGTAAAAAATTTGCAAATTTTTTTACAAGTCGAGACACCAGTGTCCGAATTGAGTCCGGAAACCTCTGTTCAGACTTGTGAAAAAATTTGAAATATTTTTTTACAAATTCAGACACGCCTATCCAAACTTGTAAAAAAAATTACAATTTTTTACTAAGATTAATTTTTTTTTACCTAAGATATTTGAGACTTTTTCTATCTTTAAAGAGGTGTAGGAAGAAATTATGAAATTGCAGGGAGAAATTCTCATGTAAATGAAAAGTGAGTTGCAGTCAAATTACCTGATTCAATTAGTATGGGTGCATCAAGCCCATCAAATGTTGCCCAACCAAGGTTGAAGGGGGAGAAGATATCGATGCGGTTGGGGGGAATTTTTCCGAATGAGTTCGTGCCTATGTATCGTGGCTCCACAAAAATTGCTTGACTGAACAATGGAATCAATCGGCTCTCGGTTGGTGCTATAAGGCAGCAAGACCCTGCATTTTCGGCGCTGTAACGGGAGGAAGCTAGTCTTGAGGTGGTCCAAAATTTGCTGCAAAATGACCTAACTTAGTTCAGCATACAGATGTCGATGTCGACCATGTAATTGACTCGCACAAAGATGCATCTTTCATTGGATCTAGCTCTGGAAGAAGCCCAAATCTGGTAAGTGATGCAATCCAACCATTGTCTGCATGTCACGTTCAAATTCGGGAGCCCGAGTTGGGAATTGTTCCTGCTGACTCATTCTCACTTGGAGAGTTAGCTCCAACTCCGATTGCCTGGGGTTATTTTAAGTTGAATGTTGCCACAAATCCAGAGAAGCTGGAATTGGTCGAGCATCAAAGCTTTCATCCTTACTTAATTTTGGTGACAATGCCCGGTAGTTCAAGCAGAGGTGCCCGGTAGTTCTGGAAACACTATGGTGTCCGATGGAACATTTAGTCAATGACACTTTTTGTGGAGCTTTTAGTTTTGTCTCCGAAGTTGAAATGCCATAATGAGCCTGACCTTGCAAGTGTTGCAAAATTAAAAGGCTAAATGTTCTTTCCTACAAGATAAAGGTGATCACGGAGGGACAAATGAAGGTCAGTGAACAAATGGTGTTAAAACATGATGAAAGGATACGAGAAAATGAATTGATTGGATGTCATTAACCACTGCTCATGAATTCTAGGATTTTATCTGTAATATGGAGCTCACAGAGGTGTAATACGTTCAGCACCAGTATACATAGTTCATCACTAGAAGTAAAGAATATAGTGTCTTGACAGGTCCTTAATATCTCAAGAATGGTTGAATTTTGTCTCTAATAGCTTTCAATGAATTTGAAAAAAAGATTACAGATCATTGTACAATAATTGTAAAACAGTCCAATGTGAAATATGGGTTAAAACTCTCAAGTTTATCAATGGTTGACTTGAGTGTGATGATTTTGCCGAGTTCATAAAACAAAGGTACAACAAAGTATAAGTTCAAGGGTGAAGTGCTTTTGTGCTCAAAGAAAAATTAAAAGCTTAAAAGCAGATATCAAGAGCTAAAGACTAAAATTGCTAGTTTTGATAAAAGTGTTGAGAAAGGTCAACTTGGGGAAGGAGGGATTAGGTTAAGAGTGGAAGTCACGGGTGAATTTTGACAAGATGAAGCTCCTTTCAAAAAACCTTACGGCTCAGAGGGCAAAGCATAAGTGGTTAACGTAAGGAGATATGAATTCTCATTTCTTCCATGCTTCAATTAACAATAGAAGCAAATGGAGAATGGGTAGAAGATCCATTGCAAGTTAAATAAGAGATCGAACAATTTTGTTATGAGAGATTCCAATGTTAGGGGATGTGTTAGATTGGATGAGTTGACATTCACTTGTATTTCAAAAGCCCAAAGAGATGAATTAAAGAAAGAATTTTCTATGAAGAAATTAAAGCGATTGTCTAGAGTATGAATCTCAAAAGCTCCTGGTCTAGATGGTTATGATATGAAGTTCATGAAATACTTCTACGACATGCTGAAGGAGGATATAAGAAGGGTCCTAATAAATTTTCTTCAAAATGGGAAATTCCCTAGGGGTTTTAATGCCTCTTTTATTTCCTTGATTTCCAAGAAGTGTCCAATGTGTGATTTATAAAATCATCGCTAAGGTGTTAGCAACCAGGTTACAAAAGGTGTTGCCTACCATTATTGAAGAAGCCCAAACCGTCTTCATCAAAGGGACACAATTATTAGTCAGTGTGGTTATCATTAATGAAGTTATCTAGGAGGCAAAATAACATAAGAAACTCCTATTGGTATTTAAAGCGAATTTTGAAAAGGCTTATGACTTTGTTAGTTAGTCTTTTCTATTTTATATGCTTAAACACTTTGGGTTTGGGGATAGATAGATTGGATGGATTCAAGGGTGTCTTTAGTTATTGTCTGTTTCAGTTCTAGTAAATGGAAGTGCTACGAAGGAGTTTTGTATGCAAAGAGGTTTAAGGCAGAATGAGTCTATGACCCCCGTCTTATTTTTAATCATAGCTGAAGGGTTTTGAGGAATGATTAAGAAGGTTTTTTCAATAAATCTCCTTTCAGGAATTAAGCTAGATGAACATAAATTTTAAATAGTGATCCAACAATATGTGAATGACACCATCTTTATGGTTTCGCTGGAGTTCCAAAATGCATATATTCTGAAGAATGCTTTAAGGTGCTATGAATTAGCTTTTGGGCTAAAAGACTAACTTCCACAATAGCAGCTTGGGGGTGTAGGGGTGAAGACGCAGGAGTTATTATGGGATACTGTGGATGTGAGGTGTGAGCGTGTCTTGAGGTCAGTCCTAGATAAAATGAGAGCTACATTAACACCATGGAGACAAAAAAAAAATAATTATCCTTGGTATGACAGATTTTCTTGATTAAGTTCACCCCCTCTATTTTCTGTCTTTTTATAGGGTTCCCAAAAAGGTGTCCAAGATTATCCAGTCTATGCAAAGAAATTTCTATGGGGTGGCTCAGATGAGGGCAATAAAGTAGCTTGCATCAAATGGGAGCAAGTGTGCAAAGATAAAAAGTCAAGGTGGTATGGGAATCAAAGACGTGTTAACATTCAACAAGGTTTTTTTCAGTAAATGGCGCTGGAATGTTCTTGGGGGGTGTAATGCACTTTGGATAGAGGCTAGATATGGGGAAAATATAAGAAGAAACATGGTAGTGAAACAAAGGAAAGGGGGTCCCAGTGGCGGAATGATATCCTGAAATTTACTTTTAATGTGGGGTTAGATGAATGGTTTTCTGGGGAGATCAAACACTTAGTCGGGAATGCATCCTTGTTTAAGTTTTGGGAAGGGGTGGAGATGTCTGGAGGGCTTAAAACTTTATTTCCTAGGTTATATGCTTTGTACAATCAAAGAGAGAGTTTAATTTCTAATGTTGAGGGTTGGCGTAATCATAGTTGTGAATGGAGACTTAGCTGGAGGAGTTGGGAGGTTGAGTGAGTAAGGGAGTTGGAGGGTGTACTAGAAGGGTTCATATGAGGCATGATTTAGAGGACAGTTGGGGGTGGGGAGAGAGTCCTGGAAAGTTCGGGTGAGTACTTTGTGAAAGAAGCATACCGCTTAACTTGTGGAGTTTCTCATGAGATCATCTCTCCATTTTTTATGGAAATGAAAGACTCCGTCTAATGTGGTGGCATATTCTTGGAAGGCAGCTCTAATCAAAATTCCTACAAAGGTTGAATTGGCAAAGAGAAGTATTATTCTTTATGCTGATGAAATTTGTCCTGTTTGTTGCTTGAAAAGCCATTTCCTATTCTCTTGTAAGTCTAGCTATCTAGTCTGGATCTCTCTTATTCATGGCTAAGGTATGTGTCTGTGTTACCTGGTGTTTGTGAGTTTATCTTTTGGCATCTTCTGCATATTTCTAAATTAGCAGGAAAATTTACTGATGTTTTTAGTGTAATTTGATTAGCTACCCTGTGGAGAACTTGGCTTACAAGGAATGTTGTAGTATCTAAGGGAGAGACCTTCATTGTTGAAGAAGTCTTACAAATGGCTTTGCAAAGGTTTTGGTTGTGGATCAAAGGATTGTGTAAAGTCTCGTAAGTTTTTTTCTTTGAGTGGTTTACCCAACCAAAATTATGCATTGTTGGGATTGGGAAGTGAAACGCTTAGGTCATTATCTGGCCCGTGTCTAGTATCTATGGTGGGGGATCCGCTCGATATGTCGTCTTATTTGCTCTATGTTTTCATAGAGGGCTTCCTATAGGTTGTTGCTCGTGAGTGATTTTTTATTCTTATCTCTGTTATTTACTTGTAATATGCAAAATTTTGTCTGATATATCTTTTGACAAGTGAAAAATTTGCCTTTATTGAATAAATTTTGCTTTTTATAAAAAAAATATAAAATTTTATTAAATAACTACTCTACAAACGTTAGTATAGGTTTAGGTCTATCAGCCAGTTTTCTTTCCATGATGATGGTGTCATGCTACTACACTACTCGGAGCAGGACTAGTGAGATACTGTGATATTGCAATGTGCTTCGTATGCCACCAAAATTTGAGTTCTGATCCGATTAATCATGCATCACTATTAACATGGTATCAGGCTGATCGTATGAAAATACATGCTTGATGTTTGGTTTGTTGATTAGGCACCCTATTAATTTACTTGTATAAAGAGTGGGAGTTGTTTGACTTGTTGTTTAAGTATGCAGTGTTGCAAACTGATATTTTGTATATTATTATGGAGTCTTGCTATTTCGATCTGAATGCGGTGGAGTAAAGTCAAGTATTCATTACTTTAACATGTGAATATAATTTGTTTTTTTTTTCTTGTAATTAGGTAGATAGTCTTAATTATTTCTTATGACTGATTAGATTTCATATTTATTTTAAAATTTAAAATTAAAATTTTAGTGAAAAAATATTACATGTATTATATTGGAGGAACTAAAGAGTAATATAAAAATTGATACATAATTTTTCGTCAATTAACATCATATATGTGGTAATTATTTTTTTCTAATAAATAATAAATTTTTCATTGTTATGAAAACTTACATATTTGCAATACATTGTTCCAGGTATATAAAAGATAGATGAGTGAATAAAATATATATTTAAAGGAGTGTTCGTGGTCCAGTTTGATTTGAAAGTATTATAAAATTAAAATCAATTGTTAGTCATTTGGTTTGATTTAGTTTTTCGATTTTGAAAATATATGGTAGTTAGTATGATTTCTAATACGTTTAACAATACTTAAATAGTTTGTTTTAATATGAGAATTATTTAAATATCTATTGGTAATTTAATGAAAATTAACTTTACTTCAAAACTACCTAAAAAACAAAATTTCATTACATATCTAACTAACAGAAATTATAATTATAATTATAATTGTGTTACTAGCTATTATTTATTCCTCAGATGAGTGTGTTTGTAACATAAATCATGTCATGTCTTCTACACTAAACATTATTGAAAAGAAACAAATTATAAAAAAATATGTATATTGGAATTTGTTTTGATTTGATTTTAAAATTTTAAACTGTAAATCAAATCAAATTAGACATTATTGAGAAGAAATAAAATATAAAAATTACATATATTATAGTTTGATTTCAAAATCTTAAACTACAGACTAAATTCAACAAACCTAAATTATTTTAGTTTTTTATTAATTTTTGGGTTTTAGTTTAGATTTTTTTATTTTGAATACTCTATATATTCCTAGGGCTATTGTTAAAGAGAAAGAAGTGAATATTCTACAAAAGTGTTTAAAAATTAAACAACAACTTAATCCACATAATAAAATATATTATTTTATATATTAAAAAAGCTTATGGAACCTGCGAAATAGTTTTGTTTAATTCGTTTAATGAACAAAACTAAAAAAAAACAAATCACATTTTAGATGAACTCCAAAAATATTTGAATCCATATATATAATGCGAATTACAGATTTCCTGAATAGGGCGCATGTTGAAATTCACATTATCTCTAACTCACTCATTTATGCTGTTACGAAGCACCCTTCGTAGCAGCTGTGGTTGTGAAGATTTATTATTTATCACGATGCCTACTCATAGGACTTCAAGAATTCTGACATCCTCCACATTTATTCTTGCATGAATGTTGTTGTCATCAGCAAGACAATAAATGTGGAGCTGAGGACAAATAACCCCATTGATAGCCTCAAATAATGCAATTGCACTGCTCCACGGATCATGTCAGAGGGGGCTTCAGCCAACAAAATGAAAATCCAGAGGTATTGTTATTAAATTCCATATGGTACTAGATAAATGACTCAATAGATTAGTGACCAAACCGTCACTTAATCGAATAAGTTGACTTATAAATTTAATTTGATCATACTTTAAATTTAAGTTTATCCGATGATTTTTTTAAGTTTAATGGTATAAATTAAAAAATCAATAAAAATAATAATTAAAAATATTATTATAAAAAATTAATAACTTAATCAACTTTAATAATTAGATCTGAAAATTTATATTAAATAATGTTTGAGTATTAGAATTTTATTAAATTAAAGTAGATTTTTTTTACCTAAAAGCTACTAATTAATTATTATAATTTAGCAAGTTAATTTATTAAATAATAAGTTTATAATTTAATTTATAAGTATGTTATTTTTATTTATTTATATTAAAATTTACATTTAAAAAATCAAATGGGATCAATCAAATTGTCAATTCAATCATTTCAAGTCAACCAATAAAAAAAATCGATTGTATAATTAGTATGAAATACGACTAAGACGGTTAAGTAACCAATTTCCTATTCAACTTATCCAAAAGCAGCAAGACTATACCAATTCTTTCATAACTGTGTAGGGGAATGTGGATTTGAAATCCTAGTTAGAGTGAGAAGAAAATAAACTTTGGCTTATGTGTTTCACATCTCTACAAATAATAATAACAATATGAAGATGAAAAATGTTGTTTTACATTTTCCCCTCCCAAACACAAAGAAAGAAGGGAAAAGAATGTAATTTTGAAAATTACATAATTTTTTGTTGTTTTATTCTTTTATAATAATCAATTTAATATTTATAATTAACTATCACATACATTTTCAATATTTTTAATGGAAAAAATCTTAGAAGCAAGACAACCACGTGCACCTTTATTTCTCCGTTGAAACTGTGTTCATTTCTTAGTTTTTTAATCTCTTAAGACACCACACACTAAGCATGTCAATGTCATCATACTCGTACGATCCATTACAATCATAAGGTTGAATGCATTGGTCTGTCGCTCTCACATCTGGTATCTAACCCAATATGCTCAACTTGTTTTTGTCTCAATCTTACCACGTGCACCTACCTGTACCTCTCGATATTGTGTTTAAAATTCTAAAGCTATTGCGCTGTATTATACTTCAAAAAGTCGACAAGAGAACAATCACCCTCGGTAGTTTGAAATAGTGCTCAAAGTCCATAATTGCAATACCAATAATCCCTCACAGTCCAGTTACACAAAACAAGCAAAAGCATAAGATTAAAATCAGATAATAATATAATATAACGTGAGTAACACTCACGCTCAGTGCTGTCTTGAATCTTAGTAAAATGCAGAAAACTCAATAAATGTATCCCTAACTCCATAGACAATGTTTCATGCTTTAATTGTTACACAACACAAGAACAAACCAGATGGCCTTATGTCACAAGTTTGCCACTCTGACCCCAGAGCTGCATTTGGATCATACAACAATGTTTGATAAACGGGTTCAGCTTCCAGAGGGAATAGCAGCAACTTCCCATCCAGTATCCCAAATCGAAAGCCAACACTTGAGCTCCCTGTCAATGGAACCGGTACCATTTTCCATGAATTATCCTCTGGACTGAAAATAGCTAGCTTCCGTTGGTTCTTCCACTCCATACAGAACAACTTCTTTCCTAATACTGCATGAGCTGTAACCATAACACAACCATTCTTAATCTCACACCAGCTGTGTCTCTCAGGGTTATATATATCAACAAACTTGGAGTTTCCAATAGTAAAGCTTGACCTTCCACCCATAACATAGAGCTTCCCCTCAAATCCACAAGCAAAGCAACCCCATCTAGGGCGACGAAGGCTCTCTATTAGTGTCCACTTGTCAGTATCTGGATCATACACTTCAGCACTGGAAAGACTGTCCCCATTCACCCCATAGCCTCCAACAGCATAAACCAAGCCATTGACTTCAGCACAGGCGAAGTCATAACGAGCCACATTCATGTCTGACAATCTGCTCCAGCTGCAATTGCAATATATAATGGAGCGAGTTAAAAGCAAATCAATACAGATTCGTATATATGATGAGAAATTGGTGTGTAGTAAACTAGTAATAGGTCCTCAATAAGATGAGACCATTATGTTTCTATAAATGGTACAATAGGTCCATCATTAACTAAATTCGAGATGAATTTATCGTAAGTATCAAAATTCCAAGATTTCCTAGATAGAGTGTTGAAGAAAATCATACCTGTTGAAGCAAGAATCATATTGGTAAACCTCTGCTGAGGCAAAGACAGTTCCTTCAATAGCTGAATAACCAGCCATGACAAGAAGCTTTCCATTAAGAACCGCCACTCCGAACCCAGCCTTTCCTAGACTAGGCATTGGTGGAAGAGACCGGCATTTATGACCGAAACAATCCATAACCTCCCAATGACTTTCCTTTCCTTCACAATCTGTTGTTAGGAAATAGAGCCATTCCTCAAGCATCCCAGTCAGTTTACGCACAGTAGCGAATTCTTTGCTTTGAATAAACGACCTCCATCTCTTACAGACCCAACCCAAAGCAGGGAAGTTGGAACGAGGCACAAGAGCAAGACAATACTCTGCCACATCATCAGGCAGTCCAGGTAGAATGGGGCTATAATCCTCATTTAATGCCTCAGGGAAAAAATTATGATTGCTTTGTAAAAGAGTTGATTTATCTTGATTGATCAAATTGTTGAAACACATATTTGGCTGGATAAATCTCTTCTTTCCAACAGTAAAACTAGCCATTTTTTAAACCAGAAATTACACAATAAATATCACTAGGATGTGGAGAACTTTTGTCGACATCTACAAACCAAATAATGTGCAAATGTGTTACTGAGAAGCATAGAACTAAAGAAATTCATAAAATCCTTCACCGATTGGGATTCTACAAGACCAAGGCATGAATGATGTTGCAGAACGAATCACTTGAGCGGTATGAGCAGATGATTTTCTATGCTTTGTCCAGTCTGATTCAAATTCCATAACCGTTGTTCTGCTCCCACAATGATTCTGCTTATTTGTTTTCTGCCAATTGTTTCTTAAACTTCCTAAGTTGTATCCTCCCTTACACATTGCCCAGATACCTATACATTATGGCACAGAGTTATATCATATTTTTAAGTTAAATACAAAAAATAGTCAATGTTGATCAACAAAATTATAATTTTATAAAGGAATACCAGAGTAGGCCATAGAAGTGGCCAAGACTTAGCCACCTGTAACTTCCATTTTCCTGGCTGAATGGATCAAATAGGATAAAGAAAAGTTAACATTACAATTTGAAATATTTAAGATAAACAAATTCAATGGGAGAAGAAAAAAAAGAACAAAATATGCATGGTTAATCATCTAAGTGTGTGTTTGGCATAGCTGGAAAAATTAGATTGAATAAATAATCCATTTTTGTTTGGGAAGTTAACTGAAAAGTAATTTTAAAATAATTAATATCATTTGGATACAACAAAAAATCAATTTTTTTAAGTAAAAGAGTCTATAAAAGCTGAAAAAGGAAAAACAATTCCTTTGAAAAATAATCATAAACTACAAATTTCAGATTATCAAGAAAAATTTATTCTTGACAAGTGGAAAAGTCTCTTACAAATTTCCGTTGTTACCCAAACAGATTTTTTGGGAAATAACTTTTTTCCTGAAAAAACAGCTGAAATATGGAATTTAATCTATACCAAACAAACTCTATATCGCAGTTCCTTTTAATGCAAACATCGCTTGGAAAAAGAATGCAAATGTTTATTAGTATAAGCCATGATCTATATAAACCAGTGTTTCCTGAAAATGATAATAACGATAAACTCATCAGTCTATTACAGCTGTTAGTTGTAGAAGATGAATAACAGGAGTCAAATACCCTTTGCCAAAAGAAGAAAAATCCAGAATCACAAAAATAACCAACAGATCTGGAACTAACAGAACCTTGATGAATTGATGATGCAATTCAGATTGTTTGTAAAGAAATAGGTGACAGTTTGGAAGGGGAACCCTTAAAATCTGTCTTGGAAAGGTAAACCTTTGCGATGTAGAAAATGAAAAGTTGCCAACATTCCATAGCCTAATAAATTTACAAGTGCACAGAAATACGATCACGACACGACATACTCAAAGATATTTTTTTTTCATTTCAGAGAAACAAAAGAACAATTATAGCATATAACAAACAGCACCCATTGGAAGCTGAAAAGTTTCTAAGAGAAGTCAGAGTCTGACAGAATACAAGTATTAAGGAACAGATTCAAATGGAGTTAGATCTGTAATAGAAAAATGGAAATAGAAGAGAACAGAAGAAAGAGGAACTTACACAAGATTCAGAATAAGAGAAGTTGTGCAGTTGAATACATAGTGTGTGGAGAATGGACAGAAGAAAGAGTTTGCAAAAAGGCAAAGGCTATTTATAGGATTGCCACCAAGTCTGAACGGGAAATAGCTCAGTTTGTGTTCCGACTCCGACGATAGAGGAAAATATTTAGTTGGGAAATAATAAGCTCGTGCCAAATAATAATGCAGTAACTCAATTGATTAATTGACGGTGATAAATGTTATACTTGGATATTTGTTTTAGATCTTAAGGAATGTTCGTCAATCAGAACTCTTACCCCCTCACGTTTTCTACAAATTAAAAAGTAACAAGAGAAAAAATATTTTTGAATTCGGTAGTAAAAAAAAAGTACCAATATCACCCATTTTGTGGGTCTTAAATGTTGTACTTTTCTCGGTATAAAAAGGAAGAAAGAAGGTGTAAATTAAACTAAACATTTCGAAGATGACTATTGTTTATAAAAAGTTCTTTATAAATCTTTAAGTAATTATAATAATTTTAATTTATATTTTTATATCATTTTACATATAATTGAACAATTTTAATTTTTTACTACATTGCGTCTCTCGTTATTTTTTCACTATTTTTCGTGTTCTTTACTTTTCTTTCCTTTGTAACTAAATACAATATTAATCTTAGGCATTTCTTAGCGATTTTTAGTTTCTATTTTTAAAATTTATAAAAAAATAGTTTTAGTTTTAAGTTTTGAAATAATATTGTTTTGGTTTTCAAATTTAAAACATTATTTTTAAATTTTAACTCATTATGATCTTTTCACTTTAAAAATAAAAAATCCGATTGATGATCAACACTCAGAAGTGACCGTCAGTATCCAAGGTGGAGGTAGAAGTGAGAGTCGGTGACCATTTAGAGTGATAGTTAGAGTTATTAAGTCGATGACCTATCATACTTTTACAAAAAAAAAAGGGTTGATCAAGTCGAACGATATTTTATTTGAATAATATATTTCTAATATTAGTTTGGCCATACATTGGCCCAGGCCAAAACAATCCTTTTTTTTTAAAAAAAATCAAGATTCAAAATTTTATTAAAAATAAAATGATTACATAAATTTTTGTTCTTAAAGTTTTATAAAAAATAACTTTTAATTTTGAAATTCAAAAATATTTTTTAGTTCAATGTGTTCCTTCTCAGCAATCTTTTAATGGCATTAACATGAGAATAAATACTAAAAGTGAATCAGTGGTTAAAAATATTTTTGAATTTTAAGAACCAAAAGTAATTTTTTGTGAAACTTTAGAAACAAAAAACTTATTTAAGCAAAAATAAAACTTATTTTATAATACAAGTTCAAACTAATTCAAAACAACACACTAAATCAATTACAAACACATAATAAATGGAAAATAACATCAATATATATATATATATATATATATATATATATATATATGTGTGTGTGTGTATTTTAACTTAATATATATTTTAGAACAACATAACTTTTATTTGTTAAAAATATATTATCAAATAATATCAAATGTATTTTTATATATATATTAACAATATGTATAAAATTGACTTCACATTAATCATACTTTTATGTGTATATTTTTTATTTGGCTTAAATAATTTTTTTGTCCCAAAAGTTTCACAAAAAATTACTTTTAGTTCTTAAAATTAAAAAAAATAGTCTCTGGTTCATTTTTAGTCATTTTCTATTGTGTCATGCACTATAATGCATAGACTAAAAAAATGATTAAATCAAATAAACTAAATTTGATTTTCCATTGTGATTGATTTTTTCAATGTATCAAAATTTAAAAATAAAATTTTTAAATTTATAAAATAATATATGTTATTTCCATTTAATAATTTAATTAATAATTTATGTGATTAATTAAAATATAATAATTAAAAGATTAATAAGAATAATTTAAATACTTAATTGTTTAAGCCTTAGAATTAATCTAGTCAAGTTTTTTTTTTTTTTTGTGGAAGTCTAACAAAGCCCAATCGAACAAAATAATTACTCATAAAACATCGTACAGTGTAAATCCTTATGATAAACATGAGACAATAAGTTTGGGATAGAACTAAAAAGAATGCTATCTTGGTTTCATTCCAACCTAATTTTGCAAAAATGTATCAATAATGCACCTTTCATCTAGTAACTTATCATATTAGTTGCCAAATCCATGCTCAAATGCCACCAGTAAAGTTTGAAGGATAACCATTAGCTCAACCTTATCCACAACACAATAGGGAATCATGTTATAGTATCAAAAAATGAAGTTACCTCCATAGTCTCGCACTACACATCCAATAACAGCTTTCCTGCTAGGAGAGAAGACAATTGCACCATAGTTGGATCTTAAGTGTGTCTTGCTTCGATGATTTTCATACGGCTCTACATGTTATATCCATTTAATGAGCTTCTATATCTTTCATGAGTGATCGTATGTTTTGAATATTGACGAGCTTAATTGCTTGGCGTTTCCCTTTGAAAATATACTCATTTGGCTTTCACCATAGTTAGTTTAAGTCAATGCTAAAAGTTCGCAACCATCATATATGATTTTGTTAAGAGAATAATTGTGGTATAACATTTGCTTCTATGTTCGTCCAAATATTCAAAGTATTTAGGAAATCTCATAAGGCATAGCAACCAATTTATGGGAAGAATATCACAAGTCAACTTCTAAAGAAATAATTGGATGCGCTCAAGACCTTCCCATTTGTATAAAGTAAAAAAGACGACCCTGTGTTGTATATTATCGTGGTCTAATATGTTTTTATAAGCAATTTTCGTTAAGAACATATCATGTGTCCCCTAAACTCTTAAATCAGATAATCATCCACCATATCACCTCTATAATATCATTTAATAATAATACCAAATTTTAGAAATAAATATTATATATTTATAGTGTAAATTTTTATGATAAAAAACTTAGATGATAAATCCTCCGTAAATTTTTTCCAAATTTAAATATAAGTAAAATAAATAATTTTATATTAATTAAGAAAAAAATTTAATATTATTATTTTTACTAATCACATAAAAATAAAATTATTCTTAAAATTTGATATATGAACAAAAAATAAAATGTCAATTAATTAATAAAATTTGTAAATA
This sequence comes from Psophocarpus tetragonolobus, assembly GCA_037954015.1. Classification (NCBI taxonomy): domain Eukaryota; kingdom Viridiplantae; phylum Streptophyta; class Magnoliopsida; order Fabales; family Fabaceae; genus Psophocarpus; species Psophocarpus tetragonolobus. The sequence goes on from CM075694.1 coordinate 46,005,701, forward strand.
TCATTAAATAAATTAAAATTAAAAAAAAATCCTAGTAAAAAATTGTTATGAGAGCTCAAATCTAATAATTTATAGTTTGCTTTAAAAAAAATAAAAATAGAAAGTAATAAATTAAAGATATAGATAGAAAAATAAAAGGGTAGAATGGAAGAAGCTGGTGGAATTAAGTAGAAGCGAAGGGCAGGGCAGCGAATGAATTTGTTAGTGTGGATAGTTATGAGAGTATTCGCAGCGGGCTGGGGCAGAGGCTGAGGCTGGGGCAGAGGCTGAGGCAGAGACATGAGTATGAGTATGAGTATGAGTATGAGTGGGAGCGGAGTAGCCTGCATGAAAACGGCTATGGTGTATTGGGGCGCGAGGTGGGTCCCAATCCGAGTGAGGGGAGCCAGAGAGGGTAAAAGGCAGGAGCAACAGAGGAGCAAAGTGCTGAAGCTGAAACTGAAAGCGAAAGAAACAGTGAAGGAGTTGTCGAGTCTTGCCCCCCTCCAAGTTGATGGCATCCCGCCTCTGTCTGAAAGGCAGGCCATCGGAGTGGTGGCGGCGTCGCAGGCGAACTTCATGCGCGTCATGGTGGACAGAGTGGAAATCCTCTGCGTAGTGAGGGCGCTCCTGAAGAAGATTAAGCGCAGGGTTATGGTGGGTGACAAGGTTGTGGTGGGGTCCATCGATTGGGTCGACCGCAGGGGAATGATCGAGAATGTCTTCCACCGCACCTCCGAGATTCTCGACCCTCCTGTTGCCAACGTGGACCACCTCCTCCTCCTCTTCTCCCTCGACCAGCCCAAACCTCTACCCTTTACTCTCACCCGCTTTCTCGTCGAAGCTGAATCCACCGGCATCCCTCTCACCCTCGCTCTCAACAAGACCGAGCTTGTCCACCATCAGGTCTTCTCTCCCTCCCTTCTCATCTTTCTTCTTCTCTTTCTTTTTCACTTATTTTCCCTTCTTCTTTCTTCTGCAGATCATTTCTTCCTGGAAGTCTAGGCTGCGCTCCTGGGGTTATGACCCTCTTTTTTGCAGTGTTGAATCTGGTCTTGGCCTTGATCTCCTTGCTTTCAAGTTGAGGGATCTAACCACTGTCGTTGTGGGCCCTAGTGGTGTTGGCAAGTCTAGTTTGATCAATGCCCTTAGATCCAATCCTTCCCATTCCGATTCTCTTCCTTTCGATAATTGCTTTCACCCTGTGCGTTTTCTTCTCCTCTCCCACTCTTCATATTTCTCTTGTTTTTTTACCTCTTCACTCGTCTTTCTTTTCAGATTTTGGGTACCAACTGGCTTCAGAATCAACCAGTTGGGGAGGTTTCCACTAGAACCGGTAGAGGCAAACATACTACACGCCATGTCTCTCTGCTTCCATTGTCTCAAGGGGGTTTTCTTGCTGATACTCCTGGATTTAACCAGCCTAGTTTATTGAAAGTCACCAAGCACTCTCTTGCACTAACTTTTCCTGAAGTTAGTCATGCTCATCTTTTATTTTAATTCATTCATTCATTCTGCATTTTTTCCTTCTTCTTTTTTTTTTTTTTTTTATATTATTTCCCCTCCATTCAGATCAGGAAAATGCTTCGTGTCAACGAGACTCAGAAATGTTCTTTTAACAATTGCTTGCATCTGGGTGAACCTGGGTGCATTGTCAAGGGAGATTGGGAAAGATACCCGTTTTATTTTCAACTTCTTGATGAAATCAGAATCAGGGAAGAGTTCCAACTGAGGACATTTGGAACTAAAAGAGAAGGGGATGTAAGGTATGATTACCAATGTGTCTTTGTTGATTGAGAACCAACGCTTCTCTATTAATTGAAAAGTATCATTCTTTGATCAAAGACTTCCATTCTAGGATTTCTATTCATTTATAAAAGGAACACTCTGAGCAGTTTTTGTGATTACGAGGGATTTACCCATTTTAAAAAGCTGATTCCTATCCCGTAGATATAGATAGACACGAATTTGACAGCTACCATTGCATTTGCATTTTAGCCGAAGAAAGAAACCACTAAATTGCTTTTGGCTTTTTTGTTCCTTAATATTTGCATATCTTTGTTAACGATTGCGGCAAAAACAATAAGTTTGTGAAGTATTCTTCCTGGAGTAGGCAGTAATGCAAATATCTCTTGGATTGTTCGACTACTTTTGTTTTTGCTACCAGCTTAACTTCCTACTGTATAGTGCTCGTCAGACTGTCAAAAAAATGTTATGATATTTCTGAATACCTTCATAATTATAATGCTTATACATACATACATAATAATATGATGAAGCATAATTCTATTGTCTTTTATCTTGGGAGATTATTGAAACGCCTTACGTATATAAAAAAATAATTCAGGTTGAAAATGGGAGACATGGGTGTTCAGCAAGCAGAACCACGGTTGGAACCTAAGAAGCATAGGAGACAATCTCGGAAGAGGATTAACCAGTCAATTTTAGATGAATTGGATGATGACGACGACAACGAAAATTTGCTTGATGAGGAAAATGATCCTATTGTAAGGGCGCTACGGAATGAAAGCACTTAGAATTTCATGAGTTCCATTGTAAATATTTCCTTTCCACTTTCCTCTTGTATCCCGCACTCCACTGAGTATCTGATACTAAGTTCGTTTGTGTTTTGCTTGAACGGGTGGGTATCTGTCAGTCTTGTACAGTCTGTACAAATGTCTTATTTTTGGATGTAGACCTTTTGAAGTTGGGAGGTTGGTGTGGGAGGAGAGTAAGCTAATCACAGCACCATTTGTCAGGCTCCAAAACCTATTCTATACTACCAATCTCTACTATTAAAAGAGAGCTACAAATTATTAAGTTACATTCCCAGAAATATTTGAGAACTATTTCTTAGTTTTTAATAACCCTGATAATATTTTTGAAGTTTAAGTAACTTCTTACATTCTTGTGAAAATGTAATTTTTTTCGCTCCTTTAATATGAGAACAAATCCTTTTTATTCATGACTACACTACGTTTTTTAAGAATAAAAGATACATAGGAATATTTTGTGATAATCTCCATAAACATTTCTATGTTCATATTTCCGGCAATGTAAAAATATTTCATGAAACAAACATCTCCAAATTGATATCAAAAGAATAAAGGGAATACAATTTATAACCTAGAGATGTTTTCGTGGTGGTATAAAATTGTATTTCTGAGAGTCATATTCTCTGGAGTATCACGCCTGGGAATATTATTATTATGACCATGTTTATTTCATAAAAGTAATTTCAGAAGAAATTAAATTTTATTTAATTAAAAAATAAAAGTGAAAAAAAACATGGAAGACTGAAATGGAAATGGGTAGTTATTGTGGAAAATAACTTTCATTTCTATGGAAATTTATATACTCATATTTTACTCAAATAGAACGTGGGAATATGTGGGAAGGGACCTCCACGGCCAAGGTGGAACTGGAATATGTGGGTCGATGCTAACAATAAGAGGATAATTTCAACCCAATTTTATTTTTCACCTACTAGTTTTTTATTTTTTATTTATTAGTGAAAAAAATATTAATATATTTTTCATTTTTTTACTTTTTAGCAATGCATAGTTAAAGAGTGAAAAAATTTGCAAATAATAATAATGTAATTAACATCATTAAATTGTGAGTTAAAAGCATAATTTTCTCTTATCATGTTTCAATCTTAATTATGATGATCTATATTTTATAGTAATTGATGTTTTCTTTATTAATATATGTTTTATTATATATTTAATCTAAAATAAATTTTAATTTTCATATAAATACATTTAAAACTATTAATTACAAATGCTTACATAATATATACAATAATAAGATTAATAATAATAATAATAATAATAATAATAATAATATAATTAATATCATTAAATTGTGAGTTAAAGACATAATTTTCTCTTATCATGTTTCAATATTAATTATGATGATTTATAATTTATAGTGATTGAATTTTTTTTATTAATATATGTTATTATATATTTATTTTAAAATAAATTTTAATTTTTATATAAATACATTTAAAACTATTAATTACAAATAAATAAAGGTCAAGCAAATACTTACACATAATATACACAATAATAAGAATAATAAAAAAATAAAATAATAATAATAATAATAATGAATAACAAAGAGAGAAGAAAAAAGAGAGAGATTGAGGTTAGGGAAGGAGAGAGAATAGACTATAGGAAGAGAAAAATTATTTAAAGTTAGGATTAGAAAGGACTCAACCTCTAAGTCCATGCTTCCCACTCATTACCAACTTATTGTTTTTAATTTTTAATATTAACATTTTTTTTAAAAAGTTTAATTAGTATTCACTAACATCATAAAAGAGTTTTACACTAAAATTTAACCAACTTACCATAAATAAAAATTTGTAATCAAATGTTAATGTAAAAAGTTTTACATTAATTGTACATACTAATTAAATTCAAAATAAAATAACACTGAATTATCAATTAAAATACTCTTATAAATAATTACATACACAATACTAATATCACATTATAAATTCCATAACCATTTTAGTAATTATATATTTGAGCGTGTTTTAGTTTATTATCTCACCAAGTTTCCATGTGATAAATATTCTTTTAGAATTAAACCAAAACTAAATGTGTTTTAGTTTATATTATCCAACATTTTGTCAATGAGTTCATTCTTACAAGGAAATGACAACAAATTGATGAATGAGAACAATCACCGGAAGTTGTTAGGTCTCGACATAAAAAAGAGGTTCTTACTAAATCTTTGGGATTACAAAAAATGTTTTTGAACTGTAGATGAATAGTGTGGTGTCTAACCTGATAACAGTAATGTTATTTTCTAAATCTTGTTCATTCATTACTTAGGTTATATATGTTGGATACAACTCCAACTGTTTTGTTTGACAGATAATTCTTCAAGTACATTAGGATCGCAAGGTTTCCTGGATAGGACTCGTAATGTAAAATTGAACTGAAGCAATAATCATGTTAAATAGAATTATCCATATTTTTTGTTTCATTAGCTAGTAAAACAAATTTTCACTTTGAAAGAAAAGAAAATACAACTCAAAAAACTTGTCTGATATTTATGTTGATTCTTGAAGTTTGAATGTATTTTAAAAAACATATATCATCTTCGTGTGTCAGTTGTGTCTCAAGATGCCCTATTTCAGCATTTTCTTTATCCGTGAAGATCCGAGGAACCCCTGCAACATCGATCACACCGATTTCCAATAGTGAGAATTTTGAGCATAAGACATAACTCAATCATATATTAAACATTCAAATTCCCAATGATAATCTTTATCCATGTGACACCACCAATCACTCTAATTTTAAAACCAAATGATCACATGACTCATTTTGATTTTGTTCATGTTTGTTATACTTTAAATCCATATTCTAATGCACATTCAACATGGATTAGCTTCTCGCACAAAGGTTCGGCATTGTGCAGAACTCAAGGCCAATTCAAAGTATCAAACACACCCTTAATATTTTTCACAAACTAAGTTTAATAGGTGAACTGATGATTACCATGAAAACATTCTCTTGCATCTCCAGCCATAAGAACAACATCACCACTTCGAAGGAACATTGCCAGAGGAGTATCCTCTCTGGATTTTCCTCCCAAAAGAAATATAGCTTTGCAGCCCAGACTAGAGACAACAAATGAATTAGGATCCAAACACATGTTCAATCTTTTGACCCATTGGTATCCAGAAACTAAAAAACAAAATATTCAAAACAAAGTAGAATAACACCTTAAACTAACTATAGGCTTGCTCCAATCAGCTTCCATGTCATCAAGGTGGCCACCCAGTGTGTCCCCTGTAATAATGTAAATTAAATTGAGAGGTAATAGCAGAATATATGAAGCAGACTGTTTAAACAATTTTTGGTGTTTTTTCCCCTCAAGAACTAGAAAACATCTGATACTACAAGAAATTGACATTTCTTGCCCACCAATGGTATGAAGAATTTTATGTTGTCACTTGTTGCATCAAAATTAAACTAAAGGTAGTAAAAACTGACACATGGAACTACCAAACAAGCAAATTCGTAACAAATATTAGCTCCAAGCATGAACTATTGCACAGGCAAAAAAAAACAACCTCTGAGCATACCTAAGCCAAAGTAATTCACTATTGCAGCTTCGGGCCTGAATTCAACAGCAGCAGGCAAAGCAGGCCTAGCCAATTGTTTGGCAAGCTCACACAGAGATTCAGGGATTTTGTTATATGGTAGGGAAACATCATAATTCCGCTGCATGCAAACGTAATAATTGATTGGTTTCTGTGAATATTCAACCTGTATGACTTTTCAGAAGCTGAATTAAATTATAACTCCGAATAAAGACCGAATGGGGCAAATATAAGTGATCCAGCCATAATAAACTTAGCAAAACCGGTTTAGGTTGACATCCTTGCAACAGAGCAGAAAGAATTTCTACTAACTAGTAAAAAATTTAAGTTATATGTTATAACAACAATCTTTAATCACAGAGATTTATTGATTAAGATGAACGCAGTCCTCCAACAACATTGGTGTAGTGTGGAATGCTTGGGCTAGTTCCTAAAGCAATTCTCCTACATCGCATTTTGCACAAGTGCAAACAGTTGCACTCTAGCTAAAAACAGATGTATGCTAAGCAGTAGATCATGTGCAAGTAATAACCAACTACAAGGTCTCCAAAGCAAAATTGCACTAATATACTTTAGTAGACAGTAGACACAAAGCTATTCCAATTCCAAATATAAAATAAGTCCATAGCTAATATTTAATTGTTTTGGAGAGAAACTAAACCAACAAAAAATTATTTTGTGAATCATATCTTACCTTGGACCAATCAAATTGTAGGCCAAGGGTGCTCCATCGCAACTTTCTAAGTAACACAGAAGCAGAAACTGATCTGCACTTCCTCAATGATGCATCATTTTCAGTAGTAAACCTCCATTCCTTTCCGTCTCTATGATCTATATCAATACCAGCTTCAGATGAAGTAATTGGAGAGTTGCCTTCAACCAGAACTTTCCCTACCTTAGCTGCAACAAACAAATCCTGAATAGGACCATACATGGCATTGTGATTTGATCTGTTAGGAGGCTGCGGAAAATCAGTCAAACTCTCCCTTATCAAACTACATTGTTTCTCTATGCTTAATGCCCCAGGAATAAAATAAAACCCTGCAGAATCAGTATCATCAAGTGTGATTCATTGAGTTCGTTACAAATTCACGTGTCAATTTTAGTTAGTTAAAAATGTACAATGCAAGCCATCAATTAGTTACATAGACAAAAGGCAAAAAAAATTAAAAGAAAATACCTGGGCAACTTTGCAAAGAAAAAACTGGAGAGTTGAACTTGTCGTGAAGAACAATAACACCGGGAGGAAGCACACCTTTTTGATGATAGCATTCTAGAATGGATCTGAAGTCAAGGACCTCTGTTAAGTCCACAGATTTCACTTGTTTTTTCCTGTTAGGAAAGGGAATTACAATTAGAATCAGAAGAGAAAAAAAAAAACTGATGAAGTACCCACATTCAAAAGAAAAAAATAGTGAATACTTTTTGTTCTTGGAAGAAACATTGTAGTCGTAATAGAGCTTGTACTTCTTCTCTGTTCTTCTGAAAGCTGTTCGTTCCAAATCATCTCGGCTATTCTCGGTTCCATACATTGGAAAGGAGTTTTGAACTCAGAGAAGAGGCTAGGATTTTTTATTTTTTAACTTGATAAAATAAAAAATTGAAAATTTCCAAAAAAGTCAATAAGATCCATACATTCTGAAATTATGATTATACCATAAAACATAATCTACACAAAATGCACAGATTACAATATTGAAATCATCTAAGAATATCTTCTCAGTAGTAAAGTAAGGATCTCTTGTGTCGTTATACAAATATTTTATACTCTATTTATTAACCGCCAAGTGCCAAGCAAAACATGAATCAAATGTCAAATAATGAAGGTTGAGGATTATCAAAACTAGCCATCAAACAGTAGATACAATGAGTAAACCACCATTTTGGTCCCTGAAAGTAATTTAGAATTTGATAGTGCTTTTAAAAACTTTAAAATGCTATCTGAAGTGTATTAGGAACTACTGTGCATACAGTTAAAAAAATTCTTAGGAACCTATCAATCACCTCTAACGTATCTCACGAATCACTTTGGCGACTTACTCTAGACACAATGTTAAGTAAATTTCAAGTAAAGTTCATCCTCTAGATCTCTCTGTAGACAAACGTCAAGCCTTAATAGTAACCACTATCCCAATGGAAGGAACAAATTAGGCGTAAGTGGTTGTTTGGTGCAGTGGTGAGTTTCCAAATCAATGGTGAGTGCAAAGCTACATTGGATTGTGGCTAGGTTTTTTACGTGAATTTTACTTCCCAATGTGAAACTAGTCGCAAAAACAACAATATGCCACAAATGTCTCAACAAATCTTGGACTGTACTCTCTGCCCAGTGGGGGCTGAGGGGGCTCAGGGATGAGACTTTCGCCAAGGTTCACCAAATCGTCTAAAATAACTGTGTTCCACAAAACAAACACATGGAAAAAACATATCCTAAGGCAAAAATGAAATTTCAATGAAATTTATATAATTAGACACCATCATGCAAAAAAAAAAAAAAGACAGTTCTGCTAAGCATCTTGGCCTCCGTTGAGTACAGTCCCATATCTAGAGTGTCTTTGAAATAGGGTTTCCAGGTACGAATAAAAAGATATTCACGAAATCGCAGCTAAACGAATCAGTGCTGATATTTTTTGGCAACAAAAAGACAGCACTATGGAGAATGATAAATTCAAAAGCATGAAGGCCTTACCTTTGGATCTTGGAAGATGAAGTGTGGGTGAATGGATGGAACTGAATCTAGAAAAAGAGTTGAAGCAAAACCTTTGAGAGACAAAGACCAGTGGGAGAGGCACCCTAAGCCCTACAGGAGTTTTACACATTTATTTCTAGCAAGGCTATTTTTCCTTATAATTTTTGGGACCGAGGAAATTTGTAAAAAAAATAACATTATGAAATTTACTAATAATTAAACAAAAATTACAACTTAAATATCATACATATTTAAAATATATGAGACATCACCTAATATACTTATAATCTTTAAGTGTTTTTAGATATAGCCACACCAATATGACATACAATAGAATGGTAATTAAAATCTTTTAATTTTTAACTTTATTTTTCAACTAGGCTTTCCGTTATTATTAATTTGATAAGTATTTTTTCCAATAATTAAATACATTATGTGAGTAAATATTTTTTTTTTGGTATATTTACAAGTATGGATAAAAAACTCTTCTTTAAATATTTAAAATAGTTATATATTTACAAATCGAACTGAGAGTTCTCGTTAATGTAATAAAAAATTATAACACATTTCATTTATTTATTAATTATTATTCTAAATAATGAGATGAAATGTTTCATTTTATTATAAATTAGCTAAATAAAATAATGATATTTTTTAATTTTTCCATTTGAGTCCATTTTACTGCATTATATTTCAATACTTTATGTATTTCATTTCGAATATAATATTATTTAGCTAAACGCCCATACCAAATATATTGTGGTTTGTGTTGTGTTAAAGATATCTCGACCAAAGTTTGTCGAAAAAATCATATTCAAAATAAAAGAGATTTTAATTATAAACTTATATTAAAATCTTTTTAAGCTATTTTTAAAAAATCAATCAAAATAATTATATATGAATATGGATTAAATCCATATTCGTTTATTAGATTAGTTCATTTTGTATCTTTATTTTATAAAATTGTGAAATCTTGTTTTTTATTTTAAATTATGAAATTATGTCCTCAATTTTGTTGAATTTGTGCCCAATTAATCAAATGTTGATGTTAATTGTTAAGTGAAAATGATTACTTACACATGACAATAATTTAATAACACAATAATCCATAATTTTATAATTTAAAATTGAGCTAACATACTATTTTTGTGACTTTTTCTATGATTCAGTATAATTTACTGAAAATTATCTCTTTTAGGAGAGAAAGAAAGTCATTTAATGTCAAATCAAATCGACCTAAATTGGTAATTTTCAATAATACTTTTAAAGATAGTCAATATGTCAATGACAATTGGATCACCTCTTCTATATGAATCTTTATAAGGAGGAAAATCATTGTGAGACTCAATGCTTCAGTGTTTAATCTCTTCCATGTCGGTCACAGGAGGAGTGGAATAAACTTAACACCTCAGTATCTCAAGTGGAGATTCAAAAAATTTTATTTGCCATATGTAATTCCAAAGCGCCAAGGAAGGACGACGTACATGATGGTTTTTATACAGTTAATTAGAGCATCATTAGCGAATCCTTTTACAAGTTGATTGAAAAAAAGTTTGCAAAACCCAATAGTACAAGGAAAATAAACTTTACTCTAATAACCTTTATCCCCAAAATGAAGCCAATTGTAACTCTTAAACATACAAGACCAATTAGCTTATGTAATGTTACTTACAAGACAACTGCCAAGATACTTGCCTTGTGGATGCGCATAATAATGGATAAGTTAGTCAACCTTTATCACAGCAGTTTCATACCTCTAAGGAGTAATGCTGACAACATAATTATTGCGCAGGAAGTCATTCATTCCATGAACCAGAAGAAAGGTCAAAAGGGATGTATAATATTAAAGTTAATCTAGAAAAGGCTTATGATAAGCTTAATTAGCATTTTATTAAAGATACTCTAGTTGATATTGGATTATCAAACTCTTTTGTTAATGTTGTATGACAATGTGTCTCCTCCCCAAACATGTATTTACTCTGGAAGTGAGAGGCTTTAGATCCTTTCTAGCTGACAATAGGAGTCTAGCAAGGAAACCCCATCTCACCATATGTTTTTGCTATGTGTCCTGAACGCCTTTTTTAGATGATAAATATTGTAGGTGAGCAAAAACACTGGAAGTCAATCAAAGTTTCGAAAGGAAGGTCATAATGATCTCATTTGGCCTTTGTATACGACCTTCTCCTATTTGCCAAAGCATCCCTTAAACAAGTAGTGGTCTTTAAGAAAATTCTACAGTTGTTTTGTGAATGTCCTGGGCAAAAAATAAGTCAAGATAAATCACATGTTTTCTTCTTTGCAAATATTAAGTGACAACACCATGAACAATTATCAAATGCTTTGGGTTTCAAGAAAATTGGTAACTTGGGCAAGTACCTTGGGATATCACTTCATCATCATAGGGTTACAAAGCAAACATACCAATTCCTCATTGATAAGGTAAATACAAAACTAAGTAGTCGGAAAAGAAATACCCTCTCTATTGTAGGAAGACTTACTCTGGCCAAATCAGTTGTACAAATTTTGATAACTATGTAATGCAAACCAATATCTATATGTAATGATATAGATAAGAAATGTAGTGATTTTATTTGGGATGACATAGATGAAAGTAGGAAAGTCCACTTGCTTGTTTGGCGAAAATATGCACCCTAAAATAGTGAGGTGCCCTTGGGTTGCGGGAGACAAGACACACTGACCAAGTCCTCCTCGTGAAAATTGGTTGGCACTTGGTCACTAGGAGGAGAGTCACATGGGTACAACTCATTCAATTAAAGTATAACTATGGAGAGTTATCAAACCATGCATTGACACAACCAGAAGAGGCACAAACTTTTAAAAAGGAATCAAGGCATCCTAAACTGGTGTTTATAACAATCTTGGGTGGCAGGTTGGGAATAGGAGAAGAATAGACTTATAGTCAGATAATTGGGTATCAGGGCGAGAGCTTATTGCAAGATGGTGTACTGATATCAATAAAATCCAACTGGAGCTAAACCTTGATTTTTTATTTTTATTTTTTGCTTTTGCGGGGTGCAAAATGTCTCCATGTTGGGGGATGTTGCTTGTAGATTTGGTAAGAGATATTCGTAAATCCACCACGTGAAAGACAACATGCCCAACCATGGAGAAGGAGTGCGCAGTGAATTCAGCACCAAAAAGGAATACGAAACCCTAATATGTTGAACACAACCTATAGAAACTCATTTTTAAACAGCTTTAGAAGTAAGAGGGGCTAGAACAAATTCATTTACTATTGTGGAACGTGGCAAGCGGTATCATTCCCGCAAATGAATTGAGGCATAATAGTCATATGACATTTGAATCTTTATGCCCTCCTCGTGGCCATCGCATGGAAACCTCACTATGCATTACGAGAATATCTAAAGGCTATTGATGTTTGGATATAAATGGTGTCACCATTATTTCTAATTTCTTATTTTACCAGTCATCACAAACCTATATGTCAAATAATCTATCATACAGGAAACTCAACAGAGATAACAGGTGGAGTCAAGTGTTCGGTGCTAACCTAGACAAAATGTTGTTTTCAACGGGAAATTCCAGATAGATCAACAAGTAGTCAACGATATAAAATTCCTAGTATGTGACTTACAACTATCTTTGCATTGCAGGTCAGTGTAGATGCCCCCGACTAGTGATATGCTTAAGATAGATTGTGCGATAACATTTAAAGGTTCCCAAGAGAGTGTTGCCATTGGAGAAATACATTTGTGGTTTGTCTCTCCAACAAAATCTCTTGGTGGGAAGCGGAAAAGACTACGCTTTTAGCCATCATTAAATTCTTAGAAATTGTCTACAACAATGAATTATGGAACATTGTTACTAAATCTAACTCTCTCTATAGTTAATCTCTTGGGGTGAGAGATGTGTTGTCGATTATGTATACTACCCCATATTGGCTAAAATTTACAAACAGAGTAAGAAAACCCAAAAGTTTAATTTTGCTTTTGTCCCTTGTGAGTCAAACACAGTATTCAAAGGTTTTGCAAACCTAAACTTGACTATGTTTCATGAAAATAATGATTTTAACTTTGTTCTTGAGTATGTTTTTGTTATGTATGCAAAACACTTGAATTGTATATCACTTTTAAATAATTAATTTTTTTTGTGGTCTGTCACGGTACCATTAAAAAAGCACACTTAACTTTGACAAAGAAATAAAGGACATTTTTGTCTAAATATTCTGCACATCTATTCCTCTATGTTTCTACGTTTAGCTTCTCAACAACTTATTTTAAGTGTCTTGTTTTAAAATGTTTAACCGAATATTAACACAATACTTCTTTCAAATAATCTATAATTACTTTTGAGAATGTGAACATTACAATATAACAATAAATATTTCTAAATATATCTCCTTTCTAAAAATGCAGGTTACATAATTTTTTTTATTCATATTTCCATAAAAAAAAATATGAATTTTGTATTACCAACTATCGAAGTTACTTTTAGATTATATATTTATATGAAGTTACTTTCTGAATATATTTATATGTTTAAATTAAAAATACGTTAAATTATTCCTAAAATAACAAATATTTATCAAACATAATACGTGGAAATAGTAGTCCCATGATTCCGAAAATAAATTATCATTACAAAAAGATAATGATTATTCATACTTATTAATAAACTCACGTTTAAGTTTAAACACCATTTAAGAGTAACACCAAAATTTTGTTTTTCTACTGGAAAAGTTATATAATAACTACTGAACATGAAGCTAAGTTTGCCTCTACAAACTTTCTCCACTTATTATCTTTTTTAGCAAGACTTATAATTTAGAATCCAAACAACTCTAAAATAACTATTTTAGGTAATGAGACTTTATTTCGTTGTACAATTATAAAGATAATTACACTTAAACTTAATAAAATATATTATATTTGTGTACTATAAATTATGTATAATTTATTATTTACTTAGTATATTGTCATATTAGTAAAAAATGTAAAAAATAATATTTGATTGAATTCAATTAAACTCCAATTGAACATTTGAACCCTAACTCATGCTTGCACCAATTCAATGATCATGCCAATTTTAAAGACCACAATAAGTGAATCATGTGATTCAAAAATTTTTTTTTACACACTTTTTTATATCAAGACATCTAAAGTTCAAAAGGGGGGTTGCAAATCCTAGTGTGATAAGTAAGAAGTGAAATAATTGTGAAGCACAAGTTAGATGACTCATTTATTGTAGATTATCTCTAAAACAAAGGCGTTGCCACACCAATTCACATTTTTATTTTTATATGTTGTAAAAATTTTAGGATTTTATAATAATTATAATTTAATATATTTTGTAATTACATGATAGAATATGTATACAAAAAAATATAATAAAATATAAATATTCATTATATCATTCTGCATATAATAATTTTAGTTTAGTATGTTTTGAAATATATTTTATTGACTTTTATACTTCTTTTTTATGCTAACATAATAGAAACAATGATTGTTCCTCCCATGATATTGTTTCAAAAAAGTCCCTAAGTGAAGAAGATGGAGGTAGTGAGGTAGAAGATGGATTGTGAAGGCGCCACTTACGGAGACAAGATAAAATATAGGTGAAACTTGCTACAAGGGAAGGAAACCTTGATAAAACTCATGGTAGAAAAGACTTTCACAAAGTAGAGAGAATAAGACATTCTAAGAATACTCTTAAGAAGAGAAGACAATTTCTATCCATCAAAGTGTAAAATGATATAATGAAAGGTGGGTCTTATTTATATGCCTAAAATGGACGTCAAGTTAAGGGAGATAATTATGTGGTAATTTCGCTAATAAAACTAACTAACACATGATTAGTTTGCCTCAACCAAACAAGCCCCTAAAAAAGTGGATATGTGTTCCTCAATTCAAATTTTGTATTTGAATTGCCAAGTAGGCACAACCTAAGAGAGATAAGGGAAATAACTAATGGCACCCCAGGCTTAAAAGAAAGGAAATAAGCCAAAAATATAAGGCCCCAAAGAATACTAAATGTACCTACCAAATTACTAAATAAAACACAACAAAACAAATACAAGAAAAGTAGACTATGGCCTAGATGTCTTCACTTCAAATAAGAGTTGAGGTCAAGTCATGTCTTCCTCTATCCTCCCAGTCATGACCCTTGTGATGGGACCCTTGGGAAGTAGGATTGCATCATCTCTTCCTTATTAAGAAGGATTTGACCTCAAATCTATAATGTATTCTTCCTCATTAACACTTGAAAAAGTCACAAACATTAAATGTGGTGTTGACTCCATAGTCGTTAAGGAGGTCTAACTTATATATGCATTGTTATTCACCCTCTCTAGGACTTGGAAGGGATAATTTTTTTCTGGGCTTAACTTTGACTCCCTCTTAGAATGAAAGTGATCCTTCCTAAGATGAAGTCAAACTCAATACCCTTCATTGAAGATCACTTCCTTCCTATCCCTATTAGAGGAAGACATATTCCCTTTTGATTAGCTTTCTACGTTATATTGAGCCCTCTTATGTAACTTCTTCACAAACTTAGCCCTTAATTCGCCATTCTTATGAAATAATGGGGAAGCAGGGATAGGAGATAGGTTCAGATGAGTAAGAGGATTAAACTCATAGACAACCTCAAAAGGGGAATGCTTGGTGGTCCTACAAACCACCCTATTATATGCAAACTCAATATAGGGAAGGTACTCATCCCAAGACTTATGATTGTCTCTCAAAACTGCCCTTAACATTATGGATAGAAATATATTCACCACCTCTGTTTGCCCATTAGTCTGAGGTTCATATGTGGTAGAAAATAGTAGCTCTGTTCCTAGACTTGCTCATAAAGTTTTTCAAAAGTGGTCAAGGAATTTAACATCTCTATCAGACACAATAATGGAGGGTATCCCATGCAATCTGACAATCTCTCTAAAGAAAAGTCTTGCGATGTTGCTGACATTATCCATCTTGTGGCATGGAATGAAATGAGTAATTTTACTAAAGTGGTCCACCACCACAAGATGGAATCTACACCTTGTTAGGTTATTGGAAGCCCAAGGCAAAGTTTATACTAATATCCATCTAAGGTGGAGAAGGAACAAAGTCAAGTTATATAGAGTCCATGAGGCATCACTTTAGATGTAACTTACACGCAAGTTATGGAACTTTAGCAATGTCTTTGGACATCTCTTTTCATATGGGGCCAAAACAATTTTTCTTTCAAATGCACAAGAGTTTTATGAAATCTAAAATATCCCATGAGCCCACCTTTATGGCTTTATTTTGTTAGTAATTTTCTAATGAATAACTGGGGTATGCAAAGTTTGTCATCTTTAAACAAATACTCCTAACTCAAAAAGAATTCATCTTTGGCTTTAAAAGATGAGGCAACAAAAATGGAACCAAAATCCTTGTCAGAGGGATACATTTCCCTAATGTCATCAAATCCCAAAACTTTAGCACTTAAAGTGGTAAAGAGATTATATCTTCTTGACAAAGCATCAACTACCACATTTTTTCCCCTTTTTATACTTTATGACATATGGGGAAGTTTGAAGGAATTCAACCCATTTTGTATGCCTTTCGTTCAATTTCCCTTGCCCTCTCAAATACTGAAGTGTCTCGTGGTCACTATGAATGATAAACTCCTTAGAAACAAGGTAATGTTCCCAAGTTAGGAGTACTTTTATCAAAGAATAAAACTCCTTGTTATATGTGGGATAGTTGAGGGGGCACTATGAAGTTTTTCACTAAAATAGGTAATAGGATGCCTTCCCTGCAACAGAATAACTCTCACACCTACTCCATATTATTACATTTTAGCTCAAAGGTTTTAGAGAAGTCGAGAAGAGCTAAAATTGGTGCATTGGTGAACTAATCTTTGATAAGTTGGAAAGTTTTTTCTTATTTCTCACCCTAAAGGAAATAAGCATCATTCTTCACCAACTCAAAGTGGTGAAGTAAGTGTGGAAAAATTAAGCATAAAATGCCTATAGAAACTCGCAACCATAAAAGCTTTTAATCTCAATCACACTTGTTAGTGTGAGCCACTCTTGAACGACCTTGATTTTCTCGAGGTCCACATGGACCCCTTGTACACTTACAACAAAACCTAAAGAGACCACACTCTCTATACAAAAGGTGCATTTTTCATGTTTGCAAAGAGGTGGTTGGTCCTAAGAATGCAAAAAACTTGCCTAAGATGTCTTAAGTGATCATCTAGGCACTTATTATGTACAAGAATGTCATCAAAATATACTACACAAATTTTACCAATACGATCCCTAAGAACATGATTCATCATGCACATGAAAGTACTAGGAGCATTTATAAGACCAAATGATATCACAACCATTCACAAAGCCCTAATATGGTTTTAAAAGTGGTTTTTCATTCATCACTCTCTTTTATCCTTATTTGACAGTAACCACTTATAAGATTAATTTTTGAAAAGAAATTTGTTCCATGTAACTCATCCAACATAGTATTAAGTCTAGGGATATGGTGTTTGTACTTAATGGTGGTATTGTTAATGGTTCTATAATCCACATAGATCCTTCATTTATCATCCTTCTTGGACACCAATAAGACTGACACAATACAAGGATTGAGGCTTTTTTGAACCCAACCCTTCTCTAATAAATTTTGAATCTAAGACTTAATTTCTTTAGTCTTAAGGGGTTTGTCCTATATGCAGACTTATTGGGTAGGCTAGCACTAGGAACAAGGTCTATTTGATGTTCTATTCCCCTTAGAGGAGGTAATCCCTTAGGGATTTCTTTTGAAAATAGATTATCAAATTTCTTCAAAAAAGTTTGCACCCCTTGTGAAAGAGACTCAACCTCAAGATTTGTGCAGTGCAAGATGGTGCCTCTTTGCAAAGGAAGAGATAGAAAAGTTTGTCAAGTAAGAAAGTATTTATAATATTTTTTTTGTTACAAAGTGGCTTTCTTTCTTCACAACCTCCTTGGAATGAGCGTTACCTTCCAACTCAACCTCTCTACACCTTTCAAGCTTTAGGAGTGAAGTTTTTTTTTCTCCTCATCCCTTTTATGCTTCATGATGAGTTAATCATTCATCACTTTTAAAGGTGTAAGAAGATATAAATTTACCTTCCTATACTTGTGGGTGAGGATTATCTCATTAGAGTGACCATGATAGATGAATTTCTTATCAGATTGTCATGGTCTCCTTAATAAGATATGGTCAGCTTCCATTGAAATTATGTCACATATGATCTCATCCTCATGTGTTTCGAGGGAAATTGGTACCTTAACTTGATAGTTAACAACCATCTCCCATTTCTCATTGAGTCACTGAAGCTTATAAGGTTTTGGGTGAGGAGTTGGTGTTAAGGCTAGCTTTTCAACCAACCTTAAACTACAACAATTACAAAAAAACCCATTATCCATAATTAGAGAACATATATTGTTTAAAACCTTAAATCTTGTATGAAAAATGTTCTCTTATTGAGATTGGTCTAACTCAATAAGCTGACTTCCAAGAAACCTTCTAACCATTAAGAGGCCACCTTCACAAGGATAAAGCTCAACCATGCTATGTTCAGGCTCATGACCCTCTTCTTCCCCACTTTCACTAAAGAAGAAATGTGAGTTATCCTCACTACTATAAATATTTGGACCCCTCATGATCATGATTTTCTTGTTGTGCATTTAAAGGTAATGTGGTATCTCCCAAAACACTTGAAGCATTTCATGTTACTAGTCCTAAAAGTAGAACTAGTAGAGGGTTATATCTAGGATGCAATGGTTTATGCTCTTTATTTGATGCTTTGGGTGGCTCCTCTTTAAGTAAGCTACTGGAAAAACTCCCCTTTACTTAATCCCTCTTTTCGTAAGATGACTAATCTTTCTTTGAAGTATGTTTTTTCTTTTTACTTGTTGCTGAACCTTAATGCAAAGTTGGACCAATTCATCCAGGTCCCTATATGGTAAGATCTCAACTTTATCTCTTATCTCAATGCTCAAACTACTAAGGAACCTACCAGTGGTGCCCTTTGGCTCATCATTAATTCCTACTCTTATCATGAATAACTCCATATTTTGCCTATACTCCTCAACACTTGAGTTATATTGCTTAATCTTTGAAGTTTATTAAGGAACTATTCTCTTACACAGTAAGAGGGGATGTGCCTTCGCCTCATAGCCCCCTTAAGATCTTTCTAATATTCCACAAGAGGTTTATAATGGCGACAACTTTCAATAACAAGGAAGGTTCATCAATACATGCCATGCCCTCAAAAGCTAAAGGGTGCCAATGAGGCTTTTCTTTCTTCACTTACTTGGAAGCAACTAAATAGTTGTTTTACCTTTATCTCCCAATCAAGGTATACATCCACATCATCCTTTCCATGGAAAGGAAATAAGTCAAATTTTTGCTCCCTAGGTTGGGATTGATGTTGATGATTATGACTGAGTGACTCTCATTAACCCAGGTCTAGGTCTCCCCTCAAAATTGTCACTCTCATTCATCTCACTATACCTAGAAGGGCCTGAACTATACCCTCTACTTTCTCTTCTATCCTCTTATTTTTCTCTTCCTTCCATCTATTTTCTTTCTTCTTTTCTTTTCCCCTCTTTTCTTCTATTTCCTTTTCTTTTCTTTTTTTTTCTTTGTTCTCTTTTCTCTCTTACCTTTTTTCTACTTCTCTTTTTTCTTTTCTCTCTCTCTTTCTTTTTTATTCTTTTTGCCTTGTTTTTTTCTCTCAATCCCTCTTTATTTTCTCTCCTTCACTCTCTACTTTTGTATAGAATGCACTGAGGTGTTCATGTCCCCTAATTTAGGAGACCCTTGTTGATTAATGTTGTTAAAAGTGTGTGAAGTCATTGAATATGTGCAAGGAAAAAGTAAGACTAAGGTTGGCCACAAAGAAACACTCCTTACTTTTTTTGTGGTTTGTCTCCTAAGAAATGCAAGAGCCTTTTAACTCAATCACCTCTACTAAAATGCAAAGGCAGTAAAAAATAAAGTAAGTGTAAGGTCATAAAACATGCACCTAAGGTATGAAGGGGTATACCACTTCCTCCTTCACACCTAAAATGAGATACTACAAACTATTACACACAAAAAAGTGACTTTCATGGGCATCAAACACCTCTTGAAAAAAACCAGTTTATTACAAGGAATTATGCAACAAAAGAAAAATAAAAGTCTTCAAGACTTCACTTTAAAGTCCCTCTCCAAGTGGATCACTTTTTGTGTCTTGCTCCTTCTTTTTTATTAAAGTCCTTATTTTGACTAATTCAACCTTTCTTGGTATGCTACCCTTGTGGAAGGGAAATTCCCTCTACCCCTACCATTCTCCAGCTTGGTAGTTTCCACCGCCTGTCCAGGATTGAGCATTGGGATTTGACGACAAACTTAAAAAGCCACCTACAGATGCTTTACACCCAGTCATTCCGGATAATGATTGCATCTTCTGTCTTACTAATGATGCACACACAAAACAACCAATGATGCAAGAGAATAAAAGTAAGACAAAGCAAGAAAATGCTCAAACAAGAATAGTACAATATCCAAGTAGAAAGATTAAGTAGAGACAAAAAGTCAAGGAATAAGACAAAGACCAACTAAAATTAAAGGTAAAGAAAGAAGACAAATACAACAAAAGAATAATCCTAGATAGACACTAAAGTAGAATAGGAACTAAAAAGCAAAATGACTCAAAATATTTTCAAGAATTACACAAGTCACAAAAGTTATGGCCGAGACTTAGTTAGTCAGTGTTTAAGCAATTTCAACCAATTTGAGATACTCTTTGCAATTTTGAGTTAGCTATTAAGTGCACAAACTTCTTGCTATTTTACTTTTGTTGTATTTTTTTCTACTACTTTTGTATTTTTTCTATTTCTTTTTACTTTTTTTTCTTTTTCTTTTTACACTTTTTAGATGCACTTCATTACTTTTTTTAATTTAAATTTTGTTAGTGTTTTGGTGGTGATAATTGCTTGAACAAACAAGACAAGGCATGCAAAATTTGAACCCAAAAAGTGCAATTTAAGAAAATGCAAGAGCAACTAAAAAATGTACTAGATATGTAGGTGACTTAGGTATGTATAAGAGTATTGGTTCTTTTGATGTTTTAGTTAGTTTGTTTGCATAAATTCCTCACTCATATTACATGCCTAAACTCTCTTATAAACAAACACAAATCACCTTCAAACTAATACAAAAAGAGCTACTAAAATTCAACAATGGGCAACATGATTTAAGGAAGAAATTGAGCTATAATGTGTTTTTTGAAAAATTTTAGTAAAACATGCTAAAACTAAGAGCATGTGAGACTCATTGAATATTAACTCACTGAGAAAAAATAACCTCTTAGATGCTCAATTTCAAAAGAAGACAACAACACACTTTTTAGTAAAACTAAACAGGTTAAACTTAGGAAATTCACAGACAAAAGCAAGGATTAAACAAGACTTAACTAAGACGAAACATAAGGAGTATAAAATAAAAAATAAATGCACATAAAATAGGGCAAAAACAGAGAAATGAAACACAACAAAGAAATGCAAGGTGACTCCAAAGTTACTCAACCACATATGTGTGGCTTTGTCCACAAGTTTGTGGAATCATAATAGAAAACTTCTTAGGAACTTCACCAAACATAGATTAACACGTTCAATAGGTGAAACATAATTGAAATAGAAACGTAAAACAAGACAAAATTCAATTAAAGGAACTAATAAATTGAATCGAAATTTAGATGAACATAGAGTGCATAGAGTTAAGAATTCAAAACTACAAGGCAAAACACACAAGACATTTAAGAAAATGGTATAAAAACACAGATTGAGCTAAAAGGAATCTAAAAATCAAGATGAAGATGATAAAAACACAACATGGAAATTAAAAGAAAAGTAAAAGAAGAATAAATTTTATGAAGACGACTCTAGATACCACATGATGCAATCTTTGATTGCTCTTCCCATGATCTTTCTTCAAAGAGGTCTACAAGTGAAGAAGATAGATGGGATGACATAGAAGATGGAGTGTGAATGTGTCAATCAAGGAGATAAGCCAAAGTATAGGTGAAGTTTGACATAAAGGAAGAGACACTTGATAAAACCATGATAGAAAGGACTCTCACATGATCTTTCTTCAAAGAGGTCTACAAGTGAAGAAGATAGATGGGATGACATAGAAGATGGAGTGTGAATGTGTCAATCAAGGAGATAAGCCAAAGTATAGGTGAAGTTTGACATAAAGGAAGAGACACTTGATAAAACCATGATAGAAAGGACTCTCACAAAGTAGAGAGAACAAGACACTCCAAAAATACTTTTAAGAAGAAGAGATCATTTCTATTCATCAAAGTGTAAAATGATATAATGAGAGATGGCTCTTATTTATAGGCCTATAGTGGATGTCCAAGTTAAGGGAGTTAATTACGTGTTAATTTAGTTTGTAAAGCTAATTAACTTACCTAGTCAAACAAGCCCCTATTGAAGTGGATCTATGTTCCCTTAATTCAAAATTTGAGAATTTGCCAACTAGGTGCCACCTAGGAGAAAGAAGAAAGTTTGGCATCTCATGGAGGGAGCACGATGGTCCCACTTGTTACTCATGCACATATGAATGTTAGAGAGATGTGGAAGTAAACAAATAGGGTGTGGGAAGTAAACCACACTTTTTCTTACTTTAAAAAATGTTCACTTTCTTATATGCACTCCACATAAATAACTAATGACACCCCAAGCCTAAAATAAAGGAAGTAGGCTGAAAATACAAGGCTCTAAAGAAGACTAAATGTACCACCAAATTACTAAAAAAAATACAACAAACAAATATAAGAAAAGTAGACTATGACCTATATGTCTTCACTTCAAATAAGAGTTGAGGTCTTACACACTTCTTCCTAGCCATGTCTTTCTCTATCCTCTTAGTCATGATCCTCAAGAGGTAGAATTGCATCAAACATGTTAGATCATAAAAAAATATGTGTAATGATTTTCAAAAAAATAAAAGGACAAAAGAGGTTGAAAGTTACTTATAGGAAAATTTACATATTTTTAAAAGTGATAAAAGTCAGTTTTTTTAGAAAAGTAAAATAGTCATAAAAAATACTAAAAAGTCATATTGCTTTTATATAATATATCAATGCTCATTTCATGCGCACGTGGATGCAACGTTTTAAAAAAAGGAGGGTATAAAGGGACTTTTTTATTTTATATATAAAAAAGAAAAAAAATTACCCAAATGACTCATCCCACATTAAAAATTATTTTGGTAAGAAGTGTTTAAAAAATTTAACTCAGAAAAATATAAACTTAAAATTAAATTACAAAGTGTTTAAAAATATTAAAGAACAAAAAAAGATATGCAATGTAAAAACAAAGCACATAATAAGATAAAATAAAATATAAATGAAAAAAATTTCTTAAAAATTTTAATTTTAAAATTTATTATTTAAAACAATATACATAAATAAAAATTAAATTTAAAAAAATTTAAGAAATTGACTAATTTTTTTCAAATTTATTTTTTAAAAATTATTTGTAATTTATTTTTCAATTTAAAGTTTTTAAGTTAAGATTTTTAAACCTAATATTTTAAATTATTTTAGTAAAATAATGTCTAAATAATTTAACTTAAAAAATATAAACAAAAAATAAATTTCAAAGCATTTTAAAAAAATTAAAACAACGAAACAAGATATATAACATAAAAATAAAATACATAATAAAAAAAATAAAAATTAACTAAAAATTAATTTTAAAATTTATGATTTAAAACAATATACATAAATAAAAATAAATTTTAAAAAATTGACTGAAAAATTAAATCTAAAAAAAAATGTCATTTAAGAAATTGATTATCCAACAATAAATTTCTTATAGGTTTTTTATATAAAAAAAATCACATTGAGAAACTGGTTTCTCATCAACCAATTTTTCAACAAGAATAGTAAAAAAATTATTTGGGTAAATAATATGGGGATGAGTCATTGGGTAATTTTTTTTTTCTTTTTTAGTATATTATTAGTTTGTTTGGTTTGCCATTTGAAGTGGTTGAAAGCTAACTAAAATTATTTTAGCTTCATTTTGTAGCAAAAATTTAAGGTGGCTTTTGGCTTGACATTTTCAGTTTTTATTTTAAGAGAAAACAGAAAAAAACAGTGAAAATATATTTTATTGCAATTTAGAAAATATTTTTGCTAAAAACATTTCAAAAAATAACTGAAAACAGAAAAAAATTATTTTTAGTATTAAATTATGTGAAAATTTAATAACGATATTGTAATTATATAAAAAATAATATATAAATATATTTAAAATTATATATAAAATTTATAATATTTTTGCTAAAATTAATTAAATTTAACAATATTATTTATTTGAAAATAAAAAATATCAAGTGAAAAAAATATATTTTCTAAATGTTGAAAACTTGAAAATGAAAATAATTTTTAGAAAATGAAAATAGAAAATAAAAACAAAAAATATTTAATTTTTTCAAAAAGATACTTTAAGTAGTTTTTCCAAAAGATATGTTATTTTCAGTTACTAGTTGATTTTATTTTTACATATTTACTATTTTTTAATTAACATAGTGTCCCCACTAATTCTTTCATAACATTATACAATCTCTCTCATTTATCAATGTCACTATAGTAATTCATAATATAAATATATAATGATAAAAAAATTATAATTTAAATATGTAATTTAAAATTTATATGTTTAATTATAGAAATTTTAACTTTAATATTAATTATAATAATTTATTATTTAAACATGTAATTACATAAATTTATAATGTAAATATATAATTAAATTATATTTTTAACATATGTTATAATTATTTTAAATATAAAATTATTAATCTAATGGTTAATAATATTTTTATTTGTTATTTTACAAATTTTAGTTAATTATCAACTAATTTTATGAAACCTCATAATTGGTTTTGCCAAATACACCTATAAAAGTGTAAAAGCCGTACGGTGGGTGCAAAACAAAAACAGTGGTGCGAAAAGCAAAAGGCAGAACTAAATCAGTGTTGTGAAGTATTGAGAGTTAAAATGGGCCAGGTGTAGTTGCGAAAAGAAAATAATAGACAAAACCTCATACGGTGGAACTGGGTACCCATTATATATAAAGCGAATAAGATATGTGCCCTAATTTGCTTCCTTGTTCAGGCGTGCGGAAAGAAGAAGAAGAAGCAGCCATGGTATGTACCCAACACCAACTAATGCTTCTCAATTTTCTTCCATGAACGTCGGTTTTAGATCTCACAGCGTTGTGTTTCGTTGTCTTTTCTTAGGTGAAGTACTCCAGAGAACCCGACAATCCCACCAAGTGTAAGTTCCTTCTCGCTCTCGGATTTTGACAAAATCTTAAGATATGCGATTTCCGTGTTTTTTCTCAGCGGTTATTTATGGGAAGTGTTGATTTGAGCTTAATTCAAACTTATAAGCCATTGTGAAATGTTATTGCAGCGTGCAAGGCAAGAGGCGCCGATCTCAGAGTGCATTTCAAGGTACTTAGATTTATGACCCTTTTCTGTTTATGTACTAGACCATTACGTTGTTGTGCCTAACCCCAATCTTCGGAGTTGAATGTCCTTTTCATGTGCATTTGTGTTATGTTTGTGTGCTATAGTTGCGAAACCTAATGCAAAAAGTAGAGGTTTCTTGACCATATGGACTAACCTAACCTTCAGGGTATAAAATATTCATTGTTATCGGGTGAACCTCTTTTATTTTGTTGTAGCTTAAGTTTCAGTAAACGATGGAACAATGGTTTCCATTTCAAGTCTATATTAATGGTTAAATTGTCTTGTATTGCGTGGTATTTTATCATGCTTCTCGTGTTGACTAGAATAGTTGATCCAGTAAATCTCATTTAAAAAACTATTATGCCTAACTTTTTTAAACTTAAAAAAATAAAGCATGCTCGTGAGCACTTCTCAACCTTCTGGGGTATAGCCGCCATTTTGTTATTGTGATTGTCTATTAAATTAATTCATTCATCTGCACTTGCACTGTTTCATCCTTTACAGAACACTAGGGAGACTGCCTTTGCCATCAGGAAGTTGCCCTTGGCTAAAGCTAAAAGATACTTGGAGGATGTTTTGGCCCACAAACAGGCCATTCCTTTCCGACGCTTTTGCCGTGGTGTTGGGAGGACAGCCCAGGCTAAGAACAGACACTCTAATGGGCAAGGGCGCTGGCCTGTGAAATCTGCAAAATTCATCCTAGATTTGCTGAAGAATGCTGAGAGTAATGCTGAAGTATGCCCCTATACATTGTTTTGATTTGATTTTTTTAAGTGAACTTTCAAAATTCATTATACTTTTGATTTCTTTGGCACAGGTGAAAGGTTTGGACGTCGATGCTCTGTACATTTCTCATATCCAGGTTAATCAAGCGCAGAAGCAAAGACGCAGAACCTACAGAGCTCATGGAAGAATCAACCGTAAGTTGTTGATATTGTTGTCTTGATGGATTACTATTACATGCATATGTTGACAGTGGCCTTTTTTGGCAGCTTACATGTCATCTCCATGCCATATTGAGCTGATATTATCTGAGAAGGAGGAGCCTGTGAAAAAAGAGGTAATGATTGAAATCTTTGTTAACACTATCTGGACTTTTACTTTTGCAACTAATTTTTATCTGCTGTTGTTCTTGTAGGCTGAGACCCAATTGGCAACAAGCAAGAAGAAAGGTTCTCTTCGAAGTGGTGCTTCATCTTAAATTGCTGTCAAAGGCTCAAAGCTAGTGATCGGAGGACCTATATTCCTAGATTATGTCAGTTTTGTCGATCTTTTAATATATTTGTTATTAGCTGCTTTTGAAGACTGAACAGCACCTTCTGTTTCTTATACTATGTTTTAAGTTAATTGAGTTACCTGGAAATTTTTATTATGATAATCGGATTATTGATTCTGCTCTAGTTTTTTACTTTGTTTATCACTGCTACTGGTCATTTATGGAAAAGTACACTCATGTTCTTCTGATTTTCGGTTAGAAAAGTCATAGGGTGTATTTTCTGTAGAGAAAAGATGTCTGGGTTATGTATACATGATGGGAGTTTCTTCCTTTAGTAAAAAAGTTTATCCGAATGGAGAGCAACTGGGCATTGTATATTGTACATTGAGTTGATACACAAAGCAACTGTTTCTCTGAAAAATCTGGGCCAGCTTTTATTTATATTAACATATTACTTTTAATTAGAGCTAATCCAATAGAGTTTTTTAGGACTGTATAAGTTGAAGAATTGAATCTACGTGTCACAAAAGGAGTGTTGAAGTTGAAGAGTTGAATCCGTGTGACACAAAAGTTTCTTAATCTTCTTTAAGTTGAATTGAATTAAGTGCCACAAATGTTTTTTTTGCCACTAATCTGTACTAATTGGGGATGCCCTTTGTTTTTACCTTTCTTTACAAGCAAAGCATGATCATCAATAACTGTTTCTGGCTTTCTGCAGCCTGCCGGTAGCCTTTTTTTTACGTGCACAGTACCATGATTTCTTTTTTCTTGGCGCGCACAATAAGATTATCAATAATATATCAAATATTAAATTTGAGTTGCCATTTATGTTCTTTTAAATCATAGTTAATTTCCTTCCAATGTTATCGGCGTGGCCATATTACATTTCATACAATGAATCACGAAGAGAAACAAATTTTAAGATGAATCACATAATTCACAATTGAATATATGATCTTTAGAGTTTTTAAAAATTATTTATATTTAAATAAAATATGATCTTTATTTAATAATCAAAGACACCTGAGTAAATTAAATTTACGATGAAAGATAAAGTATAAGTGAATATATATATATATCTTTGTGCATTTGATTATTTTCATTATGTATTTCATTAAATTTTTAGTCAAAAAACCAATGTGACATCCTAGTTAAGTTTGAAATACTATTGAAAATAATGTAATTTTTTGTCGTGAACATGTGATTGATAATGTTATATTTATTTTGTTTAATACAAGTGACAAAGATTATTTTTAAACATAATTTATATATATATATATATATATATATATATTTATTGAGTTTAATTAGTATATATTATCAATATTGTCAGTGTAAAGTTTTTACTAATTAGTATTTTAAAAGTTACAAATAGGAAACGTTATGATTGAACGTTAGGGTAAAAATCGTGTATACCAATTAAATTTGTATTTTTCAAGCATTTAATTGAAAAAGAAATTAC
The DNA here is from genome assembly GCA_037954015.1 of Psophocarpus tetragonolobus. Lineage (NCBI taxonomy): Eukaryota > Viridiplantae > Streptophyta > Magnoliopsida > Fabales > Fabaceae > Psophocarpus > Psophocarpus tetragonolobus. The sequence continues at coordinate 46,033,682 of CM075694.1, forward strand.
TCTTGAAAGTTATTTGTTAAAATAACTTTTCACTCTTTATTCTATGTTAACAAAAACATAGTTAATGTGACATGTATTTACATTTTTATTTTGATATGTTATAATAAATTTAGGATTTTAATTTAATATGTTTTATAATAACATGATAGAATATGAATAATTCATTGTGTCATTTTGTGTATAACATAATAGAATATATTTTGTTTATTTATACATTTTTTTTGTTTATGATTACATGGTAGAAATGTGTTATATCATCAACAAATATGATAAATTTGCAATACATTTAAGGAAATTGGGAGAAGAAAAAATTTAAAATATTGCTTTGCATGTGTAGTAACATTTTTATTAAAAATATGAATGATAAGAGGTATATACATCTGTTAACAAAACTTATATTTATGAGAGTGAAAAAAGTCATAAAATGATAAAAATAATCATAAAATATGGACATCGAAAGTTATATTCCCATTATGTAATATTATATAATATAAATATAATATTATAAATTATTGATTGTATATATAGACTATGTATAACAGGACAATTAAGTATGTTCAATATAAATGCTTTAATTTTTTTTTTTAAGATTATAAGATTATTCTAGTTGCAAAATTTACATTCTACAAGAGAAATTGTGGGTTCAAATTCCTTCTTCTACAAAGTAGTTTATTTTTAATTTTCAAATAAGTATGAGGGTAGTATAAGTATTTTGAAAAATGGACATAAGGAAGAATTTTATTAATAGCATAGATTCGGTTAGGAGAGGCAGTAGGTTCGAATTCCTTCTACTATAAAGTAGTTTATTTTTAATTTTCAAATAGGTATAAGGGTAGTATAGATATTTTGAAAAGTAGATATCAAAAGGAGGAATTTCCTTTATTAATAGTATAGATAATATATAATATAAAATATAATATTATATATTATTGATTATACACATAAATTATAAATAGTAGGATAATAACGTATGTTAGATATAAATGTTTTAAAGTAATTTTTCTCTTAACATTATAAGGTTGATCTAGTAGCAAAATTTACATTTTGTAAGAGAGAGGTTGTAAGTTCAAATCTCTCATATGACAAAGGAGTTTATTTTTTAATTTTAAAATAGATATAGGAGTAGAATAAATATTTTAAAATTTGGACATCAAAAGGAAATTTATTAATAGTAGAAATTATTTTCTTTATTTTCAATTTAAAATAAACTAAGAAATAATTTTAAGTATAAGATTTTTTCATGGCAAAATATTTTTAGCAAAATAATTTTAGAAATATAATTCTATGAAGACAAGATCATTTAAAGTTCGCAACTCCTAGCAAATTAATATTTTGTTTTGAAATATATTTTGAAAAAAAAAATATTTTTTTACTTATTTAAAAAAAAAATTATGTGCTTTTATTCAAAATTTTCACTTACATATTCATCCATCGTCGTTTTTTATCGACGGTCTTTAACAGTCACCTCATGTTGACAGTCACCTACCATCACCTCTAACCAGACACCAACCATCACTTTCGACTACTTCCACCTCTAATTATTGATCACTAAATGTTGATTTTCGTTCTCTAGAAAGGAATAATTTTAGTCTTATTAAGATTTGAAAACAATGGTTTTTTTAGAAAAAAATTGAAACAATTTTTAAATTCAGAAAACAAGACCGTCACCTCTTACTGAATACCTGTGACCATCACCTCTGACCGGCCACCAACCATCACTTTTGACTAACGGTCAATGACAGTCACCTTTGAATTCCCCTCTAACTTCGGTGACTAGCTGCATTTCTAATCGGAGTTCATCGACTACCACCTTTGACCGAAAGTCACCGGCTACCACTCTGACGAACGGTTATCAACTGACACTTTTGATCATCAATCACCAGCTTCCAGCTCCGATCATCAATCACTAAGTGTTGATTTTGTTCTCTAGAAAGGAAGAATTCTAGTCTTGTTAAGATTTGAAAACAATGACTTAACAAATAAATAAATAAAAACAATGTTTTAAATTTGGAAAATAAAACAACATTGTTTTTAAAATTTTGAAAATTTAAAACCAAAACAAATTTTTGTTTTTATAAACATTAAAATTGGATAGCAACAACCACCTCCCACTAAGCCTAAACTATTATGGATCAATCTATTATTGGATTGATGGTGTCAAGTTTTGATTGATATATATATATCCATGATTTAATGGTTTTTTTTAAAAATTTAAAAAGTATTACGTATATAATCAATAAATCATTTTAGAGTTAAAAATTAAAATTACTGTTATTAAAAATTTTAATTGTCTCATAATATTTGTCAACGTTTAATGTAATTCAGAAGCAATTGCCAATAAATTAAACAAATTTAAAAATTAAAATACTTAATATGAATCACCAATTTGAAAATTAAAAGACTTAATATCAGAATTTAAAGATAACATACTAAAAATTTATAAAATAAGTGGAAAAAGTATAAATAAGCCAATTCTCTAAGTTTCTCTTTTAACAGATTCAATTTGGAATAGTTTGTGATAGTTTAACAAATTTCATCAACCGAATCAATTTAATTAGTTGATTTTGATTTTTTTTTTAAATAAAATTGAATTCAATCAAAACTAATAAATTTTGTAAATCGAACAAATTTTATTTTATTTTATATTAGAGTTTAATGAATATACACTATTAATATAAGAGTTATATACTATATTTAATCATAATATATTATTTATAGTAAATATGTTATATTTACTAATTAATAATTTAAAAGTCATGTAAATTAAGAGTTATATTAAATATCAGGAATATTAATTAAATTTTTTATGTTATTGCTAATTACTATTTAGTCTTTGAAAATATAAAACTGAAATCAAAATAAAAAATGCTTATACAAATTCATAAATTCTTAAGAGTCCTATTCACAGGTTTTTACTTTGTCAGGGACTACCTTAATTACGTTGTATGAATTTAATTTATCATTTTGAACAAATTTTCTTTCTCTACAAGCATAAGATGTTGGTCCACTAGTAACTTGTCTTCTCGCATTTGAGCAAGTTAATATAATATATTTATTTTTTTATATGAAAATCTTAGACTATTAAAATTACTGGTTTAGCCTCTTTTTTTTTTTTTTTTTTTTAGTTTTTTCGTATTTTTCTTGCAATTAATCTTAGGTTATTAAAATTACTATTTTAGCCTCTTTTCTATTTTGACATGTGTCCCTTTTTTATTATTTTAATATTCTTAAGTTCAATATGTTATATATTTTTTCCTTTAATTCTTCCTTTTTATGTTTTTATTTACAAGTTTAATTTATTAAATATATTTTAATATTTATAAAATAACTTTTAAATTTTATATATACTAGATATGTTAAAACTCATTTTATTAAATATATTTAATATTTGATAATATAATTTTAAATTTTATTTTATCTTTTCGTTTTTAATTTTTAATTTATCTTTTCCTTTCTTTTTTTTTCAATTTTTATTTCTTCTTTATGTTTTCTTTTTATCTTTTAGTTTATTTTAGTTTTCAACTTTCTTATTTTCAACGTTTATTTGTATTTTATGTTACTTTATTATTTTTATAATTTTATATTTAGCATGTTATTTACTTTCTTTTAATTTTAAATTGTATAAATAAGCTTACGTAATATATTTTGAAACATAGTTTTAAATTTTATTTTACATTTTTTCCTTTTGAAATTTATTTTCTTATTTATTAATTTATTCATTATTATTTTCAATATTTTTATGTTTTATTTATAACATGTTAAAAATAATCATTAATATATTTAGAATATAAAAATAATTTTAAATTAACTTCTTAGAAACTTCATATCTTTTTTTCTTTTTAATTTTTGTTTTTCTTATTTTTTTCATTATTGTATTATTTTATTAATTGTTTTTGTTTATATGTTATTTTATTTTTCATTTCACTTTTATGTTATTTTATTTATTATATTTTATTCTTTTATTTCTCTAGTCATATAAAATTACTTATGTGTTTTTTATGTTTGACACATGTCTTTTTTTGTCATTCTAATATATTTTTTTTAAATTATTTTTTTCTTTTATTTTTAATAAATATAATATTATTCACAAGAGAATATGGTATAAATATAGGATCTGTACAAGAGAATATGACATAGCAAAGACACATGTTTAATTTTATATTAATTTTGTCATTTTATTTTTTTAATTTTAATTAAAATTTATTATTCAAATAAATATATCTACAATGAATAAAACTAGTATGTGCAAACACATGCTCATATATGATTGTCTGGTACTTACTTATTTTAAACACCTCTCATATAAAATTTGTATAAATAAGCTAATGTAATATATTTTACAGCATAATTTTAAATTTTACTTTATTTTTTCTTTTTAATTTTATTTTATTATTTCTTAAATTTTTTATTTTTTTATTTTTATATTTATTTTTTATTTTGCAATATTTTAATATTTTATTTATAACATGTTAAAAATAATTAATAACATATTTAGTAAATGAACAATAATTTAAATTAATTTCACAAAATGTTGAATTCATTTTTAGAAATTTCATCTCTATTTTTTTATTTTTAAGTTTTACTTATATTTTTTTTATCATTTTCCCTTTTATTCTAATTATTTTATTAATTAGTTTCTTTATATGTTATTTGATTTATTATAGTTTATTCTTTTATTTCTCTAGCATATAAAATTACTTGTGTGTGTTTTCTCTATTTTTTTATATGTTATTTGATTTATTATAGTTCATTCTTAATTTATTATTTTTTTATTTTTAAGTAACATAGTATCATTCACAACATAAATTAAGCATAGTAAAAACACATGTTTAAGTTTATATTAATTTTATCATTTTATCTCTTTTTAATTTTAATTGAGGTTTATTCAAATAAATATATATCTACTATGACTAAAATTATTATATGCAAATACATGATCCTCTATGATTGTCCAATATTGATCTATGCTAAAAAATTTGTCATCATAATTTTTTCAATAATAGTTTGCTTAACATTTATAATATATTCTATCAGCTTAAAATTATTCTTTGTTGTAAAATGGAGAAGTAATGTTTAGAAATAAAAAATGAAAATCATGTAGCATGAAATTCTTATAAAAAAAAAAGTAACAACAAGGTAAAGAGAACACATATTAGGTAAAATAATCTTCAAATCTCATTAATCGAGTAATGAATAATTTTACCATAAACACCAAAACAATAACTCTAATATTCATGCTAATTAATAAATTTACTTTTATTTTTACTTATATATGATTTTGGTATAGATTAATGAATTTTTTTTTAGTTTGTGATAAATTATTTATTTATTTTTGTTCCTAATAAATTTTTTATTTTATTTTTATCCTTAAAATACTATTTATTTTAATTTTTTTACAAGTGTTTCTTTTTATTCATTTTTGTCTTTTTAGGTAGGGTATGAAAATTACTCCTTTATCCATTTTAATTTTTTGATAAATTTTTGTTTTTATCCTTTTTCGTCTTTTAAGTTTTTATTTTATTTTTAAACTTATTTTTACGTTGTTTGATTAAAGATTTTTTCTATCTTTATTGTCTTAGTTTTTAAATTTCTTAGAGATTTTTATATCATAATTTTTTATTTTTATATCCTTTGATTCTTATTTATTATCTTTTTATTGTTTTTTTGTTGTTTTAAAAATTTTATATCTTAATTTTTAGTTTATATATTTATTTTATATTATTTTTTTAATATTTTTATAATTTTTATTTTATATTATTTATTTTAATGTTTATCTTCTTTTTATATTATTATTTTATGTATCTTAATTTTTCTTTTCATTATTTTATTTTTATGATATTCTTTTGTTCTTTTTTTATTATTCTTTTCACTAATAAAATTAACACATTAATCACTAATATTTGTCTATAAAAAGTTATGTTTATTTTGTTTTTTATTGTCAGCCAAAGACTACATAGAGAGTAAAAGATAGAAGTTTCTTGATGATTTTTTTTAAGAAAATAATAGGTTGTGACAATACAAATTTTGGTGACAATACAAATTTACTCTTTCTTAAAAATCGACACATGTGTTCTTGTCATATCTTTTTCTCTTTTCAATTTTTTTTTATCTTAGTTTGTTTTTTTATGTTTATTGTGTTTTTTTGTTGTCACAGACACATAGAAAGTAAAAAAAAAAGTTTCTCGATGATTTTTTTTTTAAGAAAATAATAGGTTGGCCACAATACAAATTTAGTTTCTTAACAATTGACACATTTTATTTTAATATCTTTCTATATTTTCATTTTTTTTATCTTTCTTAGTTTTTTTTTTTTTTTTTTGCAAGAGACTACATGGAGAGTAAAAGATAGAAGTTTCTTGATGATTTTTTTAAAGAAAATAATAGGTCGACAATAGTATAAATCTACTCTTTCTTAAAAATTGACACGTGTTTTTGTTATATCTTTTTCTCTTTTCAATTTTTTTATCTTTCTTAGTTTTTTTTTATATGTTATTTGTACAAATGTAGCCTTTCTTATTAAATTACACATTTGTTATATCTTTTTTTTTCTTTTAAATATTTTTATCTTTCTCAATTTCATATGTTATTTGTTTTTTCTTTTTCTTTTTTATATTATTTTAATATTATATTTTACTCTTTTTATATTTATATGTTATATTTCTATATTTTTTATTTTTCTTTTTGTTATCTTTTTGGTCTTTTCAATTATTTTTATCTTTCTTTATTTCTTTTTATGTTATTTTATTTTCCTATTTTCATTTCCATTTTTATGTTATTTTATTTATTATATTTTATTCTTTTATTTCTTTACACATATAAAACTACTTATGTGACATGTGTCTTTTTTTTTTGTCTTTCTACTACTTTTTTTCCATTCTTGATTTTTTTTTTTTTTATTTTTAAGAAAAATAGTATCATTCACAAAAGAATATGGTATAAACATAATATTATTCACAAAAGAACATTAAGCATATCAAAGATACATGTTTAAGTTTATATTGGTTTTTTCATTTTACATTTTTCAAGTTTAATTGAAGTTTATTATTAAAATAAATATATATTTACTATGGCTAAAATTAATATGTGCAGACACATTTTCATTTATGATTATCTAGTATCAACCTATGTTAAACAAAATTTGTTAGTAAAAATTTGTTTCACATTTACAACGTATTTTACCAACTGAAATTATTCTTTGTTGTAAAATGAATATTTAAGAAATTGACTGAGAGTTATATATAATATTATGAATGTGCTTAGGAAAATGAAAATTCAAATAATTTATGTGTGAAATTCTTAAAAAAAAACAACAAATAACATGTAAAAAAATTACATATTAGGTAAAATAATCCTCAAATTTTATTAATCGTATAATAAATAATTTTTCTTTAAATACCAATAACAACTACTCTTATATTCATGCTACTTCATAAAATCTAATTTTTTTTTGCTTATATATGATTTTGTTATAAATTAATGATATTTTTAGTTTCTAATAATTTTTTCATTACTTTTTGTCCTAATAATTTTTTATTTATCCCTAAGTCTTTTACTTTTTATATTAAAATGAAATAACTAATTTTACATTTTAAATTATTAAAAAATGCTGATAAAAAATTATAAATTATAATATTATAAAATAATCAAATTATTTTATCATTTCATATTTGATATATAAATATCTAATAAATAATATATATATATATATTATTAAAAAATATAATAAATATATTACGATTATAAAATATTTTAAAATTTAATTAGTTAATATTATTTTTTACTGATCTATTTACTCATTATTTGAGAAAATTATACTTTACACTATTATGAAAAAATATATATTTTATATATTTAAGAGAATTTCATATCAAAGACTCGGTAATATTTATTTTTAATTTAAAATCTTATAAATTAATGGTTGAATGGTTAATCATTTAAGAATTATGTAACATCTTTAATCATATATAAAGTTATTACGTGTTCTCGACAAAAGTATGACTATTAGCATAGATAAGTGGGAGAGGTGTTAGAAGAGAAAATGTTATGGGAAATTAGCTAATACACTTTTTCTTCTAGAGCCACATTAATGTGACGTGCATCAAAATATTTTTATTTTTATTTAAATAAAGTACACCTTGGGTTTAACCACATCAGTAGAGCATAGTGAACAAAAATGTGGGATAAGCCTTAGAAGAGAAAAAAACATGGATTGATCCACAATAGTGTGACACATACCACAGAGATGTGTGAGATGCATTAAATCACTTTTCTCTTCCAAACCATCTCTCATGTATTTGTATTCATAGTCACATTGCTCTGGTGCACCATACTATTTTACTAATTTTTAAAATTAAACAAAAAAACAGTTTTTATTTTAAAATATAAAAAACTATAATCGTATTTTAAGATTCTTTTAAAAGAAGATAAAAAAAGAAAAAAGAAAACCTAAATTTTATTTTTTGTTATAGATGATTTTGGTATAAATTAATAAATTTTGTTTTTTATTTCTAATAAATGTATCTTTGCTTTTATCCTAATAAATTTCTTTAAAAGAATTTTGTTAGTAACTAAATACAAAGAAAATTTTATTAAGAACCAATTTTTTTTTTTGAAATTGAAGAAAATTTAAAATATTCAAAGTTATAAATAAAACATAAAAAACTATAATTGTATTTTAAGATTTTTTAAAAGTAGATAAAATAACAAAAAATAGAGAAAATAAAATCTAACTTTTATTTTTAGTTATAGATGATTTTGGTATAGATTAATATTTTTTTTTGTTTCTAATAAATTTTTCTTTGCTCTTCATCCCTAGTAAATTTATCTTGAAGAACTTTGTTAGAAACTAAATATAAAGAAAATTTTATTAAGAACCAAAAACTAAATTGGATATTTCCCTGGCTTACTTTCTCTTCCCGACCATCTCTTATATCTATGTGGTCATAACCACATTGTCATGATGCAAGTCATATTATATTTATTTAAAAAACTCACTAATATTTAAAATTGAACAAAATATAACTGTATTGTAAGGTTTTTTAAAATTAGATGAAAAAATAAAAAAAATAAAATCTAAAATTTATTTTTGGGGTTAGATTATTTTTTTATAGATTAATGATTTTTTTTAGTTCCGAATAAAGTTTTCTTTCCTTTTTATCTCTAATAAATTTTTTAGAAGAATTTTGTTAGAAACTAAATAGAAAAAAAAATCGATAATTTATCAGAGACCAAAACTATATTCATTTTTTTTTAAAAATATATTAATATAAGTAACAAGTGTTACATTTTAAATTATTTAAAAAATTTTATTAAAAATTATAATATTATAAAATAATTAAATTAATTTTTAATTTAATAAATGTATCTTCTTAAAAAAATCTAATAAATATATTAGAATTATAAAATAATTTTTAAAAACTCGAAAATTTAGATAAGGTTAAAGGTTTATGCATTAATATTAGATTAACTGTTACAAGACTAGCAAATCATGTTGTCGAACTTACAATGATGTCTGCAAACCAAAATGAAAATTTCACCTTCATTCCAAGAATATTAACTCCATCACAATCTCCATGGCCTTTTAAACTCAATAGAAACAATTTTCAATTATTATCTCATATGTCATGAAAAATTAATAAGTCACAACTCATACGATCAATCATATGTGCGTGTTGAATTATATTTTCCTAAATCGATGCTTAGTCATCGTTACCTACATGTAGTAATTTCAAGAGTAAAAACAAATATAGTTTAAATATTTTGATTCATGACAAGGATATAGAACCACTAAACCAATTTCTTTAATATATTATATTTTTTAAAATTTTCCAAACTTAAATGATCTAATACTACAATTTTTCTGGTTTAAATTATAAATTCAAACAATCTCCAAAACAAAATTTGTTAAACACAAGACTCTTCCTTTTTCAGATTGAAATATAATTATGTACCTTGTTACATTTTTAATTTTTGTTTCGTATTAACTAGTTAAGTACGTATAATCTTTTGTAAATATTGATATTAATTTGTGTTTGACTTGTTAGTATGTGAGGAAATTAAAATGAGTCATCCGAACTTTTCATTATTTATTTTGGATCTTATTTATTTTATATTTTTTTTATTTTAGGTTATCTAAATAGTTTTCAATTTTATAGATTTAGGCAACATTTTAATCATATAGTTTATAAATTATTAAAATATTATATTATGATACTAAAATATGTGTGATTTAGGGATTTGTGCGAATGAAGTACTGTTAAAATAGCTTTTGTTAAAAAACGACAAATTATATTTTTGTTACATGAATTTCTTTTAAAATTTACGATTTTGGTAACTAAATTTTTTATAGATGGTTAAAATATACAAGTATTTTTTATCTAAATCATTCCTTTTTTTTAGTCATTAAATGATGACTGCCATTCTATTTATTAATATTTTTTTAATTATTTTTTTGTATTTATTATACTTTGTGATAGCTAAAAATCGTTATAAATTAAAATTTAAATAAATAAAAAATTACTACACCCCTTTTCCCACCCCTCACCCAAGCTAAAAACAAATATAATGTCATAAAATTTAATTAATAAAAATAACAACTGACATAAATAGAAGAACTAAAATATTGAATAAAAATTTATCTAATAAAAATACAGTTTATACAAAAGTAATTTATTATATGTTTTAACCTAACTAAAATATATAAAGAATTTTAATTTCAATATAAAAAAAAAAAAAAACATAGAAAGCATATTAGTACAACATTAACGAAAAAACTCACATGCTCCTACTTGTTTCCAAAATTCATAAGATTGACGAATCTTTCCTTCCAAAAAAGAAAAGAAAATAACATAACGTTCCTGGACCACCAGCAATAGCTCCTACTACTATTTGTTGCTCGGTTCAGCCGTTCAACTGCGGGTGTCAAACTGTCAATTGAGAAAAAGAAAAGAATGAACAGAAAAACGAGAAGAATTAATAAAAAACATTATAATAAAAATGTATTTATAATAGTCACAACTAAATAGGTTAATAATAATTTTGAATTAATGTTTTATAATTATATCCAAAAACATAAGTTTATATAAAAATTATTCATAATAAATAAAGTATTTATTTTAAAATAAATTATATTTTACCTAAATAAAGTTACCCATTATTTAAGTCAAGGTCAATAAAAATTGTGATAAATGAATGGCACAATTTGAGTGATGATACTGGTGAAATAATAATTAATTTACGTTTAAGGTGAAAGGTGTAGTTGAAACAGAAAAGGGTCTAATTTGGTAAAAGGAGAGGCAGAAGAGACAAAGGTGTGGAGTTTTGGAAACGACAGACAGGGTAATCTAAATTCTAATACAATAAGAAAACACTTTTGTTCTTACTTCTTTGAATAATAAGTACTAGAGAGAGTACCGACCATCCAATTGTCATTTGGATTCACAGATCCCATGGACACCTTCCTTGTTACTTCCTCTTCCCACGCTTCAGGTTCTCCTCATTATTTCATTCTCTCTCTCTCTCTCTCTCTGCTTCTCACATACACTTGCAATTCAACTTTATTTCGATAAACTTATGATTTTTGCGCCACTTAGTCAAGGCAAACTCTTTTTTTTATTAACTTACCTGCACAAGACTTTTGTCAGTATACTGGAATTACAAACGATGTGGTTCCATTTCCTCGTTACTACGGCATCAATCTAATTTATGAGCTATGTTTTGAAGATAACACTGGCTAAGATGAAAGAATAATAGTATAATGTTTTCAAAATTTGAAGAATCCAATTAAAAAAAAAAAAAGAAAATTAATAGAGAAGTGGTAAGGAATTCGGTGTTTTGAAGCGGACGGTTTGTTTGTTTGTTTGTTTCGTCACGTCAAGAATCGTGAGGGTCCACTCAGGACGAGAGCATGTGTGAAACTAGTCAAACAAACTAGGTCGGATAGGAATTAGGATTAGGACTGTGTGACTGATGGAGTTGTTGTTAGTTGTTACAAACAAGAAGACCATGGGGATGGGAAGTTATCAAACAAGAAGAAACTGAACTAATAAGTGGTCACAATAAGGAAGACCAAAGGGAAAAGAATAAGAAGAGAAGAGTTATTTTATTGATCACATGGACGGGATATTATCTTCTTCTGCTCACGTGGTCGTATAGGGCCCTATAGGCGCAACATCACAGCTCACCGTTTGTCTAAGTCATTTTGCTTTTGTGTTTGTCGGGGCAAAAGACGACAATGGACACTGTTCGAATTACCTCACTTCCTTCTCCATACGCAACTCCTTTTGATTATGTCCCCTCCGAAGTGTTATGGTTCACTTCCACCAAAAACACAACATTTCTGCCTTTTTTATTAGTGCATTTGATTTGGTCATGCACTTTCTCAACTTGCGTGAATAAGTTCTTTTTAATACCTTTCCTCCACCAAGTGACTACTGGCTTAGTTTGAGAAAGATTAAAAGAACAAAGGGTTGAATGGGGAAGTCTCCTGATTGGTTGTATACAGATCATGCAACGTGTGGCTCCCCCGCATGGATTGGTAAAGGACTCACCTGTGTTTGCTTCAACCGTAAGGGAAACTGTCAACGAATCTGCATCAGTTTGACCCCTTTACAGGTCAGTCATTTACAAACTGGCTACACATTGCTGTTTTACTTTATTCCCTACTTGTGGTTTTCTACTTAAATAACTGCTTTATAATTTTTAAGCCTTTTACTATCTCAACGTGTTCTGTTTTAGTTTACTCGAGTGTCATATTTCTGCTTTTTAGTATTTTCCTTGTGTTTATGCTCCTGTTCATTGAACATAGAAACCCTCTTCTTATGTTACAATTAAAGTTATCTAAGTTGGACTTTTTACCAAGTTCTGTTTCTCAAAGGCGTCAATTTACAAGTGCATTGACAGCTTGCAGTGTTGTGAATATATTTCAAGACAGTTTATGAGAATAACTGTAAACTTTGGGAAACAAACTGTTAATAGTAGTTTTTGAATGGTAACTGAAAAATGTGATTATAACTAGAATTTCCTGTTATTTGAATTTTTTCTGAGAATAATTTTAGAAACAATTGTTGAAAATGCATTCATAATGTGTTTACATACTGTCAAGTGTTTGCCATCATAAATGGTTTAATAGTTTTCCCCCCCTCATATTTTCCTGTCATGAATTTGTTAAGGACAAAGAGCAGTGAGAAAAATATGAAAAAAAAACAAAAATGAATTCATTGAGCAGCAACTTTGTAACAATTTGTAGGAGGAAAGGCTGAGAAGACTAAAGCGCCGAATGAAAGTTTACTTTGACGCTTCCAAGCTTGATCACCAGGTATAAATTCTGTGACTTTTGGTACCAATATATATCTTAGTTGTATTATTTTCCTTTGCATTGGAATAAGCATAGTTTGCTAAGGGATATGCTGCAATCCTATTCTCAGTTAAATTTATACCTGCAAATTGACATGTAAAATTTTTGTTTCTAGCCATATTTAACAGTATTGAACTTTTATCTATTCGCTTCTTCTTAGCCTTCTTTTGCAAGCTACTCATTAAGAAATTCTTTCAACAACAACAACAGGAAGCATTGAGAGCTCTGTGGTCTGCTTCGTTTCCTGGACAGGCACTTCAAAGCTTGATTTCTGATCAATGGAAAGAAATGGGATGGCAGGGTAGAGATCCATCTACTGATTTCAGGTTATATTTGTCTTATCACCCTTTTCTATGTTTTGGTGTTGTTTTCTCTGTTGACATGTTATTTATCATTTCTCCTGGACAAATTTTCGTAAACAGAGGAGCTGGTTTCATTTCATTGGAGAACCTACTTTTCTTTGCAAAGACATTCTCAGTAAGATTCTGAACCATCTTTTGGTCGTACCATTTCAATCTTAAAGAGTGCCAAAATAAAAACATCCAGATCCACATGTTGATTTTAATTAAAAACTAATAAGATCTTTGATTTCTCTAAAAACAATGGGACATTTTATAGATGAAAGAATTCGTTGTTTTGCCCCAACATGGTACAAATAATTTATTTGCTTTTGTTTTATGTTCCTCTACTTGTTTCAGACTTCTTTTCAACGCCTATTGAAGAAACAAGGAGGAAAAGGAGCTGTTTGGGAGTATCCCTTCGCTGTTGCTGGCGTTAATATCACATTTATGATTATGCAGATGCTGGACCTTGATGCCAGTACGTCATGAAAAGCATTTTGCACCAAAAGATAGTTGTTAACTTAGTTTAGTAACACATCTTCCCATTTGATTAAACATGAATCTTGTGGCCTACGTCTCCAGGGATAATCAAATTACATAATATTCTAATCTTAATGAGGATAGAATTTCTCATCTTAATTACAACAATATCTCTAATGCCGGTCTGTTTCTCCACTTGCAGCCAAACCCAGGACTTTTGTAAGAGCAGTTTTTCTACAGATGCTTTCAGGTTAGAATCAGCAACTGTTTTTGTTATATTTTGCTTTGGGAATGGGACGGTAGGTTGATTGATCCCAATGTTAGTCTATGTCTTCACAATTCCTATTGATATATCCTTATTCATACTCAAGAAGGTTTTGAGATATTATCTTTTATGGCATTTATCGGAGAGTTTAAAAGTGATTTCTTACCATTCCTCTGCTATTTCTCTTTGATTTGCAGAAAATGAATGGGCATTTGACATGCTTTATTGCGTGGCATTCGTTGTTATGGACAAACAGTGGCTGGAGCGAAATGCTACATATATGGAATTTAATGTAAGACTCCATTTTCCGTTCCGTATGATACATACCATATGTAAATCTTTGTGTGCTTTATGTTTTTTAAATGGGATTGAATAATTTTTTAGTTTTGACTACAGGATGTCTTGAAATCCACGCGAGTTCAGCTAGAGAAAGAGTTGTTGATGGATGATGTTCTACGGATTGAAGAGATGCCTTCATACAGTCTTCTTTGCTGACAAGTGACAAGCTGAGATGCTTGAACAAAACCCTCTCTTCCAACGAACCATAATTTGTGTACATTGCAGCTCACCTGCGTATTCAATCCCTAGCTTTAATCTTGGGACCATTAACTAGCATATCATTATCACTAGTTTATCCTCATCATTCCCTTACATCTTGACTAGTTTGCTAAAGAAATTTTCACGATCAAGAGTAAATTTATTTGCATCTTATTGCTTCCACGAGATTATCGTTTGGAAGTTTTCACTGACTAGTGATTGGAATCCTGAATTATGCATATCCATCAATTCAATCCGTTATTACTTGTTCGTAGTCTGGTAAAGGCTAAAGAAAGCAACAATTTGAGAGTGTTGTACATTTCTAATTAACTATTTCACCTGCTCCTCCAAATACATGTAGCCCCTACCCCAGTCCTTTTTTATTCTGCTGTATGGAGAATGTATAACTATAAATATAATTTCACGTGAAGAAAGCATATGTTAATCTATTCGGTTCTATTTAGATGTATTTTAATTTTTCTAAAGATTTTACATTGTGGCTCCAAGTTTTTAAATTATAACATTCCATTTTCCAATTTTTTTTAAAGTCGTTGATAATTTGATGTTGATTGTTAAGTAACGAACATTGGTTAATACCTAGTAGTTTTATAGTAAATTACAAGTATTTAAAGATGATTTGTATAATAAAAAAATACTTCTAATTAATTCAGTTATTTATTCAACAAATTAAAAGCACAATGTCATGATTTAAAATTATTAGACGAAATGTCAAAAATTAGAAAATTTTAAGATGTAAAATGTAATCATTTAATTTAATTTTCATACTTGTCTTTTTAGAAAAATTTAAATTGATAACTAATTCAAAATAATCTACGTAATAGATTTAGAAGTAATTATAAAAAAATTTGATAATTTTATTAGAAGGCAATGCATGATAGTACTATATAAATTAAATTATATATAAAATTTTTAATTAAGTTTTGTTATAAAGGGATGATGAGATTACATATTATTTTCTTGGACCTTGTCATGAATTAAGGTAGGGATATTTGGTTACAGCATTACCCACTTAGATTAAATTACAAAACTATCCTTTGTTGGAACCCTTCCTTGCACCTTACAATTGTTGGAAACCCTTCCTTGCACCTTACAGTATACATCTTCTGAATTAGTCAATTTGGATTTATGAAAATTTGATATGATTTTTTTAAATAGTTTTTACTTTTAATTTCACATGTTTCAGATTTCTCAATCCAAATTGATTGAATTTTCTTTTAGTTCTCTATCGCAATACTTTCAAACTTTTATTTAATGTATGTTTTGTTTGATGTTATAGAATTTATTATGAATCCATATTTCACTTAAATAAATTTTGATATATTAGATATTAGGTTAAAAAATAATTTAGAATTAATTATGAGTTAAAACAACTTAAAGAAATTTTTTTATAAGCTTTAAAAGCAACTTTTGAGATTAATAATTTTACTTTTAATTCACATTTACATTAAAAAACATAAATCAAGGTGCAGTAAAAAAATCTAAACATAAATATCATTATCTGAAAATTAATTTTAATTAAAATCAATTAAATTTAAAATTAATTTTATCCGGCAATTAAGAAGAGAAATGTTTTTTAATTTTGTATTGGGATATGTGATAATTTTATATTTAGATGTTATGATAAAAGATTGATCTGGATAAGCTAACGTTAAATGCATTAGATGTATAGAGTGGGTCTAGCCTACTTCCTAGTTGGTAGGTACATTAGCAGACTCTAAAATGTAAATGCGGCAGGGCACAAATATATGTTGAGTGGAAACCAAAGGATTATATATTTTGATCATTAAAAATGTTCTAGACTAGTTACCAATTCCATATCTAAAGACAACTTTGAGCCTTGTCTTACAAGGTTTTTTTGTGTGAATCCTGCTTCCTGCACACATATAGGTATTTTTTTTTATTTAATATTCATTGATTTAACGTTAGATATCTCCAAATGCCATTCAATAAAAATTAATGTTTAAAGCCATCATTTTAGATATTTATGTTTTTTGGATACCGTGTGTTGTGACTTGTGATGCTAAACCATTTCCTTTTTACTTAAATTGAGGACTATATATGAAAATTGGCTTTTCTGTTTTATATCACACATTGAATAGTGAATAGTATATAATGAGATGTGAATATTATTTTATAAGCCTGTGAGGTTGAGCTTAAGTTTAATTTTATTATTTTTAATATCTTCTCATAACAAATAAAAAATGTAACCTGTAGTATATGTACAAATTGATTTTCCCTTTGAAATTTGTTTAGAAAGTTCTTAATTAGTACAACTGAATTTCTTTGTGAAAAAAAAATCATTTTTCATTTTTTTTTATTAGCTGGTTTTGAAGTTGAGTTTAAATCAAATTTCATCATTTTTAATATCTCCTTGTAATAAATAACAAGTGTAAAAGGTAGTGCACGTACAAATTGATTTGCCTTTGAGACGTATATACAAAATCATTAATTAGTACAACTAAATTTCTTGTGAAAGAAAAATCACTTTTTCATTTTCTTTTACCCTCTTTAGTAGAGAAAATTCTTTAGACACTACTACAATGACGAGGCCTATCCAAAATTATAGTATTTTTCTGATACACACACAAAAAAAAGAAAAACGGAACATTTAGAATATCTAGTAAACCGTATTTGTTTATAATAGAAAATAAAGAATTTCCATAAAAGCTCTACGAGAAAATTTCTGCACTGCAGAGTGTATGCAAGCTTTGTCTAGATTTATACTTTGTAGGATGTCCAGATTACTACGCATAGGTCCATGTGAGTATGAGACATGTCACATGTCGTCGCATGCAAGAAATTATCTAGAATTGCTTGTTTCTTCTCCTATTGAATTGCTTAAATAGCAGTGATTTGTACCCATGTTTTTTTCATTATCAGCTCATTCATGAGTTATTGTTAGTTTCAGATAGATTTAAATTTTAGATTATACTGTTTTACATATGATTAGGATATTTGGTAAAATAATTGAATTTTTTTTTCAGAAAATACTTTTTCAGTTATTTTTATACTCTTATTATGTAAAAGCTAATATTTTATTACACTCAAACAAGATTAATTATTTTAACATATTTTTTTACCAAATTTACATAATAATTAATTATATATAAAGTTTTAAAATAATATAATTTTTTTGGTTTTTCCGACCACACCTTCGATAAAACTCTTGTCTTCCTTAAAACCTTATTTTTGGTTAAGGACAGAATTGATCTCCAGTATTATCCGTGTATTGTTGTAACTTTACGATGATTGAGAAGGATAAAACATTTATATTCATTGGTTTGTTCAGATTATATAACAATATGTCCAACAAAAAAACGTTACTGAAATTCGGTGCTTCTTCAAAATGAAAATTCGTCAATTATATAACATGTAGCTTCTATGTTTTACCATCTATAAACATACTCTACATCTTGGTTTCTATGTGACATGATTTCGCACTTATTAACTAGCAAGAATACTTTCTAACATATTCATTTTAATTTTAATTTGATTAAAAACAACCCCAGGGGATGGTATACCGATTCCCAGGGGAATATTGTAAAATTCATGAATGCAACATTCTCATAATATTTTCAATTTTATGCTGCCTTTCGTCCTTGACAAGAAACAACTCAGCTTTACTTTGTTGCTGGAATAAGGTAGAACGTTTTATTCTAAGTTTTTATAAGAACACCAAAATTAATTTTGCTGTTGTTGTCTTTGCACCTAAATAAACAACCTTTTAAAAAAAAAAACAAAAAAAACTCGCGGTACACGTGATAATGACGGTGTACTAAATTCGATCTCACTTCTGGAAACTTGCAAGAAAAATAATAAACTTATTACAAAAAGCAAAAAATAATTATTTCATACTTATCTATCCCAATCAAAATCAGCATCATATATTTCGGAAAGATAACGTAGGAATCAAGTCCTATAAAATAAAAAGTGCTATAATTGACGAAGCCCCGGGCAAAACACATATCACATCTGACAACACTGAATAAGGAAGTCCATCAATTTTAGGTTCTAAAGATATAGCATATGTAATACAGTTTAAAAAATAAGAGGGGGAAAAAAGGTAAAGTCCGAAGGCTCAAATAACTGGCTGATTCTTGAACCCAAAGCTTACATTACCCACTTCTGTCATCCTTGTCTTTTAAGCAAAAACTAATACCAAATGCAAATACTACCCCCACTGACACCAAAACTTCTTTCTCATCATTCAGTTTTTTATACAAAGAAATTCTCTCCTCAGTAGTCTCTAAGTTGGATCTATACTGAAGGGTACCACCAAATCAAATGGGTTCATTCCAGACACCTATTGGAATGAGAAGTTCCACGTTGCTAGAGACTTCATGTGGATTCCTGTTACAGGAACTGCAGGCAAGAGGCTTATTTATTTCACCCTTTATGCATGTCTTTAGATAACTCCTGTTACATTTCATTTTTTAATCTTAAATGAATTCAGATAATATGGGATGAAGTTGGAGAAGATAAGTTCGAAAGGGAGAAGGTTCTGCTAGATTTGGAACAAGAGTGTCTGGAGGTTTACAGAAGAAAAGTTGACAGAGCAAATATATCTAGAGCTCGTCTGCATCAGGAATTGGCCGAGGCTGAGGCTGAATTTACCCACCTTCTTTTATCCCTTGGTGAACGATCTCTACCTGGACGGGTACATATTCCTTCTAGTCACTAGAGTTACTCGTTAAACAATCAGACTAAGAACAATGATAAACAAATAAAATCCTATTTCATTATCTAACGCAAGCCTGTGCTAATTATTAGTACGAATTATAAATTATTTATTGAATAATATTTATGCTTTCAATTATGCCTCATTGTTCAAAGTCCACACAAACTTCTCTTATGAGATAATGGAGAAAGATTTTAGAAAATAGATTAGTTGCAGAGCCAAGCTTTAGCAAGCAATACGACTTTGCAAGAGAACCTTCTTAAATTTAGCCTCTAGACTGATGACAGTAGTAACTGAACAGCCGGAGAAAAGGGCAGGTTCACTAAAAGAGCAACTAGATTCAATCACTCCAGCACTCCGGGAAATGTGCTTGAGGAAAGAAGAGAGGCTAAACCAATTCCAAACTGTGCAAGGTCAAATTCAAAAAATTTCTGCAGAAATTGCAGGAAACTCTGACAATGAACCCTCAACCATAGTAGTTAACGAGAATGATCTTTCACTAAAAAGACTTGAGGAGTACCAGAATGAATTGCAAAGACTTTACAATGAGAAGGTACTACAAAGCAGTTTATGTTTTCTAGTTTTTACTCGCATGGCCGCATCATAAAATAAGGGGGTAAGTATTTTCAAACTTATAATATGCTCATATTATTTCTATTGATCGCATTTGAAGAATGAAAGACTTCAGCAAGTGGAGAAATACCTAGACATAATACACAGCTTGTCCACGATCTTGGGAAAGGATTCTTCTGCAATCATCATGGAAGTTCATCCAAGCTTAAATGATTTGTGTGGAATAACAAAAAATATAAGTGACACTATCCTAGACAAACTCAATATCACAGTGGAGTCCCTTTTCGAAGAAAAGCAAAATCGGCTGGACAAGGTAAAATCCTACTGTAATACTGTTTATTTGTTTATCTATGTTAAATTTGAAAAGCTTGTCAGAACACTACTTTCTAAGGAATTATTCCAGTTATTAGAGGATCATGAAAACGCCTGTTAGTTCTAATAATTATTACATTTGCATACGTTTTGTTTTTTCATATAATAAAAAAATTATAAAAAAATTCATAACTTATATATTATGGGAGTACTAACCTGTTGGAAGGCTATTGAAAAATAAATGCTTTAGGAATCTTCAAATATTGAGTTTTTCCATTCACTTTTATGCTTTCCATTTTACAAAATTAACATATTCTTGATATATTTGGCAGCTCCATCATTTAGGCAAAGCGCTGTCAAATCTATGGAATCTTATGGACACACCATACAGTGAACAGCAATCTTTTTCCCATGTAATCAATTTATTGTCACTCTCATCTGCAGAAGTAACAGATCCGGGAAGTCTTACTCTAGACATAGTCCAGCAGGTAGGTATCTAACTTCAATAATCCACAAAATATTATAAACTCAATATATTTAAAAAATCCACAATTTTTTTTACAAGACTGAAGCTGAAGTAAAGAGACTGGATCAACTAAAAGCAAGCAAGATGAAGGAGCTATTCCAGAAAAAGCAGGAGGAACTGGAGTTGATATGCAAGAAATCGCATGTGGAGATTCCTTCAAGGGAGGAGATGAACAATATAATTAACCTCATAAACTCAGGTGAATCTAATTACTTGTGTATGTATATTGCATTTTAAACAATATACGTGTGTATTTACTTTGAAAAAAACAGCCTAGATATTGATTTGCATGTACAACAGGGGAGATTGACCATTCCGATCTCCTCCTGAGCATGGATGAACAGATATCAAGAGCAAAAGAAGAAGCTTCTAGCAGGAAGACTATCATGGAGAAAGTTGAGAAGTGGATGTTGGCACGTGATGAGGAGCGCTGGCTAGAAGAATATAGTAGGGTTAGAATTTTCATTTGAATCAATCTTCATAAATAGGTTTAGAGGGGGACTATCTATTGTGTGTTTGACAATCCAAGTGTGCTATTAGGATGAGAATCGATACTCGGTCAGTAGAGGAGCTCATAAAAACTTGAGACGTGCAGAACGTGCTCGAATAATGGTCAGCAGAATGCCAGGTACACACAGGATCAAAATAGATAATTTGGAGCAAGGGCCTGTTTGGGCAAGCTTCTTTAGAAGTACTTCTAGAAGAAAAACATACAAAAATAAAATCATAAAAGCTTCCCCATAAGCTTTTATAAAAGATATGAGACTTTTTTCAAGCTAATTTGTAAAAGATTTGTCATATAACTTTTTAAAAAATAGCTTGTAAAAAGTACCATATCTTTTAAAAAAACATGAAAAATTATTTTGATTTTCTTCTTTGGATTTTTTTCTCCTAGTAATGCTTATGGAGAAAATCACCCAAACAGGCCCCAACTAGCAGCAAACCCACTTGTGCTTACTAACAATGGTTGCTGTTTCCAGCTTTGGTAGATTTGCTAATAAAAATGACTAGGAGTTGGGAAGAAGAAAGAAATAAAGTTTTCTTGTTTGATCAGGTAAGACATCTGACACTCTACAACACTTAGAATTCAGTATAATTGATATAATTAAAAGTACAATCTTAAAAGTGTACAAGAATTCAAGAAATAGTCTAAATAATTCTTAAAAGGGAATAAGTGAGATTTTAAAAATTCAGAGAACATCCGGCATATTAAGAGGGACCAAAGTATTGTATGAAGATTCTCATCTACAATAATTCCTTGAAGTGACAATCCTAGGCCCAATTAATGTCTCAGGTAACTAATTGATATCAAATATGAAAGCATAGATAACTTGTTGGTGTATTTCTATATGAACGGTATGCTTTCACCAGATACCATCCATGTATAATTTTTCTAGAAATAAAGCAACAAACAGCTAAACCTCACACCTCACAAGAAAATAATAAAAATAAAAACCTTAAGAATTTCAAGAGGCAAATCATGTTATATATTCTAGACTTGCTTTATTTAAATCGACATCAAATGGTTTCAGAAATCTTAGAATGTCACAATTGCTTTTCTCATGACCCAGTATACACGTTTTCTAATTCACCTTTAATAGTACAGTACTGTGGTTTGTTAAGTTGATAACAGCAAATGAAAATGATATCTACTTAGGTACCTCTAATGGCCCTATTGGAAGAATATAACATACTAAGGCGGGAAAAGGAGGAGGCTACAAAAAGACAGCAGGTGAGTATTTGATAATACAATGACAGCATCATACATCAGTTTTAAAGGAAACATTAAATTTTGCTCACATTAAGTTGTTCACAAAAAAAATCTTGCCATGTGAATTGCTATACTCTCTAATAACCTTATTCTTACCTCCTTTCTTATGTTTGGTTTTCAGTCGTGGGAAAAGAAGAGAATTCAAAGTCAAGTAGTTGAGCGAGATAATACTTATACCTCAAGACCTGGCACCAGCAGCAGGCGTCTTCCAAGTAGAAGCTTGAATGGGGCTCTAGACAATTCTGTGGCACTGAATAGAAGGTTTTATATGGGTATCCAGCAGCTGGGATCCAACAGCATAAATTCAGGAAATCATGGCATGTCCTTCATTAAGGATGGAAAGAATGCCCAAAGAAAAAATATTTTTGGTGAACCTGCCTTCACTTCTCATACAACTGATACAAGAGACGAGGCATCTTCTGCAGTGTCAACACGTTCTATACTATTTTCCCCTTAAATTTCTTTATCAGAAATCTAGATTTTGACTGAAATTGCTATAGAAAACTTGCTTTCCAAGAAAACCATTGCAGACCTGCAAAAGAATAAGCATGAAGATTTTTATGTACTTGTGTTCATAATCTTAAGTTGCCCAAATGGATGAGCTCGTGCTTGATGTTAACTGAAAACAGATTAAGTTCTTGAGTCATTGTTTAAGAGTTTTGATAGGCATGCTCTGTCAGTGAAAAGCTGTTTACACTATCAACTAGAAATCGTCATTGGTATGATTTTATAAGGTAGTTATAAACAAAATCAACAAATTTATAATACATGATGATGTGATTTGTAATTGATTAACAATGTTATACATGCACTATTTCTCTTGTGTTTTTTTTTATTTGCAATTTCGCATCATATATTGCCTGTTTAAATGCAAGGATTACATGATGCATTTCTTGACTCAGCTCTACTTAAGCAGAAACCTAATCTCACAGATGTGAATGATTGCGTGGTGCAGGTTCGGATAAATGTTAGCAAAATCGATTTTAAATGAAATTGATTTTAAGATACCAAAAATTATTTTTGAATGTTTTATTATAAGTTAGGAGCAAAAGCCAGTATAAAATTGTTGATTAAACCCATAATCTACTACAAGTTACTTCAAACTAAAATCAATTCTAGATCCAGAAACGTGATACAAAACATGTAAGATGTTATCGAAAATTAATTTTTGAATTGAGAATCTTGAACGTCCAAACATGCACGTAATTTGCAAACATGAAAGGAGCAGACCAAATAACAAAGTATCATTGCAGTAGGAACCGGAAGCAGAACCATAATAAGAGGAGTCTAATAATTAGAATACATATTTTTGCTAATGAATTGTTAGTTGTAACTCAGAGAGAATTGCAGTGTGTAAACAAAGAAGGAGAATCTAAGACTCATCTACGGGAAGGGGATCTTCAGGTGGGTTTTGGGGTTCAGACTTTTTGAAGAATTGATGGATGGGGCGAGTACCAGGCGGAGGGGCATCCAATTTGGGCCGAAGTGCAGGCTGAGTGGGCTGAGACGGCGACGGAAGCTCAACAAGGAGAAAATCCCTGGTTGGCTCGTGCCTCTTCACGGCCATTCTCAGGTGTTCCAGATTAACGGTCTTGCGTTTCTTCTCAATCGCAACCTCCGCTGATTTTTCAGCCAGAAATTGGAGGAATAATTCCGTGGAGCGCGACACCAGGAACAACGCTTCTGAGCTCACCCTCTTCACCTCCTTGTCCAGCGTCATAATCCTCTTCACCCGACCCTTCGGGAATTCCAGTTCTGCCGATACTCTCTTTTCTTCTTCCTCCGCCATAACCATCACTATTCTCCTTTCTCTTTTTATGCTACTACTAGGGTTTTCAAATTGGCGGGAACTCATTTTTATGCTGAGCTCAGTTTTTCCTTTTAACACCATCTCATTTCTAATGCCACTTGCAATATTGTGAATTACCCAAACTCATTATTTACTCTTTTTTACAGATCTACTTTTCACCATCTATGTGGTTTGTATTACTGTGCATTTTAAGCTTTTCTCATTTCCTTACTACAATTGTAGATAATTTTTCTTATTATTTTGAAGAAAAAATTTATTCTTCCTATACTTCTTCTATTAACATAGTTTCCGGTGAGTTTATCCAATTTCTTATTGTTTTTGTTATAAATGTGATTTTTTTGTTGGTTTTATTGTTTACAAATGGTATGATAAGGTGTATAAGGATTTGGATTAATTGAGTTGGAAGAAATTAAAATCTACATTCTAGATTATACAATCTAAAATTTTGTTAAATTTTAATATGAATCATCTCATTTATAGGTGTCTGAAATGTTATCTACAGACCAAAATTATTAAAAATAAATTAACATTTAACATATTTTAGATCACACAATTTGGATATATATATATGGTCTCCAAATCATATGATTTGAAAATGAAAGAAAATTATAATATTCAAGGTCAGTTGATTCATAATGTATTAGTTATACGATCCTGACTAATTATATTTAGTAAATATGCTTTCATTTTATGACTTTTTTTACTTATTTTAAATATAATAACATTAATTTTGTTGATTTTGTTCAAGTTAAATTTGTAATGAAATTTTTAAATATTTTTTCAAACGAAGTTACTATGGAGAATGATAGAAAATAATATATACATGGGAGGAAGAGATTGAAAATGTTACTAAATATAACATTATGATTGTGGATTTTACTAATGCGTTAATGAATAGGAAGGTATGACTTAAATTATTGTTTGCCTAATTACATTGTAATTTTGAAAGGTACAATGCTATTTACTTTTCCTTGTAGGTCATTCATATGAATATTCTAATTTTTATTATTATAGTCTTTTGGAAAATTATAGATAATTTTTAATCTTACTATATGTTATTTGATTCTCTTTCTCAAAAATAATGTATTTATTCAACATCAACTCAAATATTACTTAATCACTTTAGATATTACTCTGTGATCGTGTCTTAAAAAATACTTGTTAATCATTCTTATTTTATGATCGCACCCTCTTTTGTGGTCGCATCGTATTCCATGGTTGTGCCTTATAGCCATGTCTTATTTTATGTTCATGTTTTATTTTATGATAGCATCTTATAAAAGCGCATATTTTATAGGTTGCGTCTCAATGTCTTGTGGAGTATTTTTTTTTTATGGTCATGGCTTATGGTTGGGTCTTACAACCAGCATCTTTAGACATCAGATGCACTATTTCTCAAAAAATTAATATATTTTTTTCTTATTTGTAAGTATTGTTTTTTGTGTGATTTATCGAGGCTTCCTCTCAATCATAATATAAGTTTTTATTACTTGTGATGATTGGGAGATGTTTATTAGATTAAAATCAAGTATCAACAAAATAAAATTTCAGTCGTCAAAATTTAAATTGTTTTCAGGGTATGTCCAGCAAAGAAACGCTCCTACATTCATCGCACTTGAGACATTCATGAGGAATGATGTTTGCCACAGGGTTGTGGATTTCGCCACTAAAATACGAAATTTTGGTCGGTCCCAGTCAAGTAGGCGGATGTAGAGTTGTGGCGAATCAAACCACAATCTGAACACAACTCGTTGGCATTGTTGATATGGTTATTCTGGGGAGTGGAGCGCCTCGTGCCTCCTGGACCCTATGATTTTTTTTAAACTTTGTTTGAGAAAGGATATTGACGCCACACTCAAGAAAGATGAGAAAGTGAGTGATAAGTCATCGGGTTGATCGCCACAGGATAACTTGATAAGATCAAAATAGGGTTCTTATAACTCAGAGCCTCTTAAATGAGAAAACTCAATTTTTATTAAACTTATAATCGGATTTGAAATACAATAGTTCTCCTATTTATACACTAAAAGTGACTTATCAAAATTGTAACATCTAAAAAATAAATTAAAAATGCTTCATTAATCCTATTAATGACTTAATGCTCACAGTTAAAACTAACTTGGAAATATGAAAAGTCATCATAAAATTTACCCAAATAGTGACAGAAATTAAAAATAAAATATAAAACCCAAAATTAGACTAACCTATCCAGCATATATTAAATTTGTATTAGACTATTAGTTAAAAATCAATCCCCTAGTTAGGTATTCGTGTTCATGAATAGTTTCGAAGTTTCATATTCTACCCGTGTTTTAGGTCTATCTATAATAAAAATTAAATATTTATTAGTTTATAAAAAATTGTAATAATCAGTACTAGAGAATAATTTAATTCTCAAAATAAGAATTGCATTGCAAAATAAAAAACACTTTTGATAACATAAATGTTGTCGGAACAAATTTCAATATAATTTTTTTTTAAAAAAAAACTTAATTTTAAACTAGTTGATTCAAAAGCCTTATATTTTAGTCTTCGGATCAAATCATTTAGATAATATAAAATTTCTTTCTCTACACAAGAGGATCCAAAAGATACAAGAGACTCCTTTTATGAATCATGTGATACAGATAAGAAACCAAATACTTTTAAGGATTACTTGATTTTGACCTAGAGCAAACAACTCTCTAGATTAACTAATCTGAATAATAATCCAGTGTGGATTAGTTGATCTGGACAACAAATCAGCTTTTTTTATAGATAATTTGATTCAGACCTAAACCAAACACTACTATGGATCAACCCGTCTGAATAACAAATTCTTAGCGTTTGCCAACTTGGATAGCAAATCAGTTCTTCAATTCTGGTCGCAAGGGACATGAGTAAGCGTATTGGTAAACTTAAACATCAATTCCTTAAGTTCCCCAAATACTAAACCAACTAGGGTTTTTTCCCTAAAAGTTACCTTGCACCTGGCTGATGAATAGCTAAAAGTCATTACATGAGGTTAGTTTTTTATGCCTGTCCCGTGTGCTAGTTCCATGTTTGGTAAAAGTATTTTGTATTTTGTCTGATTGTTGCTAGCACGAAATGTGAAGTATAAGGATTGTATAGCATAACCCCATCAGGTCCCTCTATGATGACACATATTCCACTTCTTGTCAAGTAAGAAGACCCATCGACTAAAAGGATCCATATACCATTGTCAGTGATGTCACTTAAAGGATGAGCGAGTTTGAGGATAAAGTCATAAGTAACTTGTGCTTTAACATGTCCACATGGCTCATACAATAATTCATATTCAAAAAGTTCAATAGCACATTTCATCATTTTGTTCACTAAGTCAAACTTGTGTAAAATGTTTAATAGGTAGGTATATTCAAACAATTACCTGGAAACTCTAGAAATAATGTTGTGGTTTTTTAGTTGTGATCAACACTTCCAAAGCAAGCTCTTTGATTTTTTTGTACCAGGCTTCAACACCTTACAGGACATGGCTAACAAAGTATGCTAGTAGTTACTTATGATTAACCTCTTGTACCAGCACTAAGCTTGTGGTTGTATCCAACACAAAGAGATATAATAACATAAGAGAACTTGGTGTAGGATATTGTAAGATTAAAGGAATGAAAAGGTGGGTTTTCAAGTCCACAAATGCCTTATAACATTCTAGTGTTCATGTAAAATGGTTTTTTTCGTAAGACATTGGAAGAGAGTTAAAACTCATTTGCCAAATTTGGACAAAAATTGAGATAAAGCGTTATTCGGTATGCGAAAGTTAGTACTTCTTTGAAAAATGTTTGATTGTGTATGTTAACAATGGCGAAACACTTGCTCGAATTTGCCGAGATCCCTCAATTAGCAATCATGAAGTCGATGAACATTTTGGCTTGAATACGAAACGAACATTTTTCTGGATTCAATTTGATGTGGTACTTGTCAATGGTCATGAATAATTCCTGCAAGTTCTCTTTTTGAGACTTTGCACTAGAAGACTTCATGACCATGTTGTCAACATAGGTTTCCACATTTTTACCAAACATAATGAAGAATAGGGATGACAAAAAGGCGAGGCAGGTGCGAGTTTGACCCTCCTTGTTACCATCCCTGAAAAGTGTAGTGCAGGTTTGAGCATAAAAAGAGTGAGTATGAAATTTTAATCTTTATTTTCATCCTCGTCTGGTATTTTTTGGTATACCTACGGGTACCTATTGTATTCTTTTTTATATTTAAATTTACTTATTTATTATTAAATAAATTATACATATTAAGTTATTAGTTATATTTTAATTTAAAAAAAGTATATAAAGAATAATTAAAACAACAAATTATAAATTAAAGTTTAAGAATTAAAATTTTTAATTAAATATATAACTTTAAACTTATTATATAATTATTAAAATTATAACGAGATGAGTATCGGTTCAGGTAAGGGGCAGGTAGTCATAGATTATAGATTCCAATATACTAACAAATCAACATCTCATATGACTCAATGTTGCGAAAGGCTCCAAATCACAAATTAACACAAACATTTCACAGTCAAAGTAATACCAATGATTTTCAAAAGTCACACAACATAACCGAAGCACAAAATATTTCAATTGCTTACATGCAAACTCATGCATTTCCCTAAATCAGGACCTTGTTAAATTAAAAACAAGGTTGAATCTACCTTACCATTAACGTTGAATCTACCTTAAGGTATTAAATTTACAACTTTACCTCTTCATCACAAATACATTTTTAAAACCTCCAAAAAAACTGATTTCTTGGAATCTCCCAGAAATACCATCACCCCTGATGTTAAAATCTTTTGCCTTAATTATACTTAACAACCTGGCAATCTGATTAAACTATGATTTTCAATTATTTGTCATCCCGAGGAAATCTCTATTTGCTAGTCATTGCGGTCATACCACAACAATTAGATTTGAAGTTAACTCCACGTACTAATTTCAGTATTTATTTTATTTCATTCTTTTATGGCTCTTTCATCTGATTTGACATCTACAATCCAAATTTCTTTGATCCACATGATCAAAAGACATATTAACTCTTAAGTCTTTGACTGTCTTGAAACATAAGCTCCAACTACATTAAACTTTATTCCTAATCATCGATCTAAACCAAAAGGTTGATCCTTACTGATAAGTTAGCCAAAGGTTGCTACTACCGTCTGGAATTCATCTTTGAATCTTTAATAGTATAGATTGAGTATAAACCTCTTGTTTTCCTATACTGTCTTCAGAAGTTCTCATTCTACACTACCCCTCATTATAGTTGAATTGGTCATCCTTTCTTAGCCGACATCACCTAACCTAAGAACTTTGCTCCCTCAATATTTCAAATATTATAGTTAACTGCTCTTAACATGGTTGAATCATTTATCACTCTAAATATCATCACCATGTACTCAGTGTTCATTTTAAACTTAAAAATTGCCTTAAATATTCTCATTGATATGATGACATCTAAACCTCGTACTGACCTTAGAAAATATTTTGGCTTCACATCATTAATCCATCACACTAACCATCATAAGCCATAAATGTTTGTCCTTAATGATTATCTGATCAAGTTGTTTTTAATTCACGCACAACTTTTTCATTTTCTGTTACTAGTAGTATCATTCCTCTTCTTAGTGATTTATTGGATTTTATTATTTGTTTTATCTTAAGGGAGTCTCCAACTGACTTTTTCAACTCAATCAACTTGATTATTGCTAGGTCACAAGGAATTATATACCCTTGTCCCAAATTTGAAACCAAATCTTCAACAAACTCAACTTTTAACCTTAAATCCAATTCTAGTACTTCTTTTGGACTCGTTTTTTGAAAATGTTTCATCATATATATACCCTACAATTCCTCCTCAACCTTGACTCCCTAACTTACAAGTTTACTAAACATTAAGCTCTTTCTCTTCCTTATAATCCAAATATGTTGATTGAGCAAACACACTTCTACTAATCTAATGATGAGGAAAACGAAAAGATGTTGAGCACAATCTATCAGAATGTGATTGGTAGACAACTAATCCATTCCTAGGATTATATCTTTGTTCATCAAAACTAATAGATCAAGCCAAACATTGATCTTACATCTACTCAACCTAATTTTCACCATTTATGATCTTTCATTTCCTATCTCGCAAAAATGAGCTCGTAGCATTACAAGTTGAAAACTAATAACAAACAATCTATGGGGACAATCTCATAATAAGCTAATGTTTTAAAGAAAATTCATTACAATGAAATTCTGAGAGTGTCTCTCACAATTCTATTACAAATCCTTTATTCCAAATAACTTCATTTTGCTCGAATATAAAGGGAATTAAAAGAAACACTTTGCACATACAAGCAATTACAATATACATGCCATAAACACTAAAAATTCCTCAATCACAATCATTTCAACTCATCACAATAAAAATTTAACAATTAAAAGAATCTTATGTCACTAGAATAGTAAACTATTTGAAAATATACTACCTACCACACATTACTACCAAAACCCTTTTTAATTTTTTCCATTATCACGTATCAGTCAATTTTTTAATTCCATGTCATGCAAAATAAGTCATATAACTTAATTCATACTATATTTCCATACCTTTCAAACACCAATCAATCACATACATGCAATGAAAGGCATAACAAACCTATTCCCCGCAAGTCTGTGTATAAGAACGAATTGTTCTTATACCATTAATGTAACATCCCAAATTTATATACACTATTTACACCATAAATTCTTTTAATAATTATTTAAATTACTATTATTTACATTCTCAAATACCAAGATATAAAACATGTACCATGTAGGAATTGAACCCAAGTCCTGGGGGAAGAAAAACTATAGTCAAACCACTAGATCAAAGGCTGAATAATACACATGAATAATACTCATGTACCATGTACACATGAATAATACAGAGACTGTTTTATTTTACAATTCCAATGTATTTAAACTAATCAATAACAATGTTAATTTTAAAAATATAGAAAAGTTGAGCAAGGCTGAAATTTAACCAAGGTCTAGAAGTTTAATTACTAAAGTCATACCACTAGACCAAAAGCCAATATTAATTTTTGTTGTGAGATTCAAATTTAATTACACTATTCATATGACAACATTAGTTTTATATTAAAATTGCACAAAGTAAGATTTGAACGTATGACCTGTAAGAGTTTTAAAACGATACCACTAGATAGTAAGCCAACTTTGGTTTTATTGTCTCTTTTCCTTTGTTTTATTTTACTATTCTTAGTCATTTATGTTATAAATTTTTTATTTTAAAGAAACTTTTTTAAATTCTAAAAACTACTTAGCTTGATTTTATGTTAAATCTATTTGAATAAGTTTTTTTTTATTTTTAATTTTATATTTAAGTTTTAGTTGTTACTTTAATTTATAGTTTTTAACTTTTAATTTAAATTTTAATTTCTATATTTTATTTTTAATTAGATTTTATATTTTATTTGTATATTTTAATTGTAAATCTATTGTAGGTCATTTTATGTTATATATTTTATTTGTGATTTTCAAACTAAAATTAAGAATTAAAAGTTGAAATTAAAATTTAAGGGTTAACAACTAAAACTAAAATTTAGTTATATTAACAACAATATAAAATTTAAAATCTAATTAAAAATAAAGACATAATTAAAATAGAGAATTAAAATTTAAAATTAAAATTTATCCATTTAAAAAAGTTGTAAATTTTAATATATTTTTAAAAATTAATCTTACCACGATTAGTTTAATTAAATTTGAATCTCACAAGAAAAATAATATTGACTTTCGATCTAGTAGTATGACTTTAGCATTTAAACTTTTAGACCTGAGTTCAATTCCAGCCTTGCTCAACTTTTCTATAATTTTAAAATTAACATTGCTATTGATTAGTTTAAATACATTAAAATTGCATAATAAAATAGGTTTTAACCTTTGGTCTAGTGGATTAGTTCTAACTTTCTTTCCTCGAGAACTTGGGCTCGAATCCTACCATGGTACATGGTTTTGACATTTTTAAAATTAGCAATTTCAAATAATTAATTAAACTTTAATTAAATCTTAATTACAATATAACCATGTCACGTCACTTAATTATGTAAGTCAACGTTCATTTTTAACCGTCAATGCCCTAAATTTGACGGAAGGGCAAAAATTAAACTTTTGAAAAAGTTGGAGGGCAAAAGGTGCGCAAAAAAAATGAAGGGCACAAAGTGAGCTACACCCTAAATAGAAGGGCATCAGTGGTAATTTAGCCTAAAATATAACATAGTACACACAATCTCAGCTCGCCCAACGAACCTGGTCGCCTAACGAGACCCAAAGATAGATGAATTATAATATGCATAGCATAACCACTATTGTCAAAACCAACCAACCTGCTAACACATAACTCTATATTCTTATGGCTTGTATATCATAATTCATCTATCTCTTTACACCATGTTAACACAACTTCCATATAAAACACAATGATCACATAAACTTAACAACAATCTCTCTAAATTCAAATAACAATATTTCTACGCAACTTTCTTATATACACATTCAACAATAAAATAATATCTTCTGAGACTTTCAACCACAATCTGATATACTTCACTCCAGAGTATCTTGTTTTTTTGCATCATCATTAGTATCTACTCATTGCAAAACACGATCATCACAGTCATACATAAAACACAAACATTGCAAAGGCAAGCTTACATAATACACAACATACCATTACATCAGTCATAAAATATGAAAATTGCAAAACATTTATATTTAGTACCATTAACACACTTCGCTGACAGTAAACAACCAATCAATCACACTTATGCTTTACCTGAACATAAACACTAACAACATTCAATTAATGCTTTTTAGAAAGACTAACAACATAAAATTTAAATACCAAGATAGTGTCCATCTAACTTCCTCCACACTGATATCTAACTGACCTATTCGATAACTAGTTGAAGTCTGACCATACTCATTCGATACTTAACTGATGTCTTCCAAATCTGACATCCAATTGTTATATGAATATGTTCTGTTGGTGTATTATTGTCATAACTCGACTTAAAATTAAGTGTTTTATCGCCATAACCAAGCTTAGCACTACATCATTGCCATAACCGGACCTAGCACCAATATCACTTGCATTGTAAATGTATTATAGTCGTAATCAGACCTAACACCAGATGCATTATCGTTGTAATAAAGTCCAACACTATATCACCTCCACAACACAATTCATCAAATTAATGAATTGCAAACTCTAACATCCAAATCATAATTTCAACAACTCATTTCACACACGCACATGCGCACACACACACACACACACATATATATATATATATATATATATATATATATATATATATATATATACATATCACTGCAACATGAATCACAACATAATCCATCAACAATCATCTATCAAATTCTCAAAACATGTATTTCATCCCAATTTCAATTACCAAATCCTCGTCGAGCATCAATTTATCATCGAAATCATTAATAAACCTTCATCATCACCCAAATCATTAATGAATATCAAATATCAACAAAGTCTTCAACAAATAATATTTTCATCAAAATTATCATTTTCACTACATAAACAACTTTTCACTATAATCAAATTCACACATTAATCACCTCAAACTATTAATTTCACATAACATCCAAATTCAACTCAAAAGCTAAATTAACCTCAACATGTTAATATTAACACCTGTAAACCGTAATATTTCAAAGAACAAACATTCCAAATCATTAATTCCACCAAACATCCATATCTCAAAATATTTAAAATTACAAATCAATCAATTAAATCACAACTCTTTTCAAAAACAAATTGAAATTCTTAATCATACAAAACACCTAATTTTTCATACACTCAAATCATAATCAAAAGCTTAGTTGCTAAAAATCAATTGACTTTTCATCTATTAAATCATGATTTCTCAAATTAAAATAAATGATTTAGCTTCTCTTGCCTATTTCTTCTTTCTAAAGCCAACTCTAAAGAAAAAAAGGAAACCTACTCGAAGAAATTTTACAAGAACTTAACAAAATTTCCAAATTAAACAATAACCTTAAAAATTAAGATTTTCAAAGAAATTCCCTTTTAATGAGAACGACAAGATTGAAAACAATTGGAAAAAGGTTCATTGATTTAGGATTAGATTTACCTATAATATCAATCACTCAATAATAAAAGCTATGGAAGAGATCGCGTTCGAATCCAACAACTTTACGGCACACGTGCAAACAACCAATCATGGCAGAGTGAGAGAGAAAAGGACGGTGATTGGAAGAAATTACAGAGAAAAAGAAATAAAAAGTAAAGCGAAGAATGAGTTTATATATCTATGTATATGTGTGTGTGTGTATCATGAGGTTGTCTTTGGTATTGCTAAATGCAACTTCCCATTTGATAATGAACTTTTTGAAAACTTCTTGAAACTCAACCAAAACCTTCCAAAACAAGAGTAATAATTATTTCTCACCTCTCAACTTTTCTACTATTAACCGAATATCACCACAAAGCATTAACATCAATAATAAACTCATCACACCTCAATTCAATTAATAATTTAAGTAAAACATAAATTAATTTCTTTCACTATATTAAATTAAATATAACTAAATATTCAATTTCCCGTAATATTTACTTTCCTTCCACTAATAACATATTAATTAAACTGGTACTTACAATACCTGTCAAAATCAGGGTTAGTTCAAGCGGGTATTCAGAAGTATGAACATTTTTGTCATCCCTAATAAATAATATGGTATCCATTAACTATTGGTAAGCCGCTCCTGCATTTTTCATACCAAAAGGCATCATCTTGTAGCAAGTTTTCACTTTGTTCGAGAGGTGTAATAAAATTTGGTTGTAACCAGATTAGGCTCCTATTAAACTTAATAATTTATATCCAAAAGCAGAATTGATGAGGCAATCTATGTTGACAATGGATAAAAGTATTTGAGACTGACTTTATTTAAGTTGGTGAAGTCAACACACATACGTTATTTTTCGTTTTCTTTCTTTACCATCACAACATTTGCCAACCATTTTAGGTATTTGATCTCTCGGATGCGATATGCTAAGACTAACTTCTTAGTTTATTCGACGATAGTCCTTTGCTTTCCTTTACCAAACTTGCATTTGTTTTGTATGATCGGATTTACATAAAAGTCCAAGGCTAATTTATGACAAAGGAAACTAGGATTGATTCCTAGCATCTCAGCAAACCTCTAGGAAAAAACATAAGAATTATTTTGCACAACATCCATGAGTTCTTTTCCTACCTAGCTTGTTAGATTACTAATGACTTATACAAACTCACCCTATATTGGTATTGTCTCGAGATTGTTAACTGGAATAGGATATTGGTTTGACAAGTTTGATTGCGGATCCAAGTCAAGTAAGAGAATTTGATTCCTTTATTGTCTTACAGAGTAAGATTGTTTACTTAATAAACTTTCTTCATAACATTTACATATAGAGGTTTGATCAACTTTCAGGATACCGACCTTGTCGTTGTCCAAAAGGTGTTTTAGCTTCATGTGATGAGTAAAGATAATAGCCTACAATACATTCAATTTAGGTCGTCCCAAAAGGATATTGTAAGAGGATGAGCGTTGATGACAACATATTGGATCAACATTGTTTTAATGTACTTATCCTCATCGAATATTGTGCGAAAGTTTACATATACTCAAACTTTTATCTGTTCACTGGTAAAAGCCATTAAGACTTCATTGCAAGAAAACCAAATATCCATATGGATATGCAAATTGATGTAAGTGTGCCAAAAGATAACGTTGGCAAAGCTACCTTGATTCATAGGAATACAATGGACATTATAACCCATTAGGACTGTTGATATCACTATGGAATCATGTTTGTGAGGAACAATGCCTTTGAAATAAACTTTTTAAGAATGAGATAACAATTGATGGTGTTGCTTTGTGTTCAGTAATAGAAAGGACAAAAATAATCTTGTATATTTACCTATGTCGAAGAGGTGGATCCATCACCGACGAAATTCCTGTTGGGTTACTTATAATTGGAGTTTTGCTTCTTCTTGAATCCATATGCTATGCAACTTAACCTGGGTAACTTTATGGTTGGCGTGCTCCCTTCTCAGCGCATGTCATCTATTTCATCCAAAAGGTGTTATAGGGTAGGGAGCTCTTGAGGTTGATGCCCCAAAAGATAGATTATGACACGTTCTACCACTGGATCATTGAGAATATGGGAGTGGTTTTACCTCTCCCACTATGGTCGCCCAAATTCTCTGGTCTCCGAAAGCTTCCCATGTAGGTTGGTTGAATTTTCCTTTTAATCCTATTATTCTCATGGCAATTGACTTTAGAGTGGACCTCAACTGCTCGCGTAGGAGAGGTCCTTCACGATATCCTTTTTTTCAGGTCAGAACAATCATGACCTAACCTAAATACAATTTACAAAAGTTGTTATTATTAAAATATTCAACGTTATAATCCTTAGTAGTTAGCCTTAGTCTCTAGGCTTAGTCATGTAGCATGCAAGTCAAGTGTTTAACCATGGTTATGTAATTAACCATACATCTTTAACCTCGACCACTTTCCAAATTCTATATATATCGACATGTAGTAACCCATGACTTTCATCTTTCCTAATATCATTGTTTGGATCCCCTACCCGTAGTCCATCCTCAACTCTTTGTTGTTTTTCATGTATTCTATTTTGTTATTAGTTCAAATATTGAATTTTCCAAATCATGATTCCAACAATTGCTTGTCTATTAAAAAATAGTATCTCTTGGTCTCTCATCGCCCTTCTTCTCTCTACGTCACTTGCCCATCTTGCTACCTTCCTTAACTATTGGCCTGACTTGCTCCAGTTCCAAGAGGCTTAGCATGGACATGTAACAACCATTACACAAAAATCATCGGTTCAATAGGTTGGCCCATTATGAGGACTTTGCCTAAAATGAGTTTTTTAGCCTATAGAAAACTTGCTATCATGACTTTTTCACTGAACACAAAAAGGTTAATGACCTTTTCACTAATTATAAAGAACTTAAGTGTTATTCCTTACACTTGTCATATTGATTCACACACCTATAACAATAAATGATTTTTCCAAAATACCCTTTACCTCCTATTCGATTGTCATAAACAACTTCAATCCACTATCCAAATTAGAATTTGGGTAAAAACACAATAATAAAGGGTACTTTATCATACCAGCATTCTTGTGTGCATCATCCCTTACTTCTTCACCATACCCTTTGTATATAAACTCCTATGGACAAACCTGGCTCAAGCCCCATGATGTGTGCAAACCGTAAGTGTATGGTGTCGTAAAGTAATAAAAACTGTCATTCCATAAGGACTGTGTATTTGACAAAGAAATAATTGTTTATTATTTTATTTATTTATTTTTGTAATTTAAATAAAAAAATCAAAGTTCTCTAAATAATAAAAATGCACAATAAAAAATAAAATATAAGTGAATCTTAAAATTCAAAATAATATAACAAATTTTAAATAATATAAAATCTTATATAAGAAAATCGTAATTAAAATAAAAGGAAAATTTTTTAGATTTTTAATATATTTGAAAAACAACAAATATTTGATAAAATAAAAGGAAGAGATAATTCTAAGATTTGAAAGTCATATTTTAGAAAACTTTCGGATTGAGGGTATCACACCATAAATACCTATTAAATTAAATTTAATTATCTTTTATGCTCTTACTAGTTCAAGGTACAAAGATGTACTTAATTGAATTAATCATACATTTGTGGTAGCTACGTTCAATTAAACACATTAAGCTCCTTGCTAATTCATTGGGTGTTCGAAGGGTTAAAGAAATAAAGAGAAACCAACACAAAGAAAAAAAAATGCTTAATTAATCATCAATGAAGTCAAAGGTTAAACCGCAATCTCAAAATAAAAAAAAGTATTCTCATACATATTCATTAGACCATTAGTATAAACAAACAAGAAAATAAAATTCATCAAACCCATAAATAAATAGTGAAAAGGAAAATTTCCATGCCTTGCTCGTATTTGAATAGAAGTTCAGAACCCTAGTTCGAATAGAATTTATTTATTTAAACTAATAAACTTTCTTTGTCTAAACGCAAAAATGTCATAAAAACAAAACATTTAAACTAATTATATAAGGGAGTGCAATTCTTACAGGAAGTATAATCTTTATTAATTATCTCATAATTATTATTTTTTCTCCTAAATATTTTCCAGAACTCCAAGTTTGACTCTAATGTTCCAAACCAATTCAAAAGTGTATCAAAATGGAGCAAATTATATCCTAAAACACCAAAAACACTAAAAACATAACAAATTCCAAATTATAATTAAAAGACACCTAAAATGAAAATATTAAACGTAAATGACATAAAAATAAATAAAATTCTAATTAAAATAAAACTTAAAAATAGATAAAAATGTAACATACCATCCCGTCAATGTACCTATCTTTACCATCCACTCTACCACACCCCGACCCATCGTTGCCATATCTACCATTCCACTATCACAAATCTCATTACCAAGTATCCCATCCTTATAAATCTCAATCCCCTTTTGAATCTTGACCATTTGACGATACATTGTTATTATTCATTGGTAGTTATAAAGTCCTTCAGCAAATCTCAAATGGTGTTTTTTAATTTCACCAAATGATGGTACACTCTTATTCTTTTATTTAATACTGTTAGCTTTAACTCTAAACCGGAGACCTCAAGTTCAACAATACTTCCCTAAAGCCTACGATGCCTCACTATTTCTCTTGCCTCTCCATTACACTAATGTAGACTCCTCAGGTGTTCAAGAAAGGCGTGTCGTGCAAGATTACTAAAAGGTGAATGATTATGTAGGTTTAATATAGAAAGCATGAACTCTGGGAGGGAAAGAAAGTGGTAAAGGTGTAAGCTAGAGGTGCTAGAAAGGAAAGAAAAAGATGAAAGGTATTCGAGTATAGGAAGATGATCATATCATAACAGAGACAAATTTTGATGAATGTAAGAAATATTATGACAAGTGCAAGGAAGAACACTAGAAAATTTTAATAAAAACTATTCAATTTTATTATTTTATGAATGAAAAACTTATTTAAACCTATATTTTTTTATTAACCAAATGTTAATGTTATTAGTAACGGAAACTTTTGTTGAGCTTATATTCAAAACAACATAATAAATAAATCGTGTAAGTTTATAATTTTATCTTCTATTTAAATCTATCAATAGATTTATATCAAACCAATGTGATAAATAAATTGTATACTTTTATACTTTTTAAAATTTGAATTAAAATTGTATAGGAAGGTTGAATTTTCTCTAATAAACAAATGAAATGTAAGAACATTTGCCAACATTACTAATCGGTTTTGAAATCCACATTGACAATATCCATTAATTGAGGTCTCCGTGAGCAATTTGAGGGAATATGAGAGCATAAAAAGAAAATGAAGAGAAGTTCATAAGGGAGGACTTGAATCTGGTTTTGAAATTCAAAATGGGGGTTATTATCAACCCTGGGCGTGAGTCTCACTCTCACTTCCCCGGAACTGCCAACATCTTTGGTATCGAGACACGTGTCCTTTTAGATGAGCGTGTAGGCACAACACACACAACCTCGCGCGTACGTTTTACAACGAGTGAGAAAAAGAAGATGCATTCGAAATTTCGGTGGACAAGAATAAATATTTTTCATGTATAAATTTCAGTCTGCATTATTATTTAGCAACACATCCCTTCGTACTGATAAAAATAAATTTTCATCCTTGATTGTTTTCCCTCTCACTTTCTCCTTGGAGGGAAAACATCCAAATTTTTGTAGGACACGGAAGAATATAGCTTCTCCTTGTTGTACTAAACAAATCTAGGGTTTTAGTCTGTTGCTTCAGCTTATTTTCTGTGAGTTGATTCCTTCTCTTCCCTTTGTTCTCTGACTTGTTTTTCTGGTTGAACCAAAACCCACTATGAATGTGGTGCTTGCTGTCAGAGCTCATTTTTGTTTTTTTTATTTTATTTCAATATCAGTTAACTACGATTTTAGCTGAGCTTCTTCGGTTAGCTCGTGCTTGTGTTTTATTTCAATATCAGTCATTATGTTTTTAGGGTCTGTTGTGTTGTTAGGGTTTTGTGCGATTTCAATGTGAAGGTTTCGTTTTATCTGTTTCTTGATGCTCAGATTTTGGATACTGATATCGTAATTGATGCTGGGTAGTCGATTTGGTTTTTATAAGTTTGGTTGATTTGATAGTCCCCGGAGCGAAAGGAGCGACTAATTAGTTATATATTTAGTTAAAATGATGATGTATGAATAACCGGTGAAAATAGATTTGGTTTTTCTGGAATGGACTTTGAGTGTGGCCATGGTTTTTATTTTTTGCTTTTTATTCTTTTTGGTATCAATGGTATGAATTATAGTCCCATGCGATTAATCTAGTTGGGGATGTGAACATAGACATTAAAGCTCTCAAGTTTTAAGCTGTTACGAAAATTCGATCTGCTTTTTAGCAACATCCAAAAAGTATTGTTGAGTATTGAGTTTTGGATATTCCTCGAATAGGCTTGCTTCTTAGTCATTACTTAGGTAACTCTGGCGAGGATCTCACCTTTTAATTATTACTAAGGGTTCTATCTCCAATTGGCAGGGATCTTTGAAATCCTGTTCCTGAATGAACTGTATCAGGTTAATCTTTCTGGACCTGTTTTTGCTTCTTTGATTACTCTCACAGAAATTAATCAGCTTGCCAAATATTCTTCCTGAAGTGGACATGCAAACTAAGAAAAAAACCTCTAGGCGAAATGCCAGTCAAGAGCGTGGTAGTTGTAAGGTTTCAAGAGCACAGAGGAAGGTCTCTGAAAATGCACAAGCTGCTGAAAAGAAAGTCATGGACCTAATTACATCATCTGCTAGAAAGAATAAATCTTGTAAGTACTAGTGAATTAGTGATGGTCTGCTTAGTTTCTTAAGATAATCTATATGAATTTTATTTTGTTTATGTCTAATTTATCTTTTAATTTTTCTTATTATGATTTCTGCAACGTATGTCTCTAAACCATGTTGCTCCTTCATATGACCTTTTCTCTATTATTGTTTTAAAATTTCCAGTATGCATATATCATATCTAAAAACAATGTGTCTTTCAGCAATATGAAGACAGTGAAATTAACTGATTTTACTTATCATTTTCTTGGTGTAACTCCAGTTAGCAGTCTTGAGAATAAAGCTAGAGAGCCCATCCTCTCAACGGATTTGAATAATGGATACGAGTTTATGGATAGTGGAACTTCCAATACTTGTTTGGAAAATGATGCAGTTGGTGGTGTTTCGTTAGATTTTATGGTAATTTAACTAGACTGCCTTTCTAGTTTCTACTTTATGTGTGTACGGGTGTGCATATTCAACCTGTGTCTGAAAGCTGTCTTTAGTTTTATAGACTTAAACTTCACTCAAATTCAACCTCATTTAGCAAACTACCTGTATATCCGATGTTGTGATTTTAAGTCCTCTTATACACTGGGAATGTTTAATATCAGTCTTTCTGAAAATTGAAATGGTGATTTGAAGGGAATTGCAATTGCCGTAAAATGCTGGATATTCTCTTACATATATTTTTTAAATGTTTTGAAATAATGCACCAGGGGTGTAAAAATCAAGCTGTTCATCTGGAGTCTGGAACGATATTTTCTCCTGGGTTTCATTTGTCCAAAAACTCTGGAGGTAAATGACACTGTATTATTGTAGTTATTCTTGGCTTTGAATTTCTTTTTCTGTTTGACCATATAATCTTCCTAATTTCAGTGTGATATTTTAAAATTAATTGTTAATCTTTTTCTTTTTTTTTTCTCTCTAGTTGATTTTATCAAAATTTTTCAGAATGAAGACCCCAAGAGACTTTCTCCATGCCAAGAAATAGAGTTACCACAGGAAGATGTTGTAGATGGTCATGTTGGTCAAGACTCTTACTCTGCAATGGAGGTAGACATAAACAATTCATCCAACTACTCTAATTCAGGGAGATGTAGCAATCAGATGCATGCTTTAAGCACAGAAAACATGAATGGTTGCAATTCTGAATTTGATGGAAATGGTCTTTCCATGGAAGTTTCTGCCATATATCTTGCCATGAAGAACTCGAAGCTGGAATGTGTTGATGAGCACAGTCAGGATCCCATGTCTTCTGAAATGTGCACAGAGGAGGATGAATTTGAGGATTTTGATGACTTTGATCCATACTTGTTCATAAAGACCTTACCAGACTTGTCAACTGTGGTTCCAACTTTTAGACGACTGTTGTTACCTAAGCAGACACGTAGTTGCCCTTCTACTACTCTTGTCCTGGACTTGGATGGTAAGAAAATCACATCTGTCTTTTTTAAGTTCCATTGCTAACTGATAAGGTGTGCATCAGAAGGTTTTTTTCCTTTTTTATGGGTTTAGATATATGGACGGTCTGCCTTCTGCAAACTGATGCAGTGATGTAGCTATTGCAGGCACACGGTCAACAAGTGATGCTAGAGTCCTGTTCATTTCTGTTTTGATATCATCCTTTCCATGTCCTTTGCCCCTTGTTTTTTGGCTTGTTTATTGATTTATTATTTAATATTTATTTTAAGCAATTATTTTTATTGTCTGTTTAAACAATTATTTTTAGTTTTGTCTTTCTAATTTGGTCTAAATGTTTTTGGTTTCTGAAATATTTTCACATTTTGCATGTAGTCCCTAATGTATATTTTTTTTCACTTTTTTGGTTGCTAAATTATTTATTTAGTTCTTTTTGTAAAGAGTTGCTTCTAAAGATACTTTTTTCTGTTTAAAGATATGTTTATAAAGATGAATTTTTGTCAAGAGTTGCTTCTAAAGATGCTTTCTTATTTAAAATATATGCTTATAAATGTGATTGTAAACATGATTTTTTTCCCCTGTAAACAGATGCTTAGTCCTTCATTATAGATGCTTATAATTGTTTGTGAAAGACTGTTTTAAGGAGTAAATGCAATGAGGACTAAAAACAAAATACAATTTTTTAGGGACCTAAAAGAAAAAAAAATTGTCAGGGACAAAATGCAAAATCCAAAAATATTTTATGGACCAAAACATATTTACGGCTTCTAATTTTACTTATTGACATTGTATTGGTATGATGGCTATACCAGTATCGTTCATCTTTTTGTTATTTTGTTACTTAGATGCTTTAATTTAATGTCGTCAAACATCATTGGCAAAATTATAGTTTCATAGAACCTATATTAAAATAGTTTATATGTGGCGATGAAACATCAACCTTAGTGCAATCTTAATGCAGCTGCTTTGTGAATTTGTTGTCCTGGGTTCTAGCTTATGAATGTGCTTCTTAGTTAAAATGGTATTGCGTCCTGAACTTATGTTACTGTGAAAAGCTTGCTGGAGCCTGGAAGTTGAAAATGTTATTTTTTAGCAAGAAGTGTTTTATTCTTCTTCCATGTACAGTACCAAGCCTCTCGTTTACAGTTGTCCAACTATTATATTGTCTCATTTTCCTTTTCTGTTGCGCTAAGTAACTAGTGGTGAAAGCTTTTGGTTGAGCTGCTTATTTTATACTAATTATTTTTCATACTGCAGAAACTTTGGTGCATTCTACCCTGGAACCTTGTGAGGATGTAGACTTCACTTTTCCTGTTAATTTC
Source organism: Psophocarpus tetragonolobus (assembly GCA_037954015.1). Classification (NCBI taxonomy): domain Eukaryota; kingdom Viridiplantae; phylum Streptophyta; class Magnoliopsida; order Fabales; family Fabaceae; genus Psophocarpus; species Psophocarpus tetragonolobus. The sequence goes on from CM075694.1 coordinate 46,078,058, forward strand.
AATCGTGAGCAGCATGTTGTCTATGTACGATGCCGCCCTCACCTCAAAGATTTCCTTGAGAGAGTTTCTGGTCTTTTTGAGATTATTATATTTACAGCTAGTCAAAGTATTTATGCTGAGCAACTTCTAAATGTGCTTGATCCAAAGCGAAAGATATTTCGCCACCGTGTATACCGTGAATCCTGTGTTTATGTGGAAGGGAATTATCTCAAAGATTTAACAGTGCTTGGTCGTGATTTGGCACATGTTATAATAATTGACAATTCTCCGCAGGTATGGTTATACGTTCTATAGTCTAAAATCAATTCGTTGGTATCGTTAGAATTGCATACGTTGTGAAGTATTGCTGAAACACCTCAACCATGCTGTTGTGATCTCGTAATGAGACAGGACGATTACTCTCGCCCTCATCATTAGACATTTGACTTTTATTTATAGGAAAAAAGTAATGAACATTCTTGAAAGATACTATGCTAAATTTATTTGCTATTTTTCCATGACGTAGGCATTTGGATTCCAAGTGGATAATGGAATACCGATTGAGAGTTGGTTTGATGATCGTTCAGATCAAGAATTGCTTTTATTACTTCCATTCTTGGAGAGCTTGGTTGGTGTTGATGATGTCAGGCCACTAATTGCAAAGAAATTCAATCTGCGGGAGAAAATTGCTGCAGCTGCGCATCCTCTAAATACAAATAGAAGAGATTTCTTATCGGAATGAATTGTGGGTTATATATTATATCAAGGAAAGGAGAGCACTTTGTATGTTTGTTATAGCATTATGATTTAAACATTAGCATTCCCTTTGTTGTGGAAATTGTAATGATAATGATATATGTATACACTGAACCCGCAAAAGAGGAAGGGGGAGGATGAGAGTAGAAACCATTTAATGTGCGGGCGGAATACGTGGTTGGTTATTGTCCTAGTAATAAAAAATTCCCCAATTATTTTTATACAACTTCTATATCTTTTATTTGTTGCTTTACATAACCTCGATTACTTAATAAATCTGCAATGATTCATTGTGCATTCAATTTTGTTTCTGCATGGTGAGCAACGCCAATAAAGAAGTAATGCTCAAGTTAAAATTGTATCTTTTTCTTGTTACCCTGACGCATGTTCAAGTAGGAATAACTTATAACGCAACATGCAGAACTATGTCAGCTAATTTATTAATAGTTTAATTTGAAGTCTTGTGGATAAAATTGTCTTGTCAATTTCTTTTTTATGTTCATTTTATTTCATGTCAAATTCCTCTGTTTAAGGACGTTTAAAATCAGATTTTGACAAAAATAGTTTTGATTTGATTTTTTTTTAACTTTTTAGTTTCTTCAAGCACATTTGTAACATCCTATTCAATGCATTTTTCTTCCAATTTTTTTGGTTATTTATTGAATGAGAATACATTCATTTTCACTATCCTAATCAATTAATAACCTAAGTGCTACCCATTTTTCTTTTTCTATACTAATCATGGTAACTATAACTGTAAAAAATTCTGTTCATTACCCTTTTTTTTTCAAATATGAATTACTTAAATCTTCCATTTCGTTCCTGAAAAAATTGTTATGAAAAAAAAAAAAAACACTTCACAAATTAAGTTATACACTGCTCGGTAATGAACTATGTACACTGCAGTAAAAAAAATATAACATATATTCTGTTATTTAAAAAAATGTATATGAAACTATTTAAAAAAAATGTATATGGGAGACTGATGGATTCCATAAGAAATGCAAAGCACAAAATGTTGAGATTGAGATTATACTATTAGTCGGAAATGAGTGGATGATAATTATTTGTTGGAATGAAGGATGTTGAAAGAAATTGGAGGAAGTGTAGAATTTAGGTATTTGTTTTGGCGCACCGAACCAGCGTGACAAAACGAAATTGAAGATATAACAGAATTTGAAGGCACCAACTAACGGCGTGCGTCCCGTCCCCCCCTAGGCCTAGAGCCTATAAATATCGCTCTCGCTCCCCTCCCGCCACATTCAAATATTTTTTATATCTCAAACTCTGGAATTCAGCTACTATGGTGAGTCCACACGGCTCTTGCATCTCCTTCTCCCTCTGACGCTTTCTTAATTCTCCATTTCTTCTTTCAGGTCGTTGCACAGACAGTCAAGGAAGCTGAAATCACTCAGCAGGATTCACTTCTTCTCGTACTTAACTTCGTTTAGCTTCATGCATTTTCTTTTGTTACACATTTTAATCTATTTTTCTTTAAATCCTATGGATCTCTTTCTTCTTCCACTCCACATCTAGCTTACGATCTAATCAGATCTGAAACTTAAAGTTTGTTGACTTTAATTTCACCACCTAATTGCTTTTAATATTTCTGAGAAAATGTAATGTTTGGTTACCAAGTTTAATTTAATCGGAGAAATGTTGTTCCACATGTTACTTCAATTTGAGAGGCTTTACTAAACGAATCCAGCGTCTGAATTACCTTATTTTCATTTGCAAGACGAGGAACCTGCTACGAATTGCCATATTCAACATCAGTTATATCAGAGGACTATTTCCTGAGAAGTATTTCAACGATAAGTCTGTTCCTGCTTTAGGTCTATAGTGCTCAGCTCATTTTCCTTTTCATTTTTTCACTGCATCGTGTAATATTTGTCCCTAAAACTATGCTTGAAATGACAGAGATGAAAATAAAAAAACTTATGCCAGTGGATGCGGAGTCTCGCAGACTGATAGATTGGATGGAGAAAGGCACGTTTAAGCTATTGTTTAACTCAAGTTCTTGGATGCCATTTTTGTTGTTGTATCCTATTTCTTTTTCTTTTGCAGGAGTATATGATGCCTTACAGAGGAAATACCTGAAGACGCTTCTGTTCTGTGTGTGCGAAGCAGTGGACGGACCGATGATTGAGGAGTATGCATGTAAGGCTTTTATTTTAACTCATCTCATTGTAATATGATTGAACTCGTAAACTGATCTAGTTAAAACGAATATCTCTTACGCGTACCTTTTTGTTTTAACAAGAGAATGCCACCTAGTTATTACTTCAAGGATGACTTCTATTCTATAAAGTAGATTTCAAATTTGTGAAGGATTCATAAATATTAGTTTCATCCTGCAGTTTCATTTAGCTATTCTGATTCTGACAACCAAGAGATTTCGATGAATATCAACCGCACTGGAAACAAAAAGAACCGGGGGACCTTCAAGTGTAACTCGACTACAGAAATTACTCCTCAACAGATGAGGTTGATATTGCAAAACAAAATATAATTTAGATCTCAACTGCTCTTATCATTAATTGAACTAATATTATTTGTATTGCATACAATTTTCAGGAGTTCTGCATGTAAAATGATCCGAACTCTAGTTCAGTTGATGAGAACTCTGGAGAAAATGCCAGAAGAGGTCAATAAGTTCAAATACTTTGCTTGATAATTTCACATTATCTTCTCTTCTACTTGAACCACTCATTTCAAAATTTGACTTCTTTGTTCTTTCCCCAGCGCACCATTCTCATGAAGCTTCTCTACTATGATGATGTGACGGTATGTTCTTTAACATTAATAGCAAATCTTAGATCCTTTCATCTTTTTTATGATTTTTTTGCATTAACTGTCCAGACTCGAAGTGCATTTTCAGCTAGGTAGTTGTTTAATTAAGAATGGTTAATGACGTCTGGTCATATATTATACTTTGCCATGCAAATGGTGAACATTTTAACATTCTGTTATGCCAAAGCAAAGAGCTGATTTATATACAGGGTGATTTCACGATATAATTGTTTTTTCCTGCAGCCATCTGATTATGAACCTCCTTTCTTCAAGGGCTGCACAGATGAAGAAGCTTATCATCCGTGGGAGAAAAATCCATTGAAAATGGAGGTTGGGAATGTAAACAGCAAGCACTTTGTATTAGCTCTGAAGGTAATGGAAGGATATAGTGTTCACAGCTAAAACTTTGTTTTAAATCTATTTCTTATTTCTTGATCTTCTTCTTTATAGGTGAAGAGTGTGCTCGATCCTTGTGAGGATGACAATGAGGGAGTCCAAGACGATTTGAGCGCTGGAGATGATTCCATGCAACAGAATGAGTATTACGATACTGATAGTGAGGTAAATGAGGATGGTGCTTTTTTATATGGTCAATGCTATTATGATTTTGTGACTGAAACTGACTGACTTGCCATTCAAATAATAGTGTTAGTTAAACATATCATTCCTCAATTTTCAGGTTGATCTTACTCAAGGGAATCGATATATAGTTGCACCAATAGGTAACCAGAATATATATTTTTTTAATTGCTGTTTAACTTCACTTTCTCCATTATTTTCTTTTAATATGTAACCGATGATAGATAAACAGCAAGAACAGGAAGACAATGGCGTGATCAATGAAGGTAAATTATGTCTTTTTGCTTTCTTGGAGAAAAGTGTCTGTCCATATATAAACTCAGCCTTGAGGAATAATTTTTCCGTATTCTTATGGGAACCACACAATTATTTTTTCTAGTTCTTCAAAATTGTTAATTCAGTTACTAGCCTGTAAGTGTAACTCGGAATACTAAACGATATAATATTATGTTCAGACAATACCCAGGATCCCGTGGAAGATGAGCAACAGTTGGTCCGGGTCAAGGAGTGGATCAACAGTTGTCACCGTGACACTATTGAGCTTACTGACGTTCTATCAAATTTTCCAGACATCTCCGTGGTACCTATTTTTAACCTGATTATTATAACACTTCCATTCAGATTATATTTTTGCCGTGTGTTAAAAAAAATTATATTTTTGCTTAGCTATTCTTAGATTATGATCTAACTACAATTTTAGTTTCTTTTCTATCTTTGGTCAAATCTAATTCCGTTGAATTGTTTTACTTGCCAGGTTCTAACTGAAGGTATGAAGGTTAATTTACATTTTCGAGCAGTTCCATAGATTTTATCACTTGCAAAATTGATTTATCTTTCGCCTGTTTTTGATTGGTTCTTAAGAGATCATGGATAAGCTTATTGAGGAAGGTGTGCTATCAAATATAGGAAAGGAAACCTACACCATTAACAAGGACAAGGTTGTTTTTTTTCTCAACTGACCTTAACCCTTCTCCTTGATCTAATAGTTCTTTCCTTTTTCACCCTCTTGTTGATGAAATTGCAATTTCAGAACCTTGAATATGAGTTTGCCATTGTGAAAGAAGAAATTGACGGTCAACTTCCACAAGTCTTTGACAGAGTTTTGCAGGTTGAAGATCGCATATACATGAAAGTGAGTTTTATTTTTCCTTTTTTTTTTCCGGTTATCTATGAGGATCTTTGGCTCTTTGCTGACTTGTAATCAATGTCACTTTGTTCACAATGAATGCTCAACCGCTAAGTACAAAAGGGACTTTTCTTGGGCTAAGCACGTGTAATACTGATTTGAAATGAATTGTGCAAGATGCTTAATATTTAATATCATATAAAATATAATTGATTGATCATGAATAATTTGAACTGTTCACTTATGGTAGGAGTTTAGTTATATGAAGAAATAAGATGTTTGCATTATAGTATATCCTAACTTAGGAGTAAAAATTGCAGGCTCTCTATCATGTTCTTCCGATGACACACATCTCAGTTGCTAAGCTTCAAAGCTTGCTTGAGGGAGAAGTAAGCCAGACAGCAGCACGAAAGATAATTGATAAAATGGTGCGGGATGGGTATGTTGAACTGAAAGGCAACAAAAGATTAGGTATCATATTAACTGCGTATTTGATTCTGCATTTGTTACATAAGAAGTGTGGGTTTGACATCTCTTGATGGTGACTTCTGCATTAAACGAGAATATGATTTGATTTAAGTGTTCCAATTGTGAAATCAGATGCACATACTAACAAATCATTCCCTTTTCTTTTTCTGCTTTTTGCCCTTTTACTTATATGTCTGCCGTACGTCAGGGAAACGTGTTATCCATTCTGAGTTGACTGAAAGGAAATTCATTGAAGTCCAGAAAGCTGTTGGTGCTACTGAAGCTATGGTAACAACTGCCGGGTATTTGGGATTTATAACACCATTATTTTATTGTATGTTTAGTTCTTTACGGATTGCATGTTTCAAAATTTCGCAGGATGTAGATAATTGTGAACCAACTAGCAAGTTCCAAACAACTAGTTTCCGTTTAAATGGTGATGGATTAAGGCCCTTAATATTCTTCTGTATTCCAACTCCACAGATTTTCGATATTGATAGTTAGTGAACTTACAACTATCTTATGCCTTCTTGCTAATCAGGAAGTAACTATGACGTGTCTACATGTGGAGTTCTCCACTCCATTGGATCGGATTTAACACGAATGAAAGTGACATCAGAGACAAACTATACTGACTCCGGAAGTGGACAGAAAACAACAAAGGCAAAAGAGCCTGGGGGAACCCCCATAAGCAGGGTTGAGACGGATTAAATGTCCAGTTTTTATATGGAATATTTTGCATATATATAACTGATGTGAGTTATTTTGAAATTTTACAGCCAGTTATTTCAAGAGAGAGTTTTGCGCTAGGCAAAGAGAACGGCAGGACAAATGGAATTGCAAATCAAGGGGACGAAGCTGATACAATTATATGCAGCAAGTCTTCCCAAGACAAACGACCAAGGAAAACTAGCGCGGTATGTTGTGCTTCTTTACTCCTTAATCCTTATAATGATATTATTATATTATCTTTTTAATGTTAAAAGTCTTCGAGTAATTTCGAACATGTTAGATGTTTTTTGGTTGATTAATAATACTGTAACACATCTCTAAAGAGTGTATTTTGTGGAATGTTTGTAATCTGAAAGTAATTTTCTTCTTTTGTAGGTGAAAGAGCCCATCCATCAAAATATGAAACGGCAGAGATCCGAGGCTCTCTGAGCCCAAACTCCGATCCCCAAGTATTTGTGGACAACATAGTAACAACACGCCTTAAACACTATCACATAAATATGGAGTATTTGGTAGTAGTAACCAGTAAGAGACTAACAGAGGCAATGACTTGTAGACATCCCTCACTTTTTTTTATGTTATGTAATTGGCCGCCAAGTATTGTTGATTGAGTAATGAATAAGGCTAAAATGTCTTCCTAAACACTACTCCTTTCTATTCCTAGTTATAAATCAAAATTTAAAATTAGTGATTTTTTATAATATTTATTTTTTACCAATTATCTTTATTAAATACTTTAACGACTAATAGTAATATATCCTAAGAGTAAAATTGATAACTTAATATTTTAAAAAATGAAAAAGAATCTGGATAAATATATTCAAATGCTTTATATTTTACAGTAAGGATTTTTTTATTACATTAATTTTTTAAAACATATTATTGTGATTAAAATTTAAAAGTCACACTCTAACTATATAAAATACTATGTAGTTCTATATTTTTATTCAATAACAAATTACGTTTAAAATAATAATTTTTCAATGCGAAGGACCATTTTTTTTCTTTTTATTATATTTATCTTAGGTTTTTATAAATGTTTTTTTATGGCTATTGCTACTTTATATACTGTTTAAAAAAATATTAATCAAAATCACTCATCGATACGCGTTTCATTTCATTATAAATGCCCACAGGTTGTGGTAAATAACAATCGTAACAACAACATTAATGTTTTGATGAAAAAAGTAATGAATTTAACTTGTGTCAATTGTGTCTTAAATGTATTTCTGTGGTTATCTAGTGATTATCTTGGATGGATACATGACAAATATATTGGGTGATTATATCATAATTATCGCGAGATCGGTTATGAGAAAGTCGTCCATGACATCCTAATCTCAGGTTGTCAATCGTTCTTGCACGGTCCACAAGCCCTTCAACCTGAGTCTTTCAAGAGTGGTAAGGTTGTAAAATACAAGCTCTGTTGAGGTAGAATTGGGGATGGTAAATGCGACTTTTTAAGTATGTAGTATTTTGTCCAATAGGATGGTCTAATATGCTTTGTCAACAACCTTATTATTATAGATTGTATGATATCATTTAGTTCATATTTCAATTATTTAGGAACTCTTTAACTATGATGAGGTTAGTCCAATTGAGGAGTATGCAAAAATATAATTGATCAGAATATTTATTATTCTATCAATCTTAAATTAAAAATACAATTTCTGTTAGCATTGAGGCTGTAATTTATGGATTGCAAATTAATAGAATAATGTATGAATTCAGCTTAGAAGTTTCATTTTATATGAAGAATGATCCACCGATGTAACCTTGACATGGAAGTTTCATTCTTAAAACAAATGATCCACTTGAGCTAAAATAAACACTCATTCTGTGAAAACGATAATTAAGCGAGATTAATTCAATGTATTGCTAGCGGACTCGATAAAACGTTGACAATGATAACCTAAGACAATTATACGCAACAATCGTGGACTAAGCACTTGAAACCACAAAAACACCATAATAAGACACAGCGATGCATACTCAACAAGGGATAATTAGAACAATAAATGATTAATAAAAAAAACAGATGTTCACTTAATTAAGGCGAACGAATGGCCGATATGATACAAGTTGCAAAAAGATGGTTCTAACGACCATAATATTGCAAAATAGCACTGATGATTGACATTAAGAAAATGATATGAAATTCCACAAAAAGCAAACTTAAATAACAAGCTTAGGCAGCAATCTCAGAAAGAGTAGGAAGATCGACGACATTCCCTTGCTCAGGGATCTGACTCTCGCGAACCATGCGACCTTCGTAAATGGCATGGTCCACGTGAAAACGACTTTCCTCGATCTGGAAAAGGAAAACAGCTTGACACACGACCTTATTGAAGCCATCAATATGGCTAACCTCTTTCTTCCTCGCCTCGTCTAGATCTGCTTTAACCTTCTTTAACTCATCTGAGACCAACTCGAGCTCCTACTCTGCAGATCGGCAGTTGTCCTCCTCCACCTTCAGCTTAGCACGAAGGTCTCCCGCCTTGTTGGTAAAGTGAGTGTTTGCTAACAAGGCCTCGACAAGGGCAATACTAGAATTGGCCAAGTCCTTCAATTTCTCCATGCTTCCCACCTTTATTGCATCCTGGATCAGTCTTTGCTTGAGCACCTAAGCACGACTGTGGAACTCAGTATAGCTAGCAGAAGTCTCCTCCAAAGAGGGGTCGTTAAAAATCACACTCTTATCCGAGGTTTCTTTGAAATCTTCAAGTCCCAACAGAGAAAACTCTCGGGGATGGAGGTGGTTGAGGACCCAACACTGTTCTTGAAGCTAACTGTCTTTTGTGATAGCTTTTTCAAAGACTCCTTGACCTTGTTGCCACCTTCAGTGTCCTCCCTCTTTCGATTATCTTTCCTCTTCTTGGTGTTCTCGGAAGGAGGAGGCAACATGTCAGGCTTTCTAGCACCCTCAGGACCCATCGGGACTTCCTCCTTTTGCCTTTCCTGAGTGTGGTCTTACTTGATGTTTTTGAAGGAGAAGCGAGAACCCTTTGGCGCCTTGTCAACCATGATATCTACAATCACAAAAGAAATTTAGCAAAGCTAAAATTACCGAAGTGAGGATGGTCAATAAGAAAACAAAACTAACTGTCCAAATTGGGACTTGGGTCATCTGATAAAGCCAAGCCGAGGATGGACTTTGTGGGAAGACAACGAGCGAGGTTATCTAATATGTACAAGAGCTTTAAGTCACTCTCTAACATATGTGACTTCGGTCACCCACTATTTCGACATCGGTTCTTTGTTCAATAGAATGGGAACTTTGACCGGTTATTCTCATCAAACAAGTATGTGTGACCTCCAGTTTCAATACACACCTTAAAATACTCATACTTAAGTCTTTTAAGGATGAGATATACAAATATAGAAGACAAAATTGTTGTTGATCCATTAAGAAAACCCACCTTGGTACTTCACCCAGACAAGTGCGATAGTGATACAAAAAAATCTTAGTATTTGGTTCGATATATAGGGATTTACAAATAACATGAAATGATTGAAGAGTAGCCTAGTTGTTTGGGTGCAACTGACTCGGTGCCATGTTAAGCACGCGTTTAGCATGGCCATAAAAAATTGTCAAAGGGAAGATTGACCATAAAAAATTGTCAAAGGGAAGATAGACTCAGAATTTGAAAATAACTTATCATACATAAAAAAGAAGTCATCATTGGAGTCACCTCGACTATAACACATCCTTTTAGACTTCTTACAAACCTCAATGATCAGAATATCCTCTTCTGCATCATCCGATGTCATGCTAAAATTTTCCACAATCCACTCCATGTCCCTAGCTTTAATATGAGACAACATCTACTTTAACACGCTAAGATAAACCTACTTGTACCATTCATGGGTAGGGTCATTGCCTTGGACTTTGGTCACTGGACTCGTGACGATATTCGAATCCCTTGCCTGTGCCGAGGTGATCTCTACAAAACCAGAGGCTTTACCTTTGACATCGTGACTATCACTTACCCTAGAACCCTCAAACCCTAAATTCTCGGTTGTTGGAGACCCCTTATACAATGGTATGTTGGAGCTGGAAGACATAGTACCAATTTGTAATTGGTGAGCTTTGGGTAAATCTCGAGAAAGTAAGACAAGCGTATCTCAGAGCACAAGGAAATTTATAGTAACACGTAACGAGGAGCCTGACTGCGTTACCTATTTATAGAGATCAGGCACACTAGGCCCATGGAAGCAATAAATTGCAACTGTTTATCTGCTCTCAGCTGAAAACTCTTATAATGCCACACGTTGACATGCGAATAGGAACTAGGAACTAAGGCTAGACGTTCCCACCTATTAAAGGCCCTAGCATAGTGATGTTACAGTTGCCAACTCGAGTTGCACAACAAAGACACATTTAGGAACCGAAAAATGTCAGCCCCTTTTCAAATGCCGCTATACTCATCATTGGGCAATTGCGCTCCCATGTGAGCCTGATAAACATGTGTATTGGGAATACCCCGGTTAGACAACACCTCAAGAACAACCTATGTAAGGTCGAAAATTGTATAAACCTCAGAATTTTTGTAGAGCATCATCGAAAATCATCATCTGAGATCCTTCCACCTTGAAGTCAGTTAGATACACTTATCTTAAGGGAAACCCGCATTATTAAGAAAAAAGATATGATTTGTACTTCAACATTGAGTAATAAAATTCATAAACCTAGGCCTACTATGAAACCTGTAAATAGGGGATAGGTAACACAGGTAAGGTTAATTGTTCATATTTAATGTTTGTGTAACTTCTCCGAGATTACCTCTAACTTGAGTGTCCGAGTAGTTTTGCAAGTCACTCCTCTGTGGCACTAGAAGGAGACATCTTTGGTTAAGACAGAGCAAGGAACCTAAGACAAAGAGGGAGCTAGTTGGACCCTAGAGTAGCCTAGCGTATTGACTTCCCATTACATTAAGGTCGTTAATAGAGATATAATTTAAAATGGAGAAGATAAAAATCTCCGATTTGTAACTTGGACATGATGAAAGTTCTAAATGGGTTTGCTTAACAATTTTCATGGTGAATAAATATTAGAGGAGATCACGTATTTAAATGATTGATATTCAAATTACATAACTTGTAACTTAGTGATCTAAGTTGTACTTCTTAATTCTCCACTTAGTTTTAATGAATTGGCTTAAATAAATTTTTTATCCCTAAAGTTTTACAAAAAATCATTTTAGTCCTTGATTTACTTATAGTTTTTCTTTTCTAGTTAACAACAAATTGGCAACAGAAAACACATTTTTGTACTCGTGAATCACTTTTTTCTTCAATCATATTCACTTAATCTTCAAATTTACATTTGTCATAACTAAATACACTGGAACTTATAAAAGGACAACATTAATACAAAAAAAAAATAAATTCAGGGACTAAGAAATATTTTTGAATTTCAAGAACAAAAAATTATTTTTGGTGAAACTTTAGGGACAAAAAACTTATGTAAGTCCAGTGAAGTTTAAGTTCTTTATGTTGTCGTCTTTCTAATCATACCTTATTATATTTCAATCATATCTTCTTAATGTTATTATTGTTATAATTGACAGGAACTAAACTCACCACTTTTTTTCATCAAAATATTTTGGTAACTACAATGGAAGCCGATAAATTGTTCTCTAGCAACTTCCATCGCTAACCATGCGTGATTACACAATTTTCAATTCCCTCACATCCATGGTAGCGTTAACATGACAACGACAATGGATGAATAATTAGGTTGGAGATATTGACAAAAAAAAAATTATGTCTATTGAATGCGTGAAAGGAAACTCGAAATGGAGCGACAACATACCCGAAGTGGCGACATGTTATGGATTGATGGATTGCAATAAAAGTTATGATTATGTCGTTGGATGGATCACACTCATGATGTTGTTTTCCATTGGTCATACTTAACTCTCTTCCTTCTCCAAACAATTCTCAAACTAAACTCTTCCAAATGCAGGTTACCAAATATTCTCAACTAATTAATAATATCATGCATATATATATGAAAATAATGTTTTGTATTTTGTTTTTAATTTTCATCTTTCGCTTATTCTTTTACTTTCTTTTGGTTTAATTCCCCATTTACATATTCTTTTATAGGCTAATAAACAAAAAAATGTGATATCGATACTTCAATATGCGTAGTACTCAATAGTTCAACTTAGGTCTTAGTGTGAATATGATTTACACTCAGATCTTTAAACATTACAAAGATTGAATTTTCGATCTCAGTACATACATGAGTTGTATTTAAATATCTATAAATTTAATACGAGTGAACATGTACAAAAGAATTTACATTTGACAACATTAGCAACAAAATATGCTCAATAAGGCAATAACAATACATATATTTAGCCTAAAAACAAATAAGAGTTGCATTTTTAGGTCAATGGTCAATAAACAATACCATAGAGAAATTTTAAATCAACAAAAGAGCACATGTACTGAAGGGTAGACTTCATTGATATCATTGATGCCTCGCTCAAATCTCCCCAACCAAAACCCCTTTGAGAAAAAGACTAGTGATAGAAAAAAAGAGTACATTAGTCTCAGAATTGCTTCTCCAAACAAGTGTTCTAGTTTGTACACGCTATTATATAGAATTTTGGTGACTCTGAAAGGTCTCTCCTAATTGGATGTGGATTTTCCTTCACCTGGGTCCTTTCGAGCTTCTCTTCACATTATCCAGACAAGATATCCCTCCTTAAAGCACCTTGGTTTCACCTTGGTGTTATACTTCCTTATCGCCCTTCTTTTGCTTGTTTCCTCCCTAATGGTGACTTTGTCTTTTAACTCTTGGGCCAAGTTGAGGTCTACCAACATTTCTTCCTCATTATCGTTGTTGCATAACTGATGCCGAAGAGTGGGTTTACCAACCTCCATCTGGATCATTGTGTCCATTTCGTATGTAAGCCCATAGAAGCTTGGTTAATTCTTCTATCCATTTGTCTTTTTTTGTGTCACGTATCTTCTTCAGTTTGGTGACAATAACCTTGTCGGTCACCTCATCTTGGCTGTTGATCTGTGGGTGCTCCACCGAAGTAGTGCGTAGTGTATTGACAGCCTTTTCAAGAAGTCTTCAAACCTTTTGTCGATGAATTTTTTATCATTATCGATGACTATGGTACAGGGACCCCGAATCAAAATATGAGGTTCTTTCATGTGATCTTTTGACATTCTTAGCCGTAATTTTGGTTAGCAGCTTGGCTTCAACCCATTTCATGAAGTAGTTGATCATGATAAAGAGGAACTTGCATTGTCCTTTTCCAAGGGGGAAAGGGTTGGGGATATCCATTCCTAGACGATGAAAAGCCAGGGAGATGTGATGCTACGTAACTCCTCGAGTGGCAAGCGGATTAAATTGCTGTGTTTTTGGCATTCCTAACATTTCTTAATGGATAACTTATCATCCTTGTTGATCTTGGGCCAATAATATCTTGCTCTCATGACTCTGGTTGCTATTTTGTGAACTCTTTAATGGAATCTACATGTACCTAGGTAAGGTTCGTCCAAGACATAACTTCCTTTCACTGGGGTGAGACATTTCAACAATGTTGTCGAGTATCCCCTCTTAAACAATTCATCATCGATCATAAAAAACCGTGTTGCCCCCGTTCTTAATGCTTTTTTTGACTTATTATTGGTTGGTTGTTTTCCCTTTTCGATGAATGCTTTTATAGTTGTTGCTACATGTTACTTGCTGATAGTGAGTTCCTCCAGACTATGTTACATAATCGTCTTGTGTTGCCCTGACTTCGTAGTGCTAGCCAGCTGAGCCAAGATGCAGGTCCAATTGTTTCATCCATCTTAATGTGTTTGATTATAACTTTGCAAAGCTAAGTTTAGAGTTGTATGTTATGCGGTAGTATTGTAGAAGGAAAGAGTCTTTAACTTGGTACTCTTTATTCAACTAGGCTATAGTAAGCTGGGAGTCACTTAGGCATTTGAACCTTGATACTCCCATTTCCTTTGGTAGGTGTAAGTTGACAATCAACACCTTATACTCGACTTAATTGTTGGAGACTTTGAAGTTGAATCCCAATGATTGTTCCAACACCAGGTCAATTGATCCTTCTAGTATTATCCTTGTTCCATTTCTCTGCCTTTTTTGGGACCCGTCCACAAACAATGTCCAGTGCATGTTAGTCATTATTGTGGGATATAGTTTGTAGACGAAGTTAGCTAGACATTATGCTTTGATAGCTTCTCTTGGTTTGAATTGGAGGTTGAACTTGGAGAATTCAACTGACCAAGATATCATCTCCCTACCAGCTCAACCTTGTGTAAAGATTTTTATATAAGGTAGTCAGTTTTCACCACCACTTGATGCCTCTAGAAGTAAGGTTGAAGTCTCCTTACCGATGTGATAAAGGCTAAGGCTAGCTTCTCAATGGTCTGGTATCTCAATTCTGGATCGTGTAGGTTTGACTCATAGTAAATTGATTCTTGCATCTAGTCAGTGTTTTGCACTATCACAACACTAACCACTTCATCTACCACAAAGAGGTAAATGAGGAAGCTATTTTTGAGGTCGGGTTGACGAAGTACTGGTGGTGTTGAGAGGAATGTCTTAAGTTGTTGAAAATCTACATCGTATTCTTTTGACCAGCGAATTTGGTGTTCTTCTGAAGTAGTCTTGCCATGGGTTTAGTCTTTTCGACTAACCTTGGAAAAAATTGTGAGAGAAAGGTTAATCTCCCTGCTAGCTTTTGCACTTATTCCTGGTTATGGACACTTGTCATGTTGATTAAAGCTCGACACTTGTTTAGGTTAGTTTCAATGCCTTTGTATGAGGGAATAAACCCAAGAAATTTTCCACCTTCCACCCATACTTGTTAGGGTTTAACCTCATGTTATACATTCTAAGGGAGGAGAATGTCCATGCAAGATCAATCACATGCTTCTTGTAGTTGTCCAACTTGATCACCATCTTATCAATGTAGACTTCAATATTCCTACTTATTTGACCTCGAAATACTTTGTCCATCAAGTGTTGGTATGTTGCATCTGCATTTTTTAGGGCAAATGGAATCACTTTGTAACAATAATGTGTGTTTCTATGATAAAATTCATCTTGTCTTGGTCTGGAGTAAACATCTGTATTTGGTTATATCCAAAGTAAGCATCGAGGAAACTTAGTACTCATTGTCCAATGGCTCCATCAACTAATCAATCTATGCTCGATAATGGGTAAGAGTCCTGTAGGCCTGCCTTATTCAGTGTAGTAAGTGCACATGTGCCATTTGTCGTTCCCCTTGAGAACCATAACAACATTAGATAGTGAAGTGGTGTAGTTCTCGTATAAATCTGGTGTCAAGGAGTTTGTCTGCTTTTTCAATGGCGACTTTCAATTAGGCTCCACCTACTTTTCTTTTCTTTTGGCTTCGTCTGAGGACATATAAAGATTTTGTGACATAAGAACTTTGAGTTAATGTCTGGAATATCAATGACTATTCAAGCGAACAAATCGAAATTGTCTCATAAAACCTCCTTAATTAGGGTTTTTCCTTTTTGGGTGAGCTTGATGCTGAGATTCATGGTTTTCCCTTCTCCTATCAAGAGAAATGGTTTATTTTCTTCAATTAGCTCAACTCAGTCATCTTCATCAATTTGTGGTTCCAACTCCATCATGGTAACCATGTCGGCATGAGGCCTTGTCAGGGCTCTGAGGTATCCTCAGTTATAAGCATCATCTTAAGACTGGTCATATAACATTCCTTGCGTTCTTCTAATCTGCGTGAATGGTTACAGCATGCTTGGTTGCTGAGGGAAACTTCATGGCTAAGTGAGGTGTGGATATGACGATATCAAGCTTGTTGAAAGGCAATCTTCCTAGCAAAATATTGTACGAGGTGATAATGTTGACAATGATCTATCATACCAAGATTGTTTTGTAGTCTTTAGTTTCTTTACCCAACATGGTAGAGATTGATGTATCCTCTATTTTTAAACCTCTCTTCTGCAAATTTGACTAACTGGTCATGAAAAGGTAGGATTGAACTTTCTGGGATGTCTAGTTTCTTGAAAGTGGACCAGTAGAGCACGTCGGCTGAGCTTTCTTGGTTGATGAGTGTCTTCTTGATGGAAAAATTGGTGACTTCAATGGTTATCACCATTCGATTCCTTGTTTCACAAATTTCTTTTAATTCTACACAAAACCATCATATTCTCTAAAGTTCTTGATAGAATCTAAACCATATATGTATTGTATAATCGAGAAATGACCTAGTTCATTCCTTATATTACAAAATTAGGGAAAACTAGTTGTTTGATATTGACCTCGACAAGTCTTTATCCCCCCTATCTCGTTGAGTTTCCTTGCTTCTTTCTTGGTGTTGTCCTGAGTTGACAAACTATCTTAGGTTCCTATTTGTATCAACTCCTCAATTTTGTGTTTCAAATTTAAACACTCTTCGGTGGTGTGTCCATAATTGTGGTGATACTTGTAGTGTTTTGATTGATCTATGTTTGAGGGAGTTGGGGCTTTTCTTTGGCATAGGGATGAACTCAGAGTTGAGGGCTTCTTCCAAGATATTGGTTCAATTTGTGAGAGGGTATACTGGGTGAATCTCGACCCTCAGCATTCTCGGGATCTCTCCCTCGTTCTTTTTCCTTGGTCTCTATCCTTTTTCTCGTCCTTCTCTAGATTATCAGCGCGAGTTTGATTCCTGATCTTTGACAATACTTCCAGCAGTATATACTTAGCAACCTACTTTCTAAGTTCGTCCATGGTTGTCATCGATTTCTTACATAGTTTGCCTGTGAACCTTCCCGGTCGGAGGGCTATCACCATGTGGTGTAAATCCACTTTAGGATTAAGGTTCCTCACGTTGAAGGCGACTTTACCAAACCTGTCCATGAAATCCCTTAAAGATTCTCTTTTTTTCAGTTTGACATTGACAAGTGTTATGGGCGTCAAGTGATGAGGTTAGTTAGTAGAAGTTAGATGCAAACTTGGACACGAGGGTTTGGAAACAATGGATGGTGTAGGGTGGCAATCTAGTGAACCATCTTAGTGTACGTCCCATTAGGGAAGTCGGGAATACTCGATAGAGTACTACATTATGGATTAGTTGTTTCGTCATACCAATAGTGTACAAGCTTACTTGAGTTACATAAACATCGATGTGTTCAACAGGGTTAGTTGTTTCGTCATACCGATCTATGGTAAGAGTCTTCCAATTGCTTGGCAAAGGAAATCCATTATGTAGTCCATGAAGAGGTGTCGGCAGGAAACTATCAATGTATCATCCGTTCCGATTGTCCTTTTCCTTTAAGTGACAATCAATCTCGTGCTTTGGATTGTATGTGGGGGATGCGACCTTGACTAGGTCGTATGGTCTATGTTGTGTGAGGGTTGGTAGGTGTCATCTTGAATTTTATTGTGTCGGCCGAACTGGTTCCTAATGCTCGCATTTGCTCTCCTTAATGCTTCAATCTCCTATTCGTTATGCTTCTGTATGCTCTTCAACTCTTTCTCATTGGCCTTCTTCATGCGCTCTACCTCCTCTCGCAATTGAGCATTCAACGTGCCAGTGTTCGTGTTATCAGGGGTGCCCTCTATAAGGGAGGATGTATGTCCGATCCCATCAACTACGAATTCTTTGGTGATGTTCATTCTCGTAGTAACCATGTGGTCAAGGGAGAGTTCTATCGAGCCCTACGGTGGGGGGCCAAATGTTCTTGTTTCAAGAACGATACACATAATATAAGTCAGAGGTGGGGTCCAACTAGCTCCCTCTTTGTCTTAGGTTCTTTGATTTATCTTTACCGAGATGTCTCATTCTAGCGCGACAGAGGGTGACCTGTAAAACCACTCCAATGCTCAAGTTAAAAGTGATTCAGAGAAGTTACACAGATAATAAACGTGAACATTTAACCATACCTGTGCCACCTACCCCTTATTTATAGGTTTCGTAGTGGGCTTAGGTCCATGAATTTCGATAATCGAGGTCCAAGTACGACTTAATCATGTTTTTGTTCTTAATAACGCAAGTTTATGGATTTACTATGTAGATCGTCTTGAAAACAGGTAAAGTAAGAAAAAGAAGAACTTACCCTAATCGCAACTTATCGATAGAACCAAAGTTATTAGATAACAGCGTGACCTTAACCGTGATCTACCGGTAGAACCAACACTATAAAATTTTTATCAAAGAACAAAGACAAAGTTTCTCAAAAAAAGAAAATCCTCTAAGTTAATATTTAGAATTTTGTTGTTGTGTGAAAAACTTATAAGAAACTCCTATTTATTGGTAAAGATAGGAAAACTCCACGAAAGCATTGGTTTTCCACTAACCTTAGTTTTTCACTAATTTGTCCATTATCCCATTATTTTTCAATCATAATTTATTTTCCACTTACATACGTAATGACTTAGGAACTCTAAAAAATCAATAATTCTCTAAAAAAACATGAAAAATCATTTGAAATCTCACCCATAAAAAATATGAAAATTACATAATAATTAAAAAATAGACTTTAATTAATTATTTAGTCCAAAAACTATATAATATACCCAAATAAATTACAACCTACAAATACAATTTGATTATAAAAAATTAAGTTTATTTTTATTTAATTATTGTTTTTAAGTTTACTGAATATGTCTTCATAGTATATGTAAACCAACTTTTGATTTAAATACCTGTATGAATATGTTTCAAAATATTTTAATAATTTTTCAAAGTTTTATTTTAATTATTAGGTATTTTATCCATTATAAAAAATATTTAAAATAATTCGATTTTGAGAGAATAGTATTGATAAGTGTACCCACTAATTCTGAGGTGAAAAGGTCTCAAATGATGGTTTTAAATGATGTTTATAAAAATTCTAAAGTGTATCTGATTTTCGACGTCACGTAAATTACTCCCAAAGTGTAGTCGGAATGGGTATTGCAGGTACCTATCGTTTGAAAACTTTTGTAGGTTTAGGATTTAACAGAAGTTGGTCCAGATGAGTGTGATTTACAAATTTTAAGCCATTAAATATAATTTGTTTGATAAAATATGAATTGGAAGACTATGGAATTAATGTGTGAAAACATTTACGTAATTGTACGATTTAATAGAATAGAAGTGGGGTGGGACAGGGCACTCGGAAGAAGGTTCTCGATTTGGGAGAAAGTGGCACGTGGCATCTGGAAATAGCTAGTTTGGATCCCTAGGAGTCGGTCTGAACGTGGACCCCACCCAGAGACGTGTGTTTTGTGTGGTGGGAAGCAAATAAACAAATATAAATATAAGTTCCTGTGGGGGGAGCGTGAGCGTGAGCGTGAGCCTGATCCCAAAATACAATCGAAGTTGAATTCTGGGTTCTGCCTAAGGAATTGTTTAAGTCCATCTTACAACTTACACTATAAACCATAATTGAACTCAACGCATGGCCAAGACCGAGGTTGGTTGGTTGGATTAATTGTATTTGTGGCTGATTGTTTTTTTAAGCCATGGAGGCAGAAGCTAACATGTCATGTCATGTGCAGCTGCAGTTAGAGGCACCGGTTGAGAGCAAGAACAGAGAACTAAAGCACCTGGGCTTTCTAAGAATTGCTGCTATTCAAACTTTCTTGTTTGTGTCAAATCTGTATGACTACGCAAAGCACAACTCTGGGCCTTTGAGATCTGCTGTTTCAACGGCGGAGACCACTGTAACCACCGTTCTTGGTCCTGTCTGCAACAAATTCAGGGGCGTCCCTCATCAACTCCTCCTTTTTGTTGACGATAAGGTTTGCCTCATCCCCTCTATCCATCTCCTTTAGAGGGAGGTTCTTTTTTTCTTTTAACTCCGATCAAGATCTGCTTTCTTTCTTTTTAATTTCAATACCTTAATTCTTACAAATAAAAACCAGATTCTCTTTGTGGCTAATTCTTCTCTTACAAACCTAATAATAAAATTGCTGTAAATCAATAAATTCTTTTGGAAGGCCAAGCTTTTGATTTAACGTAACTTTTGTTGAGGTGGAGTTTCAATTCCTCGATTCGTTGCCTGCTATTTGAAGATTGACTTATGCAGCAAAGCCGTAACTTTCAACTCCCCCCCGTTTTTTTTTTTTCGCCTTGATTCTTTTGGCAAGGCAACCTCTTAATTAATTTATTAATCAACTTCGTGGCTAACTAAAATAACAAATGAATTGGGCAGGTGGATGAAGCTACTCACAAATTCAATGAGCACTCTCCTCCTTTGGCAAAGCAGCTTGCCAATCAAGCCATGGATTTGATTCTGAAAGTCGCAGCCGAGTCAGGGAAAGTAGCAAGTGAAGCTCAATCTGGGGGACCAAGAGCTGCTATACATTATGTTGCTATAGAGTCAAAGCATCTGGTGTTGACAATTTCTGTCAAGTTGTGGAATGCACTGAACCACTATCCCCCATTCCATGCATTGGCAGAGATGGCCGTTCCCACTGCTTCTCACTGGGCAGAGAAGTATAATCACTTGATCAAGGTCATGACTCAAAAGGGTTATTGTTTCGTTGGGTATCTACCTTTGATTCCCGTTGAAGAGATAGCCAAGACATTTAAGCAGGGTGAGGCCAACTTGAAAGGTGATGAAAAAGCCTCAAAGGAACAGGGGTCAGAATCATCTGATTCTGAATAAGTTTCTTTACAAAGTTTACTTCTGAAAAACCTTCTAGTTCTAGGTCATCTGGTGATCGTGACTAGACATACTTTAAGTTAGCAAGACTTGGTAAGACTGTATAACTAATCCAAGTAGAAGATAGGGTTTATGTAAATGGTGCGGATGATGGTCATGAAGTTTGTTTCCTCCTTTCTTATGCATACAAAATATTGCCTAGTGTTTTATTATTATTATTATGACGAACTATTTTCGGTGCAAACCAACCAAACCTGATAACCACAACACCGGTGTTTCTCCTACAGGCTCTTGAATATGATTTCTTTGAATGGACCCGCAAAAATTGACTATAGGAGCTTATCGTTTTCTAGCATTACTTGTAGGACTAGTTATTAGTTCTGAGCCTTCACGGATCTCATTAGTCATCACCCATCACTAAATTATATCTCAACAACCTTAATTCTTGTTCTGTCCTTTTGGATTTACACAGCCGTGTTCCTTACCTGATGTTGTTCACTAGCTACAGCATATTATTCCTTAACGATCCGTAGAAAACTAACCCGTGTGTCTGCATATGCTGTATAATCCCCAAGGCCTGAGAGCTTAAAAAAAAAATATTCTGCAACCAGTTCTAGATACAATAGGTTCTGCTGGGTTCTCTGTTACGTGGTAAGTCATCAGCGAAGAATTTTCTCCAAAGTTAGTTATTTGATGCAAGTTGATGGGTTAGTCGTAAGAAAATTAGTAGTTTCTGTAAAGTGATATGTTTAACTTTAATTGACATTGATGTATAACAAAATGAATTCCTCTAAGCAGGCGAAGGTGAGAATTGAAGATGTTCAAACAAAAGGGAAATATTCTAGTTTGAAGACGAACTCAAGTTTTGTCCCTCCATAAACTGTCCATTCTTTCTATCGTTCAACGATTTTCAACACTTGCCCTTTAAATGTACATTAAAAAGATGTTTAAAATAGGACGAAGGGAAATAAAATTTGATGAAATGATTTTCATTCCACTTCTTTAATTTTCTCCACTTATTTGAGTTTTGAGGAATATATAAAATGAAATGATTATTTTAGGTGAACTGTAATTTGGGTGCTTGATTAGGATGGGATTTCTTTTTTTACAGATGGGAACGATTTTTCTTGTGTAGAAAGACGGGATAAAATTTATCTGGACTAGAATTGATTCGAATTGATTAAATTAAAATTAATTTTTAGATGATGGAATTTACGTTAATGTTTTTATAATGAAAGTAAGTCGAGGAAATTTTAAATCAAAATAAAAGTTACTCTAAGTTGTTTAACTCAAAAGAAAATTTTAAATTTTTTCTATTAAAAAATCAGATATGTCAAAATTTATCTTAAATCAATTTTTCATCCATAACTATTCTCCTATATTTAATCAAACATACACCAAGATAAAAAGGCTAAGTGTAAAAGAAATTTACATTATTTATTACAACCTTTAGATATTGTAAATTTGTTAAGTTAATGAATTAATCCTTTAAAAATTACATAAATGTTTTGTTACGATTAAATATGAATGTGATTTTTTTTTTTGTATACTTTCAATAAATGAACACTAAATTCTTTTTTTAATATAATAAATTACTTTTTGAATTCTCTAGATTTTTACTTCTACTTATCATTTAGTTTATTTATTAACTAACATTAATCTAATAATTGTGGCACATATGGTACATGTTTACCATCATTTGGGTAGGATAATAGTCTGTTAACCCAATTTGACCTGTTTCACCTAATTAACCAATTAAACGGGTCATATACAGGTCGTCTAACAATCCATCAATATTATATTATATTTTTTAAAAATATATTATTTATATAAATTAATAAAATAATTATAATAACTAAAACATAAAAATTTATTAATTAAAATATATAAAAATAATTTTGTCAAGTAAATAATATAAACCGTGTCATGAATTTGTTATTCATTTTTTATAAAATCGTGACATTATAAAAAAATAAAACTAATTAAACAAGATTTAATTTTTTATTTTCATTTATTTTTATAAAATCATGATTTTATCGAGAAAATATAATTTGTTTTTTAAATAAAATTTCATATTATTTATAAAAAAATATTCTTTTATAAAATTTTGGTAGTCGAACCATAATAATAAAATATATAAATTAACATTTTTTATTATGAGTACTTTTTTTTAGACAATTGTTAATTTTTAATTAATTAGTTTTGCTAATGAAAAAATTATGAATCCACGATCTTTCTCTTCAACTTTTTCTCCAATATGTGAACTCATATCAATTTTATCACGCTTATGAGTGTTTATATATTAACATAAGGAAAAGAAATATTAAAAAAGATAATAATATTTTTTGGAAAATTAATTTTTTGACGTGGTAAATTGAATTTTTTAAAAGAGTAATTTATAAGAAAAGTATAGAAATTAAAATTTAATATTATCATATTACATATATGCGACATATTATTAATTATGATTTGAATTTTTGTTTTAGTTTCCTATATTTTTTTAATATAATAATTAATTGAATTCTCAACTAACTATTCATATTTCAAAATGTTAATTAATAATTTAAAAAAAATAATTTATGATACATTATTGATCTCCAACACAAAATTATTATTTTTTATTTTATTATTCTTTATTAAATTTTTTACACATTCTTGTGTGTTAAAGATTTGGCTTAAATAAATTTTTTATTAAAAAATATTTGTTTAGTCTCTAATTTATTTGTAGTCTTTCTTCTCCTGTTAATGCACTTAAAAATTTTGTAATAAAAAACACATTTTTGTATTCGTGAATTATTTTCCTCCTCAATCTTTACTCCCTTTCCTCAATCTTCAACAATACACACCAAAACTTATAAACAAACAACGTTACTATAAAAAAATAAATTAATTTCAAGAACTAAAAGCATATTTTCAAAGATTAAAAATAATTTTTTTAAAATTTTAAGGAAAAAAATATGTAAGCTTAAAGATTTCAAATATTGTATAGCATTATTCACAAAGTATCATATATCATACATAATACATGTCCCTTAATTTAAATTTGATTAAAAAATATATAGTTAAAAATGTCATTTCATAAAAAAAATATTAACATTAGAAACTCTTTAGATTTATTAAATATTATTTTAAAGTAATTATTTAAATTACCACTTTATCTAATGCCTAATTAGTTTTATTCGTCTCGTAACGATGATGAATTGATGAATATATTACCATAATTAAAATAAAAGTAATTATAAATAAAATTCATATAAATTGAAGATATTGATTGTATAAAAAAATATTGATAACCAACGTTTATATTTAACCCGTGTCGGACGGGTCACACACTTTACCGTTGCTACAAAGAAAAATGTGTGCTTCAAGGACAAAAGTGTGCGACATGTGGATTTAATATATATTTTTTACATCATGATATTGATAATTGAAATGATAGAG
Source organism: Psophocarpus tetragonolobus (assembly GCA_037954015.1). NCBI lineage: Eukaryota > Viridiplantae > Streptophyta > Magnoliopsida > Fabales > Fabaceae > Psophocarpus > Psophocarpus tetragonolobus. The sequence continues at coordinate 46,102,539 of CM075694.1, forward strand.
CCACCATTTTTTAAATACCAAATATTGTTTTTTATCCCGTTCCATTATAAATAATAATAATGATAATATTGAAAAATCAAATAAAAATTCCTCTAATTTTATTTCACGCTGATTCGGTTGGTTCCTACATTCATCTTTTCTCATTCCTTCCGGGATTATATATTCAAAGTGGAGAATTTCTTCGATAAGTTCTCCTTATATTTTCATAATTTTTTAAAATAATAAAACAAATTTAAATAAAAATAGTAAAAATTTAATTATTATATTTTTTTCTTTTATTTGTACTTTCTCATTTCGCATATATTTCATTAACTTATTTTGTATGATTTCGTTTTTTTTTTTTTATTAAAAAAATGATTTTCTTTTTTTCTTTGTGTGTTGTTGTTTTTTCTTCCTGCATTTATTTTGTTTTTCATGATTCAACTTTGCATTTATCTTCTTTTAGTACATTAGTCTTTTTTTACAAATCTAAAAAAAAGGATTTTTTAACATAGAGGAAAGGAAGATTTCCTGAAGGTTAAAATAAAAAAATAAGTGAGTGTCAACCCTTATAAGAAAAATGTTTTGTGAGTGTAACATTTAAAGGTGAGTGTAACATTTAACAATTGACTGAAATAATCACAATTATGTAAAATCCTGAATACAAATCAGAAATATTTAAAGACTTGAATAGCCATAAAATTCTTTCAAATACCCAGCGTCGAATCTTTTATGGGTGGCTTAATATTCCAATCAAATTTAAATTAAATTAAATAAACTGGAATAACTTTTGAATTGGAGTAACCAATGTGAATGCGGTATTAGGGTTAGGACTCTGCGGTCCGTATTTGTCGACCCAAATGTAATCGGAGTCGTTTATTCAATTTAAGAAAACACAACTAGGTACTAAACAAACCGTACGATTCGCAACGGAAAAAAGACACGGATAATGAATCGTATCCGTTCGACCATTATCAACCTCTTATGAGGATTCAATATATAAGGCTTCACCTCCAGCTATTTTGATTTTGTTCTCATAGGTTCAGTTACAACTTGGGAGGAGAATAACAAAGTCTTTCAAGGTTAATTTTCTCTTTAGGATTTAGGGTTTATATTTTTTGTCTTTTCCTCATGTGTTGCTTTTTAATTTGAAAGCCTCCAATTGATTTCCAGATTGCGTATCTTAGATAAGACAGTTGATTGTTTTCTTCTTTTATTCTTCTCTACTGCTAACTTCTGATTCATGCGTCCCCACCTCAATATCTTCAGATAGTAAATTCTAGGGTTTCCCTTGTCTTGATATGTGGAGTTAATTGATGATTTCATCTGGCAATCTTTTAATTTTTTATTTATTGGAGATGAAGATTAGGTTAAGCGATAGTACGGGGCAAGAAATGTCCTATTGTTGTTTTGTTTACAATTGATTATACGCTTATTGTTGCTTTACAATTGTGGTCACAGATGGCCCGTACAAAGCAAACTGCTCGCAAGTCAACTGGAGGAAAGGCTCCTAGGAAGCAGCTTGCGACCAAGGTCTCTTTTATTATCATAATAATGATCATTGCTCTTATTGATCCGTTATTTGGTGTTTGAAATCTTAGGCCAATGTCTTTTTTACTTTTAGGCTGCGCGTAAGTCTGCTCCCACTACTGGTGGTGTGAAAAAGCCACATCGCTATCGTCCCGGAACTGTTGCTCTTCGGTGGGTGTTGCGGTTTATGATTTTTTTCTGCATATTCATTTGGTTGGTTGGTTTTGTTCTCTAATAGTTCAAGTTGTATCTGACACAGTGAAATTAGGAAGTACCAGAAGAGTACTGAGCTTTTGATCAGGAAACTCCCTTTTCAGAGGTTGGTTCGTGAAATAGCTCAGGATTTCAAGGTATTGTTGATTTATTGTTTTCACTTAGTATTTTTGTTGAACTTGTTGACAAGGAATTGGTTGTTGTTTGTTAACAAGGAATTATTTTGTTTTGCAGACTGATCTGCGTTTTCAGAGCCATGCTGTTCTTGCATTACAAGAAGCTGCCGAGGCATACCTTGTTGGGCTCTTTGAGGACACTAATCTGTGCGCCATTCACGCCAAGCGTGTAACTATTATGCCCAAGGATATCCAGCTAGCAAGAAGGATTCGCGGTGAGCGTGCCTGAGTTGGGTATGCGTGGACTTCTGCAGATGAATGGCTGTCTTATTCAAAGTATAGCTTGGGGCCCGGGGGTGGCTTTCTTCTTCAAAGTATAGGTTGGTAAGGAGTAGTGAAATACTGTCTTCTTATTGGTTTAACACATGCGTCTTTCATAATTGTGAATCGTGATATAAGAACATATAGGTTGCTGGTAGGTCTCACTATTAGTGATACAAGAACTTGAACATATAGGTTGTTAGAGTAGGTGTTGCTAACAGTGATGTAAGAACTTGGCTTGTTATTGATTTTTGAACATATACGCGTCTTTCATAATGTATTCAATTACTATCTATTTTGGTTTAAGCTAGTTTGTTGCTGTACCTCACATGGTCCACCTCCCATTTTTGTAATCCACAAATCTGTTAACCATTAAAACATGATTTAACATACCTGAACCCGATACTCCTGAACCCAAAAATATCTTTTTCGTAAGTTGCAGGTTAAATGAATAACCACGTTGCATATTGTAATATGCTATATAGAAGGTTCATGGTCACCGGATGGGAGCATATCAAATTTGCCTTTTTATCAGCTTGCCAGCTTCATGATTTGTCTGCATCTAGAATCGCTTGCATTCTTAATGGATTAGAACCCACAAGATCTTCAATGGAGATGTTTAGAAATGTTGTTAAACAATATAAATATTATTCTAATGTAGGTTTTACAACGGATCTAAAGTTTAATATTGGAGAGTATTTTCTATATTAAAATAATTTTTAATGTTAAATAATCCATCAATTTTTCAATGGAGAACAGGGTAGTTTGTCAAGGGTTTGTCAAGGGTTTGTCTTGTTACTCCTTTATGGTTGCGAATAAAGACCATGTTCATCCGAAAGGCCGAAACTCATACTTTTTATTGTAAAGAAAGCAGGATTTGCACGATAAAACTGTCGTTATGATGTAGTGTTGGTAAATACAACAATTTTTAGAAAAATAAACTGTTAGACAAAGTAAATTGAAATTATTATCTATACAATTAAGAAAACAATCTCAAACTATGAAAAAATACATGAAATAAAATAAACTAAACAAAAATTAATATAAATAACACAAATTAAAACCATGTATAAAACACTCAATCAAACGTAACGATTGCATTCAAAAGAAAAAAAACTCACTTAATAAGTAATACTACATTTCTACATTACAATCAAAGACTTGAATCCTAGGTAATACCATATTTCTAGTTATTCAATCAAATAAAATAGGAAGAAGAAATATGCTATAAAAGAAATTTGCAAATAAAATATGCTATAAAAGAAATCATAAACTTTTCTTGGCGATAATTTTGAAGATCAAACATATGACAAGATGTTTATGTTGATCTATAACTATTATCTATAATTTATAACTATTATAATGGGAATACTCTATTTTTATGTAATTTCTTATTTTATTATGTACCTTCTCTTATTTTCTTTTTTTTTTCCTCTTTTCAGTTTTTGTTTTTTTTCTTTTATTTTTATTTAATAATATAAAGAGAGACACAAAGTGTCTCTTTCCCACTGGTATAAATAAGATAATTGTACATTGATGTATGTTTAAAGAAATAAAAATGATGCAGAACATGTTTGTTTTACAGTTGAAACATTGTTCAATGAGATTTTATACATTCTAAGACACACGAACATTGAAGGAAAGATGAAATTAAATAAACGTTCCGTATTTTAAATTGAGAGACAAACATGCATATAAAAATAGAAAAGTAAAACGGTAAAATGGAAAAACGGTGCATGTACCTAATTCAATTATTTTAATTGCTTTAATTAATGATTTAAAAAATAGTAACTATTTATATACTTATTATTTTAATTTTAGTTTAAAATATTTGAAGATTGTATATTATCATATTGAAATGTTTACAAAATTAATGACAAAAATTTTTATTTTTAGACTTAATTTAAAAATTATTATTCTTATTAGAATAAATGAGAATTTTTTTCAGAATATTTTTAAGTCATTAAAAAATTTTAAAATCTCAATACTTTTTATTCAAAAATTATATTTTATTATTTTCTTTTAGAACATACACATGTATAATTGTTTATATGAGTTTATCTTTATCATGCAAAATTATATATTAAATTATATTATATACGAAGATTTTAACAGCTATATTTTATTGGATTTTCTATTTATTCGGAATTTAATTATATTATGAAAAATTAAATAATAATTATTCAAAATTTAATTATATTGTATTACTGGATTTTCTATAACAATAAAATTTAAATAATATGGAAAAATTATATTATAAATAGAAAGTTCATGTTAGTATAATTTTCTACTTATTCAAGATTTAATTATATATTTATAATTAATTTCATATGTTATGGTTAGTATAATTTCTTTAAATTCAATAAAAAAATTTAAAACTAATTTAGTCATATATATATTATTGGATTTTAAACTATTTTAGACATTTCCACAAAAAAATTATTCATATATATATATATATTAACATTTACATAAATATATTTTTCTTTAATAGTATGATTCAATTAGTTAATTTTTTATTATTTAAAAATATTATAATTTTTGAAGATATTATAATATTTAATATTATAAAAATCTATCCAATTTAACATCAACATATATAAATAAAATATGTTAATTTTTAAAAACTATTTTGAATATGTGTATAAATTGTATAATAATGTGATTCATTTAATTCTTCATTAATTTTAAATTTTAAAATTGACCAAATCAAATAAACAACTATTATGAATAAAACTTTTGATAAATAACTAAAAATACTAGAATTTTTAAATCAAATCAATAGTTGTGTTGTAATAATTTGGTTAAGTAGCGTCGGTGAATTGTTGTATATCTGTTAGCAGTTGTGCTTAATTCTTTTTAGTACCAATGAACATTTGTTATAAAATAAAAATTTTGATTAATGACTAGGAAAAGGTTAAACTTTGTTTATAAAAAAATATATATATAGACGGATAAAGTATCATCCTTTGTATTCATTAAACATATGATCTTCGTTTTTGGTGATTTAGTGATCACTGATCCGTTTACGTAGAACTGAACTAATAATCCTGTGAAATAGAATGATACATAATCTTTTTGTTTCATAAGCTAATAAACAAAAATTTCTCTTTGAAAAAAAAGAAAATACAACTCGAAAAACTTGTCTGATATTTTGTTCATTGTACAAGTTTGAATGTATTCTAAGAAACAAAGAGGTGTTCATGCGTCAGGTGTGTCTCAAGAATCCCTGTTTCAGCCATCTGCAACATAGATCCAACGGATTTCCAGTAGCTAGAATTTTGAAACGGTCCAAGTCAGCATAAGACATAGCTGAATTAAAACTTAAACATGCAAATTATTCCCAATGATAATCTTTATCCATTTGACACAAATCACTAATTTTAAAAATTAAACTTGAAATGACTCAGTTTGATTTAGTGTGTGCTTGTTATACATTTATACTTTACATGCATGCATATTATACTAGGATTTGGATCTCTCAAAAAGGATTGGCATTGGACACAACTAATTGCCAATTCTAAATTTAAAACACACCCTTAATGCTTTTCACTTTTCACTTTTCACTTTTCACTTTTCACAAACTCCAAAAGAACTTAGAATAACACATTAAAGTAACTAGAGGATTGTTCGAATATGTCCCGGGAATAATTAAATAACAAAAAATGGAATGTGGGAGTGGTTTGTGTCATTTTCTTTAGCTATTAGAGAGAGAGAGAGAGAGAGAGAGAGAGAGGGGCATTAGTGAGAATTCAGAGAGAGACAGAGAGAGGGGCATTAGTGAGAATTCAGAATGGTGCCTTATCGAATATAGGAGGAATTGACCTGCCGAGAGAGCGTGTGTGGAGGAAAAAAATGGCGTGCAGGTGCATGGTTGGTAGTGGTTGTGGTTCATCCATTCTGGTGGAATCCTTACCCTTCCAACTCCAATTCCAACGTCTTAATTTTGATTTTAATAATAATAGATGCGGTCCGTTTCGCCGTGCCAATGGAGTAGGAGTAACCTTGCGTTGCTCTAACTCTAACAAGGACGATCAAGGTCCCCCTCAAGAAGCCATGTTGAAGGCCATTTCCGGTAATTCTCTCTCGCATCGCTTCTCAACTATTTAATTCTAATTTTGTTTTATTACTTTTACAGAGGTGTCTAAGGCTGAAGGGAGGGTTGGGAAAACTACCAACATGGTTATTGGAGGCACTGTGACGGATGATTCTACCAATGAATGGCTCACTTTGGACCAGAAGGTACTATTATTGCCTATTTCATTCATTATTCAACTCAACTCTACTCTTCTCTTGTTATTGCATATTTGCATTACTTATTATGCCATGCCATGTCATGTCATGTCATGTCATGTGTGTTATAGGTTAACTCATACCCAACCGTCAGGGGTTTCACTGCAATAGGGACCGGAGGTGAGGACTTTGTGCAATCCATGGTTGTTGCCGTCGAATCCGTAATCCAGCACCCCATTCCTCAGGTCTCTCTCTATTCATTTTCTTTACCTTCCCTTGTCAACTTCGCTTCTTTTCCTCTATATCTCACTTTTACTTCTCTAATTTGTTTTTCAATTTCCTTCAGCTCCTCTTTTTTTATGTAACTTGCTTGTTTCTTCAACTATATTCACATGCTAAATAACTTGTTTTTACATTTTACCAATGAGGTAAAAAGCTTGAAAATAGAAATGCATCCATAATTGAGAAGCATAGTAAGAATTGAAAAGTAAAAGGGACTAATCTTGACCCTACATTTTGAAGCACTATGTATGATCAGCAAGTTTCACACAATGAAAAGACTTTCAAGCATGTGCTTTTAGTTTCCAATATGAGGTGTATGGCCCCTAAAATGTTTCAAGCATGTGTTCAAGCGAAAATATTTTCTAGTTTGTGCTTAAAGTTCCAATATGAATTGTATTGCCCCTAAAGTCTTTTCTGGAAGTTGCTCAGATGGAAGGAAAAACACACAATTTAAATCTAGATGGGACACAAACTGCATAACCATCATCTCTATGTAATAACTCTGTATCTCTGATTCTCCTGAAAAGCATCCTGCTTGCCTCTCTTACATGTGTGCAGGTGCACACTAACACGAGAGTCTTCTTGATGTTAAGCATAAATCTAGAGGGAGCTCAAACTGAATAATCACTATTTATGTATAGGTCTGAAAAGTATCTCACTCTCTCTATCATGTGCGTAAGCACACACTCACACGCACACAAACTCCATTTTGTTAATCTAAAACATAACCTAGAAGTTAGCATCAGCCAGGTCAGGTGTTAGATGGCTTTAATTGTTATCTTGTGACGGGATATAGAATTAGAAATTGCCTTTATCCTCTGATATTGTTGGTAGTTGAAGATCTGCTGTCCCATAATAAGCAAACTTTACTAGCCCTTAACTGTTTCAGTTTCCTTTTACTCAAGATGTTGACTGGATGACCAATGTGAAGATTTGTTTCTACCTAGAGCTTTGTGCAAAATACTCGTTATAGTAATGCAGTGTGTATACCTTAGAAGCATTTAATAATTACAGGTGATAGTTGTGCCCTGCAGCGCTGGTCAGGGGCAATGAATTTGATGGTTTCTTAGGGTTACACCAAGTGACTAACACTTAGAGGAAAAGTGTAGTAGTCCATCGTAACTAAGTAATCACAGAATGGACTGACTGATTTCAGTAGAATTTAGAACCTATTATTCAGCACGTGTGTGATGCATTTGGGTAATCAGTTTTACTTAAACATTGTGAAGCTTATTGAAATAAAGCTAAAAGGAGCTACTAGGAAGATCATAAGCCACTTTTACAGAAGCCCTAAATAACATTGTTGAAATACTACTAAAATATATGGTAACCTTACTTGCTGTGATTCGCCTTCAAGAAATTGATACAGTAAGAGTGTGGAAATCGAGTGTTGCATTATTAACTAGTTAATCAATTACATCTGCACTTTCAAGAACGATAACACATCTTTGTTACAGGGACATGTGAAGCAAAAGTTATCAGCAAGGGGCAAATATGTATCCGTAAACATTGGTCCCGTCCAAGTTGTTTCCAGTGAACAGGTCTTTCTATCTTCTTTACTTATCTTTTATTTTTGCTGAAATTGGATTTCTTCGTAAAAGAATATGTAACTCCCATTTTTATAGTGGAATATGTCTCCCTGCTAACGATCCTTAGGGAATATAGCTTGATATGGAATATTGTTGTATTTTTCAGGTCCAAGCTGTATATAATGCCATGAGGAGGGATGACAGGATGAAATATTTTTTGTAGTCTGTTGTTAGAGTTTGTATAGAATGGGATGAATCAAGACGTCTGCCTTTGATTGTTTAGGCTGATTTTGTTCTTTGATTAATCCGTGATATCATTGCAATCAAATGTAATGGTGTACGATTTGTTACCCATAGTTATATATATAACAATTAAATTCTAGTGTACGGAGTTGAAACGGGTGAGTCGTATAGATTAATTTGTTTTAGTTTTTCTGCCCGTGCGAAATAGTTGGAAAAGGACAGTGATACACGCTATGAAATATGAAATATCTATACTTTGACTTTCATGAGATGAGATCCCCCAATCATAACACAAGATGATAATCTGGCAATGGAGCGTCCAGAGGTGTCTCTTCTTTGGATTAACACTTTTTTTTTAAAGTATACATTTGTATTCTTTCTAAGAAATAAAGTGTTTCAAGTAATATAAATCTACAAAATGCAGCAGTTCCATTGCCACAACTTGTTACATCCAGAAAAAATTAAACTATCAAACAACACTGCACCTACACCATAATTGTGGTCTGATTCTAATCCGGCCCCTTTTGAAACACAACATCAGGTTGATACTCGAGTCAAAATAATTTCAATACTTGTGAAAGTGAAACCTATATGTTAATCACTTCCAAGATAGTAACTAAATAAAAGTAAAGATATTTAAAAACTTCATTGCTTTATTTTCAAAAACGATGAAGTTTTTAGATAACTATATATCCTAACATACAATATATCAAAAAATATATTTATATTTGTGTTTGTATTTATCCAAAACATAAGAACGGGTTATATTACACATTTGAAACAACTCATCAGGTAAGGGAGATTTAATCCCTAACCAGTTCATCACCTTGTACCACAAGGATTGAGATATCTTACATGATAAGAAAAAATGTTTATAGTCTTCCCTACTCATCTGATAGAGTACACACATACGTCGATCTTAACCAATAATAGTCATGCCTCTTTTCACTAGATTGTTTAGTGTACAAATTATGTTTTGTAAAAGTTTTCATGAAAACACCTTTATTTTGGACGACAATTTGTCCTTCCAAAGCCACCTTATAACCTCCAAGTGATCCCTCTCATACCTATCATGAGTTTTCCCTGCACAAAGAGCCTTGTAGGCTACTGCAATTGAAAAATGAGCGACTCCTCCCCCTGAGCACATCCACCCATCAATTTGTTGTTGCCCCAACTGTACATTTACCAATAACTCTTCCAAAGTATTTAGTAGTTTCCCTCCCAAACAAATAGGTTTCTACGCCAATTTCAATTCCAAATTGACTCCTCAGTAAACATACCACTTATATCATGCACCGACACATTCTTCTATTTTACCAAATAATAGAATCTAGAAAAGCACCACTCAACGCTCCTCCACCTAACCAACTATGTGACCATAAAAGAGTATTCTTCCTATCCCTAATTCTCCTCCTCATATTATTTGAAAACCAGCCAAGTGTTAAAGTCTTGTTATTGTCAATATCCCACACATCCTTCCACCATATAGATCCTTTAGAAGCTTCAATAATTTTAAAAGGAAAAAATTGAAATTGACCACGCTACTACGAAGTAAAGGACCCTAAATTACAGTTGTGTCATGTAGGAACCTCCACCTCCACTTTGCTAACAAGCTTATGTAAAATCTTGATAAGCATTTAAGTCTCAATTCTCCTTCTGATTTTGATAGACATATTTTCTCTCATCCGACCTATGCAATCCTTCGATCCTCTGCATCATCCCCATAGAAAGTTTCGCTGGAAAGGCATTACTGTTTTAACCACCTTTTTAGGAGCTCTGTAAAAGAAGAAGAAATATAGAGGCAGACTTGTTAGAATAGAATTAACCATAACTAATTAACCTCCAAATGACATATTCTTTCATTTCCAACCAGCTAACCTCCTTTTAAACTGGTCCACCATCGACTATCATGAGGAGCTCCTCTTTGGATTGATCCGACTGGAATACCTAGAAATTTGAAAAAAGGGGAACCAACTTCACAATTTAGCAAACAACACAACATGTGAGAATTGCAATTCTACATTTAAGCCAAAGAACTTACTTCTGAAATTTCACCTTCAATCCTGATACCAATTCAAATCCCCTTAGAATTACCTTGAGATTCGAAATTGTTTGAAATTTAGCTACTCCCAAAAAAATGGTATCATCTACATATTGCATGTTAGAGAATTTTGCCTTGTCACCCGCCTTTAGCTTTCGATAACCTCCATATTGGATTCCTGATTTGATCAAACTTGCCAGACTCTTTGCCACCACTAGGAATAGGAAAGGCGACAATGGGTCACCTAGCTTGAATCCCATCCCAGGATGAAATTCTTCTGTAGGGCTTCCATTGACTAAAATTGATATTAAGCTATAGTTGATATCCATCGTCCCCATCTCTAGACAAATCCGAACCAGAAAAATATATAATCAAGAAAGAGCCAATTGACTGAGTCGTAGGCGTTTCCAAAATCCACTTTAAAGAGAAAACATGATATTTCTAGCCTTTGGACCCAATCAATGATTTCATTAGTTATTAAAACACCATTCAAAATTGACCTTCTAGGGGGGAAGGCTGTTTGAAAATTAGAAATGACACTCCCAACACTCTTGTCAATCTACAAGCCAAAATCTTAGAAATTATCTTATGTACAATCATTATCAAGGAGATAGGCCGATATTGAGAAAAATTTTGTGGATTCACAACTTTGGGAATGAAAGCTATAAAGGAGGATATAACTACCTTTGGTAAGGTTCCTGACTCATGGAATTCTTGCACCACCATAGTCAAATCAACATCATTATTGCCCAACAAAACTTAAAGAAATTCATCCCATATCGATTAGGGCATGGGCTACGACCCCTTTCACATGACCAATATGCCTCCTTGACTTCCTCATATGAAAATGGTTCTTCTAATTTAATTTTGTCCTATGATAAAATTTGGCAAAAATCCACTTCATCCAGTCTCAGTTGCACCAAGTCTTTCTTTATAAGAAATTCCTAAAAATGATTCTTGTTCATGGCCTTCACTTCATCCTCTCCTAACACTCAACCATTCACAAAATTAACCACCAATATTTGATTATGTGCACATTTGACCCTATAACACCTGTGAAAGAACTTGGAATTGCAATCACCCTGCACTACCCAATGTACTCTTAATTTCTGCATTATTGTACTTTCCATCACCCTGGTTTTTCTCCAATATTCCTCCAATGTCCTTTTACTCATCAATTTTGATGTGGTTTCTCCATAAAAGAATTTTTTATCCAGCTCATCTAATTGTTTTTGCTCCAATCTTTGGATTAACACTCTACTAGAGTCTAGACCGTTATAATCTAATTTTATTCCTTTATTTTTATATTTTATCTTATTATTCTCATGTCAAGACTGAAACTTACAAATCTTTACTATGTTATAAGCATCAAGGGAAATTTTCTTGAACAATTGAAGTTGTAACTATGTTAAAGAAGGAAAAAAATTGATGTTCTCTTCTTTTTTTTAGGTAATTTATCATTTTTGCTTTTGACACTGTTTTAGTTGTTAAGTCGCCTTCCAGAGTGAAAGAGACTCAACTAGGAGCATTCTAGTGTGTTGCCCTCGTGCTGTAGGTGTGACTCTTTATATAGTATTTTCAGAGCTATCCTTATTCCAATATTAGGTGGTGGTTTATATCTTTTAGTTTACGAATTAGAGAGGTTTCCTAGTTTTAACCTTTTTATTAGGACTTTTAGTCTTGAACAAAAATTTAAATTTTAGTTTTTTAATCCTTGAAAGTCTATTAAATGAATAAAAATAATGGAGTTCAAACATTTTATAAAAAAAAATCTGAATTTTTAAAAAAGTTTAAGGACTTGAAATTTTTCTTAATAACTTTAACAAAAGAAAGTTGAGAAACTTTGAACAGTCGTATCTTTATTAGACAATAAAAAAGATAAATTAAAAAAAAGTTTAGAATAAAACTTAGTTAAAAAAAAAAAAAAAGCACAAAACACTAGTGCATTCATTCATCCACATTCATTAATTTTTAGGCCTTTGTTGGCCTACTAAAGCAGCACTAGTCCGTAATTAATTACAATTTCTGCCTGAAGTAATTTCCATTGGACAAATCTTAGATATAATTACTGAAATGAAGACATTTACTAAATGTATTAGGATATTATATATGAAGATAAAACTCTATATTACTAAAACCACCGTATGGATACTCTCAATTTTATTTTATTTTTTTGTCCATTACCTTTCATTTTTTGTATTTTTAAAAAATTTAATTAAATAAAAATAATATAAATTTTATAGGATGTTTATGTATTAAAAAACAATATTAAAAGAAAATGAAGAAAAAAGAAATGGAAAAAATCTCAACCATTATCTTTATCCTTAAATAGTTGCTTTTAGTCTTTGTTTGTTTCTAATGATTAAAATGAGGAAGAGCGGATAAAAATAAGATAAGTTTGTTTGGTAGTTTTGATCACATATTTTTTCACATTCATCTCTTGATCTCTCTTCCTAAAGAAACACAACATATATATTATATTGTTTTCACCTTCTAATATTATTTTTCTTTTATTTTCATCATTTATACCAAATAATTATAAAGAATTATTTTAAAGTACTATCTAAAAAAAAAGTTAGTCTGTTGGTTTTGTTACACAAAGATAGTTAATGAATTTCTTTAATTCACATATTATTCAAGTGAAACTCCAAAGTTGATTAAGAAAAAAATCAATAATAAATATAAGATTATATGTGCAACTCTTATAACTTGAAGAACAAAAAAGGATTTAATCTTAAAATTGTATTCATAATTTTTTCTAATTATACTATTATTTATATTCAGTAATATGCTAAATTTGATAGAAGTGAATGAAAAACAGGGGAATAAAAATATTGATAATCAGCTGTTGTTCCTACAATAGAAAACTCATAAAAGAAATAAATAGAGGAAACATATATTAAAAATGTTTCACAGAAAAATGACTTGTTGGAAAAAGAAGAAAGTTGAAAGTAGTTGATGAAAACAAGGAGTTAGGGTGTTTGGTAATGAAAGATTTAGCAAAGAAGTTAAAAGGGAATTTATTGAAAAGAAGTAAGTGAGGAGAAAGAAGAAGAAAGAGAAGAAAGGGGAGCTAGCAGAAAAGAGAAGAGGAAGAGTTAGAAGGAGGAATCTGAAAATGCCAAAGGCGGCCGGCACTATTAACCAAGTTGTGCTTACAAAGAAACTCCTCAGCGTAGACCTTCTCGACCATGCGATCAACATCATGCAAAAAGACGTGGGTAAAACCGGAAGACAAACGGTGGCGGGCAATAACGGCGGAGGAGAAGACGGCGGACATGCGACCGGGGGCCTCAGCGAAATAGCCCTTGGGAGCGTCGATCATGATCATGTCCCACTCAGTGTCGTAAACCTCGTCCGGCAAATTCTCCAGAGCCAGCTTGCACGCATCGTTGCCTAGCAGGTACGCCTTCGCTGCCCCGCACGTGGCTTCCGTCCTGTACGACCTCAGAAGCGCCTTCGCGTCCCGTAGCTGTGTGCGGTAACGGACCGTGTGGGCCCGCAGGCCCGGGGCGTCTTTGAGGATCGTGTGTACCCATTTCGGGTCCTCCTCCAGGAACACCGTCTTTCCCCCCGGGTTGAACGAGGCCCACATCAGTGAGTCGTGCCCCAGCCCGAATACCAGCAACTTTATGGGCCTCCCCACTGCTTTTATCACGTCCAAACTTATCTTGATCTCCGCCACCGATTGTTGCGGAACCACGCGCGATGTCGCGTAGTGCAGAATCGCCCGCAGCTGGCTCGGTGATGGCTCGTAGTTGAATTCGCTTCGGATCCCCAATGCTCCCGGACACGGGTACGACGACGTTTCTGTCCTTCTCATCCCGCTGCTCAGCAACACCGCCCCCGCTATCATCCCCACCACTGCCACCCCCACCAACCACCTTCTCTCCCCCACTTGATAACGGTTCTTCATTTTTCTCTCTACACCCCTCCTCTTTTGCACTTTCATCTATTTAATCACATTCCATCCTCTATGCTTCCGCCCTCTTCTGTTATGCAACTTTTATTTGTGTTTTACGTTAAGGAAAAGCTCCTTTGATTTTGTCAACTGTCACATCACTACAATTCGCAGCGCAACATATATTTATATTTTTACTTACTACTCCACTACACAACTGTGCATTCATCATTCCTATAATTCCTTTTTTTCAGGTATACCTTTTAGTTTCAATCAATTTTTTGGGTTAAGACATCATTATTAATTTATATATCTATATACCAGTTGACTGAAGTTGCCCAGTCACCATGGCCAAATGGCTATCACAGCGGAATTCATCTTCACTGATTCGGCGCATCTACCTATAAGTATAAAACATTTTCCAACTCATAAATCCTATTTATAATTTTATATTAATAGTTTTTTAGTTTAATTAGTATACTGATTCTGACATTAATATTCAATATTTTTTATATGTCAGTGTAAAATTCTTTACACTCGCAGTATATACCAATTAAATTTATAGTTTTTTTAACAAAAAAAAAAAATCTTATTCATACAGTAGTATGTCATATTTTTACTTACGTATTATTTTTATGTGGTTTTTTCATCTTTCTTATTACTTAATTGTTTTTTCTTTTCTTTAAGAATGTTGTAAACTTATGGTAATTACATTGTTTTTGTAAATAAAACGAAAACTTATCATTACACCGCTTTAAATGTAAATTTTTATTATTAAATAAAATATATTAAAATCAATAAATTTTGTAAAACTGAATACTTATTTGATTAAATAATTTAACAATTTTTAATTTAAAATAAAATTCAGTTGATGAAAAAGTGTTTTAAAAAACTGCTATCAATAGTTTGAAATTTCAATATAATATAATCTAATATAACTAATTAATAGTTTAATAAAAATGTCCAGCCATAAAAAATTATTCATCCATGTATGATGTGTCAGTGTGAAATTGTTGAATTGATACATGTTACTTGTTCCTTCAACTTTCTACTGGAATTAAATAATCATATGTTGCTTTCTATTTTATGTAAATCATTACTATTTTTCTAAAAAAATAATTATTATATTTTCTAATATCATTTATAAAATTAGTCAATCCCATAATATCAATTATAATCAAATGAGTTATTATAAATATTAGTAAATTTTTAATCCTTATTTTTAGCTTATTTTTTTATTATTTACATTTTAAAATATTGTCATACTAATATTTATTCTTCTTTTTGTCTCAGGGAAAAAGCTATTCTTATTTATAATTTTGTATATATTATTTTTATATAATAATTATAATTAATTTTATCAATTATTATCAAACTTGTATGACACATATAACTTTGTTAGTGTTCAAATGCTAAGAAAACTCTCTAAAAAGCTCTCTTATGAAACTTTCTCTAACCCTAAATCCTAAATTTTAAATTTTTCAAGTGATTTGTCATAATTTATTGAAAATTACCAATTTTAAGATAAAAAATAATTTAATGATAAGTGAAATCCACGAAAATGAATAATTTGCCATGAAGTCTAATAAATTATTAGAAAAGTTTTATAAAGAAAGTTTCTCTGAAAGATATTGTTAGGAAAAAAACAATATTTTTAAAATCAAATTAATCATTAAACTAAATGTACGGATGAAGTCATACCTTTAGAATTTAAAGGTTCAATCCTGGCTGAATCAGATTTAATAAAATATTTTTTTATATATTTTTTTCTAATTTAGTAATATATTAAGCAAAAAAGTCGTATACGACATCTTTAATGTTTTATCATATTTCAAAGAGATTTTATAATACATAATATTAAGTTTAAATATAGTTTTGGAAGACTTAGAACTTGATTAATTTAATTTTCTTTTTTAGTTTTTTAAAAGAGTTTTCAACAACTATGTTTTGGAAGAAGGGAAAAAAACTTGTTTGGTAAGTATTATTAATTTGTAAATGTTTTGAAGACATAAAAAAAATTCATATTTACAAAAATGTCATTAATGAAAACTAAAAAGAAACATATTCTCGTTATATTTTGAATTTTCAAAACAAAAGAAAAAAATAAAAAAACAAAACTATTTATAATTCTTCTTGTTTTTTAGTTTTTAAAAACTAAAAAATCAAAATCATTTTTTAAAATTGCTTTAAAAACACAGTAAAAAAATGAGTTTTTTAGTTTTTAAATACTAAAATAATGAAAATAATTTTATAAAACTGTTGTAAAACAAACACTTAATAATATTACAAACAGGCAAAATTTTTTACAGCTGTTTATATTCTAAATTGTGATCAGAAGTTTAAGACACTAGCAAGTGAGAGAAGTTGAGCCCATGAACTTGGGCTTCACGAACATCATTATACAAATTAAAAAATCACAATCATTTTTCTGCATACCTCTCTACCATGAAAAGAAAAAAGTATCATAACCACATGACAATCAAAACAGTCTATGAACCACATTGGCCTTTGTACAAAAAAATTTTCTTAAATACAAAAGGCTAACCAAAGAAATTAGTAAAGAAGAAGAAGCATAAACATGAAAGAAAAAGAAGAAGCGTAAACACGGAAGAAAAAGAAGAAGCAATTTGGAAAGAAGAAGCGCAACCTACATTCACATGCAAAATCAATGATATGAGAAAAATGGATTTGTTCCAGTCATTTATGTGACTATATAGAAATCTCAACTATAATAATAAATTTTATAATAAAAATACTAAAAGTTTTAACTATTAGATTGTAATTAAATGTTCTTACAATCATAAAATGACGGCATAAAATCTAGATCTTAAGAAAAAGAAGCAATTGGAACAAGAGAGGAACCTAATTGCTTATCAATTATTATAAAAGCAACATTCATATTCGGGAAAAAAAATAATTTCCAGCTCACAAATGACATGAGTATGTTAACAAACATATAAGCTACGTGTAATGTCTATTAATGTATTGTCTTACCATGGAACAAAACCAAACAATTTAAAAACATAAAATGAAACTTGTAAAAATTAATTTATCAAATACTAAAAGTAATATTTAGCCACTTTTAACATACATTACTCTTCTTAGTTATTAATTTAGTTTTAATTATTTATATGCAAGAAGTTACAACTTACAACATTTATATTTGAGTTTAATGGTATGCGCAATAATGAAAAAAAGTCATACTGTACATTCAATCACTATTTTTATTTATGATAAGTTTTTTAAATTTTATCAATTAATACTTTAAATGTGATTTAATGTCAGATTAAAACTACTCGTTTACACAATCAATACATACTAATTATATCATTTATATTTACACTAAGGTTTACTTAAAACAAACATAAAAATACTACATAGTGATGCGTTAATAAAAAAACATATGTTTAGTTGTATTACACTTTTTTAATAGTGTTGAATCTCTAATATGGTGTTAAGAATTTTTTTTTATAAATGATACTTGTGGTGTTTGTGATAAAATTAACTAAAATTAATTTAATTATGATATTAATTTGTAATTAATTTAAATTATGTCTCCCCGGCCCATATGCACTGAAAAGTTAGATTTGCAAAGCAATGCCCAAAATTCCTCTTTACACATTGATTAGGAATAGATGATATTAATTCTGCACAGAGCATTGGTACAGTGCATATCATATAATCCAACACCCCAAAACAAAATCACATGTTCGCACTCATCCAAAACACGTCAAAGTAAAATATACAAAAATTAGTCATGAGAAAAAGAAAAACTTTTGTTGCGTTACAACATATATAGAAACAATAAGATACTTAGATGTAAAAATAATAAACAAAAACAAATTTTGTGTTTGAAAATACAACTTGAGGAGACATTATATTAAAAAAGATGATACAGAAAAAAATACTTTAGTGTATGAATGAGAAAAAAACATCATTTACTTTGGTATAAACAAATGAATTGACATTTTTTTACTACACTCACGTGACTATATGCTTAACATGTCTAATGGTTTAGTGTTTTTGAATTTGACCTATCAAACTATATCTTTTTTGTAAATATCTGTTTGACTGTATTATAAACATATTTTTTTGTCGCAAATGACACTATGGGTCAAAAATCCTCTCTAACATTTTACAGATATTAATCACCTAATTTTAATAAAATATTATTTCTTTCGTGAATATTTTTTTCTTTAATCATAGGTATTATTTATTAGAAACAATCTTGTTTAAATATTATTATACTATTATGAAAAATAAACTCTCTCTTTAAATATTTATGCAATAACATATCCACCACTCTTGGAAGCTAGTCAATTCCTTAAAACCATCCGATGTGTATATCAAATAACACATAAATGTTCTAGCTTAACTAATATTATGGAGTTTAAGTCAAATTCTTAAAATCCTCTCACGTGTGATATATTATTTTTCCAGTCAATTCTCGAACAGGGGAGTTTTCTAACTTACTAATATATCATGTCTGCCTTCCCAACATTTGTTAAAGGTTCCTCAATGGCTAATGAATGATCAACATTTAACATCACCACTTAAATTTTCCTTTGTTTAAATTGTACATATCATAATATGATTTTCCCATATAATTACATAAGTGTGGAGATTGTGATTCGCAATTTACTTTTTTGTGCACTTTGGGAATCAAGCAATCTGCAAGTGAGGATGAGTGCAGCAAATCAGAACTTCTACATTAATGTAGCGATCATATTATGGGGGCAATGTAGGATCATATTATGGATTCAATCAGACTTTTATATTATATATTTTTATATTTAATATAAAATTTTTATATTATAAAAATATATAATTAATAAAATAAAAACTCACTTAAGGACAAAGTACTCTTTATTAATATGATAACAAGATTTTTAAATTTTTTTTATACAAGACAAAGTTAGACTTAAAAAAAATCATTGACATTAATATGTTGACGATCCACTCTTTATTAAATTTGGAAAATAATTTACAATAAATATATTTATCTAAAAAATGAATAAAAAAATCTTTATTGTACCTTTATAAAAAAATGAAATGAAAAATATTTTTTTATTTAATTACTGAATGCTTTGTTTATAAGTTAGAAAGGAGAAAGAAAGGAGATTGATTTAATTAATTATACAGTTATAGTTTTTATCCATTTTGATGAACTATCTACTACAGTGTAGAGTCTAGCACGCAGATCTTAAACCGCATAGATCAGTGCGTCCCAAGTGCCAACTCCCAAGTTCGACCAATAGTGGCTTTGACTGTCACGGTCTCGTGTCAAACTTCAACTCCACAAATCACAAACCAAACTCCCTGTATCAACGTTTCGAACTACTTCGGGCTATTTCGATTGAAGTTTTGTGTGTTTTTTAGTTTCAAATTATTTTTAATTAAATTAAAAAAAATAGTGTCATTTAGTTTGGTTTAAATTAATTATAAAATTTGAATTAAGTCAAATTAATTTTTTTTGTTGTTTGATTTTCTGTTTTACAATTTAATTTTTTTATTATTAAGTATTAAAAAAATATTTTCAAAATCATATAATAAGTTTATTTTCTTATAAAAATAATAACTATTAAAATTAAAGTATAAATATTTATTTAAATATTAAATTTTACTGATTATATTTTACTAAATATTTATTTATTAAATAATGTATATTAATTAAAAACTCTAATAAAAATCAAGTTAAGTTATAGAAACTTATATAATAATGAGTCTCGGTACATGTCTTCTAAAAATTTACTAAAATAATTAAAAGTAAGTTGTTTGATTTAGTTTGATTAATTTCTAAACGTCACAAAAATTAAGTCATCTTAATTAAATAGGGTTTTTACTATTTTCAATTTTTACGGTTGGATTTTGATGAGTGTACAAGTTTTTATTATATATAATAAAAGAATTTTGTAATTTAAAAATAAGAATAAACTGTAATTTCTAAACAAATGATGTAGAAAGGTTGGAAGATGGAACAAGTATAGAGCAAGCAGTAGAGTAAAGGCAGGTGGAGAATTAAATGGAGAGGTAGATATGACACGTAGTGGTTGAAGAAGATTGCTATTCATAGCATGTGTGGTTCCAAAAAGGCCCGAAGAAGGGACATCTTAATTTCATTTCCAACTACTACCTGCTTGTGCTTCCCTCATTTAATAATTACTACTACTATTTCCGTCTGCCACACGATGAGCACAAAACTAAAAGATGGTTAAAATGAGAGTGTGGTGGGAAGGGGGAAGTAACGGCGTTAAGGAAGCGTGTAATATGGAAGGGTGGAAAGTAAATAATAAATAGAGAAGAGAAGGGGCATAGCGAAGGGTGAAGAGATGATGAAGATGAAGAGAAGTGGTAGAGCGGTGATGGTGGGGATGGGAGTCATAGCGTTGATGATGGGTTGTGGGTTGGCGGAGGAGGAGGAGGATTTGACGAGCAAGTGTAGCGCGGTGGTGCAGAAGGTTATACCGTGTTTGAAGTTCGCCTCGGGAAAGGAAGACACGCCGGAAAAGGACTGCTGCGACGCAACAAAGGACATGAAGGAGACCAAGCCTGAGTGTCTTTGCTACATCATTCTACAGACCCACAAGGGTAGTCAAGAGGTTAAAAGCTTGGGTATTCAAGAGCCCAAACTCCTTCAGCTCCCTTCTGCTTGCCACCTTCAAAACGCCACCGTCTCCAACTGTCCTAGTAAACCCTTTTCTTCTTTTCCAAGCCCCCTCTTATTCTTTTTTTCCATTCATTTACATCTTCATTTCTCTTTATTTTTTTCCTTTTTTGTTGGTTTCTCAACAAATTCTATTGAACTCTGATTTTATTATATATAATTACTATGTAAATACTCAAAAGAACAATATATAATAGAAATGACGTGACTCATCATCTAGATTGGGTGGGAGGGCGTTGCCATTACTTTCTATAACATTATGTGTTTTAACTAGAATCTGATTGTCGTCCTTCATTAAATTGATATTCAACCATAGCATAGGGCAATTCAAAGAGCTGAACTGTCTATAGTAATTACATTAATTGACAGAGTAACACTTGATATTCATAAGTAATAATTGTGGATTGATAGGTGGAAATTTTGTAGTAGTTTATTGGCATTAATTTATTGGGACCTCTTTAAAAATTGATGTAAATAAATAGCCGAATTGAGTTGGATGGGACAGGCTGGCAGGTTAATAATAAATTTGGTCACATGCGGTGAACCACTAATGTGTATGTGAATGTATTTATTTATTTGTTAGCGATGATATATGATATATGTTATATATATGGTTGACACTGGACAGAGCTGCTGGGTCTATCTCCAAACTCAGCCGATGCTGCTATATTCACAAATTCTTCAAAGGCAACTCCTGCAACAACAAACTCAGAAACTAGGAGCCCGCAGAGCCAAAACGCATCGTATGGAAGTTTGGTTAAACCTAGTACCGTCACCGATGTGATGTTGATGGCTTTGGCCATTATTGTCGTTGCGTTCCCAACCCAACTTCTGACAGTCATGGCCATTGTTTGAATGCTTCATCTACCCGCAATCATGGGGTTGTCCTTTTCTTTCTTCATGCTTTTCTTATCTGTACAACTTCTCAATTTTCAATTAATGAATTTGTTTGCATATGTGGCCTGTAATGTTTTCTCCATTTTTCCATGTTCCCGTGCAACTTTAAAATGTTAGAGACACAATTTTATCTTACAAAAGTAAATTCAAAATAAAAATAAGAGTTCTAATGTTTTTAAAAAACTACCTTACATCAAATGTATTTTTTTATCCTAATTTCAAACATCCACCTAATGTTTTATTTTGTATTCTCAACTTTCTTTTCCCCCTACAGTTAATGATAGTGGATAATTGATGAATATAGATTAATATTTTTCAAAAATTTACGAAATTTAAAGTTAACTTACCTTATAAAATATACTAGGGAAAACATATATGCGAAGTATATCTACATTTCTATTTTAATATTAATATGTGGTAATAATTTTAAAATTTTAGTTTAATATGTTTTGTAATAATACGATTAACTATAAATAAGTTAAATATGTTATTTTGCTATTTTAATATGTGGTAAGAATTTTAAAATTTTAGTTTAATATGTTTTGTAATAATACGATTAACTATAAATAAGTTAAATATGTTATTTTGCTTATAATATTTTTAGTTTAGTATGTTTTAAAATATAATTTGTTAATTTTTATATTTGTATTTTTATTAAAAATATTTATGATTAAATGTATACATATATTAACCGTGTTTAAAGAAGATTGATTTATGGTAAGGTAGAACTTGTAAAGATATATATTATTAATATCAGAGAAGTTGTATTTGCGATAGTGAAATAAGTCATAAAATGTTTAAAATAATGAAATAATCATAAAATATGAACACCAAAAAGTCTTATTTCCATTATACATATATTTCTTTTCTTAAAGTTATAAGGTTGATCTAATGATAAAGTCAATGTAGGAGATGGAGAAGTCTCCGATTCGAATTTCTCTTTTAACAAAATAGTTTTTTCATTTTTTTTAAATGGCAGAATAAGTAAGTATTTTGAAAAGTGAACACCAAAAGGTCAAATTTCTTTTATTACAAGTATAAAATATAAAATATAATATAATATTATTTATTGTATAGATAGTAGGACAAATATGTTTTGGATATAAATATTTTTAAGTAGTTTTTTTTAAGGTTATAAGGTTGATCTTGGTAAAGTTCATATATCAAGAGGGAGAGATTATGAGTTCGAAATTTGAATATGTTTTTCAATAAAATAGTTTTTTTTCTTTGTTTTTTAAAAAGTAAGAATAGATATTTTGAAAGATAGACATAAAAAAAAAGAGAATTTTCTTTATTAATAATATAGTATAAATAAAATATTATATATTACACGTATGAATTATTGATAAGAGAACAATTATATATTTTGGATATAAAAGTTTTAAAGTAATTTTATTCTTAAAGCTATAAGGTAAATCTAATGGCAAACTCTATATATAGTGGATGGGGGGTTATAAGTTTGAATCTCTTTTTTAACAAAATAATTTTTTTCTTTTTTTTTAAAAAATTAAAATATGTATTTTGAAAATTGAACAAAAGAGAAATTTCCTTTATTAATAATATAGATAATGAGAATAAACAATTTTTTTATATATAAACAAGAAGAAAATTGCATTGAACTTGACAGATAAATTTTTTCACTAAATATTTTGTACAATCAAAATTAATATTTATTTTGCATACTCAATATAAACACATCAAAATTATATATATATATATATATATATAAACATAATCACTATTAGTGTTTAAATTAAGTTTAAGGCAATTTATTTATTTTTTTTATTATAACGTTTAATTGACATACATTGAATTGATCGTGTAAATGTTCAATCAAAACCTTTTATTTATATAATTTTTAAGATATTAATGTGTAAAATTAACAAATTTATCATACATGAAGAGTCATGATTAAATATCAGTGTAAATGTTTTATACCAACCATGAATAAGTCATTTTCTCTTTATTATATGTTACTTAAAAAAATTATTCATAAAGTGTTATTATTAATAATAATAATAAACCCTAAAGCACAAGAAGAAGTGTCTTCTAGTAAAAGTGCAAAAAAGTTTAAATCAAAGAATGAATTTGAAGTAAATGCCCTTAATGGCATAGTTTGGAGCTTCTCATGCCAACAAGAACCAAAAAATAACTTCTCCTTAATCTACACAATATGTTGGGTTCATAATCCATTTTGCAAAAGTGTGAAGTTAATTCCGTTGTCCTACTGCATTCATTCCTAAGATTTGAGTCGTGTTTAAGTATGATAGCCTGAGTAGTCGGTCCTACGTTCTGAATATTATGGCATTGTTGGTCTTTTAAAATCTAAAGTTGTCAGAGACTTGCAAACTAAACATATGACAGGTCAGACCGCTCGTGTTGCTTTGTTTCCACGAACCAATCCCATGAACTACATACCATGACTTCGAATCTTGACCTGAAGCGCTACATAAATTCTCCACCAAGTACATAATTCATGCCAAACTCTAACACTCAATGACCATGATAAGAAAAGATGTGGTATTGTTTCTGGTGCTTCGTTGCACAAACCACACCTATCAACTTCAGTTTGAATTATATCATGATTTACCAAATTGTTCTGAGTAGGTAACCGATCGCCTTCTAGTTTCCAAGGCAACGATTGAACCTTTGGGGGACGCCTTTAGCCCAAATTTATCTGAAGAAGTCATCCTTTTGTTGTCGTGTGTTTGCTGTTAAATTTTCATATTTTGATGATACATTACAAGCCCTTATCATGATGATGTCCATATCCACTGATCTTGAATCCCATTTGATAACACAGACGTATCCAACCTATTACTTAATTCTTCCACTAACTCTGCCTCACAAGCAAACAACTCCATCTTCCAAGCCAATTTCCACCCACTCACCCCTTCGTTCCATATGTCCTTCACGGTACATTTGTGTTCACTGCCAACCTAAACATACGAGAATAATCTTGCTTCAAATATTGCCTCCTCTCCATCGTTCTCCCGAAAAACTAGTGTCCACTCTATCCCCGATTCGTTTATGGACATTCTTTGACCGCCAACCCTTTGATTCCCCACCATACCCTTCAATAAAGTTTAATTCAAGCAACAATTGATTATGAACACTGACTATTTTTCTCCTTCCAAGAACTGTCCTCCAGTCATACTTGGATTTCAACACTTTAACCATAGATTATTTTATTCCACCATCATTCTCAACTTCCATTTTCCTAACAAATCAACATTAATCTTCCTCACATCCCTTAACTCCGATCTCCCTTCTTCCTTTGCCCTACACATTTATTTATGAACTTATTTTATTTTAAAAAAAAATTCTTTTATTATTGGCATGTACATGTTTATATTATAATAAAAATTAAAGTTTTTTTTTTAATTTATGGAGATGAACATTTTACCTGATGTAAAATTAATATATATATATATATATATTATTAATATTTTTTTAATAAAAGTATAAAGCTAAAAATACAACGCATTACATACATACACTACAAAACACAAATTAAAAGTCGGGAATTGCACGATCAAAATCTAGCTAGTCCTTAATTAAAAGAAAACTGTCATAGAAAAAAATTAGCATTAATAATAATGATAGTTTTGGAATAAAATATAAATTTTAAAATAATTTATCTTTACTTTATTATTCTTCTTTTTGTAATTTGATTTCTTTTAAACGAAGGGAAGATCAACGCGCTTTTTAAAATTTTGGTGAATTAAATAGTTAAATCCGAGGGAGTAACTAATAAAATATACAATATAAAAGTACTCTTTCAATAAGCATCCACTTATATACTAAAAAAGTGAATGAGTAGAGATAATGATTTAATAAAACTAACTTTAATATTAAAATTACATTGAAAACTAAAGAGAGATTGTCAAATCCAGCAGAGAACATTTGTTTCACATATTAAATTATATTATGGTGAATGATATTTCTGAAAAAATTATTACCTAAAATGTTAATCTAATTAAACATGTTTAGCAAAAATGTTGCAAATTTATATTACATTTTACTTGTTAATTAGGAAGATATGTGCTTACTTAATTATTTGCTTTACTCCATAACGCTGTCCTTATTGGTGTACCGATGTAGATCATCAATTGTGAAGGTTTAGAATGTGAATTGGAGAAAATATTGATAAAATGTGTAATTGGTTTTGAAGGGTGTTGTCTAATTTTAGTTTTGAGGTGTTTGAGATTATTCTTTTATGAAGATAGATATGGTTTATGGATCAATTAGTTTAAGATGGGTGTTTGTCGCGTAGTTTAATATGGTTTTGAATTTAAAATTAATTTGAATCAAACTAAAAATAATATAATATAATTTATTTTAGTTTAAATTAATTATAAAATTTAAATAAAATTAAATTAATCTTTTACGGTTTGATTTAAATTAGTTTTTAGTTTAAAAATTTTATTATTAAGTATTAAAAAATATATTAATTTTTTTTTTTAAAAATTGTATAAAAGTTTACTCACATGCAATAAAATTATATAAAAATAACAACTATTAAAGTTAAATTATAACTATCAATTCATTTAAACATTACATTTTTGTGGTTGTTGTCGAATTGTATCTAATAAATTAAATAAAATGGTTTGCTAAAATATTTACTCATCAACTAATACATATTAATTAAAAATTCTAACTAAATATTAAGTCAAAATTTTGTACACTTAGAAAATAATAAGTAATTGTATATACTTTTTTAGAAATTTGCTAAAATAACTAAAGATGAGCGATTTGGTTTGAATGTGGTTTCAACATCTCAAACCGCAGACCGAATTGAACTGTGCAATTTACAAATTATAAAAAACAAATCACCTCAAACTAGAACGATTTTTTATGGTTTTCAATTTTTATGATTCAATTTTCAATTCAATTTGATTTGATTTGTATTACTTCTTTTAAGTTTTACTATGAATGATTAAACATTAAAATGTTTTTTTATTTTTTAGTTGAGTGATTAAACATCATGTTTTAGAACTCTTTATTGTCACGCTTTAACGACATCTTTCTTATTGATTAAGTTTTGATATCTAACCTTATACTTTATAGTAATAGTCAAACATATTTCATTAATTATTTTTTCTTTTATATCATTTTTGTATGTTTACTTTTGTGAAGAGTCTTCGAGGTGTGGCATCTGCTTAATGATTCAGACTTTGGTAGCTTTTAATAATAATTTGTCTATATTTCACAGGTGTATTTTTTACATGCTTCATTGTAGTTCATTTTATTCAATTATCATGTTGTTTATTAGTTTATCCCAAGATGAAAATGTTGTGAACCTTTTAGCTTGCAAGAGATGTCAGAGCTATAATTAGCTGAAATCTACGTAAACGCGTGAGTAGTCACTTTGTTATATTTTTCATTATTCACTGCTAGCTAAAATAAAAATGTAGTCGCGAATGTGTATATGTATTTTTATTGTATCGATTTTGATTATAAAAAATAATATTTTCTCAGTAAGACGATAAGTGCGTGTGTTGTTATAGTATATTTATTATTATTAGTATGATATTTAGTGTTATAATTAAGTAATAAGTTTATACCAAAAGGGATAGTCCCCTTTGTTAATAATATAGAATATAGATAACCATTTTTTTTTGCAAAACAAGATAGATGGGAGATAATATAACAAAAGTTTAACATCTATATAACGTCAGTGTAAAAAAATTCTACATTAACAGTTAATTACAAAACTTCGTTAATATGATTTTTAAAGTATTAATTGGTAAACTCAACAAATTTACCATACATAAAAGGTTGTGATTAGCTGCACGGCAACACTTTTTACGTTAGCAGTGGATAAGTGTTTTTATCGTATAACAATTATGTATAATGGATATAAAGTTGATCTATTGATAAAGTCTACATGTGGAGAGATGGGAGGGAGTTATTGAAAAATATTAATAAGGATAAAGTTGAAAATGAAATCTGAATATAAAAAAAATAAATGTTGTTTATATATGTCATAGATAATAACACAGTGCTATTTTCTACTTAAGTGGGTTATTGAGTTATCCACTATTCTCTCTTTTTTTTGTTAGAATCAATTTATCAATTTTAACAAAATAAATAAAATAAATGGGATGATATTTAAAAAAAATGTGTAATAGAAAATATAATAATAATAATAATAATAATAAAACCCTTACCTTTTATTTTATATAGTTTGGTAGAAAGTAATATATATATATATATATATATATATATATATATATATATATATATATAATATGATGAAAATTCTAAATAAAAATAATGAGAAAATCGTCATTTTGAATATGTATCTTGTAAAACATGTTCCATACTTTGCTTTCCATGTAAAATGCCACTAATGGAAGGAATAAAAATTCCAACTTTTATCTTTGTTTTCTTATTTTCCTTGCCCTTTCACTCAAATAAATAATCTAAGTTTAGATTGTGAGATTTTTAATTTATATATTAATATTTTTTTTTTAAATTAATTAGGTATCTATTTATTTAAAAAAGTTAATTGAGATTTATTTTTTATATTTTTATTTATACTGATTAAGTGCCTTTTTAAGGTATTTATTAGTTGTACATCTAAAATCTTTCAAAAGAAATTAGTTTTTAAAAAGTTCTATAGCATCTTTTCTAATCTTAGTTTCAAAATACCATTATTATAAAAATTTTCTATCGTATTAAAATTATTTTATCGATTTTTTAAATGAGACAAAGATCATGACATAAAAAATTAAGATGAAAATGGATAAAGTCTAGATAGATATTAGATCTCATACATGCACACATAATAACTTTGATGTTATCTTTATACTTATTTGATACTTCTATACAGTTGTATAAGTTATTCACATTTTACTTATGTATAGAAATAATGAATAAATATTTTTTATATGTAATCAAACATAACATGAAAGCAAGTCAGCATAAAATTAAACATGAAACATATTATAAAATATTTTTTAAAGTTTTATATGATTATACATAAATCTATATATTTTTTTTTCCATAACATTAAATAATATTGTAAGTTTATTAAAAGTTATTCTATAAATAACTCAATTTTTCTCATAATTTGTATTTCTATCTTATTAAATTTATTATAAAGTATATTAGGTCTCTTTTTATCTTATAATTATATTACTTATCATATATTAATATATAAATAACATTTAGCAATATTTTTCTCAAAATTATAATTATGCAGTATTACATAATATAGTTATATTAATTAATATTATATAAGTATATATGAGGACAAGGTGGGTTGGGTACTATAATACCCATTCTCAACCCATACCTGCATAATTTTTAAGGGTCAAAACTACTTTCTATTCATATTCAATTTGCAATTAATTATTCACTTCACATGCGAGTATCTTTGCAGATACATGCAAGGTTTAAGTCCATTTTTTCATCCCTGATGATGACAACAATTGTGAAGATGCTAGATTTATCGGTGATTGTGGTCGGAGTGTTGGTGATGATGGTGGATGTGATATCAACTTGATAATATTAGTAAATGTATTTTATGTTCACAATGGATATTTTATTTTAAAAAGTTAAGGAAAATCTCAATATGTTTTTGTTTTAATATTGTTTGAATATAAAATAAAAATATATTGAAATTTTTTAGGGAAAAGAATGCATAACAGGGATGTGTTCCCATTTATTTTGAGAAATTTCTCTTCATTTTTTGTTCGATCGTGTCTTGGAAAAATAAAAAAATGAAAGGAAGGTAGTGACAATAAGGATAGTTTCTTTTAGTACCCTATCATTTGCTAGTTGCATCCCTTAATATTTATAATTTTCTACAAAACATCACTCTCTTCTATCCTAAGTTTTTTTACAAAATATTACTTAGTTTCAGGGCTGCATGCGCACCTTTGTTCACTCCTTTGAAATAGAACATTGACTTTTTCATTTTGTATCTCACCTTTTTCAAACATATAATATTTTTTCATCTCTATTTTTATGAATATCCTTTATCGTATATTCTCACTTGCAAGACAAAAAATTTTAAATTCACACAAATCATTTTGGAACAAGTGATCTGGAATGCAATAGTAGACTTGACAATTGTATTCAAACAAGTTGATCAAAATGTACATAATGTATTTTGGACCATTTGATCTAGAATATATTATGTACATTTCAAATCAACCTACTTGTAATGCAATAATGGACCTGAAAATTATATTATGGGTAGATTGACTTGGAATGTATATAATATATTCCGGATTAGTTGATATGGAATGTATTATGTATATTCCGGATCATGTGATATAAAATTATAAAAAATTTGTATTCTAGATAGGTTGATCTAGAATGTACATAATGCATTCTAGAATAATTGATCTAGAATGCATGATGTACATTCCAAATCAATCTATCCGAAATATAATTGTGAAGTCCACTATTGCATTTTGGATAACTTGATTAGGAATGATTTTTGTGAATTTTAAAAAAATATATTTTTTTTATTGTGCAAGTGAGGATACATGACAAAGGAAGTTCTTAAAGTTTAGATGTAAAAAATATATATATGTTTGAAGAAAGTTAAGGTGTAACATAGAGAAAGCAAGGTGTTATTTCAAAGAGGTAGATAAAGATGCACAGTAATGCAATCATAAACCTGAGTAGTGCTTTGTCAAAAAATAGACTAAAAGAGAATGATAGTATTTATGAGTTTTGCACAAAGTTATAAACATTGAAAATGTACAAATAACAAATGTGAGGTGACAAAAACTGCCAACAATAACAAAGTTGGGTAGATTTTACCTTGGGCCGTGCCGTGTATTGGCCCGTTGTGAATGTAGACCTAAAAATCTTATTCTTATTCTTATATTAAAATTGTGTTGAAAAAAAAGAAGAAGAGAGAGAGAGTATATTAGACTAGTGTTATTCTGGATTTGGTTTATTCTTTTTTCCACAAGCTCCAACTGTTTACCGCCCCGCCGGAGAAGGAGAATAAGGATCTGTGTGGTCACCGCCATGTCTCGGGTATAATCTCATTCCTTAACATCCATCATCTTCTTTGGCTATGCTTTTCAACCCTAACCCAATCGATCTTCGTTCAATCACCCAGATTTAGGGTTTTGTCCGCTGTAATTTTATTCCTTTTCCCCCTTTCAGCTTCTTCTTCCTGTAGATTTATGTATCTTTTATGGTTCCGCAGGTTGATAACAGAAATTCCTCGGCCGCGAAGCGTGCTAGGACTGATGGTGCGTCATGTTTTTTTTAACTCTGATGTTTATGGATACTTCAACATTGCTGTTGATACTTCCATAGATGCTGTGGTGTTAAACCTAAACATAGTCGCATTTTAACTCGTTTTTGTTTGTAGGTAGTCGTAGGGAAGATGATTGGACATGCCCCAGCTGTGGCAATGTCAATTTCTCTTTCCGGACAACTTGTAACATGCGTAATTGCACTCAACCAAGGCCTGCTGATCATAATTCGGTAAGATATTTTATGTCATGTCACGGTACTATTTTTTTAAATGTGGTCTGTATGTCGTAAATGATTTAAGCTTCATTTATTTTTTCTAAAATTTGTTGTCAATAACATTGTTAGTAGTCGTCTGCTTTTTATTTTTATTTTTTTTTTCTCTTTTTACTTCTGCTTCTTTCTCTGTTTTTTTTTTTTTTTAATTCCTGCTTGCTGTTCAGTATTGTGTTCATAGAGTTTTTTGTTCCCAAATGAAGGGGCATTTAGAGGGTATGAAAATCACACTTTCATGCATGCATAACAAAGGACGGATATGTAGTTATATTTTACTGCCAAACTGCTTATATCATAAAATCTCTTAACATATTCATTAACCACTATTCAGAAATCTGCTGCCAAGCCTCTACAAGCTCCTCAGGGTTATTCGTCCTCAGCTTCTTATTTAGGTTCTAATACTCCCTCTTCAATATATCTTGGTGTCCCTCCATATGGGTCTTCTCTTTTCAATGGATCATCTGTTCCTCCCTATGATGTTCCATTTTCTGGAGGATCAGCATATCACTACAACTATGGTAGTCGACTTTCTGCTGGTAGTCCTTATAGACCATTGCATTTATCTGGACCTACACCCTACGCCGGTGGACCAGTGATTGGAAACGGTATGTTTAGTTTCTTCTTTTATGTCATTCTAGTCATTGAAGTTTCTTCAATCTGATATACTATGCTTCGTCTTTCATTTTTTTTTTTTAAATTAATGACACAAAATGGTAAATGAAATGAATTATCAATTAGATTGATAAGGATTGATTTAATGTTACATAACTCTTGCTTCTGTAGTTTTCTGTTATATTATCCTTTTTTGTGCTTTGCTCTTGTTCTTGCACTTTATATTTACTTTTTTGGTTCCGTATTTTTTACAGGTGGGATCTATGGAATGCCCCAACTGTTGGATCGGTATGGCCTAGGCGTGCCTATTGGACCTGGGACAATGGTATGTGACTGTAAGCTAAAAGATTAAGTTATAACCTTCTAATGCTGGGACCAACATTCTTTCAGTACTCTTAGATTATTTCATGACATAATCTAAAGAACCTTTTAGCCAAGTTCTGCCCTTACTTTTGTTCATAGTAAACAAACACAATATTAAACACTACATATTTTTTATAGTGTCACACACTCACACCCATAAGTAAAGGTCTTAACAATCTGCCATTAGTTTCTTGTTATCACAGCTTACTACTTATACATGCCTATAATCATATTTTATATTTTATTTTAAAACAAAATAAGTGTAGATATATGCATTTTTTCATCTTCAAAGCTGGATATTATCCATAGAAAGTTAATGAACCTATAATGTGTAAATTGTGTAATTTAATGGATTTTGTTGCAAAATGGAATTTAATAGTTCATACTTGCTTGGCCAGGGTGCTAGGCCAGGATTTTTTCATGATGACAAGTCACAGAAAAAAGGTACATGTTTGCTATTTCTAGCTTATGTCTATTTTTATTAAAATGGAATTTGATGTAGTTTATTTTTCCCATCCCTACTTCTCTGAATAGATGCAACTCGTGACAATGACTGGACATGCCCAAAATGTGGCAATGTCAATTTCTCATTCAGAACCGTTTGCAACATGAGAAAGTGCAACACCCCTAAACCTGGATCCCAGGTCTGCTGCCTTTATTTCTATTGTGCATATTGATTACGATTTGTGAATTGTGATTACCTTTATTATAATGGAAAAAACAAATTAATGTTTAACTTTTTTAATTGATGTTTAACATTGTTGGGTGTGAATGATGGGCTGCAGGCCTCAAAGTCTGAGAAAAGTTCTAGTAAGTAGCTTCCTAGGCCCCCCCATGACACATCCATTTCATAAATAATGTTGTTACCTGATACACAAGTGACAGTTGGTAATTATGTTTCATTATTTGTATTTTCCATTCAGAGCAAAAGATGCCTGAAGGAAGCTGGAAGTGTGAAAAGTGTAATAACATAAACTATCCCTTCAGAACTAAGTGCAACAGACAGAACTGTGGTGCTGACAAGCCGGCTGAGTCTGAAAAATCTCCTTCACCAGCTGCAGATCAAAATGATCAGGTTTGTTGTGTAAAATATTTTCATTTTGTTAACCTTCATTCCTTGTTGCAACAGTTGTTGGTTTTCCAAGAGTGGCTTTGTAACATTATGAACATTTTCAAATGGCAATCTGCTGTGAAGTTGTCTTTTAAGTGGATTCTAAGGAAAAGCTTCATTTTTGCTTCCTTTCATTTGGAACATTTTATTACACACCTTTCTAATTTCCTCCACATCTATCCGTTGCAATCTTTAATTTGCAATTATTTACTGTTCCAGTGAGTACTAGGACATGTTTGAGGGTTGAGAAGGTCCAGAGTTGTCATCAAGCATTGCTCAATTTCGGTGTCTGACAGTCAGTCTTGTCGTCTTCTATGTTGCAGCAGTTGTCAAGTCACTCACCTTCTCAATATGTGTCAAGTTGTTGTATTAACTGAGATGGTTGGTATTTTGGTCTTTGTGGATTGCTATGATGCATGTGTCAGCCAACTTTCCTGGCATAAAGGTTATTGCAGGTTCCAGTTTTTAAGTTTTCTTTTGGTTCTTGACTGTCTGTTTAAGTACAACTCTAGATGAATAGATGCCTCAAAAGAATGTGAAGATTCCATGATTTTAGATTTATTAGGTGGAATTTTAGTTTTGGGTACTTGAAAGTGTCTTAACCTACCACATTTAGGATGTGTGCATAAGCGTTACAAAAGTCATTTTCTTTCATGCTGCTTGCAGCGACATGGAATATTCATGATGTGTCATCGAGTTAATGTTTACAGTAAATCATTTAGTTGATAGTAGAGTTTGTAGTTTCCCAAATAAGCACTTGCTGATAATGGGTCAGTTTGTTTAAACTAAAAAGTGATTTTTCTTAAATCACTATTTTAGAAGTGAACAGGATTTTTTTCTTTAAATACTTTTTTTTAAAAATAAATTAACAGTTTAGACAAAAAAAACTCTTTATTTCATTAAAAAGTGTTTTTTTTTTAAAAAAGAAGAGTTTAAACAAGAGTCCAATATTAGTTTTTTGGGCTAGTATTTAGGGTCATTACCTGGAGTGCTAATCTTGATGTTTCTGTCATCTCACACTTATATTTTGCTTCCCTGCCTATCCACCAATGACGTCTACATTCAAGTTTTGGGTAATTTGAATTTGAACATTTAGATGTGGTGGATGTCAAGTCGATATTTGTTGTCATTTAAGAATGGAGTGAATAAGGAATTTAGTTGCTGTAATGGTTCTTGCTAGCATAGTCCTGGAATTTGTGTGGTAGTCGGTCTCCGAATTTATGAAAAATCGCATCATATTAGTCGTTCTTGTGTCTTTTAGCTTTAGACCCGAAGAAGGACTAATTTGATACGGATTTTGTAAATTTGAAGAGCAACAGAGAATTTCAGGGACTAACTTAGAGGTGTATAATGCGTAAGTATTAACCGGACTACTGCTCCGGATGAATTTGAGGATGATCGGAAAGAGAGATGAATTGTAGTACGATGAAGCTTCCAACATGCTTTGTTCTTAGGAGGGTACGTTGGTCATTAACTGATAAAGAAGGTGGACTTTCTTGAAGGATTCGGTAGAATGTTTGCTAGGCCGTAGCAGCATTTTGTATTCAAAATTAGCTATAATTTTATTTGTTGTTAGAATTAAATTTTACCGATATGTGATCAGCAAGAATGTCGTAAAACTTTTGACAAAGTATATTCTTTGGAGTAAGTTTATTCTAGAATCTATTATTCTCTAAAATTATATAACGATGTGCAATTATAAAATCGAGAATATTATACGAAAACGATGTGCAATTCCGTACGCGTGAGCACTAAACTACCTGTAGGGTGTTGGTGTTATTGTGGTGATATTTTCGAACGTCTACATGTATAATTTTAACTAACTAATTAATATATCTTCGTATGAAAAACTTGTTAGTAAATAAATTTATAACGTACATAATGCAAAGACTTGGATATATTTATCCCATGATTAATTATTAATTCCAACCGCTCTAAAACCGTTTTTATCTGTTAGCTGATCTTGAACAAAGATGATAGTGAATGGACTTTAAAACAACTTTAATGCTAATAAATTTCTTTTATCCTATTTTAAATGGATTTCTCTACTAATATAAAAAAATAGATTTCTCTGCATCACTTCTAAACAATTCATATTTTTTTATAAATTTGTTCTAATGGTAGATTTTTATAAATACTTTAAATTTTTATGTTTTCTATTTTTAATTAATTTATTTTCAATTCTTACGATTTTAATTTAGCTATTATAAATAAATATTAATTTAATGAAGAGTGTCATAAAACATTAGGTTGAAACTTTTTTAACTTTTAATAAATTATATATAATTCTATTTTTTATATTAATTTTTTAAGTTTAAAAATATTACATTAATATTTCTTATGGTTAAAAATAATATATTACTATCACTTTTCATGAGGTAGGAAAGTAAAGTTAAAGAAATAAGGGTACATACGTAATTATATTAAGGCTAAATTATAATTGTCATCCTCTAAAATATTTTGTTATTCTATTCTATAAATTTATGGTTGAACTATTGTTAGACGATAATTGTTCATGATGTTAAACTATTAATATTGATTTTTTATGTGTTTGATTAGATGACTTTTCATTGTTAATACATGGATAAATATGAGATTTTATAATAATAAAATAAAAATTATAATATTGTTTATCTTGAGTAAAGGGTTAAGGATTTTCAAATTTATTGGATTAGAGACCAATCTTTGAATGTGTGGTTATAATTGGGATTTGTCTTTTAAATGTTAATGCAATATCAATTTACATTGTTGTACTAATTTTAAGCTAGAATGTTATTACAATATTAATGAAGTAAAAAGAATTATAGATAAAGGAACATAAATCTTTGATACTAAATATTTTTTTTAATTGGTTAACTTACATATTTATTAATTTGATTAATCTAACCCTTAAATTTCAATTTTTATTAACTAAATCATGTATACAGATTTTCATACAATTTAAAAATCATTTGATTGTTCATTATACAATTTAATTTTATCATATAATATTATATTTAGAATATTTAGAAATATATAAATATTCATTATTAAATAACATATCTAAAAAAGTCTAAAATATGTAAAATCTAATATACACATTTAATAAAATAATATCATGAAACTCAAAGATGGAATATTGTCTCATAAATAAAACATGTATGTTAAATGAGAAAATATTTAAAGATAATTTAATTCTTAATTATAAAATAATATAAGTACAATTCTTTAAACAAAATAATAAATATAAGTATTGTACAGTGTTCTGTATACCCTCTTTGTTTACGTGAATTTAAAAGTATTAATAAATAAAGTCAACAAACTTATCATATATAAATGATTGTGAAGAACTCTCACGTTAGTCATCTTTAATCACTAGAATAATCATTACTATTTATTTATATTGAGAGTGTATAATTATTTTTCTCAAATAATATATTAAATTTAAGTAAATTTCATTTTATAGGTAGATCCATTAGTCATCCCTAATCACTAGAGTAAGCATCGCTATTCATTTATATTGGGCATGTAATAATCCTCAAAATTACGTCAAAATGTAACCTGATTGAAGGTAACAATTATAATTAATTTTATATATGATATAATTTATATAATAATGTTAAAAATCAACCTATAAATGATCCCACAAATATATTGAGTCGCTAATTAACCTGCATGATCCGATCTATATTTAAAAATATAAAAATTTTGAGTTGCTAATTAACTTGCGTGGTTTGATTTATATTAAAAAATATAAAAAATTTGATACATATATTGAAACAAATAAAAATAATTATTACCTGTAAACAAAATTCAAGTATCCAAAGTAACTAAGTACATGTTTGGTTTCATGTTAAGGAATTGATTCTAGACTCAAAATTAATTTCAGATAAATTTTGATATATTTGGTTTTATCATAAAAAAATTCAGAATTGATTATGGATTTAAGCAACTTAGAGTAACTTTTACGTTGCATAAAAATTTTTACACTAGATTTTATTCTAAATTTGCTTTTATAATAAAACATCCAAACATAAATCACATCATCTTAAAATAATTTTTATCATAATAAAAAATTAATTCTACTTAAAATCAATTTTGTCAACACCTATCCAAACACACATTAACTATATACATTTATCAAATATAACAAATTAAACAAGTAGTATTTCAAATCAACATTCACATAGTAACAACACATAAAAGTTATGAAGAAAGAAGGTTCAAGAATGAAAAAAACCTAGTTGACAACATATTAATATATGACTTATTTAATATAAATTAGTAATTTAAATTGTAAAAAGTAATACCCATTTTTTTATACTTGAATCAAACTCGTCTCACACCTTTTGAAAATAAGAATGTAGAGAGCCAAACTTACAGCTATCCCACTTCATTGTCATCCGTGAATTAATTACACATCTTATCATTCGATTTTCCTCTCTTTTGGCTTGATTCTTTCTCAATATATTTTTTCAAAACAGTGCTTGTCTATGTTTCCACTAACATTGTATCTAAATAAGATAATATATTGCACCAATAAAATGAAGAAAGAACCATGAAGCTTTTCGGCCCTACACCTCATATCTTTCTCTATACACGTTCATACTTTTTAAATGTTCATATTATTTTAGTCTTTTAATTTGGAAAGCATAATCCTGATTTGGTCTTTTGAAAAGTTCGGATTAGTAACTTCAAGGTGGTAATGGTAAACTGAAATGATCTGAAATATGTAATTCATATGATGTTTTTGACAAATTTAAATTACTTATTCTAAAGCAGGAGAAGGGTGGCTACAGGGAATAGAAGGAGTAGGGATGAATAACGGAAAGGGAAGAGCGAATGGGCGTTGATGAAGATTGAGGACGTGTCAGCAACCGAGACGACCAGCAGGCTAATGAAAATGAAGATCAAGGGTGCACGCCGGGAAGTGTTGGACTTGGAGTACCTCTCAAATAGGTCATTCCAAATTCGCTTTTCACAATTCTTTTATTCCAAATCATCTTGTCCTCGTTTAATCCATATGTATTTTAACAACTCTAGATTATCTATTCCCTGAACTTCCATAATAATTTTAATAAATTTGGAACAGGTAACAAAAATGTTGAGTTCAGACTTGTTATGAAAATATATATTTTAATGAGTTCAGAAAAGATAATCTATAGATTTTTTTATAAATCCAAATTACCTAATATAAAATTGTAAACATAAGTTTCATTCAAGTCCCAATTAGGTGTTTTAGAATAAGTCCAAATTAGATGCTCCATACTATGTTTGAATTTGGATAATTTCTCTTTTCACTTTAATATGTTTTTCTACACTTCCATAATTTCAAAAAATGGTAAAAAAATCTTTAATAAAAACAGTAAACATTTAATTACCACGTACCTCTTTCTTTTCTCTTTCATCTGCACCTCTCTCTCATTTCGCGCGTTTCTTGTTTCGCATCTTTCTCCTTAACTTATCATGACTTTGTTTTTCTTCTCATTGAATCAATGATTTTCTCTTCTTCTTCGTGCATTATTGTTCATCCCCTTTGCGTTTGCTTTGATTTTCGTGGTTCAACTTTGCGTTTATCTTCTCTCGGTACATTAGCTTTTTTTACAAGTTCGGACACCCTTATCCGGACTTGTAAAAAAAATTGCAATTTTTGTTTACAAATCTGGATACCCTTATCTTAACTTGTAAAAAAAATTACAAATTTTTTTTCACAAGTTTGGACACTCTTGTTTGGACTTGTAAAAGAAATTACAAATTTTTTACTAGGATTAAAGTTATTTTTTACCTAAGATATTTGAGACATTTCTTATCTATTAGGAGTGTAAAGAGAAGTTCTCCTGAATTTGATGTTCCGGAGTAGGTCTAGATTAGGTGTTACAGACTGAATCCATAGTAGGAGTTTCATCCTAAGGTCAAGATAATGGGGGTGTATTTCCATAAGGACATTTTGGTCACATTTGAAGTGTCTGGACGTGCTGGAAGAAAAATATGGAGTGCAACAAGAAAAAGCCGAACATGAAAGCTTCTGAACTCCGGAAACGAATGAGATGTTTTTTTAACCGCCCAAATTCTACAATTTTTTTAATCACTAAGTTTTTAGATTATTTAATAATTTTTAATTATTTTTTATTCAATTAAATTTTTAAACTTGCATTTATTTTTAATTGATTGTCCTAATGAAAAATTAATTACCGAAACCTAACCAAAATTTGAAAATTACAGTATGTCAACGACTGACGCTTGTAAAATAGGTTATTAAACACCTGAATCATTGTAAAAGTTATGTTGAAGATTTACTCTTGGATGAAACTTAAAAAGAAAATTGTGAAAGAATAGGAATCGAGTGGACTTGGGTGTCGAAATTCAGACAACAGACTGAGTTGTGCTTACAATACAATACTCTAAAACTAGTTTCCTAACGGCTAGATGTTTGTGGGTATAACAAGCAAAAGACTCAATTTAAAAATCAATATAAGGTATCTAATTGAAAATGTTGAAATCAATGTTTTAAAATGGACTGGCAAGTTGAATCGAGAATTCGTCAATCTAACCAGTTTGAACCGCTCTCTAGATTGAAAATGCATTAAAACTGAATTGATCCAGAATAACTCGACTGAAAACCAAGAACCTGTCAACTCAGATGAACATTCTTTTTTTAAATTTCTTTCTTAATAGTTAAACAACTTTGTTTGGAATGACAAAAAAACTCCTAATAACCTTCTCTACCTTTAGTCTTTACTCTGCTATTTGGTGTTTACATTTTGCTACCATCTCTACAACTTTACCTTTCTGCGATTGCAACTTGTTTTGAAAATTAACATCAAATAAACAACAAATTTGGCATTCTATCTTCTTTAATTTGTGTTTTTGTTACTTTATATAATTTAATTGTTTTATGATTTTTTATAGTATAAAATTATATAAATATAAAATATTTATATTTTTTAATATAATTCGAATTATACATATCAACTGTCAGCTCTCTAGATTGACCCATGATTCCTTGGCTTAACCGAGTCCGATAACATTGGTTGAAACAATACAGGGACATACCTGCAAAAAGTTGTTTTGGTTATTGATAAGCATAGAAGGTAGGTATTACGATGCCCGTGGAGGATATGAGCGTAACCTGAGTAATAGAGTAGGAAGGCATGGGATAAAAAGTTCTCGGTGGAGACATAAGCAGAACTTAAGGTTTGAATGAAATGACCAAAGTGTTGTACACAATGAAAATGTCTTACAGGTTTACAAGATAACATAGATGTCAGCATTTAGAAGAGGGAGTTCCCAGTTTAATGAATATCCATTTCAAAAGGAAAGACAGCACCAGGCACTCTAGAAAGTTGTCAATCCAGTTGGTTGCAAGGAAAGCCTGATTCATAGGATGTACTCAGCAACTGAAAGTCTTGAAAACGATTGGTGCCATCACAATCCGAGAAAGAGATACACATGGTGGAAGGGGTTGGTGGTTGTTGATCAGTGTGCCAATATTCTGAGGAAGGAAGTGGTAAGCGCTGCTGATTCATTGAGTGTGTTATGGACTGAGTGATGCCACTGCCAGTTGTCCGAGTGCAGTGTTCCAGGGAAAGGGACTTAGTCTCATATGGACCCCATGAATTTGTTGACAGAAGAGAGAGAGCACGGTTAACATCTTGTGTTGCATTTGGATCACACGAAGTAATGGGATCTTCTAAACCTGCAACAACAATTCTATCAACTCAATAGTCATTCTAGCTACTAGCTGCTAATTTTTAAAATTTTAAATCATCCCAAAAACATTACCT
The DNA here is from genome assembly GCA_037954015.1 of Psophocarpus tetragonolobus. Classification (NCBI taxonomy): domain Eukaryota; kingdom Viridiplantae; phylum Streptophyta; class Magnoliopsida; order Fabales; family Fabaceae; genus Psophocarpus; species Psophocarpus tetragonolobus. The sequence goes on from CM075694.1 coordinate 46,143,844, forward strand.
TAACTTAACTATCCTACTAATTACATAAAAAAGCCAGTTTTATGACTTGAAAACTCCTGTGTGCACTTGCTTATTTCTTCTTCTTCATATACTACTTAGGAGGATTCTTAAGTTCATGTTTCAGGAATATTTTTCAATTCTACATCCCAACTACCTCACCAATGAGTTCATCAATAAAAAATATATTAAACAACCTTGACTTTCCTTCTGGATACAGGAGCTGCTATTTTCTTGTTTAAAATATTATGAAATGTTATACTAGTGAATTTTTAAGTATCCCAAACAAAACAAATGTTCAATACAATTTTGAAACAATTAATATAGTCATAACAATTTGATAAATGAACCATCTAAATTTCATGATAAACGACAACGCCCAATTATTAAGAGATCAACAACAACCTGGAACAGTAGTCTTCGTTGCTATGCCTCTGGATGTTAGAAGGCCACTAGAATCATCAGAAACCATAGAGACAATACTAGGTATCTTATTGAAGGCTTTTGCAGGCTTCGGAAGGAATTCTTTTGTCTGGGGGAGCTTGTTGCTGTGCATGTGTTGCCACGCTAAATTTGTAGCTGTCCTTGAAAATACAAATGGGCTCACTATTTGCCTCACATCTGCAAAGTAATTACAAATTTGATAGATGGATATAGTAATATACTCTTGCTAATTGTTATCTAACGAAGTTTCAGTGCTATAATCATTCATCACAACAGAACATTTCATTGTCGTTTACTACATATGATTTTGCATGATTAGCAGATGGATCATTGGATACTCCTGCTTGGTTTGATCAGTAACCATAATGTATATCTATTGTTAAAGGATTATCTGTCTACAGTTTTTTGAAAATGATTTCCAATAAATTGCAACCTGAGTATAACAGTGAATAAATAACAATCCTTTTGTCGGTTTTAGTTTTGACATGGGAAAAATAATTCAAACTTGTCTTCTATTCAGTTTTGTAATATCATACCCATTCACGAATGTAAATCATGCTCTTTAGCTGTTAACACTCAGTTCTAAAAAGACAGCAACGGTATTTCATGTTTACCTAGCACATGCTTTGCTCCAATTAAGTGTGCACTAACCAGTACCGTTTGTTAAGATAAATTTCTTTATAAGCATTTATATGAAAAAAAAAGTAAGAAATAAATCAAGCTTTTCTCATAAATTAAAATTAACTTATACAAATCCTCAGTATTAAATCGACCAAGAAATTCTTTAAATAAAGTGATTATCCATATGTTTTGGCATTCTACAGTGCACTAGAATTCTTTTAATTCACAGTTCAGAAGTTTCAAACAGTACTTAGTATTTGCAGTTTATTTCAAGTTCTGCTTCAAAAAAAAAAAAAAAAAAGAGGAATTTTTTATAACATCGTTATAATGAAGGAAAAATGGGCCACAATTTAGTACTGATTCACCACATTTTGTTCCGTTATTTGTCCATATTTTTACCAGGAGTTTCATTCTCAAGATTCTCCTAGAATCATTTTATAATATGTACCATGCATCCCAAAATTGAAACAGACTGCAAAACTAAACCAATGAGCAAGAAAAAACAAATGTATTTTCCAAGGGAGGGGACTGTTCTTGTTATACCATAGGGTGATGAAGACAAAGCTGATGGGTTTAATTGGATTGCATCAGACTGGGGCTTGCGGCGCCTTGCATTGTGATCTGAAAGACGGCGTCTACAGCTTCTTTTTTTGTCATCAAACTCTGACAGAGCATGGAACCTTCAACATAATAATTCAAGTGAAAAACTTTCAACCAATCTATTAAATATGATCCACAAAGACAGGAAACTCAATCTAACTGATTAATCTTTATTCTTACTGATATGGGGCTGAAAATATTATTTTTACTCAATGCCATTTTCATCAGAGTAATAAGAAGTTTATTGAGATATACCTGCTACATTGCTGGCAAAATCGTCGTTCCAAACCAGCTATAACCACCTTAGGGGATTTGGAATGAGTTTCGCAAACTCTGTGTTTGCGATGGTAATCTTTAGCAGACGAGAGGTCAAGGCCACAGCCTTCCACCTGGCAGCTTGGGTGCTGTAAATTCTGACTACTGGTTTTATATTTCTTTCCTGATGAAACGGGAACCTCAAATGAAGATGGTTTCTTGGAATCACTTCCTGTGCAAACATCCTCAAAGTATAATCGTTTGCCAAGCTTTAGAGTGAGCAACGGTTCACCAGAGACAGGAGAGGGCACAGCTGCTGGAGAAGTTTCAACTGGTTCTCCATTGCACAAATCTTTCTTCCCAGTGGAATCATCCTGAGATCCTTCAAGAGTCAATATAGATGCCTTGCTATCCCCATTTGATGAAGAATTGTTGGAAGCTGACTTTGAGCTCCTTGATGAAGAAGCATGTATTAGTTCAGAGCCAGAGCAAGCACTACCACCTGATGGATACAACGCCCCAACATTGATTTCTCGATCTGCTTCACCGCTACAATCAGTTGGATGTAACCTGGCATTTTCTGTTGCTTTTGTATTGAAGAAGAATAAGTGCTCCCAGTCCCATTGCCCGAGAGATTTTGCATTCCACTCCATGACAAGACCTTAGAAATTCATATACAAATGGTCACTACTCACTGTGATCTGCAAACTACAATTCAAATCAAATGTTAACTGCTTCAGTTTCTCCAGAAGCAAAGAAAAATCATACAAAAACCCATTCAGAGAGTAAAAGAAAGTACAGAAACAGGAATAGTGATTGGAAGAAGCAAAAATCACCAGGAATACCTGTATAAATGCAGTAGACCAATAATTAACAAACACATCTTAAGAATCTAAAAATTGTAAAGCAGCCCCAAATTTTAAAGAATCTATGAACTACTAATTCCTAAGGGAAAACATCGATTAATGTTTTAAAGACAACACTAAATCACTTGTTCTAGCCCTATGTCAGCTGTATTTCCTGCTAGACCAGATGCAGAAGCAAACCAGAAACTCAAACAAGCAAAGAAAATATCTTGGCAGCAAAACAAGTACTTAGCAAATAGCAAGTAAGTATATTGCCAGTGTAAATTAGTTTGACCATATGTTTACCAGATGCAAATTCCCAATCTGAAATGCCCCTAGGGGAATATTCTTGTCTACAGTAACCAAAACAATGAAACTAATTACACAAATCCAACAAATCCGTGGATTCCACAGTAATCTGCAAATCCCGTCCATTACTTTACAGACAGATGGTTGGTTGTATTTTAGTGTTGCAAGACTTCTCAGGCTGATATGAAGCAGTCCCCACCATTATTAATAATAATAATAGGGTGAGTCATTTATCTATTGCCCTGGTAAACTTAGAGCGTGTACTAACTTCCCATATAGTCAATTTGTGTCTCTATATATAGTTACTTATCTCTACTATTTTTACCTCCTCCCCCCAAAAATCTAACCTCCATCGTAAACATTAACAAGGGCATTTTATAATTTATTCATTCATGGCAATAACAAAAATCGGTACCAATACCTATTGATGTGATATGCAAGGGATTGCCCCTATCGATGTGATGTGTTTAACTCTTTAACTCTTCCTACAAGTGTGTACTTACCACTAAAACTTCTCTTTCAACATGGAAAACCTTCAGATTCCAATAATTCACATTTATCACAGAATTGTCAGGAGTCGGTCATTGAATAAGACCCCACAACAGCAACAACCCAACAAATCATGACTTCTTGACTTATCAGAACTTCCAACACTCTGGCCAACACACCACAGTTTAGGCCCTTGTTTTCCTTAACAAAAAATAAAGGCCAACAACCTAACCTCCAAATCATAAATGCAAGAAACTCTACTTTTAACTGTAGAACGTCACCAAAAACCTATATCTTACCGCAGCTAAGTTTTATCCAATCATAAGTGCCAGAAACCAATCAACCTAAACCCATAAAAAGCAATTTTTTTTTCTTAGCTAAAAAACCCTAAGGAGGAACGTGGAGAAAAATAAAATAGCTATTTAGAATTTCCAAATCCAATTGTTAAACATTTTACATGATGGCTTTGGTGCGGAAGTCTAAAGCCATTGTGGGAGTAGGAGCCAATGCCAATTCATTAGGTTATAGGTTATAGGAGGGGTCTTTTTTCTTGGGACTTTGGTAGTACATTAAAAAGCTTTGGTCCCCATTTCCCCTCAAAAAGCACAAGTTTTTCTTTTCTTTTTTTTTTGTTTTTTGCATGAAAAATTTCATTAGAAAACCAGAGGCATCTATCACAAGCTTTCAGCAATCCCACTTTCCCAAGAAAATGATAAACCCCCAAAAGTGTAAAGGGTGAGAGATGAAGAAACGGGGAAACAAAAAAAAAAGCATCTTTTTTTTCATGGGCTAGGCCAAAAGTTCAGGCTCACATTGTGAAAGCTTTCAGAAAAAGGATGTTGCAATCTGACTCTACCTCAAAAGGAAATTACAGTGAAAAGCAATAACAGCAGAACAGTAATAACAACAGCACTCATAATCAACACCCTACATTAACATCACTAATTAATACCCATGACTAAAAAAATACCAAAAAAAGAAAACCTCCTTGTTGGTATCACTTTTGTTGCAAGCTCTCATCTTTATACCGCGAGAATGGAAATGGGAAAAGCTGCAACGAACAGTGATATATCCACTTGATCGGTGGTTTTTCCTCGACACAGAATAAGATGAACCATAAATGGGGTGTGGAATGAATAACCAAAAAGGGTTTTCTTACCTATCAACACAGAGCTCGAGGTGTGTTTGTAAGCTAAATCAAGTAAAGAGCAGATAACCGACTCAAGAACAGTGGTCTGTTTCTGTTTACTTCCTTTTATGATAGCTTTGTGGTGGAGTTTTGCTTTTGTAAATCAAATTTAGAAGACTTTAACTAAATAAAGAGAGAGAAATTGGTATCGTCAGTGAAATTGACAAAAGAATAAAATAAAAGGAAAAAGTCTTTAAGTCTTAAAACCAAGATGAGATTTGAAATAGAATTTAAGCATTCCATTAGCATTGATTACAGTTAACAATAAAACAAACAGCTGAACCACAGAAGTACTCTTGGTACTACCCATGGACCTCTCTTGGTGTCTCTGCACCCCACACAACACAACAACCACTATGCTCTCTCTTTTCCACACAACCACATTTATTTTTCAAGTAATATTATATATTATATATTATATATTATATATTAAGGATAACTCAGTTAGTTAACAAGGACTACCCATGAATTGTTATAAATCTTTAATACCTTATTTCAAAACTACTCCCTTTAAATGCCAATATATATAATAATCCACATATTTTCTGACATAAATAACTCATTCTGCTCTTGAAGAGGACAGCTCAGACTCAGCATAAGAATCAACACATTTCATCAAAAAGAACAATTAAAAGAAAACGAATCAAACACGTTGCTTGTACAATTTCTTTTATATAACTCAGTGAGATTAAACAAAGTTTTATTTTATTTTTACTCTTTTTTTACAAGTTACAAGTGTGTAATATTTTATTTGATGGTTAATTTCTGTATCTATATAAAAAAATTGACTATCTTCGTTAAAGTCTTAATTGCTAATCACATTTTTCTATTGCAAAATTCAAACTCCACTACTCTATTTTAAAATTTAAAATCCAGTTTTACTTTTACTAGTGTTGGAATTTTATTATTGTTTTAGTTCCTGGGTTAGACATGATTTGGCAAAGAAATTATTAAGGTTAGGTCGAACCGAGTACAATGTGTTATTTTTGTTTTTTAATTATTTATTTAAACGTAAAGTGGAAAGCAGAAAGGAAGAATTAGTGTGCAGGGAAGATAAAAAATGAGAAATTGCAAGGGTTACACGCGTGTGAAGTGATGTTGCTGACTGTTTGAGCCCTATGTGCAATGAAAACCAGCTTTAGTATAATTGTGCAAAAATTGTTCCTTTTCCAATGATTTAGAGATACATTCAAACGTTAAGTTAAGTGCCAGTATGGCAGAACTCATATATGACAATCTAATTCTTTACCTTACATCTAATTTTTTTAATTTAATTTTTTAAATTAAAAACATTTACAACAATTTTTATTCATAAAAATTAATAATAAAAAAAACCTCTATCTATGCCCCTTCCCTTCCTATTCACAAATTCTTATTCTTTTTTTTTTCTTTTTTCATTTTTCTTACTCTCTTTTCCCAATCACCTCAATTTTTATTTTTGTGTTTTTTTATTTTTATTTTGATGGGTGTTGGTTCCATTACCTTTTTGTTTTATGGGTGTGAAGGTTTTGTCTTTTTTTATTCATGTTTTAAATTTTCTGTTTTCTTGGCTTGTTTATGTTTTGTGTGTGTTTGGTATTTTATTTTTATAAATATATTTCTTGTTTTGTGTTTTTTCCTTTTCAATTTTGATTATTTTTTTTGTCAACTAAATATTAGAATTTTAGTAATGATAATGGAGATTAAACCTACCACCTTTCTCATTCCTTGGTTATTTTATATCTCTAGTTTTGTTTATATGAAAGATGCAATTTTTACATGAAGGGTGATTAGCATGAGCTCGAGCAAAAGGAAGAGATTGATTACAGTGATTAAAGAAATTGAAAGAGCTTAATTCTCGTTTAGAGAATAAACTGCAGAAGGAAGCTTTTCCTGCAAAAGGGTTAGGGGGCTTTGTTATATTTTATTTAGTCTTTAATTAGAACCATTTTCCTCCTTATTTTATCTGGTGTAAAGATTTGAATTTTAACTATTTTTCTAGCTTATAAAATTAAATCAACTTTCCCTTAAAGGAAAAAGGTTACTCTATGAGACCTGTGTGCACCCTTGTTGAGTCCCAAGTGATTTACCTTTTGTTCTGTGGATTAAAGGAAAGACACATTTTAAATATCAATTTCTAATGAATGACATATGTCCTCTATGATTGTAATTTCTACAGAACACCGTGTAAATATCCGGGAAGAAAAAATATCTTTCATTTTCTGCAAAATGGTATAAGAATTTAGGAATATGAAGGGAGGATATAAATCGGAGTTTTTTTTTTATTCTGTTTCGGTTAAAAATTATTGTAAATATTTTTTAATTTAAAAAATTAAATAAAAGAAAAAGTGAGTGTTACCTAAGTAATTAAATTGTCATTTGTGAGAGACCTATCATAATAACACTTAATAGTTGATTATACATTTACTAAATGATGTCGTCACGCAGAAATTAATGTTTAAGGGAAAGAAAAAATTAATAACCTAAATGTTGTTAAAATTCATTCACGAGCTCATGTAACAACTTAAATCTTTAAGTAACTATATGAAATTTCTCTCTTTGAAGATATAATCAATGAGGTTAGTTAATTAGGAGAATTGATGCAAGAGAAGGGATGATGAAGATTTGCATATATAAAATAACAAAACTTTTAAATTAGATATAAATAAAAATAATAATAAAAATATAAGAAAAGTAATAAAAAAATAATGGGTTAAAAAAAAGAGAGGTATAAATATTAAAATAGGAGTCCCATTATTTATTTATACATGAAAATAAGAGAGAGATTCAATCATGTAAAATTAGAAGAAGCTAAATATAAAATTTTAATTAACACATACATGTGATTTTATTAAAATGAAGGAGCGCATTTGCCCACCACGTGTCCCTTTGTGTGTGTGCGTATGAGTTTAAGTTTAATAATTCTTTATTTATATGATTTTTAAAAGGTATTAATTGGTAAATTCAGCAAATTTAATGAAGAATTGTCATTAAATGTTAGTGTAGAAATCTTTACACTCTCATATTGCATAGCATACTAATTAAAATAGAGCACAACTCAACTAATTGTTTAGGTGGCTGATGCATTGCATTTTTATCTCTTTTTAGGCTTTATCTTAATTAAAATTTTATCTATTTTTATGTTATTTATGTTTAATATTTGCATTTTAGTTGTTTTTAATTATATTTTGGATTACACTTTTAGTGCTTTTCGTGTTTATGGTATATTTTGTTAAATATTGATGTACTTTTGGACTGATTTGGAGAATTGGAGTGAAACATGGAGCTCTGGAGGAAATTCAGAAGAAGAAAATGAATTATGAGTTAAGTAGTGAAAGATTGTACTTCTGTACAAAAATATGCACTCCCTTGTGTAATCAATTTAATTACTCTATTGTTATGACCTTTTAGGGTTTAGACATTAGTTTAAATAGATGGTTTCTATTCGAAACTAGAGGGCCTGGATTTTCTGATCAGAGATAGCATAGAGAGCAAGGCTTGAAGTTTCTCGTTTTCCTTTATTTATTTCGGGTTTAATGAATCTTATTTTCTTTTGGTTTATAATCATGAACATGTGTCATAGACCTTTTATTCTGGGATTGGGGTTTAACCCATCTATTGATGATGAATTAAGCATTTTTATTGTTCTTTGGTTTCTCTTGATTTCTTCTTTATTACAATACGTTTTGTAGTAATCGATAATTAGGGGAGGACCGACTCTATTGATGATGAATTAAGCATTTTTATTGTTCTTTGGTTTCTCTTGATTTCTTCTTTATTACAATAAGTTTTGTAGTAATAGATAAGTAGGGGAGGACCGAAAGGAGAACTTAATTATCAAAACCCTAGTGAAGGAACTTAGGAATTAAATTAATCCTTTGAGGACTCAATGAATTAACAAGAAACTTAATGAGTTTAATAGAACATAGCTACCATGAAAATAGGGGTGGATTCAATTAGATACACGGTTACCTTAAGTTAATTCACCTTTTAAAGAGAACCAATAAGAATAACAACATAAAAAATAATTAATTTTGATTCAATAGGAAGTCATGACGTGATATATCCCAATTATGAAAGTTTTCTAAAATTTGAATTTCAAACACTTGAATTATTTCCTCCATTATTTTATCAGATATTTTCTATATTTCAAATATATTAAAAATCTAAAAAATATCTACATTTTATTTTAGTTACAATTTTTCTAATATTTGATCTTATATTATTTAAAACTGTCATCTTATTTTAATTTTAGAATTCACTATTACTTAATTATTTTATTTTTATCAATTAGAGAACTTCAATTTTATTTTATTTAAATTATAAAAATAGATTAAAATTAATTAAAATTATAAACGATTATTCTTTTCCAAATGCATGGTCCATGTGGAAGAATGATTATTTTTATTACTTGAAGACACTGTATAATTGCGATTTTCACACATCAAGTTATATTTTCTTTCAATTTTAATTAATTTGTGATTTTAAATTTGATTTTGTTTTATTCTATTTTTTTATTTTTTTATTGATTTATTTCCTTTTATTAATTAATTAGTGATTTAAAATTTGATTTTGTTTTTTTATTCTCTTCCATTTTATCCTTATATTGGTTTTCCTTAATTATTTTTATTTATTTATTTATTTTATTTTTAATTAACTCATTTTTTTTGTTTCCTTTTTAGACTTCACAATTTTTCTCTATTTTTCTAGTTTTGTTATCTATTATCGATTGTTAATACTAATTAATTTGTGATTTTCAAATTGTTTTGGTTTTATTCTCTTAATTAATTTTGTTTTTAATTATATTTATAGTTACTTTATCCTTAATTAGTTTTTAATTTATTTGCTTTCTTTATTACAGTTACTCCTGAATTTAATAAATTTTAAATTAATTTATTTTTAACTAACTTGTTGTTACTATTGAATTAGTTTTAATTATGTTTGATCCACTTAATTAATTTTAATTAACTTGTCTTTTTTTCATCTTTTTCAGACTTTAGATTTTTCTTTTCTTCTTTCCTTTCTTTTCTTTAATTTCAAATTTACCATATAATGTATATACCAAGATCTTTATGACTTGAAAAACCAATAGAAAGAGACCCTTAAATTGAAAAAAGAAAAAAAATAGTTACAATCAAGAAACAAAATCTAGACATGACTGAAGAAGAGGTAAATGCAAATAGATCTCTTAGAAAATTGTGAGACACAACTTTCAAGGAACCACTCAAGACGCATTGTGCCTACACCTTTTCCCATTCACATTAGCAGGAAAAGCAAGGGCATGGATGAGAATTATCCTTAGGGATCGTGTTACTACCTGGACTTTGTGTGAAAGAGTCTTCTTGGAGAAATATTACCCACCTTCAACGACGGATGAAATAAGGAGAAAAATAATTAATTTCTGTCAAGGTGATACATAACCTTTTCCTTGAAGCCTGGGAAAGATTTTCAGAGTTCTTACCAACATGTCCCTATCATGGCCTCGAGAGACCCTTGACAATCCATTTCTTTCATAATGGGTTGAACTATAATAGTACAATGTTGTTACATTCTGCAGTGGGTGGATCATTTATGGGAAAACCACTCGAAAAAGTAATAGATATAATTGAAGTTGTAGTGAAAATCAACGCCAATGGGTGCGAGAGCGAAGCCATAACTCACAAAAGGGTAACTCCAGGTAAGTATGAGGTAAATAATGTTGATCTTGTTCTAGCAAAATTTAATGCATTAAATCAACGATTTGATAAGTTAGAAAAAGGCAATGTTAGTGCAATAGGTGCTTCTAACGTTTTTTGTGATATATGTGGGTTACAGGGACATTTAGCTATTGATTGTTAGGTGGGGATGCCTAATAGTCAAGAGAATATCATGGAAAATGTCGCTGCTACTCATAATCTTTATGACCACGCTAGGAAGCAAACATTTGACCCCTAGTCCAACACTTATAATGAAGGATGGAGAAGTCATCCTAATTTCTCTTACCGCAATAACCAAGGGCTAGGAAATCAAGGAGGAAGGTACTCACAACACAACTTGAGACAAACACCTTATTCTAACAAAGGGAAAAATAGTCAAGAAGATTACCAACAAGATTTCCAATCCTCAATTGGACAATCAGACTCCCCTAAAGGAAAGTCCTCTCTCTAGGAGCTCATCTTAAAGCTCGATACGATAGCAACCCCCAACCCAGGGGCTTGCTCCCTCCACTTTGCTTGACTTACAATTAGTTAAGAGTAGTTACTGTTAGGAAAATCGGGGTTAATAGTTAGTGCAATCAAGAGTAGCTAGTTCTATCGTTAGCTACATTAAGGCCCCTATTAGATAGGGGGATAGGTAAAGGCCTTACTCTATTCTTTCCAGTTGGTCAGGAATAGCGCCGTCGTTACTGTATTGAACGATCGGGCTCCCCTAAAGGGAAGCCCTCTTTCTAGGAGCTCATCTTAAAGCTCAATACGATAGCAACCCCCTACCCAGGGGCTTGCTCTCTCACTTTGCTTGGCTTACAGTTAGTTAAGAATAGTAATCCAAGTTAGAAAACTTAATGGAGGGGTTCGTGATAAGTCAAAAGTAGATAAATGGGACTTTGGGAAGCTCTATTAAGGAATTAACCACTCAAATTGACAACATGGTGCTTCACAATAAGCAATTGGAAAATCAAATCTCTCACATAGCTCAACATATGTCTTCATCTAGCAGAGCCCCAGGTAAGCCCGAAACTAATCCAATTGAGCATGCTAATGTAATAGTTACTAGAAGTGGTAAAGTTTTGGATGAACCTGTGATTAATAAAACTAAAAAGGCAGTAGAGGAAGTTCAAGAGGAAACACAAACGATTATTGAACTTGAAAAAAAAAACTTTGAAAAAGAGGTTGCAGTTCCACTTGTTTCACTCAAGCCTTGCCAACCACCCATTCAATTTCCACAACGATCAACAAAAGCTAAAATTCATAAACAATTTGAATTTTTTTTAGAAATGATTAAACAAGTTTATTTTATTTAAGCAATGCAACAAATGCCCACTTATACAAAATTTTTGAAGGATATATTCGCTAATCATAGAAAAGTGAATGAGAGAGAAACTTTATTCATCTTCAACTTGGTCTATGGAAAGCTCCCTAGTAAGCTTAAAGACCCGATAGTTTCTTTATTCCTTGCTTAATAGGTAATGTTAAATTTGAAAAAGCTTTATGTGATCTTGGAGCAAGTGTTAGTTTGAGTTCTTTATCTGTTTGTAAGAAATTGGATGTAGGTGAACTAAAGCCTACATGGATGACTATTCAATTAGCAAATAGATCCATTAAATGCTCGGTTGGGGTACTAGAAGATGTACCTATGCAAATTGGTAAGTTTTTAATTTCGGGTGACTTTATGGTACTTGAGATGGAAGAGCATTTACAAATCCCCGTCATTTTAGGTAGGTCCTTCTTGGCTACTACATGTGTTATAGTTGATGTAAACAATGGTAAATTATCTTTGTGTGTTGATGGTGAAGTAATAGAATATAATGTGACTAAAGTTGTTAACAAGCCATTATTTAATGATTCTTGTTGTACGAATGATGTTTCGTGCAGGGTTGAATTAGCAGACCAAGTGGTGGAACAAAGGGAAACTAAATACCTTGTTAAGGATCCACTTAAGTTACTCTCAATGAAAGCACAATTTGATAACGATCCTACATTGAAGAGTACTAATGAACATGTATTTCAAAAGGAGAACCTTACATCCCTCCGCATTGGCATGGATCAAGAAAACTACTTAAAAGAGAAATCAAATTATCTTTTTCTCACCCTACTGTGGGGGACTAATTTTTTTCCTCTTCTTAATTGTCGAGCTTAAGACATAAAACAAACGTTTATTGGGAGGCAACCTAATCACTATGAGATTTTTCTAAACTTCTGTTTTCTATATTTTGTTATTTTGTTCATCTTCTTTCTTTTTTCTATTTTATGCTTTTCGTTGTTTATTTTATGTTTTAAGGAAGACATAAAAAAATTTGAATGAAGAATATATATATATATATATATATATATATATATATATATATATATATATATATATATATATATATATATATATATATATATATATATAAAGGAAGATGAAGAAGAAGAGAGGCAAAACATCAAGGAAGAAAGTTGAATCATACCATTAAAGTGCACTCTGAGTGGAAATTTGGAATTAAGAAAAAAAAGATTTTTCAGAGAGTTACACTCCTGTGTAATTTAGGTGGACTCCGAGTGCCAAAAAAAAATTCATGAATTTTATAGAAAATTATTTTTCCAGAAAGTTGCACGCCATGCAATTGAAGTGCACTCTGAGTGCAAAAAAAAAAAAGATTCTTGAATTCTAAAAATTTATTTTATAGAAACTTACACTCTCGTGCAACCGTAGTGCACTTCGAGTGCGAATTTCTTTTTTGAGATTCCAATCTTATTTGAAAAAGAGTTACATTTCTATGCAATTATTTTGCACTTCTGGTACAATTTAAAATAATTCTCTCTTATTTACTACGCACCAATATTTAAATATTTTTCTTTATTTCTTCAATCTTTGTGATACTTTATTTTATTTGAGTTTCAAATCTTATATTTTTACTTTCTTCTAGCCCTAATCTTTCCTTTTATTTGCATATCAATGTTTTTATTTACTTCAAATCTTATCAGTTTTTTTTCTCTCTCTTCTTTACTGAGATATTCAACATCACACATTCTTGTAGGAGCAACTTTATAATATTTATATCCATGACTCTCCTAGTTGTCATCGTCACTCTTGATAGGATTTATCTTTCCTGTTTTTTATTATTTCATTCTCTTACTCTTAGAATTACATTGGGGACAATGTAAGTTTAGGGTTGTTTGAGGTTTTGGTTTTAGTTTATTTTAACTTGTTTTAGGAATTTTATTTTATTTTCTCTCATTTTTATTCTTAATTTTATTTTATTTTTGCAATTATTATTGAGTAATTCCAATTTTGTCTGACTGTTGGAGTCATTAAATAAGACTCTTGTTATTCTTAAAGGATTTGCAATAGTTGATTGTATTGATGATTCTCTTAGTAGGTTGTAGAATTAACATTGTTCTCTCTAAGGTGAATTTAACACTACATGTGAGTTTTGAGTCAATATAGGGGTACATGTTAACCCAAAAAATCTTTCTTGATTGTGATTAATTCCTTTAAATTGCATTTTCTAGATCTTGTTTTGAAACCATAGTTGAAACTTGCTATTTTTTAATTAAAATAAATATGTAATAAGTTTAATTACTCTATTGTTAATTAATGAAAGATTGTATTCTCGTGCAAAAATATGCACTCCCTTCTCCCTTGTGTAATTAGTTTAATCACTTTATTGTTATGACCTTTTAGGGTTTAGATATTAATTTAAATAGAGGGTTTCTATTTGAAACTAGAGGGTCTGGATTTTCTACTCAAAGACAACATAGAAAGTAAGGCTCGAAGTTTCTCCTTTTCTTTTCTTTATTCTGGGTTTGATGAATTTTTTTTTTTGGTTTATAATCATGAACATGTGTGAGTAGGCCTTTTATTCTACGATTGGAGTTTAACCCATGACTCTATTGATGAAGAATTAAACATTTTTATTGTTCTTATGTTGGTTTCTTTTGATTTCTTCTTTATTAATTTTGCCGATGCAATACATTTTTGTAGTAATAGATAATTAGGGAAGGACTCAAAGGTGAACTTAATTATTGGAACCGTAGGGAAGGAACTTAGGAATTAAATCGTGAAAATAGGTTTAACCCTTCGAGTACTCAATGAATTAACAAGGAATTTAATGAGTTTATTAAACATAGCTACCACGAAAGTAGGAATCAATTCAATTAGATACACTTTCGTACCTTGGAAGAGGATGAATGTTTCCTTAGGTTAATCCACTTTCACAGAGAACCAATAAGAATAAGAGCATAAAAGATAATTAATTTTGATTCAATAGGAAGTCATGGCCTGATATCCCCAATCTTGGAATTTTTCTAAAATTTGAATTTCAAACACTTGAATTATTTCCTCCATTATTTTATGAGATATTTGCTATATTCAAATATATTAAAAATCTCAAAAAAAACTGCATTTAATTTTAGTTACGATTTTTCTAATATTTGATCTTATATTATTTAAAATCGTCATCTTATTTTAATTTTTAGAAATCACAGTTACTTTATTTTTTTATTTTTAACAATTAGAAAACTTCAATTTTATTTTATTTAAATTATAAAAATTAATTAAAATTATAAACTATTATTCTTTTCCAAACGCACAGTCCCTATGAAAGAATGATTATTTTTATTACTTGACGACACCGCACACTTGCAGTTTTCACACAACAGTGGTTTATCATAGAGGTCAAGCATGTTAATTTTTGAGCTTGAGGGGTGAGTATAGGAGGGACAACGGGTTGGGATGAACATGAGTAGTGCCTGCTCACTACTTGACCAATAAAGCCTTTTATTCTACATATTTTATGTCCTTTTTAGTCCTTCTAACTCTATAATTTTTTCTTAGTTTTCTGTAAAGACATGTTTATTTAATAAGTTATAAATTCCTATAATAAATAATAAAGGAAATTAAATTTAAGTTTTTACTTAAATTACTAATTGATTTTAGATGTGATAGATTTACTAGTTGTGTTGATACTATGTGGTTGTGTTTGATTTATGGTAGAAGGATAGGGAGGTGAAAATAATTATTACTATTTTGTTTCAAAAGGTTTTGGTTGAATTTTGGGAATTTTTTGAAAACTTTGTTATCGAAAGAGGGGTTGAATTTAGCAAACTTATTTTACTAAATACATTATCGATGCTATATAATTCATTCTTCCTCTCTTTTTCTTTAACTCTCAATTCTTCTTGGACATCCTCTTTCTTTCCTTATGCCTCCATCATTCTCCTATTTGAATGGTCAACTTCAGGTTGATAGAATTAGACGCAATCTCTTCCATAACTCCTAATTCTGAGTGGTTGTCATTGTAGATAAGTTTGATCATGAATCATCAAACATTTTTTCGTTTGGTTTCAATCTTATCATTCCCATTGAAAAGGGAATTTCTTTGAAAATTTTAATTTCTTAGGTTCTTGTTGAAATTTGGTTTCTTGTCAGGTTTTTGGGAAATTTCTTCGGGCCAATTCTTTCTTTTTCTGTTGATTAGACTTTTGAGTGGAGAAATAGGTAAGGAAACTAAATTTATTCTTTTCATTTGAAGAATTATGATTTGCTGGTTGTTAGAGTGGTATGATGTGATTGATTGAACTTTTGAATATGTATAAGATGATTATGTGAAATTAGTTGTGCTGGTGCTGTTGATATCTAAAAAGGGTTGTTCTTTGTAAATGTTGAGAAATTGTTATTTTGATGTTGATTTCGATGGAATGGATAAATTGGAATGTTGTTGTATATTATGAGAATTGATGTTGGGTGTTGAATGTGATATTGATCGTAATTATGTTGTAATGCATGATGATGAGATGTTGAATCTGTTGAATGCAGGTGGTTACATGTGGTAACTTAGACTTGGTTGTGACACATATGTTGATAATATGTGTGTTAGGTATTGAGTTAGTGACACCAATAAAGTGAATGTAAGTACTCAACAATTGGGGGTACACAATAGTATTACATTGTGGTTTTGGTACTCTACCATTGGGGGTACCTAAGGAATATACTTAGATAATAATTGTGTGTCATATGCAATAATGTTGGATGAGTATGTTAAGACTTTGATCGGATGTTAGATGAGTCAAGTAGACTCTAAACACCAATTGTTAATAGGTCTTTAGCCACCTTGGTGTCTAACTCAATAGTCTTTCTAGAAAGCATCGGTTGTACATTGTGAAAGCTTATGTTCAAGGGAACATAAGTGTTGTTGTTTACTTTCAGTGGATATGTGTTGATTGGATTGAGTAAGAATGTTATACAATTTTGATGCTTTGTGTCTTTTAAGATTGTGTATTGTATATTATGTATGCTTACCCTTGCATTGTTGTGTATTTTGTACGATTGTGATGATCATGCTATACATGAGACCAAATAACAGTAATGGGATTCAGAGGCAAGAAGAGCTGGACTGAGGAGAATGTTGATTTCTCAATAGCTGGGGATTTCCTTTGTATTTGCATATGTAAATTAATGAGTTGTGATGTGGTCAGAGTTTAAAGGACCATGTTTTGTTATTACCATTTTGTGATACTTAAAGAATATGTAATGCTTGAAATGTAGGGTGATAATGTTTATAAATTGAATCATATAAGCAGGTTACATACATACATACATACATACATACATACATACATACATACATACATACATACATACATACATACATACATACATACATACATACATACATACATATATATATATATATAGTTACTAGATATGTGAATGTGGTGGAATAAGTTTAAATGTATGTTTGTCATGTTGATAGACATAGTTGACATGATTGATATAGAAATATAAAAAAAAAAAGTCATGACAAGGAGTTTCTAGAGATGGACTTATTTAGAGATATCTTATATGCTGAGATTATGCAGCTGAACTTTTGGGCACTCTGCATAGCCTCATTGGGCGGTGGGTTACACCCAATGAGAATTCTTCTTTAGTAGTTGTATATTTCAACTTTACGCTTAGCAAGAGGTCTCGCCCAGCACAAAGTTGCTTCAGGTTGAATTTATATAGGAATTTTTCCCAATGACATGTCTCATTAAGCGAGGTGCCTTTACTAAGACAGTTTAATATAAGGTTTTCGCTGAGCAATGACTGTTGTTAGATAAACTAACTTGATATTGTATATTCTGTGTTGTGTCTTATTTCAAATTTTGACTACACTAAGATGATTATGATGCTAAATTGATTGTCTTGTGGAAAAAATTTTATATGTTAGTATTTTGGATTATAAATTGCATGAGAAGTGAATTAGATTATGTAAATAAATGGTATAAATAATATTAAGATTTTTGGGATATTATATTTTCTGTTTTAATTCATTTTCTTATTTGGATCGCATTTGGGCCTTTTGCATATATTTCCTCTTATTAGTTTCGTATTTTGTATTTTGTAATTTTTTTTAATTGTAATATTTAGTTTTATTTTCTATTTTGACTTAAATAAGTTTTTTGTCTTTAACATTTCACTAAAAATCACTTTTAGTCCTTAAAATTCAAAAATATTTTTTAGTCCCTATTCACTTTTAGTTATTTTTCTCTAGTTAACACTGTTAAAAAATTGGTGAGAAAAAACATGTTTTTGTACTCGTGAATTTCCAACCCCTCAATGTTCAATTTCACACCTGACATATGCAAATATACCAGAACTTATAAATGGACAATGTTAATGCAAAAAAAATAATAATTTAGGAATTAAAAATATATTTTGAATTTGACTGGCTAAAAGTGATTTTTGGTGAACCGTTAACGACAGAAAAACTTATGTAAGTCTTCTATATTTTTGGCTAATTTTATTTGGGCCAAAACCCAATTTAGTTTAGACTTTTTAGAGAAACATTTTAGTGAAAGAATATAAATAGTCTCTCATAACCATTTGTAACAATTTTTGCTCATTTTTAAAATTAGTTTAAGATTTTGTTTAGCTTCCTCCATTAGTTTTCTCTCTTCCATCTTCTTCCTTCTCACGCAAGCTTCCATAGAGATCTTCATGGAAGACTAATTTCTAAATGACGTTTCTGATGCGAGGGTGCAGTGAGAGTGTGAAGCGAATTTTGTGTTTTATTGCTCTTTTCTTCTCTCAAATTCATGTATTTATAAATTTCGATTGAGTTTTGATACAAAATTGGTTTGAGATCGATTGAAAACCTATCGCTAACCCGCCACAAAATACCCGTATTTATCACCTACTTAAAACTCCGTCAGGTATTTGGTATAAGAATACCTGCTATAAAAATATCTATGAATTTTTTCAATACCTGTGGATATCCACAAATACCCACAAATATTTCAAAAAATTATTTTTTTAAAAAAAAGATTATTGTTTTACATGAAATTTTATTAAATAAATAATTTATTTGTTAAAAAATTTAGAAATAAAATTATATTAGTTTCTATAAGATTAATTAAATATAAAAATAGATTAATATAATGTATATAAAATATTTAATATAAATAAAATATTCATTTTACATGATCGACATTTTCATAAAAAATAATTCTATGTATTATGCATTTTTCATAAAAAAAAAGTAACATTGATAACAATAAAATTTGACAATTAATATTTTAAATTTATTTCACAAAAATATTATTTTTTTAAAATTAAATATGTGTAATATTTTAATTAAATAGATACAAAATACTATGACACTCGTATCCGTACCATTAAAAAATGAGTAAAAAAAACTACGGGTGACAAATTCCGATTTAAATTTACCCATATGAATGTTTTTAAAGGTTTGATCGGTTGTCATACTTAATTGAGTATGTAAATCAAATGTGTGAGGTCATCCTTAGGTGGTACATTAATTAAATAAAATTATACTAATTCTAAATATAATTTGGTAAAGGAAAAATAAATAAAAGCTTAAGAAACTATTATTAGACTTAGAATAATATATGTAATTCTTATAATTTTTATCTATATTGTTTTTATAATAACAAATTAGAAGTTCATCTCAATCCCAGGTGGTTATTATTATTTTTTATTAGTTTCTGTTTATGATAAATAAATTAAAAGTGCTTTCAAAGCCCTTTTTATGGCTTTATTAAAAACTAAATTGGAAATGCATAAGGTAGATGAATAAAACATTATTAGATAATAAATAAAGAAATTTACAAGTTTTTATTCTAAATATCATTATAAAAGTAGAAAAATAAATTTTTAGAATATGAGAAAAATTTGATTGAGGTTGAAATTTATCTTGCTATTATTAGGATATTTAGTTTGAGTAACAAAAAGCTAAGATGTTGACATTAATTGAACAAATATTGCGAGAATGATTATGGAATTGTGCAGTTGCAGGTGCAGTTGCAGGTATTACCCTCTTGAAATTTGTAAAAGAGAAGAGGAATGGCATGTTTAATGTGTGAATACATGTGAATCGCTGATGATGGATGGAGATTCATGGTGGTCATCATTTTGTTGGGCATTGAGATTCAAGTCAGGGGCTTTCACCATCCCTTTGAGCATTTTCCCAAAGGATCTAAAGGGGTGGCTTAGTCCATCTTTCACTTTCAACATAATAGACACCTCAGATAGTTGCCAAGCCAAAGTGAGCACAATCATCACTGAAAGTAGACAGTGAGTCACCACGTTCTGCCTCTTTACCTTCTTCAACTCTTTCATTATCTCATCATTTTCACTTTCTTTCTCCTCACTACCTTCCAATTCCTCTCCTTTCAACTTCTAATAATAATAACAAGTTCACCACTTTTAATATTAAAAACTTTGAAACTAGTTCTTGCAATACATACCTGAGATAGAGAGAGAAGGTGGGAAAGAGCGTGTTGGTATTGAGCATCACTAATACTGTTACTGTTGCTAAGGGATCCTTTGTTGTTGTCATGTATAAGCTTCTGAATTGCGTGGTCGATGAGCTCAAGCCTTCGATCTTGTTCCATGGTTTAGACTTTCTTTGTTTTCAGTTCTCAGTTCTCAGTTCTCAGCCACCCACAAGAGTAGTAGTGAAGAAGAGACGTGGCCTTTTGGTTTTGTTGCATCACCCGTGATCGGTCATAGGAACTTGTAATGCAATGACTTAGCCTCACCACAAAATAAGGTGCGGTCCTTATTTTGCCTCTTCAATCTTCATATGCGGTCCTTACTCCTTACTCCTTACTCCTTACTCACTATAGTTGCTTTCTATTTTCTTTTTTTTTTTCAAGTTCTTCTAGTTAATTTATATAAATATAAATGTTATTCCTTTTTATTTTTCTTTTTATTAGCCGTATTCAAGAATGAACAAAGAAAAAATTCACACCACAAGATATTCGTAGATAAAATTCACTAAAATATTTATATTTAAATGATACTTGCTAAAAAAATCTACAAATTTTTTAAATAGATATTTAACAAGTAATAAACAATGTTGTGAAAATTGGATCAGTTACTGACGATAGTGAGTGAATCAATAGTTAGACCGCTTAACCCAGTTTAACTCAGTCTATATATATAACAATATTAAATTCCAAATAAAATTTAACAAAACATAATCTCATTGTCCAGTACTCCAATATGAAAATATAATCATAATTCAAATAAAGCAATTAATAATAAATAATAATAATTAAACTAATAAATTTTTTAATAACATAATTTAGGCTTTTGTCTTTTGGAGTTTAGTTTTGGCAAAAAGGAACGAGTTACTAAAAAAAGCTACATAATTTCTTTCTTTCTTTTTTAAAAAGGGCAAAACTCAACCCAAAAAGGGTTACTAAACCCGTTCGGGTCATTGGTTTTTATGAAACTTGACCAGTCCTGACTGGTTTGCAATGGGTTGCTTGCATGTTTGATCTGATGAGTGAACCAGCTCGCTTGTTTGACTAGTTCGACTAGTTGGTTCGGAATGATTTTTATAACACTGGTAACAAGTACAATTTTTTTCCAAAGAATGGGTAGATAATAAAATACTTCTTGTATCCCGCTCGATTTGTTGACATTTTTATTTGTGTTGTGTTTTCATAATTTTATTTAAAAAGATATCGTAGTAACATTTTAGAGTAAATTTTTTAAATAATCTAAAAAAATATTATTTAAAAATAATCTAAATTTATACAAAATTGTTAAAAATAAAATGATGTTATATATATATATATTAATGTAATACTAATACCTAATAATAAATTAGATTTATTTCAATCATCCTTGCAATGACAAATGATACTAACCAAAAACTACTGTATCCATCTCCTAGTCGTGTTGCGTTTCCATAATTTTAAAAATGATATTGTGGTAACATTCTAGAGCAAAGTTTTTAAAATGATCCAAAAATTTATAATATTTAAAAAATTAAAGGTATACAAATTGATAAAGTAATACTAATACCCAATAATAAATTAGATTAACTTGAATTTTCCTTAAAATAACAAATGATACTAAGGGTGTATTTCTTTTTGAAACAAGCAAAATTTTATTTATCATGATACTATCGAGTCACAAGAAATGACTACAAATATTGTATATTACATATCCATAGCAAAGAAATAGTACACAAAAGTTCCCCTCCCATTTGTCCAAGCATAAATGAAAAATCCTTAGTAAACCTAGAAATCCAATCATAGCTTACTAAAACAATACTCAGAGTGAACAGACCACTAATAAAAGGAGCAAAACACATTTTTAAAATAACCTTTTGTCCATGACTAAGATATTTTTAAAGCACTTGTCACATCTTTTCCACACAAAAGGGTTCCCCCTTAAATACGAGAGAATTCTTAGCCAGTCATACACTCCACAACGTAGACAATTGGATTATACTAAGGACTTCTTTTATCTTATCTCCTTTTGACTTAGGAGTTCCAAGCAACTGCCATAAATGACTCTGTCGTTCTGATAACAAAACACATGAATATCCCAAGCATCTATAGCAGCTCATCCAAACAAGGTAGACTGGTTTACAATAAAAGAGTAAATGTGACATATTGAAAGACACCTTTGACTTCCATATCTTAAGGAAAAATTTTGAACCAGGATCAGATTCTCCAATCTCGCATTGAATTAGTCCATATGCATTTTTTACTAAAAATTCCTGATTATTTGATGACGTAGATCCCCAGCTTCAACCATTCTTCAAGTCTTGCTTTAGTTGCGCCCCATCCAAGACCTTCTCTAACTCCCCCACTCACCCTTCTTCCCAGCTAAATAACTCCCTCCTCCATTTACACCGCCATACCCATGTTTGGTCACACCAACTCGCAACATCAGAAATTAAAGCATATTTTTATGTAGAAAAGGCAGAGTCTAGGAAACAATAATTTCACGCTTCCATACTCCCTTCATTCCTCTTCCTAAAACTTGAACAAGCACTCATTACCTACCATAGGTTTGACATTTCGAATAAATCATTCTCCCTTTCCCTCTGTTGATGATATCTTTTAAGATGTTCTTCCACCATTGAGATCCCCCCTCCCCTGCTGTAGGGACAAACTACTTCTAATATCCCCATATCTAGTCTTCAAGATTCTGATCTAAAGAGCATCATCTCCTAGTAGATCCTCCAACACCATTTGCTGAGAAGAGCTATATTAAATGCCTTCACATCCTTGATTTCCAAACCTCCATGTTCTTTCTTTTTGCAGATTGTCTTCCATTTGATTCAAGCCAATTTCTTACACTCCTCCGAACCACCCCATAGGAACCACCTCTACAAGGGCCAAATGATTTGAGATATCTTCTTTGGGACCTTGAAAAAAGATAGAAAATACAAAGGAATAGATGAAGGGGTGGACTTGATCAAGCAAATATGTCTCCTAATGATAGTTTTTTTTTATTTCCAGGACGATAATTTCACTCTCATTTTTTGAATAACAGGATTCAACACTCTCTCACTTCTCATGTTTGCCCCTACTGGTATTCTCAAATATGAAAATGACAATTGCATTACCTCACAATTAAGGATCCTAGCAAAGGATTGCAACTCCTTATGATTCACCCCAACACCTCATAGATTTCTCTTATGGAAATTTACCTTCAGACCTGAAGTCATCTCATAGCATCTGAGAGCACTTTTCAAGGTAAAAATATTCTAAACTTTTGGTGACATTAATATTATACTATCATCTACATATTGTTGTACCACAATCTGCAATTCCTAACTGCCTATTTGGATTCCACACATCATATGTAAATGCATGACCATTTTGATGAGGCTTCTGAGCCCTTCAGCAACAATTAAAAAGAAGAAAAGGAGCTAGAAGATCCCCGCCTTAACCCGCTTTGCATAAGGAACTTTTGTGTAGTACTTCTATTAACTAACACTGAGACAGATGAGGATTATAAGCATCCTTGAACCCACCAAACCCATTTATCACCAAACCCAAATCACTTGAGCATGTAGAATAAGAAGGGTTAGCTAATTACATCATAGGCCTTTTCAAAATCAGCTTTAAACACCAAAAGAGGTTTCTTAAATTGCTTGGCCTCTTGGATTGACTCATTTACAATGATAACACTATTCAATAATTGCCTACCTTTAATAAAGACAATTTGTGTCTCTTCAACAATAATACTAGGCATCACAATCTGCAGCCTATGAGTTAATACATTTGCAATAATTTTATAAATTACACTAATGAGAGAGATGGGTTTGTAATCCTCAAGCCCCACCGCTTGAGTTAACACCTTTGTAATAATTTTATAAATTACACCAATGAAAGAGATCAGTCTATAATCCCCAAGTCCTGTAGGGACATCCTTTTTAGGAATTTGAGTAAGAAAGGAGACATTAGAACCCTTTGGAAGTTTTCTATGCTGATGAAACTCTACCACATAAGCTTTCTTATATCATCTTTTAATATATCCCAAAAATGTTTGACAAGGTTCATGGTATACCCATTTGGTCCTTGTGTTTTTGAGCTTTTACATTCGCAAACTGTAGAACGAATCTCCTTCTCAGAGAATTACTCCTCAAGGAGCTTTCTCTAGTGGTCAGATAAGAATTTGAACTCCAACCCATCTAATCGCACCCTTGCATCTTCCTGAGCTTAGTATATATGTTTTTTTTAAATAACTGTTCGACTGCCTGTTTAACCTATTGTAGATCCTCAAACTATTCCCTATTAATTACTAGCCCTTTGATACCACTAGTCTTCCTTCTCCAATTAATTATTGCATGAAAAAATCAAGTATTCAAGTCACCTTCTTAAAACCACTTAATTTTTGCTCTGAGATAAGACAAAACTAGTTAAAAGCTAAAAAACTAATTGGATGCTGAAAACTAAATAGCAACGGAAAGTTGAGAAAACTAATCATAAGTGTTTGGATAAGCTAACTTATCAACTAATTAAAAGTTATAATTAATTATTAGATTAATAATAAAATATTTAAAATAATTATAACATATTTTATTAATATAAAATTTCTTAATATAAATTGATTACATATTTAAGTTATAAATTACTATACTTATATATTTAAATTTTAAATTTCTATATTACTTATT
Organism: Psophocarpus tetragonolobus; assembly: GCA_037954015.1. NCBI lineage: Eukaryota > Viridiplantae > Streptophyta > Magnoliopsida > Fabales > Fabaceae > Psophocarpus > Psophocarpus tetragonolobus. The sequence goes on from CM075694.1 coordinate 46,168,685, forward strand.
TAAATTATAAATTATTATAATTATATATTTAAATAATAAATTTTTATAATTAGATATTTAAATTTTAAATTAGTATAATTACATATTTAAATATAATTTTATAAAATTAGATATGTTAATAATATTAATATTAGGTAATTAAATATTTAAATTATAAAAATTGTATTATAAAGTAATATGTGAGAAGAGAAACAATTTATTAATGAAATATAAAATTGTAAAAAAAACACAATTGATAACTGAAAATAGAAGATTTCTAAAAAAAAAAAAAAACTGATGTAAAACTTCTAAAAAAAATAGCTTTTTACTTATAAAATGGAACTGAAATTATTTTAGTTTTCAGTTCATTTAACAAATCAAACACATTCTAAATTATCTGTTTAATATCTTAATAATATAGTTATTTTTATTTATGGTTTCTGATGAAAATACAAGACACAGGAAATAGAAACGTAGTCCACTGAATTTGAAAGCTTATACCACCAGGGAGAGCATTGGAGGCCATTTTGTACATATAAAGAGAAGGTGTCCATAGCCATTATCACTATATATATATATATATATACACACACAACCTAGACTGGTTTATTTACAAACTAAAAGCTCAATCAACACATCCAAATACACAGACCATATTATATTAAGTTATTGCGAAAGAGAAATAAAAGTAACTAGGACGGCCAGAATGTTTCCAAAAATTGATGATACAAATCATCGTCTTCGATGTTGGAAATTTCCTCTTCCGAAGTTGATAATGGTGTTTCAGCACTCGTGCTGCCACCTTCAGTCTGCAAAAGAATCAGCAAGTTATGCATTGTACAAAACAGGGAACCTCTCTCCACATAAAATGATAAAAAACATTGCTAAATGCGAGCTAGCTTAGTGTAATTAATTAAGTCCTATTTTACATAGGTTATGAGGATATGACACTTCTATTGTTGAGCAAAACCTCATGATTATAGTAAAGAATGGGATCAGATTATTTAATGAGATCAGAAATGGATTTCATCTAGTAATAAATAGTGTGTCCAAACTCCAAAGAGACTATATCGTGTTGCTACTTGCTAACAGTACCTGAGATATTACTGATACTGGCGGTATCCTAATGAAATCAATTATTATTAGCTTTATTTACCTTGGCTTGACGATACAATGAAAGCAAGCGTCTATATTGCTGACGAGCACCGGTAGAATGGACCATGGAAAGCACCCTTTTCAAAGCCTTTTCAATTGCTGCATTTACTTTCTGTTTTCGGAACACGTTTAGAAAATCTTCATCATCACTGTCATCTTCATTTGACTCCATTTCTTGTCGTACACTCTGTATACCAATTCGTTTTCTCCGCCATCGTAGTACAACCTTGTCTAAGATTCGAACTGCCCATAATATTAGCTTGTATTGCTTCCGAACCTGGTAACCCCGCACGCAAGCCTGCCCAAATAAATATAGAAAAGCCTAGGCTTAATAATAAGTTCCCTTCAATATATAATTATAAACAACTTTATTCACTTTACAAAGTATGTACACTTCTACAGTGCCAATATCCACGTACATGCAGAACTCTTGGAATTCAACTATTATAGTAAAGTTGGAATAACTTCTGTTACGGTTACCTGTATCTTAACTACTTTCTGGCGCAATGCTAAGAATTCTTTGCGACCTTTCCAACCTCGATATTTCTTCTGAATTGATAAGGCAGCTAAATTGTAATCACGCACACTCCCAGAACTATGTTTTGGCATGGCACAAAGCATTGTAATGTTATCAGCAATGCTACCAGCATCAATACCATATCCATCTAGACTTGTGGCAGCAGCGGCAGATTCTCTTTCTTTCCGTTTTCTAAAAGAATGTGCACGAAAAGCAGCTTGTATCCGTGCAGCTGCCTGAGCGGCATTTCTAACAGCATTCAAGGAAGCTTTTAGTGAAACCTGATCCTCAACGGCCACAAGATTTTCCTTGGAGACATTACTGACTGTTACCTCAGCTTCAAGCTCAGAAGAACCTTTAGAATTCTCACTCTCTTCTAATGTGAGGGATGACAGGTGGCTTGTTAGGTCTACCTCTGAAAGATAACCTGCCAGTCCCTTATGCCCATGGATGGCTGCAATAGATGCAGCAGTTTTACCAGTTGGGTCTTGAGAACTTGGATCTGTCACTGCTCCAGCAGATGCACCAGAAGCTATAAGTGAAGCAACCATTTTTTCTCTATCATTGAATAAAATATTTCAGCGACACAAAATCCAAAACAACTTAGAATGGAACAGACAATTTATAATGGCTTCTAAAAGCAAGAGTTTCAATCTTGATATGATCATTTACGACCAAATTTGGTTTAAATATGGTTTAATCATGTGAGAAGACCAAAAGAGGCCTAGGTAAGATGAAATAATTATATTGAGGACAGTTTGATCAATAGAGATAGGGGAAGACCCAGGAAAACTTCAGAAAAACCGTTTAAAAACAATTGGACTTAAATGTCATTTCTGAATAATCAGTTTTTGGTCCGAGTTGTTAATTATTTAACGTACCTGATCCCATATATTGGGAAAAGGCTTTTTTGTAGAAATAAAAGACTAAACATCTGGCTTTGATTTATTAGGTTTTATATACATCTTCAAGAATGATTGAAACATCCTGATACATGTAAAGCATACTGTTACTCGAGATGATTATTCCTTAAGTGCAGAATCAATATTTAACGTTTGAGTGCCTGGGTGGGTATTAGATATAGGCTTTATGTTTCCTTCTTGTTTTGCATTTGTATTCCCTTCTCCCAAGGGTAAAGAAAAGGTTTGTAAACAGATTTTATCAAGTATATCTTATTTAAGGCTTTGAAAAGATGCTAGCAAAATTGCATATCAATATAAACAAATCAGTTTTCTATTACCTCCCAAACCGTGCAGCCCAATGAAGGGCAGTCCATCCATTGATGTCACGGAAATTTATATTCACACCACAACTGAGAATAGGTTTCAAGGCCCACTCAAAACCCAACCCAGAAACCATGTGTATAATCCCCTGCTCTTTCTTTGACAAAGAACAGCCCGTGCCTTCATCTCTTTCATGGCATTGGTTAGAAAGCCAGAACTGCAGCTTATCCTTCAGAAGCTCTTCGAGAAGCCAGTTAATAGTATGAGATGATTTTCCAGTGCCATCTAGAAGAGTGTCTATAATCTGGCTCCATGAATCATCAACATCTTTCTGTTCTGTTGAAGGATGACTTACAGATTCTATGCTGTCATCCTTTGCAGTTGATGCAGAAAGGAGCATCTCTGCAAATCGAACAAGTAATAACAGATCTTCTGGACTTCTATTGCTTTCTGTTTCCAAAGAATTACAGCGAGTGCAACTAGTAGTCTTATTTCGAAACTCAAACTCTCTCACTTCACTGCATGGCACCCTATTTCCAGAAGTAATGAACAAATCAACCTTCCCAAGAAGATTAGGTGGAGCTTCACAACAAATTACACCATCCTGAATTATCTCAGCAGGCACTTCAACATCACCAAACATGCAGGCCCAGGTAGAATCCCAGTGACGGTAGAGAAATGAGCCAATAATGATCACCTATCATATAACAAGGGAGTTTAGGATTTAATATAGATAACATCAATAATTTCTGTATCATATCATACATAAAATAATAAAAGTTCAAAGGGAAAGAGTAAAGACAAAGCACATGTCCCAAATGGTTAAGTATTGAAATAAAAAAAAAGCCAAGAGTTTGTATTTTTTTAACTCCCTAATATTATATATATAATTACATGATACCAAAAATGCATGTCGTGTATGCATTGCATTTTAAAGCTCTTCAGGAACACAGGTAAAGCTGAGCAGTAAGTGCCAGAAAGCAATAACAATTCCACCATTCAGTAATAACATTCACTAATGCAAAGAGTGATAAATTCTTACATAATAAGTTCTGAAATTAAAAGAAAAACCTTCGTAGTCTCAGTGGCATAACAATATTCTGGGGAGACTGCCTTAATTGTAAATTTCTGCTTCTGTACAACAGTCAAGCTTGAATCTACACCCAGAGGTTGAGTTTGGATTTGGTCAAAAAGTGTCTCATAGTAGTCAGAATTAGTTCCTGAAGTTTCTACATATGGAGGAAATTTGACTCCACCATCTTGTGGAAATAATAAAACATCTGGTAATATGGAACGTCAAAGAGACATAATAAATTTCATTATATGCAAGAAAGGGAAATTATCAAGTAAGTTAAGGTAGAAATAAGTCATACAGTTCTCAACATTATTACTGTTGGAGTTTAGCCACTGATTGTTTTCAAGGTTGGCGATCATTCCCTCTCCGGAAGAAAATAATGAATTTTCCTGTTTTAAGCAGAGATTTCATTTCTTCACAAGTTGCAACACAAAATTAACACAAATACTCCTTCTTGACTCATATATAAACAAAAAAAGTTATATTATGTTGAACTCCAATTTAAGAAAATTCAATTAATTTTGTCCTATTTAATGTTATTATTTTTAAAAATACCTTTCATTTAATTGCAATTATGACTCTTTTATTCATGTTATCAACTCTCAAAGAAAGGAATTTTAGAAATAACATTATTATTTACTTCAGATTAGTGAAATTAAATCATAAAAATTAACTTTTTTAATATGTGTGAATTTAGCTATTTTTGCTTATGAGTACAGAGGGAGTAACATTTAAAATTTAAATGACAGATTTGAATAAAACAATTGTTTCAGAAATGAAGAAAAACACAAGTTAGTTGGAAACTTCAGCAAACGTCAATTATAAACTCTTAACACTATGGTGTATATCTTAGGAATCTTAGGAATACTCACATTACCAATTGCCTCATGTTGATCTGATGGTTTGGTCACAGATAAGGGCTTACATGATTGCAGCACTTCCGTCCAATATATAGTTTTTTCATTTCCATCAGCACAATCATCAAGTAAGTGAGGATAATATGTGCCATTGTCATCTACAGAAAATACAATAATTTCAGAAGATTTTGCTTTCCTCACTTTACAGTTGTTTAATTATAATAATTATTATAATGAAGTAGAGAAAACAAACTATGAAGAACTTGTGAAATAAATCAAGTCTGACCTAAAGCTGAATGTGACAGTCTGGAAAAGAAAACATTGACCGGATGAATAACTAATTTACAAAGAAACACTATCAATTTTAATAAGATATGTATTTTATCTTTTAGATCAGATAAGATTAGGTGACATTTAGTTTGAGAAAATGTTTTCTGTTTTCATTTTCTGAAAGTTGTTTTCATTTTTAAGTTTTCAACATTCAGAAAATATGGTTGTTTTCACTTGATATTTTCTATTTTAAAAAAATAATAGTTAAATTTAATCAATTTTAGCAAAAATATTATAAATTATTTATATATATAGTTTAAAATACATTTATATATTATTTTTTATATAATTTTAATGATGTTATTAAGTTTTCACATGGTGCTAACTTTTGAAAACAACTTTTTTCTGTTTTTAGTTGTTTCTTGAAAATGTTTTCAATGGAAATGTTTTCTAGATTGTAACTAAATATATTTTCACTCCTATTTTTTGTTTTCTCTGAAAATAAAAATAGAAAACAATCAAAACAAACGCCACCTTAGATATGCAGTTTATCTTTTCATAGGTGGGTTACCTGATCCCGCAAAAAAGTAAGAAACAAACAGTCGTTGAAAGGTCCATTGGCAAAGCAAAATGTCATGCTATGGCTAATACATCTTATGAACTTTTATGGCTAGTTAGAAGAGACACTTGGGTTGTTCTCAATACTTTAGGAAGAAGGGTTCCTCGGCTTCTTTATTTATAATGATCATAATAAATTACAATAAATGTAGAATCATATCATATAATGTAAAAGTAGTAACTACGGAAGATATAAAATAGAATCAAATCATATAAAACCGATCAAATCTTCAACACTTCCCCTAAAGCTAGAGCCTATAGATTATAGGCATCCTACTTGGAACAAATGTAAGATATTCTTGATCCTCTGAGAGACTTGATGAAGATATTCACTAGTTGATCATTGGACTTAACAAAGGCAGTAGTCAATTCTCTAGAAACAATTTTCTGCTGTAAAAAATGACAATAAATTTCAATGTATTTAGTTTATTTATAGAAAACAAGATTAAATGCTATATGTAAGGTTGTTTTGTTGTCACAAATGAGCTTCATGGATTCAACTTTGCAAAACTTGAGCTCATTAAGGAGTTGCTTTATCCAAATCAACTCACATGTAATAAAAGACACAACCCGGTATTCCGCTCCGTACTAGACCTAGACACAATACTTTGCTTCTTGCTCTTCCAAGAGATAAGATTCCCGTCCATTAAGACAAAATACCCTAAGGTGGATCCACGATCACTTAGAGAACCAGTCCAATTCTGAATACGTAACAATATCAGTATCACCTTTGTCCTCATAAATTAGCCCTTTTCCAAAAGCTCCCATTATATATCTCATAATTCAAGTCACAGCCTCCCAATGACTCTTGCGTGGAGAGTTGTTGAATTGATTAAAACACTAACAACAAGTGATATGTGTAGTCTAATCATGGTGAGATAATTTAGCCTCCCAACCATTTTTCGGTATCTACCTGAATTCGAGAAGAGTTCCCCCTCATCAATTTAACATTTAAGCATCTACCAACATATCAACAACATACTTCCTTTGGAAAATGGCAACATCAGCCTTTGACTGGGCAACTTCAACCCCTAGAAAATATTTTAGTCATCCCAAGTCTTTGGTTTGAAAATGTTGAAACGAATGATTCTTAATGTCCTGGATACCCCTATGTTCATCTCTTGTACTAACAACATCATCTACGTAAGACACAAGATAAATGCATTGATTAGTAGAGGAAATTTTGTAATAGAAGGATTAGACTCACTACGAGCCATGCCAAACTCTGTAAGACAAAGTTGAATTGTTCAAATATGCTCTCAGACTCTGTTTGAGACTCTACAATACTTTACGTAACCTGCAAACAAAGCTAGTAAACTCCCCCTAACCAAAAAATCCAAGAGGTTGCTCCATACAGATCTTTTCTGTCAAATGATCATGTAAAAAGACATTCTTGATGTCTAACTGATAAAAGGGTCAATGACGTATGGTAACCATAGATATGAAGAGACAAACAAAGGTCATCTTAGCAACTAGAGATAAGGTGTCATTGTAGTCAAGACCAAAGATCTATGTGTAACCCTTGGCTACAAGACAAGCCTTTAACTGGTCAATATGTCTGTCCGTAACAACTTTAATAGTAAAGACTCATCGACAACCAACAACAGACTTTTTAGGAGACGAAGGAACAAAAGTATAGGTTTGGTTAGACTCCAAAGCCTACATATCATCAATGATCGCTTGTCGTCATCCTGAATGTGAAAGTGCTTCCTATATAATTTTGGGAATAGACATAGGGGAAATGCCAAACACAAAGGCATGATAAGAAGGGGAAACACAATGATAACTCAAGAAATTATAAATATGATAAGGATTACAAATAGAGCAATTACCTTTGAGGACAACAATTGCTAAGTCTAATTCAACTAGATTTGGCTGGAGGATTGGAATAGGAGATGAAGCAATGATCTCTATAATGGGAACTACTTAGACTGGTAGGGGGTATGGGTGACGTTGACAAGTAAGGAGAGAGGGGCAGGGAGAATAAATGGAACAAATAGTGTAGATTGAGGAAAGAAGGAAGGACTTTCAAAGAAGGTGATATCAACAAATATGTAGTAGCGGTTGGTGATGAGAGAGCAACACTGATAACCCTTTTGTGTCTAAGAGTACCCAAGAAAAATGCATTTGATAGCACATGTTGTCACTTGTCAAGGCTTGGAGTAAGATCAAGAATAAAACTAGTAGAACAAAAAATACAGGGAGGAATAGGAAACAATGATGCATCAAGAAATAAAATCGAATGCGGAATTTTGTTATTAAGAGAAGATGATGACATTCTATTAATAAGGTATCCTCCAGTATGAACAACATCTCCCTAAAGTTTTAAAGGTGCATTAGAGTGAAGTAATAAGATAAGTGCAATGTCAACAATGTGACAATGTTTACGTTCAACAATACCATTTTGATGTGGTGTATGAGGGCAAAACGACTAATGATCATAGAGTGAGCAAAATCTATGTAAAAGGTTGTGAAAAATATTCTCTTGCATTATCACTACGTAAAATACGAATGGTATGACCAAACTGAGTATGAATTTCATTACAAAATTGTTGGAAAACAGAAAACCATTCAGAGACCGTTCTTTCAATAAAAAGACCTAAGTATTCCTAGAAAAAATCATCAATAAACATAACATAATACCGAAAACCTAAAACAGAAGGTAAATGACTAGGACCCAAACATCAAAATCGATGAGTGTAAAAAGAATATCGATGTGACAAGGAATGTGTCCTGGAAAGGAGACTCAAACATGTTTGCCAAACTGACAAGATTCACACTCTAAGGATAGTAATTGAGAAAGATGGGGAACCATGACCTTTAATTTATTCAAACTAGGATGTCCTAAATGACGATGAAGTAAAAGTGGAGATTCTTAAATGATGCAAGCAAAAGTTGTGGGTGAGCGGAAGTAGTAGAGATCATGTGCTTCATAGCCTATGTCAATTGTCCGTTTAGTACTCGGATCCTATACACAAAAAGAATTAGAAAATAAGATTATAGAACAGTTAAGAGTTTGGGTAAATTGGCTAATTAACACAAGGTTAAAAGGAGATTTGGATGCAAAAAAGACAATTTTTAAGGATAAAGAAGGGGTGGGGTGGGGTTGGCTTGGCCAATAGCTTTGACGGAGGTCTTAGACCATTAGCTAGGATAATGTGGTGGGACAATTGAGGTGGGGACAAATTATGAGACAAACTGTAAAATTATTAGTTATCAGACTAAGCAATTGGAGCAGAGGCTTGGAGGGATGCCTTGTATTGGAGATAGTCTTAGTATTCAGGATCAAACAAGTGTTGTAGGTGTTACTCTCCATTGAATGATCTGGGATGAGATTCTGAGATGAGGTAATGACAATAGACTTATCAGGAAAGTCAATAAGATGATAACACTTATCTCAAATGTGGTCCATGCGGTGACAATAAGAACATTGTGGGTGATTACCTCCAATACTACAATCACCCTCATGTCCACTATAAGCACCTTGACAACATCTGCAATTTCCTCAACCTGCAACAAGGTTGAAGATTAAGAACTGGTGGTTGTCAAAGATTCCTCGTAAGGTACCCAAAGGAGATGGGCCAGGATTTCATTAGAAGTAAGAACATTGAATTGGTGAGAATTTGATTGCGAATTGATTCAAAGTCTTTATCGAGACCGTGGAAAACATACACATGCATATATTATCTATCGTCTCTAGCATCGTTGTACGGTCATTAGAGGTCATAAGAGTTTTAATTTCATGAATGACAGATTGTGCTCTACCACAATAGAAAGGAAGATCAAGGTTGTGAATGACAAAGGTGTTGGACATCATTGGATTATAAATCATGGGTTGTGTCAGATGGTGTAATAGGTCTTGTAATTGCATAAGTGAATCATAAGTGAATAGTCAATGGATTTCCATAGGAGAGCAACAAGTTGGGCATTGACTTTCTACCATTGGGCACGTTCTGCATTGGGAATTGTGTTGAATGTCTTTTCCAAGTGGCCAAATTGTCCCTGCCCCATGAACCATATCTCAATAGCGACTTCCCACTAAATATAATTTTTCTTGGTAAGTTTTGCAGATTTTTAATAGAGGAGTTGCTTGAGAAAACAAAGGAAACAACACTATCAACGAAGGAGGAGGCCATTTAATGTAGTGAACAATGTGTAGAAGGGAAGAGGAGTGGATTGGGCTCTATAAAAGGCTGCAAAAATGCCAAACAACCCCTAAAATGAAACAAAGAGACGACAACAAGCAAGGCAAGACAAATTGCATCGTGATCTAAGGTCGGGAAGGTGGCATGTGGACTTCACACACTGACGAGGGAGGGTGTGTGAGTGAGGGCGTGTGGAGGATTGTTTTCGATGGCACTTTCGAGGGTAGGGAGATTGGTGTCGTATGCTTTAGATGCCAATCCTTGAACAGAGGTGAATGCCGGGAAAACCACAAAGAGGGACTTCTTGCGTACGCACAACGTTTTTTTTTTCTTGTTAAGGCCCACAAGAGATGGTGCTTTGTGATACCAAGTTAGAAGAGACACTAGGGTTGTTCAGAATACTTTAAGAAGAAGGGTTCCTCAACTCTTTGTTTATAATGATCATAATAAATTACAATAAATGTAGAATCATATCATATAATGTAAAAGTAGTAACTAAGAAAGATATAAAACAAGATCAAATCTTCAACATGGTTAAATCATTTGCTTGTGAGATAGGTCCTATGGAACTTGCTTGTGAAAACCAATCTGCTTTGCACCTTTCAAGTTTTCCACCAATCCATATTTCATTAAAGAACTAAGCATAGAGGTTGATTGTGACTTCATTGGAGAGAAGATCCTCTCTGGCATCATCAACATTACTTTTGTGAGTTCTAATGAAAAACTTGTAGACATATTGAGTAAGTCCTTACAGGGTTCTATCATAACATATATATGTAACATGACATATATGTTTCAGCTTGAACAGAAGTGTTGATTTAATTGTAAACAAATGTGTAGTTTTTCTTTTAGATAAGACAAGATTAGATATGTAGTTTAACTTTTAGATAAGATTGCCCCTTTGAAAGAGCTTATTTACAGCTTATTTGAATTTATCTTTGTTAAATTAATGTTAAATGTTGGTTATTAGTTGTTAGTTGAGGTATATTATGTTTCATTTATTATTGTATGTCAGAGGTTGGTGGTAGTTGTATTCACCACTTTGAGTTTTAGATTGGATTGTATCTCTATTTAATAAGAGATTCAAAGCTGAGAAAAATCTCTCTTAAGCTTTTCTATATTCAAGTTGGTATCAGAGCTAGTTCGATTCTGCTCTTTATCGTCTAAAGTCACACAGTAGGCTGTCCGCCACTGTCGCTGCCGTCCGCCGCCGTCCGCCGCCGTCTCTGGCGACTTTTTCTCCGGTGAGCACAGATCCAGCTGCACCTCGACATGCGTGTTCTACCCCTGTAAATCGCTCCTCCATACGCCGCTCCACAGGCCTCCACGCGCCGCTTCGGTCTCGCCAAACAAAAAGCGCGTGAGCTCCACCCGCCAGCCAAACGATCTCCGTTCACCGTCGTTCTGGTGCCGTTTGACTCGCCGGAGCCTCCTGAAGCCATTGCTGACCTGCGTGGTTCATTTTGAGCAAGATTTAGTGGATTTAAATCAAAACTCTCTCTCGGTCTCTGTTTTTCCTCTTGTTCAGATCTGAAAAAAAATGTCTTCTTCTACCGCAGTCAACACTGGTCCCATTCTTCCTTTTTCTGGATCTGCCGTCATCACAACAGAAAAGCTCAATGGTAAAAATTATTTAGCTTGGGCTGCTTCTGTGGAACTCTGGTTCCTTGGTCAAGGACACCATGAGCATCTAGAAAAGGTAGATATTGAGGGATCAGCTGAACAACAAGCCCAGTGGAAGAGACTTGACTTTCAGCTTTGTGCTCTTTTATGGCAGTCAGTGGAGCCTAAGATATTGAGTAACCTCAGAGCTTTCAAAACCTGTTACTCGTTTTGGAAGAAAGCCCAAGATATCTACTCTAATGATATCCAACGTTTGTTTGATTGTGTTCAAAAGCTAGCCTCCTTAAAACAAAATGACTTAGATATGGTATCATATGTTTCCGAAGCTCAAGCCGCTGTAGAAGAATTGAAGCTTTTCTTAGAAGCTGATTCTATAGAAGAAATAAGGAAACGACATGATAACCTCTATATGGTTATGATGCTTCGTGGTATGAACCCGACATTTAATCACATTCGTGATCAAGTTCTGACTGGTCAAGATATCCCTTCCATGGAGAACTTAACTACTCATCTCCTCCGTGTTCCTACCTTGAGCAATGAGGGTATCTCCCTTGAAAATAATATGGAGTCCTCTGTTATGATATCTTCAAGAGGAAGAGGAGGACGTGGAAACAGAGGTCGTGGTGAAAGAGGTAATCGTCCACAATGTACTCATTGCAAAAGGATGGGTCATACTCATGAGACATGCTACTCTCTGCATGGTTTTCCAGACAAGTCTGCTCATGTATCAAGGTTTGAGAAGCCGGAAGAGAGGAAACTGTCTGAAGAAGAATATCAAGGATACCAAGAGTATTTGAGGATGAAATCTAACCACCTTGCTGGACCTTCTTCTGGACCTAATGTCTCAACGGCCTGCATTTCTCAATCTGTGGAAGGTCAAAACCCATGGATTGTTGACTCTGGTGCTTCAGACCATATCTCTGGTAATAACTCCTTGTTTTCATCTTTATTACCTCCCAAATTTTCACATCTTGTCACATTAGCCAATGGGTCAAAGGTTTCAGCTCAAGGAGTGGGATCAATTTCTATTTCTCCCTCCTTAAATTTATCTCCTATTTTGTACATTCCTTCTTGTCCCAATTTACTTTTCTTGAGTCAATTAACTAAGTCCTTAAATTGTTCAGTTACATTTAACTCTGACTCCTTTGCCATTCAGGATCGTGGTACGGGCAGGCAGATTGGCGCAGGACATGAATCACGAAGTCTCTATTACCTGGAATCTAGCTCTTCAGTGTCTTGTCTTGCATCTATCTCTCCTAAATTGTTGCATGATCGGTTTGGACATCCTAGTCTTGCCAAATTAAAGATAATGGCTCCTAGTACTCAGAAAATCCAAACTTTAGAATGTGAAGCTTGTCAATTAGGCAAACATGTTAGGTCTTCTTTTTCAAGTAAAGATAAATCAAGAAGTAATTCAGCCTTTTCCACTGTTCATTAAGATATTTGGGGTCCTAGTCGAATTACTTCTTTTGGATTTAAATATTTTGTCACCTTTATTGATGAATATTCTCGGTGCACGTGGCTTTATTTAATGAAAGAAAGGTCTGAACTTCGGTCTATATTTGTGTCCTTCTTTCATGAAATAAAAAATCAGTTTGGAAAATCAATCAAATGTTTCAGAAGTGATAATGCAAAAGAATATTTTTCTTCTGAACTCTCGTAATTTTTGTCCTCTCAAGGTATATTACATCAGTCCACTTGTCCCCACACTCCTCAACAGAATGGGATAGCCGAAAGAAAGAATCGTCACCTTGTTGAAACCGCTCGCTCTTTAATGATTAATGCAAAAGTTCCATTACATCATTGGGGAGATGCGATTCTTTCTGCCTGCTATCTTATCAATAGGATGCCCTCTTCCTCTCTTGATAATCAAATTCCTCATTCCATCCTATTTCCAGATGAACCTCTATATCATGTTTCACCTCGTGTATTTGGTTGTACTTGTTTTGTTCATGATATGTCTCCAGGCCTTGATAAATTGTCAGCTAAGTCGATCAAGTGTGTTTTCCTGGGATACTCTCGCCTTCAAAAAGGATACAAATGTTATTCTCCTCATAATAAGAAGTATTACATGTCTGCAAATGTTACCTTCTTTGAAGATTCTCCCTTCTACTCATCCTCCACACCTGACTCCATTTCCATCCAAGAGATCTTGCCCTCTCCCTCCTCGAGTTCTGAGATTGTCATTTCTCCAGACATGTCTCATCAACCTGACCGCACCAATATTAGTCCAATGCCTATCTTATCTGAAATTGATCCTTCTCCCTCAACTCCTCCTTATGGCATGACACTTGAAGCTAACCCCAGTATTCCTGATGACTCTCGTGGCTCATGTCCATCTCCTTCTGCTTCTTGTACAACGGCTCCTAATTCTCCTCTCATGGCCGATTGGCCTGTTGCCCTTCGAAAAGGTATTCGCTCTTCTCGAAACCCTCATCCTATTTACAATTTTTTGAGTTATCATCATCTGTCTCCATCTTATTGTTCCTTTATAAATTCCTTATCATCCATCACTATTCCCAAAAATGTTTGTGAAGCACTTGATCACCCTGGATGGTGACAAGCCATGATTGATGAAATGCAGGCCCTTGATCACAATGGAACCTGAGAATTGGTTCATCTTCCTCCTGGGAAGAAAGCTGTTGGTTGTAGATGGATCTATGCTATTAAAGTTGGTCCAAATGGTGAAATTGAACGCCTTAAAGCTCGTTTGGTAGCCAAAGGTTACACTCAGATATATGGACTTGATTATGGAGACACTTTCTCCCCGGTGGCCAAGATCACTACTATTCGTCTTCTTCTTGCCATGACAGCTATTCGCCATTGGCCCCTGTATCAGATGGACGTTAAAAATGCATTCCTGCATGGTGAGTTAGATGAGGAAATTTACATGGAGCAACCTTCGGGCTTTGTTGCTCAGGGGGAGTCTGGTCTAGTGTGTAAACTTAGGCGATCTTTCTATGGTCTTAAGCAGTCGCCAAGGGCTTGGTTTGGAAAGTTCAGCAATGTTGTCCAAGGTTTCGGAATGAAAAGGAGTGAAGCAGATCACTCTGTCTTCTACTATCACAAATCTGTTGGCAAATGTGTTTATTTAGTTGTTTATGTCGATGACATTGTCATTACAGGAAATGATGAAGTCACAATATCTCAACTAAAGCAACACTTATGCAATCACTTTCAAACAAAAGATCTTGGTCATCTGAAATATTTTTTGGGAATAGAAGCAGCTCAATCCAAAGAAGGCACTGTAGTTTCCCAGAGGAAGTATGCCTTGGACCTTCTGAAGGAAACAAAAATGTCTGATTGTAAGCCAGTCAATAGTCCTATGGACCCATACAAGAAATTAGTAGCTGATATGGGAGACTTATACTCAGATCCAGAAAGGTATAGAAGGCTGGTTGGGAAGCTCATATATCTCACTATTACGAGGCCAGATATTTCCTTTGCAGTTGGAGTTGTAAGTCGATTCATGAATTCACCTTGTGTTGATCATTGGAATGGAGTAATGCGTATTCTCAGGTACATAAAAAAGGCTCCAGGCCAAGGTCTGTTGTTTGAAGATAAAGGAAATAGCCAAATTGTTGGATACTATGATGCTGATTGGGCTGAATCCGATACAGATAGACGCTCTACTACTGGGTATTGTGTGTACCTTGGTGGTAATCTTATCTCATGGAAGAGTAAGAAACAGAAGACTGTTGCTCGCTCTAGTGCAGAAGCTGAATATAGATCTATGGCTCTTGCAGCTTGTGAGTTGGTGTGGGTTAAACAATTCGTACAAGAATTGAAGTTCTGTGAAATTTCTCCAATGCAACTTTATTGTGATAATCAGGCAGCTATCCACATTGCTTCCAATCCGGTATTTCATGAAAGGACTAAACACATTGAAATTGATTGTCACTTTGTCAGGGAAAAAGTGTTGTCCAAGGAAATTAGGACCGAATTTGTTGGCACCAATGACCAGCTTGCAAACCTACTAACCAAACCCTTAAAGGGTCCTCGGATTGAATACTTGATTTCCAAGCTTGGAACATATGATTTATATGCTCCAGCTTGAGGGGGAGTGTTAAATTAATGTTAAATGTTGGTTATTAGTTGTTAGTTGAGGTATATTATGTTTCATTTATTATTGTATGTCAGAGGTTGGTGGTAGTTGTATTCACCACTCTGAGCTTTAGATTGGATTGTATCTCTATTTAATAAGAGATTCAAAACTGAGAAAAATCTCTCTTAAGCTTTTCTATATTCAAGTATCTTATCATATAAACACTTATATAAGTGTTTGGATAAATTTATAAAAAATATTTATATAGGGTCCATAAACTGTTTTAGGCTTATTTGAATAAACTATCTAAAATAGCTTTTTGAAAAATGTTGTTTTAAGCTTATTAAAAATTCGTACTTGCTTCGACTCTCACTTTTTTTGTTTCTTTCATGATTAAAACTTGTTACTGAGTCTCTCTCTCTATTTCTCTCTCTCCCTCGCTCTCTCTCTCTCTCTCCCCCTTCATCTCTCTCTATCTATCTATCTATCTATTTATATATATATATATATATATATATATATATATATATATATATATATATATTCAAACACTTTATTTTTATATAAATGCTTTTAAATTTGTATGTCTAAACATAAATACCTTATTAAATTTAAGAGTTTATACTATAAGCTCTTACAAACGGGGTCTAAATATTTGTATATATTTGGGTACACATGTTGTAAACCAACTCACAAAATAAAAAAAAATGCACCTACATTAAGGGGGTGTCATATACTATAGGTGCATTATATTGATTTATACAGATTTATCACATTTCAATCATCAATATCTTTAAATTAGAAAACTTTCTAATTTAATTTCTCAAGCAAAAAAGAGGATAAACAACATTTACGTAACATATAGAGTTCAGTGCATTAATATTTTGAAAGCTGTGTTGCCTGGTTAATATATTTTTATGAATATCTCTTGAATTCCTCCTGCAGCAATTCTAGATACAAGAGACCTAACTATGAGGCTGTTGTTTCAAACCTTTTTATTTATTTGATTTACAATAACTGCCCTGCACTCTCTTTTAAGATTCACAAGAAACAACTAGCATAGAATAATTGGGGAATTAGTTTTCATCTATAGAAAATCTATACTTGGAAGGGTACCTTTGCCAAATTAGAAGAATCTACACCCTGAATCAGAAGAATAGAAGATATGGTCATACTGATACATGTGGCTATGATAGCCTTGAACAACTTAAACCAAATAGGTATGTTACAAATTTAACTCGCAGTGGTAAGAGCAAATTAGCTGTGAGGGTGGAAGAAGCCACCAACATATGTTAGATAAGCAGAAGAAGGCAAACATCTATAGCTGAACAAATCAAAACACAACACAAGGTAAAAAGGTAAAATAGGAATAATAACTCAGATGTTTCACTGACTTCAAACATATATTTATTTTATTCACACACACATGCACCCTCAAGAGAAAACATTAATTATAATATAGCAGCTTAAATTTGTCAAAATTACCTTGTATTTCATTATATCCATCACAAGATTGTCCTTGATCATTTGGTCCAGATAAAGCTGCCAAATTATCTGGCTTATAAACCACACTTTGATCTTGACATGGGAATAAGTCATGTACAATTTCATTGAAGCTGTCCTCATTCAAACTCAGTTGTTCTTCCAACTGGCGCAAGGCTTGTGCTTCAGATGTAACCTCTAGAGACATCGGACTAGAGAAATTCTGACTAGGTTCACACGAATCACCAAACATGGATGCTCTCAAGGGAGTAGTAGCGTATGAGCTATGATTCTTACTAAAAACAGGAGAGGAACCTGCTGACAATTGTGTGACAGGTTCAGAATTGGATTTCCCCTGCAAAATGTGAGTGTAAACAGTAATGTCAAACTCAACCTTGGATTACCGATACAATTCCCAAGCAATGAATGAAATAAGAAAATAGAAGAGGGGGATAGATGGAAAAGAAAATGTGAAAGGAAGAGGGAAACTGTTATCTAAGGAATGAGATACAAGAGGAGAATTCCTCTTACAAGAGGAGATGAGCCTATTTAACTACCTAATCTCCTAACTGCTATTGTAACCGCCTTTAATTGATCCTCTACCTATTTGTATGCTTTATTCCTTCCAGAATAATATACCCTCCAAACTTTGTTCCCTCCCAACAAAGGTGTTGTGTCTCATAGCTAACAGCAGTACAATGAAACAATCTACTACTTGCAAATGGTAAATGTGACCAGATAATTGCTATTCAGAGAGGCAACAAAGGATGATTCATATAAAAATTTGAATATATCTCCATTGGAGGTCATACATAATCAGAAAAATGAAGTATTTAGCTCCAGAAAGCAACAGCGCATTATAATGAGTCTTTAATAACAAACTTAAATAGTAACCATAAAATTAGGCAAATTGGCCAGTAACCTGTAGGAGGGAGAACTATGTAGTTGGAGAGTAATGTCACTGAGCATAAAATACATTTCAAAAGAAGGATATAAACCAAGTTTCAAGAAGTTAAGATATTGCAAATGTCTATTTCATCACAATTTTAGCTCTTTGATAGTTTGATGTACATATTTGGAGTTATAATGTATGAATTATTTTGTAATATACAAGATACTGTAATAGATGAACATAATTTTCCTTGGAAATACATGTGTATTTATTGGAGATTTTTAGAACTTAAAATTGAGAGTGAGGGAGAGAATTGAACTTATGCAATAAATATAAACAACTCATGGACCACTATGTAAGTCATTTAGATAAAGTATAGAATTAAAGAATACAGAAAAGCCATATTTAATTAGAAAACAAATAGACTAAATTATTTAATTGAAGAGGGTTGAAATTCCATTAGAAAACAAATAGACTAAATTATTTAATTGAAGTTTCAAATCTGAACCCTCAAAAGGATTTCAACCTTTTCACACTCATGATAAGCTGCTAGTACCATATTATGTTTATCAAATATTATGTTCTGGGAACTCACCTCATTCGTTTCTCTATAATGCACAAGAGCAATATGCTCATATTCCCTGTCAACAAACAAAGTGTATGAGCAAATATGAACATGCACTACAATAAAATACAGGGAAATAAATGAACCCATCATAATAGTAGTTACATATGCGGAAGATTGGTTTTGTTTTACAGTCAAGATAAATTTGTCTTGATAATCAAAGACAGTTGCCTCTAATATGAACTTTGTAAGTTTGTATGTAGATCGTAAAAGAAACAACAAATAGTGATAGGGGTGGGGTTTTCACGGGTTGAGTTGGGTGGAGTTTAGGCAAATCCAAGACCCAACCCAATCACAACTCATCGTGTTGGGTTGGGTTTTTGTTTTTTTCTCATTAAATTCAACCCGCCATTGAACGGGTTGGGTTGAATTTGGTTAATTGGGTCATCATTTTAAAAAATATTTTTTTAAAGAATAAATTGAATGTTTAGAAATTTTTTTTTTTATATTTTTTAGGACATTTTTTTTTAAAAGAATAGAATATATCATTGTTATAACATAAAAATAAACAATAAATTATTGGTTTTGAAAGTGTAAAATGAAGAGTTTAAACTATTGGCTGAGAGCTTATTTTTTGTTTTATCAATCAATAAACATTAGCTAGTTAAACTAAGCGTGTGCCTTTGCAATGTAGAGTACTTGTCTTAGTGTGTGACAATCTCGACTTAGGAGTTATGAATTAAACTATTAAAGATATTTTTTTAATTTAAAATAATAAATAATAAGTTGGGTCTCGGGTTCAATTCACTAAACCCGTCACCCAACCCGTAGGGGATTAGGTTTGATTGATTGGGTTTTACCCAATCTAAAAAAAACCCAACCCAATTACTTTGGGTTGGATTGGGTCATCGAGTCACCCAACCCAATGAACACTTCTAAATAGTGATAACTTAATAATATGGTTTGTATCAAGCTAATAGCTAAATTTACTCACGGCTCCAACATCCAATAGCTACGTCTCTGAAAAGTACGGTTCTCCTCTCCATGCGCATAGTAACAGTTTAGGATTTCAACATTTCCAACCTAACCATGCAAATAAGTATGAAACCAATCAGATTGAGAAAATCAAAATATACAATTCTATCGCAATATAAATGTTGGCATAAAGGCATTAGTATAGCAAAAATAAGTGAATCATATTTAAAAGTGAGAAAAGCTCAATACTAGTAAAACTAGTAAACAACAAATCAATTACATGTCACATTTTGTTACAGCTCATGCAGATAAAGAGTGCTAGACAAACTAAAAAGTTCCTGATTTTTTCCAAAAGCTTTTTGGAAGCTATCTATGGTATAGAGCAGATTAGGATATAGATTTGAAATTGAATATCCAAAGAGGATTACTAATTATTTCCGAATAACACTTTGTTTTGATATGTTTGAGATTTGAATATATCTTCCTACTTATTTAGCAGATTTATGGGCTGTAATTTAAACACCGCCTATGGTTCCATAGCCGGTAGTACCAAGCCTGGGTGGAGGAGGAGGGTCATGTTAGGCCTTTGGCATCCAACATAAAACTCACTGTTATTCTATATATGGATTTGTGGACTGTAATTTTATCACTCAGACCTGCTTTAGACATTTGCAGCCTTTTGCATTTAAAGCAAGAAAAAAAAATCCAACTAGAAATATACCATGCATACAAGATATAACAGCATAAATGCCAAATTTTTATTATTCAATTTTCTCTAATAAATAAAAAGAAAAGTGATGACGTAGAAGAAGCTCTAATTTCAATTGGTATGAAAACTTCAAGCAATTAGTATGGTTAATTATTGTATGTTTAAACTTCTACTTTATTTTTTCTGCACAGTTCTTATTTGAGACTGAAAGAAAGGAAGGAGCTTGGGGATAAGACTGGAGCATTTGCATAAAACATTAAATCATGTCAAAAGTGGACAGAATGGAATATGGAAGAGGCTGACATGAGCAGAAGCATGAGAAATACATGAAAAAAAAAAAGGAAAGCCTAGTAGACAAGACTCCCACTCAGTGAAGTTTTGGGAGGGAAGATGTATTTAGCATCATAGCCTTATCCTTGCAAGCGAAGAGGCTGTTTCTAGGATTGGAAGGTCACTAATGGTTGCACCAGGCCTCACCCTCATTTGAATTTTGTTAAAGATCATTTAGGTAATTTCAATTATGAGAACACGATAGACAGTTATAACAGACCTTAAGACGTTCATGTGCCTCTCCAACAGTTCTGCCATCTTTTTTCTTCCGCCAGTTATGACCATCTTTACGGAAGAAACGCATGACTCTTTTATTATACAGAAACAGGGATCCGCCTGTTAAGAAAGACAATTGGCAACATTTTTGACCATCAGTAACCCGAGTCAGAAAAAGTGTCCTTCATTTCTTGAAGAAAGAGAACACGGATAGTACCTGCTGGCTGATGAGGGGGCTGGTGGGTGAGCTGGCACAGGTCGTGATTTCGTAAAATGTAAAGCACTTCCACAGGCTTCAGCCATCTCTTCTTAGCTTCTTGAAACAGATCATCGATTTTGTACTCCAAACCTGCCACCACAATGTCACTGTCAAATTAGTCCACCAATTCATGCATGCTTACCATTCACCACCTTAATAATCCTCTTTTTCTATATCTGTAATACAGCAATCAACTATTCCTCCATGTGAGTCTTTGCACGAAAAGGTTTGATAGCACAAATTTAGACCCACACAGACCAAAATCAAATTAAGTCTGTCAAGTTCTAGAGAAACAAAAAACATAATACAATCATATATCCTCTTTGGCTGTTTAAAAAAAACAAAACAACCAAAGGTTTGTTTCTCTTTTGCTCTTATTGTGAATCCAAACACAACATTGTGGCAAGTTGATTAATTCCTAGTAAAACTGAAAAAAAATGGAAGAGTGTAGTGAATAATCAAAATTAGGAAGAGAGGTTTTACCAGGTGGCATAGTAATTAATCGTGTAAGGGAAAGAGGACGCTGACAAGCGAAGCACAAGCAGTTGCTTCAGGCTTCTCCACAAACACAAACCTAAGTTAATTAAACAACCCACAAACACCACTGTTCTCACATAGACACAGATTCTTTGGTTCAAGCTTCCATCTTTCCTCAGATTTCGTTTTTAGCTTCCCAGGTAACTCCAACTCAAACCATTAGCTATCACCACACGCCAATCATGTTAACTCTTTTTCTTTTGTCGTTTTATCTACAATTTCATGAGAATAAATTTTCCAAAATATTTATTAAAATTATTTATCAAATTAAGTTACCTGCTCTCCACCACCATTTCAATGTTATTAAATTAGTATTATTATTTAATAATTTATTTATATGATTAATGTTTTGTTTGATTTTAATTTTTTTTTAAGAAATGTTGACAAATATATAACAACAGTGAGAGTTAAATAACTTGTCACATTATATTTCATATTCTAATATGTTATGTTAGTAGTTCAATTATTATGGAATTCTTTTTTATGTGATAAGTCATTAGATCATTAATATTATTATTGTTATATATTAGTTATCATTATTTGTTAAAAATAACAAATATTAAAACCAAACAAACTATTAATTATATATAATAAATAATAATACTAATTTTACTACCAAACTTCAAGTGACATAATTAATTCCATCTTTAAAATATTTTTATTTACCATCTAATATCTAACACCTAAAATAGTGTTAAAGAAGACTTTGAGATGGAGCTTAAAGAAGGAACCCAAATCCGAATCATCTTCACTTGTCTTCCACCATATAATCCACTAAGTCATTAAAAAATAAAACTTCACAAAAAACATATTTATTAGCTGTGATTTTTTTTATAGGTATTATTAGCTAGATTTAAGTTGGCTGCCACATGCTACATATTATTTTTTTTTAATTTTTTAGAAATAATGTGAAAGTTAAATTGTAAGAAAAAAAATATTTTTCTTGTTTTGGGAATAAAAGTTAATAAAAAAATATGTCAATCTATCTATTTTACCTTTTTCTCGAAAGAAAGATTAACATCTCAAAATTACTATTTGTTTATAAAAATTAATTAATAAATTATACAATATAGGGTTATTTATAATTATAATTATAATTATTTTAATAGATTTTTTCTTTTCATTTACTTTCTTGTCAACTGAATAATTGTAGTTTTTACTCGATCTCTCTTTTTCTTTTCTCACATTTTTTTACTTTTCTTTTCCTACCCATATAGCCTAAATTGTAATTTGATTTCTATTTTAAAATTATTATTTTGATTTCTCTATTATTTTTTAAAATTTCAGCTTTTAAAAATATATTTAGATGAAAAAGTAAAAGAAATAAAATTATCAATTAAAATACAGGATCAAAATTATAATTTAGTTATTTTTAAAGTATAACAGTATATTAGGACTCGAGAGTGAAGGCTAATATTTAAACACAAATAATTAAACGCGTTAGTATTTGTTTTCAAAATATTTCTGAGATGTAAGTAAATAGCGATATGAAAGTGAGGGAGAGAAGGGAAATTAATGAAATTATAGATAGAGACATTTGTCGGCGAGGAAATTTCTTGGTTACTATATCTCGCATGTGTCACACTCTCCAGTTTTGAGTCAACACTGACTTCATCCCCCTCTACACTCTACATTATCAAAACATCGCGTGAAAAACGATGATTTTAAAACCAAACATCTCAAAACCTGCTTTATGGTTCTCTACTTTAATCATTACTGTATTAATAATTAATGTTTAAACAACTAATAGTAGATATTAAATAAAATATTTAGAAAAAATATTAATTGATTTTTTAAATTTTAAAACATCAATTATTATTGTGAAAAAATCAAATAAAAAATTATATTGGAAGGACGAAGGATGATGTTAAATGTTTTATATATAGTGGACGATATGCAATCGTGTATTTTCGACTGTCCACTTGCTTTGCTGTTGCGCGTAAATATACTACTACTTATTATGGCAAAACATTTTACAGTAGATTCTATGGTGCAACTCCTTGGATATACCTTTCATTTTGTTATTCGTAGGTTTTCTTTCATTAGCTCTTTTCGATGCTTAGGTCGTTTAGTGTTACACAATTTTTGCATTTATATGGGGTATGTTGAAAATAATTATGGATTAGTATCACTCAATATTTTTTATCATTAACCGATAATTTAATATATGATTATTATTGTATCTTATCATATCTGTATTGTTATTTTGAATAAACTAGGATTACAGTGAGATTGACTTTGTGATGAGTTAGATCAATCAGGTAAAAAAAAGCTCAATTAAGAGAAGTTCATGTCTACCCTATAGGTTATAAATTTGTCATCCCATCAAACAAATTTAACATACAAGAATAACTCCCTAGAAGGTGGCAGAAGAGCTTTCCTAAAGATCTTTTCAATAGAACTCATGAACATGAATGTCAATTCAGGTGCACATTCATCCCTATTTTATTACTAGAATGTTGATTGTTGGCATGTTATAATTTGTGTTTAGTATAATATTGATGTTTGGGGCATATTTCTAGGCCTGGAATCGAAAAACTCATAAAGGAAGGTATTTTGCATGATCTTGACTTCTCAGATTTTGACACTTGTGTTGATCGCATCAAGGGAAAATTTACTACCAAAACCAGGAATAAAGTGCAAATAGATGTGACGATGTGCTATAATTAATTCACACTGACATATGTGGACTTATTACTCCTACTGCTATGGGTGGATATAAGTATTTTATTACCTTTATAGATGACTTCTCCAGATATGGATGGATATATCTTCTTCAGGATAAAGCAAGCTCTTTTGAAGCCTTTAAAACCTTTAAAGCTTTTGCTGATTTAAAAACAGAAAAGAAAATTAAGTGCGTAAGGTTTGATAGAGGAGGATAATATTATGGTTGTTATGATGAGACATGAAGAAATCCAAGACCATTTGCTAGATTCCTTGATGAATATGGAATTAAAGTTCAATACATCATGCTTGTAACTCCTGAACAAAAATGGTGTTGTAGAGAGACGAAATCGAACACTCATGGACATGGTGAGATGTATGTTATCCCATTCGTCTCTGCCAGAATTTCTTTGGGAAGATGCCTTGAGAACTGCTATGTACATTCTTAATTAGATACCTAGCCAATCCGTGTCCAAAACTCCATATGAGCATATGACTGAAAGAAAGCCGAGCTTGAGACATTTCCGTGTATGGGGTTATAAGGTAGAAGTAAGACCTTATAATCCACAATAAAAGAAACTCGATCTCAAAACTGTTAGCGATTATTTCATTGGCTATTTCATTGGTTCAAGAAGATGCAAATTTTATTGTCCTTCTCACTCTACGCGAGTTATTGAATTTGACCAATCAGTTTTCTTTGAGGATGATTTGGACAGTGGGAGTTATACTCCACAATCAATGACTCTTAGAGAAGATCAAACCATGTTTCCACTACCATCCATTTTTCTTCCTACAAACGTCTTAATCCCAATGGTTCACACAAATGAGCAAATTGTTGAAAGGGAAGAAGAACAAATGTCGAAGCCACAAGTTGATGAACCACAACTTAATGATCAACAACTTGATAACGTTGATGTGGCCCCATTAAGAAGGTCTCAAAGAATACGTTGGCCTTCTATACCAAATGACTATATTGTATACCTTCAGGAGCACGAATATGATCCACATGATGATGATGATCCTATCATATTTCAGGAAGCACTTTCTAGTTCTCATGCTTCTGACTGGGTAAAAGCTATGCATGATGAATTGCCTTTCATGTCTCATAATAATGTTTAGGATCTTGTCGACTTACCAATAGGTTGTAAGCCTGTTGGATCTAAATGGGTCTTTAAGACAAAACATACTCCAGATGGAAAGGTTGATAGGTATAAGACTAGATTAGTGGCTAAAGGTTATAGTCAACGGGAAGGCATTGACTATAAAGAGACTTTTTCACCGGTTTCAACGAAGGATGCACTCAGAGTTGTCATGGCTTTAGTTGTTTATTTTGACCTAGAGCTACACCGGATGGATGTGAAGACAATTTTTCTGAATGGAGATCTTGCTGAAGATGTCTACATGGTTCAACCTGATGGTTTTTTTTAGGCAGGCAATGAACATTTGGTGTGTAAACTTAAAAAGTCCATCTATGAACTGAAACAAGCATCTAGGCAATGGTATTTAAAATTTGACCAGATTGTCACCGCTTACAGTTTCAAGGAAAATGTTGCAGACCAATGCATTTACTTGAAGACTAATGAGAGTAATTTCATCATTCTCATATTATATGTCGATGAAATTCTTCTTGCTAGTAGATGTATGAACCTATTGGTTGAGGCAAAATCAATGTTGTGTAGCCATTTTGATATGAAAGACCTTGGTGATGCTTCTGTTGTTCTAGGCATCCAAATTCATCGTGATAGGTCACGTGGCATAATTAGATTGTCTTAAGAAGGATATATTGAGAAGATTCTTAAGAGGTTCAACATGAATGCTTGCTCCCCATGTGTTGCACCTGTGCAACGTGATGACAAATTATCTAATAAATAATGTCCTCATAATGATGAAGAAATGAATGATTTGAAGAAAATCATATACGCTTCTACTTTTGGCAGTTTGATGTATGCTCAAGTTTGTACTCGTCCTGACATTGCTTTCATTATCAATGCCTTAAGGAGATACTTAAGCAACCCAGGTTTGGATCATTGGAAAGTCGTTAAGAGGGTCATGCGATATTTATAGGGAACCAAGGATCATATGTTGACTTTTATGAAAGTCTGATCAACTTCAAGTCATTGGCTATTCTGATTCTGATTTTGCAGGTTGCCCTGATGACTGTAGGTCTACTTCCGACTTTATTTTTATGATGACAGAAGGAGCTATCTCTTGGAAAAGTGTTAAATAGTCTCTTACAACTACCTCTACCATGGAAACAGAGTATGTTGCTTGTTTTGGGGTCATTCGCTAGGCCATGTGGCTTAAAAATTTGATATCTGATTTTCACATAGTTGAAAGCATTTCCAAGCCACTTGTGATTTATTGCGACAATACTACTGCTGTGAGTTTCTCTCAAAACAAAAAAAACTCTACTCGTTCAAAACATTTTGATATTAAGTATCAATTTGTTAGAGAGAAAATTCAAAGTTTTCACACTCAGATCGAACACATTGATTTCGAGGAGATGTTAGCAGATCCACTGTTGGAGTTTTTCTTATTCATGTAGCTCACATGGGTTTAGTCAAGACTTTTGATGTATTATGTTAGTGAGAGTATGATTTTCTATTTTCTTTAGAGACATGCTCTAGTTGACGTCATTTTCATGTTTCTTATTAGCATTTTATTTATGCTTGGACCATTGTAGTGTCATTTATGGGACTACATTATGCCATACATTTTATGAAAAATATTAGCTAAATGCACATGATATATATCATTATCGGATGTTATTTTGTTGCTTAGATTTTTCATATTGTTAATTAATATATGATATGCTATATCGGTAATTGTCATTTTAACTTAATGGTTTGTATTTTGATTATTGATTAATACTATCCAAGTGGGAGAATGTTGAAAATAATTGTGGATTAGTATCACTCCATATCTTTTATCATTAACCAACAATTTAATATATGATTATTATTGTATCTTATCATATCTATATGGTTATTTTGAACTGGAATTACAGTAAAATTGACTATGTGATGGTTAGGTCAATCAGATAAAAAAGGCCAATTAAGAAAGGTTTTTATCACTACTAGAAATCCATCTATTACTTGCGGATTTTCCTATGAATTTCCTCTAAAAAACTGCAAAAAATAGGTTTCCTGTGGATTTACCTGCGAAATATTATCCCCAACTAAAACCTTTATGGATAATGTTTTCCTAAGAAAATTTATAACCACAACAAATTTTCTACAGAATTTTCCACCAAAATATTTGCATAAAATTTACCTACAATTTTGTATACAAAAACCGCAAAAAAAAAAAATGGAATTTACCTGAAAATTTCTGTCGTAGAAAAATCTTTAGAAAATTTTTGCAGTTTTTAGAAAACCGCAAGTAATTACTTGCCGCTTTCCAAAACCGCAGGAATTTTCTACGGATTTTTCTGCGATTATTTTTGTAGGAAATATATGATTTTTTTTTTAAAAAAAATAAATTTTTATAATTTATTATAATAATTTGATAATTTTTTCTTGAAATAATTATACTAAAAATTTAAATTTAATTATTTAATAATATCATAAATTAGTTATTTAATTTGTATATCTTACTATAGTTGTTTAATATCTCCTTTTTAAAATATACTAAAATTAGTTTAATTATAATTAGTAGGTAAAAATATTTTTAATTTATGATAGAAAGTATCAATATTTTAATAACTTAATATAATTATTTTATAATTTAATTTGTATATAAATAGTTTATATTATTGTCAAATAAATTTTTTTTTATTTTATTTGATTGATAAGTATAAATAAATACAAATATAATTACAAAAATAATTCTATATCTATTAATAATAAAATAAAAGAAAGTTTTTTGAACACATAAATGTTTTTTTTTTTTTTTTAAACTTCTCTTCTGATGTCAGATTGAGAATGAATATAACAAGATATGAAGTTCAATGCGTTGACTTTGCACTGCTACCATATTGTCTTGCATGAGAATATCAAGAGAATATATTCTCTTTTGGAGTGTTCACCAAACAAATTCTAATCTAGGGTGTTTGGGGGTGCATTAATAAAAAAAATAATTTTGTATAGGTGCTTGTGTTAATAAAAAAATTTAATAATTTTTTTGTTAATAAGTTAATAATTTTAATAATTTAATAATGTTCTGATTTCATTCCAATAACCACATGGAATATGCTCCTTAAAAGGAATTTTTGTTTCATGATCAACCTTTTGTTTTTAATTCTTTTCTGTTGAAAATTTGGTAAAATGTATTTGAAGACCAACAGTTGTATAATAATACATGAAAAGTATATGGTGAGATAAAACTTGCTACATAAGTTTTATTTTCTCTTTCTATTATGCATCATTTCATATGTGAATACTAATAGAATTTAAAAATCCAAAGAAATTGAATAAATAAATTATTGTATTTTGATGGAATGTCTCATTTTGTTACCTGAAATGTCTCATTTTGTTAATATTACTTTGACATCCATTTATATAATCAAACAAAAAATTAACGGGTTTCGGAAAATATATTTTGTTTGAATGAATTTTAAGATAATTATTTAATAAAAAAATTATTAACTTTTCTGCCTAGATTTAAAATTAAAGAAGAAATTTAAAAATAATGGAAACTAAAGAAATAAAGAAATTTTTCTACACGTTTATATTAGACTTTCTATGTTTTAATAAATGTGTTCAATAAATTTAATAAGTATTATTTATAAATATATTATATTTTTTTATAAACTAAAAAGTTATTATATTTATATTTCAAGAAGACGTATGCATATATAAATATATACTTATAAATATAAAAAAATTAAAATATATGTTGCACATGGTTAATTATATGTTGTAGTTTCAAGATGAAAAAATAAATCTCGATTAACTATACTAATTTGTGATTAAGAGGAAAAACAAAATCCTACTAGAAAAAAATATCGAAAAAGTTTTTCAAAATATTTAGTAACATACTTATATTTAAGAATTAATATTCTTATTTTTAGTGTATTTTTAATAATTTGTTATGCATATGTTGATATTTAGATTTAATCTGATTAAATAATCTACGTTTAAAATCTAATTGTGATTTACTATGTTTATCTTTTTAATTTATTAGTATTAGAATTATTTTTTATAGTTTTTCCCACACCTATGTATATATTTTCATGGAGATGCGGATGATTTGGAAAAAATAGTGACATTGTGCAACTTTGTGCGACACATATGTGGTCTTTATCACATTAGTGTGGCTAATATGACATATTGTGAGTGTTATCATCGGTGTGTAACCCACCCTTTGATTTTTTCTACAATGTTAAGTCTGACATGCATTAAGGAATTTGCAAGATTCATGTAACAAAGTAATTTAATCCTTTACCTCTATACAGTGGCGAATCTTAGTAAAAAATATTAGAAGAACAAAAAAAAAATACTTTAAGAAAATTACAATTTTTTATAAAAAAATTTAGATTTATTAAAAGAAAAAAAAAGTTTAACGGAGTCAAAAATAATAAAATAGATATACTAAAATACAATTATAATTCTTTTACAAAAATATATATTTATTAAAAAAGAGAAAAAAAAGTTTTGGGGGGGGAGGGGGAGGACGGGGGACATGACTCCTCCCAAGTTATATGGAAATTTTTAAACTTTCAAATTTTGATTAATTAGAATCAAGTCTGGCAACTCACAATTGTCAAGGTATATATACTATTGTTGAGTAATATAAATACATAAAGTATAGAGAAAGAAAATTGAACACAATTTATATTGGCTCAACTAACGTTTTGACCTATGTTTAGTGTTAGTTTGACAATCTTAGTCAAACTTTTTATTATTATAGATCATAGGTACACACATTATGCATGCATAAAGCCTATAGTTAGACTTCTTAAACTCTACGAGAGAAATGTTGAATTTCTGACAAGTGCATCAGTTGTTTATAGTATCCGTAAATATATTGATCGTGTACTCAAGAAACTGTCGATTACTTATAAATTATTACTACTTGAAAGAAATTGTTGATGGATATAATAAATGAGTGATGTAAAATAAAAAGAAACTAAAATATTCCTAGGCACAATATGTATATGGTGATCATAACCTATTCTTAGGCACAATATCTATACTTTGGTTCAAAGCATTTGACGAACATTAGTTCAAACATATAGATCCTAATGCAGTCCTAGGAACAATATCTATATGGTGATCTTCCTTATTCTCTTGATTAAAAACTAATCTTCCAATACTTTAAATCATAACAAAATAACAAATCAAGTTTATGATTGATCAATAAAAAAAAGGCATCAAACATAAAGAAGAACACAATTGATTAATAAAATTTAGATAAAAGCAAAAATGGATTACAAAGGATTAATCAGTTATCAAATTTCTGACAAGAGATTTGGTTCCTCATTGTCATGAGGATTTATTACAACTTTTTAATAAGATTAAAAGTGAAAGAAGAAAAAAATGGCCTTTGAAAATGCAACAACGTTCCCACTCTAACGTTTCTTCTCACATGGTTCTTCTCGCTTCCTACATTTTACATTTGTCAAAAAGCTCATGCTCCTTTTTGTTTTACCCCATTTATGCAAATTTTCCATGAATTTAACTATATGTTTATGCTGATATTGACTTTATTGTTAATGTACAAATCCTCACCCAACGAGGTTCCTCATCAGGTTACTCTTGCAAAGAGACACGAATCTCGCTTAGCGAGATGAGCAAATATGCATCTTTCTTTAAGTTTCCCTATAGTTTCATCAAGTGAGAATTTTCTCACTAAGCAAAATATCTTCTCTATCTACACTTCTTAGGAGTTTTGAAAATTTGCAAACTAGTGAATATAGGAACAATAGGAACAGTCTTGACATTGGTCAACTTTATTTGGATATTGGCTTGTGAGGATAAAATAATTTTCTAAAAGTTTTGTTCTACTTTTTAGGGTTTTAAGAATAATGTAAATTCATAGTAATAATTTCTTGGCCTAATTTTTCAAATGAGGTGCCTTTAAATAGAGAATAAATTAGGTTGTGACTCATTTAATCGGTTATATGAGGTAAATGATTAAATCTATAATTAAAAACTATATTAGTTCATTAGGTAGTGGGTAATCAATGAATTCAACTTAAATTCACATAAGTCAGTTTTAGACACAATTTAATCGATTACACAAGTTGGTAATCAATCAAAATAGTGAGAAACTTGAAACTTAGTTGAATTTCCTTCCATTTGAAGCATAATTGAAATAATTGATTACGGGAAGAAGTAATTGATCAACCATGATAAAAATTCAAGACATCTTTACCCGGATTAAGGTGAGAATGATTTTTAAACACTTTGAAGATTATAACTCTGATCAAAAGCTATGATTCAAGATCAAGAACATGTTGTGACTTATGAAGTGAACTTAAGACTTAGAAAGATATAAACTATATCATGTAAGCGTAAGTTCTAAAACAATAAATAAAATATCACATCCATATATGTTTGACGTATTTGAAAAAGAAAAATTAAACCCAAAAATCAAAATAAATAAATATAGGATAATGACCTTCATGTTTGACAAGGGATACTAGAAGGCATGGTAATGGGATATGGTGAAGACGAGTATAACATTCTCATCTTCGTTCCCACTCCCCCAAACTCTTCTTCATCGATGTCCTTAATACTTGATGAGTATGTAATTTTTGTTTCATTTCCATCCCCATTAAGGTGTTAGGTATACTCGTGCCCATTTTGTACCCGCAAAAACAAATTACAATATTTTTTTAATAAAAAATAAATTGTTTGAATATAATTATGTTAATTTAAAAGTTATATAATAAACAATTAAGTATAAAGTTTGTAATTTGTATGTCAAACCTTTCTTAGCATCCAAAAATTGTAATTTGTTAAACAAAGCAGGAATATGAGGGATACTTTGTTTTGAAAATTAAGTATAATGAATCAAGATAAGACTTTGCAGTATTTCACTCATTAAAACAAGGGTGGGTATGAGGACAAAGTGGGTATTTGTATCACCATCCCTGTCCTCGTACCTCACTTAACAAATTGGGTACTT
The DNA here is from genome assembly GCA_037954015.1 of Psophocarpus tetragonolobus. NCBI lineage: Eukaryota > Viridiplantae > Streptophyta > Magnoliopsida > Fabales > Fabaceae > Psophocarpus > Psophocarpus tetragonolobus. The sequence goes on from CM075694.1 coordinate 46,200,894, forward strand.
CTCGTATTTGTATCCATCAAATCAGGGATTCTTTACTACTTTGGGCGGTTTGAGATTATCCACGAGTACAGGTTTATTTGTCATCTTTAGATACTAGTCCAATGTTTTCAAACATAGGTTTTTCCCATCTCCCTACACAACTTAAAAAATCAGGTATTCTTTGTACCTGCATGTCCGGTCAAATCAGAAATTCCTCGTACATTTTCAGGTAATTCAAGATTATTAGAGTTGTAAAAAATGGGTCTGGCCCGCAACCTACAAAATGGGTCAGGTTGGACTCTAAAAAAGGAGACCCAAATAGAAGTCAACATTTTTTGTCCGGTCCATTTGGCCCGACTATGTAAATGGATTTGAGCCAAGCCGGCCCGATGGGCCACGGATTGATTCGAATACAAATATAAATACATAAATTTTAAAAATATACATTAATAATATTGTTAAAAATATATTAAATAAAAAATATACACATAACAGTATGTTATATGTGAAGTCAATTTATATATATTGCTAATATTAATATATATATATATATATATATATATATATATATAAATTACATATAAAAATACATTTGATGTTTATTTAATAATATATTTTTAACAAGAAAAAATTATGTTGTTCTAAAATATATACTAAATTAAAATATACATGTAAATATTTTTTATGTTATTTTAGACTTATTTATTATATGTTCTTGATTGATTTATTATGTTGTTTTGAATTGGTTTGGACTTGTATTATAAAATAAATTTTATTTTTTATAAAAATTTGAATTTTGATTTTTTTAAAAAAGACCCAGTTAGGCTCATTTTGGCCTGGTGACCTAATATAGGTTGGACTGGACTTAAAAATATGTGGCCCATTCAAAATATGGGTCGACCTAGCTCGACTCATTTAGTTTGAAAAGCTCGACGGGTCGGACCGGCCCGCCCAAATTGACAGCTCTAAGGATTACCCCCGAGTGTGAGTTTATTTATCATCTTTAAGTATTATTGTAATATTTTCAAATATATAGGGGATATTATTGTAATATTTTTAAACTTAAAAAAAGGTTGGTGTAACGGAAAAAAAAATAGAGTTATGTCTAATTTGATAGGAATTGATGGTTAATTTATTCTAATATTAATATCAATGTTAGTTTAGTAATAAGACTACTATCTTTCATATATTTATTAAATTTTATTTATCAATGTAAGATAATATTAGAACAACACTTGTTCTTAGGAAGGGGAAGAAAAATTCAATTGCTCACAAGGAAATTTTTATAAATTTAAGTAAATTACCTCTAGGATACTTGTAATCAGAAAAACACCACAATGTTAATTATTACTAATGAATTTTCTTAGAAAATATGGAGTTATAAGATTGATTTAGTTGAAAAATTCATATATGAAAAGAAAGGAGAGAGAGAAGTTGTGGTTTCAAATCCACGCACTAACAACAACTAACACATTTAATAACTAACCTTTAACCTATAAAAAAAATTCTCTCAGAACATATAAAATTGAACAAATCTTATAATTTTTTACTCTAGGTAGAAGTCATTTTGAATTTTATTAGTTCATAATAGATCCATATTTTAATATTTTTTGTTAAAGTTATTTTTAAAAAAATTCTAATTGGTTCTTTATAAACAATTGTTTTTCTACCACAGAGAACCGACACCCTCCTATGGTGGTCATTCCAATTAAGAACAAATCTTTTAGTTAAGAATCTACCTTAAAAATTGTCATGATCTTTAAGTCTATACAAAATATGGTTCCCAACAACTCTTTGCTCCCACACACACATAGGCACGCATCCCACCTACAAAGAGAGTTAGAATGCATTGGATAACTATTAATATATAAACATTGCTTTAAAAGATTAAAATATAAATAAATAATCAAATTCAATTAAAAATATCATATTTTAATATAGAATTGATATATGTGTATGAGTTGTCCTAAACGTATTATTTTTAACTTCTATAAGAAAGATAAAAAAAAGAAGCATTGTCTAAATTTTGAATCAAGTTTACCCCTTTTGGTAAGAAGAAAAGATAATAAATTTAGAGTTCGTTTGTTTAAGATTATTTCTTTAAAGAATCAATTTATTTTTAAAAATAAAATCACTTATAAGAATTTTTAAGATGTTTATTTAAATTTTTTTCAAGAAACAAAATTAGAAAAAATTAGTTTTCTGTTTTTTTAAACAACTCAAAGCTATTTCTCAAAAAACGCAAATGCGATAAAAGAGAAAGAAAACATTTGTTTCTCAAAAGTTTTTAAAAAGGTGATTTTTATGATTGTAATCAAAAGAAAATTTAGTTTTGATTATACAAGAATTTCTAAAATAAAATTAATATTTAAACAATTTAAAAAAAAATTTAAACACAAACAAAATGATCCTTAATGAAATTTTTTCCATTACTAATTTTAATGAATTAATTGATATTAATGCTACCGATCATTAGTGAAAAATGTGTTTATACTACTATTTCATGTTTTAATTTAGAATTATGTTAAATTGAAATTGAAATTATATAGAGAAATTTGGTAATTTTTATGATATTTATAAGCATTAATTTAAAATGACTCCTATTATTATTGATGAATATTAGTGAGTAATATTTATATTAAAGTTGATTAAATCTTATTTAAATTAAATTTTGATAAAATGTTATTAAATTCATCTCTCAAATTTTTTATAGTAATTTTTATACTAAACTTTAATTAAGTGTTCTTGATAGATTTATTGGCATTTTTTTAAAAAAAATATTTTTATATCTGAAAGTTGATTTTGGATATGAGTACGGTTATATTAATATGAAATTACGGGTTATAAGATTAATTATTGGAGGAAATTTTGGATTTTTTTTATTTCTCAAAATAAAAATAGAAAATTCAATCTTATTAAATAATGTTACAATTTAATTAAGGTAATTGTACAGTAACTTTAATATAATTTTGTCACTAACATTCAAATAAATTATATATATTTTTTTTAATTAGAGGTTACAACCTTATTCGAGCCTTATCAAACTATTATAAGCCAACAAATTATGAGTGGTACATGAAGCTTAATTCTTCTTACTATAGATATTAAAAGTTTCTTTATAAATATTAGCTTTAGGTGACTTTTTAGGTTGACCTTAATTTATAGAGTCACCTTAGTCATAGATGATAGGTAAGATAGGTCGTTTGCTTCAATTGACTTCAAAAGGGCTTCTAAACTCTCGGGAGAGTGAGATAAACTCCTTTTTATGTCTCTCTCTTCTTGTTATTTGCACACCCTTTGTTACATGTAGAGCATAATTGTTATTTCCACCCTTGCTAGTATACATGTACCCTTCTCTACTATACACCCCTCATATGTATACACACACCATGTGCCTTGACTTGTTTAGCATGTCCAAATTAGTGGAGTATCTTCTTAGGAGATAAGGGAACCATGACCCCCCTCCCAAAATTTTTCTTCCCTTTTAACAAATATAAAATTTTATATAAAGTGTTAATTTTGTTGAAGTATATTTATTTTATTTTTTGACTCTCAAACATTCTTGGTCAAGATCCGCCATGGGTCCAAATAACTTAAAGTCATATAAAGACAAAAGACATAATGTTGGGTAATATTAAAATGGCTTAAAGGAGCTATAAATGACATATAAATAAGGGGTATCTAGGAAGGCAGATTCTAATTCAATACTTTTGTTATACTTACTAACTGTCGGAGTCCTATAGGTACCCTCAATGACTTTATATGATAAACTTGCATTATATAGGAGATGAGATTGTAAATCAAATTCCACTAAACTGGTACTAGCTAGGATTAGTATGTTGTTGGAAAACTTGGGTAGTATACATGAAGTTTTAAAGATATATAGAACATGATTTAGTTTTTAAAAATTTCGACCCCGATTACCTTTTTTTTAAAAATTGTGCTAATATATTTGACATTTTTTCTTTACATTTAATTGAAAGCAAAATCCATTTTAGATCTCATTTGAGTTCAATGTAACTCAACTTTTTAATAATTATCCAACCACACATGTTATTACACTTCTTAATACAATATGAAGGAGGACCCTTTGACCTAGCAATAGTTTGGTCATATGCTCACCGAGATGAGTAAAACATATAACCAACAAACTCAACGCCTTAACCAGACTTATGAGATGTGTATTATATCGGTTAATGCGCCAACTCACCTATATAGGAATAAAGACCTTTGTACCAAGTAAATAACTATAAGTTAATACATTCATCCATGGGAGTGTTAGAGTAAGTATGAGTTTATGTTTCACAATGGTTAAAAATTGGAAAGTTGGGTAATATTATATAAGTGAGAAAGACACATAAACTTAATGCTTTAAGGTTTTGGGTTAAAGATGGTGTCACGTTCTTTATATATGGGTTTTTATCTTGCTTTTGCCCATCAAAGTAATATAAAGTGAGAAACACAAACTTAATTCATAAAGTTTTGGGTTAAAGATGATATCATATTCTCTTATACATAAACTCATATCTCGTTTTTGCCCGTAATATACAAATGAAAAAGACAAATAAACTTAATCCTTTAAGGTTTTAGGTTAAAAATAATGTTATATTCTCTTATATATGTGAGTTAGTATCTCGCTTTTATCTTAGAGGGAGCTCATTACTAACTTACTTGATAGCTGAAGTTCTACTAGTGTCCACTCCCCCTTTTTCCATCTCCAATTATGCAGTCCCAAGAGGGTAGAAAATTTGACCATAAGGCAATGTGAGTAAGAAAAGGTACTCGGCTCCGAGTTTTAGCAAGAACATTTCTCATTTACAAATTCTTCACAAAATATGATAGACTATTAGCTTTCATTTTTGTTTTGGTATTAATTTACTGTTCTGTGAAAATTAAGTTTTCAAATGAGAAATCTTAAGGTGTATGTTTGACAATGCAAGCGTTCTCAACCATCAAAATTCAAATAATGGTTAGGACTTAAAGAGAAACTTAAACACGTACTAATTTTAAAAAAGGTACAGCAAATGTGTGAGGTCGCATTCATAGATAGTACAAGGTAATTAATAATGTGAAGGAAAACAATAGTTTTATTAAGATAAGGTGATCGAAACAAGGAGATGAGGTAAGGTAGAGTCTGGTGTAGGTGCTATATTACAAATTTCCCTTATCCTTAATTAAAATAAAATTGAAGCAGCAGGATCTTTGTGCTCCACAGTTCACAATATCTTTTATGGTAACCATCCAGCCATGTAATTATTCATGCTTGTGCCCGCTGTCACCACTGATACCGGATCAGGCTGATATCTTCCCTTAAACAAATTCAAATATATAATCAGAATCTAAAGCTCGTCACAATTTAATCAATATGGTTCATGCTATCATGCAATAGTTCGCCACTATAGTCACTACATTATTTGTAGTTTCGACTGTACTCTATATCAAATCTCAACCACTATTCATACATCTCTTGCATCATGCTTCCATATTCTCTCATCATATATTATTTTCCCTTTTGCATGCTAGCTAACTAGTTACACCATCACCTTACCGTTGAAACTGTACGGAATAATATATGCATCAAATTATTAATTCTTAAATTATTAAATCATCAACATTTCAATGAAGAGGAAATTAATACCCAATTTGTAACGTTGGCTCACACTCCATAGGTTGAAAGAGAGCATCGCCTTGGGATTGACCTGGATGGCTGCCATACCCCATATTTTCAGCACTGGGATTTAGGTGGAGTGAATTTATTTGATACTCTTCCAACTGCAAAAGCACATTGCAAATCACTCTTAAGTTTCAATAGTAGCTGAGGAGGGTTTGGTCGTTGGTACATTCAAAGTCAAATTGCTAACTCATATCTTCCTGCAAGTTGTTTTTGTGATCTAGTCCTTGGTAGTTGGTATAAGTTTATTTTCCTATCTTATATCCATTATCATATTTTTTTTTTCATACGTATATATCATAATTAGAACTATGAACCGTAATTTGAGTGATTATTTAATTTTAAGAAGATTGAAATGTTTCTTACCCTTTGTCTGAGAGCTCTGTTTGCCGCACCTAGCAAATGTTCCTTTCACCAAGTGACATAATTGAACCGGTGAGCTAGGGAAACATGATAAAAAATAGCAGTTATATAAACATTGACAAAGAAAAAGAGAATTGTTGTCATACCTTACGTTGCAGATCTGAAAGCTGGTCCAGCATGGATTGAATCTGTAAAATGTCATAAAGTTACGAAAATAATACAAACCGAGAGAAGGGTTGACAAAGATATTTGACTCAGGAATATGTAATAACAGTGCTTTTACATTGAGATTAATGTATTATATATACACTTTTGGAGAGAGATAAATTAATTTCTTCTATGTATTCTTTATTGCACACGTACGGCTAAAATAATAAACATGCATGTCTAAAACGGAATTAGATGTGGAGGTGTTCGTGATTGGGAATGTGTGATCCTATTTTTCTTAACTATTTCTAAATGGAAATTGGCAGCATTGGAAACTTTAATTTAGTAATTAGTACCCTTGTTGATCTGATTTGCTTCAAAGACGAATCTAGCTGCCGTTCAAGTGACTCAAGCTCTTTGCTGCTTAGAGGGCCAAGATCTTCACCCATAAGGTTCCTAATGATGAGCATCAGCCAAATATATAATATCAATATATCATTAACTTTGTTCATATTAATTGCATATACTTCTGGATATAATCGAGCCTGTTTACCTTTGAGAACGTTGTAGAGTTTCATAACGTGCTTTCAACCTCAAGTATTCTTGTTGACTGCTTAACTCCTATAGTCATGGAAGCAAAATCATAGCAGTTACCTAATTAAGGGAACATCGATGTACTAAGTTATGCATAATACATAATGATTCATAAATAAAACTAGATCGTGTTGGGATACATAGATATCTGTGCCATAAGTATATATAGCTGAATAGAGAATTAATGAAGTAAATAAGTGCCTATTTGGAACGCACAAAATCATAAAAAATTAAGGTCATTCTTGCACACAGGTATTAATTAACAACGTAGCTGTTATTACTTATTAACGAGAAAAGGATATCGGTTACTGTGGATAGAGTTTATCAGAGTGGTTATACATCGGATAAGGTCTCTTGGCCTACCCTAAATAAGATATCGAGGACTTTGGCCTACCATAGGACCAAAACCTTAAACATAGGAGGTCGAAAACTTCGGCCTACCCTCAAGCCGAGAGTTCATAGTAATTAAACAATGAGCCATGACCTAACTTAAGAGCAAAACCCCAAGAACAAGCAACCAAGTCTCGGTATCGAGACCTTGAGGTAAGATAGCTAGAATCTCATCTCACCCTTGTCACAGGCTGAGACCTCGCAATAAGGTAACAAGACTGATACAACAAGAAATCCAGCCTTTGCAGATAAGTCTTACAATGCTTAAGGCTAAGTTAGGTACAAGATTAATTAAGATAATTAAACACACTAAGAAGATAAGTAAACAAGATTAGAATGTTATTCATTAATCTTAATTATTAAAAAATTAACCCATTAAGATTGAAACTACTTCTAAGATCTATAAATGAGTAATGTGCTCCATGTTTGTTTGACGTTATCTTCATTTTTTTTTATTACATATTTATTATGCATTAATTGTTTTGAGTCGAACCCGTTATTATTAGAGGTTCCTTTTGAAGCTATTTCATTTTTTATAACTAAAGCCAATAGCATTATATGCCTGATCTTTGTGTCTTGGCATTCTTATCGAACTTTAAACAACAAGCTTTGAAAAAGCCAAAACTTTTATAGTTCAACGAGCTAAAAGTACGTATAATGATTATGTACTGCAAGAGGCAATATATACGCTCCACATTCCCTTGTATTTTTTTTTAAGATAGCAAAAAATATAGATCCACATTCCCTTCTTTATATGTAAAAGACAAAAATTTTAAAAAAATGTCCACATCAAATTCGGCAAGTTAAATGCACAAGTACTCAATTAAATAGGGCGTATGGGATTATCACCAATACCAAGGCTTCCTTTGTTGACACATTGGCCTCAGGCGCTCCATAGTTGCATTTTTGGTACCTCTCTAGCGTATTGAGCATGCTGCACGTTGACGTAAAATACTTTATAAACATTAAAAAAAATCATATAAGTAGCGATTAGCGAATGCATAATTCCGTAATCGTAGGATACGTGCACAACTAATAGTATTTTCAGCACCCCCAAAAAAAGAAGACCACAGTAACTTACTGTTTAATTAACATACTTTCTTTAGTAACAGTTACAACTTAATATTTTAAGGACAAATTGCGGATGCCTGCTCTTGAAACAACTTTTGACTTCAAATTTGCTACAAGTCCACACTCCACCCAGCCAAAAGATTTTTTCTCGAGCGATGAACAAATTGTGGTCAGCAATATAGGATATATAGATATTGATGAAAAACCAACCCGGTAATAAACTGAGAGAGTCAGAATACACCTTGTGTGAGCTTGATCGCGATGATTAGTAGTTTAAGATGTGAATATAAGGCCCCTTTCATCTATCACTAGATAACAGCTAGTAACAAACTAAATGTGGCAAGAAAAAGAAATAGGATATATATATCCTGTGGATAATAGATGAAATTGCTAATTTATGTGCCACTTCTTAAACCCAGAAATAGACACATGGAACATATATCATTGTTCGATTTCAGTACACTGAAATCTTAAATGACCATATTGTTTACTGAGACCGAGAGATACGGAAAAGAGAGAACTCAACAGCAGCCAGTAAGCAGCTTTTTAGAAAAATATTTGTCTATTATAAAGTAAGGCTCGGTTTATCTATCTACTAACTAGGCATTTATAAAGATATATATAACCAATAACTGAATGAAAAACATCTAAGTGCGTCTATGCTTAGAATGAAGGAGGAGATATTCATCAAATTATCCACTATACTCGACAACCTAAAGGAAAAGACCGTTTTGATCCTGATTTAACATAAGTATACATGCAACCTGTAATAAGCATGTCTCCATCATGATAATTGACAATTGAAAAAAATTAAAGAAACTTACAGCTGCTTTCAATGACATATCTAGACAAATAAACAAATTGAAAGAGCTTGATGAGTAGCATATAGAAATTAAACAAAGAACTAACTGTAGAAATAAAAGAAACCCTAGAGGTGTAATTGAGGGAGTCCATGCCTTTGATAAAAGAAAATGAAAAAGGAGGTTAATTAAGTTGTTTGAGTGATTCTTAAACACTGAAGCGAAAAGCAGACACTGGCTGGCAAAACTTGAGATGGAAAAATAATTAATGTGGTGCGTGTTTTCCCAACACATAATTGAACAGAAACAGAAGCCTGAAGTAGCAGACCCGAAATGGCTTTTGGGGAAAGCTTTTGAACCAGATCTGAAGTAGCACAAAAAAAGAAAATTTTGGATTGCTGGGTTGAGAACCAAAAGAGGGAAAGAAAGAGAAAGATGAAGGGTTGAGGAAAAGGAAGAGAAAAAAGTAGAGGCAGAGTTACAATAGAATAGTGAATACAACAGTGTTGCATTTATTTATATATGTTTGCGTTTCCAGTTGCAGATCTAACATGAATACGAACATAGAAACAGTGAAGCTGCTTAAAACGCCGAGACATTCACAGAAACGGAAAAGTGAAAAAAGAAAATAAAGTTATTTTGATTATAAAAAATAAAAAGGATGGAGAAGGTGGTGCTATAGAGTATTGAGTTGTGAAAAGTGAAAACAGAAAAAATAAAAGAAGGGTTAATTTGGAGATGATGGAAAAATGAAAGGTGGCGTGCGGTTTCCATTCCATTTCCATGTGAATGTGATACCTTGAAGTGCTGCAAAACTCGTACAACTTTCCTCTATTGGAGAAGATGATGAGAGCAAGCTCGGCATCACAAAGAACTGAAAGCTCATAAGCTTTCTTCAAAAGCCCGTTCCTTCGTTTTGCGAAGGTTACTTGCCTGTTGATCTTGTTCTCAATTCTCTTCAACTCCACTCTTCCTCTTCCCATCTCTCTTCTCTCTTCTCTCTTCTCTCTTCTCTCTTCTCTCTTCTCAATCACGCTCTCAACCCACAAAATGTGTTTTGTCCCGGCAAAACCATCCTTATCAATTTTCCCTCTCTGCCTCTTTTTTCTCTTAACTTACTTTCCTACATACATCACCAAATGTTATAAAAATAGTTAAACAAAATAAAATAAACTTAGTTTGTAGAAACATATTGTCAAAAAATAAAATTAATATGTTTTATGATTTTTCCTATTTATTTTTGTAAAATCAAGACTTTTTAGAGAAAATAAAATTTTATTTTTTGAATAAAATTTTAAATACTTAGAAAAAAAATTTAAAACTGGTGGGTCGACCTGCTAACTGCCAATTTGTCTAATGGCACCCTAACTATGGTAATGTAACTCATCCCAGTTTATTTTTTGCAGCTAAAGGTAAGACGGACCAACCTGTTTTGTCACCCCTATAAACATACTCTTGATCTTGAATATTAATTTTGATCAAGGTTTTTAGTCTTAAAATGTTTAAAAATATTTTACACCTTGATCTATGTTGTCTTAAACATTGATTGTAAATGATTAATTATATGTTTTCGTAATTGATTATTTCAGTTATACTTTAATGGGAGAGAAATTCAATTGAATTTCAGACTTTCTTAGGATTACCAAAAGTAGTCATTGATTATCCCATACTCAAGGGCGGAACATAGTTATGACGAGGAATCCATAACAATTACATAAATAAATGTATTAAATAATAAAATATATTTAATAAAAATATTATATTTTATGAGTTGATTAACTCACACCTACTTATTTTTAGAAAAAATAAGTTAGCAACTATTACGGATTTAGTATATTTAAATAAATTTATTCATATAATTTGCTATCTTATTATTTAAAAAATATAAGTTAGCAACTTACATATTAAGTATATTTCTATTTGTAGACTTTTAGAAATGATGATATCCAACACTATCAAGGTCTAAGTTCTTCTTCTTTTTTAAGTTTGTTTTATTATTATATAATAAAATATAATTAACAAAAAATTTTAATTAGTTATATTTAAAATATCAAATTAACATTAGACTTTTTTATAGTTTTTATGTAGTGTTAAATTTTATCTTTACAACTTAAAATTTAGGTTAATTCAGGATCAAAGAAAAATTTAGACTAACTTAAATTCAATTTAGATCTTTTTATTTTTCAAAATTCTGCAATGCTTTATCTCTTATTATCAAAATTTACATAATTTTTATTTCTGTAAATTTACACAATTTTGATAATTTCATCTAATGTTAATTATTGAAAAATTAACATTAATTAAGAAATAAAATAAACAAACAAATTCATATCATATTAGCGTATCTCTAAATTTGAAGTATGTTAGATTAATTTATAAATGTTCGGTACTTTTAATTTTTGAAACAAAATCAAGAAGTAGATTTTAAAATAATGGAACCAACATTATACATTTTGAAAAATAAGAGATTAAACATCTCTATTTAAATAAAAAATTAAAATTATATTTAAACTTGATTTTATATAATAAATATATTAAATTAAATAAATTTACTTTGGCACCTCCAAAAATTTGTTTCAAGTTCTGCCATTACTTGTGCTTGAAACTAACTTCTTGTGAATCTTTGTCAAATTAATCGATTACTATCTATGTAATTGATTAAATGGGTCTCAACCTATTTTTTTTCTCTATTTAAAAGAAACCTATTTTGAAAATTAGGTTAAAAAATACATTAGTTATTTTTTAAGGATATATTGGTTGATTTTTTGTCTTTTATTTTGTTTTAATGTTAGAATTATCTAATTTTTTCTTTTATTTTAGGTTAAGGTCTTCATATTTAAATAATGAGAAAAATGAGTAAAAGGAGTGAATTTTTGTGCTTCTAAAATATGAGAATGATATTCTTATTTTAGTATGGCCATACTTAACTTATATTGCAAGGCTTATGGATATTAAGAAGAGCACAATTGTACTAGAATTATATATAAAGCAAAAATTAGGTTTTCTAGAGGACTTTTCTTTGTTAAGATTTCTTTCTTTTTCATTTTAGGTTTTCTAAAGGACTTTTCTTTGTTAAGATTTCTTTTTTTTTAGTTTTAGGTTTTTTCCTCTGTTTAAGTCTTCAGGGTTTTTTATCCCCAACTTAGGGGTAGGCTCAAGGAGGAGGAACAAGATTAGGTAGGGGTTAATTATAAGGGACCTTGCCTATGAGACTCTCTTTTTCTATTCTTTATTTTTCTCTTTCTAATTGTTTTAGATTATGATATACCTTTGTAGGGAACCTTTTGGCTTGTTTTTTGATTAATTGTTCATGTTGTTTCTTTTAAGATTATATTTTTTTACTATTTTAACAATGTATTAGATGCATGATAAGATTCTGATGTATGAATTAGTGTGTATCTATTAGGAAGTGACTTACCCCTGATTGCTTAATGGGCACATTGTAAAACAATAAAGTTAAGATTTGTTGTATAACAAAACTATATTTTTTAGCTTCCAACGTGAGTGTATGACCAAACTCTCAACCTCTTTGCTCTTAACCCTAACTAGTGTTAGATTTTTACATGACCAAATAGGGATATGCATTATGAAGATTAACTAGTTTTGCTTGCTCATGAGGGATTGGTTACTTTAGAGGAGGTAGTTGGTAATGTGTTAATTAATTGGAATTGAACATAAAGGTAGTAATTACATAGGAAAATATGACCTTAATCATCCAAATTCAAGACCTAATTCCAACCCATTATTTATTTTCTTTTTTTAATTTTTTTATTTGATTTACTCCTTGAGAAAATGCAAGAATCTTTAATTGTTGATATTCCATATCCTAATCTCATGGGTACGATATTCAGACTTAAGGTTTACTGTTACTACTGCTTAGGGTATGCCTGCCCTATAAGTATATTTTGTACGCATCAACTCTCGCTTGTGATATGATGTTAATTCTTTAAAAATCTATTGAACAATGTTAATTAAGAACACAATTTGACTTTCACTTGTGATTTGACCTTAATTCTTTACATTAACACAATCCAAGTGTAGTCCTTCTATCTTTCACTCATAATTGTCCTATTGTTGGGTTTCCCAGTGATTTCTAGTTATAGCTTCACAAGCTATTTTGGTTGACATGTGGAATTAGGTTTTTCACTAAATCCTTATGATAAGATTTTACAAGGTGGTTTGAATTCTAGGATAAAGTTTTCTATTGGTTCCTTGTGATAGAGTTTCACAAGGTGATTTGAATTCTGGGATAAGGATTCCAAGTGGTTTTTTGTGATAGTGTTTCACAAGGCGATTTTCTTCTAGGTTCAGGAGAATGTTAGCTATGTGTTTTGTGTGTGCATAGTATTTATACTCAAATCTATAGTGAAAAGGGTTTGACTTGTGTTGCCAAACTAACATCGTAAGCAGGCCAAGGATTTGAATGAACAAATATAAATTTTGTGTCATTCTTTTCTCTCTTCTCTTATACATGAGTTGATTTCAACTATTGTTTCTACATACTCATTTTAATTGTAGTATTTATAAATTATTTATACATGCATAATAATTTCATTGACCATATTTCTAATTCATTAAAACTTGTTTTTGGAAATCCACATATAACCCTTGAAAATAAGTTTATCTTGATTATTGTGCATAAACCTTTATTTGGCATTTGGGCATTCTTTACTCTATTCAACATTGTGTTTCTAATGCATATAACAATATTAATTTATTTTTTAATCTATTTTTTTTAGAAGCCAAAATTTTCAATGTGATTTAATTAGTATTAGTAAAATTATTAAAACAACTTTTTGCACTAACAAGCCAAGATGTTAAAATTATGCTTTTCTCATTTTTTTTTATTTTACTTGTCAAGAAAAACTCAAAATTCACATCTCAAGAAAAATATGTCTCTATATATAATGTAAAGGTGAGAGGGGTACAATAAGAGGTATGCATTACACATTTCCAAAACCCTAGACTACCTTTATAACCATATTAGCATAGAAACCACCAACATATTTTAAAAGAGTAATTCTAGCCTCTATTTTCAAATATTTTATGAATAAAATTTACAAAGAATAAAATTACAAGTACTGTAGATAATTATTAGAAAAATAAGGATAAATTAACCATTTCATAAAATATAATATGATATACTATACTTTATGATCTTATAAAACATCAATTCATCTTTTAAAAAAAAAATTGTATTAATTTGATTACTCTAAAGTTTTAACTTATTTTTATAGATTCTCGTTCGTAATTTTATTAAACGATAATGTGATAGGTATGAATATATATCACTTTAATAATATAAATTATTTATTCTATTGAAAATGAAATGAATGAAACAACTTTTTCACATGAAATCAGTTAGCTATAGTAATTATAACTGTAAACGTGTATAAATTTATTATTGCTAGACGGTTCGATCAACTGACCTAAATTAAAAAAATATTATTTGTTATAGTTAGAACTAATATCCATAAGCTATTTCAGATTACTATTTAGCAAACTTATAAACTTTGACATGTAATAATATGTTAACATTTTAGAAAGACTAAATATTATGACAAAATTAATATTTCTGATATTTTATAGAGAACTAAAATATAATTAACACAATATAATATTCATGTTGACTTTGTCTAAAAAATAGATTTACATATTTGTTTTTCTTTATTTTCTGTATGATAATCAATCAGAACTTAGTGTTTTAAATGCCTTTGATATTCTAAGTAAATTTTAAATTTTTAAAAATTTAAATAAATATTAAATGATTGAATTTGAAATTAAAAAATAGATCTAAACATAAAATGAGTACATAAAAATAGATATTGAAAAATGGGTATGAATTGGGAAATTTTTTATATGGTACGGTACTCGGGGAGCAACGGTAATGTAAAAGAAAAAAGGAGTGAGTTGTGTTGAAAGAAGCATGGGCAGAGACGCATAGAGATGTCAGATGCTTTACCGTTTTAAGGTGAACAACGTTAGCGTCAACAATAATAACACCGACACATTATTCCAAAATTGGCTTTTCCTTTTAAACATGTCACGTCGCACTGCCTTCAAAGTTGTAACCACTAGCCACTAGCTACTAACCCAAAAACAGAAACTAGAGAGTAACTCTTTCTTCTCCACTCCATGCCAGTTTATTAGGATATTTTTAATTTCGTTTTGGTATTTTTTTAACTGAATATCTACAATTACATAATATTTTAGTTTAAATAAGTTTTTATCTCTAAAATTTCATAAAAAATCATCCTTAAAATTTAAAAATGTTTTTTTAGTACAAAAAATTAATTTATTTTTTTATTAACGTTTTTAGTTTATAAGTTTTATCGTATTTGACTGTATTATATATGAAATTTAAATATTGAGGTGATTCTTGTCAACAATTATTTAAGGACATTAATTGGAAAAGAAGTACTAAAAATGAATTAAGGGCTAAGAAAATATTTTTACATTTTAAGGAACAAAAGTGATTTTTGGAGAAACTTTAGAGACAAAATAACTTATGTAAGCTTAATATGTTTTCTATTATTGTTATATTCAATTTTTTTTCTTCTAATTTTATCATGTTTTGATTGTATTTATATAAAACCTAAATTTACACTCTTATTTTATTGTTGTTTGTATAAACTTTAATTGGACATGTTTTCTTTAAAAAAATTGTTTCATTTTTCTTTAAAATTCTAATTAATATCTTATAAAGTGAATTGTATTGGTAAGATTTTTACTACAAATGTTCAATTAATAGTACATGAGCAAACAACAAATTTAATTTTCTTGATAAAATTATTTTCTTGATAAAATTATTTTCTTATCACATATTGTTTGTTATCATTTTGTTGTTTATTATTATTACGTTTTTCTATATTAAGAATTTTGTGTAATATTATTATAGAGTTCTTGTAAGGACAATATAGGAACTCAAAATTTAAGAGATTAATTTCTTCCTATCATATTTTATAAGATTGTTGATGGTATTCTTGTAAAAGTTATCTGCTTTCTTTGCATTATATAGATAATTTATGTCAATATAAATTGCGATGAGAGTTAAAGACTATTTATGATTATATCTTAATATTTAAAAGAATAGGTCCTACATTTTTCGTTGTGTGTAACTATATTTTATTCTTAAGTGTATGTGAATATTGTTTATTGTAGCACTTGATTTTTTATATTATGAGTACTTGAAAACTTGCAAATGATCTCATATTCTACTTAAAATTATTAAGAAAGACCTTTTCTTACTCATGTTGAAATCCTCTTAAGAATTACATTCTTAAATGATTAATAATGTGGTTAATAATGAAACTATTTTGCAACAATTATTTATTCTTATGGATGGATTTGGGGGTTTCATATTTTTGTTTTTAATCACTTCTTTCATGAATCCTTTATTGTTCTACTACTTTCTAATCATGAATTCATTAAGTAGAAAAATAGTGAATTTCAATTCACTTTTATTATTATCTTATAAAGTCATAATCTCACTATATCACCAGAACTTGTAATACTAGTAAACCCTAATGATAATCCTATTTTTTTAGTATATTAAGGATTAGTAGAAGTATATAACCTTGAGTTATGTCTTGTGACTTATCTAATTTTTATTGTCATATATTCTTATGCATATTTAGTTCTCAAATAAGAAAAATGTTACAATTTTCAGACTCAAGCGAACATGGTGTTGAGAAAACATATTTTATATCACTAATCAAATACTTAACTATTGGAGTTTTATAACTTATATGGTTTCGTTAAGTTTTGATTCCTTAGATCAGTGAGAGTTTGAAAAGTCTCTTATGAGATATGTATGCACTAATATTATTTTAGTAGCATATCTTTATGAGAAATATTTGTTAACACTCACGATATATATATATATACACACACACACACTTAATTTGATATTATTTATAGTTTAGATTTCTCATATTATATTGTTTAATAAATGATTTGTCTATAATTGTCATTTTACCTTAATGATTATCTTTTAATGATTGATTAATATCATCCAAATGGGAGAATGTTGAATATAATTGTGGATTGATATTAATAATTTTTTATCATATTTTACAATTTAAGATATGGTAATTATCATATCTTATCATATATTTATAATTAATTATTTTAATGCGATTATAGTAAAATTGACTTTGTGATTGGTTAGGTCAATTATCAAAAGCCCATTTGAGAGGTGTCTGCCTACCCTAGGGATTATAAATTTGTTATCTCATTAAGCAAATTAATATACACACATTTTCTACAATAATTTACTAAAAGATAGGTAAAAAAACTCTTATTAGTTCTTAGTGAACTTATATGTCTACAATAATCATACAAGGAGATATTGTTTATGAAGAATAAGGAATTTCAATTCAATACATATGAAGTGCATAATTTTTTTCCCTTATACATACTATAATCTTGTATCTATTGGCGTAAGACTTTATTTTATTTTCATAAATTCTTTCTTTTATATTATCTCTCCATGGAAAATATCCTTTCCATGTATGAAACAGCTGACATAACTCCATTTTTTCCAAACTAATTAAAATTGTGATTGATAATTTTCACATTTCTTTAATTATTGATAAAAAATTATAAAACAAAAGAAAAAATATTTTTTAAAAAATAAATTATTGTACAAAAAACATCATTGGAGTATTCTTTTGCAAGAATATGCAAGAAAAGTTGAGACAAAAAAGTTGCATGTCTAGGAAAATCAGAAAAAAAAATTACAATTTTTCTAGTTCGTTAGTAAAGAAAATAGCTAAGAAAGTGTCATTAATTTGATAGATCTCACATATTTAACTTTCACTCAAAAAAGCTATAAAAAGGAAAGAAAATGAAAAAAAAATTGATTATTCCAAAATTATCTTCTTTTTTTTTTATAAAGAGGAAGTCATAAAATATAAGTAATTTTATAATTGTAAATTTGTAATAACTTTAATCTATAATTTTCCATATTTTTTAAACCACTTTCTATTTAAAAAATATTTATGGAAAACACAACTTAAAAAAAAATTAAAAAATAAAGAAAGAAACTAACGTAATAATCTATATTAAGAAGAGTTAAGGACCTAAAAGAAAAAAGTTATTAAAAATAATAAGTAAACACAATTTTGTATGTTTTAATAAAATATTTTATCCTTCTCAACATCTCCTATTTATGTGATAATAATTAATTATAAGTCAATTTAAATTCAAATATCTTAAGATTTGTTATTTTAGATATTATACATACATTAGGGTTTGTTATTCCATGATACTCTACATATCTCTTTTGTAAATTCATATTTATTTATGAAATTCTAATTTTATTATCTCTCAACATCCTCTTTATAACTACTAGTTAAAACATCGTTGTCGCGTCTGCGCATTTACATTTCTATTTTGATATGTTATCATAATAATTTTTGGATTTTAATTTAATATGTTTTATAATAACATGATAGAATATAAATAATTCATTGTGTTATTTTGCGTATAATAATTTTAGTTTTGTATGTTTTAAAATATATTTTTATATTTCTTTGTTTATGATAATATGATAGAAACATGTCAGATTTGTAATAAATTTGAGAAAATAGAGAGAGGTGAGAATTTGAATAGAATTCAAAATGTTGTCGCATATGTGTATTCGCATTTCTAGTTTTTATATGTTATAACAATTTTAGAATTTTAATTTAATATGTTTTGTAATAACATGATAGAATATAAATAATTCACGGTGTTATTTTGTATATAATAATTTTAGTTTAGTATGTTTTGAAATATATTTTGTTAATTTTTACATTTCTTTGTTTATAACACGAAAGAATCATGTTTGTAATAAATTTGAAAAAAATTGAGAGGAAAGAGATTGAATAAAATTCAAAATATTGTTATATCTGTGTATTTGCACTTTTAAAAAATATTTATGATCAAAAGTATACATATATTAACGGTATTTGAGAATACTAATTTGTGGTAAGATATAACTTTTGAAGATACCCATTTATTAATATTGAAAAAGTTATATTTGTGAGAGTAGAAGAAGTCATAAAATGTTTAGAAGGGTAAAATTATAATAAAATATCGACACCAAAGGTCTTATTCCAATTATATAATTTCTATTTTGATATGTTATAACAATTTTAGAATCTTAATTTAATATGTTTTTAATAATATGATAAAATATAAATAATTCACTATATCATTTTGATTATAATAATTTTAGTTTAGTATGCTTTGAAATATATTGTTAATTTTTATATTCCTTTGTATAAAATAACATGATGGAAAACATGTCATATCATCAAAAAATATATTAGATTTATAATGAATTTAAGAAAATAGGGAGAGAAGAGAGTTTAAATAGAATTCAAATTTCAAAATGTTGTTGCACATGTGTATTTGTATTTATTTTTTATATATGTTAAAAAAACTTTAGGTAGGGTGTTCACGGATTCGGTTGGGTCGAGTTTAGACAAATCCAAGACCCAACCCAATTACAACTCATCGAGTCGGGTTGAGTTGGATTTTTTTTTCCTCACCAAACCCAACTCAACCCAACCCGTCATTGAATGGGTTGGGTTGGGTTAATTGGGTCACTATTTTTTAAAAAAATAATTAAAGAATAAATTTAATTTTTAGAACCTTTTTATATATTTTTTAGGATATTGTTTTTAAAATAATAGAATATATTATTGTAAAATAAAAATAAACAATAAACTATTAACTCTGATAATGTAAAGAATCAATTTTCATAAGAGTTTAAACTATAATTTGAGAACTCATTATTGGTTTTTAATCTACCAATAAACATTAGCTAGTTGGAGTGAGCATGTGCTCTTACAGTACAGAATGCTTGCCTTAGTGCATTATAGTCTCGACTCAGAAATTATAAATTAAATTATTAAAGATATTTTAATAAAAATAATAAATTATAATATAATATTATTATCGGGTTGGGTTAGGTTGGGTCTTAGGTTTCCGTAGGGGATTGAGTTTGATCAGGTTGGGTTGAGTTTCACCCAATTTAAAAAAAACCCAACCCAATCACTTTGAGTCGGATTGGGTCATCACCCAACCCAATGAACACCCCTAATTTTAGGATTTTAATTTAATATGTTTTGTAACAACATGATAAAATATAAATAATTTATTGTCTTATTTTGTGTATAATAAATTTAGTTTAGTATGTCTTGAAATATATTTTGTTAATTTTTATATTTCTTTGTTTATAATAACACGATAAAAATATGTCAGACCATCAACGAATATGACAGATTTGCAATAAATTTGAAAAAATTGGGATAGGAAAAAGATTGAATAAAATTCAAAATGTTTTGTTGTGTTTGTGTATTTGCGTTTTTATTAAAAATATTTATGATCAAAGCTATACATATATTAATGATATATAAGGAAGATTGATTTGTGGTAAGGTAGAACTTGTGAACATGTCTATTTATTAGTATCGGAAAAGTTATATTTGTGATAAAATGTTTATAAGGGTACAATCATAAAATACGTACATCAAAAGATCCTATTTCAATTGCAAAATATAATATTATATATTATTGATTATACACATAGATAGTAGATAGTAGAACAATTATTTATATTTAAAATAGTTGTTATCTTAGGTTTATAAGGTTGATATAGTAATAAAGTCCATATATGAAAAATGGGGGAGACAGAGATTGTGAGTTCAAATATTTCTTTCACAAAGTAGTGTGTTTTTTAATTTTCAAATAGGTATAAGGATGAAATATGTATTTTGAAAAGTGGATATCAAAAGATGAATTTCCTTTATTAATAGTTTAGATTATTTCAGATAATAGAGTAATTATGTAAGTTGGATATAAATGTTTTAAAGTAGTTTTATTCTTAAGGTTATAAGGTTGATATAGTAGCAAAATCTATACATGGGAAAATGGGGAAGTAAGAGGTGGTGGGTTTGAGTTTCTCTTTTAACAAAGTAGTTTTTTTTTATATATATAAAAAGGTAAAATAGGTATAATGAAAAGTGAACATAAAAAAAGAGAATTTCCTTGATAATATAATATAATATTATTTATTATTGATTTAAAATTTAGTTCAACTTTTCTAACATGTGTGACCTTGCATATGATAAATATCAATAAATGCACGATTCAAATGGTTTTTATAAGAAAAAAAAATATTTTTTCTCTTTCCTCATTATTTTTTTTTTGTTAAAAAAGGTAAAATTTTATTTCGCATAAACAAGACACTTCATAGCCACAAGAAATAATTAGGAGATATCTACAAATTACAAAATTGGTACAAGAAAACTAATATATTTAGATATCATCACCCTTGAAAAATAAAAAGAAACAAAAGAATTTTTACAATACACGTTAGTTAATAACCAGAAATTATACTTTCTCTACACATAAGAATTTATTTTTCCAATATAAGTGCATTTCTAGCTAACCATGTTCCTCACAACATAGCCAACCAAGTTATGCTTAAAATATATTTAAAATATTTTATTTTTTATTTAGGAATTCCAAGGTATTGCCATACGTAAGAGCAACACTAAGGGCAAAACATTTACTCACACGGCAACAAACTAATGCTGAGAAGTAAAAAGACAACTTGAAAAGGTATTTAAGCACAAGTGTCGCCTTTGCTAATTTTGAATGGAAGGTGGTTTAGGTTGCGCTTAAGAGTGACATCGGGACGGGTATGAACAATGTCTATTCACCCTTTCAAAAAATAACTGTACTCGCCACCCATTTAAAACCCTTCAAGTACCTGTTATAACAATACTAGCGGGTATCCATTGATATTTTTTAAACATCTTATTTTTCAAAAAAATATTAATTTTTTATATGAGGTTTTTTAAACAAGTTTTTTTGCTGAAAAATTTAGAAATAAAATTATACTAATTTTTACAAGATTAATTAGATCTAAAAATATATTAATATAATATATATACAAAATATTTAATATAAATAGAATTTACATCTTACATTACCGATATTTTATAAAAAATAATTCTATAAATTATGCGTTTTTCATGGAAAAAGTAACATTGATAAGGATAAAACTTAACAATTAATATTTTACATTGATTTATTTCACAAAATTATTATCCTTTTCAAATTAAATATGTGTAGTATTTTTACTTAACGGGTAGCGGAGACCTATGGTATAGATACTATGATATTCGTACTCATGTTGTTATGGAGCGGATAAAAAAAAATTGATACTCACAAATAATAAGTACCCATTTAAATTATTAATACGGATAACTTTTAGTCACAGAAATGGTTTTAGTTATTGTTGGTGAATATAAAATGGACACAAATAATGTTAAAAAGAAAAAAGAAGAGGTTATTATCCCTTTCTGTACATACCTTATGCTTTTTAGAAAACATAATAAATTAATTAATAAATTAGTTGTCAGTTATATTAGAAAACTAGACACATAAAAAATGTTGAAAGAGATTTTCAATTAAATGAAAAAATGTCATTCTTTATTATTAGACTCAATTTCATCTCACTATTTTTTGAATTCATTTTACTATTATTTTAGATCCAATCTTGTCTCAATTATTTAAATAGCTTTAATATTATCATTTTCATCAAATTGAAGTTAACATAGTAAACTGGTTAGCATCTACTATCAGTGACCCTTTTATCGGAAAAAAATGTTGTGAAATAATTATTAAAGCTATTTTAAAAATTGTAGAGATTAAATGTTGTCGTGTTAAGTTCAATTTAATAAAGAGTGACGTTGAAACTATTTAAAGAATTGTAAAAAAATTAAATTAAAAATAATAGGGATATAAAATTGAATATACAAATAATTTTGGGACAAAATTGAACATTTTAAAAAAATAATAAGACAAAAAAGCTAACTAATTAAGAAAAGAAACCAATTTCCAAGAAAAGACATATATATGCTCCATGCACCTTCATGTTACATCTCCCGAAAATCCAATAAAAAAATACACCTCCAAGATAGGATGTAGGAGAAATCTTGAGAGTTTATGAAAAAATTCCCTACTATAAGAATAGTTTTTCATTCTATTTTAAGTCCATACAATGTATGCTATTTGCGCTTAAAGAATTGTTTATTGTATGGTCAAGTTTGACTGTGTGATAGAAGATGACATACAAATTTAAGGATTACGTTATTTACATCTTCATACAATAATTAATGTCTCTCTATTTTAATTTGTATTTTAAATATTTCCTTAAATAGCCTAAAGATACACTTCCTGTTTAGTATATCTATTATTTAGGATTGGGTATACAAGCCAAGGTTCTTAGACCGGTCTATCAAGCACATAAGCTCATGTAAATTTTGGATATTTTTTTTCAATTTTTTATAACTATAGAAAATATTTTAATTAGCTTGGTTTGGGAAGCCTGTAAACTTCGCATGCGTATGTTTATCCTATAAACATTAAAGGAGATATTTAGTTTAAATTCTAAACTTTTAGTTGTCATAAATTATTACATTTTTTGAAGTTTTATTTTTAGTTTTAGACTTTTAGTATTGAAAATGTTTAGTATTGTATTAGATTATTATAAATGATGATGCATTTTAGTATAATAAAATAGAATATAGTTTAAAAAATGAAGGTTTTTTTAATTGTAAACATTTTTTAAAATAAACATGTATGGTTAGATATGTACTACAAAAAGTTCATTGATTCGGTAAATTGTAATTATCCAATTCATTTAAAATGCAAATTTCGTAAACTAATCTTTAAAAGGATCAAATCGATCCATCTATCCACCCCTAGATATATCCTACAATATTGTGATTAATATACTTCCTTTCTCATTTTTTCCACACACTCTTTAATTCGACTACTTATTTCTTTCCAAAATTTCACAATACACTTTCTCGTAACTATTTGAAAATACAAGGTTCTAAAAAGTACTTCTAAGATATGTTTATACTTAAAACTACTTTTCAAAAGAATCAAACTCTTCTGAATAGTACTTTTTGAAATAATTTTTAAAAATAAAGGTTTCCAAAAGTACTTTTTGCAATGTGCATTTATATTTTCGAGAATTACTTTCTAGAAGAACACCTTATCAACAACATGGTATTTTTAAGAAAGTGTTGATACTCTATGAAATTAGTCCCTAGCAATGGTGCTCAAAACTTGATAATTTGAAATGTGCTCAAGGATAAGCATAGATCACGTAGTAGTAACAATGGACTAAAAATTTGGATATCAAACCCAAATATGATTGATTGTGGCTTTCTATTAAATAAATCATATTGTTACCCAAATAAATACTAAAGGTTATTTTTGTATAGAGTAAAAAAGAATCATTAAATAAAAATAAAAGTTGTGAAAATTGATGAGTTAAGAAGATTAGGATTGTAACTTCGCAAGATTCAGCCTTCTCTCCAATTCTAATTTCAACTACCATAATTACCAACATTCTTTGGTTAGTAAGCATTGTTGAGGAAACCCTAGTTTTAAGACAATTAGTTACTCATGCTATTGGGAAAGTAAAAAATCATGAAAA
Source organism: Psophocarpus tetragonolobus (assembly GCA_037954015.1). NCBI lineage: Eukaryota > Viridiplantae > Streptophyta > Magnoliopsida > Fabales > Fabaceae > Psophocarpus > Psophocarpus tetragonolobus. The sequence continues at coordinate 46,225,419 of CM075694.1, forward strand.
TCTATATTAAAAATATAAAAAAGTAGAAATCTTTCCATAAATTCACCTATATTTTGCACTTTAAATGTTAAAACAAACCCAGTACATTATGGAAGGTTGATATATAATTCACAACACTCATAATAAACTTTTTTCTCCTGAAGTTGTTAGAATTATTCGTAATAAAATATTGGCTATGATTGAAAAGGTCTTATTAATAAAATTTTCATTTATCCGAGATCTAGGCATAGGTAGAAATCTATTAATTTAATTATTTATCGTTCACATTCATAATAGATATATAGAAATTATTGTGCGTCAAATAACATCAAAAGTATTGGTTTCCGAAAATGGAATGTCTAATGTTTTTTTTCCCGGTGAACTAGTTGCTCTGGAATAATTAGGATATTCTCTAGAAGAAATACGCAGTTTTGCTTTTGGTGGCAACATGCTATGGGGTGGTGGTCCCGCTTATGGGGTCAAATCAATACGTTCTAAGAAGAAATATTTGAATCTCATCGATCTCATAAGTATTATACCAAATCCATCAATCGAATCGCTTTTTCAAAAAATACGAGACATGTAAGTCATACAAGTAAAACAATCTATTCCTTGATAAGAAAAATAAAAAATGTGAATGGTGATTGGATTGATGATAAAATAGAATCCTGGGTCTCGAACAGTGATTCGATTGATGATAAAGAAAGAGAATTCTTGGTTCAGTTTTCTACCTTAACGACAGAAAAAAGGATTGATCAAATTTTATTGAGTCTGACTCATAGTGATAATTTATCAAAGAATAACTCTGGTTACCAAATGATTGAACAACCGAGAGCAATTTACTTACGATACTTAGTTGACATTCATAAAAAGTATCTAATGATTTATAAGTTCAATACATCCTGTTTAGCAGAAAGATGGATGTTCCTTGCTAATTATCAGACAATTACTTATTCACAAACCCTGTGGGGGGCTAATAGTTTTTATTTCCCATCTCATAGAAAACCCTTTTCACTTGATTAGCCCTACCCTCCCTCCTCCTCAAGAGATATTTTAGTGATAGATTCTATATGAACTCAACTATCCTATTTGGTCAAATACTTATAGACAAACTCCTCATTATAATCTACAATTAGGACTTGTTTTCGGTCAATTGAAATATGGAATGCTATCGAAGGGATCAAGAAAACGGAATGACTATCTAGATCTAAGAGAGAGAAGGTATATGTGCGGATGAGATTAATCTAATGACTAAAAATCATAGGGAATTGTAAACTACATGGAAGTGTGGTTTACCCTGGCTTCTGTCCTACATGTAATGTGCGCTTTATCTGTTAGATTGCAAGTAGGTATTTTACATGCAGAATTATTTCATTGTATAAATTTATCTAATGCTTTAGCAATGCAAAAAGTTTCACCGTTAAAGTTTATAAGCACAACTTGTTTTTTAATCTACTATCTACCAAATGCGTTTTAAAGGTAAAATCATGTATGCCGACTTGACAATAATTTATGCGCTAAAATGGTATATATCAGCTCTCACAGGATCACATCCAACGAATTTAACATTTTTTTTTTTAATTTTATGATTAAAATTCTCTAAGCATTGTTTGATTCGATTGGTTAAGTTGCCTTTTCCGCCTAAATGAGTTTAACATAAGGTGTTTGTTTATAATTTAAGTTTAATTATTATGTACTTAGGAGTTATAAGGTTGATTTGCAGGTTGTGACTTGATAAGATAAGGAGGAAAAAGTTGTGATTTCGGATTCTTTCATTAACAAGTTAACAATTAACTTTTGTTTAAAAAAAAATATTATAGACTTACTTTGTAAAAAGTTTTATACTGGCATAGTACTTTTCTCTTATAAATTACTTCCTACTTAGTTAAAATAATTTTATAATCTTATTTGATGGAATTTGTATTATAAACCAGCATTAGTTATCTATGCTTTTTTTATTGATGAATAATTAGATATTGATTTAGATATGTGTAAAATTTAATACATCAATAAAGATAAATAAAGAAAAATTAGAAATAATATAAAATTTATATTGTTTTGATTTCTAAAATAATTATAACTTTTAAGGCCAAATTAAAGAGTTAAAACAACTATATAATTCATTAATTTCATTTTTGTACTTATCAAAAAATGGTGAGTGTATTCTCTGACAAGTCCACCAAATATCTCCTTGAAAACACCATGCTGGGATACCTACAAGAAACACTCTGACGCTTAAATAAATTATCAAATAATTATCAAATAAATTGCAAGTACCTATCTCTTTGTTTTTATTATTAAAGTGTCATAAATGACCTTAATTTGGGCAATTTGTTACTTATTAATGTTGTTTAATGGTGTTGTGCCTGTTGGCTTCTTGGAGACTACCATAAGTGTTCTAGAGCGGTTTCTATTCGAGTGGGTGACATTTTCTAAAGGGATTTGGTCTGGAGTGGAAATCATTTGTCGTTATGTTTGGGTGTTTTTGCGGGGTTGAGGTTGGGGTGATAAGTTGAGGTTGAGGTTAGGGCGACAAGGTGTGATTGAGGTTGGGTGTTGAGCAAGGTTGAGGTTGGGTGTTAGGTTGAGGTTGAGGCCAAGATGTGGGTGACTATTAGGTAGTACATAAGCTCCACAAGCTCTGAGGATCGTGAGTGAGATGTTGGAGCTTTAAAGTGATTGTTGCGAGTTGTGCACAAGTGCGTGAGCTCACTGGGAGCTAAGATTTGTGATGGATAACTGGAGATCGCTAGGGAGGTTACTTGGGAGTGCAAGAAAGTGTATAGTTATGCTAGTAGGTTGAGCCACCTACTTCTGTCACTTTCATGTGAGGTGATTGAGCGTGATCTTTTGGTTGTTGGATTGAACTTTGCAGAAGCGGGAGAGGACCGTTGGTTTGTGTTGCTTTGGTGGTCATTGGATGATAATCAGAGCTTGCTGGTTTAGCCATTGGATTAGGGTTAAGTTAAGTAGAACGGTTTATAAAGCCAATTGCATTTGAGGCCTTCTGATACGTTTGCGATCTTTTCGTCTTCCTTCACCTCTTCATATACCTTCCGTTGAGCTCATGCTTGTGCTTTTTAAAGTTGGGGTCTTGTCTCTACTCTAAGGTATGTTTAGTGTTGCTCTTCCTTTTGTGTCCCTTCGGTTTGTTTGGTTTGTGTTGGTGTTGCTTGAGTATGTTAGGATTTGTTAGTTTTACTTTCTTGTGTTGCTGTTTAGTCATGTCTTCTGATTCCAGGTAAGGGTTTAGGCGGAAAAAGAAAAAGGGTTCCATGCTCTCATGGGAGGTGATGGGTATAGGAGAAGATGTAGGTTCATCTGGTTCATCCTCCCAATCGGTGGTGTCGGAGGCTTCGTCTTCATCGTCTGATGGAGGCAATGTCCCGACGGCTGTTGTTTAAGGGGGGTGACATCTTCTGGAGTGACAGTGGTTAGGGAGAAGGTAGCCTCTTCAAAGGCAAGGGTTATGAAGGGGAAGAAGAAGAAAAAAAAGGTGGTGTTTAAGGTGTCCATGAAAGGGGTGGGAATAGAAGGAAAACAGAGTTGCCACCACTGGATGTCCCTACATATACTTGGATTCAGAGTGATGTGGCCAAGTTCCGTAGTAAGCTTGGGGAGTTTGTTATAAATGCCTTGTTAGGGGGTAATTTTGTGTCGATTTGTGAGAAGGACGACTTATTTCTAGCAGTCCTATGGAATGGACGAGTACGTCTTCAAGGGGGAAGTCCTTAGAAGTTCTTTCCACATATGTATATATAGGACATTGTTTTTAAATCTTGGGGTGACCTGCTCTTATTAGCTCTTCTATTTTGTTTTTTAAAGTACGACATTCGTCAGTGTCGTGCTCTATCATGTGGGGATACCGACAGTGTTTGTTGGGGTCAACCTTGGTAGTTGGTTGTCTCAGGGGAGGTAGCGTGAGGAGGTCTACTATTCTTGCTTCTTCCATTACATATATGCTGGCTACATTCATAGGACTATACTGGTTGTATCTAGGCTCCTTGTTGTGTTTCTTTTTTAAGCTTTTGTCCTAAGGGTGATGAGTCTTGAACTTTTGGGGGATTGTTGGTGGTCTGTCCCAAGGGTGTTAACACCTTTTTTCTATAAGAGGTATTCTCCTCCATGTGGATGTATGTCGCAACTCGAGCCTTGATTTTGTTCATGTTGCTTAGTGCCCTCTTGCAAAGGTTGTTCATGAAGAGACCAAATCGGAGTTTGTTAAGCAAATAGTGGAGGGTGACCTTAGGATGAAGTTGCTTGCTCTTAATGGTCATGGCTAGGAATCTATCCACGAAGTCCCGTAAGGGCTCTTTCTCTCCCTTTTGTATGTCGGCTAATGTTGTTGCACAAGTGGTATAAGGTCAGCTAGTGGTGAACTCAACCTTGAACTTTTTTACAAGATCGCAAAAGCTACGTATTGAGTTTGGGGGGGGGGGTAGGAGCTCGGTGAACCAGTTAAGGGTTCCTCCTTTCAAGGGTGCTAGGAATACTTTACAGCGTTTGGCATCGTGTGTTGAGTTCAGGTTGAGTTGGGAGAGTTAGTTGTCTATGTCGGCACTGGGATCTATGATGCCTTCATACCTCTCGAGGGTGAGTGGTTTCCAATTGCGATGCAACTCAACCTCCATTATTTCTAGGACGAAAAGGTGTCACTCAAAGTCGTCATCATAATGTTGACAACACTAATGTGTATGTTTGGTTGACGAATGACCTGAAGGGGTAGTGTGACGGCTGGTGCAGGACAGTGTAGCTCCGTCATCATGTCGTCTTGGGGGAGTGATGGTCAATGATGGTGAGGGGAGAAGGTGTTGTGATTTCGACTAGGGTAAGGTGTGGATGTTGTGCGGCTAGTCCCCTTATGATTGTTGTTGTAGGTGTGCAACTTTGATATTGTATGTGGTAATTCTTCATTCTGTTTCTAACGTTCTGAGATGGTTGGAGCTTGGGTTTCTGCCATGGTTTCTTGATTGTGTGGTGGCTTGGGAAAAGTTTTATCGCGAGTCCATGATGGGCGCCAAATGTGCTTACCAGAAAATGGTGAGTGTATTCTCCGACAAGTCTACCAAATATCTCCTTAAAAGCATTGTGTCAGGGATACCTGCAAGTACTTGTCTCTTTTCTTTTATTGTTAAAATGTCATAAATGGCCTTAATTTGGATAATTTATTGCTTATTAACGTTGTTTAATGGTGTTGTAACTATTGGCTTGTTGACGACTGTCACAAGTGTTCTAGAGCGGTTTCTATTCGAGTGAGTGATGTTATCTGAAGGGATTTTGTCTAAAGTGGAAGCCATTTATCGTTAATGTTTTGATGTTTAGGCGAGGTTGAGGTTAGGGTGATACACTAAGGTTGAACTCGAGGTGATAAGATGCGATTGAAGTCGGGTGTTGGGCTGTGTTGAAGTTGAGCGTTAGGTTAAGGTCGAGATCGGGATATAGGTGACTATTAGATATTACAATTTTGATGAGCTTAAATTTTAAAAGTTACATTTGATGTATTTAGAAGACAATTTTAAATTATGTTTTGAGTTATTATAAATCTAATTAATTTGGGTTAGTGTCATATATACTCTGAAATTAATTTATACTTTTAAAAAAAATTATATTAATGATAAGACTTCTTATCTAAATAAATAATGTTTTGTATAAAACGATATTACATTGATAATAAAATACAAGTTAATTCTATAATTTATAGCCAATATTTAATTAATTAATATTGAAAACCTGATTTTGTAATTTCCCAATAATTTATAAGTAAATGGTTAATTAATAGAAAAAAAGACTTGTTTATAATAACTATAAAATAATTGTACACTTCTATACAACTTTTTATATATAATACGAAAAATTTATTAAATTTACTAATTAATATTTAATATTTTAAAAGACATATATAAATAAAGATTTATCACCGGAAACTATTTTAGACACACTTACCGTACATAAATATTAAATTCTAATAAGTTAAAAGAGGTATTGATAATGGGTATCGTGACGTCATGTTTAGCAGTAGTGCATTTTCCATTAACAAAATAAAATTCTTTCTGAATTGGATCCGTGGAATATTTCCCACAAAAAGAATACGAAACGTGAAATGGAATTCTGTAGGTGAAGGTTTTTGTGCTCTGACACCAACATATATATATACATTCGGAGCTGATGCAGATTAACCTAATAAATAATATTTAATCTTCTACTGACCAGATCCGTACTGTAATATATAATATATATTTACAGATATTTTGGGCATTTTCAAATTATATTTTTTGAATTTCGTAAAAATATGAATGCAAATATTATATAATTAGCTCAAATAAGTTTTTTTTTTTTAAAGTTGCATCAAAATTTTAGTTCTTAAATTTTTTTTTTTTAGTTATTGATGTATTTTTAGTTCTTCTTTTTCCAGATCAACTCAATTAAAAAGTTGATGAAAAAAAAAATATATTTTTGTACTGTTAAATCATTCTCTCCTTAATTTTAACTTTCAATATTTTTTAATTTTACATTTAGTATAGTTAAATATATGAAAACTTATAAATAGATAAGTTAATAAAAAATAAATTAATTTCAGAATAAAAAAAATTGAATTTTAATTAAAAATATATTTTTTTATGAAATTTGAGAAAAAACTTATGGAAGCCTATATGATATATGAATGTTTATATTTGATTGATTATGCATGATAACTGATCACTGTGCCGTATCTTTAAAATTTAATGGCTGATTTTCATCGATGGATAAAAGAAAAGAATAAGTTGAGCATGTGATTCCAAATCTTTGCAACAGAATGAAGCTACAGCTGATGGAATACTCATCCAACCTATGCAACCTTACCAAAATTCCCCATCTCTAGTAAATTTACTCTTTGGATAAGGGATTTTAATATATATATATATATATATATATATATATATATATATATATATATATATATATATATATATATATATGACAACTCATGTGAAAAAGAGTTATGTTAAAAAAAAATGAAAAAATATAATAATAACTGTAAGATTTTAATAAACGATTCAGATTGAGTTGATAATTAAACAAGTTTACATGATTCTCTCACACATTAACCTCTTCCACAAATACCACCACCACCGTTCGTACTATCTTCTTCCTCATTGATGTACCACCCTTATCCCAACCTGCACAACCTTTGTAGGACACAAGAGGTTCTATGTACACATGTATTGGGTAAAGCAAATCAACCTGCATATGCACTAGTTAAGCATGATATAAACATAGATAGCAACAGACCATATGTAAAGAGCTCCTTTGCCTGGGTCGTGTGCCTGATACCGACAATGGTGGTTACGACGATGATGGTGGTAGCGATACCGACAGTGGAGGTAACAATATCAACGATGATGTCAATGGTAGTGATGACGATGAGGTAGAGTCAATGACAATGATAATGGTGGTGGCAGTGGCTGTAAGGGGTAGTTCCACCACCGTCATCATCATAATTTTTTATATTAGTGCACGACACTGAGCGAAGAAACTACTCATATATGGTCTATTGCAATCTATGTTTACATCATGTTTAGCTAGTGCATCTGCAGGTTAATTTGCTTCATTGAATACATGTGAGAATAGAATCTTTTTTGTCTTACAAGGGTCGTGTATTTGATATATCAAGTTAACATAAGGGTGACACATCAATGAAGAAGACGGTGTGGGTGGTGTTAATGGTTATGTTTGTGAGGGAAAAGTTTCTTTGTGAGAGAAAGTTTAATTAATAATTCAATTAAAACCATTTATAGAAATCTTACAAATTATTATTATATTTTGTTATTTTTCATTGTAATATTTTTTCTTACTTGAATTGAAAAAAAAAATATATATATATATATATATATATGATATAATATAAAATAATATAAAGAAGTTCTTGAAGCATTTCACTTTGGGTTTTAAATGATTCTCATTTATATACATCATTTGCTTAAATTTTACCACCTAGGTTTGGTGCTTAGACAACAACAAAAGCACGAACTCCAACGTTTTATTCTATTTAGGCATCGATACTTGATAGAAAAAAAGTAGAATAATTATTTTTTATTTTTAAAATTCTTTTATATTAGATGTTATTTGACATTTTTTATTTCGCTTAAAATATTCTTTCTGAAATTTCCATCTTTTTAAAAGAAATATTAATAACTAAACAAATCCTTTTGATCTATATTATTTTACATCATTTAAAAAAATAAATTTATCTTTCAAAATTTCCCATCCAAAGTTATGTTTTGACTATGCAGTTTTCGCACAATTAAACAAGATAATTTTTTATCACATCGAATCATCCCTCTGTATTACAGAACATATATAAACATTATTTTATACAAAGTACATTGCTAATTAAATAAAGATTGATGTGCTATGACATGAATATGAAGCCAAAGGAGTGAAAACATGCGAGGTTTACAAGGATCCTTTTGCTTTTGAATTTATTAACGAATTGAAAAGATTAAATAAAATGATTTTATAACTGGGACCATAACTTTGTGGTGTCTCTGTAGAAATTCTTGAATTAATGAAACAAATGGCACTGATCTCTCACTCTGATCATTATACAGTAATTAAGATGGAATTAATAAGCTTTCACTTTCATTCTTTGACAATGGAATCCAAGGGAGGAATCTCAGCAATGGATATAAAAACGTGTGTTGCATGGCATTTGGTTATCAAGACACCTTGCATTAGTTGCCTGCTATTGCTAACTAGTGTTTTATTCTTCTGATAGGTTTCTTCGTAAGTTTATTAATTAATTAGCTAGCAAGTGGGGAAAGATATCGAAATCCTTAAGGAAAAGCATCATAAGCCTTCAACAGGAAAAGAGTGAAGTTGTGTCAATGCCTGTGCAGTGGGCGAATTGCAATTGTTGCATAGAGGAAAGCAATTGTGACCACATTAATGCCTCAGAAGACCCCCAGCGCGATGCTAACGCCAACAGTTCTTTTACTCATGCTGTAATCAACATGGTGGGAATGCTCATAGGTAAAAACTTTGCATACTGCACATTTTAACTGGGAATACTTAATAATTGAAATTAATCATTATTGTAATTTACTCCTATGACATGCTAGTTTAATTGATCGATCGAGTTTGAATTCTTCCTAAAGATCGAAAACTCCAGAGTTCAAACTTGGGTAAACACTAACAGTGATATCAAGGTGACTTGTGAATTTACGGAGGGAGTAAAACAAATAGCAATAAATGTTTAAAAAATGTCTTAAATCTTAATTTCAGGTTTGGGGCAACTGTCAACTCCATATGCTGTAGAAAATGGAGGTTGGTCATCTTCATTCTTGCTTCTGGGACTAGGGCTGATGTGTGCTTATACTTCTCACATACTTGGAAAATGCCTTAGAAAGAATCCCAAGTTGAAAAGTTTCATGGATATTGGGAAGCATGCATTTGGCTCAAAGGGAAAATTCGTGGCTGCAACAATCATTTACTTGGAAATCTTCATGTCCCTTGTTTCCTACACCATCTCATTACATGATAATTTAATTACAGTCTTTACGGGGACAAATTTGAACCTTCACTTGCCCAAATTGAATTGTTCCAAGCTCCTAACTGTGGTGGCAGTTTTGATTTCCATGCCTAGTTTGTGGATCAGAGACCTTTCTTCCATATCTTTCCTTTCAAGTGTTGGTATTTTTATGTCTCTACTCATTTTCGTGTGTGTAGCAGCCACAGCAGTTTTAGGACATGTCCAATCTAATAAAACCATACCTGTCCTCCACATCCACAATATTCCATCAGTGTCTGGCCTTTACGTGTTCGGCTATGGAGGACATATGGTTTTCCCTGAATTATATTCAGCCATGAAAGACCCATCCAAATTCACCAAGGTACTACCTACCCTGATGTGCTGAATCATACCCTCATATTATGTGTACAATATAATTAATTTACCATATGGTTGGAAAATTCAGGTCTCTATTGTGAGCTTCGCAGTGGTTACAGCAATATACACGACATTGGGGTTCATGGGTGCCAAGATGTTTGGTAAGGATGTAAAGTCACAGATAACTCTTAGCATGCCGGCAGAGGAGATTGTAACAAAGATTGCACTGTGGGCAACGGTGGTGACGCCCATGACTAAATATGCGCTTGAATTCACACCATTAGCAATTCAACTGGAGCATGCACTTCCCACTTCAATGAGTAGCAGGACCAAAATGATAATTAGAGGCTGCGTAGGTTCATTTTCCCTTTTCTTCATATTAATCCTTGCTCTCTCTGTTCCCTATTTTGAGCATGTATTAAGTCTCACTGGTTCCCTTGTTAGTGTGGCCGTTTGTTTAATTTTGCCTTCTGCTTTCTACGTCAAGATTTGTTGGACTCAAATTTCAAACCCTCTCTTACTCCTAAACCTCTCTCTCATCACACTTGGCTTTCTTCTTGCCATCATGGGCACCATTTCCTCCTCAAACTTACTGTTCAAATCTTTTCAATCACATTTCACCCACTAGCCTCCCCATGTTTCATATATCTACGTACTACCAGTTACGTGGATCTCATACCTTACAAAATATATGGTCATTAAGATTTATCATATATATTACAAAAGTTTAAGTTTACATTTAGAGGAGTCTGATCCAAATATTATACATTGTACTCTTTTTCATATTAAGAAAAAAAAGCTTTTCTTCCCTAACAAATTGAATTGGAGAACATTTTATGGCCGGGAAAACTCTAATCATTAATAGCGTTAGAAAAAGCTAACCAGAGGGAGAGTGATGGTTTGATATCCCGAAACACGGTCTTCAAACTTACGAGCCCTTCCATATCGCCTAGTAAGTCCTCGTCTATGCAATTTGCCATTAGAGGGAAAAGGAGTTCAGAAATAATCTAGTGTTGAAGATACACCTTAATAACATGGCCACCAAACCACAACAATAACTACTCCATTCTCTACCATTGCTCATTAATTTATTCATTATTATTTCACATAACACTTCGGATTCACCCTTTCTCACTCTAACTTCTTATCCATGTATATACAATTTATAATATGTTTGTGTCCGTCAATTATCTTAAAATATGATTTTTAAAATAGTTATTATATTATAAAAATTAATAAAGTCAAACTCATCGTATATTATAACTTATAATTAAATGATAATATAAGATTATTTAAAGAATTAATAGATGATCTATTTTCTCATATCGATCTGTGGAAATTTTGGATTAGATCCTCGAGTTCCAATATAGAAATTCTATTTCTTTGATCCCCAAAGTACCCTGAAACAAAAGTATTGGATTTGGATTGCCGCGATGGATTCCATAATGTTATTGGAGGAGATCTTTACGAAATTTGCTTCTATATTTACAAAATTTATTCCACACAAATATTCTCAAAATATGAAAAGTAAGTGAGTAATATAACGTTCCAAATTCTGCGCACACAACACATCACATAATACTTTATTGTTAGTACTTTAAAAGTTAATAAATAAAAAATTATAGTTAAATATTGTTTTATATTCACTGTGTATATTAACTATACTCTAAATTGAATAGCAAGTTAAAATAAAACGAAAAATTATTATTTCCTATAAACCGAAATACTCCTCCCTTCAAAACAAGTACTATAACCTATCTTTGTAAATGTGATGAATTTAAGTATTTATTCTTGGAAATGGAATAAAGTTACATATATACATATATCATTATGTTAAATAAAAAAATATAATATAAAATCAAGCAAATAACAATTGATACTTTTAAATAATGTGTATCCTTTTATAGCTTCTTGCAAAAATATCCATTTTCTGCTATGTTTTACCTTGATGGTAGATTACGGAGAATAATGGAACGACGTATAATATAACGGAATAAATAATGGAGTAGAGTTATTAAAAATACCACTCCATTGTTTGGAATGATAACGGAGGAGAATCAATTATAACTTTTTATTTTTTATATTATTTTATTTTTAATTATTTTATCAATTAAATATATTCGTCTGCATTCAATTAAATTAAAATAATAATCTTAGAATGTGTAAAAATTTATTTCATTGTGTACATCTCATTTTTTCATCTCTTTCTACCTCTTATAAATAAATCAAACAATGCAATCGTTTCATTCCACTTTGCTCTACTGTCTACCATCAATCCAAAGAATAAGAGGAAAAAAATATTGTGTATCTTAAATATAACGGATCTAATTTAAATAATGGCTTCTCTTTTAAAATAATATTATTTTAATTTTTAAATTTTTTGAGATATTATTATCAATATAATATTTTTGCTCTGCATTTCATTAAAAATTTATATTTACATTATATATTTCCAATGGAACTTCTATTATTATGCTTATCTCACATCTAATATATTTATATTTCTATAAAATTGTATTACTATATTCTAATATATATTCATTAATTTATATTTTTATATAAGTATATTAATTTATATTTATTATTTTATCAATAACATAAATATATTATTTTTTATTTAATAGTATACATTCGATTGCTTACAAAAAAAAATAGTATAAATTATACTATTTTATATATTTAATGCATATAATAATAATTTTTTTAAAGGGTTATAATTAAAGTCATGTTGAAGCAAATTAGTTATAGAAATATAATTATATTTGTCAATTTTTAATTAAATTAGAGAAAACTATTACATTGATAATAATATTTTATTTTAATTACAGAAGTATCAAAAGGTCTCGAATCAATTTAGCTTTGGAACAATCCTTCAAAAGTTAAAAGAATACTTTTTTCCTGAGCGCCACACTTAGGAATGGCAACGAGTTGAGACGGGTATTAGTAGTGGTTACCCGTCATCCGACCCGCTACAAAAACCCGCCACATGTTACCTGCTAAAAACCCATTGGGTACCCACTATAGAAATACCTGCAAGTTTTTTTAATACCCGCGGGTATCCATGGGTACCCATGGATATTTTCAAAAAATAATTTTCTTAAAATTAAATTTTTTATAAGAAGTTTTATCAAATAAATCATTTATTTTTTGAAAAATCTAAAGATAAAATATACTAGTTTCTACAAGATTAATTAGATCTAAAAGTATATTAATATAATATACTTTTAAGAAAATATTTAATACAAATAAAATAAAATCTTTATTTTATATTATCGACACTTTTATAATAAATAAATTTATTAATTATGAAGTTTTCATAAAAAAATAAGATTGATATCAATGAATTTTGATAATTAATATTTTAATTTGATTTATTTGCCAAAAATATTATTTTTTTAACATATATATATATATATATATATATATATATTATTTTAGTTTAGCGGGTAGCAGGTGCTTGCGGGTACGGGTACTATGATACCAAATCCGTGCCCGTTAAGGAGTGGGTAGAAAAAAACTCGTACCCGCGAGTGGCAGGTACCCATTTATACTATCCGTGCAGATATTTTTGCGGGTTTTATCTACAGGTACCCACGGACATAAATTTTTTTCCCATCCTTAACTACACTGCAACAAAGCAAAGTAGTAAAATTTTGTCTTTTGACATGAAAACAGTTAGTCAAAAGGCTTTTATGCTAAAGGAGCCAAACGAAAAGTTTTACGTGTTCTGATAATTGGAGAGACCACATGCAAGCGCCACTGCTTTTTGTGTTTCATGGGTTAAAGGGGTTCTAGTGAGCCACATGTATGCAATATTAGCAGAATAAGTAACATCCGAAGAAGAATTGCAAATTATGACATGATTTTCATTCTCATTAATGAAAACACCACAAATTTCATTTTTTACTTTAGTTGAAGGGGCTAGCTAGAAGATTCCACAACCACATACCATTGCTATAAATATCTTGAAGAAATAACTGCACATATTGTATATGAACGTAATTAAACTTATCACACAACATACCTCTAGAAGACCAACGATCATACCAAAAGGAACGATCGTCCTTACCCACCCTAAAGCGAAAACCATCTTTAACATAATCAACAACCCTGACAATGGAATTTCAAGAGTAAGAAACATTCATGTACTCCTTATCAATAAGGATAGAGGTACCCTTAAGGTATTTTTATCCAAAAGTTGGACCCAAAATTTATTAGGTTCATTGAGGAGAGACTAAATATGCTTACTAAGCATAGCAATATTAGATTCCCTAGAGGTGTGGACTCCCAAGCCTCCCATATTCTTAGGTCTAGTAATCACATCCAATTAACCCAGTATATATAGTATATAATAGGTTTATCCCAAATAAAGGCCTGTGTGGATGTGTCAATTGCATCACAAACCGCCTGGGGTAGCCAAAGATTCTGCATGGCATTGACTGGGATTATGGATGACAAAAAAATCTGTGCCCGTAGATACTCGTAGATAAAACCACAAAAATATCTGTACGAATAGTATAAATAGGTACCCGTTACCCGCGGTACGGATATCATAGTACCCATACACGCGGGTACCCACTACCCGCTAAACTAAAATAATATATATATATATATATATATATATATATATATATATATATATATAAGTTAAAAAAGATAATATTTTTGAAAAGTAAATCAATTTAAAATATTAATTATCAAAATTTACTGATATCAATATAATTTTTTTTAGAAAACTTCATAGTTTATAAAATTATTTATTATAAAATGCCGATAATATAAAATAAAGATTTTATTTGTATTAAATATTTTCTTATAATGTATTATATTAATCTACTTTTAGATCTAATTAATCTTGTAGAAACTAGTATAATTTTATTTCTAGATTTTCCAAAAAATAAATTATTTATTTGATAAAATTTCTTATAAAAAATATTTAATTTTAAATTTTTTTTTTTTAAATACTCATGGGTACCCGTGGATACCCGCAGATATTAAAAAAACCTGTGGGTATTTCTATAGTGGGTATCCAACAGATTTTTAACAAGTAATGGTGGCAGATTTTTGTAGCGGGTCAGGTGAAGGGTAACCATTACCCGTGTCCGCCCCGACCCGTTGCCATTCCTAACTGGAATAGAATTCAAAAATGGCTTTGCTAGAGTAGTTCACCTCCTTTATTCAACTTCTTTAATTTCCAACTAGCTAATTTAGAGTTAATGTGAACCATGATAAAAGAAAAATTAGACTTTTTAACATGCCCAACATTCTTGGAAGTGACCAATCTTGACTTTTGAATATTCACCTTAAGGCTTGAAGCTTTGCAAAATATGTGAAAAGTTTGCTTAGTTAAACGAACTTGGCTAGGACAAACTTTAGTAAACAACAAACAATCATCTGCAAAGAAAAGATAGGAAAAGGTTGGACCATCTTTGGAAATTCTCACAAGATGTCAATCCCCAGACTACACTTTCTCCTAGATAAACAGAGCCAACATCTCCATGCATATAACAAAGAAATAAAGGGAAAAAGGACCACTCTAGCAAAGGTCTCTTCTAGGAGTGAAGCTCTCACACTCACTAACTTCGATATTCTATTTCAGAGTAAGAGAAGTTGTGGTAATACAGTTCATAATAAGTGACAGTAACTTGTATATTAGTAGGTTAGGTTAAACTAAATTTAGAGAAAAAACTTCACAAACCTAAGCCTAATTTTAATTGGAGTTTCAGCAAACTTGACTATCCGACTCATATACAACCATATAATTTATGCATATTAGTAAATAATATTTTTGGCTTAAAAAAAATAAATTTAGGTAATAGTATGATTTTGTCTATAAAAATAATATTTTTTAAAATTTACACCATCATGAAGTCTACTCGTCTTCTCTAATTTAAATAGGAGAGATCATGAGAACATTTTATTATATAAATGACATTTTAGTAAAAAAGATAATTAATGCAAAATAACTTCTATTAAAAAGGAACAAAAAAATTATAATTATTTTATAATTAGGAATGGACAAAGTAATTTTTTTTAACATACATAGTAGCTATATTATTTTATAAAATTATATAAAAAATTAAAAAAAGACATTTTTAAAAAAAACTATTTAATAATTAATTTGAATATTACAAATTATATTAAAGATCATTTTAAAGTAATTAATATAAAGTTAATGAACGTACACATGTTTAATCAATTGAGCTACTTGACATGAACTTATACTACTTATAACATGTGATTGAATATAATATAGAAAATTTAGTTCAACCTAACTAAATTCTTAAAAACAACTAGTTATTATTCTTTATGTCAAATAAAAATTAATTATCAATATAATGCTTGACTTAACATAAATTTAAACAAGTAATTGCTTATTTTTAAAATTTTATTACTTTAAAAAACATATATTAAGATTACTTGAAATTTAAATTTAAAAATATATTTATAAAATAAATTTTTTTGTGAATGTGTCAATTTTAATTTATTTTATGTATAAAAAAAGGGAGATTAAGACTATTTTTTTTTCATAGAAATTTGTACATAAATTTATTTTATGTATGAAAATGGGATAATTAATTAATAAATCGTAGAAATAAATTATTTTGACATATTCTTAATTTTTAAAAATTTATAAAACTAACTAAATTAATACAATGTTTCAATGATAATATGCCTCTTATTACTTTCCTTTTATGTGTATTATATATTTCAAAATAATCAAGTTAGGTCATCAATTCTACTAATAGTTTATAACCTTCTAAACACAAAGTTAATAGTTCTTGTTTTTTTAAGTTTCTTTTTGTTACGTTACAATACATAAGTTACTACAGTACACATGAGATAACATTTGTTTCCAATTTTTATCTACTGTAATTATTATGTGTTGGACCTAACTTTTTATATTATTAAAAATACACATGAAGAAAAAAAAAGATTAAAAATATTAATATATAAACAATAAATTATATATATTCTTATGTGTACATTACAAAATTTTAAGTACAAAAATTCTATATATACTTATTTCAGAATACCGATTAAAACTATTTTAACTTAAATTTTTTATAACATTTTTGAATAAATTAAATATATATATATATATATATATATATATATATCTTGATTTATAATTTTTATATTGCATATGTTAAATATTCCCTTTAAAAAATTTTAAAATTAATTTTGAATTTTGTGTCAAATATAATTATAAAACAATAATAATATGGACGAAAAAAATAATTGGATGAGTGATAAAATTACGTTAAATAATTCAAAATAAATGTGTGTATTAATTAAACATTATTTATTTTTAATTTTGAGAATTGTAATTTAAATACAAATTATGCTTAATTCTGTTTGATTTTGATGGCACACCATTTTTTATTTCAATTTAAAAAAGTTAAGAATTATAATTGGGGATGAAGATATTTTATGCTTAAATACACTACCTGTTTTTAATATTTTATTGTTTTTAAAATAAGAGGCTTTTTTCATAAATTATTATTGTTTACTAAATATACTTGTTAATTTTAATTTATATAATTCCATGTTATTCTTAATTTTCTCTTTATCTCTCCAATTTAAATTGGAAAATATAAACAAAATACTATTGATATTAACCATAATTAAGAATATTTAAAATAAAAAAATTGAAAAAAATATATTACTTTTACGTATACATACAGATGTACAATTATAATTAAGAATAAATGTAGTATGTTAAAAATAAACTTCCATTATACTAAAATAAGACAAATGAGTTTAATTAGTATACATTATCAGTATAAAAAATTTTAAACTAACATCCAATCACAACTCTTTATTTATAGTAAATTTACTGATTTTACCAATTAATATTTTATAAGTCATATAAATAAAAAATTATGATGGTAAAACTGTTTTATACTATTAGTATATATTAGTATATATTAATTAAACTCTTATATTATTATCTAAATTTATTTACTCTTTAATAAATTCAATGCACTTATAATTGGAGACAAATGTAATATGTTAAAAATTATTATTAATATTTTTTATCCGCAAGACTGAAACAGTAACTAGTTAAATATTAAAGTTAGAGGCAGTAGGTTTAAGTTCCGTGAAAGGCAAAAAATCACTTTCACACATGGGAAGACCATGAGTTAATTAATTTTGGTTATAATTTTATATTTGCAATTTTGGTTTTTCGATTTTTGTATGGTTTTGGTTTTCCTATTTTAGTAAACCCGTAATTACAAAGAAAAGTTAATATTTATGGATTAATTTTACAATAATCAAAACTATATTTAAAATATAAAATAGATTATAAAAAATTAATTTTAATATTAAAAATAGATACTTATTGGAAAATTTTTTTTAGCATTCCCTCATTTATTATTCGCACTCCCTAGCGTTTACAATATTTCAGAAAACTGCAAAATATCCTCACCCTTATTTGATTTTTAAATCTTGGAATTTATCTTTTTTTTAATGTGTTGCTATGTCTATGCATGATCTTGTTTAGTTGATTCTCTTGTGTGCTGAACATCAATTGTCACATTATACTCTATTGTATATCCTAATCATTGTATTTTCTTATAAGTTTTTAAGGTATTGTTAGTTGATTTATGCATTATTTAGAAAGGAAAAATATAATTTTGTTCAAGTATGTTTTCTTAGCATTTCTTGTTGATTAGGATTGGTTTGTAATGTTCTTGGTGCGTGATTTCTTTGTATTCAACATTGGTTTGCAGTGTTCTCGATCAAATAATCCAGAACACAAAAAAGCTAATGTTCCGGATCAGTTGATTTGGAATACAAATTGTGCTCAATTTTTAGATGAACCTATATGGAATATAAATTTGTTACAATTCTAGATCATCTAATCCGAAATGTACATAATGAATTCCTGATCTAATGATCTAGAACATAAAAAATAATGTTTTAGATCAGTTGATCCAGAATATGAATTCTGCAATTCTGGATGAACCAATCTGAAATACAAATTTGTTACAATTTCGGATCACCTGGTACAGGATGTACATAATGTATTTCAGATCAACTAATCTAAAATACATTATGTATGTTTCGTATCAACCTGTCTGGAATACAATTGCTAATTTCACTTTTGCATTCCATATCACTTGATCCAGCATTATTTATATGAATTTAAAAAATTTATGTTTTTTTTTTCTTATAGGTGAAGAGGCTTGGTAGAGAAAATTCCTAAAATGAAGGTGAAAATATATACGTTTAAACAGGGTGGGGTGTGAAACGGAGAAGCCAACATGCTCTTTCAAAGAGGTAGGTAGAGCTGTGCATGCAGCCGTGAAGCTAGGTGATACTTTGTAAAATAACTTAAGGTAAAAGAATGTAAAGGTATTTTAGGATTTTGCAAAAAATTAAAAGACTTAAAAGGTGTAAATAACAAATAAGGGGGGTGTTAAAAGAAATTGTGTACTTATTGTACCTATCTAGTCACATCTCCTTGACCTAACAAGCCCAATAACCAAATCCAAAATCTAATACCCCAATAAGCCAACCCAAAATCTAACAAATTTAAAGATTATGTTACTCAAGACATAATATTTTCATAAGACCACTTATAATTTTTAAATTTTATTAAGAAAAATATTTTATGAATGAATGAAGTAACTAATTAATTTTATAGCCAACCATTCATGCCTAAAAATGTTTAACTTTTTTAGACAAAAACTAAGCAATAGTTTTTAACTCTTTAAGTACTAAATTTGGTCATGATATTCATTATTAGTTTCCTTTTCTCTATAACTTTCGAAATGCTATTAAGATGTATTTTGAAATTGAAAGAATATTCTTGCTAAAATTATAAAAGATTTAACTTAAGACTAGTAATATTTGAAGACTACTTTATAGCTTAATTTCTCTCTCAACAGTGCTATATATTTATAGATGAGATTTATCCATACAAAGAGTAAAAAATAAAAAAAGTTATTCCTAGGTGTCATACAAAAACAAATTTTTTTATACTTAGAAAGCTCATTCTAACAAGTTAAACAATGCTAACAAGTTAAACTATTCAACACCCCCCCTCAAGTTAGAGCATATAAAATATATATGTCAAGCTTGGAACATATAAATTGAATTTGAGGTCTCCTCACAAATTTAGTCAAAATATCTACAAGCTAGTCATTGGAGCTGACAAATTCTGTGTAGATTGGACAACACCTTCTCTCGGATAAAATGACAATCAATTTCAATGTATTTGATTCTCTAATGAAATACAAGATTGGAAGCAATGTGCATGTTTGTCTGGTTATCACAATACATTCTCATTTCCTGAATTTAACAAAATTTTAGCTCTTGGAGGAATTGTTTTATCCATGTAACTATATAAGTTCACAAGTGAGAGATGCTTATACTCAGCTTCAGCACTAGATTGAGCAACCACGTCCTGTTTCTTACTTTTCCAAGAAATATTGTTGCCTCCAATGAAAACAAAATATCCATGGGTTTACAATCAGTCATACATGTCTCTTCAAGAATATATAAGGCATATTTTATTTGACAAATAACAATTTCTTCCTTTGATTGAGCTACTTTAATGCCCAGAAAATATTTGAGACTTCCAAGATCCTTGGTTTGAAAGTGATTATTTAGATGTTTCTTTAGATGAGAAATCTTAGAGGCATCACTTTCTGTGATGACTATGCCATCAATATATATAATTAAGTACACACATTTCTCAAGAGAGGTATGACAATAGAAGATCAAATAATTTGTTTCACTATGTTTTAGCCCAAAAATTTGTACATGGCTAAACTTTCCAAACCAAGCACGTGGAGAATGTTTGAGACCATAGAGAGATCAACGCAGTTTACAAACTGACTGACATTCCCCTTTAGCAACAAACCCAGAAGGTTGTTCCATATAAAAAGAAATTCTTAATATCCAACTAACGGAGAGGCCAATGGCAAATGACAGTCATGGCAAATAAAAGCTGGACAATGGTAATTTTGGCCATAGGAGAAAAGGTTTCCCCATAATCAAGACCATATATTTGTGTGTATCATTTGGCTACTAGTCTTGCTTTTAGCTGATCAATTTTTACCATCCGACCAGACCTTAATAGTGTAAGCCCACCTGCATCCAATTGCCTTATTCTGATCAAGAGCCTGCATTTCAACAATCATGGCTTGTCGCCATCCAGGATGATCAAGTGCTTCATGTACATTTTTAGGTATAGTGGTAGAAGATACAAATTAGACAAAAGAGAAAAAGGTAGGAGACAATTGATGATAACTTAGAAAATTGTAAATAGGATGATGATTACAAGTAGAACGATTACCTTTTCGAAGAGAAATAGGCCAGCCAAATTCTTCATCATCCTGATTCGTGGTATGGGTAGATGGTGGTAAAGGACTTGAAGAAGAGGATTCACTATGTAATATTAGACTAGCTTCTCGTGTTCTGCAATGGTAGGTGGGGAAAGGAAGTGATGATGGTTCAGAGGTTCTTGGAGGAGAAGAATTTTTAGAAGTGGTTTGACTTGGGATGTTAGGAAGGGAAATAGGCAATAGTTCAACTAATGGAACACATAAGACTTGTTGGACAAAACTGGTATTTTGGCATGAGGAGGGAAATAAATGGGTCTCTTACAAAAAGGTGACACTAGCAGACAGGTAGTACCTTTTAGTGTCTAGGGAGTAACATCGATACCCTCTTCGAAGACGAGAATAACCCAAGAAAACAAATTTGATGGCATGGGCAAATAGTTTGTATAACCTTGGGGACAGATCATGGACAAAACACACACAACCAAAAACACGAGGAAATATGTGAAATACAGGTTCATAAGGAAACAAGATAGTATAAGGAATTTGATTTTCAAGAGAAGAAGAAAACATTCTATTTATGAAAAAGCAAGCAGTGACAATAGCATCTCCCTAGTAATGAACTGATACATTAACACCAAGCAATAAGGTACAAGCAGTTTCAGCTAAATGTTTATTTTTCTTTTCTACTATACCATTTTGCTGAGGTGTATAAGGGCACACAAACTTATGTAAATTGGCATAAGAATTGAGAAATGTAGAAAAACTTGAATAAAAGTATTCTTTGACATTATCACTTCTCAAAATTTTTATAATTTGGCCAAACCGATTTTTAATTTCGTTAAGAAAGACACAAAGATAGATAACAATTCAAAACAATCTTTCATTAAATAGACCCAAGTACAACGAGAATATTCATTAATGAAAGTAACAAAATATCGAAGCCAAAAGATGTGACACGACTAGGACCCCAAACGTTTGAATGAATTATGGGAAAAGGAGAATTACATCTTGTTTCAGTTCTCTTTGGAAAAGAAGATCTAACATGTTTTCCCAGTTGACATGACTCATACTTTAGGACTTGAAGTTTTCCAAGTTCTAGAACCATTTTCTTTAATTTGGATAAGTATGGATGACTCAAACGATCATGCAAAAGTTTAGGAGATAGAGATGCAAAACACGATATAAACACTCTAGTTCCAATATAGTATAATATTTAGATTCATGTCCTTGTCCTAACAATCGACCAATCTCACGCTCCTTTATAACAAAAGAATTAGCATAAAAGATTATTGAACAATTTAAATTGTTGGTTAGTTAACTCAGAGAAATTAGGTTAAAAGGGCAATTGGGAACAAAAAGAACATATTTTAGGTTTAAAGAGGAAGAAAAAAAGACATGACCAACCCAAAAAAAGACATGACCAACCCACTGAGAGGCAACTTGGGACCATTTGGCTAAATTAATAAAATAAGGAACTCTAGGAGAAAAAATGCAAGAAAATAGTGAAGCATTACTAGAAATATGATAAAAAAACACCTGAATCAAGTATCCATCAACTTGAACTTTCCATGATTTGAGAAATGCAAGTTGTTGACTAACTAGACTAGTAAAAAAATTGTGCTTGGTTACTAGATTGTACCCTCAAATAATCTTGATATTCTTCCTCAAAGAACTTCGGTTAAACCTTCTCAAATTTGAATACATTGGTTGTCTTATTTAAGAAACCATGTAAAGAAAAGCAATTCTCTTGAGTATGACTCATTCTCTTGTAATACTAGTATTGGGGATGTCTGTGACCACTCTGTCTTCCTTGATTGCCAAACCTCCTCTTCCATGATTAGACACCATGGTAGAGGATTCAGTAGTATCATGAAGATTTCCACTTTTAAGAGTGGGAACATGAAGCAGTCACATTGTTAGATCCTCCATAGATGGAAGTTCTTGACTAGTCATAATTTGATCCCAAACATGATCAAAATTTGGATTCATGACACGAAGGATCATAACCATATACAACTTATCCAGCTTCTTCTTAATCTTTTCCAAGGAGTCAGCTTCTAAGAACACTTTTAATTCCTCAACAGCGGATTGAGCCCCAACAATGAATGAGGTCATATTGTGATCTGTTAGTTGAAGTTATGCCAATTTATGGGCTGAATCATAAAGGTGTTCAATATCATTTGCAAAATACTTTTAGCCTTCCTCCAAAAAGAGTTACAGGTTTTGAATGTTTTGAGAGTTCCTAGTATATGGGGTTCCACAAATTGCCATAATAAAGTACAAAGTTGAAAGTCCATCATTTTTCACTGTTTAACTTTGTCTGATGGTATATTACTGTCATCTTCTTCCAAGTGCTTATGAAAACCTTGGCCAAGGAACCAAAGTTCAACAGATGCAGACCAAGAGAGATAATTTTTGACATTTAGCTTCTCTAAAGTAATGGTAGGAGTCCCAAAAAATGAGTCAGCAAGTCCAGAAACCATTTTTGACAAAAAAATAGGAGCCCAATAGGGGCAGAAATGGAATATTAGAAATATTTATGTCTCAACTATGGTGGAAGGCCAAAAGGAAGGTTGAAATTGAAACTAGGGAGGATAGCGAGTCGAATGATGGTGGCGCAAGGTTCCTTTGGTGACCAGACGACAACACATGACGACACATGCCTGAGAAGTTGTGCAAAGAAGCTAGGAGTGGAGGCACGTGAGATAGACTTTGGCTCTGCGACAAGGACGGTTATATGTTACTTGAAGAGACACTCTAGATCCAGGGGTCATTAGAGACAATGGTGATGATCGATGATTTGCTCATCGGAAAAAGTACAGGCAAAGCGGGATCAATTTCCTCTATTACCAACCTAAGACTAAAAATATTTGAAGACTACTCTCAACAATGTTATATATTTATTGATGAAACTTGTCCATACAAAAAGTGAAAAATGAAAAAGGCTATTCCTAGGTGTTAAATAGAAAAACAATTTTTTTACACTTAGAAAACCTATTCTAATAAAT
The DNA here is from genome assembly GCA_037954015.1 of Psophocarpus tetragonolobus. Classification (NCBI taxonomy): domain Eukaryota; kingdom Viridiplantae; phylum Streptophyta; class Magnoliopsida; order Fabales; family Fabaceae; genus Psophocarpus; species Psophocarpus tetragonolobus. The sequence continues at coordinate 46,249,571 of CM075694.1, forward strand.
TAAACTTGCAACAATTTAGATATTAATTTATTTAAAAAATTATAGTAAAACAAAATTTTCTAACTTTCCTTTTCTCAGTAGCTTTGGAAATGATATTAAGATGTATTTTGAAATTCAAAAAATATTCTTGCTAAAATTTTTTAACTTTTAAAATAACTAATTAATTTATAGCCTGCCATTCATACCTAAAGATGTTTAACTTTTTGTTTTTAAACAAAAACTAAGCCATAATTTTTAACTCTTTAAGAAGTAAATTTTGTCATGATTTTTCATCATTACTTTACTTTTCTCTATAACTTTCGAAATGATATTAAGATGTATTTTGAAATTGAAATAATATTCTTGTTAAAATAATGTTAAGTTATTTACTTTTTAGGTCTTGTGTATCCCTTAACTATTAAATCTATTACACATATCTCTTCTCCTATTAAGCCTATTATACATATATCCTTGTGATATTAAACCTATTACGAATGTACCCATATCCTATTAAACTTGTTAACATAATTTGTAACAAAGGAAGTGCAAGTATAACAATCTTATAAAATTTAAGAAAATTTGTGTAAGATAAAAAGGAAGGGTTATAACAAACCTCAAGAGTGTTGAAATGTTATTGTAATTTATTTTTTCTCTATTTAAAAATAATTAAGTTTTTTATATATCAAATGTTAGTTATTAAATTTGTTAATGCAGAAATTCATGAAAATATATTTGTTTTATCAAGTCGAATATGTATATTTACCGTCATTCTCATACACTTAACCAATCGAGGTAGATCTCTCAATAATGTTAGTTTATTGTTACTTATACAATATACAATCTTTAATCAATGTATTAAACATTAAAAAATTTGAATTTATTTACTCTTAAATCTATGATAATTAATTCAATTAATAAAAATACTAGCAATAATTTTTTCGCGTATTTTTTAGATAAGTTTCTATTTTTCACTTTTGAGTTTGAATTTAGAATAATATGCATTTGTATTAAGAAGGTATTTTTGAAGAATTGATAAATCATAATTAAAAACTTAGAAAATAGATGAATTTATGAAAATATATTTTTATCATTTTTAAATAATCAAATTATAAAACAATGATATTCAAAATATTATTTAAATTTATATGTATTAAGTCAATTAATCCAAAATTGTTAAGTCTGATTTGTACCTTTTATTTTCTATAATTTTAAAACTTTTGAAAATCACTAATAATGTTTTTTTAAATCATTCAAAACTTATTTTAATAATGAGTAAGAATCCCTAAATTTCTATATTATTTTATATTATTTAAATAAACATAATTTCATTGTTACGTTGTTATTATAATTTTCTACAATTTGTTTGTTAGTTCAATTTTTCTTTTTGAAAGAGTATAAAATATTTGTACTTTAGTTCATAGGTAATTACTATAAAATGTTTTTTTTTTCTTTTGTTCTTTAGTTTTTAGTTAATATAAATATTATATGAATATGTCACATAATAATTAACTTATTTAGTAGTTAATTAATTATCATAAAAGACATTTATATAAAAATAATTTGTAAATATTATTTAGGCTTTGTTTAGAGTTACATTAAAGAAAAGAAAAGAATGATGTATTGTAAAAATTAAAGTTCTTCAATTGAGAAAAAGTTGGTATAAAAATAAATATTATAATTATAAATTAAAATAATTACAATTACAACATTATCCATATTATTATTCTACAAGTTTGGAAGCATCAATTTTTTCTTTTTGTACTTTTCTTATTTTTTATATCCGTTGAGTGAAATTAAAAATTGGTGAAACTCATAAGTTTTTTTTTATAAATTAAATATTAATTGTTAATACCTTAGTTTTATTAATGAAAAAATTTAAACCCACAATTTTTCCTTCCATCCATCTCTTCACTTTAACACTATTACTTTGCACGCAAGCAAACATAGACCTAAAAGTACATTACAAACCGAGTATGGGTACCATACTAGTTTTGTTTTAAGTTTTTTTTCATATGCCAGTTTTAAGTTTTTAAGTAATACAAGAGAATGAGTTAAGAGTTAAGCGTTAAGCGATAAGTCTCTTACCACACCTCACTAAAAAAAAATTGTCTTAACCACCGACATGTACATTTTCTCCGACGATTTATAGAATGCAAGCTGTTGTTTTGGAGGTGTATGGTCATTATCAATTTTTCAGTACATTCTTTTATTGCTTTCTATTACTTTGATCTCTTCACATTGATCTATTGATAAACAGTAGATTTTACATAAATGCAGCAGGATGTCTTGTGATCAACCTACCAATGAAGGTTGAGACTAGCAGCCTGCATAAGTGGGTGTGCAAAGTAAGCTCCTAAAGTTAGTGCAGTAACTGTCAAGTATGGCAGTCGAATAAACTCCTTGTAGAAATCTTTTGGTAACTTTTGTCGGCCATCAAGGATTGCTGCAAAAGGGACAACACTTGTTCGACTCTTAACTAAATCAAAATCCTCCCCATATCTTATAGCCAGTCGCCTGTCTCCATTCCAGACACCAAATAGATGATGTGCAATTAAGCCAATTGAAGCTGCAACAGCCACGGAATTTCCAATCCAAACCGTATGAGCAAGACACCAGATAACCTGCCCAACCATCTGAAGAGCAAAAGTCAAGTGCAAGAAATGTGTCTCCAGTAAAGGCCAATGCGACAATTGGTTTACATTGCACAAAACACAAATTAGGAGGGGGTTTTCAGATGATACAGTATTACTCTTACTATTAACATAGTAAGTTATTACTGCTCCAACTATGTTAGCTTGTGCATCGAGAAAAACAAGAGATGCGGGCAAAAAGAAAGATTTGCATAAAAAAACAGATTATTTTATTGATCCTTGTTATGAAGACCACAAATCATGAAGATACCCCAATTCATCAGTGTCATACTAAGAAGCACAACATCTCTAATTCACTATTGCTTGAAGTGTTCCTATGCTAGACACGTTTTGGACATGGACACTATCTGCCACTTGTTTGACACATGTAAAATACTTTTACTTAAATATCCAATTAAAAAATTATTATTTTTTCTTTAGAAACTTAAACTGACATTTATATGCAATTTAGATACCTAATGTATCGTAGATGGAGACACATTGATACTACTAAAAAAATAATGTTAAACATATTTTTTAGCCTTGTTATCATAGAAAATTGGTTTAAGTAGGTGAGTATACCATTACTTTAGTTATTTTGTTACGTTAATCAAATTTTATTTCATTAAAATCTCATTATTTATATATATATATATGTAAGTGTTGTTCCTATGTCCTATATTTTATAGTGTCCATATCAGTGTTGGTGTCCATACTTCTTAGGTGTCATACAACATAGTGAATTAGATTTATACCTGTGGATGCCTGGTTATTCTTATGATCCCAGTTTCCCATAGATGTAATTTAGGCTTGTCAACAGCTGCAACCTCTAAAAGATTGAAAGTTGACGGATATAGGAAAAAGAAAGAAATGAAATTAGAAAGCCACAAAAGTGGATGAATCCCAAGAGCATCCTGGACCTGCCAGAGTTGAAGTCCATCATATCTGTGGTTAATAAAATAGACCTGCATCATGGCACCAAACAAGGCAAAGTGATTTAGTTTGAATCAACTTCAAGTCTTCCCTTGTCACAAAAATATGCTAGAGATACAAATCAAATAAACAGAGATGGATATCAGTTATTAGGGATGCAGACTGGTAACTCACAACAGTACTAACAGCCAAAGGTAGCGACATCCCTGCAAAAAGTACTCGGTAAGGTCTTTCTCCAACGAGTTTCTCACCTGTGTTCCTGAAGCTAGCTAAGCCACTGTGGACACCAGCAAATATGAGAATTAGGATCAACATTACCACCTGTGGAATACCATGTCAAGAGTAAGTTACCAACCAAGCACTCTTCCATACTTCAATATTTTATTTATATGATACAGTCACATTGCATCTTTCAAATAAGGTAGCTAGTATGATACAGACAACTAGACAACCAACAGTGATAAAAGAAAAGCAAAGATCGGCATTTGAATTTTGTTAAGAGGGTATGTAAAAGAGTTTGAGAAAATAAAATAAAAGAAATAAAAATTTGAGAAAAAGAATCATGCACTCTGACATTATAAAAAAGTTTTACATGGTCATTCTATCAAAACCCTTCATCTATGTTAAGTTTGTTTACTTTATTATCTAATACTTTAAAAGTCATATAAATGGTAGGTGGGTTGTAATTGAATACAGTGTAAAACTCCTTTAGCACTTCAACTAATGAAGTTAAATGACGGAACTTTTAAGGAAGTTGAGGAACATAAGTTAATTCTAACTTATAGAAAAAGTTTAATTCAGTTTACTTTTTTCTGGTCTAACTGCTTGTTAAGGAGGTTTCAGTTTTAACCAAATTGGCTCTAAAGCTCTACCCAGTCCACCAAGAGAGAAGACCTTTCAAACTAAATTCAGTTCCCCTACAAGTTATTTATTGGAGCAACAAATTACAAGCAGCAAACATGGGAGAGAGTCTGTAACATCAAGATTTTAAATTGTGGTTGCGGTCACAGTTTGATTGCAATATTTGACATCGCAGAGAGTCCAAAAACTGACAGAAACAGGGGTGGACGGACCAGTTTATAAAACCTTGAGTAAAAAAGATTATGATGTAAAATAAATTTCTGGGTCTGGGCATCTTATAAAATGAAAATGAAAAGTCAACCCACCATTCTTTTTCATTATAATGAAAAGTCACTCTAAACTGGTCCATGCGGCATATTATTGGTCTTTATTTCTAAGCACAGTAGTGAGTGGCCAATCTAATTATTCATAGAAATAGAACGCAGTGAACACAAAAGAGATGAATGAGTATGACCTCGTGAGAATCGGAAAGTGTTGAAACGGCGTCAAGAAAAGCTTTTCCGTAGCCAGTTGAATTATCGATCCATGCCACGTTGAGAATATAAAGAACCAGTCCCAAAATTGCGGTGAAATAAATCCATGAAGATATTTTCTGTTTCCCCAATTCAAACACCGCAGAGTCCTCTCCGACTAACCCTAACGGCTTCTTCTCACTCTCGCTCTCGCTCTCACTCTCACTCTCCCTCTCCCTCTCCCCAATTGAAGTGTGGGCAACGAACTTAAGACGAGAAATCAGCGCTTTGGAATGGGAACACGTCAAGTTGGAAAAAAAGCATTGGGAACTCAAATTTAGGTTTGCTTTGGAATAAGAAAGAGCTGAAAGGGATGGACGACGATACCCATACTTGAAACACACCGATACACAGCTACACACCACTACAGACCCTCCCATCTTTATTCTTATCGCAATTCCGAACACCACTCACACTTCACACTTCACACTTCACACTTTCACTACTCAGATTTAATTTATATCAAATTAATTACAAAATAAAATTTACATTTTCCCTACCTTCATAAAACTATAATATTTTACTGTGGCATGTATTTAACAGCTCTACCTTCATAGATCCGGGAATCTGCATAACTCATTTAATCATGGATGCGGATATATACCTATCAATATATTTGTATTTTTTTTATACATTTTATTTGCGAATATTTGGATACAAATAATATTTTCATCCCAATTTTTAGCCTTACTTTTTTTAGAATACATGCAATAAGCTTTTCTTCTGTTTTTAGTTTTTAAAAAGAATTTTTAATAATAATTTTTAAAAATTGTTTTCAAAAAAAAAAAATTGATAAATATTATTTGAAAACTATTTTAAAAATATAAAAATAAAAAAAAAAACTTGTTTACATTTATTAGAATTTCATTAATAAAAAACAAAAAATTTGTACTTTGAGTTTTTTAAAAAAAATAGAAAAATAAAAAATAAAATTAGTTTCAATTGTTCATATTTTTTAGTTTTTTAAAACTAAAAATCCATAACTGTTTTCAAAAATTATTTTCAGAAAAAACTATTAAAACAAATTTTTTAGTTTTTAAAAACTAAAATACTAAAATTTTTACCCAACAAACACTAACTTTTTTATTCTATATATTTAATTATTGGGTTTAGTAGGCAGTTTCATCCCTTTAGATATAACTGAAAAAATATAATTTACCTATCCCTCCTTGTACTTACAGTTCAACATCAACCAGTTAAACTATTATTACATTTTAGTATTTTACTTCTTCTTCTTCTTGTATTACTTATAAGATTCGAGTTAAACTTAGTGTTGGATGCTTTTAAAAGATTAATCTATAATTTTTCACTAATTATTTTATTAAAATTTTTTTAATAATAACAAATAATAGAAGAAAGAGAAGGGGAAGTATTAACGACATTAATAATAATAGAAAAAAATAAATATATTTCTTACTATCAATAGAATAAACCACTTTCCTAAAACTAATATACTCTTATAAATAAAAGCAGAGACAGAAGGGAGTATAATTTAATTTCAGCAACATCAACTATGCTTGTTAACCAATGCCAAATCCTATCAATTGAGATCGATGCTTTGAGAGAAATATAATAAGCTGAAATTTCAAAAGCATTAAAGAAATTCCTAAACTTTAACTCAATGAGAAATAGTAAAAATGGGTTGATTAGCCCTAGAGGCATGCTTGACAATATGAAGGACACCACTCGGAATAAGCAAGATTCTGTTTGAATATCCGTTCATTTCGACGCTATGGAACTCAATGGAAAAGCAACAATAGTGTAGCTTTTGGATTTCAGCATCAGAACATGGAATTTTTTTGTTGAATATAAATTAAATAGGTTTTTAAACATACAGTACTGATGCTACATACTGAAATAGGATTTGGCTAAGATAAATTCCAGTAAGCACTCTCTAATACCCGTCAATGTGGTCTGAATAGGAAAGGTGGTGCAACAAAGTAACATTTCAACAACCATAAATGGGACTAGGGGGAGGTGTAGGATTTGGCTATTTGGGGATGAGATATAAGTTTTCTGTTTTTTTTTTTTTTTAAAAAAAAAAGCAACTTGTATATTCTTTAAAAAAAAAAACACGTGATAAAGAGATAGAAAATCTTTAAAAAAAAATACTAAACTTTTTATTTTTTGACACATGAAAGTAATTTTTTATGATTGTAAGTAAACGAAAATTTACTTTTTATTATAAAAAATATTTAAAATAAAATCATTTTTCAAACAAAAATTTAAAAGGTGCTTTTTTTTAAGCAGAAACAAACTAGCTCAATGATTCAAATTCACTTATTTTGATTATTGTAGAATCTTGTGTACAAAGCTTGTACCAAATGCCAACATCCCATGGGCTAGGTTTATCTACTCTCATGGACGTTACCCAGATCTAGATTTTTGGAGGCCAAATGGTTGGAAGGTCAATCTCTCCTATCTAAATTTAGAGAATTTTTCTCTACATTTTTATAAATTTTTAAAATAACAAAAATACCCTTATTAAAAAAAGTAAAAATTTTAATTACCATTCATACAACTCTTTTTTTCTCTTTTGTCTGCACCTCTCTTGTTCTCGTTTTCTTCATTTGTCTCTGGCACCTCTTTCTTCATTGAATTAGTGTCTTTCTCTTCTTCTTCCTTTGTGTGTTTGTGTTCTTCTCGTTGACATTTTCCTTTTTTTGTGTTTTTCTCTTTCGAGTTTACGTCTCGCTTCTCTCACTTGGTACACTATCTTAATCCTTTTGCATTTTTATGGAATCAGGTTTTTTGCAAATTTATTTACAAGTATGGATGAACTTGTCCAAACTTGTAAAAAAAATGCAATTATTAAGTTCAGACAAGGATATCTAGACTTATAAAAAAATTTGTAATTACCAAGTTCGAACACGCCCATCCGAACTTTGTAATTGCATTTTTTTTATAAATTTGTACACCCCCGTCTGAACTTGGTAATTGCAAATTTCTTTTATCACAAACGAAATAAAAACAACAAAGCAAGGAACAAATCTAGACAGGCAAATCTGGACTGAGTTCGGCAGCCTATTCCAGATTTGGTTCGTGTAGCATTTTGGGTCGTTTGGATATCACCATTAGGACTCAGAGATTAAGCATCTACAAAGGAAAATGAAAGCAAGAATGAAATCATACCTTTAGAAGAGGAGAACGAACCAGACGAGAGGAGGAGAAGGAGGTGTAGCGACGACGGACAAATGGGACGAAGACAAATAAGAAGATCTCGACCGTGAATGAGAAAGAGATACAACGACAATGGCAAAGACGAACAGGACCGGACTGGTGCAGGGAGAATCGCGAAGAAGAAAGAAGTACAAGAGAGTTTGCTCAGAGAAATGGTGTCCAGAGGAAGAAAAAGGAGAAAAAGACTTATCTTATCTTTTTACCTAGGGGTAGTTTAGATTTTTTTTACATTTATGAAGGTGTAGAGAGGAGTTATGGGGGTGCACAGAGAAATTCCTCTAAATTTAGCTTTAACTTAAGACAATACAGGCCAACATGTCTCGTTTTGGCTCGTCCAGCCTTTGCTTCCTAAAAATGGGGCAGACTGACCGATCATAGTAAGGCGGATGCCCTACCATTAGGTGGGTTGGCGTGTCATCTCATCAAAATTTGAAAAAATTGTCTTTTTTGTTCTTTTTTTAAAAAAATATAAAATTTCATTTAAAAAAATATTTTTATTATCTTGACAAAGTCATGATTTTTCAAAAATAAAAGGAAAAACCATAAAAACTAAACCTTACATAATTGGTTTTATTGTTTTTATAATGTTACAATTTTTCAAAAAATAAATAACAAATTTATAACAAAGTTTATTTTATTTTCTTAACAAAGTTATTTTTATAAATTCTACTTAATATAATTTATTATATGTTTTAATTATTATAATCATTTTATTAATTTATATAAATAATATTTTAAAAATAAAATATAATATTGATGAGTTGGTCTCTCCCACCCCGCCTTTGGCCTGCTAAATTGGTGAGTTAGACGAGATAGGCCAAAGCAAACTAACAGGCTAAAAACACTATTCTGTCTTGTAAAAATGAGGGTGGGTTGACGAGCTCACTTGGTCCACTCTGTTTTGTCACTCCTATTAAGGAATGTTGTCATCAATGGATGTGGAGAGTGACAAAGTAATATTTAGAAGTAGAAACTAAATTGGAGGAAATAATGGTTTGAGTGGGATATGAAGGCATATATAATGATCTTATTGGGCTACTAGAAAAGGTGTCATGTAGAAGCGATGAGGTAAATAGATGAAATAATGATCTAGAACTTCAAAAAACATGTCTCCATCATGATGTGTCATCCATAGACCTATCATGTCATCTACAACATTGTAGGAATTGTTTGATGTGTGGTGCACGATTTGAAGCTTCAGGATATGTCTTTGTCCTACCATGTCTTCCACAACCTTGTAGGAATCATCACTGAGTTATGGCGTGTGGACTAGTGATTCTTTAAATATTTCCATCATACCACAATCTTGTGGGAAAGGTCATCGAATGTGGTGTACGATCCTTAAACAATTTCAATTAAATTTTATGTTTGTTGCTTATTAGATATACCTTATGAGGCACATTTGTTGATTTATTTTAGGGCTCAACTTATGCTCTTGTCTATGTTTGGTGGCTCATGTTGGTTGTTAAACATTTATGGTAGATCTAATGGTTAAATGTAAAATAACCACATATGTTCTCTTGTAGTGCTTCTGGTACCTTTTTTAATATATACACATTTTATTTTGCTGATAAAAAAATACTTTATAACACACTCTTTTTATGAAATTTATAGAACACACTCTCCTTAATTAGTTGAAATTTATTGGAATTATAAATTTGTGAGTCTCAATTGTCATTAAATTATTTTTTTTTAATTTTATAGTTTTTACTAAATTTCAACTAAAGATAGTGTGTATTAAGATGAGCATGCTAAAAATGTATAACTAGCATTTTATTTTATTTTTATAAAAGAAGAATACTTTGCATTAAGAAGCATAAAAAAATTAAGATTCCTTCTAAAACAGCAACAATAAAAGATAAACTACAAGTGCAAGGGAGGGGCCAAGGTGTAAGGAAAAACATTAGGTAAGTATTGTTCTCAAGTTCCTGAGGAAATTAGCCATAGACTAAGGAAATTGCGTCACTGAGCTAAACACCAAGATAGATTGCAGATTAGGCTCAGTTCAAGAAAGCTTGAAATTGGGGCTCCAAAATTGTTATTTTTATAAGAAAGAAAAGTGATGATGACATGTATGGATAACCAGCATACAATCTAAGTCATTCATTTCATTTTGATTTATATTATCTAACGGCTCAGACTTGAACCGCATTATCTACTGGCTAAGTTTAAGTATAGGTCAATCCATAATCAGAAATGTAGCACATAGATTAGATATTTCTTCCACACAAACCGAAGCTTGCTTGTGAATTATATATAGATTCGGATTCTCTCGTGGTATTTTAAGGCTCGTTATCTAGGCTGTGGAATTTCTAGTGAGGCGTGAGCTGTTCTAATTTTTGCTGAGGCTCCTATGTGACCAAATATAGAAAGTCTCACATCACTACATTAATTCTATATCATTGTGATTTAAGAGCAGCTTACCTAGGACCCAATAAATATAAATATGACCACGAAATGTAAATGATTGATTCATAAAATCTGACCTCCACCATCAGCGGTTTTTATTTACAACTGCTTTTGGTTGCTATAACATTCTCAGGCCCACATTGGCCATGTGTCCCTTCAAATCCAACTTTCATTTATTCATTATAATTGTTGCGGTAGTACAAATAGATACATTGCATTTCGAAGTCACAACCCATCAATCTCAATTCCATTGGTCGTTGCCAAGGGATACACATACAACAAAGCAAACTATCCTCCCTTGTTGATTAAACAAAGTTGAAAAGTTGACACCAGTTACCAGCCAACTCAGAACTAGGTTCTTCCCTTTAAGGATTCACTCATTCTCTTGTGGGAGAGTTCTGATTCCGAGGTTGAAAATGTCTGCCGCTGTGTCCTCCACAACCCTTCATTTAGAGGAAGACCTCAAAAACCAAGCAACAGACAACAACGTTGGAGGGGAACCAGAGCAGCCTCCTTACCGTGTCAGTGCCAACTCTGATGTTGCTGAAGAAACTGAGCCAGAGGAAGATGATGACTCCAAGTTGGAATCTGACAAAGAGCTGGATCTTGGCCCTCAAATCACCCTCAAGGAACAGCTTGAGAAAGATAAAGTATGATTTTCTTGTGCTTTTAGCTTTCAAATGCTTCATCACACCCTTCGGTTTTGCAGCTCTCCTTTGATTAAAGCCTTTTCTTTTGTACAAAGGATGATATAAGTTTGAGAAAATGGAAGGAGCAACTTCTGGGAAGTGTTGATATGTCTGTTGTTGGAGCTGGTACTTAGTTTTCTCTTCAACCCCTCTTGTTGTCTTCTTTTAACTCATTTTGACCAATTCAAATTTATTATTTCACCAAGGTAACATGACATTTAACTTGGTTGGAACATTACCTCTTTATTAAAAGCTCTAGCCGAAGGTTGAAAAATTAAGATTTTCCTCTTCTTCCCATTATTTCACTTGACCAACTCTAATGATTTTTATAATGTTGTTTTTATTATAAGCAATTTTCTTTGGATCATTAACAAAATAAACATAAATTAGCAAAGCCTTCCTGTTTTTATAGTTGAATGGTTCTCTTGAATCAAATTGTTTTGATGATGACAATGTTTAGTGAAAAATGTTGAACATAGTTTGTGGTAGTAAGTTTCATTTCAGCTACTAATTAATCTTTGGAGGTCATGAAAATCTGAAAGCTCTTGTGTTGGAATCCAGAAAGTAAAGACCCTGAAGTAAAGATCTTGAGCCTCACTATTGCAAGCCCTGACAGGCCCGACCAAACCCTGCCAATTCCATTTACGACTGATACTAAGAGTCTCTTCATTCTTAAGGAAGGAAGGAAATGTCACATGAAATTCACTTTCTCTGTCTCCAACAACATCGTTTCTGGTCTCAAATACACTAATATTATTTGGAAAGCCGGCGTTAGAGGTGGGACTTGACAGAACTCCTTGTGTTTACTTTGATTAATTCTTTTCCGGGTGGAATTTACTTTAATCCATTAAATAATGTTGATTGCACTTTCTTAATTTCTTATTACAGTGGCCAGCAGAAAAAAGATGTTGGGAACTTTTAGTCCCCGGCAGGAACCATATACATATGATTTAGAAGAAGAAACTACCCCTTCTGGCATCTTCGTTAGGGGAACTTACGCTGCAAGAACCAAGGTAAAATTTTCACTTAAACGTAGATGACACCATTTGTTTTCTTTTTTAACCTTTGAGTGGAATACTCTTGTTTTACAAATAGGAAAAAATAACCAATTTTATTGCTTCAGTTTGTAGATGACGATCGAAAGTGCTACTTGGATGTGAGTTACTACTTTGAAATTCAAAAGAATTGGGCAACACCTCAATGAGATTTAAAACCGAGTAACTCGTTGGGAAACTTACTTCCTTTGGCATCTTGTGTCTCTTTGGAACAGATTGGAACTCAACTTGCTTATCAAATCATGCATGCTACGTGCTAGTGTTTCCCCAGTCCCTCTTTATTGTTTCCTGTTTCTCTATGGTTGCTTACTTCCTTTTCCTTTATTTCATGCCTGTGACAAAAAAATCTCTCTAATTTTTACTGTGTCAGTTGTACTTATTCACTTAAGATGCCCCAATGAGTTAATTTTCATTAAATCTTAGAATGCGAAAGAAGGGTGAAGACTCAAGAGATGGCTTAGAAATGGACCCCATATAAAGAAAGATGAACAAATAAAAAATGAAAATCAAGTATCCTCAACTAATGCATGTGCTTTCTTAAGCAAATGGTCTAAAGGTACATAAGTTCTTTGGTTGGTCAAAAGCTTTTTTTATATGTCACATACAGGCATTTACTGATGGTAAAATGGAGTAGACTATTCCGTTTAGATCTGACTAGCCAGTAGCCTGCTGAAAAAGGGTATAATAGGTTAGTGTGTCATACTAAAGTGGGTCAAACTGCGAAACTCATCCCACTTATAGGTGGGCTGACCCACCAGTTTTGTCCACCTTTTTAAATTTTTTTTAAACCCAAAATTAATTTTTTATGCGTTGTTGTCTCATAGTTACGTTTTTGCGGAATTTTGCATAATGTACACTTAATTGAATAATTTCTAATATTTTCTAATGACTAAGACTAACTCTGTGACCTATGAACACTGAAGTGATTAATTAGGTTGTGAAAATGACAAAATGTGAACTTATGTCTTATGTGAGTGAACTCCGTAATTTGAAAATGTAAAAATGTTAACAATGCTTAATTGTGAGTGAACTCCGTAAGTTAATTTCTAATATTAAGTTTTTATTTTTAATTTTTATTTTTAATTTAAATTAAATTTTAAATAATTTGATAAATTTATAAAATTATAAAATAAATTACTAAAGCAGTAAACTTAAACTAGTAATCCTAAATTATCAAAATTTTTATTTTTATTTTCAATTGATTAATTATATTTATATTATAATATAATTAATATAGAAATTATTATAATAATTTAAATTATTTAATAAATTATTTTAAGTGGCGGGTTGGCAGGTCGGTCTGCCATACCTTGCCCTTTGCCCAGTAGGTTGGTGTGGCAGGCCTAAATGGGCCAGCAGGCTAAAATGCATACCACAACTTGCCAATATTGTGGTAGGCCGGCCTGACGAGCTTGAATCATTTTGGCATCCCTACATGCACTTTACTAACAGTAGAAATTAAAAATAAAAATAAAGGAAAAGGCAAAACGAAACAAAATTGGGTCCCCAATCAACCGACTAACATGAACCAAAATTTGAATGTGTTGCGAAGTATTATTTATTGCATTTTATGAGTTAATGGAGACTTTTTACACCTATTTGCACTCATCGTGGTGCAATTCCAAGTATTACCAAAACAAAGTCTATCCTTACAAAGTTACTTTATATATCCATGTTATTGTTTTTTGTTCTGTAATTTGTTGTTTTGTGTTTGTTTATAAGAGCAAGGAATAAAGAAACGTTAAGAGAGAGAAATGTTCTTATTATTTTATTAAAGAATATGTATAAATAGCAAAGACTGAATCAGATTATAATCCCTTATTTTGTGGGCATAATTACATTACTTAGGGGGGGAATAGACCGGACCAAAAAACATTACTTCCAAATACTCAAAGTGTAAACTGCATAAAAAATACCTTAAAAATTAGGAAACATTTTATAACTCAACCAGTTATTTTAGGTACATATTCAACAAACCTCCTCCTTTCCTAAATAGTTGCATACTCCTAGTTTGGTTCTTAAAGCTTCAAATCTATCATTTGGAAGAGCTTTGTTAAAACATCTATACTTTGATCTTCAATTTTCCAATAAAGTAGTTTGACTTCTCCTTCTCTATGCACATCTCTTAACTAAAATAACTTGATGTTAAAATGTTTAGTCTTGTCATGAAAAATAGGATTGTTTGAAATAGAAATAAATGCTTGGTTATCAACAAAAAAATGTGTTGGCTTATTTTTCTCTATGTATAAATTAGCAAGTATATGTCTAAGCCAAATAGCTTGATTCACAGCTGTTGTGGCTGCCACATATTTTGCCTCAGTTATGCTTTGAGCCACACTTTTTCTACTTTTTTTAACACCATGGAAACATACTTGAACCAAAACTAAAACAAAAATCTTGTTGTACTTTTCAGTCATCAATTGAACCACCCTAATCACTGTCAGACTATCCATGAAACTGAAAATTCGAAGAATACTTGTACTTAATGCCATATTGTACAGTACCTTTAATGTATCTCACAATTCATTTGGCAGTTTGAAGGTGAACTTCACTAGCACAATGCATAAATCTTGAAATCATGCTAACTGCAAATATGACATCTGGTCTAGATGCAATAAGATATAATAGGCAACCAATTATGCTTCTATAATGGTGTTCATCTACCTCATCAACAACATCCTCTTTGCTGAATTTTTCCTTTTGATTCATTAGAGTGGTAGTATTTTTGCAATCCTCTATATAGAAATTTTTTAGTATCTCCTTTGCATACATTTTTTGGCATATAAAGACTATGTCTAGATTTTGTTTTACTTCCATTCCTAAACCAAGATCCGTCATCTCAAATACTATGAGCATTTCAACTTTGAGCTCCATTATTAACTTTTCACGATGTCTATCACAAGTATGCATCAACATAGATAGAAACTATGATTAAATTAGCATCAAGCATTTTTAATATAACATAGTTTCACTTGGACTCTTAATAAATCTAAGGTTTCAAAAGATAATCATTAATTCTACCATACCAGACCCTAGGGTCCTATTTAAGACCATACAAGGTTTTCTTTAGCTTATAGACCTTTTCCTCTTGCCCCTTGACTTGAAATCCCTCTGGTTGTTCCACAAATATCTCCTCTTGCAAATAACCATTTAAAAATGAAAATTTTACATCTAAATGGTAAATTTTCCATCCTTTGTGTGCAGCTATAGCAAGCAACATTCTGATTATATCAAGGCATACAACTGGGGAAAATGTTTCTGAAAAGCCTACCTTAAACACTTGAGCATATCCTTTCACTACTAATCTGCCTTTGTATTTATTTATAGAACCATCTGCATTAAGTTTGGTTCTATAAACCCATTTAATGCCTATGGGTTGTTTGTGTTATGGTCTGTCCACCATCTCCCATGTGTCATTTTTTCAATCATTTTGAGCTTTTCCTCCATAGCTTTAATTCACTTGTCATCCTTCATAACTTTTTTGAATTCTCCAGTCCTAAGACAATGATATTACACCTTTCAAAGATCTCAAATAGAGATCTTGTACTTCTAACAAGAATGTCATCTACATTATCATCAAGGAATGATGGGATATTTTACAATTGCTTCCTTATTAGTTCTTCCCAGCTCCATTGTTGATCCTCCATGAATTTGACATCTCTATTCACAAGAATTTTCCATTTTGTGGTTGGAAAATTCTGTAAGCTTTAGAAGTGTTGTTATATCCAATGAAAACATCAGGTTCATCCTTCTTATCAAATTTGTCCCTCTTCACTTGTGGAACATAAGAGAAACAAATGCAACAAAAAATCTTTAAATTTTGTGAATCTGGTTTGTACCCAAACCAACCTTCAAATGGACTTTTTTTATTTAGAACTCTGGTTGACAGCCTATTAAGCAAAATTACTTAAGTGGCTATAACTTTTGCCCACAGTTTCTTAGGCAAATCCTTTTCATGCAACATACACATTGTCATATCCATGATACTTCTATTTTTCCTCTCACTTACACCATTCTGTTGTCGGGTGCAAGGTATAGTGAGTTGGTGTTTGATGCCAACTTCTACACAAAATTTGTCAAAGGTTTCATTTGCATATTTTTTCCTATTATCCTATCTTATTGTGTGTAACCTACAACCCTTTGATTCTCCACCAATGCTTTACATTTCCAGAATATATCAATGACCTCAGTCTTAGATTTAAAGAAATAAATCTGACAAAATCTGGAATAATTATCAGTAAATGTAATATAGTATGTATTACCATTTAAAGATATACTCTTTGAGGTCCTCTAACATCTGCATGTACCAGTGTAGCTGATGTGTTGCTCTCCAAGTTGTTTGGGAAAATGGTCTTCTAATTTGCTTGCCATATTGACAAGTCATGCAATCATCCATCTTGTCTTCTAGCAATGTCACACCTTTCACCAAGCCATGTTTTTGCATGTATAAAATTCTAGCAAGGTGAAAATATCTGAGTCTTTTGTGCCACAGTTCAACATTGTTAGTCATGCTTGAAAAAGCTATTTGCTTCTCCTCCATCAAATTTAGAGCTAGCTTTTGGCTCTCATTTTCACCTTGAATACATCTTTGCTTTTTGTGTCCATGATCAAGCGCCATTTATCCTTGAATATGACTTTGAAACCCTTTTCTACAAGTTGTGCAACACTAAGCAAATTTTTACCAATGTCAGGTACATATAAGACATCAAAGATATATTTCAAACTTGTCAAGCTTATAGCAATGGTCCATTTTCTTTTGACTGAGATGAAATCACCGTTTCCAATTTTTACTTTGGAAATGATGGTTTTGTCAACCATAAGACACGATAATTGTTGCTTGTAGCAAAGCACGTTGCAACAAAGTATTGCTGATATTCTTGTTCCTCGACAGTCACTTTTGCCTCCTCTGGTGTAGACTTGCAAATTCTCTATATATGTCCCATATTGCCACATTTTATGCACTTGACATATGGCCTCCACCAACATTTTCTATGAGGATGGTTTGTCTTTTTGCAATGTACACAAGGAGGGAAAATCTCACCTTGTTGCTTGGAGGAGCCTTCTATTTTTTTATTCTTCAATTTGTTGTTCTTCTTGTCTTTGCCACCTCTTGAATTTTGTGTTTTCATATGAAAAGTGCCTTATATTGCCTCCTCTTGCCTTTTCATTCTTCTTTGCTCCTAAGCCTGCAAAGCATTTATCAATTCTTCCAAGTGATGTTTGATAGGTCTTTTGACTCCTTTAGTGCCGATATTTTGGATTCATATTTTTCCAAAATAGTGACAAGAATGTTTTCCACAATTCTTTCATCTAGAAGGTCCTTACCAAGAAGTCGCACTTTGTTTGTTATGCTTAAGAGTCTATCAGCATAGCCTTTGATTGTTTTTATCTCCTTCATGTTCTACACCTCATTCTTTCATCAAGTTGAGAAGTTGCATGCCTTTGGTTCTTTCACAACCATGTTATTTTGATTTGAGATACTCCTAAATAGATTGGGGAGACTTCAAGTTCATAAATTATTGTAAATATTAATTTTGACATGGCAAAGAAAAGGCCATTTTTAACTTTAGCCTTTCTTGTTTTTCTCTCTCTGTGAATCTTTATCTAAGCCGTGGTTGGATTTCCAAGTAGCTCAAAAACATTGTAGTCGTCTTCTACTACCTCCCAAAGATCTAATGCTTCAAGATGAGCAGTCATCCTTGCAGCCCATAATTCATACTCATCACCATCAAAAGTGGGGCACTGATTGAATGTGATGTATCTCCCTCCATTTTTATTTCTGACAGGTCTCTCAAAGATAATATCTTTGTTCTATAATTTGTTAGTTTTGTGTTCTGTATATAAGAGTAAGGAATAATGAAACGTTGAGAGAGAGAAGTGTTCTTATTATTTTATTAAAGGTTCTATATAAAGAGCAAAAATTGAATCAGATTATAATCCCTTGTTTTGTGGACATAATTGCATTACTTAGAAAAAAAATAAAACAAAACCAAAAAAATATAACTACCAAATAATAAAAAAATGTAAATTACATAAAAAACCCTCTAAAAATTAAGGAACATTTTATGACTCAATTAGATATGTTAGAGACACGTTCAACATATGTTGCTATTAGTTTGGATATGCAATCATCAATTGTTGTACCTTAGGTTTATATTTAGTTATGCAGTTATTGTTAGTTCATTTTGCTTCGTGAATTGTTCTTTCAATTGTCTTCAAATAATACGACTTCAGTTAAAACAATAATGAGACCGAGATCAAGTACCAAATGATCAACCTTCTCATTTCCCAATCTTACACACTTCTGTTGGTGTTCAATTAAATCGATGCCAACTCATTTTGAATCAACAATCACGGTGGTTAAGAGCATGATTGCTTGAGTTATAGAGAATTTCAGAATTGTAGCTATGATTTGCACACATGGGGTGGGAGACATTGGTCAGAAAGGGTCACCACACGGGTATCCATTTCCTAGCAGCTTTACAACTTCAAGATGCACAACTTCACAGTTATGTTGATATTATTACTTTGCTGAGTAAATTCCAGAGCATCATGCTTTACGAAAACAATATATCAAATCATCCAAGTTTTTTTTTTTTAAAAATCCTCTTATTTTTATTCATTAATATTTTCAAAAAGTTTTTGACACAAATATTTTTTTCCCAAAATAATAGCTTCTCAAATATTCAGTAAATGTTTTAAGACATGCAACATTTTTGTCCAAGATGGGATGGGAATATGAGTCAATTTAGGTAACTTTTCTAAGCTTGAAATTAAACTCGACATAAAAGAACTCCAATAATTAGATACATGTAACTCTGGTTATATATGACACAATTCGCTTCAACTTACGTTTATTTTATCAGTCCTTAATTTGTTAATTTTTTTTAGAATGTTAATAGAAGGGATTCGAATTGCCAACCTCTATCTTTTTCCTTCTCCCTTTATTTTTAAACCCTTAATCCTCCGCCACATTTTCATCTTTAAATCCTTAACCCTCCGCCACATTTAATTTAATTTATGTAGATTCCATACTTATCTAGCATATAGTTTGACCATTATTAATCTAGTGTGTAATACTAGTTTTATTACTATCTTTCTTGATAAATAATTAACACGACTAATAAACTTGAGTTTCAAAAAGGAAAGGAGAAATCCTGAAACTTAATACATTTATATTCAGAAAGAATAAGTGGTTGATCCAGAGAAAGAATCTGTTAACCTTTTAAAGTTTAAGTTAATTTAAAATGCATATATATATATATATATATATATATATATATATATATATATATATATATAATGTTATTCTGACACTTTAGAGGAGCTTTTTTCAAAATAAAAAGGCATGCTAGCCTGTGTGTATGCATTGAAACTATGATTATGTTGATGATGCTTTGGGCACTCCGGCGTGTCCCTTTTTCTATCGAGCTGGTTGTTTCTCTGCTTTTGGTAGATAACAAGTTGTAATGATGGTACAACAAAAAACTAGAATGAAATAATAATAGCAATGGCTACATAGAATTATTAAGGTTGACGATTCGAAGTCTAATAAAAGAGGAGCGGTTTACCCCTATGATAATTTAACTTTTACCCTTCAACCTTACTTTCTTTCTAAGTAAAGTTGTATAGTTTCCTAAGATTAATCATTACAAGAATCACAAACAACCCATGCAGGAATGCCGCTCTTGCATAATAATTTATTTTATTTTAAAAACATAAAAACTATGTGGTTGATAAGTCATAAAATAAGCTAACTGGAAATTAAATTTTTTTACAATTAGCGGATGAATATAAAATGAAATCAAATCATATAACTAATTATTTAATTAAAATATTTTAAATAAATTAATGAGAGTAAAGAAAAAAAACTAGTAGCTTATAAGATAACTTATTTTATAAATTACTTTTATGAAAATAAATTATAAACTATTAAAATAAATTTGTATATTGAAAAGGGTGTTTCTTCTTACACCTTCATAAACTTCTTCATGCACCTCCATAATATTTTAAGTGACTCTTTGAACTAATTCTGATTTATTAAAATATATTTTTTCAAATCTGTAATTCAAATTTATAAAAAAATTCAAATTACTTAATCCAAAAATTTTTTTACAAGTACAAAATACCTAATCTGAACCTAAAAAAAATAGATTTTTACAAATATGGATTTGTGAAAGGAAAAGAATAAAAAGCAGTTTATATATGGAACAAAATCTTTTGTTCTAAATTGATGTCTCATTTCTTGTCTCAATCAATCAATAAACATCATGTCATTTAATGAACTATATAAAATATTAAAAAAATTATAAAAAAAAATTATTAAATGGTATAACATTTATTGATTGGTTAAAATAAGAAATGAAATATTAATTTAATATAAAAGATTTCATTCGTATATAACCTAATCTAGACTTAAAAGGTATTTTGATCTTTTATTGGGATTATATATTCTAGAGAGTTATTCAAGCATATGTTGATCTTTTAACAGAGAAGTTTATGGAAATGTATAAAGAAAAAGCCACTAAAAATGGAGGTTTATGAACGCCAACTAAATTTCAGAAGCATCCTTAACATAAGAAGACCATGCATAGGAATAATTGTGAAATTGTAGCTAAAGAAAAATGGTGGTACCCTGCAAGTATTTAGCTTCCATGACTCGAGCCCATACTTTCTATAGGATGAATGAAGTAGAGCCCAAACTTGTTTCCCAAACATTGCTATATTTGTTGTTCGTGTAGTTCGAACACCTCATTACTTATATTGCAGAGATCCCAATTAACCCAGTGATTTGATTTTTTCCCCCCCAAATTAAAGATTTAGTGGTTGCATCAATTGCTTCACACATACCCTCCTGTAACTAGAGATTCTGCTAGTCTTGAGTGGACCTTGTAAAGAATATAAGAAAAATCAATATTTTCTCTCGGCCAGTCAAGAGGGCAAAACCCAGTAATTAGAAATCTTGGATGTATGATTATAGTCAAGAATACTGGAGAACTTGACAATTTTCTATTTGGTAATTTTTTTGTGCATTTAAATAAATTGGTTTGGGCTACAACTAATTTTATTAAGATCATATTTATGTTTGGTTTAATGTCTAACATACTTAAACTGTTGGCTAATTGATTGATCTACAAACTCAATATTAAAAATTATAAAAATTGAAAAATTATTTTCTTGTGTCATTTTTATAAGACATTTTAGATATAAATTAATTACATACACCTAACCGTAGTTATATCAGTTAATTTTATTGCTTTTAAAAATATTACCAAAAACCAATTTTACCATTATTTTGAAATTTAACAAATTATAGAAGATTTGAGAGTTTAAAATGTGAGAGAGGAATATTTATAAATAAAATTTTAAAATTTTCTAAAAATACACAAATATTCATCGTGTTTATTAAAAGCAAATAAGCGAAATAAGAATCAATGTTTTATAGAAACTAGATAGTTAACCATTATTAGTGCATGTGTTCCACTTCATTTATTTTTTACACATATATTAAAATTAATTATAAATATATATAACATGTTTAGTTTTTAATATTACATAATTAAAAGTGTAAAAATGGAGATAAAATAGTTGTTGATACAAAACGAATGAAAAAAAAAAGAAGAAACAAACGCAGAACAAAGAAACTCACAAAAAGCAAACTAAATCAGAAGAAATATTAAAACACAAGAAAGATGAGAAAGAGAAAGAGAAAGAGAGAACTAACATGTTGACATGGTACATGGACAGGAGAAAGTAACTTTCACAATGAAGAAGGTATTACAATAGAATGAACATCCTTGACGTACATCTCATTCTCACCTTTTCTTAATTCTCTCTGAGCCTCACTTGACACACCTCCCTCACAAGAGTTATCACATAATCGATGTTACAACTCATACAATAGCTTAAAAGAAAAAATTGAAAAAACTAAAAAGATTATCAGATAAAGCGTAGCGGACTGAACAATCTATCAAACAACCCACAACTTGACATGCCAGAACAAAACTGAAGGTTGGACACTTCAGGTTAGAAACATGACTACACACACCTTAACAGATACTCAACTGGACATGCTACAAAACACACCACTAGACTCAATGAAGCAGTCCAAGATTTTCAGTCGCAACCAACAACAGTTATGCACAATTTTTTAAGTTTTCCAATTCCATGAGTAGGAAACAATGCATGGACATGTGCATTGACTTATAGTGTCAATGAAAAAAAAAATATGGAAAGGTAAATCAATGAAGAAGTGACACATGTTATCTCATATCATTATTTTCATTAATAGTAAATATATTGCAAAATGCTTTAGAGAAAAGAATCAACAATTCCTTCTAATTAAAACTGTCAAATTGCAAAATACCTTAGAAAAAGACCCAAAACTTCCTTCTAAAACTATGTCTTGTAAAATACGGAGGAATAAATGAAACGATACAAACCTTAAAAGTTAATTATTTATTAAAAATTGAAATATTTAATACTCCATCTATTTCTTTTTAACTATAGGATTTTGTTAAACATAAATAACCAAGAAAGTTGTTAAATTTTATAATTTTTAAAAAATTATTAAAATTGTATTGTTAAAATTAGCGTTGGAAACCTTTTTTCAATGAAAAAATCACCTACTATTAGTCAATAGTTAATAAATACATTCTTAAAATAAATTAATATCACCTTGAATTAATAAAAAGTAATATCCCACAAACATCAAATAAAGTATTAAAATTAATATTTTTATATTAAGAAATTAAAAATATTCAAATCCTAGAATATCAATATACACTAAACACTAATTAAATAATAATTAGTCAAATACTTAATCTTAACTACGCATAAACTATGCTTATAAAAAAACTACACAAACTATATATATAAAAATAAAATTAGCTAGCTATGTTAATTTTTTTGAAAGAGTAGCTAGTATAATTGATATGTAGATTAACTTGTCAAAAGAGAAGATATAACATGACTCAATTGATTAAGAAAGAAGTAAAGAGGGAAAAAAGGCACAGATTTGATCCTTACAATTTAACAAAAATTAATAACTCTAACATTTGATGTATATATAAAAAACAAAATACTACCAAAACAAATCTTTTAACCTAGAGTTAGAAACATTGAACTAAATAAGTAAGCGTTTAAAAATTAAAACTTTAGTTAAATCTAACTTAGTTAGCTTTATTTTTATTTTTATATAGTAGTTGTTTTTTACCATGATATTAGTAAATATAGTCATCGTGAATAGTAATAACTTAAAGACCTTGAGTCACATATAAGATTGGTATTATCCTTCTAAAGTTGTTTTCATATCAAAATTACATAATCATGATTCAAACCCTAAACCACTTTGTTAAGGGAGAGAGTGATTTAAGTATAAATCCTAAATTCTTGTCATATCTCTTGGATATGAAACAAACTATGAAGAGAATATTCACTTTGTATTTACTTTAAGGTTCCTAATGGTATTAATAATTGTTATCAATGATGACTAATGTCATAAAAATATCATAATTTTAAAAAATTAAACATCAAACTAAATAATAAGTTTGCATATGAAACTTTAAAAAAAAAAAAACCTTATTTGATGTATTGCACATAAGTGGAACAGACAATTAAATCATATACACAATTATTACTATGGAACTAAATTGCAACTCCATATATAAATATTGTGAACCCTAATCATATATAAACCAGTTAAATATGTTTTAATCCTTCAAAATTTTAGATAAGTCTAATCTTTTGCTTCTAAATTTAAAATTATTCTTTTTAGTCTATGTAATTTGAAAAAGAAAATTGTTTAGTTCCTTTGCTTTAAATATCGTTAAATTTTTTATTTTCTTTATAATTATATGACAATATATTTTGATTTTTTATTTTATCATCAAACATCTAACCACATATTTATTTTTTCTTCCAAAATATTCATACTAAAAAAATATGTCTTTTGAAGTTAGCCAAAGAGACAATCTAGATCAATTTTTTATTTGAATAAGTAAAAATAAATTATCTCAAATTCAGTAGATTAAAAAATATTGCTCACTTAGATTTTAATATTCACTAATAAAATAATGTTGATCTCCTGCCTCTTTTCCTATGGAAGATAATCCGCAAGAATTTTTTGTATATTTTCATGGAAAAATCAAGTTATAGAAACATTTTTAGTCAATTTTAAAATTTGCAGAAAATTCTTGCAGATTTTTCTGCAGTAAATTTTTTGCAGGTAATTTCTAACCGATTTTAAAATTGGTAGGAAAGTTATTTACAAATTACTTGTGGATTTTCTTGCAAATTATAATCCTCGGGAGTTTTTAAAATATTAAAATTGTAAATAATATACATTAATTAATTTATAATATTTAATAAATTAATTAAAATTAATATTTTTAATATTTATCCTAAATTGTTATCATTATTTCAATACAATATACCTTTTATTTGTCATGTATCAAACCTCTAATGGGAATAGTCACAATGCTATGGGTAAATTTAAATAAGAATTTACAATAAATATTTAAATATATATTGTTTATTTTAAACTTAATACATTAAATGCTATTATTTTAAAAATATATTTGGAAATAATTTAAAAAATCACAAATTTCTTACAGAAAAAATCCATAGGTGACTCTTGCGATTTCGAAAACTACTTGAAAGTTACCTATAGTTTTAGAAAACGGCAGGAAATTTACCGATGGATTTTTCAGCTCCTAAAATCTGCAATTAAATTTTCAAAATTGGTTCTATGTGATTATGTCAGTAAAAAATTTTGCAAAAAATTATAATGTGGAGGGTTCTAACAACCAAGGACTTTTTTGAAGTATCATCATGTGATGTTCTTGAAGTGGATATGCTTATGTGTTAAATATAGAAGCTTGTTACAAATGGTATCAAAGTTAGTCCTTGAATGAACATTTTATTATTCATACTTTATATCTTTTTTTAGTCTTTCTAATTTTGTAATTGTTTCTTAATTTTTTAATTTAGTCTTTTTCATGTTTAGGCTTTTCACTCATAAGTCAATTATTTCATATTTTTAGTTTTAATTGAATTTCTGTAATTATGTAATTTTAGATTTGTTTTCTTTAATTGTATTTTTATTTTTATTTTTCAATGGTTTCTTGGACTTTTTTTTACCCAATTTTGATTTCAGGTCAAAGCCCAACTTTAGAGATGTTTTTAGAGAAGACATATAAATAGTCTTTTATAACCGTTGTAATTAATCTCCCCTCCCATTTTCTAAATTTTTAAACTCACAAAGTCATCTCTTTCTCAATTTTGTTCTTTCTCTTCTCCCTCTTTCTTACAGTATAAGCTTTCATGGATAGGAGATCTCCATGGAAGGTTAAACTACTTGTACCACAAGATGCCTATAGTTTTTTGTAGCACATCACTAATTAAGAACTTCTTAGTTAAACATACATGACTTGGAGTAATTATTGGATGGATGACCTTCTAAAAAAATTTCCAAAAAGTGAGTAAGGATAAAGTACACTAAAAGTTCTTGTGTAGGTTTGTGGGACCATTTATTGATTCGCAAGACAACAAAATGTCTTGAAAAAGTGCTACTAAAGGAGATTTTTTTACCAACAAGGAGTTTGTGCACTATTGTGAGGTGAAACCGTCAAGACATTGGTATCAATGTATCAATGTTGTTACATTTCGTGTCACTTAGACAATTACGATGTGCAACTATAGTAGTTGTGATATTGAAGATGAATTATGTTGCAGAAAGTGGTGGTAGTTATAACAAATGTGGTTCAAGAAGATTAATAGAATTTAAAGAGAATGAC
This sequence comes from Psophocarpus tetragonolobus, assembly GCA_037954015.1. Taxonomy (NCBI): domain Eukaryota; kingdom Viridiplantae; phylum Streptophyta; class Magnoliopsida; order Fabales; family Fabaceae; genus Psophocarpus; species Psophocarpus tetragonolobus. The sequence continues at coordinate 46,275,615 of CM075694.1, forward strand.
AATTTTTAGCCAATACTATTTTAATTTTATTATTTCAAAATTTTAAAATTATGAAAGAATGAACTAAAATGAAACTTTAGAAAATATAAAATACCATAATAAAACCTTTAAAACTTAATATACCAAAATAGAAAAAAAAAACACTTAAACATAATGGATAAAAAAAAAATTTAACTTCTTTTTTTTTTTATCAATAAGACATGTGCAGCTAGCTTGTTTGAGATTTTGATCATTTTCAAAGTAAAATTTTTTTATTGTTTTGATTCAAATTTATTTTCAAAATGTTGACGGTGTGATTTATTTGTACAACTAAGATATGGAGATAAAATGGCTGTACTTTTTGTCCGCAAAAGACATTATCTTGCACTCAACTTCTTTGTCTAAAATTTTCCAATATTGTTGTTATCAAGCTCTAACATTCTTGTTTCAATCAAATATAACTCAATTAGTATAACTACCAATGTTACATGAATCATTTATAAAATCAACCACCACTCCTAAATAGTAACATTTCTCAAAATTCTACCTAGTTTGTGTATTCTCTACCTCCATTATCAGAGGAAGAAATTTTTGAAAAATTTGAAAATTACAATAAATTAACTTCTAATGTGTGATTTTAAAAACACATGATATTTATTTTAAAAAATTATGGGTATCCATGAATATTTTAAAAAAAATTATTTTTTTTAAATTAAATATTTTTTTATAAGAAGTTTTATCAAATAGATCATTTATTTTTTAAAAAAACTAGAAATAAAATTATACTAGTTTTTACAAGATTAATTAGATCTAAAAGTAGATTAATATAATATATTATAAGAAAATATTTAATACAAATAAAATATTTATTTTATATTATTGAAACTTTTATAATAAATAATTTTATTAACTATGAAATTTTCATAAAAAACTAAGATTGATATAAAGGAATTTTGATAATTAATATTTTAATTTGATTTATTTTTCAAAAATATTATATTTTTTAACTTATATATATATATATATATATATATATACATATATATATATATATATATTATTTTAGTTTAGCAGAGACCCACATGTACGGTATGATACCCGTACTTGTGCCCATTAAGGAGTAAGTAGAAAAAAACCCGTACTTGCGAGTAGCAGATACCATTTATACTATCTGTATGGATATTTTTGCGAGTTTTATCTATGAGTATTCGCGGGTGCGGATTTTTTTGGCATCCCTACGCACACCTTTGTGGAAGTGTTCACAATTCTGTGAATAATGCACTAAGTAAAAAATAAATTTTAAGAATGATTTTATTTTTTAAATATAATTATTTAATCACTTATGGATAAATAGCTAGTTAAATAATTAGTTATCTATATATTTGATTATGTAGCCGGTTATTTATAATAATAACTAGTTATAATAAATTATAATTGATTATGAGAGAATGTTTATAGTTATGGTTATTATAATGACTTACATGTATGATTATTTATTAGTTATGGTTAGGTTACTTGGTTATGGTTAGGATACTGAGAAATTACCTAACCACGAGCAGCCCTACTTAGGATAGTGTCTAACATGCTTCAAAAAACCCTATTTAGGATAGTGTCTAGCATGTTTTAAGAAAATAATTTTTATACCACTAAAATTACCAATTGAAATAGGTTAAATGGCCTATCAAGAACCTAAGAGTTGGCTTGATATTAAAAAGTTAACATTTAAAAAACATATTTAGCTAAAAAGATTAGACTATAGATTTAAAAAAATGTTTCAGTCAGTTTATTAGGTCGAGTTGTTTGATATATCTATTTATAATATATATATATATATATATATATATATATTATATTTATAGTAAATCTATAATATATTAATTATAATTATACTCAACTACTTAAAAAATACATGTGGAGTTTTAAAAAATAGTAACTATTAAACATATATCATGCAGTGGAAACTAGCTATTCCAAAATTAATGTCATAAAATTGTTGTTATTAAATTGGCCGTTACAAAACTAACTAATAAACGTATATTTCACACGCTTTTAGGTATTGATGGCCCAATTTCCGTTCGTTTGGGTTTCATATGGAGGAGGTATTTATTGACTTTTACATTAAATGAAATTAATTGATAAATTGGTGTCAAACTGTCAATTCTTATATTCTTACCTCTCTTTACATGTTTTCTTTAGCTAATAAATAATACTCGGATTTTGACACATTAAATGTCCCTAGAAATATCAAAAGACCTATAATAACTTGGGCAACATTACCTTCAGTTTTTGTTATTAATTTTTTAATATAAAAATTTACTGTTGACCTTCAAATCACATTCTCCGTGCCGCGGATTCCACATTCCAGTTAAGAACCGCTCCTATACAAGCATTCGCTCCTAATTTATCAAAAGCTGCTCTTTATTTTCTTTTGTTATCCTCCAGCACACATAAGGTTGTTCTGGTCATTTTATTCCCTTTCTTTCACTTTTTCTTTCGGTTGCAAGAATACCCATTAATATTTCTATTTCTGTTAGGCTTGTGATTTGACATGGTTATTGTTTCCTTCTTTCCTCCACATCACTTATTTCCATTTTATTTCCTTAAAATGGCCAAATGCATGAACTTTCTAGAAGCAATGACCGAGTTTGAGTTTGACTACCAAAACCAATGGTCATCGGATGTTAGTTTCGCAAACATTGCATGGCGCAACCCAACAAAAAGTCAAGTCAATTCTAGTCCTCGTGCGAATATTTTGGATTCTTCCACCTAAAGGGAGAAAGCCAGCATGGGGCCATGCTAGCCTAGCTTGTTAGGATCATGTTGCAATAAAATTTCCCCATTTGTACTGGGCAATGTTATACCCGCCGGATTGATTTGCAAGGAATTGGACTACTCGGGGCTCCGTTACTTTCTTTTGTTTCTTTTCAATCTTTTCACAAGATGGTTGAATTGATAATTGGAATACTGATCACAGTAAAATGTAAATTAAAACCCAACACCAAACCAAGGATAGCCACATTTTAATTTTCTATTGGATAAAGTCAGCCACTACTCACTTGTTTAGGGTTTAGGGTTTACAAGTGAGTATTTAATGAACTTTTCAAATCAGAAAGCATATGCCTATGTACATGTAATCTGTAATTTCACCAAAAAATAAACAAATAACAAATGAATCCACCAATAATTTTCTAGTCTACATATACATAAAAGTGTAGTAACTTGGAATAACTAGTAGTCTAACAATGCAAACTTGACCTGTAATCCAATCTTACCACCATCTGTCACAAGCTTAGCAGCTGTTACCAACCAATGGCCAGGAGCATCATGCGGGCCCCTCACAATCTCACTTGTATCCACATATTTAAGCAGTTTGCTAGAACGAACAGGTACAGGTGGACCATCTGGAAACACACCAGAGTCAAGTGCAGTTGGAGCCTTCTTCTGAGAACCAGCAGTGGCAGTTTGCTGTGTGAATGAAAATGTTGTGCTTAAATTTGTGAGGAATGATTTTCTTGAAGCCTCTGTTGCACCACTCCAATCTGACTTCCTGATACTGCAATTGGGCATGTGGGTATATTGGAGACGCAAATGAAGCACATTCTTTGGCCAACTCCCTTTACTAATGAGTTGTGCACCGGTTACAATATAAACACCACTTGATTCATGTAACCAGTTCGGGTCATGCTTAACCACTGCGGTGCACACGTTTGCAAATCCCTTCCACCTTATAGGTTCAAGAAAGGTGTCACTGGATTCAGTATCATCAGATCCTTGCCACAAAGGTTTGCCTGAAGAGTGAATCATTTTGTTTGGGAGGCTTGAAAGATGGTGTACATGTATTGCAAGCCTATCACATTTTTTGCCTTCCAAGTACAAGCGTAGGCCTACCACAGGTTTTTGTTCACTTACTACCTGATATTATTTTGCATAAATAAAATGTCATGATTATCAAATACGGAAGAATAATCAATACACACATAATTAATGTCAATTATAAGTACATATTGGGCTTGGTTAATAGTACCTGTGCAGAGCTGACATGAAGTTTGGGACACAGGAAACCAAATTGCAGGGAAGGAGAAGAGGTCTTTTTCCTTTGATGCCTCAGAGGTAGCTCATAAAACATCGGTGCCCATTGCCTTGGAATTTGAAACTCCAAGAAGCACTGTAAATCTTCGGGAGGGGGCTTATCTGTCAAGAACAAGTGAATCAATGAATTAATATTTTTGTGTCCTTATAGGTCAAAAAATTGTCAATGACAATTTGCAAGAAATTATGACTTTGAAACTCTAGCTGACAAGGATAATTTGAGCCTAAATCATAGTGCTTTTATCATTTTAGAGCTTATCCACGTCATGGCTAATCATTGAAACACTATAAAGTCGATATGAATTTAATACTCAATTTCATCTTATAAAATACTACTTTTTCCTAGATGGCCCTAAAGTAAAAAAGAAAATCATAAATATAAATATTTTTTGTAGTATTATAAATCATAATAATTTGTCCTTAAGAGTTGAAAAGTTCATTAAATTAGCCCCTTTACATTAATAAACTATACCAACTTAAAAAGTAAACTTAATGAATATTCAATACTTATTTAATTTTATTAACATAGAGACTATATAGGACTATAGGAGAGAAGATAATATTTCAAGAAATAAATCGAAGGTTTATTGAAGTAGATATGAATAAAAGTAGTGGATTATAATAATAAAAAAAGCAGTAAATTATAGTCGATCTGAGAAGAACAACTTACAGCGTAAATACAAATTGATTGCATGGGTAAGATAGCCACTTCCAGGAATTCCAGTGAGAAGTGAGGAAATAGGCACAAACTTGAAGAGGATTGCTTCAGGATTAGAAGCCATTGTCTGAAGCCAATTTGAGTGACTGTGATGGAGCATGTTTCCTCCTCTTTTCGAACAAATGATAGTGAGACCCTGTTCCAACATAAAAGTAAGCCATTAACAGCCTAGAAATTATTCAGTTCAATTTCAAAGGGCAAATATTTCTCTTTTATTACTTACATCCTTGCTTGATGTGTCTGAAATACTGGTGAACTGCGTTGTACTTGATTGCATCACACGACTAAAGACCTCAGGAACCTACATGAACAAGAGAGATTGCATCAACAGATAAGTAACAAACATGTAAACATTACAGATGATAAAGCGCTATAAGCTTTATTATTACTTTTTGTTTGCCTTCTGTGGGGTTCGTTTGTTGTTGAGAAGGGCTTCTTAAATCTGAAAACAAAAAATCTCCTAGATTCTCTAAATGCCTTCTTAGATCACCTGGTGGAACCTTCGAAGAGTGCTTTTGTTTGATGCAGATTACATCTTGACCTCCAACGGCCATACCTATTATTATGTGTGTACCGTATGTCTCAATGAACCTGTTTAACAAAATTGATCAGCAGCATTGCTTGATAATCCCAAATATGAAAAATTCATATCCCAAATGGTGTCAATATCAATAACGCATACAGATTTAAAATTATACTTACATATCATGAATTATTAGACTTATAATAATTCTAACATGACTTATTAGATACAATTTTTTTTAATCTTCCTATTGGGCATGGTTGTTGCAGCTTAATTTGTGCATTGCTTACCTGGTTAATGAAGCTGGGTCCCACTGAGATGGAACAGACTTCTTTACTTCCTCTTGTAATATGAGGTGTGAAGCAGTAAGGTGCAAGTAGTACAGCGAAATGAAATAGCCATCAAAAGCAAGATATTTGATGTCATCAGCATCACGAAACCAATCACCACTCAAATCAAAAAGAGCATTAAAATATCCAGAAGGAATTTTCCCTTGTATAGCTGATTTTTGATTAAGCAACTCAGACATCTGCAGGTAAAGAAAGAGTCATGCCACAATGCTAAAGTTCTTAAAAAAATGTAATAATGCTTAAAGTGAATCAAGATGACCATAGATCTTAATTCAAAGTTATACCTTTCAAACTCAAAGTACTAGCAAGTTTTCCCAATGTAATATTGTTCTTGGGTAAAGTATGTTTGAGGTTCTTAATCTCTTTTCATGAAAGGTATTTCCGTATTTGTTATTCTTTACATTTTTTTTTTCTGATCAAAGTCCTCTATCCTTTTTTCTGTCAACACTATTAGTCTCTCTGGTTTTACATCACTGTTAAGTGAGTATGACACATGTGTCCAAATCCCGTAAGCCATGTAGATTAATATGACGAGACATTAATTCATTTAAGATGTGGTAATTAACAAGTTTATTAATTTTATTTTATTTTAAAATAATAAAAAAAAATTGTTAAAGTTAGGGTTCCCATTTATACTCATTTGAAGGGGTACAATGCAATCGCAAATGGTGGATGGTTTGCATGTAAAGGACGCATGTGTCATCAAATACTCACTTGACAATTATGTCAATCAAGGGAGACTACTAATAGTACTGTCAAAAAATGATGAAAGATGTTTACCAAAATAAAAAAAATGTTTAAGGACTACAAATACCTTTTCTGAAAAATATTAGGGATTTCAAACATACTTAACCCATTGTTTATTCTACATCACATTGAAGTTAGAATTTATAACTTCATGCATACTATTATAATTTTGTAACCAAAAAATATTATCCTAATTTTCTACTACTAAGGCTATGTTTGATACTTTGGTTCAACATAGGAGAGAGGAGGGAAGGGATTATAATGAAGGGGAGGAGAGGAGAGGGCAGAGATCAATGGATGCAAGGGGAGAGGAAATGACTCTATTTGTATTTGCATTACAAGAGCAAGGGGGATTTTAAAATTAATTATTTTTTTATTCTTATTATATTTTAAAGCATATGCAGCAACAATGATGTGACAAGTTCCACAGTATTGTGGGTGGTTCTGAGAGGTATTTGCTTTCCATCTCCCACCACTGTGGATGTGGATTGTATCACGACATACATGTGGTTGAATATGTTATGCAATTTCTGTTTCAGTAGATGTCCCACATCTCTGTGTTATATGTCACCCTGCTGAGGATGAACCCCTTATGTCTCTTCTAGTGCAACTCCCAAACATCTGTGGGATGCACCACAATGCGGCGGAACGCTCTATGCACTTTCTCTTGTGGTGCGTCTGTGTTGGAATAGACACCACTATGGCATGCACCAAAATGACATGCAAATTTTTTACTTTTTAACTTTGTTTATTAGGCTTGGACCATTCCAGACAAATTACAAGGGAAAGAACTAAACACGTAATCATAAAAAAAAAAGAAGAAGAAGATAAGATTTATTAATTGAGTTTTCCTCCTTGAAAATTGGGCCAATATTGGAGGGAAGGGGTGGTTCCTCCTCTCCCCTTCCTTTGAAGAAAATAGGCAGAAGTGGATTGTAAGGGTAATGAATTATGGATTAGGCATATGTTGAATAAGTGAAAAAGAAAGAAGAAAAAGGTTACCTGGTTGAATGGAAGGAGATCAGAGTTGAAGCGAAGGCGATCACCCTTGTCACAGCGTATATCCTCAGAAACATTTGGAATGATAGCTCCAGAGGCGGCACCGGGAAGCGTAATGTCCCTTTTGTTCACTTCATCAAGCACCACCAACTTTTTCCCTCCCTCTCCCTTTGCAAACTTCAATCGAAAATCACTTGTCAGATCAAACCCTTTGCCCAGACACTCTATGGGATTCGGATTCCCCAAATTCCCCTCCTCCATCGATCACTTTCACTTTCACTTTCACTTCCATCCATATATTAATTCAACTTGGACTACATAACAATATGTTCAGTGTTCACCCTTAGCCACCTTCCACCTAATACCTAATACCTAATACCTAATACCTATCACCCTTAATTAGACCTGCTGCTTTGACCACTCTATTATTATTAATTTAAAACGTTAATTAGCTTTCAACTTACTACTTCAACCCTTATTCTTTCACTATTTACCAAACTAAACTTTTCATTCTCCGCATTTAATATCTAACCTTTGTATTTTCGATGCTAAACTATACCTACCTTTCTCATGTCTTCGGCCACAAATAGGATTCGCAACCGGTCCCAGCCCACTAAAATATCCGAATCCGTTATATCTGTTATAAAAATATTTGTGATTTTTTTAATATTTGTGAATATTCACGAATATTTTTTTAAAAAAATATTTTTTTCCTAAAGTTTTATGAAGCAAATAATTTATTTGTTAAAAATCTAGAAATAAAACTATATTAATAAATTTCTACAACATTAATTATATCTAAAAATAGATTAATATAATATATATAAAATAATTAATAAAAATAAAATATTCATTTTATATTATTGACATTTTTATTCATTTTTTAATATAAATAGATTAATAAAACTATACCAGTAAGTTTCTATGATTTATTCATTTTTTTATAAAAAAGTAACATTACTAACAATAAAATTTGAAAATTAATATTTTAAGTTAATTCTTTAAATTATTTATGTGTAGTATTTTAATTTAGCGTGTAACAAGTGCAGGTACGAATACTATGATACTCGTACCCGCCCGTGCCATTTAATCTGCTAGTATCTGTAAATGCGAATTTTTTTGTCATCTCTAAATGGGAATTTCAAAATTTATTTCATTTTAGAATTTTAAATAATTTGTGATGAAATATATTAAAAATTTTAAAAGAATTTAAATTTTATGCATTTTGAAAATCAAACTAATTAGTTAAATCTATATAAATTTAAGGTGACGTTTATTTTGCCTATTTTCTATTTTGTTTTTTAGAGAAAAAAAAAACAGTAATAAAAATATTTTTTGTTACCGTTTAAAAAATATTTTCAGAAAACAACTGAAAACAGACAAAAATTGTTTTCAGTGTTTCAAAAAATTAACACTATTTAAAAACTTAATAACATCATTGTAATTATATAAAAAAATAATATATAAATTATTTTAAACTATATATATAAATAATTTATAATATTTTTGCTAAAATTAATTAAATTTAACAATATTATTTTTTGAAAATGGAAATATCAAGTGAAAACATACATATTTTATAAATGTTAAAAATTTGAAAATGAAAATAGAAAATGAAAACATAAAGCATTTCCTCAAACCAAACATTGTCTAAATTCTTCAAAAAGTAAGAATTTGAAAATTTTTAAATCTACTTTTCTTTTACTAAGATTGACGTAGGTTATTTTTTACTTGACATCAATTACGGTGAGTTAAGCATGCTGACCCGCTAGTCCACCCTTATTTTGGTAGGTCGGGCTAATGTTTTCAGCCACAGATCTATCTTTGCATGTCCCGTGTAGCCAACCAATTTAGCGGGTCAAAGAAGGGTGGCACAGCTTGTAACACTAATATTATATTTTATTTTTAAAAAATTATATATTTATATAAATTATAAAACAATTCTAATAATTAAAATATAAAATAAATGATTAAGTAGAATTATAAAAATGTCTCTGGTAAGAAAATAAAAAATAAAGTTTTTCATGAATTTGTTTATCATTTATTTATGTAAAAGCTTAATATTGTCCAAAAATAAAATTAATTATTATGCAAGGTGTACTTTTTGTGATTTTTCTATTTATTTTCGTAAAAGCATGACTTCTTTTGAAAAACTAAAAAAATTATTTTTAAATGAAATATTTATATTATTCTTAAACAAAAAATTATTTTTTTCAAAATAATGTTTAATAAAATAATTTTTTATTTTCATTAGGAATTAAAATACTCTACCCAAATAAGAAAATTAAAATTAAATAAATTTGAATTAGCTTATTCAAATAAAACATTTAAAAAATGAATTATTTGAATTTAATGCATTTCAAATTCAATGTATTTTAAATTTCTTGCATGTGTAAAATAGCAGATAGGGCAGGTTTAGATGCAAAAATTATCTGCCACCACCTGCAAAATAATATATATATATATATATATATATATATATATATATATATATATGTTTGTGTGTGTGATGTAAATTATTACATATTTATTTTATTTTATGTATCAAATGATAAATAATTACCACCTATTTATGCTTATGAAAAATTTATCATATATTTATTGATTTGATGTCTGAAATTAATTATTTTTATTAAATAATTACAATTTAAATTTAAGACTTGTTTAGTTAAATTATTATAAGTCAAGTTGGATAATGTTTATGTTTATTTAATGTTATATTACAATTTTTTTAAGAAATATATGTATGAATACATATGTATGCAACATGTGGGTACATTCAAATGTGGGTGTGAGAATAGGTACTATAGACCCTATCTATTATCATTTTAATTGCCTTTCAAAAAGACATACATAAGAAAACATTATTAATTAGTTAATTATATTTTAAATCACTATTATTATATAAATTAAATAGAAATATCTAATAACTTGCCATATAAATTAAAAATTAATATACAAGTCGTTTATTATAAATAGTAAGATATTAAATAAAAATATTTTAGTGTAAATATATGCTTTGTATTTATTAAATATTTTTTAATTTGTATGCTTTAACCTTAAACATCAGTAAATATTGAGCAAAGATGATATGTTATAAAATTATAATTTTTTATATACTAAATTATTTTTTGAAATGTATATTAATAAAAATAATCGTTTAAAAGAATAAGTAGAAATATGTGATTAATTATGAGTTATTGTAATTTATTTTTATAGTATGAATATTTTAGTAAATTACAATTTAAATATTTTTAAAATTTTAATCCGTTAACATCTTTTCTTTAAAAAAAAAGTATAGTAACAGCTCCCTTGGAAAAAAAATTATTTCAACTTTATTAATATTTAGTGCTTGTTTCACAACATTTTTACAAAATTTTTTTTAGTGTTTTAGTATTTAAAAACTAAAAAACTAGTTTGGATAGTGTTTTCTGAAAACAGTTCTAATTTTTTAATTTTTAAAAACTAAAAAACAGGAACACCTAAAAGTAGTTTTGTTTTTCAATTTTCTATTCTTGTTTTGAAAACTCAAAATATAATCAGAATATTTTTTTTCGCTTTTCATTAATGAAATTTTAATAAATATGAACAAGTTCTTTCATTTTTACATCTTCAAAACAATTTTCAAATAACATTTGTAAAAAAAAAAATTTTTTTCCTTCCCGAAAACAGTTTTTGAAAACTATTCTCGAAAATTCTTTTAAAAAACTAAAAAACAAAACCAAACCAATCAAACCCTTAGTTTTTAAAAACTAAAAAACTGAAACATCTCAAACTAGTTTTGCTTTTGAGTTTTCTATTTTTGTTTTGAAAACTCAAAATACAATGCTTTTTTCTTTTCATTAATGAAATTCTAATAAACATGAACAAGTTTTTTCATTTTTACATCTTCAAAACAGTTTTCAAATATCACTTGTCAAACAAGTTTTTTTTTTCTTCCCAAAACAATTTTTTAAACTATTTTTGAAAACTCTTTTCAAAAAATAAAAAACAAAACAAACCAATGAAACCCTTAATCTTTTTAGCATCAAAAACTATATAATTATCAGCTAGATAATTTAGAAGTTATAAGTTTGATTTATTAATAACTTAATGAGACAGGAGAAAGAGATTATTAGTTTGAATGTCTCCACTAACAATTAACATTTTCCTATTAAAAAAACTATATAATTTAAAAATTCAGTTTCATTAAATGTGTTTACTAAAAACTAAAAGAAATAAAAATTTAAATACATAATTAAAAAAGTCATATTTGAAAGAACATATATATATATATATATATATATATATATATATATATATATATTTAGTTTCTTGATTAAAAAGTAAAACATAATAAACAAATAAAAACTAGTATTTTTTAAATATTTAATCAATCCGTAGATACATGAGCTTTCACTAAATTTTTAATTAGGTACACTAAACTAGCTTTTTATTTTAAATATCCTTTTAGTATTTATCAATTTACAGGTTTTGATTTTTAGTATCTATATTTTCAATTTGTTAATTTTAGTATTTAATACTTTTTAAAGTTTCAAATTGACATCTGACTATTTATCATTAAGTGTTTTTCTGTTAATTGATTATTTGTTTAATAGAGGTATCACGTTTTCAAGTACGAATAACTTAAAATTGTTGAGTCAACACTAACATAATTTCATTATAGCCACTTTTTTTTTTAAATAAAAATTTTTCATTATCAAATTCAAAATATAGATAAAGGTTAGGTACTAGTATACTAGTAAATTTTGTTTTAAGTTTTTATTAAAGTGTTTTGTCTTGAATTCAAATTATTTATTTTGTTTCAGGTTCCTAGAATATTGTCTGTTAAAAACAAAATTAAAATAATATAAAGTGTTACCTAAAATAGTTTAAGGACTCAAAACAAAATTAAAAAAATTATTAGAAATCCAATATAAAACAAAAAATTATAGGGATTTAATGAAAACTTCGTTAATATATTAAAAATATAAAACATATTTAAACCTATTTTTTACAAGGTTCAATTAGTTTATACATCAACATCCCAAAGACAATCTTGCCATTTGGAATAGATGGCAAAAGAACCAACATTCAAATCTTTAATTCGTATAAGTATCGATGTAACTGCCCTAGCTTTATAGAAGTATATAAAGTAGTTGGAATAATGATTTTATCTAACAATCAACGTACTTTATGTAAAACTAGCTACAAGAAAGTGACAATTGAAAGCTTAGTCTTAACGGCTATATGAATATCATACCTATATAAAGGATTCTTAGCACGAAGAGAAAAGTTAACATAATGTAAATAATATTCCTTTATTCCTATATGTGTAAAGTGTTCTCCTAGTCAACCTTCTTATCAACACTTTCTAGTGTTATGAGAGAAAACTACTTATACTTTTATTTTATATTCTTCACCGTGTGAAATAATTTATTATGAACGAATTGTGTATCTTCTCTATGAGAGTAAACCAATACTGAACACAATCATCCTACCTTATGGTTATTGATCTAGGAGTAATTTATCGAAGAATACCCAGGTTGAGCTAAAAGTAACTTGTTTAAGAAAGAATATTTGGTGATAGCCAAGAGTCGCTTTATACTCAGGCTTAAACTTAGGAGAAGTTTAAGTGTATAACCAGGAATAATTGGTGTACTCATTGTAAGCCAATAGTAGCGTAGAGAATACTTGTATTGTATAACAATTGTTATATAGTAGAACCTTCCAAGAAGTGCTTGGAAGAGAACTAAATGTAATTCAGTTTGAGTGAACTAGTATAAAAATACTTTTGTACCTTGTCTATTACAACATTTATATTTATTAATTGGTTTTATTATTAAACATTTTTATAAAAGAACTTTATAAATTGTTTTGAAAATAGTAGATAGTCTCTTGGACCATTTACTCACTTAGATACCCATACTACTTCTTAAGAACGTATTTCTGAAAAAACTGCGAAAAATTTCGAATAGATATTCAACCTCCCTTCTAGAGCTAACCTATTATTTCACTCTATTTATAGTCTTATTCAAAATATGATTGTTGTGACACACGAAGAAGTAAAGTTGATTCTAATGCATCTTATAACTTCTCATCTAGTATTAAATGTTTTTCACCAACTAGTCACATTTGATATGATAAAGCATACTGCTTATCCATTTTTTGTGGTTTAGTTAACTTCTAAAGTAGCTTTGTTGTAATAAATAATCAGAAAAGTTGTTCAAACTATTGGAACCAAAGGCATTAAAGCATGAGCATAATGAACTTTGAAGTTTTGCTTTCGCTTTTTCTCTCTTTGTTTTTTCTCTTAAATCAATTTTATGGTACTAAACATGTTTATAGGTATGGTATTTGTATTGTGTTTAGATAGGCTTAAGAATGCTTTTGGATAGATTACATAGAATGGATTGTGCTGGAAAAGCTTCAAAAGTAGGTTTTTGAGTAAGGTAATCGATTACCTAAAACAGTAATCATTACCCTTCGAGAATTTTGTGTTCTGGAATTGTTGCTCTCTATGGTAATCACTTACTTGAAAATAGTAATCGATTTTTCCAAAGAACAAGCACTTTGGATCAGTTTTGAGCAAGATATTAGGTAATTAAATGGGTAATCGATTACCCTACATCAAAACTGATATATAAGCATTTTGAAAACTAATTTTAATAACTTTTGAAAGATTCATTAAGTGTTTGCTTCTCTTGTACGATTTACAGAATTCTCTCCAAGATTCATACTCATTTTTTATGGTTTGAAGGTACTTTATTTTCAAGATTCAAGGAAGAAACTCTATTAGGTTTTGATCTTTCTGTTTGGGTATTCTTCACTACAGGTGATATTGTTTTGTACCCTTCTTTGTGTTTGTGCACAAGTTTGACAATCGCTTGAGGTGTTCTTGAGATTGTTAGGAAATCTTGCAGTGTGGTGTTGCAAGTGAGGCATTGTAAGTGGCAGGGTGTCATAGTATAGCAAACTCTTGTGGGGTTCAAGAGGAAGCCTCTCTTTGTGTGATTTAAATCTTTTCAGGATTAAAATTTGTATGTGTGGTGTGCATGTACTAAGATTTTAGTGAAAAGCAGATTAGCGAAAGACTAAGTTTGTAAACTAGATGTAGATCCCGAACCAGTATAAATCACTATACAAATTCTCTCTTCATTACACTCTTTAAATTTTAGTCTTATTGAATTCTTAGAACATTACTAACTGGGTTTTTGCATCTATAACTAATCTATCAAGTTTTCTTGCAACAGATCTAATTCTTTCTCATCATTTACTTTATTGAATTTGGGTTTTAACCCAAGAATTGTGGGTTTGATTTTCGGACTTCCTATTCTTACTTTTTTATCCTAAATAACTTGTAAAAGAATTCTTCGTAAGTTTTTCATCAATTACACTTGAAATCATTATTGGAGGAATTAAGTTGATTGGTGTTTTGCCTAAAGAGTTGAATTCTTGAAAAACTCATTTTACAAAACAAGGTAGATTTTGGAAATTTCTGAAAGAAGACATTTTTTAACTACTCTGATACTATTGAATAGATAATCTTGAAAAATATTTTTGGTGAATTTATTCAACTCTCCTTCTATATTCCCCCTGAGACCAACACAAACACTTTGACCAAGGTTTATAACTACATTTTTATGCAACCCCTTTCTAGATTCCCCCCTACCCCCCTCTAGATAATTTTGAAAAATATTTTTAATGAATTTATTCAACCCCCTTCTATATTCCCCCTTGGGACCAACACAAACACTTTGACCAATGTTTATAACTACATTTTTATGCACTAACATATATCTCTTTCTCACTTCACTTGTTCTTTTCAAATTTAGATATTTGAAATTGTCTTCTCAAAGATGAATGAAACATTCCGAAAATTAAACGAATATATTAAAATATAAACATTAATAAGAGAAAATCGAGAGAATGCCCAAAATGTTTTTTAACACATGATTATATGAGTGTATGTGTTATGCCTTTGCGTTTGTGTTTGATTCGCTTCTTTAATGTTTCTATGTCTAATACTTGGCAAGCTGCATTTTAGACTTGATGACTCTTACTCTTCATGTAGGGTATCCTATTCTTGTTGAGTTGAATATTTTAGTTCATGTTTTCTATCTTTATTCTGCATGTGTTATGTCTTCTTTTTCATGTGCTACACTTTTTTCTTGATATTTTCTTCTTCATATTTTGTCTTCTCTTCATGAGATATTTTTTCTCTTCATATCTTGTGTCTACTCTTCATGTTCTGTGTCTGCATCTTGATAAGCTAACAAATTGCATCTTATCTTCATGATGTACATTTGTGTCTTACTTTGATCACATTTAATGGGATTGCATCAACGTCTATGTCTTCTCAAGATGTATCTTGTGTGAACAAAACAAGACAATTTGCTTCTTTTAGTAGATGCTTCTTATAATTGAAGTACTCTTTCTTGTGCGTTTTATCCATAGTCTTTTGGTTTTTATACATGTTTATCATCTATATATATCTTTCAAGATAAGATAATTAAACTTACTCTTATTTGTTATCATCAAAATCATTAGGATATACATGAGATCATCTTATCGTACAAATATTCTAAACCTAACATAATACTCTTAAACCTTTACTAACTTCTAACTTGAGCATCGGAGTTCAATTTGGAGGATTAGGAGAATCAAGTAGTCATCTTTAAAAATGAGTATATTCTCATCCTTTTTCTCTTGTAAGAACACATTAAAAATTAAGTTGACTACCAAGTGTGTGAATCAACTACTACAAGATTGTTTTAATTTAATTAGTGATTTCAAGTTCGAGTTTTGGATATGCATGTGTTTTTTTTATAAGCTATGCATCGGTGTTAAATACTCAAAGGAAGAATTTGTTGCTCATAATAGTCCTACACAATTTGAATAAAATCGTCTCCATTAAAATATATTTGTAATTAAATAAAAAAATTAAGAATAAATTGCACTCCTTCTAAGCACAAATATAAGCCAAAAAAAAAAGTATCTAGGACATCAATATATATATATAAAAAAAAAAACTAAACTAATGTCATCCTTATTTAACATTATCATTTCCGAAATATTAATTGAAATATTCATTCATTTAATTATATCTCTATCTTGAATGATTTTTTTATTCATCGTAACAAGTTATAATGAAAGATATTTTAGGAATTGTTTTTTTTTTTTACTTTTGATTAATAAAATTAAAGTTTTTCAACTCATTTTTTTAATTTATTGAAGTTAATTATTTTTGCTTCTATATATAGATACGTCCCGAAGGAGAATTCTTATCCAGGTTTTCTTGTTTTTGGTTGGACGTAAGATTGTATTTTAAAAAAAATCATGGGTATTATAAATAAGTAAAATTAATTTGTTAAAAGATATAGTTATTTTTGGCAACAACGTAGATAATATAAGATGACATATAGTATGGTTGCCACGTCTACTTGCTCAACCACGTGTAATGCTGCATGCTGCTTCAAACATGGAAGTATCAATCTATATAAAGTATCTAACTGATGAAAGATTGAACAGATCCAATCTCAGCAGAAAATGGCCAGCTACCTCCGAGACGCTGCTACTTGTACTATCCAAAACTTGGCTCCCATCAACAAAATCCACCAACATCTTTGCGCGTTAGCATTTTTGCGCGTTATAATTATAGCAAACAGCAATTGAGGTTTGAATTGATTTTAAAAATATGATGTGATGTAGGTTTCACTTTTACGCATACGACATGAGCAGGCAAGTGGAGGCACATCACTATTGCGCGCACCTGAACGAGGAGGTGAGGCAGTGCCTTATCTTTGACAGCCCCGGGAAGACAGGGAAGCTTATAGGGGTTGAGTACATCATCTCCGAAAACCTCTACTTTACACTCCCCGACCATGAGAAGCCTCTCTGGCACTCTCACCTTTACGAGGTCAAGAGTGGTCTCCTCTACATGCCTAAGGTTCCTTCTCCCCTTCAACGCCTTGACATGGACACTGTCTGCAAGACTTACGGCAAAACCTTCCATTTCTGGCAAGTCGACAAGCCTCACTCTTTCCCTTTTGGGATACCCCAACTCATGATGGCTTTCACCAGAGATGGCCAGATCCATCATCACCTCCTCCAAAGTATATTTATATATTCATTCTTCATTCCAAGATCACACCTTTAATTACTATATTTTAATTTTCTTTTGCTTCTTCATGTAGCTTGTGCTGAGCGTATGGGGATTGACTACGAGGCAGAAAGAAAAGCCAGGGAATATATGACCGGACCCGCTCATGGAATTCATCCATTGGCCAATGGAGGGGGTAAGGGCCTTCAGACTAGCCTCAGGGAGATCCACCTCAACATAGATCCTACTGCCTCCACCTCCACGCTCTCTATCTGAACCTACATGGTTTATCTTATGCTTTTGCTTGCATATTATAATATCTTTTCATCTCATACTATTACGATTATCTATTTCTTTCCTGTGGCTTTTTCTCCATAGTCTATGCAAATCATGAATTTAGCTGCGTTATATTCCCTAGTTTGCTGAGCATGTTTTGATAATTCTGATTCAGTCAACTCAAGCAAACCGAGAGTATACTGTTTTTACGGGTCAATTCTTCAACACTTTTCCCAATGAGAATATGTGTCGGATTTATAAATACACTCCATAACGGCATGTCTGAAAATTTTGAGATGTAATGTAACTATACAAAATCACTGTTTACCGAGAAGGAATAGCTCTCAGTCAATCAAATTCAGGGTACACGATCCAATACTTGTTGCAATGCCTTTTTAATACCCTCCTGATCAAGGGATGTAGTCAGATGTATCTCCTGCACCTGCATAACAGGAGAAAACGTGCTAACTTTTGAATATTGTTATATTACGCTGGCACATTCCTTTAATCTCACCTCATTTCAAATGAGGTGGCAATCGAGATTCAACGTGTTAATTAATTAAAGGATATTCACCTGCCTTCCAGCCCGAGCGAGGAGAGTAAACCTTTGGTTCGTGGGAGGTGCCTGCGTTGATGAAAGATTCACAAATGGGGTGAAATAAAAACTATGACCAAAATAATATAATAAAATTATGTATCATGTTCCACTATTCAAAGAAAAATTCTGAATTAAAACTCACATTAGAAAGCCAAAGTTGCAAGTCTTGCGAGACCACTCGTTTTTCAAACCCTTGACGGCTGATTCTTACATCATATATACTGTCACACAATTTTGTCATACCATAGAAAAGAAAGTCATCATATATATACTTAACACATGTACTGTAACTCACTCAAAACCATTGACAAAATGCAGGGCACCAAATCACAAATTTGATACATTGATGGATCAGTGTCCCTTTTTTTTAAAAATAAATATTAACTAATAATATAAAATACAGTTTTGGCTGAAAACACAGAATCAGCATTTCTTAACAAAATGTTAAATGATAAATGACACGTTGCAACTGTTTATTTTTTATGTAATAATCCATTTACGATTCTGTCGGTAATTTTATGCAGAATCTTTTATGCAGTAATAAAATAACTTAAAACTCGCAATAGAATTAGAAAGAGTCAGATTCTTTCTTCTTCTTTTTCAAACGCAAAAATCAGAGTCAATAATTTACAAAGTATGCTATTTTTAAATATTTGTACTCCCAAAATTTTATTCTCCAACATTTCTCTCGATAGACTTAATTATCGTTCCTATAGTCAAGAAGACTAAAATATTCATTTTCCTCTCTTTCGTCCTTCCAAAACTTGAGACAAAGTTGTGCGTGTCCTTTAAGGGCGTTTCTTCTTGTGGGACAAGACGTTGTCTCTTATTCGGCTATGCTCTCATGATTGTTTCTAGATGAATTTCAATTGCTGAGATTAGTTTAAGCAGCTTTATAGATTTTTTAGCCACTTTGACGCTTGTTTTCGTTTGTGCCTACAGAAGGATTTAATATTCTCAAATGAAACATTTAAATTGCGTGGGCCAGGGGATGGATGTAACTGCGATTGCCAATATTTCAAAATAGTGATGGAAACATACCCATCTTCCTGTAGTAGCTCTTCAAGGATTGTTTCAAGCCCTGGAAGAGGTTCGATACTACTGCTATCCCCACCACTCATAGAATCAGGAGCAGCTGAACCATCCTGAAATATAGAAATTATTAATAAAAAAAGGAGCAGTTGAACCGTCCTGAAATATAGAAATTATTGATAAAAAAAAGTTTCCCACACACGCACGTTTAATATACCCACGCCCCCTCCTCCTGCATATATATATATATATATATATGTTCATACAAACCTGAGGTATTACTTTGTCCAGAGTTTCTAGAAGTGGATCTTCTTCTAGCTGTTTAATCGATAGGTTAATTCTTGATTTTCCCCTGCATGAACTTAGATAAGTCAAAAAAAATTATTTCTATAAACACGCAATACAATATGTAGCATAATAGAAAAAAAATAAAGAATTTTAGATCTAAACTTCATTCATGTGGCTTCACGAGGTTTTTAAGAGTGTTAATTATAAAAGCCTCTGTAACCAAATGATCCGTAATTCAATCCTTGTTGCCCTCAATTTTCTAAAGAAAAGTTAGATTTTAACATAAGACAGGGTATTCTTTGCATTTTCCATGCTTCAAATCGAAGAGTTCATGCACGAAGGGACATGTTAGATCTAAAAATCATTTGTCCATTCATCCAATGGTTTAGTGCATATTTATATGTAGTTGGATGAGTTAAAAAATACTTTTACTCCCAAAAACAAATTCTTACTTCTCTATTTTATGCTTTGGGATTCGGGAATGTGCATTGGAATTTCCAAAAGCACGTTTCTAACTTTATCAAAATATAGCCTTAATCTTTTGAAATAGTTGTTCACAACAAAGCAAAACATGTAGCTTCACTACACTTGAACCCAAAGCACGGATTTAGTTAACCAGCGAGAATATCAAGAGGAAATTCGTCTAAAAAGTATAACTATTGTTAATCTCACCAATCAATACCGACAACTTTGACCCTCACTTGATCACCTGCTTTTAAGATATCTCTGACATCATGAATTAGATCCCACGACACTTCAGAGACATGTATTAGTCCAGTAAGGCGATAAAGACCTGCATTCATTCTGTGATGTCACTTGGTAATTTTTCCTTGATAAAGTGAAAAGGGAAACTGTAACCAAAATAGTTAGAACTATGCACAATAGTTAATTACCGTCAGGGAAACGCAAATGAACAAAAGCGCCATAGTCCTCAACATAACCAATTCTAGCTTCAAAAATGTCCCCTACATTAACCTGTTTTGAAAATTTTGTCCAGGCAGCTTCTTTTTCAGAGAAGATCAATTTCTTGTTATCTTCCTCCGCTAGAATTACCTAAAATTAGAAACCTTAGTTTAAATATAGCAAGCATGTTGAAAATATTATAACCTAATTCAGAGAAAAGCAAAGGATTAAGATACCGAACAATACCTCCAAATACAAGAGATATAAGAATTAGGAATTTTTTAATTTTCAAGTTCCAAATTGTGGTTGAAATTTTGAATAGCTGGAGTGAGATGGCGAGTCTTAGAGGGGAAAAGGGAGGAAAGAGAGGCAGTAGGTTTGAGTCTCTGCCACTAATAATCACTTGTCGATAAAAAATAAAATAAAATAAAATAAAATGATATTTCATAATATAGTTAGTTACCTTGACCGATATGATGGAACCAATCAAGCCTTTTGCAATGTCTTGGATAGATTTGAGTGGTTCTGGACAAAAGAAGTTGGAAAGTGAGGAAGAGGAAGAGCATGAAGAAGAATGTGTTAGGAAAAGAGAAAAGAGAAAAGAGAAGAGAGAAAAGAGAAACGAACCTTTACAAGCATGCAAGGGAGACAACTGAGGGAAAGGAAGAAAGCCCATAATAGAATAAAAGCGAACAAGAAGGCCTCCAGAATTAAAAGCTTCAACCCTGCCATTATAAATGAGGCCACTATCTTTATATGCCTTTGCAGCTTTCCAATCTGACGAAATCTACTTTCATTGCATACAAATTAATGCAATGGCAGATACAGATACAGACACAGATACAGATACAGATACAGCAATAAGCAAGGAGCGTACCCGAGGCTGAGGGTTTGGAGGAGTAGGGCGTTGAAGAAGTCCCGTGTCGTCAATTTGGGTATTGCCAGAGGCAGAGAGTTTACATTGGCAAGAGAAAGAGTTCTTGAAAGTTAAGTTGTGGGGGAAACGTGATTGTGAAGGAGAGAACAAGGAGACGGAGCCCAAGGTTGAAGCGAAGATGGGCATTCTCGTTTCAACTGGAATGGATGATGGATAGACCCAAATTGAACAATCCAAGTGTCTTTTCTTGCGCCACCCATCTTTTATGCTTCTGCTCTCACTACTTACGCAACTTCACTTATAAATATCCATCCCGCTCATCTTTTACGTTTCTACAAACTCATTTACACTCCCTAATCAAATTCACTCTCCTTCTCCCCATCCACAATTTTATCACTCTCCTTAGACATATAACAAACACTTTTTCTTCTTTGCATTAGAGTTTTACCAAAACAAAAAATAAAACACAATGAAAATTTCAGATTCATATTTGTTATTTTTGTCATTTATAATTCTAACTTTTTATTTTTATTTATTTATTTTTCACTCATTTAATAGTTAAATTTAAATTAATAAAAAATATTTTAATTATTTGTTTTTTACATACATTTACTATTGACCTTGTTTTTTAGTTGAAATGTGTAATGATACAAATCTCATTAATAACGGTTGTCAAAATTATGTCCAATTTGTAAAACGTAGATTTGATGCATCAAATGCAAGAAGTTAGAGCATCAATAATGATCATCAAATCAAAATAGATTATATAAATTAAAATACTTACGAAAAATCATTAAAACCTTATGTATAGTATTAAATTTCTAAAGATTCACAAAAAAAATTCAAATTTAAAATTTCAATCATTGAATACAAAAATATTTCAATTAGTACGTAATCTTTCTCTTTCATGATTATCTTAATCTTCATCCATGATTGTGGTGGTGGTCACAGCATTTATTCTTAGCATTCTAATGACTTGAAAACAAATAATTGCCCAAGTAGAGAACAGAAAACAACAAATTCCCAATGGAAGACATGGTGGGGATGTGAAGTTGAGACAGTTGGTAGAAATATGGCCTCGGAGAATAATTTTCTACTCAACGAAAGATTGTGATCTGATCTGACAAATGTAGAGTACATTGCTGTAAATGAAAAAACTGATATACAAATTTAAACAATGACACATCCCATTCGTTCCAATACAAACATTGATGAAGTAACATGGAGGATAAGAAAACAACGCAGTGTACTGTTGGCCACACTAAAAATATGTACCCATGTCATTTGTTCCCTATTGCTCATTGCACATAGTTGACGCTGAGCTGAACCATTCTTTATTCGTTTGAACCAATAAAGTTGACGGTCTCCTGAGTCCTGACCACAGATAAAGAATGTCGATGTTGAAATCATGCACGTGTACCATAGTTCATTTTCAATTCTTGTTTGTTAAACAACACTAGCTTTAGCCATTCTTTTCTGGCCCCGAGCAGCAAGTAGTTCAGAATCCTGCATAATTTTAGCAAGCCTCTATGACAGCAATGTGATACATAATGAAAGCAAAAACATTCAAATCAATCTATGCAGAAGATAATCCTCATTTCGACTCTTTCATTTTGATTTCAAATAATTGGAACTCAATAAAAAATGTTTCAACCAAAAAACAAAAAGTGAAAAAATTCTTTAAATTAATGAATACAAGCTGTGATCTTTGGAGTAGAATGTCCACAATACAATGTATCGTTATTCATCGTGCTGAATTAATAGTCAAGAACAAGTTTCTCTCACAAAATCACCATGAAAGCATGTATATATAGATAATCCATTTCTTGCTAATGATTTGCTGCAAGTTAGATATATATTTTTGGGAGGGACTTTACCAGTACAATAGCCTGTGCACAAAGCTTCCCTGAAAGAACAGCGCCTTCCATTGAAGCTAAATACTTTTGTTTAGTGTAATCTCCAGCTAAATAGAAACCTTCTATAGGAGATCTCTGTAATGGACGGCAAGGTTCGCAATTTGGAACATTTTTGTAAACCGACCTGAAACATTTAGCCAGTTCCTTTAGATTCCAAATGCAACTAAATGTAATGGCTATAAATGTTACTGTTAGTTTAGTAACAACAAAGACATTCCCAATCTATGTTTACAAAGGAAGCTAAAAGAAATAATCCATTTCTCTGGGTATTCAATCAAACCTTGGTGTTTTAACAACATGGTACTTGACAATCTTTGCTTTGCGTTGGTCTGCAGAAATTTCATCAGGAAAGAGTTTGGCAAGCTCGGACATAGTGGCTTCAATAATATCTTCATCACTACGTGAAATCCATTCTTCGGCTGGTGCAAAAACCAACTCCAACATAGACTGGTTTGGGCTATAATATTCCTGCATTAGATAGTGAAACAGAGT
This sequence comes from Psophocarpus tetragonolobus, assembly GCA_037954015.1. NCBI lineage: Eukaryota > Viridiplantae > Streptophyta > Magnoliopsida > Fabales > Fabaceae > Psophocarpus > Psophocarpus tetragonolobus. The sequence goes on from CM075694.1 coordinate 46,299,483, forward strand.
TACCCAAATATTCCAACATTTAATGATAACCAGACAAACATATGAAGAAATTCTGTCTCGAATAACAAAAAGAATCACATAAATATCTGAAGACTGAAATATGAAATAATCTGTGCTGAGAGAGAGGGTTTACGGTTACCAATTCAGCCTCAAACAGCACTATCATTAAATGGAAATTCAATCTCAAACAGCACTATCACCAATTCATTTAGGGGTCTCAATTTTATATAAAAATATAGGCTTATATATGTTTCAGATCCTTAATAGATTAGTGATTTTTGCATTAAGTTCCTATAAAATTTTTGCTTTTTGTGTTAGGTCTGCAATAATTTTTTTATTTTTTAACTCCCTAAAGTGCTTTAAATTGTTTTAAAATACTTTGAAAAGTGTTTTAGATAGCATTTTAGGGAACTGAAACAAAATAAAAAAATTTATTAAGACTCAACATAAAACCAAAATTTTATAGAGATATTAGGGTCTCAAAATATATAAGTCAAAAATATATAAAGGGATATGCAAAGCTAGACAGTGCAAGCCACAACTTTTGCATGGGTTGAGGAAATAAATCAGTGGAAATCAATGACATGTTAAGAGTGGATTTTACCTTGCAAGTTACTGACATGTCAGCGTATACACTCAGAAGGGGACTTCTGCATGAAGAAAAATATGAAATATACAAGATTTGAGGTGATGAAAATATTTATTCATAAGCTGCAAAAAACCATCAAGAATTTAAAGAAGAAAACAATTCATTTCACACAGAAAAAATTAAGTAATCTTCGTCCCTAAAATCCTGAGACACTTGGAACAGACACAACACAATTAAAAACCTCCAGCAACCAACCAGATTGTGTAAATTGCAATCACAATAAAAGAATCCTTTTATCCTTAGTAACCAACAAGATGTAATAATTTGTGATTGACAATTGTAGATGAAACATTATCATATACACAAAATCACATAAACCACCTCATGCTAGACTGCATCAACACCCTGAATAATTTCTTATACAAACTCTCAACCAAGTTAAGCAAACAACTGGAGAAAGGATCTCATTGTCCAAAATTCCAAGTTAAGAACGCTGTCTGAATAAGCCCAATACCCCCCCCAATTCCAAGATTAGGACATGTCATAACCTCAATATAGTGGTGCCTCTCTGCTGTTATCACATGTTAGTAATAGATAGATCACTATCAGTTACCCATCCAAATAAATGACACATTATTAAACATTTATGGAGAGGAAATCTTCTACACTTTTTCCATATTACAATATTCAGTTTGGTTTCTGTTTGTTATTTTGCTAATTATAATGAAAAATGTTCTTATCCCTAAATAAAACTGTTATACTTTTCTAATTTCCCAATTAATGAAATGCAGAAGTCGACTCATAAAGTTAAAATATGCATTATGTATCAGAAAAACCAAAAGAGACATTAAATGAATGGCGTTTCTATACCTTCCCAACATTATGAGTGTTTCAAAGTGCCTATAATTTTTATTTTTTTTAGAAAAAAAAAAAAAAAGTGTTTCAAAGTGCAAGGAAGACCTGCTAAAGAGAAGATGATCATATGTGTTCTTCAGTTTTCTGTCAAACCTGCAAACATGAAGTGTAAGTCACCACAACAGTGGTGCTAATAATATAAGCATCGTGAACAAACATTACAAATTAATGTTGTTATTGTTATCCAGAATTTTGAAAAAAAAAAAATCAATAAAGTGAAAGGAAAATTTAATAAAAAAAAAAAGAACAAAGTATATCAATGCATCAATTAGTGATACTGACAATTATTTACTGCAACTCTATATTTAAAGTTTCGATTTTTCCAAACTCTTACAACCATTCAATTGGAATAATGATATTAATTATATATTGATACTTATCAATAATACAATTTAAGAATTAAGCCGAATCGCATAGATTTCTAGTCAAGACTTTTCAGTGAATATTTCAGTTTTTATATATTAGATTGCAAAATGAAATAATGATGACTGCAATAATATAATTTAAAATTAGAGTCTAACATACGCATAGACATAGTTTTCAACATCAAAAGCCATTACTTACCATATGTGAACATTTATGACCGGGACTCCAACTAATTTATCCAATCTCTGGAAATATGGAATCCCTTTCCAGTTGTCAGGTAGAAGAAGCTTCAGAATATCCACTGTTTTCAAGAAAAAGAAATCCTCAAAAACATTAAGGAATGGAAATTATGAATGCCAGAAAAACAATTAATTAATACAGTGGGAAAATAAGGAAAAAAATACCTGGTGTTGCAAGCACATAAGCATCTCCTTCCATCACCTTCCCATTATTTAGTAAGAAGCTCTTCACTGTTCTATCATCATTTAGCTCAATTTTTTGAATCCGTGAATTGAGATGAACTTCACCACCCAAGGACTGAATATGATCAACTATTGGCATACAAAGTCTTTCAGGGGGATTGCCATCCAAAAAGGCCATCTTAGAACCATGTTTCTCCTATTCAAGAATTTAATATTATAATAATTAGTTGAAGAAAAAAAACTTGATCCTGAGTTCCTCAAAAGTCAAACATGTTTGTGAAATAAAAGTCCAACTTAGAGTTTATTACTAATTTAACTAATCTGATTCCATTCAACTATTATAATGGGAATAAAATGACCTTGTCAATTGCACAATAATACTAGTGCAATTGTGTTTAAGAAAAGGAACTGAACGCACCTGAAGAAATCGGTTTAAAGCAATCAATATACATTGCATTGAAAGTTCATCAGGATTGATGAAGTTTAGTGCCTTTGACATTGCTATGAACACTTCATCAGTTACTCGTTCAGGTACACCCTATAATAAGGAGAAAACATTTTGTTATTCTCAACTTATTTGCGACACAGACATGAGAAGGTTGTATTCTGTCCTGGTGAAATCAGTTGGAAATATTTGTAAAATAAAATAGAAAAATAGTAGAACTTGCAGAGAAAATAGAGGTTAAAAGTGGAGGAAAATAGCCATTGAAATTCTTGAAATGAGAATGCCCCTATGTATAGGCTTAAAAGTTACAACGATTTAAAATTCCTAAACAAACGTCTCTACTACCATAACTATTTGAAATTTAAATTAACTAACTGAAATAAACCTAAAAGATAAATTTTGCAACAATAACCTAGAAGGTAGATGAAATCTATTTTAAAGCATGAAGTAAATATCAAATAATACAATCTAACAATTACAACTATAGATATCCTTACTATATTTCTCAGTAAAGTAAATTACTATAACTGTCTTCATTTAGTTAAGAGAGAAACCGAAATACAACATACAAAATTTATTTATTCTTCCATTTTTGAAGCAAAGAAGCCCCCTCTTCACATCAAACTGGACCAAAATAACCAGTGTTTCAAAATGGAGATACATTGTAAACCAGAAAAAGCAACTTTACCTATGTGACTATTTCCCTCGTGTTAAATTTTTTATGTACCTGAGTTTCCACTGTCCAGAAAGATTATAGGCATCAAGACGTAATCAATAAAATCAAGTCCAGAAGGGGAATAAATTAATTTTATAAAAATTACTAAAGCAATACCAATTTTAGTATCGCACTTCCATTTTGTCAATAACAGATTATTTGGTGTAAAAAAAAAGAAATTTTAGCACAGATAAAGTGGAAAAAATAAACAACATAGAAAATTTTCTATAACTGACTCGCTTTATAATGGGAATATCAGGAATCAAAGTTGAAAACCATAAAGCACAGACTTTTTTTCTCTTTTTAAGGAGAGTGATAGAAACCAGGTGTTTTAAAAGATAAGTCATTTCTCCCCCCCAAAAGTGTCCAACTTGCAGAACTTCTAGGGTCTGCACCTCCCAATGCCCAAAAGCCCCAATTCTCTGAGATGACAAAACCATCCCAACCTCTGAAACCCTCTTGTTTATAGGCAATATGTCTTATTCCTTCAACCAACGTAACTAAACACTTAATTTGCAATAGATACACACTCACCTACAAATTAGAAGCAATCATAAACAGATTAATTCTAAGTGTTGTAAAGAAAAGATCTTTCAATACATTATTTCATACAAATATAAATATCATAATTCAAATTTTCATATTGATAACTATAAATAGCACTAAGACAGAGTGAATAGAGATACATCTGAGCTAATCATGTGAATTCTAATTCTAATGATAAAAGGATTCATTGCCATTATTAGAAATAGTGAAATTAATCTTAACTTAATCTATCAAAACTGACTTGTAAGGTGAGGTTTGCATCTCACTTATATACTATTGTTTGACCATATCATTAGTCAATGTAGGACTCCAACAACCCCCCTCACACCGAGGACTAGACATCTCGAGTGTGAAGTTTAACATCTTTGGGTGGTCCGATAGGAGCCCAATAGTAGGTGGCACAATAGGCCCAACAACAAATCGTTAGAATAAACTCTAATAGCATATTAGAAATGTTGAAATTGGGTTTAACTCAACCTTACAAAAACAACTTGTAAAGTAAAATTTGCACCTCACTTTATACTATTGTTTGGTCATATCACTGGTCGATGTGAGACTCCAACAATTATCATCATCACCATTATCAAGTCACTTGAAAGTCTATTCCCAAATCACCTGATTTTTGAATGGTCATCAAATGGTAAAAACTCCATTGACAACAAACAAGACTTTTCTCTCCATTTTTTAAGTCACAGCAGCCCATGATTGATGATATAGCCTAGTTACTTAAATCTATTAATCTATTAATGAAATGCTAAGGTTAAGCAATCAAGGACAGTGCTATACCTGCTTTTTCATCCATTCTTTAACAGAAAGACCATCTTGAGCCTCAACATATGCCTGTCCACCAAGCATAGCAGGCAAAAGCCCAATTGCAAATTTGACTTTCTCTGACCATGTCAGCATCTCATTGTTCCTCAATATTGCCCATATTCCTGTTTACATATTCATGACATGCAAATGGTAAATAATGATTAACATTTAGAAAGTAAAGCCTAATGAAACAGAATCCTAGAAGGGGAATGATGCAGATGTTGAAATAAAATTGGAGAATTTGAGAAGCATCAGTTGGTTCCTTTTAGAAAAGAAACTTATGTTCCTGTCCTACAAACCGTTAGTGAAGAAAGACATAAAAAAAAGAGTAAAAGAAATATAGAAACCCAGCTAAACACCCCAATGATTGTTCTCTGTTTGGGTATGCAATTTTTAATCTGCATAAAATGCAACAAATTAACACACCTTGTTTCAATGATTATCATATGCAATGAGATATATTCAAATCAAAGTTTGACAGGTGAATTATGTTCAAACTTTCAAGGAAGATAAAAATTTATTGATCCGAATTCTGGTTTTCAAGGCACTACCCATAAAATAGTCAGGATAATTGCTAGATAGTATTACACATTCTCTGTCTGGCAACTGTAAATTCTGCCTTGTAGGATTTCTGAAGGTAAAGGCATTCAACATGATTTATAGAGACATCCAACTTCAGTTAGGTATATGAACAGGCACACATACAATTAGTATTACACCTTACCATTTAATGGGGCAGGAAGGATCTCAGGAAAATCAAATCGACTAAACTCTCCAGGCTTATTTGGCATGGCAAAGATCATAGCATGCTCCTTCCATTGTAACCGATCATTAATGCCAAGTTCTCCAAATAGGTTCTGCACATTAGGGTAAGCCCCAACTGTGGGGAGGGAGAAAAAGTTGTAAAGCAAAGATAACTACAAAACAAGAATTCTAATCATTAAAAGATCTGTATTGATTAAATAATACAATTTCCAATAAATGATTCATATACAAAGAAAAACTAAGAGATTATATCAAAATAGTTCAATATATGTGTCTAGGACCAACTCATCCTAATGCACTGTTAGGAGGCCAAATTGCCCACTCATGCAAAGGCTTTTTGAGCTTGGAAAGAGCACAATTTAACCCAATCCTTTTCGCTGAAATTAATCAGAAGACTGGGGTTGCAAGGATCAAAAGATTCAAAACCCTTTAATAGCTATAGAAATATTCTAGAGCCTCCAGCTTTTTACATTTTTTTAATCCTCTTTTATCAAAGGAAAAAGACTCAATAAAGGCATGATATTATAATATTTTAGTTTTAAAAGAAAAGAAGTTAAGGAAATGAATGCATAGCAGAAAAAAAGTTAAGCCTGAGACTTTAATGAACTTACAGAAGATGTGTAGGCCTGTCTCATACCAGTCTCCATCCTCATCTTTCCATGCAGCAACCTTAGAAAATGAAACAATAGTATAAAAACACAGTGCATTAAAATTGGTTTATTATAAATATGTTGTGAATAGTGTGGTAATCTTGAACCACCCAGATGATGAAGTTATAAAGCTAATGCATGAAATATATTATTATGAAGCAACACAAAAAAAAAAAAAAAAAAAAAAATCTTATTTCTTAAACAGCAAGCTAAAATGATAAACAGAAGTTGCACAAAGTGACAAGTTATTGACAAAAGGGATTAAATTAGCAGGAAAACCTTTCCACCTAGAACGTCTCTAGCTTCCAGCAATATAGGTTTATGGCCAGCATCAGCCAAATATTTTGCAGTTGATAAACCAGCCAATCCTGCGATAAGTGAAAGATACATGAACCCAAAAGACAGAGAGGTAAAAACTCATGTGCAAAGATTAGGTAGTTTAGAAGCGCTTTAGTTTTGAAATATCAGGGTACCTTTAATTTAAAATTTCAGCAAAAATCAAAGATGATAAAAATCCAAGAGACAAAAATGTAATAAAGAACGGCAGGCAGCAAAGATGCAATTTTGACGCATGAGCTTGCTTATTACCTGCACCAGCAATAACGATCTTGAAGGGGTTTAGAGGACGTGGAGAAGCACGAAAGGAGGAAGACAAGTAAGCAGCTTCTAGGAAATTAACGGTGTTTTGAAGGTCCGGGCGAGGATAATCGACGCAAACGAGACGCAGAGGACAGAAATGGTTCCTCTGAGTCTGAGGAGGACGAAAAGAAGAGGGTGGCAAAGCCAGACCCATTGAGTCGCTGCCACCAAAGGATAAGTCAGAAGAAGTGAATTTGGATAAGCTTCTTCTACTGCCAATGGGATAATTCAAGTTCGCAGCAGCTATGCAGCCAGACGCCGCCATTTCAGCACTTACAATAAACACTAAGCCAACATCTCAACATACATTCAAGAACAACAAACTAAGAAAGAGGTCTCAGTGTGTGGTCTGTTTTATGTTTTATGTTTTATGTTTTATGTTTTAACAATGAATATTCCGCAGTGGATGGTGATGAAAATGAGGACAAAATGTCCACCAATCACGGAAATGACAATACTACCCCCCTGCCTCATTCAGATCCATGCGTCTGTTTTCAACCCAAACACCACCACACGCCATCTTTTTTAGCATGTATCTGTTTTTTATAATAATGTATAAACTATTCTTTTTTTACAAAAAATATTAATTATGATTTTTTTTTCATTTCAATAAATAGTAAATAAAACACTCTAATTTCATCTCAGAAGTAAGACCATTTTAAGACTTTTTTTGGAAAAATATCAACTACTCTTAAATTTTATTTCTTTTATAAATAGATACTTTTAATTTTGTTTCAATTGATATTAAACTTTCTTTCTTTTTTTTTTTGTTTTTGAAAATAGCCATCATAAATTTTAATTTTTTTTAGATCGGTCTTTAAAATGTTGCCTTTTAAAATAATAAATAAATTATAAACTTTAATATATAATTATCATATTTTTTACAATAAAGATAACATTGAAATTATGGTTTTTTCTTTTATGTGTCCATATATAAAAATCAAATCAAAGTATTTTTAATTAATGTACTAAATTTATCCAACAAAAAAATCACAATAACTATCTACATATCACAAAAATAAAAATTATATAAATTAAATAAACGATACAAGATTGTAGCACTATTACAAGAGAAAAGATATTTAGCATTTAAATTTCATTGTAATAATTTTAATGATATAATAATTTTATTATATACTTGGATATAATGTTTGAATTTGTAAAAATAAAATTGACTCTCAAATTTTGTTAAAATAATTCTTAATCAGTAATAATAAAATAATATATCCTCTGGTTAGAGTAATTAAATTACATTCTTTAATTTTTGTTAAAAAACATTTAATAGAAAATAGAAAGACCTTAATTTTGTTAGAATTATGTTTTTTTTATTATTTAGAATATGTATCCATCTTGATAAAAGAAATGAAAAAATATTCACCAAAAAAAAATGAAACAAATGACAGAGACAAATGTGAAAAGTAATACAAAACATGACAGAGAAAAAAAAAAGTGGAATAAAAAATAAATATAAGATTATTAGTAAAAATTCTTATATACATATTATATATAATCATATATAAAATTATAGTGAAAGACTTTACTCAATTCCCTTTCAAGTAATTCGAATAATTCTAAATTCTCTTAACACTTTTTGTCTTATATTTCAAAAGATATTCTAAACATTTATATAGCCGAGAGTAAGACTAACACTTCATTATATATCTATCTTTAAAGCGTAATATAGTCATAGTGTGTTTTTGTTTATAAATCACTAAAATCATTGTTTTAGTAAAAAGTCCACAGAAGTTTGATGTAAAGAATACTTAAAGATGTTAACTTGAAGACAGTAGTGAAAAAATGAGGATAAAGATGAGACAAAAATACTACTTGTATCTCTGTAAAAATAGTGGAATTTTAATAGTTGCTAAGAAACTATATCAAGTTAAGGAAACTAGTATAAAAACATTGTGTTTTTATCTCTTATTAACTAACTTTAAATTGTGAAGTATCCTAAAGTTTTTATACAAACTTCTTTTTTGAAATCACGTCTTGCTTGTTTTTTATAAAACCTATTTTAAATTCTATAAGAACAAAAGCATCATTTTAAAAAAGTTTACAAAGAATTTAAAGTCATAATTCAACCCCTTCTTGTGATTTATTGTGAACTTACAATTTTTTTATATTAAAGTTTAGGTGAGTTATATATACATTTTGTAAATAAATTATATATTATTCATTTATATGCATTTTTTAGAGAAACATAAATAGAATAATATACAATATTCAATGAGTAAATTGAATAAAAATATGATATATTTTTTTAAAAAATTGTTAAAACTACATCTTTATCTAATACAATAAAATATATAATTTTTAATAAAATTAAATGATTATTTTTTAAGCAACATAAATTTTTTATTTGTAAATTAATTATATATAAAAGACATTTTATTTACAATTTCGTCTAGACAAATAAAACCTTAGCATTGAACATCCATAATAAATTAGGTCTTATAAAAAGTAATAAACCATTTTATAAATTTGCATCCTATAATAATAACATGAGACAACATATGAGATTGAGAGAGTAAAATTTAAAAATTATTTAGAATAATAATAATAATAATAATAATAAGTCAAACAAGTGTACACTTTAATATCTCATCTTTATATAGCATAATTTTATTTTACAGTAGGACATTCTCTCTTGGATAAGCTTCCTATCTTAATATTTGTTAACTATTAATAAACTATACTAATTTATACAAAAAATATTATATTATTAAAATAAAATATATGTTGTTTTATTATTTATCATGAATCATATAATGATTTGCGTTTCATATGGTTGAACATGTTGTCTTACTCGTTTGGTTATTAATTATTAATGAAATGCTATAAGCATCTTTAAGTGAAAAATTGATTTCTTCATACACCATAAAAGCGTCAACAATAGCTTTTAGGTGATTTTTAATCATCTGAATCGTTTTTCTCAAGAACAACCCTTGCAGAAAGACATCGATTGTTCTCAATAGCGAAAAAGTCATTCTTGACAAATTGCTTATTCATTTAAAATATAATCTTATTATGACATAATTAAAAATATGTTAAGAGCTCGGTAATAAGTTCTATCGAAATAAAAAAAAATTCCAATCTTTCATGATACTAGAGGATCCACAAAAAATATTTTAAGAATGTAAGAATAAACTTGTCTTGGATAATAGATTCCAAGCGTTAAATTTTATCAAGTCATGAGTTATTCAAAAACATTACATTTAAAAAAATTAATAATATACATTCGATTGTATAACTCTTTTTTTATCTATTTCTCATATAAAGAACCTCTCCTCTCCCTAGATACATTTATGCATATTTTAATAAGGGTAATTTCAAATACATTTTATTACCCCGTCTAAATGTAGTAACTCTGACTCTAAATCAAATTATGCAACCCTTCACTAAATTTCTTACTCAAATATAAAAAGATTTCAAGAATTTTTTGTACAAAACTACAAATTATTGCTTCAACAATAGTACACGAATTAATATTCTTTAAATAAAATTATCTTGAACATTAATGTCACTTGTGCATTTGTATACTTCTATATTTGAAAATTAAAAAAACTTCAAAATTGGATAATTATTCTTAAAATCGATTGAACAAGATAACTATGCCAAGAACAAATTTAATGTAACTGACCAACCAATAAACGACCAAAGGATAACTCCAGCTATTTGCAGTAAATATTCATTCTTTTCAGAAACATAAACAAGTTACAGCTACAGAATGAAGAACAACTGAGCATTACTAAGAAGTTAGAAATCTCGGAAGCTCATTTTTGGATCCACCATTTTTCCACCTCCACGTCCTCTACCCCTTCCACCTTTTCTTGCTCCTCTACCTCTTCCTCGTGAACTCATATGCCTGAAACTTCTACCATGTTTCATTTCTACAAGGGAATGTAACAACTCATCACATAGAATGCAACCACGGTGCAAAGTAGATCCATCTTCCAGAGGAGTTGTTTTCTTGTTGAAGTCCACTTCTAGTATTGAAGAGTCACATTCAGGGCACCGCTCTTTAGTTGTGGAGATTCTATGAGCACCTTGCGCAAGAAAAACTAGGCAATTGCACATATTGCAACAAAGTCGCCATCTGGGAGCACTTACCGGGTCTAAGACAAGTGTTCCACTGCACTCTGGGCAAGCACACACACCCTGGGAAACCAGAGAATTTGAGCAAGTGGGATGAGGGCATAGGTTACAGGGCATGCCAGCTCCCTTTCCAATCTTGCCAGAAGTACCAGTTTTAGCTGTATTGATGAGTGTTTCAATGCCTTCAAATGGGGGATTGCTGTAGCAGTATGGGCATAGCGGGAATGATTTACCATCTGGGCCAGGCATGGAGCAGATCAAAAGCTCAAAATTGTCTAGAGGACAAGACAATTCCTTGTACAACTGCAGAAACAGTTAAAGCAAATGTCGGTGACAGATATTTGGCACATTACACAAGACAAAACGGCAATGATTCTGAAGTAAATGAACAGTGAATATTCAATGGGTATCACCATGATTCTTTCTGAAATACTTTTAACCTTCCAACATGACGGTGCTATATTCATACAACAATGTGTTTAGACTTAAGAGTTTAGACACAAATATTACCAAAACCCAAAGCACCTTCTTTCTTCTCTTTGTTCCATATCTGAGGAAGTAGCCCAGATAATAAAAGATTATAACAAGTTCAGACAAGTTAAGAAGGAACTGAATGATGAAGAGGTACACTGAAAACCATCTGGCTCATGATCTAATAAGCAGTGAAGTTGCTGGTGCATGATAGCACATGTAATCTAGGACAGTAATAATCATAAAAGTAATGTTCATAGGCATCCTCCAATTATAGGGGCATGATAGTCATTAAATCAATAGCTTTGGTTTTTGACCATGCCGAATGACATTATGTGATTCATGTAGTCAACCTCTTCCAATAAGATAAAACCTTATTGTTGGTAGTTTTTAAATTAACACAACCACTCTAAAAGAGAGAATCTAAGTATGAAAGCTAAAACAGATGCTGACAATGACATGGAAATCTCTTAACAGTTTACTAACAGTAATGACATTTTATACCCGTAGAACTGAGACCTTATGTTCTGAAACTCATAGGATTATGTATGATATTATTTTCAAGGAAAAAGGCACAAATGGTTGAAAGGAAGTTAGCCTTGATAACTGTTAAAAACAGAGAGATAGAGAGGAATATTGGAATGAAACTGTGTGTATGAATACCCACAAGATGAAACTATTTATAACTTTATTTCATAGATTATACATGATATTATTTTCAAGGAAAAAGGCACAAATGGTTGAAAGGAAGTTAGCCTTGATAACTGATAAAATCAGAGAGATAGAGATGAATATTGGAATGAAATTGTATGTATGAATACTTACAGGATGAACCTATTTATAACTTTATTTCATAGACTATACATGAGTATAAAATATATGATTCCCTATAATCTCAAAGATATTATTTTTACCTACTATATTTAAAAACAAGATAATATAATATCAAAATAAGACAATATCTAAGATTCTCAACACTTCCCTCAAATTGGAGCTTACTAAAAGCATGCAGCTTGTTACAAGAATGTAGTAACAAAATTAATAAACCAAAATTGAGTTCCACCATAAACAATATTTTGGAAATACAATTCATGGATGTTGGTGAAGTTAGAGAATATTGCTTGAGACCACCATTGTTACTGAGACATAGTTGAAACTAGTGCAATAGGGACAATCGAGGTCACTGCATCTGGGACAAAGACAGGGGCCAGTATATCTGGGATAGCCGATGCAAGTGCATTTGGGACAACCGATGCAAGTACATCTAGGACAAAGATGAGGTCAGTGCATAAGAGTAGAAACGAGCTGATGAAAACCATTATTGAAGAGAAAAATAGAGGCGAGATGAACAATATCGAAACGGGACCGCCATGGCTACTGGGACATAATTGGAACTAGTGCAACAGGAACAATCGCGACCAGTGCATCTTGGACAGCCGATGCAAGTACATCCAGGACAAAGATAAGATCAGTGCATGAGGGTAGAAACAAGTCAATGAACCACTATTGAAGACGAAAATAGAGGGAAGATAAACAATATTAAAACACTATAATTTAGGATAAAAGCAATAAGCAAAAAGAGGTCATTGGGGGCAACGGGCATTTTCCCTGGTGAGACTTTGTTTTTTTAGTATTCCTTCAACCTGACTCTGATATCATGTTAAAACCAAAGAAATAGAAAGGAATATTAGAATGAAACTCTATGTATGAATACCCACACGATAAATCTATTTATAACTTCATTTCATAGGTTATGCATGAGTATAAAAGATATGATTTCCTATAATCTCAAAGATATTATTTTTAATTACTATATTTAAAAACAAGATAATATAATATCAAAATATCATAATATATAAGATTCTCAACAATAACATATTAACATAGGACAAGAGAGTAGAAGGAACAGGGAAAGTCAAGAGGAGGAAGAGACAAATTGTAAACATGGAAAGATGGGAAACCTTTACTATTCAGACTAAAGATGGAGTAGAACTATAGAATGTATAAAGGCTGCTAATTAATACAATAAAAAGTAATTCTATTTCCATTTGATATAAATAATTCACAACAATATCAATACGCCAAAATTGAACAGTTCATCAAAAGTTTCATATTATTGGACAAGCTATATTTGATACTACCTTGATTATACCCTTCTGTGGAAGATAATAAACCTCCTCACATGTACCACAATACAGCCGTGATGGCTGAGTAGAAATGTACTTCATATATCTCAAGCATTTACCACATTTACTCAGAATACGGCCTGAATCAGTAAGCGTAGAAAACTGTGCTTCAAATAATGCATCCATGTCTTCAATCTGAGCAAGATAGAAAGCAACAGAATTAGTAGAAAAGTAGCATATATTCATGTGCAACTTAGTTGCAAATGTCACGGTGACTCATTGTGTTAGGAACCTTCTCTTGAAGAGAAGCATCCTAGCAGCAGAATTCAAGAAATACCAAGAAGAAAACAGAGTGGAAGGATTGTCTTTTGATTATTGTAAATTTCAAATTGTACAAATGTACCCAAAGGAGCACTCTCCTTTTACACTAGATATCAATCCAGTCAAAATTACACTATTCTCTTCTCTGCCTTCCCCCAACCCAGCAAAGCCTATTTATAGGCATCCCCCAACTAACTAACTAACTCCATTCTTCCCAAAATATACAAGTTTGCCCCTGTTCTAGCCAGCCCTTTTTCTCTTCCTATAATAGACCTGCAGAGGTCTCTTATTAATATTCCCATCACATTGTGGACAATATTTGAAAACGAAAGGATATAGAAGAAAGCTGTGGAACATTTCATGAAACATAAATCCAACATGCATCAACTGACAAATGCTTTCAAAGGAGTTCAAACTAAAAAGATTTACAAAATATTTTATTAATAAAAGGTTTGACAAGCAAAACTAAGCATAGATGGGAATACCGAAGCAAAAGATGTAACCAAGCCAAATACAACATAAATTGTGACCTGATCCAACTAAGAGAAAAGAAGAGTATCAATTAATTTTAAATTTTTAATCAAACAAGTTCAAAAAACATGATCTTCAGGTTAGGGGTGGAGGAAGGAGGATCAAACAGAAAATAAACTTCAATGAAGAAAAAATATTTAGTAGAGAAAAATAACAAAACAAAATCCTATTGTGTTTGTGAAAATGGAAAAAAAAAAAAATTCATATTGAACGACCACATTGTGACCAATGCATGAACAAACACATAGTTAACCAACCTTTTTGACAAAGTAAATAAACTTCTGCGTGAACTGTTGGATTACATGTTGCACCACATGACAATGATCCACCTGACCCTTAGCAATAAGAGTAATTTGTTGCTCGATAAAGCTACGAATATCAGGCAGGCAGAGATCTGGATCTATTGTTTGATAACCTCTTACTAATGTTATGCCTAATGTGGTTGGGGCAAGCTTTCTGCCCGCTTGTACCTGCAGTTTGATTTAGATTAATATCCAGACAATGATTCATGGCCAATGTCTATATCCATTACCTGCACATAATTGCGCTCACATATGTTGTTAATATGTACAGGAATTGATGCATCTGTTCCTATTCCATTCTTCTCCATCAGGGATATCAGCTCACTTTCAGTCAGGTAATCTGGAGGACTGGTACTCCCCTGTAAAATTTCTGGTGTTAGCTATCTGGAATATATTATATTATTATTCAACCATCCCAAACATTTATAATATTTGAATAAAAAAAACATGAGCAGTTCCTTCAGGGCTTTGTCCAATAACTCATCACCCTCCAAAAAACCAAAATAAAACAAAAAAGACTAGAAATGACTAGACTTTAGGATCAAATCTAAAATACTCTATACAGAAAAACTGAATGAGTCAGGAGGCTCCACATTTACCTCATAGAGCTCCAATTTTGATACTTCTATTTTATGTCCTTTTATAAATGATGGAATATTTTTATCATTTATGGCCAACCAAGGCATAATAGCAGTAAATCCTTTGGTGACAACATGCTGCCCTGTACAATGAAAAGACTCTCCGCCAATGGAAAATTCAATCTTTCTCCTGTAAGGATGATAATAATGTATGAGAAAACTAAATGTTTATCAAGTTCATACAATAAGAGTGGGCAAAACTAAAAAAATTATATTATTTCAATAATTAATTATATGTATAATCGATTATTTTATAATTATAATCATAATCAATTTTTGACTTTTTGTTTGGATAAGTTTGCTGAAAAGTGTTTGGATGCCATAAAAAAATAATCTCATATAGGGTAAAAGAATGTAAAAACAGCTGGAAAAAAGTTGAAAAATAATAATAAGCTACAAATTTCAAGCTTTTTAAAAATAACTTACTTTTTAAAAAAAAAAACATTTTTCTAAATATAAACAGAATTCCCAAACAACATTAAATTCTTAGAAACCACTTAAATTATTGGGAAAAAGCTGAAATGTGGTTTCCAAAACATACTCTAAGGCAAAGCAAGGGCAGGTGAATATTAGCAAAGGTTTAGACAAAGATTAGTTTAGAAGAAAGAAGCACAAATATCAAGCCGATATATTATGTAGAAATTATATGATTATGATTATGACAACAATATGGGGGAAGCCACATCCTGCATCTTCCATCATGAGTGCTTTTGCTACAGTCTGACAAGGACAAATTGGAGAGAGAAAATTCCAATAGTTTCAGAGCCCAGCCCACCTATCTATGATTTACAAAGAGATGTTACCGCGGTGGCCTATTAAGAATGTATTTGACAAAACTAGCTGAAAGCTGAAAACTAGTTGAAAGCTGAAAAGCTAGTTGTAAAAGTTAGGTAAAACTAATTTATCAACTAACTGAAAATTGTAAAATAACAAATAAAGGTATTATTAATCTTTATAAGGTCAACAATGAGATATTTAAAATAATTAAAACATATTTAATAATAAAAATTAATTACATATTTAAATTATAAATTATTATAATTATATATTTTAATTATAAATTTATATAATTATAAATTTATGTAATTATATATTTAATTTATAAATTACTATAATTATATATTTAAATTATAATTTCTATAATTAAATATATAAATTTTAAATTACATATTTAAATTATAATTTTCTATAATTATTTAAATTATAAATTACTATATTACATTAATAAAGGAGAAAGAAATGAAGGAGAGAGAGTTGTATCATGTGAGGAGAGAGAATTAGTGGGGAACAATACATTAATTAACAAAGGGTAAAGTTGTAAAAGAAAATTAGTCAATAGTTGAAAATAGGAGATCTTTTGAAAAAGTTACTTAGAATAGCTTTTTTTAAAAAGTTAGTAGCTCCTAAAAAAGCTCCTACTTTTTGTTATCCAAACAGAACTAAAATCATTCCAGCTATTTTTTTACCTTTTAGCTAGTTGAAATGGCAAATCAAATATAATCTAAGTTGTCATAGAATGTTTTAGATCTGTACCCAGAAATCCAGTATTGCTACCATTTCCAAAATGATTAGATATTTAAATAAAAAAGGGGTTTAATATTTTGGGAGAAATGCTCCTCTCCTTGCACAGTGAGGATGCTTCATTTATATATATACATACATATATATATATATATATATATATATATATATATATATATATATATATATATATATATATATATATATATATATATATATATATATACACACACACAAACACAAGAGGTTACATGACAAAACTAATTGAAAAGAACATACATGAGATAAGCAAAAAACAAAAGATAAATATTGTTTATATATCTAACAATAATAATAACAAGAGACTACAACAAGCATAAATTAACTAGATTGCCACTGATAACAAAATCCAAATAAATGGCATGGGACATTATGGAATTACTAAAATCATAAGGTCGTGATCAAGAAATATTGAAACTGTATTAGTTTTTACCTTATATACTCGCAGTCTGGAGATACTGTCCCTATGAAGTGTTGACAAATATATTGGTACAGCTTCCAAGCATCATTGCCCAGCATATCTTCTGCTGCTGATCTCATTGGAGTAATGGGAGGATGGTCACCTGCATCTGTTCCCAATCGAGGTTTTTGATAACCATTGGTAAGTAGTCCTTGTACATAATTACCCCATGTGGGATTATTTGTTTGTGCAGAGAGTACACCACGAAAGTCAAATGACGAAGGGTATGCTGTGCTTTCTGTTCGTGGATAGCTTGAGAAACAATGTGCAGAAACCAATTAAATGTTAGTACATATTACAAAATAAGTAAATAGTACATTACTACTAGGGTTGTTCCCGGGTTGGGTCAAATCGGGTTTAGGCAAACTCAAAACTCAACCCAATCACAACTCATTAGGTTAGGTTGGGTTTTTGTTTTTTTCTCATTAAACCCAACCCAACATTGAACGGATTGGGTTGGGTTAATTGGATCATCATTTTAAAAATATTTTTTTAAAGAATAAATTGAATGTTTAAAACCTTTTTTTTTATATTTTTTAGACATTTTTTTTAAAAGAATAGAATATATCATTGTTGTAACATAAAAATAAACAATAAATTATTGGTTCTGAAAGTGTAAAGAATTAATTTGCAGAAGAGTTTAAACTATTGGCTGAGAGCTTATTTTTTGTTTTTTATCTACCAATAAACATTAACTACTTAGAGTGAAGGTGTGTCCTTCCAATGCAAAGTGCTTGCCTTAAACGCACAGTCTCGACTCGGGTTTTATAAATTAAACTATTAAAGATATTTTTTAATTTAAAATAATAAATAATAATAATATAATATTATTATTGGGTTGGGTTGGGTCTCGAGTTCAACTCACTGAACCTGTCACCCAACCCATACAGGATTGGGTTTGATCCAGTCAGGTTGGGCAACCCAATAAATTATTGGCTTTGAAAGTGTGAAGAATCAATTCCCAAAAGAGTTTAAACTATTGGCTGAGAGCATATTTTTGGTCTTTTATCTACCAATAAACATTAACTAGTTAGAGTAAAGGTGTTCCCTTCCAATGCAGAGCAATTAAACTATTAAAGATATTTTTTTAATTCAAATTAATAAATAATAATAATATAATATTATTATTGAGTTGGGTCTCGAGTTCAACTCACTGAACCCGTCACCCAACCCGTACAGGATTGGGTTTGGTCGGGTTAGGTTGGGTTTCACCCAATCTAAAAAAACCCAACCCAATCATTTTGGGTTGGATTAGGTCATCGGGTCACCCAACCCAATAAACACCCCTAATTACTACTAATATAGAAGACTAACAGCTGTGACAAAACCTGATGAAACCTTGCGTATACAACCGTTCAGCTAGTTGCATAGCCATCTGAGGTCCAAATCCTAGAGCACTTGAAGCAACCTGGGAAGAACACACCCAAGTAATTTTATATTAAATCAAGAAATAAACATTAAATTCTGAATAAGTTATAGAAATAGTCTGATTTTTAGGTTACAATTTACAAGGGTATTTAGGGATATAAATGTAAGTAACCAGCTATTCAATTGGAATTAGTTTATTAACTTTTTTGTTAGGTCTGTTTGAGGTTGTTAGTTTTTTTTCTAACTGTGTCCAAATAAGCTCTAACAGTTTACAGTTTGTATCTGGAGCCTATATAAGCTCATCATATAATTTCTCATTTTGGGCAATGATTAAACTTTAGCTTTTATTTTTGTCTTTCAATATTCTCTCTGAAATTCTCTCATTCTTAGAAACTCTGATATGGTTTCTTGAGCTCTAGGTTCATCTAATCATGATCAATTCAAGTTCCCTCCTTTCTATAGCCAAAAAACTTGATTCAAATTACCTTCATGGAAACAGCAAATCGCATAAGCTTCAACGATTTGTTGTGAATCCCTTGATTCCTTTCCAATGAAGATCGTGATGCTAGAAACAAGAATCCAGCCTATGAGGCTTGGGAAGTTCAAGATCAAATGTTACTAGAGATATCAAAATAGGCCCAACCCGAGGGGCCAGCCCGACCCACCACAGGCTCAGGCCAAATAGGCAAAAAAATAAACAAATTTACCAAAAGGAATCAATCCGGAACCCATCCCACTTAACCTGTGGGTTAGCCGGGTTCAGGTCGGGCGGACTTACTTAACCTACTTAGCCAAAAAACTTTAAAGCAGTATTTTTTTCATGAAAAAAACGTCACTTAAAAAAAAAGTAAATGATTTTTTTATGAACCATTTGCATGTTTTTTATTAAAAAAGTCACTTTTAAAAAAAACAAAATGATCTTTTAACTTTTTTTTAAAATTCGGTGGGTTGGTGAGCAAGGCCGGGTTAATTTTTTTGCTATCCTTAAGAAAGTGGGTCAGGCCAACCTTAGCAGCATGAAGTTACACTCTAATTTCTATCTATCACTGGTGTGTAATGCTGATTGGCCTCTTGTTGATGATAAAAAGTCCACCCCTGAATCTGCAATTTTTCTAGGTCCAAACTCATTTCTTGGTGGTCCTGCAAGCAGCAAATCACTACTAGATCAAGTACTAAAGCTGAATATCAAAGTCTAGCTCAATCTTTAGCAGAAATCACCTGCATTCAAGCTCTATTGAAGGAGTTAAACATCCCTTTCTCCATTCTTGTTATGCTCTGTGATAACCAAAGTGTTGTTGTAATCATAGTAGTTAAAAACACAATATAGAGGCGGAACATACCCACGCCGCTCCGGAGGTAGCCATTGCGGCGCAGACGGGAGGAGGGGCGGTCGCGTCGCCTTTCGCGGCCCAAATCGCAAAAAGTAGTGGTCCAACGCGGTACTCCGATGCGTCTGGGAGAAGAGCTTGTTTGTGCAGGTTCGTGTTGGAGAAGATGATGTCAAAATGATGTCATTTTGGTTAAGGATTCAATTTTTTTAAAATGAAGGGTAAAAAGGGAAAATTAACGTTACATTCCCGCACGAGAGTCTCTTCTTCTTCTCTAACGACGACCAACTTCGTCTCCATCTATAGCCAGCTTCATCTCTTGCGAGACGCGTTCCGACAAGCTCTGATCCAGGGAGTTGCAAAGGTTTGGGGGTGCGGAATAGGAGGGAAAAGAGTTGAACAAAGCCATGGATCTAACCGTGCTCTAGATATGATGTTAGCGTAAGGGTTGAAAACAGACAGAGAAGAAAATAGAGTTGTTTCTTATTATTAGTCAACCCAAGAACAAAACAAATACAACTCAGAATTTATAAGAAAGGGAGGTGTCTATCAGCTGGCACTAGGAGCTAACAGAAAAGGCTAACCGAAAAACAAAGAAGTTAACAAACTAACAGGCTTAACAAAATTATAGCAACTAATTAACAATTATAACTGCACAACAAAAACTGCAATTGAGCGAACAATTGCAGTTAAGGCTGCAATTACTATTATACTCCAATAACTTTTAAGCAATAGTACTTGGGATTTGGTCACTCTACCTACTGGAAAGATTGTTGTGGGATGTCACTGGTTATACACAGTCAAAGCTAGACCTGACGGTAAGATTGATCGTTTCATAGCCCAACTTGTTGCAAAAGAATACACTCAAGTATATGGTCAAGATTGCACTGACACTTTCTATCCAATTGCTAAAATGGTATCTGTCAAAATATTCTTGTCCAAGGATGCCACGCACCATTGGCCCCTCTTCCAACTTGATGTTAAGAATGCAATCCTATACGATGATCTTGATGAAAAAGATTATATAGAACAACCACCAAGTTTTGTTACTCAGGGGGAGTCCGCAAATATGGTATGTCATCTTCACAGGTCATTATATGGACTTAAATAGTCCCCACGTGCATGGTTCAGCCATTTTCACACTATAGTACAACAATTTGGCATAAATTGTAGTGAAGCCGACCATTCTATCTTTTATCCCCATTCACCTCAAGGATGTATCTACCTCATCGTTTCTGTAGACGATATTGTCATTACAGGTAGTGATCAACAAGGAATTATAGACTTGAAACAGTATATTTGTTAGCAGTTCCAAATTAAGGATTTTGGCAAACTTCGATACTTTCTAAGAATTGAAATCACTCAATTCAAAGACAGTTTGGTGCTATCTCAGAGAAACTATGCACTTGACATTTTGTGGGAGAAACTAGCCTTTTCAATGTTAAACTAGTTGACAATTTGATGGATCAGATCCAAGTGCAAAATTGATACCCAGTTAGGGGGGAAGTCATATGCAAACCTTAGAAGAATAGAAGGTTGGTTGAAAAGCTAAATTATCTCACAGTCACTCGACCCGACATTACCTTTGTTGTTAGTATGGTCAGCCAATTCTTAAATTCTCTTTGCCAAAACCAACAGGATGTCATTATTTGGATTCTTAGATGGATTAAGAAATTTCTAGACATAGTTTTCATTTATGAGGATAAGAGACACTCTAACATAGTTGGATATTCAGATGATAATTGGACTGATTTACTCTGATAGGTGATCCACATCTGGATACTGTGGGTTGATTGGTGGAACCTAATTTATTGGAGAAGCAAAATGTTGTTACAAAATCAACTATTCAAGCAGAATACAGGAGCATGACATTAGTAACGGTTAAAATATAACTTGTATTTAATGTTAGTAATTACTTGGGTTATATTCTTTCTTTTATTTATGTTTGTATGTCAGAGGTAGGTGGTTGTTGAGCACACTCCTATGACCTCTTATGTACTATGACTTATCTCTATTAATGGAGTTCTGAGTTAAGTGGGAAAGTAATTCACTCAAGCTTTTCTTAAATTCAAATTGGTATTAGAGCGAGAACGATCCCACTCTTTAAGTCTAACGTCGAAGTAGGTTGTCCGCCACCATCCGCGCCGTCTCCGGTGACCATTTTCTCTAGCGAGTCTAGAATCAGGTGTGCCTCGACGTGCGCATTCTAACCCAGGTAATCGCTCCTCCATCGAACGTCTCACACGTCATCATGCGCCGCTGCAAGCCTAGCCAAATAGCGGGTTCGTGAGCTCTACGCCCTGGGCAAACGAGCTCCATTCGTCATCGTTCAACCCCCGTTTGAGTCACCGGAGCCATTTGGTTCCATTGCCGATCTTCATTGTTCAGTTCAAGCAAGTTTCCTTAGATTTAGCTCAAATCTCTCTCTCGGTCCTCTCTTTTTGCTTTGTTTTTAGATCTGAACTGGCCTCCTCTAGTGTTAGCTCTATCCTATCCTTCCTGTATTTGGAGCTACTATTATCACTACAAAGAAGCTCAATAGTAAAAATTATTTACCATGAGCTGACTCTGTGGAACTCTGGTTCCTTGGACAGGGACACCATGAGCATTTAAAAAAAGAAGATATTGAAGGATCAATTGAACAGAAAGCTCAATGGAAGAAACTAGATTTTCAACTTTGTGTTCTTCTATGGCAGTCAGTGGAACCTAAAATACTAAGGAACTTCAGAGCAGTCAAATCCTGTTATTCTTCTTGGAAGAAAGCTCAAGATATCTACTCTAACAACATTCAACGCTTATTTGATTGTGTTTAGAAGCTCGCCTCTTGAAGCAAAATCATTCAGATATGGTATCTTATGTTTCCGATGCTCAGGCCACTGCAGAAAAGTTGAAGTTGATCCTAGAAGCTGACTCTGTAGAATAAATAAGGAAACGTCTTGATAATCTCTATATGGTTATGATTCTTCATGGTATAAAGTCAACATTCAATCACACATGTGATCAAGTTCTAACAGAACAAGATATTTCTATCATGGAAAGTCTAACTACACGACTTCTTCGTGTTCCTACCCTAAATTCTAAGGTCACCTCCCTTGAAAGTAATGCGAAAGCCTCTGTTATGATGTCATCTAGAGAGAGAGGAAGACGTGGCAATAGAGGACATGGTGGAAAAGGTAATTGTCCTCAATGCAAAAGGATGGGCCACACTCATGAAACATGCTACTCTCTACATGGTTTTCTAAACAAGTTTGTTCATGTATCAAGGTTTGAGAAACCTGAAAAAAGGAAATTATCTGAAAAAGAGTATCAAGGATACCAAGAGTACATGAGGTTGAAGTCTAACAGTCTTGCTGAACCCTCTTCTGGACCTAATATCTCAACTGCCTGCATTTCTCAATCAGTGGAAGGTCAAAATCCATGAATTGTTGACACTGGTGCTCCAGATCATCTCTCTTGTAATAACTCTTTGTTTTCATTTGTCTCTCCTCCCAAATTTCCCCACCTTGTCACATTAGTCAATGGGTCAAAAGTTTCAAATCAAGGAATGGGTTTAATATATGTTTCTCCCTTCTTAAATTTAACTTCTGTTTTGTACATTCTTTCTTATCTCAATTTACTTTTTTTGAGTCAGTTAACTAAATCCTTGAATTGTTTAGTCACATTTAATTCTTATTCATTTATCATTCAGGAGTGTGGTACGAGTCAGCAGCTTGGCATAAAACATGAATTGAGAGGTCTCTATTACCTGGAATCTACTCCTTCAGTGTCTTGCCTTATATCTATCTCTCCTAAACTGTTGCATGATCGTTTTAGACACCCAAGTTTAGTCAAATTAAAAATAATGGCTCCTAGTGTTAAGAAAATCCACACTTTAGAATGTGAAACTTGTCAACTAGGCAAACATGTTAGATCTTCTTTCCCTAGTCAAGATATAATTCAGCTTTCTCTTTTGTTCATTCAGATATTTGGGGACCTAGTTGGGTTCCTTCTTTTGGATTCAAATATTCGTAACTTTCGTTGATGAATATTCTCGTTGTACGAGGCTTTATTTAATGAAAGAAAACTCTAAACTTTTATCCATATTTATGTCCTTCTTTTATAAAATAAAAAATCAGTTTGGAACATTAATTAAAACTTTTAGAATGATAATGCAAAAGAATATTTTTCATCTAAACTTTCTTCCTTTTTTGTCCTCTCAAGGAATCTTACAACAATCCATTTGTCCCCACACTCCTCAACAAAATGGGATAGCAGAAAAAAAAAAATCGTCACCTTATTGAAACAGCTCGCTCCTTAATGCTTAATGCAAAGGTTCCATTACATCATTGGGGAGATGTGATTCTTTCTGCTTGTTATCTTATCAATAGAATGTTTTCTTCCTCACTTGATAATCAAATTCCTTATACGATCCTGTTTCCAAGTGAACCTCTGTATCATGTATCACCACGCGTATTTGGGTATACATGTTTTGTTCATAATCTGTCTCCAGGTATTGATAAGTTGTTAGCTAAATCCATCATGTGTGTCTTCCTAGGATACTCTTGTCTTCAAAAAAGTTACAAATGTTATTCTCCTAATACCAAGAGGTATTACATGTCTATTAATATTACTTTCTTTGAGGATATTCCCTTCTACTCATCCTCCGGTTCAGACTTCATTTCCATCCAAGAGATTCTACCTACTTCGACTTCTAGTCTTGAAATTGTCGTCTCTCCTGACATCTCTTCTTAGATCATGCAAGTATTCCTCTAACTCCAAATATCACTAACACTGATCCTTCACCCTCTGGTACTATTCAAGGCATAACACTCTCGGTTCATCTCCTTCTCCATCTGCTTCTTATACAACGGCTCCTAATTCCTCTTTTATGGTCGATGACAACTCAAGTTGGCATATTGCTCTCCGAAAAGGTATTCACTCCTCTCGAAATCCTCACCCTATCTTCAATTTTGTGAATTATCATTGTTTCTCCTTATTGTTCCTTTGTTAATACATTATCGTCTATCACCATTTCCAAAAATATTTGTGAAGCAATTGATCATCCTGGATGGCGACAAGCCATGATTGATAAAATACAGGTTCTTGATCATAATGGTACATGGGAGTTGGTTTATCTTCCTCCTGAGAAGAAAGCTATTGGTTGCAGATGGATCTATACTATTAAAGTTAGCCCTGATGGTGAAATTGATCGCCTTAAAGTTTGTCTTGTAGCCAAAGGTTACACTCAGATCTATGAACTTCATTAAGGAGATACTTTCTCACTGGTGGCCAAGATCACTACCATTCGCCTTGTTCATGCCATGGCAACTATTCGTCACTAGCCCTTGCATCAAATGGATGTTAAAAATGCATTTCTTCATGGTGAGTTAGATAAGGAGATTTACATGGAGCAACCTCCTGGACTTCTTGCTCGGGGGTAGTCTGGTCTAGTGTGTAAACTTCGACAGTTTCTCTATGGTCTTAAACAGCCTTCAAGGGCTTGGTTTGGAAAATTCAGCAGGGTTGTCCAAATTTTTGGAATGAAAAGGAGTGAAGTTGATCACTCTGTCTTCTACTATCATAATTTTTTTGGAAAATATGTTTATTTGGCTGTTTATGTCGATGACATTATCATTACAGGAAATGATGAAGTCACAATATCTCAACTAAATCAACATTTATGCAATCACTTTCAACCAAAAGACCTTGGTCATCTGAAATGTTTTCTTGGAATAGAAGTAGCTCAATCCAAAGAAGGCATTGTAGTTTCCCAAAGGAAATATGTCTTGGATCTTCTGAAGGAAACCAAAATGTCTAATTGTAAACCCGTTAACAGTGCTATGGACCTGTACAAGAAGTTAACAGCTGATCTGGAAAACTTTTACTCAGATCCAGGGAGGTATAGAAGGTTGGTTGGGAAGCTCATATATCTAACTATTACTAGGCCAGATATTTCCTTTGCAATTGAAGTTGTGAGTCGGTTCATGAATTCACCTTGTGTTGATCATTGGAATGGAGTAATGTGTATTCTCAGATACATAAAGAAAGCTATAGGTCAAGATCTCTTGTATGAGGATAAAGGAAATAGCCAAATTATTGAATATTATGACGCTGATTGAGCAGAATCCAATACAAATCGACGCTCTACTACTAGTTATTGTGTGTACCTTGGTGTAATCTTATCTCATGGAAGAGTAAGAAACAGAAGATTGTTTCTCAATCTAGTGTAGAAGTTGAATATAGATTTATGGCCCTAGCTACATGTGAGTTGGTGTGGGTTAAACAACTCATACAAGAATTGAAATTCTGTAAAATTTATCCAATGCAACTTTACTGTGATAATCAGGCAGCTCTCCATATTGCCTCCAATCCGGTGCACATTGAAATTGATTGTCACTTTGTAAGAAAAGGTGTTATCCAAGGAAATTAGAACCGAGTTTGTTAGCTCATATGATCAGCTTGCAGATCTATTAACTAAACCTTTTAAGGGTCCTCGGATTCACTACTTGATTTCCAAGCTTGGAACATATGATTATATGCTCCAACTTGAGGGGGAGTGTTAAAATATAAGTTGTATTTAATGTTAGTAGTTAGTTAGGTTATATTCTTTCTTTTATTTATGTTTGTATGTGAGAGGTAGGTGGTTGTTGAGCACACTCCTATGACCTCTTATGTACTATGATTTATCTCTATTAATGGAGTTCTGAGCTGAGTGAGAAAGTAATTCACCCAAGCTTTTCTTAAATTCAAGTATAACTTGTGAACTAATATGGTTGAAACAGCTCCTCAGAGAACCTAAATTTGAAGAAAAGATAAAGATGATCTCAAGTGTCACTTCATCAGAGAAAAAGTCAGATCAGGGGGTATTGTTACAGGATTTGTCAACTCTGCTGACCAACTAACAAATGTCTTCACTAAGCCCTTGAGAGGACCTAGAATTAAATACATTTGCAACAAGTTGGACACATTTGACTTATATGCTCTAGCTTAAGGGCAAATATTGAGAATCTTAGATATATTATCTTTATTTTAAATATAATATGTAGACCTATTATCTTAGATATTATAGGAAACAATATTTTTTATATTCATGTGTAATTTATGAAATAATTCTATATAAACATGTTTCCACTATGTGTTCAAACACACAGTGGAAATCCATTATTCTTCTCAATTTCTCTGATTTTAATAGTTAGGAACTGCTTAAGAGCAAACTCAATGTGCAGGATTTTACTCATAAAAATCCTCCCTCTAGTATTTGAGAGGGGGGTATTAGGGATATAAATGTAAATAACCAGTTATTCAACTGGAATTAGTTTGCTAACTTTTCTGTTAGGTTTGTTAGATGTTGTTAGTTTTTGTTCTATCTCCAGCTAAGTTCTAATTGTTTATAGCTGTATCCTAAGCTTATATAAGCTCGTCATGTAACTCCTCATTTGGGCAATGATTAAACTTTAGCCTTCATTTTTGTCTTTCAATACTCTCTCTGAAATTCTCTTTCTTAGAAACTTGGATACAATTGAGTACAAACATCAACAAAGTTCCACCCAAATAAAACATCATTCCACAGCAATGGAATTTTGCATCTAATACATATATAGACAATTCAAATGTAGTCATTTTTTATTTATAGTATAAAACATTATCTTCTCCATGTGATTATTAACCTTTAGAAGATTCACTGTGTTTAGACCAATAGGGCGACTTTTGGTTTCCTGTTTTTCTGATATGTCTGTAACTTCCAAAAGTCCATCTTCGGAAACCAGCTTTTGAAACATCATAGCAACCTGCAATGGTATAGAAGTGTCAAAAGGGTGTCCTTTGTTTGTTGGCTTTAGAGAAAGAAAGAACACAAATACAAGAGAATAGATATTTTCACATTTATGTCAAACAATTTGCCACGTTGCCATTCTAGCTGAATTTCATAGCCACTTTGAATTATGTAAGGGTGCAAACTCCAAAACTTTTCTGGCTTGAAAGTGTTTATTTGTAAATACCGCTGCACACAAAATCCTAAGGTAGGAGTTTGACATGGTCCATAGCTGAAATAGGCAGCAATTAGATCAATCAAGAACTTCATAAAAGTTTAACCAAAATGAAATTATTGACTCAAGAATGATGATAAATTAGAAATTGTCTTGTGTAATTTCCTGCTTTTGAATAAAGTTGAGATGTCTGTAGATCTAGTGAGGATATTGAAGCTTGCATTACCAGTTGGCAATGCTAATGCATGTCAAGCCTAGTAACCTAACCAATCCCAGGTCCCAAAGGTATAAAAGAACAAGAATAACGGAACAGAACAAAACATAGCAAAGACATAAAGAAGATATGATTATTGATTTATTACAAAGGGATTAACAGCTACTTGAATCAAAAATTGAAAGAGTCAAACTTAATATCATGTCACATTGCTAATTGTTCCAAAAATTTGAACTGAAAGAAAATGGATTTATGATTTTTTTTTTTTTTGTAAAAGAAAATGGATTCATGATATATATACCAAGCTAATCCAAGTATAAGTTGATCTGTCTTTTCCTTTTCGAAATTGCAAAAACAGAATGAAGATTTTAAGCATTGTGAAGTGTGAACAAGAATAGCAGAACAGAACAAAACATAGCAAAGACATAAAGATGATATGATTATTCATTTATTACAAAGGGATTAACGACTACTTGAACCAAAAATTGAAAGAGTCGAACCAGTAATATCATGTCAAACTACTAATTGTTCCAAAATTTTGAACTAAAGGAAAATGGATTCGGAAATATATAGTTATATACCAAGCTGATCTTGAGAACACTTGTATCGTTCCAAGAATAGAAAGTTAATCTGTCTTTTCCTTTTCTAATTAGCAGAAACAGAATAAAGATTTTAAGCACTGTGAACTTAAAAACACTAGCAGCTTTATGTGGTTCAGTAGTGCTGCACTGTGCTCTATCATCAGATTTCTCCAGTTCAATATACGATCCTAAAACTAAGTGAACCACTGAACCCTCACTACAATGAACATCAACTAGCTAAATTTTAATTTTTGACACAATTCCTGTACCAAGGTTAATAATTGAAGGCTTGAAGTGCTAAACTGCAAATCTCTATTCAGATGTTGCTACTATGGGATATGCACAAATTACATTATATTATTCTGATTTCTTATAATTCTAAATAATAAGATATGACTGCAATTCTTCATCAATTAGGGGGGAAACTAATTAGCAATATGGCATAACAGCAAATACAAGATAAAAAAACGGAGTAGAGCAAAAAACTGACGAGATGACTCTGGAATCTAGGTTCCCATATTTTCCCTGGAAATAACTTGTTTGAAAACGAGTAAATGCAACTCCAACTTTCAAATCTATCTCTTGCCTAGCATCTACAGCCAGCGCCTCATCTCTGTTGGGTCTGACAAGGTTGTCTAGAGCCTTTACAACATCTTTCTCAGTAACAGAAGAAAATCGTGCACGATAAGTATCATTTATATTGAAACCAGTAGACTTTATAACTGCAACAACATTAAATATTTCAAATGGTTAAAAAATTGTTTGAAATTTTAAAGTTCATTGTGCATTTCAAGCAACACTGAGTGTGAAGGCATGATTCTGCATAAAATAAGAAATCCCATTATAATACAAGATTACAAGGTGAGATTTAATTTTCACTGTCAATGGGAAGGGAATTCACATGTTGAGAAGGCCAACCTCTGGCTGTGAAGCCAATACACACAAAGCACCAAAAAATAAATTGCAAAATAATTCCTTGACATTCACAAGTTGAAACATGGCACACAAGGCTACACTGAGCTGGTAATTCCTTCATACTATCTAACAGAGTATCGAAAACAAAGAAATCATAAAGTTTTTAAATGCAAATACTAAAGTGCTAGTATAAAGCAAATCGAATGACTATTGACTAAGTCTTTTTAAATGACAGAGATTGAGCAGAAGAGTTATGTTCATACTGTGGCAGCACAGCATTATTTATATTTTAATGTCCTATTAATTTCTTTTTTTGCTAGTTACCATAGACAGCTAGAAATAGATTATTTCAAAGGGCTAGTGTTTGTTTTTTTCATAAACAAATCAAAACTTAAACCATTAAAATGATGATTTTGCTTTCTAACATCAGAGCACAGGATGCTTATACTCATCAAAGTATCGAGAAATAAAGAAGAATAACAACAGTAGTGAGACATATGTTAAAAGAAAAAACAATTCAGTTTACCCTCAAAACATATATTTTCTCCTTCACGATCGCAATCTAGCCATAATACCAAATAACGACATCCACGAGCTTCTTGATTTAAATGTCTACAAATATGCGCCTGAATGAAACAAATGTAGGAAATCGTCACATCAAAGTGGAATGAAATCCAAAAAAAAAAAAACTTAAGTCATCTCAATATATCAGTCTTTTACAATACCCAGTGAAAAGCATATAAACAGTATCAAGTGCCACACCACAGAAACAGCAGCTGCTAAAACAAAGAAACAATATGATAGTTTAAATGAAATTATAAAAGAAAGATTTTAGACCCTTGCTAACAGTCAAGATCAATGAAACTTTGACCAAGTAATCTACACCCTACAACTCAGTTCTCATTTCCCTCATCAACTAAAAACTAGATTCCCATGCCAGAGAGCTCTTTGCAATGTGAGGGTGAGGGGGGAGGTATAGCAATTCATTATCAGCACAAAATTCTGATAAGCATGTGCACTGTCCATTTTAAAGGCCACTATATTCACATAATAGGATATTTTACAGTCATAAGAATTTTTGGCTTCAATTTTTTCCAGAGCTACAACAACTTTGCTTCTAAAAACAAGTAACGAAGTTTTTGAACTCTGTCAACTTTTTCTTCAGCCAGCTGAAGCACACAAACAGACCTTCTACCCCCTTACCTCTATCCTTTGGGTATGTATAAAAGGATAGTACATCATCTTGAGAGGCTACGGGCTAGCTATTACCTCCCAATAACTTCTGAAAAAATCTTAATAATGCATGTTACATATACATAATTATTTGACATAGAAAGTTATGTCTATTTGCCATTCACAAAAAAAATATAAAATAAAAAAAGAAGTTTCCTTGTATGTCTATGTCCTGCAGCCCCTTTGTAGTATTCAAAACTAGAACCCAAAATGCATGAAAAAACACAATACAAGTTCCAGAACATAATTCGATTGATGAATTACTTATAATATTCAGAAAACATTAACAAAATCATCACCAATCTCTAGGAGATGACAAGATGTATATCAACAGATAGATAACTAACAAAAAACTGTTGTTATTGTCTGGTCCTACTTCTTACAAATTATGAGCATATAAAGCATCACAAAATTGGTTTTCTGTTTCAGTTAGCCTTAGGAAAGTGGAAAACAAAGATAAAAGCAATCTATCCTAATAACTCAAAATAATGCACATATTATATGAAAACTTATCGATGAGCAAATGCAGCAACAACAACTACACCTTTTTCCACAGACAAGTCACAGATATCAGAAAAGAAGGAATGAATACTGAAAGGAAATATTTGTAAAGAAATACCTTTGGGTTTGATTCATTCTTTATAACCTGAGCCTGAAAAAGATCCAATGGATCTGTTGTTGTCCAATCTTGATATTTACCAGGAAAATCTACACTAGATTATCAACAAAGTATAGAAAAACCGTAGTGAATACTCAAAACACTCAGGATTAGACATGTGTAACATTCAGAAAGACCAAATAGCATGGCTTGCACCATAAACTGTTCCAACCTTCAACAAATAGTAGAAAACTAGACACTTGCCACACTATCAATGACAACAAGATTAACCACAAGACAGATATAAAGGTTCATGCCAAACAACTCCAGTGATTTAATCATCAACACTGCACCATCTTTTCCTTGCTTTGATAAGATGGAAGTTGTGGAACAGCATCATAATAAGAATTTCTCACTTTGCATGCTCATTGTGAGTTTCTACAGTGTTCATTAACATTTAATCTAATACAACTTCCACTTGAAGGAGAGATATGACAAACGGAGTGCAAATGCATCATATATAATATTTCAAACGATAAACAAAATTAATTGAAAGCAAAATCTTAATAAGTGATCTTATCCTCAAAAAAAGATAAGAAAAAGACCTGAATATGTGCCCAATAACTGATGTTACTTTAAAATGTGCAGGCGATCCAAGAAACTTTCCATCAAATTCATGAATTTCGGTGCTTCCCTTTCTTGTAAACATCTGATTCAATTAATATTCTTCAAGAAGTTATATTGCCAAAAATAATGTAATATTCTAAATGATTAATAAAAGAGAAAAAGGCTATGCATATGCACAGTATAAAAAAATCTGCATAGTCATCATGCATGGTAAGCTTGATAACTTTTACAATAGCTATCATACTAACAATAATTTGTAATTGGATGACTTCCCACTATTAATACCTGAAGATTAAACTCTTAATAATAAGAAGTTTTTTTTTATAATTTATAGATTGTCAATATAAAGATTTGTATACTTTCAATCAATCACAAACCACCGCAAATATGAATTTGAAATAATTATTATAAAAATAGCAATATGAGAATGTAAAAAATGGTGAGACATTGTAATTAAATAATAATAAAAAAGTAAAACAAGAATATGAGAAGTTCATTGCATTAGTTTAAGAAGCTGTTTTAGAGTTGTTTTGATTTGCGCTAACTAGGTTTTGAATAGAGGAAAGATGTATATAGGTTTTGAAGTAAGAAGGTGCGGATTGAAATGCAAAATGAGTACCTGTGAACGAGAGAGAACAGAAGCAATAGAGAGAGCGATGCTAGGCTTCTCAGCGACCTGAAAACAAAAAGAAAAAGGCAGTAAGTAAAAGCTGACGAAGACAACAAAACAATATTCATCACCATTAGTGCGTTCATCTCACCATCAGAACTTTGGGTGTGGGACGCGCCATCTTTCTTTCTATTCAACTTCGCTCTGCCTCTCCTATCTTCGCTTTCCCAACACCCAACAAATATTTACTTTTATAATTTAAAATTATCTTGTATCATTATTTTTAACTATACTATACAAATATTTATTTTATACTGAATCAAAACATGTATATTTATATTTCTATTTTAATATGTTATAATAATTTTAGAGTTTTAATTTAATTTTTTTTGTAAATTTTTATATTTTGAAATATAAATTATTATGTGATATGTTTTTAAATATATTTTGTTAAATTTATATTTTTTGTTTATGATAATATGATAAAAATATCTCGGATTATCAATGAATATGAAGAATGAAAAGATGAGAGAGTTTGAATAGAACTCAAAATATTGTCGTGTATTTACATGTTTATTAAGAATATTTATCATGAAATCTATACATATATTAATCATGTTTAAGGAAGATTGATTTGTGATAAAATAGAAATTGTGAAAATGTGCATATATTAATATAGAAAAATTATATTTGTGAGATGGAAACAATCATAAAATGTTTAAAAAATAAAATAGTCATAAAATGTGGACACCAAAATGTCATATCCTCATTATACAATATATAGTATATAGTATATTATAAATTATAAATATAATTAGGCAATTATGTATGTTGGATATCAATATTCTAAAGTAATTTTTTTGTTAAAGTTATAAGGTTGTTCCCTCTATTTAGGAGTAGCTCACTTTGTGTTCCTCAAATTTTTTTTGCGCACTTTTTACCCTCCAACTTTTTCAAAAGTTTAATTATTGTCCTTCCGTCAAATTTAGGGCATTGACTGTTAATGAACGTTGACTTACGTAATTAAGTAACGTGACATGGTTATATTATAATTAAGAGTTAATTAAAGTATAATTAATTATTTGAAAATGTTAATTTTAAAAATATCAAAAACATATATTATTTTGCAATTTCAATGTATTTAAACTAATCAATAGTAATGTTGGTTTTAAAAATATAGAAAATTTGAGAAAGGCTAGAATTGAACTCAGATCTAGAAGTTTAAATGTTAAAGTCATACCACAAGACCGAAAGCCAAAATTAATTTTTTTGTGAGATTCAAATTTAATTAAACTAATCGTGGCAAGATTAATTTTAAAAATATATTAAAATTTACAACTTTTTTAAATGGAAAAAATTTAATTTTAAATTTTAATTCTCAATTTTAATTTATGTCTTTATTTTTAATTAGATTTTAAATTTTATATTGTTGTTAATATAACTAAATTTTAGTTTCAGTTGTTAATCCTTAAATTTTAATTTCATCTTTTAATTGTTAATTTTGGTTTCAAAATCACAAATAAAATATATAACATAAAATGACCTACAATACATTTAAAAATAAAATATACAAATAAAATATAAAATCTAATTAAAAATAAAAGATAGAAATTAAAATTTAAATTAAAAGTTAAAAACTATAAATTAAAATAACAACTAAAACTTAAATATAAAATTAAAAATTAAAAAAAATAAACTTATTCAAATATATTTAACATAAAATCAAGCTAAGTAGTTTTTAGAATTTAAAAAAATTTCTTTATTTAAAAAATTTACAACATAAATGACCAAGAATAGTAAAACAAAACAAAGGAAAAGAGACAATAAAACAAAAATTGACTTACTATCTAGTGGTATCGTCTTACAACTCTCACAGGTCTTAGGTTCAAATCTTACTTTATCCAATTTTAATATAAAATTAATGTTCTCACATGATTAGTTTAATTAAATTTGAATCTCACAAAAAAACTAATATTGGCTTTTGGTCTAGTGGTATGACTTTAGCAATTAAACTTCTAAACTTAGGTTCAATTCCAGCCTTGCTCAACTTTTTTATATTTTTAAAATTAACATTGCTATTGATTAGTTTAAATGCATTGGAACTGTAAAATAAAATAGGGTTTGACCTTTGATCTAGTGGATTGGCTCTAGCTTTCTTTCCAAGGACCTGAGTTCGATTCTTCATTTTTAATAGTTAATACCCTAAATTTGACGGAAGGGCAAAAATTAAACTTTTGAAAAAATGTGAGGCCAAAAGGTGCGCAAAAAAAATTGAGGGGCACAAAGTGAGCTACCCCCTAAATAGAGGGGCACCAGTGATAATTTAGCCTAAATAATTATATATGTTGGATATCAATATCCTAAAGTAATTTTTCAGTTAAATTTATAAGGTTGGTTTTATGGTAAACTTTACGTTTGGGGACGGAGTATAGCATAGATAAAAGATATAGTATATAATATAATATCATATATTATACATTATAGATATAATTAGACAATAATGTATGTGAATATCAATATTTTAAAGTATTTTTTACTTAAAGTTATAGGTTGGTCTAGTGGTAAAGTATATGTTTAGGAAATAAAAAATTATGAGTTCAAATCTCTTTTATAACAAATTAGTTTAATTTTTTAATTTTAAAATAGGTGTAAGAGTAGAATAGGTATTTTAAAAAGTAGACATCAAAATGAGGTATTCCCTTTATTAATAGCATAGAAGTATAGATATAGTATATAATATAATATCATATATTATACATTATAGATATAATTGGACAGTTATGTATGTTGAATATCAATATTTTAAAATATTTTTTTGTTTAAAGATATAAGGTTGGTCTAGTGATAAAGTATATCTTTAAGAAATAAGAGGTTATGGGTTTAAGTCTTTATTATTAAAAAGTAGTTTATTTTTTTAATTTTAAAATAGATGTAAAGGTAGAATAAGTATTTTGAAAAGTAGACATCAAAATGGGGTATTCCCTTTATTAACAGTATAGATAACTAAAATTTATGACAAATAAATATTTTAAATATATAAATTATATCACAAAAAGTTATATTTTAATAAAAGGTTATTTCTAACTATTTATTTTTTTATTATAATTGATATTGTTCTATAGAATTATTGAATTTTAATTCAATATAAAAATAAAAAATAATATATTGAAAGAAACGACAGATTAAGAAAAAGAATGAAACATGATAATATAAAACATTTTACACTTACTTGACATATTACTTATAATATGACTTTTATAAATAAAGTAATATTTGTGTATTACTTTTAAACCTTTAAAAAAGATCTCTAAAACAACTATCAGTTAAAAAAAATCCTGAAAATATTATTTTTCAAAATAATTATTATAATTTACGTACGCTACAGGATTATTGATATTTTAAATATTAAAATTTAAAATTCAATTAAAACAATAAAAGAATATGGGTAAAAAAAAGATAACATGCTATTCTTATTTTAAGAATTTGCAAGAAGTTTATAACAATGGGCATATATCTCCAAAAACGATCTTGGTTGAACAAAATGTGTGATTTATTGTAAACATCTCACACTTTCTTAATCTTCATTTCTGATCAGGAAGATTTTTTTTTAAAAAAACAAATCATACAAATTACTTACTCATGTTAAACTCTTTTGACAAAAACTTACTTGATAGATAAAGATAAAAAATAGCCATCAAAATAATTGAGAAATAATTTTAATTTTAATATCTATTTGTCTTGTATAGGAAGGAATGAAGAGTATTTGGTCAAAACATCGGGTATTCGGCCTAAAGTGTTCTGCTATCAATCCGAACATACGAAACTCAGTCTTAACAAATGATATAGTTTACGACATATTAATAGATTAATCAGCCTAAATCTCAATCTTTAACCAAAAATCAAGCTTAAGACTGTATTACCTAACTCTAAACGGATTAGGTAAGACTCAACATGTAAAAACTCAATCTGCAGTTATAAATAAATAGTCGATATTGAGGTAATAAATAAGGATATTTTTAAAAAGTAATGTTCATTTGATCTAGGTCAAACTCTAACTTGAACTTCAGAATGTTAAGGGTTCTCTTAAAGATTCAGGGTGACTCTTAAAAGTAT
This sequence comes from Psophocarpus tetragonolobus, assembly GCA_037954015.1. NCBI lineage: Eukaryota > Viridiplantae > Streptophyta > Magnoliopsida > Fabales > Fabaceae > Psophocarpus > Psophocarpus tetragonolobus. The sequence goes on from CM075694.1 coordinate 46,336,403, forward strand.
ACATAGGTACATTATAGTTACATGTCTTAATAAGTACTAGAAAATAAAAAAACTAAAAAATTACAACAACTCGTGTCCAAGACATCTTCAGGAAGTAGTTGAATACTTTCACTCTTAATTTGATATTTAGAAATAGATAATATTATTATTTTTTTAGTCGAGATAACGTAATTCTTATCAATAAACTTAATAAAACATTCTTATTGGACCTACTTAATGAGAAATGAAACCAATAAGAGAGATAGGCAAAAACATAAAAGAGAAAGAGACAAAAGTTGGATTTATACGGCGGTAGTCCGCTCAATACCAGTTATCAAGGGCACACCTGAAAAATCAGGCTTACAAATCCCATGTTTTTAAGAAGAAGATGAGAAAGAAGGTGAATATACAGAAATATGATAAACCTTTAAATGATTATCGCATCTTTAAGTATTTATTGTTTTAGACATCCGGAGATACCTTAACAGTGGGCTACTCCATGCTTTAAAAATATAAACACATAAAGATTAAAAGGAAATACTTACAAAAAGGGGGAAAGAGAGGGGAGGGGTTGCAGAAACCTCTGATTTTATTGCACAGAAATAAGATTTACAAGCGGAGAGATGAGAAATGTAGAGAGAAGGAGGAGAGAATTTGGAGGCAAGAAAGAGAGGGATGTGTCCTGACCTGCCAGCATAAGGGACTTAAAGTCTTTTTATAGAAAATTTGTGTGACCGGAGACTGGCTATGTAAGTTTTACACTTCAGTCTATTACCGTAATGGTAAAATTACTGTGTCACAGGTAAAACTTTTATTTTAACTGCGAAATGGAAGCGGTAAAATCTTGAAATTCTTCCTCCATTTGTTCGGGGAGAGATTGATCATCTCCTTCAGAGGGAATTGAGGACATTCCAGGTGTATTTTGGCCATAACAGCCAGCTTCTTCGTAAATTTCCTTGTATATCCTTTCTTTTTCGAAGTGTCTGACAAGAGATGGATGAGCTTCGATAGGGAAAGGATGAAATTTAGATCCCATACTCTTCTTCCAATAGAGTTTGGTATCTTGTGTTTCTTTTAATAGGATCAAAGTCTCTGAATCATATTTTGAGAAATCCCAATTTGATCCTTTTGTGTAAGCCTTCCAAAGATTGTATTGGTAGGTTTTGTTTTTGTTTAACGAAAGTCCTTTTAGATCATCATGTTCCATTGACATGAAAGAAAGGATGAATTTCGGGATTTGTTTCTGTGTATAGCTTGATGACATGTGTGGGAGTGCTGTCTGGAAGATGAATACTTCTTGGGGAAGTGGTGATGTGCAGAGCCACTTTTTGCATGTATTCCGCCCGAACCTCATTTATGATAGAATTCAAAAGGTCGGAGAGTGAATTAAATTTGTTTGTGGGAGGGATTACTATTGAGTGAAGACACCCGACCTCTAATAAGGACATGGGAGTAATGAGAAAATCCCGGTATAGGTGTTGTTCAAAATTTTCAAGATTTATTTGGGCTTTTTTGACTAAAAACCTAAGTTGACAGGTGCAATCTTTGGTTACTATTTTACAGTAGTCAGAAGAGACAAGACACACAGTTTTATGGTTAAAATAGGTTTGTATTTTGACAAATAAACCATTGTATTTCATGGCTTCTGAATGTATTTCAAATAAAAATTCTTGTATTAAGTTGAATTTACCTAGGAAGATATTGGGATTAAGAGTTGCTGGAATACTACCAGCAGTAGTGGCATATGTTTGTGTCTGAGCTCTAGGCTCCATTTGTAAGGCAGATTTGATTTTGTCTTCATCAATTGTTTCAAGACGTACTGCCATTTGTGCTTCTTATTTCGAATAGAAGTCTTTGTAGGTAGACCAGAATTGGTCTTGTTTAGCTTCAGAGAGATCTCTGAATGAGGTATATACCCCTTTGTTGGGCCCATTTATTAGGGCAAAATGTGTGAAACCTTTACTCGAAGGTGAGGCGGGAGAAGTTAAACTACTCCTTGATTATTTTGTCCACAAAAGTGGTAGAGTGCGCAAACAATGCTTTGTTTTACTTTAGTAACTTGTAATTCATTTTGTGTTGTGTATTTTGGAATATTCCAAATGTTGTCAATTAAAACATTTAATTTGACATTTGTGTTATCTCTTCCAGGGTACTGGAAAATATTTGTGAGGATTGGCAATTCTTGTTTGCCATATTTTGTATATTGGTCCACCTGAAAATGAGACCTTACTTGTTTGGGGCCATTGGCTCCCTTTTTTGTTTGTTCCATTATATGGAAATTTGTATTGATTGACCTAACAGGCCTTTGTGGAGGATCACGCCTTTATCTGATGTACCTGGAAAGTATGTCAACACAAGTATTATTAGAACCTTTTATATGTTCAAAATAAATAGTTTTTCCAAAAAAATTTATATAATCTTTAAAAAGCAACCACCTTTTATGTGGCTTTTTATCATTGTTAATTTGGTTTTTACCATAAGAAACTATGGCTTCACAATTTGTTCTGATTGTCATTTCTTTTTTATTTATAAAAAATAGTTTAAATGCATTCATTGCGTGAATGACGACATTTACTTCAAAATCTGTACTAGTTTTGTAAATTTTTGGCTTTGTAGTATATTTTCTAGAGGCGTATCTGCAAATTTGTTCCTCTGTCTTGGGTACGTGTTTATTTTTTTTACGTTTAAGGATGGCTCCCCATCTGAGTTCACATCCATCACATTCGATTATTAAGTAATCTGAATCTAATGGTAATTGTAAAGTAGGTAAATTTGTTACCATTTGTTTTATTTTCTGTACCAATTTTATATCTTCAGAGTTGAATTTTCGTTCTCCTTTTAATGAAGTTTTATTATATAGAGACGATGTATATTTTCCTAGGTTAGGAATAAAATTTCTTGCATAGTTTAATAGTCCTAAAAAGGATCTAAGTGTTTTAATTTCTTCCATTTTGTCTGGAAAATCTTGTATTTTCTTAGAAATATGAGGTTGGAGTTTTATAGTTCCATTACCTATTTTTGTTCCAAGAAATTCGATAAAATTTTTGCTAATTTCCATTTTTGATTTTGAAATTATTAATCCATAATGTTCCAGTTTGTATAAAACTTGTTTTAGATGATGAAAGTGATCATCTTTTGTTTTAGAAAATACTAATATATCATAAATGTAGACGCTTGTAAAAGTTTTATCATTTTTGAAAATGTTATCCATTTTTCATTGGAAAATAGCAGGAGCATTTTTAAGACCGAATGGCATGACATTCCATTCAAATAAACCTTCAGAACAAGAGAAGGTTGTCCATTTTATTGATTCTGGATTCATTTTAACTTGATGAAATCCACTTTTTAGATCGAATTTAGAAAACCATTTGGCATCTTGAATTCGGTTTATTAAAACATCTTTAGATAGAATTGAATATTCATCCTCTACTGTGTTATCGTTTAATCTTTTATAATTGTAAACCATTCTTTATTTACCTCTTTTTTGTTCGGAAGATTTGTTGACTATAAAAGCCGGACTTCTGTGTAGGCTAACACTCGGTGCTATTACCTTTAGTTTTAGTAAATTTTGTATATGATTTTGACATTCTTTTTGTTCCCAATTATTAAATTGAATGTCTTTTGTTTTAATGATTAAGTTTGAATTGATAATTTCTAATTTATAGGTTACGGGATCTCTATCCCAAAATTTTGTAGGATCTTCTCCTATTATGTTTGCTTTATTTAACCTGTCAATAATTTGTTGAATATTTTCAAATTTTATTGATTTTGAAATTTTTATTGAGGAAAAAGCCTCAACTGTATTATCTAGTATATTATAGTCTTCTTTTGTTTCATCTAATATGTATAAAGATTCCGGAGTACAATCACATGTACCTGGAAATGTTGAATTTTTGCAATTACAATTATTAGTAATGATTTCTTGTTTTAATGAATCACCGCTAACTATTGGTGTCATCTGTGTTTTATCACTTATCATGACATAATCTTTTTTTGTTGTAATTGATATATTTTGTCCTAAAATAAAATCTAGGCCAATTATCATGTTTTGTTTTGAGGGAACTAAATATTCTACTCTCATTGTTTTAATGAAAATTTTATGACAAAAAAAATCACAATTTGTACTAAACTGAAGAATAACATTATTAACTTCTTCATCATTTATCATAATTTCACCAGACATTGTTCTAGTTTTTTGGATGTGTTTACTTTTGACTATGTTTTGATATGGAGTTATAGTTTTACATATAACTGTTTCAGAGCATCCTGTATCTAGTAATGCTTGCATCGTTTTTTCTGTCGATGGTTTGTTATTTATTTTTGGAAAAGTTAGTTTAACTAATACTTTTAAAGTTATTAGTTGTTGTTTGTTGCAAACCAATAGGATACATTTCATTGTTCCCATCATGTTATTTTGTTCAGCTAACTAACTGGACTCTGGGAAATCTATTTTAATTTTCCCTTTTATTAGTTTTTCTAAAAGAATTATCTTTTCTTCTAGATGATTTATGCGAGTTTCTAATACAGAAACTCTGGTATCAGTTAAATCTTTGTTACATAATTTATTTGTATTTTCTTGCTTTTCGAAAGAGGGTATATCTTGTTCATGTATATTTAAGTGTTTTTCCACACATTTAATACAAAATTTTTTATAAAAAAGTGGGCAATGTGCCCTTTTTGATATGTGAAAATACCTTTCACAGTAAGTGCAAAGGATTGATTCTGTCCCTGAATAAAATTGTATTTTATGAGGACAAAGATTTGTATCTGTAGTTTTCATTAGACAGTATCCTAGATCGTCTAATATTTTTCCCATTTCGTTATATTTTTCTCCCATTGGGAAATTATTTTCTTCGTTGGGATATAAATGATTGTATTCGTTATTTGTAAATTCATTTATTAAATCATAATTTTTATGGACCTTTTCTGGGTTTACTTCATCTGTATATTATGTTATACTAATAACAGATAATATTTCGGAGTCAGTAGAAACCTCTTCGTCAATGGGAAGAAGATTCATATGACATGATTTTATTAGGGTTGCTTCTTTTGTGTAAAGATTTGCAATATTTGGACAATCTCTCGAAAAGTGTACTGGTTGACTACAGGCAAAACATTTTAGTGTTTGTTTCTAGGTTTTGTTATCCCTAAATTTTCTAACATGTCTATTGGAATTTAAGGTGGCTTTTCTAGCATTAGAAGCCCTTATTGTATATATTTTTCTTGGAGTTCTTGGTCCTAAGAATTTTCGGGTATTATATCTTTGTTTGTTTCTAGCTATATTTTTTCTGTTTTTAAATTTATTTTGTGCATATTGTTGGGGTGTGTATATTTGTTTGCATATGCCAGCATCAGAATGCTTAAGCTGTTTCTGTATAGCTATATGGAAGCATGTATCTTCCATTATTTTCATAATGTGTTGTATTCGTATAGAGAGGTTATTCAACATGGGAGTAACCTCATCATTTTTCCAACTTTCTCTAATTTTTTGTCCCAGTTTTCCTGGAAGTTTGAGAAACATTTTGTCTCCTATATTAACATCATGAAAGCAATCCGCTATAGATGCATACAAGAGACAGTCTTGACAGTATTCTTTTATTTTACCAAAATATTCTATAGACAGTCTTTCTAAGTGTCCTAGATAAATTTGTTGTCTAATTGTATTCCCATAATTGGCAGATTGTGAGGTAAACAATCTTTGTATAAGGGAACAAAAATTGTAAATATTTGGACCTGGTTCAATAACCAGAGTATTTAGATCGTTAGGGAAATTTTTCTTAAAAGATTCCGATCCAGATCTAGTGATGTCGCCTAAGGATGTTTCTCCTTTAGCTATCATTTCTTGAGAAGACAGTACATCTTTCTCATGATGTATACCATAATCTCGGATTACAGCTGGTGTCCATTGTTCTATGTATGTTGGAAGGAGTTGGGGATCTATTCCTCCTATGTTTAAAAGCAAGTTTGGAATTTCAAAGTTTGGTTCAACTGGTAGTCTTTTACCATGTGATATGTATTTATTATTACTAAGGGTAATATTGTGTACAGTTTCTCTGGGAAGAAATCCTTGAGAATAATTTTGTGTACCAACAGGATCTAACCTATAATTTATAGTTGTGGATTCTTCATATTCATTTATTAATCCTACTTTTGTGTTTTCGGAAGTTGTAGATAAATCATCATCTTCTTGTAATTTTTCTGTAAATTGATAAGAAAATTCTTTTTCTTTAATTTCTTGTTCAATTTTTAATTTTTGTAAAAATGTATTAACGATATCATTTATTTCATCATTTTCTTGAAGTTTTCCAACTTCATTATGTTCTAGGGGAAAATTATCCCAGGGTTCCCAGTTTGGATTACTAAGGAGGTTGTCCCAAGGTTCTAGTGAATCTTGTATAGACATAGCTTCTAGAGTTTCTTGCCTAAGCATGGTTATGTTTGCTTGATGATGATTCCATTATTCTTCAGTAATATCATCATCTTCTTCATCATCATTATCTATGATGTTCATCATATTTATATGATCATTGTCAGGAATAGCAGATGTACTATCCCGTCTGTTTTGTTCTAAATCCATAAGTGGAGTATTTTTATAGTCTGTGAAGCTTAAAATAAGGTCTCTAGATCTATTGTGTATAATAGCAGAGTTTGGATTTGTGATTGGATTTCGTCCATCCCTTTGTAGATGAGTTTGCCATAGATGACCCTCATTTCTTCGTGTGAATGTCTGGGCTGGCAAAAATTGTGTGCCAATAGAGCTTATTGCTTCCTCTAATGGTCTAATGTTTATTCTATACATTGAAGATATATAATTGCTTATTCTTCCTATGAAAGTAATGTCTAGATGTAGATTATCTCCTATCCAATTTGGGCTGATTTAAGTCAACCTCTAGGATTCCAATAATACTTTGAGAATCATTATTTTGAAATCTTGTGTCATGGAGAACTATCAAAGCTCTTGCACCAATCATATGTCTAGCTAGGGATCTTACTCCTATAGTAATTAATCTCATATGGACATATCTCCCATGTTGATTTAGGAGTTGGTATTATTTCATATGTGTTGTCAGGAAGGTGAAAATCTTCTATCCTCCTAAATCTATAAAGACTAGTTCTTTCGGAACTTAACCAACCTATATTGTATAATTGTCTAGGATTCAAAGAATCTATTCTTGAGTTGGATCCTATTTATGTATTTTGATGTATATCTACTAAGTCTTCTAATCTTCTGACATTAGTAGTTCTCCTTCTATTTAGAAATCTATCTAAGATCCATGGGTGTTGTATGAGATCTTATCTCCTAGTTTGGTGTTCTCTTGTTCGGCGAAAAGTTCCTGGAAACCTCTCTGATGTTTGATTCCTATCTGATGTACTATCCATAGAAATATCTTGTAATTGTGTTTGTGTACTGTTATCTGGTTTTAAATTAATATTTTAACTAACAGTTTTGTCTTTATTGGAGGTATTGTTCTCCTGTTTAGTCTGATTCCTATTACTGGATTCATCTATATCTGTCTTTGCTATTACTTTAACAAATTTATGAGTATTTTTACATATTGTTCTAGTTTGTGTATTTGTTCCTAAAGATAGTCTAGAAAATTTATTAACTAAATCATTTATATCATCAGATATATTTCCTTTTTTGTTTAAATCTATAAGATTAGATAGTTTTCTAGAAACCTCTTCTAGTAAAGCTATTATTGGGTTATTTTGTCCTATTAATATTGTATGAACAAATTATGTATCATGAGCAGGTTTTATATATCCCACTGGAGGGGACTTTGTTAAAGATTCTACAGCTGCAAGAGCTGAATTGTAGTCTTTTTCCTTAAAAGGTTGTATATTTGCCATTTGTTTGAAAATTTTATTTTATAAAATTTTTAGAGTGTATAAGAGCGCGAGAATAAGAATAAAAATACAGTAAAAGAGCAGAAAAGCGGCAGGAAATAATCAGTAGCAGAAGCAGGGAAACAGATATATTAGATAAAGTATCCACGGAATACACTGTAAAACAACAAATATTAAAGAATATAGAAAATCATAAGGCTTATCAGAAAGTAAATTTTTTTTTTAAATATACATCTGATCTTGGTGTTGCAATATGCACGTGTTTCTCAACCCATCTAGGTAGGAAACTAGGGACTTACAAAGGCTCTCCGCTGGCCATCACTGCCCTTCAACTACCATGGGTATCCTAGCAAACACTATACACGCTTGACAGATGTCTATTTTTCAAACAGAAAATTAAGATATACATGATAAAAGAACCGTCTTTGGAAAGAACAGGGCTCTGATACCAATAAGAGAGATAGGCAAAAACATAAAAGAGAAAGAGACAAAAGTTGGATTTATACGGCGGTAGTCCGCTCAATACCAGTTATCAAGGGCACACCTGAAGAATCAGGCTTACAAATCCCAGGTTTTCGAAAAATCAAGGGCACACTTGAAGAATCAGGCTTACAAATCCTAGGTTTTTAAGAAGAAGATGAGAAAGAAGGTGAATATACAGAAATATGATAAGCCTTTAAATTATTATCGCATCTTATTGCGCATATCTAATCTTTCAGGGTTATCAGAAAATTCTTGCTTAGAAATTCAAATAACAATTTGGTAATTATTAATTATTTTATAACTAATAACCAATATTTATTTATATATCATATTTATATTTATTTTCAGGCTTAACTATTTATTTAGTATTCCAAATTTGAAACTGATCTTTTTAATTCCATAATTTAGAGGAAAAAAGAAATGGTTTAGTTCCCATACTCTAAATATCGTTAAAATTTTCGTTTACATGATTAATAGGTTACAAGTCATTTAATGACAATCAACTTTGAATCTTTGATTGGCTGTGTTTAGGTAGCATCTGAAAATAAAGACTAAAATAGCTTCTTTTTTTTAAATTACAAATATTAAAAAGATAAAATTTAAATTTAACAGAATAAATACAAAATTATGCTAAATTTGATAAAAAGATATAGAAGAGGTAAATGAAACAACATTAAGAGGTTGCGATATAGATGCAAGATGAGGTAGATATTTGCGGTGATAATACCAAATATACATCACTGATAATGAGACATATGGAAGGTTTGAGAGGAAATGCTTTTATTGTAAATGAGTGTTTTTTGTAAATCTACTTTATTAATATAATTTTTGGCTTACAAAATATAAGAGTGGTATGTTTAAATTAAATTTAACCTAAATTTGAGGGGGACAATTTTAGAGACAATTTAGTTGAAATGTCGTCATCTATTCTACCTCAATCATCTAATACCTTGTTGTCACCTCTCTCACTCCTTCGTGCCTCTATTACTTTGCTCTTTACCTCTTTTTATCTCCTTTAATCTACTCTAACTTTTGTCACCTCTTCCTTGTTAATGTTGCCACTTCTCCCACTATTTTTACACATTGTCCTTCAACCTTCACCACCTTTCTGCCTTTGTTATTGTCATTGCTACCACCCTTTTTGCCATTTGTTGTAAAATGAAAATTTTGAAAATTTAAATGTATTTAAACATATTTTTTCCAAATTTTATATTTTTTTAGGAAATGAAAATTTTGGATAACTAACTAAATATTATTTTGAGAAAACTAAGAATGTTATCCGATCATGATTATAGTTTCACATCAATAATATGCATATTCCAGAGGTGAAAAAGAACAACGCCACATATGATATTTATTAGATACTTAAGTTTTACTTTTAAATAGAATTTAAAAAGTAAAAATTAGAAAAGAAGCAGCAAATATATTTATTAAATCATTTGTATTAAAATAAAAACTTCTTTAAATAACAATTATAATAATTTTTATTAGCCTCTAAATAATAATAAATTAAAATTAACAAAATAATATATTTTAATATTTTATTAAATTATTTTCTATTCATCTTGTACTCTAATTCATATAAATAAAAGGGTTAAACACAAAGCAAAAATTATAGGCAGCCAAATTGTTCATATTCTATTTGGCTCTATATGACCTTCTAATGCGTTTTATTGTTTTTATGAATCAATCATCTTCCATATGAAGAAAGAATGGTTTTCTCACTGAGAATCTAGTTGTATTTGTGAATATGACATTGACGCGATCTTCAGAATTAGAAAAATTACCTAATACCAAGATTTAAAAATCGCTGAATTGGTACAAACTATTAAATAAAATAAATAGCAAAAAAATATTAAACTTATTAAATATCGTATATGTGAGTTTAAGAGCTTGATTAATTTAGTTTTATTTTTTAGTTTTTGAAAAGAGTTTTCAAAAATAATTTTCAAAAACTGTTTTCGGGAAGAATAAAAAAAAATTGTTTGGTAAATGTTATTTGAAAACTGTTTTGAAGATATAAAAATGGAAAACTGAAATTTTATTCTTATTAAAATTCTATTGATGAAAAACAAAAATAGAAAACTATTTATTAAAATTCTATTGATGAAAAACAAAAGACAACATATTCTGATTGTATTTTTAGTTTTTAAAACAAAAATAGAAAACTGAAAAACAAAATTACTTTCAATTATTTTTGTTTTTTAGTTTTTAAAAGTTAAAAAAACAGAATTATTTTCGAAAACTGTTTTTAAAAAACCTACCCAAACACAGTTTTTGAACATTATTATTGAAAACTCTCTTAAAAAACTAAAATACAAAACTAAACCAATCAAGCTCTAATTCTCATTTGACATATTAATCAAGCCTTAATTTTCAAAAATTGTTTTCGGGAAGAATATAAAACAAAATTTGTTTGGTAAATGTTATTTGAAAACTGTTTTGAATATATAAATATGGAAAAACTTGTTCATATTTATCAAAATTTCATTAATGAAAAGCAAAAGACAACATATTCTGATTGAATTTTGAGTTTTTAAAACAAAAATAGAAAATTGAAAATTTTCATTATTTCTGTTTTTTAGTTTTTAAAAACTAAAAAACCAAAATTATTTTCGAAAAATATTTTCATAAAACACTACTCAAACAGTTTGGGTAATGTTTTCTAAAAACGGTTTTCGAAAAACATTCTGATATTTTAACTTTTCAAAACTAAAAAACAAGAACAGTTGAAAGTAGTTTTACTTTTCAGTTTTATATTTTTGTTGTCATTTGCTTTTCACTAGTGAAATTTTAATAAAGATGAACAAGTTTTTTCCATTTTTACATTTTCAAAACAGTTTTCAAATAACACTTACCAAACTAGTTTTCTTTTTATTTTGAAAACTATTTAACAAGCTTATCGAAAGGAGTTTTTGAAAACTATTATTAAAACTCTGTTCAAAAACTAAAATACAAAATTAAACCAATGAAGCCCTAATTCTCCTTTGGCATATTAATCCAAGCAAACACCTATTAGCTTATCGAATCTTTAGTTAATTAGAATCAAAATATTTTTATTAGTATTCCATTCTCCTTTCACATATTAGTCTAAGCACCTTTTAACAAGCTTATCGAATATTTAGTTAGTTAAAATCAAACTATTTTTATTAGTATATGAACTAGATGTGAATTTAATTCTCCTTTCACATATTTTCAACCAAAAAAACAGCTATTGAGAAGAAAAAAAAATGGAAATATATTAATTATAATAATTTGATCAATTGGAATAACAAGATAAGAATGAAGTTGCATCGACTTTGCCACAAACAATCTGTAGCAAGGGAGAAACGGGAGACAAATCTCGTTTATGCTCATAAAGAGTAGGAACGAAAGAATACAATCATTTCTTCAAATCATATGAACAAAATTAATACAAAATGACACACAATTTGATGATATTTATATATTACATCTATCGTAACCTGAGAACCATGATGACTCTGCTAATTTTGCAAGCTCACCATACTCTGCATTATTATTAAATGGCTCAAAGTGATCATTAACACTGTTGGGTTCCTTTGAGTCGTCATAACGGGGCATGACAACATCGTCATCATAAGTTGGTCGTACAGATTCCTTTGGCAAACGTGCTTCCTCAAGGAGTTCATTAAGTGTGATAATCTCCTTCTCATGTTTCTTCTTCAACTTGTCAATTTGTTTGTAGGCCTTGGCAGCTTCCTGCTCTGCATCCATAGCCCGTTTCTGTAAAATTGCATGTTAAAAAAGTCAGGCTCAGATAAATCATCTACTAGAGAAAATGTTCATCGCCAACTGCCGCAAATAAATTTGAGCTGCTGCTTATGGGACGAGCATGTGAAGGACCATTCGAATTTGGAAGACTTCAACGTCAAAAATTAATAGTAGGCAGCAAACCTTCACCCACATAAAATGACCAACCCTCCTACGACTATCATTTTCCTAGTCATTACAATTTGGTCCTGAAGTAATAACTAGTGTTGCTTTGGTCTTCCAGTTTTATCTATACAAAATTAAATTAGTCCAATAAAATTGCTATTAACGTGGCATATTCAAGGACTAAAACAACACAAGTCACTTGTAGGAACTAAATTATATATAATTCTAGAAAAAAATTACAATGCTGCAAATTATGTTTAAAAAAACAAAAAATGGGGCGGAGAGCAATGTTGGAGGGAAAGCATCAATTACTAGTGAAATTATTAACACAACAACAACTAAATATATGTTAATTCATTTGGTTGAAAACATCAAACATGGAAGTAAATTTGATTCCTCACTAACCTGTGCTGTAGTCACAGCTTCTTCAGCCTCTTTAAGCCGCAAAAGCAGTTCACCAGCAGCTTGCACTGCTTCTGCAGTGTCCTTCAACTGGGACTGAAGCCCTTTATTTTCATCCCTTAAGATTCTCCGTTCCTTTTCTCTTTCTGCTCTTAAAGCTGAAATTTCAGCAGCAAGAGCATTTATGAACTTAGACTCTGCACCTCTTACTCCTGCTCTGGAAGCCGCTTTCTTGACATCCTCAATTCCCTCCTGGATCTGTCTATGCCTTGCAAGCAAATAGATATGTTTCTCTTCCAAATCTGCATATTGTTCTAAAAGTCTTGCATGGCCTTCTATAGCCATGTGCATGGCTTCCTGAAGCTCCTGAGTACACTGCCTCTCAACTTCTAATTCCTGCTTCCTCTTTTCGGCTAGCGACCTGCTGCTTTCAAGCTCTGCTCTCAGTTCTTCAGAAAGACAAATCCACCTACTTTCTGCCTCTGTCCACTTAATTCTTTCTTGTTCAAATTGTGCTTCAGTATCATTTGGGGATGAGGCTAAAATTCCATTTGCCTCATCTCTGTCCTCTGTTGACTCTGGAATGGCAGTGAGGGTTGCTGCCGTACTGGGCTCAGATGAATAAGTCAATTGCAATAGCGGATATTTCTTCCTTGCTGATGTGGATGATGAATCAATATAAAATTGAAGCTGACTTCTTAAACTTTGTATCTCTTCCATCAACACTTCTCTCTCCCCCAATTTGTAGAAATTTTGATACTGTTCTAGTTCATCTTGCATTCTTTTCAACTCTATCCCCATCTTCAAAACTTCTGGATGATTTTCATACTTATCCTTTAAGATCTGTTGATAGTATTTAAGTATAAGTATCTAATATATTAGACTATTGTTCATAAATACAAGACTGTAAAGGGACATATTTCTACCTTGTGTTCATGGGTAATAGCCACTAGTTCTTCCTCCATGAATTCTTCGGTGGGTAAAGCACCATCCATTAGGCTCTCAAGACGAAGAATCTTGTCTTCCCTTGTCTGTGCAATTATGTCATTACATTCCCTCTCATGCTTTAGCTGCTGCACCTACAATTAGCATTGGAAACAGTCATTAATTAACAACATACAAAAAAAAAATCATTGTTTTTTTTTATAAACTAAACAGAAATCTACCAGGCGATTAAGCTGCATTATCTCAGAAGTCTGCTTGGTACAGAACTCTTCAAGTGCCATTTCTCTCCTTATAGAACCTGCCAAAACCTTCTCTACTGCCTAAATAACAGAAGAAGGAATCATAATTGATACAAAGAACTCAAGTTCTACTAAAAAAATGCAACAGAATTTTTGCACCTACTTTAAGGACTTGCTTCTTTGGTTTATCAGCAGACTCAAGGCAATCAACAGGAACCAACTGTAGGTTAGAGTTGTTATTGTCAGCCTCACAGACATCAAGTTGCACTCTGCTTTTACAGTTACTACAGGTGAATAAAACAGAATCTTCTCGAACATTATCATCAAGAGAAATCTGCAGGCCCACATCAACTTTGTCAGCTGGAAAAAATAATCTAGATTCTCTTGGTCGTAATGACAACCTATATGATGACTGCCTCAAAGCTGAATTACGTTGGTAACTATCGATAACTTCAAGACCATGCCGTATGCTTGCTGCCAAATTTTCTGTTGTATTAAGGAGATTTGGAGCTGTGTGACTAGAAAAGGCAGAAGATGAGCTTTTCTTATTGCTGGATTTTTTTCCCAAATCTTTCTCAAGATGAAGATCATTCTCAGAAGGAGACAGCCCTGTTGATGTTCTCAGACTTTTCCTGCTGGTACTCATTCTAGGTGAAACACTAGGAGTTGGGCATTTAAGGATTGGGGATAAATCACACGGAACCATGCTGATGCCGGCAGGTGAGACACAATTCATTGCTGCACTAGGAGAATCAGTGGGCACATCTGGGGCCAGAAAACCAGCAAAACTTCCATTGTCAGATTCACCCACAGGACAAGAGAAACTGTTTCGCACCATTGCACACGATAGTTCTTCATTCAGACATTTACTGGAGCAACTAAGTATATTTTTCCCCTTGCTATGTTGAGCCAAATCCTTATCATCAGTGTTCATTTCAATATCATTATCAGCAACAATATTACAATCACTTGGCATATCGGCTTTGCAGGAAACTCCATCATTATCATCAACTTCTTCTTCATCAATCTCCATCTCCTCGTCACCATCTTCATCAAGACAGGATAATGGTGGTGGTCGATTGAGGCTGGATTGTAATAAATTCAAGCTTCGTCGAATCCAAGCTGCTGAATGACCTCCACTTGAGTCCATTGGGTTGTAACCATTTGCCTTAATTCGATGAAGTTCATCCTGTTGGTATCATACAGTTCAAAGTTTTTCAGAAAGGCAAAAGCAGAACATGATTGAGAATTATGGAAAAGAATATACCCTTAATTGCCGTATCACTTGTCGCAAGTGCTTCACATCATCTTCCATAACTTCATTAACAACTGCCTTGTTCTTGATATCTTTGGCACGTTGTGCAAATCTCAGTGTACTGAATGTTTCACTCCTACAACTGCAGCAACAATTCATTTGAAAAATTATGCAATACAGAAGGATCATAGGATAAAATGTTACTACCTCTGTGCTGGTGAAATAGCACAAATCATTGCTAATTTTGCATTGCCTCCAAGCGACTCCTGCAACAGAAATGTCAACCTAGAATCTCTGTATGGTATATGCCGTTGTTTTCCTGTTTGAGAGACTTCCGCAAGAATATTTATCAAATTCCTGTAGTACAATTTAGCCTCAGTGAGTACTAGCTCCTATAGAAATCTTTCATTCCCAAAAGCACTTACATCTCTGCCATAATCTAGTTTTATCACTTCTCTACATTTTACTGCTCTAAGTTACATACATAGTTTCTTAATTTTCAATTAGTAGAAGAACAATAAGAAACTGTAACTTTCAGTATTGAACTGTCCTTGTTGAACATTTATTCTAGATCCTGCCTTGCTACAGGATACCATTTTATTTGGCTTATTTCTGGGGCTCCTTGTAGTTTCAGAAATTTCCATTAAAAGCCTCAATAAATCATGAACAAGATTCTCTTCTTTTTTGTATTTATGGCTTGATGTTCAAAGCTTTGACTCATCATTTGTAATTAATTACCATTATGGTTAACACTGACATTTGCTCCAATGTAAGACACACACATCTTAAACCATACCCAAGCTGTGAGAGTGATCTATTAATATTGCCAGCTTCCTTCAATCGCTCTCCTGCAGCACCTGTTGATTTTTGTCTTTCTGACCCTGCCAGATCAACAAGATTGATCCTACTTGTTTTAAATCTGCTCATACCATCTGCTGCACTCTGCAAACATGAATTTACTTCAAAACATCTCCCAGATGTTCGAGCCAATAATAACAATGAAACATTATTTATTTACAGCTCCATTAGCAGCTGAGTAATAATCCTAAACAGAAAGTTTGTTTGGCAAACAGTCGCTGAGAGACAGTGTGTCACCTTGCAACGAGATTCAACAACACAAATAAAAACAGTATGCGAGCGGGAACTCTCAGAATTTATACTGGTTGCTCCGGTTCTCCTGTTAGATAATCCCTGAAAAATGAAAGGTAGATGATGGTAAAACACACTGTGAAAAGATGATTTGTGACAAACTTTACTGCTATTGGATTTACATTGTCTTAAATCTATCTAATTGAACTAAAACAAGAATAAGCATTTCAGGTTACTTCCTAGACAAATGTGCTGAATTCTTGACTCTTCCAACAAAACTTAACAAATGTGAAAGTGAAACTCGAAATATAAAATTTAAATGAAATCAAATGAATACGTCGCTCAACTTTCAGGTAAACAATGAGAAAATTGAGAACTTTCCAATGATTTAACTCAAGTTTCAAAGCATAAAAAATGACCTGCTATAGAACATCAGACTAAAACTAGTTCCCCGAGGCTAATCATATTGTTATATATTGCAAATTGAGACAATGCTCAAAGTAAGGTCATAAAAGAAATAAAACATGTCTTAAAACAACGCCTGTGGCTGTGATAGAGTAAGTATAACAAGCACCTTTATTAAAAGCTGAGTTACATCCTTCATTGAAGACACATGCTCCTCTGTAAGATTTTCAACATAGACACCAGACTTGACATCTTCCCTAATCTGGATAAAGAAGAAAATATGGGTTCCAGCATAAAGCAGCAAAACAGGGGAAAAATAAAAAACACAAGGTGGTTGTTTTAGAATTTACCTGTAGATTTTTCTGACTTGGATCCAACAAATCCATGATTTGCTCATTGTATATCTGCAAAACAAACAGTGTAAAAAGGACTAAGCAGACAAGGTTAACAAGGTGGAAAACACAGAAAGAAACAATTTAATGTGAATTAACCTCAAGAAAAGAGCAGCGGCACTGATAGTGGAGTTGGTTGTCAGAATGCTTAGTTTGCTCCTGTGCAGGAAATACAATACAACCATGAAACCGAGCAAAAAATAGTCAAATAAGGAATGGAAATGAAATGCTTACTTCATTTATGCGCGAAAAGAGTCGCTGAAAAATACGGGGTGCGAGTCCTTGTTGGTCATTTTCGTCCAACAAACAATTGGCAGGACCCCACATTGTGTAAGTTTTACCACTCCCAGTCTAGAAAGAGAGCATGGTCAAATTCAATTCAACAGAAAAAAAAGAAAGAAGAAGAGGAAGGTGAAAAAGAAATACCTGTCCATAAGCAAAAACAGAACTGTTGAAACCAGACAAGCAATGGTCAACGAGAGGCAGGCCGACGTGTTGAAAAATGTCAAGCTGAGAAAGAGAGAAAATGAGAAGAAGGTAAAAGAAGAAGAATATTGAGGAGGGAGGAAGTAGAAAAAGAAAGCATGCCTGAGTAGCGGACATGTCGGCAACGGAATCGAAGGTGAAATGGTGGGAGTTAATGGACAAGGAATCATTGGAAAGCTTGTGGACGGTAGGATCGGCTTGATCCTTGTCAGGGGAGAGGGGCCGCATGCGGACAATGACCTTGACGCCGGAATCGGGGGGTGTCGGGTCGATTAGGGCAGCATCGGCGGTGGTGAGCTTGCGTTTGAGAGGGTTCGAAGAGGGGGGTCTCGGTGGCAAGGGGCTTTTCAGTCTTGCAGGGGAAGCAAATGCTCCCAGATTCGGATCCGAGGGAGCCTCGTTCTCTTTCTCTTTCTCTTTCGACTGTTTGTGCTTTCTCGAGCCTCTGGTTTTGCCATGGTTTAGACTTGGACTTCCCGAAGAAGGGACCTCTGCTTCCCTCAGAATAGGGTTTCTTGGTAACATGAAGTGCTTCATTTTTTGGACACCCAAGCAAATGGTAAGAACAAAGATTGGGTTTCGTCGACTTTGGAGAGATGAAAGAAAGAGCCGTTGGGACTTTCAAATTATTCCACAGAAAGAAAGAGCGTAATCAACTTTTTGAATTTCTATTGCAACCATCTGCCAAAATACTACCCCTCCACCGTCTCTTTTCTTTTCTTTTTTTTAACAACTTTTTCCTGTTTTCTAATATTGCTTTAATTTACTAATTATTTTTTATTTATCGTGTCCACTAATTTAATGTTGTAATATCTTCTTTACAACTAAAACATTAAGGTCTCGTCTGCTTTTAACATTTTTTATTTTTATTTTTATAGAAAATAATAATTAAAATACGTTTAGTTAGAATTTACAAAACATTTTTTCTGAAAATATTTTTAAAAATAAACTAAAAACAAAAAACAAAAAATGTTTTTAGTTTTTCAAAAATCAAAACTACGTAAAAATTAAATAACAATATCATAATTATAACAAAACTATATATATAAATGTATTCTATTTTATATATGTAAATATTTTATAATATTTTTACTAAATTGATTAATTTAACCATTTTACTTTTTGAAAATAGAAATATCAAGTGAACAAAAATATATTTTCTGAAATTTGAAAATGATAATAGAAAATATTTCACTCTCTTAATCTCTCCATCTTCCATGCAATTTAACTATATTAAAAAATATCCTAATTTCGGTGAGAGTATGAAAAGATTAGCCACTAGATTTTCAAAGGGTGATATAGACCAAGATAATGTCACTAACTAAATGCTTATACAAAGGGTTAAGAGGAAGGTTACTAATGCCTAAAATATGACTGCTAAGGAAGCGTATCCTATGCAGTAGTAACAGTGGACTTAAATCTATATATCATATCCAAATGACCAGATCTAGTTCTAAAATAATTAAATTCAAAAAATAAAAGAATAATTTATAAAAAACAATAATAACCAAGATAGTTTAGACTCACAGTGGTAGAAAACAAAAAAAAAGTTTGGAATTCAATGTTAGGGTTGTGATTTTACTACATTATTTTTACCTCCTCTTTACTAACCAATATCATTATCTGTTATTCATTGATCACCAATATTTTTTCAAAATTGTTGTTGTGCATTTGGTATTCACACTACACTAAAACCCTATCTTGTTTTCCAATTTTGTCACGCATGAATTCAAATTAGAATCGATTTTTTTTAATCAATTCGAGGTTTGTCCAATAAATTTAATTAATTTTATTGAAGCAATGACCTACTTGTTTCTCAAATCAATTATTCAAATATCATATGTCATGACTATTCAGATAATTAAAATGTAACCAATAAAGTTGAGAAACAAAATAATCATTGAATAACATTGATGAGAATGGAAAATGCAAGAGGAAATCTTAAAGAGTCTAAATTATAACCCTAAAAAAAGGGATTTAGTCAAACATGGATAATGTACAATCAAACATGTTAAGAATTACACAATACATTAAGTGGAGAAAGAATTACCATATGAAGCGCTTGAATTGACTCGATCCAAAGTTTCTTTGTCGTTCTTCGCCTCTAGGTCATAGATCTATCTTTGTCTCAGTCAAAGCAAATAATTTTTTGTTTCTCATATTCTCGTATTTATAATAAGAGTTTGATCTTTTTAGCACCGATATATTGGAATTAAGCATCATTGTGCTTGTTTTAGTGTTCTTCTCACAATCTTGGTAAGCATGATTGTGCTACTGGTAAGCACGATAGTGTTCGAGAAATTGTAATTGCAGCACAGTTGTGATGAATTATGCATGTTGTTTTATTCTGACTAGCTTTTTAGGTTGCGTTAACCTAACATGGTTATGTTGACCGAGATCTTCAATAATTGCTCTAAAAGTGTTCAATTTTTCTTTTTTCTTTCCATTTCTTAACTACTTGTTTAAAGTGAGAATAAACACTAAAAAGGTAGTTTTGTCAGAAAATATGTAATTCTTTCCTTACAAACATGTATCAAACATGATAAAAATACAGACCAAAATTTGATTTATCAGTTACTCATAATAGTGATAAGGAGGAGGAGGATGTGCCTACTAATATTGAGAGTAGGAGCTATGCGTTTTACATGGACTCACTTCTAGAGTTTGAATTCTTCAACTCTACCTTTAAGGATTTTGCCTTTGGATATGATGATGATGACGAGGAACTCCTTGAGAATAAATTATACAAGGCAAATTAGGGGGAAATCTTTTATGTGTGCCAAGGTCAATATTTCTGATAAGGAATACGAGGTTGCAATCAATGGTGAGGTTGTCTAGCTGTCCATGTACTTGGATGAAAGTAGTGTTTAAGATATTGGAGTACAAGCTACATAAAGACTGAACAAGGAAAGGCAAGCTTCTTATAATATACATGTCAAATTGATACTTGTTACTGTTGTTTACTTAGGTGGAGGACTATCATTTTGCCCTGTTTTAGGAGTCTTGGATGATTCCTAAACATTATCTTGTACAACGATGGAGCGACCAAATTGAAAATCTCAAATTGATCTAAAGGTTAGCATTTTATGAAAATCTTTATGGAAGTTTGTAATGCAAGGAAGAGGAAGAAAAGAGAAACAAAACAAAGAAAGATTGTGAATCTTAAATATGAAATTTGTAAATTAGAAAATTGAAGGGAATGTTAGTTACAACAATTATAAGAGATTGTTTATATTCTTTCTAAATCTACCTCTAAAAATATGTTTAAAACTATTTCTAAAATTGGGCTTTGGCCCAAACCAAGATCAGGCCCAAACCAAGATTAGGCCCAAAAGGTCTAAAAAATCTACTAGAAAATAACACTAAAAACTACAATTAAACAATTAAAATTGCAAAGTTACAAAATCACAACAATTTAATTAAAGTTAGACATACCAAGAAAGTTTATTAACTTACAAAATAAAAAAAATAGATGAGAAAAATAAGAATTATTACTAAAAGGTCCAAATATGAAAATATATTAAATTAAAAAAATTAAGAAACAATTAAAAAGCCAAGAGGACTAAAAATTATATAAATTGTGTATAATAAAATACTCCATCAAACTCTCACATATTTTAACTATTGCACTCATGTGCAAAACCAAAAGAAAACTGGAATAAGAAATGAAAAGAAAAGAAAAAATAAAGATGAAATTAAAAGAACTACCAACATGAAAAAGGAAGATTAAAATAACACAAATAAATAAATAAGAACCCAATACACAATTCAAAGAGCTCCAAAAGGTACAAGTTTGAGATAATAGAATCAAACAATTAATCTAGATAACCAAGCAAACATAACCCTATTTAATGACGGGACAAACACTTAAACGAGAAAAATATAAGAATTGACAAAAAAATGATAACACTTAAAAGATCAACTTTTACTCACACATCAAGTATATCATGCAAACTAACATAACTAATTTTGACAAACCTCTAAAATCAATCACTCATTATAGAATGCACAAAAAATCAAAATTAGGACTTCATTCAATGTTGTAATGGGCTAATGTTAAAGATTAAATGTGGGATAAAAGAAAAAGATCAAAGACTAATAAAACAGAGAAACGAGAAATACAATGAGAAATAAACTCAAATAAGCATGAAGGTAACCCCAAAAGAGTAAAATGAACAAAGAAACAAAATATCAAACTCAAAAGTACCAAAGACTAAATTTAACTTTTTTTCCCCATTTTTTCACATTTTATTTCTTTGACATTTCAATTTTTTTTTTCTTTGCTTTTCAAGATCATATATATTTTTTTTTCAATATCACAATTTTGTCCTTTTATTTTTTTAACTACTTTTCAACAAAGCACAAACACTAAGTACTCAATTTGGACAACCCTCACACTTATTATTGAACTTATTCCCAAAATGATTCCTACTTTTTTTCACTTCTACGGTGGGGGAAAATATGATTTTTTAATTGAAGGCTTAAGGAGCAAAGATAATATGAACAAAAGGATAAAAAGGTCAAAGAGGGAAACAATGGTAATAATGTTAGGGGAGGTAATTTGGCTAATACTAATAAAAATGAGTATTAAGAACGTAGAAGACTTTATGCATAACGAACATATAGGTGTCGAGCAATAGATTATATAGCATAAGGGACCCATAAGCAAGAAAAAACAAACAACACCCTAATAAAGGCAAGTTTTTAAGTGGTGGAACCTCTTCCAAGTCTCAAAAAAAGTACCTAAAAAGGATACACACATGATTAATGTGGATGTTTGTATTATAGGGGATAAAGACGTGCTAAGAAAATGTTCGATGACTTATGAGATGCACATGTCAAATAAAATTACAAATGATTGATGGATTTTAGCCATGATGAAGGTGATGGAGGATACATTAAGACCTAATGCCATATAATTTAACCATACCTTGTCTAGTGATGGAACTAAGACACTAACGATGCATGAGGATCTTTGAATTCAGCCAATTTTTGTACAATGCCAAGTAGGTGGAGGTAATAAAGACACCCTTATGTTAAAGGATAAGCTAAATTACTACCGGTGCCCCCTTATTTAGGGGGCAGCTCACTTTATGCCCCTTAATTTATTTTTATCGAAAACATGTACCATGGCAGGAATTAAAGCCAAGTCTTGGAGGAAGAAGAAAAAGCTAAAGTCAATCCACTAGAACAAAGGTCAGAGCCTATTTTATTTTGGAATTCCTATATATTTAAACTAATCAATAGCAATGTTAATTTTAAAAATATAGAAAAGTTGAGCAAGGTTGAAATTGAGCCCAGGTCTAGAAGTTTAATTCCTAAAGTCATATCACTAGACCAAAAACCAATATTAATTTTTTTATGATATTTAAATTTAATTAAACTAATCATGTGACAACATTAATTTTATATTAAAATTGGACAAAGTAAGATTTGAATCTAGAACCTGTGAGAGTTTTAAAACGATGTCACTAGATAGTATACCAACTTTGGTTTTATTGTCTCTTTTCTTTTGTTTTGTTTTACTATTCTTGGTAATTTATGTTGTAAATTTTTTAAATAAAGAAACTATTTTAAATTCTAAAAATTACTTAGCTTGATTTTATGTTAAATTTATTTGAATATGTTTATTTTTTTAATTTTTAATTTTATATTTAAGTTTTAGTTGTTACTTTAATTTATATTTTTTAACTTTTAATTTAAATTTTATTTTTATCTTTAAATTTAAATTTAAATTTTATTTTTATCTTTATTTTTAATTATATTTTATATTTTATTTGTATATTTTAATTTTAAATCTATTGTAGGCCATTTTATGTTTTATATTTTATTTGTGATTTTGAAACTAAAATTAAGAATTAAAAGTTGAAATTAAAATTTAAGGGTTAACAACTAAAACTAAAATTTAGTTATATTAACAACAATATAAAATTTAAAATTTACTTAAAAATAAAGACATAAATTAAAATTAAGAATTAAAATTTCTCCATTTAAAAAAGTTATAAATTTTAATATATTTTTAAAATTAATCTTGCCACGATTAGTTTAATTAAATTTGAATCTTACAAGAAAATTAATATTGGCTTTTGGTCTAGTTGTATGACTTTAACATTTAAACTTCTAAACTTTTCGATTCCAGCCTTGCCTAATTTTTCTATATTTTTAAAATTAACATTGCTATTAATTAGTTTAAATACATTGGAATTCAAAAATAAAATAGGCTTTGACCTTTGGTCTAGTGGATTGACTTTAACTTTTCTTTCCTCAGGACTTGGGTTCAATTCCTAAATAGGGGGGGGGGACAAAAATTAAACTTTTAAAAAAGTTGGAGGGAAAAAGGTGTGCAAAAAAAATTGAGGAGCACAAAGTGAGCTATCCCTAAATAGGGGGACACCCGTGATAATTTAGCCTAAAGGATAAAATGACTCATGAGATAATGAAAAATAGGGCACGAAGGTCCTAATCAAGTGTTGATGTCAACATACTTAATGCATAACCCTTTAAGGAGGTGCCCAATCAATTATAGTCTTATGATTAACATTACATGTTGGAATGTGAGAGGAGTTTCAGGTCAAATTCTTCCTAGATTGATTCGATACTTGGTCAATAAATATAATATAAGCCTTTTTTGTTTTCCTAAAGACAAGAATTAGTAGAGATGGAACTAGTAAGGTTATTACTATTTGTAGCCTTGGCCTAGATGATTGGAATAAAGTCAATGCACAAGGGTTCTCGGGAAGTATTTGGATAGCTTGGAATAACTAGATACCTCAAAGTTAATGTGTTTCATTCCTAAGGCTAGTATCTCCATCTGTTATGCGAGCCCATGGATGGTACAAATAAATTTATTTATGGAACTCCTAATTCACTAAAGATTGATGAGCTTTGTGGGCTTGTTCAAGGTTATGTATCAATTGATGGTAATTGGTGATTTTAATGTCTATTTTCACCCCAACAAGAAGTGTGGGGTTGTCCTCTAAATCATAATACCATGAAAAAATTTAGGTGTTGTTTAAGGGATTATTAATTGTTCAACCTTAGTTTTAAAGGTCAAACTTTTACTTGGGGGGCATATGGATGAAGGAGTCTAGATCATGGGGTTAGTAACTTAAGATGGACATTATCATTCCCTAATGTTTCCATTATTCACCTTCCTTCTCTAGAATCTGATAGTAATCATTGTTGTTTTATTCTAGGGAGACATGAATCTAATAACATTGTTATAGCCCAAGAGATCTTCCAAATTATGCGAAAAATAAAGGAGAAAACAACTTTATGGCATTGAAAGTTGATCTTGAAAAGGCTTATTATGGCCTAGGTGGGATTTCATAGTATACACTCCGAAGAAAGTGAAATTTGATAATATTTCATCCATCTTATCCTTACACATGTTTCTTGGGTTACTATGTAGGTGTTTTTCAATGTAGTTTCATCGCGATGTTTCTTCCCATTAAAAAGGGTTAGGTAAAATGATAATTTATCATCTTACCTTTTTGTGTTATGTATGGAAAATTGGAATAGAGGTTGCAGGCAAGGATTGACACCCTATTAAATTATCAAATTGGTCAATGTATCTCCCACCTTTTCTTTGTTGATGACTTACTATTGTTTGGTGAGACTTCAATGCGATAAATGGATGTTATTAGTAGATTCTTATATATGTTTTGTGCTTAGTCCACACAAAGGTATCTATTATCAAATCCCACTTGCTTGTCTCAAGAAATATTCATCATTCATTGGCTATGGAGTTGAGTCATGTCTCTCCGTTCCGACTAACAACTAACTTAGGAAATATCCAGGAGTGCATTTACTTCATGGAAGGAATAATAAACAACACTATTAATATCTACTTGATAAGATCTAATGTAGGTTGAGTAATTGGTGTGCTATTAATATCCTCTTTATTGGTTGTTGCACTTTATCTAAGACAATAGTGGCATAATTTTCCTTATATGTGATGCAAACAATTTTAATCTCGAAGAAAATTTGTAACAAGCTTGAAATTTTAACCAGAAGTTTTGCTTGGCGAGAGGTGCAAAACACTAGAATATGTGATAGGATTCCTTAGCACATTTTTTGCACGCCTAAGGAAAATACAGGTTTAAGATTCAGGGATATTCATCTTTTCAACTAAGCTCTCATTATGAATATTATCTAGGGCTTGATAATAAAAAAAGAAAAGTTATGGGTGTGTGTGATGATAAGCAACCATAGGTGTGGTGATAACATCATTCTAGTGTGTATTATGCCAAGGCTCATATTTATGGTATGGTATTGTGTCTGTTTGGAATTATATGCTTAAAAGAAAGTGGGTTGTTTACGATGGGAAAATGATATGCTTACAGATATTGTTATTTAGGGAGCATCGAATGTTGATTTGGAGTTACACATGTGTGATTTGGTGTTGCAAGATGGGTCATAGTATTTTTCTCGCTTTGAGCATCTCTTGCACCCTAGTTTACTTTTGAAATTAAAGGTACTATTCCTCTAAGGTTGAACTTGAGAATTACCAGCTTATTTGGGACTTGCCTAGGATGGAGAATTCTCAACAAAAACTGCATATAATAAATTGTTAAGTGGTAATTTTAGTATGACTAATATTGAGTTTTAGAAGTATCTCTAGTGTCTCCCTATACACCTCTGTTAGTCATATTTATATGGAAAATGGTGCATGAAGGTCTTTTTACTAATGGATTTTGCCGCTCATGAGCCTTGGTTGATAATGCAAGGTGTATAGTATGTAATCAGTTGTCGAAACTACTTTGCATATGGCTAGGGATTGCATGCATGAACGTGAAGTATGGCACTATATTAACTTGCGCCTTTATGTAATGTTTTTTAAATGTACTAGCTAGTATGGTAGGGTTAGCCTAAATATCTTTAATTCTCAGGGCTATAAAGGAGTCCCATGGTATATTATTAGTTATTCACAAGAGAAGATATGTGTAGCTTGTAACAATCCAATTTTCATAAATGAGGTATTTTAGTTTATTTTAAATTAACTGAATTAGTTAATAGACATTTATTTAAGGTGTATTTATGTTTATTTGAGATGTTCTTGAGTCTTGTTGATGGTATATAAATTATGTTAAATTACATAGGTAAACGATGTGGTTAATCTTATGTTTCAGTGGGTTAAGTGGCGTTTTGATGTGATAAGATGATTGTGTAAATATTAGATGATTATTGGAATACTCCAACTTAAATCTTAGTTGTAAAATTAGTTATGCAGTATGAGTGTAAAGGGAAGATAGAATCATATAAGATGAAGCAGTATAGACGCACATTACTTTGTCTTATATCTTGCGTTTAGTGAACTTTGTATAACTAATTGATATTTCACTTAACATTGATTGGAGCCTCTACATAATTCGGCATCCGTTGGAGTTAATTTATTTTTGGATACTAGGTTCATTAGATATTAATCTTTATTTTCAACGATTGGATTACAAAATAGCATTTAGAGTGCGAGATAATAAAGTGCGAGAAATTAACTATGTTTTAGGATCTTATGCTACTTGTGGAATTTAAATGGATGATTCTCTTAATTTAGGAGAGTACCATAATGACTTAGGTTATGAGTATTAACGATGAATTTTATTATTAGCCATAATATATGTTAAAAATGCTTTTGATGCTGGATGTATTGAGAGTGTCTTATAGTGTGGTGAATTTATGTTATGCGAATAAGTATAAGATGAATTGTTTTATTTCATTTATAAATATATGTGATATATTGAGGATATTAACATGATGTTAAGACAATGTGTATGATGTATTGATGAACATGATTTGAGATACTGTGATAGATGATATGAGTCAAAGATGTCTAACAGGGAGTCATTTCAGCTGTGGTTGAGAATTAAATTTAATATCATTGTGAGATATTGTTGTTTATAATTGTGACATGGGCACAAATGAGAATATTGAATAGTGACAACTTATGTAACATTCTCAATTTTTTAGATAAAAAATTATCTCATAAAATAAACTAATACATAATGGTTATCTAGATTTATAATAATTTAACTACTTAGTAAATAATAATACTAAGTTATTATTTGACTTAAACAAAGAAATTATTATAATAAAAATTCGTTAGAATAAAAAAAATAGTTTGAATGTTAAAAAAAAGAAGATATGATAATATTCAAACCAAAAGATTAGAAAATTATTATTATGGAGTGATTATTATAGTTAAAATTAAATATTTGTTATATTTGAATTGTGATCCTTAACAAAGATATAAATGTTTATTATGTTTCACCTTAATATGTATACTATATTTATAGAAAATATATTTTTGACATTTAGATATAATGTGGAATTTAGATAACATTATCATATTTAAGATGATAAAATAAAAATAAAGATAAAATAATATATTAAATTTAGTTAGATAAAATAAAAACAATAATAATTAGATGAGAGTTAATAAAATAATTAAAAGATTAAACTATTAGGAATCTTAAGTGAAAATAAATTGACTTAAGATAATATTACTTTGAAAATAAGTCTTATAAGATTAGGAAAGATTTTATCGCTTTAAATTTGAATCATAAAACTAATCTTTTATGAAGAGAGAGCGAAATCAACGTAAATTATTTATAGGGGTTAAGTGGTTAAAAGAATTATAAATGATCAATACTCATAATAGGACGTTAGTTTGCTACCCAATGGTTGAGTTGAGAAAGAGAAGAAAAAGATGAGAAGCAAAAAATGAGAGAAGAATAAATTAAAGTTATAGAATTTTGCTTCAAAGAGGTGAGTAAAACACATTATTTGAGAAACCTTCGTGGTACGTCTGGCAAAACAAGTTGCCCACCTTGTTTTGGTCCGTAAAAAATGGGTTAGGCGAGCCAAACTGCTTAACCCTCTCGATCATTAGGCGGTTAGCGGGCCAGTCTGCTAGAATTTTGAAAAAATATTTATGTTTCTAAAAATAATATCAAATTTCATTTAAAAAATAAATTTTATTTTCTCAAAAAAGTCATAATTTTACAAAAATAAATAGAAAAGTCATAAAAAGTAAACTTTGTATAACTGATTTTATTTTTTTGACAATATTACGCTTCTATAAAAATAAAGGACAAATAAATTATTGAAAATTTATTTTATTTTCTTAACAAAGTCATTTTTATTGGTAGGCTAGTTGGGGTGGGTCGAAAAGAGTCAACAGGCTAAAACATTAGCCCAACCCGTCAAGATGAGGGCAGGTTAGCGGATCGGTTTGCTTGCCCTATCCTATTGTTTC
The DNA here is from genome assembly GCA_037954015.1 of Psophocarpus tetragonolobus. Lineage (NCBI taxonomy): Eukaryota > Viridiplantae > Streptophyta > Magnoliopsida > Fabales > Fabaceae > Psophocarpus > Psophocarpus tetragonolobus. The sequence goes on from CM075694.1 coordinate 46,365,077, forward strand.
AACCTTATCTTTTAAATATTTCATAGAACTTATGATAATTGATGTTTCTATATCAAACTATCTTGTGTAAAAGTGTTTGATTTATATACTGTAATTTGAAACTTACCTTTTTCAATATGTTGGCTTACATATATTAATGTGCGTGCGATTTTATGATGAGAATTAATTAGTATCATTGCCATTACCTCATGTGTTTTAGTTATGAACATGCATATCAAAATCTAAAGTTGCATATGTATCATGCATATAGGAGTTAATTAACTAGATGATTAGATATTTGATTTTATTAGCTTCAAAACAGTTAGGGATCATTATCTTGCGTTTTGCTATTCATATACATAATATTATATATCCTTTTACATTCAAGTAATATATTGATAATTTGATGAGCTAGTGTTTCTTTTTATTAATTGGTATTGATGTGGTGATTGTTTGATATACCTCCATTTAATATAAAGATGAAATTTTGATACCTCTGATGAAAGTACGAGGAAGGCAATGAGACGTCATTGTATGGAATATGAATTCATGGACCTTTTATGAATCTATTGAAAACTTGGTTTTAGGAATCAAAGAGTTGGAGTGAGTGACCATGAATATCACTATATTATTTTGTGGGTTTATGTGTTTATATTTAATGTTAATCAGAAAATGTTTTTCTTATTGTACATAAATTATTATTATTATTATTAGAGATTATTTAGAATTAAATTATATTTTTATAGGAATAAATATTTTCATTAAATTGCGAGTACCATGGTTGAATTTTTTGGATTTTGCAAGCTAAGAACAACACTATTTTCAGACCTCTTTTAAAACTTGTTTTATTCACATAAGATTATTATCCCATTAAGAGTATTGTTTCAGAGTTAATAAAGAAGTTGTTAAGGTCGAGAAGACTTGAAAACTTAACTTTTATTAATTATATTTTCTTTTAGCATTTGTTAGTAGTTATTTATAATAAATGGTGATGTGAGTATTTTTATTCTTTATTATATCTCTTTAGAGGTGTCCAATTTGAGAATTATGATTTTCTTCTTATTAAATATATTTATTTATCTTATTTTAATATTATGAAAATATTTTAGACCTTTTAATTCAAATTTTGTTGTTTTTGAATAATGTTGAGATTGAAGGTTGGAAAGCAACTTTTGTGAAGTGTCTCAAGTCTTTAGTGTTTTCATTTTGTAGGTCAGTTTTATCTTTTTTATTCATTTTATGGTACCAAACATATTTGGTAGGTGTGATACTTGTATTGTTTGTTTAAATAGATATGGGTGTGTTTATAAGTTAGTTTGAGTGTTGATTTGTACTATTTCATGATTAATTATTGAGTTTTATGGTTGTGTCTCATTTGGAAAATAAAGTAATCAAATTACTAAGTTAAGAGTTAATTTACCTTACAGGTAATTGATTACTTAAGTTGGTAATAGATTACCCTAACTGAAACAAGCAAAAAAGTCATAAAATCTGAATTTTTCGGAAAGTAATCGATTACCTTGCATGAAAATTCAGGATCTTGATTGCAAGCTCTTTGCAAGAATTGATTATTTGCAAAGTTAATCGATTATCATAGAAAATATGCTATTATGGGTCTATTTTGAAATAACAAACAAGTAATCAAGTGATTAAGAAAGTTAATCGATTACCATGTGTGTTACTTGTTTAAAAACCTTTTTGAAACTTTTTTCGCAAGAAAAAAAAAGGGATCTATGTTTTATAAGGAAAAAAAAGAGTGATTACAAGAATCAAAACCCAAGAAAACCCAAAAATTGATCAATTGAGAATTCAAGGATTGTTGATTGAAAGAGTAAGGATCAATGTTTTGTGATTTACAGTATTGGGTATTCGCCACAACAGGTGATATCTTTCTTTACCCATTTCTTGTGTATTTGCACATGACTTTGATAATCTCTTGAAGTGTTTTTTGAGATTATTGAGAAATCTTGTAACGGGGTATTACGAGTGTGAGATGCTGTGAATGACAGAGTGTCATGGTATAACAGACTCTTGTGGGGTACAAGGAAAAATTTATTATTATGGTGTTGTTTGGATCTTTCTATGAAAAATCTATGTGTGGTGTGCATGTATCTTGATTTTTTAGTGGAAAGCAAATTCACAGAATACTAAGTCTGGAACTGGATGTAAATCAAGTTGACTGAACTAGTATAAAAACAATTTGCAATTCCTCTCTATTTTTAACTCTTTATGTTTGATTGAAAAGATACGTTGAAAGAATTGTGTTGGGTTTTGTTGCAGGAAAATTGAAACTATTATTGATATTTGTAAAATTGATCTTGTTAAAATTGAAATTAATTTGAGTAAAGTTAAATCTTGTTATTAGTGAATATGAATCTTGATAATAATAAAATAAAACTGAATCTGAAAAATTGAATCTTTGTATTGGTTAAATTTGGTTATGTATATTGAATTGTGTAATCAGAAATTGTATAGTGGATGAATTTTGAATTGAGTACACTTTGTTGTGGAATTGATATTAGTCAATGTTTGTTTGAAATTGTTTTGAAAAGTCTTAAGGTAGATTTTAAAAATTTCTTTAAAGGATGATTTGTTGAACTTTGATATTTTGAAAAAGAAAATGTTGTGAAAATAATTTTTTGGGAATTTATTCAACCCCCATTTCTAGATTCCCCTAGTACCAACAATTGGTATCAAGAGCGAGATCTTGAGAAATATTCGAAATTGTATCCATTTGATTTGTTTTTGAAATATGTGGGAATCAATTACCTTTTAATAATGATGCTTCGATTAACAGATCTCCATTATTCATTGGTTAAAATTATTCTTTTTGGAAAGTTTGAATGGAAATTTTCATGGAATCTGTAAATCGTGGTATCTGGCAAGATATGGTAACTGATTATAAAATTCCAACATATGTGGCTCATAATTCAATAGTTGAGAAATCATATGATTTGTAGACAAGTGATGAAATAAGATGTGCTGAAAATGCTTCAAAAGCTTTGAATATTATTCATTCTCCTTAAATAGTGATGAATTTTTCAGGATCTTGGCATGCAATACAACCAAGGAAGCGTGCAATCTAATTCGTTATACATGAAGGAATGCTTGAAGTGGGACATGCTAGAAAGAATACATTAATTCAAGAGTACGAAATGTTCAAGATGAATTAAGGTTAAACTATAATAGATGTTCAAAAGAGATTTACACATATAGTAAACCACTTTAAAGGGCTTAGAAAGCAATTTGTGGAACAAGAGCTGAATATGAAGAGGCTTAAGCCTCTCAACCGCAAATGGCAACTCACAGTGACAACTATAACAAAATCCAAGAATCTTGCTGCTATGACTAGTGTTGAACTTTTTAGGAAGCTCAGAGAATATAAGATGTACATGATTAGGATGATAGAAGAAGAACAAAAAAAAAAGAAGATCAAAGGCTTACATTAAAAGAAAATGAAAAGTCAAGTAATGAAAAAAGCACACAAAACGAAATTTTATTGAAAATTAGCTTACTTTTATGGCACATAACTGTTGAAAAATACACCTTCTTACACAACACAATTATTCAGTCACTACTCACCCAAAAGATCTTTAATGAAACACACCACATCATTTTATTATTTATTGACTATATATGGAGTAAAATAGAAATATAAAATTCAAATTTGACATCAATATTTTAATATCTAAAAAAAGAAACAAATTCCTAAATTAATCTAAAAGACAAACTAACTAAATATTTAAATCTAAATAGTATTCTAGAGATTTGAAACAAATCAATTCTGAAATTCCATTTATTTAAAATTTAAATTATTTTTCAATAATTTCTCTTTAATTAAAATTTTCAAATAACTACCTTATTTAAAAAGAAATTATCTTTTAAAAAGATACGAATCTCACATTTTGAAAAGTTTGAATGATGTTGTAAAGTTTCATTTTGAAAAGTTTGAATGATGTTGTAAAGTTTCATTTTCACAGTCTTAATGCTTCTAACCTTCATTTTCTTATTATTCCCTAAATTAAAATATCTAAACTCTCAATTAGTCTTCAAAATATAAAATATTATTTTGATCTCTATAAATATATTTTGAAGCAAATATTATTTTGATCTCTATAAATATATTTTGAAGCAGCAGAATTCATTATCAATTCTAATTTAACATTCTAATTTAACACCTCCTGAGTACATAGTTACCAAATATAAATGCTCACATTCACATATTAATTTAAAGCTCATAATTTATTTTGAAATATCTCAATCTTTTAGGTTTTTTCTATTCTATAGACACTCTACATTACTTATTAATTTAAAGCTCATAATTTATCTTGAAATATCTCAACTTGAAATATCTCAATCTTTTAGGTTTTCTCTGTTCTATGGACACTCTACATTAGGTTTTCTTTGTTCTATGGACACTCTAGATTACTTATCTTGTTTAAATTTATCTTGAAATATCTCAATCTTTTAGGTTTTCTCTATTATATGAACACTCTACATTACTTATTACTTATATCTTGTTTAAAATATCAAATCTTCCTCTGCCCATGTTGTATTCATGTCATGAATGACTCTTTCTCTGCTCAGACTGTTTAATAGCTAATATATTAATCTCGTTAAGGATACTATCTTCGTTCTAATCTCGTTATATCTTAGTTGTTAAGATCTTAGTTGTTAAGAATACTTTCATTTTTCTAATCTCGTTAACAATACTTTCATCGTTCTCTTGTTATCTCTTAGAGTTGTAGTCTCACATCAACTAACTTCAATGTTCTCCTAATTTTTGAACCAAAGGTTTATATACGACTTAAGACGCGTAAATTCTCCTACTTCGGATTTTTAATGTTATCTCGTTTAAGAGATTGCACTTGATCTCAAAAATATATGTATTATCTCGTATTTCATTTAAGATTGCATTTGATCTCGAAAGTGAGAAATAACCGAATCATTATCAGAAACTTGAATTTGAGCCCACATTCTTTTCATTATAGCATTCAGTTTTTCATCTCATCTCCTAAAACCAAAGGAGAATGAAGACCTTGTTTTACTAAAAGAATCATAAAATTTGTTTTTAGGATTTTAAATAAGTTAGGAACGCAAATGACAAAAAACTGCTTTTAAAAATCTTTGAAAAGATTAGATGTTACCATTTTATCTTTGAAGAAAGATCGAATATACTTACATACACCTATGTAGTACAAAATATTCAACAAATTAACATCAATAAAAAAAATGCCTCATGAAGGCTAAAACCTTCGTATTACAAGTAACAATAATAGCGGTGAGAAGCAATAGAATCAAACTAACTCCCAGTCCATTGATTCAGCGCACATATTAAGACATTTAGAAGAAAAGTTGAGCAAATAGTTATGATTGAATATTTTGCACGATAGAGGGAATTTGTTGAGAAATGTCAGTTGCAATTACAATAGCGGGAAGCGTATATGTAGAGAAGAAATGAAGCTGGATGGTTATTATTAAGTAGGTGGGAAAGCAAATGGTGTAGGTGTGTGTACTAGGAATGTTGAGATGGCGCAGGCGCAAAATGGAGGAGTTGTTTGGAATGAAGCCAGGGCTTGACCAGGACAACAGAGTTGAACATTCTGTGAAGCCCTCTATGAGTAGCCGAGATTTTCAAATAGTACTTAATCCCCGAAACCACTTGTTGCTGCGCCTCCACCACCTCTGAGAACTTGAGCTTCTCTCTCCCAATCCCAATATTCTCGTTGTAGAGTTTCAAACCGCGGTTGTACTCCTCCACCGCGAACTTCCCCAGCTCTTGCACTTCCTTGTTTGTTCTCACGTCACCAATCTCTGTCCTCCCCCCAACCATTCGTGCACACGATGCTGATGCACATGCACTTGCACATGCACATGCACATGCACATGAGTAGAGGACTGAGACCAAGATCACCATCGTCAAAGACCCTGCACCCATAATTCATTTGTAATTAGCAAATACAAATAGAATGACATATATGTAGTGCGGTTTGTGAGCAAAAGAGCTTGGACTTGGACACCACGTGTACGACGTCGGGGTTTTGGAGTTATGTGTGGAATGAATAATTGAGTTATCTCTATCCCATTGGGTTCTGGTGCAAGCCATGGAGATAATATGTGGTTCTTGCATCAATCACTTATTTCTTGTTTTTGTGACAGATAAGCCACCCTCGTTTACGAGACACTGCCACGTTTGGAGTATGCATGCATGTATGACGAAACCAGTACAGCTATCTACTAATAATGAATTCAGGATTAGTAAAACATAATTACTTTTTTGGATAACTATGCAATCCTAGTTTTACATCAGACAAAGTTAAGCCCTGAGTTTATGATACTAATGTATTCAATTTACATAGTACAAAATTAAACCTGCAGAGACTAGTGTTGTCTGTGTTTTTTCTCAATTAAAAACTGCTATGGTTCAAAATTTATATTCTTCTTATTTGTTAACATAATTTACATTAATTTTTTAACATCCAATTTTTTTAAAAATATAAAGGTATAATTTATTTTAGTAGACTGGATTAATTTATATTTATTAAAATAAATTAAGAATTGATTTTATAAAATAATTAAAATAAATAAATGTAAATAATAGTTAAATTTTGACCTAATATTATAAATTTATTTCCATTCAGTTTCACGATTATGGTGAGGTTGAAAAGATAGAAAAGGATAAGTATTAGTCGACTTAAGAACTATCACATACTAAACAAACACAAAAAAAGAAAAGAAATGATAAATAGTCATCAATGATGCTATTAGACACACACATATATATTATTTTTAAAGGAAGCTCGAATTTTTCATAATTATTGATCAAAAGTTCTGGTTTATTGTAATCATTAATTTTAGAGATTAATTTCTATTCATCGAATATGTAAAACAGAAAGAGTTTAATTACAACACACTTTACTTATAATTAAATGTAAATGTAAAATATTAAATATTGAAAAAAAAATGGTTCATAATAATTGCTGATTTGATTTAACGAATTAAATTATCCATATTTTAATATTTTATTTATATATTTATACAAAAATTTAAAACAAAATTTAAAATAAATATTTAAAATACTTTTTAAAATCGTTATAATGCACATATCTTACTTAATTATATATATATATATATATATATATATATATGTTGATGTTAAAATGATTAGATTTTTATATCTTTATGAACTATTTTTTAATCTTAAATAATTAACAAAATTGTATCATACTACGAAAGAAAAATAAATTTCTTTATATATTTTTATACGAATAAAATAGTTGTAAAAAAATATAATGTTTTATTATATGAATAAAATAAAAATGTAATATGTGAAAGTAATTACTGAAATTCATTATTGATATATAATTATATTTTAAATAATTTAAAAATCATATTAATATGAACTAATATGGTCACTTTAAAAAATATTTTTAAAATAAAAAATTATGTTTATGAATTAAAATATATTTTCAATATTTATATATATATATATATATATATATATATATATATATATATCAATGAATTAGGATATACTTTTCAACTTTAAATAAATAAAAGACATACTTTTTATTTGTAGAAATTACAAACCATATAGGATATTAAATTAAAGCACCATTATAATGTTTTCGTACAAAATGGTTGATTTTACAACAGTATTTTTGTATATCCCATTATCTTAATAGGTCAACGGTAAGTTTTGTAATGCACTATTAAAACAATAAATAACATAAGAATTTATTGAATTTTTTTTAATTTATCTATTTTAATATCTTTTCTTAATGTACTTATATATTTAACTGAAATTAATTATAAAAATTGAAATTCAATATTAAATCTTTGACAACTTATAAAATTGAGTATTAGTTACTTCAAGTGTATTATGTTTATTTTCATACATATTAAATAATAATATTTTATACTAAATTCTATTGCATAAAATAAAAATAAAAATATTGTTTATTATTTTATTTTATTTAATTGTTACATATATTTTATGTATAATCAATAATTTATAATATTATATTTTATATTATTTATACTATTAATAAAGTAAATACTTCTTTTTTATGTCCACTTTTTAAAATACTTATTTTACCTCTATATCTATTTGAAAATTAAAAAATAAATTATTTTGTCATAGGAGAACTCAAACCCATAATCTCTCCCTCTGTATATGTATACTTTCTCACTAGATTAACCTTATAATTTTAATAAAATTATTACTTTAAAACATTTATATCTAAGATAGATAATTGTTCTAGTATCTATAATATATATATATATATATATATATATATTATATATATAAAATATAATGGGAATAGGTCATGTTGGTGTCCATATGCATTTTATGACTATTTTACCATTTTACACATTTTTTTACTTCTCTCACATTAATAAATTGCATATCTTCACAAGTTCTACCTTATCCCACAAATCAACATTCATTGAGTATCATTAATGTATGTATATCTTCAATCATAAATATTTTTGACAAAAATGTGAATATACATGGCAACAAAATGTTTAATTTTATTCAAGCTCTCTTCTCTATCAATTTTCTCAAATTCATTACAAATCTTGCATATACATTAATCGTTGATCATCTGACATATTTCTATCATGTTAAGATAAAAAAATATACTAAACTAAAATTATTGTACACAAAATGACATGGTGAATTATATATATATATATATATATATATATATAAAATATCGTGTTATTAAAAATATATATTAAATTAAAACTATAAAATTATCTACATATCAAAATAAAAATACGAACACACAGATGTGATAACACTTATGTTTTTGCTAGTTATAATAATATAAATTTCTATGTTGATATAATCAATTAATAAATAATTTTTATTAATATTTTAATAAAATATGAGATAGTCTTGTTATTACTATTTCTTTTATAAGTAAAAAATTGTATTCCTAACATGGAAAAAATAAAAAATGAGTCTAAGAGTGAAAAATCACAAGCAAATCTTATAAACAAAAAACCATTATCCTTCAAACTGTTCCACTAGGTCTTCTCATGGAGATGGTCTTTGCCACCTCTATATCTATTTTACGTTACTACATCTCTCTTTTTACAATTATTCTCCCTACATCTTTATATGATAATTAAAAACATAAAGTATGTATGTATGAGGTTAAAAAACTATAAAACTAAGAAATTTTTTAAATATGTACACAAAAGGGTATGGATTTTATTACTCGTTTTATTACATCTATCTCTATGTATTTTTTCTCTTCATTTTTTATTTTATTAATATGTTGTTTAATTATTTTTTATAATTATTGTTCAAGTATTTTTTATATACTTTTATACTATTTTCTTTTCTAGTATAAACATTATATACAATTTTACCTTTTCTTAATTTTAACAATAGAATTAATACTTATTTTTTTAATCTATATCTTTAACTTATAATTTTTAATATATACATATATATATATATATATATATATATAATATACTTTAGGTCCCATTTGGGGTTATTTCTTGTTCTTGATTAGTTTTAAATTTATAAAAAATAAAACTAGTTTTGATTTTAGGTTTTTAAATTTATAAAAATAATATTGTTTTGATTTTCAATCTCAAAACATTTTTGTCATTTAATTCATTGAAATCCTTCCTTGTTGATGATCAAGGATCTTTGAACGACAATCGGTGATTGATGATCGATGATTGTGATCAAGGGTATTAGACAAGAGGTGAAGGTCAATGATCGATAATTGAAGATAACAATTGAACTAGTGAGTGTTGACCAATAATGATTGGCTAACGAATGATGGTTAGTAACGAAAAATAGTAGTTAGTTACTAGTAGTTGAAAGTGAAAGTTAGCAATAGTTAGTGACCAAAAACCATTAAGTGATGATAAGAGGTGTTAGACATTGACCAGTATGGCCCAAAGTGGTGGTTGATAAATGGTAATTAATGACAATTGGTGATCAGTAAGTGATTGAGGACCGACAATGAGTAGTAACCAATGACTAGAGTCTAGAGATTGCAGTTGGTGACCAATGGTCAAAGTTGACACTAGGTGACAAATGATCAAAAGTGACAATTGGTGACCAACAAATTTGAATAAAAATAGAAAGATAAATATAAAAACTAAGTTCTATAGTTTTGAAATGGGTAAAAACTATTTTAAAAATAACTAAAAAACAAAATAATTACCATTTTTACCAAACATAATTTTAAAATATATTTCAAAACCAAAACAAGAAACTTAGAGCATTTCCAACGAATTTTATTCGTTATTTCTTCAACTTAAGCAACAATTGCTCATCATTAGAGCACATCCACGTGACACAATTAGTTCTTCAAAGTTAAGGTTGAGTTGTTTGATGAAGCAAATGTTACTTCATGTTAAAATAATATATTTATTCTAAAGACAACTAGCACAACTATGAATGAAAATAACTTCTCACTAATAATATATTTAATATGGGAACCACTTAACATGATTAATGAATAAAAACAAAAAAAAAAATATAAAAAATGAATTTTTAAAAGTTTTTTACAATTAGAGTGAATTTATGTTGAGTTACTTAATATTGACATGACACTATGAAGACCATATAATACAATTAACAAGACCACGTAATACAATTTTTAATGCATGAAATAACCCAAATATATTACTTTCATTAGAGATACCCTTAAGACCATCTCAAATAGGATCTTAAAAAAATAATAATTAAATTGGTAAAAAAGTTTCGCAAATATTTTATAAAACATTATGTTAAATACTATACATTTTACAACACTAATTAAACTTAATATAAATAACATATGAAAAGTAGCAACTAATTATATAAAAAAATAGTAACACTTAAATATTACTTTATTCTTATAGATAAATAACTTTCAAAGTAGTAAGTATTAAATAATAATAATAATAATAATAATAATAATAATAATAATAATAATAATAATAATAATAATAATGTTTCGAAACGATTAAATATAAGACAATATATTTTTTATTCTTATAAATTAATATCATGGAATAGTAAATATTCATTATTATTATTATTATTATTATTAATTATTAATTATGTTATCTTTTAAAATTCAACCCAAACGATAAGATGAAACAAGTGTAACTCCCATGACTCTGTGAATGAGTATATGAGTTCGAATCCACTTAATACACTTTTGAAGAAGGGTGAGGAGTGAGAAATCTTAAGTGTGACTAAATCTCAAGCTAGTAATTAATTAAAACATATAAAAAGTAAGCAAATTATATTAATATTCCACAACTTTTATCAAATAGCATATAATTCCGTTGTTTCTTATTTTTCTACACTACCCCTTTAAGTTTAAAACCATTGTGGTAACATCTCGTATATGTTTAAAGATATTAACGAAATAAATAATATATTTATAATTGTACTAAACTTTAGAAAGTATTATTGCAATTTGTTATAAAAAGTAATACATATTAATATTAAAAATAAGTTCCATATATAAATAATAATGTTATTAAATAAACATTTTTAATAATAATAAACTTAAAATATACATTTTTAAATATATAATGATCCTATAGATCAATAAAGTATAAATGTAATAATATAATGAAAATAAATAAAAAAACAAGTATAATAACCACCACAATAATAACAATATCAACACTAGCAACAACATATGTGTCTCTCTCTATCTATCTCTCTCTTTTTATATTTATATATATATATATATATATATATATATATATATATATATATATATATATATATATATATATATATATATATATGAGAGTTTAACATATATGCATTGAAAGTGTAAGTGTTTTACACTGACGTTTAATTATAATCTATCATGACTTTTAAAATATTAATTAGTAAAATCAACAAATTTTGTCATATATAAATATTGTGATTGATTAATAGTGTAAAAATTTTTACGCTGAAAATATAAGTTTTTTTTTTCTTTCTCTCTATATAAAATTTTATTTTATTAATTAATTTAAGATAGAAATAAAAAACATATAATTATGTATAAATATAAATTTATTTTCTTTAGTTTAATTACTTAAAAAAATATATTTGGAAAAAAATTGTAACTACTTAATAAAAATAAAAATAATACTTGAAAATAAAAAATAAATATATAAATTATTGTCAATTAATATATACATATAATTTAATTTAGAATATTTTATAAATAATGTTTTTAAAATAAATTATATGTTAACTTTATTAATTAAACATTAATTTTGACAATTGATTATTACATAGAAACAATCTATTTATTATTAATAATTATTAAAATAAAAAAAAATTATTATGTGTGAAGGTAAATTTTTAATTTTATTTTATAAAAAATTTAAATATTAATATATTGATGTATATCAAAATGTTCATGGAAGGTTAAATACCACAATTGAAACTTGAATAACATGACATATTAAAATTAACATCTTTGTACTAGTTAAAAATAACATCTTAAAATTAATTAAATATAAGTACATGGAAATAATATTCAGAAGAAAAATATTGAACACTTAAATTTAAAATAAATATGAATTTATATTTATTATTTTTTAATTTATTAATTTATTATATTATTATATCTCTGTTTTTATTTAAAACTATATCATAATAAATTTTAATAAACTTAATATTCTTGAAAATAAATTTTTTAATAAAAATTAAACTATCAAGCTTAATTTTAATTATTATTTTTAATAAAATTAATAAAAATAGAATTATTATTTTAATAAAATTAATAAATAAAAAATTAATTAAGTGAACCTGTACATAATATGGATTTAAAATATAATATATAATATAATAAAATTTAAAAAAAGGTATGGGTAAAATATTTAAAGGCATTCATGGATAAAAAAAAAGCGCCCTAGTTCCATCTAGAGCTTGTTTAGTAGCTTCGAGCGCATACCCGTTTCAATTTTGTCGAGTAACTGTTCGACGAAATGCTCCAACCAGGCACTTCCTCGCCGCACCGTCCCCTTCGTTGCTCTCGCCCCATTTGACCCCTTCCCTCTCCCCCCGCTCTACTTCTCCTCTGCTTCGACCGGGTGGGTGCGTATTGCGGTTCTGTTCTCAATTCTCTCTACAAAGGGTTTGTGCTGGTTTAGAAAAATAGATTTTCTACAGTCCTCCTCTTTCTCCTTCAGTGATACTTGATTGGATTCGATGGCTTCTTTTACAAGTTATTTGATTTATAGAAGAACAAAGAACCCATTGCATATTTCAAATGTCGTAGCACTTTCTTTTTCTCACCAGTACCCACATGCTGGCAAATATATGGTGCCTTGAGATATTGTCATTCTATGTTAGAATGTGGTAAAAATCAGAAATTGATACCAAATCAGACATGGATATATAACCTAGATGTGGATAAAAAGTAATTCAATCTGGATGGTACCATTGCTGAAGATGATCACGTTGAAATTGAAGACACCTGTGATGTAGATGATGTATGTAGTCTATATAAGGATGACAGAGGTTCTTGGTGGGAATTAAATTCCGACTACGATGTCACAAATGGATAGTCAAGCAAATTATCTGTGAATACATGAAGCCTCACTTGACCTTCTACTTGGCAAACAATTTTGTGTGCAAAAATGGTATCTTTGTCATCAAATTTGTGAGGTAGCATTGCTAGTTACAAGCTCTGCTGAATGCTGGGATGTTCCATTCAACAATAGTTATTTACTCTTAAAATCTGGAAGCAGATTTTGTTATTGGCATGGACTCCTGTTTTTTGCTCGTGCATGCTGAATTAAGGACCAAAAGAAAATGGTTTTGAACGGCAAAGTGATATTGTCACAAACATTGTCCTGGTAGCAACATTAAATGTCAACTTATTATTGCTGTCTTAAAGCTCTGCATCCATTCTGCTGAATTCTCTTATAATCTTACTTTTTTTGTCCAAGTCTTCACTCTATCTTCGCATTTTTTATGACAGACATCCAAAATATTTATATATATATATATAAAAGAAAGTGATATTCTGACCGATTTACGTGTATTTAGAATAGTTTTTCCAGGGTGGTCAATGGTTACAGAGTAGCAAATTACTTGATATGCAAATTGAGGATCATAATATGTGCTGATAGCCTAAACGTATTGGCTAGCCAGATTTCAAAGGCTATTTTAGTGTCAATTTTTTCTAGATCCGAATCAATTAGTTATATATATGTTCTCCACTACTGCTTTTTTACATTCATTCAAGTAATGCATATTTTTAGAGCAATAATTAGACATAGAGTATATTTTTGGATAATCAATTTAAACATTCACTCTTATGTATTCACATTCAAAACTTTAAGCAGCTATAGCTATTTACTATTGCTTACATCTAGCGAAACAAAGGTGACATACATAAGAGGCGGGTCGACTTATTTTGAGTTTTATTATTTTATTTGTAATTTTTATGAATATTTTTTTTTTTATAAATTTTCTGATGATATTTGTATTTGTAAGTTAGTTTTAATTATGATCCCTAAATCATTAATATGATATTTAATTTACTTTTTAGGAGTTACAGTCTTTAACTGTCACTTCATCTATAAAGAAGAGATCTGTTGTACATATGAGATGATGAGTTGAATAAAAATTGAGTTTTCTTATTGTGAGAGCTTTGTGGAGTTATGAGTTATAAAAACTCTATTTTTATTTTATCACGTTAATATGTGACCATCAATCTATTATTGATAAAAGAACATATAAAAGCAATGTGTAAAAGAATTGAACAGTTTGTGTATTGAAGACAACATAAGGATGAAGAAGGAAAGAAAATGAAAGAGTTTTAAAGAAAAAGAAGAAAAAAAGCCGTTAGTTAGTATGATTGTGGAAGAAATAAAAGAAAAATGAAAAATTAAGAGAAATATATTTTGAAATCAAGTAGCCCAGAAATGTTAAAGAAAAATATTGAAATTCAAAGTGAGCAGAAGTTGAAAAGTTGAGTGCGCCAAAAAATAAGATTTGTAATTTAAGAGAAAAATATGGAAGGTTTGATGGAGAAAAAAAAAAGATGAGTAAAGAGAGGAAAAAAGAAAAAAATGACATTAAGAGAGATATATTTTTTTGTAAAATGATACTTATATTTTCTAACTCTTTTTGTATAAGTATGGTTGTTTCTTATACTATGATGAAGAGTTTTCCAAGAGGTTTTTTACTAAATCATTATTTGTTATCAATCAACAATTATATTGTCATGATATTCAAGTTCTTTAATGAAAAATAATACAAATAAAATTTTGATCTCGCCATTAACTTATCCCTCAAATTTGAGAATGAATTTTCTTAAAGAAGGAGAGAATGAGATTGAGTTTTATTATTTTGAATAGGATTATTTTATTTGTAATTTTCATCACTGTTCTCTTTATGTATTTCAAATGAGATTAAGTTTTGTCTTTGTGAGAGTCATATAGAGTTCTAAATTATAAAAACTTATTATTTTGTGATTATCAATTCCATAACTTATCACTCACATTCTTATCTTTCTTGAATATGAGTATGGTGTCATATCTTTCTTAAAAATAAAAAAATCATAATTTTTCAAGTGGTCATTACCGGTTTCACAAGGACATAAGAGCCTGGTTTTATAGTAAACGGTAGAATGCCTATTCTTGAGGTAACTCAGAGGATCCAGACCATATACAGGCATGATCACCGCTGAAAATTCCAATTGTTTTATGTTTAATCATTAACCCTGCTCTGCGTAGAAGTTACCTGCCCCATATAGAAGTTAATAAGAAAAAAAGAGATAAATATATTAATTTTAGGATGTGATAAAATGAGAAAAATAGAAAAACAAAAGGTGTTGTTGAGATGATGAAGTTACACATATCATCACTGTAAACAAACAAAAAGCAGGAAAAACTCACACAGAGACTTTAACGACTGTTCAATGTACCTTTGTCAATAATTGAATGGCTGGGGACGGCCTTGACCTTTCCTTGAGAAAACTGAAAACTGTCCCATTGGCTCCATTCGAAGGTATAAGTATAAGTGTTTTTTTACTTCTTTTTATTTTATATTTTTTAAGATAAAATATGTTTCAATGTGTTTATGTTTAATTTATAAACGTGGTTTTGAGTCCAACTCCCTTGATTGAATAGAGTGACTATGCTGTTTTTTATTCTTACCAATAAAAAATATAGTTTCATTTTAAATGTTTGTTTGGTTGTCCCTCTCAATCTTATAATAAATTACACTCATATTTCTTAGGTTTTTATTTTTTATTTACACATCATAATTCTATTTTTCTTACTCTTTTCAAGAGCTATATCTATTTATTTTTTTAAAATATCACACTAACATTCTTTTTTATTAATACATATTAGAGTTTGAAAAACTTACACGATATAAACCTATCTGGTAAAGATGATCAGTGAAAAAATATTATATATAATTAGACAAAATCTTAAGCGTAATTTACTGTTAATTTTAGTTTTTGTATTTTCTTATCATTATTAAGCATTGATATAACTTGTATAGTTATTCCATAAAAAAAAAATTGTATAGTTATATATCAATATGGAAAAATGTTATTTTTGTATCATTCAGAATATAAAGGTGTGAATTTAAAATGTTACGCCAGTAGATGGAAACAATTTTTAATTAGCATGTTTAAACATTTAAATTCAGGAAAAAAAAGAGAATGTAATAAAGATTTGTATGAGATGAAAAGAGGTGAGGTAAAAATAATAAGAGTTAAGAATAATAAAGTAAATGAGTTGAATGATGAATAGGGAGAGAAGGGGGCGTGTCCCCTAATATGTTTGCGTTGGAGTTGGAGTTGGAGTTGGAGTGTTAGAATTGAAGAGGGGTGGTGGAGAATTGAATAGATTGGTGGAGGAAGAGGAAGAGGAAGAGGAAGATGTCGGAGATGGCGAGCCCAGATCCCGAGGGAGTTGACGGAGTCCGGATGACGTGGAACGTGTGGCCCAGGACGAAGGTGGAATCGAGCAAGTGTGTGATCCCACTGGCGGCGACGGTGGGTCTGATCCGTCCCCACCCAGACATCCCAAGGCTACAGTATGCCCCTCTCCGGTGCAAGACCTGCTCGTCCGCCCTAAACCCCTTCTCTAGGGTGGACTTCACGGCCAAGATCTGGATCTGCCCCTTCTGCTACCAGCGAAACCACTTCCCCCCACACTACCACGCCATCTCAGAGACCAACTTCCCCGGCGAACTCTACCCCCAATACACCACCGTGGAGTACCTTCTCCCTCCCTCCAATTCCATCAACCCTTCCCCTGTCTTCCTCTTCCTCCTCGACACCTGCCTCATCGAGGAGGAGATCCAGTACCTCAAATCCGCCCTCCGTCGCGCCATTGGCCTCTTGCCCGACAACGCCCTCGTCGGCTTCGTTTCCTTTGGCACGCAGGTCCAGGTTCACGAATTGGGCTTCTCCGACATGTCCAAGGTTTATGTCTTCCGCGGTTCCAAGGAGATTCCCTCTGAACAGGTTCTCGATCAGCTTGGCCTTTCTGCTTCCGCTCGGCGCCCTCACAAGCCTGCTCCCTCTCCCATCCCCTCCGCTGGATTCCCCATCACTCGCTTCCTTTTGCCTGCTTCTGACTGTGAATATACTCTCATTTCGGTACCCTTTCTACGCCCTTCCCCTACATTCTTTTCCAATTCCTAATTTCTTCCCCCTTTTTTCAGCTTCTAGATGAATTGCAAACCGATCAGTGGCCCGTTCCTCCTTCCCGCCGCCCTGCTCGCTGCACCGGCGTTGCTTTGAGTGTTGCCGCAGGCTTGCTCAGTGCTTGTAATCCCGGTACTGGCGCTAGAATCATCGCTTTGGTTGGAGGCCCATGCACGGAAGGACCTGGCTCGGTAACTTCTCTCTCCTCTTCTTTGCTTTCTAATTCCGTCACTTCTTCTTCGTTACGAATGTACTATTCAGCCTTTCCCAAACTTTCTCTCATGGTATCCTTTATCTGTTTTCTTGTCAAGCTTTTTCATTTGGTACTGGTAGTCCTTTCATGTCAAGTTGGTGGATGCTTTGGTAGATACTTCTCTTAACATTGCCTTATTGTCGTTTCACACTTGCACGGAAGTGGACTTGTAGTGAAGTCATATAGTTCACCGTCTGCCTTAGAATCTTAAGTCTTCGAAAATATGTGGAACAACTTATAGTCATAGTTGTTTTTAAAGAGATAGGCAATCTACTATTTATTAGAATACTGGATTTCTTCCCTGTCATTGGAATCTTGGACAGAGAATAAAATGTGGCCAGTTCTTGTCTGTCTTAATTTACAGCTGAAGCCACAAAAGATTTTTCAGTAAACTTGAATATGTAGAAGGGAACTGTGGTCAATGCTATACTTGCTCTTGTCTATATTGAGTGTTTCTGGTGCCAAAATTTTAGATTTCAATTTTTTTTGCAGATTGTGTCAAAAGATTTATCCGACCCAGTGCGATCTCATAAAGATCTTGATAAAGATGCAGCACCATACTTCAAGAAAGCAGTCAAATTTTATGAGGGTCTTGCAAAACAGCTGGTTAGCCAGGGTCACGTTTTAGATATTTTTGCATCAGCACTTGATCAGGTTTGTGCCAGCACACTGATTTTCTCATGCCTTAATAGTTCTATCACTCGTAAGTACTGATGAGTTTCAGAAATTGTGATTTTGAAGCACATTGTGTGAGTTCTGATAATCGAATGTAATATTACCATGCAGTTCAATTTTTCTGAACATTGGAAGGCATTTAACCTTTGCCATGATTTTTTATAGTGACATTTTGAACTTTTATTTTTTTTTTTTATACAGTTATCTGTGTGCTTTGGAGTTTGGATATGATGCACAAATAGGATACAGGCTTAGATAGTTACATACTATACATATTTGATATGGTGATTCAGTTATTTTTAAAATATATAGGATACGGTAAATGTAAGGTACATTGTTAGATAAGTATTAAAATTCATAATACATAATAGAGTATATAATTGTGTTTCTGCAAATACAAATTAAGAATATACTTCTTGGACATTACTATAAGCAAAATAAAAATTATAAATTATTCTTGTTGTAAATCTCTCCCTATTATTTACAAATAGAAATAGTATCAATCTCTTGCCTTTGTTGAGAACATCCATTAATGGAGCATTCCCATTTTTTGGTCATTAAGGGACAATGTTCTTTGTTTATCTATTGTGCATGCTTCTATTTCTCGTATGTTGATACTTGATACATTAGATTTTTATACCTCCTTTTCAAGTATGGGATACTTCACAGATATATATCAATGAAGTATCTAAGAGTATCAGTATTGGATACGTATCAAATATGTATACATGAAGGAAATGAAAATATTAGTGTTTCATAACATGAACTTTTTTGAACCTTTTTAAAATATATTTTCCAAATAAATCAATTTTTTTACAGATACTTTTCTCATTAAATAGTGTTTTTTTTTTTTTTTATAAAAAATTTTAAACTTAAATGAGCCTGAAGAAGCAGTTCCTTAACATTACCAATGGAGGACATCAGAGTTCATTCTTGTCTCTTTTTTCCTGATTTAATTTCATAAAATGCCTTATATTTTATCCTACGTTACCAGGCTAACTAGAGTCATGTAGTTATCCACAAGTCACCTTCCCTATGGAGAAGGTTTACAGGCTTATTTGTTTCCCTGTAACTGGCAACATTTTTCTACAAGACCAGTAAAGCTATATCCCAATGTGGTTAATAAATGCGTCACTTCCATCCATATGGGTGATTATATGATGACGTCATGATCGTCCATTATTTATCTGCTTACGAGAGATCTGGAAATATTTCAAATTTGAATCTTGATTTTTTTGTGATTGACTTTATTGTGATTTGTGGGTATGCAAGAAAGTTCTTGTTTATATTATGTAGAAAGTGGGCATGCATGGAAATAGAGTTGGTAATGTTCTCAGAATGTTGCATTAAAAAACAATTAGGTTACACTGTTATAATTATGCTCTTTCTGTCATGTTCTGACTCATGGATGCTTTGAATATAAAGGTTGGAGTTGCAGAAATGAAAGTTGCAGTTGAAAGAACTGGTGGCCTTGTTGTCCTGTCTGAAAGTTTTGGTCATTCAGTCTTCAAGGACTCTTTCAAGCGAGTATTTGAGGATGGGGAGCAATCTCTTGGTCTTTGTTTCAAGTGAGAATTATCTCATTTCAAATTTTACTGATATTTTTCTCTTTGCGAATACCTTTTCATTTCTCTTGTCTCTTATTTTCTCCAGACATTTTTTACTTATCTGTTATCAAATGTGCTCACTGCCAACTTTATTTATGTTTCAGTGGAACCCTTGAGATAAATTGCTCCAAGGAAATCAAAATTCAGGGAATAATTGGACCTTGCACCTCGTTGGAAAGGGTTGGATCTTCTTTTGTTTGAAACTCTTAATTTCGTGTTGCTTATCATTTATCAACACTTGAATTGGTTTTGGTATTGGGTCAATCAAAGTTACAGAACTAAGACTCAATCAATATGTAATATTTCCTGATTTTGATGATTACAATCATACTGCAGAAAGGGCCTTCTGTGGCTGATACTGTTATAGGGGAGGGAAACACAACATCATGGAAGATGTGTGGTCTTGACAAGAGTACATGCTTGACCGTGATGTTTGATCTTTCATCAAGTGATCGTTCAAACACCCCGGGTGCTGTCAACCCACAATTGTACCTACAGTTCCTTACAAGGTTATGTCACAACTTTTTTTCGCTAATATGACCTCATATGTACTATTTTTTAGCTCATTGCACTTTGGCACTGGGCATTGAATATTGATGGTCGTATCCTATTGCAGTTACCAGAACCCACTTGGTGAATCAGTGCTTCGTGTCACAACAGTAACTAGAAGATGGGTAGATAGTTCTGTCAGCTCTGAGGTAGTTTTAGCCTTTTTCTGTATCTATGGCAGACTATGACAGTGGATGCTTGTTTATTTGCCATTGAATCATTGTTGTCAAAGTAATATTTGGAGCTCCTATAATTATCATAATCTTAAGAAGCTTGAATATTTTTCCTTTATACTGTCTTTTTTGAGCTGTCAAGTGATTCTGAAGTTATCGATGCAGATATCTATCTGAATGCATTTACATTTTTGTGTATATCTGAAATAAACAGAAACAGGGTAGTCTAGTCCCTACAATTACGGTATTTGACGTGTAGAAGCATTTTTTATTGACAATGAAATTATTAAATTGATAAATGTAGGATTTTTAATTACTTATATCATTTATGCTCTTCAGGAATTGGTTCAAGGATTTGACCAAGAAACTGCTGCAGTTGTCATGGCTAGATTTGCTTCTCTGAAAATGGAGAGTGAGGTATATCATAATTGTTACTTCCTATGTTCTCCCTGGTATTCCTAAAATATAATTTTAAGACCATTGGGATTTATTTCTCTACCTATAGTAAATTATATCTTCATTAGAATTTATGATTGTTTTTGGATAAACAAAACTTTTTGAGAACCATTTTATAATTTATATTGATACTTTGATGAAATATTGTATCCATTCAACTGTTTTGTTCACAATTTATTGCAAATATCTGATCCGTCTTTGTTGGGCATGTATTATGATGGGAACCATGGGCCAAATTGGTTGGTTAGTAAGGATTCATTGGTGAATTGGAGGCAGTTATTATTAGGAATGCATGTGATAGAAAATAACTTATCCTGTATGACTTCAGTAATTATTTACTAGTTCTGTATTAGAAATTAATGATGGCTATAATTCATAGAAAATAACTGATGGCAGTTATGTGTTGGGATATATCTTATGATAGGGTGTGTGATTAGGCAACTATATTGTGATTTGCAGTTTGTGGACAAACTATACTCTGTACTCTGTAGGAGACTTTTGTTTCTTGGACAGCAACTGTTTTGTGTATTGTGTGATTTTTATGTTAGAGTTATATTTTATTAGTTTCTCAATTGGTATTCCATCATATTATATGTGGCAAATCTATAGTGAACTTTCTTTAAACAAAGAGAAAAAACAATATGCACAGTGTAAAACAGTTTTACACGGTTATCCAATCACTATGTATAGTTAATTTATTGATTTTCACAATTATCAGGAAACATTTGATGCTACACGGTGGTTGGATCGGTTTCTCATTCGCCTCTGTTCTAAGTTTGGTGACTATCGCAAGGATGACCCATCATCTTTCACATTAAACCCATCATTTTCACTTTTCCCTCAGTTTATGTTCAATCTGCGACGCTCACAGTTTGTACAGGTGAAGTAATTTTTGTTGTAATTTTCTTCCGGTCGTGCTTTCAAACTTAATTTAACTTCGTGGGTGTTGAAATTGATGGCAGGTTTTTAACAACAGTCCAGACGAGACTGCATATTTCCGCATGTTGTTAAACAGGGAAAATATTAGTAATGCTGCTGTTATGATTCAGCCGTCACTGATAGCATATTCATTTAATTCACTGCCTGCACCAGCATTGTTAGATGTTGCTTCTATTGCTGCAGACAAGATTTTGTTACTAGATTCATATTTTAGTGTGGTTATTTTTCATGGGATGACAATAGCTCAATGGCGCAACTTGGGATACCAGAACCAAACAGAACACCAGGTTTGTGCTTAGTTATATCTTGCTAAAGAAATCATTGTTACCTGCAAATTATGCTCTCAAATTGATCTTAGATTTTAAATTATATTCTTCTAGTTGGTAGCATTAGTTACTTTCTGTTAGTTTTTTCATGCATGAGTTGTTTTATTGAGTCAATTTTGTCATTAACTCACTATTTCTTTTCTCTCTCTGTTGATAACTTCAATATACGACACAGGCATTTGCACAACTATTACATGCTCCGCATGATGATGCCCAAATGATAATTAGAGAACGGTTCCCAGTTCCTAGATTGGTAGTGTGTGATCAACATGGTTCCCAGGTCAGCATGGTTTACAAACACCAGTTTGAGAGTTATTTGTCTTCGTTAACTGTTGCAGTTTCTTTTCCTGAAATTCATTTGTAGCATGATGTGGAGTATTTCCTGCTCTTCCACAACCATAACATATTACCAGTTTTTTTTGTTTCCATTCATTGATTCACCGAGCTTAGATTGTTGTCATCTGAAACATGTCTTGTTTTCATTGTTGTTTAACAGGCTAGATTTTTGTTAGCAAAACTGAATCCCTCAGC
The DNA here is from genome assembly GCA_037954015.1 of Psophocarpus tetragonolobus. NCBI lineage: Eukaryota > Viridiplantae > Streptophyta > Magnoliopsida > Fabales > Fabaceae > Psophocarpus > Psophocarpus tetragonolobus. The sequence goes on from CM075694.1 coordinate 46,388,222, forward strand.
GACATATAATAATGCACACGAGATGGCTGCTGGTTCAGATGTAATCTTTACTGATGATGTGAGCCTTCAAGTTTTCTTTGAGCATCTGCAAAGATTGGCTGTCCAATCTTGAGGGCAGATAATATTAGAGATTGCCATTTTATGGGTTCTGGACTTTGGTTTGGGGAATTCACCAATGATGTGTGTATCCTGCGTTGCGCTGTTGCATTCAGTACTTTTCCTTTTCTTTCCTTTGTTCTTGACAAAGAGAAGGTCGGAGCCTGCATGAATTGAAGAATAAAGGAAGACCTGAAACATTATTTTTAGGGTTCTGGTCGATATTTCTTTTGTGGAGAAAATAAAGGGTTAAAAAAGTATGGTAAGTTTGCGTATTTCGGAAAGAAAGGATAGAAAATCCAGTAAGATCCCCACCTCTGCGACAGCAGCATAGCAAATGAGGGAGATATTTTTGACTCAGTTTTTCCTATTTGTTTTATAGCCCAGATCTTAATTTTTTGGGTTCCTCAGCTGGATTAATTTATATAGTTCTTTTACTTTTATATGTTCCCCAGGTAGCAAAGTAACGAGAGTCATTTTGTCATGTTGAGTTTGATATCATTTTGATACTGTTTTGTATTGTATATTGTGAAGTAAGCATGTAGGACTCATCTCGGAGAAATGGGTACTTTTTGAGTGGTCCATGTTTTGTTTTAACTTCCATTTCCGCATGAAGAGGGACATGCTTAAATATGTTTTTCTTTCAGTTTATATAGGTACGGTTATATTGGAGTTTAGTTTTATAAAAAAATCTAACTTGTTTTAGTTTTCATAATTTAACAATTCTTAAATGGCTTGTGATATTATCGAGTTATGACGTGCTGTGTACTTTATTATGTCGTTAGCAATTATATTTTGATGCTATAATTCATTCAAGTTAGTGTGAAACTGGGAATGTCAATATTTTATTCGTGCCAGATTGGAGGGAATGATTCTCAAATAGTTTGGCTAATCATAACATCTACAATATGGTTTACTGTACCATGTTTGGGTTTTATCACAAATAAGATGGGCAGTTGGGCACATTGGCACATTACTTGGATGCATGTCTCTAGAAGCTAATAAAGTGACTAACCTCATCGCTCACTACAGCATGCATAATTATTACTACATCTATTTTATTTTGTAACCTTCAAGTAGATTTTACTTGTACAAGTTTTTAAGGAGGTTTCTAGTTCGTAATTATGTTTTCTTTCACTCAAAAATGACATATTTAGTATTTACTATTTAGATGTGTTTCATGACATTCTTAAGTGACAATAGTTATTTTCTCAACTTAAAATTTGCAAAAACTTAAATTAATAAAAATTGAAAGATTGAAATTTCAGAAATTAAAAGCATATTTACTTGAACTGAAAATAGGAGTTCTTTGTTAGAGAGAAATTGTATTTTTACATCTTTAGTTTTGTTATTAAAAAAGAGAGGAAGAAAAATGCAACAAAAAAAAATGTAGGATAGAAACTGTGATTTGTTTTGATGTTCCAAATTGAACTGAATTGTTCAACTATGCAATTTCACAATTTAAAAGAAATTAAAATATATTAAATTTAAATTGTGTTTAATTCAAATTGTTTCATTTTTCAAATGCTTTTTATGATAAGGTAATTTAAATTTATTATTTTTTAAATTTTTTTGTATAGATAAAATATTTTAATCACTATTAAATATAAATTATTTTAATATTAAATAATATAAAAATATTGGTAAGGTTAAATCAATGTTATTTGATTCACAAGGAATATGAATTGAGAACTTACACTTAAACCCAAACCAATCCATCTTTAGAATTAATGAAATATAATTATTTATTTATTTATATATATATATATATATATATATATATATATATAAATATAAATATAGATATAGTGATGTAAATTATATCTTTAATATTTTTATATTTGTCCATGCTTAAGGGTTATATTGGGTCTTTAAAAATTTCCCTTGGCCTCCTCACTTTTCTATTTGCAGCTCCCAAAATATCTATTAAGGAGTTTTTTTTTTTTGCATCCCCATATATTTTGTAAAGAACAAAAATGTCCTTAGGTAAAAATTTCTCATAATATTACATTATTGTAAGCTCTCTATTGCATCTTTTTTCCTTGTAACCACAACCACGTTTAAGTTTTATTCTTCTCCCTCTTTACCATTTGTTGCATCTTTTTCTTCTTCATCATTGTTTAATCTGAACTCCCTCTAGATCTCCTTCTCTCTCCCAACAATCCACATAGCTTCTCTTTTGATAAGTGCTCTTGTCATTTTGTTTTGATTTTTGCAAATAATCCAGAGGTGCAGTTAAAAAATTTGTGATTCCGAATTAAAGGTTTTATTTTTACAAATTCAGGTACTTAATCTAGACTTATAAAACATAAGTTCTTAATAAATTCATATTAGATAATTTGGATTTGTTAGCAAAACCTTTAAATGAACTGGATTCAAAAAAAAAATGTTAATAAATCTAAATTAGTTAATCCAAACTTATTAAAAAAAAAACTTCAAATTACCTAATCTAGACATTAAAATAATTTTTTTCGTCCTTTTTACTAAGGACGTCAGTGACTATGCTAATGTGGCTGGTCAACATTTTTTATGAACAAGTGACATAAAATGACGGATCCACCTATTATTTTTATTGATAGGTAATATATTTTAATTATTTAGGATTTAATAATTATTGACCAAATGAAGTCCTATTGTTAGTTTTGGGTAGGCAATAGAAGCTTCCTCCTTTCGGGGTTTTTGTGGTGGGTGTAAGGTCCATGGTCATCTTCTTAGTCGACGACGAGTAGTACAAGATGTTGCGATTGAGGATAAATCGTTGTGCTCGTAACTTCTAGTATGTAACGCATTCGGGAAAGTAGTTTTAGTGATGTCGAAATTGGGATGTAAGTATTCTTATTACTTATTCGAAAACTCAAGACTCACTGCCTCATTGTCTTTTTCCTTTTTCTGTTTTTTTTTTTTATATTTTTTTTTAGTTAAGTTTTGTCTTAGTTTAGAGAAAAACACTTACAACTTTTTCAAGTGGGTTGATGAAGATGCGCTCCACATGGAAGTTATAATCTTTATATTTTATTTTGGTTTTTGAGTTTTTATTTTTATTTTTGAATATGCCAAATATTTATGAATGTAACATATTGATTGTTTTACAACTTAGGTTGTGTGCTATAGTTTACATTCTACAAATCTTAACAAGTCTTAAATTCACTTCATAAAGTCACAAACATCTTGAATCTTAGTTTTTATAAAGATTTTTATTCTTAAAATGTTTAAAAATATTTTACACCTTGATATAAACAAAGATGTTTTGAATACTGGTCATGGATAATTAAATGAGGTCAAACCCTTTTTTTTTTTCTCTTTAACGAAAGTCCATTTTGAAAATTATAAGAAGAAACCTTTTGGAAAATTCAAACATACACTTTCACTTCTTTCTCACAACCCATCTGAATCCTTTAAAAAAATACTTTTGCTTCATTTCAAGGCATTTATTTGATCAAGTCAATTTTGCTCCAACACTGAATCTTTAAAATATTATTTGAGCAACAACACTGTTTGAGCTTTTACTTGTGATTTGATCTTAATTCTATATTGGCACAATCTAGGTGTGATTATTCTATCTTTTATTTTCTTAATTGACTTATTATCTAGGATGGAGTTTTTGAATGAATTCACATGATAGCATCACATGTTATTTTGGTTGCTTTTAGCTGAGATCTGGAATAAGATTTTCCAATAAAGCCTTGTAATATGATTTCATAGGATGATTTGAATTATGTGGTAGGGTTTCCCAATGACTACTTGTGAAAGAGTTTCACAAGGTGATTTGAATTTTGAGATAAGGTTTTTAAATGGTTTCTTGTGACCATGTTTGACTCGGGTTGTCAAACTAACACTAAACGTAGACCAAATGTTTGATTCAATTAATATAAACTATGCAGTTTTGAACAGGTAATTTTTTCCTATTTTATTAGAAAAAAATTTTTATAAGTCAAATATTAATTGTTAATATATTTTATTAAAAGCTGTTTGTTTGTAAATCCAATTACATACCTCTTGTAAACCTTTTTAACTTTTATCATAACATAAAAACCTAAATTGATATTTGTGCATTCCAACATATTTTATCAACATCTTGTTATATAATTTTATGGTTAATATTTCGGGGATCCCAAAATCAACTATTTTTAGTAGTATCTCCATCATCTTAAGTGTTCATTGTTTTTAAAGAATACTCACAAATCGGATTAAGTGTTTTGTTGTAAAGAAATTTCTTAATCAACATCTTTTTAAAGGAATCTATTCGACTCTCTTCTAAATTTTCAAGTGGGAACAACAAGCGACATTGAAGAAAATGCTATGGTTGTGATTGATGTAAGGTCAAATGAAACCGAAATATTACAAATTGTGTAAGAATACTTGAAAAATGTAAAGAAAAAATTGCGAAAAAAAACTTAGCCATAGAGGAAAAAAAACGGTTTGTGATGATGTTTTTTTTTTTTTTTTACAATGATCTCTTTTTGGTGTAATGGTAATCTTGTTTGGTGTAAGGCTATAATTTAAATATATGTAAAAAATGTGGTCCACTTTATTTTGGCAGATCCTTGTAATGTGAATTTGTTGAAGTAATAAAATGCTTATGCTAGCCGAATTGGTTATGGTTCTTATGGGTACTATCATTATAATTTTTGGAGGTGTCGTTTGCTTGATGAACTGCTTATTTTACCCAAATTGCTAACATAAAAACTGAAATACCATGTTCACTTCTAAAGCTACTTTGCTAATATGAGATTGGTAATCGTTAACGTGTAAAGTAACTAAATTGGCATGTATATCCAAGCAACTTAATTAGTCAATGTAAAGGAATTAAATTGGCAATAATGATACAAAAATAAGTTGCTTTCCATTAACATGTATTACATGTTCGCTAATATAGTAGTTATTATGAAGTCTTGAAATTGGCAATTCATACCAATATGGTGGGTTATATGTTCATTGTTTTAACATACCTATGTAATCTATTTCTTGTTTTATGTAATAATGTAGTTTCTTTTTGAATAAAATATTTTACTTTTTTTTTTAAGAAAAAAATCATCAACAATGATCCATATAGAAGAGTACGAAATATTCTCCAACATGACATAAAGACAAAATACCAAAACGTATTAAAAAAAGTGGTCCAAGCCTAATCGTGTTCCTTGTTTGCTTCGTGTAGTTGTTTTTTGTATGCAACTTTTAGCACCATATTAGTAGCCCTCATGGTAGCAAATTTTTTCACCATTTCCCCCTTTTCCTGGATTTTATATAACAACCAGTTAGAAGATCTACCTAAGAGATGTAAGTGGGCTAACGTCATACTAGTACAACCTCTAGTGGTGTAAGCAGAGCTGTTGGATCTAACTTAGATGCAGGAGTTACATGTGAAGCAGTAGGTTCTTCACTTAACTTTGTAGCAACCTATTTATGTAATTTAAAGTCAAAATAATTACTTTCTAATTTACTAAAAAGAAACGGTAGATTTGGTGATTTTTAAGAAAAAAGAATCAATAATTTTTATTGTTGTTTTGGGTGATTTAATTTTTTTAATGTAACGCAATGAAGATGAACTAAATATTAAAAGAAATCGATTAAGTAAGGTAATATCCCTAAATTCCTAATATTTTCTATAGAATTAATCGTAAATAAAATTTATTTTACATATAATTTAAAACTTAAAATATTGAAATAAAACCATTAATCACAATACAACAATTCAAATACAGAAATCTCAGAGTATTATAAAATTTTAAACAAAATAAATCATGACATATGGTAGCTCGCTCAACAACATCAGTCATCTAGCGAGAACCCTCAATCGAATTATTCCAGTAAAGAACTTTGCTTAATTAGATATGTCCCTGGACGGAAAACTCAATTTAATTCTTGGCAAAGAAAACTCTGCGTTGTGCGAGACATGTCTCGCTTAACGCAAATTTCCTGTCGGAGATAAATTTGTGCTAGGCAAGACATCTCGCTGGGTGCAAAGCTAAAAATCTCCTTAATATAGATTTTTGAAAAAATTTTGAAATTTAACCAAAACATTCTGAATATAAGAAATAACAATTATGTTCATCTCTCCACCCTTCTAACCATCATGTAATTTCAATAACCTAACATTGATACAATTAATAAATCAATTACCTTTAATTAATTTAGTAATCTAAAGTAAAACTTAAATTTAATTCTTTTTACTATTTATTTCACACTCACCTATAGCCTATTGATAAAATCTATCCTTACAGGTACCACAAATAGCCTTTTGAAGTGACAAATCAATGGTGTCATGGGTTGTAGAAGACATGTGATGCAACATGTGAACGTTTTCAAAGATTCTTCATAATGATTTTAAGAGTGTATTTGGTTTGCCATATCAGCTAGATGAAAAGTTAAAAAGTTATCTAAAATGCTTTTAACTTCATTTGGATAGTAAAAATCTAGGAGCTTTTTAAGGAGCTACTAGCTTTTTTAAAAAAGTTACTCAAAGTAGCTTGTCCAAAAGACCTCTTATTTTCAAATACTAGTTAATCTTATTTTACATGTTTACCCTCCAATAATAATGCATTGTCACCCACGAATTCTCTCTCTCCTTCGTTAACATAATTATAATAATTTATAATATAAATGTATAATTATAGAAAAATATAATTTAAATATGAAATTTAAAATTTATATATTTAATTATACAATTATAATTTAAATATCAATTATAGTAATTTATTATTTAAATATGCAATTACATAAATTTATAACTGAAATACGTAATTATAATTTAAATATGTTACCATAAAAAAATATAATTTAAATATATAATTATAATAATTTATAATTTAAATGTGTAATTAATTTTATATTATTAAAACATGTTATGATTATTTTAAATACCTCATTGTTAATCTAATGATTAATAATGCCCTTATTTGTCATTTTACAACTTTCAGCTGGTTAATAAACTAGTTTTATCAAACACTTACAACTAGGTTTTTAGCTTTTAGCTTGTTTTTCACCTTTCAGTCAGTTTTTCAACTAGTTTTGTCAGACACACCCTAAGTGGTTAATTATTCACAAATAGAAGGTTAATTGTACGTTAGGTTTTGTGAAACATGATTAGTAGACATATTTTATTACAAAGTTACATTTTCATTGTTAAAAAAGAGTAAGACACCTCATAAAATGGTTTTACTGCTATAAACATGCACATACTCACTTGGTTAGCTTGCCTCTCATATTCAAATTACAAGGTTAACCACCCCACTTACCATTTATACGTACTGAACAACTTCACTTTTGATTGCTAAAAGAAAGCATATTGTTGCAAAATACAATAAACGATTTCTTCACCACACTAAAAAAGAAATATGGTAAAAAAGACATTATTAAAAACTTTTATACATAGGGAATTTCATCAAGCATAAAGGAAATTTTCATATTTGGGGTATTTCATCAAACTCCTAACCTACTTTATTTTCATGTTTAGCATACAAATTGGACAAAATAAAAAAACACTAAGCCATGACAATATTCAAATACAATGACTTTCATTCACAAAAGAGAATTTCGTTAAGCACCTAACCTACTTTATTATTAACATTTAGCTTAAAAGTGAAGATACTAACAAATCCTATTGTAAAGTACAATATGTATAAGCAAAATGAAATGCACCATTGCATTTTTTAGGAAAAAAAGAGAGAAGAATAATATAAACCCTCTCATTCTTTCTCTCGTTCTCTCAAGTCTCAACCTCACTCTTGTCATTCTTTCTTTCTCTTTCGTTCATTCCTCTCCTCATTATGTTTCATTTTCTTTCCTTCTCACCTCCTCTTATCCTTTTGTGTTTCATTTACTCTTAAATCTTTTACATCTACTGAAAGGTAGTGAAACCCAAAATTTCTACTCATTCCCTTTTTCTTTTTAGAACTAAGATTGGTAACTGTTGATGTTAGGAATAATGCTTTGAGAAAGAAAGAGAGTACCCACACTATAAAGGTTACTCGTTTTGGCTCTCTAAGGTAAACTTATAACTTGTAACCTAAAGAGTATGCATAGAATTATTTTTAGAGCGTTGAGCACTAGTTTTAAGATTTTTTATGGTTACCCATAAATAGATAGAACTTTAACCAAATTTCTATGTTGAAAATATTTATTGTGATAAAATTTGTTTATTTCTACATTGCACAATACTCCTGAAATTGTTAGGAAGTAGTTTGGTTGACTCTCCGTAGTTGTGAGCAACTCTCCATAATTGTGAGTAACTCTCCGTAATTGTGAGTGGTTTAACAGTCATTCTGAACTATTTTAATATTTTTGTAATTTACTATTTTAATTTATCTTATTATATTTTAATGTTGTTTACTTAATAAGTTTGAAAAATATAATCTTTTATTTTATTTTATTCTCTATGAAATTCATTTCAAAGGTCGAGAGCTTTAAAAATCTAAATTGATTAAATTTGATGAAATTGAAGATTTAATTTAGAAAGGAATTTAAGAAAATAGAATAATTTTGATATTTATATTATTGAGATCCATGTTAGAACTTTGTATGTCATTAATAGATGATAACGATCTAGGTGCATCTAATTGTATGATTCTAGATGGAGAGGACTATCTGTTAGACGGAGCTACCACTTTGTGGAGAGGGCTATCAACGAGATGGAGTTGTCTTCGACAATATGATATGACTTTAAGACGTTATATAATTCTGGAAAGAGAGGGCTATCCATTAGATGAAGCCATCCCAATAGAGAGGCCACTCTTGGAGGAGAGGATTATCAACAAGATGAAACTGACTCTTAGTTCTATCATGAGTGGTTCCCATTGTATTTACATTTCATATTATTTATGTTTTACGTTAATGTGTTTCATTTCAAATTTGTTTAATATATATGATAAAATTGTCATTGTTTTGAATATGATAAACATAATGTCAGTACCCAAATTCAAGGTCGTGACCGGCGCACAGACTAACATTCTTAGCCTAGCAAGCCTAATAGGAATAAAACAAAACATGACAATTAATTTCCTAAATTAAACATACTTTTAAGACGCTACAAAAATTTTGATAGAGTCTCTTCTGTATTTTGAACATCCCAAAATTTACAAAGAAATCTGTTACCAATAATTCATCAGCCAAAGTTTTTAACAACATTAAATATACAATATCTAAACATAAATCCCATAGGTAGACTTTATATAGCTACATAATGTAAAAATAGATCTAAAATAACATCAATGGTCTGCCAACACAAATGAGGCATACCAAAAAGAAATAATAGAAGATTGAACAATGGAGATGTCAACAACTTACTACTCAATTGCCTGAGAATCTGAATGAAAAACAATAGAAATGAGGTAAGTCATAAAGACTTAGTGATCGCTTAACAACTACAATGAACTAGAAAAGAAACATACTAACGCACAAATTGTTCGATAAAAATATTTCTCAATACAAAACTTACTAAATCACCAAGTTTAATAAATCCTACAACAATAGGTAACTTATACCCAACATAAAAAATGTTACATTGGCATATTCAAAACAATAACAAATTTATCATATATATATATATATATATATATTAAATATGCAAATTTGAAATGAAGTACATTAATGTAAAACACAAATAAAATGAAATCTAAATACAATGGGATCACTTATGATAGAACCAAGAGACAGCTCCATCTCGTTAATAGCTCTATCCTCTAAGAGTGACCTCTTTCATGAGGTGACTCCGTCTAACGCATAACCTTCTCCTCCCGGGATCATATCATGTCTCAATATCATATTATTGGAGGCAACTCCATCTCGTTGATAGTCCTCTCCACAAAGTGGCCGCTCTATCCAATGAATAGTCATCTCCTCCTAGAATTATGCAACTAGATGGATGTAGGTCATTATTATCTATTAGCGACATAGGGTTCTAACATAGATCCTCATAGTATAAATATCAAATTTATTCTACTTCAAAGTTCATTTCAAAATAAATCTCCAATTTCATCGAACATAATCAATTTAACTTATAAAACTCTCAACCTTTGAAATAATTTTCATAGCGAATAAAATCAAATAAATAATATGTTTTCCAAACCTATTAAGTAAACAACATTAAAATATAATAAAAATGAATTAAAATAGTAAAATATAAAATATTAAAACAGATCACAATGACTGTTAAACAACTAAAAATTACAAAGAGTCAACCAAATTATTTCTCAATAACTTTAAGAGTATTGTGTGAGGTAGAAATCAACAGACCTAAACACTAATAAGTGTTTTTAACATTTAAAAATTTGTTTGAAGTTCTACTTATTTATAGGTAACCATAAAAATTCTTAAAACTAGTGTTTCACGCTCTAAAATATAATTATACTTGAAGCTAACTACCAATAACCTATTCTTTAGGTTACGAGTTATGAGTTAACCTTAGAGAACCAAAACGAGCAACACTTACAGTGTGTATACTCATATTTTTCCTTAAAGCACCATCCCTAACACCAAAATTTAGTTTCGGAAAGAAAAAAAATATTGAGTAGAAGTTTTGGGTTTCATCACTTTTCACTGGATAAGGGATTTGAGAGTAAATGAATCCTTAAAGGTCAAAAGGAGATGAGAAGGAAAGAAAAATGAGATAGAATGAGGAAAGGAGTGAATGAGAGAGAAAGAAAGAATGAGAGAGGGGTTAGGGTTATGAGAAAGAGAGAAGGAATGGGAATTTTAATTAAAAAGATTCTTTTTTTTTTAAAAAAATAGAAGAAACGGGGCATTTCACATAACCTTTTGAATGTTGGGGAATAAGTTACATGAGATTGTGAAATTTATTGAACTCATTAATTTAGTAAGTTATATATTGAAGAATATTTTTATCAAATAACTTGTGCAATGATATGTTTCTCTTCTAGTTCATGGTGGTTGTTAGGTCCTCATTAAGTCTTTGTGACTTATCTCTTTTCTATTGTTATTTGTTTCAACATGTAGTTGAGTACCAGACTGTTGTCATTTTCATTTGTTTTAACTCTATTGTTATTTCTTCTTTATTGAACTCATTTGTGTTGTCGGCCATTTAATGTTATTTTAGGACTATTTGTACATTCTGCCGCTATAAAAAGTCTAGTTATGAAGCTTATGTTTAAATATTGTATATTTGATGTTACTTAAATAGATATGATGTTGTTGGAAACTTTGATTGGAGATTTATATTGATAACAACTTTCTTTTAGTAAATTTTGAGATATTCAAAATACAGGGGAGACTATATAAAATTTTTTCCAGAATCTGAAAGTATATTTATTTAAAAAAATTATGTATGATTTATTATTCTGATTTTGTTATAGTGGTGAAGCTAAGAATGTAATAAACTTGAATTTGGGCTGTGAATGAAAGAAAGGCGGGAAATGGTGAAAGGAAAAGGTGGATGAGAAAGGAGAAGGAAGGGTGGATAATAATGGAGAGGTGGGAGGTTGCGGGATGCTCAGAAGAAGGGCATGATGGTTCCTTGTGCCTAGTGTGCTTGTCGAAGCTGATATCTAACCCTAAGTCCCCAACACACCATGTCTCCTACGCACTCTCCCAGCTCTCTGAATCCCTCTCCATCCCTGAATTTCGTCAGTCCCTTGTCACTTTCCACCCTGACTTCCTCCTTTCCCCTCTCCTCGCCGCCCTCTCCTCTTTCCACGATCAACCTATCGCCGCTCAGCTCACTCATCTCATCCTCTCCCTCTCCTCCCTCTCCCCCCACTTCGTCTCCTCCCTTTCCCTTCGCCTCGCTTCCTCTCCTCTCCCTTGGACTCCCCCTCATCTCCACATGGTATTTCCCTTCCTTCTCTTTCCACTCTCCTTTTTCTTTTCTTCTCATTCCTCCCTTCCCTTCCCTTCCCTTTTCAGCTTCACTGCCTTGCCGCTCTTCTCCATTCCCACTCCGATTCTCATCTCCATCTTCACATCCCTGATATCCATGCCTTCATTTCTTCTCTTCTTGCTGCTCTTCAATTCCCCAGGTATTCCTATCCCTCTTCCCTTTCTTCTTCTTCTTCTTCTTCTCTTTTTTTCTCTTTTATTTCCTCACTCCTTTTCTCTCTTCCTGCAGTGAAGATCTTCGTGGGGATGTCCTCTTTCTCCTTTACAAACTATCTCTTCTCCATAGTACATCACCCGACCTTGACGGAACTGATATCTTCATTCCCTTTTGTCCACTCATTTTGTACCTTTTGCTCGATCTTCTCCTCAAGACTCTACATCATGATCTTCGCTTCAATTGTATTGGTCCGTTACCATTTCCTCTATTCTTTCCCCCCTTCCATGTATCTGTTTTACTTATTTCTCTCACGCCTACTCAATTACTAATACATACACATATATAAACAAACGTGTTATACAAATAGAACATTAGATATATAGACTCTTACTCTTACTAGCCAAAGCCCCGCTTACATTTCACAATCCCAAGACAAAAAGAAACATTCTCATGTCACGCATCACATCTGATGACCATTTTGTGTCATCAATGTCAATGGGAAGGTCGATTTCCTTCTAGGATCTCTCTCTCCTCAAGTTTTGCATCTATGGCCTATATCTTAATCACCAACGTTACTGGCTTAATGAACGAGTAATTGATTTTAATCATTCCAAGATCGGTTAAAGTCAGCATCGCCGTAGTTTACAGAATAAACTTCACATTTAGTGATAATAAGATGCCATCTTTCTTGCCTCTTTTCTTACCCACAATTTCCATTTTTGTTGATTAGCACTTTTGACTATGCTGGCTCGAAGGCATTTGCTCAGGGAAGAATGTGCATATGATACTACTCACATGTCTTCCAATGGAGGAGTTAGCCCTAATGAAACCGAAGATGGAACCAAGGGTACATTTCTTGTAAATCTTTTTGCAGAAGCCATCAAAGGACCATTACTTTCGTCAGATAGTCAAGTTCAAATCGGCGCTCTAGATTTACTCTTTCACTATTTGTCTTCAGTCAGTACTTCAGACTATCAGATTCGAGTTTTGGTGGAAGAAAATATTGCAGATTATTTATTTGAAATATTAAGATTGTCAGGTGAGAACTTTGTATCGAAATTACCAAATAAGGACGTTTTCTCGCCTAGATGAAAGATACTGATGTTGCTGGGCTGAATACTTTGCGTACTTTATAGCCTCCTAAATTGCCACAATATAAAATGTAAATGTTTGCCCTAATTTAGATTCATTTCTGATTGAATGGAATTAATAGTTGGTTTCTGGATCTAGGTTGCTTTATCTAAATTTAGCTTAGCTCAACTTTTTCCATTATAGTCTTGAGATTGAAGAACTTAACATTACTGTTATACCTAGGTGACTTATTAATTATTCTATTAATGAACAGAGTATAAGGACCCAGCAGTCAAGATGTGTCTTCAGGTACTAGATCTTTTATCAACTGCTAAGGAAACCTTTAAACTAAGACTTGTTGTTGGAATTTCGACTCTGATTCCAGCATTACGTTATGTGGCTGAAGTTCCTTTTCACCCTGTCCAATGTGAGACACTGAAGCTCATTTATGAATGCATTTCTGAGTTCCCTGGATCTGTATCAACTTCTCAACTAGAGGAACTGATTCTTGTTTTGATAAGAATGCTTAGAAAGCATTCTGATGGGGAGATGGGTATGATTTCCGAAACGTTTATAATGGTCTGTTCCGTCTTTGTGGCTCTTATAAGATCTCCATCTTGTAATGGAGATTTAGATTTGCCAAAATCAATTAAGGAAGCAACAAGACATGCCATTTTAGCTTGTCTCTCAATCTCTGAAAGGAATAACAACCAAATTTTGCAATGCTTGTACCTACTTAAAGAGGCATATGCGTACAGTCACGATGAAAACTCAATTAGCTCTAGTAAGCTGGAACTTAGAAGTGGCATTCTAGATATATGCAGAACCCATTTACTGCCATGGCTTGTAGTGGGCATCAGTGAAATGGAAGAGGACATTGCCCTGGGATTGCTGGAAACCTTTCACTCGATACTGCTTCTGCACTCAAGCATTAATGCAATGGAATTTGCAGAGACTCTGATTTCAGTCGGTTGGTTCAGTTTTTCATATGAATGTCTGGGTTTGTTTACAGGAGATAGGATGAAAAATAGAATATATTTGTTGCTCAGTTCACTCATGGATTCTCTCCTGGGAAATGATTCTGGACAACCAATTAGAGAGGCAGCTTTACACCTGCCTCCTGATCCTATCGATTTACTCTTTTTGCTTGGGCAAAGGAATACTAGCAATTTGGATTTGCCTGCTTGTCAATCTGCTGTTTTGCTGATTATGTACACCAGTTTTCTATATGATGAAAGGTACTTGAACTGCCAAAACTTCGTGCTCCTATTCCCCTGATTGGCAATTCGTCGATATCTATTTTCCCTAACAGTTTTCTGACTTTTGTTGCCAGACTCGCAGATGAAAAGTTGATTTTAGCTTCTCTAGAACAATATATTCTTCTTAATAGGGGCTATTTTCATAATCGGACAACTGATAATTTGACCGTGACACGACTGGTGAATCTTTACAGTTTATTAAGGGGTCTTGACAATATGAGCTACCAAATTCACTACAGTCGAGACGCGGAGGAGATAATATTCCAGCTCATAAACAATGATGAATGGGATTTACTTTCAGCAGGAATTCACACGGTATCATTGAAGTGGTTGTTTCAACAAGAGAGCATAATCAACTCATTATGCCATCATATTTTGAAATTCTGCAGAAGCTATAACTTAGAAGGGGCTGACATAATGATTGGAAACAATAATCAAACTATAAATGTACAGACACTTGCAGAGTTGGTATCAACTGAAGATAACTATGTAGCTAAACTTTTCGTGTGCTTATTAGCACGGCTCTTGGAGGAAGAAGGTCAGGAACCAGACATGATATGTGTTCTGAATGTCATGGCTACTATGATGCATATCTGTCCAGCTGCATGTGAACAATTATATTTGCATGGAATAGCCACCACAATCAGGACATGGTGTTATTCGACTGATACCTTCTCGAAAACAACTTACACGTTCATCTTGATTTTGGTTTTTAACACTTTGAGTTTTGTTCATCCTGAAACACTATCTGCTGATCTAAGTTGGGTTGCAGTAACTATGAAGGTACGAGTAGCTGAACTTCTATTTATGCACATTGCATCCTGTATAAATTCAATCACTATCATGACTAGAAAATAGAAACACCCATTTTTAGGTCTCATTTTCCTCTAAGAGTGTCCTAATGGCCTCTATATTTTATTTGGTTAGAGTAAAATTTTTGTTCTTCGTATTTACTCTATCTTTCGACTTAGCCCATGGATTTTCTGATTGTTTCACTTTTTTCCTTTGCATAATCAGATCTAATATAATCAGTATCCCCTCCATGCGTAATCTTTATCCATAATGATCTTATGGCACATTATCGAGTTTTGTTCATATGGTTGTCATTTCTCCCAATATAGAAATCTGAATATCCTGTGTGATGTTAGTTAGCATAAAGATTTTAGGCAAAGCAGAGCCGTAGTCTAAATGGCTAAACGTAACTGATGTGAGGATTTAGGTATGAAAAATTCATACATGAAAAAATATGAATAGTCATTATAATGCTCAATAATTGTAATATAAAAACCACACTTTGGAGATATGATACTTGAATGATTTTGAAATTTAAAAAAATAAATTTAATTAGTATGCACTAACAGTGATTTAATCAAAGTTCTTTATTTATATGACAAAAGTATTAAGAGTTAAAGTCAATAAACTTACCATAAATAAAATATTGTAATTGAATGACAGTGTAAAAAGTTTTACACGGTAAACTCATCAATAAAATACAAAAGCCAAATAAAAGTATATTACAGCTGAACCATATTTACTTATTTAGAGATAAGGTAAGAATGCAAGTACAGTGTTCTGATATTACAAAAATTCTTTAATTAACCATATACCTCTAAACCTACTAGAAAACACAATTATTTGGTGAATGATTGTTCTCACTTCTCACACCACGTCACCACTTTTGCAGATTATGGAGTGCTCAATTCCATCCGAAAAGGTTGATATTTTAAGTGACGAAAGTCTTTTCGTTATCGGCATTCTTTCCTTGATCTTGCATCATTCCACTAATAAAGCGCTTCTAGAGACTTCAAAGCTCATTCTTTTTAATACTAGTATAATCTCTATGGTCAACGCTGTAGTCTGTGCTGCTTCTTCGAAGGGGCCTGCTTTGGTTGACCACGACGAGCGAACAAGCACAGGAGAAACTTTAATATTTGTTCTTTTGCTTCATTACTTCGCTGTTAAAAGGTAAACCCATTCGCATCAGTAATAAAGAAACTAAAAGTACATTTTATGTCACTAATCTATGCTCTTCTGGCATATTAATTGTAGTACAATAACTTCAGAATATTATATTTTACGCCCCTTATGATTTTTTTTTATAATATTTGAAAAACTGAGTTGTCAATTCCAAATTTTCGACTCTAGCTTGAATGCCATCCTACCAGAGTATGTGGATTGGCAAAACTTCCTTGTTCCTACGAATCCATCGGAGCCAGCAGCCTTCATTGGCTTCCGTTGCCATGACTTATGCAGACTTTTGCATTTTGGATCTCCTGCTATCAAGATTGCTGCTTCTTATAGCCTGTTAGAGTTATTCCACAGAATATCAGATCAAATAAACAGTAGACATGAAGAGTTAAGATGTACTATTGGGTACTTAATGTCTATAAGGGGTATATTGGAAGGGATGATTTTCTATAATGATCTGAGAGTGGCTACAAATTGTTCCCTCTGCCTGTCTATGATTCTGGGATGGGAAAAGCTGACAAAGGAAGCGGAACTCTTGGAAGAGGGTAGCTGGTATAGATTGATTATAGAGGAGATGACTGTATCTTTAGCAACTCCGGCTTTAGCATCACAATCATTCATGGACAATCAAAGGCCTGCAGTATTGATAGCTATCGCATTGCTGAAACTGTGTAAAATCCCTCAGTGGATGAGAATCGTGTTTGATAATTCAAGCATATCTGGCATACTGAATAACCTTTCTGCTAGTAACTTGAGCTCGGAGATTTTGGTTTTATTTCGAGAACTACTGAAATCTAACTTCTTATGTACAGAGCAAATTGCAACTATAAATCAAATGCTCCAGGTAACTCCTTCCTTGTCTTCTATTGGGTTTCCTTAGTTACTTAATGCTTTATTCTTGTTTGACCCATGCGTACTATTTTTTCTTTATATTTGTAAAGCACATAGAGAGATTCTTTCATGAGTATTTAATCTATTTGATACTGACTAGAATTTAGAACGTGAAAAACTTAGGGGGCATTTAAATAATATATTTGACATAGTTAAGCCATTTCTAATATTTACAGGAATGCAGAAAGAGTGTGTACTCTAACAAAGCTCAAGAGGGTCTGCGAAATGAGCCAATAAAGAAGGTCCTCACTGCATCCTATGATATGGGAGAAATTTGCGAGCATCTCATTGATTTAATGACGTCAGATGCGTACTTAAATACGGACAGTGAAAAGCTCTTAGAAGAAATAGAGCTGTTTTTCAGTACCTTGACTGTAGATGATGGTAGTTATACATAGCTTAATCCACTATAGACTTGGATCCGGCAATTAACAATAATGGTTAAGTATTTCTAGAATTCCTTCACGAAGTAAAAGCATGATTCTGTTACTCTGCCTATACTAATATCCTTAATGAAAAAAAAAAAAAAATACCGGTAACCGTGAGTATCGCCCTGTACTCGCTTGATGGGTATTGTTTAGGTTCATGCATTATTTGATGCAGTGAATTGAGCATAGGTACATGGTTACTCTGTTTACCCAAACTTGTATTTGTATTTATCTCATTATAGTTTTAATAATTATATAATGAATCTAGGATTATGTATTTAATTAAAAAGTTTAATTTTTAAATTTTAATTTATAATTTTTTGTTGTTTATTATTTTTTATATATTTTTTAAATTAAAATATAATTAATAACTTTAAATGACAAAAATTAATATAATTGGTTATTTGCCGGTACACCTGAATCTGAAAATATTCAATAGAAATAAAAATGATTAAAATTTGAGAAAAAATTTATACAGTTGTAATTAACTATGTAAAACTTTTTTATATTGATGTGTATAAGTGTTAAATTTTTAAAACTTTTAAAATTATATAACACTTCTTTTATATTGAACTTGAATATGTCTTGCACTTTTCAAATATAGAGATAAAAAGGGTCAAACTCATACTTTTTCTATTCCATTGTCATCCCTGATTTTTTAAAAACAAACAAGCTGTTTTTATAAGAATTTTTGGAAATGATTATTTTCATGATTTCTGCTGTTTTTGTAATAATATTATTTTTCTTTTTTGGTGCCATCTTTTATCTAGAGACACAGCAGAATAAAAAGAAAAGAAAAATTAATTTTGACTCTAAATTATATTTAAATGAATTTTTATTATTTAATGTTATTTTTTTTATCAGCAAAGTTGCTATTTAATATGATTATATTATTAAATAATTTATTTTATATTTTCATTACATATTTCTTTTTATTCTAATGTTTAAGTTGATTATTTTGTTTATAATCTTGGTTGATTTCATGTGACGGGTAGCCTCCTTTTTAATTTAAAAAAAAGTTTAGTAAAATATATTTATGGTTTTTGGTACGAATTAAAGAGCAATGACTAATTTCTTTCGACAATCTTGAACAAAAAAATGAGTATTTTTTTCTTTCAAGGTTTGTTTCATACCCTAAGGCATAGTTTCAAAGACCAGTCCGGAGATTGATTTGGTTGAGACACAAGTTATGGGGCCACAAGTTAAATTAGAAAAAAATAAAAAAAATTCATACACAGACTGTAATATTATAAAAAAAAATCACATATAACCTAACATATAAATATAATTTCACAAACTTATTTTTAAAATTTAAATTAAATAATATCAAAATTAAGTATAATTTTTAAAACTCTTCAAATTAACTAATATGAAAATTAAGTATAATTTTAAAAACTCATCTTTTAAGTTTAAATGAAATTGACTTACATTAATACATTAATTCTAAATAAATAAACACGTTTTAAATTTATAACAATTTTGTAATTATAAGCTTTAATAATAAATAATTCGATAGTATATGAATGACAATTTATAATTTCAACAATCATAGTAATTATAAATTAAAGTTTCCAAAATGAAGAAAGAACATAAAAAAATAAGTACAATGTATTTGATAACACAGTAATAAAAATCATAATTAATAAAAATAAAATATTTTATTTACTAATTTGGAAAAAAATCGAATGATCAAGTCAATCTGGTTCACCTGCACTTAGTCATTGGTCAATCCGAGTCAATTTTGGTCCATTGGGTCAATAATACAATCGGTCCAACGCTCAAATCGGCCGGGTTGGACCACTGATTCGTGATCCAATTAGTCAAACCAAGCTGGATCATCTGATTTTTAAAACTATGCCCTAAGGTCCTGTTTAGTTCAACAAAGGTGAAGAAAGAAATTTAAATGGAGGGGAAGGAAGGGAAGAGATTTTAATTACATATTAAGTTTGGTTTCATGGAGGGGAGGAATAGAAAATAACTATTTTTGTTTTGTTCATGAGAGGTGAGGAGAAATTTTAAAGTTAATTATTTTTCTATCCTTCTTATATTTTTAAACCCTACTTGACTACCTTTTTAATGTAAGTTTTAGTGTCTATCACACACTTCTATTGAATTTTTCATGTTCTTGTGCGCTATGTCACAATGTTGTGGTCGACCCCTTATGCTAGAAGGCAAGAAATAGAGCTTGATTGTAATCTATGAGAAAAGAATTCATATATGATTATAAAAAAATTAAAAAGTATTATAATTATAAAAATATTGTAAAGATTAAAAGAGATTAAGGACAATTTAGTAAAATTATGTAAAATTTATTAATTGTAAAATCCCTTCTCTTTCCTCTTAAATTTGGTGAGGAAGGATTTTGCACCCCTTCCATCCCCACTTAAAAATTAAGCCAAACACATTTTATTTTTTAAAATTCCTTCTCTTTCCTTTATTCCCCTCAAACTAGATCAGATAGATAGGATCTAAGTTGTCATGACCCATCCTTAGTTTGTGACCGTGCACAAACAACATCTCTATAATCTGTCTAGCTTGAAATTTAAACATTCATAAAGAAAACTTTAGACATCAAACTTGAAATAATAAATAAATTGATAGAAACTCCCTTGGAAATAGCACAAACCTTAATTTGATTAAACCTAAAAATGTTACATTTATATACATATTTAGTTTAACACTTGAATGACAATTCCATATATCATGAAATAGTAATCATTCATACATTTTCAAAACATAAGAATTTATAGCATGTACAAGTCCGCAAACTAATATTTTCTTTATTTCAAAATAAAGAGATTTCACCTATCTCAATCTTTATCACTATCTTTGTTTTTATATCTTTTACCACTATAGAAATAAAGTTACCAAAATACATTCTCCATTATATCAATGAAGACCTAAAAAATATATATACAAATCCTTATATAAGGTTGCAAATCCTAGGAAGTCAACTACTCAACCATGTCTATATCTAAGGGAAAAGGGGTAAGTCATAAGGACTTAGGGCTTGATTGATTTGTTTTTTTTTTTTAGTTTTTGAAAAGAGTTTTCAAGAATAGTTTTCAAAAACTGTTTTCTAGAAAAAAAGGAAAAAAAAAACTTGTTTGGTAAGTGGTATTTGAAAATTGTTTTGAAGATGTAAAAATGGAAAAATTTGTTCATATTTATTAAAATTTCATTAATGAAAAGCAAAAAATAACATATTCTGATTGAATTTTGAGTTTTCAAAATAAAAATAGAAAACTGAAAAGCAAAACTACTTTCAACTGTTCCTATATTTTAGTTTTTAAAAACTAAAAAACCAGAATTGTATTCGAAAACTGTTTTCAGAAAACTCTACTCGAACGAGTTTTTTAGGCCCCGTTCGGGGTGGTTCTGAATTTCTAATTTTTTGGTTTTGAAATGTATTTTGAAAACAGAAACGTGTTTGGCAAAAATGGTTCTGTTTTAGTTTTTTACTCATTTTCGAAACAGTTTTTACTCAATTTCAAATATAATAAAATTTGGTTTTCAAATTTCTGTTTTTATTTAAGTTCATTACTTGACGTCATTTGCCACCATTTACCATTACCTCTGACTGGAAGTCATTGGCCGCTGCCTCTGAACAAAAGTCACTGGTCGTCACTGACCACCACCTTCGTACGACGGTCACTGGCTGTCACTTCCGACCGACAGTCACCAACTCCCACCTTCGACCAGCAGTCACCGGTCATCACCTTCGATTAATGGTCACTGGTCATCATCTCCGACCGAAGGTCACCAACTGTCACCTTCGGTCGACGGTCACCGACTGCCACCTTCGACCTGTGGTCATCGGCCGTCACCTTTGACCGGTGATCACGGTTGTCACCTCCAACTGACGATAGAATTATACCACATTATCTCTTCGTTGTGGTAAACGAAAAAATATACATAAATATCAAAGCTACTAAAATATTCATCAAAGCACTAAAGCTAACAAATAATCAAGTCAAACAATGTAAATTTAAATATTATTTTTCATTCTTAGCTATTAATAGAAACCAAAATCATCAAAATATTTTATTTAATAATTACTTGTTTCTCTTAGAAATAGTTTACAAATATCATTAGGTAGAGTAGCTACCTACACACAGAGAACTCAATCAAGCCTTTTACCACAAACATAGTATTTTTAAAGAATCTAGACATTAGAAGCAAGATATTCATGAGTTAGATAAAAACTCTAAATTTGAAATGTCTAGAGTTTTTGAGAAAAACGCTATAACGTTAATCATTAAATTCCTTACACATAATACACAACCTTGTTAGTTTAAGAAATTTCGTATAATCAGAAGCTCCTACGTACACTCTTATTGGTTTTGATGATAACAAATGGAATTAACTCAATTAAGTTTGATTATTTAACATCTTATTTGAAATATGTAGACAATTTGTAAACAAATGTTAATCAAGAATAACAAGGAGTAAAAATCAATTGTTTAACATAAGAACACCTACATAGACATATAAGAAGGTTAATTTTACTCATAAGAAATAGAAAATCAAAGAGATTTTAATGATTACATCAAATTATCTTATGTTTAGCTATCGACCTTCTACATGGAGAAACATAAGAAACATCTTATGTTGTGAACAAAACATTTGGTATATCAACAATAAGAAACTTCCGTATGCATAATACATAAGAAGCTTTCATGTGGTAAAACATTTCTAATAGTAATAAAGAAGGTTCTTGTCCTTATGTATACCTTTATAAGAATCTACTCTATGCACTAATAGCATTGCATATTAGTCGCATTCATTGAACAATCTAAAAAGTAATATTGTATCAAGCAAAATCCTTTTACATCCCAAAGACGATCTTACCTTTTGAAATATACCACGAAAAGTCAACTTTCAAATTTCTTATTCTTACATATGTTAGCTGGTTTATGCTTGTCAGAAGATGACAAACGACATGTATATTGGCTCAGTATGTATACTTTAATGGTTTTCATGGAAAAGTAGTCAACGAGAAAGTAACACCACATAGACACCTCTCAACGGCTACAAGCAATCACTCTATATAATAGAAGTCCATGCAAAAAGATGTTAACAAAGTTGTGAATATAATACACATGCAAATGTTCTTGTCCTTCTCTCAAGCATTCATCAACCTTCTGATCACACCTTTTGATGTTAGAAAAAGTTTTAAGCTTTCATTGTACACTCTTCACTTTCGTGAATTTATTTGTTTTAATGTAAATTTTTATATCTCTATTTGAGAGTTAGTCTATGTAAAATATTTATATTAAAAGTCAGAAGTGATTTTGTGGCAGAAAATACTTGTTTATTAAACTCAGGAGGAGTTTAAGGATAAAATTAGGAGTGATATAGAATAATCATTTTAATCCAAAAGTGATAGTAAAAATATTTAATTGTACTTCAATTTGAAATAGTGAAACCTTCCTAGAGGTGCTTGGAAGAGAACTAAACATAGCTTAGTTAAAAGAGAACCAATATAATACAGATCTTCTTATTACCTTCTATTACAACATATTCTTGCTATCTACTTTTATTTGACAATAGACTTTGTAAACTATCTTATTATGTCTCTCATTATAAGCATCTTAAGGAAGTGTTTTCAAAGCTTTGTGAAAAATTTCTTATAACTTTCTTCAACCCTCCCTTCTAGTGATAATTTGTCATTTCAAAACCCATAATTTATCTATAGTGTAAAATCACTTATTTTGTCTTAAAAGTTTAAATATTTACCTCAAAGAGATTAAATAGAGACCTCTAAAGATATGATAATTCTTTTCTCTTTCTCAAATCACTTTCCCCATGATTAAAGAAGTCAAATAAAATGATCTGAAACATATAAGTGATGAATTGCTTATTACTTCCAAAAATTAAATAGGGGTACATTTAAAATTTTGATAGGTGGAAAGATAAATTTGATAGGTGGAAAAAGAAAATCTCATAAAAGGATAATCATTCTTTCGCAATAAAACTCTAAAGGCAACTTTTATTTTTAAACAGGAAGGTAAAAACTAGTTAAAATAAGTGCACAATAAAATCTTGTTGAGTACTTGAATCAAATAATCATACAATTGAGGAAGAGATAAATAAAGAATGAAATGATAAAGAAAAAGTAATATTATAAAATTTGAAGAGAAAATAGATAATTTATAGTATAAAAATATTTTACACTTAATTTAATCAAAGTGCTTTATTTTTTATATGCTTGTTGACTTTTATAATAAATATCTTAAAAATTATATCATGATTGAGTAACACTATAGTTAATTAATGATTAGTATTAATTAGATGGTTAGAGGGTAAATATAAAAAATCAAAAGCAAAGGTCCTTCCAAGGTTAGAATTAGACCAAGGTCTACATAATGTTAATTTTTGTATTTTTATGTTACATATAAGTATAGTTTCAAACATAAATGTAAAAAATTAAAAACAGGTCCTTCCAATGTTCAATTCAAGGACCTCTCACACCCAAAACAAGCATCATACCACTAGACTAATACCCATTTAACATAAATTTGTGCATTTTTATGATACATATACATGCATGTGTATTTTTTTTTTTAGTTTTTAGTATTGAGTTTCATAAATTTTGTTGTTGTCGTCGTCGTTGTTGTTGTCATTATCGTTGTCGTTAAAAAATAAAAAAGTTACAAATTTACAAAACTACAGTAGTATAATTAACATTAATAATAACAAAATTTATGAAACTGAACATTAAAAAATGAAGTTGCATGTGTATGTATGTATATGTAGCATAAAATGGATAAAATTAATGTAAATTTGACATTTGGTCTAGTGGTATGATTCTTGCTTTGAGTGTGAAAGGTCCTAGTTTAATTCTTGGATGGACCCTTCTTTTAGATTTTTACATTTATATTTGAACTATACTTATATGTATCATAAAGATGCATAAATTAATGTTAAATAGACATTGATCTAGTGGTATGATGTTTCCTTTGGGTGTGAAAGGCCCTTATATGTTAAATGGAGATTAATAGTCAACTGAGCAAAAAAAAAAAGGGGAGGGGGGGGGGGGGGGGGAGGGGAAGGGCTCACTTAACCTTAAATAGGGAGCACGATTGCTAATTAGTTAAAAAATATCATTCTCCAAATTATGTTTCACTGATTAATTATGACGAGTTTAAACCTTGGTTTATGATATTTAGGCATTCTAACTAAATTAAAGAACTTTTGAGTGTGTTGTGTGCTATTTCAATCAGCTAAAATATGAAAATTTAGTTAAAATGTTTTCAACTCTGTTTGAGAAACAAAAATTTAGTAATTTTTTTAAGTAACTATTAACTTTTTTCTAAAAATCTACTCTAGTTAACTTTTTTTAAAAATTTTCTATTTTCAGCCATCATATGTCACAACCTCTGTGTTCATACTTCTCTTTTATTATAATTTAAGTATATAATTATAATAATTTATAATTTAAATATATAATTATAAAAATTTATAATTTAAATATACGATTATAGTAATTTATAATTTAAATATATAATCAATTTATATTAAGAAATTTTATATTATTAAAATAAGTATAATTATTTTAAATACTTCATTATTGACCTACTAGTTAATAATATTTTTATTTGTCATTTTACAATTTTTAACTAATTGATCAACTAATCTTATAAACACTTACACTTAATTTTTCAACTTTCGACCAACTTTCAATTTGGTCTGTCAAACATACCCTCTTTTGTAACCTTCGAAATTTTAGTAGACTAGATCATATTTGAGACGACTAAATTACATTAACCATTTGAGACATAATCACTCCCTAAAGATTTACATTAATCTCCCTTGAAGAGAGGTTCCATTAATGTTTTTAAACAATTAAAGGAATTAGATGTGATATATAAGAGAATGTCAATCCATAATATTCAAAATTAAGAGAGTGTGTGAGACAAGATAAAAGTAAAACAATTTACGTAATTTCACAAAAATTTAAGAGTAGTTACTAGTTACTGTAATTTCACAAACTGACGAGACTTTTAGGAAGTAAAGGTGATCTTTTCCCGACTAACTAGTTCAAAGTATGGCAGCAAACGCAGATATATGGATCTGACTATAAACTTTATTAGTTTAGCACATAATTTAAAGGAACACGTGGTATAGTAAGTAATGTCGAGTGTAATATAAACATTATATAGACAACTAGATAAAAGGAAAACTGCACTTTTTTATTCTCCCACATTAACAATTCAAAATACATATAAAACCAATAGGGTATGATAAATGGAATGTAAAACACGCATATTGTATAGTCCCACTAATCTGCATATGCATAAGTACAGAAGAAAACAACATGAAGAAACGACAAACATTCAAGAAAACACACATTCAAGAGATACAAATCTCTATTCTCTGCATATTCCTGCAATTGTGATTAGACATTTTTCACTAATCAAAGAATTCCTCACCAAGATAGTGGATGATACATCTGCACTAGCCAAGAGTTTTCAACCCAATTAAAAAAAAAATCACTAATAAAAAAGAGTTCAATTTATATATACAGTAAGTATAAAAATTTTTTAAAGATACGGGCGGATCATAGGACATTACACAAACATTCTAATACAACTAATATCTAAACTAATAATAAGACTTTAAGAAAATAAAATATGAATAACACATCAAATTATTTACAGTGGTGATATACTTATTTATCTAAACTATTTTTTTATGATAACAAGAATAAAAAACAAATGAGATATTATTTATTGACATCAATGTATGTCCATTTATACAAAGATGTAAATTTAGATATCTAAATTGTATATAAATATCTAACTTAATCTAACTTAACAAAAATATAATGTTTCAATTTAGCATTTAATTAGAAGTAACCTAAGAGTATCGAACAAGTATCACGTCGTGTTAGCATAGTCACATCATATTGAATGATGGTATAGAAATATTTTACCTGTTTTCACTTTGTTAAAGTAGGATTTTAGCAAAAAAATTTTTCGTAACTGGATAAGCAGACGTCACTGTTTTTTCACATACTTATTTTACTTTCATTCATTAAGGCGAAAATTAGTTAACTATCTTGGTTCCATACAGACGATGTTACCAGTATGTTTGGACAATAAAGCAATGAGATCAGAGTAAGTCCATGTTTTCCTTTCTCTGTCCTCAGGTTGAAGGGAAGAATACACTTCTTCACAGCTTTTAAGAAAATGACCTTTCCCAAATGCAGTAAGGACCAGAGAATCTGTTTCCATTTCTACTACTCTGTATAGATAGCCCATTCTCCTCCATGTTTCTAAAGCTCCACTACCATCAAAACCAATTCTGTTGGCATCAAATAGAATTCCAATAGTGACTATATCAGGCCGCACCCGATAGATTGGCAATTGGGAGAGCAAAATTCTCAAATGCCTGAAATCCTTCATCTTCACATAAGCCAACATGATAATATTAGCAACAGTCACATTCCAATTAACCTTGGCATCTCGCATTTCTCGAACAACTATATCCATGCCTTTTTTACTCAAAAGACATGCATAAGAAAGGAGTCGGAGACACCATACAAGGTCGCTGTCACCAAATGCTGAACATAAATCTAATGCCAGGTCTTCTAATCTAGAAAACATGTAGTTTTTTATATAGACTTCAGCCAGTTTTCTAATGAAATCATCCTCTAGACATGTTTTTGATTTCAAGACTTTTGTGTAAAATTTTTCCATCTTTTGAACAATCCCAAATGTGGTATAAGCCTCTAGCATAGCAACTAAAGTAGAAGATTGCAAATGCATTCTTTTGGAAAGCATTTTTTTATATAGCTTTTCCATTTTATGGAGCAACGCACCACGAGCATACTCTTGGATAAGTATATTACAAGTTATATGATCTGGAGAACATCCATTCAACTCCATCTTTTTCACACACTCACCCATCTGATCATACATTTGAAATTTCCCGTAGGCTCCAATCAAACCATCATAAGTTTCACTATCCGGCTCTAAGCCAGATTCTTTCATCTCATTAAAAAGGCGTAAAGCATCACTGAACTTACCTTTTCTGGATAAACCGTGAATTATTGGATTGTAAGTATCCAAAGAAGGCTTGAGACCTTGAACTTCCATCTCCTGCAATGCAGATAATGCATCTTCCAGCATTCCTACTTCAGATAACAACCCTATGATCTTGTTATAGTTGAACTCACTAATCCGAGATTTCTCAACGTCCTTCCACATATCAAACACCTAGAAGAAAGTAAGAAATAAAAAAACACAAGGGAAAAATCCCTCTCTGTCACAGCTCTTATAAAAGCACAGTCAAAATTTATTGGAAACTCATGGGTGGAAGAACAGTCCACTAATTTGGACAGCCGATCACAATTCACAAAGCAAAGTAATACATAATACATACTAAAAAGCAAGCATAAAATGAAGCCAAAGCAAAGTAATAAAACAGTGGGATGAAGGTCCAAACCTGAAGGATTTCGGTGAACCTTGAGGCATTTTTAAGGAACCTAATAACGGCCCAAAAATGGTCTTTGGACCAATCACCATATTCTGCGAGCAAGTGAAGAGGGTTGGAATCTTGGCTCTCAAGCTTAGCAAGTAAGGTTCGGAGGCTGTCATGGAGATGGTAATTCTCAAGCAGAAGGGTTGTGTGCTTTGAGTCTGAAACTGTGTCAGCGAATCGGTGGAGAGATGCGCCGCAAATTTGACTAGTGAGGGATGGGAATTTCGCAAAGGGTTTTGGGAAGGCGCTGTTGCTCCCTCTCCCTCTCCCTCTCCCTCTCCCTCTCCCTCTCCCTCTCCCTCTCCCTCTCCCTTGGCTGTTGGGATTCAATACCACCAACACAAACTCACTCGCTGCATTCATCATTTTTCTTTCCTCCTACTCTCTATAGTCTTATCCACCTTCCTCCCCCTATCATGAAATATTGCCCTAACTATATATTTAAATAAATTACACTAATATTTCTTCAAATTTGGAATAATTATACCTGCATTTCCTAAGAGTTCGTATATTTTTTAACCGACTGCTCTGTGTTATGTATAAAAAAAGTGCATCCATACAAATAAGAGAGTTCTGTCATGAATTCTTTTTAGAGAGAAATATTATTTTTCTTTTCAAAAGATTGAAGCAAAAACTTTTACAGTCAGTCAGGTTTATGAATTTTTCTATTGTTTACCAACATTTAGTAAGTACACCATCTGTTCAAGTGCATGTTAGTCTCATAACTAGTCGTACAAGTCATTCACAAATATGTGTAGTGGTTTTTAGTCGATAAAAGAAATTAAAAATAACAATATTTAACCAGAAGGTTACATTTACATAACCTCAACCAATTTCAACCCTTAATGTAAAAGATAAAAGAATTACAACAAATCTCCCAGGCATATGAAATCTCAAAAAACAAACCAAGAACACAAAATTGAGAAACACGGGCCAATAACAAGAATACACAAAAGAATATATTGAAAAAAAAAAAGTATGCTTGAATGGAACGTTGCCATTAGCAGAAACATGAATCTAAAAGACAAGTAATGTATAAAACAACTTTTGTACAACTAAGTCAAAAGAAAACACCAATCCAAATTTTATATTACTCCACTTCAAACAAGCTACGAAACATGAAAGAATGATTAAAGAATGAAACTTGAGCATGATTTCAAGTGTGATAGAAGCAAATCTCACCAACACTATTCACAACAAAAGAGAAATCATTACTCGAAGAGATAGTAGATCTTAAAGGTAAAAACTTTAAGGGTATTTTGAGAGCAAGAGTATATGAGAGATTGAGTGAGGAAAATAGTTGATTCAAACGTGGTTCAAACTACAATATTAAACTCATAATCTCACTTGTAAATAAACTTAACATTCCAAATATTTAGTTCAAACTATAAATCATAATCTCACTCGAACTTTGTTAGATTTAGAAGGTTCAAACAACCAGTTGTTGCATCAATAACCATGTGGTTAGGGAGATTGTTGGATTTAGAAGGTTCAAATAATCAATTGATCTTCCAATACCCACGTGGTCAGGGAGATTGTTTCAGTAGGTTTGAACAATTAGTTGATCCCAAGTGGTTTTAATGATTACAAATAATTTAAGGTTGATTGTCTAACATTTTACTTGTGAGTTAATAAGCAGAAGGTATTCAACCAAAAGATAAATAAGATTTGATTATCCTAGCACTATCAAGAAACAAGAAGATCATTATAATGTGATTATTCAAGTACAATCATGAGTTATGATGATCAGAATGGGACATCAGAAGGGTAGAACATCATTAAAGCATGAAAAATGTTCTCATCGTCTCGTTAGAAGATTTAGTGTATTAGAACATGTCAATCATAAGGTCGCACTCACAACATCATAAGACCCAAACTAATGATAAATAGTAGATAATGAAACAAATCAAAAGATCCTTCATAATCATACCTTAATCAGAAAGTCCAAGATGTGATGTTTTACTAGTATTAAAGGAAAACAGTTGACCTAGAGCATCTTGCAACACATTGTTTCATTAAAATGGTAGTTTCATTTAAAAGAAGAAGAAGAATTAAACTAATAAAAAAAATATATCCTTCCCATGTTTTTACATGACCCATTCCCATTCCCACATGCTTATCTCATTTCCTCTTCTCCCAAAAAAAGCTTTCTCTCGTCTTTTGGTTTTCCACCTCTACCTTCTTTTTCTTTTTTCTCTCCAAGATTGATAAAAAACCATTAAATTTCTATATCTATGTGGCTCTATAATCATGGGAAAATGACTTGATGTGGAGAAAAATCATTCTCATCTTTTAAAGTTCTCTATTTGATCTATTTGAGGTAAATCTTTAATCTTTTGAGGTAAATAAGTAATTTTTCACCACAGATTAGTTATGGGTTATGTATTAGATATAAAGAATTCAATTATTAAGATTATTGTATTTATCTAAAAAACCCTAGACATTTCAATTTAGGAGTTTTTATCTAACTCATAAATATCTTGCTTTTAATGTTTAGATTCTTAGGAAAATACTGTGGTTACTTCTATTGGGAGTGTTTGACAGTGTTGGAAAGATTGACTAAGTTCTCTTTTTGTGTGAAGCTACCTTACCCAGCGGTTATCACGACCCAAATTCATGGTCATGACCAATGCACAAACTAACATCCTTAGCCTAGCAAGCCTAACAGGAATTGATTAAAATGTAACAAACACGTTTCCAAATTTAACATATTGGTAAGATTCTGTAGAAATTTCGACAGAGTCTTCTCTGTATTTTGAACATCCCAAAAATTTACAAAATGACTTGCTAACAATTTAATGCACCATCCAGAGTTTCCAACAACATCAAAATACAATACCTAAACATAAACCTCATAACTAGACTATTTATAGCTATAGAAATTACAATTTTTTTCCAAAACAACCACCAACACAAATGAGGCATACAAAAAATAAATAACAGTAGAGATGGAACAGATGAGGATGTAAGCAGCCTGCTACTCAGTTGCCTGAAAATCTGAATGAAAAACAATTGAAAGGATGTAAGTCACAAAGATTTAGTGAGGACCTAACAACCACCATGAACTAGAAAGAAAACACACCAATGCACAAATTGTCCTATAAAAAAACATTTCTCAATATTAAACTTACTAAATCACCAAGTTCACTAAATCCCACAACCATAGGTAACTTATATCAAATATAAAATGTTACATTTAGCATATTCAAACAATAACAAATTTATTACATACATATACATTAAGTAGGCAAACTTTGAAATGAAATATGTTACTGTAAAACGTAAATAAAGTGAAGTGTAAATACTATGGAATCACTCATGATAGAACCAAGAGGCAGCTCCATCTCGTTGATAGCCCTCTCCACAAAGTGGCAGCTCCATCTAATGGATAGCCCTCTCCGCCCAGAATTATACAACTAGGTGCACCTAAGTTCTAACATGGATCCTTATAATATAATTACCAAATTTATTCTATTCATTCCAAAATAAATCTCCAATTTCATCAAACATAATCAATTTAAATTATAAAGCGCTCAACCTTTGAAGTAAATTTTTATAGAAAATAAAATAAAGAGTATGTTTCCCAAACCTATTAAGTAGACGACATTAAAATATAATCAGGTATAATTATAAAACTATTAAAATAGGTCACAATGATTGTTAAACCACTCACAACTATGGAGAGTCAAACTGCTCCCCAACAACTTCAAGAGTATTATGAGAAGTAGAAATCAATAGATATGAGCACCAACATTTAGAAATTTGTTTAAAGCTTTAGCTATTTATGGGTAACCATAAAAATCCCTAAAACTAGTGCTCCAGACTCTAAAAATAATTCTACTCGAAGGTAACACTTGCAAATAACTTGTTCTTTAGGTTAAGAGTTATGAGTTTACCTTAGAGAGTCAAAATGAGTAACCTTTACAGTGGGTACTTTTCTTCTTCCTCAGAGCACTATCCCTAACACCAAAAGCTACCAAACTTAGTTTTGAAAAGAAAAAGAGAACGAGTAGGAGTTTTGGGTTTCATTACGTTTCACTAGGTAAGAGATTTGAGAGTAATTGGAACCCCTAAATGATTGAGAGAAAAAGGAAGGGAAGATGAAAAAGAAGGGGAGAGAAGAAATGAAGGAGAGAAAGGAGGATGAGGGGAGAAAGAGAGGAGTGGAGGTTAAGAAAGGGAGAATGAGTGTTTAGATAAAAAATTAGAGGAAGGGGGGTTCCTTTTAAATGAAATGGGTGTTTCAATATTCCCCTTTTAAAGAAAATTCGTCCTCGAATTTGAAACTAATACTAACTTTAAGATTTGAACAACTTAGGATATTTTGCACACATGATAGATTCAGATTCCCAAGTCGTCTCTTCACCTAATGAGCTTCACCACAAAACCTTGACTAAAACAACATCTTCAGAACACAAGCGTCTCACTTGCTTATCAACTATGTTCACTGGTTGGTCTATGTAAGATAAATTCTCATCAAATTTCACGTCTTCATGACAAATCATGTGAGAAGGATCGTAAAGGTATTTTACGGAGCATATAAATATGAAACACTGGATGAACTGCTGAAAGATCTAGGGGAAGAGCCAAATGATAGGCAACAGGTCTAACTTTTTCCAAAATCTCAAAAGGTCCAATAAATCTTGGGCTTAACTTTCTCTTCCTGCCAAACCTTAACACACCTTTCATAGGAGAAACCCGTAGAAACATGCGGTCCTCTACTGTGAACTCTAAAGGGTGTCGCCTCCAATTAGAATAAGGACTTGATTGGTTTGATTTTATTTTTTAGTTTTTGAAAAAAGTTTTCAAAAATAGTTTTCAAAAACTATTTTCGAGAAGAAAAGAAAAAAAAACTTGTTTGGTAAGTATTATTTGAAAACTGTTTTGAAGATATAAAAATTGAAAAATTTGTTCATATTTATTAATATTTCATTAATGAAAAGCATAAGGCAACATATTCTAATTGTATTTTGAGTTTTCAAAAACAAAAATAGAAAACTGAAAAACAAAACTACTTTTACATGTTCCTATTTTTTAGTTTGTAAAAACTAAAAAACCAGAACTCTTTTTGAAAACTATTTTCAGAAAACACTATCCAAACTAGTTTTTTAGTTTTTAAATACTAAAATACTGAAAACAGTTTTATAAAACTGTTGCCAAACAAGCACTAAGACTTTTGTACTCTGTGTTGTAACCAACCGATCACGAATAATCTTTACTTTCTCAATTGCATCTTGTATTAGTTCTGGGCCTACAAGTTTAACCTCTCCAACTTCAAACCAACCTATGGGTGATCTGCATCTTCAAAGTATTTTGATATTAAAATACACCAATTTTAATAGATTATTATTTAAAATAAGTTTCAAAGAATTTAGTGTAGATTTTTAATAAGAATTTAGTGTAGAAAAAAATCCTTTTTTTCTTATTTATTTTGATAGATAATCATTGCATTGTCATTGAATCACCATTTTGAGTTGTGCATCACATCAAAACTGTTACTACCATCGTCACCATTGAGGCATTGACACAACTTTCACCACCACTACAATATATATTTTTAAACTAATTTGTGATTAATAATTAGAAACAAAAATTAGTTATAGTTTTTTAAAATTTTGAAATTCAATTAAAAACCACCCAAAAATGAAAAATGATTGAAATTTTTTTATTAATATTTCTCTTTTTTTTAAATATTATAATTTATTTGTTATCTTTTTCATTTGATTATTGTAATTGTAATATTGAATGTTTCTTAAAATATATGAAATCTATTAAAATCTTATAGATTCATAAATTCTTTTAAAAAAATTATGAATTCATATTATAAATCTATTAAAATCAAAATTATAAAATCTATAAAATAATATAAAATTTTATAAGTGATTACATTTTTACAAAATAATATTTTTTTATATTTATTATATCCATTATGTAACGTTGGTGTTGTCATCCTCTATAATAACCCTAAATTTCCTTTGCGAAGAAAACTTACTGATCTTTTTATTATCAGTAACTTACTGTTCTTATATATATATTTCATTTGTTTAAATATGTAACTTATCTTTTTGCAATTAAAGATAGTTGATTAGTATCTACTTTAGTTTAAAAGAGTTTTTTAAATTAATGATTAATCATATATCTTATATGATAGTATTAATTGGTAAAATTAACAAATTTGTACCACCACAAATAAATAATTATAATTAAATGTTAATTTTAATATAAAATTTTATAAAATCAATAAACTTATTATAAATGAATGAATAATTGTGTGATTTAATGTTAATATAAAATTTGTTACACACTTACGCATTAAATTCATAAAAAAGTTGTGATAAATCAATCCCATTTATTATTATTATTATTGATATTTTTATAAATTGTCTTAAACAAAAAAAAATCTATAAATTTTGTTGTTCAAAATCGATGAAGTAGAGAAAATACAAATAGTAGTATTTGTAGTGTAATCCAATTGCGTATGTAACAAAACATATTCGATGGCGTGAATATCAAAATATGTAGAGAATCAAAGTGTAGAGCAACAACATGGAGAATCCACTACTTCATGGTGAATCTACAGATGAGCAGCATATAAATGGCATCCAGTATGGTTTCCTCTTGACTTTCTTATTTTGTCCCTTCATGTCAGCAGGGGAATTTGAACCTTTTCCAGCTTCGGCGGCAGATGATTCAC
The DNA here is from genome assembly GCA_037954015.1 of Psophocarpus tetragonolobus. NCBI lineage: Eukaryota > Viridiplantae > Streptophyta > Magnoliopsida > Fabales > Fabaceae > Psophocarpus > Psophocarpus tetragonolobus. The sequence goes on from CM075694.1 coordinate 46,423,103, forward strand.
TATTTTTTCGAATCATTGAATTTTCTTCCAATTTTGGAGACTCATGCTTGTTGCTATGGGCAGCTTCACTCAATGGACTCTGTAGAGGTGAGTGCTGTTTACTGGTTCTGTGGTTTATCTCGTCTATTATCCCTTGAGATTCATTAGTAACTTGAGTTAGAGTAGGAAACCAACCAGCCTGTGAAGATGTAAAACTCGCATGTTGTCGGTTCATCACCATTTCTGGTTTTTCACATTTCTGTCTCTCAGACTCAGCCTTTGGTTCCTTCAAGTTGGACGGTAAACCTAATCAAATTGAATGACATAATTGTTAGATATAGCAAGCATAAAATTAAACATGTAAATCAAATCAATAGATAATTCTTACCCAGGTCTTCTGCAGCCTTCACTAACAGTTCCGCTTCTGCATCTTGTGTTTGATGTGAATTAGCAGAAGTACTAATGAATCCATTACGTTCTTTGTTTACCCTGCAACTGTTATTGATTTCATTGTCTTCCTCAGCATCTGATAGTGGACTTTTATTTGCACTTTCAATACTTTTCAGTTCCCTTGCTGACATATCCATTACAACTTCTGAACAAATAGAACATTCAAAATTACTGCCAGCAGGTTTCGGTAATGAAGAATCTTTCACAGTGGGCCTTTCCATGTACTGAGCATCAGATATATCACATTTTTCAAATTTATCCATTTCAACCACACCATCACTTTTATATACAACACTTGATGGCTTCACTTCCAAGTGCAGGTTACTGAATTGATTTTTCAGACTGCTTTCAATATCATCTTCAACATTTGCTACTCTGCATTTGCCCCGAAAGGATATATCTATGGGATTCTCTTCTGATGCAGTGATGGAACTAACTTGTGAATTTTTATGAGCATCACCAGATCTGCTTTCTTCAAAAAAGCGCATCATATATTTCGCACCCATCTCAATTTTCATACAATTCATAGAGGCTCCAATTTCATCAGATGTGTTATCACTTTCAGTCATGAACTTGGCAGAAGGAACTCCAATGTCTTCTTCAGCCACAAGCTCCCTGCTTTCATGCTTCTTCGTGCTGCTATCCAGAACATCTCCATCTGAAGGGAGAACCTCTCTTTTTTCATGCAATTTCCTTTGTTTGATAAAAAGATAATTGTCCTCATCATCTGAATCGCTCAAGTCATCATGCTTTGGCTTCAATGCTTCAGATGATGGTAAGCTTAAAGAGATTTGTGGTAACGCTCCTTTATGATCTTTAAAATCTACACACTCATTTTTGGGATGTGCCACATCAATTCTATCATCACATATAGGACTGATAAACGCGTTAAAATTTCCTCCTCCCATTTCCTGCAACAACTTGATATCACCAGAAGTAGCAAACTGCATCGTATGTGCTGACTCTACTTTAACATTATTTGTGGACGTGTTTGTGTTTAAAGCAGAGTTTTCTTCAATTAAAAGTTCTTCTTGGGTTGTCGCCGAAAGGAACTCAACATTGTTCTTTTCTTCCAGATTAAAATCTCTGGGAGACACTTTACAATCCGGTTTAAACAGATCACCAACTGCTATTTTTAGCGTTCCCTCACTTGTGTCACCAACAGTTTTACTTTCGGAGTCTGATTTAATCTCGTCATTTTCTTTCAAATTATTCTCTTTCGCAACAGATGCCAAACTGCAACGCCGCACATTTTCACCAGCATAGTTCTTATTTGCTAGCAACGTATCTGGTGTCCATTCAGCTTTGCTGGGATTTGAGTCACTTGACACACTAAAGTAATCATCAATAAGCATAAAATTTTTCAAACCTTTGATGGAACTTGATAGTGGATCCACATGAGAGCCTGGCAGTTGACCCTGAAACTCCCGCATGTTTCCTTCCTTGATCCCTTCACTTTGCAAAATATTAGGATCTTGCATTTGACTATCATATGTTGATTTGTCAATTAACTGATTCACATCTGCAGTTGTTAAACATATTGTCAGAACTGGATATACCAACAGAGAAAAACAAATCATGAGCCTCAGAAGTCAGAATTGTTGGGTCATACAGAGGGGGTTCAACACCAGGAACATGTACAACAATGGGTCAAAAACCCATATATAAGAGAACATGACACTACCTTCAACCAAAAACCTTAAAGCATTAGGTTATGATCTTTCTCGCTTATATATTACTCAACTTTCCAATTTCTTATCAATATGGGACTTCAACTCACACTTGCACTCCAGTGAGAATAAACCCACACAAAAATGCATTCAATTACCAGTAGATTTAAAAACTAATTCAAAGTATAAAATTTTTAATTCCTCTAGCATACAATTGATAATGAGCAATCTTCACAATTACAGACGATATACTCTTAGAATTTTTATTTTTTTGTTAAGAGCACGAAGTTCTTAGTATACTAGCAGAAGCAGTTCAGTCTCTTAAAAAAGTGCTTTGATTTAATTTACTTTGCAGCTTACCATTAAAATCAGAATACCCTGAAAAATCTTGATATTTTATATTGGTTATTTCCACATCAGTAGCCGAGTTCAAGCTATCTCGCAAAGGTTCCTTACTTCCTGGACTAGGTGCACCATCTGAAAAGTTTGCTCTTGCATCTAGATACACCTCATCACCTGATCTATTTAAAATTTCTTCGGTTCCAACATTAACTTTGTCATTGTTGCCGGTGTCCAAGGAGTTTGGACCTGACACAACCAAACCCGTAAAATGTCATCACGTTAACAGACCTATGTTTTTGTAATGCACCAATGACTTCAACCCCACCATACAGACGAAAAATGAAAAATTTTCTTACTCTTGGAAACAATAATTAATAATGTGAAGCATATCACAGCACAATCTTCAAAAAACAGTGGACTTAATTACCTTGAATGTAGGGATCACAATCAGAAGTGTGTTCCTCATTTGATTGAGCTTGGCGCTCTGAAACTAACGATTTGTAACCTTCAATAGTTCCACGTATCTTCTTGTTCCATGCAAGAACTCCACGGTGACCCTCTTGTCCTGAAATTCAAGAAAGCACAATAAAAATCTTCTCCTGCGGAAAGCTTGAAAAAGAACATAATAAACCAAGAAAAAGAGACTTTTCAACTACTCAAACAAGAAAATACAAAACCCAGAAAGAGAATGGCAATAAAATGTATAGGAATGAAGATATGAAGCGTTTAAACTTGAAAGAAAAAGCACCTTGAGTGTGAGTTGTTCTTTGGTCTTGGTTATCCATCTCCAATACTAAGGGCTAAAAGGCAATGAAAGAAAAGGAAAAAACTAAAACATAAGGACTACAAAAAACGCCACATTGCTCATGGCACTACACACTCTGATTTCGTCTCATATAAACAAACGGTCACACAACTCCGCCAACCACTTTTCTATTTTTGCACTTCTCCTTTTTGTTCATTAAGCTACGTCCACTTTTGCAATCAAAGCCTAATAGTGATCACTGACTTTATAAAATATACTGATACTGTATGTTTCTTTGAAATGTTGAACTATTAACCATATATTTTGTTTCATTTTCTTGTCGTAGTTCTTGTTTTTATTTGAGAATTAAATAAAATAGTTTTTATTTGTATAAAAAAATATTCTTATACGGTGTTCATATCTAATTCTATTAATAAAGAAAACCATATCTAATTCTATTCTCTAATCTTTAACTCCTATATTATTTTTATTATTACTAGGCTTAATTAATTTTTTGCCACGAAAATACATACTCCTTTATTTTAGTTTTTTAAATTTTTTTAATTTTCAGAATATTTTATTTGAAAATATAGTTTAATAAATATATTTTAGTCCTTTAAAGTGATGATATGATTAATACTTTGTCATATAAGTCGTTTTTCGTCATTGAAAATAATAACATAATAATAATACATAATTTTTTTTAAAAATAAAAAATATTATTGTTAATAAATGAATAATAACACATCAGGATTAATCAAATTTGTCCCTTTTCTCTTTTCTTGCCTAAATTTATATATTTTAATAAAAAAATCTATGAATAATATAACATTCAAATAAACTTAGTTCAATATATGATTGTAAGTTTTTTAACTCAGTCTTACTTTACAGGCTCAAGGGACTGATCCATTTTTTTCTTGGTTTTATATGGCATAAATTTTTTCTACCTAGCCTGACTCATTTCATCTAGCTAAGAGATGAGTTATACATCAAGCTCAACTCATTTTTATGACATTTTTTTTTGCACCACTATTTTCTATTTCCATCCTAAACTACTATTTTCCCCAAATTACTCTTGTCTCCTTCATCATCTTTGTTGTTGCACCTCTGCCCTCCCCTGCACCCCACACACATTCCCCCTTTACGCTCCTCTCCCTTGCCCCTTCTTATAGATCTATAGATTCGCAACTCTCCCTTTTTCTTATGATCGACAATGTGTCCTACACAAATGTTGATCATGTGATTTGTAAGCTAAAAAATTGAATAAAAAAATATGGATTATGGATCTTATGATCTGCAATGTGTCTCACACAATTGCGGATCATTTGATTTGCAATATATTTGTTTTTTCACATTTATATCATTGCATATCACATGATCCGCAAGAGGGAGAAGGGAGTTGTGGATTCATATATCCATAAGAGGGATTGAGGGAAGTGAGTGAGAGGGGAAATGAGGCATATGTGAGGGGGTGTGAAGGGAAAACAGGTGCACAGAGGGAAACATAGAGGGTGAGGGGGCATGAAGGGATGGGTTCAATGCATGGAGGTGCCATACAACAATGGAGACAATGAAGAAAACCAGAGCATTGTTGAGAATTCAAATATTGGGGTGAAAATAGCAAAAATAAAGGGTGCAAAAAGAAATTCTCCATGTTTACAACTCTAACTAAATATTTTAAAAAAAGGAAAACAAGTTATTATACAATGTTAAGTCTTAAAATAAATAAAGGTTTAAATATCTTTTAGTACCTATAAAATTGCACATTTTGATTTTGTACCTAACCTTCAATTTTGTTTTTATTTTAGTAACTAACATATTTTAAAGTTTCAAATTGGTACCCATTGTTAAGTGTTTTAATCTGAGTCTTGCCCTACAAGCTCATTGGGTTTATTAATTTTTATTTAGGGCAATTTCTTTTAGCACTCTCATTTCTTATTTGCATCTCCTTAATGTTTACAATTTTTTGCAAAATCCCAAAACACCTCACATCACTTAGGATTTGAGGTCAATGATCATTTACAAACACTCTCGTCCATTAACCCTCAGACATGCCTTTTAGAAACAAAACCGTAATTGAGCAGCTGAGCTCCAAAGCGAACAATATTTCAAATACGATAACTCCTCCTAACGATATCCTGAAATTGCAAGCAAAACATCTAATATAAAGAAAACAATAGTTTCTAAAATTTTAACTTTGCATTATAATTTATAACCTTGTGTCTATATAAGACAATTACTTTTTTATGTTTTTTTCTGCTTACTCTACCATTCACAATACCTTGTCACCACTTACCTTATGAATCATTGTTCTTTACTCTATTATCATTTTCATCACCATGATTAGTAGTACAACGTAAAATATTAATAACATTTTCTTTTAAATATATGTTTTATTGGTTAAAGTTTATTAAAAATATAAAGTTTTATAGTTATATTTTTTTGACTTAAATATGTTTAAGATATATTAACAAACTTTGGTTTGAATTTTTTTATTTTTCATAAATTTATTTTTTTTATGTCTTTAATAAATTTTTTATTTTGTTTTAAGCTCTAAAATTTTACTAAATTCCTTTTTAAAGTATATGAAAGCAATTTTAAACTTTATTTAAAATTGTTAAGAGACTCAACTTCGAAAAATTAGTGAAAATCTAACCCAAAATAAATTTTATTCGAGACTCAATAAAAAATTCATTATTACATTGAAAATTTGAACCATATTTATTTATTTATTTTCAAAAATAGGCTAGACCAGGATACAAATCCCCTAAAAAGCCCTACCAAAGGATATGTTTACATTAATGAGGAGATCTTATTAAATAACAAAATGTTTATCAATATAATGTCCTCTATTTGCAAGCACCATATTAACTTCACGAACCACGTGTGAAAGATGAACATTTTGTTGATTCATCAGCTCACGCCCATACAAAACTAACCCATAATAAGGGTGGCTTTGCAGAACAGCGTCGGTTTCAACCCAAACAGACCTAAAACCAACTTCCTTGGCATGCTCTAGAGCAGTGAGAATTCCCCAAAGTTCAGCTTCAATTCAGGATTAATACCGTATTTTTCAATTCATCTTTTTCTTTTTTAATTTTTCAAATCTAAGGATTCAAATAAAAAAATGCAAAGTTAATACTCTATAACCTTTTTAAGTTCTTCATAAAATAAATCAATTTTGATTTAATATGTATAGATAACATGTATAGTTATTTTAATTTAATTTTTATAATTGTACTATTTTTAGGATATTACTTGTTCATATTTTGATTGTGTGAGTTAAAATGTTGGCATTTAAAAATATCACTTTTAAACATAAAGCTTTTATCGATAAATTTTACAAGTTAAATTTGTTGTCATTATAATTAATATTGCTACACCAATCCATCATTACAATGATGAATATCATAATAAATGAAAACTAAATTGCAAATTTTCTTTTTAAAATTTTCTTACCATAATTATAAGTTACAAGTTTTGGAATATAAACCAGAAACATGTAGATTTTTTTCATGATAAAAGTATAAATATCTTATTTTTTTTAGGAAGGAATTTTCATATGTGTGGTTAATGATATAAAAAAAATTACTATTATTGAAACTAATTTACAATTTCTTTTTTCATTTTTTTTACTGAGTTGACCATAATTTTTGCTAGTTTTTAAAGCTCTCGGACTTTTTTAGAACCTTGATAAAAAAACTAAAAATGCGTTCTATACAATAAATGTGTGTTTAATTAATTTGAATAATAGAATTAGAGAAATTTAAAATCTATTATATACCTAATATTAGAGTCTAAAGTATGTTGTCCATGTCACCTTACTTAGATGACTCTGCTTAAAGCATTTTTTATAATGTTTTTAAACCCTATAGAAGTGCTTATCTGTAACATTTAAGGGCTTATGTGTACAAGGTTATAAATTTTAAAAACTAATATGTTAAAAAGTATTTTTGAAAAAATTGAACTTACTCTTAATATTAGATAAATCTTATAACTTTCAGATTTGTTTGTTTTCATTTAAAAAGTATTCTTTTGAGTTTGCAAATGTAAACGTAGAATTATTAAATTTGTATGATTATTATTGACAAATGTGGTTTAAACGCTTATTATTTGTTTTGTTTGAAGCAAAATAAGCTATCTGCTCCATTTGAATTTTATTAGTCTATATTTAATTTTAACGTTTTAGTAAAAGACTTTATAATTATAAAGATAAATTAATTTATAATATGATTTTCTATTCTCTCTAAAATTCAAGTAATAAAATTTTGAAATAATTTTGTTTCATCATTTTTTGAATTGAAGAATTCGATAATTTTGTGGCGGACCCACTTGAGCTTTTGCGATTATGGCCGCGGTTACTTGCTCCGTGGGTTTTCATTAGGTTTTCGGCGCACCCATTCAAATTTCAAAGTCATCAATGCTTCAAATTATTGATAGAGCTGTATCCTGTTATATATATATTTTTTTATCTCCTAATAATAATAGTTGAAGATAGAATTAAGAAGTTTATAATAATTCAAGTAGGTATCTTCTTCAACTAAATGAGCTAAATCCCTCTTAATCTTACTATATTTTTCGATTGAAAGACTTTTTATTTTATTAAAATATTAAATGGAAAATATAAATATTTTTATATTTTGAAAGTTTAAAAGATGTCTTTTAAGTCTTGACAAGGCTGACATGTTACCAAATTATTTTACTTTTTTACGAAACCAAATTATACGTTAAATCGTATAATTTTTTATTTTTTTACGTTGACCAACATATTTTTTATTTTGTTTTAGATTATAAGTGTTTGAGATATCGTTTCAAGTGTATATTTAATTTTGCTTTGCAAATTAGGGATACATCCAGACATAACAACACCGACTATAATAAATTTTTATTTATTAGTAACAAAAAATAGATAATTTTTGAAAAGTTAAAATTAATTGATTATTTTATTTATGTTTTACGGAATATCTTTTCTAAACTTATAATGAAAAGCTATCTATATTAATTATTTTTTTATAAAACGAAATTACATAACAATGATTACTGACTTGAAAAGCAAATTTAGACGAACATTATGTAATATTTGATTTATTTATTAGATATCGTTTAAGAAATTCAATTAAAACAAAAAATTTATCAAAAATTCAATATAAAATAAAATTTATTAAAGACTCAAAACATATTTAAATCTATTTTAAAAATATAAAACATATTTATATTTCATCTGTACCATCTTATTTGATGTTTTAGAAAAAAAAAAATTAATTGTGATTATGAAATATATAATTGTTTTTGTTATATATTGTTAATATGAAAGAGTTGTAAACTTGTAATTGATAAAAGACGAAAATAAATCTAATAACATGGAAGATAAATAATATATAAGAAAATTAGATTATATTTTTTATAAAATGTAAAATATTAATTATTTTCTTTAAATTTTATGTCAAAATCTTAATTGTCAAACAAAATATGATAAAAAAATGTCAAACAAAATGAGATTCATAAAGCACTTGTTTTTAACAATTATCCATTAAATTGCATCAATAATAACACGGTGCTTAGTTAAAAATAAATAGGATTAACAATTTATGGTGCATCTATCTTTATATATGATCAGCTCACCAAAAAAAAAATTATGTTTAATTCCACAATACTAATTTCTCGCATTACTATAACTAGTACTAATCGAAAGATTCTCAAAGTATTTTTAAAATAAAAATAATTAAAAAAAACAACAATTATATATGAAAAGTTTATGAGAAGATAAAAACAGTTATCATAATAAAAGATAATTTATAAATAAAGAAAAACGTACACCAAAAGAAAAATTAATCATCTTCATTAATAGTTTACATATAAAAGTTATTAAAGGGTAATTTAGAAATAAGAAAAATATACACTAAAAAAAAGGATAATTAATTATCTTTATTAATAGTTATATATTGAAAATTATGAAAGAGATAAAAATAAATATTATATTGAAAAGTAATTTAAGAATAAATATATATATATATATATATATATATATTAAAAAGTTAATTATCTTTACCTAGTGAGTGAAGATACGTTGGTAATATCCACTAAATCTAAATTCCAAATCTACGTAATATTCTTTTAAGAAGGGGTGAAAAGTTTTAAATATGACTAAATTTTTAAGTAAATGATGATAATATATTAACAAACAAAAGATTAATTATCTTTATTAATAGTTGTTATAATAACAAATTATCTACTTTGATCTCTTGTCAAATGTCATAATTTGTTAAGAGTGAAATAGTTAGATAATTTTCTTAATTCACCCATTAAATACATATGTGTCAAATGATGCATAACCACTCACTCACCACATCCTGACAAAAATTTCATCATTAAGCTAATCACATAGTTTTTAAGGATATTTTCGTATTCAATACACAAACTGTCTTTTGGTGAGAGATAATATAGTTTTGATTATTTAATGAGTCTACTATATTGGTGATCAAGGTTTTGATTTTTGGATCTGCTTGGCAAGTTCAATCGTTGAACTGAAAACTGGAGTTGTTTTTAGAAAATCAGACATACTAGGAATCAGTCAAGAACTAGTTGAACTGATGAAAAACTGGGTGCATCCGTAAAAATTGGTTGATTCAAGGGTAAACTCATTTCATTTTTATTTTTTTAAAAAAGAAAAAATATATATAAAAATTCATAAAAACGGAAAGTTTGTGATTTTTTAAATTTTAGGTACATAATATTTTGAAAAAGTATTGCAAAATAAAAGATATTTAAAAGAAATTTTTACAAACTACGAAATGTTGATTGTAATTTAGAATATAAATATTTTTCAAAAAATTATTTTAAACAACGTAAAAATTTACTTCTTTATAATATTATAAAACCAACAATACTTAAACTTAATAAAATCTATTATATTTGTGTATTATAAATTATATATACTTTATTTTTTATTAATATATTATTATATTAGTAAAAATAAATATAAAAAATAATATTTTATTAAATTCAATTAAAGCGGATTCTAACTCAGTTAAATCTTTAACTTCTGAATCCATTCTTATTCGGTCCGATTTTAAAAACTTTTTTGTGGCAATGTCAAGCTATCAACTATCTCCAATTCAATATCTTAATTATCAACAATAGTTACATCCAGCTACTTCATGAACATTTTCAAGTCATTCAAAAAGCTAATACTTCCTTGTATTAGCAATGTAGAAAGATCAATTTTCATTTCCAAAAATACAGTTGAAGTGCATGAGAGTGATGTCATTAAACTCATTCTACAAGGCACATTTCCATACTTAATCAATAATGAATCCTCTCTTTTTGTTTAGATTTTTTTTTCTTTTTTGCAAATATTCTAATGCAGAATAGGATTTATGACACTTTTATGATATATGTTTTTAAACATGTAAAAAGATATATTTTGTGTTTTAGTTTTATTTATAATAAAAAAAATTGACTTATTAAAAAAAATTAATCCTCATTCTTGGACCCAAAGTTTCTTTATCAAACAGGAAAGTATGTAAAAGCATCCATTATATTTTTTTTAAAGGCAAAAAGCATCCATTATATGCAATAGCTTTGTACTCATGACATTCTTCTTTTTTAATTAGTAAAAGAAAAACAAGAAATAAATTAAGAAACACGCATGCTTCGGTTCAGGATAAAGAAATTAGAAAGGAAACGAAAGAGGTAATTTAATTTCCTAAGAATTTGGTCCATTGTGTTAAAAATAACATTTTGTAGGTTCTTTGGCAGGAAAGGTCGAAAATTCTGTCAACTGCTAGCTGGTTGCCATAGACAGGTTACCCATTAATCAAATATTCAAATTAACTTCCATACTACCATTTCAAATTATTTATAACTACATGTTTAAGATAAAAAACTTTTAAAATTTTTTACACAATATCTAAGCCAGTAATACTATGTACTATGTAGTACTTCTCTTTTGCAACTTGATCGCCCAATTAATGTAGGTAAATCTATTTTTTTTTATATGTTGAATGTTGATTTTTTTTATAAACCAAAATGTTATTAAAGATAAGATCAGACAATAGTATAAAATGTGTCTACATTATAAAATATGAAACATTTAAAGTGTTGATGACAAAAGATAAAAAACATAAAACTTAAGTATAAAGCATATTATTTATGACTCATTCAACAAAAGAATGAGAAGTTAGCTTAAGAGTAATACATCATTCTCACAAGTTCAATTGTAGAGCATGTACTATTTCATACAACTGATCTTTAAAAATGGTTAAATTTCTAGTTTTCCATATATGTCATAGGCTTGCAAACTACCAAAAGGACCAAGTTATTCCTGGTTTCCCCTCCATTGATCAAACACAGAAATTGGTAATATAGACCCCAAATTTTCTTCTCAAACACTAATAATCCCCCACTAGTACTCTAGATCACACTTAATAAGTCATATTGCAAACTGAGAAAATGTGTTATCCTGTTTTATGTGAAACACCATAAAAAGGGTATTTGGTAGCTTGTAATGGCATCTGATAACTATACAAATTATTTTTTGTAAGCAGTCTGTCGGCACTCAGTTGTCATTACCAAACATTATATATTTGCTGGAATGCCTTTTGCCTTTTATCATGTCTTGGGAAAACACTTTATAAGTAGAATGTATCAATTAAACAGTTAAATATTAATTATTAATATTTTAGTTTTTATTAATAAAGGAATTTGAATCACGACCTATCTCCTTTTTTTCTCCATACATTTGAACTTTACCACAAGTGTTATGTAAGTAATTTGTAATGGTTGTATTTTGTTACATGAGTGACATATTTTTATGCATAATCTTACTTTTTGTTTAATAAAAACTATACCTAAGAGTTAAGTTAAATAAGGAGCCTTGTTTTTCATAATAACATACATTATTTTAGAATGATGTTATATTATTTTTTCTACATATTAATATTCTTACGAGATCATCATCCTACCTTTTTGGTAAACAACTTAAATAAGAAAAAAAAAGTGTAAAAAGTAAAAAACAAGAACTATGTCTCCCTAGGAAAGAACATTTCTAAAGCATCAACCTTCATATTTTATCTGACAACCTCTAAATTTCCTAGAAACACCTTTAGTGTGTATACTCTAAATGATATTTCTAATCTTATTCAGTAACTTCACGAAAAAATATAAAGAAAATTAATACTTATCATATAGAAATAAAAATTAATAAAAAAAAAGGACAGGAGAATTCATAATGAGAAAAAGACTAATAAAAAAATTTACCCTTTTCTTCCATCAACACTCATATACTAAAAGTTTGATGTTGATTTTATCAATTTTAAAGTGATCCAAATCATAAATTGTTATTAAATTATAACATAAAACTATTTATGCATCAACATTAAATTTATTTACAATTGTTCCACTTCTTGTTTTGCTGAACAAATACAATTTCTTTATTGCAATAATTTGCTTTGTGATCAATACTACACTAATTTAGTATTCGACACTGTGGATAGTCTTCGACTCTATGCTTTTGGAGAGCTAGCTCATGATCTTATCCAATATATAATCAAGTTATCTGAAAGCCCTGACAGTTGTAGCACTGCATTGGGCGGGTGCAGCTGGATTTAAGGACTATAAAAAAATCCCATTGGTTAAAAATCCTCTTGAAACTTGAATGTAAGCATATTTATATTTGTGAAGTGCCCTAATGAGATGTTTTCTGCACTTCAAGACACAAATTAAAGCAAACAAAGAAAATGCAAGCAGAAAGCGGTATCAGTATCAGCTAAGGGATAACAACCATTGGTGGTCTCGTGAATTTCTGGCTAATGTCAGAACCTTGAAATTCATTATAAACTCCCGATATTTAATTTGAGTTTGACAATGGAAAGATTTTAGTTTAGGGTGTGTGACAAAAACATTTTTTCCCTGTCACGTGACGTCATCTTAGTAGTATCTCTATTTCTGCTCTAATATCATTTAATGAACTTTTATATTTTATATAATTTATTAAATAACATAATATTTATTAGTTTTAACAGAAATGCAGACACGAATATAAGAGACTATGGACAAGTAAAATACCTTTGCTGGTTTTATTTTTATTCTCCTTTGATTCTTTCCGTGATATCGCAGCCAGTTGGCATCCACCGCCTAATTTTCTCTCTAATTTGATTTTTATTTTTCCAAATCACTCTAAACTGGGACCTACCCACACATACACAATCATGTTTTTTTCCTCTACATTAAACTCATAACATAACCCAAACACAAATAGGGTAATTAATAATCAAGCGTTCAAACAAAACTTCCAGCTTTCTATACTTGAAAGCTGGCACCACTAATTGATTCTCACGCGTCCCCCCATACTCAACACAGTTCCATATTCCCAGTCTTATTTCCCTAAACCTGTCTCTTCTTTATCACATAGTATATAACTATATATATACACCTCCTCAGTCTTTCTAACACATTCCTTCATATCACAAGATTTACATTTCTCTCTCTCTCCCTGTCTCCAATATGGCTCTGGCTCCTGGTCGCAATGCGCTTATGGTAGTGATAGTGATGGTGGTTAGCTCTATGGTGCCTGCCTGTGGTGCTAACTTCTACCAAGACTTTGATCTAACGTGGGGTGATCACCGTGCTAAGATATTCAATGGGGGTCAGCTTCTATCTCTTTCTCTGGACAAAGTCTCCGGCTCTGGCTTCCAATCCAAGAAAGAGTACCTATTTGGGAGGATTGATATGCAACTGAAGCTCGTGGCTGGCAACTCAGCAGGAACTGTCACTGCTTACTACGTATGTTTTATTATTGTTATTCATCTAATTTAATTCATTGGATTAATATTCCTTTCTTCTCTTCCTCACACCGTTCTTCTTTCTTTCTCAAAAACGCTACTTTAATATGACTTCTTTGTGTCCCACTCCTAAACCATTATTACCACGCTTCCACACTTTTGGCATCAACCTTTCAAACACAACAGTACATTAATTCATTGAACAAACCCCTATAACAAGCAATGCTAGCTGGAGCATTTTACTTTCATCACAAGTATTATAATGTTTATTGTCATTTGCATACGATATGATGCAGTTGTCGTCTCAAGGACCAACTCATGATGAGATTGATTTTGAATTCTTGGGAAACGTGAGCGGCGACCCCTACATTCTCCACACAAACGTGTTTACCCAAGGCCAAGGGAACAGAGAACAACAGTTTTATCTCTGGTTCGACCCCACCAGAAACTTCCACACTTACTCCATCATCTGGAAGCCCCAACACATCATGTAAGGAAAAACAAACCATTTTCTTTAGTGGAGTGTATTTCCGTTCATTAACTGATATATAAAGAATCCATTTGTATCTGTTGAGCAGATTCTTGGTCGATAACACTCCCATAAGGGTGTTCAAGAATGCTGAGACTATTGGCGTTCCTTTCCCGAAGAACCAACCCATGAGAATCTATTCTAGCTTGTGGAACGCTGATGACTGGGCCACGAGAGGTGGTTTGGTTAAAACTGATTGGTCCAAGGCACCCTTTAAAGCCTACTACCGCAATTTCAAAGGCACAGAGTTCTCTGTGTCTTCCAATTCGTTCTCTGATGCTGCATGGCAGAGCAACGAGCTGGATGCCTATGGAAGAAGAAGACTGAGATGGGTTCAGAAGTACTTCATGATCTACAACTACTGCAACGATCTTAGGCGATTCCCACAAGGCCTTCCTGCTGAGTGTAGGCGCTGAAAGACCTACAAATACCAACTGTGAATCTTTGTAATACATTCCTATCAGTCGGTCTTATGATTCTTTAATTTTATTTATGTCTCCCTCCCTATTTTCCGTTTCTCTATATATTCATTCATCATCAATTAAATCAAATTCCTTCTCCCTGTACCGCTTTCTTATCAGTTTTATGGGGACACTCGTTATATACTGCCGCAGTTGCCTTTTCAAAAACATTTCCACATGTTACAATTACAATGGAAATTTATATTACCATGTGCTTCTGAAAGTGACATCCATAAAATTAATATTGAAAGAAATTTCTGAGAATTAATATATGTTACTTCTAAAAGGGAAATAAAATTTTGTTGTTTCAACTGGAATGAAGTGAAGCTTCACGTACAGAGTTTCGTCCTCCTGCTATAATTCAATGACGTATCTTGAATTTTACATTAGCGGGTTATTTTCTTCTTCTTTTTTTTTTTATTTGGTGTAGACTAGGAGTGGTAAATACTTAGGGCGCGGCGCGGAGAGTCTCGCTACAAAATATATCCGTTATGAGTTTTTTAATAGCTGTGAGTATAAGTATCTACGAATATTTTTTCAAAAATATTTTTTTTATTTAAAGCTTTTATTAAACAAATAATTTATTTTTGAAAAATCTAGAAATGAAATTATACTAGAAAATTTCTATAAGATTAATTGGATTTAAAAATAAATTAATATGATATATATACAAAATATTTAATATAAATAGAATACTCATTACCAACATTTTTACAAAAAAATAATTTTATGAACAATAAAATTTGGTTATTAATATTTTAAGTTGATTTATTTAACAAAAATATTATATTCTTTAAATTAAATAGGTATAATATTTTAATTTAGCGAGTAGCGAGTATCCTATGGGTACAGATACTATGATACTCATACCTGTACTTATTAAGGAGCAGGTAGAAAAAAAACTCATATTTACAAGGTATTCGTGGGCACGAATTTCTTTGCTATCTCTAATGCATACGTTATTTATTGTTTTGGTGGTAATGAAGTTTTATGAGACTTTTATGTTTTATCCTTTTATAAGGTTAAAAATATCCTATTTAATTAGAAATAAGAAACTTTTGAACTACTTATGGACGTATCTTACATTGACTGAACTACATAAATTGTATGTGTTGTCTTCTTCTTCTTAATATTTTTCTTTGAACTTTTAATTAAGCAATTGTGAGTTTGGGTCTCACTAAATGTGTCACCAATAGTCATAACAATTGGTATCTGAGTTTTAGGTTACGTTAGGGCCTGCTTTGAAGAAACACAATGTCTTCTTACAAATTTGATATTGAGAAATTCAATACATCGAATGATTTCACTTTGTGAAAATTAAAGATGAAGGCGGTTTTGGTGCATCAAAGGTGCATTATAGCACTTGAGGATGCGAATAAATTACTCGAGATTATGAAGAATGATACAAAGAATGCGATGTTGAAAAAAAGACATAGTTTGATTCTCTTAAGTTTGACTGACGAGGTTCTGTAAGAGGTGGGTAAGGAGACAATGGCTGTAAAGATATGGAAAATGCTAGAAGATAAATTCTAGAAGAAATCCCTAACCAATCAGTTATATAAAAAGCATCGTCTTTATATCCTGAAGATGTTTGACAATATGTCTATGAGAAATCATTTTGATAACTTTAACCGAATTATTTTGAATCTATAGAGTATTAAAGTTAAAGTTTATGATGAGGACCTTGCTATTATTTTTTATTCTCTCTACTAAAATCATATGAGAATTTCATTGATATTATGTTATATGGTAGAGATAATATTATTGTTAACAATGTAAAGGACAATTTGCAGTCTAAGGAATTGAAGAGAAGAGTCTTTAGTTCTAACGGCGATGATGCAGTTAGCAGAGGCAGAAGCATGGAGAAAGGAAATAGTGACAAGGGTCATACACACAGTAACTCAATTTTGAAGTCAAAGTAAGTGAGATGTTACAAGTGCAAAAAAGTGGGGTACATCAGGAAGAATTGTCCATTGCTTAAGGAAGACAAAAATAGTAACACTAGTGCGGCTGATATTCGTTCTAGTGAAGTTGCCTTTGGTTATAGTTCAGATGAAAGATATGGTGAAGATGTTTTGACGGTTAGTACTACTGGTTCTACTGATACATGGGTTATAAATATTGGTGCATCTTATCACATGACTTTTAATAGTGAGTTGTTCAGTTTGTTTATAAGAATGGTAGTGTAAAGTAAGGTGATTACAAAGAGTTTGTTGTGAAAGGAAGTGGCTCTGTGCAGATAAAAATGTAAGATGGCATGGCCAGAATGTTTGATGCTTGGTATGTTCCTCCCATTAAACCACCCGATTATGTTGGTACCTTAGATAAATACGGATACAATTTTTTAGGAAAGGATGAATAGATTATAATTCCCAAATTTGCTTTGGTTGTCATGAAAGAATAGTTGCAATATGGAATTTATGTTATGCTTGACAATTCTTTTCAAGGAACGATGTTTTTATCCCATTCGTTAAAGCAACAAGTTGATAATATAGAATTATGGCATCACAAGTTGGGACATATGAGTGAATGTGGACTTACAATGTTGAGTAAACAAGGATTGTTGGGTGGAGCGGTGACAGAGAAATTGAAGTTCTATGAATCTTGCACTATAGGTAAACAACGTAGGCTGAAATTCAGTCACAGTAAACGCAGTTCAATTGAAATATTGCAATATGTTCATTTTGATTTATGAGGTCCTTCTCTGGTCCAGTCCTATTGAAGATGTAGGTGTTTTGTGACATTTATTGTTGATTTATCAAGAAAGGTTTGAGTATATTTTTTGAAGACGAAAGATGAAGTGTTTGGGCGGTTCAAGGAGTGGAAGACCATGGTTGAGAAATGAACCAGAAAACTTGTCAAGACTTTGAGAATAGATAATGGATTGGAGTTCTATAATGAAGAGTTTGATGATTACTGCAGAGAAGCAGATATTGTCAGGCACCACATAGTGCGACATACACCACAGCAAAATGGCATTGCTGAACAAATGAATCAAACACTACTTCGACATGCTCGGTGCATAGGCTTGAATGGTGGTCTTTCAAAAGAATTATGGGATAAATCAGTCAATATTGTTGTTTATTTGGTGAATAGGTCTCCATCTACTGCAATTGATTTAAAGACTCCTCAAGAGGTATGGTCTGGTAAACCTTCTAATTATTCTGCTTTGCCTATATTTGGTTGTCCTGCTTAATGGAAAATTAGAGCTAGGGAAAATGAAATCTATATTTCTTGGGTATCCTATGGTTGTCAAAGGATATAGGTTATGGTGTACTAAAAATAATAGAAGTGAAAAGTTTTTTATTAAGAGAGATGTTACTTTTAATGAGTTTGCCATGTTTGGCTAGAAATTGGAGGTTGAAAATCTTGCAGGAAATAAAAGTACAGATAAAGGAGTTCATAAGAAGGTGGAGTTTGAGGTTGAAGCTTTAGACAAGAAGGGAAATCTGAATTCTATGGAACACTCCAGTAATATCTAAGAAAAGCCTCAAAGTACAGCAACAAGGAGAACAAAGAGGGAAATTTAAAAACCTGTGAGGGGTATGCATATGTTATTAGTGTTGTTGGTACTAAGTTTGTTGCTTATGCCTAAGCAGTTGGTGAAAATCTTGATTTTGATGAGCCTAAATCATATAAGGAGATGGTTCAATGTAAAAAAACATCATAATGGATAATTGCCATGAATGAGGAGATGCAATCTCTTGAGAAAATCACACTTGGGACTTAGTGCCATTGCCTAGAGGTTTGAAACCAATGGGATGCAAATGGGTGTTTAAAAAGAAATAAGGGGTTTTTGGTGTTGAACCATTCAGGTTCAAGGTAAGACTTGTGGCGAAGGGTTTTTCACAAAAAGAGGGAATTGACTATCATGAAATGTTCTCACCTATGGTAAAACATAAGACTAATTAAGTTTTGTTAACTATGGTGTGTGCTTTGAATATGGAGTTAGAGCAGCTTGGCATGAAAACTATATTGTTGTATGGAAATTTAAAGGAGCAGGCTTACATGTCACAACCATATTGAGGTTGGAAAAGAGAACCATGTGTGTTTGTTGAAAAAAAAAATTGTATGGTTTGAAACAAAGCCCAAGATAGTGGTATAAGAGGTTTGATGCTTTTATGGTTTTCCATAGTTTTGTTCGAAATGAGTTTGATAATTGTGTTTATAGTAGAAAGTGGACATATGGTTCTTATATATATTTGTTGTTGTATGTAGATGACATGTTAATTGCAGTTAAGAGAAAGACAAATATTGATACTCCTAAGGCTATGTTGAGCAGTGAGTTTGAGATGAAGGATTTGAGTGCAGCCAGGAAGATTTAAGGAATGGAGATTTGGAGAGACAAGAGTGCAGGTCTACTTTATGTATCTTAGAAGAAATACATTGAAAAGTTGTTGCTGTTGGGAGCTTGATGTACGTCATGGTTTGTACAAGGCCAGATTTGGCTCATGTTGTTAATGTGGTTAGTAGATTTATGAGTAATCCCGAGAAAGCTCACTGAGAGGTTGTGAAATGGATTATGCGATATTTGAAAGGTAATAGTAACATATGATTGGTTTATGATTCTAATGATATTAATTATGATCTCATTGGATATGCAGATTTTGACTATGATGGAGATCTCGTGAGAAGATCTTTGACAAGTTATATCTTCACCCTTTATGGTTGTGCCGTTAGTTGGAAAGCAACACTTCAACCTTCACTTCCTTTGTTTACCATTGAAGCGGAATACATGCCCTTGAGTGAAGGAGTCAAATAAGGTATATGATTGCAAGACCTTATTAATAGCTTGACTATCAAAGTGCATTGTGCTTGGCTATAAATTTAGTCTATCATGAAAGATAAAAGCATATTAATATCCTGTTGAATTTCATACGAGAGGTAATTGAAGACAAATCGTTCTCCATAAAGAAGATAGTCACTGCAAACATGTTAATTAAGCCTTTCTATTTTCAAAAGTTCAAAAATAGTTTGGAGTTGGGGAATGTTCACATAGCTTGAGTCCCTTCAAGGTGAATTGGTAGAAATGTTATTTGTTACTCGTGACTTGGGAAAATTCAAGTCAAGGTGAAAAATTGTTGAGATGTCTTGAATTTTACGTTAGCCCAACTTTTGACTTAATATGTCTTTATGACAAAAGATGTTATTTTCTATTTCTATTTCATGCAGAGGTTGTTTATTGTTTTAGTTGTAATGGGGTTTTAAGAGGCTAATATGTTTTATCTTTTTATAAGGCCATAAGCAAATTGTATTAAAAAAGTCCTAAGTAATTAAAAATAAAAAACTTTCGAACTTTCCTTAGACGTAGAGCAAGTTAATTAAACCACATAAACTATGTGTTGTACTCTTTTTCTTGATCTTATTATTTCCACTTCTAATAAAATAATTGTGAGTTAAAATTTCTTTAAGTGTGTCACCAATAGTCATAACAATTAATTAGGTAAATAATATTCTGGATGTCATAATAAATTATTGCACAACCTTATACAATTTTCATTTCACCTATCATCGGCTGATTGACCCAAGTGGGTTTATTTTTTAAAAAAAAATATCAGTATGGGTCTGTTTTGAAAAATATTACCAGCGTGGGTCTGTTTTGGTGGTTGACTCGGTCAAATCGCAACTCCGAATTGCGGTTTCATTGCCACGTCAGTAACGTGATTACGTGGAAGCCAGCGTGGAAAAACGACTACGAAACCGCAAATGGGAATTGCGGTTTGACTGGTCTTTGACCAGCACCGCCTTGTTGTCCAATGGGTAAAAAAACATAGAAAACGATGCATGTAAAACCGCAAGTCAGAGTTGCGGTTTTACTGGGGTTTAACCGGCCCCCCCTTTACCCAACGGTTGCAAAAAGGATCCCTGTTTCTACTCACATAAAACCGCATATGCGACTTGCGGTTTGAATTAAATATTATTTTTCCAGTAAACCGCAAGTGCGAACTGCGGTTTGTATTAAATAATAATTTTAATAAACCGCAGATCAGACTTGCGGTTTACGTGCAGTTGCTATTTAATCCCCCGTCGCCCTACAGAACCGCACACCCGTTCGACCCAGAGAACCGCAGACGTAGTTGCACCCGACGTAAAACAAAGCTTTACGTTACAGTCCAATTGTTCAGGTAAAAAACATAATTTGTAAATTTTTTGTGTTTTTCAATATTTTTAAAAACAAATTGCTTTTTTAACTCTGTTTTTTATGTTTAAATTTACTTTATTATTTATTTGTAGGTACATTTATGAATATTATGTCTGCTCCAATTGTCACCTTCATTTATAGTGATGGAAGAATGTACGAAGGAGACGAAGGTGTTATTTTTTAAGGGAGTAGAAGAGCAATTAGAATTACGCGTCATATCAGTTTTACTTCATTGAAGAACAAAATTCAGGAAAAGTTAAAAATACAATCAAATGAATTTATATCATCTCTAACTTGTAGATTTTTATTTTCTAGAAAATATGTGCCACTACAAATTGTTGATGATGAAGATATTGAAATTATGTTGAATGCATTTGAACAACAAAATAATGTTGATATAATAGAATTGTATGTTCATAAATCATCAGTTGGTAGTAGTTTAGGCACTGCAGTAGACACTGGTATAATCAGTTCTGACATAGTTGAAGTAGATGATGATGATGTTGTTGGTGAATCATGTGGTGAGGAAACATCTGATGAAGAAAATGACGTTTCAATTGATGGTAATTCATCTGATACTGATGACAATCAAACTCGTAATATGGAATTATTGTCGGTAACAAATGTGGAACAAGGTATGTTTAACAAAAATAATTATTTTGTTTACGGTTTACTAGTTTAATTTGTTGAATAAGAGACACATGAATAACAATACTGTTACAGTTGCAGGGCAACGTCCACCTTGGACTGATGCAGCTCATTATACACACATTAATTGGTTGCATCCTGATGAAGAAGATATTTTAGGCGAAGACTTGCATGAGTCATGGAATGTTGGAGATGCATTGTACAAAGGTCTACAGCTTGACACAAAAGAAGATGTAAAACATGCGCTGATACAATATTCAATGCGAACACATCAAACGTATCATGTTGTGGAGTCAAAAAGTTCAAAATACATTATCAAATGTCTCAACCATAAAGATGGGTGTCCATTTTATATGAGGGCAATTTTGTCTCAGAAAACAGTCAATTGGACGGTTACTCAATGGGGTGGAGATCATCAATGTCTCAATCCGGCAGTCACACAAGACCACAAAAAATTAAACTCAACTTTCATTAGTAACTTGATATCAGGTTTGCTTACTTGTCCATATATAACGTAATATTTAAATTAAATGATTATCATTTGTTGTTAACTTTTTAATTTTTTTAGGAATGGTTGGTTCAGACCCATCTTTAAGAATTAATTTGATTCAGGAGAGAATTTACAGTCAATATGGATACAAAATATCATACAGGAAAGCATGGAAAGCAAAACAAAAAGCAATTGTACGTGTTTATGGGGACTGGGATGAATCATTCGCGACTCTTCCAACATTTTTGAAATTCATTGAAAGTAAATCGCCAGGTTTTTTCTATCAAATATGTCATGATGATCTTGTTGTTGGCAATCGAGGTTACCGTCAATACCAACAGTTTGAAAGAGTGTTTTGGACATTTAAGCAGTGTGCCGATGCCTTTAACTACTGTAAGCCATTGATACAGGTTGATTGAACACATTTATATGGAAAGTATCGTGGAACGTTTTTAATCGCAACCACACAAGATGGAAATAGCAATGTATTACCTTTAGCTTTTGTTGTGGTTGAAAGTGAAAACTCGTCCTCGTGGTCTTGGTTCCTATCCCACATACGACTGCATGTGACACAAAAACAAGGAATCTGTCTAATTTCTTATCGGCATGCTGGGATTAAGTCTGCTGTGCAAAATGAGGCATTAGGATGGCAACCACCATATGCTTATCATAAGTATTGCATACGCCATATTACAAGTAATTTCAACACCCGATTTAAAAATATGGCACAGAAAAAAATGTTGATAAAATTAGGTATGACTTCTTTTTATCCACATGACATTTTTTTTCAACTGTATTTTTTATTATTATAAATGAACAATTGTATTGTGTTGTTTTGCAGCTTACACTCCATGCAAGCATATATTTGACAGAAACTTTGAAAAATTTTATCAGCAAAGCACTGAAGTAGCTAGTTGGATAAATGACATATCGAAGCAAAAATGGAGTATGACATACGATACAAAAGGTTACAGGTACGGACACATGACAACTAATTTGTCTGAGTGTGTTAACAAAGTGTTCAAGGATTGTAGGAATATTCCCATCAGTGCTTTGGTAAGGTCAACATATACTAAATGTGTTGCATATTTTGTCGAAAGAGGATCCCATGGTAGGTCCCAATTGGAAGCTGGAAAGGTCTATTGTGATAAATTGATGCAAGCATTGCGTAAAAACCAACAAGACGCTTGTTCCCATATAGTCCGTCAGTACAATATCGAAACGACTAGATTCGAAGTCGAAGATGCCTTTAATCCACTGACTCAACGTGGAGGACAAAAATGGGTAGTTAACTTGAACGAAAAATATTGCCAATGTGGGCGATTCCAAGCTTTCCATTACCCTTGTTCACATGTAATTGCTGTGTGTGGTGCAATTAGTTTAGACTATTATCAATTTGTTGATGAAGTATACACGAATGACTTCATCATGCGTGCATACTCTGGTCAATGGTTTCCTCTTGGGAATGACGACTTGATCCCTCATAATGAAGAAAGTTGGACTCTTATCCCAAACCATTCTGCTGTTCGAGGAAAAAGACGTCCAAAGTCAACAAGGATAAGAAATGAAATGGATTTTACTGAGTCACAAACACACAGAAAAAATAAATGTCGCCGATGTGGAGAAGAGGGTCATAATCGAAGAAGTTGCCCTTTGCATGCTGATGTAGGATGCTCTCAACCAACCGATGGTGATATGTAATTACCTTAAATGTTATTCTGTTTTTCAACGTTGTTATATTTTATAATTTATTATTATCTCTTTCAAACTTTTGCAATGTTTTCATATTTTATAATTTGTTACCATCTTTTTCGTAAACATTACAATAATAACTTTAAAAAATAATATAAAAAACTGAAGTGAAAATAAAAAAATATTTCATTGACCATCATCATCATCGTCTATATTTTGGCATGAGTTTGGATCAAATTGTCCACCTAATCCTAGACTAGCGGCAGCATAGGGAGAATCCCAAGGTATATCGAATTGCGGTTCGCCGATAGCTGCTGTCGTTGCGGGTTGTTCCTCTGGTGGCATCTCCGGTGTGCGAAGTGATCCAAATATTTGTTGAAAAATATGGCCTTGGGGCATGCCAGCACCGTACGGTGTACGACCTTGGTAAGATGATCCTACGTCTGTCTGAGACGGATAATAATAAGTAGTAGGCATATTTCCAGTTAGTTGTGTCGGTGTATAATATATGTCTTCTTGACGTTCAGGCAAATTAGGAACAGGGTAAACTTCTGCCTGAACGACGTCCCTCCGTCTAGTTAGACCACGACTTTCACGATATGACTGTTTAACGTGAAAATCTGGAACATTGACCTCAGGCATACTTTCGGGTGCTGGCACTGCCGCTCGTGTGATTCGATCTTCATCTTCCAACAAGACCATTATTTTATCAACATATGGGACTAAATCGTCCACTGACCACTTGTTTCTTCCCTCCGGCGACACCATATACGATAATGTCTCTCCAACTTCACCCTACAATAAAAATAGAATGGAAAACATTAAAACCATAAAAATTTTATTGCAAAAATTAAAAAACAAATTTGATAACTATAACAAATTTTACCAACAACGATGCTCTTGCATTTCTTGGGTCGATAAACATTTTGGTTTTGGCACGATACCAAACCATGTACTCAGAGTTGAATGTCAGCTCTCCAACCTGAGTTCCAGTTTCTTCGAACCTAAATTGGTCTATGTTGTTCCATATTGCAATGGCTGGTTGCAACAACATAAGCCAATTTTCAGAACCTTTTCCTTGCATAGTCAACCCATGTAATTTTTTGGGCTGCAAAGGAGGACGGGGTATGGGTTGGCACATGCCAAACTGCCGCATTACTCTATCTAGTTGATGTCATTCACAAATATTGAAACAAAGCAATGACATAACACATTTCTACGCGTTAACCCCTTCTAAGCATATCGGGGGTAACTGTGCCAAAACTTCGTTTGGATATGACATCCAAATGACCTATATAAAATAAGAAGTAGTTAGTACGTAAACAAAATTAACAAACAATAACATACATTTTCTTACATCATTTTGCTTCATTGTATCCAGTAAACGACGATGATGTTTTAAATCATCGGTGACTCCAATGTGTCGGTTTCCCCTTCGTAGCCACCTACGAAAATTATATGAATAATATTAAATATTATATAACTAACTGACAAATAATATTTTCAAATATAACTAACATTATACTCAATAAAAAAATTACCTTGATCCAACGGGTTTGTTTGGTTTGTATGGAGGTAATATAGTCGGTGCAACTTTTGGGAATCTTTCCCATGCCTATATCTGTATTAATAGGCATAAACCACCCATGGATTTTATTTTGTAGTTTGTTGCAACACATAGTTCTCTATACAAAAAACCAAGTACAGCAGCACCCTATGCATATGCACTGCACTCACCAAAATCTCGCAACAATAACAAATACCTTAAAAATATTTTACTACTAGACTTATCTACAAACAGGGCACCACCAATGAGGCGTAAAATATATGCCCTAGTAAACCTCTGTAAATTTTCTTCATTATTTTCAAAATTTGTGATATCACCAAAATTATGAGTTAGCCAACTAACTCGAATAGAACTACCATCAATTTCATCGTTATTTGGTGAAACGTCCAGCAGTTCTTCACATAGTTCAACCCAATTAACATTGGTTGAAACTATGATAGGAATGCCAATTACTCGTAAACCCAACAAAATTGCAACATCTTGAAGGGTGATAATGCATTCTCCACATCTCATGTGAAAAGTATGAGTTTCCGGCCTCCACCGCTCAACAAATGCATTAATTAAACCTGCATTAATACGAAGAAAACTCATCTGCGCGACCGTGTAAAATCCCGTTTGTCGTAAATATCGTACAATTTGAGGAGGAATTGACTCTTCTCCATTGTACGTGGGAACTGCATGTTTGATTAACAGTTTTCTGTCGTCCTCCGCATTCCATATATGTTGAGAAACGTGTTGATTTTGCATGTACAACACGTCATTCTCCACAGGTCCAGAATGAACACAATCAACAGAAGGGCGAGAAGAAGATGATGCCATGACAATTGCTACAATTTAATACAAAACATTATGTTAACATAATACCCAAAATAATATATATCAAAATACAAAATTAATATATAACAAACAAATATTATATACGAAAACTAACCTCAATATTTATAAATAATTTCCAGAAAACAAAAACTATCTTTGATTATCACTATGTAGTCTCCAACTAGGTGTGCGATTCTCTGTGGCGGAAGGATGTGCGGTTCTGTGGGGTCAGGGGGTCGATTTATAGGAGTCGAACTCCACATAAACCGCAACTCGCATCTGCGGTTTATGTGGAAAATATTTTTTAATTAAAATCGCAGTTCGCACTTGTGGTTTGTGTGCGTAAAAAACCGTGCCTCTTCCTCAATATCCGCACCCGTTCGTAAAAAACCGTCGCGTAAAGAGGGGGGCCGGTTAAACCCCAGTCAAACCGCAACTCTGACTTGCAGTTTTACAGGGATCCTTTTTGCAACCGTTGGGTAAAGGGGGGGCCGGTTAAACCCCAGTAAAACCGCAACTCTGACTTGCGGTTTTACATGCATAATTTTCTGTGTTTTTTTACCCATTGGACAACAAGGCGGTGCTGGTCAAAGACCAGTCAAACCGCAATTCCCACCTGCGGTTTCGTAGTCGTTTTTCCACACTGGCTTCCACGTAATCACGTTGCTGACGTGGCAATGAAACCTCAATTCGGAATTGCAGTTTGACCGAGTCAACCACCAAAACAGACCCACGCTGGTAATATTTTTCAAAACAGACCCATACTGGTAATTTTTTTAAAAAATAAACCCACTTGGGTCAATCAGCACCTATCATCTCCCATCTTAGAGTCTTCTTTGCCCCTTCCGTTAAAGTAATGATGCTGCGGTTGTTGCCACAAATTATATATTGTCTTCCACCATATTATAATTAGAAACAATGTGAAGATGTAGGATGGAATTCTTTATACCCAACTCGAGGGTTTGGAAACAGAGAATTTTCGAAGGGTGCCAAAAATCGACCTTTTTAGCGTAGACATATTCATTAAGATAATCTCAATACACACCCATGAGCGTAGTCCTATTTCTCTTGAACCTGATTAGCTAACACTCACAAATGAGCTAAGTGTAAGTGTGATTGTATAAACTATATTATACATGATATTTCCTACTGCGCACCAGAATAAGGAATAATATTCATTGACATTGTCCTCTTTTTTTTCTTCAGAACCAAAAGCTTGAATAGTTGACAGCTTCGTGTAGTGTCGCATAGGTGAGAAACTATCCCACAGGCGTACCTACAAATTTAGATTAATGCAAAACTTCTTATATATGATCCCTCGAAATACAAATTGTGAGTTTAATTTGGTCTTTAAGCTCGTGATAATTGCTATATTTATTGATTAGGATAATGGTTGGTGAACATAGAAAAGAGTAGTACGGAAAGACAATTCCACAAATGAAAGCGTAAGGAATGACGTCAGTATGTTGGATGATGAATCTGGATCATCCATATCCATATATATAACATAATAAACAATATCAAGATAACACAAGGCAGTGGGCTTCAGTTGACACTGTGAGTGAGAGGCGGAGGCGGAGGCGGAGGCGTTGGCATGGTGCAGCAGCGGTTCCTCCTCATAACCTACCCCATACAAGGGCACATAAACCCGTCGATCCAGTTCGCCAAGCGTGTGGCTGCCATGGGCGTGCACGTCACTTTCGCCACCAGCGTGTTCGTCCAGCGTCGCATGCTGAATAAACCCACAATCCCAGGCCTCTCCTTCGCCACCTTCTCGGACGGCTTCGACGACGGTTACAAAACCACCGAGGACAGCGACATCGTGTCCTACATGTCGGAGCTGGAGCGCCGCGGTTCCGAGTCTCTGAGAAACATGATAATAGCCGCTAAAAATGAAGGTGAGCCTTTCACATGCTTAGCCTACACCATCTTGCTTCCCTGGGCGGCAAAGGTGGCGCGTGAATTTCACATCCCGGGGGCCCTCCTTTGGATTCAAGCGGCCACTGTTTTTGATATCTACTATTACTATTTCCACAACTACTTTAACATGGCCCACAAATCCAGCATAGAATTACCGGGACTACCATTTTGTCTCACACGACGTGACATTCCCTCCTTCCTCTTGCCCTCCAATATCTATAACTTTGCTCTTCCATCTCTCCAACAACAGTTTGAAGATCTTGACGAAGAAAGCAAGCCCAATGTTATTGTGAACACATTTGAGGGCTTGGAACCGGAGGCTTTGAGAGGAATTGATAAGTTTAGAATGATACCCATTGGGCCGTTGATTCCCTCTGCTTTCTTGGACGAAAAAGACCCAAGTGATACTTCCTTTGGCGGTGACATTGTGGACGTGAATGTGAATGTGGATGTGGATGCGTCCGTTGAATGGTTAGACTCACAGGCTGAGTCGTGTGTGGTATATGTTTCGTTCGGTACCCTTGCTGTGTTGGGTGAGAGACAGATGGAGGAGGTTGCACGTGCGTTGCTGGATTCTGGATACCCTTTCCTCTGGGTCATTAGAGATAGCTATGGAAAGCAAGAGCAAGAGCAAGAGCAAGAGCTGAGCTGCAGAGAGGAGCTGGAGCAGAGGGGGAAGATTGTCAAGTGGTGTTCTCAGGTTAGGACAGGACATTTCATATAAACAAGTTATATATATATATGTATATACATATGAAAGAATAATTGATGATTAGGGTGTGTGCACTGTGCAACTGAGCAGGTGGAGGTTCTGTCGCATGGTTCGGTGGGTTGTTTCGTGACGCATTGTGGGTGGAATTCGACTTTGGAAAGTTTGGCTTCAGGGGTTCCAATGGTGGCGTTTCCGCAGTGGTCAGACCAAGGGACTAATGCAAAGATGGTGGAAGATGTGTGGAGGACAGGGGTGAGGGTGGATGATAAGGTGAATGAAGAGGGAATAGTGGAAGCTCGGGAGATTACCAAGTGTTTGCATCTGCTCATGGCTGGCTCTGAAAAAGGTCAGGAATTCAGAAGGAATGCCCACAAGTGGAAATGCTTGGCCAGGGAAGCTGTCAAGGAAGGAGGTTCTTCCCATTCCAATCTCACCACTTTTCTCTTTCATCTTTCCAATTTTCAACACACCTGACTTTTCACTCTTCTTCCCTCTCAATTTAAAACAAATATTAAGATGTACCTAATCACTTCTACTTTCTTTTATTATTATCTTTTCACTACATAAATCTTATATTTATAAATTTTATATATTTTTTTTATTTAATTATCTTTTTTAAAAAATCTACCAAAGGGTTGTAAATAAACAAAAATGAAATGGAAGATCTATTTTCTTGTACAACCCACGTGAGAGGCTCACAAGATTAATTAAATACCAAACAGATTCCTCAAATATTATAACGTTAGCATTTGACTCTTTTAAAAAATTTTAAAAATATTTAAGTTTATAATCTTTTTACCGTTTACATATTAATCTTTACATTATTAATTTTTTTTATATAATCAACTTAGGACAAAAAAAATCAATTTGAGGATCTCAATGTCTTAGACTTAGGTATAGTGATTCATTCTTTCGTATACCCGTTTGATATTTTCCTCCCATTAAAATGCTTCCCATTATAAGACATTGTGAGTTAGCTTTGATCCACATATCCTAAATTTTAAATATTAAGAAATTTTGTATTAAAAGTTTACAATTGAATTTAACAAAGAATAGATTCAATAGTAACTGATTGGTTTTTTATACGAAGGAAGTTAACTAACTAAATTAATTTAATGGCCTGATAGAAGATAGAAAAATGAAAGATACTTGATATTTTGAAGAAATTTTTTTAATAAATCAAAATTTAAATTATTCATCATAGTTGAAACCCTAATCAATTGTTTTTCATCAAACAGATTTTTTTTAAATAGTTTTTTAATTGTTTTAAGTCTAATTAAAAATAAAATTAAAAATATATTTATTATTAGTATGTCCACGTAAGTGTCGAAAACATGTTAGAAGACAAATTGACCAGGAAACCAAAGGTGAGCTAGAGACACTAAAAATAAAAATGTAACGGCATTCTGTTAAACGGATGTGGTACATTTCACTGATGTATGAAACTCATGCCAGTAAAATAAGTGTCTCAGGAATTTATTTTTTTTCACAATCCACATAACTGGGCATGTGCTGAAAAGGAAATATAATTAAAATCTATTTTTAAATTAAAAATTCTATTTAAATTGCTTAATATGAATATGAAAGTTAATATAAATTAAACAGAACCAATTTTTTTTTAAAATATAACTTTTATTAAATAATTATATTATAATTTTTATAATTAAGTATTAGTTTAGTATTTTTTAAATAGGTAAATGTTAGTGTGTTAGTTTTGATAATGAAGATATTCGAACTTAGGACTTCTCTCTCATCTTATTAAGTTACCACTAGACCAGCCTTATAATTCTAAATCTATATGTGAAGTGTTCAAACTTACGACATCTTTCCCCTTTCTTTTTATAATGTGAATTTTATTACTAAATTAACCTTACAACTCTAAATATATCATAATCTTAATTATAAATTTTTACTCGGGTCTTATAAATTAATCTGAAATAAGGGTTAAATGAGTTAGGTCAAATTGAGCGTTAATTAAGTTTAACTTAACCTACTTTATATTTTTGTAACCTAAATTTGAGTTAATTACTTATTACAAACCTAATTTGAAAGCATGACCTGACTTTTATATAAGTTTGACTTAATTTATTAGTCTATTTAAAAAAAATATTTTATATTTTAAAAAATTTAATAAATTTTTCATTGATATAACATGAATAAGTGAACTAATCATTCAAATATAAAAATAGGTGAAGTTTAGACACATTTTTTACATATACGAAATACTAGTAGTAACACTATATTTATGATTTCTCTAGAATGGATATCCTACAATATAGTTCTACATTTGAGAAGGGGTGTTTTTTAATATAATCGAATATGTGTAAGTTTTAGTGAAAATATTAAGATAGTTTAAGAATTTTTTTAAAAAGATAGGTGTAGAAAGCATTTTGATAGGTGTAAAAATAAAAAGCAAAACATAAATGTAGTGGGTCTGTCATCTAGAAAACATAATTAGGTCTGGATAAAGTGATATGGAATAAATAAATTATAATTTTAAATAAGTTGATTTAAATGTGAAAAATTATTTAAATTTGGTACCAATTTATTCGAAACTCTTGCATTACTTATCCAAAATATAAAAAAAATTGTTTGAGTTTTTTATAAAGTGGTATGTAATTCATTACTTATATGTTTCAAATTAGTTTATTTAGATAACATAATTTTTTAAATTATTATTTTTTTATATTTCGGATAAATTAATTCAATAAATATATATATATATATATATATATAGTAATAGATTCTAGATTATTTGATTTGAAAAATAAATATTTTTTTACATTATGAATTAACTAATTTGAAACATATAATTAAGGATTATAGATCAAGTGATCTAGAAATCAAATAATTTTTTTTTAACAATGTTTTTAAAACTTGAACCAGTGATTGTATAGTAAAAGTATTATTTAAGTTTATTGTTTAATTATTATTAAACTAGTAGTTGAACTGGTATTATTAAAATTAAGATTATGAAATAAAAAATTAATTAAAATTTAATTATAAAATAAAAAAGTAATTTTACTAAATACACTTTTATTAAATAAAATAGTTAACTTAAGAAAAAAAAAAGAATGTATTTAGCAAATTTTAAAAATAAATCACAAACCACCTGAACAATCAGCTCTTTGATTTCAATATTCAGTTGTTTATTTAGTTTTCAACATTAGCAGAACCCATTAATAAACTAGTTCATTAATTTTCTCGAACTGGCCAATCCAGTATTTAAAATATAGATATATTTTTAGTATAACTATCTACTAGAACTATCTCTTACTAAATGTACCTATTAACAACAAAGAGGGGCAAGAAATTCATAGGGTTACGAAGTTAAAACCGTATGAAATTTGTGGGAATTGAAAGCTGGATGACCTTGTAAAAAGAAGTCCAATGACTAAACCATCACTCTTCTCCCTAAAAATATTAGTATTTATATTTTTGGAAAATAAATGACTTAATTAAATTTTTAGTCTTAAAGTTTAAGTAAATTTTGTTTTATGTCTCTGAAAATTAAAACTAATTTTTGTTATGAAATATCAAATTTAGATTGTTTTTAAGGATTAAGTTTAATTAATTTTGAATAAATTCAAGACGAAAAGAAATTATTTTTTATTTTCAGAATGAAAGTAAGATTTAGTCAAATTTAAAATGCTAAAACTTAATTAAGCAAAAAAAATCAACTAATTAATTTTCAATGATTATGTTATTGTGTGATTTAGTTTCGGAACATTTTAAAACCTTATTTAAAATATTTGTAATAGTAATGTGCATAATGTAAAAAAAAATAGAAATTATCATGTCAAAAAATATCTTTCAAGAATTTATTGGTATTCACTCTCATATTTCAGATTTTGAACTTTAAAGTATATTTTTGGATGATAATTAGAAAGTTAACTTGAGTTGAATTGAATTTTCTAAACCTATTTATAGTTGAAAGTATCTTAAATATAATTTATTTATATTTGAAATTCTTAAACGATAAAACTATTTTTATTTATCATACAAAGAAATACTTATATACAAGTTGAGTGTAATACACTAACATTTAATCACAATTTTTATGTATGTTAAGTTAGTTTATTTTGTGAATTAATATTTTAAAATTTATATAAATAAAAGGATATACTTAAATGTCAAAACTTTTTTACAGTTTAATGCATAAATGTAAATTAACTCTTTATCGCAATGAAAACTTGTTTTGATGATAATAATAATACTTTTAAATGTGTAATTATTAAAATTGATATGTATTTTATAATATAATGTGATGAATATTAAATTGAATTATATATATATAACTATTTATAAAAACTAGTAATAATATTATAAATTAAATTATAAAAAAAATTAAAAATTAATTTAAAAAATTAATAATATACATATTTTAGATTAATTTTCTAATCAATAAAAATTATATAATATCTTATAAAACAATAAGAGGAGTAAACATACAGAGAAATAAAATAACGACCACCATTTAGGAAAATGAAAAACTAATTGGCATAAAATTATAAGCCATACATATGTTGCTTTTTACTCATTTGTCATTTCAATAATTTTTTGCATTCAGCATAACGGTAGAAATAAATAGCTAAACTTATGAACATTGCATTAGATAATGGTTTAAAAGTGGTTAGAACTTAAACTTTGCATGCCATAAACAAACATGCTCCATGTTTTTACATGGACGAACTTGTTTATTTGACGTACCTTTACACTTTATTTTCACAAAAATGAATAATAATATTTTTCTTTAATATTTTATTTGAAAAACAATTATTATGTTTGTTTCTTTGTACAATACTATACACTCTAGATTTCATTTTTGTAGTTAATCGTAATGAGAATATTGCAAAAAAACTGTAGTTAATATGACAGATAATGAATACAGAAAATGGGAAGCTTCCCTGAAAGTGAAAAGGAGAATGATAAAAAGATAGAAATAATATGAAAGTAAATGGAAAAAATATAAAGACCCCTGTGTTTTTGTTGTATTATTGCTATCTACTAGTCCAGCACTCGTCATTACTTTTGTTAACTCAGTTATTAATTATTCCTATTTGTGCCGCTTCAAATCTGCAAAAATGGTAATATATTCAGAAAGTAGTACAGTAATAATTTACATATGTATAATCACCTCAAAACCTAAAATTCCATTTTAAAATTTTGGATTTAGATTTTGGATTTTGAAATAATCAAACATCGAAAAGATTTTAAATAAGAATCAAAACGTCAAATAAAAATATTTCGGATTTGATACAGCCAAAATCCAAAACATAACATAATTCTTTCAAAGAGAATAAATAAATCTCAAGTTAAAATCCGAATTCTGCAACTAACCAATTAATTAGCTAAATTAATCAAGAAGATAAATTAGCGTCATTCCTAATAAAACTGAGTAGGATCTACTAAGTAACTGCTGGATAAAAGTCAAATACACTAAGTAAAAAGAATACACAAAGAGAAAAGTACGTAATGACCGTCAGGCAACACATACATTTTTTATTATACATACGGAAGTATGTGTCATTTACTTTTTCAAAAAAGTTTATTACACTTCAACTTCATTTTTTTTTTCTTGCTCATTTAGTAACTAAGCGTTAGATTCCTCTTTTATACGTTCTCTCTCTTTCGTTACTTCAGAAGATACTAGGACACTCAATAAAGCTCATTAAAAACATTTAGAAAAGTTTGTAGCGATTTATACTCTTCTCATTAATAACAACAACATACAATTTAAAGTTTATTGTAAGATATTTAAAAGTGAGATATATAGTAGTAATTTGATAAAAAATCATAGTAGTATTTTAAAAAGATACAATAATACGTACATATCGTATATTAAAGATTATTGATTTAAATATTATAATCCAAATTTTGTAAGAACAATTCACGAGTTTTTAAGTTGTGTTATATTAATTAGAAACAATGTCTATTAACAATTTTCTTTAAAGTTTTTCTGGTAAAGATTTTTCTTCAGAGTTTGATAACATCAAAATGTATATGGTTTAAAAATGAAAATTAAAAATTATATTTTAACTCCGGTTGATATGTATTATTTTTAAAGTTTAAAATATTATTATAATTGACATATGTTGAAATAGAAATTAAAAATTAATTTATATTAATATTTTAAAGATTTTTGGGTTTGAAATAATTGAAAATTTTTAATTCAAAAATAATTTTTAATTCTTAAATGTTTTATTTAATTTTAAAACTAACTTGTTATAAATCAAGTTTTAATAGTAGAAATAAATTGAAAATATCCGTTGTCATGAAAGTAACAATTGTGAAACTAGTTATTAATATAAAAGTAACTATTACAAAATTATGATCAAAATAATTAAAAAAATTAGATTATTTATAAAAATATATTATGAAATAAACTTATAAAAAAAATTTAATTAACATATACTAAAAAAACTTTACACTAATATTTAATTATAAATTTTAATTTATATAATTTTAAAGTATTAATCGATAAAATAAATAAATTTACCATAAATAATTATGATTTGAAGTTAGTGTAAATTTTTTTATAAGAATAAAAGATTATATAAATTATTTATGACTTATGAGTGATCTATGGTGATGAAATCCATTTAAAATTAATTAAAAATCGTAATTTTCTTATCAACAACTCACATAAAAATTATATAAATAATTTTATCATAAATTTAATTATGTATTTTTAAGAATTTATTATTAGCCTTTATCGTTTAAAATATAGCTGACAGAAATCCCATACGTTTGCATCTATGTTTCAACTTTAAAGTCTAAATTGGAGAGTCAATGGCAAAGACAAAAAAAAGACAAGGAGCCGGTATGGTACGCGAAATCTATTAAGCAACAGTTGGCATTCGCGGGGACCACACACTTGACTGAACCACCTATTCTATTCCTCTCCTTTCCAACATATATTTTTACTGAATTTAAATTTTTACTTGTTAATATTAAATACTTTGTATTATCTGTCCAATTATTATAAATATAATTTTTGAACAAAAATACATAATATAAATTATTTGGATAAATTTGTTTGTTTATTTTTTGAAAGGTCTCTGGCATAAGAATTTTTATTTGGGTGGTGACTTAAAAGCTGATTCAAATACAGCGGTTTTTGGGTCTTTTGGTTTTGATTCTCCACTCTTGCAATCTGGAGGTGGGACCTTCCCCTCACTGTCACTCACCCATCTCATTTTCCGTTTCCTTCCTTTACGAAACAATTATGAGAAATATAAATAGTAGTTATGTGTTGCATCAGTAGAAAAACACAGACGTGTTTATTTTTGAAATTCTTTAAGCATCGAGATTAAAAAAGAGGAAAAGGCAAAGGGAGCATAATAACATAACTAGTGGCATAAGAGGTTGAGGTTGAGGTTGGAGTAGAAATAGTTACTATGAGACGCAAGCAAAGGCAAATGGAGATGGAAAGGTGGTGGAAATTAAAAGCGAAAAGTGTGGTTCTTGTGCTGTTGTGTGTGGCATGCAGGGGCATTGCGGACGATGGTGGATTCATGGCGAAGCTGGCGGAGGCGCTGAGTCCAACGCCGACGGGGTGGTCGGGGAGCAGCTTCTGTGACTGGAAGGGTGTGAAGTGCAGTGGGAACAGGGTGAGCTCGATCAGCATGGCTTCCCAGTCGCTCCGAGGAACGGTTCCCCCGGATCTCAACTCTCTCTCCCAACTCACCTCACTATCTCTTCAGAACAACGCCCTCTCCGGCGCGTTGCCCTCACTCGCGAACCTGTCCATGCTCCAAAGCGTCTTCCTCGACTCCAACAACTTCAGCTCCGTCCCCGATGGTTGCTTCCAGGGGCTTACCAGCTTACAGACCCTTAGCATGAGCGGTAACATCCACCTTGCTCCCTGGACCATTCCCACCTACTTCACTCAATCCTCCAACCTTGTCAAACTCGACCTCGCTAACACAAACCTCTTCGGTCCCTTTCCTGATGTCTTCGCCTCCTTCCTCAGTTTGCAGGATCTTCGTCTCTCTTACAACAACCTCTCCGGCCCTTTACCCTCCTCCTTTGCCGGATCTGTCATTCAGAATCTCTGGCTCAACAATCAGAACGGCTTCGGCTTATCTGGCTCCCTTCAAGTTCTCTCTTCCATGCCCCATTTATCTCAGGTCTGGCTTCACAAGAACCAGTTCACTGGTCCCATTCCTGATCTGTCAAATTGCACCTCTTTGTTTGATCTTCAGCTCAGAGACAACCATTTAACCGGTCTTGTTCCCCCTTCTTTAATGTCCCTTTCTACCCTTCTCAACGTTTCCCTCGACAACAACCTGCTTCAGGGTCCTTTTCCTTCTTTTGGTAAAGCCGTCAAGTTCTCTCTCGATGGTATCAATAGGTTTTGTCGAACAGATGTTGGACCCTGCGATCCTCGTGTCACCACTTTGCTTGATATCGCTAAGGATTTCGGGTACCCCCCTCAGTTGGCCCGTTCCTGGACTGGGAACG
Organism: Psophocarpus tetragonolobus; assembly: GCA_037954015.1. Taxonomy (NCBI): domain Eukaryota; kingdom Viridiplantae; phylum Streptophyta; class Magnoliopsida; order Fabales; family Fabaceae; genus Psophocarpus; species Psophocarpus tetragonolobus. The sequence continues at coordinate 46,460,513 of CM075694.1, forward strand.
ATCCTTGCAATGATTGGAGTTTCCTTGTGTGTGCTGGAGGCAAGATTATTACGGTGAATTTGCCTGACCAGAATTTGAATGGAACTATTTCCCCTGCTTTTGCTAATTTAACTGATTTGAGGAACTTGTATCTCAATAACAATAATCTGAGTGGTTCAATACCGGGGAGTTTGACAAATTTGGCTCAGCTAGAGGTTCTGGATGTGTCGAATAACAACTTATCTGGTGATGTCCCCAAGTTCCCAAGCAAGGTTCAGTTCAATGCTGCAGGGAATGATTTGCTTTGGCGTTCTGGAGGTGGTGGTGTCAGTGGAACTACCCCTTCCAAGGGTTCTGGTGATGCACCCACTGGAAGTCCGAGCCCAGAGTCAAGTGGTTCTTCGCTTTCACCTGCTTGGATAGCAGGTATTGTTGTTATTGCTGTGTTTTTTGTTGCAGTGGTGATTTTTGTCTTTTGCAAGTGCCATACTAAAAACCGGCATGGGAAGTTTGGGAGGGTTAATAATCCAGAAAATGAGAAAGGAGAGGTTAAGATTGATATGTTGAGTGTTACAAACTCAAATGGATACGGTGGTGTTCCTAGTGAGTTGCAGAGCCAAGGCAGTGAGCGTAGTGACGTTCATGTTTTTGAGGGTGGGAATGCTACTATTTCAATTCAGGTTCTTCGGCAAGTGACGGATAATTTCAGTGAGAACAACATTTTGGGTAGGGGAGGATTTGGGGTTGTTTACAAGGGGCAATTGCATGATGGAACTCAGATTGCTGTGAAGAGGATGGAATCCGTTGCAACGGGGAGTAAGGGAATGAATGAGTTCCAAGCAGAGATTGCAGTTCTCAGTAAAGTTAGGCACAGGCATTTGGTGGCTCTTTTAGGATATTGCATTAATGGCAACGAAAAGCTTTTGGTGTACGAGTATATGCCTCAAGGGACATTAACGCAACATTTGTTTGATTGGCATGAAAATGGCTGTGCTCCATTGACTTGGAAACAAAGGGTAGCTATAGCTTTGGATGTGGCACGGGGAGTGGAATACTTGCACAGCTTAGCTCAACAAAGCTTCATTCACAGGGACTTAAAACCATCAAACATACTATTGGGTGATGACATGAGAGCAAAGGTTGCAGATTTTGGTTTGGTTAAAAATGCCCCAGATGGGAAGTATTCTGTCGAGACAAGGTTGGCCGGAACATTTGGATATCTGGCACCTGAATATGCAGGTATATTTGGAAAGCCTTTGAATACAAGCTTGTCTTAATTTATTTCCTTGTCTTAGCTCATAATTGTTTATATGTTACTACTTCAATCCATTATATTTTTTTAACTAATAACTGTGATACTTTTCTCATTATAATTGTCAGATATTTATTTTTTTTGCTTTCTTGTTTCATGATTTGTTTTCTAGCTAAACTGTGTGTGTTCCTACTTGGGTGGATGGTTTCTGGCCACTTTATATGTTGTGTCATATATGGACAGATGGCTGCAATTAAGTGGCATCCGTCCAATTACCCCTTTCTTATGTGATGAATATCATGATTTGACTCTTTCAAAAAAAATAAAAAAAATACCATGATTTGATTAAATTTTGGATTACTAACGAGTTTTGCTACATTCTCCTCCTGATACTTAATAAGTATTAAAAAGTTGATGCATTAAGTGTCATGGCAACATAAAAAGTATGCAATATTTTTATTTTTATATTAAACAATTAGGAAGATTGGTTGAGAATATTTAGAATTATTCTTACTGTTTGTGTCATAGGTTTGGGGAGCCCCACAGGCATAGTAATTCTCTTGTATGTTGTTGCTATTTACTGTTGCCATAATCTCCTCCAGTTGTCACATTTTTGTATTTTAAATAGCATGAACTAACATCTGTGTATTTACAGTTGCCTCATTCTCCTCCCGTCACATTTGTAGTATGAAGAATATTAATTTAGAAGAGCAGCATAGTTTTAGCTAAGCTAGATTCGTGTTGCATATGCATAATCCACAATTGGTTGTTTTAACTTTATGCTAGCTTATTGCTTTACTTGTAATTAATACGGTATTGTTTCTTGGCAGCTACTGGAAGAGTGACGACCAAAGTAGATGTGTACGCATTTGGAGTAGTTCTGATGGAACTGATTACAGGTAGAAGGGCATTGGACGATACTGTGCCTGATGAAAGGTCTCACTTGGTTTCCTGGTTCCGTAGGGTACTAATTAACAAGGAGAACATCCCAAAGGCAATTGATCAAACCCTCGATCCCGATGAAGAAACCATGGAGAGTATATATAAAGTGGCTGAACTAGCAGGCCATTGCACTGCTCGTGAACCATACCAAAGGCCAGATATGGGGCATGCAGTTAACGTTTTGGTTCCTCTGGTTGAGCAATGGAAGCCTACCAGCCATGAAGAAGAAGAAGGTTATGGCATTGACCTTCACATGAGCCTTCCTCAAGCTCTGCGAAGATGGCAAGCCAATGAAGGGACTTCCACTATGTTTGACATGTCCTTCTCACAAACTCAATCAAGCATTCCCGCAAAACCTTCAGGATTTGCAGACTCCTTTGATTCAATGGATTGCCGGTGACAAAAATGATAAACAGGAAAACATCCAATTGCTTCACAGGTGGGTGGGAGGACCGGACGAGAACGTTGTGAACATGTTTTCATCTCGCAACATCACTGAATTGTCACAATTTATTTATTTTTTAAACGTTGATTTTTTTTTCTTTTCATGCCTTGCAATATTCTTCTGTACAAGTCTGATTTCTTTTTATAAAGCTAACGGATTGGTTTTAGTCGATGGTTGGGTTCTTAGATATAAGCATTATAGAAATGTTAATTGTATGATATTTTCAACGAGAAAAAAAATTATTGCATTTAGTTGTTGGGTGTTTTGCCCCATGTTTTGTTACCAAGCATTTGTAAATTCTAACGTTTTCAATTAATTTGCCAATGCCGGGTAAAATCAATAGCAATGAAAACCAGATTAGAGGACTCCAATCTAATGTAGTATGAATAATTAAAAGTTAATGAGGTAGCATCAGCATAAGTAGGTCCCTTTAATTAGCATATTTTAATGTTTTGGTTGTCATATTTTATTGTGCTATAATACAGCGACTGATTTGAATAAGAAATTTTGGAGGTGGTGGTGAGAGTGAAGCCACCAAAATTGTGTTGATGGTGGGAGATGACCTTAATTTCAGTTGAGGAGCCTACACGTTTGCGCATATTACGGTACAAACTACGCAAAGCAGAGCAGACAGGTGGTGACTTTAGTAACAAAGCACATGGCGTGGGCTCCACTACACATGCCATGATTTGACAATTTCGATTTTACACGCATGCCATTGCCAGCCAACCGCGTACCACTATTCACTATTCACCTCTCACCTCCGATACTATCTTCTCTTATGCGCAAAAATCTTCTCTTATGCGCAAAAATGTTGTGCACACGTCTCACAAAAGTTAAATCAATACCTATGGATTTTTATTCATTATTTTATACACAATTTGTTAGATCTAGTGTATACTTTTTTTTTATAAATTTTATCCTTATATTTTTATTTTTATCATTATTTAAAACTTTTACCTGAGACAACTTTAAATATTTTTTAAATTTTAAAGGGACATGCAATGTAAAGAGTATGCAAATAATGTTTTTTAAAAAAATGAATAATAATGATTTGTGTAAGAATAAAAAAACTACTATAGAAAGTCCGACGACAATATAAGTGTAATTTACTCTACTTATTTTGTAAGGTTTCTTAATTGAGTAAGTGTTTCAAGGTTAACCTTATATAATATTTGCTCAAATATTTTCATAAAAATAAATATTAATATTGATAAACCTTTTTCATATTTTCATTATTTATGCAACGCTATGAACTTTTTTTTTTACTTTATTAAGTTTTAGACTAATTTTAATTAAATTTTGTGTAAGGGGAATAGAAAAACAAAGTAAATGTGCATGTCAATAGAATCTTTGCTTCACTGTGCACGGTATATGCACATCGCAGGGGAACTTGAAACTTGAAACTAGATCATACGCAAATATATTATACACAGATATGAGCAGAGGATGGGTAAAAATACGAATATGAGCTCTAGGGAGCGGAAGGGGAACTTGAAACTAGATCATACGCAGATATATTATCAGAAAACAATGATAGGAGTTAACGAGGGAAGTATCAGACCGTCTTATGCAAAGGTAGTAGGGAGTTCTACAGCAAGGTATAGGGTAAATAATGGGATGATGAATCGAGTTAGCCTAAAAAATGACGGGAAACAAGGGGAATGAAAACAGAGCTGCTTATGATGTTTCAAGCAGAAGCAGAGGTCGTCAGGAGTTTGGAAAAAGCTTATGTGGGAGAAGTGCTTTGTAAGGGAACTGCTTTTAGAACGCAACAATTCCTGGATGAGCAAGGGGTTTATGACATTAAAGTGACTCCAATGGGGGGAATATGGTGTTGCTGGAAGAGGGGAACTCGTGAATCCTGCATAAGGCGATAGAAGGCAGCCATGATTGGATACATAAATGGTTCCAGCAGATACGTAGCTGGGAACCGGGAAGCGTGGATACAGAAAGAAGGGTGTGGTGAGTTGTTATAGCATTCCGCTGCATGCATGGGGGGAAAAATTCTTCCAGTGTTTGATGGCACCCTTTGGTGAAGTGGTGCGAGTTGAAGAGGGGACAGCCAAAAAGGAGAGGTATGACGTGGCACGAATTCTGATCTCCCGGAAGGATTTCAAGTCAGTTTAGGCGGTTGTAAAGGTGAAGATAAATGAACGGTTCTTTCACATCAAGGTGATGGAGGATGGAGATGAATGGAATAAGGAGCTGAGCCGAGAGCAAGATATATGGTCTGGATCAGAGGTGAGCCCGTGCTAAGGAGAAGGGGAGTTAGATGAATCTTTTGAGGTGGAGCAACGATTGGCGGTGCTGAAGGAGGAGTTATTTGGTGGGCAATGGAAACCGGTACCGGCGGAGGAAGACGGAAGGCAAAACGGGGTAGGCTATGAAGTAAAGTCAACAAACAATAGGATAGGTGCAGACGACGCAGACGCAGGTTCACAGATAGGGTCTGAGAAAGCTGAAAGTGGGAATGGGAATGGTTCTCGAAGACAAAGTAGAGGAAGGCAGCAGGAACTGGGTCAGAAAAACAGTGTTGTCATACACGAAGAGAGGCACGGGTACATTATAGATGCTGACAAATGTTGTCTGCAGCTTCCTGCGCAAGCTGACGACGGCTGCAACACGCAAGAGCAGGGTATGCTGCACGCCACATGTAACCATCCACGTGCAAAAGATAAGTGGGAAGCGGGATTAGGTGAAATGCAGATGGGGCACAAGAGGTATGAAAAGAGGGCTGTAAACGTGGGCCTTAGTAGCAGTTACACGCAACAACATGAAATGGGCCCTATTCAAGTACAAAGCTATAGCCAAGCAACTTTGAACAGTGTACAAAGCCCATGCAAGAATTGTTCAACGTGTAGGCGCGTTAAAAGCCAGGGTCAGGAAAGGTGTGAGCCATTACCATGTGAAGGTTGCTATGATTTGCCAACATTAAGTGAAATAAGGCGATTGGAAAGAAAGGACAGTTTTCACGGTGGTGAGGAAGAGGTAAAATTGGCAACACAATTTCATAAGAATAATAGTGCAAATACAAAGATGGGCTCAAGTTCCACAAAACTGTATAATTGTAAGAAATGGAAGTATGTGGGTAGAGAAGAAATGTTTTGGGGAGGGAAGGGGAATCGGAGGAAAGTCAACATTTGGAGACAAACTCGGAGGCATAGTGTTGATGGAAATGATCTAGAAAGGAGTGAACAGAATGAAGGCACGAAGAAAGCAAGTCAAAGCAAGGATGAAGGAGGAAACGAGAAGAATAAAATGTGGTTAGATATGAAGGAAATAGGAATTACTGGAAAACAACCAGAGGAAGTGTATTTAGCAGAACTTGAAACAATGGAGGAGAGGGATCAGGCGGAAAAGGAGATAAGGGGGAGAAGGAATCAAAGTGTAGTTTAAATGAAGTTATTGTCACTAAATGTAAGGGGGGCTTCGGGACCGGGTGAAAAGGAGGCGCATTAGAAGGATGGTGGTCGGGCATAAAGTTGATATATGCCTTTTTCAGGAAACCAAATGTATGAATTTGAAGGAATGGGAAATAAAGGAGGTTTGAGGGAATATGGAATATGAATGGAGAGTTCTTCCATCAATGGGATTGAGTGGGGGTTGTGTCACAATATGGAGGAAAGGCCTGTTGGAGGTTGTATGGCAAATTCAAGGGCAAGGTTTTTTAGGAGTTGCTTTTAGAGGAGTTAATCCAGATGAGGTCAATTGTATGGTGAATGTGTATGCCCCGTGCTCTCTGGAAGGTAAGGGAAAGGCATGAAATGGCTTTATGATGAATAGAAGAGGGTTCCCATATGTAAAAATGGGTAGTTGGCGGTGATTTTAATGCGGTTGCAGGAAGGAGTGAAGTTAGATGGAGGTCGAATTTCACTTAAGGGTGGAGATGGAGGATTGCAATTTCTTTATACAACAGATGGGGCTGATGGACATTCCAGTTATTGGAAAAGGAGTGACATGGATCTCACCAGATGGAGGGGAAACTAGTAGATTAGACAGGTTTTTATTCTCACTGACATTGATGGAGGAATGGGGAATTAGTGCACAGAGGGTAGGCACTAAGGAGTTCTCTTATCACTGCTGGATAAGCACAACAGATAATAAGCAGGACTGGGGACTGAAACCATTAAAGTTTTTTTATTATTGGTTGATGGATGCCTCTTTTGGAGTTTTGATTAAAGAAAGGTGGAATTCAATCTAGAGTCCAGGGTGGAAGATGTACCAGCTAGCTAGGAAGCTAAAGATTGTGAAAGGGGAGATAAAAAAGTGGACCGAAGATGTGTGGAAAAAGGATGATAAATTTCTGGCAGAGAAGGTTGAAGGGATGGAAATGGTTGATCAATAGTTAGTGGAAGGGGCCCAGGTGATATCCAGATCGAGGCACGATATCATGTCAGATTATTGGGGCAGAGCCAGGGTGATGGAACATGCACTGTTGCAGAAATCTAGGGTACGATGGACTTTAAATGGAAACAATAATTTCAAGTACTTTCATAATTGTTTCAAGTCCAGATGTTATGCAAATTCCATTTTTGCAGTACAGTCGGGGACGGGGTGGTTGAAGAGTGTGTCGGATATTAGAGCTAAAATATTAGCCCATTTCTATGGAAATATCCAGGAAATATGGTTGGACAGACCAACAATGGATGGAGTACAATTCACTCAGTTGTCAGAACAGCAGAAACATTTTTTGGAGGAGCTGTTTTCAGAGGAGGAGATTAAAGCGACAGTATGGGCATGTGAAGGAGGGAGAAGCCCAAGACTTGATGGTTTCGGAATGAATTTTTACAAATCTTGCTGGGATGTAATAGAGGCAGATGTGGTAAAGGCAATACAAGAGTTTCATGAGTCAGGTGTATTACCGAGAGGGGTAAACTCGTCTTTTATTACTCTCATTCCGAAGGTGGTCAGACCTTCAGGGCCAAATCAGTACAAACCCATATCCCTAATATCAAGCATCCATAAGATTATTTCAAAGTTATTGTCTTTGAGGATGAAACAAGTGTTCAACGGGTTGATATCGAATTCTCAAACTGCCTTTCTGTCTGGAAGATCAATTATGGATGAGGTAGTTGTGGCTAATGAAATTGTGGATTGGGCCAAGAGGAAGCGAGTTTCGTGTTTTTTGTTCAAGGTAGATTTTGAAAAGGCCAACGATTCGGTGAACTAGAATTTTCTAGATTATATGTTGGATAGGATGAGGTTTGGAAGGAGATAGAGAATATGGATGAACTCCATTGTACGAAATAGTTATGTCTCTATCTTAGTAAATGGGTGCCCGACAACAGAGTTTAGGCCAGAGAAAAGGTTGAAGCAAGGAGATCTTTTGTCTCCTTTTTTTTTGTGGTGGCGGAGGTGCTAGCAGGATTGTATAAATCGACCATTCACAAAGGTCTGTACAAAGACATAAAGGTAGAAGAGGAGGCGAGATACTCAGTGCTACAATATGCAGATGATTTTATTATGATGGGTGAAACGCATCTGCAAATAGTGTGGTATTTGAAGGTAATTTTGCGAGGCTTTGAAATGACGTTAGGATTAAAGGTGAATTTCAGCAAAAGTCACTTCTATAGCCTAAATGTGTCAGAATCTTTCACACTCGCTGCTAGCAGCATTCTAAACTGTAATGTTGGTACACTACTATTCAAATTCTTGGGGGTTCCAGTGGGAGTGAACCCTAAGAGGGAAGAAGTTTGGAAGCCAGTCATTGATCAGTTTAAAAAGCGATTATCAGGCTAGAAGGCGAGTAATATGACTTTTGCTGGGAGATTGGTACTAGTGAATTCAGTGTTATCTTCTATTCCACTGTATTTTTTCTCCTTTTATAAGGCACCTAAGACATGTTGAATACTCTGAAGCGTCTGCAGAGATCCTTCTTATGGGGAGGAAATGAGCGTCAATAAAAAATTGCTTGGTTAAGTTGGGGAAAAGTTTGCCGCCCAAAGGAGGAAGGAGGTTTAGGGGTGAAGTGCTTGGGGAAATTTAATTTGAGTTTGTTGGCAAAGTGGAGGTGGAGAATATTATCAGACGATACGGCTATTTGGGGCCCGCTATTGAGGAGTAGGTACGGGGAGGTATATAGATACATGGATAGGCCGACATCCTTTACTCACACTTCCCAGTGGTGGAAAGATATATGGGGAATTGATGGGCCAAACGCGTTAATACTAGAGTGGTTTCAAAATCGAGTTAAGAGGAAAGTACGATATGGAGAGGATACTTTATTTTGGGAGTAAAGGTGGATAGGTGATGGGCCCATAAGTGTAGTTTTCTCGAGACTATATGGCTTAGCAAAGGATAAGTTTATAACCGTTAAGGACAAACGCGATTCAGAAGTTTCATCGTTAGCATGGAAGTGGGTGTGGTGGAAGGAGTTGTTTGTATGGGAAGAGCACTTCCTACATGCTTTACAGGAGGCATTAAGCAAAGTGGTGTTAGTGGATAAAATCCCAGATGAGTGGGGGTGGAATACAGTCACGGGTGGGGGATACTCAGTGGCGGAAGGGTATAAGGTGTTGAATGAAGGAATAATTGATTTAGGAATGAGTTTTGTGGAACCTCAGGAGATTGTGCCGAATGTGGAAGGATAAGTTACTATCTAAGGTAGTTGTATTCTCTTGGAGGCTGCTAAAGGACAAATTACCCACTATTGATAACCTGCTGATGAGAGGGATACAGACCTTGGTGCTTAACCCTGTTTGTGTGTTTTGTAATACTGGCGTAGAGAATAAAAATCATTTTTTCTTAATGTGTCCAATAATCCAAAGACTATGATACAAAGTTATCAGTTGGATTGAGATACAGACTCCACTTCCGGGAGACCTAAATCAGTTGTTTCTTTTATTCAGTGGATGGTTCGTGGGTAAGCGGAAGAAGATGTGCAGGTATGTTTTCTGACTTGTAGGATGTTGGTGCATTTGGTTATCCAGGAATGCTATTATTTTTCACAGGTCCACGGTGGAATCACTTGATATGTTAATGTCCATCAAGTTATTATCGTGGAAATGATTGTTGTATTCATTTGGCTTTAGCAGAGGATGTGTATTTTCTGATTGGTGTGCCCATCCTAGACTGTGTTTATTGAATATGAAATAGATACGTTAGGTGAAGGGGTGCAACAGGGAAAAGTGAAGTATTGTAGATAAGTTGAAACAATTTGTTTCAACAAACTTTTTATATCTTTATAATAAAATATATTTTGCTCTTCAAAAAAAAAAATGCACATCGCAGCGACCATTTATAAATATTTATGATCGTGAATACTCACTAAGATCATTTATAAATACAATTGAATTAGTTATATAATTTATACTTTTTAATCGTTCTATTAATTTATATAGATTTAAAATATTAATTAATAAAATTAAAAAAAAATATGCACATCCCAGCGACCATTTATAAATATTTATGATCGTGAATACTCACTAAGATAATTTATAAATACAATTGAATTAGTACGTATAATTTATACTTTTTAATCGTTCTATTAGTTTATATATATTTAAAATATTAATTAATAAAATTAATAAATTTACTGTAAATAAAAGGTTATATTTAAATGTTAGTGTAAAATTATTTTATAGTCATAATATACCATCATTTTCCTCTTATAAATAAGTATGTCAGTATATCCTTTTAAGACAATAATTAACTATGAATTATTGAATATCTTTTTGCAAGAATTCTTTATAGTTATAGAAGGATTTTTGATTTTATATTTTTAATTTTAGTTATTTTTCTCATTAATCTTTTATTATTCTATTACTTTCTAAACATGAATTCATTAAGTAAAAAATAGTGATTTTAATTCACTTTTATTATTATCTTATAAAATCATATTTCCACTATCACTAAAATTTTTAATACTAGTGATTCTAGTGATAATCCTAATTTTATATGTATATTAAGGATTAGTGGGACTATATAATATTCTGTTATGTCTTGAAACTTATTGAATTTGTATTGTTATATATTTTTGTGCATATTTAATTAGAATATGACATATTTTTATAGAAATTTACTATTCATTGTTATCTTATTTTAATCGAGATATATAAAATTTATTTTATCTTAATAGACATTTTGAAAGATATTAAAGACTATTTTGTTAGGTATTGCACATTAATTCTTTTGGTATGTAATTTTATTGTGCATATCTTTTACCCAAAATTTCATATTTTGTTTGGTTAAAATTGTATAAATATATTGTAGATATAATACTCAAGTTGAATTTGAATTTCTACTTTTGTAAAAGTGTTTATGATAGTACTTTCATCGAGTATAATTTTGCACTATTAAAGTACTTATGAATTTTGTGTTTGAAACAATTATCTAAGTGTTTGTTCAATTTACATTATGTTGTCATAATAATTTAAGTGTCATTTTATTTAAGCTAGTGTGTCTATATGATCCAAGCAGAGAATCATGAATTTCCTAGTTGTTTTTGGATTTGTATAATCACTCATTTTCTGAATCTCATATTAGTTGAATGTCAAATATTGCATAACATTTATTGATCTAGCCTCTATGTAATTACATTTGTTGTTGAGTTATGATGACTACTTGTAAGCATGTGAATTATGTTTTTCAGTCTTTATAATTTCTAGCAATGTTCAGAAAACATATTTTAGATTCATTGAAGAAAGACTTAGTGCTTGTTTGGCAATAATCTTATAAAACTGTTTTCAGTATTTTAGTTTTTAAAAACTAAAAAACTTGTTTGAGCAGTGTTTTCTGAAAATAGTTTTCGAAAACAGTTATGATTTTTTAGTTTTTAAAAATTAAAAACAGGAACACCTCAAAGTAGTTTTACTTTTCAGTTTTTTATTTTTGTTTTGAAAACTCAAAATACAATCATATTTTGCTTTTTATTAATGAGATTCTAATATATATGAACAAGTTTTTCCATTTTTACATCTTCAAAATAGTTTTCAAATAACACTTGCCAAACAAGTTTTTTTTTTCCCGAAAACAGTCTTTGAAAACTATTATTGAAAACTCTTTTAAAAAACTAAAAAACAAAACAAAACCAATCAAACCCTCGTTCGGAAACAGTTTTATATAAATATTTTCAGTATTTTAGTATTTAAAAACTAAAAAACTCGTTTGGGTAGTGTTTTTTAAAAATAGTTTTCGAAAACAGTTCTGGTTTTTTTGTTTTTAAAAACTAAAAAACAGGAACTAAAAGTAATTTTGTTTTTCAGTTTCTATTTTTGTTTTGAAAACTCAAAATACAATTAGAATATTTTATTTTTTTATTAATGAAAATTTAATAAATATGAACAATTTTTTCCATTTTTACATTTCCAAATCAGTTTTCAAATAAACTTACCAAATAAGTTTTTTTTTTCTTCCTGAAAATAGTTTTTGAAAACTATTTTTTAAAACTTTTTTTTCAAAAACTAAAAAACAAAATCAAATCAATCAAACACTTAACTATTGGAGTTTTGTAACCCATGATTTGGTTAAGTTTTAATACCTTAGATCGGTAAGAGTCTAAAAAATTTTTTATAAGATATGTATGAAGTAATATTACTTTAGTAACATAGTTCTTAACATTTTTTTGTATGCAATGACCATTGTAGTATCATTTTATTGAACTAAGTTATTCTATATACTTTATTAGAAATAGTAGTTAAGACATGCATGGTATATATTCCTATTGGATATTATATTGTAGTTCAAATTTTTCATATTGTTGTTTAATATATGATTTATCTATAATCGTCATTTTAACTTAATAATTTGTATTTTAAGTACTTATTAATATCATCTAAGTGGGAGAATATTGTATATAATTGTGGATATTAATAAATTATATTTTATCATTAGATAACAAATTAACTTAAAACTATTATTATATTTTATGTATAGTTATTGAATGAGATTAGAGTAAGATTGACTTTCTGAACAGTTAGGTTAATCATATAAAATTTCTTTGAGGGGTTTATACCTATCTTGAGAATTATAAATTTGTCATCCTATTAAACAAATTTATACACGCATTCTCTATAATAATTTCTTGAAAAGTGGGCAACAAAAAAATTCCTCAAATTAAGTTTATCTCACTAGAAATTGAAAGAGACATTATTAAAGAACAGGATATCCCAATGTGCATAAAATCTTTTCTCTTTTCTTTTATATTTGTTCTCAATATTCATTGGAGATAAAAATCAAAATAAAAAAATTTTGAGGACAAAAAGTAAATCAATTTTAATGTTAAATAATTTTTTTAAAGTTTTAAAATATCTTTTATTTTAGTTGTTGTAAAATGTATTACTTTCATCTTGATTATAAGGTTGTATTTTGAGGTTAATAAGATTATTTGCATTAATTTTTTTACTAAAATATCCTTATTAATTTTAATTCATATAATTAAATATGTTTCTTAATTTCCTCTTAATCTCCTTATTTAAATAGGAGAGATAAATAGACTCTCATTAATGTTGACGATACATTTACATTTATAGAAAATTTTAATACAATTATATTATTATCTAAATTTATTCATTTTTTTAATAATTATGAATTAGAGATTGATGTTAATATTAACTTAAGGAATAAAATAAAAATTAAAAAAAATTAAGAAATTATTAGAGTAGGTTTAGAAAAACTTAAAAAATTAGATTATTTTAATAATTCAGAATTAGTTTTTTTTAATAAGTTTGGTGAATTTAATCTGTATGCATGAAAAAATGTATAAAAAACTGAAATTTTTTTAAAAAATCATAAATTATAAAATTTCAAGTTATTAAATAACTTTTTTTTTCAACAAGTTTTTTAAATTGAACGAAATTGGGAAACATGATTAAATTATTGGGCAAACAAAACGTGCTCTTAATGATATTTTGGTTGTTGTTGGCATCAGGAAGATAATAGTCAAACTAGCAGTTGAGTTGACCAATAACAAAACCCTCTCCTCTTATTTCTCTTTCTCAAAACTCGCCGTTAATATTTTATAATATCACGTGGTTCATTCAACTTTCAAGTAATGCGCTCCATCTTCATCTTCTGCAAATTCAATGTCGGCAATTCCTATCAGCTCCAGCTATGCTCCTACCTTCTCTTATTCTGCGCGTGCGCTTCCTTTCTTCGTTGCTCGCTACAACTTCGCCAGAATAAATCTTCATCGACCTGTCTTTTGCCAATTTGAATCCGAGGTAATTGTATCTTCTTCAATGTTCCAGCATTCTACAAATACGCTTCACATGCTAATATCACTGCTTTGTGCTTCGCTGTTTCCTGTTAATTATTTTTCTTTTTGTTTTAATTTTAATTTTAATGACAGGGCAATTTTTTTAGGAGAAAATATTTGAGGTTCAAAGTCAATGGAATTTGGCATATCTGGAGTTCTTAAATTTTGGTGTGAAAATTGTATTTGCCTGATACTTTTTCTTTTTGAAGAATTGATTTAGCTTTCTTATTGTTAAACTATGTTGTGATTGGTTAATATCACTATTGAGTCTTGTCTATGGTAACCATGCCTGCACTAGTGATTGTACTCGTATGTGTCTAGAGGATGTTGGTTATCAGTCTTTATATTGTTCAGTTCATTTTTATTCTTCTGCTTCCCAGTTCCAACCACAAACTTTTGCATGTAGTCAGAGAAACCGCTAATAAGAAGGTGCTCCCCCTTTCTAGAAAGTTCATTACTCTCCGGTAATGGTGCTGCCGCCTCAGACGAGTGGAAAGCTGTTCCTGATATTTGGAGATCTTCTGCCGAGAAGTATGGTAATAAAGTGGCATTAATAGATCCATATCGTGATCCTCCTTCAACTATGACATATAAACAGGTTTTTTTCCCCCATGTTATATCTCTTATTTGCCTATAGTCAAATAGTAAACGTTGTATATGAAGAACCAGTATTTTGCAAAACTCAACGACATGATTGATCCATATATTATCAACCCACCTACTTGGAAAATGCTTTGGTTATTCTTACTGTTGCATATCTCTAATCTTATTAACCTTTTTCTCCACTTACTGAAACTGTAATGTTGTGGTCATATGTTCTAATATGGGATTTAATCCCATTAACTCTTGTTTTAGAAAGATAACTTTGTCTGGGTTGGCAGTAGGGTAAATAGCTATATCACTGTTGTTGGAATTGGGTATGATTAAGGTACAGGTGACTGTAGGCTTCATTTCAAAGTAAATGACGTTATGGAGGAAGTTCTTTACAGAAAAAAGAATATGAATCAATATGTTCTCAACTATCTTTTATATTTTATCAGGCAGTGACTATTTCCCGTGCTAAAGGTTTGAACAATAATTGAGTTTGATCAATGACATTTGTCTGGGCCTTTGCGGTTTTATTTTTTGCTTTTAGAAACTATGGGTGAGTTCTATGGATGTTCAGACACGTCTACCTGAATACTAATACATAGAATGATCATGGATATATGGCATAGGATACTAACGAGCACAATAGCACATGGCGGGGATACATTAAAACTGTTTTAAGACTTGACACTCTTACACCATCAAGTAACTTCTTACAGAATGTGATAGTGATTATTTTGAATCTTTTAGTTATTGAATTATATGTTATTGTGTTTGTTGAAAATCAGAATTATTCTGATTTAGTAATAATTGTAGTTTATAGACACATTGAGGAAACAAATATTCTCTATTTATATATGTTTTGTTTTTTGAAAAGCAAATCTCTATTTATGTGTGTTAAAAATCAGAATATGATATTCTGATTTAGTAATGTTAAAATCAGAGAAAAAAGAGGAATAATCTACTGAAATCGTGTGTCTAAATACATAGCAGGAACATCTTTATATAAAGTTAATAACATTGATTGTCCATAAATAGAGAATATCTTCTTTCCTCTAAATAAAACACAACGTGCCTATAAACTACTATTATTACTAAATCAAAATATATTCTAATTTTCAATACTCTCCCTCAAGACAAGAAAATTTATTCCAAAAAAACCCCATAAAACTTGGGGTCCACTAAAAAGGATGGCAATTTTGAAAGATAACTAAGGATGTTGTTGAAGTTGGGGAATATTGCTAGGAAGAGAGGGCTAAAATATCCATCAGCCTAAGAAATATAAGTTCCGACTTTCTTAAAGCCAACATTTGGAAGCTTCAAATAAATACTAGTGAACACCCAAAATTATTTGAATTGAAAAACATGCTAAAAAAGGCCAACATTAGCATGGGAGGCAATTGGAAAGTTTTTTTGTTGAAAGATGAGTGGTGATCCGAAGGTGGTGATTGAAAAACACATTGAAAAGAATGGCAGCAAGATAGACAGCGTGACCTATAAAGAAGCAGAAGATGGTAGTAGAGTAAAAAAACATAAATGAGCCAAATGTCGCAGTGAGAGAAACCATATTTTAAAGTAAACACAAGTTGAATGAGCTCTGCTCACAACAAAAGCCTAGGGTAGGAGTCCGTTGGTGAGGCGACCCTACAACTAGAAACACGGTTGGAAAAAGATGCATGGCATAAAATGTGCGTGTAAGGATGTGTGCTAGACTGGTTGGGGTTGTGGTGGCCAGATCTATGTAGATCGACCACAAGCAATCCCTTATGGTGTAGGTCCCAACTGAAAAAGTCACCGACAAATTGCCAAAAGAGGAAAAAGGTTTCAAAAATCAAAAGAGGAGTAATAAGCAAAAAAATCTCACTGTGGGCAGTGGATCCTAGTTAGACACTTTTTTAGTATCTTTTATCTAACTCTAATACCACTTGTTGGGACAGTAAAACACAACCATTGAACTCTTCTTTATTTATATTCATAAGAAAAATACACCATCAAATACAAAGGTAACACCCAAACAAAAAGAAAGATAACAATATTTTTTTAAGAGCATCTCTAGTGAATGTTCTCGAAGGCTGATTCTTGAAGCCAAGATTTGATCTTGGTATTTGGTAAGATCAACCATTGGAGAAAAAGAGTTGATCTTCATGTGAAGATCTTGTTCTTCTACAAGAACAAATAAGATCAGAGCCCAATATTAAAAACAATTATTTTATAATGTTTTTCTTCTTAACCCAATATTTAAGAACAAACATTACAGGGTTCACAAAAAATGTTCTAAGATAAAAAAATGTGATCTTCCATTGGAGTAAAAATTAGAATAGATCTATAAGATGATGTGACATTGTGGAGTCCAAAAAAAATGAGCTAAGATAAAAAAACCTATCTTCTGCTGTAGCTCTAATGTGATTCGCATTTCAAGTCTATATCCTAAACAAATTTTTGGGACAATAGGAAAACAGTAAACTCTCCGTACTAAATCAAAATTAGATAAAACGAGGAATATTGAACTGAAATTGTATGTCTAAATACATGGTGGAAACATGCTTATGTAGGTTAATAACGGTCAAGAATCTTAGATATTATCTTATTTTGATATTATATTATCTTGTCTTTAAATATAGTAGGTAAAAATAATATCTTTGAAATTAGAGGAAATTGTATCTTTTATACTCATATATAATAACCTATGAAATAAAGTTATAAATGGATTCATCCTGTGGATATTCATACACACAATTTCATTCTAATATTCCTCTATATTTCTCTAATTTTAACAGTAACAATTAACATTAATTGTCCATAAATAGAGAATATCTTGATTCCTCTAAATAAAAGATAATGTACCTATAAACTACTATCATTACTAAATCAAAATATTATATTATTATTTTCAACAATGTACAATCATAGTTATTAACTTATATAAACATACTTCCATTGTGTATTTAAACATATAGTTTTCACTCAATTATTCCTCAACTTTTCTTTTTTTTTAACATGGTATGTAGATCCTAACAAGGAAATAACAAAGTTTGTGCCACACTAGGGACCTATTGTCCCCTGTGGACCTTATTCATTGCCTTTCTTTCAACGAATTCTTTCCCTTTCTCTAGTGTGTGTTCCGGTTGTTCGCATGTTGTCTTTTTGACATGTTTCTCAACCTTTCCCTGTACGAGTTTATGACTATAATTTTATGTTTAGAGCACATATGAAATTCTTATTTATAATGAGTAATAAGTACAATAAAAGGGAAATAAAATAAATAAATGTAAATGATGACTAAATCCCTAAAGATAATATACTATATAATGTAATCAAATCATATCTTAATATATTACTTAATATAATCAAATCATATCTTTAATACTCCTCCTCAAGCTGGAGTATATATATCATATGAGCCAAACTTGTTACATATACTATCAACACGAGTACCCTTGAGGGGTTTAGTGAGCATGTCTGCAAGTTGGTCAATTGACCTAGCAAATTCAATGGTAATTTCTCTGGAGAACACTTTGTCTCTAACAAAGTGATAGTCAATCTCTATGTGTTTAGTCCGTTCATGGAAGACCGGATTTGATGCAATATGCATGACAGCCTAATTATCACATATCAGCTTCGTACTACTAAGATCTCCAAATTTTAATTGTTGGAGTAGTTGTCTGAGCCATATGGTCTCACACGTAGCCATTGCCATGACATGGTATTCTACTTCAGCATTGGATTTTGAAACTGTTTTCTGTTTCTTAGTCTTCCATGAGATCAAGTTTCCTCCAACAAGAACACAATACCCAGTAGTGGACCTCTTGTCTGACTGTGACTTTGCCTAATCAGCATCCAAGTAATATACAATTTTAGAATTGCCTTTATCTTTATATATCAATCCGTGACCTGGTGCATTCTTGAGATACTGAAGAATACGCATGACTGCTGTCCAATGATCGTCATAAGGCTTCTGCAAGAATCGACTAAGCATACTAACGCAAATGTAATGTCTGGTCTAGTGTCTGTGAGGTAACTAAGTTTGCCCACTAGATGGCGTATCTTCCAGGGTTTTTCAAATGCTCCCCCTGACTAGGAACAAACTTTACATGTGAATCTGTAGGTGAGTCATTGAGGCGCATTCCCGTCTTGGCCAAGATGTCTAAGGCATACTTGTGCTGGGAAGTAACAATGCCAATGGAAGATTGAGCAACTTCAATGCCTAGAAAGTATCGAAGTGGTCCTAAGTCCTTAGTCTGAAAGTGATTATGAAAATGAGACTTGAGACGAAGGATCTCCTCAGAGTCATCACCAGTTATGATTATGCCATCAACATGGACAACTAGGTAGATCACAGGCCAGTGGAAGAGTGAAGGGAGAAAACAGTGTGATCAGCTTCAGTACAAGTCATACCAAATTCAAGTAAGGCGTACCTGAACCGACTAAACGAGGCACACGGAGATTACTTCAAACCATAAAATGATCGGTGATTACAGACAAGGGGCAATAACTGGAAACTGTAAAACCAGGATCCATGTAAACCTCCTCCTGCAAGTCACCATGGAGGAATGCATTTTTTTTGTCCAACTGATGGAGAGACCAATGACGAATGGCGGACATAGCAAGAAAAAGGTGAACAGATGTGATTTTGGTCACTAGGAAAAAAGTATCATCATAATCAAGCCCATAAATCTGAGTATAACCCTTAGCCACCAAACGAGCTTTGTAACGATCAATAGTACCATCAGGTGCAACCTTCACTGTATAGACCCACCGGTAGCCAATGGTAGACTTGTCAGGAGGTAAAGGGATGAGTTCCCATGTGTTACTAGCTTCCAATGCAGCCATTTCTGTCAACATCGTTTATTATCAATTGTGATCGGCTATGGCTTCACCGATGGATTTAAGAATAGAGACAGAATCCAAGGAGGAAACAAAAGAGTAATAGGATGGAGATAAACGGTCATAATTAATAGTAAAGGTATACTTAAGATAAGGATTATGAGTTGATCGAATACCTTTGTGAATGACAATAGGAAGTTCTGGCACAAGTGACGATATTAGAAGAATAGTTGGAGCGGGAGATGATGCTGGAGGATCAGATGGTAGTGGTGGAACTTGTGTCCGACAATAATAGGCAAGTAGTGGAGGTGGGGTAGGAGAAACAAGAAGGGTTGGAGTAGGAACAACTGGAATAGTAGATGGTACCTCTAGAGGAACACTCGTAATGGTGGAAAAAAAGAAGGGAGTGTTTTCAGAAAAGGTAACATCAGTGGAGACAAGGTACCTTTGAAGTTACGGATAGAAACATCAGTAATCTTTCTAGAGGCGGGAATAACCCAGAAAGAGACATTTTAGAGACTTGGTAGAGCGTTTGTTCTTACCTGGGGTGAGATTATGAGACAAAACAGGTACCCCCGAAGACACGCACAAGAAGTGGATGAACGTCCTATGTAAGATATAAGATGGAAAAAGGAGGAATTTGATTATTGAAAACCGATGAAGGCATGCGGTTAATCAAATGGCAAGCTGTAAAGAGTGCATCACCCCAAAAATGTGATGGGACATTGCAATGGAGAAGAAGGGTACGATCTCTCCGTCATTTATCAAATGACGGTTTTTGTGTTCAGCTACACCAATTTGCTGTGGTCTGTGAGCACATAATGTTTGATGAATAATCCCTTGCGAGGTAAAGAAAGACTGAAACGAGGATGACAAATATTCTTTTGCATTGTTAGTTCATAAAATTTTAATAGAGCAAACAAATTGAGTTTGAATTTCAGTAAAGAAACTTAAAAAAATATAAAAGATATTAGAACGTTTCTTCATTAGAAAAACCCAAGTACAACGGGAAAAATAATCAATAAAGGCAACAAAGTAAAAATATCCTAAAGTTGAATAAACTCGACTAGTATCCCAAATATCGGAGTGAACTAAAGCAAAAGGTGACGCGACACGTTTATTGGGACTAAGACCATAACTAGTATGGGTATGTTTACCTAACTGACCCGACTCATACTGAAAAGAGTGAAAATTTGAAAAACGAGAGACAAGAAGACACATTTTCTCCACCCTCGGATGCCCAAGACGTTTGTAGAAAGAAATGAATATGTATGAATTCTTGTGTGTCTCGCACAACCAAGGAGAATATTATATATATGCTGTAAAACAGAGCTAATACAAAGAGATGGGATTAGGCTCATATTTATATTGAAACACATCTAGCACTCCTCCTCAAGCTGGTGCATATAAATCATATGCACCGAATTTGTTACAAATATAATCAATTCTAGGACTTCGCAAATAGTGACAAAGGGTAAAAGACCAGAAGTTGAAAGAGAGGAGAAAAAAGACTTATTACCAGATATATGATTGTGGTGCCAGAGCCAAGGACCAAAGGGCCGAAAGAGGCGGAGTGAGATCAGCAAAGCAAGTGTTAGTGTGCGCAACAAAAGCCATGGAGCTAGAGACTTGACGTTCCTCGTACCATTTGAAAAAGTCATTGAATAGAGTCGAAGGGCTAGAATTACCAGAAGAAATGGCACTAGAATCAATAGGAGTAAGGGGTGTAGTCTGAGCAACAGTAGTAGTAGCCAACCGTGAAAGACCACCCTGCAAAGCATAGCACCAGTCAATGGTGTAGCCAAGTTTGTGGCAATGGTCACATTTAGGATGACTTCGACTAGCTTTGCGAGAGCGATTATGATCATCACGCTGAGATACCAAGGCGGAGAAGTCACCAAGGGAGGAGTTACCAGGAAAAACAGAAGGAGGTATGTCTGGTGATAACTTGCATGACAATGCAATAGGGTGGACCAAACAGAGTTCAAAGTAGGCACAGTCAGAGACCTCAAAATCTGATCACGAATGGATAAATACTTATCAGGAAGCCCATATAAAGCCATCAACATAAAAAATGTTTGGTGTTGCTCTAGTTCCTAGGTAAGAGTGATAGTAAGGGGCAATAGTTCATTGAAGTCATGAAGAAAACCATTAACCTTATCCAAATATTCAGCCATGGGACTGTCAAGGTGGCGGGAACCAACAATGCTCAGTAGATTTTGGTACACGTCATAGAAGCGTTAAGTATCATTAGTGTACAACAACCAAGCTTGTTCCCAAACTCCAGCATAGGTGTCATGGGCCCAGAATATTTGCTTCATAGAAGGATGAATAGTCGATTTTAGAAAACTGAAAACTTAAGCATCAACTTTCGACCATTGTGGACGATCTTTCTCATCAATGGAGACATCTGTCTTAGTGAGGTGATCAACATAGTCCTGTCCCTTAAGCCAAAGTTTGATGTCAGAGACTCAAGTATCTAGTTCGTGCCATCTAACCTATCAATGGAGAGAGGCACATTGACATAGTTAGTAAACAAAGACGAGTCAAACCTAGCAGAAGCAATGTGAGACAGATTTGGGGGGAGGGGTGGCAAAAGGCTGTGGGAGAGAGAAAAAAAAACGTCTCCAAAGGAGAGAGAAGACTAAAAACGAGACCTAATTGAAGATCTGAGACCAGATCGGAAGAGAGGACAACAAGGCAGTTCAAACGCTAGCAAGCACCGCTAGAACATAGGCGGGACCTGCCACCATGCGCAGCTGCCAGAGCAACAAAGGGAGAAGACAAGCTCCGCGTGTAGGCACATGGCAGCTCCAACGAAAGAGATGCATGTGGCGCTGGAGTTGCTGGAGGATGGCGGGGTCGTCG
The DNA here is from genome assembly GCA_037954015.1 of Psophocarpus tetragonolobus. Taxonomy (NCBI): domain Eukaryota; kingdom Viridiplantae; phylum Streptophyta; class Magnoliopsida; order Fabales; family Fabaceae; genus Psophocarpus; species Psophocarpus tetragonolobus. Next base: position 46,482,608 of record CM075694.1, read on the forward strand.
ATCGGAACGAAGGACGGCGCTGGAGGCGGGAAATGGCCGAAAATCGGAAGAAACACAATTTCTAGAAAAAAAACTTAGCCAATGATCCACTAGGCTTTGATACCATGTAGAAAAAGGTGAATATGCATGAATCCTTGTGTGTCTTGCACAACCAAGGAGAATATTATATATATGCTGTACAAAAGAGCTAATACAAAGAGATGGACTCAGGCCCATATATATTGAAATACATCTAACAAAGTTAATGTTCAAAAGCAAAAGAGCAGAGGAAACACAGTCCACCGGAGGTGTAAGTAAGTATAATCCTCCAGACCCATGTCTAGCTCCAATTATCCGTCTAGTACGTCGATCCTGTATAAGAACACAGGTATTAACAAATAAGATAGAAGTATTAAGGGTGCAAGTGAGTTTACTAATAGAAACTAAAGGACAACCAGAAACAAATAATACATAATTTAAGGAAAGATATGAAAGCGAACGAGTTTGTCCCATGTCCCGGACTTTAATCTGGGTGCCATCTGCAAACATAACAGAGGATAATGAATCAGAAAGGGTCAAGGAAGAAAAAAAGGATTGGTTACCAGTCATGTGATCAGAGGCACCGGAATCAAGGATCCAAAGTCCAAGAGAAGGGGATTGAGAAATGAAAGCTACAGAATTACCCGACTGAGCCACAAAAGTAACAGGTGATGCAACGTCCTTGGTTTCATTGGCAGCTCACAACTGAAAGAGCTCATTAAACTCAGCACCAGAGTCAAAGGGCGGAGGAGTAGCCATAAAAAGGAGAAACTAGAAAAAAAACAGGAACCAAGCAGACACTCATTGAAGGAGGGGCCAATAGCCCTGAAGCGACGGCAGATGCCAGGGAGAATGGCGGTGGGAGGTTTGTTGGAGAAGGGCGTAGGCCGCAGGACAATTAGAGGCACATGTGGATCTCACGTGCTGGAGAGAGCCGGCGGTGAGCGGTGGCGATCCGGTTGCACGACGGGTGGGTTTAATCTGAAGTGGCTGTTCTGGGCTTCGCAGTGTACAAAACCAGAAAAAAAAGGAAAAAAAAAAAGAGAGAGGGATCAAAACCCTAAGCTCTTGACACTTTAAAAGTTTATGACAGGAACTGTGTGTTTAGAGCACACATGAAATTCTTATAATGAGTGGTAAGTACAATAAAAGGGAAATAAAATAAATATAAATAATGAATAAATCTCTAAAGATAATATACTACAAAATGTAGTCAAATCATATTTTTAATATACTAATTAATATAATCAAATCATATCTTTAATATTTCCAGCGACTTTTCTTATGACTTTTCCAATGACCACTGTTGTTGCTCGCCATTGATGACTTTTCTAGCTAGGACCTACACCACCAAGATCGTCGGAGGCTGATCTACCCAAATTCGACCACCATAACCCTAACGGTCTAGTATGTACCCTCATGCGCTTGTTTTACATCGCACCATCTCAAGCCAAACAATGCCTTTTCCTGATGCATGAGAAGACTTGCATTTACTTGATAATGTAGTTTCTCTCACTTTTGCGACATTTGACTCATCAGTGTTTGTGAACTCTTATGGTTGCTATGAGGTTCTTTGAGGATTTTTACTAGTGGTTTACCACCACTTTTTGCTTCGTTTTCCAATGAAGAACTATCTCGTCGTCTATCCTATTGCCATTCTTTTGAATGTGTTCTCAGGCCATTGCATTTTGCTCGCCACTCATTCTTTGGTAAAGAACTTTTTGGTTGCCTATCCTGACGTCTTTTTCCAGCATGTTTTTCAATTCAAATAATTTTTCGTGTTCACTAATATTTGTTTGAAGCTTCCAAACGATGGTTTTAAGAAAGTCAAAACTAGTTTCTCTTAGGCTGATGGATATTCCAGCTTTATCTTTCTAGCAATATTTTCCACCATTACCAAGATCTCTGAGTTGTCTTTCAAAACTTCTATCCTTTTTAGTGAAGCTCAAGTGTTATGTTTTTGGAATAAATTTTCCTGTAACAAGCTTAATGCTGGAGGAGTATTGAAAATCAAAATATAATATTCTGATTTAATAATAATAGTAGATTATAGGCACATTATCTTTCGTTTAGAGAAAACAAAATATTCTCTATTATTATGTACAATGAAAGTTAGTAACCTGTATAAATATACTTCTGCTATATTTAATCACACGGTTTCAGTCAAATATTTCTCTTTTTTTTCTTTTAACAGTGGTGCTATATGTTGCACAACAATAAATGTGATTCAAAATAGAATGATTTTCTAATCTAAATATTTATTGACAGAATGCAAATCAATTTCAAATTATTATAAATTTTAATGAGCTTGATGTATAAAATGAATGTCCTTTATTCTAATGTTGAATTATATTGGAAACTTATCCAAACTCCAAAGATGTCATATAGTTACATGCTATGCTGATTGTTTACATCTTTCTAATAAAAATTTAGCTGGAGGATGCAATATTGGACTTTGCCGAAGGATTGAGAGTTATTGGAATAAGTCCCACTGAGAAGCTTGCACTTTTTGCTGATAATTCATGTCGCTGGCTTGTAGCAGATCAAGGTGTGTAGAACTCTCTGTATCATTTCCGTTGTTACCAAAATGATCAGAGTTTATTTTCTCTATCTGTTCTCACTGTGTGTGTTTAGGAAAATGCCAGCTGCACAACTTGTATGATCATAAATTTTTCAAAAAAAAATATTAAAATTTACATTTTAACATTTTTAAAGCAGAATAATAACTTAAGCAAACCATTACAAGGTACCAATATATTGAAAAAAAAAAAAAATACTGCCCTTGTTTAATAATTCTTGTTTTGGGATAGTTACTTTTGTTTACGTTTTTGTGTAACTAACATTGCTGTTTGAGTCTATAAAAATGGTAATAAGAGGTTCCTATATTGCTTCTGACGCAGTTAGCTTACTTCTGAAGTTGTTTTTACCTAATTTTTCAGGTTCATATTTTATTTTGTTGAAGAAAATGCTAAGTATAATACTTTATTTAATTAGACTTTTCTCATCAACTTTCTGAAATGCTGAATATTCTATGTTTCTTTTGTTTACTGAATGAAAATTAATTTTTTTTCCTCACATCCAGAGCTGTGCTAAGCTCAGTAGCAGATTTATAATATTCACAAACTTGTGAGTTGTGTAGTACCAATACTACTGCAATAGTAGTTAGTTTTTCTTAATCACTTCCTTGCTATGTTTTTAGTTTAGGCATGATGGCATGTGGGGCAATCAATGTGGTAAGGGGTTCAAGGTCATCAATTGAAGAACTGCTGCAAATATACAACCACTCTGAAAGGTTTAATAAATAATTTTTTTCTAACAGATTGTATCTATTATTATTGTATATTTAACCACTTGTTAACTCATTTTACCTTTACCTTAATTTGAAATATGAATTTTAAGTTTTATTATTATTTTCGAGAAAATGAGTTATGTACTGTCATTGTAAATGAAGAGTTGTGATTGAACGTCAGTATAAAACTCTTTTACACTATTTATGCATAGAAATTAAACTCATTATTTTCCTTTATATATATATATATATAGGTAGGACCAATTTTAGACCCTAATACTTGTCTCCCCCTCCTCCTAAAGCTATTATTATCACTATTGACAATGTCTAAGATGTTCATATTTCTCACCTAAGTATGTTTTTTAAAATTAATGCATACTCAATTGTTCCACCTGTTGACCGAGCATATAATTTACATTGTGCACCTGGCATCTTCACGATGCCATCCTGCTTTTATGAGCAATATCTATTGTCCATTTGATTTTGTAATTTGTATTAGATATTTATATGCACTGAACTGAAAAGTTGGAACTTGTCACCTTCATCATGAGTTCCTGACATGGTTCTTAGATCTAATGAGTGATGAGAAATGTATCTATATTTGGTTGAGCTCTGTTATGGTTTGTAATACTAGTGACTAAAGGTTGGATATTTCCCATCTATGTGTGTGGTTGTTGGAACTCTCAGTCTCTCACCATTTTGATCTCCATGTTTTCTTAAATTTAAATTTGTAGTTATACTCCACCAGACCACCATCCCAACTTGTTCCTCTTAAATTTGAGATATGTATACACACGTACATACATACATACATACATACATACATACATACATACATACATACATATATATATATATATATTTAATTTATCTTTTTTTTTTTAATAAAAAAACACACAGACACACACATGTATTTATGCAACTATGTAATACTTTTGCTTTTAAAAAATGTTCTGTGTGAGATATTACTAAAACTGATATAGAAGAATAATGTCAGGATATAATGTGAATTGGTTTAGATAGTTAAAATCTAGTCTACAAATTCTAGGATTTTATTTCTTCCTTTACCAGAGTGGTAGAGTTTAGAAAAGAAAGACCAGTCACCTGTGTATTAAAAGATTTAATCAATAATTAAAGTGCATTTAAAACATTAATTATAATAGTATTTCACAGTTGCAGTAAAGACGTTTGTTGAATACAGCAACAATGTTTATATGTATATGTTCTTTCACTATGAATTTTCGCATTTGTTAAATTCCAATCTATTGATTATTCAATAATCAATAGAATGCTGCTAACTGCTGCTATTGTTATTCAGTGTTGCATTAGCTGTGGACAATCCCGAAATGTTTAATCGGATTGCAAAACGGTTTTATTTGAAGGCTTCAATGAGATTTATTATTCTGCTTTGGGGAGAAAAATCAAGCCTAGTCGGTGAAGTAGACAAGGAGGTACCTGTCTTTACTTTCAAAGAAGTCATATGTTTGGGACAAGAGAGTCGCAGAGTATTATTTGATTCTCTTGATAAAGGTATGTCACCTGGGTCTTTCTTTACAAATTTAGCTCCTTCCCAATAGAGTTATGGTAATATTATTCTCATTTTATGATAAGAAATTATTTGTTTATTTATTTTTCCATTGGCTATTTATCATCAAAGGGAGTAGTAATCTGGTTCTCTACAACTTGTTTGTGATTGCAGGGGGGCACTATGTGTATGAAGAAATAAAATCTGATGATATTGCTACTCTTGTATACACAAGTGGAACTACTGGAAATCCAAAAGGTGTTATGCTAACCCATCAGAATCTTTTGCATCAGGTTTGATTCCAAACCTTTTACAAAGTTTAATGCAGCAATGATTTTTTCAAACAGGTTGTGTTGATTTTTGCTTAAGAGTATAGAAAACTATGTTGAGGTTATGTAATGAGAAAGTGATGAATCTAAATCGGTTGTTATTAATTGTGGATTATTCCATTTTACAAACCCATCAGAATCTTTTGCATCAGGTTTGATTGCAACCTTTTACAAAATTTATTGTGGCAATGGTTTTTTCAGACTGGTTGTGTTGATTTTTGTGAAGAGTATAACACAACCAAGCTGACATTATATTTCATATGCACAATCATGCTTTCTTCAAATTTTGTTCAACTTGTCCATCTTTTTGTTGTTTTCATCCTTCTTCCCTTCCAAAATCTTTATGCATATAAATCAATAGAAATAAGTCTAAAACACAATGAAATAATGCAAAAATAAGGCACTTGGGGTATAAATGCTTGCATAGAATGCAAGCATGGAAAAGGTTTATCAAGTATAGAAAAGTATGTGAGGTTATGAATTAATAAAGTAATGAATCTAAATTACTAATTGTGGATTATTCCATTTCTAGGTGGATTGATTGGAGCTTGATAGATTGACAGAATATTTTTGTAAGATTCCTCTGTATATTGTTTAAGTTTATCTGTAGGTGTTCACAATTTGGCAAGCATACTAATCGCAAAGTAATATTCGATGAACAAGAGTTGTCGTATCCCAAGAGACTTGTGTAACATTCAAGAATTATGCTAAATCATTGAATAAGATGATAGCAATAGTAATTTGATGGAATCTTAGCAACGGAAAAACAATAAAACTTATTTATTTAATTTTATCAAATAGTTGGGGTGTGTTGAGAATATGGTAATTCGATGAATAAAACGTTTGTTGGTATCAATTTCCGTGGAACTTCTCATCATGCACTTAATAATACAGACCATAGTTCCAATTCAATTAGTTCATGTAACTTTCTCAATACCTAATTCCTCAACTTATTGAATTCCAATTGCAATTGTGAATACCTAACTCTTTAGAATATTGACAATAGCAATTAGGTTTCTTGTTTTAGAACTCTGGCAATGCAAATTCCAAACCTATCCCAATATCCCTACGTTTTAGGGTTCACACTTTCCAGTTTAGATCTGGAATTTATTAAAGTTCTCCAACACTAATCAATTCAAGAATTCAAAAAAGCAGCAACCTAGAGTAACAGCTCTAGTTTAATTGACACCAAACAACTATGTAGATCTAGCTATTACAAGCCATGAAGGAGATGAGAATCAAAGGAGAAATTATGGAGAAGTTTTGACATCTTGAGCCTAACTCAACCTTACAAAACCGGTTTGTAAGGTGAGGTTTGTTCTCATTATATACTTTTATTTAGCCATATCACTAGGCAATGTGGGATCTCCAACATGAATGCCTGTTCATTTTGTGTGTTCTCTAATTAAAGACTAAAATTGATACCTGGAAGTTGTTGCTAGAGCAAAGGTCATGCTTGCTAGAGCGAGAATAACTGAAATACAGACATCAACATCGGTCCTACACTAACGACTTTCCTTGTTAGAGCAGCATTAAGAATTGCTCTCTGGCCTTTGTCTCTCTTGAGCAAGACCGACTCTGAATCAAGTTCCATTTATCCATACTTCTGAATCTTCTTTCATTGTGGCACTTACTGTTGAAGTGTTGATTTGGGCTGCTCTTGGGCTCAACGAGGTTGGTTCTTGATGGAACAACAGAACTTCTTCCCATTCTTCTCCTTTATTCACACAAATCACGACAATTGTCAATTATTGGTTCCATTTTCTACACATATCTACTTCTGTTATTTTATTTACAATTTTTATGATACGATCTAAAACTAAGAAATTGAGAGATAATTGTGCACAAAATTAAAGGTGAAAAACAATTATCATCAGGCTGTGGATAATTAACAGCCATCGTGCTTCAACCTAGAGTAATTGCATATTGTCTCCGTCTCTCTTTCGTAGCTTCATCGCTTATTCATGTATTTCCTTTTTCATGTTATAACATTTGCTTGGGCAAATAGAGAGAACACTGGAAATATGGCCTTCTGCTCCCAGTCACCTTTTATTTCAATCTGTCTAGTTTTATTTTCTTTAGTTTGTGAAGCTTTTTAGTTTTTAAATTGGTTCCAGTTAAAGATAATTTTTGGTTTTTAACTTAGCATTGATGTAGTACATCACGTGTTAATGAATTTCTAGGTAAAAAATTTATGGGATATTGTACCAGCTGAAGTTGGGGATAGATTTCTAAGCATGCTGCCTTCCTGGCATGCATATGAAAGAGCTTGTGAGTATTTCATTTTCTCGTGTGGTGTTGAACAAGTATACACAACTGTGAGAAACTTGAAGGTACTATTACTTTAATATGTTTCATGTATGGTTCTTCATAAAAGACAACGCATTGCCTTATGTATTAATACCCTATACTTTCTTTCATTGTAGGATGATTTGCGACGCTATCAGCCACACTACTTGATTTCTGTTCCTTTAGTTTATGAAACATTATACAGGTAAATCTTTTGCAGGAATCGTACTAAGATAGTCCATTGTTTTAATGTCTATTGTGAAATGCATTTATTATTCTTGATTCCTGTAGTGGGATCCAGAAGCAGATATCTACAAGCTCTCTTGTTAGAAAGCTTGTAGCACTCACATTCATAAGGGTCAGCTTAAGGTACATGGAGTGTAAACGCATTTACGAGGTATGGTCGTATGCTCTGTATAGGGCTTTGAAGTGTGAGCAACAATCCCAAAATCGTCATTCTGTCTTAAAATCTGTTTTCTATGCTTTAGTAAAGATTTATTCCATCTAATTTTTTACTTTAAAAAATAAGAAAAAAAAATAGTAGCCATAAAACGAGCTAACCCAAATAACGAGAAAGAATATGGATTGTGTTGGAGATCAGCGCATATCAATCAGAATCATCCAATTCTGATTTGTACAACCCATAAATAAGATTTAATGTTAATAAAATCAGTTTTATTTCCTCTCCTTTCCTTATTTAGGTACAACATTTATAGGGAGAATTGTTTCCTTAATTTTCAGGGATAAAAGTGTACAGATTTATTCCCTTGTATTCTATTTTACCTCTCTTGTATCTTTTTCCCAAATCAGAAAATATACATCATATTTCGGCAGATTGGGTGACATTTTGTTGACCTGACATGATTTGGGCCACCATTGTGTTACAATAAATTTGTACGATGGGTCATCTTACTTTCGCATATTCAAATTTAGGAGAAAGCCTGACTTCGTCCGTTAGATTTGGAGCGGGTCACTTTAATTAGTCCCCAATAATACAAAAATCCATCATTGGTTCTAAAAGGCCTTTATGATCCAATGACCCACATTTTCTGACTGCTAGGGAGTAGGGACTAGAATCGGATTTTTACATTCTTAAAAACTGATATGTGCCATCAGATTTCTCAAGGACAAATTTAGGGGTTTACTTTGAATTTTTTTTCCGACCAGTCACACCTCATCTTAGGTTCAATCTTGACAATTGTTTCATTTGTAGCACTTTTCAATTAGATTAAAAAAGTAAATGGAGGTAGTTTTATTCTGCCCAAATATATTGGTTTTAATAAATTTTGAATATTTGTAGGGTAAATGTCTAACAAAGGATCAAAAGCCACCTTCCTATCTCCATTCAATGTTGGATTGGTTATGGGCAAGAGTTATTGGCACAATATTATTTCCAGTTCATTTGCTGGCGAAGATACTGGTTTACAATAAAATTCATTCAGCTATTGGAATTTCCAAGGTCTTGTATTCTTAATATACTTTATAATAAAATTGTTTGTGTTTATTTTATTCCGTTCTTTTTGTGAAGTGCCATACTGATTGATTATCTCTTGCAAAAAGTTTTGGGGAAAATAATTCCAGTTTATGAATAATGGATCACTTAATTTATTAAAGATGCTAAAAGTGTGGTTAATGAGTAATTGCTTATGAATTTAATTAGTCTCGAGTGGATGATTATTCTTAAATCGAAAATACTTTTATGAGTAAATCTTTAGTTGTATTTTTGTTGGAAGTTTACTCAATATTTTTCTGTCAATTCTTTACATCTTACCGTTTTCCGTAAGGTCCCTACTCGTAATTCTCTTTGCAACTTAGTAAAAGTCTAGTGAGACTAGGATTTAGGGTTTAGGGTATGAAGGGTACATCTCCAAAAACAATTTTTGTAGGATGTGTGAATGGAGCAGCTAAGAGAGATGCTTGGATTGTTCTGAATGCTTGAGGAAAATATGATCTTCAACTCTATTTATATTTAAGAGAATAATTACAATAACTAAATGATCCTTAATAGAGAGGAATTACACAATAAAAGATAATATAAAAATAGTAATTAGGTATAAAACCAGATTAATAAAATTAAATCCTTAACACTCTCTCTCAAGCTGGAGCATATAGACATCCAACATCCAACATGGAACAAATGTAAGTTGTTATTGGTGCTTTCAGAGAGTTGGTGAAAATGTTTGCCAATTGGTCCTTGAATTTGACAAAAGCACTGGTGACTTCACCAGAAACACGCCTAAAGAGGCAGTTAATTTCAATGTGCTTAGTTTGTTTGTAGAAGACTAGATTAGATGTAATATGTAAAGTTGTTTGGTTTCCACAGATAAGCTTTACGGACTAAACTTTGCAAAACTCGAGCTCGTTAAGAAGTTGTTTTAGCCAAATCAGCTTGTACGTAATAGCAAAGATAGCCCGATATTCAGCTTTTGCACTAGACCTAACCTAACCACAATACTTTGTTTCTTGCTCTTCCTCGAGATAGGATTTCTACCAATTAACACGCAATATTCCAAGGTTGGCCGAAGATCATTCAGAGATCTAGTCCAATCTGCATTTGAATATGCAATAGTGTGACCTCTACTTTCATAAACTAACCCTTTGGCAGGATCCCCTTTTGTTTATCTCAGGATTCAAATTATAGCATCCCAATGGCTTTTTTGAGTAAATTTAAGAAATTGACTCATGGTAAGATAATTCAACTTGTCAACCAATCTTTGATATCTTCCTGAATCTGAGAAAGACTCCCCCTCATTTGGCATAGTTTGGTATTCAGATCCATGGGAGAGTCAATAAACTTGCAATTTGTCATCCTAGTGTCTGCTAAAATATCAAGGGCATATTTCCTGAAATATGACATACCTATCTTTGATTAGGCAACTTCAATGTCCAGAAATTATTTCAATCAACCCAAGTCTTTGGTTTGAAAGTGCTTGACAAATGACTCTTGAAGTCTTGGATACCTTTATGGTAATCTTTTGTAATAACACTATCATATACATATACCACAAGATAAATGCATAGATCAGTAGGAGATATCCTATAAAAGACAGTATGATTGGACTCACTATGAGTCATACCAAAACTCAAAAACAAAACTGAATCTTCCTAGCCATGCTCTCAAACTCTGTTTGAGGCTATATAAGGCTTTTTGTAACCGACAAATGAAGCCGCTAGACTCCTCCTAAGTAACAAATCTTGGAGGTTGCTCTATATGGACCTCTTCAACCAAATCATTTTTTAAAAATGCAATCATAATGTCTAATTGATATAGGGATAATGATGCATAACCACCTTAGAGAGGAAGAGCTAAACAGAGGTCATCTTAGCAATTGGAGAGGTGTCACTGTAGTCACACCTATAAATTTTAGTACAACCTTTAGTTACAAGAAGAGCCTTCAATCGGTCATTTGTCTATCAGGTCCAACCTTAATAATAAAGACCCAACATCTGCCAACAAGGCGGAGGTGGAGGAACAAGAGCCCATGTCTAATTGGAATCTAAAGCTTGCATCAGTTATGGCCTCTTGCCATCCTAAATGAGAAATGGCTTTTTGGACAGTTTTGGGAATAGACACAAAAGAAATAATAGAAACAAAGGCATAGTGGGAAGAGGAAATGCAATAATAACTCAAGAAATTTTAAATGGGAAAAGGGTTCTGAGTAGAACAGTTACCTTTGCAAATGGCAATGGGCTAGTCGGGTTGGATGGGAGCCAGATGATTGGTTGGAATAGGAGATAAAGCATTGACATCCTCAATGGAAGCTACGTCCAAAGGTGTTGGTCGACAATGATGTTGATATGTCAGAAAAAGAGGGAATGGGAGAGAGGTCGAGACATATGGTGTCAACAAGACCAAGGGAATAGGTAATACTTGGGAGGTAGACTTAGAGGAGGTGTATCCAATGAAGAATGGAGTATCTTCAACGGTGACATCGATGAAGGTATAAAAGTGTGGGTTCTAGAAGAATAACACCGATAACCTTTTTAAGCTTGAGAATAACCAAGAAAGATGCAGTTGATAGCATGAACGAGCCCTCAACTTATCAAGACTTGGAGTGATATCATAAAAGAAAACAAGTGGAACTAAACGTGGGGGCAAATGAAATAAAGGTGTATTAGGGAATAAAATAGGATGAGGGACTTTGTTATATGAAGATGACATTCTATTAATTAAATAACCAGTAGCGAGAACATCTTTCCAAAATTTTAATAATGCATGAGAGTAAACTAAATAACATTTTTGCAATATCAACAATATAACAATGCTTATATTTGGCAACACCATTTTGTTGTGTGTGGGAATTGGAGGATCATATCATGAGATGACATGAAATTTTTAGAAGAGTCAGAAAAAATATTGGTGCATTATCACTGCATAAAGTACGAATGGTATGTCCAAGTTGAGTATGAATTTTATGACAATATTTTTGAAAGATGGAAAATAGTTCAGAATGATCTTTCATCAAGAAAATCCAAGTATTCCTAGAAAAATCATCAATGCAAGTGACATAATACCTAAATTTGAAAACAAAAGGAATATGGTTGCCCTATTAGAGATCCCACATTGACTAGTGATATGGAAAAACAAGAGTATATAAGTGAGGTTCAACACTCACCTTACAAGTCGGTTTTGTGGGGTTGAGTTAAACCCAATTTCACCATTTCTAATATTGTACTATAGTTTATCCTATTTTCATTTTCTGAAAACTGTTTTCATTTTCAAGTTTTTAACATTAAGAAAATATATTTGTTTTTTTCACTTGATATTTTCTATTTTCAAAAAATAATATTGTTAAATTTAATCAATTTTAACAAAAATATTATAAAATATTTATATATATAGTTTAAAATACATTTATATATTATTTTTTATATAATTAAAATATTGTTATTAAGTTTTCACATAGTGTTAACTTTTGAAAATACTGAAAACAACTTTTTTCTATTTTCTGTTTTCAGTTGTTTTTTGAAAATGTTTTCTAAATAGTAACCAAACATATTTTTACTATTGTTTTCTGTTTTCTCTAGAAATGAAAACAGGAAATGCCTAAAACAAACTCCACCTAAGTGATCTTACAAGCCGGTTTTGTGAAGTTGAATTAGACCCAATTTCACCATTTCTAATAGCCTCAAACATCCGAGTGTACAAGTGCAAAAGGAGGATTTGTATGACTTGGAATGTGTCCTGGAAAAGAATTCCAAACATGTTTGCTAAACTAACGAGATTCACACTCTCATAACTACAAATGTAAAAGATTAAGAACCATTGCCTTCAATTTATTTAAATTGGGATGTCCTAAACAACGATGTAGAAGACTTGAAGATGGTAGTGGTGCAAGTAAAGGTAGAGGGTGAGTGAAAATCGTAGAGACCATGTGCTTCCTAATGTGTGTGGATCACTTGTATAGTACTCTGATCCTATGTATAAAAAAAACCCAAAAAGAAAGGTTATGGAACAGTTAAGATGCATGTGAGTTGGCTCACAAAGATAAGGTTAAAAGAGACTTTTGTGCAAAAAACGATAGTTTTTAAGACTAAAGGAGTGGTGAAGGCAGATTGACCAATAACTATTACTGGGGTCTTAGACCCATTAGCCACGGTGATGTGGTGGGATGACATAGGTTGTGACAAATTGAAAACAATTGAGGGGTTACGAACTATGTGATTGAACTCAATGTGTGATGAGTAAGAGAAACAAACTATAAAATTACAAGATTGAGCAATTGTAGCAATAAACTTATTAGGAAAGCCTATAAATTGTTTACGTAGGTTCTCGATCGTCAAGATGTGAATAAATATAACCAAAAAGGGGGAAGGGTTGGATGGACAAGAAGTGGTGGTAAATTGCAACAACCCCAAAAAGGGGTAGAGGAGCCTTTTACAAGTTTGGTCATGCAACTTGCGTCACGGAAGGAGGTCAGGAAGGCCATGTATGGGTCCCACGCGCCTGTGTGATGAAGAGAATGTGGTAGTGTATGGCAACCGATTTTAGGCAGTGGTTTCGGCAATGGACAGATTGGGCAGTTCTGTTGTTGGTATAGCTTCGAAACTTGGTGGCTGCCCCAAACTACCAAACAAAGGGTGTAGAACACTGACTAAAGAAAAATCCTTACCCTTTTTTTTTAATTTTTTTTCCAAGTCCATTGTGGATTACCTTCTTATATGAAGTTAATAGAGACATTTGGGTTATTCTAAGTGTTTGAGTTAAAATAAGATAATAATTACAATAAATAGAGGATCCCTTAATTATAGGGATTATACAATCAGAAATAAAAAAGTAATATAAAATAGTAACTAAAGCAATGAAATTACCTTTAACTTTGAATTTTGGCTTGTTTAGTAGGGATCAACTAAAGGTTCACACTTTGCTCACCAATTTAACTAAGGGTTGTAATAAGCAAGAATTTGAGAATAAAAATGCCAACAACATACTATTTAACACACTTTTTAACACATTCTTTAATGTTTAGGTGAAATTCATGTGGACCCATTAAATAGGGATTAGGGATTGTGACTCACATCTTTTAGTGTGATTTACATGAATTTCACTAAATAATAATGTGTTTAAATAGGTAGTCAAAGAGTGTATTGTTAGCATTTCTCATTTAAGAAAGAGTGGTATAAACTAATCTAAGTTCTAGACATGTAAAAGGAACAAATAGGTAACATATAATTTAGATTTGCACTATGAAATTGCTACGAAATTGTGGTACTTAAAAGTAGCATTATATACCAAGAAGAGAAACTTAGGACTTTCCTATTGGGATAGAACTACGCCAAAGCTCACTCATAAGTTCTTATTTGTTCAAACCTAGTCACAGATGTACTTACAAAGAACATACAAAAGATTATCCCTAATTGCATGTTCTTTGGGGGATGATATGGTCCTGATTGAGGAATCAAAAGAAGCTATTAGCAACAAACTTGAACTTTGGAGGCAAATTATGGAAATAAAGGGTTTTTGCCCTAGTAGAAATAAGATTGAGTATATGCACTGCAAGTTTAGGGACACCAGAAGTATGAAGAAGTAAAAATGAAAGAAGAAATCATATCACAAGTGTTGTAAGTTAAGTATTTGAGATCAATCATCCATAATGATGGAGAATTGGAGAAATTAACGAGGATATCAAACATAGGATACATGTAGGATGACTTTGTAAATGTGTGTTGGATGACCACACAATATCTTTATTTATAATGAACCAATATGACTAAAGATTCTAATAATAGATAATAAGAAGTAAATTTCCAATTACTATCTAACCATAAATAAGGAAATAATGTATATTATTTAACAGACTTAAATGGAAAAAGGTTTTGGGAGTTATTTGTGATTGCATGATACTTATGAAACTCGAAGATGAGTTTCATGATACAACCATTCATTCAGCAATACTATATGGTAGTGAATGTTGGACTTTAATGGAAATATTTGTGAAAAAAAGTGGTAGTAGCAAAGAGATTGCTAAGGTGAATGTCTGGACATACAAGAAAGGATAAAATTCACAATAATTATATATGGGAAAAGATTGGGGTAATACCAATTAAGGAGAAGATGACAGAAAACCACCAAGTTAGTTTGGGCATGTATAGAGAAGGCCAAAAGAGATACCGATTAAAAGAGTAAATTGCATGGTTTTTAGTCTTGCATAGAGAAGGGGACGAAAAGAATGTTGGAGGAAGTTAGTTAAGGGATATATGAGGAGGTTAAATAATATTTCTTGAGTTTTGATTTTTAACTGCTTTGGTAGCGCTGTGTGATCCATATAATTGATCTCACTTAGTGGAATATGACGTGGTGATTGTTGTAAAAGTAGTATCAATACAATACTAAAAAATTCATGTTAAAGATCATTATGCATATTCTGAATTAAAAAAAGTGCCTGTTTCTTTAGATAAAGTTTTCTTCCTCTTTTCTCTTTCTAGTGCCTCATGGATAAAACTTCCACTTTGGCGGAGGTCTTCTTAGGCTGCAAACGTCAATAGATGCAATGAGAGTTATAATGTGTAGAAGATTTATGTAGCTATGGTATGGTCCCTTTGGTTAGAGAAAATACAATGAATTTTCTAGGGAAGTGCTTATACAAACATGCATGGTTTCCCTTTTGTAAGTATGCAACTTTTGCTTATTCTAGCTTTGCAAAAGAACAATAAACCATTTTTGTAGATATTAGGGTCTAATTCTCTTCTAGTTTAGTTTCCTTTTCTTGATTATAGTATTATTCTTTCCTTTCCCTTTTAGCCAAATTTTGTTCCTATACCTTTTGTACATTAGGGATTGCCCCATATTATCCACCATTTTGCATTATAAATTGTCATTTAAATAACATACTGTATTGTGTCATTTATTCATGATTTATGAAATGGATCACATTTCTGCTCATGATAAGTTAAACCTTTGCCAATCTGCAGGCTGGAATAAGTGGTGGTGGTAGCTTATCTTCTCATGTAGATAGATTTTTTGAGGTCTGATACGTAGCACTTGTAACTCAGGCAGGATTTTCTTTTTGAAATTCTTCTCACATTTTTTTTTTAAAAAAATAATGTGCAGGCTATTGGTGTGAATGTGCAGAATGGATATGGTTTAACAGAAACTTCACCAGTTGTTGCTGCTCGACGGCTTAGTTGTAATGTAAGCAGTAGTTTCTCAACTGCATTAATGTTATGCCAAGCTCAGTATATTCATTTTCTCATTTTTAACATATTATTTTTCACTTGTTACTTTGCCCATAATGAATTGTTAAACACGTTAGAATGTGGGTGTTGGGCTTAGGTAAATCTTACAAAATCAACTTGTTAGACTTCAACACGGTCTCTTTTGGCCTACCCTCAGTATAAGACTTTAACACACCCTCTTTTACCCATGTCTACCCACTGGAACTAAGGTGGGCTAGGTTTGGCCAAGGGCTTTCCAACACTCCCCTTAATGCTCAAGGGACCTGCCAATGGATATAAGATAGGTTCTGATGTAGGACTGCTTTGTAAGGTGAGGTTTATCTCTCACTTATATAGTATATTTTGGTTTTATCTCTAGAAGATGTGGGATTTCCAACACACCCACCCATAATGTCATCGACCGAAGTTTGCAAGACTGGAGTACTGGACATCTGTGATTTGTCCGATAATGGTCCAAAAAATCTAGCCATGATAGACTATAATACCATCTTTAGAATGTGGGTGTTGAGTCCAACTCAACCCTACAAAATTGACTTGTAAGGTGAGAATTGCTCCCCATTTACTAAATTATTTGAACTCTTGCTGTTTTCTCTACCTCTACCTTAGTACATAATTGTACCTTTCTCTGTCTTGTTCTTCTCTCCCTCTCTTTCTCTCTCCCCTTCTTGAAAAGAAAAATAGTAAATTAAGAATAACAATTGTTTGGGTTTGTTAAGAAAACAAAGGGCTAAATGAGGTGTGGATATGCCTACTTAATCTGCATTTTTTTTGTAATTATTTTTTATGTTTATTTATTTATTATAAAGATACCCATTCTTCTTAATCTGTTATAGCAAGCACACTGTAAGCCTTTGGGATTTTGTCAAAAGTATCTTGACACCGATATTTATAATAATCACATAATTTGCAATTTTGCATTCTTTTAATTAGTTTGTAATTCATGTCTGCAATAAGTAGTGCTTATATCTGAGTATGTTATGGATGCAATCCTTTGAAGGTTATTGGGTCTGTTGGGCATCCAATTAAGCATACAGAATTTAAAGTTGTAAATTCTGAGACTGATGAAGTTCTTCCACCTGGTTCAAAGGGAATTTTGAAAGTCAGGGGCCCACAATTGATGAAGGGATACTACAAGGTATCTGCTTTCTCAAAATCCAAACATTGTGTGTCTTGTGATGACATGTGTGTTTACATCTATGAGAGAGAGAGCATGTTTATGAAAATATAACAATTAGTTGGACATGTCATGTATGTGGAATATGAAAATACGCATATCATAGTTCTATTTCAGGCTTTTTAGTTTCTACCTCCTTTTATACTACAGTTGTAGGCTTGTAGATATTTTCATTTATAAATATTTTTGTCTGGAAAACTTGAAGATCAAAACAAGGACTTATAAAAGGCTCACACTATTGAATGCTCTGTAAGTATTTTTTGGGTGAAGAATTCTATTTTCTTATTTTGAATATGTTTCTCACGATATGCCATTAACTTGTGTAATGGTCATAGGAGTCAAGAAGTATCACTTAATTAAAAGTTCACAATCACTTGCACGTATTGTGATCTTGTTGACATACGCTCCATCAAATTGTGTCAGTTACATGTCTTATTCTTGTATCAGAATCCTTCAGCAACAAATCAGGTGTTAGATAGGGATGGCTGGCTGAACACTGGGGATATTGGTTGGATTGTTCCCCACCATTCAACTGGGCGGAGTCATAATTCCAGTGGAGTAATTGTTGTGGATGGCCGTGCTAAAGACACTATTGTGCTTTCTACAGGTAGAACAGAACTTTCTGTGTGTTGATCTTTGGGTCCTATGAATAAATAAATGTTTCCTCTGTTCCTGTGTGTTTGCATGTGTGTTAGGAGTGCTTTTTATTATTTTTATGATTCTATCATTGTTATAAACTCGCCTTGGCTCCAGTTCAACTAGTTGAACAGGAAACAGGTTGTATGGCCTAGCCGGTTCTGATTTTCAATAATACATAATCTCCAAGACCTCATTTCTTTGCACAAGGTGCATGGTCTCCAAGGCGTTGCACTGTGTCTGCTACACGATATACAAAATGTCTGCTGCTAGCACTAGACACAACAACTACAAGCCTACAATCGTGCAAGTAATCCATTGAGGAATGCTTCATAAAAAAATATATATGCATTAGTTGGGATTGAACCAATGTGTAGAAGCTGGATACAGAACTTACCACTAGGCTACTAAACTTATTTGGTATACTATAAAGATAGCAAAATAATATATATCTCAAATAGTTATATAATTATATAAATTATTATATCTGGTCCTGAGCAACTCGCCTCACAAGATTGAACTTGAGGAATTAATATAATTTATGCTGTCAATTTTTGGCATAGTTTGATTTTTTATGAATTTTTGAAGCATAATATTATACATATTATAAATTATTTTATATATTTTTAATATTAACTTAGTTATTTGAGTCAACTATTGATCCTCCGGATCAATTCTTAATCCCTTGACCCCTTATCCCGGCTAAATCGATGTTCTAGTTGAGTATGATAATATTTGGATTCTATCCATTATTGGATGTGAATAATGGACAGTAAAGGTAAACTTAGCATTTGTAACTGTACAGATTCAAGGTGCAATTTTTTGTGCTTTTGTTTTCTTTTGTTTTTTTTATTAAATATAGTACTCATCCTTGATCCTTCATACAAGGTTTTTTTGTTTGGGATGTGTGTTAATGACTGAGGGGTTTATAAGATTTAAATTTGGTTAAGTCTGCTTGGATTATATAAAATTGTTTATGATGTGAATAGAAAATTGAAAAGTAAACACCAATTAATTTTGAAAATTTACAGCACTAAATCATTTTTAATATTTATTTTAGGTTACTGCAATAGAAGGTTTATCTAATAAAATATTATTTAGTGATACTGACACACATTGTAATAGCTACTATTGTCAATTTTGGAACATAATTTTGCTTTAGGAAATATAACTTGAGTAATTATACACATTGCATTTTATTATCATATTTTTTGTTACATACTTTATTTATTGTTTGAATTAAATATCTTTATAGTGATAAAATTATATTTTATCTTTTCTCTTCTTTATGTGAATATTTGTGTTCAAAACAAAGTTAGACTTTAGCAAATTATAAGAGAAGTTGATGATTTTGTTTCATACAAAATATCTATTTTATATTATGATTTATGTGTGCACAAACTCTTCTAAGTATACTTCAATGAAGTTCTACAGGAGTTTTTATCTGTTTGATATTAGTTCAAAGTAACCAAATAATTGAAAATCATATAATGTTTGAAAAGTTTCAGCTAATCAATTTTTTTTTATCAACAAAAAGTTAATCAATAAGTTTGGTAACTTAGTGTTTATATATTGTATTGTTAGCTGTGTCTAAACCCTAAGCTTTAAATTAAGGTTACTGCCCAGGTGAGAAATTACCCACTTACTAACTTTTATGATTTTGATCTTTTTGCAATTCGTTAATGGCTTTCTTAGTTGGCAATCGTCTACTGTGAGGTTTTAAGGATTATTTTCCATTTTTTTATCCTTGACTGCAACTTTGATTTTTACTCTGCATAAAATGCCTGTTGATCATTAGTTTTCCTCTTATGTAAGTACTAATCACATCTCTCAATAAGAGAAGGTGAAAATGTGGAACCGGGACAACTTGAAGAAGCTGCTATGAGGAGTAGCCTCATACATCAAATTGTTGTTATTGGCCAGGTGAATTTAAATCCTGATGTGGTTAAACTTTTATGGCTCAAGACCTACATTATGAACTATATCTAAGGTATTACAAAATGCAATAATTTTACTTCTTTGATGTCTATTTTAATAAATAGGATAAGCGACGTCTAGGGGCTATAATTGTTCCTAACAAAGAAGAAGTCTTAAAAGCAGCAAGGGAATTCTCAATTGTAGATTCCAACTGTTCAGATGTCAGTCAGGAAAAGGTGACCAGCCTAATATATAAAGAATTAAGGACATGGTAAGAGAAATTTTATGCCTTTATATATATTGCAATAGCATGTTACTGTTTATCTGTTTACACTTTACAAAGAATATAAAATGCTTAATTTAGTTTAGGTTTATAAATAGGAAATTTGTTAAATATTTTGTATCTTACAAACAGAATCTCTCCCTTGCATACTCTCAAATGTTTTAGAAAGTTGCACATGCCTTGCAAAAGAAGGATGGGGATAAAAGCAGACTTCATTTATAGTATATTTGATGAAAGAGAATGGAATTACATCCAAAAATTTTGGGTAACGCTTTCCCTTGTCAAATGAGGAACGCAACAACAAACAAACAAACCCTTTTCCACTAGGTGCAATAAGCTCTACGTATCAAATATATCATATTGCTGAATCGTAAATTTCATGTTCATATACAAATTATTGACCTCTAAATCATTCTTAATGGTTTTTTCCGTAGTTCTTTCTCAATTTTCCTCTGCCTCTAGCAATTGTGCTACACTGCTACCCTACATTTGATCTACTCTCACTATTGAGATTCTAATAGGCCTTATCTATACATAAACCACTTGAGATGAGTTTCTGCCATATTTTCTTACCCTATAGTCTATAGGTGCTATCCATACCCCCTTCTCATAATTTATTATTCCTAGTCCTATTTTATTTAGTATGTCTACTCATTTAATGCAACATTTTCATTTTATCCAAATTGAATTTATTTCTTGTTGGCTTTTTACAGCTCAACACTTGGTTTCATACAACACCTTTTTGTCACAATTAATACCCCAAACACTTCTCTATTTGAATTCTTGATTTACATCTCCCTTTATTTCTCAACCGTTTTGTATGATGGATCCTGGACACCTATGTGGCAATTGGTAAAATATTTTCTCCAAGTTTTATCTCTTAGATTAGGGTTGTTGGCACCTTTGGCTAAACTTTTATATTCTATATACTGTCATATTTTTATTCAAGCAAAAGCCATAAGCTTCCAAAGCTAGTCCCCACATCTATAACTTTACATTTGTTTCACTGGCTTTTTTATGTGCTTATAACAAGACTAAGGTATAGCGGTAAGGGCTCAAAGATGACCTTTGGTGCAGTCTCATGGTTACAGAAAAATCTGCTGTGGTCCCATCTTGTGTTCTCACGCTAACTGTGACTCCACCGTACACATCTTTAACTGTTCAAATATATCCAATGTGAATTCCTTGTTCTGTGACCTGCAACATTAGATAAAGAACGCATCATCATAATTTAGGCTGCTGTATGAAAATTGATGCCAGCTTTTTCTTTGTAATTCTTACCAACGATGGCAATGTTTCACGTTTATATCCTAGACTTCCCATAACTAGATTCCTTAAGAGGCTAAAACTGTACATAGTTATGTTCTTTCAGAACCCAAAAGAAGGGTTTTAACTAGTTTACTTACTTAAATTCCTGTTGTTGTTTTTTTTTTTTCTTGTTTTGTTAGAAATGTCACGTTGGTTAGTAATATGGCTAAACAAGAATATATAATAAGGTGCAAATCTCACCTTACAAGTTGTTTTTGTGAGATTAATTTAGGCCTAATTTCATAATTTCTAATATGGTATCAGAGCTAATTCTAACGGTGTATTGTTGTTGTTGGGCTTATCGCTGTCGAACCACCTACCTATCGTGTCACCCGCTATCAAACTGATTTTGTGGAGTTGAATTAAACCTAATTTCATCCGAAAGAAGGGCTTTAACTGGTTTACTTTCTTAAACTCCGATGTGTTTTTTTTTTGTCCCTTGTTTTGACCTCCATTCCTTTTTCCCTGTCTGTCATGCAGGACTTCGGAGTCTCCATTTCAAATTGGGCCAATCCTTCTCGTAAATGACTCCTTCACGGTTAGATTAAAATTCAATTTCAAAGTAGGGTCTATATATTATTCACTGAACTGAATTAACATATTTTATTAATTTTTACTACAATGATAGATTGATAATGGACAAATGACACCCACCATGAAAATTCGAAGGGATAAAGTTGTGGCTCAATACGCGGACCAAATAGAGAATCTATACAAGTAAACTTAGTGCCCAATGCCAATGGTATGGGTTTTACTGTATATTGACAGTGGGAAAATCATTAATCCTTTTCCGTTTGGGGACGATTCTTTTGCTTCTTACAGAATGTCAAATACTGTTTCTTTCATTAAAAGTTAAAAGGTCAGTTCTTTCGTCTCTTGCAAGTCAATACTGCTGCAAATATTTACCTTCCGCATGAATCTTTCTTTGATTGTGTATTTATAAAAATAAATAAATTTTTATGCACGAAAAATTATTGGAGTTAATTTAATATGATATAATTGTTTACACATGAGACAATCTCTTCAAATATGTTAAGAGTATCCATTTAACTAATTCCTTTAATTTAAACATAAATAGTAACACATTGATGTTATAAGCTTAGTATAATAACAAAGTAATAAAGTTTATGTGTAGAAAAAAGATTGAGGGAGAGGTCCTTTCCGGAACGTATCCAAATGTTGTGCAAGAATCGAAAGTCGGCCAGGAATTGGGAATTGAAGTAGTATACATAAGGCAGATTTGAGTTTTAACAAGGGTTGCTCATAGTTTTTTTTTTCTTTCAAATTGAACTTAACCATAAAATTGAATTGTACTATGAGTTTCAAAGGTTGAACTGCACTGAACAATTCACAGTTTGGTTAATTAATTTAATAGCTAATATTGTAAAGGATTGAATAAAATGTTATATTTTATGAAATGTATAATTTACTCTTACTTTTTAATAACTATCCATATCACTTGCATTTCTTTTTTATTCCTTTGTGTGTTAGTTGTACAAAAGTCGATTTTTTTGCCTTCTCTTCTTACTATTACTTGAGTACTCTTCTTAAAGTTAAATGGTAGGAAGCTGCATGAGGTTTATTGAATGTGTGTGACTATTCTTAAAAAGACTTGAGACGTTTTGAAATACTTGAGACGTTTTGAAATAGTAAATGCATTTGTCTGTCTTCCACACTTCTATAGTCTGTTACACATTGATGTGGGTGAACTCTTCAAACACTTTCTCTCTTTGCATGCCTCACACACCACTTTGGGATGCATAAGAATGACAATTGCAATTTCTTTAACTTTATTTTTAATCAGGCTTTTACTTTCATTGTTTTGTTTATTATTTGTTAGGTTTTCTCACACTAAGACAAACAATATAATAAAATACATTTACTAAAATGGTCACTACATTACACTCATTAATAGAGGTAGTTGAGAATTTAAAAGACACAATATTAAAAAAGAAAGAAAATTAGTGTGAGTATGTTTACAGTAATATCAAAATCAACTTGTAGTTATTGCATTAAAAGAAATAAGCGTCAATTAATTTAAAAAAAGTTAAAACAACTAATAAATTAATCGAGTAGCTGCTGTTAATATGATAAGCAATCCTTTTATAACAATCAAATAAATTATGTGACAATATGGTTAAATATAACAAAGAGAAATGCTAATAACACTCTCTAAAATATTATATATAATTTATTAAAATTTATTGAAAATAACAAATTATGTGAGTTTAACTAATATTAAATAACTTCTAATTTTATAGTTTTCAACCAATAATAGAGTATATGAGGAGTGTTAGAGAGTTTGTTTCTTACACTCATCTTATAATGAAAACTAATTTTAATATTAAGTTTAGTTGTGATAAAAAATTAAATGATAACTTACAATTCCAAAAATAAACATTATAACATGTTTCACTTCGTTGTTAATTCAAATAATCGAATGGAATATATTTTTCATTTTATTTTTAATATATCACATACTGATCCACTGTTATATTATACTTCAATAATTTTCATTTTGTTCTCTATGTTAATTTAAACAAAAATCTTATGCTTTAATTTGCATCTAAAACCCAAGTATGCATTATTTTTTTTAAACGCTAATTGGCTTATTGATGCGTTTGGAATGCTTTTAAGGGTAAGGGTACTTTGCTCAGTTGATAAAAGTTTAGAGTATTTAACTTAAAGGATTGGTTGAGTTTTTCTATTAAATAAATTATATTGTGATTCAAACAAATCTTAAGATTGTTTTGTGATAGAATAAAATAAGAGTTTAATTGATATACATTATTAGTGGAAAAGATTTTTACACTAATGTTTAATCATAATTTTTCATTTATGTGACTTTTAAAGTACTAATTAATAAAGTTAACAAACTTATCATACATGAAGGGTTGTGATTGAAAGTCAGTGTAAAAATCTTTATTTTTATTAATTAAACTCATAAATTAATTAAAATAAAATAGAGTTTGAACTGTGATCGATTGAGAAAACTCATGGATAAAGAAGAGTAGATTTCGATTGAGAAAACTCATGGATAAAGAAGAGTAGATTTCAATTTCATAAGATTCAAAACATTCCTCCTAATTCTAATTCCATTTAAACCATATTGTATTGATTATCAATTCCCTTATGAATGACCAAGAGTGACGACCCTCAACAATTAGTATTCTTTTAACAATTAACTATATGTTGGCTTTTAAAAGGTTAAAGTGAAAATGATGTTTAAGTTCATAGAGACAAGCTGATGGTTTCACAAATTGTTTGATCATGTAATTTATTCAAACTCAATTCTTAACAAGATACCTTAAGAGAAAAGGGTTGATCTTATCAATTCAATTAACTATATTTAAATTAATAAGTTGTAATTATTAACTATTAAGAATACATTAATAATTCATCATAAAAGAAATAAGAATTAATTGAAATCAAAATTAAGGTTCACATGAGCCCTGAAAATATTTGCTATTCATGAGGCTTGAAAACCCAATAATCATAAAGAAATACATTCAATACATAAAAGAATAAAAACCTTCACAAAAATTCATTATCTTGAGCCTTCGTAGTCTCCTTCTAAGTCTCAAAATTGTTAAGTGATTCACAACCCTCTCAAAATATAAAAGATAAAATTAAAATATGACAAGAAGTTTTTTTAAAAAGAAATCGAACTTCTATTTATAGACTCGAGGCTTTAGAAAATTAGCACGATTTATGCTTAATTATGCATAACCATGCTTCTTAGAGCAACAAAAAATGAACGAGTCATGCATAATTAAACATAACTCGTGTTTTTTTCTCGTTAATGGATCACCACTTCAAATGTACAATAAAGAGTTTAATTATGCACAATTGTGCTAACTTCGTAAACAAAGTGTCTTCTCCAAAGCATAATTGTGCATCATGAAGTGTAATCATGCTAACCACGACGGTGCATAATTAAGCCAGTTAGTCTTTATCATCACCATTTATTTTATTGAAATCTAATGTTATAATGAATAATTAATATTTATCATTAAATTTCAAGAAAATAAAGAGTTAAATAAAGAATAAATCTCTTAAACATACTCTTGATCCTCACTATTCATCTTCTTTTTTAAAATATAATGATTACGACTGTTACTTATTATAATTCTTAGATTTTATGAAAATAAATTGTTGGGATGAAAAGTAAATCTCTTGTAGTCACTCTTAAAGTAATTAAGTGGACCTCCTCCCGTATGAAATGCTTGATGTGGAATACAACAAATGTCTTAAGCAGATATGTATTGAGAAGGTATTTGGTGGACCTTAATTTTTTTAAAATTTGTAACAGAGAATTAGAAAATATTATTAAGAGTAAATGATCAATTTACTTATAAAATTGATGTCATTTTAAAATCTATTTTTTTTTATAAGAATAAAATTTTATTAAATATGAGTTAAGTAAAGAGCACAAGAAGTGCCCTTAGTGCCCTCCTAAATAAGGAAGCTCAATAACAAGTTGTACATATAGAGAAAAAAGAAAAAACCACCTCAACATAAAGAGAATGATTCATAATCCATTTAGTGAAAAAATCTTGATTTTTTTTGTATAACATCAATCTCAACTAAGTTTCAAGGATGATGGTGTCAAGGAACTTGATCTTAAATATTGTTACATTCCTCATCTTCCAAATGTATCATATATCTGTATAACATAAGAACCATAAAGTTTTGTTGTCAATTTAGGATAGCTAACCAAACCTAGATATTATTAATAAAAACTTAAATAAATTCATATTAGTATCTAAAATTATATTATTATTATCACACAAGTCTCTATGATAGTATATAACTATTCTTAAATTATCTTTATATATAATTGTTGTTATCTTTTGTATAGAAGTTTCAGCATGTATTCTGGCTAAGTTTTTGCAACTATTTTTCATTGTAAAGAGCCTAAAAGAATAAGTGTCACTTTTTCTAGTGTATAAAGGAAAGGAATCATTGTTATTTGTAAAAAAGAAGAAGAAAGGTTTGACTTAGTCCGTAGATTTCCAAATTCCAACAGTACCCCTCTCCCCCACTGGTTTTTGATTTTTATGTTGATCTTTGAGTGGTGTCTTTAAGACCAAATTCCCCGGAAGGGCAGCAGTTAGGTGTTGTGTATGGATTGAATGACAGTGGCTAAGGTTCAGTCTCAACTGTGCTCCGCAGCACGGCAGAGCCCATTCCTGGCGAAGAAGCTTCACGCGCAGATCATAAAAGCTGGCCTCAACCGATTCCAACCCATTCCCAACACACTTTTAGACTCATACGGCAAATGCGGTCTCATCGAAGACGCACTCCAACTGTTCGACGCATTGCCCCAACGAGACCCCGTCGCATGGGCCACCCTCCTCACCGCCTGCAACCTCTCCAACCGCCCTCACCACGCCCTCTCCATCTCCCGCTCCCTTCTCTCCTCCGGCTTCCACCCCGACCACTTCGTCTTCGCCTCCCTCGTCAAGGCTTGTGCCAACTTGGGTGCTCTTCACGTTAAACTTGGCAAACAAGTCCATGCTCGCTTCTTCCTCTCGCCTTTCTCCCATGACGACGTCGTCAAGTCCTCGTTGGTAGATATGTACGCCAAATTCGGGTTGCCCGATTACGGCCGTGCCGTTTTTTATTCCATTTCTTCCTTGAATTCCATTTCTTGGACTGCCATGATATCTGGTTACGCCCGCAGTGGGCAAAAGTTTGAGGCTTTTCAGCTGTTTAGTCAAACGCCCTATCGGAACTTGTTTGCTTGGACTGCTTTGATTTCAGGGTTGGTGCAAAGTGGGAATGGAGTTGAGGCTTTCCACGTGTTTCTTGAAATGCGCCATGAAGGGGTTAGTGTTACAGACCCCTTGGTTCTCTCCAGCGTTGTTGGTGCTTGTGCTAATTTAGCTCTTTGGGAACTAGGAAAACAGATCCACGCTCTGGTTATAACACTTGGCTATGAGTCTTGCTTGTTTATAAGCAATGCACTTATAGACATGTATGCCAAATGCAGTGACCTTGTTGCTGCGAAGTACATCTTCTGTGAAATGTGCAGAAAGGATGTAGTTTCTTGGACTTCAATAATTGTTGGCACTGCTCAACATGGGCAAGCTGAGGAGGCATTGGCTTTGTATGATGGCATGGTTTTGTCTGGGGTTAAGCCAAATGAGGTTACTTTTGTTGGGTTGATCCATGCTTGTAGTCATGCTGGTCTAGTTAGCAAGGGCAAGGCTTTGTTTAGGTCTATGGTTGAAGATTGTGGAATCACGCCCTCCCTGCAGCACTATACTTGTTTGCTGGATCTATTTAGTAGATCAGGGCACCTTGATGAGGCTGAGAATCTCGTTAGAGCAATGCCAGTCAACCCTGATGAACCTACTTGGGCTGCTTTGCTCAGCGCTTGTAAGCACCATGGTAACACCCAGATGGCAGTTAGGATTGCTAATCATCTGTTAAATTTAAAACTAGAAGATCCATCTTCTTATATATTGTTATCTAACGTATATGCCGGAGCTGGCATGTGGAAGAATGTTTCGAAAGTGAGAAAGTTAATGCTGGTCATGGATGTTAAAAAGGAACCAGGTTATAGCAGCGTTGACTTGGGAAAGGAAAGCCACGTGTTTTATGCTGGAGAGACTTCTTCTCACCCAATGAAGGATGAGATTATAGGTTTAATGAGGGAGTTAGATGCAGAGATGAGGAAAAGGGGTTATGCTCCCGACACTAGCACAGTTTTACATGACATGGATCAACAAGAGAAGGAAAGACAACTGTTCTGGCATAGTGAGAGGTTGGCTGTGGCTTATGGGCTTCTTAAGTCTGTTCAAGGGACTATCATACGTATAGTGAAAAATCTTCGTGTTTGTGGAGATTGTCATACTGTTTTGAAACTCATAAGTTCTATAACAAATAGGGAAATTTATGTCCGAGATGCTAAAAGATATCACCATTTTAAGGATGGGAATTGTTCTTGCAATGACTTCTGGTGACTTAAAGAATTGTGATTGCAATTTCCGCAAAGTTAGTGCGTGTTTGTTCACACGTCTAAGACTTGCATAGTTGCATGTATGTAGATTTTCAGGTCAAACTTCAAAATATAGAAAAACTGAAAAACACAGAAGCTAGAGTTCGTTGCTTCTGGATGACTCGGATCGATTCTCATCGCGACAAAAAAACATGTAGATAATGTTAAACCATAGGTCTCTGCTACGAATAATGCTGTCCTGTCTTTTGCCTGGTACTTGTTGGTTGTTGCTGATGCTTTTTGGACCATCAGCAATGATTTTTCTCCATCCACCTGTGATTTCAAAGCCACTTGGCCAGTCACAGTTTTTATGAAGGATGTGAGAATTTATTTATAACAAAACTAGCGGCATACTTACGGGTGGATCACACATATTTAGTATTATAATATAATATAATATTTTAATAATTTATAGAATATATGAATAAAATATTATGTAAAATTATAAAATAAAATAATCATTAGATAATTTAAAATTAAAAAAAAATCTAAAATAAAGAGTAAAAGTTTGGTACTTTAAAATATGAAAAATTGTTCATTTTAATTTGCTTAGGTATTAACAAAGTTAAATAACATAAATTAGTAACAAAACATTTGAAAAAAAAATTATAAGTACTTAAAAGTAACAATGTCATGTTCAGCAAATTTTGAAGATTGTTTAAAATTAAAATTTAAACCTGAAAAATTGTAATATTAAATTATTTAATTCCTGAAAAATATGAAAAAAATTATAATATATTAAAGAAAATGGTTTTATTTTATACATATCTAATGTAAATTTAGAATATTTCTTTGAAAATTATATCTGTAGTTGTTTTTAGTGGTTTTTTATCCTTGTCATGAATAAAAAATTTTAAACCATATTTGCTTTATATTTTTGAAGTAAATGTGAAGTAAATTTTTGTTGGTAAAATTATATTGGCAAGATGTTTAACATAGATCAGTACTTAACAATCATATATGAGCATGTGCTAACTCATACTCATTTTAGCAATAATAAATATATATTTATTTGAATAATAAACTTCAATTAAAATTAAGAAGAGGTAAAATAAAAGAACTAATAAAAACTTAAATATGTGTTTTTACTAATGCTGAATATTCTCTCATAAATGATACTATGTTTATGTCATATTCCCTTGTTAATGATACTATGTTTCTTAAAAATAAAAGAAAAAGAATTAAGAAACAAAAAATATATTAGAAATAAAAAAATAGATAAAGGGCAAATAAATAATCTTATATGCCTAGAGAAATAAAAAATAACATATAATAAATAAAATAATATTAAAATGGAAATGGAAAATAAAATAACATATAAATAAAAATAATTAATATAAAAATTACACTATTATTAAATGTATTTAAGTCTAAAAGTAATAATAATCTTATAAAAAAGATGGAACACATCTTTTATCTTGAGTGTTATAAATAGAACAAAAGAGAATAATAAATTTATATTTTAAAGTTTTTGAAATTTGATTATTTCTTTCAATAATATCTTTAGTTTATTTCATTAAAAAATTTATTTAATTTATTATGTTATTGAGTAAAGTAATTTAAAACTATTTTGTAATAAAAATGCTTAAGTTTTTTGACATATTTATTTTGTTTCTCAACACATTGGATCAAAGACTCATTCCGGTCATGACGGATAGTTGCTCTTAGTAATCAGACAAAAGGAATCAAACATGACTTCTCTCACTAACAATATTTCAAAAATATTAATAGATTGATATGCAAATATTAATCAAATATTATTTATTTCAATATTATATATTGCAAGTAAAATAAAGTAGATTTAAGAGTAAAATATGGTTTAGGTTCCTATAAAATTTTCAATA
The DNA here is from genome assembly GCA_037954015.1 of Psophocarpus tetragonolobus. Classification (NCBI taxonomy): domain Eukaryota; kingdom Viridiplantae; phylum Streptophyta; class Magnoliopsida; order Fabales; family Fabaceae; genus Psophocarpus; species Psophocarpus tetragonolobus. Next base: position 46,512,902 of record CM075694.1, read on the forward strand.
TATTAAATATATCCTCCAATTTTTTAATATTATTTTGGTCTTTTTATTTTTTAAATATATCATTGTTGGTCTTCCAAACCTTATCTAAATGGTTTTTTATCTCTCTAAAAAATATTATTTAAAATACTTGGAGGACCAAAGTAATATATTTGAAAATTAGAGCGACCAAAAAACTACAAAATATATTTGGAGTGCATATTTAATATTTAAAAATTTTTTTAGGACCTAAAATATATTTTACCGTAAATTTAATTTAAGATGCTTTTGTTAGAGTAATTCAAATTTATTTTGTGAAATACTAAAACATACTTAATAAATTAATTTTTAACATATTAAAAATGGAAATATAAAATATAAAATAACAAATAAAAATATAAAATAAGAAAATAATTGAGATATAACTATGAAAGGACAAAAGGCATAAAAAACAAACCTAAATTGAAAAAAAAATTAATTTAAGATATTTTTCTAAATAGAATCCAGTTAAATAATCATAGAAAAATTTATTAATCATAACAATATCTAAATGAATTGTCTCCTATAAATAATAATAATTGTTTTTAATGAATAATTAAACTAAATTTAATTTATGATACTGTTGAGTGAATAATTTAAGACTATTTTTCATAAAAAAATCTATTTAATAAATTATATTTCATATATTTATTATACTTTTTCTTGGGCTAGAGGTGATAATATCTCAACTCATTGGAGTTATAGTCTATCCCATTTAGAATACATAAGTGTTACCATTAGTTTAGTAATTTTTTCTCATACAGGGGAGAACATATTTTTTACTAACAATATTTAACTAAATATTAATAAAAAATAACTTTTCTTATAAATGATATTATGATTTATAAATATTAAAATATATTTAATATATTACTTTTAACATAAAAATATTAAAATATAAGAATATTGAAATATAGAAAATATAAAAAGAATAAAATACAAAGAAAGATAATAAAAATAAAAAGATAAAATAATAAAATTTAAAATTATAAAACATAAATAAAAAATAAAAAGAAATTAAGAAAAAATGAAAACATAAAACTAAAAATAAAAGAAGATAAAATTAAAATAGAAAATAGAAAAAATAATATAAAAAAGAAATAAAATAACATAAAAAGAAAATAAATAGAAATCTTAAAAGCAAAAAAAGAAAGAAGAAAGAAAGTTTTAAAATGAAAAACAGAAAAGGAAAAGGAAAAATTAAGAATTGAAAAGACAAAAAAAAAATCATTAAAAAGAACACGTGTCAATTTAAAAAAAAAATTGATATTTTACACAACCTATTCTTTTCTTATATATACTAGCAAAAACACATACGCTGTAATGCCTGTGTATTTACATTTCTATTATAATATCTTTTGTAAAATTTTATATTTTGAAATATAAATTTTTATATAACATGTTTTGAAATATATTTTGTTAATTTTATATTTTTGTTTATGATAACATGATAAAAAACATATCAGATCATCAATTGACATGTCAAATGTGCAATGAATATGGAAAAATGGAAAGAAGAGAATTGGAATAGAACTCAAAATATTATCGCACCTGTCTATTTGCATGTTTATTGAAAATATTTATCATAAAATGTAAACATATATTAATCGGGAGAAATTAATAATAGGTATTTTTGAAAAGTGGACATCAAAAGGGGGTATTCCATTTATTAATAGTATAGATACAAAAGTATAGATATAGTATATAATATAATATCATACATTAAGCATTGTAGATATAATTGAACAATTATATACGTTGAATATGAATATTTTAAAGTAATATTTTATTTAAAGTTATAAGGTTGGTCTAACAGTATAATTTATGTTTAGAAAATAAGAGATTATGGGTTCAAGTTTCTCTTATAACAAATTAGTTTATTTTTTTAATTTTAAGATAAGTATAAAAGTAGAATAGACATTTTGAAAAATAAACCTTCAAAGAGAGTGTTCCTTTTATTAATAGTATAAATTAGACTATGACATTACCATATACTGTTCACACGGATTATCGCATAGATTACTTTTTATCAATTCGAGTTAATTAGCATGTGAAATATTTGTATTATTATTACTTTTTATCAATTCTAGTTGATTAGCATGCGAAATATTTGTACTATTTATCGAAAAAAGTTGAACGACAAATTGATGTGTTTAAGGTAAGAAACACTTTTAGCAGTAATAATAATAGATAGATAATAGAATAGACAGATTGCTTTTACTTTTACTAAAGGAGTTAAACAGTTATTGTAAATTTAATTAATGACCTATATGAGATATTAGTAAAAATATATTTTCAATAATATTAAACATAAAGCTTTTGCATAATTCTTGTAAAGAAATTAATTCATATAATGTTCAAAGAAAATTCTCTACATATTTTGACAATATAATGAATTGTGAATTGTGTAAAAATACTAAGTTTTGAAAATCTTATTGGTAATTGAATTGGGCGATGTACTCAAATTTGTCAAGATTGGTTTGAAGTTCATTGATTTGAGTGAAATTGATCATGACCAAACTCGTATTAATGAAATAATAATAATAGATAAAATTAATATTAAATAAATATAATATCATAATTGGGTAATACTTAAAACTAAAGTAAAACACAAATTTTATAGTTAAAATAAAGTAAATCATAATAGTTAAGTTTAAATTTTAATAATTAATAAAATATAACAATATAATTAATGATAACAAATTTACATTTAATAATGACAAAATTTATATGTGAGAAGAAGAAGAATCAAAAGGTGATGAATGTGAATCTCTTCACTAATAAAAATAATACACTAACAATTAACGTTTACCTATAAAAAAATAAATTTACATTTAAAATAAAAATAAAAAATTCCTATAATATAAATTTCTAAAAAGTAAAGATATAAAAATTTGTAAATTAATATATGAGTAAATTATATAATTTATAAAAAAATTGATAAAATAATATTTACCTATTTATAATCCTTATAAATATGTATTTATATTTATCTTTATATTTTACATTAAAATTAAAAATTATTTTTAAAAAATAATTTTTAATTAGGATTTGTTCAACTGACTTTTAGAAAAGTTCTTGATTGATTCGACCAATTTCTACCGATTCTAGAATCTTATGATTTTAAATGTTAACCAAGGCTAGTTCTCAATTGAACAAGTCAACTTGATTTACCTTTGAAAAGAATGAGAAAAAGTACATGCTAAGTTTAAATTATATGACTAAAATCATAAATACAAATAGTTCATACATCAATAATACAGAGATATTTTTAAATTAAAACAAAAAATATTTAAACTATCATGTGTCTTGAGGGACAGACATTACGTTAACCTTAGGTTAACCCTATCTTTTTTAATTTACTTTTTTTAGAGTGTGTGTCAAGTGAAAAAAAAGCTACCAAATTTTATGAAATCATGACATTTTGCTTTTAAAATAAAAAATCATGTCCCTTTAATTTTAAAAAGTAAGGTTGACCATTAAGCATGAACGGGTATATAATTAGTGGTTTTGCAGAACTCGAATTCAAAACCTCACACACTCAAACCAAGTATCTTACCACTAGGCGAAAACCCACTTTGTTTTCATTTTCTAATTCAAATTTACTTAAATTATGATTAATGTTAGTTTAAAAATATATAAAAGTGGGGAAATCGGAGGAATCAAAATCAAGACCTCACACACTTTAGCCAAGCATCTTACTACTAAACCTAATGCAAATTTCATTTTTATTTTGTAATTCAAAATTAATTAAAGAGTAACTAATATTAGTTTCAAAAACACACCAAACATAAATATACAACAATAGGAGCATTTTAGGACTCGAAGTTAAAATTAAAATATAAATTTAAAATTATAAATTTAATTATATATTTATTAATAATTTTAAATTTAATTTTTAATAAATTTCTAAAGATTAAAAATTAAAAATAAATAAAAATATAAATTAAGAACTAAAAATATGAATTAAAATGAAATGAAAAATAAAACTAAAAATTAAAATTAAAAATAAAAATAACGACAGAATTTAAATAAAAAATTAAATTAAAATAAAACTTAAATTAGATTTTAGTTTTTTAAATTCTATCTTTATTTTTAATTTTAGTTTTTAAATTCTATCTTTATTTTTAATTAGAACTAAAACTAAAACTAGAATTTTAAATTACAAAATAAAAGCAAGATGAGCTTTGATATAGTGGTAAAATGCTTGGTTTGAGTGGTTGAAGTCTTGACCTCGAGTCTTGCAAAATCATTATTATATATTTTTAAAATTAAATATCACTTTTAAAACATTTTAATCTTAATTAAACGTCACATTATTACCCTAAACCTAAAATTAAAGGGACAAAATGTCATGGTTTTTTACGTTAAGGCAAAATGTCATGATTTGATAAAATTTGGGGACAACTATACAGGGTTATTAATTAAATAAGTTTATGTGATTCTCTCACACAAACATCTTTCCCACAAACTCTTACAGTGTGTTTGTATGAAAAATTTTAAGAGAGTAATTTATTTCATTTTTTAATTTCAAATGTTTAGTGATGAAATACCTTGTTTGGATGAGAAATTTTAAAAGAATTTGAAATTCTAGGCATTTTAGAAACCATTTTGATTAGTTAAAAAGGTAGAATTTCAAATTCCTTAAAAAAAAAAAGTAAGAATTTGAAATTCTTCAAACCTAGGTTTTTTTTTCCAATAAAATAAACTGAGATCATTTTTTACTTGATATCGATTAGGGGTGGCAAAACGGAATGGGTCAAGCGGGCTGACCCGCCAAATGACCCTCATTTTGACAGGCTAAACTAATGTAATCAGCCGTTTGCCCGTCTTTGTCTATCTTGTCGGGGTGCATTGTCCTCCCAACCCACTAATATTATATTTTATATTTTAAAAATTATAATATTCATATAAATTAATAAAATAATTATAATAATTAAAATATAAAATAAATTATTAAGTACAATTTATAAAATGGATTTGCTAAGAAAATAAAATAAATTTTGCCATAAATTTATTTGTTATTTATTTATGTAAAAGTATAATATTGTCAAAAAAATAAAACCAATTATGTTAGGCTTACTTTTGTGATTTTTCTATTTATTTATTATAAAAACATTACTTTTTTAAGAAACAAAAAATTTATTTTTAAATAAAATGTATATTATTTTTTAAAAGAACAATTTTTTTCCAAAATATTATTTAGTAAAATAAATTTTTATTTTTTAGTTGGAATTGAAATACTCTATCCAAACAAAAAAATTAAAATTCAATAATTTTAATTACCTTATTCAAAAAAACATTTGAAAACTGAAGTCATTGGAATTGAAAGAATTTCAAATTTAATGTATTTTAAATTCCTTGTATTTGTAAAATTCTCTATGCAAAGACAATATTAATGTATCACTCTTTCTTGTCACCCCCACAAAATCCTTTGTAAGGTTGTCATCACTCTCATTTCACTACCACTATTGTCAGAACTACCACTACTTTACCATCCTCACTGTCATCGTTGGTACTGCCATTGCCTTCATCACTCCCCTGTCGCAACCACTACCACTATCGTCATTACCATCACCGTCACTACCATCAAATGTAGTGGTAGTATCGATGAGAGGATTTCCTAAGGGTGATAAGAGAGAGTGACGTGTTAAGCGTTTGTGAGAAAGGTTTCTATGTGAGAGAGTTATGTGAAATTGTTTAATTAACAACTCAATTTTAACCGTTTATTGAAATCCTATGATTATCATTATGTTTTCTCATTTATCCAACACCATCACCCCGTAAAGTCGAGGGTACTAATCCTGTAAGTTCTGCTCCCAAACCATTTATCTTTCCAAAACAAGGTCATCTTTCTGTCACCCAACTTACGACAAATATTACATGACAACTACCTCTACTTTCACCCTTCATTAACCCTCTCTATTGAGTTTAAATCTCGCCACTAACAAGAACATGTTTTCCTCCTAACAATCCACTTACCACCGACTTTCCTATACTTGGCTAACACAAGTCTCACACCCTTAACTACTTTGACCACTAGCACTTCAACATTGCTAATTTTGTTGGGTTCGCACCAACTGGGAGGCCTAGATACTTAAAGGGTAGGTTTTCTTTTCTATAGTATAACATATTAGACGCCTTTCCTAACCGCCAATTATCCGCATTAACCTTTAATATCTGGATTTTCTAAATTCACTTTAAGTCTTGATATGACTCAAAGTTCCTCAGAATCATTTTCATGCCTGCCACTGTGGCCTAGTCCCTTTGTGCTAACAACAGAGTGTCATTCACAAACTGCAAGTGAGAGATACATATTTCATCATACCCAATTTTGTAACTTTTTCACCACCCCTTATCCAGTACCACCTGGATAAAGATGGTTGATCCCTTCTGTGGCGATAAGAAACAAAAATGGTGATAGCAGATCGCCTTGTCTAGGTCTCTTTCCGACACCAAACTCCTCCCTTGGACTACCATTTAGCAGAACTGAAATTCTTGTCGACCCCACACATTCTCCCATCCAGTTAAGCCATTTCCTCCCAAACCCAAGACCTTTTATGACATGCCACAAATACTTCCAGCTAACAGAGTTGTATGCTTTTTCAAAATCAACTTTGAGGACATATTAGCTCCTTGTTTTGCCTTCTCGCATCCTCTACCAATTTGTTTACTATTAACACCTTATCCAGAATTTGTCTGTCTGCTAAGAACACCGATTGATTCAGAGAGATTATAGAATGCAGGACCTTTTTCAACCTTCAGGTTAAAACCTTTGCAAGCACCTTATATATGCATCTAATAACGGAAATTGGTTGGTAGTCACCTATCACTTGCAGGTTCACCTTTTTTGGGATAAAAGTTATGAATAAGCTTTTAGAGCCCTTCACCAGCTTGCTATTGGTGTGAAATTCAACCAAAAACCCCACAAAATATTCTTAATGATATTTCAAAACTTCTTAAAAAACAATTCAACGCATCCGGTCTCGAGCTCTTATTACTATCATATTCCTTTACAACGACCTTTACTCCGTCCTCTAAAAACGGGTTTTCCAACTTGCTATTCTTTGCCTCTGAGATCTTAGGGAGCCCTTCAGATGCCAATGTTGGCCTGCCCCAATTCTAGCTGTAAAAATGAATTTCAAAGTGCTCTTTGACCTTACTTTTAAGGACCTTGACTTCCATGACATCTTCCCCATCGAAAGCTAAACTTAGAATTTCATTTTGTTTCCGATGTCTTACCATTGCCTTGTGAAAGAACTTAGAGTTCACCTCACCCTCCTTTAGCCAATAATATCGTGTCTTCTGCCGCAACAGAGAGCATCACCTTCCCAGCCACTTCCTTAACTGTAGTTTTTGGCCAAATTTAGCCTGAACCCTCTTTGCATTCAACCCCTTCTTTTCCTCCTTCATGTTCAACTCATGGACCCCGTTCTCTTACCTTTTCAATTTGACGTTCAATATCCTCAAACATCTTTTTGTTCCACACCTTCAATTTTCCTTTAATAATCTTTAGCTTCTCCTTTAGCATAAAAGTCTGCCTCATTTCTACTGACAATTTCATCCATTCTTCCTTGACAAATAGTTTAAAGTTTTGCTCCGAGAACCAATAATTTAGCATACAGAAAGGTTTGGGCCCCCAATTAGTACCTCCATCGGCTAGCATCACTAAACTATGATATGATACCCCTCTCGATAAACCCCATTACTCCATATTCCCCCATACTTCTAGAAACTCTTTTGTAATAAAAAAATTTGTCCAGTCGACTCAGAGTCTTTACTATCATTTTTATACCACGTGAATTGCCTCATATGCATTGGTAAGTCCAAGAACTTACCCTCCGTGATAAAATTATTAAATGTTTGCATATCATCCCATCCTCGATAACGCTTAACCCCTTTCATTTCCTCCTCGCAAGTAACTGAGTTGAAATCACCCATTATATACTAACACATTCTACCATTATCCTATCTCACCTTGTTTGACTCTTCCCAACAAGTATGATTGCAAGCCTTGTGACATGGGTGCATATACATTCATCATCTTCATCATTCTCTCCTCTCTTACCCACTTCCCAACTACCCTTAAGAAATAAGTTTCCCCGAGACTACCTTCCACCCTGAACTTTGATACATCCTACATAATTAATAGGCCTCTTAAATGACTAGACGATGACTTAAAGTTTCATCCTATATTTGCATGACCCCATAAAAATTAAGAGAGTCTTGCCTCAACTCTTTCCATTTTCATGTCTGTTTTATTCTTTTGAACCAACCTCCATACCTCCCACTTTTTCCCCCAACCCTTGAACCCTCTAATATTCAATGTAATAAGTTTGATAAGACCACTGCCAAGTCACCATCACTCCCCTCTCTCTTATCCCACTCTTCCATTTGTGCAAGCTTTTAAACAACCTTGACCTCATCCTCGCAATAGACTCCTAGTTGCTTCCCAAAATTCCACACCCGCCATTCCACCTCTACACCTTAATGTCAGCTTATGATCACAACCTTCGATACTGCTCCTCCTCGACTGACCCCTTTTACCACTCTTCCCCTGTCTGGCCCTCTGCTTGCCTTTTCCTGCACACTAACTTCATCGCACCCTTTAGTTGACCTCTACGTTCCACCAACCCTCCCTCCTCAAGGAACCCGTGACTGCTCCCACTTGTGAGAAGTGGTGCACCCCTTTTCCAACCCTTGTATATCGTCCGTAATGGTTGGTGGAGTTACCTCAATTGCATTTCGGTCTAATTGCATCATGCTCAGCATGCATTGCTGATGAGTCGCCATTCCAATAATGTGATTGTAACAGCCTATAACTGTCTGCATGAGCCTCGCATCAATTTCTGCATAAAGCAGCAATGCCTTATGTCCTTCTTCACCATGTGACGCGGTGCTACTGTCATTGCAAATGCATGAAGTATCCTTGGCACTAATATGTGTGACCCTCACCGAAGTTACATGACCCACTGTTTCAACACTTCATATACCGCTTAATTCATCCATTGATAAAACCATCCATTTGCATGGCATTAGGCACTTGGTGCGTCACATAAGTGTTGTAGGAAGGCGCCATCCATGTATGTATACGCCTCCATCATGCGAGATGTGAGTGTTCACCCCTCCAGCATGGCTCGTAGGGAGAGACCTTGGTCGAGTCGCACACGTGTTCAAGAAGAGTGTTTAATTGGTCACCAACATCGTGGGCACGGTGTCCTTCTTCTTGTGTACCCCTCACTTCCTGTATATCAGCTTCAAATTCAAATATATTTGAAGGAGTTGGATCATAATCCGCAATTAATTGACCTACCACCTCCCGTGCATTCGTGATCACTTGATCCCGAGAATGAAGTTGAGAGTTGGTGATAAAATCCTGGACACTGCCATCCTAAAAAATCCGCTATCATGTCTTCCGTTTCGAAGGACCGAAATTCAAAATTCGAATCCAATATTAGCCCTTCATGTTCCAACCACCTCTTCAGCCACCAATTGGAGTTCTGATCTAATGAGCCATATAAGTCAACCTCCTAGGTAGCATAGTCAGTTACAAAGCCCATCGACGAGTACACCTCCTCTGCCAATTGAATCTCAAAAATAGTATCATTGATCAAAATCTTCTTGATCACATTGATTGGATTCCAATCTGAAGTCCTATTCGGCATTCAACCCGCATCAAACCAAAAGATAACGCTCCCTAGCCACCTCTGTTGGCGCCCAAGCTAATAACTTAATAGAAGTAATTTGCCATCAGTGCCTTTGTGTCATTAAATAAATCTACTAAAACATCCCCTTCCACTGGTTTGAGCAGGACCATATCCCATACCATTGGGATTACCTTCACTGAATTGATCTCTTCCGTGTTTAGGTGTTCTTACAATGTATATATAATTTCTGAAGAGGTAAAACATCTTACTAAGCAACCCTCCAGCTCCTCAAACTTCTCCTTCTCCGCCACAAATTATAGTCCCTTCCATGGATCATCAATGTTGTTGGTGTTGGTTTTCTTTTCCGTCATACCTCTTTAGTCACGTCCTTTCTAGTTGGAGTGACACAACTGCTAATCCTATGCCTGGGAGCAATCCTTTGCTTCACCCAAACCTTCTCACATTGACTTGTAGCTTCTACATACCTATCAAGATTGCATCGAGCCTTTTTGCAACATGGATACTTCCCTTACCCGTTCAAAAGTCACGAACCCAAACATCTCTAACCTGTCCTCACTTTGCAAATATATTCCACAAAACAACCTTCCCAAATTTTTTTACGTAAAAGATAGATTGTTGCTTCCTTGTCATGCCTTTCTTTTCGCACATCTTTGTTCTACGGGATCACACTATAGTCCAACTTTCACCATCATCCCTATGTCTCCTCTCTTAGCTCTTCTTTCCCCCTTTCCAATTCTGCTATAAAAAATAGGTTAATTGACACACAATTATTATTTAATAAAATGTTAAGTTAATAGTTCATGACTTAATAAAAGAATTATTATTTAATAAAAAAGCTAAATAAACCTAAACCATAACTATTTTATTAAGCAATAATTCTATGTTACATAGTATAATTTCATTTCTTACTTGAGGTAGTCAACACACTCAATAAAGAATGATATCGATTCATACATTTTTAAAATTTAGACATATAATCTCACAATCATAAATTCTAAAGATACAATGTTTAAAATTAAAAAAAAAATTGAAAACATTAATTACTAGGTTTTCATAATCAAGCAAAAATGAGCTGAAGTAACACAAAACTAGAAAAACTAGTCAAAACCTATAGATTTACAGGTTCACCCCTTTTTTTGAAAAAAAAAAATTATAAGTGAAAAAACCATAAAAATTAAAAATATCTCTGAAATTGATATATTTGCATTACAATACATTCATAAAATTAAACCCATGTTCATGGATCTAGAGACTTTCTCAATTTATTAGTTTCTTTATCAAATTTTAATCACAATTTATTAGTGAAGATACTTCTTAAAGAACTGTTTTAAAAACGTAAAATTTTATTTATTTATAATATTATAAAAATAACAATATTTAAATATAATAAAATTATTATATTTATATATTATAAATCATATATAATTTATTTTTTTATTTAATAGATTATTATATTAATAAAAAATATAAAAATATAGGCTTACATAAGTTTTTATTTAATAGATTATTATACCAAAAATTACTTTTAATTTTTAAAAATTAAAAATAGTTATTTTAATTTTTATTCATTTTTAGTTTTTTTTCTTCAGTTAACAATATTAAAAAATTGCTAATAGAAAATACGTTTTTATACTCATAAATTACTTTTTTTCTCAACTCTCACACTCAATGTTCAAGTTCACATTCGGCTTAAAACTTACAAATAAATAACGTTAATCTAAACAATAAATTAATTTGAGAGATTAAAAAAAATAGTTTAAAATTTCAAATATAAAAATTAATCTTTTATGAAAGTTTCGAAACAGAAAATTTATTTAAGCGAAAAGAATATTTTATGAAATTTTGGATTGAAGTATCAACTAAACTTTTGAATCCGGGTAGCCGGTTTTGTTTAATTCGTTCTTGATTAATTTTATTTTTTGAGACTTGTGCAGAGATAGCGCGAGAAAGGAAAGTAAGAGATAATGTATTAAACAGAGGGAGACAGGTGTCAGCAGGAGAAGGAGTGATTATGATACACGTACCCTGGACATGATTTTGATAGACGATACGTACATAGACCATATTGCTGACTCAATCCATATGAAAGGTTTACCTTTTTGTAATAGCATGTTGTTTGAACATTGAAGGAGAGAGAGAGAGAGAGAGATGGCAGATACGGCGAGCAACGGTCATGGATGCTGCAAGACAGGGCCGGGCTACGGTTCTCCGTTGGAAGCCATGTCTGGTCCGAGAGAGTGTCTCATTTACGTGACTGCTGTCTACACAGGTGCTTCTTTATTTGTGTTAGCCACCCCTCTTTCTTCATTGATTGATTCAATTTGAATGAATGCAATACAGGAACAGGAATACAGAAGCCTGATTATTTGGCCACAGTGGATGTTGATCCAAACTCTCCAACTTATTCCAAAGTTATCCATAGGCTGCGTGTTCCTTTTTTAGGTGATGAATTGCATCACACCGGCTGGAATTCTTGCAGCTCTTGCTTTGGAGACCCATCTGCTGACCGAAGATTTCTCATCGTCCCTGCTCTCGTGTAATCCTCCCTTTCCCTTTCCCTTTCCCTTTCCCTTTCCCTTTCCCTTTCCCTTTCCCTAAACCCTGCTACAGTCACTACCCCTCTACTCTTTTTCTTTCCTACCACCAACAACTTCTATACTTTCATTACTCATTTCCACATCATCATTCTTTTTTAAATAAATCCTCCTTCTTTTGCTTTTTCATACTATTTTTATATAGATACTGCTTAATTTATCTTCCTCGCATCAAACAATCCATGATTTTGTCAAAGTGGTAATTTTATGACAGGCTGACCAAAGTCTAATTTGACCCCCTAACAAATATTTGTTTTACTTACTTTGTGGTTTCCAATCACTCTCGAGAAAGATATCAACTTCACTGAAGATACCTTTCTTCTTTCCTACAATTTTAAATGAAAAATGATACATATACACTGCTATTTAAATTATCTTCTGAAGTCTACTTTATCATATTTCAGATCAGGTCGCTTGTATGTGGTTGATGTGAAAACAAATCCAAGGGCTCCATCTTTGCACAAAGTTGTTGAGCCTGCAGATATTATACAGAAGACTGGATTAGCTTATCCACACACATCTCACTGCCTTGCTTCTGGTGACATAATGATCTCATGTCTAGGAGATAAAGATGGAAATGCTTCAGGAAATGGATTTCTTCTTCTTGATTCAGAGTTTAATGTGAAAGGAAGGTACTTTTCTATATCTATTTGCTTGAGAAATGCAAGAATGCTTAGTGGCGTGTCTAAAGTATTCTCACTGTGCCTGTCATTATTCATCTCTGCACGTGCTTACTCTTTTTGACTCTGTTGGATACTCTGGTTTTACATGCTTATTTTGAATTTAGGTGACTGCATACGGATGAAATGGGCTCAATCATATTGAAATGAATTTAAATGCCGAGATGAGAAGAGCTCTATAAAACTGTTTAATACAAATTTAATAAGAAAAAAAAACTTATGCACTTTTTAGGATTCCATCACAACCTTACTTTATCGATTAATATTTTATAAAAGTTACAAGTTAGGATAAAACACTTTTGCAGACTTACTGGATAAGGATGAATGAAACTCATTTAATAATTACTTGTGCAGTGAACATTACATGTGTCACATTATTGGCAAGCAACAATTCTATTTGAAACTGCTTATGTAATTTCTAATATATTATATTGTATCCTGCTTTACATTGATTAGGTGGGAGAAACCAGGGCATAGTCCTCTATTTGGGTATGACTTTTGGTACCAACCACGTCACAATACTATGATCAGCACGTCATGGGGTGCTCCTAAGGCTTTTACGAAAGGTTTTAACTTGCAGCATGTCGCTGATGGATTCTATGGGAGGCATCTCCATGTATACAGCTGGCCTGGGGGCGAACTGAGACAAACACTGGACCTTGGTGATTCAGGACTTTTACCCTTAGAGGCAAGTTGTTAACATAATCGGGACAGATATTTAGGATGCATTTATTTTATCCTTTTAACTTTGTCTATTTGAAGCGTGTTTACTACCTGTGTGATTTAACAGTGACTGTACTTTCCCCCTTTCCTCTCATTTGTAATTGTGAACCATTTTGCGAAATTGTAATGCTTTATAACTAATAATGTACCCCAAATGCAGATAAGGTTCTTGCATGATCCTGCTAAAGACACTGGTTTTGTTGGGAGTGCATTGACAAGTAACATGATAAGATTTTTTAAGACCCAAGATGGATCATGGAGCCATGAGGTATATCAAAAGGATATTTATATCTTATCATCTGGTCGGTATATGCACTTCAACCAAGGTTTATATATCGATAATACTTATATACTAAGCTTGCTTTTCAGGTTGCCGTATCAGTGAAACCACTGAAAGTGCAAAACTGGATTCTTCCTGAAATGCCTGGGCTTATAACAGATTTTCTGATTTCTCTTGATGATCGGTTTCTGTACTTTGTAAACTGGCTTCACGGGGATATAAGACAGTATAACATTGAGGACCTTAAAAATCCTAAACTGACTGGACAAGTATGGGTTGGTGGACTTATCCAGAAAGGAAGCCCTATAGTAGCTGTAACAGATGATGGTGAAACGTGGCAGGCTGAAGTGCCAGAGATTCAGGTTATTGCAATCTGAAGTACTTATAACAACTTATTGAATAATGCATGTTTGGAGTTAGTTAGTTAGTTATTGTAAAAGTACAAACAAATTCTTCAAAATAGCATTCAAGGTTTTGCAGAGTAGAATGAGTTGAAAATGGAGCGGACTGAAATGTTACTTCTAATAATAATGCTTAGTAGTCGTTTCCAGGAGCTAAATTGCACTTACTATGCTTTAATTAACAATTTTTTAGCAAAGCATGTAGGTGAATTAATTTATTCTTGTATACACTTTAATTGGCATCATAGGACTACACATGCACTATTTTTGGCTTTGGGCATGAAAATTTTACCCAGTTTGATAATATACCAAGGTAGTTCCGTAGTCACCTCATGTTCATCTTATTTAGAAACATAAAATACTTCGCACTAGTCAGAGCATAGCAAGAGCACCTTTGTAATGTCTTCATGTAATTAGTCAAAATGTCTAAGTGAGCAATGACATCTCGCCATTTGTGCATGCAGATTTTTGTTTATTGGAACACGAATATTATATTCGATACATGGCTTTATTCTTTCACATTTGATGGTATCCATCTCTTCAGTGGTTGATGTTAACAGTTACAAATTGCTTTTCAGGGGAACAAGTTGAGAGGGGGCCCTCAGATGATTCAATTGAGTTTAGATGGGAAGAGGCTGTATGCTACCAATTCACTATTTAGTACATGGGACAAACAATTTTATCCCGAGCTTGTCCAGAAAGGCTCCCACATATTACAGATTGATGTTGATACTGAGAAAGGTGGCCTGAAAATCAACCCCAACTTTTTTGTGGACTTTGGAACTGAGCCTGATGGTCCTTCTCTTGCCCATGAGATGAGATATCCCGGTGGTGACTGTACTTCAGATATATGGATTTAGGCAAAGGTCACTATTTCCCATTAATAAAGTTATGTAACATCCATTTATGCCAATAATGCACTTTATATTAAGCTCATCTCTAAAACCTCTTTGTCTTGGGTTATTTATACCTTTGTGGTTACTGCTTACCAGCAACAGATAACAGGTCGTCACCAAATTGTATGTCACAACATAAAATACAGACACCTAATAGTTTAATTGAGAAGATGGATGAAAGAAACCCAAATTTGAAGAAGAAAAAACTTTTTTTTTTTTACCACTAAGAAGAAAAAAACTTCAGAGGACTTGGACGGGTTAATAAAAAATTTAATAACTCTCTACATTAATTGCCGGACTTGGGATTCATCAAGTTCAACTGATTATAAGATAAAAAGTGCAGATATTATTATCCAATTAGAAACCACCCTCTACAACTGTGATGCGAAACTAAGACCGCAGCAGAAAAAATTGCTATGTAAAAAATAATCCATAATAATTAGTTATTTTAGTATGGTTATAAAATTATAACATTTGATAAATATGAATAATATAATTAATTTAATTTTATTAAAAAATAATTATGATTAAACTTTGTTTCATAATTGATTATTTGTAGTTATTATCAAACTTTTAGTTTTTATTTTCTATAAGTGTTGTGAATAATAATCAATATTGATTATTTCTAGTTATTATCAAATTTTTAGTTTTTATTTTTTATAAAAGGTGTTGTGAATGATAATCAATACAAAATATTTTTACAATACTCATTTTCTTTTAAATATATTAAAGACATTCTATGACATTCTAGTCTATATCTTTGTGACGAATACTACATTCTTATGAAAAATGTGCTGAATAAGAAAAATTTTCTTAACATTGCTCATACTTACGTGAAAGTGATCACAACTCGTGAAAAACCGTACTGACAAAAAAACAATATTCACACCTTTGTGACCTAGATCACATCCTCGTAGAAAAATTCTCTGGACACCATCCACACCTATGTTGCAATAGTCATATTTATGTGAAAAAATGCTAAGTAAAAACTTTTATGATATCTCCCACACCTTTGTGGAAATATCCATAACCCTATGAATAATGCAATAAGTAAAAAAAAAACTATCCACAAATATCACACACCTTTGTCACACATAACGTTGTCGATAACTTGCAGAGTAAAAAAATCTTTCTTGATATAACTTAATTTATGTCACCGATCACATGACATGTATGTTAAGTAGAAAAATTGATTTTAATAATAATTTTATTTTTAAAATTGATTATTTAACAGGTTATGAATAAATAATTCGTCAAATAATTAATTATCTATATATTTAATTATGTAATTAGTTATAAATATATAATCAGTATATATAATGATAATCGATCATAATAAATAATAACGAGTTATAATTATGATTATTACAACTATTTATTTATTTATTTATATATATATATATATAATTATTTATTGATTATGATTTACTAGTAACGTAATACAAAAGTATGTTACTTTAGAACTAGTGAAATGTAAGTTTGTTGGATTGATACTATTGATAAAAGATATTTAGCAGTTAACATCATGGTCAAATAATGGAATCAACATTTCATTTTTTGACAGTAATGTTTTAAATTTTTAATAATAAAAGCTCTCAAATTTTAAGGTCATATGATGATTATTAACATTGATCCTACTCCATGACATATTGTGGCTAATACTAGTTTTTAATGGTAAATGTTTCATTTTAATTAATGGTGTAAATCGATGATTTTTTAAAAATAGAAAGATAAAATGTCTCAATAGACAAATTTTGTAAATTTGGTAAAACGTGGACAAAAGATACCGCTAAACCTATATTTATTTAATATTGTTTATGAATTATATAAAAAAATTAAAATATTTTATTATTATTGATTCAACCATTTAATCACATCCAACTATTAAACTTTAAATCATTATCTTTCCCGTTTCAATTACTAATTTAAATTTTTTTAAAAAAAATAGCAAGATATAAGCTTTTTGCTTATAGAAGAAAAGAACAGCGTATTCTAGAAATAATGATAATTACAAACAGAAATTTAAACAAATATATTACACAATTACAAACTTACGATGGATTGTCTTTAGTTCTACATCTACGGCACTGACCTGCAGCAACTCAAGTCTAAACTGAATTGGTAGTGGAAAAGCCTTCAAGGAGAAAAATTGAAGATAAGGATAGCTCCCGGTCACCTTATGTTCAAATAAGAGATAAACATTTAAGGAATCATTAGTTCAAATCATAATTATCATAATATAATTAATTAAATACCCAATTTCTGTAATATCTTTTAATAAAATACTAGTCCAAGTGTCTTCATTATGCACAGTTGATAATATGTAAATAGTATAAGATTTTATCAAAAATATTATTTTATAAATTAAAAACAGAGTAATAAATACATAAATTTTAAATATCAATAAATACTATGTAAAATTAAATATTAGGAAACTTAATATCATAAGAAAGAATATTATTTATAGTAGAAATTCCATTTAATATATTATAATCCACAAATTAAAACTCCTAAGCGATATATAATGTTATCAATAATTCATCATATAAATAAGATTAATATATGAAAATTTATTTTAACTTAGTAGAACATATTAAACTTGTCCATCAATTTGACAATAATAATAAATGCTTATTTAGAGGACATATAAATGTTTGAGCTTTCACATGAATTTTTTCTATTTTGAAATAACTATATTAATTTATAAAATTACATATTTATATTAAAAATATATTTTTAATTAATCAACTTCTCTAAGATAGTAAAAAAATTAAGAATATAAAAATAAAAAATAGGTTTAGAGTCTCACATATATTTTTAATTTCATTTAAAATATAGATAAAATTATATGAAAATTTCATTAAATATAAAAATTTAATAATAAGTTAACTTTGTTAAATTTATATTTTAATTTTAAAATATGAAATGATATAGTTATCTTATTATATTATGTTGTATATAAAATTATGAAATTTATAATATTATAGTTTATAAATAATTTTGAATAATTTAAATATAAAATAATTAGATACAAAAATTGAAACTAATTAATATTAATTAAAAATTATATTTTAATCTCAAAAATAAAATTTATTTATATTAATTAGAACCTACTTGAGATTTCAAAAACTAGCAAATACATCTATAAGTGATTAATAATATTTACAGTATAAATTAATATAATATTATTATATTAATTTACCTTAATTATTATTTAATTTTTTATTTTAAAATTTATAATATTTATATTTAGATTGGAATCTACATAAAATAAACATAGAAACAATTCATAATAACGGTTTTAAAAAAATATGCTTAATCATATTACTTTTTTTATATTTTTAAATCGTTAATACGTAGTTGTGTTAGATGTTCTATATTTTTTAATTTTAATATATGAAAGTATGAGCTTATTTAATTATTTTATAATAATATTTTATATAAAAATATTATAGTTTATAATTATTTAAAGTATAAAATTAACTTAATTAGTTATAAAATATTTAAATTAATATTATTTTAAATAAATTATTATTTAATCTCAAATAAACTTTATATTTTAATAATTATCACTAGTGAAATTAAAAAAATAATTAAATATGTCTATAGTAACTTGATTAAATGTTTAAATTTTAAGTTAACATAATATCATTGCATAAGTCACTTTGTTATTAATTCAGTATATTTATTTCTATTTAAAAATTACAATATTTATTTAGATTAAGATCTACTTACAAACATAAAAATACTTATTAGGGACAAATTTATTAAAAAAGAATACTTAGCTATATTAAATATTGAATATGGTTAAATATTTAATATGCAATAGCGCTGAATATTTGAAAAAAATGCTTTGTCACTTATAATATTTCACCAAAATGATATCGAGTAAAATAGTCTCCTGGGAATAATATTTGTTATCTCTATCATACAAAAGTTTTGACATCCATAAATAATTTGTTGCAAATTATATTTATAGTGTTTGTTATAAACAAAGATAAAATTAATTTAGTTTAAAATTTTTTTATTAATTAAATTTAAATTATTTTATATAAAAATATTTTGTTAAATTAATATTATTATATTCACATTAATAAAAAAAATTGTGTATATGAAGTTATTAAATATAAATTCAATATATCATTAAGTTTTTGAAATGTGACTGTTAAATATTTGAAAAGAAAAAAAAAATTTTTATTGAGTATGATTGTTGATGACTTAGCTCGAAGAAGAGGTTAATACTCTAAGTGAGAAAAATATAGTTATGACGTGGAGGGAGGTTTTACCGTTTTTCAATAGTTACTAAAAAGTTGATACATGTAGACAAATATATAAAAAAGATGAGCTGCTGATGGAATCAGAAATAAGCAGGTTTCTGGGGACAAATACATTTCCAAAAGAGCTATTGAGAGATAAAACAGTATGTAACGGTGGCACCCCGCACCCGTGGTGAAGCTTACAGCAAAAGTCAAGGGTGGCTGCCCTAAGTATTATCATTGTAGCTTTTGACAAACTCTTGACCACAGCCACCGATCTTTTGAGCTTGTTGAACTTACATATCATCTGTCTGTCATCAATTGAGGTTCTGACTTTATTTTTACTGCAGCTTCATCTTATAGTTATTGGATTCTCATATAATCCCTCTGTTCTTGAACAAACTTCAAAGAATCAAGGGAGCTCTGGAGTTTAAAATTATAAGACAAGTTTCGTATTGCTTTTGTCATTTGATGAATCGTTGTTTGATTCCTTATATCTGCTAAGGGATAAGCTCTAGCAATGCATTGCATCCACGCAAAATAAATACAACAAAAACATTATCCCACTAGGAATCAAAATCAAATAAATATAAACGACAAAAATTATATATATTACCATTACCTATTAGAAAATAAATTTGAACAAGAAAAACCAAAGAACAGTATAAGCAAATAATTATAGCATGGAATGAGGGGCTAGATTCTCTCTTGACCATAAACAGCCATTGCCAAAGGTCATCTGACATGCACGATCTCTCGCTTGAACATAATCTGGCAACATGGCCAACCCATCGCTTCCCTTCCAACAGTTACGTTTCCATGCATGGGCAATCATGAGCAAATAAACTGAGAATATTTTGAATGGCGAAGGTGAAAAATGCCAATACTACTTGTATGAAAACTTCCATACTTCACGCACATTGGATGAACCGTCTGTGATCTCAGCGACCAGGCTACTAGTCATGACACCTGCACAAATAAAGGACAATTAATAACATCATGACACCGGTACATTGACTTGTAAAAAGTAAGAGGTAAATATCTCATAAGACTGAAATTATATTCTTTACAGTTCATATTTCATAACACCGCCAAACTTTTGTGACTCCCTTTCAGCATTGAACATAAGGTTCCAGTTAACAAGTCCTACAAAACTCAGTGTGTGTGAATAGCTTATAGTGAAAAACCAATACGTTAAACGGATCAGTATGGTCAGGTTATCACTACAATTTATTTTCATATCAAGGATTCTGCTCTTTCTTATGCAACTGCAAAGCACGTAACATACAAAAAATCAGAATCAGAATCCAGTGAATATGTCAATACTAGGCTCACCATCCTTTTCTACCACAGACAGAAATCGCCGAGTACCACCACCTACTCCAAAATAATACTTCTTTGCTGCCAAGTACACAACTCCATCATGATGTTGCAAGCTCTGTACATTAAAACTTCAATAGATAAGCAAAACAATATTTTTATAATTAAAATATTCATTAATAAACACAGATAAATGCACTCGTATTTACAATGCGATGACTCAACATAGAAATATAAATTTTCCCTTGTCAATGAACATAACAATACCTTCTTAATTAGATTATAGAGATTTTTCAGACTGCTGATTGAGTAAACTGTCTCAGCCATCAGAATAAAGTCATAACCATCACCTTGATTATCTTTTGCATCCATACTAACGTGAGGGAGAAGTTTATCAATTCCACTCCAGTCACCAGCAAAAAAACGAACATCTGCCTTGTCACAATTTGTCGTGTTGGATGAGGATGGTTGAGATTCTCTAGAAAGATTGGCATTTAAATTAGGAATGGTAAGGCTACGTAGGACCTCAGCATTGAAGTCTTGAAAATGTACAGTAGCTGCCCCCTAAAGCAACCATAATAAGCACATTATTATAGTTTCAAAATCAAGGATGCTAAAGCAAAGCCAATGACCATAGTTTCACCTCAAGCAATGCATATATTCCGGGCAATCCATGGCCACATCCTATCTGAAAAATCAAACACTGAATTTTTGAAACTGAGATAGATGGATAGGTTTTCTACTAATATACATATGCATTAGATTAGATGTATCTTGCTATGAATTTCTATATAAAGTGGGAAAAATCCTTTAAAGTTAGTTTATCTTTTCCCTGAAGTCTGTTCCCTGAAAAACGATATAAACTCTTACAGCAAATTAAAGTTTGCTGAAGAGATGAATAAAGAATGAACGAAAAAGAAAAGCTAACCTCTAATACTCGCTTGCCAGCAAATGATATAAGACCCTTTTTAGAATCTGAACGAAGGGCTTTAATTAAATCAAGTGAACCTTCCCACAGCTTCAGTCCTCCTGGGGCAAAGAGAAGCAAAGTTGCAATAGAATAGAATTAATAATGAATAAGTCGGGGGTGAATGAAAATTGAAAGCACCTTCGTATTTTCCGGGAACTAAATCGGAATTGGACAAACCAAAAACTTGTTGGGTACTGACCCGGCCCTGGGAAGAGAGAGTGATAAAACGATAAGACGAAGGCAAACAATAAAATATTGAAAGGGAGAGGGAGAGGGAGAGGGAGAGGGAGAGGGAGAGAGAGAGAGAGAGAGAGATTACTTTGAACAAAGGAAATCCATCTAAATCTAGGGAGTCGAGGGAGTGGTTGAGGGATGAAGGAACCTAAATTTGAAGGAATAATAAAAAGGGCGGCGGCGTTATAGAGGAGAATGAGGAAGGAGGAAGGAGGAAGGAGGAAGGGAGAAGGAAGAAGAATACCTCAGAAGCGAGAACTTCGATGCAGGGAGGAAGTTCAAGTTGGTCCAAGGCAGAATTGGAGGAAGGGAATAGCTCAAACGTTTCCAGCTTCCATTTCTGAGACGCAACAAAAAAGCTAAGTTAAAAGGATTGAACTGTATTCAACAACAAAGACTCATTCCTCCACACCTCACAGTTCGCCGCCGCCATTTCTTCTCCACACTAGGGTGCCTCTTTCCTCTTTCCTCTTTCCTCTTTCATAACCAATTTATTACCCCTTCACCCATATTATATTTTTATATTTTAACTTTTTTGTTACACCATTCCTCATTAATCTTTTATTTTCAATACACCCATATCATTTTAAACCAAAAATAATGGAGAGGTCATAAGTGTTTATGTTTTACAGTTTCATCGGATCTCATAGATTTCAAAGGCCAGGAATAGTTCTTTTTAACTTTAAAAAATTCACAATTCAAAACATTCTTCAAGCTTTTCAAATAGATTTATGGGAATAGTGTTACATGACTATGTTATTCTTGATTTTTTATTCATGTGAGTATTTCTATTTTGGTTTCATGTGTCATTTATTGTAACCGTATATTATAGCACGCCCAAACACATCTTATGTATTTTTCTTTTATTAATATAATTTTTCGTTTATAAAAAAACATATATTATATAAAATTTAATATAATAAAATTAATTTTTAAATTAATATAACAAAATAATTATGTAACAAATTTAAATTATGTCAATAGATTAACAAATAAAATCATTAAAATCAAATCAAACAAAACATAAAAGATTGATGTTTGTTTTGATTTTATTCAAATTTAAAGTTATATTTAAATCAAACCAAACATGAGAATTGCGTCTTTAATTTATATTTAATTTGGATAATATTTGTCTAAAAATCAAATAAACTACTACAAACACTCTCATAGATGTAATAAAAATAAATCTTATAAAGATTTGTGATATGTTTAATTTATTATTTTTTTTATTATAATACCAAATTAAAAATAAAATTCAATATATTGACGAAACATTCTTCGAAACCAAATACGCACTACTCTCTGTCAATTTGAAAACATTTGTAAAAAAAGTAAAATGATTAGGGTTCTTCTAATTTTATTGGATTTAATATATTTTTTAATATTTGAAAATCTAAAGTTATATATAAAATAAGGTAAACATGAAGCTAAT
Organism: Psophocarpus tetragonolobus; assembly: GCA_037954015.1. Lineage (NCBI taxonomy): Eukaryota > Viridiplantae > Streptophyta > Magnoliopsida > Fabales > Fabaceae > Psophocarpus > Psophocarpus tetragonolobus. The sequence continues at coordinate 46,536,371 of CM075694.1, forward strand.
CTAAATACCAAATATTATAGTCTTTTAAATGATCAAAGAAAATAAAAGGAGAGAAGATTATCTTCGGGAAAGGAGATAAAGAAATAAAATATAAAATTTAAAAAAATTAAAAATGTAACATCCTATATTTTTTTAGAAAGATAAAATACTAATATAAAGGTTAATTTATATTAGTAGGATAATATTAATTTATTATTTATGTTTATTAGAATAAATTAAGAATTAATTTTATAAAATAAATAAATAAATATGGATATAAATAATAAGAAATGTTGAGTTGTTTATAACTAGAAAACTCAATTCAATTGTTAAGGTAAAATAATTTATAACGATTAAGGTATTGCACTTCAATTTCACACATTTCTAACTCTAAAAATTTGAAAAAAAGTTGCAAAGAAAACTTTGCGAAGATTTACTAGGTTTTATACAATGACATTGAATGATTATGAACATATACAATTAGTACTATGATATGTTTTAAGCATAACTATGTGAATATATGTATTGTACTTTAATTGAAGTTTTGAATTTAAATAATAGAATGTTTTAAATGTGACTAGGTAGATATTTGTAATTTTTGTATGTTTGATGTCCAAATGAATGTCTGCATCGTTTTTGTTGATGGTTAGATAATGAATTATGGGATAAAATAGAGTAAGTATAATGATTATTTCACCATCTAGGTGTTTCTTTTTGTATACTAAAGGTTTACTATTATTTTACCAACAAAATATGCATATAAAGTTGTTTAGAAATTTAATGAGTTGCTTGAAGCTACTCTTCTATTGGAGTAATTCTATATGATAATTGAAGTTACTTAAAAAGTATAGTTGTTTCACCAAGCATATGTTGTTTAGGATTAAAAAAAATAATTTTTCACTGAATTTGTACAAATTAATAACAATAAAAAAATATAAATTTGTTATTTTTTTTAAGTTAGCTTATAATTTATTCTATTTGACTAAAATTGAGTATGATTTACTTATTAATTATGTGACATTAACCATCAAACACTTTTTTAATGCAATAAGCAGCTTATAAAAGTTATTCCTATTGAAGATATCCTAAACAAATTTAATAAGATCACATATAATTAGTTTTGAAGTAATTTAATAGAATATTATCAATTAAATTATTTATATCAAAATATTAACTGTATAGCTTAAAAAATAAAAATTAAGTTTGTAATATTCATTAGATTTAATCAAATTTAACTTACCTACTTACATTTATAAAAGATAAACTAAACAATATTATTAATATAAAATGATAAAATATTTATATATGAGATATTTTATAAAAATAATTAAAACCTAAAAAACATAAAAAATCATGAACGGTATTAATTTTAACAAATCTAGCTTAACTATATGAATTTTTTTAATTATTATTGAATGAAAAACATATTATTAAAGTGATCAAATTAAAAAAAAAAACAGTCATATGTAGTATATTAATTGTTTGTTATTAGACAATTTAATTAACATTTTACTGAGTATAATAATTAGACGATTTTATTTTATAAAATAATTAATTAATATTTAGATCACAATACATTTATAAGTCATTGTTTTTACTGCTATAGTCGGTGATAAATTTAATTTAATAAAAGTTTGAATGAATAATATTATAACTCTATTAAATATAAAATTTTGAAAGAATAATATAACTTTACCGAATAATTAACAACTGTTTATGAACTAGATTTTACAATATTTATTAGAATTTTTTAAAATTATAAAATGAATATATTAATTAAAATAATTATTATGAATTAGCTTGTGCAAACATTCATCAAATATAATAGCTCATAAATATTTTATTAAATTATTTCAAAATTATTAAATAATATCTTACCAAATTTTATTAAATTAATGGAAAATTAATTAGATAATATCTTTTAAATTTGATTTATTCAAAGAATTTAATTAGTATTACACAGTCAGTATAAAAATTTTTAAGATTCAATCACAATAGAATAAACTTTATTAACTTTAATCATTAATACTTTAAAACTCATATAAATAAAAAATTGTGATGGACAAATTTTGTCCTGACACATGTAATATCTTATTAGTAAATATTTAAATATGCACTAATGTAGTCTCAAACAAAAAATATGCACCAAATTAAAATTTTAATATTAAATTTTAACTTTATATCATAGTGATGTTTTTTTTTTCATACTATATTTCTCTTTTAATCATTTTATATATTTGAACCGCTTTTTATAGGGAATACATTAACCAGTTAAGTTATATAAAAATAATATTTTAATATCAGTTCATTTACAAATGTTAAATGTAAAATACTGAAAAATTTTCAAAATATATTCTAAGCAGATGAAGAAAAAAAGTGAAACTTAACTTATAAAAAGAACATAAAAATGAAACTATAAAAATGAATTGTTAAATAACAACTAGAAAACAAAGGAATTCAATAACAACATTGAGAAATCAATAAAAAATAAAGTAAGTTAAATAATAGGACCCTTTTACTTTATTTTTTATTAAATTCAAAACTTTAATCTCCTATTTTATATTTAAATATTTACAACCTATTTTAAGAAATCTGTAATTTTGCATCTTAAATGAACATCTTATGCTTAGAATTTAATTTGACCAAAATAAATAAATTGAAATATTGAAAAAGTTGTGAATTTAAAGAAATACTTTCATTTTAAAATAAAAAATAAAAATTATAGATTTGAAAACAAAATAAAACCAAAATTTATTTAAGCCTAAAAACAAAATTCTAAAGTTCCAAAGATCAAATCTGACGCTAATGAATACAAATTACAATAGAGTCAAATTAGAAAATATGTTGTACTTTAGAAGGAAGTTCTAATAAAATATGTTGTTCATTAAATAAATTATTTATAATGATAATAATATAAAATAATAATAATAACAACAACAACAATAATAATAATAATAATAATAATAATAATAATAATAATAATAATTAAAGGGGATGAATTACAGGATAAATAATAAATTATTGAGCTAATTACACATGTATCCCTAAGATTTATGTAATTACACATGAACTCCTTCTTTTTTTAAACATTACTTTCATACCCTTGATTTTATTTAGTGTAAGATTTGAGAAATGCTAGTGTAAGATTTTCAAATATATAAAGAGTACAACTATAACAAATAGATAAAAATAAGAGAGTTATGTATAATGTGAAAAAAAGAGAGGTACATTTGTAATTTCACTAAACCTGAGGAGATATATCCATGATTAACTCTAAATTATTAGAATATATTTTTATTAATTAATGAAATAGTTTGAAGATGAATCCAAATATATATTAGTCTTAATCATCTTAAATTAAGTTTTGAAAAAGGAAATGAATGAATGTTCAAATCACAAACAGTATTGATTACTAATTAAGTTAGGTAGGTATGCTTTAAGTTTGAATCAAAATAGCATTAAAAAAAGTTTGAATCAAGATATAATATTAATTATTTTGAATCAAAATATGATTTACAAAACCGATTCAATCAATTGAACAAAACCTTTGACAAATATACATTTGATTATATTATTTAAAATAATTAAATATTTTACGAATTAAAATAATAAAAAATATAATTTTATTAAAAGGAAATTCAAACTAGAATATATAATTATAGTATCAATTTAATGTTCATGTCAAAATTGATTATTGCAATTAAATATATCATCATTAAATAAATTATTTTATTCATTATACTAATTACTTGATAACTTATGATTATGATTATAAAAAAAATCTGATAATATTTAATAAATCGATTATCATATTATATAAAATTAAATTTGATAAAATATTTATAATTGAATCGATTGATTTAACCATAATATGTAGTCTTTGTAAATAAATTAGCTGTTATAATTATATATTCTTATGAATTAAAAATAAAATAAAATAATTTCAATAGCATTTTGGCCAAAAAAAGTTAATATGATATTTTTATGTGGTATCAAAGTGATAAAAAAATATATTTTGTGATAAATATCATGTCAATTAAAAAAGTATTTTATATGTTTATGTTACCTAATATCTTTTATTTTTAAAATTGCATTTACAAATATTTGTTTGTATTTAAATTTAAAAATAATATAAATAACCACCTTAATTATTATTTCATAAAAATAATTAATTTTATCAACTAATTTTTGTTAACAAATTATTTAAGAAATTCAAACACGTGTACTTTATATTTCACAAATCAGAGCACAAATAATAATTTTAAAAGTAAAATTCTCACCCTTTACACTTTCTCACCTAGAACCTTTTCGGAGTATATTTCACATATTTAAAAATATTTAACATATTATAGATTATAATTATATTAAACAAATATTTAATTATATAAGTATATTGATTAGTGAAAGAATTTGACTACTCTTCCTTTTTTTCTTTTGTCTACCTATAAATTTTGTCAATAAACCTGCTACTATCATTTAAAGTAATATATGGCATAAGAGGACTAAATGTACTTTTTGTTATCAAAAGGTGATAGATTGGTGATAATGGTTTATAAAAGAAAAAATAAAAAAGCAAAATTAAATTAAATTTTAAAAACATGTTATATTTATGTTTTTGGCTGGTTGAACATTGTGGATCTTTATCATATACTAGTTTTTAAAATGAAATTCTTCTAAAATTAATTATTGATAGGTGTTTTATCTCCACTTACTGTAGAAGTGAAACGGGTAGTTTATCTGGCATATTTATTGTCACATAATTGATTTTACTTAAAACTAAAAAAATGTGTCATGTAATATGTCACATGAAATGGTGTTGTAGTAGGACAAGTGAAAGGTTTTTACATACCTTTGTTGACCTGACTGGAAGGCAGGGAGAAAAAGAAAGTAAAAGATAAAACTTTGATTGCATGACATTGTTAATTGTTTTGAGAAAGTAAATGGGAGGGAGTGTCCCTTTATAGAAAAAAAAAAAAGAAAAGTGCTGGTGGAATGGGACCTTAATTGCAGGCGATGATACGGGAGTTGGGGTCTACTGCTTCAATACCCATTCACCGTCACATGCATCCCATGTCCATACTGAACAATCTCCTTCAGTAAACTCACTGTCGGCATACAGTAATTACCGGATTCCTTCTTTCTAGAACATATTGAATAAACTAACTAGAATAACCAAAAAAAACACTTAAGTGTCACACGGGATTCTCTGAGGGAAAATATGTTAAAAGCGTATTTCCGGCATGACTAATATCATTATCATAAAACCAACATGCCCTATATGTATGTCTTTTTAGCTGTAATCTTGTGAAAATGTATACTTGTAATGGTCTTCATCTGCAAAACCAACGCTAGGATCTCTACCACTCCTCATTGCTTCCCTCACCTTCTCTATCCTTTCAAGCATCCCTTTTACTGCTAAATCAAAGGCATCTTGAAAAGAATCTAACTTGGAGGCAGGATGTGCATAAATAATATTTGGAAGCAGCTTTATAACCTCCTCTCGCATTGCAAACACCTCACCCTGTGGAATTGCCAGCAACACCTTCTCCACATTGACATTCCATTGTTTGACATCCTTGACGGGTATATACACAGAGTACTTAGTCCTATTCTTGGGTAAATGCCACTTGTACTGTGAATAAGCAGTACCAGGATGAAAGAAAACCGGAATACAACCAGCCAACATGGAATCAAAAATGGACCTTCTGGTGTATGAGTCACCTGAAGGCTGCAAACAGAACACAGAACTTTCAAACACCTTTATAACATGGATGGGGTCGTCACATGTCTCTACACCATAGCTGCAGTCAACGAATTTGCAAACATTGGAAGCTCGACATTGCTCTATAATCTTACCCCTGATAGAACCTTCAAGTTCAGGCCTTGGAGCTCCAGTGAAAGTATACAAGTAAGGGCGCTTTTGATGTCTGATTTTTGTCTGCCAATGGAAAACATGAGCGTCCTTGGAGGGATGGAAAGAAGTTGGGTAGGGTATTGCATAATCATTATTCCAGGAACTTGCTTCAACTGCTAACATGGACATGTTGATGGATTCGGGTAGAAATCTGAATTTACTACCCCAATAGGACGCATTATCAAATTGTCTCCTGAAATCCCAAGCAATCCTCCCGGAAACAAGGAAATGGTCTCTACCCCACATTCTCTTCCACTCAGGTGTGTTGGAAAGCCATTGAAGAAGATCTCGGGCAGAGGAATCCCTGAGCGTAAGATTGGAGAGCCAAAGGAAACGGCTAATGTCGAGACCCGCATAAAAAGGGACAAAAATTGCAGAGGCAAGGGAGGAGTGGTTGGTCAAGCAGTCATATTTGCTGATCCTGTTGTGAAAAATCAGCTCTAGCATGAACTGGTTGGTGGCATACCAAGTGTTGTTGTGGGTGAAAAGGCCTTGAGATTGAGAGTGGCTAATAGCAGGTCCTAAACCCATGTTTTGCATGTAAGAACACATGTTGCCTTTGTCTGTGCCTCTAGTCAGGGACTCACAATTCTCAATCAAGTAATGGTTGAAGCGGGAGGGGAGTCTATGAACGTAAACATACCGCCCAATGCACGAATCTGATCCTGGGTTCAGTAAGACCCTCCGACCACCAAAGGATACCATTAAAGACCATAACATAAACGACAAGATAACTGCATACAAGAGCTGATGATGTCTGTAGTAACAACTTCGCCTCTTTTCCATTGGATCTTCTTTTCTCTCTCTCTCTCTCTGCCGTGGGAACCTACCAACCCAGTTAATAGTCATAGCCTAAGGTACCATTTAAAGGCCTTCTTTCCTCCAATCTCACGGTACCCCATACGCGCCTCTTCCCTTCAACAAATCAACAAATCATTTTCAGGACGCATTATTAAATTATATTAAATATTATTTAATCAATTCTTTTTAACTTAATTATACTTTATCATTCTCCATTTTTTAAAATCCATCATTTATAGCTCTTAAATTTTATTCTTTAACTTTTACAACTATATAATTGATATTCCTATTTCATAATTGATTTTCAATCAATTTTTTTTATGTAAGTACTAGTACTAATAAAATATATCTCATGCTTTTCGGTCATATTATATTAATAAAAAAATTTAATTATAAAAAACATATATTTAATAAAAAAGGTTTTAATAGTAATTATTTTCTTCAAGTAAGGAAATTAATATTTTAAAGTAATATATTTAAAGTTTAATTAGTATAATTTTTTAAATTATTAATTGTAAAGAAATGTAATTGAATAATAATGTAAAATTTTCTATACGATCAATACATTTTAGTTAAATTTGAACTTTAAAAGTCATATAAATAAAAAAATATAATTTAAAACTCTTTTATATTGTTATTGTATACTTATTAAACTCATATATATATATATATATATATATATATATATATATATATATATATATATATATATGAATATATATATATATATATATATATGAATATGAATGTGTATATGTATGTGTTTATTATGTATTATCTACATTGTTTTTATAAAAGAAGGTGTTACTTAATTATCAATATTGATTAAAATCAAATTGAACAAATCATTAATTCATAATTCAACAAGGTCAATTACACTTGAACTCAAATGAATAAAATTAATAAATATAAATAATTAAATAATAAATATAATATCATGATTTTTCACACTAAATATTAAAATAAAATATTAATTTTATAGTGAAAATATAAATAAAATATCATATAAATAATTTTAAATTTCAATAATATAATACATTATTCATTAAAATAAAAAATTCTCATCTAAAATAATAAATTATTATAATATAGTTATAAAAAATTAAGATATGAAATTTTGTAAACTAATATAGATGAGTAACAATATCCGAAAATGACACAATTATTTTATGTGTATTTTGAATCAATTAAGTAGTATGTTTCAAATCAATATATATAGATGAGCAATATATAAGTAGTATGTTTCAAATCAAGTTGTCCAAAATTATATTCATTTATTTGAAACACTTGATCTAGATATGGAATATTTTTTAATTATTTTAAATCAATTGATTCAAAATATATAGTTTGGTTTCAGGAGCATGGTTCTGAATTAGTTGATTTGGAAAAGGTTTTGAAGTAATAAGAATGACATAATTTTGCATGATTAAGGAGATTATTTTATCAAATAAACAATGTTAAAGACGAGACACGATAAGAAGGAAACACATATAGTGTGTCAATAACAAAAAAGTAACTTTAAGAGTTTAAAATAGGTAGACAAACAAATCATTTGACTCGTTTGGACCTGATCTATGAAACATATGGAATTTTTAATACAAAAAATTATGTATTAAAAAAGTATGTATCTTGCTACAAAACTCACACTTAATGAACTGGAACACATGTTCACATGTGTGTCTATATATATATATATATATATATATATAATATTATTAAAAAAAATTCTAACATTTTTAAAACTAACTAAGCTTTATTTATATCATACTAAACATTATATTATCATTTATAATAATTTAAAACACTGAGGGCTTGATTAATTTTGTTTTGTTTTTTAGTTTTTTAAAAGAGTTTTCAAAAACTATTTTCTGGAAGAAAATAAAAAAAACTTGTTTGGTAAGTGTTATTTGAAAATTATTTTTAAAGTGTAAAAATAGAAAAACTTGTTCATATTTACTGAAATTCTACTAATGAAAAGAAAAAAACAACATATTCTCATTGTATTTTGAGTTTTTGAAACAAAAATAGAAAACTGAGAAACAAAACTACTTTTTGATTGATATTATTTTGTTTTTTAGTTTTTGAAAAGAGTTTTCAAAAATAGTTTTCGGAAAGAAAAGAAAAGAAAAGAAAAACTTGTTTGGTAAGTGATATTTGAAAACTGTTTTGAAGATGTAAAAATGGAAAACTTGTTCATGTTTATTAGAATTCCATTAATGAAAAGCAAAAAATAACATATTCTTATTTTATTTTGAGTTTTCAAAACAAAAACAGAAAATTAAAAAACAAAACTACTCTTAGCTGTTTCAGTTTCTTAGTTTTTAAAAACTAAAAAATCAGAACTGTTTTCGAAAACTATTTTTAGAAAACACTATCCAAACAAGTTTTTTAGTTTTTAAAAACTAAAATACTAAAAACAGTTTTATAAAACTGTTGTCAAACAAACATTTATAGTTATTTCTGTTTTTATTTTTTAAAAACTAAAAAATCAGAATTATTTTCGGAAACTGTTTTAACAAAGCCTTACATAAGTTTTTTGTCTTAAAGTTTCACAAAAAATTATTTTTGATCCTTAAAATTCAAAAATATTTTTTTACTCCCTGAAATTAATTTTTTTAATTAAAGTTGTTTGTTTATAAGTTTGGTTGTATTTGTCTATAAAAAATGCGAATTGAAGATTGATGGAGTTATGGTTGAAAATGAAAGTGATTTACGAGTACAAAAACATTATTTTTGTTACCAATTTTTTAACGACATTAACCGGAGAAGAATGACTAAAAGTTAATTATAAACTTTTTTTTAATTTTAAGGACAAAAAATTATTTTTAGTGAAATTTTAGGCACGAAAACTTATTTAAGTCTTTAAAAAAATAGTAACTAAACGAGTTATTTAGTTTTTAAATACTAAAATACTAAAAATAATTTTACAAAATTATTGTCAAACAAACACTAAATATTTTCAATACTAAAAGTCTCAAATATTACACTTTACAACAAACAAGTCATGGCATTAACATAAATCAATAGTTCAATTGACAAATTGATCCATTTAAATAGGCTAACGGACAAGCAAGGACGTAAGTTTACACATATAATCTACAAGGTCTGCAGGCTTCCCATATTAGACTTAATTTTTCTTATAATTATACTTCTTTGAAAGAAAAAAGTCAAAAGTCACAAAGACTTGAAAGATCTATAGACTAGTCCATATATCCATCGTAATTTAAAGACACATTAGGGTGTTTTAAACTTTAGACATACAATTAAAAATTTGTCAAAATTAATTGGTCTCATAGCATGAGCAAGAAAAATCTTTGACCAACAAGTTGGATGATATTCACTATGATTTCTAATTTAAAACAAAAGTTATAAATGAATAATCAACATTACAAATTAATTTATTAAATATATTTTTATGAAAAAATATTTTACATTAAGATCATACATTAAATTAGTTATTTTTACAACAAAAGACATAAAAGTTATTTATGAGAGAAAATTCTATTTAATATCATTACGAATGAAAAACTAATTTTATGATCGTTTAACAAAATTTCATTTCAAGAAAACAATAGTGTATAAATTATTATTAGAAAAAAATCTAATTTTATTTATTAACATTTATATGATAATCTTAATTTTTTCATCATGATACATATATCAAAAATAATTTTACAGTAAAATATTAGTAAATTAGTTACCATGAAAATTATAAATTTAATTAGTTTCATTTTTATTTTATGAAATACTATAAGCATTATTTAAAGAGATAATATTATTACACACAAAATAATTATTTTATTTAAAAAAATTGTATTTTAAATATTTAAAAATATTTATTTATACTTTTAAATTAATAATTTTTTTTTGAAAATTATTTTCCTTTAAAAAAAATTATACATGCATATTTTGTTAAATATTACTCTTATATAGTTAAGATTTTATATTAAAAAATTAATTTAAATATTAACTATTAAAAATTAGTTTTTTTTTTATTTTTAAAAACTTTAAACTAAAATTTTTTTAATTAGTATTTATATAATAATATTAAATATTTATATATTATCTATTAAAAAAACTATTTATATATTAATTATATTTAAATTAATTTATTAAATATATTTAAATTATTTAGTTACTCAATATATGATAAATTATATTAACGTTAATTTTAAATAGAAATTAAAAATATTATTTGTGAGATAAGTTGTTCTATGCTATTGTTGATGAAACACTTTAGGTATTTAACAATATTTTATAATTTTTATTTTTATCTTGAAATAAAAAACAAATCTTAAAAAGCCTATAAATTCGTTTATAGATAATTTTTTACTATACATAGTTAATTTTTTATATTAAAATTTTATTTAAATATAATTAATTGTTATATTTATACAAAATAATATTTTGACTCTATTTTAATAATTCATATATGAAGATTTCTTTAATAAAATTTTTATACAATGTTATTAATATTTTAGATAAAACTGTATATATATATATATATATATATATATATATATATATTTCAATACTCTCTTAATTTTTTTACTATTTTAAAAAAGCTTGATTAAGTAAAAATATTTAATTTTATAAATAACTATGTTTTAACCAGTTAAATAACTCGTGCTTAAACACGGTTGCTGTATTATTTGCAAATAAAATTTAAAGATACGTAAGTTCCATAATACGATTTTAATACCATTGTTATACATATAAAGTGAAAAAAATATGAATAATAAACAACAATAACTGAAATATAAAAATAACTAAATAATTAATACGTGATTATAGTATCTAGCTGATTCAAATGTAACATAGTATGAAAAACTAAGCAAATTGAACAGATGATTTCTCATATATTTCTTGACACTCGTTCAATTCTTATAAAAAATTATATTTAAAAATTTTTATATGTAAATAAAGAATTTCAATCCTAAAATATGAAAAACAAGAGAATTGAATTATCTTATAAGAGGAATATTTATTTCTAAATAAATATACTTGAAAAAGAGTAAATAAGAATTAAAAATATAATGATATATGGTATAATACAACACATTGTATTAAAAAATATTTGTAACTTATCTAATTAATTCATTATTATTAAAGTGTTTTTTTTTCTAAGTTATAATGATTTTTTATCGGAGACAATTATATTCAAATTGAGTAAGATGATTATGGATGACAAAAGATAAAAAGATAGAGATAAAGGTTTTTTTAGCGGTGAAGGTAAGCCTGTAAAAGAGAGGATATATAACATTAAAACGGTCCAAATAAGAAAAATAAAAAGGTGAAATTCTCCGTGTTTAAATTATATATTCTGATTGTTGTAAAAAATTCTAGATATTTTAATAAATAATATACAACTAAATAATTGTAAATGATTTTTTTATTCTAATCGAAAACATATCATGGTTTCTTTTTTATTGAAAAATTATTTATTAATACTCTGCATTTCCTTTCTTACGATAATTGTATTTGTTACATGTGTGTGCTGGAGTAGCTCTTGTACTCAGTTGAATAAACCCTTCTATGTCCTTTAATTCATAAAAAAAAAATAATTAAAAATTAGAAAAGCTTAGTGTCAAAATTATTTATGTAAAGTAAGATTTGGAAAAGAAAAAGAATGGAATCTGTTTACATCTATGGAACCCAAGGAGGATGCCATATGAATCCTCTGTGTTGACATCTTCCGATATTTAATAAAAAGATTATCTATCCAACAAACTTTGTTAGTATTAGTCATAGAAATAAAAAAGAGGAAGAAATTTATATATAATTGGAATTTAAAAAAAATGTTTCGTGGAGAAATGAGGTGTTTAGGAATGTAAGTAGTGTAAATTGAGATAATTTATGAGGGCAAAAGACAGGGGACAATTGGATCACAGTGCTTACAGATGCCATGTGAATTAGTGCATGAGGCGTGTGTTTTATCCCCATCATCCCTGGTTATATGTATATCTTCCAATACTATGTGGGTGCAACCAACTTTGGCATCACAATTCAATATCACTCCCTCCACAGAGCTAGCTGTTCCCTTGACGTTGCTATATGTAACATCACTTATTTTCACTGCTTCTCCTCCACTCTTTTCTTCAATACCAGTATAATGTTGGTTAATAACCACAGGTTGATTAACTCCAACAACCACAATATCTTCAAATGTGATCTTCCTAGCATAACCCGATCCTCCCTATAAACCATGCCATGCATTCATCAATTGTCATGATTGATTAAGTAACTAGCTCTAGCCTTACCATCCACGTCTTGATTCTGACTCCATTCAGAGTTCCATTTAAGGTGCAATTCCGCACATGTACCTCTTCTACTCTAGCTTCATCTCCATTTTGTCCAAGGCTCCCAATACTAGGATATGGATTCACCAACACATCAATTAATTAATTGCTCATTCTATAATAATAATTTCCAAATTTACTTGAACCCACCTGATGCCGTGCCCAGGCCCACAAAAAATACCACTTATATTGATCAAGGAAGAACCGCTGTTAATGGCAATGCAGTCATCACCTGTAATAAAAATGAATTAATTAATTAGTTCATTCATTCATTAAGGAATTGGAGTAGCCTGTGTTTACCAGTTTCAATAGTGGAATTTTTTATTAAGACGTTGGATGATCCTGCAATATCTATCCCGTCAGTGTTGGGACTATGCATTGGTGCAATAATGTGAATGTTTGATATGTGTACCCCGTTACACATATCTATGCTTATATGATTTTTGGGACTGTTGATGTGAGTCGTCCCATTAAGACTTAGATTTCCACAGCTATGGAATTGAAGAACCTTCACATGTAGGGAACCAGTTACATTATACTGAATAAACACTCCAATGTATAAAGAAGAAGAGTAAGTAATTTAGGAATTTTGAACATACGGGGGGCCTATTAGAGACATTGGAATTCCACCATGGATGACCTTGCCCATCAATTTGTCCTTCTCCGTTAATTACAAGACCATTTATGTTGGAGAACTGAACCCATTTCCTATCGCTGTTTCTCCATTTCCAAGAGTTAACGGATTTGGGGGCAATCATACTCCCCTGTAGCTGCACATCGATCAGACAAATAAATTTATACAGTTTGGCTGTTATGATGATGATGATGATGATCAAATAGGAGTACCTCAATGTTAATGGTTGAGGGTTTGCAAGGACCCTGAAACAAAATAGGTTGCAACATGAATGTTTTGAGTTTGGGTATGACAAGTGTTGCAGTCTCCTGAGTTGCATTGCACACGTCTTTCCATGCTTTCAGGAAAGCCTGCCGTATATAAGATAAGATAAGAGAACCGTACCTAAACAGTAGCCTCATTTAATTTATAAATAAATGGCAAAAATATTAATTATACCTCTGAATCATCAGTTTTGCCATTCCCCCTGGCACCGTAGCTAGCCACATTGAAGCAAGGAGAAGGAGATGCTCTTCCAAAAAAGCTACGTGACACTGTTACAAAGACTAGAAGGACAACAAATACGCCTTTCATCTGAGATAAAGGACAACAAAGATACTACTGTACTTTAGCTGTCAAATTTAAGCTAGCTAGAAATGTCAACTGTCAAGTGAAAAATGGAAAACCCATGAGAATTTATAAACTGTAGGAGTACACTACCGGAGGACAAAAATATAATCACAAATCGCAAATAATAATAATAATTAATCGATCAATCAATGACTAACCAAATCAGAGCTTCACTTAAAAACAACTTTTGGGCCCTGAATTTTGCAGATTATGGTCAATAATATTCTGTCCTTGTCTCATCATTATTCAATCACTTAAATCCCATTATTCCATTTTAGCCAATAAAGCTGATCATATGTCAATTTTATATTATTTGAAAGAAATTTCGTGATTATAATCTACTTCTACCAAAACATATCATTCTACTAAGCAAGTGCAACATGAATTTAGAAAATTTATTACCATACAAAATTATTAATGAGGTAGTGTAAAAGAGATATATAGAAATGAATGCATAAAAGCTAAATATTAACGATAAATATTATCTTTTTTACTATTATTAACAAACAAATATATACGTAATAGTTTTATACCAAATCTTCCATTTTCCAATTTAATTTGTATCTTCTCAAACAGGTCCAAAACATATTTCCATTCCTCCTCGATCATAATAATAATAATAATAATAATAATAATAATAATAATAATAATAATAATAATAATAATAATAATAATAATAATAATAATAGTAATAATAATAATAATAATAACATATAAATTATATTAATTTTGTATCATCTATTTTTCAATTTTTCACATTTTACTTCCATATTTATAAAATATATATAAAATATATTTTGCATCTTCCTAATAATTTTTTTGTATTATCTAATTAAAAAATATATTAATGAAATAAAAATGTAAATTGTAAAATAAAATCTTTAAGAATTTAAGTATAAATGTTATTTTGTCCAACTTCTCCCTAAAAGTAACTTTTAAAGTCAAAATAAGTTGGGTAAAATAGAACCAAAATACCATTTGGTTCAATATCTGTTAAAAGTAATTTTAAATAAAAAATAAGTTGGGGTTAAATGTACCTATATTTAGCAAAAGTAGTTGGAAGTTGTAAAATTAGATTATGTTTGGTAAAACTAGTTAAAAACAAGTTATTTAAAAAATTGAAAAACTATTTGAAACGTAAAAGGCAATTGATAATTTGTAGTGAGAAGTTTTTAAATTAATTTATTTAATCATAAATATTTGTGAAAATAATAACTCAAAATGTAAAATGACACAAATGAGAAATATAATGAATTAATACCTTATATAAAAAAAATTAAAAAAGAGATATAAAAATATTAAAGGACAAAAAATAATAAACATCATAAGTTACTAGCTAATGTTTTTTTACTAGCTTGTAGTTAATGTTGAGTCAGTTTTTAACTTTATTTAGTTATTGAAAAGCCTTTCTGTGTGTTTGATAAACAAACTTCTTTAGTATTTTTTGAAATGTGATTTCAAGTATCATTTTTTAAAACACTAACTTTTAGCCTTTTATTTTATTCTTTTTTTTCTTCAATATTTATTAGAACATTTCCAATGTCAATTGCTTTAAAAAAAAATTTAAATGGGTCCCATAAGTCACAAGATTCATAAGCAATCCGCAGCACTCTTTTACAAGTTTTGTTTCTATCGTGAGCTTTTATAAGCAATCAAGTTTTTATAATTATTTTAATGATTAATTTTGTAATGTCTAATTTTTAATGACTAATTTAACAATTATTACTTTGGTAACAATTACCAATATTTTAAATTTTTTTTCGTCATTAAGATTTAATTAGAAAAAAATAAAGTTGATCCTAAAATTAAATGCAGCATATATAATTTGAATTCCTTATTAAATATTTTTTAAATATTTAAGAAGCAATTAATTTTTTTAATTGAACGCATAATTATTTTTTATTTAAATTTTTCAATTATTTTAACCAAAAAAATTAAAATATTAATTTAAATAGATTTTATTTTATTTTTAATGTACACCAATTATAATAAGATTTTTAGCTTCAGATTAATATATATCAATTAAAATTAAAATGTAACAAAATAAATTCCTAATTTTTATTTTTAACCATAAGCTCCAATGCTTATTTAAGAACCATTTCTTATTTTTAAGCAATTTAACTTGTTTTGTCGTCAAAGTCTAATAGGAGTTGCTAAGAGTATCTCACTTTGAATATTTGAGAAAGTGTTAAATAATATTTTTTATGGTACATACAATATCATGTGGATCTTAAAATACTTATATACAATTTTTCTCTAATAATTGAAAAGGTTAAAATTTCTTCTTTTTTTTTTACTTTTCAATTAATTAAGTTTAAAATAAAATTATTAACATAAATTATTAGTTTATTTTTAATTTTAAGAAACCATATTTTTCAAAAGTTACCCATTCTGTTTTTAAAAGACCAACCTTGCTATGTAGTTCGGTCATGGATAATTTTTTAAAGATATAACTTCAGAACCCCTGTAGAGTTACTCTTACATTTTCTTTTTAATTTTTCTATATAAGGTGAGAATTTATTATTATTTTTGTTTTGGTCCTTTTATATTTTACATTACTTTAGTAGATAATTTTACTAAATAATTATGATTTAATAAGTTAGTTTAATAATTTTTATCTTCTAGCTTTCAGTTTTTAGTTATCAATTAACTTTTTAACCTTTAAGTTTTTGCTTAAAACTAACTTTTTAATTTTCAACTAATTTTTTCATACATAACTTCAAGCTAAATACTCAAACTAAAAAAAAACTATTTACCAAATAGTCAGACTAGCTTTCAAACCAGTAAAAAAACAACAACTATAAATGGTTTGTCATTTCAGCTGGCTGAAAAGATAATTGAAATGATTTTAGCTTCGCTTGAATAGCAAAAATACAGGAGCTTTTGTAAGAGCTACTCCATTTTAAAAAAAAGTTAATCCAAGTCATTTTTTCAAAAGATATCTTCTTTTAAGCTATTAGTTATTTTATTTTTACGTGTCTATCATTCATTAAGTAATGTAATGTATTGTCTCTCACTAATTCTCTTTCATCAATTTCATTATAGTGATTTATGATATAAATATATAATTATAATTTAAATATGTAATTTAAAATTTATATATTTAATTATAGAAATTATAATTTAAATATTAATATAGTAATTTATTATTTAAATATAATTACATAAATTTATAATTTAAATATGTTATTATAAAAATAATTTAAATATATAATTAATTTATATTATTAAAATATAGTATAATTATTCTAAATCCTAAATATGTAATTATAATTTAAACCCTAAATCTTAAACTCTAATAATTAATGATATTCTTATTTGTAAGTTAATTTTACCAAACGTTTACAATTAGCTTTTCAATTGTCAACTAGCTTCTACCTTCCACAGCTTTTAATTAACTTTTCAACTAATTTTGCTAAACACACCCTAGATGTTAACTAAAATGTCCTTCCAAACATTATCATATAGTTGGTAACTAAAATCAATTAAATTAGTTTATTAAATCATAAATATTTACTAAAATTTAAAAATTATTTATTAAAGTAGTTAAAAATATAAAATAACAAAAAAAAAGCATAATATAATAAATTTTTATATTTTTTGTTAAGTCAAAATATTTTATTAATGAATCAAAATAAAAGCACAAGATGTACCTTCAGAGCAAACATCCACAATAAAACGTCTTCTATTTCTCCAGTTTTGTAAGTGCTCTCCTTTTTATCTTAAAAAAATGTGAATTTAAATATATAGTAGGATAATTTTTTTCTAAGAAAAGTATGTTGGTTTAGTCTGCTATTTATTATTTAAGAAATCATGTGCCCCTCGTGTTGCCCAGAAGGTGTTCAACGAAATGTCTGAGAGAAGTATATTTGCTTGGAACTCCATGATTTTTGGGTACAAGCAGAATGGGTTTGGCAGTGAGGAGGTTCACAGGAGAGTGCATTGTTGAAAGGGGAATTACAATGAACCTTGGTGTGGAGGTTGAGAGAAGGGTGCTTGAGAAGAAGAAACAAAGTAATTATATTGAGTGCATTGTTGTGGAGATTGTGCAGGTGTCAGTACTGCCCGGTCCGGATGAAGAGATTAACAATAGGGGTGCTTGAGAAGAAGAATTACTTTGATTATATTATTTTTTTTAATAGTTAAAAACTCTCAAACATTTTTACTTTTCAGGTGTTTAATGTGAATGATGTTGATAGTTAACTATGACAAAGGTAGACGGTTACCTAAATTGTACATTTATTTAATAACAAAGAACCTAATGTGCAATTGGTAAAAAAATTCTAGGATTTGCATATCTTTAGAAAATTTTCAAAAACTCAATGCCACCATTTTTATCTTTCAGAAACCAAACTGGTATTTCACTTATTTATATCTAGAAAGAAATTAACTTTTGAGTAGTGTTTTGACTCTAACAAAAGAAATGCTTATGACAATTGTGAAAAAATAAAATAAAATAGTACTATTATATTTATTTTGTTTGATTTTTTTCATAGAAATCAAATATTGTTATTTGAGATGTATGATGAATCATTCACTATGTTCAATTAATTTAGATACATTATTTGACATTTATGCTTTTTCTTTGTTGCTAATACATGCAAAAATAATAAAAATATGAGAAGTTGTTAGAATTTATTGAAAATCACTTATTTTGGTGAATTTAACTTGTCTTTAAATATGACTTTTTATAGTAAAATTGTGTTTTTTCAATAAATTCTAACAAATTACATAATTTTGAACAAAGACAAAGAGTTTCAAATTGAAACTCTTCATTATTATTTTGGGGTGAATGAAATATATTTTATAACACTATTTATGAATATCTCTCTATATATAGCTAATTAAGATTAATATAAATGTCAAGTTTAAAAGATAATGAAAATATTAAATTATGATAATTATAATTTATAGGAAAATGAAAAAAATAGGCAATAAGGTTGTTTAGTTGCATATTTTGTTTTCATGTTTTTAATAGTTTTTATTTTTTAGTCAGATTTCCAAGTTTTTCATTTTCTACAAAAGTATGAAAATTTAGAAAATTGTGTTTAGATACATTCAATTTTCAAAAAATTTCATTTGTCAATGAAGAAAGGTCATGGCGACGACAAAGGATGGTAATGGAGGTGAAGCAATGAAGGTCAGCATGGGAGACACATAAGGAGCACAAAAAATGGCAACAAGAATAATAAAAAGGTAACAGAAGACAAAGTGGGATGTACAAAAGGATCGTGAGATATGGCGACAAAAAAGAGACGAAGGTCGAAATAAGAGGCATAGAAGGAGCAAGAAAGGTATAAAAGGAGCAAGAGGGGCAGGAGTGACAATGACGAAGAGGTGACATAGGTTAGAGTGAAATGTGGGAAAAGCGTGAAAGTGGAGGCAACGGAAGGGTTAAGGAAAATCGATATGGTTGAAGAAGACAATGTTTTTCAGTCTTCCAAATTTGAAAAATTACTTTTGATAGTTTTCTAATTACTTGAAAAACCACTTTTTCATTTTCCAACAATTTTCTCTAAAAATTAGATCTTTGAACATATTTGGAATTTTTCTTATATTTCTGGAATAATTTTCTCTTGTTTCATAAGGATATACTCTACCATAAATAGGTTATTGAATAGTAAGAATAATCAAATTATTTTAAGTAATGCCAGAGAAGAAGGATAATTTTTTAGAAGATGTTTTTCAATTAGGTCTTGAATAAAGTTAATGTTTAAATCAGGGCTAAAAGTCTGAAAATTAAAAATGTTAAAATCAAAATAAAAATTGATATTATTAGAAATGTCAAAAAAATATCATATTTATGGTTTAAATATTTTTAGAAAAATTCTTTAGTAACGAATTTATTTAGTAAGTTACCAATTTTCTTAACAATGATAATTTATTAAAAATTATTTAGATAAAAATAGAAATATTCATCTATTCGAATTGACCTAGTGATCTAAAGTAAAAAACCAATTAAATTAATTTAATTTTTTTTTAGTTAGAACGATACTGAACCAATTGAGATCCAATCTTAATTTTAATTGTTTCAATTCATAAATTTGAGATTTCAAAATTTAAATCAAATTGATCAAACATATTTATATAGAGTTTAATTTATATACACTATCAGGATAAAAGAAAATTTTTACATTCACAAATTGACAAATTTACTGTGAATAAAAAGTTGTAATTATATGTTAGTTTAAAAATCTTTATTATTTTTAACAGTCGTTACATATTAAGTCAACCTTAAAGAGTTATTTTGGACGCACCTTAATGAACTAATTATCATCAAATGCATATATTTAGTGTATATTAAAAGACTTGTATTCTTTAATTTATCTAATTATCATATTACGTGGATGTATTTGTTAATTTTATTTTTTGAAAAAAATATTTTTTTGACTGGATTTCAGATAAACCGGATGGAACCCAAAATAATTTTCAACTGGATGGAACTAACTTGATAAGCATTGGTTTAGATTAGCAAAAATAATTTTTAAAATTCAAATAAAAAAAAGAATTAAATTTTTGTTAAAAACGGAAGCAACTTAGCCAGCAACCTAATGAAGCAGTGATGAGTGTGAAAAAAGAATAAAATTGTGGGCTGTAATGATTTCTCTCATTGTGGGTTGTTGACAGTAATGATGGCACTAATATAGTTGACTAGTTGTAGCACCTGCTATGTTATGTCCTATCTAATAATATCTATGAAACCCAATTTAAAACCCTCCAACAAGCATCTCACTTTCACTAACTGAAAACAAGACAGCAGCTAAACACACAACAATGTCCCAACCCTTGATCTCCCTCTGTCTGTGTCTGGCCCTTGTTCTGTTCCACGCCCATCTCCCAACCTGCAATGGCCTGTCATCATTTGTGGACCTCAATTTGTTGAAACACAGTGAAGTGAATGTGATTACCAAAAGGGTCTGCACCAACACCATTGGGGACTGCTTGAGTTTTACTGAGCCGGAGATGGACTCGGAGACCAACAGAAGAGTTCTGGCTATGCAGAAAAAGTACATTAGCTATGAGACACTCAAGAGAGATATGGTTCCGTGTGATAGGGCTGGAGCTTCTTACTACAATTGTCATGCAATACGAGCCAATCCTTATAATAGAGGCTGTGAGGTAATCACTGCATGTGCAAGAGGTCAAGACATCAAAACTTGATACTCTTCTCCCTCCTCCTCCTCTTTTGCCCTTTCCTTTTCTTTTTTTTACCCCCATTAACTTTCCTTCTAGTTAAGATCATCTTTTCTTTTTTTCTTTTAAACATCTATCGCCACCGTATCTATGGAAATATCTACTTTTCTTCCTACCAGATGTCACATATTCCTTGCCATTCCGATAGATATTTGTGGCTACTATTTCAATTTGCTGATATTATTTTGTTGAAATAGGGACTAGAAAAATTTAAATTGTTTATAACAAAAAAAAAATGCTCAAACAACTCCCCATAGGGATTGGCTACAAATTTTAACTTTTTCTTCAAATTGTCTTGGTAACCTTCC
This sequence comes from Psophocarpus tetragonolobus, assembly GCA_037954015.1. Taxonomy (NCBI): domain Eukaryota; kingdom Viridiplantae; phylum Streptophyta; class Magnoliopsida; order Fabales; family Fabaceae; genus Psophocarpus; species Psophocarpus tetragonolobus. Next base: position 46,558,109 of record CM075694.1, read on the forward strand.
ATTATTGGGATAGAAAATGTTAAGAATGATAAATGTCTTCCCAGAAGGAAGGTTTATTTTCTTATATTGTCTTCAAGTTCTAGCGTCAGGAAAAATCAAGTTTTTAGGCAATGGGATAACTACTTATATTTAATTTAATACGGTTTAATGCGACAATCCAATCATATTCTGCAGAACATAGCTCCTAATATAACACAAGATTTTGATTGCAAGGGAATCGAAGTTGATTTCTTCATGTGGGAATAGAACACCTAAAAAATATGAAATGCAAAACCTCCCTAAAACAATCTCTTAGCCTGTTTCCATTTTGCCTTGATCTAATTTTAGGCGATTGAATGCTGTAGTGGGATCTTATATTTATATAGCCAACTCCTGCAGAACTTTCACTTCCAGTACCTTCTATTTTCTTCAATTTCTGAAGCAAGGTTTTGTGGATCAAACACAAGCCAAGATGCCTTGTCTTATTGTTCGACTCAGGATTACACTAATCTCTGTTCACTTAATAGTCTCTGCAATTTTAATGGTTCATAACCTAATCAGATTCCTTAAATTTGAAGTTTAACCCCAGATAGAATGCCAATCCAAAGTGAAGAGCACAATGAATCCATCATAAGAGTTGAGTTGTGTTATAGGAAAGTCTGTAATTCTATACTTTTTGTGACTGGCTAGTTATAATTATGAGTTTAATAAATTGGAATTCTTTATTTATTTTATTTATATAATTTTTAAAATATATCAAGTGATAAAGTCAAAATTTATCATAAATAAAAAATTGTAATGGAAGTTCTTTCTAATATGACAGGGAAATCATATTTTCTATTTAATTATATAATGAGACTTTAGAAATGTGGAGTAGATTGCATCTAGTAATCTCTTGAACCGTGCTTGTATCTGCGCTTACCTTAAGTGTAAACCTAATAAGAAGAGAACTCAGAGAAGAAGAGGGAGAATGAAATTTTAGACCAGTGTCTGGTGTTAGAATTTGATAAAATAACAATAAAAAAATCAGATCTCTTGTAATATAAAATCTGTATAGTAATACAATCTTAAATGAAATGAATGGTTCTAAAGATGAAGTCCATTTGTGTTAAAAATTGAATAGCCGCAGCTGTCTGTCTCCTGGCCTGTCATTGTAGCACCAGGTAGGACAGCCTGTTAGAAACGTTGCTTCTAGTGCTGCTTTTGAGCTTTCTGATAAGGTAAGAAAAGAAGATGCTTCTTGCTATCCCTTTCTAGATTACTGTCTTTTGGATCTTTTGTTATATTATTGTTGTAGGTCGACTGTTCAGGAAATGAAAACCACTTCGTACGCACGAATACACATTAGGTGATAAATGTCCCTATCTTTTTATTTGATAAAATCTTCTTGTTAACTTTGTATATGATATGTTCAACAGCTGTTATTCCATTATTGTTTTCTATCCTTTTCAATCTATATGTTACTTCAGTTGAAGTTCTCTTCCTTGGGTACAAAAGGCACTCTGATTTCTCCCATTCCCCCCTTTTGCTTATTTAACCACATCAATTCAATGTTGTAGTGTTCCACAACAGTTTGACATCCCTTCTGAAAATAGAAGGATCTTCTTCTTTCATCTTTACAGCAAATTCTTTTCCCACATATTGCTAGTGGCTATAATATTTTTTTAATAGGCAAAATACTTTTATTTAGCATTTGCTTGTGGCTATAATCATTAGAATAGTAATAAGACTGAGAATGTAATTAAATGGGCGTAGTCAAAGATGTACGGCTGTGGTTAAAAATATGATGTTTTTTTATCATCATTTATATTATCTCTTCTGCTATTATTTCAAAATTAGTTTCTATCGCATTGTACTATCAACTTTTTGCCTGTACGTGTTAAATAATCTGTTGATTGTTTTAATTGTAACGTCACTGTAAATAGTTTATAAAGTATATCATGTTTTCCACTTGATGATGGTGAAAGTTTGCAGAAATGATGGTATCAAGTACCAAAGTTGGAAAGATATTGGGCAAATTCTGAAACCAAGTAGTTAAAGATGTTTTCAGCTCTATTTTATAGTATAAATTTAGGAGTTTTTTTAAAAACTACTAATTTTTTTAAGAAAATTATTACAAATAATTTTTTCAAAAAATTTTCTATTTTATTTTTATATGTTTATCCTTTAATAGTTAATGTATTGTTTTTTATTAATTCTCTCATCATATCATAGATTCTCTCTTATTTATTAATATTATTATAATAATTTATAATATAAATGTATAATTATAGAAAATTATAATTTAAATATGTAATTTAAAATTTATATATTTAATTATAGAAATTATAATTTAAATATCAATTATAATAATTTATTATTTAAATATATAATTATATAAATTTATAATTTAAATATATAATATTAATAATTTATAATTTAAATATATAATTAATTTATATAATTAAAATATGTTATTATTATTTTAAATATCTTATTGTTGATTTAATAATTAATTATATATTTATTTATCATTTTACAATTTTCAATTAGTTAATTAACTAGTTTTATCAAACATTTACAACCAATTTTTTAGTTAATATTGCGAAACACAACCTATATCTTTCATGTTATGCTTGATCACTTGTGAGATTTTCATGTGACCCTAGTTCCAACTGTATTTATATGAATTGAAGGCGGTCCATGTGGCTTTATAAGATTAATGTTAATGGTGAGGGAAGTTGGTTAGGAATAATATGAAAGTGAAATATGCAGGTTAAGGCTGAGTCAGAAAGTGTTGAGTTTGCTGATTATTAGATTTGAATATTAACACTGTAAACCTGAATTTTGGTTTGGTTAGCGGTGAATTGGAAGGAGAAAGGTATTGGGTTGGGTAGAATGCATTGAAGCTTGGAATTGCAGTTATGGTGATGAGTTGATTTTTGGCTATTGGGAATGGTAGGCGCCACATTTTTTTTGCGGGGCGGTGGGCAGTGTCACCATAAAGAAGGGCTAATGGGCTATGCATTAGTGCTTTTAGCATAATTTTTCCTTGTATAAAATAAAAACACTACCCACTTTCTCCGGCCTTTATTTCTCTTTCAATACTAATTTCCTAATCCAATATAACCAAGGAAAAAACTTAAGTAGTACTAAAGCCTAACAGCATCTCCAAGGAATATATATATAGTCACCTCTCTCCCATTTTTAAGTATTCCAACTTGTACATCTATATTAAAATAATAGCTTTCATGGTACTCCATCTAATAACCCCTCACTAGAAATCCTTTAAAAACATCTTTATTGATGTACTCTTCACAAATTACTTACGTGGATCTTGATACATTAATAATTTTTATTTTATTTAATTTAAGTAACACATCTCTCTAGTGACGCACTTCTAAAAAATTTGCTTATTTAAGTTAAGTGGGTCTTATACTTGATATAAATTTTACTTGTTTTTAAGTTAAACAACAATTACTTCTTATTTTAATCTTCATGTTATATGTCGGTAATTACAAAATAAACATTAATTGTTTATCAAGGTAGGTTATTTAAGTAAAATGTTTTAAAAATACTTGTGTTGTTATTCTTCAATCAGATTTTGAATTTTAATACATGAAGACCGTTAATGGTCATTTTCTTTTTTTTACATATTATTGAAGTAAAATTCTAAATTTGATTGGACAACAATACCAACCGTACATATGGTTTACATATTGTATTGATATAAGTTATGTCCAATAACCACCCCTTTTTACATATTATAATGATAATAATATTTTAAAACAACCTACTAGTATTGTTAAGCAATAACAACCTCTTGAACATTTGAAAACATCTCATTTATAATTTATAGGGTTAATGAATTTAAATTTGTATTTATAGGAGTTATGAGATGAAAATAAGAGTGAATTTTATGGAATCTAATTCAATTTTTATTTTTGTAACACCCAACACTATCAACCTTGCATAAGTATGGTGAAAATGTGTCTGTCTTCGTGTGTGTGTTTAAAAATAAGTTTTCTCTAATTGAAAAATCTATATCTATTTTCAACTTTTTAGTTCCTTTTATATTTTGTTTTTTGAAAAGTGAAAAATGTCTATTATGTTAGGATTAATTCAAAGTATGTAGTTTGATAGTGTGTCTAGTGACTTGCGTTTGGTTATCTAGTTGTATTTGGTAACTCGTGTCTGGTAAACCAAATGCGTTTATTTTCCTATCTTTGGTTATATTTGCTATATAAGCAAGGTACATGGTCGTGTATATGTAGTACTCGTAAATGCAATTTTGAAGTTTTACTATCAATGCATAGTTTTTCATTCATTCTCACGAATGCCTTTTAACATGATATCAAGAGTTGTGAGGTCTTACACATGTGAAAGTGTTAGTCAGTGAGCTTTGAGTGTTGTGCATCACTTTGTTGTTCTAAGAGATCAAGAGTTTCTTTTCATTTTCTTGCAAGATTTTGTGTGTACTGAGTCTTTTTCTTCTCCACCATCATTTTGTGAAGTGGAGTGGGTAAGTGAGAGTTCTTGGAGAAAAGAACATCAAAAGAAGAACTCTTTTCTTGCATCTTGGTTGAAGAAGGAAGCAAGGTGTAAACATAGCAAGTTCAAGCAATATCATTTAGATATCACTTCTAGTTTTTTAAGGCAGGTTGTTTGATGATTGGTGGATCAAGATGTTCGCAACCTTTGGTTTTCAAGATGTTGCTGAAGTGATGATATTTGGCTTTGAAAACCAATGTGTGATTTCTTGATAGTAACGTGTAGAAACTTGATAGCAAGGTGTGATTTCTCATCTACCAATGTGTGATATTCCACAAGATTTCTAAGGCCTCCACGTCAAATAAAATGTTTTTGGATAAAACATATGGAGATAGAGAGAAGAATGACAAAGTTAAGTTGTAGTCATTGAGAAGGCAATACGAGTTTCTCTCGATGGAAGAAAAAATCCATAATAGATTACTTTGACAGAATCCAAGAATTAGTCAATGCTATAAGGGTCCATAAGGAGATAATTTCATCTCAACAAGTGATAGAAAAGATATTTTGAGGACTCAACCACCACAATTCAATCATCTAGTTGTTGCAATTAAGGAGTCAAAGAACCTCAATATAATGCAGATTGAAGAATTGCAACATTCTCTTGAGGCACACGAGATAAGGATCAATGAGAGAAGATCCCAACAAGAATAAGCACTTCATGCAAGATTAATTACAAAGGGAAATGCAAAGGAACATGGAAGATTGAGAGAAGAAATACCATACCAAAGAACCAAGAACAAGTGACAAACTCATAATCCTCTATAGCAAAAGCAACGAGCCAATCTACTCAAAAATCAAATTTCAATAGCAACTATTAGTAGAAATTTGACAAAATAAAGGTGAAATGTTATAACTGTTAGAAATTTGATTGTTATGCAAAGGAATGTTGACAAAGAGACGATGCCAAGAACAAACCTAGTAATAAAGAAAATTTAACTCAAGACGAAAGGTCAGAAGCAAAACTTGTTTTGCTTATGGCTACCATAAACAACAATAACCTGAGTGATTCCTTATGGTTCCTAGATTATGGTTGTTCCACTCATATGACAGGAAAGAGAGATTGGTTCATAAACTTGAATGAATCATCCAATAGTAGAGTTCGTTTTGCAAATGATAACACTTTGACCAATTTAGGTAGGGATGGCAACGGGGTAGGATGAGTGCGGGTTGGACCCTCCCAGCCCTTGTCCCTAGAAAGTGTGGGGCGAGTTCGAGTTCGCGTATAAAAAGAACGAGTACGAAATTTTAATCCTCATCTCCGTTGGATATTTTTGGTATAAAAAGAACGCGTACCCGTACCCATACCCTTTTTCATCAGATTAGATATTATCCATACTCATACCTAGTCAAAGCAGTTAATACTCGTCAAAATCAGGATGTGTTCAGAGTGGTACCCATGGGTATGAGTATTTTGCCATCCCTACATTTAGGGGAAATGATGGAAAAGACACCATCATTGAGGAGGTGTTATTTGTGCTTGGCATGAAGTAAAATTTGTTAAGTCTTAGGTAATTACTTGAGAAGGGATTTGTTATAAGGATGGAAGACAATTGTCTCAAGGTGTTTTATAAATATCTCAGGCAAATTTTTCTCATAATAGAACTTTTAGAATTAGGGTGAATATTTTGAAGCATGAATGTTTTGTGCAAGGAGTGCATTGGATGCAAGCAAGCCAAAAGACATATTCAACAAGTATCTTCCCTCAAAGGCAACTGAGAAACTCGACATCATACACTTGGACGTCTATGACCTATACAAGTGGAGACTCCTGGAGATAACATGTATTTTATGTCTTTCATTGACGATTTAACTAGGAAAATGTGGATCTATCTTGTTAACAGGAAGTATGAGGTACTACAAGTCTTTAAAAAAATTCAAATGTCTTGCATAAATGTAAAGTGGAAAAGTTATCGAGATCCTAAAGACAAAAGAAGAAAGTGAATATCTATCAAATGACTCTAAACAATTCTATGAAAGAGAGAGGTTGATTTATGAAGTAATGTCACCTTACACACCCCAACACAATGGCTTACTAAGAGGGAAAATATGACGTTCATGAACATAGTGAGGTGTAAGCTAAAAGGTAAAATCTACCACATTATTTATGGGAGAAGTTGTATAATTGTAGCTTACATCCTGAATCTATCATCCACTAAGAGATTTGAAGATGTAATACCATAAGAAGCATGAACTACATTGAAGCCAAACATAACTCAGTTGCGAGTATTTAACTTCGTTTGCTACAAAAATGTCCCTAATTAGCTAAGAAGGAAGCTAGATGGCACTTAACACATTCTAATTGGATATCACTCAACAAGCGACTACAAATTGTATGATCTAGAAAATGGTCAAGTGTTTATGAGCAAGGATGTGATATATGATGAGACTAGATGTTGGGATTAGGAAGAAAACTTCTCAAGACGCTCAATTTAGGATACTTCTAGAACATGAATTAGAACAACTGGAGGGAACAAAAAAGGAAGCAGAAAATTTTCAAATTCGTTCTTGAAAAGCCAAACGTGTAGTCATTTTGACTGAAAAATCGAAATTTTTAAAGAAAAAGACTACTTATAATGCTACTAGAAATACGGATAATACTAAAAAAAACGACTTGGCCTTAATACGTTATTCCTAACAATCGGATTTTCGGCGAGACGTAAAAAACTTCAGTTGCATGAACTATTTGTAGAGATTGGACACAAGAAACCTCAACCGCACCAACTATTTGTAGAGACTAGACTCAGAGAAGACCAAAACGGATAAGTAATTTTCCATATCATTTGAGGGACTGAGTTATTTACAGACTCAATAGTCAATTTAGAGGGTGAATTAGTGGATTTGGCACTTATAGTAAAAGAAAAGCCAATTGAATTTGAAAAGGCAGTGATTGATGAAAAGTAGTTGAAAGCAATAAAAGAGGAGATGTATTGAGAAGAATCATAATTGAGAACTAGTGGATCCTCCTCAACATAATAAGTTGATAACACTAAAATGGGTTTATAAGGTGAAGGTAAATCCTAGGGGAGAAGTGGAGAAGTACAAGGTAAAACTAGTAGCAAAGGATTTCTTGCACAAGGCAAGAATTAATTATGGTGAAGTCTATGCACTAATAGTAAGGATAAAAATTATCATAGTGGTAGTAGCAATTATTGTAACCAATGTTGACTAGTCCATGCATCAACTTGATGTAAAGTATGCTTTCCTTTACGGTCCACTGGAAGAAGAAGTTTATGTGGATCAATCACAAGGATTTGAGATCAGAGGCAAGGAGGACAAGGTATATCGACTTAGAAAGGATTTCTATGGACTTAAACAAACTCCAAGAATATGGAATAAGGGAATTGATAATTTTTTATCCCATATTTGTTTTGAAAGTGTACTCTAGAACATCGAGTCAACATCGAGTCTATGTGAAATGTTTGAAAGACAGTTAGATAGTAGAAAAATTAATAGCTTGTCTATATGTTAATGATCTCCTAATTACTAGCGGCAATGATAGTGACATTATCAAATTCAAAGGTCAAATGGTGAATGAATTTGATATAAGTGACCCTGGACTCCTTTCCTATTTCTTGGGAATTGGGTTCAAAGTGACTCAATATGGTACAGTGATACATTAAACGAAGTATTCAAAAGAATGTTTTGGAAAGGTTCAACATGCAGCAAAACAATCCAGCAAGAACATTGATTGAAGTTAGAATCATTTTAGTGAAAGATATAGATAAAGAACTGGTTAATCCCACTCACTATAGAAAGATAGTAGAATGCTTAAGATACTTGTGTAACACATGGCCTGATTTGAGCTTCATTATTGGGCTAAGAGTAATTTACATATTCATGGAAAAGCTAAGGTAGTCTCATTTATTAGCTACAAAGACAATATTGAGATGTGTGCAAGGAACAATGGGTATTGGAATTTTGTTTCCGAAAGGAGAGGCAGATGCAAAACCAAAATTGGTTGGATATTCTGATTCTGATTGTTTAAGAGACAAAGGCGACAGGAAAAACACATCAGGTTACGTCTTCTTTTATAAAGAAGTAAAGAAAATGGTTGTGGTTTTTTCTTCTTGTGAAGCAAAATATATTGCAGCCTCAAAAGTTGCATGTTAAACTATATGGCTAAATGTCTTGATGAGAGAATTTAAAGCGAATAGTAAAAGCAACGTGAAGATGCTCGTGGACAACAAGTTTGTCATCAATTTAGCAAGGATCTCGTGTCTCATGATAAAAGCAAACACATAGAAACAAGATTTTACTTTCTAAGAGAGAAAATCAACAAGAAGAAACTATAATTAAAGCACTATAGATCTGAAATTCAGTTGGCAGGTGTATTACTAAAGGCTTAAAGTTAGAAAGATTTAGAGAGGTAAGGAGTTCTATTGGAATTGTATGGGTAGATGCCACTTTGAATTAAGGAAGAGTGTTATGATTAATTCAAAGTTTGTAGTTTGTTAGTGTGTAGGGTGACAAGCGTCTAGTTACCTAGTTGTGTTTGATAACTTGCATCTAATGAGTCAAATGTATTTGTTTTCTATCTTGGTTCATACTTGTTATATAAGCATGATACATAACTGTTTATGCTTAATACTTGTAAGTGTAATTTTGAAGTTTTACTTTCAATACATAGTTTTTCATTTGTTCTCTTGAATGTGTTTTAACACATTAAATGTTCTAATGAATTTCTGAACATACATTTACTTACTTTAATATAAATAAAAAAAAGCATGATTTAATTAGTTTTAACTAAATCTACGACGGGTGGGTTTGGTGCACTTGCCACAAAGAAAGGTAGCATAAGACTGTACAATGCATAATTATCCCAATCAGAAAAGAAATTTGACAGCATACATACCCAACAAAATCTTATTATGTAAAACGGTGGCATAAATCATTTCAAAGAATTAGTAGCTGTGTTTCTATAATATGTTTTTATATGCTATTGTGCCTAGCACGCTTAAAACCACTAGCCTTTGTTATTATTTTTACATTTTTTTAGAGAATATGTGTCAATTTTGTAATGTTGTACTTGGAAATCACAATGAAAAATTTTAAAGTGTAGTCCATATGCTTAGTTGATATAATCTATTTAATAAAAATAAAAATTAAAGTGTAACAAAATAAAGTGAAAATAATTTATTATGTACCATCTCTGTCCCTAAGTAATTATTATAAGATGGTATTTTAAATTTTTTTTATCTAAAACATTATGTTGTATTAATTTTTTTATGTAATACTTTAATAAGTTTATCCATATAAATAAATGTTACTTTTGAATTTTCTCTTATTTAAATTGGAGAAGATAAATATATTCTCATATATTGACAGTTTTTGAAAAGAAATATATTATATTTATAAACAAATTTAATACTATTACTTAAACTTTTCTGTTTTACTATAATAATGAAATAGAAGAAAATATAACATAGGTGAGAATATATTTTGCATTCACACAAGGAAAAAGTAGCATTAAATAACTTCCATGCACATTAAAATATAGATACGTACGTTAAAATTACTATCAAAGTATTTATCTCAGTTGGTTGAATGCTATTGTAAACTGTTGATACTATTTTTAATTCCTATCAGATGAAAATATATGTATATATATAAATAAATAAAAGAATATAATGGCCAGTGAAAAATGATTCATGGGAGGTTCCTTTCCTACTAGGAAATTGGATTTTCTACATTGCACTCGCAATGAAGAATAAACCCCACGTTGGTACTTACACGACTCCGATGACGAAGTTAGAGTACGCAGAAGAGAAGGAACATTTGTCACTTCGAATTAAAGGGAAGCAAGTTATTAAGAACTGCTAAAAGAAAGACATTTGTCATTTTGTTGCTTAATATTATTATTTCATTTAGTGGACTCCACTTGTTAGCTTATTGATTTCTATTATACTTCAAAATTTAAAATGCGATGAGATCTGCAATTTTACGAAAAATTGTAGGTTATTGGCTGAAATTGGATGTAATAAAATTTCTTTCTTCAAATAAGGTATGAAGAAAATGCATAATGAAATTAATAAAGATGCATGCCATGAAGGTACTACTCCTTCAGGTTATAGATTATATCAGGATTAACCTTAAGGGTAAGATTATTAAAATCAAAACTTTAGGTCAATTAATAAAAAACTTATTATTAATTTTTGGTAAGTAAAAAAACAAGTCTCATGTGTTGAAAAGAAAAACTACATATATTAAAAAAAAAATGAATATATAGCAATATTATTTAAAATATATTTTTTGATAATTTATTTTAGGCCTGGATCATACTATATTCATAGTCTAAACTGATTTGTTGATAATAAATTTATTTCTCTATTTGCTTTGAGGGCTGGAACCTAAATAATGCGTGAAAGTATTAAAAATGTATATATAATTTCCCACACAAAATGTCGCCGTGTGTTAGTAACGAGTAACAATAAGGAGGAAGTTTGCGAAGATTATGACGACGGGTGACTGACTGAATTACTTGTTCCGGAGCATATTTTAAGCGACTGTGAAGGCAACTTGTGAGCGTTCATTGGTAAAATTGAATCTGATACCATAACATTATGCCGTTTAATTAAGCGATTTTTGTACAAGTTTTTGGTGGTCATTTTCAGAACAAGAGAATGCGTGGCATGCAGGTAACGTAATAGTTGGGGGGGCATGCATGGATTCGGTGACATTAGTTATTTAAAAGGTAGGGTGATTTAGGTTGTGTATGGACGTGAAAAGAAATAGCAAAACATAACTTGCGAGTGATCTAGTTTGAAATAGGAGGTGAATAAGAAGCAAGTAGTGTTGTTGTTGTTGTTGTTGTGTTGCCTGCATTGTTGCTTATTGTGGTTGGAGGGGGAACAAATAGAATAGGAGGAAAATGATAAGGAGGAGAGGCTTATTGAAATTAAGGGAATGGAATGGGAAAAAGATAAAAGAAGGAAGTGGGAGAGGTAGTTATATAATGGTGAGGAGGGGTGAGTCAGTACCTGTAGTGGGGAGGTTTGTAAGGACCCTGAACGGGGACACTGATGTAATCAGCCTGGTGTTGGGTGAGTTTAGTGAGCTTGGCGCCGAGCTTGGCGAGGTGGAGGGAAGCCACTTTCTCATCAAGGTGTTTGGGCAAAACATAGACCTTGTTTTCATACTTGCCAGTAGACTTCTCCTTCCACAATTCAAGTTGAGCAATGACCTGATTGGTGAAGGAACAGGACATGACAAAGCTGGGGTGGCCAGTGGCACAGCCCAAGTTCATCAAACGACCCTCAGCCAATACAATGATGCCAGTGTTGGTGTCGGGGAATATCCATCTGTCTGTTTGAGGCTTAATGGTGATGCGCTTTACACCTGGGTAGGTCTCGAGACCCAACATGTCAATTTCGTTGTCAAAATGGCCAATGTTGCAGACGATGGCGTTGTTCTTCATTTTCTTCATGTGGTCAAGCATGATAATGTCCTTGTTGCCTGTTGTGGTAACGAAGATGTCAGCCTGGTTGAGAGAATCATCGAGGGTGAGGACCTGAAAACCCTCCATCAGAGCCTGAAGGGCGCAAATGGGATCAATCTCGGTGATAATGACACGAGCACCGGCCTGCTTCATGGAAGCTGCACAACCCTTTCCCACGTCTCCATAGCCACATACAACCACAACCTTACCGGCAATCATCACATCGGTTGCTCTCATCAACCCATCAGGGAGAGAGTGACGGCATCCGTAGAGGTTATCGAACTTGCTCTTTGTCACTGAGTCATTCACATTTATGGCAGGAAAGAGGAGGGACCCATTAGCCTGCATCTGGTACAGCCTCTTAACACCAGTCGTCGTCTCTTCTGACACTCCAACCAGTCTCTCCTTCATCTTGTGGTACCGCTTTGGATCGCTCTTCAACCCCTCTCGGATTATCCCCAGCACTATCTGAAACTCAGCATTCTCCGACGAACCCGGATCCGGGAATTGCCCACTCTTCTCGTATATCTGCTCCGCCTTAACCCCCTCGTGGATAAGCAGAGTAGTGTCGCCCCCGTCGTCGACTATCAGATCTGGCCCACCTCCCGCCCCCCAGTCCAGTGCCCTCTCGGTGCACCACCAGTACTCCTGGAGTGTCTCTCCCTTCCATGCGAAGACGGAGGCGCTGTCCCTGGCGATGGCTGCTGCGGCGTGGTCCTGTGTTGAGAATATGTTGCAGGAGCACCACCGGACCTCCGCACCCAGGGCTGTTAGGGTCTCTATCAGGACTGCTGTTTGGATTGTCATGTGGAGTGAGCCTGTGATCCTTGCTCCTTTGAATGGCTTAGATCCTCCGAACTCTGCACGCGATGCCATCAGCCCTGGCATTTCAACCTCCGCAAGCTCTATTTCCATTCTCCCGAAATCCGCTTGCGTCATGTCCTTCACCTTGTACTCCCTTCCGCTGCTTGTTTTCTCCACCAACAACGCCATTCTCTCTCTTTTGCTTCTTCACTTCTTCACTTCTTCACTTCTTCACTTCTTCACTTTTCACTTTTCACTTCTCACTTCTCACTTCTCACCCACCACCACTCCCTCCTCCTTTAAATACCTTCCACTCCCCTCCACATGCCCATCCCTCCTTCTCTTTCTCCTTCTCCTTCTCCTCTCCTTCACCAAGTCAATCAATTCATTCCCTTTTCTTCCCTCTTTATTAGTGTACGTACGTGGTTGTCTCATCTCACCTACCATAGGCGAAGGTGTTTATGTGAGAGCCACAACTGAAAGCTTAACGGTCAACAACGACCGATCATGACTGCGCGGTTCGTGGGGTTTAGATTGACAAAATATCCTTCAAACTATAGATTCCCAGCATAAGTGGCTTATACGAGGTATTAGGGAACGGCCACTCTGTAAATTTTGTAGACTAAATATGTTGCCTCATCGATTTGTCACGTAAATTAATTTATCATTTAGCCTTTTAGTTTTTATTAATTTTTTCAATATTGAAAAATATTAGTATTTTTTTATTATTATAAATGATAATATGATTTTTAATATGATAGAATATAGTTTAATTTAGATTAAGAAAATATTAATTAAAAAAAAAAACATTGTGAGTTATGCATGTAAACTTAAAAAAAAATCCTTTATTTAGTAAACTAAATTTATTCAATCTATTTAGAATGAAAGTTGTGTGTGATGAATTACTTTATTAATTCTTACAATAATTACTTTAATAGTCATCCAAATGGCATTGATTAATGTTTGAATTATGTAAAACATTTTTATCCTATTAGTGCAACACACATAGGTGTTATATCGGAGGAACCCCCACATCAGGTCCATCTCGAGCTAAATCTATTCCCAGATCGAACCTACACGCAAGATTGGACCTACTTCCAACATAGTCAGGTATCTCGGTTCGGGTAGGTCTCCTCATCCCTAAAGACAAAGTCCAAACTACCATTTTTCAGGTAAATCTAAACTTTAATAACAAATGCTCAAATCCAAAAAGGTAAACACTATAAATGGTAGATGACAAGTACAAGTTTGATTACTGAGTATTTTTTACTTTCCTACTAACCTACTCTACTTTTGAAAGCATAGTCAACTTCCCTCTGACTTAAGCGCGGGAGTGCTTTTGCAGATATCCAAAAAGGTAACCTACTCTACTTGTCCAGTGTGTGTTGGAACATGTGTGTATTCAATTTTCATAAAATTTTGTAGATTTGATATGTGTGAAAGGAACTTTCTATCCAATCGTCAATTTTAAAATAAAATAAATCAATTGAAAGTTATTCAATTATGTCACACTTTGTGTACGCGGCACTGATATCATTTATCTCTATAGGCTGATTGACCCAAGTGGGTTTATTTTTTTAAAAAAATACCAATATGGGTCTCTTTTATAAAATATTACCAGTTTGGGTCTGTTTTGGTAGTTGACTCGGTCAAACCACAACTCTGAATTGCGGTTTCGTTGTCACATCAGCAACGTGATTACGTGTAAGCCAGCGTGGCAAAAACGAGTACGAAACCGCAAGTGCGAATTGCGGTTTGACTGGTCTTTGACCAGCACCGCCTTGTTGTTCAATGGGTAAAAAAACACAGAAAACGATGCCTGTAAAACCGCAAGTCAAAGTTGCGGTTTGACTGAGGTTTAACCGGCCCCCCTTTACCAGACAGTTGCAAAAAAAATACAAATTTCTACTCACATAAAACCGCAAATGGCATCTGCGGTTTCTAGTAAATATTATTTTTTTTACGCAAGTGCTTGAGTAAAAAAAATAAGGTAGTGACGCGGGTCAATCAGCCGTCAAGCGAAAGATAGTGACGCGTGTACACGTTCCAGGTTCACTCCCCACTCAACAAACAATGAACCATTCAAAATATCCATTAAAATTAAAAATTAAATTATATGAGAGAGAGTGTGTGTTACGGCTATGTACCCCATCCATCAACACACAGTTTAGACTAGGTCATTGGTATTGCTATAAAAAATACACTTTGCTTTCACTTTCACCCCTTCTGTAAAACCGCGTTACCAACACCTTCTGTGGGAATTGCTTAAGTAAAAAAAATAATATTTACTAGAAACCGCAGTTCGCACTTGCGGTTTATGGTAAAAATAATATTTAATTCAAACCGCAGATGCCACTTGCGGTTTTATGTGAGTAGAAATTTGTATTTTTTTTGCAATTGTCGGGTAAAGGGGGGGCCGATTAAACCTCAGTCAAACCGCAACTTTGACTTGCGGTTTTACAGACATCGTTTTCTGTGTTTTTTTACCCATTGGACAACAAGGCGGTGCTGGTCAAAGACCAGTCAAACCGCAATTCCCACTTGCGGTTTCATACTCGTTTTTGCCACGCTGGCTTCCACGTAATCACGTTACTGACGTGGCAACGAAACCGCAATTCGGAGTTGCGGTTTGATCGAGTCAACTACCAAATCAGACCCATACTGATAATATTTTATAAAAAAGACCCATATTGGTAATTTTTTTAAAAAATAAACTCACTTGGGTCAATCAGCCTATCTCTATATATTTGTGGGGCGGGTGGAGGAGGGTTGTACGTAAGGGGGTAGAGACTAAATAAATTTTTTGGTCATTTAAAAATACCACCTTATTGAAAAATATAATAATATTGAATAAGTTGAAAAACCAAAATATATGAATATAAAAGGAAAATAATTTTTTATTTTTAAAAATGATAAATTTTGTTTATTAATTTATATGATTAAAGTATCGATAAATTTTAATATTAGATAAAATTTTATAATGAAGCCTTATTTTTTAATTTTGATAGTGGAAAATTAAAGAATAAAAACAAATAATTAGAAGTATGTAAAACTTGTAAATGCTAATTCAGCATGACAATGGGGCAAGTATGACATTCTCATCTCATCTCTGCTCTCGAAACTCATTCTCATCTCGTTTCTATACATAATGTATGTGAGATTTATGTCTCAAACAGTTATCGGGTATACTTGTAACCATCCCATATTGCAAAAAAAATTATAATGATTTTTTAGTTAAAAATATTGATTCAAAAGTTATCTAATAAACGTAAAATTTGTAATTTGTTAATTAAATGTCAAACCTTTGTTTTTTTTTAAAAGCAAATGAATATTTTAGTCATTAAAATAAGAGCGGGTAGTGGTGAATACAGGATGGGAAAGGATAGGGTATTTCCGGTGGTGAATTTTGACTAATAACTTTGGGGGGGCAAACTGATATATAATATGACAAAAACTTGTACTCGTATATATAATATAATTGTCATATGTGCTAAAAAAATAATTATCATTAATAAAAAATGAGTACATAATGTAATATGACTATCACACTTACTCAAAATATTCCCTTGGTACCTTTAAATTCTTGATCTCATCAATAATTTAATTAGAACTAAAATTTTCATCTATTTCTTTTCCAATGTAAGCATGAAAAATGAATATTTAGAAAAAAGAATTTCAGGAAAAAAAGAGTTAAAAGGCAAAAGTGAAAAGTGCGTGAAAGGAGAAATCACACAAACGCACAGTACATTATAATGTAGAATCACAAATTACACGTTCACGATTTAACTTTTCGTTACTCACTAAAGCAGAACTTTCTTTTTATTATTTATTCTATTCAATTTAATATTTTTATATTTATTTAATAAATAAGTGGATTGTGGGTCTGATATTTAATTTGGGCTAACAGAAATAACTTTTGCAAATCTTGTCTATAGTATTTACTTTTCACAATATCACTAAAACATAAAAGAAACCTATTAAATTTAACTATCTTAAAATTATTTTGGGGTGCTAAAATTATAGATATACAAGAAAGTTAAAAAAAAAAAGGTCATGACTCCCCCTACTCTCATTATAATCTGCCTCTATTCCCTATATTTATATTCATGTCCAGTCAAATAAAAAATTCTGTATGAATTTCAAATAGGTTCAAATATTACCCATACTAGTTTATTTGTCATGTCTGAAGTAATAGAATGTGAAATGAAAAGGATGATTGGCAAGAGCAAGAAGCGTAGACAACATAACGTGCAACATACGGTCCCCGATTCATGGACCTTAGTTGCCGCACTTTTGACCTATTAAATTAAAGGTTAAATTATACTTTATGTCCCTTTATTTTGGTACTTGTGCACATTGTGTCCTCCCATTTTCAATTGCGCACCTTTTGTCCCTCCCTTTTATAAATTGCTTACATTTTATCTATCTATTAAATTCAAATCGTTGACGGTTAAATTTGGAACATTGACTTGTTGCATGTCATTATTTTATGATGTGAAAAATAAAAATAACATAGTTTCACAAAATAATTAGGCAAAGTTATACCTCATGTCTCTCTATTTTGACACTTGTGCACATTGTATCCTCCTATTTTTAATTTGCATATTTTGTCCCTCCCTTTTATAGGCATTTTCTTTTAACACCCTCCATTTGCTATTTTCACCTCCAAAGTTTATATTTTTTTGCAAATTCCTAATATACTCTTATCCTTATTTGATTTTAAATTTTTGAATTTATTTTTTTATTGTCTTGTCTTGTTGTGCTTTATTTGTTGAGTTAACATTAGGAAATAAAATACTTATGTTCTAAATTAGGTTTGAAACTTTTGTTTGCGAATAGCAGAGAGCGCAAAACTTAAAGTTTCTCCTTTTTTCTTTCACTATTTGTTTTCGAGTTTGATGTTCTTAATTTTGTTTTTTATACTGACTACATGTGAGTAGATTTTTTTATTCTAGGATTCGGAGTTAGCATTTTACTCTATTGATGATAAAATAAAGTATTTTTATGTTTTTATTATTTTTTTAATTTTTTTCTCTATTACTTTTATCAATAATATGTTTGATCACCGTTTTTGTAGTCATAGATAAATAAAAAAGAATCAAAAGATAAACTTAATAGTTGAAATCCTAAGGGAGGAATTTAAGACTTAAATCAGAAAAGTAGATTTAACATTTCGGAAACTCAATTAATTAATAAAGAATTTAATGAATTTAATCTAACGTAGCTACCCCAACTCATAGAGAATGAGGGTGTGAAAACCTCAATCCTAAAAGTTTTCTAAATCATTCCCACTAATTCTCATATCTTTGTTATATTTTTTGTAAGAATTTTCATCTTTGTTATATTTTGTGTAAGATTCCTTGTATCTTTATTTTGTGTAAAAATTCTCACACACAACTCAATATGAACCTAAATGTAGTCATCAATCCACCTCTCACAACATTACTATAATAATATAAGTCATAATTATGAGTATAATGCTCTTGAATTCTACATGTCATTTTAGGATTTTTTAGCATTTCTCACAAATATGAAATAGGTCATAATATTGTAGTTAGCGCACTAGAACTTTGTGGCTCAACAATAAGAGCATAAATCTGAATTTTGTCATTAATACACGAGAGCTTTTATTTATTTCCAGTCACTCAATTGCAATACTGACTCGACGATAAGAGAATAAATCTCAATTTCGACATTAATGCACTGGAGCTTTTATTTATTTCAAGCCACTCAATTGCAATACTGACGAGAACACGCCTAGAAACAAAGGCAGCAAGGTATCAAATACAAAATAATATCCCCGCAAAGAATAATTAAATCACTTTTGTTTTCATATCAGTATTCTATTTTTTACAGCTCTCATTTTCCAGTCACTGAGATCATTGATGCGACGAGTCTTTAACATAAAACTTACCACCACCACCACCAGTAACCACAACTGTTTTCAAAAGAAATGCTTGTCAAAATAACTAAAATCTGCCTTCTACAAAACTATTGTACAATTTGCAGTCAAGGGTTTAAAACTTCTAAGTAGGTCAGATCAACCTCACCCCAACAGTAATCCTATATCGAGTTATCGGCAGCATACCATAAATGACTCGAGGGATGTCTGGATTTACAATACCAACAGCTATTCGTTGAGTATCTAACCATATAAAATCCGGCCTTCAGTCAAATATCTCCTGACTTTCGATTATACTGTGCTGACTGAAAATGCGAGACAAGTTAAGTTCGTGTAATTGTGTAAACATGAAAACAAATGAAACGGTAAAATTATCGTTCTTACAGGTCATCTTTTGTGACACGATAATATCTCTCTGCATGCTGGCGTTGACCAATCAGTTGAGCAAAACGCTCATCGTGAGTGATTACAATTAGCTGAAAATTTTCCTGGCCTTTCCTGTCCTCCATGATCCTGCATTTTAATGAAGATAACAGCACATTAATACGTAAGTAATTCATTATTGGTAATTTGATCAGAACTAGGCAATCTATTCACACCTCACAAGAGCTGCAGCCAGACTTTCAGCATTTGGTCCATCCAAATTTGTGGTAGGTTCATCCAGTGCAAGTATTCCACAATTGAGACAAAATGTTTCAGCCAAAGCCAACCGTATGATAAGAGATGCCAGAACCTGGAATCTCAGTATTAAGACAAGCTTAGTTGTTTATTATTTTTATTTTTAATTGAAAAAAGGAAATACTACACATAACTAATTCCCTCGGTTATAACATACCTACTGGAATTCAGCAAAAAAAAAAGACAACATACCTTCTGGCCTGCACTACATCTTCCTCTCATCTCCAACTCAGCATCACCGGTCTGCATGAGAACCTGCAACAACAAAAAAAATAAAAAAAGAGAGAACAATATTTCAAAGATTTTACAAGGAAATTAAACAGCTTCAGATTGGCGTTTCAATATGATAAGTCAGACCTTATAACTGTATGAACGGGTCCCTGCACCTTCGGAGTCTGAATGAATACTAATGTAGTCTATATCTTGTCCTCTATAAGTTTGTTGCCACAATTCCCTTATGATTTTGTTGATTTCTTCCATCTTCATTGTGTGGAAGCGCATCAGTGCTCTGAAAGATGAATCATAAAGAGTCACCAAGAAACAAAAATATATTCAGATCATGATCAGTAATTTAATACACAAGTATCTAATTTAGTTAATAAGTGTAACCGTATTGATTAATGCTTGGAAACAGAAATAGACAGTTTAGTACTCTTTCAGGTCATAATTTGTAATTGTACGTCAGGTATGATAATTAGCTTGCAACAAGAACTAAACACAAAAAAATGAGTAAACCAATTTTTTGAACTTCTTGAAAATCATGAAATTCTGTGCTTAACCCAGTTATAATTTATATTCTCCGTTGTTATAGTTTGATGTTGGTTTTGATGTTGGTTCCCCCTTGTTCAATTGTGACAATGTTAATATGATAGTTTCAGTTGATGCAGTTAAGCCCCCAACCAACCAGATGATTCATATTGATTTTGCTAATGTGGCCTTTTGGCTTACTAAGGTCAAAATGGTACATCATAATGCCACATATGCAAAGGGCGCTGTGTTAAGGCCAATCAAAATAGGGGCTTAATTGCATCCAATTCAAAAACTAAGGTTGTAAATTGTGGTAATTAAAGCTGAATATTTAATGGGATTAAATTTCAACTAATAATGGTTAAAGGGGCCTACAGCGTAGCATGGCCTTCTTTTTTCGAAGTCACCCAGAAAAATGCATGTGAATTTACTTTCCAACACATATAACATACACTTGAGTGTGTAAATGCAGTGCAAAAATATAATTATAGA
The DNA here is from genome assembly GCA_037954015.1 of Psophocarpus tetragonolobus. Taxonomy (NCBI): domain Eukaryota; kingdom Viridiplantae; phylum Streptophyta; class Magnoliopsida; order Fabales; family Fabaceae; genus Psophocarpus; species Psophocarpus tetragonolobus. The sequence continues at coordinate 46,578,676 of CM075694.1, forward strand.
AAATAACAAAAATATTCAGCATTACCCCATCTACTTATACCAAAGCTGCCAAGTGACCTCAGCAACTTGCAATGCAAAATGATGTGGCTTCAAGTCTCAGATTTTGAAGCACGAGAGAGAAATTGCCTTATGAGTTCAAAAGAATAGATCTTATTGAATTGATTATGCATTGCAAAGCCATGACTTGTACATGACAGAGAATACAGGGTAGATGTAATGTTGAACACTACTGAATTTTAAGGAACTCACTTGTCTAGTGCATTGTAGTATCTGTCCAGATCCTTGTTGGCCATTTCAGTTGTCTGAAAATAAAAGTTCAATTGTCAACAAATATAAAACAGAGAATTAAAGAAGAAAGCATACAATTATGATATCACAGGTGATTACACCTTAAGCTGGATAAGCTGGTCAAAGTATCGCTTATCTATGTCCTTGTATTGAGCCTGCTTGAGATCAACCTTATTTCTGGAAATATTGCTTTTGTAAACAGACATTGTTCCTTCGCACCTGTTTAACTGCAACAAGGTTCAGGTATATAACCAAAAAGATATAAATAAGGTGTGTCAGTTCTACAAGGAATAGTATATAACTATCGAATATGTGAACATGGACATTGTAATTGACTGTAAAACTTAAGATTGCGAGCGTATATGTATGACTCATGGATTAGAAAATACCTCTGATAGAAGTCTCTCCTTCTCATGTGATAGTTTCTTAAGTTCAGTTTCAATTGTGGAAATCCCACCAGCCTTAAATATATTTTCTTCCAGAATTTCAATTTCATGTGCTAACTTATCTACTTCAGCCTTTGTTTTCCTGTAATTTAAGTTGTCCTCAATATTTCTTTTTAATTGATCTTGATCTCGCATCAAATCTTTACTTTTGTTTAGTTCAGCTAAAATTTCCTGCTTCCTGGTATCACAACTTTGAAGTTGAGATTCTGTTAGAGATTTCTTTTCCTGCAGCTCCTTCAATTTGTCTCCTTTCTTTAAATCAGAATACCTGATCAAACAAAACATATGTTAAATAAATTTGGAGTCTTAAATGTAAACATTTTTTAAGCAGGCAATCTTACTCCTTGATCTTAGAATTCATTTTAAAAAGTGCTTCAGCTTCTTGCTGATAACTTCTCTTTAGTTCAGCCTGTTCCTCATACTCACGCTCGAATCTAATTTTCAGCTCATTATAGTTAGCATATAATTTATCTTTATCCTTGGATAAAGGTCCAAGAGCATCTGCCAAATGCTGCAAATACACAAAGTTTGGGTAATACTATTTCATTTTGACATGTTATAGATACAAAAAACAAAACACTTTGAGCATTTTTAAAATAGTAGCTACAGAAAAATCAATTAATAAATTTGGCAATTTTGATTGAAATAAAGATTTTCTCTCCATATATATATATATATATATATATATATATATAATTGTTAACTTACACCTACACTTATTTTCTTAGAAAGAGTAAGTTAGCAATTTATATCTACAAACTTCTTAAAATACACCCAAAGTGTAACTTGCTAACTTACTTCCTTTAAAATTCAAGTGGATGTAGGTTAGTAAATGCTTATAGAGTTTGCTAACTTACACCCACTTATATTTTAGAAGTTAACAATTTATAAATACACACCCTCTATCTCTCTCTCTGAACTAAAAACACGTGTATGTATCAATCAGTAAGCTAGAGAATTTTGAAAAAGGCAATTCCTTTGTGGAGGAGGGAGAGTTGTTTAATTTCTTCACACAAATACAACCCACTAAATTGGAAGATAAACTATAAACAATGTACATAAAATAGCAAAAAGAAATTAAAAAAAACAACTTATAATTGCATGTTCTGTGTTGAGAGCAATAATCATTTTAATAAATTTTCTTTTGAAAATGTGTACTCTCTACAATGTACTCATATACACGGAATAGGGTAAAAAGGCAATTTCACATCCATCTATGTATCAGATAATTAGACACCTGCTCATCAAGATCAAGCTGGGTCTTTTCTTCAGTTAAATGTTCCAATTCTTCTTCTAATTTTTTGACACTTTTCAATATGTTAATAGCATCTAATTTCTCCTCCCTTGCAGTGTGCCACCGCCTTTCAATATTTGATTGATCTTTCTCCATATGCATTTGTTCATCCTTCAACCGATCCAATTCAGATTGCAAATTGTTCCTAGTAACCAAGATATGCATGGAAATAATGATAAGAATAAGAAATATAAAAATAAAAATAAAATCGTCATAAATAAGTACGCTAAGGGAATAGGACATGATGCTGAGATTATAGAATTAATAGATCTAGATTGTAAATTCCGACATTAGTAAATAGTAGAAATGAACTTCAGCTATTTACTTTGTGTTCTGCAATGTGTTAAGCTCCAATTGAATCTCTTCCAAAGTCCTCACTCCCTGTGCTCGAAAATCAAGCTGATATTCTAATTCCTCAACTAGCTTTTGCAAATCTTGAATTTCTTGGAAAAGCCTGTGAGCATTTTCGACAGGTTGCACCAATGTCTCAACCAAATCCTTGTCAGTCTTTACTTGTGCTAAAACAACTAAAACCTGACAATTACAGCAATTGTATAATGTAAAGCAAGTTAAATCCAAGTAAAAAGGGGGTGGCAAACATTTAAGAGGAGGAAGTAACATGGATTCAACTGTCTGCTTAAAAGAAATTATGATAATTACATCATCAAGAGCTTGAGATTTGTCATCCATCTCTTCTTTAAGTTGCTGAAGTTCTTTTTCAGCATTAGGGATTGTCTCCTTGCCAAGTTTAACATATTCTTCATAAAGCATACGAAGCTTGTCCAGCTGCTGATAATGAGACTCAGTGTTTGAGGACTCTACAGCAAGAACTTTCATATGTTCAGATGAACTAGTAGCCTTTACTCTTTGCTGTCATTAAAAAAGAAAAAAAAATTCAAAATGATTAAGTATTTGCTCAAAATCAATATATAATATCGGTATGTTATAAAAAGGATGTGAAATGTATCAACCTTCTTGACAAAACTGTCTTCTTCTTCAGGCGAGAAAGGGCGCTCACAGCAGGGGCAAAAATGATGAGCTCTTGCAACCCTTTCAAAAGGATCAAACATTTGCCGCATACCATCAGCCATATTATATTTGCTGCAAGCAATCACCAGACAATATTTTAGTACATGAGACCAGCACAAGAGACACCAACTACAACACTTTGATATGGTCACAAATATGATGTCATGAATATGATATTGCAAATTGACCTTCTCTGAAAATCTCTTTTCTCCTTGGCAGACTCTAAAACTTCGAGATAAGAATCAATTCCAGAACAATGCTGATCCAAAGACTGAAGCTTGGATTCAACAAATCTCTTTCTTGCTGCAAGAAAATTATTTATAAATGGGGCAAAACTATGTCCGTAAATTCATTGGGCATCATCAGCTATAATAAGAGACACATACAAAATGCTAAATATGCAATTGCTATTTCTATTCATTGCATATTATTGATGTGCAGAATCATGTGGCTCTCAAAAGCACTTAAAAAATATCCATATAGATATTAGAACCTACATATCCAAACTTCTTGTACTTTGCATAGTTGTTTTAAAAAAAATCAGATGATTGGACATTATCAAACTTCTTTATTACTAAAGTAATACCACACAGGAAGCGGCAACCAGCAATTTTGTTTGTTTTTGAAAAACTATGTACCTGGAGAACGTAAATGACACAAACAATCCTAAAACTTAAAGATGTAGTTTTTCCAGTGAAAGGTTTAGATATATTTTTGGAAGATATAGATAAGGACATTTATAATTTGATGCGTGTACAACAATTTTCAAATTCATTCCCATTATAACAATGAGATTGGTGTGGAGTTATTGTGAAGTGTGCAATAAACAAATTAAAAATGAGCATAACAAATCTAGGGACCAAAAAAATAGCCTTGTGATCATTACTATCTACATGATACTAATTTTGATTTGATCGATGCACTAATATAACTCTAGTAGACTATTACAAAATGATAAACAGTAAGGAGCAAATAGAAAGGAGATATAATGTGACTCAGTTGCTTAAGGAATGAGGGAGGAGGGGAAATGTCCTGGATTCAATCCTCACCGCTAACAAAAACTACATTACTAACAACAGTAACAATTTAGCCTATAAAAAAAAGAGCAAATAGAAAATCATTGTACGTATGAGTACTAAATTGAAAACTTTTTTATATATGGACTAAATAAAAAAAAAAAAAGTGCTACATATGTGGGGGAAATTATTTTATAATAAAAGAAAAATATATTGCTCTGTCAACTAGACAAGTACATTACCTGTGAACCATTGCAACATTACCAATGCAGAACTCAAAATTGATTTCACCAAACAAGGACAGTATTTATACTCAACTTCTTTGAATGAACGGCAGAGCACTTACATTACAGAAGCAGAAATTGAAACATTGATTTCACTCCAAAACTACAATCTTTATACTCAACTTCTTTGAATCATAGACAGCACTTACATTCCAAATCCTTGCTGTGTTTGGATAGGTTACTATTAACTTCTTGTATTTTCATCTGCAATATGTTAACTTCCTTCTCAGCTTCACGGTACTTTGCATTCAGGTCCTCAAATTCAGCGCCAACAGCCCTGCACCACAGAAAACATAACTACAAGGCAAGAATTTGTGATCTACTTTGCATTCTTACCCAACATGTGACTTTTTCACTCAGTTTTATTTCGACAATATTATAAATCTGATACTGGTTCATCCTTAACTGTCAAAAAGTGAACAGTGAACTTGGTTCCACGAATTTTCCAGTGCAATATAAAAAAATCAGTCTTATAACCTCGACATATATGTTCAATTTTGAGTATGGGGAGTGTACTGAAATCTTGCATCAACTATATATACGGTCAACATAGAGCTCATAAACGTTTGGACTTTAGATAATCCTTACCTTATGGTTTAGCATGGTTCAGTCCAAATTCAAAGTACAGCAACTACACGGTAGACGTAAACAGTGAAAGAAAATATTTCCCAAACCTTAATGCTTGTGTAATTTCCTTCTTCACATCCTTATCAAGAGGAACCCTCCCCTTTAGCACCTTTCTTATTTTGTCCTTTTGATCATCAATTCTGTAAAGAATAAACAGATGACACCAACTTTTTAATAATTATTCCTGAAAATGAAAAGCCAAAAGTAAAGGACATAAAAAGAAAATGGTTCTACATCTTTTTATGTTTCTTCTTCTTATTTTCCAACTCTTCCTTTTTATAAGAGAGCTTAACTCTGTCATTTGAATCAGAAACCAAGATATCCTTCTCTCGACTGACAGTCCTAATCTTTTGATCTACACTATATATCTCCTTTTCCGCTTGATGTTTATTTTGTTCAAATTGTCTTTCAGCAAGCTGGTGTGCCTTTCTCTCAAACTCAATTTTCTGCAAGCATTACTCAAAATTATTCTGCTGATATCTGCCAGATGTCTAAAATTAAGGTTATAAATTACTAAACAGCACCAAAGAGCAGGCAGCCATTACCAAATTTCTTTCTCTTTCATCTATACGAGAGAAGTTTTCCTTAGATATTTTAAGTTCAAGTGAATCACGCTCATTTTTCTTCTCTTCAATGCGCTTCAAAATGCCACTCTGCATTCATAACAAAGTATTAACATCTATGAACCACGGACTCCGACATGAACACATGACAAGATACAAAGTTTCATATACTTTGACACGGCTAATGTATAAAATATAGGGCACAAAGACGTCGCTTACATACATATAAATAATGAGACTCAAGTGAAATAAATTGAGTAACATAAGAAATTATCTAAACTCTAAAGTAATGATACACTCATCTATTTAAACTAATTTTCTATGACAATGAGGCTAAAAACACAGGGAGTGAGACATTTTTTTATAATATTAACGTGTCCATCTATGTTGAAGTGTCAGTTTAGGTATCTGAATTATTCAAACCAAAAAAAAATAACTTTTCAATTGAAGACTTAATGAGAAGTGTCCAACATGTGTCTAACAAGTGTAGGAGAGTGACGCTGTCAAAAACGTATCCGACACAGGGTCAATTCAAACAATTAAGGTGTCTGTGCTTTCTAGATTAACATCATAAAAGATAAAGGCACATTAGACAAGAATTGTATGCACTGAAATGAAATAACAAACCTTGCTCCCTGGTATAGCGTTTTTTTTAGCCTCAGCATATTTCAAAGACTCATTTGCTTCCATGTAGCAATCAAAAGCCATCTTGATTTCATTGTCATTAGATTTCTGCACAAAAGAAGCAAAAAGCAGTCAATAACCATGTTGTATTCTTATTTTGATATGGTGAAAATAATTTAAAGGAGAATGTTATAAGGAGCTATAAGAAGAAAGTATTTTATTGGGAAGCAGAAAATTGTACTCACCTATGATATTGAGTTGCACTCACATGATTTTTATTAAAAACTTTCTCCTTATAGTTCCTAACCAATAACCTAAGGGCACTGGTTAGCAATACCCTAATTTAAATTTTTAGTAAATTTCGACAAGCACATTCTTTAAATAAGTAAACAACTTCACAAGAGAGTGGATGGAAGAAAGAAAGAAGCACAAGAGCCTACAAACAATATCCTTGCTAAAGGAAAAACCTATAAGAAATACACCTCATGTGAGAAAAGCATGCCGATCTCTCCATATATATTCAGGTAAAAAAACCCTCTACAATACTGCCAATTGAGTACAGCAAAGAAGACAAGAAGACCTTTTATCCAAAATATTAAGTAGCGGTGAGAAATCATACTTGACAATTCTGCCACTGCCAATTTGTCTCCTATAACAGGCACCTAAAAGTAAACATAAATAATACATATAAACCAGAAACAGAGAACAGAAAAATCACCTTTTTATCATCCAAGTTCTTCTGAAGATCAGGCAACCTAGATTTTACACGATTAGTTAGGTTTAAAGCAACCTCGGCACTGAAAGGTGACTTCGGAAGAGATCCTAAATTATATCTAGCAAAAAGATTGTGAATGGAGGAATCACGTTCATTCTTCAAAGATATGTAAGCCTGCAGTTCAAATTAGAGACCAAATTACAACAACATTCTGCAAAACTAGATGTTAGTATAGGCAGCTTGTGTATCAACTCATTTACGTCTGCTTCAGCTTGTAGCTTGGCAATCTTCTCGATGCAATCACCAATGGTCCGGTTAAGGGAAGAACTTTTAGTGTCAGTGTCATACATTTCTCTTTCCAACTTGCTTATTTTAGTTTTTAAAGTTCCAATCCTTTCTTCAAACTTGGTCTTCCATTCCATCAAATCTTCATCGGTGTCTAATTAAATATAATATGCAGAAAAAAGCATTAGAAACTTAAGATAAATATTACACAAGAAACATCCGTCTAAATCCATCAGGAATGAAAGTATACCAACATAGAAAGAGATTAAGAATTTAAAACTTACACACCTTCAATCTCCTCTGTGAGAGATGCATATTGTTTCTCTTGTTCCTTATACAGGGTGCTACGTTCAGCAGTTTTAGTAGCTATCTGCTGGTGCAGCTTCTGCAAATCTTTCAATGTTGTCTCGGCGTGATGAATCTTATCATTCAATTCTTTAATGGTCCCATCCAACTGTTGTACTTGAGATTTGACAGCCTCTGTTTTCTCCTGATCCTGTGCAATGCTTTCGCGAAGCTATAAGAAAATAAAATAATATAATTAGAGTTTGAATTGTATTTGTATATTTGGGAGTAAAGAGGGGAAGTGGGAAGAGGAAAGAGGAAAGGGACCTTGTAAGCAGCATCTTTGAGAGTCTGAAGATGTTCAAGTTTGAGCTTGTAAGTCTTAATCTCTTGGGCCTGGTCCTTGTGAAGTTTCTTAATAACTTCCAATGCCTTGGTGTATCTAGGGAGTGAGAAGAGGAGTGAGAGGGAAGCAGGAGTGATAAAAAAGGAAGCAAAGAAAGAGAAAGAGCGAGAGCGAGAGCGAGAGCGGGGGAGATACCGAGTGGCAGAAAAGATATCATCGAACTTCTTCTTTAAGGTGGAAGGATCCTGGAGAGGCCAGTTGGCTTCATCTTGATGAACGAATATGACATTTTCGAGAATGGCCTTAGAAACACCCATCAGAGCAGGAATCTCTCGATCCATGTCAGCGCATCGATAGCTGAGGCAAACTTTCTGAAAAGAGAGAAGAGATGAGAGGGAGCGGATGCAGAAGAGAGAAGTACAAAACACAGACAACAATATTATACCTCGCCTGTGTGGGGATTAATAGTTTGAAGCACACTCTCGATTGCCTTGTATTCCATTTTGGAGGCCTTTTGCGTAAGCTGAAAGGACCTTACGCACACGACGTCTTTACCGGCAGCGGTCTTGAATCGGAGCTTAATCTGTCCCTTCGTTTCGGTTTCCCCTGCAACCTTCGGATCGTGAATGAAGCTGTGGCCAGACCTGGCGTTAGGAGGCAACTCGCCGGTGCACGAAAGCTTCAAGCACTCTATGATGGTCTGCAGAGGCAAAGAGTTGATGGATTGGAGAGTCAAATGAAAAAGCATTAAAAAGAAGAAGAAGGAATTATGATATTCATACGGTCTTGCCAGCACCGTTGGGGCCAACGATTAGGGTTAAGGGCTTGAAGAAGGTGATCACGTTCTTGTTCTCCGGGTCGAAACTCCGGATGCCCTTTATCAACATTTTATCAACCGTGCTCATCTTCCTTCACTCTATTCTGCTCATCCCCATTCCCAGCCCGCGCTTTTTTACTTTTCCTCCTCACCACTCTCCACTTTTCGCCTCCGCTAACTTTCAAAACCCTTCTTTCAATCGCTTAATTTACCACTCTTCTCTACCAAATATCCAACGGTTTTCCAATTCATATATTCCACCATGGTTAACTGATTTAAGTATTATTTACCAAGAACTTTATTAGTTTCATTTCTTATTCATTGAGATTACTTTTTAATCTTTTCGATAAATTAATTTACATCATAAAATAATTAACGTTTCCGTTTAGTTGATATGAAATAGGAATACGATATTGCATTTTAAAATTATATGAAATACTAATGGTGTATAATTTCGCATGCACATATCATCCTAAAAATTAGTAAGTGTTGTTACAATTTTATATAGTTTATCCAAAATATAACTGATTATGTTTTTTATCATTTGATCTAGATTAATAATAATGTATTTCAGATCAAATAGTTTAAAATGTATATTTTAAAATATTTTATATCAACTGATTAAGAATATCTTAAAATATATTTTAAATTAGTTAATCTATAATATACATCTAAGCATATATTAGGTGTTTTTTAAATTATTTTAAACACTAAAAGGTTCAAATACAAAATATGAAAGTGCTTAAAAGAAACTGCAAATTATAAAATGCATGTTATTACAAGGCGAACAAGGGCCTTTTTCTACTTTGGTTGAGGAGAAACCAAAGGATAAAAACTCGTTTTACGTCTCTCGTGGATACATCATTTTTTCTTTTATATGTATTTATCTTTAGAGAAATATTTTTATAACCATTATTACAAACTCTATACTAGATGCCAATTGTGTTAGATTAGTCGGGATCACCAAACCTGGATCTTTCCAATCTTGAGCTCCATCTTTCAATTATCCCACAAATAAATCGCCTGAAGCTTAAACATGTTTTTTTTTAGCTTTTTTGTGCCCTCAAGACATGCGACGAGCATGTCAGGGCGGCTTAACCTTAACATGCTTGTACGATCAACTCAGGGACGTTGGTATGCATGATGTGAAGCTATTGGGAGGTACCAGATTTTTTCCACATGAGGCCCTCTAACAACAACTTTAATCAATTAATGTGAAAAATTAAGTCAATCTTGTTCCACTAAACATGAGATGTCACCAAATTGGTAAAACCAGAGACTATAGAACTTATACACTAACATGTTCATATTGTCAAAATATTTTGTTTTTATCAACAAAACACTATATACTATATATTTAAATCACAAAGTGCATAGAAGTACTGCAAGGGAAAGGGTGAGAGACATCCCCAAAAAAAATTATTCAAACCAAAATATAAGTAGCATCTTAGTATATACATAATTAATTAATTAACAATGAATGCATATAAGAAGATACTTGACCCAAAAGAACTCCTCTACATTGATTAGTATATTATTGTGGGTTGATTGACTTAAGTGAGTTTATTTTTTAAAAAAATTACAAATTACCTAGATGGATCTGTTTTTTAAAATATTACCAGCATGGGTCTGTTTCAGTATTTGACTTGGTCAAACCGTAAATCCCAATTGCGGTTTACGTGCCACGTCAACTAGGTGATTACGTGGAAACCAGCATGGCAAAAAATTACTGTAAAACCGCAACTGGGAATTGCGGTTTGACTGGTCTTTGACCAACATCTCCTTCGTGTCCAATGGGTAAACAAAGCATAGAAAACGACGCTTGTAAAACCGCAAGTCAGACTTGCGGTTTGACCACCACCTATTTTTTACCCAGTGGGTTTAAAAAACGCAGATTCCAAGACACACAAAACCGTAATTCGCACTTACGGTTTGTATGATCTTTGACCAGCCCCCCTTTACCCAATAGTTGCAGGGGACGCAAATTTCTAGACCCACAAAACCGCAATTTCCACTTGCGGTTTGTGTGGTCTTTACCCAGTCTCCCTTTTTACCTAACAGTTGTAAAAAAACACAAATTTCTAGACCCACAAAATCGCAATTCCCACTTGCAGTTTTAATTAATTTTTTTTTTCTGTTTCCCCCTTTTTTACCCAACAGTTGCAAAAAGATACAAATTTCTACTCGCATAAAACCACAAGTGCCACTTGCGGTTTTAATTAAATTTTTTTTTCCCGTTACCCATTGGTTTTAACCTAGGAAGAGGAAGGGGCACGGATTTTTAGGAAGGGGCGCGGATTTCTACTCGCACAAAACCGCAGTTTACACTTGCGGTTTGCATTAAATATTCATTGTCCACATAAATCGCAGATCAGACTTGCGGTTTATGTGGAGTTGTTCTCCTATTTAATCCCCCCTTCGCCCTAGAGAACCGCACACCTAGTTGTGCCCCATATAGTCATAACTAAAGAAAATTTTTGTTCTCTGAAAGTTATTTCTAAATATTGAGGTTAGTTTTCTTATATAATATTTTGATATATGTTTCTTATATATTATTTTTTTGTTTTGTTATATATTATTTTGGGTATTATTTTAACATAATATTTCATTTTAAATTTTAGCAATTGTCATGGCATCGTCTTCTTCTCGCCCTTCTATCGATAGTGTTCATTCTGGACCTGTGGAGAATGACGTGTTGTACATGCAAAATCAACACGTTTCTCAACATATATGGAATAGGGAGGATGACAGAAAACTTTTAATCAGATGTGCTATTCTCACTTACAATGGAGAAGAGTCAATTCTTCCACAAATTGTATGATATTTACGACAATCGGGATTCTACACGGTTGTCCAGATGAGTTTTCTTCGTATTAATGCAGGTTTAATTAATGCATTTGTTGAGCGTTGGAGGCCTAAAACTCATACTTTCCACATGAGATGTGGAGAATGCACTATCACCCTTCAAGATGTTGCAATTTTGTTGGGTTTACGAGTGACTGGAATTCCTTTCATAGTTTCAACCAATATTAATTGGGTTGAACTATGTGAAAAACTGCTTGGGGTTTCACCCAATGAGGATGAAATTGATGGTAGTTCTATTCGAGTTAGTGGGCTAACTCATAATTTTGGTGACATTGTTAATTTTGAAAATAATGAACAAAACTTACAGAGATTTACCAGGGCATATATTTTACGACTCATTGGTGGTGCCCTGTTTGTTGATAAGTCAAGTAGTAAAGTCTCTTTAAGGTATTTATTATTGTTGCGAGACTTTGGTGAGTGCAGTGCATGCGTATTGGGTGCTGTTGTACTTAGTTTTTTATATAGAGAACTTTGCGTCGCAACAAATTACAAAATAAGATCCATGAGTGGTTTATGCCTATTAATACAAATATGGGCATGGGAAAGATTCCCAAAAGTTGCACCAACTATATCACCCTCATACAAACCAAACAAACCCACTGGGTCAAGATAATTTTTTTATTGAGTATAATATTAGTTATATTTTACAACATTATTCGTAAATTAGTTATATAATATTTAATACTAATTATATAATTTTGGTAGGTGGCTACGACGGGGAAACCGACACATTGGGGCCACCGATGATTTAAAACATCATCGTCGATTATTGGATACAATGAAGCAAAATGATGTAAGAAAATGTATGTCATTATTTTTTAATTTGTTTACCTATTAACTACTTCTTATGTTATATAGGTGATTTGGATGTCATATCCAAACGAAATTTTGGCACAGTTACCCCCGATATGCGTAGAAGGGGTTAATGCGTGGAAATGTGTTGTGCCATTGCTTTACTTCAATATTTGTTAATGACATCAACCAGATAGAGTAATGTAGCAGTTTGGGATGCGGCAACCCATACCCCGTCCTCCTTTGCAGCCCAAAAAATACATGGGTTGACTATGCGAGGAAAAGGTTCTGAAAATTGGCTTATGTTGTTGTAACCTGCCATTGCAATATGGAACAACCTAGACCAATTTAGGGTCGAAGAAACTGGAACTCACTTTGGAAACCTGACATTCAACTCTGAGTACATGATTTGTTACCGTGCCAAAACCAAATTGTTTATCGACCCAAGAAATGCACGAGCATCGTTGTTGGTAAAATTTGTTATACTACTTATTCAATTTGTTTTTTAATTTTTGCAATAACATTTTTATGTTTTAATGTTTTTTATTCTATTTTTATTGTAGGGTGAAGTTGGAGAGACATTATCATATATGGTGTCTCCGGAGGGAAGAAACAAGTGGTCAGTGGACGCTTTAGTTCCATATGTTGATAAAATAATGGTCTTATTGGAAGACGAAGATCGAATCACGCGAGCGGCAGTGCCAGCACCTGAAAGTATGCCTCAGGTAGATGCTCCAGATTTTCAAGTTAAACAGTCATATCGTGAAAGTCATGGTCTAACTAGACGAAGGGACGTGGTTCAGCCAGAAGTTTACCCTGTTCCTAACTTGCCTGAACGTCAAGAAGACATTTATTATACACTGACACAAATAAGTGAAAATATGTTTAATACTTATTATTATCCATCTCAGACACACGAAGGACCATCTCACCAAAGTCGTACACTGTACAGTGCTAGCATGCCCCAAGACCATATTTTTGAGGAAATATTTGGATCACTACGCATACCGGAGATGCCACCAGAGCAACAATCAGCAACGACAGGAGGTATGGGTGAACCACAGTTCGATATACCTTGAGATTCTCCCTATGCCGCTGCTAGTCTAGGATTAAGTGGATCATATGATCCACATTCATGCAAAAATGTAAACAACGATGAAAATGAAGAATGAAATATTATTTTATTTGCAATAAAGTTTTTATTTTATTTTTTTATGTTTAAAAAACATAATAAATTTTGTTATAAAATATTAAAAAATGTAAAAAAATTTAAAACTGTAACAGTTTTTAAAAAAAAAATTATAACTTTTTTATACAAAGTTTAAAACTGTAACGTAATTAATAAATTAAAAACAAAATTTATAAATATTTTAAATTATATCAGTTATTGGAAAGTTGAAAAGTTGAAAAGAGATAATAACAAATTCTAAAATATAACAGATATTGAAAAGTATATTTAAAAATTTATTTTTCAGTCACATCAATATTTATTTAGTTACCTAATTTTTTGAACACTAAACTAAAAGACACATTAACATTTAAGGTAACTACATATCAGCATCAGTTGGTTGAGAGCATCCTACGTCAGCGTGCAAAGGACAATTTCTCCGATTATGACCCTCTTGTCCACATCGGCGACATTTATTTTTTCTGTGAGTTTGTGACTTAGTAAAATCCATTTCATTTCTTATCCTGGTTGACTTCGGACGTCCTTTTCCTCGGACAGCAGAATAGTTTGGGATAAGAGTCCAACTTTCTTCATTATGAGGGATCAAGTAGTCATTCCCAAGAGGAAACCATTGACCAGAGTATGCACGCATGATGAAGTCATTGTTGTATACTTGATTAACAAATTGATAATAGTCTAAACTAATTGCACCGCACACAGCTATTACATGTGAACAAGGGTAATGGAAAGCTTGAAATCGGCCACATTGGCAGTATTTGTCGTTCAAGTTAACTACTATTTTTGTCCTCCATGTTGAGTCACTGGATTAAAAGCGTCTTCGACTTCAAATCTAGTGGTTTTGATATTGTATTGACGGACTATATTGGAACAAGCGTCTTGTTGGTTTCTACGCAATGCTTGAATTAATTTATCACAATACACCTTTCCAGCTTCCAATTAGGACCTACCTTGGGATTCTCTTTCTACAAAATATGCAACACATTTACTATACGTTGACCCTACCAAAGCACTGATGGGAATATTCCTACAATCCTTCAACACTTTGATAACGCGCTCAGACAAATTAGTTGTCATTTGTCCTTACCTGTAACCTTTTATATCGTATGTCATACTCCATTTTTGCTTCGATATGTCATTTATCCAACTAACTACTTCAGTGCTTTCTTGATAAAATTTTTCAAAATTTCGGTCAAATATATGCTTGCATGGAGTGTAAGCTTAAAAAAAAGACAATACAATCGGTCATTTCTAATAATAAAAATAAATTTCAAAACAAATTAGTCATGTTTGTAAAAAGAAATCATACCTAATTTTATCAAAAATTTTTTCTGTGTCATATTTTTAAATCGGGTGTTGAAATTACTTGCAATATGGCGTATGCAATACTTATGATAAGCATATGGTGGTTGTCATCCTAATGCCTCATTTTGCACAGCAAACTTAATCCCAGCATGCCGATCAGAAATTAGACATATTCCTTGTTTTTGTGTCACATGCAGTCATATGTGGGATAGGAACCAAGACCACGACAACGAGTTTTCACTTTCAACCACAGCAAAAGCTAAAGGTGATACATTGCTATTTCCATCTTGTGTGGTTGCGATTAACAACGTTCCACGATACTTTCCATATAAATGTGTTCCATCAACCTATATCAATGGCTTACAGTAGTTAAAGGCATCAACACACTGCTTGAATGTCCAAAATACTCTTTGAAACTGTTGGTATTGACGGTAACCTCGATTGCCAACAACAAGATTATCATGACATATTTGATAGAAAAAACCTGGCGATTTACTTTGAATGAATTTAAGAAATGTTGGAAGAGTGGAGAATGATTCATCTCAGTCCCCATAAATACGTACAATTGCTTTTTGTTTTGCTTTCCATGCTTTCCTGTATGATATTTTGTATCCATATTGACTAGAAATTCTCTCCTTAATCAAATTAATTCTTAAAGATGGGTCTGAACCAACCATTCCTAAAAAAAATTAGAAACTTAATTACAAATCATAATAGTTTAATTTAAATATTACCTTATATATGGACAAGTAAGTAAACCTGATATCAAGTTACTGATGAAATTTGAGTTTAATTTTTTTTTGGTCTTGTGAGAGTGCGGATTGAGACATACATGATCTCCACCCCATTGAGTAACCCTCCAATTTACTGTTTTTGAGACAAAATTGCCCTCATATAGAATGGACACCCATCTTGATAGTTGGGACATTTGATAATGTATTTTGAATTTTTTGACTCCACAACATGATATGTTTGATGTGTTCGCATTGAATATTGTATCAATGCATTTTTTAGATCTTCTTTTGTCTCAAACTCTAAACCTTTGTACAATGCATCTCCAACATTCCATGACTCATGCAACTCTTGACCTAAAATATCTTCTTGATCAGGATGCAACCAATTAATGTGTGTATAATGAGCTGCATCAGTCCAAGGTGGACGTTGCCCTGCAAGTGTAACAATATTCTTATTCATGTGTCTCTTATTCAACAAATTAAAGTAGTTATTCTTAACAAAATAATAATTATTGTTAAACATACCTTGTTCAACATTTCTTACCGACAATGACTCCATATTACGAGTTTCATCGTCATCAGTATCAGATGAATTATCATCAATTGGAACATCATTTTCTTGTTCAGATGTTTCCTCACCACATGATTCAGCAATAACATGATCATCATCTACTTCAACTATGTCAGAATTCATTATTCCAGTGTCTACTGGAGTGCCTGAATTAGTACCAACTGATGATTTCTTAACATACAATTCTATTATATGAACATCATTTTGTTGTTCAAAGGCATTAAATATAATTTGAATATCTTCATCATCAACAATTTGTAGTGGCACATATTTTTCAGAAAATAAAAATCTACAAGTTACAGATGATATAAATTCATTTGATTGCATTTTTAACTTTTTTGAATTTTGTTCTTTAATGAAGTAAAACCCATAGCACGCGTAATTCTAATTGCTCTTCTACTCCCTTAAAAAATAACACCTTCGTCTCTTTCGTACATTCTTCCATCACTATAAATAAAGGTGACAATTGGAGCAGACATAATATTGATAAATGTACCTACAAATAAATAATAATTAGTAATATAAAACCAAATTTGTATAAACAAATTTAGTATAAATTTTAAAATGTAACAAAAGACTAAATTTAAAAAAAATTGGAACAACTATAATATTGATAAATGTACCTCTAAAAAAAGTAACATTTACAAGTTTTAAAAATATAACAAAATAATAAATTGAATTTAAATAATTAAATTTAAAAAACAGAGTAAAAAATTGATATTTTTTAAAAAAAAATGCTAAAATTAAAAAAACATAATTTACGTAACTAAAAAAATATTTTTTAAAAGGTACATATTTTTAAAATTGAAATTTTAATTGTAATTATATATTTAAAATATAACAAAATAATAAAGTGAATTTAAAAAAAAACAGAGTTAAAAAAGCAATTTGTTTTTAAAAATATTGAAAAACACAAAAATTTTAAAAATTACATTTTTTACCTAAAAAACTAGACTGTAACGTAAAACTTTAACAAAATTTAAAAAGTAACAACATTAAAGAAAGTAACAATACCACAACAAAGTAAAAATTAAGAGTGATATACTGTTTTTTACCATTTACAACAACGGTATATATATATATATGATGAAATATAAACCGCGGTTTATACACCGTTAACGTTTTATTGGTGTAGAAAAGACAGTTGATGGATAAATGGTAACAAAAAAAAATCTCATTAAAATCGCAAGTCACTTGCGGTTTTATGTGGGTAGAAATTCATGCTATTTTGTAACTGTTGGATAAAAAGGGAGGCTGGGTAAAGACCACACAAACCGCAAGTGGGAATTGCGGTTTTGTAGGTCTAGAAATTTGTATTTTTTTGCAACTGTTGGATAAAAAGGGAGGCTGGGTAAAGACCACACAAACCGCAAGTGTGAATTACGGTTTTGTGGGTCTAGAAATTTGCATCCCCTGCATCTATTGGGTGAAGGGGGGGCCGGTCAAAGACCACACAAATCATAAGTGCGAATTACGGTTTTGTGTGTCTTGGAATCTGCGTTTTTTAAACCCATCGGGTAAAAAATAGGTGGTGGTCAAACCGCAAGTCTGACTTGCAGTTTTACAAGCGTCGTTTTCTGTGTTTTGTTTACCATTGGACATGAAGGAGGTGTTGGTCAAAAACCAGTCAAACCGCAATTCCCAATTGCGGTTTTACAGTAATTTTTTGCCACGCTGATTTTCACGTAATCACCTAATTGACGTGGCACGTAAACCACAATCGTGAATTACGGTTTGACCAAGTTAAATACTGAAACAGGCCTATACAAATAATATTTTAAAAAACAGACTCAACTAGATAATTTTTTTAAAAAATCAACGTACTTAACTCAATCAGCCTATGATAATGACCTCCCCACCAAAAACTCATAGTGTCTGCATAATTGTATAGAACAGTCTACCACCCTGCCACCTTACGCCATTAGAGCCACATGTCCACACTAGGACAAGCCACCTTCCATATATTATTAACATGCAAAGGATACTCCAATTTGCCTCTACCTGCCTTCCCCAATATAATGCAAAACCTTCATACACCATTCCATGACACCTTGATTCAAAGCCCTGACGCATGTAGCACAATAATTGGGCAAGTACACCGTTCATACAATGAGCCCAAACCACTGCAATTTAACTTTCAACCATTTTCATGCCTTTGCCTTAATGAAATCCATAATGCAATCCACATCTGGCTGTTTTCCATGGAACACGATAATTTATTAACAACCAAACAGACCAAATAGCAGTAATCCAAACTGCCCACCATGATGTTATATTCTGCTTACTAGTAACAACCCTAACTTATCTATTACAGCTTGCAGCGTAGTGGTATTGAACCCCACCCAAGATTATATACTACTCTAAATCTACTATGAAAAATCACAAAAATATAACATTTGTGGTCTCAATAAAGCGATTTCAAAATGAACACAAAGAATTTATTATTTGATCTACAGAGTCCTTCGTAAAAAAGCCAAACATTTGGATGGTGCTGGAACAAACTAAAGGCTTTTATAGAAAGCCTCATCCCTACTTGGTTCTGGATCGAGAAGCGATTGATACGTAATCTTGTTGAAAAATCATTATGCACATTTAATCATGATGCAGTCTTCCTTGCTTCTCCCATTATCTTGCTCTAACGAGATTTTCAAGGTGAAAATGGAGATGGAAAGACTAGAGATGGAAGTGTTTTAGGCATCACTTCTAATAAAGATAAGTCATAGTTGAGGAAGTTTCTCACAAAGAAAAAAACTCTTGATAAAAGTTACATAATAACTCTTCTATTTTATGAGAGAACATGAATACTCTAAGATAGAAGAAGTTCTCAAAATATAAGGAAGTATATTCATAAAAATGCTAACCCTTACATGAGAGTGGTGGTGCTCTTTTATAGAAGAAAAAAAAAACCTAAGCTATGGGCTTGGGGAAGTGGATGTCCACTACTAAGGGATTAGGAGTAAGTTAGTTTAGGGATGACAAATAAACTTGTACTTGCGAGTAATCTCTAAACTCGCCCTAAAGTTGATGGAAAATTTTCAATTTGATCGAACACGGATACAGGTATTAGAAATACTCGATTTGTTAAGTTGGGATGGATATGAGGATATACATACTCACCTCTTACTCGACTCACTCCACTTTTATTTTAATAACTAAAATATTTATTTGTCTTAAAAAAAATTTTGACATTTAATTAACAAATTATAAATTTTGCATTTATTAGATAACTTTTGAATTAATATAATTATATTCAAACAAATTTTTTTTACTAAAATATTTTTATAATTTTTTTGTCGGTATGAGACGGGTACCGATATACCCGATACCCGATAGGGATAAGGATGGGAACATAAATCTCATACTCACCAAGTACAAGGACGGAGATAAGGATGAGTGTCGGAAGCAGAGATGAGGATAGGAATATCATACTTGTCCCCGCCCTCTCCCATTGTCATGCCTAGGTTAATAGAATTAACTAAGTGTTAGTTTAGCTAAGAGTCAACTACACCTAGTTAATTTAACTAAATCCAAACAAGGCCATAAAATAGTGAATCTATACTCCCTCTAAATTCAAATTTGAATTTGAAAATGTCATGTGGCTTCCCTCCAAATCCCATTTGAATTTAGACAAGGCCATGTAGGTGCCACCTAGGAAAAAGAAGGTGGTTGGTACCACATGGAGGGGGAAAAGGGGTCTCATTTGTCTCTCATGCTTCATGTGATACTAGAAGGGTGTGAGAACAAACTAGGATTGTGGAGAGTAAACACAATGTTGGTCTTAGGAGGGAATGCATAAGGCAAGGTTGAATAGATTCTAAAATGTTTTTATAAACTTTTCTATTCATAAAGTAATATGAGACTTTTCAAAAATCTCCTCTTTAAACAAATTTCCAAAATCTACCTTTATATTGTGTTTGCATATAGAATTTTATATACAAAGAAATTAAAATACATTGAATTTGAAAT
Source organism: Psophocarpus tetragonolobus (assembly GCA_037954015.1). Lineage (NCBI taxonomy): Eukaryota > Viridiplantae > Streptophyta > Magnoliopsida > Fabales > Fabaceae > Psophocarpus > Psophocarpus tetragonolobus. The sequence goes on from CM075694.1 coordinate 46,598,714, forward strand.
TCTTTCAATTCAAATGATTTTATTTTTTAAATGTTTTGTTTGGATAAGGTAATTCAACTTATTGAATTTTAATTTTCTTGTTTAGATAGAGTATTTCAATTCCTACTAAAAATAAAAATTTATTTTACCAAAAAATATTTTGAAAAAAAAAATTGTTCTTTTTAAAAAATAATATAAATTTTTAGTTTCTTAAAAAAGTAATACTTTTACAATAAATAAATAGAAAAATCACAAAAGTAAACTTTGTATAATTGGTTTTATTTTTTTGACAATATCATGTTTTTACATAAATAAATGACAAATAAATTTATGAAAAAAAATATTTTATTTTCTTAGCAAATATATTTTATAAATTATACTTAATAATTTATTTTATATTCTAATTGTTATAATTATTTTATTAATTTGTATAAACATTATAATTTTAAAAATATAAAATATAATATTGGTGGGTTAGCAGGTTGGTCACTTCGCCTTTGGCTTGCTAAATTGGCGAGTTAAGCAAGACATACCAAAATGGGCAAATGGTTGAATACACTAATTTGTCCTGTAAAAATGAGGGTCAGCCCGCTTGGTTTACTCTGTTTTGCCACCCCTAACCGATATAAAGTAAAAAATAATCAACTAGGTTTGAAGAATTTCAAATTCTTACTTTTTTTAAGGAAATTAAAATTCTACAATTTTAACTAATCAAAATGCTTTCTAAAATACCTAGAATTTCAATTCTTTTAAAATTCTTCATCCAAACAAGGTATTTTATCACAAAGCATTTGAAATTCCAAAATAAAATGAATTACCCTATTAAAATTTTCCATCCAAACACAGCGTTAGTGTTTTCAAAATGGGTTTTCAAATAAAGCTTGAAACAACGTGAGATTCAAATCTTTTTAAGATTTGAACACCAAGCTTACCAAAACAATTCCTTCAATGATGATTTCCAAGTAATACTTAGCCAAACCAAAATATGAACTCCAAACCCAATTTTTTACAACCTAAAATAATGGGTAATGGAAATACAATATCAAGATTCAATGATTCAATCACCCACTCACAATCTCAATTATACAATACCAACAAATCGATTTTGCAAGTTGCAGCTGTAAAAACCCAATACAAAGCAATCAAGAAACTAATTCAATCAATCGCAAAAAGTTTAGGGAAAAGAAAATTTGCACAGCTGTTTATACTAATTCGGTCAACCTGACCTACATCCAATTTCCAAACTTAGCATTCCGCTAATCTGTTTTCCACTAAAAATCTAATATATGTACATCACACGTACAAATTTTTACCTAGAAAGATTCAAAACAACACATCAAAAGGAACTTACACAAAAAAAAAATGATATAGAATAATATAACCTGATTTGTAATGAATACCTTAAGAGATTATTCTTGTGTGTATCCACTACACATTCACAAAAGTTAAAAGAATAAATATTTTAATATTTTAGTCATATTATAAGTTACATGCCTAAACTATGACAAAATATTATTTATCTTCATGTTTTAATTTAGAATTTTGCTTAAAAAATCAAATTATAGTAAATTGTATTTATAGTACAATTTTATTTGTATATTTTGATGTTATTTTTTATAAAAAGCTTATTAGTTACAAAAAAAAGAAGTCATCTTCTACCTTGAAAAAAATGATGTTTTTTTTTTACTAAAAACAAATACTTTTATAAAAAAATTGTAGTCACCCCTAAATATCCACGGATATAAAAGATACAACAAATTATAACAATACTTTCTCAACTTTTGTCAAATTATACATAACATCACTTTTTTTAAAATAATATTTCTTTAATTTATAAAACATTACATATATCTATTAAATCTTACATTAACATCCCTCTAAGTGTGATCATGAATTGATTTTTTTAAAATCCAGTTCACATCAAATGTATATCCATTTAAATAAATTTAGATAATGAATTTAGATTTTGAAAATGGATTTAAATTTATTAAAAGATGAATTTTGATTTTTTTTAAAAAAATGGATTTGGTTTTTTTAAAATGAATTTGAATTTTTTTAATGGTTTGATTTTTTTATAATTTAAAAACAGATTCATCAATCTTTTCCAATCCATTGCAACATGAAATATGTGTGTGTGAAATATATTAGATCATCTCCTTCTAAATTTATGAAATTGAAAGAATATGTTACAATAAACCAATATTAAATATAAAAGTTATATTTATTTGGATGAGAAAATAAGGTAAAATTCAACCCATTTGATACTGACCCTTTTCTGAAGCATAAGAAGACATTTGAGGAGTGAGTTTTATGATACCAAATATCTAGGAAAGACAATTAGAGTGTTTTCTTATGATGAATGATCGAGTATATATTAAATCTATTTTGTCCTTCTTAAGTATTTTGATGAAGCTACTTTGCATATATTTAAGTCATGTTCAACTTTTGTGAAAAGTTTTTGTGTTGCTAGTCATGCTTTTTTTATTTTATGTGAAAAAGTAACTTTTTTGTATTTAGTGATAAGTTTAATAAAGAAGACTTAAAATTATTTTAGGTAATTTAAAATTGAAGATCTAAAAGTTAAAATTTATTTTAAATCATTTAAAAATCCAAATCAATTTTTAAGAAAAATTCAAATTCATTTAAACAAACATAGATAAAATTCATATTCATTTAGATGGATAGATGTAGATTAATTTTTTTGAAATAGATATGGATAAAATTTAACCCATGTACACGCTTACATATGAGGAGCACAAATAATGATAAAAAATCAAAAGATTAATGTAAATTATTATAAAATAAAAAAAAAATACTGCAATATAAATAAACACATGGAAAGCAGATACATGCACATACATATGTGTCGAGGGGGTGCAAATAGCGGAACAGGGAAATATACATGTTTGAGTTTGAGTAGGAGGAGACCGAAATCCAATTCAAATAAATGCGTTTCCCTCCAAATCCAATTTATTTTATTTGTGATGTGTGATTTCGAGGTAGAAGATGAAGATGAAAAAGGTGGATGATAGTGGTTTCACTCGGCTTGCCTCCTTCGTCTGCGATTGTGAGCCGTTCACAGAGGAAGAGCTTGAAGCCATCGAAGCCTCTCTTTCCAACCCTAATCGCCGCCGCCGCCGCCGCCGCCGCCTTCCCACTTCCCTTATCGCTCTTCAACACCCTAATGCTTCTTCTTTATCGCCCCGTCCTGGTTCTTTTCTATTTTCCCTCTTTCCTTCTTCTATTTCTCTCCCACTGCTATTCTCTATTTTCCATGCCCTTATCTTATTATTTTTTCCACAGCCTATTCAAATATGAGATTACCTGTCATCAAGTTCAGTGGTCAGATTATGTATAGCAGGACCTTTGATGCTGTAGAAAATGCTGCAACAAAGCTTTTACAGATTCTCCATGAAAAAAAGACACAGATGATGGAATTTGCAATTGGATTTGACATTGAGTGGAAACCCACCTTTAGAAAAGGTGCCTCTTCTTCTTCAATACCTCATAATGTTAGGTCTATTTAAATTGCTGCATTTAGGTACTAATATATAGTGAAGTAAGTATATGCTGACTAGTACTCTTTTATCTGCCACTTTTATTCCAACTACTCCTAGTCCTAGTGTAGCCTTTTCAAATTATATTTTTACATAGAACTTTTAACTTTCAAACTTAACTAATTTGAAAATAAATCTGTTTTTGTAGACTCATTTTTAAAACTCCAATATTTTAAAATACTGAACTGAACTGTTTATATATATATATATACACGATTTACTTAAATTAGTGAATCACTATTTCATAAAACTTTTGTAGGTGTTCCACCTGGAAAGGTAGCAGTGATGCAGATATGCGGTGACAGTAGTCAATGCCATGTTCTACATTTAATTCATTCTGGAATCCCTCGAAATTTACAGCGTTTGCTTGAAGATCCCACAATCATGAAGGTTTATATTTCTGTTAAGCTGGATTTTGTTTTTCCTATTTTTTCCTTTTCGTGTTGTGTCTAATGTCTAACGTGAAGTACTAATACAAGTTTGATGTTCGCAAGGTTGGAGCTGGGATTGGTGGTGATGCTGCGAAGGTGTTTAGAGATTATAACATATCTGTTAAAGGGGTGATGGATCTTTCTCTTCATGCTAATCAAAAGCTAGGTGGAGATCATAAGTGGGGTCTTGCATCTTTGACCGAAAAACTTTTGTCAAAACAGGTATGTCTTGATTCCAATTGTACACGGTGAATGTGCCAAATCTTCTCATGGTTCGTCAAATTTCCATGTATAAAATGTTTCAATCACAGCATTTATACATGGTAAATTTGTAATTTTCTACTATGACTACTTGATCATTACCGTTTAACTGACCTTTTTCATTTTTATTTTATTTTATTTTCTTTGCTCCTGATGAGCGAAAAAATGTTGCGGGGCTTATTGTGTTTGCAGCTTAAAAAGCCCCAAAAAATAAGAATGGGAAATTGGGAGACTCCTGTTCTGTCAAAGGAACAATTAGAATATGCTGCAACAGATGCTTTTGCTTCTTGGTATCTTTATCAGGTAAATACTAAGTCTTAGTGTATGGCGAAAATTTAAGCTTGAGGCCAAAGGATTTTGCCAACGAATCATGATCCTATCTTTTTTATTTGTTATATTTGTATTACAATGTGTATGCAGCATTTTTAACTTTAAAGTTAAACCAAAAGTATATTTAATTTGGATAAATTTTCAATAAGTAATTATATGAGAAGAAAATTATAACTTTTAAGTTATAATAGAATAAAAGATAGAGTAACTTAAACTTTTTTTTAAAAAAAAATTCAAACTCGTTAAGGGGCGTAATTTGATTTTAAAGCTTGGTTTGTTTAAAAGCTTATTTTCTTTTGGTATTTGACTAAATATACTACTAAGTACTAACGCCATTCGATGTTATTAGCCTTATCTTGGTTCCAATTATAGATACTTGATAGCTGATTAAAGGAATTGGTTTATTCTCTTGCAGGCAATTAAAGATCTCCCTGACACCCAGGAAGTTGATGGTGTACAACAACAATGATCTTTAATGTGTGTATTGAATTTCATTTTTATTATATATTAATTACTGTTTTATACTGATTAACTATCCGAGATCTGTTGTAGTTTCTTATTATTTTCCTGTTCGGTCACCCATTGGAGGGTGATGACACACTTCGTAGGAGTAAGATAAGAAAATAGGATAAGAAAATAGAACTAGATATAATGAATTCTGTGATAAGAAAATAAAAGATGGACATTCTGGCGTGGCGGTGCTGAATGGGTGTAGATTTTGATGTGTTTAAACTTTAAAGTGAAAGGTTCTGGAGGAAGTTTACTGAAACATGAAATTAATTAATTCAATTAGAAGTTTTCTATAAGCTTAAGAGGAATGATGTGAGGAAATCTTATCATTATAAATATTCATGTCTCACTTTGTTTTTTCTTTGTCTTTCTCTTATTATACTATATTAATATTATTTATTACTAGCAAAAACAAAAGTGATGTTTTCTTTATGTATTTGTATTTTTATTTTAATATGTTATAATAATTTTAGGATCATGATTTAATATTTTTTATAAATTTTTATATTTGAAAATATAAATTATTATGTGACATGTTTTGAAAGGTATTTTGTTAATTTTATATTTTTATTTATGATAATATGATAAAAATATATCAGATCATTAATAAATATGTAATGAATATGAAAAAACAGAAAGTGAAAGGAGTTTGAATAGAATTCAAAATAGTGTTAATACTTGTGCATTTGCATGTTTATTAAGAATATTTATCATAAAATGTATATATATTAATCATATTTAAAGAAGATTGATTTATGATAAAATAGAAATTCTGAAAAGTACGAAAGTAGAAATAATCATAAAATGTTTAAAAGGTAAAATAATTATAAAATATAGTTACCAAAATATCGTATTTTTATTATATAATATATATATATAGTATATATTTTGTTGGATATTAATATTTTAAAATAAATTTTGTTTAAAATTATAAAGATATTCTGGTTGGTAATTGAACGCTTTTCGATAACAATGCAATTGAAAAAAAAATGTAAGGCTTTTATACATTAGAATGAAACGTATGAAAAGTTTTTAATGAGATAAAAATGATTGCAAAATCACGATAATAAGATAATTTAGTCTTTTAGCATGTTAATTACAATTTCCAATTTTATCTTTTTTTCAGAATTTTATTTTTGTCTTTATTCTTTTTTATTATTTTTATTTTAATAATTGGTTTTTTATGATTTTTATTTAATATTTATGTAATAATATTAATTTTTAACATATAATTTTATTCATTTAATTTTTTATTTTATATAACAAATTTTATTTTATTTATTTTAAAATTTTATTTATGTAAAATTTAATTTTAATTATATTTAATTTGTATAAAAAATTTTAATTAATATTTTATAATAATATTAAAACTTTTACATAATATATAATAAATATATCAAAATTAACTCATTAAATATATTTAATAACAATATATTTTTAAAGTGACATATAAATTAGTTAGGTAATAACTAATAAGCAGGAAAAGAGGTAATCATATATATTAATAAATATGTATATTAATAAATATAGAGTAAGAGACTCAATAGTTAAACTTCTTTCATTAATAAAAACTAACAAATTAATCACTAATGTTTTTTGTATAAAAAAACATTTAATTAGCAAAACTAAAACTTGAAATTTTATAGAAACAAAAAACTTAATTAAAATTAAAATGAGAAAAATATAACTAAATTATTATAAAAACAATTGTTCAAAATAACGGAATCTTTGTATTTTGAATAAAATTTAAAATATTTAAAAATAATTTTTTTTTCTTAAATATTGTTTTAAAAATTTAAAATTAAAACAATTTAAATTAGCATTTTATGATCTTTAGTATGCTCCCTTGATCTGATTCGCGTGTTAACTTTGATAATTGAAGGTGATGGCCCCCAACTGTCCCCAACACCCCATTGGTGAGTGAACCTTATTGAGCAAATTGAAATTGAAGGTGCTACCATTACTATTAACAGCAACCCTGCTTTCAGATTGAGAGGGACCTGTTAATAATTAATAAACATCTTAAATGGGTAATAAAATTGACAAATGGCAGATTTTTCAATATACTTTTTTGTCCATAGATATTTTTCAATATTATATATGAGCTAAGTAATTAATTAAAACTTTATAGAATGAAAGAAGGTTGTGCTGCCGACAGTGGAAAGATAGATATACAGGGGAAAAGTTGCTGTCAGATTAACAACATGGAAAACGACAATTCGATCATTTCTTAAGACGGTGGCAATTGGCTCTCTCATATCATGCTAGTTACGTGATTTTCAATATTATTGACTAAAACAACCAATTTTCAACACACCAATCATGCAAATTGCAAAGCAAAAGCCAGAACGAGAATATAATCGCTCCAACATTAAACAACCTAGATACGCTTGCGTCTTCTCCTTTGCTATTTTACTTTGTATTAAATCAGTTTTTCCTCTTTCAAATTTCACCTAAAAATTCTTTTTATTTTTTAAATTTTAAAATATTTTTTATTTTTAGTTATTCCCCTCTTGTTAACATCTAAATTATCTTTTATAAAAAAATAATAATATCAGATCTTTTAATAATTTCTACATATTATCATAATTATCTTTATTATTTTTAATAAATAAAATTTAAATAATTTATTAAATTAAATTTATAAAAAAATAATATTATAAAATATTTTATCATTTTGTACTTAATATCATATGTATTTTTAATATTTTTAATCAACAAAGTTATTAAAAAAATTATTGATAGAAAATATGTTTTTATACTTAAAAATTATTCTTTCTTAATCTTTAATTTCATACAACACAGTTAAACATATTAGAATTTATAAATAGACAATATTAATATTAAAAATTAATTTTAAAACTAAAAATATATTTTTAAATTTTAAGAACAAAAAGTGAATTTTGGTGAAATTTTTGAAAAAAAACTTATATAAACTTTTTTCTTTCATCAAAATTATTTTATAGCAGGGTTTTTTTAGTTCAAAATTCACATTCAGAGAACAAATGATGATTTTGGTCACTTCTTTGCATTTGCAATATTAATGGGACGCTTTTCAATCTCAGAACTCATCAATATTTGTGTCAGTTTCTTTTTTAACCAAACTCATAACTTTTTTACTACGTGCGGTGTAGTAGCCAAACTCAATACTAATGTTGAATTGTTTCTTTATTAACCAAACTCATCACTAATGATGTTTTTTTTTTCTGAGTCAAGTGAATTCATTTTGTCTTGACATACATTAATTGTGTGTTGGATCACATATTCTATAATTCATTTTATATTCATAATTAATTTTAGATGAAAGTTAATAGGTTTAATTTTACATTAAAATATAATTTAAAATTAATTAAAGATTTAGAATTAATTTTAGATTGAAATAACTTAATGTAGTTTTTATATTAAAATAAAAATTTTATATTAAATCTCGTTATTCCATATTTTTATAATAAAAAAATTTAAATATAAATTATATTATCTCAAATTAATTTTATAAATACATGCTAAAATATAAATAAATGTAAACACGTTTAAGGATTAATTTTAGATTTAGAATAATTTTATATCTTAAATTTTGAATTAAATAAAATTAAAAATATAAATCATATAAGCTAAAATTAATTTTTTTAGAAATGACATTTTGAAAATGAAGTTGACTAAAATTCGTGAAAATACAGTTATAATACTTAGATACATAGAAGGTGTGGAATTATGTAGGTTTTCCCTTTATAAAAATGTGTACCAGAAAATTGAACATGTAGGAGGACATAACGATTAACGTAGGTAGTTAGGTCTAATAGGATGCTAAAACCTAAAATAAATGTATGTTATATCAATGGATAATAACTAATTAACTATTGTGGGGACGGGGAAGCAGTAAAGAGAATCTATCTAATCGTTAATAAAGTCAAATCACACGCCTCCACCGACCAATCAGCATCTTCGCTTTTCACTCTAAATACCATTTCTATAATTTTTTTAATCAATAAATATATTTAATACTATTTTTTAACGTATATTACAATTTATTATATTGATGTATTAAAAATATAAAATATATTTATACTATTATCTAATCACAAATAATTATTTATCACTTTTAATATAATTATCATAAAAAATATCAAATTTATTCTATACAATAATTTGTGATCAAATGATAAAATTATATTTATATATATTTCTTTCGTAAAAAAATTCAAGAATTTGACCTATCTCATCCTCCTCAATTTTATATTAATTACTAGAGAAGGATCCATATATACACGCGGATTATTAAATTAATTAAATATTTTATTAAAAAATATTTAGAGAATCAAAGTTGGAATATTTTAAAATTAAACAGAAAAATAAAAATAATTGAGTGATTAAAATCATACTTTGTGATTATTTCAGAGAATAAAAACATATTTAAAATTTTTAAATCCTAAACTGTAAACCTTACCTTAAAATTCATGCATATACACATGTTAATCGATTGATTATACAATTTCGTAATATAAATAAGTATAATGTAATGTAAATTAGAATTTGAATTAGTTTCTAGCGTATGAATAGTAATTAAAATAATATGCTTAATTACACTTTGTTAATTGTTATCCTCAATTTTTGGTATTGTATTGTTATGTTTTAAGTCAAGATATTGTATCCGGTCGTTAGTAAATTGATGCATTAATTGTTAAGTATCAAAGGTTAATGATACATGAGAAGTATTTTAATGACTTGACATGTTAAAATTTTGGATGATTTAATTAATTAATTACAATTATTTTTCATTATAATAACCACCTTTAAAAATCACAAGTATTTAGATGTTGCTTCATTAAATTACCAATCTAATGTGTTTCACTTAATAATTAATGTCAATTTAATAATAACTACACAAAAAATCAACCATTTTAAAAATTAAAAGCACTATATTATGATTTAAAAATGAGAGATACAATGTTAAAAAACTAGAGATACAAAATTTAATTAAATCAAAATAATAAAACAAATAAATATAGTTAATTAGCAATATGATGCACATTGACAAAAATTAAAATATAACAAAAATATATAGAGTTCATTATACAAGAAACAAGAAATAGAGTTAATTACACATAAAATATGAAATACATAATTTGATAATTTCAATATCTTAAACATTAGCAGTAAAAAATATTTCTTCATCCAAAATTATTCAAACATTATTCAAATACTTTTTGTTGTTATTGGTATAAAAGAGAAAATCACATCCTAAGCGGTGCCTGTTTCCTATAATCATCCTTCATTCCCGAAAATGTTATTAAAAATATAACATGGAAGGAAATTTCTAGATATATTAAACAAAATATGTTTTTGTTAGCTTTTTAGTAGTTTTGAAAATATATTTTAATTTTAAACAATAAAAAACGAAATCATAGTAAGTTATTTTTTTTGTTTTTTTACACCGGAGTTTATTACACCTTGTGCCTTGCTTTTTTTTATACATACATCGATCAAAAGAATAAAATAAGAAGCTAGATTTAATAAGAGATCTTTTATAAATAAGAAGCTAGTTTATCTTAAGTAAAAATAGGATTAATCAATTTCATTGTGATCATTTTTAAAGATGGTAAGTCAAGTTTTTTTCTTAATTGTTTAATCTAGTTAACATAAGTTAGATAAATTCTTTATTTACTACAATATAAAAAAAAAATTCATTGATAAGCAATGTAAAAAAAATTCTTGAGTGACAAATTAGACTTTATGAATTAATAGAAAATAAGAATTCTTTTTGTGAAAAATGTGTATGAAGAAGGGGTTGGAGGTGAAAATTGAGGAAAGGAAATGTTGGAGGAGTTATAGAATTGAGTGGGCATGATAGTGTTGACACATGGGTAAAAATAGGTGGATTTGGGAAACTAAAGGGTTATGAGTCTACATTGTATCATCGATATAGGAGATAGTGTCAGTCAATTCGCACCAATAGAAGGATATTTTTTTAGACTGATATGGTCGAAAAGGGAACCCCCAAAGTTTAAATGGTGGTCCAGAAATTGGATGCTAACAGATTACACCAACAAAGGAGAACTTAACAAAGCGAAAAATTATTCAATAGGATGCATCCATGTGTGGGGTTATGTAGTGAAGAGATTAAAATATGTACACATTTATTCCTATCTTGAGGTTGTATTTGCTAGATTATAAGTTATTTACATAATTACAAATTACAATATGAAGTCATGCACACCAATTAGGCATTTTCTTTTAAAGAAATTACCCACCAATTATTAGGGTAGTCAATGGAGCAAATGAGACAAAGAATGTATGGTCTTTTGTGTTGTTTGTTGGGCTTGAGCACATTTTGAAGGCAAGAAATGTCTTAGTCTTTAAAGATGATACTCATAATGTTCATGAAATTGTTCTAGCTACTTAATTTAGTTCATGGGATTAGTATATGGCAACATAATTAACAACATATACTTTTGTGGAGTGGATTATATATGAACCCATTTTTTTGTATTGGGAGGTTATGATATTGAATAATTTCGAGGTGGGATTATAAGAGATCATAGTTTGTTATTTGTTTTGAAAATTTGGTGATCTATCAAAAAGGGATATTTTGTTCTTTCCTAATTATTTATAATATTGTTTTGACTTATGAAAAAAACACTCTTACCCATCAATTCTAATTTTTATTAAAAAAATGTCACAACAATGTAAAAAATTTTACACAATAATTTAATAATAACTATTATTTTGAAAATTGGATTATACTAATTGGTAATCAACAATTAATCCCTTATAAAAAAATTATCCATGAATCGAATAAGTTAAAATAAGTTAAAACAACCTCCAACCAGCAAAATTGGTAGAATTAGTTTGCAATTTATTTAAACGGCCATTTTTTTTTAATACACCTCCTTTCTTATAGAGTTAATAAAATTGATCACATGATAAAGTCAACATGTAGAGAGAGGAAGGGGTTATGAGAAGTTCAAATTCTCCCAGAAACAAATATAACACATTAATAACTAATAATTATTTATATAAAAAAACACTCATTTTTTCTAAGTCAACACCATTAATTCCAAAGTTAATGGAAAGGGATCAACTTAGAATATGAGTCTGGATTTAATAAAAGTTATTTTTCATTTTATAATCACCTTCCTAATTCATATTATTATTTTTATTATATATTATGACTTAGATTATAACTCATGAAGTATGTATGATTTATGATATTTTTAAATTTTAATATTATGAATATTTTGATTTTCCTCCTCTATCACAAATCTTTTGTCCATTATGCACACTCCTATTATGCATTTGACATTAACTAAGTAAACACAAATTAGTCAAAATATCAAGAAATTGGTTCCAATTATTTATTTTTAATGAATTAAATTAGGGATACAAACCCACTAAGATTCATGATTTCATACATGTTTTACTTACTTTTTATGCGACAATATTAGTGTATGCTAACTATATTAATACAATGATAAAAATAAATAAATAAAACGTTTGTGGTGGAAGAAAAAGATGTGGAATGGACAAGAGATTCGTGACCAAGGAAAAGTTTTTTTTAAGAAAAAAGTGAATTACAAAAAGAAAATGTGTATTGTAAGATCTTGAAAAGTAGTTACTCAGATTTTGTTTTGTAAAAAAAGAAAAGCAATGTTGTATATCAAATATAAGGTATATTTTCATACTCTTTTAAACACATTATAATTTGTTAAAATTATTAAAAAATTAAAAAATTTAAAAATAAATTCATTTATTAATAAGTGAAATCCACACAAATTTGTATTTTCAATAAAATTCAGCCTTAGTAAAAAAATTATTGATATTTACAACAAAATGAGTTGCATTTCAAAGAAAAAAATTGTTTTGACTTTTTCAATATAATATTAAACATTACTTCCTTCTGTTCTTTTTAAAAGTGTTAGATTTTTTTAATATTTTTTTTCTATTTTACTATAGTTTTTTAAATTTAAAGTAATATTAGGTTTTTAAAAATATATATTTATTACATATTAACCAATGGTAAATAAGTTTTTTATTGAAAAATATTTCAATACTAATTTTTAACTATAAAATTTCTTCAAAATGATATTTAATAATTTTATTAGTTTCATTTTACTTTACCTTAAATGACACTTAAAAAACAGAGTATAATGCAACACCCATTTTAGAAGGGAGTGAGTAATCGAAAAGCTGATTGTGATTCACCGTTAAAAATACGTTATAGTGTATATTAACCACACTTATCACTGGAAGCCAGTATGATGTTAACGTAAATCAACCGGTATATTCCCATGTGATAGGGATAATAAATAATACTTCTGAAGGAATAAAGAAATGACAACCATGCTCCGTTTTGAAACTTAAGCTATGTCCATTGTCCATGACTCTTATGAACCTTCTCGTGCGTTTCCTTCTACCCCACTTTTACATCATTGTCTTCTACTTTGTATGTTAATAATTCTCATCCAAATTCAAACATTTTTGCTTGAAAATCACAATGAGTAAACCATTTTGTACACTCAAATTTGTCACCTAGTTCGCCATGCTACTCGAGATTGTCATGAACAACGACCTCACAAGTCGTTCTCTCTCTTTTGACTATCAATGACGAATTATAACTTATTCCCTTACTAATAGACTTTACCAATTTGTCTTACAAAACTCAATTGAAGTAAACAGAGCGTCGAAACACTCCCAAAAAGTTATTTAAGAAGATTTATGTAATTACAAACCTAATCGTTATAAAGACAACTTAAATGAGCAATAAAACATCATTAAAAGTCATATTAATAATATTTCAAATATAAAAGATAACATAGAAGTATGATATACTTCCTGTAAAAAATCAATTTAACCACTTAATTAACTTGAGCGTTAGAGAGTTTCTTGTAGGGATATTCGAACGCGACTCATTTGATGGACTTGTCCAAAAGCTCACTATCCATTTTTTAGTAATTACACATTTAAAATAAGGAGAGAGGATAATTTTAAGTTTTTTTTAATATTGTATATTTGAATACTCAGTGCTTTAATGTTTAACAATTTACTTGTTTTACATTGTTATTTCATCAAAGTATTTTTAAATTTGTTTATTTTTTTATTTATTTGAAAGATCTAATAATAAATACTTTAAATTATTTTTTAATTCTTAAAATTAATTTTACTTTGAGTTTAATTTAATTAGTATGCACTTATACTAACGTTCAATCATATTTCTCATCTATATGACTTTCAAAGTAGTATGATTTTAATCAGTATAGACTTTTACCATAAATTAAGCATTGTGATTAGTATATTATTAATGCATATAAATTAAACTCTTAAAGTTTTAATTGGTAAAAACAACAAACTACTATAAATTAAGGATTATTGTAGAATATTAGTGTAAATTTCTTTACATCGTCTTTGCATATCAATTAAACTACTTTTTTTACTTTTCCTGTTTGCTTTTTCTTTCCAACACTTTTCATAAATCTTTATTTTTTAGTTGTGATTTTTTCTGTAACATTTTTCTCCTGTGATTTTCATCTGCACTACTTTATAATTACAATTTTCTCCATAGTTACTCTTATCATTTTCTCTCTAGAATTTGTTGTTATTATTGTGCGATCGGTGTCTTGGAATTGATTGAACAAGGACTTTAATATGAAGAAATCTGCCGAAATATACTTCAAGTTCTAAATATTCCAAATTTGACGTATCCCCTTTAATATCCGGTTCATCTAAAATAAAATAAAAATTTAATTAGTACACAATATAAAGAACTTTTATATTAATATTCAGTAACATATTTTCATTTATGTTTATATGATTTTTAAAATATATAAGTGAAATGTAATTGCATATTAATTAAATTAAAGAAATAATCTATGTTTTCTTGGTCCCTTTTTAAAAATAAAAAATAAAAAAAAATTGTCAGCCTGTGGCTAAGCCTAAGCAAATATCCCCTGCACCTGAGTATGTAGCCACTTTCATACTTTCATAAAACACATGATTTTGTGACAAAAATATGTCATCTAACCTCCCCACATGTTCACTTTTTTTTTTGAAGGCAAAATATATATTTCTAAAAACGGGTAAAATAAAAAGTTTTTAACACCCTATTCATCCAATAAAAGAAAAGAGTATAGAAACACCTTCAAAAAACAATACCTCAAAGGGGTTCAACCAAATCTCCTAAATTATCCACAGATACAACAGACATAAACAAGTGTTACTAGACCAATCAGAGAAAACACGTCCCCTCATCGAAGCAAACCTATAAGACAGCCATTTCCAGGAGATGAGTTGAATAAAACCAAAGATATCAAAAGATTCCACTGTCCTGCTTTTGAAGACAATGGAATTCTTAGTGATCCAAATGCCCCAACAAACTGCACACCCAAATAAAAATCTACACTTTGTTTTACAAATACCCACCACCCAAGAACTCGCAACTTGAAATAGGAGGGTGAGATCATTAGGTAACAAGGAATCAATACCAATCCACCTTATGAGTTTTGACCACACCATTTGAGCCACTGGACAGGTCAGAAAAAGATATTTACTGTCTTCTACTACCAGAAACTCCTTGCATAATGACAACACTGCAAATGCGGAGGGATAATAAACATGCCCACTTGATTGCAACAATAGAGGCTCGTTATGGAAAATTCCCGCATTGAAGTTCTTCGGAAGATGGAAATGGTACATTGGAAAAATGGAATTGAATTTTAGCTATTGGAAAGTGAAAATTTTTAAACTTAATTCTAATTTTATTGAATAAAAATAATAATTTAAATTATTTGCTATAAAATCCTCAAACTCTTTGTTAACTTTGATAAATTTTGAAAAAATAATTTATACATTAATAAAGAGTTTTATATGTTCTTTCTACGAATAATTATTTATTAATTTTGATGATATTACTTAAAAAGTTATATTAATAATAATAATTTATAATTGAGTGTTAGTGGAAAACTTTTTATATTTGTATAGTCATTGTATTACTTTTAAACTCAACAATAAAATAGAACATAAAAAGTTATTATAATTATGTTGGTTTGAAATATAACTCACTAGCTAAGATAAAAAGAGAAACTAACACAAATAGTGGATTTTTAAAAAAAATAATTTAGAAGATTTTACAGGACTTCATATATTTTATAGTTTAGATTTTAATGAATTTATAAAATGAATTCATAAGATTTTAAAAAAAAATATGAAATTTGAATAATTTCATATATTTTTCAAAAAAATTCAAAGTTACAAAAGCAATAAAAAAATTAATCACAAATAACGGTAACAAATTTATGAAATCTTGTAAAATCATAATAAACTTTTATATTTTAATTATAAAATTTATATATAATATTTATATTATATTTATAAAATTTTATATTTTAATAATATAATTTATTTATAATTTTTTTTAAATTTGTTAAAATTTTATATTATAAAATATAAAAATTTATTACGAAGCTTTGTGTTAGTAAACTTTTATATTTTGTAAATTTTTATTTTAATTATAACATTTATTTATAATATTTATATAAAGAATTAGATTGGTAGTGAACATTATTATTTGACTATCTTGTAAGTAAACGAAAACTTGTTGGAGAGTAAAAAAATTTGCAATATATTATATTGCCAGAGAGTAAAATAAATAAATAATTGAGGGTATATTAATATTTTATCCACTAGTAGGTGAAAATTGAAAATTTAATAGGTTGAAATTTAAATTCCTAAGTAAAAATTACTCACACCATTTGATAGTAGCCTATGGCCTAACCAAAGATATTCGATTGAAACTTATTTTTTAATTACAAGTCTCTTCCACCAAAGAAAATCTTTTTTTAACTTGTGTTTTTTTAAAGCATACTAACCTATTAATTTACTGGTTTCTAGTTAGAGTCACATTCTTAGCCACTCTCTCAAGAAAGGGTTTGAAGTAGATGGGGGAAAATCAGAAGCAAAGAAAAGAAGAAAGGGAAAAAAAAGGGTCCGAAAGAGAGTGAAGAAAAAAACTCGCTTGAAGTTTAATTTGATTGTATTTTTTAATTTAGAAAAATTATAACTTTCTTAATTAGAAGATTAATATTTATGACGATTTTTAGCTGTTATAAACCAATTTTTCTTTTATATTTAATTTTCATGTCATTATTTGACAAAGTAATTAAAGAGGTGTTAAAACGCAAACGGAGTAAAAGGTTTTGTGGGGCATCAGTAAAAAATTGATAACGTACTAGAAAACAAAAATCATAATTACTAAAAACAGATTTTTAATAATATATGTTTACTATAATATACCATATATTGAGTAAGTAATTTAAATATATTTTTAATAAAATTATGTTTAATAAATTAATTTAAATATATTTTAGTATAAGAAGTTTTTAAATATAAAACAAAAACTATATCATCTGTCATTTACAGTCTAATATAATGTGATTATTAATTTTCTTTCAATAATTCTTCAAATATTAGAATAAATTACATTCTTATTGCTTATGATTTCCTATTCATTTTTAATATGGTTCATTTGAGTTTTAATCTTATCGCTGCTTTCAAATTATAAGGATTGATTAGTTTGATTTTATTTTTTAGTTTTTTAAAAAAGTTTTTAAGAACAGTTTTTAAAAACTGTTTTTGTAAAGAAAATAAAATAAAAACTTGTTTGGTAATTACTATTTGAAAACTATTTTAAAGATGTAAAAATGGAAAAAATTGTTCATATTTATTAAAATTTCATTAATAAAAAACAAAGAATAACATATTTTTATTGTAATTTGAGTTTTCAAAATAGAAATAGAGAACTGAAAAGTAAAACTAGTTGTTTTTTTTTTAGTTTTTAAAAATTAAAAAACTAGAACTATTTTTGAAAATGGTTTTCAGGAAATATTACCCAGACAAAATTTTTAATTTTTAAATACTAAAAACAGTTTTATAAAACTGTTGTCAAATAAGCACGGATTCTTTTCTACTCTCTTATTTCTAACATACTTTATTATTGAAAGACAATTATCTATGAAAAATTTAGTATAAATATCAAACAAATCTTTTGATTCCTAATTTATATAATTTATTTTATTATTATAATATTTATACTATAAAGATTTTGATATTATAATAAAAGTATAAATTATAATTTATATAAATTTATAATATTATAATGTCTGTGTTACAAATTATAAAATTATAAATCTATAGTATTTATATTAAAAATTATAAATAAAATACTTAAATACTTAAATTATACATTTTTAATATTATAATTTTTAATTTAAAACTTTAAAATACATACTAATATCATATTATTATAAAATTTATAATATAGTTTTTTCATCAATCCTTTAAAACTATTTTTGATTGTTTTAGAAAATTTAAAATAAGGGTGGAGTTATAATATTTAATGATATAAATTTATAAAATTATAATAATATTATATGTATAGCATAAATTTAATAAATTTACGATATTAAAATATTATAAATTTATAAGTTACATATTATAATATTATTGATATAACTACCTCCTATCTATCTACTTATCTATATATATAAAAATAAAAATATAAATTTATTTAATTTATTTTAATAAATTTAATTAGTATACATTAATCATGTAAAAGAATTTTATACCGATGTTTAATCATAAATTTTTATTATATAATTTTTAAAATATTAATTGATAAAATCAACAAAATTATCAAACCTTAAGAATTGTAATAAATGATTTTGTCTAATTTATGAAAGCAATTAAGTCATATAGTTGTGTGTATGTAATATAATTAATTACTCAATTAATATGTATAATAAAAGAAAAATTATAAGTCTTCGGTTCTAGACCTATCTTTAACATTTTTATAATATGTATATAATTTTAAACCACTTTACAACCTCATGTTTAGATAAGATCGTTTCAGTGGAAGTCAATAGTGAATATCAACATGAAAATGCCTCATCATAAGTAATTAACGTCAAGTGTTGGATGTACAAAACTATTAACTATTAAGTCAATAATATTGTAACATATGATGTTATTTAAAATTTATATAAAAATTTCATTTTCAAGCAATTAATCATATTTTTAAGTGTTCACTAAGTACCTGCTTATTTAATAGGTCATCAATTCATAAAATAAATAGTGAAAGAAATTAAATTTAAATTTTTTACTTAAATTATTAATTGATTTAAGATGTGATGGATCTTTTAATGAAATTAGTATAAGGTAATTATTTTTTAGACGATGGGTAGAAGCGTGAAAAGGTGAAAATAATTATTATTCTTTTGTTTTGAAAGGTTTAGTTGAATTTCAAAATGTTTTCAAATAATTCGTTATCGAAATGGAGTTGCATTTAGAAAATAGATTTTACTAAATACACCTCAAACTATGTAAACCTTTTCTTCCTCACTTTCTTATTCTTTCTTCTAGGAATTTTCATCTTTTCTCCACCCGTTTCTCTTCCTTAGTCACAAAGAGGATTGACTTGCATAGTTGAGCTTTAACTAAGAGAATTTGACATGATCTATTCCATTGTTCCTAATCCGAAGTGGTGATCAGTATAGGTATGTTTGATCGTAGTTTTTTAAACCTTTTTCCGTTCATTTTTTACCCTATCGTTACCGTTGAAAAGAGAATTTCTTTAAAAATTCTAATTTGTTAAGTTTGTGCTGAAATTGAGATTTTTGTGAGGTTTTAAGAGATCTTTTCAGGTTGATTCTCCCATTTTTTCTTGAGTCAGATTTTAAAGGGAGAAATAGGTAAAGAAAGTTAAATCTTTGATTTTAATTTGAGAAATTATGATTTAATAATTGAGAAGTTAATTGATTTTGAGCAACTGAGTTTTTTATTATAATTTGAGTATTATGCAAAAATGAGTTGTTTTGTGATTGAGAGTTTGAGTTTTGTTTTTGAAATGAATTGTGATTAAAGTGAATGATATGTAATGTGAAATAGTTTGAGATATTGGTGTTTGGTGAAATTAATAATTTAAAATATTTATTCTTTGAAATTGATGTTGTATTGATTATAGGTGTAGAATTAAATATTTGATATTAGATTAAAATATGATTAATGATATGTTTTTTTATATTTTGTTATTATTAATGATATTTAATATAAGTATATGATTAAAAATAGATAATTGTTGTTGTTGAAATTTAATTAAGGGTCTGAAAATGAAAGGTAATGCCTTGACCATGATTTAAATTAATTATGATTCTTTGAAATTCATGATAATAGATTGAGATATATGATGTGTTGCATAGTTGATGATTATTATGGAAGTAGTGTTTGATTTTGAATTGGATGATTTACTAGATAGTTTGGATGTGGCGGTTACAGTAAGGTAACTTAGTTTTGGTTAAATTTATTCTTAGTTATTGAAATTGAATTTATTGGAATGATATGATATATTTGAATTTGTGATATAATGCATATTGTTGAAATGCATGATCTAGAATCTATTTATTAATGCTGTTGGTTGTGAGCAGTTACAGTCGGATAACTTAACCTTGGATGATATGTTTGGTAGGGTACATTAGAGTCAATGTAATCTAAAGTATTAGATATGTATGTTATAAAAATGTAGAGTTATATGTTAGCAGAGGTTCTGCTATTTACAGGATCTTGCTGGGAAGCAGCTCTTGCTTGACGAGCTTTATGTCTTTGTCAACCTATTTTGCATTTTTGCGCTCTAAAGTATTAGATATGTATGTTATAAAAATGTAGAGTTATATGTTAGCAGAGGTTCTGCTATTTGCATGATCTTGCTGGGAAGCAGCTCTTGCTTGACGAGCTTTATGTCTTTGTCAACCTATTTTGCAGTTTTGCGCTCTAAAGTATTAGATATGTATGTTATAAAATGTAGAGTTATATGTTAGCAGAGATTCTGCTATTTGCAGGATCTTGTTGGGAAACAGCTCTTGCTTGACGAGCTTTATGTCTTTGTCAACCTATTTTGCAGTTTTGCGCTCTAAAGTATTAGATATGTATGTTATAAAAATGTAGAGTTATATGTTAGCAGAGGTTCTGCTAGTTGCAGGATCTTGCTGGGAGGCAGCTCTTGCTTGACGAGCTTTATGTCTTTGTCAACCTATTTTGCAGTTTTGCACTCAGTGAGAGGTCTCACTAGTGCAAATTACATATTGTTTAGAAATAAACAAGGTTTTCTCCTAGTGAAGTTTCTATCACTGGAATAGATTGATACAGGATTCTCACTGGGTGACGACTGGAACAGATCTACCTTGGATTTCGATGAATTGAGATTATATATACTATATTATATTTTATTTTGAACTTTAAAATTATTGAGAATCTCAATAATTACATTAGATGATTTATTGAATGTAATATAATAAGAAATTTATATCTCACTAATTTACGTAAATTTTTTATTTTGATAACTGGTAGGAATAATATAATATTACAGTATTAAACGCTAAATGTACAATTTTTAAGTGGGCAAACCACTGGAACCAGTACGCCTTGACCTTGTTCCAGCTCTCGGTAGCTTTTCATACATTTTTTTTTTAATCTTTTTTTCTCACCATCATATGTAATTATTTCTAATAAGGAAATTGACTGTAAATGATCATAAGAATGTACTGTATATTGCTTGTCTAGTTGCCTTTAAAATGACCTAAATATATATATGTGTGTCGGTTATTATCAACTATCCCGTTTATGTGAAGAGAGCCGTTTGCACAACATTATGATCATGATTGGTATTGAACAACGAGCATAATTATATGCATTATATTAATTATACGTAAATATTTTGCTGACATAATTATACCTAAACTTAATTATATATTCTGACATGTATGATCATATTAATTAGACGTAATTTTAAAAAGTAAAATGCTGTTTCACAGAAAAATAAAAACAATAAAAGAGAAGTAATGTCAAGATGAACCAAGCTATATATATAGGTTTTATGTCCGAGTATTGGTAGTTTCAGCCGTACGTGAATAAAATATAGAAGCTATAGTTTTTATGATAAACTATTCCTAGCTATATTAAATAAGATAATAGTATACAATAAGTGATTGACTATCTTAATTGATTGTGGAAGGATATAAATGCTGTATAAGTAGAATCGCATTTAATACAAGTGGGTCTCCATAGCCAATTTATCAGACGTGGTCTATGACGATCCGATGCATCGAATCAGAATCCATTGCAATTCTCGTCTATATCCTATTGGAGGGAGTGAATTTGGGATAGAAAGAATCAAAGAGAGAAGTCGTGGGATTCACATGATTTAGAATTTCTTCCACTCCTTGATGTTTTAGTAGCAGGAAAAATTAATTAAATTTGCGTATAGGTAGCTATAGTGAATAGAAATTTTTTGGTATAAAATAAGTTTGGTTCTGTGCAAATTTCGGATCATTCAGAAACGAGATTGTTTATAAAGCCGACCATGGCCGTTCTGATCCTTAATTTACGTACATCAAATTCCAAGTCAGAAGAATATTAATAACGTACATTGTTAACTAAACTTTCAGCTATAGTAGTACTACTATTAGATTGCCTGGGTTAAGATAAGCCAACAATTTATCGTCAACTTTGAGTTTGATTGCATCACTGAACGTGATTACTGCAAAATGTTAGTAAATGAACACAAAAGGTGCTAATGAGAATCGATTTTGACATATAAAATACTATAACGACAAATATTAAAACGGTACGTACTGTAACATTGTCGGTGCCTAATAATGAATGAATGGACACTCTTTCGCCGAAGCTTAAAAAAATAAAAAAAGTATACTCTAGTAATGAATTAAATAGCGGTTTACAAAGGTAGTCATCAATTCCGAACCAAACTCTGGAGCCTTGGGTAAAACTAAAACGACTTAAAGTTTAGACAATGTTTATGTTCGGAGTAAGTTGGACTAATTAGTTAGTAGTAGGTTTTTATTGACCTCTAAGTATGTGATTGACATTTTATATGTATGGACAAAATATCATGGTGGATCTTCTCATGAATATGATAGGGGAAGGCATTGAGTTGAAGTAAAAAAGTGATGAGGGATGAGGATGGAGGCTCCGAATTTGGTAATTGGCCAAACCTGGGCATTTTAATTTATAAATTAAAAATTAAAAACTATAATGGTGTTACAACAAACCATTTAACGGGACATGGAAAATTAGGCAGCCCACTTGTTAATGAATTCCAATGGCTGGGTTTGTGAAATTGGACCAACCAGACGGAAGATGGAAGATGGAAGATGGAAGATGGAAGAGAAGAGGGGAGATGTTAGAAGTAGCACGTGCAGAGCACATGGTGCACGTAGGTATGAGGAAGCCCTATACAATACCAATACGGATACGGATACGGATACGGATACGAGCAGTAAGAGTTAATTAATTAGGCGATAGATGGATGGATGTATGTATGTATGTATAGTGGCAGTTTGAATGAGTGATAGTAAGAAAAGGAGAAAAAAGAAAGTGGTGTCCAACCAACACCAACCCATGTTTGTTGTTTGTTTTTTGTGTGTGAGTTGCCTTTAAATTAGTGTAGAGGGAGGGGAGTAAGAAAAAGAAATAAGAAAGGGGGTAATGGCTTCTCCGCCGGACAAGAGTAAGAGCATAAAGCTAGAGAGATACAACAGCTACATCAGGAGAGTGAACAGCACGAAGCTCCTAAACGCGTCGTCGAAGCTGGTGTTGAGAGCAACAGTATTAGTGGCACTGATAGTGGTATTGGTATTGACGTTGAACTATCCAAAAACAGGGGAGCCACATGGGGTGCAGAGGCAGATGTTGTCGTCGGGGTTCGGGGCGTGGGAGAAGCAGGTAAGGGAGTGGGGTAGGGCAAGGAGGGAAGGGGGGATGAGGGTACTGGTGACGGGGGCGGCGGGATTCGTGGGGAGCCACTGCTCGCTGGCACTGAAGAAGAGGGGGGACGGGGTGGTGGGGCTGGACAACTTCAACAACTACTACGACCCATCACTTAAGAGGGCACGGCAGGCAATGCTATGGAAGCACCAGGTGTTCATCGTGGAAGGTGACCTGAACGACACCCCCTTGTTGGAGAAGCTCTTCGACCTGCTCCCATTCACTCACATTCTCCACCTCGCTGCACAGGCCGGAGTCCGCTACGCCATGCACAACCCCCAATCCTACATCAGCGCCAACATTGCTGGCTTCGTCAACCTTCTCGAAGTTGCCAAATCAGCCAACCCCCAACCCGCCATTGTCTGGGCCTCCTCCAGCTCCGTCTACGGCCTCAACACCCACAATCCCTTCTCTGAGCTCCACCGCACCGACCAACCCGCCAGCCTCTACGCCGCCACCAAGAAAGCCGGCGAGGAGATCGCCCACACCTACAACCACATTTACGGCCTCTCCCTCACCGCACTCCGCTTCTTCACCGTCTACGGCCCCTGGGGCAGACCCGACATGGCTTACTTTTTCTTCACCAAAGACATCCTCCACGGCAAGTCCATCGACGTCTACCAGACCCCCGACGGCAACCAGGTTGCCCGTGACTTCACCTACATCGACGACATCGTCAAGGGCTGCCTCGGTGCCCTCGACACCTCCCTCAAGAGCACCGGCAGCGGCGGCAAGAAGCTCTCTCCCGCCCAGCTCCGGGTTTACAATCTCGGCAATACCTCCCCCGTCCCCGTCGGCACCTTGGTCTCCATTCTCGAATCTCTTCTCTCCACAAAGGCCAAGAAGCACTTCATCAACATGCCTTCCAACGGTGACGTTCCCTACACTCACGCCAATGTCAGCCTCGCCTTCCGCGATTTCTCCTACAAACCCACCACCGATCTCTCCACCGGTCTCCGCAAGTTCGTCAAGTGGTATCTCGGTTATTACGGTCTTCCCCAGAGGCTTAAAAAACAATTTCGCCCCCTCCCCTCTTAATTATCCTCCCCACCATTCTTCTTCTTCTTCTTCTTCTTCTTCTTCTTAATTATTGTTGTACTCCTTGTGGATCCCTGTAGCCATTATACATATATAAACTTATAAACTATCCGGTATAGTCATACATGAACCATGTGTCAAGCAAACACAAGCAAGCAAAAGCAACTGTATGTAATCTAGATCTCCAACTCCAACTCCAACTCCAACTCCAAGCTGTAATAATGCTGGGTCGGGTCTTCCACAAATGTTGCATATCTCTTCCCTTTTTTATCCATATATTTTCCTTTTGCAACCAAAAAAACAAAAGAATGAATGATGTTCTGTTATTCAACAGATTATTTGTCATCTCTTTTATTAAATACTTTTTCTCTTTTTCTTTCTACTTTATTTTCAGTTTACTGCCTCATACTCATCATTGACATTGGGTTCCTATTATTTTTTTAGATTGCTTTGGTTTTTTATATGTCACATGTGGCCCTAACCTCACCAAAACGAATTACACTGTGGTGAAGCTAACTGTTCCTATATCTGTACACCCCTGACATGGGCGGTTGGATTATGCAAAATGGCTTACAAATTCATTGGGTTACTTTGGTATAAGGGGAAGGAAACAGACACAAATTAGTGGTTAAAAAATTATGACTTCCACCCCCTCTTTCCAGAGTGATATTTGCTTCATTCGACTAAACATGAATCATCTCTTTCCTATCAGCGCAAATGCGATTAAGTTACACACAACACAACACATATGACTCCTCCTCTATCCATATACATTAAAGTATCTGCTTTTCATATCGTATTCCCTTTCATTTTCAAAAGTTAAATTATCTCTTTCACAACTCACAACTCACAACTCACAAGGGACATTTGAGTTCCTTTTTCTTTTTATTCGTATAAAAGGATAAAGTGTTTTTCCTACTACATAGATGTGTTTACCCACATTTAGTACACCAGACAGGTCACTTATCCTTCTTTGTACATTAAATTATGATTTTAAAACAACGTCTCATTTTTTTAAAAAAATTAGTTAAGTATGCTTTTTATAATTTACTAAATTATAGCCAGCATTTGTGACTTTCTTTTATATATCATCACTTTATTATAATATTTAATGATATGAAAACGAAATATCTCAAAATGACTTGGGAGTCTTAAAACAATATTAGTACACTTGTCATTCTCAAGTGGCCTGTAAAGTTTTAAAATTCTTTATTCCCTGTTGGTCCCAATTGCAAGAGGCATTGTGGGAGGAATTAGGAGCAAGGACACTTCACTTCCATACATAATAATAATAGTAAAATAAGAAACCCAAAACAAAAACGGTAGTAATGAAGAAAAATTGTGCTGTGAAATTATGATGGATGACGACTGTAAATAAGAATGGAGAAGGCTCATGCCAGTTGTTTACAACAAAAAAACAGAGTCTCTTGAAAGTTCCGGCTAGCAGACAGGGTTGAAGCTAAAGGCTTGTGCGTTCGAAAGAGATCATTATTATTGCAAGGCCTCTTAGTCGCCTAAGTAAAGATTTTGAGGATCTAATTAAATAATTACGATCATTCTCTGTTTCCTTTTTTCTTAGTAATCCATTCCATATATATCTAGACTCTAGAGGCAGCAATGAAATGTAGAAAGTAAAAGTAAATAAGTGACATGTAGAAAGTTTCGACGATGAGTTTGTTGCGGCACAGTAAAGAGTAAAGACAAGTTCCGGGACATGCATATATATATATATATACACATATGTAATATGTCACAAGCTTCTTTTCTAGTTAGTATCAGTACAACTCTTTATCCTGTATATATCTTGAGAAATGAGACGCCCGAATTCTATGCAATGAATGAATGTAGGGAACCATCACTAGTTATTAGTGGGTAATTGTAAAAGAATATAAGGATAATGGGGACGGGAACCTTCTGAGGAATGCCGACTAAAGACATTATTGTGAATGTGGAGGCAATAAAATGCCTAATAAACAAGGGCAAAGTTTGACCAAGTGAAAGAAGGATGTTGGGAGATGAGAATTTTAATGCTAAGACGCGTGGACTGCAATAGCCTTCAACTTCGTGGATAGCTGGCGCTATGCATACAACTATTATTCGATTTAGATGGAAAAATGGAAGACTCTACAATTCACACTATAACTTAATTCACATTCAAATTATATGCTTATATATTTATATTCCCTAGTTCACAGACTTTATTTTCTTTCCACGTGGAAAATAGATTACATTTCGTTAATGGACCTTGCTAATTAATGTAAATATTATTCTGAGCAAAATTATACTTCAATCCCTTAGTTTAGTATTTATTACTCTTTAATCCTTACGCCGTAATACAATGGATTCCGTCGTCTTGAAAGAGTCATGTGGTGGTTTTGAAGGATTTATGTGGGGAAGGCGAACCTACCTTGAAGAGGGAAGATGCTAAACCATCGTATATATGGTATGGCCGGCGCTAAACCAATCAAATAAAATATCACAAGGAGAACAAAAAATACCACTCCGTGTCTCAACTTCTGTGGAATATAAACGTCCCACCCTTACTCTGCACATGTAAACATGGTAGTAATATTCTTAGAATTTCATGCTTGAATCAAATTAAAATTTGTAACTTTGTAAGGTACATTTTGCTTTGTAGTCCTTGCTACATGTATTCTACATTTCCATTTTCAAAGCCTTGTTTTTAATGACAGGGTTGTTATGGAAAGGGAATTTTGGTGGAGAAAAAGATTCTTTGCCTGGAACAAAGAAATGTTCGCCGTTTTATAGATTGAGTTCGGGACAGTCGCACCCTGAAATCGGAGACTACATGTACATGGGTGTGGGATGTAAATTGTACTCTGTCTTTTTTGCGTACAAGATCTTGGTAGAAGATGAAGATCAATAGTAAAATCAATTGTTAAATATAATACAAACAAAAGTAGTTCTTTCCAAAATTCAGTTATTTACATGGAGATTATATACTAACAAATTAGCTACTAGGGAAAATTTAGTGCACCCAGGGATTTTACACTACTAATGTGGCCTGCGGCTTATGTTGTAAGACAATTGAGGAGTATATGTTTGGGCATATGGTTAGCTACCAAGATATAGTTAGTCGTAGGAGAAAGAAGTAATAGGCGTGATTTTTAATTTAGTTTGTAGGACTCTCGAAGTTTTACTATTATCCATTATAGACAACTAAGTTCGTGGAAAGTGTGTCAACCAAGTTAAATAGACACTCTTTTTTAAATGATGAATCTATCTACATACATCTGTATATCATGTGGTTTTATTTGGTTTTTCAAACTTGTAATCTTGGAAAGGCACCTTTGTGTTTTTTATTCTCTAATAATATTTTTTGACTTATAAAACAAATAAAAACAACATGCCCATATATCAAATTTTAAAATTTAATAATACTAGACTGTTACAACAGGAAAAGAAAAAAGCATGACATGTATTTTAAAATTTAATTGAAACTTTGTAATGCTACATATCAAATTTATGTGATTGAATTGCACTTGACGAATTAATGCTTCAAAGAATTTCCATCCCGTAGGAGTAAAATGGGTATAATAAACCCTAAACAATCCCGAGCACACCCAAATCTTCACCACCACGTTGCAATTATAGTGCAAAACCAATGAAAGACAACCTTCATCGCGCCATGAGACTTCCTGACCACAACGCAACCCATTTGAATGGGTTGGAAATGGAATTAGGTAGCAATAGCCAAACATTTGTTGTTTAGTTGGAGCATTTTTTAGGAAAATTAATAAAATTATTCTAGAAATATAATTAAAATTAAAAAAATGTTTAAATACTTAATTTTCAAAAAAAAATTATTGAAAAAATGAAATATTAGTTTTCCAAAAAACTAAAAAACTATTCAAACTAGTTTTTCAGAAATGTATCTAAAGAAACTAGAAAACCATCTAAATTATGTCTTTATTTAGCAACAGTTTTAAGTATTTTAAAATTAAAAATTTCATTTGGTTCATGTTTTCTTAAAACAATTTTGATTGTTTAGTTTTTAAAACTAAAAAAGAGAAACAATGGTAATTTTGTTTTTTAGTTTTGTATTTTTTTTAAAACTCAAAAAATACAACAATCGGTTATTTTTCCTTTTTATTAATGATATTTCTGTAAATATAAACAAGTTTTTTTATTTTTATATCTCAAAAACAGTTAACACTTATTAAATAAGTTTTTTCTTTTTCAAAAATAGAAAAACAAAAGTAAATCAATCAAACTCTTTTCACGTCATGCATCCCGTAACCTATGCCACCTTTTCTGTCGTTGTCCTTGTTGTTCTCTCCTCTTATTTTTCTTTCATACATCTTATTTTGACCTTTCTCACCTATCTACCACCATCTCTCACGATCCATCCACACCTCCCAATTTAACCTCTGTCACTATCACTCATGTTCTTTTTGCGTCTCTTATTCTATACTTTGACATATCTTTGCTGGCATTATTGACACCTTTTGCATTTCTTCCGCATCTCTCACCCCGACCTCCACCACTTTTTTGCTATCGTGACCGCCACCTCTCACGCTTCTTCCACGTCTCCCACCTCGACCTTCACCACTTGCATTGTACTTTCTTTGTTGAAAAATGAAAAATTTTGAAAATTGATGTATGTGAACATATTTTTCCAAATTTACATACTTTTCTAAAAAATAAAAAAATTTAAAAACTAGTTGAAAACTATTAAAAAATATATAAGAAAACTAGAAATACAACCACTAATGCGAAAATTGTGTAGGATTCATACCCGTATAATACTAAATCGAGTTTACTTTATTATTATTTTAAGAATAAATTATACAGATTTTTTTATCCTTGTATTTATTATTTTATAATTTTTTATTTTTTAATATTATTTTTAGTTTCATAGGGGTTGGTGTAATTTATTTTTACAAAGAGAAGAATTTCTTTAATGAAAATAAAACATTAAAACCTCACAAGAGTTAAAAATTAAGGATAATTTCTATAAAGTTCAAAATAGATGGTACTAAATATAATAAAAGCAAATTAGCCAAATTTTAGGTATATGTATAATTTATTTTACTGTTTTTTATATACAATTTTAAATTCTCTTTATTTTTTAGTGTTAACATTGATAGGAAATAAAAGATAAACTTAACATTGAAAATTATTTAAAGTTATACATATAAAAAATAAAATAAATTATTTTATCTAGAAAGTAAAAGATAAACTATATTAGTGACAGATTCAAGATATTTTAATTTTGGAGACAATGTTCATCAATATAAATTAGTGGGAGCAAAACTTATCTTATAATTTAATTATTGAGTTTAATTGGTATACATTATAAGTATAAAAGACTTTTACATTGACGTTCAATCATAACTTTCTATTTATGTGACTTTTAAAGTACTAATTAGTAAAGTCAACAAACTTACCATGAATGAATGGTTGTGATTGAATGATAATGTAAAAATTTGTATACCAATTAAACTCTAAATCCTTTTAACTATATTTTAAATTTTTTAAATAATTTATAACTATTATATTAACAAATGATAAAAATTTAGTGTGACAATTGCCCCATCCTCCCACCAATAGATTCGTGTGTGACAATAAATGATAAATGAATATTTCTCTTAAAGCCAATGTTAAGTTCAAAGAATCAAAATTGTTTGAAAATATTAAAAGATAAAATATTTCTATTTTAAAATAAGATTAAAATTACAGATTTTATAGTGCAAATATTTTTATTTTAAAATAAAATTATAATACCTTGTTAGTATGATTGCATGCTTAATTTGTGTTATCTATATAGTTGTACTACTGATGTTCAGCACGAAATATTTGGCAATTTATAAGATAATCGATGATTAACCTTTTATGTGTGATCCATTATCGGCAATTGTTAACTAATCTATCAAGACGAGTTGTCTGTTTCCCTATTGGTGCATTTGAAATCAATAACTACCAAAACTAGTTAGTTGCTTTCAAAGGGGAGTTGAACATTAGGGGTTTGAATATTGAAATGTTAATAATATGATTAATATCTCGAATTGTATTTTTCCTTCAATTTTGGGGATTTTAGTTAAACATATTTACAATTTTATTTGCAATGTGAATTTTAAAAAAATTAATCTTAATCAATCTGAATTTAAATTTATTTTTAAATTTTGAATTTTGGCATACCATATATTAAAAAATATATATGCAATGTCTTAATTTTATGAATTTATTTTCATAATTTCCTCCACAATTTTAAAAGTATAAGATATTTCTTATTTTTTTAAGGGAGTTATTAACATAATCATTATATGATTTTTTATTTCTTTTTCGATGACATTTTTTTTTGGATATTTTCTATTTTTACTTTTACAAAAAATAAGAGTAAAAATATGTTTAATTATAATTTAAAAAATATTTTATCTTAAAACACTTAAAAAATTAGAAATAAAAAAAAATTATTTTTAGTACTTTTATAAATTAAAACTATGTAAAACTTAACAATAATATTGTGATCATAACAAAACCTGCCTATAAATATATCTTAAATTATATATTTAAATATTTTATAATACTTTTACTAAAATTAATTAAATTTAATAATATTATTTTTTAAAAATAAAAAATATTAAGTGACTTATTAAGAAAACTCTTGGTTCTCAATCAAATATCAAAATCGACTTTAAATACACATGGTTCAAGATTGCCTGATGATAAAGCTACTGAATTAAAATTTTAAGTTCATTAAAAAGTTATTTGTAAAAACTCTCAAAATTGATTTTAGACCCCACTCATCATTATACCATTCCTACGTAAGGTGACAACCCTTACACAATACTTAGATTCTAAAATCATACATTTATTCATAAATACAAATTAGATTCTATTAAGTTTAAGGATCGATTTTTACATTACTATTTCATATACAGAATGTGATTAAGAGAGATTTTAATTAATCTTTTAATTATCTCCTTTAATAGTGTATGTTGACTCTTTATAACATTATTTCTTGCAGCAATGAATGCTCATAAGCAGGTAATATAACCATTGAGGGTGAGCTACTAGTGAAATGAGAGTTGGTAATGGAATTTCATATCTCAAATGCTCTAAGTTCATGAGGTTGGCCCATAGGTTTTGACTTATTGGGCGACCTTAACTAGGATTGTGACGACCTCCGTGGATAGTACACTTTGAAATCCAAGATCATCAAATTCTTTTTAATTAACTATCATGTTTCTTAAAGAACAATAGTGTATGAAGTGTCTTTCTAGTTGTTCTACTAAGCCTAGAATTAATTTTAACAAACTTAGATTTTACAAATTTTACTTAACATATTTTGGAAATAAGTCCTGAACATTTAGATCATCTCAACTTTGTTTGATAATTTTTTTAAAAAAAATATATATTTTTATTAATTTATGCTAATAACAAGATTTCTTAATTTAATAGATAATATTTTAGATAATCATATTATATTTGTATTTATACTATTTATTTTAAAATGTATTATAAAATATATCTTAAATTTATATTTATACTTCTTTCTTTTGTGAGATTCTATTTTTTTAAATAATAGGAAAAATGAATTAAAAAAAAGAGAAATTAAATGTAATATTGATGTGATTATTAAATTAATCAAGAAAGTATATGTATTGGAATAATTTAGAGGAATTACTTTGATGTGAAAAAATTTTTTATATATATTAAAAAATAGTGACTCTAAATATCACAAGTACCACATGATTCCCCAACCCCTTTGATCCTTTATTGACAATAATATATATATATATATATATATATATATATATATATATATATTTATTGATTAAAATTTACATTAGAATTAAAATTAGAAGAAAATTTATGTTAGAAAATCAGAATAACTAAATATAATTTTGGTCACTTTTTCTTTCTCACTTTTCATTTTCACTTTCTCTCTTTTCTCACAACCTCTACCATTTTTCTAAATCTTCCTCCCTTTGCATGTGACACCTAGGAGTGTCAGATTTTAGTGTGATCTCTTCCATTGTTCCTGATTCTGAGCGTTAACCTTTAAAGGTAAGTCTGATTTTAATTTCTTGGATCTTTTACCATTTTTTTCTAGTTCAATCATTCCCGATGAGCGGATATTTCTTAAAAAACTTATTTCTTCTCAAATTGTTCCTTGGAATTGAGTTTTTGTCAGGTTTTGAGTGATTTCTACATGTGAATTTTTCTGTATCCTAAAAATCAACTTTTTCAGGAAGAAATAGGTAAGAGAAATTTTTTTTGTTGATTTTAGTCATTGGAACGATGATTGGGTCATTCAGAGGTTTGAACTATCTGAGATAATGAGTGTTTTGACTATGTTTTAAACTATTTAAGATGGCGTGTATTTTAATTGTATTTTGAGCTACTTAAGATAATGTGTATTTTAATTTCTAATTTGAGATAATTTAGTTAATGTGTATGTCTATTATGGTTTGAGCTATTTAAGATACCATATATATGAATTTCATGGTTGAGTTATTTGGGATAGCATACATGTTAATTGCATTATTGAGCTATGTGTGATAATATATAGTTTAACTGCAAGAATGAGCTATTTGAGATAGCGTATATGTCAATTGTGTGAACATCTATATGATTATTCATTATTTTTTGGGGGGTTGTTATCTATGGTAACTAAGTTGTGCGTATTAGATTAGGGATATATGTACAGGTCGTTGTGATCCCAGTGTTTTACACCAAAAGGATGTACTCAGATAGAGATTGGGTGTTCATTGGATCCTATAATGTTGGACATAGTCAGAAGTATTGATGAGTATTACCCCAACTTAGCTGATTGTCAATTGGATCAAATAGTACCAAACATCAACTGAAACATAGTTTGAGTAGGTCACCTCGGTATTTGAAATTCAATATATGTTTTCAAGGGAATATAAGTATAACAATATTCTATGTATCCCTATTTTATGATAATTAATTTTTTTTTTCAATTATTTATTTAAACAAAACAAATCATAAACAAAACCATATTGATATATTCACAAGTCATATTTACAACATTACATATTTCTACTATATATGTTCATATATAGGGAAGATTTTATTTATGTGTAGATCTCCTCTTTTTTTTCTACTACAACATTCACATGGCCGAGAGAAATATCTTCAATAACGGATTTGCATAGTTAGTAGGCGTAAAAAGTAACAATTATTGGTCCCTCAATTATTATTGACCCCTCTTGTTCGGTATAAAACATCAAAGTAGAGATGTCAGTCCTTCTAAACGTAATTGAATTATCAATTACGTTTGTAATCCAATTGGTGTCTAGGAATGTGGGCGAAATAACTATTATGAAAGGGTTTGAGATGTTGGACGCATTCATCTTTTTTAATTTTCATTTCCATTTTTTTTATAAGAGACAAAAAAAACAAAGGAGTGAGAACAAATATCATGGAAATAATTCAAATGATAACAATTTAAATAATAAAAAAATTTCTATATATATTTAGATATACAATTATTTATATAAAAATGATAATCTATATATATATATATATATATATATATATTTATATTATATTTGTTTATAATAATTTATTTATATTATTTTTTTATATAGAGAAATTTGAATTATTCTTGTAGTGACTAGTCGGGATAAATGAGTTTCTTTACCATGGTTTTTTAAAGAATACAAGAATATTTTACTTTAAATATTTACTCATTTAAATCCTCAAGGTCAAACCTCTAACTACAAATTAATTCAAATCTTTATTTAAGTTTTAAAAACTTTTATTATACTTTTAATTTTTTTATATTTATGTATCAGAAAAAAAACCATTACATTTAAAATAAAATGGTTAATTAATAGTTTAAAAGTAACTAAATTAATAAACCAAATAACATTACAAAATCAAATCAAATAATTATAATTAAAAGCAACACAAAATACTAAACGAATCAAAGTTAAAGACACCTTAATAAATAAATATTACTAAAAGTAAGATAGAATAATAAATAAAACGAGGTTAGGAACACTTCACTAAATAATTATAATTAAAATTAACATGAAATAATAAATAAAGTAGGGTTAGGAACACCTAACTAAATAATTATAACTAAAAATAACATAAAATAATAAATAAGGGAGGTTAGTAACACCTCACTAAATAGTTATAACTAAAAGTAGCATAAAATAATAAATAAAGCGAGGTTAAGGATACATCACTAAATAATTATAGTTAAAAGTAACATAAAATAAACAAATATAATATTTAAAAGTGATAAATGTCTCCTCCCTTTACCTTAATAAGTTGAATAATACAAGAGTTTGATTTTTTTTTCTCCAAATATGCATTTATTATTACTCTTAGCTTTCTTTCAATGGTTCTTCTCCAAATTTCTTTCAATGGTTCGTCTCCAAAAATTTTTCACGTTTACAGCCTCTAATTTTAGGCTTATGGAGGTTAAATTCTCAAGTACAATTTTTTTTTTATCATGATTACTTTTCTTTATCGCACGTTTGTGTGTCTTTTTATCTGTGTATGTGCATGTGTGTTTGTGTCTGTCTGTATTTGTGTATGTGTGTGATTATATTAATTTCTTAGGTTTATCCATGTTACGTTTTTGCGTAATGTTTTTCATTTACGTTATTTTTTTTCTTCCTCTAATAATAACTTAATTCCTTTATTTATTTTATTTATATAATAATGTTTTTAGCATATCATTAAAAAGAACTTAATTTAATAAAATTAGAATTTTGCAAATTATCATCCTATTATAATTTATAATAACTTAAAAATTCTTCAAGAAAAATAAAAACTTCAAATTAAGTATATGTAATTAAAATTAATTAAAAAAATTATATCATATACTATATATAGGTAGTTTTAAAGTATTTATTTTTAGTATTTACTTATATAATTTTAAAGATTCAAACTTATTTCTATTATTTTATTTATTCAATATATTCTAAAAATTCAAATTAAATATTTTTTTACATTTAATAATAATATAATATTGTACTAAAAATTTAAAATATGAAATATTGTAACTGAAAATTTTAGATATCATGATAATATAATTAAATATTATTGAAAATTTAAAATTATATATTTTATTGAAAATTTTGAGAATATTACAATAAGTGTGTATAACATGATTACTGGTGAATTGTATTATGTTTGATGATTGAATTATATCATCTTCGATTGATCATTTTGTTATGTTTCATAGAATCAACTTATTTTGTTTGAGCTTATCCTTGTTTGTGTGTGTTTGTATTTGACTACGATAATCGTGCTTTGCATGGGAATATATGCCAATGGTAGATCTTAGAAGAAGTAGGGATTGGATTGAGAATAATCATGGCTTAGTAGGGATTAGAGAGCTTGTTTTGTGTTATATAAGTACATAGGTTGTGTTAAACCTATGATATGTAAACTTATATAGAGTTTATGTTTGAGTATGAGTTGTGATAGAACAGTGTAATATGTGTATGTGCCATGAATATGTAAATATGTTGAAGCAAATCAAGAGTTATACTGGTTATATGTGTAGCGTAGTTGAGTATGCATGAAATGAATATGAATATGCATGATATTATGTCACATGTGATTCAGTTGATGATGTTAGTGAAATTATACAACTGAGATTCTACATTCTGCAAGGTCTCGCTGGGCGACAAGTCCAGCCCAGCAAAAATTAGCCTCACTTAGACAGTTTTGCAGCTTTGTGCCTGACAAGATGTCTCGCCCTGCGCAAAGTTGTCTTTGGTTGAAATATAATGGGATTTACACCAAGCGAAAGGTCTCGCTCAATGCAAATTACTCTTGATTTGAAAGTAAATAAGATTTTTTGCCTAGCGACATGTCTCATACAGATCCTTGTAGGGCGACGATTCTCTTTGGGCGAGTTACTCTCGGTCTGGTTGGCGATTGACTTCTCTTGGTGAGCTAAGACACAGTATATTATGATTTAGTTGTTTAAAATTTTAGAAATGTTGAATTTTGAATTGTACTAAATTGATTATTGTGTGCATAATTAGTTCTCTTATGTATTTTGAGTAATAAACTATGTGATAATATATGTTTATTGGTAAGTAACATCGTAGAATGTACTAGTATTTTTGGGATGTTTCAATTTGTATGATTTAATTATAGGGAATGCTAATGAACAAGTACTCTATTTTTAGTTGAAGTGATTAACCAAAATATTTAGGATATAAAAACTAATATTTTTATCTTAAATAATTTATATAAATGCTATTAATTGTCCTTTAATATTCAACTTTAAAAATTACAAAAAAAATCTCTTCTTTCCTTTCATTTATTGTGTAGTTTGAATATCAATACAATCATATAGTTCATCTTCTCCCTTTTTCATTTTATTTTTTATTTTACATTGAAACTAATTTAAATTAAAAAAAAAAATTTATTAGTTTCTTCAAATTTATGCACTCCCATGGTCGTATCTATGTATAAATTTTATTTTTAAAAAATTATGAAATTCAATAAATATTTATTCATTACTTTAAATCATTTCTTGATAAACACATATAAACAATTAACTATATATATTTAAAGTAAAAAATTAATTATTTGAACAAACAATGAAATTAATAAATTTGTTTTAGTAGGAAAAGAATATAAATGAAGAAGAAAAAATTATGAAATATATTAAGAAATTTAAGATGGTAGTGATAAGTAATTAACGAAAGGGAAAATATGTGAGAGAAAATATATTTTTAATTTTTAAAATTAATTATTAGAAATATAATATACTTTAAATAAAGTATTTAATAAAAAAATATTAGTTTTTACGTCTAAATATTTTGATGTAAGTTGTGTTAACACATTCGAAATAGAAAGAAAGTGTGTGAGTGATTACATTTCTTTCTAATTATATAACATTAAAGTTGATATATTGTACCAACAAATTAAATTAAATGGTGTTATCTTCTATTACATGGAGTATTGATTGAGTTGGATTTAAATTAAAATGAGAATGTCAACAAGTCATTAATATAAGTAGTAATAAGTGCAATTCCTCTAAGAAAAGTCATAGATTCAAATAATGTAGATAAAAATATTGTTAGAAAGAAATATTTCACTAAAAGAGATAGTAAGGTTTTTCAACATAAATTAATAATAGTAAAAAAATATTGTACTTACACGAAAACGTGTGGGAAGTTCTTCAACAAGTCCACGAAATGAATCCTTGAAAATGCAATGTTTTAACTTGAGATAGTTTTGTATTCTTTTTTAAGTTAAATGCATTATACCTTTTCAAGGTGTTTGTTATTGTACTTATGTTGGTTCATTTCGTTTGATGAGGTCTTGTGTTGTGGAGCCAAGGTCACGAGGTTGTCTAGGATGGGTCATTCAGGTCGTTCTCACGGAGTCATCTCAGTGAAGTTGCTCGTGTGAGGTTGTCTTTAAGAAGAAAAAGTAGTAGTTAACAAGCTCTATATTATAAAACATAAAATGAGAAACGTCCTATTTTAACAACAGTTTTATAATATTATTTTCAGTATTTTAATATTTAATAATAAAAATTGTTTGATTATTATTTTTGTAAAAGTTTTAAAAATCAATTTTAGTTTTTTAAGCCTGTTCAAGGTGGTTTTGAAATCCTAATATTTAGTTTTGAAATGTATTTTGAAAACAAAAACTTATACGACAAAGAGAATTCTAATTTGGTTTTTTAGTTATTTTCGACACAGTTTTCACTCAATTTCAAAAACAATAAAATTTGATTTTCAAATTTTTGTTTCTGTTTTTATTCAAATTCATCAATACATGTTATTATTGACCATTGCTTGGTTGCCACCTTTGATTGATAGTCACTAACCGCCACATTCGACCAATGATCATGACTGCTAACTTCAATCAACGATCATTGACCACCACTTCTAATTGACGATCATGACCGTCACCTTCAATTAACTATTATCGATCGCCACCTCCGATCAAAGATCATTAATAGCCACTTCCAACTGTTGATCATCAATTGCAACCTTTATCAACATATCAACGGTCACCTTCGATCAACATCGCCACCTGTGACTAAAACAGTCTGAACCGTCACTCCAATTGATGATCATGACCGTCACCTTCAATTAACTATTATCGATCGCCACCTCCGATCAAAGATCATTAATAGCCACTTCCAACTGTTGATCATCAATTGCAACCTTTATCAACATATCAACGGTCACCTTCGATCAACATCGCCACCTGTGACTAAAACAGTCTGAACCGTCACTCCAATTGATGTCAACGGTTGCCATCTGTTGGAGTGCAAGTGTAAGTTGAAGTACCACATTGGTAAGAAATTGGAAAGTTAAGTAATATATAAGCGAGAAAGACTCATAACCTAATGTCTTAAGGTTTTGGATTGAAGGTGGTGTCATATTCTTATATATATGAGCTCGTGTCTCATGGTTATATCTCTTCCGGTGTTTAACTCTGTTGGAAAAATTTTAGTTGTTAAGATTTGAAAACAATATTTCAAATTTGGAAACCAGAACAATGTTATTTTTAAAAATTAAAAACTTAAAATCAAAACTAATTTTTAAAAACTAAATCATAAAAATTTGAAAATTTAAAACCAAAACTTATTTTTCAAAACTTAAAACCAAAACTAAACCAACGATTAGTAGTTGCCATTGTCATCTTTGGCTATACCAGGTTTTTTTGTTGTTGTTGATTTTATTGTTCTTCTTTTTTAATGTGTAAGAGCACCAGTTAGCAGTGTTCTTATTTTAATTGTACCGTATTTGAAAATTTTTTAAAGATACCAAACCCTGCTGCTTAATGCATGCATGATTTAGATAGTATATTTTCTATAAATAACACAACGAAAATGTCCCTTAGCTTCGTGAGCAGTAGGCAAAAGATAAAATTATGCAAATTTTGTTTTAATGAAATTTTAAAAAATGGTAATTTTGTAATTATTATAAACTAATTTAAATAGAAATTGAGTTAATGAAACGTATCCCTAGCAATAATATTATGAAGTGATTGAAATGAGGTGGGTTGCAGGAGAAAAAGAATTAAAATTTTGAAGTATGGTTGGTGTTGCACTTAACCGAAGTATAGCGTGATATATACAATGATAATGTGATGCTGACAAAGACGGTCCAACAACCACGTTGCGGAAGCGCAATATAAGTGACTATAGCTTTTGTTCACAAATCACAATTGGGACATAAGCACATGCCCCCACATTAGGGTGACATCTCACTTTGAAACTCTTGACAAGATACCCCTTACTCTTTAAGACTGTCCACCGACACTCACATTATTTCCACACACAACTCATTAAAACATTTTCGTTCTTATTCACATATATAGTTTTATAAGCTCTGAATTAATCCTAAACAACCCTTTTCTTTTGTTATTTAATTAATTAATTGTGGATTAACGTCACGTCTTCTACCCTTTTGATACGTTAGAAATACATTCTCTTCCTCTTTTGCAAAAGGAATGCTCCTTTAGTTTTGTTCAATGGTTGTTTTGTCTTTGACAGTAGAAAATTAAGGGACCAGTTCCCAAAACAAAAACATCATGTAGAACAATATCAAATTCCTCTCCACTTTTATTTCCTCATATTATTCTCATCCCTGCGCAAGTTCTGAACTGCGATGGGGATATAATGGGTTATGCCATAACTTAAGCAACTTGAATCCGATTGGACATATTTTTATACTTGTATGGGCTCAAGTTTGAATCTATTTGGTTATAAAGAAAGGTTAAAACTCGCAACTTCTCTCTTCCATACATAAATTTGTCACTAGATCAATCTTATAATTTTAAAAAAAAGATTATTTTAAGATATTTATTCAATATAATAATTGTCCTACTATATTTATAACACATAATATTATATATATTATAAGAATAAGACTTTTTAATGTCCAGATTTTATGACTATTTTAGTTTTCTAAATATTTTATGACATTTTTTATTCTCGTAAATAAAAATTCTCTCATATTAATATATTCACGTCTTCAACAGTTCTACCTTACCACAAATTAATCTTCTTCCTTAAACATAATTTATGTATGTATATATTTCATCATAAATATTTTTAATAAAAATGTAAATATACAAGCAACAACATTTTGAGTACTGTTCAAACTCTCTCATCTTTCCATTTTTTCAATTTCATTGCAAATTTGACATATTTGTTGATAATTTAATATGTTTCTATCATGTTATCATAAACAAAAAAAATATAAAAATTAACAAAATATACTAAACTAAAATTATTATATGAAAAATGAAAGTGAATTGTTTATATATATCATGTTATTAGAAAACATATTAAATTAAAATTCTAAAATTGTTATAACATATTAAAATAGAAATACAGTCGCGCATATGTTTCCATTAATCTATTATAAGGCTAATATGACCTTTTGTAAGTATAACTTGATTGGAGATATAAGGTTTGTATGATGATAAAGTAGAGATAGGAGAGGGAAAGCTCATGAGTTTGAATTTCTAAATTAACAAAAACTAACATACTAATAAGTAACATACGAGATGTCAAAGATCGAGTTAAAGGCCTAAGTTTTGCAACATACTATGCGGTATCACAAACAAGCGCAAGATCAAAATCGTTGTCATCCTGGATGATCTCCCTCCCAAACTAAACATGTAACCCAAGATTTTTTCCTCCACGACTATAATACGCGGGTAACAATCTCACCTATTCAAATCAACCACAGAAACTTTGTCAAACACTAAAACAAATAAAAAAAATTAATAAAGCACTCCACACACAGAAAGGAGAGAGAAATTGTACTTTATGTTATGCATAAAATAAACATTTTGAGGGAAACACAAAAATTACATGTCAATGGAAGAGAAAAAAGAATTGAGAAGAAAACACAAGAAGGGTATGATAGCAATGTCGATTTTCACTATTGATTTTCTGGTTTTGGTTAACTTATAGTGTTGATTTATTTAAGAAGTAATGGAAGTGGCATGGTTAGAGAATGAAAAATCTTAAAATCAATTCCGATTTGAAAAAATGAACGTCAACACTCACCACAACAATACCAAAAACAAACACAAGACCAAAATCGTTGTTGTCCTAGACAATCTCCCTCCGATCTTGCCGTGGCGCACTACCACACCCTCCTTAAGGGTGCAAATCACAACAACATGGGAGGAATGAGGGAGAAGCATTTTGTCCGGACCTTCCTCATTGACAACAACATCTTGTCGACATCCACGTTGCCCTCTAGCAAGACCTCATTGCTCCTCAAAAGGAGCTCTACCACCTTTCTAGTGCTGCCACAAAGGTAATGCTGAGGTTGGATGGAGTGTTAATCTTATCTTGTTTATGTTTAGAGAGGTTTCGGAGGGAGAAAAATTAAGGAAAATTGATTGAAAATTTTGTCAGGTTCAAAGGAGGAAAAAGAAGAAAGATTTTCAGAAAAGAAAAAAAAGATGATTTTCTAGTAACTAAAAATCACCACAAATACTTTTTAATTTAGAAAAATTAAATAAAAGAATAATCTTTAACAACGTTAGTTACGTAAGGACCAAATGCAAACAACAGAAATATTTAGATTTCATAAGTCTCTCTAAATTTTTTTCAAAAACCCATTTAGTATATTCTTTAAATAAAAATAAAATAAGTCGCAGATAGTTGAAGTATAAGATAGAGAGCTCCGGCCGGTGTTTTGTGATGACGAGTTACATTACAAAAGGTAGTCTAGGCAGTGAAAAATGATAAGTGACGAGTTTCAGGTGCTGACAGCTGAGAAGTAGGAAGTTTCTAAGGGACGGCGGGTCGCCACCATGGTAAAAGTCTGTTACAGTTGACATATTGAGTTCTGAACATCCAAGAAAGAAAAGACAAAAAGATAACAAAACATCTTCAACGCAATTTGATATGTATTAAGAAAGTTGCCAACAAGAGATCCAAGAGGAAAAGGAATATTCCAGTGAAGAAAATCTATAATAACAATTAACGACTTTCACATGTAAAGGATCACGCACTCCCCCCAATATCATTCTATCAAAGTAATTAATAAACAGTTAATTTTTTTCATAGTCACATTCGAAGGGTTAATGAATATTTACTTATTTAGTAAGATAAATTACTCTAATATTATTAAAATTAAAAGAATTGCATAATTATATTGATTTATACTAAAAAAACTTAGAGTGCATTTCTAAGAGCTTAAAAATTAAATTGTTTTGATGATTAATTATATATATAAATTATAATCAAAATAATTTTTGTTTGGTAAATTTGTTAAAAATAATTTACGAATAATTATTTTTATTAACACAAGTACTTCCATACCTTTATATTTGCATTTTTGTTTTGATATGTTATAATAATTTTAAGATTTTTATTCAATATATTTTATAATAATATGATAGAATATAAATAATAGATATAATTATTTTTATTAACACAAGTACTTCCATACCTTTATATTTGCATTTTTGTTTTGATATGTTATAACAATTTTAAGATTTTTATTCAATATATTTTATAATAATATGATAGAATATAAATAATGGATTGTATTATTTTGCATGTAATAATTTTAGTTTAGTATATTTTAAAATACATTTTACTAATTTTTATATTTTTTTATGATAACATGATAGAAACATGTCAGATCAATAGCGAATATGTTAAATTTACAATCACATTGCAACGAATATGTTACCTCAAATTCTCATTATATAATATATAATAAATAGATAAATAATAATGTAGATTATAGATATAATTTATTTATTATATAGTATACACCTACCATGTAATATAATAAATATATAAATAATAATATATAGTATATAATATAATATTATGGATTATAGATATAATAGGAAAGTTATGTATATTGTATGTAAATATTTTAAAGTAATTTCTTTTTTTTAAGTTATAAGGTCGATTTAGTGACAAAATTTGTATATGGGGAAAGAGAGAGGTCATAAATTCAAATCTCTTTTCTAAAAAATTAGTTTCTTCTTCTAATTTTTCAAAAGGGATAAAATAAGTATTTTAAAAAGTGAATATATATAAAAAAAAAAAGAGGATTTCCTTTATTAATAACTACTGAAACACAAGCGCTAGCATTCATGTGTATTTGCATTTCTATTTACGATCGACGGTAAACATACATTAATGATGTTTAAAGAAGTTTGATTGTAGTAAGTTAGAACATGTGAAAATATACATTTATTAGTGTAAGAGAAGTCATAAAATATTTAAAAAAGTAAAACAATGACAAAATATAGAACAAAAATATCTTATTTTCATTATATTATAATTGTAATTATATATATATATATATATATATATATATATATATATATATTATAAATCATATATAATTGATAGTAGAACAATAATGAATGTTAGATATAAAAGTTTTAAAATAAATTTATTATTAGGGTTATAAGATTGGTTTAATGACAAAGTTGACATTTAGGTTGAAATCTTCCATTTGACAAGGTGGCTTATTTTTTTATTTTTAAATAGGTAAAAAGCAAAACAAGTATCAATAAAAATGCAAATGAAAAAGGGATATTGTTTTTATATATAGTATAGATAATATATACATATATATATATATATATATATATATATAAAAGATCATAGATTATTGATAGTAGAACAATGATGAATGTTAAATATAAAAATTTTAAAATAATTTTATTATTAGGGTCATAAAGTTGGTTTAGTA
Source organism: Psophocarpus tetragonolobus (assembly GCA_037954015.1). Taxonomy (NCBI): domain Eukaryota; kingdom Viridiplantae; phylum Streptophyta; class Magnoliopsida; order Fabales; family Fabaceae; genus Psophocarpus; species Psophocarpus tetragonolobus. The sequence goes on from CM075694.1 coordinate 46,643,327, forward strand.
GTAAAGTTGACATTTAGAGAGTCAGAGATTGCGGGTTCAAATCTTCCCTTTCATAAGGTAGTTTATTTTTTAATTTTCAAATAAGTATAAAAATAAAATAGATATTAATAGAAGTGCAAATGAAAAGAAGTACTACCTTTATATATAGTGTAGATATAATATATATATATATATATATATATATATATATATATATCATAGATTATAAATTATTGGTAGTAAAATAATGATGGATGTTGGAAATAAAAGTTTTAAAATAACTTTATTATTAAGGTTATAAGGTTGGTCTGGTAGCAAAATTAAGACAGGTTTTGGTTTCAAATATGGATTTTGACAAAGCAATTTATTTTCAAATAGGTAGGAGTGTAAAACATATATTAATAAAAGTGCAAATAAAAATGAGGTATTGCATTTATATATAGAAGAGCAATTATAAATGTTGGATATAAAATAATTTTATTATTAAAGTTATAAGTGTGGCAAAGTTAATGTTTGGGGGAGTCAGAGATTATAAGTTCAAATGGTCTTTTTGACAAAGTAATCTATTTTTTCATTTTCAAATAAGTATAAGGGTAAAATAAATATCAATAAAAGTACAAATAAAATGAGGATATTGCTTTTATATATAGTATAAATAATATATATATATATATAATATAAAATTATTAATAGTAAAACAATTACGGATGTTGGATATAAATTTTTAAATTAATTTTATTATTAAAGTTATAAAGTTAGTCTAGTGTTAAAATTAACATTTAAAGAGTCAAAAATTGTAGATTCAAATCCCCCTTTAACAAAGTAATTTTTTATTAATTATTATATAGGTAAAAAAGTTGAATATGTATTAATAAAAGTGTAAATAAAAAAAATTAGATAATATATATATATATATATATTATATAGATTATTAATAGTGAAGTAATTATCAATGTTAAATATAAAGTAATTTTTTAAGTGTGACAAAGTTTATGTTTAAGGAGTCCAAAGTTATATATTTAAATAACCTCTTTGACAAAATAATATATTTTTTTTATTTTCAAATAAATATAAAGATAAAATAAATATTAATAAAAGTGCAAATAAAATAGGTATATTACATTTATATATAGTATAATATATATATATATAAAATAAAATCATATATTATTGATAATAAAATAATGATGTATGTTGAATATAAAAGTTTTAGAGTAATTTTATTATTAAGTTTATAAAATTGATCTAGTTTCAAAGTTGACATTTAAGGAGACAAATTATAGGTTCAAATCTCCCTTTAACAAAGTATTTTTTTTAAATTATCATATAGGTAAATAAGTTGAATATGTATGAATAAAAGTATAAATAAGAAAAGAGTATTGACTTTATATATAACTAAAGGATATGTCAAATATGTTAAATCATTAATGGATATGTCAAATATGAAATAAACATAAAAGAATGAAAAGAGGAAAGAGTTTGAATAGAACTTAAAATATTATGTCACTTGTGTATTTGCATATTTATTAAAAATATTTATCATAAAATATATACATATATTAATCATGTTTAAGAAATATAGATTTATGATAAGATAAAAATTGTGAAAATAAGGAAAAATTATATTTGCAAAAATGAAAACAGTCGTAAAATGTTTAAAACGTAAAATAGTCATAAAATGTGAATACTAAAAGGTCATATTCTCATTATATAATATATATATATATATAGTATATAATATAATATCATATATTATAAAGTATAGATATAATTAGACAGTTACGTCTGTAAGATATCAATATTTTAAAGTAATTTTATGCTTAAAAATATAAGGATAATATAGTGATAAAGTTTACATGTGAAGAAGTTGTGGGTTCAAATCTCTTTTATGTCAAAATAATTTATTTTTTAATTTTCAAATAGATATAGAGGTATAAATAATATTTATATTATAATCTATAAATTATTAATAATAAAACAATTATAAATGTTAGATATATAAATTTTAAAGTAATTTTATTATTAAATTTATAAAATTAGTCTACTCCATAAAGATAATGTTTAAATAGTCAAATATTTTAGGTTCAAATCTTTCTTTTTTGAGAAAATTTATTTTTTTATTTTTAAATAAATATAAAAGTACAATAGTTATTATTAAAAGTGCAACTGAAAAAGAAGTATTATCTTTATATATAAATGCAATGCAATGCAAAATAAATTTCATAGAAATAAATATACAAATAGATAAAAATAAAATAAGTTAAAAAATCATCATAAATAAGAAAATTTTTAACTTGTTAAAAATAATTTATTTTTCAAAAAAATTCTAAATTTGTTATAATACTCAAATATCCAACTTATTTTTAAAAATAGCCTTACATTATAATCTTTTTTAAGGCATTTTCTTTTTAATGTAAAAAAAAAGGAAATTTCTTTTCAACACTTCTCCGATTGCTCATTCTCATTACTTCATCTTAAAATTCTTAACCATCATTTATAATCTCCCACGTGTAAGTGAAGTACACCTCAAATGTCTCCCATATGTAAGTGAAGTACACCTCAAATGGATTTTTTTCTTTGGCATCATTTGTTATCGGTCAATCTGAAATCTATGTTATGTTTTAAATTAATTAATCCAAAACTAAATATTGATTTCGGATCAACGGATCAATTAATCAAGAGGCGAAAAAAATAAAATTCCATATCTAATGATCTAGAAACAATACATTGATCTGAAATTTAAATGGTATGTGTTCAGCATCAACTAATCCAAAAAGTAAGAGTATTTAGATGTTTTTTTTTGGAATACAAACACCATTTGCCCTTTCTAAAACACTTTGAATAGGGTATTTAAAAGCCTACGGCCTGTTTAATAAAAAAAACTTTTTCCAGGGATTGATAGTAATTCACATTCAAAATGATGACAAAACAAGATAAACAAACGGACGGGCCTCCATCATTTTGGCATGAGAGAAGTAGGAATAGCATACAACTAAATTTTATTTATTTTAAAATTATACAATTTTATATAAATCAAATAATTATAATCATTAAGTATAAAAAAAATATTTTCAAGTGAAAATTTTAAAAATAATTGAGATATCTTTGTCCTTTGTTGTTGTAATATTGAAACATTGTCAAGAAAATAAATTCAATTATACAAAAAAATAAAATCGTTCGTAAAATTATAACTTCATAAAAACTTAAAAATATAGTTATAAAATTAAATTTTATATTATTTAAAAAACAAAATTTTAAAAATATTGTCAAATTTGGCACACCAACCCCACTTAGTGGCAGAAAGGGCCAAAATGTATGACCCGCCACAAATATGGCGGCAAACAGTTATGCCATTCTAATATATAAAAGTGTATAGAATTTCAAAACTAAATGGTCAATTGTTATTTAAATGAAATAAACTCTAATCTAAGAGTTAAATTATACTTAAGATATTTTTCAGCAGAGTTAAATACAATACACCAAATTTAATTAATATATAATATAATAAGATTGATGCTTTATAAACTTTATTAAAACATGAAAGTTGTGGAAGGCGTCATATAGAGTTAACGAATGTAAATATTAAAAAAGAAAAACGGCAAAATATGGATTTTAAAAGTGTTATTCACACCACGGTCCTACCGTCTCGAGGGACGGAGATACAAGCCCATGTAATCAAATTGACAGTACCCTGAAGTGGGTTTGGAAATTTGATAGGAGGCCCACATTGAGAGCTAACAAAGGTCACATGAGATGGAAGCAAATGGGAAAAAAATTATATTCCTACTTGAGTTGTAGTTTTAGGCATAAAACTAGAAGGCAGAAGGCAGAAGGCAGAGAAATAAAAGAGATTGGATCACCAACCACCATCACGAGAACCGTAGCCGCCGCCAGATCGGGGTCCTGAAGGTCTGTCATTTGCATAGGATACCCGAATGCTACGGCCATTGAGATCCTAAGGAAGTAGTGAGTAAAGTAACAAACAAGTAAGAATGACGATCAAAAGAGAGCGGTGGGTGTATAAACAGAAATCCACTGACCTGGCCATCCATTGCAGAGAGGGCCGAACTTGCAGACTTATCATTTGAGAAGTTGACAAATCCAAATCCCCTTGATCTTCCAGTGTCTCTATCAGTTATAACCCTTGCTGCAAAAGAGAGGCACAAGTATAACAAGTATGGCTTTGGCTTGAATAATGAGTACAATATAAACTAAAATGTGACCTCACCCTCAACCACGTCTCCAAAGCCAGCAAATGCGTCCCTGAGAGACTGGTCATCAACTCCATATGAAAGGCCTGAGATATGAAAGGGGAAAGGGAAAGAGTAATGACTGATAACTGATAACTAACAAAAGGTATCCTAGATAAGTAAATACCTCCAATGAAAAGCTTGCTTGAAGACATGCAGCGAATATAATTAAGCATGGATGCAGCCGGTGCTTCTGATCCGCGTCTAGCACCCTGTCTCAGCACATTCCCAACCTTATTAAACAAGGCCATTTTCCAGTTCCTAAGGTCCACACAGTAAAAGTACATCATCTTCACCATAACCATAACTCGAACCCCAAAAGAAATCAACAAAAATGAGGAAGAAAAGTACCAAATTGAAGAGCCCAAAGCAGAGCAGAGCAGAGCAGAGCGGCTAGGGTTTAAGGTCGTATAGAATATGACGCTCTCGCAGTCCTTGCCACTCAAAATATCTTCCATTTTATAGACTATCCTGCGATTCAATCTTGTGCATGTAATTCTATTTTTTTTAATTACAACCGCTCCTCTTGTATGCTCCCTATTGGTTTACTTTTACTTTTCTATCTCTGCTTACCCTACACAATCAATCCTCCTTCTTATCTTTTACTCCATCCCCATCACATTGGAAAAAATAAATAAATTATTTTATGCTATTCATATAAATATATGTTTACTAATTTCAATAAAAAATAAAACCATTTTCAAAATATCATTCATCACAATTTTGTTATTACATAAATAAAATAATCTATAAAAAGCAAAATCTAAATTAATTAAAGATATTTTTGTAAATAGTATCATTATTTAAGGTAAAATACTTTAAATTAGTTTATATTTAAATTCAACAATTTATTGTTTGTAATTAAATCCTGATAATGTTTTTTTTTTGTGAACTTCTTTTTTTTAGTAAAGTTTGGTGAACTTCTGAGAATGAGAATGGTTATAATTGTTATTTGTTGTTGATTCAATTTATTTTTAACTTTTTTTGTTGACAATAACAATTAGGTTAAATAGGATTTATATACAAATATTTAAATTATCAAGTAACTTACTTTATCATATAAATAACACGTAAATCATTTATGTAATTCAATTTTGTACAAAAATTATTTTAAAAATATGTTTTTTTATTAGACATTTAAAAAATAAGATTTTATTATATGATTTTTAATTTAAATATAATTTTTAATAAAAAAATAAAATTTGAGATTATATAAATAAAGAAGAAATTAACCTTAGGATGTTCTTTTCATAGACTAGAGTCTTTATAACTGTTTTCAATATTTTAGTTTTTATAAACTAAAAAACTTGTTTGGATAGTTTTTTCTGAAAATAGTTATGGTTTTTTAGTTTTTAAAAACTAAAAAACATAAACAGTTGAAAGTAGTTTTACTTTTCAGTTTTCTACTTTTTTTTTAAAACTTAAAATATAATTATAATATGTTGTTTTTTGCTTTTTTATTAATGAAATTCTAACAAATATGAACAAGTTTTTTCATTTTTACATCTTCAAAACAGTTTTCAAATAAAATTTGTCAAACAAGTTTTTTTTTCTTTTCTTTCTGAAAACAGTTTTTTAAAACTATTCCTAAAAACTCTTTTCAAAAACTAAAAAACAAAACTAAACCTATCAAACTCTTAATCCCTAAGGAAACTAATTCCCAAAACTAAAAAATGTTTTGAAATAATGCATTTATTAATTGGGTTGTCCAAAAAATCTTCTCATAGACAAGAAATCTATTTTACAAAAAATAAAATTTCCAAAAAAGAATCTTATCATCTTTGTAAAATGGAAGGTCCTCTCAAACCTTATAGGACTATCAAAGGTTCCAAAAAGACTTAGATACTAAAAACCAGAAAAATTCTTTTTGTAGATATTTATGATTAAGATAAAGTATCATCTGATATGAGTGGTCAATGAATTTTAACTTGTCACAAGGGGTAATGATGATCATTCTCAAACTAGAACATCATGAAAGAAAGATCACACAAGTGAAGATTGTTCAAAATATGAAGCTTATAGAAATAAAATCAAACGATGTCATTTGTCAAAGACTAGAAGATCTATAGTAGAAGCATCTTCCATAGACAAAGCTTCTGACAAAATTATTATGTCTATGACAGTAACATCCTAACCTTTTTTTGTTATCTAACCATGCGCATTCATGAGTTAATTATATAAAAATCAATTAATTGTTGAAAATAACGATTGATATTTTATGTAAGAAGCTTGTATTTGTCTATCATTAAGGACAAATTGTTTGATGTGGCCCTGCCTCATCTCTACGAAACATTTTATGTAAGGACCTATTTATTTAATAGGTTGTAAATTCGTTGAACAAATAGTGAAGAAAATTAAATTTAAGTTTTTACTTAAATTACTAATTCATTTGAAATGTGACAGATTTATTAGGTGTGTTGATACTATATAATTGTATCTGGTTTATGGAAGAAAAATGAAAATGTGAGAATAATTATTATTATGTTGTTTCCAAAGGGTCTTAGTTAAGTTTCGGGAAGTTTTTTAATAATTCGTTATCAAAAGAGGTTGCATTTAGCAAACTAAATTTACTAAACACATTTTCGGTGCTATATATATATATATAAACTCTGTATTCTTTCCTTTCTTATTTATTCTTCTTTTGCGGTTTCTTCCAAATCACAGATCACTGTTTCAATAATTTTTTTGTTTGTTTTTTATCGTATCGTTGTTGTAGGTAAGTTTGGTCATGAATCATCGAACATTTTTTCATTCGTTTTTTAACCTTTCGTTTCAGTTGAAAAAGGATTTCCTTTGAAAAATCCAAATTCTTAGAGCATATCTAACAAGAGATGTTTGTAAAGTCGCTTAAAAAATTAACGAGTTGCTTGAAGCAGCTCTCTCATTGGAGCAATCTTACATGAAAATTAAAGTTGTTTAAAAAGTGGATGGGTTGCTTCACCAAGCAACCATTGTTTATGATTAAAAAAAATAATTTTTCACCAAATCTATACAAATTAATAACAATATATAACAAAAAAATTATAAAATTGTGATTATCTTGTAATGCATGATGACGAGATGATGTTGAATGCGGGGGGTTACTAGTGATAACTTAACATTAATTATGACTCATATGTTGATAATATGGGTGTTGAACATTGAGTCAGTGGCTAATAAGGTCAATGTAAGTACTCCACCGTTGGGAGTAGAATGTAGTCTTACGTTGTGGTTCATGTACTCCACTGTTGGGGGTACCTCAGGAATATATTTGGACAATAGTTGTGTGTCATAAGGGTCGAGTAGACTCTAGGCAATAATGTTTGATAAGTATGTTGAGACTTCAGTTGGATGTTTAATGAGTTAAGTAGACTCAAAACACAAATTATTTAGAGGTTTTTAGTCGCCTTAGTGTCTTACTCAATAAAGTCTTTTTCAGAAAGTACTAATTGGAAGTTATAAATTACTTATGCTCAAGGGAATATAACCGTGGTTGTTTTATATAAATAGTTATGTGTTGATTTGAGTGAACAATTAAATTGTGGAACTTTAATGCTTTATGATTATTATAATATTATTTGCTTACTCTTGCAATTATTGTATATGTTGTATTACTGTGATGGTTGTGTCTTGCACAAGAGCAAATAATAGTGATGATGCTAAAAAGAATGATGCATTAGAGTGAAAGATGTTAGCTAGTGTTTTCAAACTTTAATGATATCATTTTGCTGTTAAATATGTAAATATGAGAGTTATGTTAGAACTTAGAAACATCATTGGTTGAGCTTATGAAAGATTGTTTATGTTTTGCATAAAAGTTTGTGTAAACATGTTGTATTGAGGCATTTAATGTTGGTCCTAGTGGGAAATCTAGAAGGGGGGTTGAATAGATTTACAAAAAATATTTTTCAAAATTTTTTTATTCAATAGTATTAGAGTAGTTAAAAAATGCCCTATTTAAAAAATTTCCAAAATCTACCTTGTTTTGTAAAAATGGGTTTTTCAAGAATTCAACCCTTTAGGCAAAACACCAATCAACTTAATTTCTCCAACAATGATTTCAAGTGTAATTGATGAAAAACTTAGTAAGAAAGTTTTACAAGTTATTCAAAATAAAAAATAAATAATAGAAAGAATGAAAAACCAAACTCACAATTTTTGGGTTAAAAAATTCAATAACAAGTAAATGATTATAAAAAATTAGATCCACTGCCAGAAAACTTGATAGACCAATTACAACTCCAAAAACCGAATTAGTAGTCCTTCAAGAATTTAATAAAGCTGGAATTTAAAGAGTGTAGGGAAGAGAAAAGTTGCACAATAATTTATATTGGTTTGGTTAACCTGACTTACATCCAATTTACAGACTTAAGTTTTCGTTAATCTACTTTCAGTAAAATCTCACTACATGCACGCTACACATACAAATGTTAATTCTGAAAACATTTAAATCACAATAATCTGCCCAATTACCAATTGACCCTCCTGCCCATCACAAAAGACAACCGGGCCTTCTGCCCACCACAACACATATAATACTCTTTAAGCTCGAGAAGGATATACCATACCAATCATGAGATGCTGAACATCTATGAAAAATTCTAAATCTATGAATATCTCATCTAAGTGTCAACATGGACTATCCTGAAGATTCACCCACCTAATGAACATCCTTAACTCAAGTGTCAACATGGATCATTCTGAATACTCATTTATTTAAAGCCATCTTAGGACTCATCCTAGTTTTGCTTTTCATCTTAAAGTGTATTAAGTTGTGACTTTCCAAACACGACACTCATGCACCTGCGTGATACCTTTACTAGGGAACATAAGATTTTGCTAAGTTAATCTCACAACATCTTAACACAATCCTAAAGGTCACTAGACTTGTCAATCACAAATCACATAGTATTTATACTTCAATCATTTACGAATTATCCTTGAAATTTAAAAGATCATAGTATAAATTAATTTCTCATTTCCAATTTTATTTTCATGAGTAAGATAATATCAATAGTCATATTAATAGATTTTTAATACTAAAAGATATCTTTCTTATGTGGAATATCAGACTAGATTGCAACCACAAAACATACTTAGATAGTCTTTAGTGATTTTAAGACACATCATATTTATAATAAAACTTTCTTTACTAAACTTTAACAAAAGTTCTTTGAATATTTTATAAGATATGTTTACCATCAACATTCATCATACAATTAATAACCCTTCAAATAAAAGCATAAGCTAGTTATTAACTATTTTAATAGTAATGATTTTTATGAATTAAAATTATGAACACCAAAATTTATCATAAGTACATAGCAAGACTCGAAACAAGTAATATCAGTGAACAAACATAATATGATGAAGTAATTTTGTAGAAAAGATCAAAATATAACTTCTGAATAAGATCAATAATAACAAAGTTGACAAATAATTACAAAGAATCATACTATAATATTGGGGGAATAACTTAAATAATAATAGCAAGAATTAAACTGCAATATCTGAAAATAAAAGGATAAAAATAATATATGGACCAAAAATAATAAGTAAGAGAAAATAAAGGACCAAAAGTAATAAGTAAGGTACCAGAAATAGTATCTAGAAACAATAATTAAATGACCAAAAATAATATCTGGAAATAAATAATAAAGGACCAAAGTAACATATAGAGAAAATAAACAAATGACCAAAAATATTATCTGGAGAGAATAAATAAAGCACCATAAGAGAAAATAAACAAATAATCAGAAATAATATATAGAGAAATAAAAGTTAGCATAGTTAGATGTTACCGAACAATCAACTAAACATGAGTATATTAATCCAAAACTTAGTTTTAGGAGTAATAATAATCACAAAAGTAGAAAACACACAAGTTTGTTAAGATTAACACCACAAATGTTTATAAATCCCACTTTCGCCCTTACCTTAGAAAGAACATGATGAAGAGTGGTGAAAAACCTTTGAAGTCTTAATCTCCCCCTCAATAGCTTTCTCATTCCTCTCCCTCTTAAAGCTTTCTTTCTTTTCCTTTTTGAGAAGTTCTCACTATCCCTTTCTCAAAAAGTTTCCCTTTCCCTCCTTCCTCCAATTCGCAAAATGATGACCTTTATTTATAGGTAAAACTAGAGTATGTTTGTTGACAAAATTATGCTCGCTAAGCAAAAATACGTGCAGAGTACAATTGAACAACACATGTTGACATGAAAAACGCAATTAAAAGAAGCCTAAAGATGTCATATTTTAAATTTGAAGAAGTATATATCGAGTGAAAGTACATTTAGTGTCGGTGTTCCTTTTGGTTTTTAATATAAGTAAAAAGTTTACTATGTGTTATATTAATTATAAATAAATTTTAATTAATTTATCATATTGTTTAGCATATGTTGGAATAGAAAGTGAAGAGTGAAAATTTATTAATATAGAAAATTGAGAAGAAAATGAAATACTTTTGTATCAAAGGAAGATGTCAACCATTAATGATTTTTACTAATTTTCCATTAAAAATAAACATAAAAAATGAAAAATGAAAAGGAAACTTGTGCTTAAAAAAATATCCATATTTTTCTCGCATAGATAATAAATACACAAATACTTTTGCAATTGTAATCACTTTAATATATAATTTTTTTTATCAATTAACTTTTAATTGAAAAAGAAGGTTTCACACTACTTCTTATCTTTTATAGGAAGAGAAAAAAATTAGTCTAAGGTCTAGTTCAGTTGGTTGAACAAAGTGCCAAAGTCTGTGTCAATTGTTATAAGTCTTCTTATATTCTCTTAAACTAATAAACAAATTTATCATATCATAAATGAAAAGCTGTGATTAAATATTAGTATATATTTATATTAAATAAACACTGTCAGTGCATATTAATTAACTTAAAATTTAAAAATTTTTTTATTTAACTTATATTTTTTTAATGATATTTTAATATTTTTTATATCAAGTTGTTAGTATTAAAAAATATTTATAAAAGAAAACTAACATAGTTAGATGATGGAAAAATAAATGATACACTCACAATATAAAATGTTTTAGAATGTCATTTAATAACAATATAATTATAAAATGTTTTAGAATGTCATTTAATAACAATATAATTTTTATGTTATATGTTTATTAACTTTTGTAATAAGTGTCTTAAACTTAAAAATTATTCAAGAATGGATTTTGATTGAACGGAGACTATTACACTGTGTATAACTTTTAAACCCTTAAATGATATTGTATTTTTTCTTAAGAACGAAGTGAGAGTTTTATTATTATTATTATTGTGGCATTTTTTAGCTATATTCTATTTCCTATCCTATTATAAGGTCTAAATAATTAAATACAATAATTAAAGTTGAAATATTAATTTTGTATAATATGATATGCTAAAACCAGTGGTAAATTTAGTCAAATTATATATTTAATAATTTTATATAAAATAGAAATTTGATAAATTTAACTGTTAAATTTTATAAAGAGAAAAATATATTGATTAATAATTAAAAAATTATATAAATGAATGATTGTAATGTAATATTAGTAAAAAATATATAATTTTAGAAATGATTATAAAATTTCACATAATTTAAACTGTTATTTAAAAATATATAATATTAGATGAATGTAATTTAGCTGACACACATGCAGAAGTTTATGAAAGAGTAGCTAATTTCGATTTGTGTGGAATACTCTATCAATAATAGTGAAGAGCCTTTAAGTTAATAAAAAAATATAATACTTAATTACTATTAAAGTAAGAAATAAAAAAAGAATTAGAAGAAGGAATTAAGATGTAAATGAGAGAAAATGAAGTAGAGTTGTAATTTGTAAGAAGGAGTGATGGGAGTCCTGAAAAAGAAAATGGGGGAGAGCAGGAATAGATAGAGAGACAGAACGCAAAGCGAGAGAGAGAGAGAGAGAGAGAGGAAGACATATACACAGAGAACAGAACAGAAGAGAAGAGAAGAGAACAGAAGAAGAAGTAGGGCGTAGGGGAAGAGAAGAGAGAAAACCCAAACCCAAACCCAAACCCAAACCCAACCCACAATCTCATCTCCCTCCTCCCCTCTCTTCTCTCATACCGATTACCAATACCCATAACAACACCATTCTTTCTTCTCCTCCTCTCCCTATTTCTTATTATCACATTCATGTCAGACACAGAGATCTTATCTCCTCATCCTATAATGCCCACTCTCTAGTGCACTCCCTTTCTTTCTTCCAATTCCTCTTTTCACCTTACCTATTATTGCTTAGCTACCCAAACCCAATCTATTTTACTGCTTTCTTTTCTTTTTTCTCTCGTTATTCGAATTAGGGTTTATTTCTCTCCCGATTCCCGCTTTCTACTCAGCTTGTTTCTGTTACTGGATTTTATAGGGTTTCATTGGATCGTAACTCTTTACTTCCCGACTCATAAGGGTTTCATCATCCACTTCGCCGGGGATTGCATGAAATGGGCATCAGCTCCCATTTTTTTAGAGCTTCCAATTCTGGGTTTGGAAATACTGTGCTTCACCATTTCTACTTGGAGATTGCTTATTCTTAAGATAAGATGGTCTTTCACATTGCTTCTATGAGCATGGAAGAGGATTGTCTATATTAATTGGTTTTCACACTGATCAACACTTCTAAACCCTATTTTAAACACGCCACAAGGCCTCCGTCTTCGTTTTTTGGCCTTTGCTGGGTTGTCACACTAAGGAAAACCCGATCACTCTTTGTTGGTCCCAAACAAAAAATACAGAGGATTTTATTGCAGTGCCCCATTTTTTTTTTCTCTGAAGAATCCCTCTGGATTGACATAATCCTTCACCTTAATTCTAAGCATATACTTGTTGGGTTGTACTAGGACTTTAGTTAGTTAGGTTGAGTGGTTGCCGTAGTCCACGTTCATTTGGTTCCTTCATTTTGAATCAAATTTCATAATATTAGTTTCGGCCGATTGCATATTAGGTGAAGGGAAGTGAAGAAATCCTTGGTGATTACTTGTTTTGAAGTGAATAAGAAGCTTATGGAGGAATATTAAAGCTGGAAATGAATGCAGTGACATGGTGCATGGACAAGAGTATAGTTGCTGGTTGGTTCCCTTTCCGGAACAGTGCTACTGGAAAGTAATTAAAAAATTCTCAACTTTACAGGGAAGATACACTTGGCATATCTGGATATTGTGCAATGTCGCGCTGCTTTCCATTTCCACCACCAGGATATGCAAAGAAGGGATATGAAACGAAGACTAGAACAGATGACACGGATTTACTCACAAAGGTTAATGTACTTTCCTTGAATTCACATTGTAATTTTGTCTCATTGTCATTACTTGGGATGCAAAAAAATGAAATTTCTTGTGAGTTGTGAAGTGTTAAATGTATTGTGAATTGATAAGCTACGATTCATATTTGTGTATGGACCATTAAATTGGTTATTAAGAATATGTGTCAATCCTTTTATTCTGACTGTGGATAAATTGGATTTGCTTGGGGTCCATGTTAATCACACACATGACAAGGGTATAAAAATATTGTTCAATTGGGATTTGGGAGCAATACAAGATGATTTGAGGCATACTCCACCCTATTTGGATAAGTTACGCGCAGCTCTTGGATGATGGAAGTTGGTTCTTGTTACTTGTATCTTTCCTTTGGTGTACATGGCAATAATTGTAGCTCTTTCTATCTTATAATGATACAAATTCATGTTTGATTTTTGTGTTCTCTTCAAGTTTTGCATTTTCTATTTGGATTGATGAGTCGCATAGTACTGAACATACAAGTTATAAGAGAGTGAGGATACTTTCTTTTCTGCTGAAGAGGCTTAGATGTTTTTCTTATTCTATTCACTTTTATCCTTGGAAATCACTAAGGTTTAAACTAGAATTTGATCCCTATACTTTATGCATTTAGGTTTTGGTTCTTGCAGTATTTGTTTTGGATTTCTTTGTTTAAGTTTTGGTCCCTTGTGGACTAATGCTTTTGATAAATGCAATTTATAGGGATCCATTCTTCATGGACAATAAGGACCAATAGTTTGATCATAGAAACTATAGATGTAACACCTCATACACATAGGAATGAGAGGGATCCATAGATTGTATAGATGTGACACTGGACAATTGAGGATTAATATGTACTATTTATACCAATAAGATGCATCTACTTTTCGGTAGTGTATCACTTAAGAACTGCACAGTTGAGCGTGCTTGACTTTGCGCAATTATAGGATGTGTGACTTTCTGGGAAATGTGAGGACATGCTAGAAAGTCTTGTCTTGGTTTGTGGGCCAATCATTTATCTTGTCTGGCATATCAAACATATTAGAAAGGGTTACCACGAAGGGTTTGGACTGTTGGAAGGTTTTAACCAATGAGAACTTGAGTGAAGTGTCATCGTACGAAGTGTCATGGCTTGGAGTGAAGCCATTGAGACGAGCTAAGTGTTGTTACAGTAGAGACTGAAATTACAAATGAATTAAAAAAAAAAAGGGATGGATATTTTAAAACAAAACCCAAATATAGGCATCAATAGCTAAAGAAAAAACTATCATGATCAAAGCCCAAACCATATTTCTCAATATGGAGCTGGGGAATAGCAAAGCAAACCGGCCCTAGCTTGCTATGGGATTCAAATACTGGACTGGTCTTCAATTGCAGCTATTCTGTGGCAATAATAGCCAAAATAATGGCTTTTTGCATGCTACAGTGGTGCTACAATGATATAGGCTTCAAAAACCCAGTTTTACCCCTAAAACAATATTGTTTAGTTTAGTTGGGGTAAAGTTGTAATTTACTCAATCTTTAATGCCATTTTTTTGGATAAAATAACTAGTGTGATTTATTATATATGATGCATTTCTTTCATTTTGTTTTTTGTTTTTGAATGTTTATACATGTAGTATATATTATTTAGTTTTTATTGAAATATTTTAAATAACAGTCAGTCAGTCATCCCACTTCCTATTATAGCATTTTTCGAGAAGGCTACTATGTAGTGCTGTGAAGGATTCATAATATGGCCCAAACTGATGAAAACCGTTACAACTGATATCTTTTATTAAATCCTTGTCATTCTGCTGTCTTTGTGAAATTCTATTCTTAAAGTGAATTTGCTTTGTTCTTTCATGCCAGGAGTGTGGATCTATAATTTATTTTAACATCTTCTGTAATATTTGTTACTCTACTCTAGGGCAAGAGCAAAAATATTAGTGAAAGCCATTTTGTGTGTCGTACATCTTAAGATCATGCTTTTGTTTTAGAGTGTTCATATTCGCTGGGTGCTGATTTTGTGGTGCTGTATGTGTTTGATGTGGATAGGGAAGGGGTCAAAACATAATCTGTTATTAAAATTGAATAAACAATGATTTGTCATCAACTTATGAGTCCTTCAGACGGAAAAAGTGATAGTTGTGGAGTTGGAGCATTGGATATACACAAAGTAGTTGAGCTGATATTGTTTGGAGAATTCAAGCATGTCTATTGGTGGATGTTAACAAAACTGGTTTTGGTGCACATTTCTTTCCATATGATAAACATGTGGAATGCTGGATAAAATGTGGTTATCATGTAAAACAATGACTTCTGTCTGAGCTTGGTGTGCCCTCTCATTTGGAACAAGTGTTGAGGCCTTGAGGGTAAGATGTTACATGTGTGGTATGCTGTGCTGTGAAGTCTTTATATGTATTCACTATTAGGAATTGTGTTTGGGATTATTATTGCTATGTTAATTTAAGAAATCGTTAGTCTTATGTACATGTATATTAATACTTATTTTCTGGAAGAATTGGTCCTAAAACAGAGATCTTGTGTTTAATTCAGTGTTGGTATTGATGTTCTCTTATGCTATTTGTTGGGATTGTTGTGTGTTATGTTAATCTAAGAGATGTTGGATATATTTACTAGCATATCAGTTCCATTTTCTTAAAAGAAATAGCACCTCAAATATTAAACTCGTGGTCATTCTATATTGAGCTGGATACTGGCTTCTTAGAGGCGTGAATATGGATTTAATTAATTGTAAGTAAAGTGATTGTCTGTTTACACTTTAGAGAGACTTTTGTCACCTGCTTTGAATTTTTTTTGTGTGCTTAATAATGATTCTATTTTTGTTTTTGTCTGTCTTCTTTGGTTATAAATGGCTACATTAACAACTAGTTGCTGTGTATTTTGTATGTAGGAGAGTGAGAATTTATAGGTCTGGTTCTTTTCTTTGCTTGATCTTCTAAGGCCATGTTGTTATGGTTCTTCTTCTGTGGATATTATTCTCTTTTGCATTTATTTCGGGATTAAATGGAGATATGAAGTCATTTTGCTTGTTTCCTCATGTGATTATTAGTCTCAATATCAATTTTGACCATACAATTAGCAGGAAAAACACAGAGAAAAAAAGCATAAAAAAGAAAAGAGGGACAAGGAGAAGAAGGAAAGTAAGGAAAAGAGAGACAAAGAAGGAAGGGATGGAAAGCATAAGGAAAAGAAGGACAAAAAAGAAAAACACAGAGATAAAAAGAAAGATAAGGACAAGGACAGAGAAAAAGATAAGGACAAGGACAGGGATAAAGATAAGAGCAAAACCAGTGCTGCAATTGAGAAAGAATTTCCAGGACAAGCTCAGGGTCTTGATGAAGGTAAACTACATCAAAAGGAAATCAAACCAAATGATAAAAAGGGTGTTTTACTTGGGGATAAACTTACCAAACAGTATGCAAGTAACAATGGAGAGAAGGCTAGAGAGAATAATTATTTGGCTGATGAAAACAAGGATTCTAAATTCCTTCTGGAGTTGGATAGGAGGATTAGACATAACGATGGAGGAGCTGAGAATCAATCGGCTCAAAAGTTTACAACTGCAGGGTACACAAAGAATGAGGGGGCTGTTAGATTGGTTGCTAAGGGTAGTAGTGCCAGTCTCGATGGTAAGGAGAGACTCCAGGATAAAGGCCTTGATACTAAAAAGTATGATAAGAGAGGAATCTGGGCTGAGTCCCGACCTATTGGAAATGCAACAGTTCAGAACAATGCTGGAAATTTTCATCCCAGGATTGATGAAATGTCCAAATCTTTTGAAAATAATTTTGACAAACCTTTGGAAGCAACAACTGAAGGAAAAGAGAGGGTTAAAGAAAAAAAGGATGATAAGCATGGAGATAAAAAGAAAAATAAAGAGAAGGGGAAAAAAGGACATGGGAAGGACAAAGACAGGAAAGAAAAGAAAAAAGAGCAGAAAGCAAAGGAGAATGCTGAACATGAAAACAGAGAGCAGCAGAATAAATTAAAAGAAAACAACAAAGCTGGCCCATTAGGTTCAAATCCTTTCACACAGATTTCCAAGCACAGCCATGAGAATTCTACTGTTGGGGAAAATCTCAAGAAACGGAAGGACATTGAATCAAATGGTATTATGCATGGTGAGTGTTTTACACAATGAATCATCATTTTCTTATTGTTGTTCAATGGTCCTGTGCTGTAATTAGATGCAATAGAATGTTTGACTTATTGGATTTAAAATATTATTTGATTGACCAAATAGCTGATATGTTCATCCTATGAGATTTTGTGGATTTCTAATGTTGCTACATAATAATTTTCATATTTTAAAGGTAATAGGTTTTTTCTATTATAATGATTATTTTTTTTTGTGTTTGACTGCTCTGTATTTTGATGTTGGCCGAGGTTGATTCTGAATTTTCTTACAGCAAATGACAGTTGGCCCAATAAGTTGCCAAAGCCTTCTCCCTCTCATACCACTGAAAATGGAAGGATATTGGAACCCTGCCAAATTTCCCTTCTGAATACATCTGATGGGCCAGCAGCAGCCTCTAATATCAAGGTTGATAACAAAAAATGCAGGATCAATGGCATTATTGAAGCTCTACCATCTGCAGTCTCCTCAAATAAAACTCCCACTGCTACGATACCTGATCCAATTAATGAAGCATCAGCAAAACAACCACCTCATCCAGATATCAAGTACACAAGTCTGGTATATTCCGTGCCAAAAGCAGATGAATGGTCTGATTTTGATGACCAAGATTGGTTGTTTGGCAGCAGTTGTTCACCAGGAAGAAAACCTGTGGTGGAATCTTCAGAGGTTGGGGACACACTTCAGGTATGGGCGGAAGCTGTCCATATAGAGCCAGCAGATGTTTTTGCTCTGCCATATGTCATTCCATACTGACTGACTGATTGTTTGAGTGGCACATGATGGTTCAAAAATATCTGCTCTCCCAAGGAAGGAACCCTCGGTTGGCTCACCCTATTTGAGAGGAACAAAAGCATCTGGAGCCTTAAATCGATTCTTTTGTTGATTGCACGCCAGCAGCAAATAAAGTTTGAATTGGTTGGAGGGAAGCATCTGTCATGAGTTTGCTGGAGACCTGATTGGGGCTCACTTCACGCGACATAGTAATTCATTTACAGATTAGACTTCATAAAGGCAGCCGCAGGTTGTGGGGAAGAAATGTACAAGTTGAGCAACCTTTTTCATTTTTTCAAAAAAAGAAAAATGAATTTTTGTCTAGATCTTTGCCTGGGCAGCTAGCTAGTTCTTTCTAATTGGGAATGAGAATGTAAGAGAAACTGGACCACAATTTTGATTTGTAACATAGAAATCTTATTTACTAGAATATGTATGATAGAGAGGGGGGGAAAGGGTCTTAGCAGTCGGATTCATTTATTCGGTTTCTTGTAAATTTTCTTGGTTATTTCGATCATTTTGTGAGTCCTTGCTTTCAATTGAGTTAAAAACTATACAACTACAGATATGATTGACTTGTTTCTCACAAACTAATGACAGTTTACTTTCAAATGTGTACCGATGAATATCCTAATTAATTGATCAATGTTAGGCATAAATATTTGTTTATTCGTTTAGATACAAAATATATGCTTCTTACGTGAGGGTTCAATTGATTGGTGAATTTAATCAAATGGGGAGGGATTTGAATCTTAAAATCTAGAATTCGATTAACATCAAATTAGGCCCCCTTAGGGTAATTTGTTATGTTGGATAAAAATAACAGTGATTTGATCTTTTAGTTATTTTTAAAAGTTTTTATCCTATTTAAAAAAATAATAAAACTTGATTTAGGTTTTTATTGCTCAGTTTGATTTTTTTAGAAGAAAAAAAAGGCCTATACTCTATTACAATAGAAACACTCATCATCTATTTTTTTTTCCAAAACATCTCATTTTTTCAGTAACATATCACTGATGTTAGTTTTGTTAGCAATGATGATAGAATGTATGACTTTTTTTACTTATTTTTTTTCTTAACCCACCTTAATCTTTGGACAAAATTGCAATTAAAATAAAGACGATGAAGTTATCTACGTTGAATCATATGATTTAGTTATGAGGTTCAAACTTCAATATTAGAATTTTCTTGAAGTCAACTTCTGTGATTTTTATGCATATGTTTGTACTATATATTTAATCTATATAATTAAATTATTTTGAATATATATTTTTCATTAATATTAGAAACTAACATTGTTGATAATTATTGCTGTTGCGATAACTGGGAAATTTCTTTTTACATGTGAACATTTTCTTCTTCGACCCCATGGGACACAGTTTGTATTCTAAATTAGGCATTTGGAAATGCATACTGTGTAACAGTGTGGTGTAGAAGGAAATTATTATGTTGAAGAGAGTAGGTAATACCCATATCTGCTTATTTCCATCCCAGTGTCTGTAATTTTATTTGGCATTCAAAACGAGTGATCCATGTGTGATGATGTGAGTTTGTGTGGTGACATTTGTGTATGAGACAAAAATGAAGGAAATAGGATGAGCCAGTGGTGTTCCACCGTATCCATCCTTCGGATAATCCACAAAAAATTCTCATAAACCTTTATTTTTAAATAAAATAAAAGCTAACAAAAGAGAGGGAGGTAAGCACAGGAAAAGGAGCTAAGGTCAGTGGCTGCCTGTCTCTGTTTAAAAAAGTTTTGAAAATCATAGTTCTTGTTACTCCTATTTGTAAAATGCTATGCATGAGTTGATTTTGACTTTTGAGCAGAGGATGATAGCTGGCAAGAAGTGTTATGTTTAGTGATCAGTGATCGAATATGAGAATGTTGCCTGTTTGCTCAGCCACTTCTTCCCAGGTCTTATGAATTTTGTCATTCTGGTGTTAGCACTTAGCTTATCTATTCCTATTCAATTGATTTTGTTCTTGCAGATTCCCTTGTTTGGGGGATTGCACCCAACTCGAAAGGATCTTGAGAGCAGATGTGTCGTTGAAGAAGGCGTCCATCTGGCTTCGCAGTATGGAACGCATTCACTCAGAAATTCCTTTTCAGTGCAAGCTACAAAAGCCGTCTTTGGTACTTTTTCTTCTACTAGTACAATCACACGCATGGAAAGTTATCATTTATCTACTATGCCAGATGAACTCCTCCACTTTGCTCAACAAGGATCTACTACATTCTTGGCACCAGCACATCCTCAAACTCTGTCAACTACTGACAACTTTGCACCACATGTGGACACTGAATCATTAGCCAGAACAAAAGCAAGTGCTGGAGACCTTTTAGCCGGAATCAATGCCGCAATCAATCAAGGAGAAAATGCTTTACGAAGCTCACTGGATACAGCCACTTCTTTTGTAGATTCTATTGTTGAGTCTGCTACTAAATCTGTAGATAATACTTTTAGTAAGGCATTTTCTGCTGTCGATCAAACAGGTGAATTAGCAAACAACAAACTTACCAGCTTTTCAAGTGAGCTGTTTGGAGTCACAAATAAAGCACCTGCTGTGGCTATTGATGTGTTCCGTCGTACAATTGTAGTAGTAGAGAGTTCTTTAACAACTGGGGCTTCCTATGTTGTCTACCTGTATGGTTCAGCCAAGGAACTCCTTCCTGCTGGGATTAGGGATACAGTCAATATATATGAAGATAAAACAACAGAAATCTTGAGGCCCTTTGGGTCGGCAACTCAAAGGGTAATATTTTGCTGAATAATAGAAGATTCCATAAGATCCTTTACTCTCAACTTCCCCTGATTCTAACTCTTTAACTTTCCTTGAAATCTCACCTTGGTTAATATCTGTTTTGAACATGATTTGAATTATCAAATAAGTTGAGTCAAGTTGTCTTCTTCAGGAGTGGTTTTTCTTCACCTTTGCTTAAGTTCTTTGCTCTTCTTGGTGGTTGAAATATTCTGAATCCATGTACTCAATATGCTGTTTCAATTCACAATCACTCTATTGGACAGATATACATGGCTGTCTATTCTTTGGAGAAGAATCTTGGCTTGGATCCGAATGACCCAATAATTCCATTTATTGTTTTAGCAGGTTCTTCAGCTGCACTATGGTATGTGAATTTCTCCTTCCCAGAAGTATATTTTGCTATTTATCCATTGGAGAATAAAATTTCCATCACAAACACTATCTATAATAGATTTCATAGATATGCAGGGCCTTTTATTGGTTGTGGACATATGGAGGTTACTCAGGAGATTTGCCCCCTAAATCAGCCTTCGAGCTTTTAGGCGAGGATGCAAATGCTGTACTTATTGATGTCCGCAGTGAGGCAAGTTATGGTTAATTTTTCTGGCTTGTATTCATAGCAGGAAAAACAGTTGTATAATTTATGAAGGTAAAGTCTGACTATGCATGTGTTTTGATACCCATTATATTTTTGTTCAACACTTCTTCCAAACTCGAACTATGGTCTCCTCATATTTTGGAGGTTTTCCTATCTTTTGTGTTGATTTGGCTAACACTTTTGTTATCAAAATTGACCAATGAAGTTACTGCCTCTCCCCCATTTTTTTCTGTAGGAAATGCAAGAAAAAGATGGCATTCCTGATCTCCGACGGGCTGCCCGGTTTCGTTATGCAAGTATAACTCCCCTTGAGGTTGGTTTAAAGCTCAATAATGTTTAAAAGATGTGACTGGTACACCTTAAATTTGTTAAGTGGAAAAAATCCAGAATCTTGGTTGCTTGTTAGATGGATTAACAATTAATTTGTAATCTGTCTGCTGTTAATGTAACATATTATGCAATTATCAGGTTGATAGCTCCATATGCAAGTTGTTGAAGAGTGGTAGAGAGCTTGATGATTCCTTGATTGCTGCTATTATTCGAAGTTTGAAGATTGTTAAGGTGTTTATCTTTGTCTCTCGGTATAGGGTCTATTGTTCTGAATAAAGTTACGTGAAAGTTCATGGAATAACTTGAGTAGCTTTTTCTCTTTTGAGATTTTCTTCCACATGATATTCTTTTCCAAACTATATTTTATACTGCCCTTCAATTTCTCTCTCTATTTTAATATTATGGCATGAAGGTATTGAACCTTGAAAGAGATATCAACAATTACATGCTAAAGTTATATGATAATATACACTTTTAGTCTTTTATGTTTTTATTATATTCAATTTGGTTCTTTATCGATTTCAATTTTGGGATGTCATTTTGAATCTTTGTTTACTAATTTTAGATATGAATGTTCCATTAGATTTACATACATGAAAATTATAAAATGCAAATGATGTTCAAACTAAAAAGGTCTGTAAATATGGTGAAAATGACGTAAAAAAGGAGTCTTGTGAGTAACAAAAAAGGAATCTAGTTTTATATATTCCATTTTTTTGGTTTCTCATTAAAAATTCACTTTTCACAAGATTTTCACTATTTTTTTTTATTATAAACAATACTGTTATCACTTGGATTGAGATTTAGTTATACTTTAAGACTCTTCACCCCTTTCCAAGAGGGTATTCTGCAGGGATCAAACCCAGTTCCTTCCCTACAAATTTAGCATGTATTGCTAACTGAGCTACATCTATTGGCACTATGTTTATGGTGGCTCTTTTTGGTTTGAATATAGTTGAGTTCTGTAATTACATGTGTCTTCAAACGATTAGCACAAATATCACATCTTACATCAGCCAAAAATGATTAAAAATCATGTGCAAAAAATCGAAAATAATCATTATTTAGAAAGAACGACTTTGATTTACTTAAAAAAATAAATAAATAAAGGACTCGATTGAATGTTTTAAAAGATAAGGAACCAAACTGAATATACTTAAAAACATAAGTGTATTTTACCCTTAACAAAATATGCATTGTCTTTTGAAAGTTTCGTCATTCTAATTTTTTTTGAGTACATTAAATAGGGCTTTTAGAGGCTTGTTCCTTATATATTGCATCTTTCACAATAGGCAAATGTTCATTGTAAGAGATAGTCACATGTATTCAATGAGTTGAGTTCGTGTGCCAATAGCTTAATACTTTGAAATGTGATTAGGAACTGGCATGAGAAATGATGTCTCAAAATCTTATTTTCTCTGACCTATAGGACAGTTCCAGGGTTATAGTGTTGGATGCTGATGGTACTCGTTCAAAAGGCATTGCAAGATCCTTGAGGAAAATTGGGGTCAAGGCAAGTCATTCAATATTAATATTAAATTCTTGGCATTTAGCTTTGTACTATGCGATTTGGGATCTAGGTACAAAGAATAGTTTATGCTGCTCCACAACTGATATAGAATACTTGAAATTGGCTTTTATATTTAGACGAGATTGGGGCTGAAGGGCCCTATCATGAGGAAAAGGTAAGATAAATAATAGAGAAAAATTCAAGCTAATGTACTACTATTCCACATAACTCAAGTCTCTGTTAGTGTCTGCTTGATTTCATCCTTAGCAGTATCTTTATCATTAATATCAAATAAAACACATTTTCACCTCAGTTCTGAATGAAAATGGATTGAAATCGTACTGTGAAGTTTTTATTTTTGACAAATACTGTGATGTTAGAATAAGTGATTTATGAACTAGTTCTTGATACTCCAGCAAAGGACACGAAACTTTGCTTGAAACTGTAAATGAAAAAAGAATATGATTGAATTCCATATACTCTCTCATATATGTTCAAATTAACACTTAGTACTTTCACGTCAACACAAATGCCAATTGTCATCTATGTATTAGACATTGAGACCTTTTAATTCAAGTGCCCCTGCTTTAGAGGTGGTTTGTATTGCCCAAGTTGACTAATAGATGCATTCTGCACAATCCACTTAATCACCAACTTCAAAATAAAATCTG
The DNA here is from genome assembly GCA_037954015.1 of Psophocarpus tetragonolobus. Lineage (NCBI taxonomy): Eukaryota > Viridiplantae > Streptophyta > Magnoliopsida > Fabales > Fabaceae > Psophocarpus > Psophocarpus tetragonolobus. Next base: position 46,667,597 of record CM075694.1, read on the forward strand.
GATAATGGAGCATCATAAAATTAACAACCTGTGTATGATATTACAGAATCCATATTTGGTTCAAGGTGGCTTTCAGTCTTGGATGAAACAAGGTCTACGCATCAAGGAACTCAAACCTGAGACAGCACTTTCCATACTCAATGAGGTATTTGTCAAACTAAGGTTGTTTATCTGTATCTTTGCCAATTTTGTTAGCATAAGTAACCAAAAATAATGGGATGAAAACTCTACACAGTTTGGTAATGGTGCTGCTACTCAGGTGCTTGAACTATGACTATAAGCTCCTTGTTGTAAATTAATCATTTGGATAAAAGCCTAAAATCACCTAATCGATTTCTGTAGTAAGCGATTGGCTAGCTACCTTAAGTTATTTCTTGCAATTTCATTGTCTTTTGAAAATTAATACAGAATTTGCAACCATGTACAATTTCGCATATCATTTTAGTAAACTTTAAAGCAGCCCTTTGGCAATTTTTAGGAGTGATCAAGGATGAAGTTGCTTTGTAAATCTTCTTTTAGGAGAAAAGAAGTGAAACTCTAAATTTTTATTCTAGTAATTGTTTATCTTAGACATTGTCTTGAATAACTAAGATTTCTGCCTGCCTTCTTTCTATTTATTCTCGTAAACTTCCTCTTCCTCTGTCACTTACAAACCTAAAAATGGAACCTGAAATTTAAGAGACGTTCTAAACTGAGAAGAGAGAAAGTGAAAGAATGAATCTGAGATGATAGATTCAGTGACAAGCAGAGAAAAAGAGAATACTCTTTCCAAGTGTTTCCCCTTGGCAACTGAGCTAGTGCTGGTTTATCCAATATTAACAATTGAGAAGGAATCCTCTTTAACCCTCTCCTACTATTCAAACTAGCCACCTAACCAATTCTTTGACTACTTTTCATTACCTAACTAATTCTATAACTGCGCTACTTGAATTTTGTCTATTTCTTTTATTATTGTGTTTTGGGTCCCACCTTTTTTTATGATTTTATATTGAAGACATATAAAAGGTTAAAATAGAAACTTAGCTTTATTATATATGTTGGGTTTTCATTGATGCACAAGCATTTTGGTACGTTAACAGGAAGCTGAAGCAATTCTGGAGGATATTCGTCCTTCTCCTTGGCAACTTTTAGGTTATGGTACTGTAAGTGTCAAGTTACTTCACTTACTTGAATGACATATTCATGATTTTCCAACTGATTTTTTTGTCAATTTGGTTGGTTTCTCTATATTAACATTAGAGTATAGAGAAGTTAGTTGTTTTCAGTTTGTACAATTGTGTGGCTTTTGCCACATCATAGGTTTGTTATAGCTTTTTATATATATATATAAGAGACTCAAGAAGTTTTATATTCTGCTCTTTACTTTCTCTCTTCACTCTCATAGATCAAATATTTCTATATGGTATAAGAGCTTTTTGAATTCGTCAATGGCTTCTGATCCAATCAACAACCATCTCCAGAGACAAAATCCTCTATGTCCTCCGCGTCGGTGTTCTCATCTTTTTTCTATCCAATCATGGAAAAACTTATCAAAGACAACTATCTTGTGTGGCTACAACAGGTTGAACCTATTCTTCATGATCATTGTCTTCATTGATTCTATGTTGCGCCTCTAATTCCGAGCAAATATCTCTCTGAAGAGGATTGTATCTCCCATTAAGAAAATCCAGCATATATGGTATACCTTGTGGAAATTGTAAGATCAATTTTTTGCATGGTTAAAATCTTCCTTATCTGCATAGATTTTACTTTAAGTGATTGTTGTTGATTCTCATGGCAACTCTAGGAAAAGATTCATCACCATTTTCAATCAAAGACCAAGGCCCAAGCTCGTTATCTCCGATCTAAATTACGAAACACAAAGGTGATCATACCATTTCTCAACTTCTCAATCGCATAAAAACTATTACCGATTCTCTCATCTCCATTGGTGAAGTTGTTTCTATTTAAGAACAACTTGATGCTCTTCTTGATTTGTTACCTATGAAATATGAATTACTTGTGACTCTAGTGACAAGCTAACTAGAGTGGTTCCATTTTTATGGTATTGAAGCTTTGATGCTTGCGAAATAAAGCAGCATCAATAAACAGAAAGAAATTCTTTATGTCTCTCCTAGCCCGAATCTTACACAGGTCAAACCTAGTAGTACTAATCCTATTGAATATGCTCCTCAAGAAAATTATGTGAATTTAGGAACACCATCGTACACTAGTAATTTTGACTCTGCTAGTCATGGCAATTACAATAAAAATCATGGCAACTATGGTTGAGGACGAGGTTGTGGTGCTCAAATATTCAATGTCATCTCTGTTATAAATTTGGACATGATGCTTCTTATTGCTATCATAAGTTCAATCCAAATTACATATCTCTTGCGAACAATTTTCCCTCTTCAACCCAACACAACCCAATTCACCATCATTTTCCCTCTTCCATATCATCCTCCACCATTAGGAATGACAAAAAAATCCACGCCTGCAGATTAAACTCGGGAAAATACCCGCATGGGTAAGTTAAATGGGTATTCGTCACCTGTGAATACAAGTTTTTTTTTCTACCCGCTTCTTAACAGTATCATAGTACGGGTATAAGTATCATAGTACTTATATCTGCGGGTATCCGTTACCCGCTAAATTAAAATACTACTCATATTTAATTTAAAGAAGATAATATTTTTGTTAAATGAATCAACTTAAAATATTAATTATCAAATTTTGTTGTTATCAATGTTATTTTTTTTATGAAAAATGAATAATTCATAGAATTAGTTTTTATAAAGATGTTGGTAATGTAAAACAAACATTCTCTTTATATTAAATATTTTGTATATATATTATATTAATTTATTTTTAGATCCAATTAATTTTGTAGAAACTTACTAGTATAATTTTATTTATAGATTTTTTAAGAAATAAATTATTTGTTTGATAAAACTTCAGGTAAAAAAATAATATTTTTTTAAAAAAATATTTTTGAAAAATATCCGTGGTATCCGTGGATACCCGAGGGTATTAAAAAAATCTGCAGATATTTTTATAACGGGTACTCGATGGGTTTTAAGTGGGCAATGAGTATGGATATTTTATGATGGGGCAGGTAGCGCGTAAGCACTATCCGTACCTGTCCCGATTCATTGCCACTCCTATCCACCACAATATACTCCATTATATAACTACAACTCTTATTAGTATGTTAGACCTTAACCATTGCCCCAAAATCCCTCTCTTGTAACCGCTATTCCTTTTCAGCAGCAAACTCTATCTCAAAATATTACGCCATAACCCAAAACCTATCACTCCTCAGCAACAACTCAAAATCGGTTTGTTGATTCTAGGACTTTTCATCATGTCACTTCTAATCTTCCAAATTTAACTATTGAAGTTCCTCTTGCTACCCAAGAACATATTTTCTTGCGCAATGGTCAAGGTTTGCCAATTAAGTCTATTGGTTGCACTTCATATAAATATTCTCCATTTCAACAATCTGCTACATCTAAATAACATTTATTGGTTCCCAATAATACTAAAAATCTATTAAGCATTAGTTGATTTGCTCGTGATAATAAGGTTTTCTTTGAGTTCCATCCTACTAGTTATCTTTGTAAATCTCAAGTTAATCATAGAACTCTTTTGTGTGGTCAAATCGGCTTAGATGAACTCTACACCTTTCCAAATATGCTGTCAAATTCCTCTCAAGATACTATAGCTATTGCACTCGCAAACTTCAATTCTTTTGCTTTACATATTGTTTGCAGCAATTCTTCTACATCTGTAAACAATCCTAGCGTTGCTTTGTTGTCTTTATGGTATAATAGACTTTGTCATCCTCAATTTCCTGTTTTATAAAATGTACTAGAAAAGTGTAATATTCCAGCTGTGAATAAAAGTGAGTGTTTTCTCTGGTGCTTGTTGGATGGGAAAATTCCATAGATTACCATCTAATGATTCTACTGCTATTTACTCTACTCCTCTTGAGCTTGGTGGTTTTTGATTTGTGGGGCCTTGCACCCCCTGAAATCCTCTATGGGATACACTTATTATATGTCCTATGTTGACGCCTTTACTCACTTGACTTGGATCTATTTTCTAAAAGCAAAATCAGAGGTTCTTACTATCTTCAAACAATGGTAGAACTTCAATTTAGCCCTAAACTCAAAGCTTTACAATCTGATTGGGGTAGAGAATTTTGTCCTTTTATGCAATATTTAAACAGTTTGGGGATACAACAACGCTTAATATGTCAAAATGGAATGGTTGAAAGAAAGCATAGACATGTTGTTGAAATGGGGTTAACTCTACTTTCCCAGGCATCTCTTCTAATGCATTTTTGGGATCATGCTTTTCATACTGCTGTTTATCTTATAAATTGAATTCCATCAAGTTCTTTTGCTATACTATATCAAACTCTCTACAATAAAGAATTAAATTTCAGCTTTCTAAAGGTGTTTGACTGTGCTTTGCTATCCACTATTAAGACCTTGCAACTCTCACTAGTTGCAGTTTAGATAATTTGAGTGCATTTTCTTGGGTTATTCTTCTTCTCACAAAGGCTATAAATTCCTGGATAACAGTGGTAAAATGTTCATCTCTAAAGATGCTCTCTTTCATGAGCAGAAGTTTCCTTACCAATCCCAACCAACACTTAACTCACATGTCAATCTGTCCACTCCTATGTTTCCCTTCAACATCTTAACAAATCATTTTCACAATAGTGATCCTCTTTTATCCATACCTTTTGATATTTCACTGCCATCTATACCATCAGATTTTGAAAATACTATCACTTTGCATTCACATTCTCCTACACCTATTTTGGAAAATTTTGCAGACAATCCTACTGTATAGTCCACTTAACCCTCAGGTCCCTCTATCTCACCCAATCCACTTGCTCCCTTTATACTAGTAAATAATCACCCTATGCTAGCTAGAACTAAGTCTGGCATAATAATGCCTAAACTTCAACCCACACTTTTCCTCACCATTGCTGAACCCTTTTCAGTCAAGCAAACACTTTCTGTACCTCACTGGAAAACACCTATGCAGGCTGGATTTGATGCCTTAATTGCTAATAAAACCTGGACTCTTTTCAACCTTCCTCTTAACAAATCCATTGTTGGTTGCAAATGGGTTTTTTGTGTATAGGAGACTCCAAATGGTTCTATTAACAAGTACAAAGCCAGACTTGTGGCAAATGGTTTTTAGCAAAAAAATGGCTGTACTTACTCTGAAACATTTTCTCTAATTGTTAAACTAGTCAGCATCAGAACCATACAAAGTCTTGCTCTCACAAACAGATGGTCCATTAAGCAAATTGACATAAATGTTTTTCTAAATGGTCTGCTGGAAGAAGACATATATATGGGTCAACCTTCTGGTTTTGAAAGCTTTGATAAATCTCTTGTTTGTAAGTTGCAGAAAGCAATCTATGGGCTTAAACAAGCCCCTAGAGCTTGGCATGACAGGTTGACTACTACCTTGGTTGGTTTCGGTTTTGCTCACAGCAAGTGTGACTCTTCCTTACTAATCTACAAGAAGTTAAACATTTGTATCTACATGTTGATGACATCTTTATTCCAGGATAGTAGGACGCTCTGATTCTCTTATTCAAGCCTTTATTTCTAAACTAAATAAAGTTTTTGCACTCAAACAGTTGGGTGATCTTGATTATTTCCTTGCCATGGAAGTCAAACATACATCCTCGGGATCTCTTGTACTAAATGAAATCAAATATATTAGGGATTTACTTCAAAGAGTTGATATAGGTATTGCTAAAGGTATATCTACTCCTCTCTAGGCTAATCTCAAGCTCTTTAGATATGGTATAGATTACTTTGATGATCCAACAATCTACAAATCAATTATTAGGGCTTTTCAGTACGTTACTATTTTTGCCCTGAAATTGGCTATGCAGTCAACAAAGTGAGCCAATTTATGGCTCAACCGTTGGAAAGTCATTAGCTATTGTTAAGAGAATTCTGAGATATCTCAAGGGATCTCTTGTTCTTGGCCTTACCTTTAAACCTGCTATGATATCTTCTCCTCTCACCTTATATTCAAATGCTGATTGTGTCTGTAATATAGATGATAAAAATCTACTTTTGGTGCTTGTCTTTTTCTTGGTCCAAATCTCATTTCATTGTGGTCTAAAAAGCAAACTCTTGTTGCTTGTTCCATAGCTGAAACAGAGTATCGAAGCTTAGCTCTGGCTACCTATAAAGTTTTTTGGGTACAGTCACTTCTAAGTTCTCATTGAACTGCAAGTTATTGTTTCAGCCCCTCTCATCTACTATGATAATCAAAGTACCATTGCCTTGAGTCATAATCCTCTTCTACACAATAGGACAAACCACATCGAGCTTGATATCTTCTTTGTCAGAGAACATGTACTAAACAAGTCTCTAATTGTTGCCTATGTTCCTTCTTAAGCTTATATAGGTAATATTTTGAGTTTTTGGCAAAGTCATTTGCCAAATCATAGTTTTTGTTTTTCAGAGACAAACTCAAGGTTTTGAGTTCCTCACAAACTTGAGTTTGTGGTGGGAGTGTTAGAGTATAAAGATTAGTTGTTTCTTGTTTGTATAGCTGTGTGGCTTTTGTGACATCAACTTGTTAGGTTTGTTATAGCTTTATTTATATATATATATATATATATTTTGATCCTCTCAGTTGAAAAGTAAAAAAAACAAGAGACTCAAGAAGTTTTATATTCTGCTCTTTACTTTCTCTCTTCACTCTCATAGATAAAGTACTTCTATACTAACTATCAATTCAATTTTATAAGATTCATGTTGTTTCATAACATAATATGTATATTGTATAACTATAACAATTGACTGAAGGGGTAGAGTAGAAAACAATATTTCAGTGGAGTAGGTGAGCAACTTGTGTATAGAAAACTAGGGGGAGAAAATTTAGTGGCAACAATTTTATAAAACTATTTTTAGTATTTTAGTATTTAAAAACTAAAAAACTCGTTTGATTAGTATTTTCTTAAAATAATTTTTGAAAACAAGTTTGACTTTCTAGTTTTTAAAAACTATAAAAGAGGGACAATTGTAAGTAGTTTTGTTTTTTAGTTTTTTATTTTTGTTTTAAAAACTCAAAATATAATGAAAATATGTCATTTTTTATTTTTCATTAATGATATTTTCATAAATATGAATAAGTTTTTTTATTTTCACATGTTTAAAACAGTTTTCAAATAACACTTATCAAACAAATTTTTTTTCTTTACTTCTAGAAAAGAGTACTTGCAGACTATTTTTTAAAACTCTTTTCAGAACTAAAAAACAAAACCAAACCAAACCAATAAAGTCCTTACTTTCTAATTATTTAATATTTTCCATTGTTCTATCATTTTCAGAAATTTACTTATTGCTACTTGAATATGTGTGTAACTGAACATTCCTAAGTAATAGACTGTTATCTTAAATAAATATTTTCTACTTCCTTGATATCATGAAGGAATCTTTTCTGTTATATTTTTATTTGATTTTTACATGGTTACATGATTGTATTCAATTTTATTATCTACTAATAAATGCAACTACTTTTGATTCAGGTACTTGGTGCAGGGCTGTATGCATTTTTAGGTGCGTGCATGTTGTTCCATAAACTATCAACTTTCTAAGAATTTTAAACTTAAATTTTTGAGTTACACTTGCACCTAAATTCTATGGCAACCCCCCCCCCCCCCATATTTTACTAGGTGCCTCTACATAAATATATGCCTACTACCGAGATTTGTGTGAAGCTGATGAGTGATTACTCTACTTTTTCTCACACTATTTAAGAAGTTCTATAATTTATATTGATTAAGTAGCCTAAACTGAAGCTCTAAATCCATCAAACGTAATGCAAGAGTGACTCAATGTCTCTGATTTTTTTAATGAAAAGTTAAAGACTTCCATCACTTTATTATTATTCACCATCCTCAAGTGGGATGGATCTTTTTATTTTTCCTGATCTGACAAAGGCCAATCAATTTTGTCTTAGAGTGGGAGAAGACATTACAGTTAATTGGTGCATTTGGCTTCGGTTTGGTATGTTCACTTTCCTTTAAGCAAGTACTTTTCAACCATTTGTTTCTTTTAGAAGTTTCAGTGACAGATTTTAGTTATATCCTCTTATGTTGGAAATCACATCACATTGTGGGCTCATAATATTTGTGTGCTTGGAAATTCTTATATTCTGGCATGTTTTATAGTCTCTTGATCAATAACATTAAAGATTTTCCATTTCCTCACAAATGCTTCACTGTATATTCACCAGACCATCTATTTGCGGGTTAGTTCATATGAAAACTCAGAAGATCTAAAAGAAGACGTGAGGTAAGTACACTTCGTGATGGATATTTTGGTCATTAAAAATCATGAAATTAGAAAGCCTTTTACCAATTTAAATGTTATTAGACAACCATTTAAAAATTTAAATGTTATCTTATTCTGATGCTATTACGGTTGCTAGACCTAGCTTAGTTCTGATGTCCCATTCAACAACGCGCACAGACACACCCCTTATGACCGTGTTTGTTACAATCGTCTTTCTGTTCTGAACTATTGCCTATATATTATGTATGAATCATGTTAATTCACCTTTGCATAGAAACAAAAGTCATGGTTTTAGACATGTAAAAGATCAGAAAATGTGTTTATATATGGTCCACATATATGTATACATAAACACGGTGTGACACAACAACAAAGCCTTATCCCACCAGTGAGGTTAGGTTTACTACATGGATCTCATAATGCCATTCACCATGATTAAACATCAATTAAATCTGTAGATATTATTTAACCTTGAATTTCTCCCAAAGCCATTTTTTGTCTCCCTTTTCTTCTTTGTACAGGATTAAAGGCCATGCAACTCTTTTGGCCTTTTCTATACATGTGCAACCCACCTTAACTATATTTTTGTTATCGTCTCCCTAATCAATCCAATATTTTTCCGGATACAATAATTTCAGATTTTGTGCTCTGTCCTTAAAAGTGTAACACAAATGCATAAACAATTTTCATTTTGGATTTCATGTAGCTAAGCAATTCTTTTAAGCGCAATGTATGTTATCTTTTATTTTTGGTCTTGAGAATGACAAATGTTTTAATTTTGTAATACCTAGAAATTTTTTTATTTGAACACTGTATTTTTATTTTGTCTCATAAATAAGATACTACACGTGATTTGTTGTGCATAAATTTGAATAATAGTAGTACATTTTGAAACTTGTAAGTTGTAACTAGGACAGAGTTAAAATGTGGGTAGTGTTTGTTCCAATTGCCGTTAAACTGCTATGCCTGTGCTCAAGCATGTAAAAAAATTGTGGAGAAGAGTTTCGGTCTGAAATTATGAGATCCAGAATACTATTCTCTCCAGAATAAAAAACTAAAATTAAATAAATAGTAAATCTTCTATTTTTTTATCAGAAAAAGTTAATTTGTTAGTAAGTGGGATTTGAATCTATGACTTTTGGGTTTTTCTTCCCTTTCTCCTTTCACATGTGACTTTTGCAACTAGACTAATAATATATCTCTATATTCTTTTATGTAGACTGACATGATTTACATTAGGAAATAGCAGCAAACAAAAATAACAGTTTATGTATACTTCGTTACCATTTTTACTGTTATCAAACATGAATATGACCTCATTGTGTTATTTTCTCCTTCAAAAGGTTGTTGCTTTCTCCTGTTAGACTTGGAGCTCAAGCTTTTGCATGGGCTGCTGGAAAATTAGAATCAAATGGCTTAGGATTACCTACATCACCTTCATCATTAGATGTTCAGAACCGGGTGTTGCAGGCTGCCGCCAAGCATGAATCCCAACCATCTGATATTGATGGTAACCAAGATCCAGATTCTGAACCGACAGTTCCTCTAAATCAGAATGTATGAGATATTTCCAGATTGTCATGTGCTAACATGAAAAGTTAAACAGAGATTCATATGGTCACAGAAAATTAACTTCCATGACTGAGTTTCCAAGTTGACGTAATACAACCTTTTCCAAACACTATGCTCCTACAAACTGTCTGCGCCTACGTTTGAAAATGTAAAAAAAAAAGAAGGAAACATTTCGCAAGGATGATTGTATTTGATTTTGTTGAAAGCTTGTGATGCCACAAGTGCTTGGTACAATTTCTGCAGTGAAAATAATAAGAATGTAACTATTTGTTTCTACTAAAGTTTTGTGGTGGTACAACTTGTAGTATTGCAAACTAATCCTTCAATAAACTCATTTATTTAATAAAATACCTTTTGTCATCAGTCATTTATAAATATATATATATATATATATATATATATATATATATATATATATATATATATATATATATATATATATATATAGGAAAATTTATTTTACCTCTTCACATGTATATAATAAAAATTATTAAAGCAAGACTTTTTGTCCCAGAAAATACTTATTTTTTCATTTTAGTCCTTTAATTTTTTTTTTCTATTTTAGTTCCAAAATATGTTTTTGTTTGAAAACGGTTTGAGTCGTTAGTTCTCGCACGTTAAGGATAACATGATTAGTGTTTTGTGACTTTGAAAATGGTTACCGTAGTTAGTAACAAAGTACAAAGTTTGGATATAAAACCCAAATAAATGACTGAATGTGGTTTCTTATTAAATAAATCCTATCATAACCTAAGCAAATATGATATTTTTTTATGATAGAGTGAAATAATTAAATAAAGCAAAGATTGGGATTGTGATTAATTAAGAAATCTTATGGATCAATTAAAAAAATGAGTTTAAGTTCAAAGAAATAAATTGATGAGAGTTCTGTTATTAACGAGAGTTCTGTTAAGAAAAAAATGATTGAAACTCTAAATTCACTTAACTAGATTTGGATTTATCATTTTAAAGCATGTATTGACAATTTAATTAAACAAAAGTTTAATTAAGATCAAAATCAGGTTTTACAAAGTCTATTACATTGCAACCATTTAATAGAGTTAGTTATTTATCTTATTTGGGAATTTAATAAACATAAAAAATATTAAAGAATAGGAAACTTTTATAGAAATCTACTTCAAAGATGTTCGTAGTCTCCTCTCAATTTTTAGATTTTTCAAGTGATTCACAACCAATCTTATAAAAAATGTAAAGAGAAAAGAAAAATAACATTTTTTTTAGAAAGAATCAACCATCTATTTATAGATTTGGACCACAACAATTATGTACAATCATACTTAATTAAGCATGATTATACTTTTTGACAACAACAAATATGCAGGGTTGTGCATAATAAACACTATCCGTATTCTTTTCATAAGCAGAGCATGTCTTTATATGCATGAAAATATATAACTAAGCATGATTGTGCAGACTTTGTAACAACAGGATAATGTTGAGCATGCACGATTGCGCTTTCTTCAATTTTGGTTCAACTTTTACCAATTTTTCATTGTTTTCATTATTTTTTCCTTCTGGAGACTTCAATTAAGCTAAACTTCAATGAAGTAACATTAGAATAAGAATGAGGTACAAATGCTTACGTAGAATGCAAATATAAAAATGGTTTATTAATAGACTTAATTTTTGGTTAGTTAAAAGTACCTACTTTTTATTTTATTCTTTTAAAGTTTTGTTTATTATTTTATTTTAATTCCTGGAGCATGTTTTTATTTTAAAATATCTCTACCTTTATATGCCCAATGTTAAGTAAAGATGTGATTTTGCCACATCAGTCGTGAAAACAATAATTTATAATAAATTATTAATTTTTAGAATAGTTATCTTAAAGATCATTTAAAAATTATTTTTATTAAATAATAATATAATATTTTATAATAACATATATAATTATTAAACTCTTATAATAATTATTTTAAAATTCATTTCAATAATTTTTAGTTAGTTAATATTATAAAACTTTTTATAGTATAGGACAATTAAACTTTTTTTTTGCTTAATACTAAATAACATAAATTTATTTAATTTTGTATGACTTATTTATTTTTTAAGACTTAACATTATACACATACTTTTTTTTTTATTTATATATTTAGTTAGAGTTGGACTATATATACAAGTTAGCCCATGACACAATGAAATGGGTCAAACGAGGAGAATTTTTTCTTGTATTTTCATAATTTCTCTCTACACTTCTATAAAGGTAGGAAAAGTCTCAAATGTCCTAGGTAAAAAAATAATTTAATTCTAGTAAAAAAATTACAAATTTTTTTACAAGTCCAAACAGGGGTATCCAAACTTGTAAAAAAACTTACAATTTTTTTTACAAGTTCAGACAGGGGCATTTGGACTTGTAAAACAAATTTCAATTTTTTTTACAAGTCTGGACAAGGGTGTCCGGACTTGCGAAAAAAAAAATTACAAATATTTTTACAAGTCCGAACAGGGGTGTCTGGACTTGTAAAAAAAGATTTGCAAATTTTTTTTACAAGTTCAAGTAAATGCATTTGGACTTATAAAAAAATTGCAATTTTTTTTACAAGTCCGGATAGGGGTATCCGGAATTGTGAAAATAAATTTGCAAATATTTTTACAAGTCTGAAGAGGGTGTCTGAATTTGTAAAAAAAGCTAATGTACCGAGAGAAGATAAACACAAAGCAGAACCACAAAGAACAAAACAAACGTAAAGGGGATAAACAACGTACAAAGAAGAAGAGGAAATCATTAATTTAGTGAAAAGAAAAATGAAGTCGTGCAAGAGAAGCTAACAAGAGAGATGCAAAATGAGAGACGTGCGAAACGAAAGAGAGGTGCAGATGAAAGAGAAGAGAAAGAGGTGCGTGGTAATTAAATTTTTACTGTTTTCATTAAAAACTTTTTTGTCATTTTGAAAAATTATGGAGATGTAAGAAGAACTTATTAGGGTATAGGGAGAAATTCTCTCAAATGGGACTAAAGAAATTTAGACATCTTATGGCGGAGACTATATTGAAAGAAGAACACTTGTAAAAAGTTTTACACTATCATATAATCACAACTCTTTATATATGGTAAGTTTGTTGGCTTACCAATTAATACTTTAAAAGTAATGTAAACTAAGGAGTGTAATTAACTGTCAGTGTAAAACTCTTTTACCGTAATAATGTATAGGTATTAAACTTATATTAAAGGGAATTTTTCTTCTTGCATCTCCATAACCCTATAAAAAGTAAAAAATAGCAGTAAAAAAGTTAAAACTTTATATGTCTCTCACACCTCTCCTTTACTCATCTTCTCACCGTCAAATTCAGACGTACACTTCATTTGTGATGCATCTCCATTGTTGCCACAATTCCATTCGGGATGCGCCTAATTGTTAATGCACATCCCTTCGTGATTCACTTTAATTTGTAAATTTTTTTTACAAGTTTGAATTGACCAATCTAGACTCACAAATTTTTTAACGAGTTTGGATTGATCCATGCGAAGTTGCAAAAAATTGCTTTTAAAAATTCAAATTATGTAATCTAGATTTATAAAAAAATTTGTAATTAGGAGTCCGGATTGAACTATTTGAATTGGCATAATTGGAAATTATTTTGGTGTTGGAAGGGGGAACGGGGAGGTTCTCTTATGGATGGTTGTGATTTGTGCAGTGGGGGCTCAAAACCAACGTTAAGAGGCTAATGTGTGGGCTCACTGTGTTTGCAACATATCAGCTATTTGGTATCAAGATTGTTTTGACCACTCCATCATCCACGAATACATACATTCATTTACTCTACAACATTATTCTTAATCATTTTAACCCTTAATCTCTACGTTTCAAATTTATTTAATTAAAAATTCAAGTGGCTACACAAAAATTACTTTCCTCTTTTCTTCATTTCTCATCTCAAACTTCTCAACGCATATTTCAACTCACGTTTCAGTTACCATTTCCTATAAGACATTCTTTTTTCTTCTCACTCATAAATTTTCTAGATCTGGAATCTCTTTAAGATATGAAATTTCAAGAACAAGATATCAAATTAAAGAAGTGCTCTAAGGTATTTTTCAATAATTAATTTTAAAGATTACATAATTGATCAGCTTCAAAATTAAGTTGTACCATTTTTGCGTCCAAATTTGATTCCTTATCTATTATAACTATTGGCATAACAACATCATAAAAAGTTTCAACTGATGTTCACATGTAAGGAATAATTAATAAAAGCTTATGTAGAATATATGGTCCTGCATAACATTTCAACCACTGGTATGAGACAAGTCATATGGATACTACGATGACTCCAGTAATTAAAGAATATTAGGATTTCAATTGGGTTCACAAATAATTAAAACCAGTAACAAATGATTAAACCAAGGTACTAAATTTGATATTTATTCACTTAACAAACCTACAGCACCAAGATGTTAAGGTCTGCTATGCAATGTAAAGACAAAGGTCAAGTTTTGAGTCACATATCGAGTCTACTAGTCACAGTTGCAGAGGATTGTCAGGAAAACATATCGAGTCAAAATTTTATTACAAAATACAAGTCAGAGGTTAGTGGAGAAGTTTTCAGGAATGGTGAGAAGAGAGAACTGTAATTTCATGATTTTTTTACATGTCATTTGACTTTTTAACTAAACAAATCTCTGTGTTTAGATTTTAATAAAAATAAACGTTCAAATTAAGAGTAATATTTCTTAAAATAAGTGAATAATTTCTCTTTGAAAAAATATATGTATATAATTAAAGATTAATATTAATTAATTATTTTTTTATCAGCAATTTAAGATATGAATATTATCATATATATATATATATATATATATATATATATATATATATATATATATATATATATATATATATATATATATATAATTACTCTATTATATGTATAAGTTATTTGGATAAAATTATAGTAATATTAATAGTAATAAATCAGGTGAATCGTATAAATTTGTTACTCTATTAAACAAATTTTCAGTACAAAAATATTCTCTATAATAATCCTATAGAATTTAATTAGTGGAATGCATACCTTGGACCGCATTGGATAAATGACACAAGCAGCTTGTTAGGGTCATTCAATAAGGTATGATTGTAACTCATTTTTTCTGGGTTTGATAATTTTCATTGGTTTAAGGTTGGTTGAGTGACGATGGGTTAAAAGCATATTCGGTTTAAAGACCTACTCGGCTCACCTATGTACTTGGTTCGACGTTGAATCGAGTTTTAAAACTGTGACTGCAACAATACCTAAAAGTTTACAGTAATGCATAGAATTATACAATATTTTTATTTTATTTTATTTTTTTATATATGAGTATGTTGGGAGAGCTTTTTTTATTCTTCATTTCAACTGTTTTATTTATATTTTATCTATTTAAAATAAAAAGCACGATGTTTGGAACTTCGGTTTCTTAAATGTGAAAATTATATTTTTTTTTTGTAAAAATAATTTTTTATAATATGGAAATTGGAATTTAAGGTTATTTTTCAACAGTCATTTTAATTTTTTTAAAATTTTAGAGAGGTGTTCATGGTCTGGGTTAATCCATACATTCGTGAATCTAAATCGATCTAATTAGGTTTGTGAATTGATCTAGACATAATTGGGTCAAAGCTGATTAAATCCGATCATAGAAAGATCGATCTATAAATGCGTGAATCTGAACCGATCCAATTATATGTGTGAATCAATGTAGATGTAATTGGATCAATTCTGATCAAATTTGATCATATACAGATTGGATCACCGATTTGAACTTTTTAAATCTATAGTTCCTAATTCCTTGAACCGATCGTTAAATTTAATATTTAATATTTTTGTTATATATATATATATATTTATAAGGGTGTAAATAGAAAATTTTAAATGTACCAAATGAGAAAGTATGGTCTATTTGTCCAATCCAACCCACAATCACATCTCCTAACCCTTGTATTCAATTCCATTAATTCACATATTCATGCCTTTTAATCTGGTTCTTCACTTCTTCTTGCCTTTGTTTAAAATTTAGCAACTCTATGTGCCTTTGTTTAAAATCTAACATTAAATGTTGTAATGATGAAGATTATGAATTATTAAATTTTATTATTTTTGACTTTTTAGAATTTATATTTTATTATTTATAAATTATTTTTATATGTAATTTTACTTTTATGTTATTTTAAAGAAATAAGATATGTTTTATTTATAAATTTTTAAGTGTACTATTTTATTTTTTATGTTTTATAAATAACAAGTAGTTCTAAAAAATTTTTGTTTGAAATACATGAATACAATTTGATCCATTCTTGATTGGATCTTATTAGATCATTATTTTTCTTTTACAAATTCAATCCTATTAAATTTGATTGAATTAGATTTTATTTTACCTAAAACTATATGTGATTCAGAATACTCCTGTCATTTTACTGTGTAGAAAATGTTTTTTCATGTGAATGAGATTAATTATTTTAAAATGAAAATTTATCCAAATAAAATTTGATTTTGATTATAAATAATTAGAAAAATAATTATTTTTTTTAGTTGTGTACTAATAAAAAGTAATTAAAAAAAAGCTTGAGTGGTTGTTTCTTAATTGATTAAAAGGAAGGTGTAAAAGTGAAGATGAAAGGAGTGAATTGTAATTTGCAATTAAATATGTTAAGATGTGATTGGGATTGAGAGGTGTGCGGAGAGTGGAACGGAATAAATAGGTGGTTGTATTTGTGAATTGTTTGGGGACGCAGACGCATAGGTAACAAACAAAGTGTTACCTCTCTCCCTCTCTCTGGAGAGAATAGAACGCCCCAACATCAACATCATATTGATCTTGTGATGGATCATATTATGATGGGGTTGTAGCTGCAATACTTGTTTTGCAGGGTGCCAAGAAAAAGGTTCCATCTCTTTGACTTGTTAATTTGTTTGTATGAATTTGTGAGAATATAATTGAATTTTATGCATGGACATGTTGATGGTGTAGGTCACGGCATTTTGGATTGGACATATCTTGGCCCTGCAAGCTTGATTCTATATTGGTATTATCATGGCGATGGCGGAAACACGTGACAACGTAATTGGCCTTATATTGGCCGTCTCTTCCAGCCTTTTCATTGGTTCTAGCTTTATAATTAAAAAAATGGGTCTTAAAAAAGCTGCCAACAACGGCAAAAGTGCAGGTTCAACCCCTCTCCTATCCTACACCCTTTTATTTTTTTTACATATACAACCAAGTTCAATGCAATTGTGCTTTTGTATTTATTTCATCAGCCACCGGAGGGCATTCGTATTTGTATGAACCATGGTGGTGGGCTGGAATGATTTCAAGTAAGTAATTTTCATTTATTCCCCTTTCAGATCTGTATATTATGTGATGTGATGTGATATCAAATAATGCATTTGCATTTTGTAGTGATCGCTGGGGAAGTAGCCAATTTTGCAGCTTATGCATTCGCTCCTGCTATCCTTGTAACTCCTCTTGGAGCTTTAAGCATCATTGTGAGGTAGCATATTTTAGTTGTTTGTTGATGGCGTGCTTTTTCCACATTGTGCACGCATTAATTATATAAGCAATTTATGACGATGGATGCAGTTCAGTGCTAGCTCATTTCATATTGGAAGAGAGATTGCACATTTTTGGCATGCTGGGGTGTGCTCTGTGTGTGGTGGGATCAACGTCTATTGTTTTGCATGCACCGCATGAGAAAGACATTCATTCTGTCAAAGAAGTGTGGCAGCTTGCTACAGAACCAGGTAAAGGTCATTTATATACACATATATGCAAGCGTCATTCATTAATCATTTCATTCATTCATTCATTTCTTTATCCTATGAATCGACAGGTTTTATTGTCTACATTTGCCTTGTTGCCATAATGGTTTGCGTCCTTATTTTCCGTTTTGTGCGAAGCCATGGGCAGAAACATATGATGGTCTATATTGGAATATGTTCTCTCATGGGCTCCATTACGGTATCAATATATTGCCATAATTAATTATTTACACTCCCGCTCTTATTCCCATAAACTTACCTTTATTTTGCATTTATAGGTTATGGGTGTTAAAGCAGTGGGAATCGCCTTGAAGCTTACATTTGAAGGGATGAATCAATTTGTTTACTTTGAGACCTGGATATTTACTGTGGTTGTCATTGGATGTTGCCTTACGCAGATTAACTACTTGAACAAGGTGTGTGTATATATATATATGCCTTCCATCATGCTACTTGCCTTTCAATTTTTACTAATCATCCTACCATATATACTAATGTCAAACATTTATTCCTAAGCTTAATATTATCAAATTTACTAAATATTCAATTTTAGGTTAATTAAGGATGAACAAATAAGGCAACTTTCTAGAAGTGGAATGAATGCTTCTTTTTTGTGCTATTAATTTAAAACGACTCTCTTAAACTTGTTTAAAAATATGTTTGCAGGCTTTGGACACCTTTAACACTGCTGTGGTGTCACCAGTGTACTACGTGATGTTCACATCATTTACAATCATTGCCAGCATTATAATGTTTAAGGTGATTTGTTAATAGCTTGGATTATATAGAATGAATTAAGCATGCTGCAGAAGCGAGTGTTGATTAGAGTGGATGTACGTGCAGGACTGGGCGAAGCAGGAAGCATCGCAGATTGCTACGGAGTTGTGTGGGTTTGTGACGATATTGTCTGGAACATTCCTCCTTCACAAAACTAAGGATATGGGAAACAAACCCGCTGATGGCGCGGTTCATTCAACTTCGGAGGATCCTGATGATAATACTAAGACACCTCAAAGTCAAACCAACCAAATTTGAACTCTTTCACATGTTCCCTTCCTATCACTCTTTTCTTCTGACAGACAAGCTTGTAATTTCTCATTAATCCACACCACAAATGCCATCAATATTTCCAACCATATATATACGTCTCTCAAACTTTTGGACATAACATCCTTTATTCTTTCATATATATGTAAGTAGCAGAGAACAACCCTGATCATATTCTCACGGGTTTCTTTATCAACGGATTTTTTAAAATTATTTTAAGGTTTAAAATAAATGTATTTAAAATTAAATGAGAAAAATAAAAAAGTAGGACTAATTATCATATATCATCAAAAAAAGAAAAAAAATTATGCTTTGACCGCTTCCTCTATCTAAATAATTAACCTTTAAACCAAATGACTAAACTAGGTTTAATGAAGGATGAATATTATAACGAAGACTTAGTTACCTTCTGTAATTTCTATTTTTTAATCTTTTATATTATGTTTTTCTATTTTTAAATCATGATATTGTTTTTTTAATTTTTTAAATTATTAAATTTGTGATTAACTAAATTGAACATTGATTATTAAGTGAGGATAATGATTGACATATATGACAATAAATTAATCATGTGACATGTTTTAATTTTATAATATAAAAGTAATTTAGTTAATTACAATTGTATATTCATTATTCAAATTCTTTAAATTACATAAATTAAGCTTTGTCATGTCAATTAAATTATTATCATCAATCAATATTTATCATTTAAGAGTCAATATCAATTCTCCATCATTTGACATAAATTTAATAATTTTAAAAATTTTAAGCACAATATCAATGATTTAAAATTAAGAAGGTAAAATGTCAAAAATTAAAAAAAAACTAAGGGCACATAAATTATAATTAAAAATTTAGCCCTTAAAAAATATGTTGCTAGAATTTTTTTAATATAATTTATGAAAAATAAAAATAAATTATATTATTGAGTATGAGGTTATATAATTTATAAAGATTTATAATATTTTCTTATGAGAAAGTAAGTAATTAGTAGAGCATAATGTGATTCAAATATAATCAAGCATAGGGATGACAATTACACCACCTCTGTAGGTACTGATCTATCTCCTCTTAGACTTTGATAGGGAAAAACCCATGTTGACTAGGGTGGGATTGGGATTCGGTTTTTCCTGCATAAGAAAATTGGAGGCAAGAACGAGGGTAAATTTGTTGGTCTCCGTTTATCTCCGCTTCGACTTTGATAGGGAAAACCCATGTTGACTAAGGTGGGGTCGGGATTGGGTTTTTCTTGCATAAGAAAATTGGAGGCAAGAATGAGGGTGAGTTTGTTGGTCTCTGTCCAGCACTCTCGTCTATGTTAAATTGTGTATATATATATATATATATATATATATATCTCATGTCTGTGTACAATTTACACCCCTTAAGACCATAAAAATGATTGCACAAGAACCATAACATTGTGGCTGAGACCACACTTGTGTGAAATATGCCCTACTAGCAATTATATGCTTTTAAAATTAAAATATAATTAATAACTTAATATATAATTTATTTAACAATAAATAAGTATTTTAAATTGTAAAAAAATCATATAAGTGGTTACTCAAATTCAAAAATACTTGATACAAGTTAAGATTAAAATTTCATCCCATTTTCTTTTATACTCGAACCCACCGGTGTCCAGTACTTTCCCACTTTTCAAAAATGGGGAGGATCAAATCTGTTTCACCCTACTTGTGGTAGGTCGTCAAGGGTCTCAATAGGAATTTTGAAATCTGGTTTGTCTGTCAATAAGAAAGAAAGCTTTAGTTAGTATATTTGATTATAATGTGATAGATTTATTATATTAATTAATATATCCATAAAATATTATAAAATTCTTTATGTATAAAATGATTTATAATTTTAAGTTTAATTATTTTTAATTTTTTAAATGTGAAAAATGTAGAACCTATATTTTATTATAATGTCATAAAATTCTTATTTAAATTAATATATCCATAAAATATTGTAAGAATTTATTATTATAAAAATTAAAAAGAATTGATGTTTTAAAGGTTAATTATTTTTAAATTTTAAAATGTGAAATGATTAAATAATTCAAATATTTTACACTATATTTATAAAAAAGTATTAATTTTAAATAATTTATGAAAAGCATTTTAAAAATAAAAATTAGTCAAATTAAATACAAAATATTAAAATCAATATTAATGAAAACAAATTACTATTTTATTATGCAATAGAAAATTTATATATCATTAGCACACATATTATATAAATTTAAATATCATATTGTATCATAATAAAGTATTATAATGACTCTATAGTAAAAGTTGCAACATTGGCTAGACATATATATATATATATATATATAAAGATAAATTTTAATTAGTATGTACTGATTTTACACTCTTATTAAATTATGATTTCTCATTTATGGTAAGTTTGTTAACTATACTAATTAATATTTTAAAAGTCAAACAAATGAAGAGTTGTGATTGAACGTCATTATGACTAACCAATGTCATTGTGTTACGATATGAGAAGTGGAGAGTATGCGTCAACTTTACAAATCTTAACCTTGTTCCAAAGACTCATACCTATTTCTTAGGGCTTTTTGACCACATAAGGTTATTTTAGCGAAATATTACTAGAATGATGTTGTTTTCACCAAAATCACACAAACAGAGTGGTCTAACCAGTTAACTAGGGTCACGTCAAGTGAGATGACATGACCAACATGAAGTTTACATTGCTGTGATCAAGACATGCTAACCCAGATTGCGTGTCCAAGGTAACCCTAAGTCAATTGATGTGTTGCTACTCTCTGTGTGTGTGTGAGAGAGATATCCTTAAGATCATGAGGTTGGGAAGAATTGCGTACCAGTTATGAAATCATTCATTGAAGCTTGAAGCGTCACACCATGAAAGCATTAATCTTTGTGGGGGAAGGGGCGTGTTGTTACATGAATGGGTTCAACAATGCAAAAGACAATGAGGTAAATGGGCTTAACAAAGCAAAAGACATCAGGAAAGTGATTGATGCTGATGAAAAGGTTATCATTGTTTGTCACAAGATCAAAGAGTTTGACATGGAGGATCTACGGTTCCACCACCATTGATGAGACTGCGACACCAGTTGTAGTAGGTCACTGCAACATCTATGTTTCTCTCTCTCTCTCTCAGCAACAACATGCCAATTGACTTGGCATTACCCTAGACACGCCATTTGGGTTGTGTGTCCTAATCATGAGTATGTAAATTTCATGTTATGTGCACGTTAGCTCACTTGGCGTGATGCTTGTTGACTAGTCAGACCACGTCATTTATGTGATTTGAGCAAAAACAAAACCATTTTAGTAATATTTCACCAAAATCATCCTACATGGATAAAAAATCCTATTTTTTAGTATTGAATGCATGGTTCACAAAAGCCTCGAGGTACCCATTACTCATCTTCAGGACACATAATCTGACTATAATTAATAGATACATGTGCATCCCATAGACGAAGAAAAAATGGCTTTCATTGTCAACATAGCCAACTATTGTTAAAAGGTTATGCCCTCCAGCCTGAAGAACACTATAGTCACCTATCAAAGCTTGATGGATAAAGTCCCAGCCAAATTGAATTTGAGAATATTAGAAGATAGGTTGACATTGAAGGATCTATTGGAGGTTTTCAACACCTTGGATTGATAAAAGTTAAAGTTAACCTTGAAAAAAATGTTTGCTTGGTATCCAAGTTGGAAGTTTATGGAGTTCATGCTCACTCACTGTGGCATCAAAGCTAATATGAACAAGTGCATGTTCCATAAGTGAATGAGGAATCTATATACTAGGCCCTATCCTTATGGCTATCCAACAACTTAAATTCCTAATTGTTGTTATCGACTAATTGGTGCACAACAAAATGCTACTTTGGCGTGCCCAATTCTAACGTGGCAAACAGGGACGCTCAACTAGTTTAGTAATGACCTTGAAACCCAATTGCTTAATTTTTACCTCGATTGAGCATCCCTAGTAGAACAAACAAGTTGATGCAATAGCAAAGGTAATCCTGGATGGGCTTTAAAGGCGCCTTGGAAGTCCCCAAACATCTTGGTCAACTAGCTTCTGTAACAACTTGAAATTTAATAAAATAAGAATTCAACTAGCTTAATAAAATTTTATACTTTTATTAACTAAAATGTGTGAGGAATGGAATTAATAATAATAATATTATTATTTATTATTATTATCAATATTATTGTTATTGTTGTTGTTGTTGTTGTTGTTGTTATTATTATTATTATTATTATTACTACTACTTCTTTCTAATAAGAGTAAGCTAAAAAAGTTAGGTTTGTTGGGCCTAACTCACAAGAGGTAGTGAAGTATTTTGTACACAAACCCTAACACTAAACATGAAATTAGAGGAGATAGCTATAGAGGAGAACTCAGAGAGAGGTGATCTCCACTAAAGACCTTAAAGAATCATTCCCACCTTTTACTTTCTTCATCTCTTCGAGGTAAATGGGTGAAAAATTATCTCTCATGTAGACCATGTAGGAAAAATAGGTAGTGAAGTGATTCCTAAGCTTAAATAGGTTTTATGTATTTTATTGAAGGGTTATGAACACTTGTAGCGAGTACTGCTAACATGTTTTGTGCATAACTGTGTGGACATATGTAATTGGATTTTTGTATTTATACAATGAGTTGGTTTGCCAAATTAGAATTTAGGTGTGATTAGTCTAATGTAATAATTTATTTTGTTAATTGGAGATATGTGTTTGAACTAGATAAGAGAAATTGAAATTCAAGTGCGTTGATACTCATGAATAATTATTAGATGTATATATTAATTTATTTTTTTAGATTATGGGATTACATGTGCATTATTAGATTATTTGGATATAATGATTATGTTGGCATTGAAGTTTTTCCTTTTTATTCCCTAGAGATAAGTACCCTTGAGCACAATAATAGGAAGTATTGATAAAATGAAATCAATGTATTTGATGCCTCTAAATAGTTAATGGATGTTTATATTAATTTATTTTGTTGGGGTTGTAAGGGGGAGTGAGATTAGCTTATACATAAGCATATATAAAATATAGAGTAGTGAAGGCAAACCCTAAGCCTCCGTAGGGATTAAGTTTAATGCAATTAACTTATTCATTTGTTTCTATGAATGAATGTTATGGATGATTAAATGATAAATAAGTCTAATTATATGATCAATTAATGTGATGATTAAGGAACTCCTGTGTTAATTGAACTACTCCATATAAAAAGGATTAAGTGTTAGGTGTTTCCTTCTATTGATGATATTGATAAAAAAAATTGATGATTATCATTGAAATTGTAGAGTGTTATGATAATTAAGTATTATAGATAGAGAAGTAGAATGTTTAAGAGTTTGGAGTTAGAATTATATTTTGAGAACCTTATATAAGTTGAATGCTTGCTATCTGAAAATTTTTGTATGAATATACCTTAGTATTTTTGTCATATCTTTCAGTGTGGTTAACCAAATCGAGTTATGTTTGTTGTTTTAGAAATTAGCCATTTATGGATATAATTTAGACCCAAGAATCATGTAAAGATGTTAAGAATAAACTAAGTTATGTGAGTTAGAAGTTGAGTCTCCAATCCAGTGCACAAAACATAATCTGTGTGTTGTAAGCTCTGCTAGGTGACCTAGATGACCTTATTAGGTTTCGTGTTCTTCATGAAATTCATGGAAGTTTTAGTCATGGATGTATCTTTACAAAATCTTTACCATAGAGTTAGAATCACTTAAAAAGGATATATATAACTCAAGTTATGAATAAAATAGTGAGTAAAGTTCAAGTTGTCAGATTTGTGTTTAGTGGCTGCGAGTTTGTAATTTTTAAAAATAATGGATGATAAAACTAACTATGGACATCAACATAAAATTTTTAGGTAATTGTATTATCTTTCTAATAAAATTTGTACCACCCTAATATCGTTTGTACAATTATAGATATTGTATTTAGACAACACGATGCAATAAAATAGTAAGATAAGAAGTCATAGTGCGAGTTATAACGGTGTTGATTGTTGTGGTGTGAAATATTGTAATGTATATTATAATTATGAGTGTTGTGAGTGATTAGATGTTTGAAAGTTGTTTAGGGAGTACATATTGAGGATTTAACCCATTGTATGATATTGATGTTGATTACAATTGATCGTATAATGTGTTATGATATATGATAGTCAGGGTGTGACTGATGATGTGTAATTCCAGCTGTGGTTGGGTGGATTATAATAACATTATTAGATTATTATAATGTATCTTATAATTATGATTATGGTGAATGATTTAATGTTTGAAAGTTATATGAGGTGTGTCAATTGAGGATTTGTTCTACTGTGTAATATTGATGTTGATTTCAACTAGACGTATAGTGTGTTGATGATGATGGTTAAGGTGTGCCTGATGAGGTGCCATATCCCAGCTACAGTTGGAGTGATGTGTAATGACTCGATTAGATATTTGATATTGTGATTTACTTTGATGATGATTGTTAGGGTGTGTCTGACAAGGTGTCATCCCAACTGCGGTTAGGGGTGAAATATGATGACATGATTAAATGTTGACATTATGATTTATGTTGTCGATGACATGACGCATGAATATGACAGTCGAAGAAATTTTGTTAGGATCGCCCATTGTGTGGTGCTCTTGACAGGTTTTCTTGAGTTATTTTGTATTATACGGTTGTACCTATGTGTTATTAGTGTAGAAAATGATTCACTTTGGATGGACCTATGGTGAGATGGTTGTACCTATGTGTTACTGGATTAGAAAAGGATCGCTTCAGGCGTGTACCCGAGAGAGCATGCATGAGTGTGACAGTCGAAGAAGTTTGTAAGGATTGTCCATTGTGTAATGCTCTGGCCAAATCTTCTGGGGTTGTTTTGCATTGCACGGTTGTATCTTCATGTTATTAGCGTAGAAGAGGACCACTTCGGGCATGAGCCTAAGAGAGCATGCATGATCTTGCATTGCATGAGCATCATTAGTATGAACAAATTTATGCGTGTAGATGTATTATCTTTGTCATGAGTATGAAATAAATTTATATATTTATTTTTTATACTTTAATTAATTGCTCATTCTTTTTATACGTGCGTATTCTCACCCCTTGCTGCTTATTGTATCATTTTAGTTGAATGTCACTTTCAGGTGAGCAAGATCTTGATGATATCATGGATGATGAAGTTTTCACTTTTCTTTATCTTTCTGTTGGACAACTTTGATTAAGTGTGACATTGGTCTAAAGAAGATTAGTTAATAGTTTTTCGTCATGTATCAAATTATTTAAAGTTTCATTATAAGTTTTATTAATTGAAAATCTACTAAAGGTTATTATTTTTATAGTCTAACATATTTACTTATTTGCTACATTTTGCTATATTATAAATTTGGAAAGTAAGTATATATTGAGCAACATGAATCCTTTTACTTAAGTGAAAATCTAGTATTTAAATAGACAAATTTTTATGTTATTTTCTAATTAAAGAATAAAATGTTTTGAGGTAGAAGAGTGTCACAACTTCTACAAATATTTTGTTTATATTACATGATTCCACAGTCTTTCACTCACGAGACTCATTTGCCTTAGTGTGTAGAAGAGACGCTACCATGATTCCCATTTAATTGGCTAAACCAACCCATTGCGCTGCATATTTCAACGAAAATGCCTCAACAACTAATCACTTGGAAAACTTGAACATAAAGTTATCAAAACAGATTAATCTTATTGTTGGTTCTAACCATTTTGATGCATTCAGTAAATGAGTTAGTCTAACCTAACCCAGTTTACTTTACTAAAAAAAAACTAAACCTACCATGAGTTAATGGGTTAAATAGATTGCACCAAAAATTAAGAAATTAAATTTTTTTTAGATAAATAAATTTAATTATTTAGAATTACTTCAAAATTTAAATATTCTATGCTAACTTTTTTTTTTAATTTGACAAGTTGTAAAAAATGTTAGTTAAACAATATTCTCCACTAAAAATCTATATTTACAACATGTTAAATATTATTTTAAGATACAAAATATTAATAAAAATGATATCAACCAATTAGAAAATATATTGTCATTAAATATAAGTTAAATAAACAACATAATAATTAAAATTTAAAAATAATAAATATTTAATATTCTCATAATAGTAAAAAATAAAATTTAGATGAATTAATGGGACAACTCAATTCACTACCTAGATTCAACGCGGATGAGTTAGGTTGTAAGTTATTTTATAAGAGTAGTGTACCTTGGACGAGTAGTAAAGCATAATAACCTAGGAGTTTTGGACTGCTTTACTTCAACCGAATCTCAAACATGGGAAGTGGGTAGATGAAAGTATAACTCTAGTGTGGTGTCATCTCCTAAGACTTCAAAAAGGGCGAGACTTAGTGCTAAAGAAAGCTCAGTCTAAGTAGATCCTTGACAAAGTCTCGCCGAAGTGGGTGCACGGATCCTTTATGAATCTCCCAAGTCTTTGAAAAAGCGGTCTACCACCTACAAACTCTCTATATAAGGTGGTCTCGATCGTCCCCTAGACGTGGAACGTGGAATGCCATGAATCTTCGATTCTATTACAGTTAAACCCCTATTTGGGTCGTCTGAACAGTAAAAAGGTATCATAAAGCAATTAGGTTGCTGACTGCCAAACTAGCAATTTGTTTAATCTTAGTCATACTTTATGGTTGTCTACAATTTTCTTATTGTATAAAAGGTGAGACCATGGTTAGATAGTTGACCATTTTCTTATATATGTATTAAATTAATTAGCGTATTTGTATAACAGAAATGAAGATACAAATATAAACTGCATGCATATATACATTTTCTTTGAATTATTAGGAGCTTTCATTATTAATTTGTTACTTTATGAACAAACAGGGACTTTCATTAGGAGCTTTTTCATTAGTAAATTCTATGTAATGGTTTCATCATTAGTAGTAGCCACAAATTGAGTAGCTAATGCAGCTATAATAGCAACTGTTGTCAAGTCTGCATGTGCATATCATAATGTTAACAAGAAGCATCCTAAGGCGATCTGCCACAGCCTTTACAATATATAGATGCATGAGATTGTTAGTATAGGTCAGTAATTTAAACAACTTCTTTATAAACTCTTATCATCATCGCAACTTCGATTAAAATTATCGGATTAGCTTAACCCTGCTCGAGCATCTCAGGCCAATGGCAAAACATAAATCAATCTTGATTAACCACTACCTAGCTAACTAAAAATGGAGCTTATAAACTGTACTTTTTTTTTATCAAGTATATTCTTTTGAACTCATAATTAATGTCATTTAAAGTTTGCAATATTGTTAGTGTTAGCTATATTTATCTTTTTAACTAGCATTTTAAGAAAAAATTAAAATATAATGGTTTAGGTTGTTTTCTTTTGAACTTTGCCTCCCTAGTAGATATCATTGCAGGACCTTATCACTTGCAAGAACTAAGTTTCAGGTAAAGCAAGTGTTATGAAGACTATTAATGTATAATTCATTAATCATTACAAATCAATGTACAGTAATTGAATTTCCAAACCAATGTGCTTAGAAAGTCTGTTTTTTCTTTATATTTTTTCACTAAAAACTTTCAAAAATATGATCGATCTTTATTTAAACAATAATTATATCTTATAGTATAATGTTAATTATTCGTGTTATTATCGTAATTAATATATATGTATATTAAAATATTATTTAAATATTTATGCATTAAATTTTTCAATATATTATATTAGATATACTATAGAAGAGCTATAATATAATACTATAATATGGTGATTATATATTTTAGAATTGTGAAAATTATAGGAAAATGTATTGATAATTTGAAACTTTTTAACTTTACCTCCTTAAACTAATATTCACACAGCACAAAGTTAATTCATCAAAGGCAAAATAGAAATAACATTATATTGTATTTTAGATTGTGTTAATTTTTTATATTTTAAAATTAAAATAAAAAGACAATATATTGTTGGATACAAATTTTATGAGACATCAATTGTTATTTATGGAGATTTCATATAGTTTTTTATCTCTTTCATTTATAGAAACTTCCAAAATTTTTTATATGTATTATTTTTGCAAAGGTCAAAATCTTAACCTGTCTTTTGGTATTGGAATTACTTTATGATTAAACAATTTGAAATGAAATTTTTGACATTTTATGGATGGGTTAATTTGTTTAGACCCAAAAACAAGTGATTATTTAGAAATTACTTTTATAAAATAAAAAAAGCTTTTATGTTTTGTACAATATAGGTGAGTAGTTACATGTGTGGAAAAAATATTTGATGCATTTTTTTTTAATGTACTCCAAGGTTTTGAGGGGGTGTTTCACACATATATGGAAAAATGTCTAGTACTTTTTTTTTTTTCTGTGCGTATCCGAACCTCTATGAAATGTCCCACAATATTGTGGAAAAACACTTAATACATTTTCTTTTCAATCGCATATTTAATGTCTATATGAAATATGTCTCTAACCTATATAAAATATGTCTGTAACGGTTGTGTGAAAAACATCTTATGACTTTTTTATTACAACCCAACATCTCTATTAGATCAAGCACATTGTTGTGAGGCGATTTTTTATTTTCACACTTACACGAAATGTCCCACACTCATGTGAAAATCTTTTATGTCTTATCTATTACCAAAGGATATTCCATAGTGAAAAATGGCTTATGCTTCTTCTTTTTCAGAACATATCCATGTCTCTTGCAATCCCACCCACATCATTGCGTCTGTTGTACTGACAGTTACAAGTTATTAACTTTATTTTTAATGGATCATGATAATTAGAAATGTTATTTGACAAATCTTTTGAGAAAAAAAAAACTTTTTTAGTCCATAATAAAGTTTATTTGTATTTCTTTTTTAAGATGATTTACATATTTAATAGTATATGTTTTGTTAGTAATAATAATAATCGTCAAGTTCTAATAAAATGTATAATTTAATACAATATTAAAATTTTCTTTAATAGCACATATACAATCTCAGTTTAGGGAATGAAAAAAATTTCGCATCATTTCGTCGTATCCAGTTTGCTGTCAATATCTGTCCAAAGATCACATATTCGTGAAAAATTACACAGGTCTGTGGGTCGTGAGCCCAGTTTTACTGTGCAATTCTGCCATGTTGATAAGATCTTTGTTGGAAAATCCACAAGTGTGCATCAAGTGTCTCATTTGTCATAGGTTTTATGTTTAATTGATCACATAAATTAAAATCACCTTATATTTAATATGCATTTATCTTTTTAAGTATTTCTATTAATTAAATTATGTTATTATTGGATTAAATGTAAATAAAAAAAAAATTCAGGCAACGCCTTGTAGACTAGCTAGAGTCACTATAATATATTTTAGCACAAAATTCATAATATCTTATTTGTTAATAAAAATAAAATCCTTATTGCATATATAAGTGTGGTTTGTTCTGCTATTAATTATATCATGAGCCTATACCGTAAATTATGACTCACAATCTTTGGGAAGATTATCTACCAACTTCTTAGTTATAACGAATATTTTAATTTTTGGTGAAAATAGCACTACTTTCCTTGCATTCAATTTTGAATTATAATTATTATATAGGGTAATTGTAAATCAAACGAAATGATTATAATAAAAATCATAAAAAATTATTATAATACTACATAAGTGGATGATATATAATATAAAATAGGTTGATACTTGACCTGGTGAATTGAATTAAGTTTGCCGTTTCACCTAACGCTGGCAGAATCATGCATATGCGGTGTAGAATTAACCGACTATGTGCAATGTTTGTAATTATATATATATATTTATTTTCTAATCAGTTTTCCTGCAGGAATTATTTAATAGCAAATTAGGGTGACCATTAAAATTTGGAAGTAACTGATCTGTGAACGTCAATTAAGTCTAGTCAGTAGATTTTACCAAAAAACCTTAAAATGAAGAATATTGTGTGATTTTCATGTGCCCCTATTCTTGTCGAAACTCATATATATATATATGTGTGTGTGTGTGAGTGTCTTCCAACAACTAACCTTGTATCTGACACTCTTGTTATTGTTGTTGTAGCTAAGAGGAGAGAAGAGAAGATGGTGTCCGTGGCTGAGATCCGCAGGGCACAACGGGCGGAAGGCCCCGCCACCGTGTTGGCAATCGGCACCGCCACTCCTCCAAACTGCGTGGAGCAGAGTACGTACCCGGACTACTATTTCCGTATAACCAACAGCGAGCACAAGAGCGAACTGAAAGAAAAGTTCAAGCGGATGTGTAAGAGAGATAGATATAAAGTAGTAATTGTAGTAGTTGTAGTGAGTAAAAGTTTATAGTAAAGTAGTAATTGTAATTGCAGGTGAAAAGTCGATGATTAAGAAGCGATACATGCACCTGACGGAAGAGATACTGAAGGAGAATGGGAGCATATGGGAGTACATGGCACCATCACTGGATGCAAGGCAAGACATGGTGGTAGTGGAAGTACCAAAGCTAGGAAAAGAGGCAGCAAAAAAGGCAATAAAAGAATGGGGTGAAGAAAAGAGTAAGATAACACACCTAATATTCTGCACAACAAGTGGGGTGGACATGCCAGGAGCAGACTACCAACTAACAAAGCTATTGGGACTAAGAGAAAACGTGAAGAGGTACATGATGTATCAACAGGGTTGTTTTGGTGGTGGCACGGTTCTCCGTTTGGCTAAAGACCTGGCTGAAAACAACAAGGGTGCTCGTGTGTTGGTGGTTTGCTCAGAGATAACTGCACTCACTTTCCGTGGCCCGACAGACACTCATCTTGACAGCCTAGTGGGTCAGGCACTCTTTGGAGACGGGGCTGCTGCTGTTATTGTTGGCTCAGACCCCATCCCTAACATTGAGAAACCCTTGTTTCAGTTGGTCTTGACTTCCCAGACAATCCTCCCACACAGTGAAGGAGCCATTGATGGACACCTTCGCCAGGTTGGACTCACTTTCCATCTCCTCAAGGATGTTCCTTCCCTCATCTCCAACAACATTCAAATGGCTTTGCTCCATGCCTTTCAACCCTTAAACTTAAACATCTCTGACTACAACTCCATCTTTTGGATTGCACACCCTGGTGGTCCTGCCATTCTCGACCAAGTTGAGGCTAAGTTGGGCTTGAACCCTCACAAACTCCGTTCCACTCGCCAGGTTCTCAGCGATTACGGTAACATGTCTAGTGCCTCCGTTTTATTCATATTGGACCACATGCGCCGCAACTCTCAGCAAGAGGGTCTCCCCACTACCGGTGAGGGACTCCAATGGGGTGTTCTTTTTGCTTTTGGACCTGGCCTCACCGTTGAGACCCTTGTGCTTCACAGTCTTCCTCTTTAATCATTATATCTTATTGTATTTTATAAAATTCCAATGCCATCTTTTCCAAAATAACACTCTTTCTTCTTCTTTTTTTTAAATCTATATCTGGACCAAAATTTATAAATAAATATCTACATTTTTAAATAGACTACTAAAATTGTCAATTTTTAAAACTACGACAACTAATATTACATTTACGCCTTAGAAATATTTAAGGAGAGAATAAACATACTTGACACAAAATCATTTTTCTTCACAAGAAGAACACCTATATACTTTTCTATGACAATATGCTGGTTAGATATAATGGACCCGTTGGGCTAAACATTTTCTTTTCACTAAGCTAAATTGGATTGGCTGAATAGCCGAATTGGGTTACAAAATATTGGTCTAAATTTAACCACCACAATTTTAACTCAAAATTTTTTCATTTTTTAAAAAATTTTATACATTTAGAAAAAACATAAAATTGGCCATATATATAGGAGGGATCCCCTCAGACTGGATCTACCTTGGACCAGAACTAACCTCGAATCAAACCCACATACAAGGTCAGGTCTACTCTTAGTATGGTCCGACATTTCGGTTCAGATATGACCCCTACTCCTATAGTGAAAAGTCCAAACTACCCTTTTTAGGTAAACTTAAACCCTAATTACACAAATCCAAATCTAAAAAAGTAAGCACTATAAATAGTAAAGCACAAATACATGTTTGATTACTAAATATTTTACTATTTTTCAGCTGACAAACTATACTTTTTTTAGCATTAATCAACTCCCCTCTTATTTGAGCGTCAAAGTGTTTTTGCAGATACTAACCTGTATCGACTCAAACAGACTATTAGATTGGAGGTTCAGAGTGTTGGAGTAGGACTTAGAGCATTAAGGAGGAAGATTCGTTAAATGTATGTAGAAATAAGTCGATTTGACCTAACCTAAAGTTGGGCCGACAAAAATACAACATATATATATATATATATATATATATATATATATATATATATATATATATATATATATATAAATCAAGTTAGCCTCACTCATCCCATTTTTCAAGGATTTTGAAATTTCACCTACTACTATTTCAAATCCCACCTACTTTTTTAAAACCATTTTTATTATTCCTAATATACCCCTAACTCTAATTTCTCTTAACATTGTAACATTTAGTCGTCACCCCCTTTTCTCCTTCTCTCTCCTTAACTTCAGCCTCCAACATTTATCTCGCTCATTTAGTAATATTTGGTTAAAAAATGCTTCTCCAGAGGCTCTTTTCTGAAAAGACAGTTTTTTTCTTCTTCGAAGCCCCCTCTCCATAGAGAGGGAAACTATTCTTTGGAAAATGGTTTTTGGAGAAGTAAAAAAAAATTAAATTTTTTTCTTTTCTAGAGAAGCAAAAAAATTTAATGTTTTTTTCATCTCCAGATAAGCAAAGAATTTGAGCTTTCTTTTACTTCTCCAAAGATTTTTCTCTGAAGAGAAAAACAATTCAAACTTTCTTGTTTCTCCAGAGAAGAAACAAAAATTGCATATACAATTTTAAACATATCCATAATTTTATTGCAAGTAATTTTCATTTTAAATTTCACCCGTGGGAATTCAAATTCTCCATTCTTACACTTGGATCAAAGGACTAGGCTAGGTTGCTTAATTTGTCGACTCTAAATTAGACGTAATGGTAAAATTTTTCTGTGAAAAACATTAAGTTTTGTTTTACACTCAAAAGTTGATATTATTTTAATAATAGATTTAAATGATATAATGTATTTATTATTATAAGAAAGAACAACTCACTAAAAGTTTGTTATATATATCCCAATTCCTAATTACTTAAACATTTAA
Source organism: Psophocarpus tetragonolobus (assembly GCA_037954015.1). NCBI lineage: Eukaryota > Viridiplantae > Streptophyta > Magnoliopsida > Fabales > Fabaceae > Psophocarpus > Psophocarpus tetragonolobus. The sequence goes on from CM075694.1 coordinate 46,701,499, forward strand.
TTTGTATTTTAATATTTATGAAATGTTGTATATCCTTTAAATATTTTTAACCTTATTAGCAATAAAAAATAAAGAACAAATTATAGCAACGTCCCTCAACTTTTATCAAATTACACATAATTTTATTTTTTTTTATTTTGCTATACTAATCTAAGTTTAAAAATGTTAACTATCACCCAATTAAAAATATTACACTAATATCTCTTTCAAACTTTACACTAAAAATCTCTTAGATTTACAAAATTAATAGTTAAAAAAGAAAATGCTATATATGTAATTAAACTAAACTTATGAGATATTGCTATAATTTACTGAAAAAATAAAATAAATTCAGAAGCTAACTTACTTTATTTATTAAAAACCGAATAAGACCTTATAAAAGAAATATTGATGTAAATAACTATTAAATAACATAAGAACAATCATATATGAAAACTCACGCGGTTTCTATGCTAGTTTTTAATAATTTGTATCCCAATTTCTTATTTTAAAAATTTAATTTTAATACTTATACATTGATAATATAAAAGAGTTTTATAATAGCATACAATCACAATTTTTAATGAATTGTAAGTTTGTTGACTTTATCCATTAATACTTTAAAAATTATACAAACAAGAATTTGTAATTGAATGTTAATATAAAAATATTCTACACTGCTATTACATGAAATCATTTTCTCTAAAAATTTGTACAATGTTTCTTCTAGGTGGACCACTTGCTGGGTGGATCCATGGGAGGGAGAATTCGCATCATTAGGTTTAGGGTTTATCATGTATGCCGAATAAAATCTTACGTGATTATTTTATTAGTTGATTTTGATGACATGATTAAGTGACTAAATTATACTCATGTGCATGCTATATGTGAACGAATTGTATTCATAAGTTTGACTATCAATGCATAGTTTGATACGTTTTAAACAATGTTTGGATTGATGGAAAGTAATTAAATGAAAAGGAATTATATGGAACAAATTTAAAAACTATTGTTTTGGTTAAAAGATAAATGATAAAATAGAATGAGAAATAATGGATCTTATTTCATCCTTTCATCAATTCTCTACCCTCCAAATCAGGATGTATATAATGAAACATGTCATTCTTCTTCATCCATCTGAATATATCCAAATCAGGATGTATATAATGATTCAGCAAATTACAATATGCAAACTTTTCCGATTTTAGATTTGTAACAACTTAGGTGGACTTTAAACGGCAAGAATGAAAATGATTTAAAAAGTTATACTTATAAAAATCAACAGCGATTTTTCAAATTAAACATTTAATATATTTTTTTGCAATTATAAACATAGAAGGGTAATTAAACAAAAGAGGAGAGAGAAAGCCAAAGTGAAAGTAGTGTTTTCTAGGGGGAGCCAGGGAAGACCATTAATGCTATTTTTGTTAGATCTAAGGATTAGAGTTTTTCTACCTGTAGTATTGAGACGATTGATTTTACATAAAATTTTCAATTCCAATGCGGTATCTAATATATTACTTGTTTCAGACCATTCAAATGTCACATGGCTATTTGACATGAAAATTCATGTCTAAATTGCAGAAAATTATCTTTGCAAAACATTAATAACATTTGTTTTTCATCCAATAGAAAATGAGTACCAGCACATGAAGCAGTATTTCAACCACAAATAAATGTTCTAGAGGTATCTACCGCTAGCATGATAGATATGACAATAGCCTTGGCTTTAACTAACATGGACCGGAAGATCAAGCCGCAATTGTTCTGTAAGTACTTTTTCAACTTCATCGACGAAGCTTAATATATTCTGCCGAATATGAGTATCTAATGAATTGGCCAACTTCGGAAAAATCAGTAGCCCAAAAGAAAAAAGTCAGCATGGAAATCTTCATGGTCAGAATAACACTTCAATGCAAAATAATGTAGGAGACAGTCACCCATTAGGGGTCTTCTTTTATTAATAAATAATAAATGAAACATCAATGCAGCTCAGTGTAAGAATGGACTGACTGCCTAAGTAATTTTTAAGGTTCCTATTTTCACATGGCAAGCAAACATCATATTTCCATCAATTTTAATTTATTTTACAGTTTAAAACACAATGCATCAAATACACAAACCATTAATAGCCAACTACAATTTCCTAATTTCTGAGAAACCCATAAGGTTATATACCACTAGCCCAAGAAAACTTTCTTGTTAATGATCCTCATTCCTCCACAGTTCCACCAAAGAATGACAAAGTATACCTCAACCTTATGGATACCCACAAAATTACTCTCAGACGCGATGAATAAATACCAACAGTTTGGGTCAATTTTTCAAAAGCCCTTATAAAAAGAAAAGATAAGAAGATAAAATGAATTATGTTTCTTCCATGTGCACTTCAACTTTTATAGAAGCTCCTCCTCTAACTTCTCTAAAAGTTTAGTTGTATATATAGAAGCTCCTCATCTAACTTTTATTTTCTTCCACAAGGGAAAATGTGTCCTAATAAGACCCAAGTATGGTCAACATGTCAAATATAAATCCACCAAAATGTTGTGGTTGAAAGGAATACAAAAGAAAAATCTTATTACAATAGGTGAGGTCAACTACATTATCACACGGTAGGCACCATTCAAATCGTTCATAGGAATAAGTAATAAAATATTACCTGTTGGGGTATAAGTATGAGTTAAAGTCTTACATTGTGTAGAAAATAGAAAATTGAGTAATATATAAATGAGAAAGACTCACAAATCTAATACCTTAAGGTTTTGGGTTAAAGATAATGTCATATTTTCTTATATATAGGCTCGTATCACATGATTAAGCATCTCCCCGAATATATTTAAGTTTAGGCTTGAACCGCTTCAACATCTAATAACTTTCATCACAACCCTAATCTCAAAGTAACATTATATAGACGGTTTAGGAGAAAAAATATAGCATTCACACTACCATTAACTAAGCCACCAAATTAATTCTCCAGTTACTGTCAAAAGAAATAAAAAGTGCATGTAGGACTACGCTAATCTAGAATTTCAATAGGTTAGGCAAACAATTATATACGAACATTTTGAGCATAAAACCCCCATACCACATTGAGATTGTTTGTATGTATGTAATTTATCCATAAACCACAAGGAAGAATGATGACACAAATTTTATAGCTAATACAGATTGAGATTCTCACCTCAACGATGTAATGAAAACTTAGAGAAGTTATCTTCAAATCATCTGATCCCTTTATATGTGTCAGTTTTGATGGAGAACCAAATATAGGCCAATCATGTGACAACTTTATGTACCCATCAATTCCTCCAGCCATATGAGCCACACAATAGTCATATCTTTGTCCAAGTATTCAATCGAATATCTGCATTGAGATATAAAACTGTAAAAAGAACACTAAATGATAATCCAAATTTAAGAAGTAAGAACATCAAAGCCAAACAGCCACACCTTGATTTATTAGCATCTTTTACTACAAGATGCCTAAGTGCACTTACTATAATTCTATCTAGCACTTTCTGTATAAACCACTGCAACGAGGACTTGCTGCATGGGAAATGAATGTCAAGGTATATGAGTAGTGGTCACATGGAATCTGGGATGCACGGTTAAGGGGGGAAAAAAAGATGATGACATGGCAAACCTGAAAAACGTTGCAGTATCAACAATGTCGTTCACATATATATCATTTGGAAAAACCTAAATAATAATACCAAAAACACCAATAAATCATCTAAAGATTACAACGACTGTAAAAATGCTAAATTGAATTAACAAGTTAAAGTTTTTAATATGCTGTTCTTAAGGCATAAACAAGTGGTAGCATATCAAAACATCCAACAATACAAACTAGGAAGATTAGGAAAGAAAAAGCAAATACGTTGTTGTGTTATGCCAGGATCACATTCAAAGTGTGAATCAACGGAACTATTGACTAGAAATAATACTTGTAGAATTTAATCACGTAAGTACTCCCTCTTAAACCTTCTTCGTGATATCTAAAGTCCAAAGCAAGTTTGATACTATGTATTCAAGAAATGTTAGGGACTCAATTTAGGAAAGGTAAAAAAAAAAGTAAAACCTTTCATCACATGCACACTAGGATCCTTTGGAATGTTTACATACTGATACTGCCCAACAGAGTTGTTGGTTCGTACCAGTATTTTTCTCCAATGAGTGCTGAAGCTGAACCCAATTAAAAATTATCCTCATAAAGAAGTCAAATTAAGATAATGATCTATTGATACCTGAACATTCTTTAACCTCATAGTGCCCTCAAAAACTTCAATTGAAAACTCATCCTTCAGTTCAACTGCATCAATGCCAATGGTAGCTTCTAATCTCGGTAGGTAGGAAATGCCCTCCAACGTTGGCATATAAGTTTGTAATGACAATCTAATGCAATGCTCATCAAATGCAAGCACTTTTAGATTTGTGAATGAATCCTCAATCTGCTCTAAAACTTCAAACCTGAACGTGGGAACAAGATAAGTAAGTAAGCTGTAACACAAGTACATGTAACTATTTGAAGTGTAAGTGAAAGTACCTGAACTTACCATTTGACTGTAAACTGGAGATTCCGCATTGACTTTAGAAGCAACTTTATTTCATCAATCTTATTATCAAGTTCGAATTGCTGCAACGTACAAAAAAAAAAAGTATAATCTTTATAAACAAATTATAGAAAAAACTATTGAAATGATTCATCTGCCAGCGTAGGGGAATCAATGCCTTCAGTAGCCTCAGCTGTGTTGTTCTGATCCTGTCAAGATTAAAGCTAAAATCAAAATATGATAAGTACATGGATAATCTACTCCTCATTGCCTCCAAGAGAGAGAGAATTGTTGAAATGGATATACATGAGAGTGAGGAAAGGAATTAGCTAAAGCAGTGTAAAAATATAAGTATGTGTGTGTTGGATGACCACACAATGCCTTTATTATTTATAATAACTCAATATGATCAAATAGGATTAGTATTGATTACATAGGATTTCTATAACAATGACTACAGATCAATTTAATAATTTTTTTAACACTCCTCCTCAAGCTAAAGCACACATGTGATATGAATCAAGGTGATTACAAATGTGGTAAATCTAATAAAAGAAAAACGAAAGGCAGGTCCAATTGCATGATTGTGCCAGATAAGCATGGCTTGGCAACAGCCAACGAAGGTCCGCAAGGACAAGACAACAGTTGTTCACCTATAAATAAAGCACGTCTAAGGCGAAAGGAAAAGCACACCAAAAGGCGAAAAAATAAAAGAAAAGCACTGGAGAAAGTCATCAAGAAGATTCTCTAGAAAATGTCTCCAAGAAGAATCTCGGAGAATGGTCTTGGAAAGGGTCTCGGAGAAAAGTCTTCAAGAAGGGTCTCAGGAAGTTCCACAAGAATTGTCACCAAGAATGGTTTCGGGAAGGTCACACTAGAAATGGTCTCCAAGAATTGTCTCTAGAAATGTGTCATGCATGATGTGCGTGAACTTCATGCACAAGGGCCCTTCTTGGGGTTGCGTGTAATGATGTTTTGATTTGGTTGTGGACATGGATGATATGGTGATCTCCAGGAATAGTCTTTGGAAAGTATCTCCAGTAATGGTCTCCAGAACAAGTCTCCAAAAAGGGGTCTTCGGAAAGGATTGTGGGAAAAGTAGCGATATAACAATGGGTCTATGGGTGAGAGACGCAGCAACAACATGACGGTGGGTCTTTAGGCTTGCTTTGATACCATGTAAAAATGTGTGAATATGTGTAAACACACAATGCCTTTATTTATAAAGAGTCAATATCATAAGGATCAAAATTGATTACATAGTATCTCTACTAAAGATCAATTTAAGGTAATGAGTAAATATCCTATTAATATCTAATTATAAATAAAGAAATAATATCTCATCATAAATAAGAAAATAATATTTAATCTTTTACCAGGAGAAACAACTAGCAACCTTTGACGTAATATAATGTAAAGAACATTCCATTTCTTCAAGTTTGGCCCCCAAGAGAACAGAATCTGCAGAAAAGAGATTAACAAGTATATTGAGGAATAATCCACGTAGCTAGAGAGTGATACAAAGATGAAAGGGGTTGGGGAGACCATGGTTGTGAGTTTTGGAAAGAAGGTCAATTGATTTGCTAGGTGATCGGTTTGGAGGTGGAGGTTGTTAAGCTCCTCTTTCAAATGGTGTAGGTAAACATCCGCAGTGAAGCGACAAAGGTAAAGATTCAATTAGGAGGAAAAGGAAGTAACCAAAACGAAACCAACCTTGAATTTCCAGAGAAGGGAAGTGGGATAACATCTGGTGCAGCGTGGTCTGTATGATTGAAATTAGAAAATGAATTGGCAACTGAGAATGAATAAGAGTGAAAAGAAGAGAAATAAATAACCTAACCTGAAGATGAAGAGCACAGTCATGGTGGGAGTTGAATTCGTCGTCACTATCGTTGGCATTGCAAAGCTTCTGAATCTCTGCAATTCGACTGAAACAAACAAGGGCGAATGGAAGGAGTGAGAGAGGGAATAAGAAAGAAAGAAGAATGCGAAAAGGAGTGATAAGGTTAGTTCTCTAGTAACAAAAATTAACCCATTAATAATTCACATTTCACCTATAAAAAAAAAAAGAAAGAAAGAAAGAAAGAAAGAAAGGGAATAGATTACCTGGGAAGCTCGGTAGCTTCTACTATCTCCATCATCTCTCTCAAACCACACTAACAATAAAACATTAAATGTTTATGAGTTTGTGTGTTCCATCAACTTTTTAGGTGTGGGAGCTGAGTTTGATATTGAAATGTATCCATGTATTTATAAAGGTAAAAGGAGATGAAATGGGATGTAAAGCAAAAGAGAATGGAGAAGAGTGTGAGGCCAGACAGAAGGCACTACCGAAGGGTGGATGGAGGTCTGAAGCAGAGGAGCGAAACAAGAACATATATAAGTGGTTGAGTGGTTGCTCCCAGCGATGAGAATGAGACCAATGGAGACTCTGAAGATGGAGGTTAGAGACACCTCCAGGAAGGTTTTTAAAGTAGTATTAAATTTATTTTTTTTTCATACTATAATATATAAATAAAAATATTATCAATAAATTTTATTAAAAAAACTAACTAAATAACAATTAAATAACAACCAACTCAAGGTATATTCATTTAAAATTAAAAAAAAAAACTAATTCAACAATATAAAAAATTGAATTCAATTTAATTTATCTAATTTTACATGTCAGTTAATTAACTTATTTTACTTGCCTAAACTCATAAAAACGTATAATTTTACAATTTTATTCGAGAATTTAAAAACCATTGTTGAAAGGAGGATGCTTTGCGATATTTATTTATTTATTAACTCGCGGATATCTGTTTATTTATTTTTTATTCTCGGTCTCCAAGTGTTCTAATTTGAAAAGGGTTGTCCGAATCAAGGCTTTATATTATAACGGAAAGATCCACAAAACTACTTAATACAGGTTTTCAAATTTGAAAATAATATTTGTCCATTTTCTTGCGCTTTTTTCTTTTACAAAATCTGGATAATGAAACACCTTTTCTAGTTTTTCTTCTATTGCTTAAATATTTTTCTCATTTTCCTGAAAAAACAATTGAACGCACCCTAAAAAAATCCAATGAAACACATTTTTTAGTATTTTTCATAAAAAAAGTGTTGCATGCATTTTGTTTCCGTTCGTATCCTCATATCAGTGATTTAATTATATCTTTATTCAAATTTTCTATTTTAATTAAACTATCATTTTTACTTAAATTATTGGGGAAAAAAATTACGTGCTCAAAATGCATCGATCAACTAAGACATTAAATTTTACCTAAAACAAAATTTTCTCTCTTCAAATCCTAATTTCACATACTATAAAAATCGTTCACCTCTTTGTACTTAATTTCATGACTTTTGAAATTTTATATTTCATGACTTTGTACTTAATATAAAGATTTTAAACTTTGAGTAGGAGATAAATTTAATAACATAATTAAATTTATTTATTTTTCAAAATAGAGGAATTTTAATAAAAAATATTAAAATTACACAAAAAATAGTTTCTAAAATCAGAAATTAATTAAAATAAAGTGATACAATAAATTCAATTAAGTACTATAATATAGATAGATGATAATACATGCTATCCAATTGATATTACTCTGTAACATGGACATGTTTACTTATATGAGTTAATGACGTTATTTTAATTATCAGTATATGTAGCCTTATACAATCTCTGTATGTATAATAGGGTGATTGATACAATAAATTCAATTAAGTACTATAATATAGATAGATGGTAATACATGCTATTCAATTGATATTACTTCGTAACATGGACATGTTTACTTACATGAGTTAATGAGGTTATTTTAATTATTAGTACATGTAGCCTTATACAGTCTTTGGATGCATAATAGGGTGATTGATATAAGTGAATTATTATTTTTTAAATAATTATTTAAATGAGTATGTTTTAAAAAAATTTATCAAGGTATGTCTATTTTTAGGTTTAATTAGGCCAAACCGCAATTTTTACTTACATTTTACTGTCACATAAAGTTGTATTGTCACGTGGCGTCCAAGTTGACACCAGTCGGCTGTCAAATTGCAATCATGGATTGTAGTTTAATGATAGTCAAAGATAACCTTCTTGAAACCACATGAATTGTAGAAACTCCCCTAAACCAGCAAACTGTAACTACAGTTTATGTGGTTATTACATAGTTTTTTGCAACTAGCAATGGATACTAACAGGCACAAATAACGGTGCATTTAAACCTCCTAAAAATGCAAAATCGCAGTTGCGGTTTATGTAGTCTTTACCTAGTAGTTGCAATTGTCCAATGGATACTTACATGCTTTGAAGAATATAGAGGCAAAGAAGTTGAAGAAAGAACTCACAGATTCCCACTCAACTCTTACCGAAGCTCTTTCAACGAACACAAGCCTTTTTTAGGAGATGGTCAACCTTTGGGCAAGGCTTAAAGTTCAAGAGGACAACTGCTACTTTGCCGAGCAAGAACTGAACTCAGATCAACTGACAAAGATGAAGGTCGACTTGGCGAGGCGTAAAAGAAGGAGGTCGAACTCGAAGCTGAAAAAACAAACATTATTGAAGAAGTCAAAGCGGCTATTGAAGGCATCCATATTGAGGGTTCTGATAAGGAAGTTCGCTAGGTTGTTTTCTTTTTTCATGTTGAGGTGATCCGGTTTAACGTGGACCTTTGAGGGTCGTATAGTTCTAGAGAAGGAGATTCCGGATCTAAGGGAGTATACTGGGCGAACTTCGGCTTACACTGCTCTCTGGAATCTTCTCGTGTCTTTTAAGCTCTATTCCTATCATCCCTTCGGTCCTTCTCCAAGTTTTCTATTCAAGTTTGGTTTCTAAATTCCACTAGTTCCTCCATCTGCATATACTTGGCAACTCTTCTTCACAGCTTGTCCATTATAGCCGCCGATTTTTGGAAAAGGTTGTCTGCGAACATTTCGGAGTGTAGAGCAGTAATCATATGATGCAAGGCGACTTCAAGGTTGAGGTTTCTCACATTGAAAGCCACTTTACCAAATTGTTTCATAAAGGCCCTCCAGTCCTTCTTTTCTTGTTTGATCCCAACTAGTGCTATGGATGTCAAATGGTGATGTCGATTTGTTGCAAACTAAATCCCAAACTTGGACACAAGTGTCTCAAAATAGTCAAGGAAACCTGGGGTAGTTTGGTGAATCAGCTCAATGTTCCTCCTTTTAGCGAGGTCAAAAAAAGTCGGTAGAGTATTGCATCATCAGTGGTGTATAGACTGACCTGTGTCACATAAATATCAATGTGTTCATATGGACCCGTAATGTCATCATACCTATCTATGGTAAAAGCCTTCCAATTGCTTGGTAAGGGAACCTCCATGATTTCGTCTACAAATGGATGTTTGCGGGGTATTACCAAAGGACGATTGGCCTAAGTAGTTCATTCCCCTACTATACCAATTAAACGCATGCTCAGGACTATATGGACAATGTGGAAATGTGGTCCTGATTCCAGTTAGTGTGGGTCAAGGGCTGGTAGGCATCATCTCGAGTCCTGGTCGGTCTGTCTAGCCTGTTCCTAATGCTAGCATTTTCTCATTTGAGTGCTTATATCTCCTTTTGATTGCATCTTTGTATAATCTCTAACTCTTCCTCATTGGGTTGCATCATCTACTCCATCTCCTCTAATAGTTGGGCAACCACAGTGGTTATGTTGGTACCATCTGAGGTCTCTTCCATCTGAGATGAGGTATGTCCGACTTCATGTACCGCAACCTCCTCGGTATTCCTCCTCCTGGTCACTATATGAGTGGGAAAAAGTTTTAATAATCCCCACGGTGGGCGCCAATGTTTCTGTCACAAGTACTAGATTAATGTTATCTATATTATCTATGGGTCTCGCAAATCCTTTTCCTTGTTCTTTGATATAGAATTGGTGTCGAATCAAGATGTCCCTTTTTGACAACTGAGGTGGGTGTACCTGCAACCACTCTAACACTTAAGTTAAAGGTTATCTCGGATAAGTACACGTAATAAATGTGACATTTTCATCCCTATCCTTGCTTTTGACATTCATTCACATCTCTGTCCCCATACCCGACGGGTGTGGGATTTATATTCCCATCCTCATCGGGTATCGGGTATATCCATACCCATTCTATACCCCCAAAAGAAATTATAATAATATTTTAGAAGAAAATAATCTTTGAATAAAATTATATTAATTCAAAAGTTATCTAATAAATGAAAAGTTTGTAATTTGTTAATTAAATGTCAAATCTTTCTTTTTTTTTCTAAGACAAATGAATATTTTAGTCATTAAAATAAAAGCGGGGTGAGGTGGGTATGAGTATGGGGTGGGTATGTTTATCCCCATCCCCGGCTTAATAAATCGGGTATTTCCCATACTCGTACCTGTACCCGGTCAAACCAAGGATTTTTCGTCAACTTTAGGGATTACTCACGGGTATTGGTTTATTTGTCATCCATACCTATTTACAGGCTTTGTGATGGGCCTCCGTTCATGAATTTTGGTAATTAAGGCCCAAGTATGACTTAATCTTGCCATAAGCTTAACTGTACGTTTATCTTATCGTAATCATTCTTGCTAATTACTTGGGGTGTCCTCGTACATCATTTGATTTATTATCCTATGTATCAGTAGCTTATAATTCGTATGGTCGAAGTATGTCTATTACTACTGAGATAGTATTTTAGATATTTTTGAAATAACGACTTTCGGGATGTTCCAATATAAATATTAAGATGATGGGGCTAGCTTGTTGGTTTAAAAAAAAAAAAAGCTAGCTAGGTGAAAAAGAGAAACTGTAAATAATAGTACGCGAACTTTTCCAAAGCATTTTGAAAAAAGAAATGCAATATTTATAGATGAATAGTGTATCAAAAAGGTTGGAGATAGAAAAAAGAAATAATTAAAAGAAGAAGGATGGAGGGGGCTTAGGGGAGAGTTGTTGCTGGACGACCAAAATGGATGCACGAGTCCCCAAATCGGGTGAAGAAAGAAAATCAGCAATGACACCTAATTCAGGGAATTCAGACCAGTTTGTAAGTCCGTCGGTTTGAGGTGAGCGGATCCCATGGCGCCTCCCAACTATAAAGAAGTCATGCTGTTTCCCTATCTCACTAAGAAATGAAGCTGTGTCGGATCCCCTTGTCGCTATGATTTGTTGATACCTTATATTATCATTTTCAGAGTCAAGCTCAACCTGAATATGGAGATGCTCCTCCTCTGCTTCTTGACAAACTATGTGGTACACCACAAGGCTCATCCCATCTTTCCTAGTTGCTCTCTTTGCTATGCACAACGCCTCTTGGTCATCATCTCCCCCCAAATAAATTACTGCCAATCGGTGCGCAGATGAAGCACTACGCGTCACAAGGATTCCCACCGAGCATGGAGCCCTTTCTAGCACCCTACAGTTCAATGCCCTTACGCTCTTCTCTTCCCATTCCACTTCCCCATCCATGCTCCATCTCTGATGAAATGGAAGAATTATTATGGATGCTACTTTGTCAAAGGCAAGGTTGCAAACATCTTCGTACATCAGACTCCACGGAGATATTGCCGTGCAAGGGTGTGCCCACACCGCATGTGCCTTCTCATGCTGGTATATGTCAAAGCTAAGAATCACATCATCCGAGTATGACTTGTGTTCCCTCCCTGATTCATGCCTTTGATGCCGATGGTGAATCAAAATCGGTAAGGCTCGTCCCACCAGCTCTATCAGATGCAATGCATCCACTATTATTGGATTTTCTGCTGTTGGACAACACAGGTCCACCACATCTATCATCCATGATATGTGCTTTGGTTTATGAATGCACACCACCATCCTCAGCTCTGACCCCTCTTTTAAACTCATTATGTTCCTTTTCTGGTATCCTCCATATTTTCTACTAGGCTCGTACAAAATCTTCACAGACCATTGAACAATGCATGCCACCATTACTATGCTCACCATCATTATTCCATATGTTAGCCCGTCGATTATCTGCAATTGGCCAAGCATATATACACACACACACACACAATTACAATTAGTAACAGATACATGGATCAATGAATGAATGACTCAGCAAGCACAAGCACAAGCACACACACACACCCACCCTATTGTCGTATAAGTAGCAGTAGAGGCCAATTTCCATTACGCCTTTGGAGTTCAAAATGAGGGCAAGAGAGAGGGCATCACGGAAAGGCATGCTGCAATAGAGGGCGGGTATAATGCATGATATAATTTTAATGACGTGGATGAGGAGGACGACAAGAGAGATAGTAGTAATGGAGAGGGATGAAAAAGTGATGGAAAAATCAGCTTTCAACATGCAGGTGGTGACGAAGATTGGGAGAAGAAAAGTGGTGGCAAAGAAATTGAGCTTCTTAACCAATGCAGAACCGAGGGGAGGTCCTTCAGGGACAGATAAACCCAAAATGAAAGCTCCAAGCACGGATTCTTGATTAATTTGAATAGAAAGCCAGCTTAAGAAAAAGAGAAGGAGGATGATAAGATAAATGAAGGCATCCTTCACGGGTCTTCCTTCTGGAGTACGTCGGATGATCCAAAACATTGCAGGCCGACACAGTAACGGAACAAAGATAACCATGCTTGACAGAGACAGCAAGTTTGTTATAATCTCTCTCGTACCCCCCTCCGCAAATATAGTGCCCGTTGATGTTACCATTGTGCACAACACGTCACTCACCAGTGCCGAAGATAGTGCCAATTTCCCTAGTTCCGAGTTTTGCATTTCAAGGTGGTTAAGCAGGGACGCAATGACTGCAAATGAAATCACTGTGTGGGACACCGATGCAACCACAAAATTATAGTATTCCCCGTCCTCAACCAGCTGTGGGGATACCGATACAGTTGTAATGGCAGCCAAAAGCGGCACCACCAATCCCATTATGGCAATGGCCCATGCCTTCTTTCCCATCCTCGTTATCAACCCAAAATCCATCTGCACTCCGTTTATAAAAATGAAGAGTACAAAACCTATCGATGATATTGTTGAAATGGTGTCGTGCGTTCCATACGGGAACATCTTCCTCAAGTATGTTCCCACTGGTTCCACCATAAAACAACCTTGCAGTATCAGCCCAGCCTGCACATCCCGTTACATTACTATTTATTACATTTATTTTTATTTTTTTTTTATCGTCACTAGAAACATGAAACATAAATAATTGCACGTTCGTATGTACCATCATTTGTGAAATAAATGGAGGGAGTCTGAAGGGCGTGAGGAGGAGCCCACAAATCTGGGTGACGCCGAATATTAAAAGGACTTGCAACTCAAACAATGGGAGAAAAGATTTCATTGGGTTCCTATTTGCTTCACCATTGCTCCATAACCCATCTGAAACAATATGCGGTGACGCATCAATGCATACCCAGTACCTCTGCGTGCTTTCATTCACACTTCTAATTGTCCTGAACATGCTTTCATTTTCATTTAAATTCATTTTCCCCTTCACAATTCACTAACCTGTACCTCAGGTTTCAAGCCTCAAACCCAATTATATATCCTCACTTTCTTTTTCCTTCGGTCTAACTCATCACGTTATATTCACCTAATTATCTAAACTTTCACTGTTGAGCTGTAACTAATTATTAGCTCCCATGCATGGTTCAAGGTTGTTGCTTATTTCATTATACCTGTTTTACAGAACAACTTTAGACCATACAATTCTATATTTACAGCTCCCCATACTTGTAATCTTCTTTCAACCATTTCTTATAATTAGACAATAGATGATGACACTCACTGAAAACAAACAAAGGGGTACTGTCTCCTTTATTACTTATAATAACAACAATTAGATACCTCTTCGATCATCAAAATTACTCTCATTCTTCTCTATTTCATTCACTGATAAACCGTGTTCAAATAATTACTACTTCCCTCTTTAATTATATATATATAAAGATTCGACTAGCTAATTTATACTTATGAAAAAATTTATCTAATTTACCTTGAATAAAAATGGCTTAAAAAACCCATCTTACGAATTCACCAATAAAATTAACACAATTGTTTATATTTAATTTTATTATTAATACTGTTACTATCATATTTATTGCATTTCACACATTTCTTTTATATTTTATGTTTAAACTTAAAGCATCATGATACAAGACACATAATTAGTATTTTTTTTTAATCACATATCATTTGTTGCATTTATTCCACTTCTTAGGATACTTTGTTTTTGGTATAGTCTTGTACTTTAAGTCTTTTACAATATTTTTTAATATTTAAAAAAATTAATACATATATCTATTATTTTAAATAAAACTATATTAAAAATGACTGTGTTTTTTGTTTTTAAAATAGTAGAATGTCACATTTTTTATGACAATGTTATTTGACTTAAAAATATGTTATATGTCAACTTTCTGCTAAACATATATTACATGTCAATTTATTTATAATTTTAGTTCTTTATACAATGAATTTATCGGACAAATTATTTTATTTTAATTCTTTAAAGAGTGAGTTTATTAGACATTTTAATTTTTTTAATTTATTTGTTAAAAAATAATTTGAACAATTTTTATATTAATTATAACCTAATTTTTAATATATATATATATATATATATATATATATAAATTTTAGAAGTCATAAAAATTCAAGTGCAAAATATGTAGTGTATTATCTAGGTTATTTTTAAAACAATGTGTGCGTTTTATTTCTAAAATGGTAGAATGTGACATTCTTATAAAATGTTATTTTATTAATTTGTATTTGTATAAAAAGTAAATTATATGTCATTTTATTTATGTAATTTCGTTATTTAAACAGTGTATTTATTAAAAGATTATAATTTTTTATAATTCTAATTTCAAAAAATTTTATTTGTATTGAAAAAATATTATAAATCATTTTATTTGAATAATTTCATCTGTTAAATAGAGATTCTATTATATTATTATGATTTTGAAATAATTTTAAAAATCATTTAAATCATATTTATATTAATTATTGTGTATATTTCTAAAATAGAGGAATATTAATTTTTAAAAACTCGAACAAAAACATAAAATACATTTTAAACCTAAAAAGCATGTTCTCATCTTGTGGTATTTTATAAAATATTTGTAAATATATTTTGTGCTTATTAATAAATTTTTATTTTTATTTAGTTTTTTAAAAATACTATAAAATGTTTAAAAGTTTGCAAGAATTCAAATAAATAAAACAAATACAATAAATGGTATGTGATAAAAACAGATATTATATAAGTTTAATTTTTATGTATTAAATATATATACATATAAAACTTTTTACCTCAATATTATATTTACCTTTAAAAATAAATGATGAGAGAGAAATGTAGATGTTTTAGATATGATAGCTACATTTAATAATAGATTTAAAACTTAAAATAAGATAATCGTCTTAATTTTATTGGCAATTTAAGAAGGATTGTTTGATTATCTCATTTAGAAAAAAATCATTAAAAATAGATAAATTTAGATATTAATATTAAATTTGATGAATATAATATTTTTTAAATTTATCTTCAAATGTTATTGGAGGGAAAAAATTATTCATTAATGATTAGAGAGACACTTCAATTCGTAGGAGCATTTCGAATAAAAGATAGACATATATTCTTTTTCTTCAATTTAAATGGAAGAAAGAAAGAGAAAAATTAAAAAAATAATATTTAATTATATGTATTAAAATTACTAATATATTAATTTAAAAAAATGTTGAAACATCGAAATAGCATCTTAATCATAATAGATATACCTTTTTTTGACCATAATAAGTAGAGTAGCACATGCAAACACACATCCACCTATGTCCGCATACAAAAAATTGAAAAAAAAAAACTATTACAAATAATTATAAATGATAAATATTCAGATTATAGTAATTTATTTACTTAAAGAAATCCAGATATAACCTATCCAAACATGTCGATTTTTAAACTAAAACAGTTGAAAATTATGTAAAAAAAAAACATTGCAAACACATACTAAATATTTGAGAGAACAATGCCCCTTTGCCAGAATAAGAAGAAGAGAAAGAGAATGACTTACCAAATTCGTCATCAAGGTAATTAGGTAAGTAGAATGATGAATTACCAACAGACAACTAAATTTCTTTTTACCAGCAATACCTATATCTATGTTATTGCTGGTAACAATTATCCTTGCTTGTTCTTCCTTTTCGGCACCACACTTATTTAGCAACACGTATTAAAATTTAAAAGACTTAATCAAGTAATAAAATATATATGACCAAATTGGATTAGAATTTTAAAAAACTTTATAGAAATGTAATGACTTATAATAAGATTTTATATGATTCTATAGATTTTATAATTTGGATTTAATAGATTTTTTGTTACATGAATTTATAAGATTTAAAAAGATTGAATTATAAAATTTTAACATATTTATTATTAATAATGGTACTTTGATGATGATGATATGAACATGATGATAGTCTAGTCATGGTTTTAGTTATGATGTTGGTGGTAATAGTAGTGTAACAAAAGACCTTAAAAAGAATAAGAGAGACATGGTCCTTCTAAATTTTTTATAATTATATATTGAAGTATTAAATAATAAAATATAATTAAAAATATTAATTTAAGGAGTTTATTTAATTATACCTTCTTGTTTATTAGAATAAATAAGTTAGTAATTTATATCTTAAGTGTATTTAAATAAATTTATAGATATAATTTACTAATTTACTCTTTCTAAAATATAGGTAGATATAAGTTTGTAAACTTTGTAATTATAATGATTTGTACGGTTACACTCCTTAAATTTTAGAAAGAGTAAATTGGCAAGTTAGGGAGTTTTTTAAAAATTTTCTAGTTGTAACTTGTTACCTTATTTTATGTAAAAAATAAATGAGTGTCAAATAGAAAATTCCTATATGTTAATATTTAAAATACTTGTAATTGTTTATATAATTTTTTTTTTATAAACTTTTGAGAATAACCAAGGTTCTCCAAGTCTAAGATTTCTTTTTTAAAGTTTGTTATATTATTATATAATAAAATATAACAAAAGTTTTTAATTATTTATATTTAAAATATCTTGTAATGTGAATTTATAAAAAAAGTGACATTAGATTTTTCTATGTTATTTATATATTATTTTCTATGTATATTTATTTATTTCATTTAAAAGTCATGATTAAATACCTCAATATTTTTATAAAATAATCTTTTAAAATCCTTTTATCTCGATTGAATACATCCCCTAACTCATTCTGTCATATCTCCTGGCTAGAATTCTAATCCTAATTAAAATAAAAGATGTAATTCTTACAGAAACAAAAAATCTATTCAACATCGCACAAGTATATGGTTTTAAACTTGACGGCCGGGTGAACTTAATTGTATATAATGGACTTAATCAACCTATATAGTGCATATACAAACGTTAAATCTTTGCCTAAAACGTGTAATTTAATAACTCAAAGTAAATAAAATGTCACACAAAAAATCATGCTTTCACTTTGTGTGATTGTATAAAAAATAATTCATTTATAATAAAAATATAAAATATTAAAATTTTTAGTTATTAGATTGTAATCGCATGTTGTCAGGAAATTCAAATCCCTCATCATATTATACATCAGACACTTGGAAAAGTATTGAATAACATGAATTAGGACTCAATTAATTTGGTTTTTTTAAGTTTTAAAAAATAATTTTCAAAAACTATTTTTTGAAAGAAGAGAAAAAAAAACTTATTCAGTATATATTATTTAAAAACTATTTTAAAAATGTAAAATAAAAAATTTGTTCGTATTTATGAAGATATTATTAATGAAAACAAAAAAACAACTTATTCTTCTTATATTTTGAGTTTTCAAACTAGAAATACAAGATTGAAAAGTAAAATTATTTACCGTTTTTCTTTCTTAAGTGTGTTTGGCTATTAGAAGTTACTCCAATTAATTTTTACAAAAGATCTTTCATCTTCACCTAGTAGTTTATTTTTTTTACAACTTTATCCTTTATTAATTAATATAATGTCCCATTAATTTTCTCTCATCACATTATACAACCTCTGACTCCTTTCTTTTTCTCTCTTTCATTAATGTAACTATAGTAATTTATAATTTGAAAATATAATTATAGAAAATCATAATTTAAATATGAAATTATATAAATTTATAATTATAATTATATAAAATTATAATTTAAATATATAATTATAGTAATTTATAATTTAAATATATAATTATAATTTAAACATGTAATTATATATATTTATAACTATAATTTAAATATGTAATTATTTTATATTATTAAAATATGTTATAATTATTTTAAATATATCATTATTTATCTAATGATTAATTATATCTTTATTTGTCATTTTACAACTTTTAACTAGTTGAGCAACTACTTTTACTAAATACTAACAACTAGATTTTCAGCTTTAAACTAGATTTTAACTTTAGTTAGTTTTTTAGCTTAATTAATTTTTCAGCTTTCAGCTAGCTTTTTAGCTAGTTTTACAAAACACACTCTTAGTCTTTAAAAACTAAAAATATTTTTTTAAATTATTTTAAAAAAACACTAACTAAACGCATTTTTTAATTTTTAAATATAAAACTATTGTCAAATAAGTATTTAATCTCCCCCACAATTTTTGTAAGTAAAGCAATGTACCATTCAATACTTATTAACTTCTTTTCTTGCAATTTTTTTATTTTAGTCCCTAAATCCCAAAATATGTTTTTGTTTGAAAATAATCTTTTTTGTTACATGTCCAGAATTAAGTAATGATGTTACTAACATTTTGTCATATTATTTGTTCTACATGACTCGGAAATACTAGAGTTAACAAACTTATCATAAATGAAAGATTATAATTGAATGTGTAAAACTTTTTATACTAAAAGTGTAGAATCATTTTTCTCAAATAATAATGATATATTGTTAATTATAAAATAAAAATATCATTGTTAATATATATTATGTCCTATTTTAGTAAGCTTATGTAATAGAGTTTATAAAGTAGAGCTTTCCTAAAAGCTCTAATACAAAAAGCATTTTTAAAAAAAGTTTAATTAGTGTTTGAATGATATATATATATAAATAAAGAGTTTATTAGTTTTAGAAAATAACAACTTCTTTATTTTAGTCCTTTAAATTATTTTTTTTCTTTTTTCTTTTACTCCTTAGAATGTGTTTTTATTTTAAAATAGTATTAATCAATAGATGTCAATGCTAAATAATGATGTGACCAACATTCTATCACATAATTTAAAATAATAATAATAATAATAATAATAATAATAATAATAATAATAATAATTTAATGACATTTGATCTTTTAAATAAAAAATATTATTATTAATAAATGATAAATAATGACATATCATGCTAGGCATAATTTACTCATTGTTCCTTTATTTCCTAAATCTATATAAATTTTAAAAAAAATAAAAACTTTGAGTATGAAGCGGGTTTGATTGGTTTGGTTTTGGTTTGAAGTTTTTTAAAAGAGTTTTCAAAAATTATTTTTGAGAAGAAAAGAAAAAAAAAACTTGTGTTAGCAAGTTTTATTTGAAAAGTGTTTTGAAGATGTAAAAATGAAGAAACTTGTTCATATGTATTAAAATTTCATTAATGAAAAGCAAAAAACAACATATTCTGATTTTATTTTGAGTTTTCAAAACAAAAATAAAAAACTGAAAAGCAAAACTACTCTCAGTTGTTCTTGTTTTTTAATTTTTAAAAATTGGGCTTGATTGGTTTGATTTTTGTTTTTAGTTTTTTAAAAGAGTTTTCAAAAATAGTTTTCAAAAACTGTTTTCGGAAAGAAAAAAAAACTTGTTTGGCAAGTTTTATTTAAAAACTGTTTTGAAGATGTAAAAATGGAAAAACTTACTCATATTTATTAGAACTTCATTAATGAAAAGCAAGAATCAACATATTGTGATTGTATCTTAGTTTTGAAAGCAAAAATAGAAAACTGAAAAACAAAATTACTTTTAGCTGTTTCTGTTTTTTAGTTTTTAAAAACTAAAAAAACATAATTGTTTTCGAAAACTGTTTTCAGAAAACACTATCCAAACAAGTTTTTCAGTTTTTAAAAACTCAAATACTGAAAACAGTTTTATAAAATTGTTGTCAAATAAGCACTAAATTTCTTTTATATAATCTCACCCATTTCATACGGTCATAGACTAACTTATATATGGACTAACTCATTTTGACTGTCTTTTTCAAAATAATAGATAAATAAGAAAAAAAGTTATGTGTAAAGTCTTAAAAAATAAACTAATAAGTGATAGAAAATTGAATAAATTTTATGTTATTTAGTATTTAGAAAAAATAATTTAATTTTCTGTTTTATTAATAAATTTTTCATTTTTTTTATAGATAAATGTTAATGATTAATATATTAGTTTTGTCAATGAAAAAATTCAAACTCAAAACTTATTTGTTTCCACTTCTCAACACATGTGAACTTTGTTAGACCAATCTTATAAGTTATAACCTAATAAGTTTTATATTATAACAGTTAATAATAATGTACTTATAAAAATTTATATCATTATTTAATTTAAAAATCATTTTAATATGTTTTTAGTGTAATTATAAAAAAATTATCAGATATTACGAGACAGTTTCTTTTATAAACATGAAACTCAAATTAAGAGTAGGAATTCCTTAAAAGGGAGCAAAATGGAAAAAAGAATTCCGACCTGCCGGATTCGAACCAGCGACCTAAGGATTGTCTGCAGACTTCAACCAACTACAGTCCTCCGCTCTACCAACTGAGCTAAGGTCGGATTTTGAATAACTGGTTCAAACGTCTATATAGAAATGATTAAGTAATCAACCTACAGTGAATGAAATATGATGTTTTATTGCTATATTAGGACGTAATGATTGGTTGATGATGTTTTATGTTTAAAAATAGAGCATACGTCACGTCAGGTTATATAGTGAACAGGACCCGTGGAGCAAGACTAAGGTATTTAAAATAGGGGTATACCATGAATTTTTTTTAAGCTACAAAAATTAATTAAGTGAAATATCAGGTTTTTGAAATTACGTTTGTATAGAAAATTTTAGAAATAGAAAAATAGAAAAACATTGAAGTTGGAATGGTTTTAAATGTAAACGACTTCTTTTTTTAAAGTAAATTTTGTCATCAACACACATGTGAGCAACACATCCTAATAAAATATTTACAAAGTTGGATAAGGAAAGTAACATTGGTCAACGTGCACGTTCTTATCTTCAATGATAAAGCAAAAGAATGAAAGTTACATTCTAGTTTTAACAAACTTTTTAAAACCGCAACACGGTTACAATTTATGACGTTGCCCTTCAAAACTTCAGTACCTTACATTGCCTTTTAAAAGAAAATTTGCACTAGTATAGTAGTAGAAATGTTAATATAATAATATATAAGTTAAATTTTTAAAATGAACAATAATTTCTATGAATATCTTCTCTTTTCCTCCTTCCTTATGCTACTAGGATTAGCATGTGTAATTTTTTAAAAATTATTCAAAATCAATTGACGGAAACGAGGGATGAAAAGGTTGATGGAAAGGGGTTCAAGATGAAGAGGATGAAGATTTCCTGATGGAGAGAATGTGTAAAAGAAAAACATGTAAGTGAAAAACATATATAACAGATTTTGTCATACTTAACAACAGACCTACTAGTAATTGATAGAAAGAATCAAAGTTTATATGTTTCTAAAATTTTTTCGGTTGTCAATGATTTAATTTAACTCGTTTGATATTTCACTCCTTTATTTATCTGAAACCATTTTTTATCATGGTTTTTATTTTTATTTTGTCATGATTGCAGTGAGAAATAAGTTGCTGGATAAATTATTTCTCAATTACTTTTTTTTTTCATTCTGTTTTTTTTTTAAAAATATCTTTTTTATACTCACTTTTTTAAATTGATTTGTTGACTGTTTTTAATTATTTTTAATGATTTTTTTTATAATTTCAAAGTTTTTATAATTTCATAATCTTGTATTTTATTTTTAATTTTAGTTTTTTAACTTTTTAAAATTTTAAATTGTAAGACATATATGTTGTTACTATTTTTAAATCTAATTATTGTTAACTTTTTTAATTATTAACTAAAATTAAGTTAATGGTGTTCATTAGTTAGAGATAAAATATAATTTAATACATAAAAATTTAAAATAAATTCTAAAAAAATTAGTTTTTAGAAACCAATTCTTCAACATAGTTAAAGGAAAGTTGTAAAATTTAATAAAATCTTTTGCAATAAATTTCTCATTGCAAGTTTTAAAAAAATCATGTTGAGAAATCAATTTACATGTATAATAAACTAAGTCATTTAGATACATAGTGTATAATGAACTAGGTCATTTTAGATAAATAAAGTAGAGGTAGATTATTTGAGTAAATAAATTTTTTTAGGTTAAAAAAAAGTCCACACCCATAATCCACCAAAAACTTGCTCTTTTGCTAGAGCCATTTGTTACAAATTTGATTTTGCGGTCATAGTTTCTAACTTTCTATTTAGAGTTGTTCTATAAGTAAATTACACTTACAACTCTAAAGTTTAATATAATTATGCATGTTTTTTAGGAGTATTCACAGTTCAGGTTGATTCGAGTTTGGAAGAAAATAAAAATCAAACCAATTAATTTTAATTGGGTTGAGTTGATTTGATTTTTTGAAATTTTTTTCCGTAACCCAAACCAAACCAAATCAATGATAATTCAGTTAATTCAGTTTGGTTTCAAAGAAAATCAATCAAAAAATTAAAAATAATTTTTTTTCACTAAATCGTAAAAAAATAATTTTATACTTAAAATTAATCAAATCCATTAATCTACTAAATTCATAATTTTATAACAAAATATCAAGTGTTTCATACATACTAAATTAGTCAAATTAAACTATTAAAACAACACAATACAATGATAAACGATAAATTGTATAAATTTAAAGTATAAAATAAATTTACTAACTTAAAAAAATAAAACAGGACCGTCATGGTTTTAAAATATGAAACCCTAAACAAAACAAGTTACTAAATTTATTAACTTAAAAATATAAAATAAATATATAATAATAATATAATATATACTTTTGAGTTGGTTCGAGTTGGGTCAAAATTTAAAATACAAAAATCACAAACCGAACTAGATATAATCAATTTTGATCAGGTTTAAACCCGATTAAATGAAAAAACTGAACTAAACTAATTGATTCAATTCAATTTACATAATTCATCTTGTTAATATGAACCAATGAACACCTCTGCTTTTTATTCATTACTCACAATCCTTAAGAAATACAAAAATAATATTTTCAAATATACACGTAGTATAATATTTCTAAACTTCAAAGGTTAGTGTAACCAAATAAAAAAGTAAAATTAGGTATAATTCAATAAAAATTTAAAATGTAACTGTAAGTTGCTCTTCGGTGTTAGATCCATTTCCCACAGCTTTTTATCTAGTTGCTTTTTTTTTCTTTTTTAAGTTAAGCAAAACCTTTAAAATAAATTCAACTAAATACGCACTCTTACTGAAATTTTGTTTCATGCTCGTAGTTTCGCAGTAACATACTTTCAGAAATGGAAATAGCAACTTTTTTTTTTCAAATACGCATTAGAAGAGCATACGTGTAAAACTACTATATATCGGTTAGTCCCAAAATTGCTTGCTCATGAAAACAAAACTTTTCTACATTTCCCACAGTTCCAATTTCATTCTTATGATTCTGTTCTGACAGGCTTAGACTACAAAATTAGGGTGTGGGATGCAGCCATGAACATTGAAAACCAAGCCAAAAATCAATGGAACCAACAAGGGCAAATGGCAAGTCTTAAAGCTTGAAAAAATCTACTGGAGGTGAATAACTGAATACAGGTGAATTCCAGTAAGATCATAGTAATGTCGACTTACATTTAAAAAAAATGACAAAAGCATTGTATGTAAAAAACTAAATACCTGCTGCTCCGCTGTACCGACATTTACAGTTACGAGTGATTTACAATTATAAAGCTAAATACTATGTTAGAGACAAAATCATAATGCAAAATTATCGGCGGTGAAAACCATTACACTGACTGTACACGTATCTTATTTGCAACATGGAGCAAATGACTAATGTTTGTTGAGGGATAACTTTGCAGCAACTTGAGGTTAGACGTGAAATCACCCGCTAGGAGGCGCCTACGAATGAGAATCAGCATTGCGCAGCATATTCTGAGAAGTGTCTCCTACACAGTATCGCATGAGTTAATTTTCCTACTTTTTCTATCTTCACTGAGTGAAAGAATTACTAGATATTATGAGGAAAAGAAAAAAAAAAGAATCCCACGCTCCTCACGTCCCAATCAACTATTATCAGTTAGTTCTATGCACAATTCTACAAGCAAAAGGAATTTATTGTTGCAAGGTACAGTCAGGGAAAGCACATTACTTGTACGTTGTAACATACCCCAACTCTTGGACAACACAAATGGAAGTAACTTTTTGTTTCAATCATCTTCCTTTACAATAGGAACCTCTAAAATACAGGTTACATTTTAGTTGGGCAGTAAATAGAGCATGCGTTTTAAAGTATAGTAAAGAGAGAATTATTAATTATGGATTTTAAATATGGGCATTTTCAGGATAGTTGCAAATTTTTCGTTTGGTTTTCCAATAAAAATTGCAAAAAATATTGATGAAACCATTCACTTAGTCCCTATAGCTGTTCTCATTAACGTTTAGTTCCATACAACAAGACAGTTAAGTTTTAGTTCCTACGTAGTTTTTTGCGAGGGATTATCATCTTCAGAAAGTTTCCGTGGCCGTTTTAGATAGTCAAAAAGTTTTCTCTGTTGTTCTCAACAAGGAGCAAAACTTAAATTGTATACATGTGCAGGGATTAAAATGTACAGTTTTCTCATTTAACAACTATAACTTAAAATAAAGACAATTATAAGGTCCAAAGGATAAGTTTAACCAAACACATTCAAATAAAACGAAGCTAGTAATATTGAACCTAATTTTGAAACACTTTAAGCTTAAATTTTTTAAAATTCAAAACAAAAAAAAAGTTTTATTTTCAGTTTTCAATTATAAAATGGGTGATGCACAATGGATATCAAAAGGAACACACTGTTGCTGCATGAATACACAGGTCATAACAGATCCAAAAGGAACTCAGCCGAATTTGAGGCATGAAGATATGCATTCCTTGGTGTAAAGACACACATGCAGAAGCACTTGAAGGCCTGCTGTAGCTTGCTGCGAACATTCCCATTGACCACTGTAATAATTACATGCAATACCCAGTGGCTATAGGAAGCATAGTTTATAATCCTGGATAGCAGAAGGTAGTGGACAACGCCAAAAACACCATAGCTAAATGGTGGAAAGAAGGATGACTACTATTTAATAATTTTTTGTATACGTACATAACAATATTATGTACATATTACATATATAATGCTCAAAAAACACTCACATTTCCCGACATATTCATAATCACCAATAAAATGTCATAGTCTTAATTGTATTAAGGAAAACATGAGTAATTGACTAGTTCAGGAATGAAGTACAAAATGCTTTGGTTTGATGTGAGAGTCAATTAAGAAGTGCCACAATTCAAGTGGTTTCAGTTTAATATTATGTATTAGAATTTGAAATCTAAAAACCATAACAAATTGAAAACTACGAGCCCGTTTGGTATTGTAGCGGTTTTGGTTTTCAAATGCAACTTTGTAAAAAAAATGCATTTGACAAAAATGGAGTTCAAATGGTTTTTAACACAATTTAGCAACACTTTTACATTCATTTTCAAAACCAAGAAAAAAGGATTTGTCAATTTAGTTTTAGAAGGAAGATACTCCCTACATTTGACAATGCCACTTCCTGTTACCATCACCATTAACACCATTGGCACCACCACTGACACTGACACAACCACCACCTCCAACACTACCACTAGCAGCACTACCACTGCTGCTGTCATCCCCATTTTGTTTCCAACCTTTTGTTGATGGAATTTCCTAGGAGCAGCAATGATGGTTCCTTTTACTGTGTCCTCTGTTAAATGTGTTTTTGTGGCTTCTCATGGGTTTTTTGTTTTATTTTCCTTTCAGCTATGTTACTTCTTTGTAGGATACATTGTGCTTGTTTGGCAACAGTTTTATAAAACTGTTTTCAGTATTTTAGGGCTTGATTGGTTTGATTTTGTTTTTTAGTTTTTGAAAAAAGTTCTCAAGACTAGTTTTTAAAAACTGTTTTCGAGAATAAAAGAAAAAAAAAACTTGTTTAGTAAGTGTTATTTGAAAACTGTTTTAAAAATGTACAATGGAAAAACCTGTTCATATTTATTAAAATTTCATTAATAAAAAAAATTAAATATTCTGATTGTATTTTGAGTTTTCAAAATAAAAATAAAAAACTGAAAAGCAAAATTACTTTTAGCTGTTTCTATTTTTTAGTTTTTAAAAACTAAAAAATCATAACTGTTTTCAGAAAACACTATCCAAATGAGTTTTTTAGTTTTTAAATACTAAAGGCTTGATTGGTTTGATTTTGTTTTTTAGTTTTTGAAAAGAGTTTTCAAGAATAGTTTTCAAAAACTGTTTTCGAAAAAAAAAAAAAAACCCTGTTTGGTAAGTGTTATTCGAAAACTGTTTTGAAGATGTAAAAATAAAAAAAATTTGTTTATATTTATTAAAATTTTATTAATGAAAAGCAAAAAACAACATATTCTTATTGTATTTTGAGTTTTAAAAACAAAAATAGAAAACTAAAAAGCAAAACTACTTTTAGTTCTTGTTTTTTAGTTTTTAAAAACTAAAACCAAAACTGTTTTCGAAAACTATTTTTAGAAAACACTAACCAAACGAGTTTTTTAGTTTTTAAATACTAAAATACTGAAAACAGTTTTATAAAACTGTTGTCAAACAAGCATTAAAATATTGAAAACAGTTTTATAAAACTGTTGCCAAATAAGCACCCTTAGTATTTAAATATTAAAAAACTTATTTGGGTAGTATTTTCTGAAAACAGTTATGGTTTTTTAGTTTTTAAAAACTAAAAAGTAGGAACAGCTAAAAGTAATTTTGTTTTTCAGTTTTCTATTTTTGTTTTGAAAACTCAAAATACAATAAGAATATGTTGTTTTTTGCTTTTCATTAATAAAATTTTAATAAATATGAACAAGTTTTTCCATTTTTACATCTTTAAACCAGTTTTCGAATAACACTTACCAAACAAGCTTTTTTTCTTTTCTTCCTGAAAACTATTGTTGAAAACTTTTTTCAAAAACTGAAAAATAAAACCAAACCGATCAAGCCCATTATCTCTTGTATTTTCCCCTGCTCCAATCTTATCTAAAATGTCTCTTTTTCTATCCCCAAAAAACAAATACAGCAGTCTCAGTAAACAATAGATTTGTGAAAAATAACTCCTGATTTTTTTCATCTTTGGTTATCCACTTTAACATTATTAATGTACAATATTTAAAGAGGCCAATTGCTTTCCTTTTTATTAGCTATCTAATAGTAACTCACAATTTCAAATCCAACATCAACTCTTAATATTGGCATCACTGAGTAGTGGCAGATCATAAGGTTAAAAGTCAGTCCATTAATTTATCTTTTGAGGGAAACGTTTCAGGAATCCAATATGGTACAAGGTAAATAAGAAAAAACTGTACCTGTGGACCCTCTGGATCACTCAAAACGGTGTCCCAAATATGAAGTATGTCAGCAAAATTAAATTCCCGAGTCAAGAGGAGAGTAATCCACCTAAATGCATAAAATTGTGGATTGACCTGACATTAAGAATTAGAACCAACAAGGTAAGATATCTCTGCCCAGCTACTCAATAACCAAATCAAACACATCAAATTTTCTAGAAAATTGACACTCAAGACAACATACTGACTAAGTAAAGACCAAAAGTGCCACTTAACTAGTAGAGGACTAGAGGAACATAAAACAGTACAAATAGAAGGGGGTCCAAAAAGAACAAGTGTAACATAGAAAAAAACGCATCACTATAATGAAGCAGATAAGAAACACACTTTCGAAATCATTTATTACTTAGTTTTACTAATATAATATTGGAGCAACAAAATTCAGTTTAAATCAAATTTAATAACACAGAGGAGAGGTGAGAGAACAATGTCTTCATTCCTAGTATTCATTTTCCAAACAAAATGAATTAATCACCATTTTTCTAAGGAAAATCCCTTGTAACCTTTTTCCATTCTCAAATTGTTGAAAAGATTTTAGTTTTATATAGAGCACGTCTTAAACTTGCATATTACCTTAGTAGTGACCTCAAGATGACGCCACAGTTCTTCATCATGTTCTTTTAAAAGCTGGGACAACCTTGCAATGGTGGAACGAATTCCAACATTACTATTGTCAAGTTGTTTACAAAAATTATCTTGGAATCCACTCAATAGCTCAACAAAACAAAAGAATGTGTCTGCTTCAGCAAAGGCCTGCATTCAGTAATTGGCAACAGCTGAGAAAATTTAAAATCATATAGCATGAGTAAAATGAAAATACATTACTCAATCACTGCTATCTGAGCAACATTTTGGAAACAAAAACCTTATCAACATCTGCATGGCCATATTACCTTATCTACATTTTCTTTCATATACTTGGAAACATTGGTTCCCATATGGCAATATTTCTTGTCCCAATTCCCTTGGTAAGCATTTATACATTTTCAAACTCAGAAAAAGGGAAAGGGGAGAGATTGGAAGGATGTACTAACCGCATTTTCCTCAGCAGGGTCATTTTTTAACACATAGAAGAGAGGAGCCAATACTTCATTCATCCCTTGAACATATCTTATGCCTGAGTTCAACTTCGCAAAAACAATTAATATGTTCTTTAAAGCCTCCTGAAAATTCCCCAAAAGGAGAAACTTCAACCAAAAGGTTCATGCCACTAAAGAGGATTGAGCTACTGAGTTTGTTGGTATGAATTTCAAAGTAGGTTGAGGAAGAACCTGATTAGATTTTGCAAATTGAGAATCACCAGAGAAGAAGTGTATATCTGGATGAGTACGCTTTACATCTCGGTCAATCTGCTCTATGATCTCTGCTTGCTAAAAAAACGAAAGAAACAGTCACACGACAGTAATTAATTAAGTTTTGAATAATGGTGATACAGTAAGGAGCATGAAATTAATTAAAGATAAAAATTAAAATACTGATAACAGAAAGATGATTAGCAGTATGTGGTAATGGTTGCACAAATAAGGCATGCCTCGGGGAACTCAAATTGTATATAATCGAACAAATGAGAAACTTGACATGCAATTGATAATAGTAAGTACAGAAAGTTTTGTTTTTTGTAAGTAGGTGATATTTAGAGAGAAAAGATTGCATAGACATAGTAGTACCTGGAAGAACTGATTCCATATGCTGGTCTTGCCAAGACTTAAAGGGTGGTCGTCATGAGGGATCTGCGATCTAGAAAGCAAGATCCGAGTCTGAGATTTGGCATCATCGATGTCATGAACAGCGGAGTTGTACATTCTCCTGGAGATTTCTGACTGACTAGGCACAAACATTCAAATGTGTGTGGTTGGGGAAGTAATAGGTAATAGGTATATAAGTATACATACGTACAGGATTCATGAGGAGGTCGTCTTTGAAATGTTGATACTGGGACCTCTTTTGGGCTAATTCGGAGGACCAAAAGGCACGATCGGGTGGCAGATATCCAAGCAAAAGCTGCAAAGGACAAATTTTATTTAGTGTTTGTGAGTTATGGTGGCTGTGCGGCTGATGGGATTGAAAAGGTACCTTCCAGAGCGTAGGACGTAAAGAGGGGGCGGCAGCATCAGGTATACCTTGAGAAGCGACTCTCCTCAACTCCCGCTTGTCTATCACCTTCCTAGATAACTAAAACGAACAACCTCACAAACTAACTTAGCAACCAAAACTAAATCAATTCTCAAGTTAGGGTACCGTGTGAGTGTGAGTGAGGAAGCTAACCTCGGCCAACAACTGAGCCTGAGCCTGAGCCTGAACCTGAACCTGAACGCTGCCCTGGCGGGAGATGTCACCGGCGGTGGAGGAAGCAGAGGACACGGATGATGACGATGATGCAGAAGAATATGCATTGTGATTGGTTGGGAGTGTCGGGGGATCTTCTCTCACAGACACCGGGGGAGGAGAGGGTGGGTCAAAGCGACGGTGGTCGGAGGGGGTGGACCATAGAGAACTGTTCATCCACTCCGGCACCTGTTTCTTTTTCTTCATCATTCTTCTAGGGTTTGCTTCACTCACCACTATGTCTATACTAGTTTATAGATTAGATTGGTTTATACTGTACCGTGCCACAGCAGAAGCAGAAGCAGAAGCAGAATGCGCAATGGAAAATGGAAAATGGAAAATGGAAAAAGGCATTGAAATTTGAACCGCCCACATACATTTGCAATTTTGCATCAACACGTCTTCCTTCCTCCTCTGATTTGATTTGAGTTTCGGTGGGCCATTGCACACACACGGCCCGTCGACAAAATGCCACCACAATACGCCAAATGCCTATTGCCTTCCAACTTTGCCACTCCATTCCTATAACAACTTCTTCATTCTTCATGTAAATCACTTTTGCTACTTTCTATTCGATTGCTAAGTAATAATTTACAACTCATGATCTCAGTTCTAAAACTCATTAATTGGTAATCATCAAAGTAATTATAAATATTTATTCATATCTACAATTCATATTACATAATACATGTTATATTTATTAAATAAAAAATATCTATTCTCCAAATCATTAGTTTGGAAATTCATTCATGGGGCATTTGAAACAACTTGTACAAAGTTTATTTGAGGCTATAAAAACCATTTATAATAATTATCATAAACTCTTTTTTATTTATTTCAATTAATTTGTTGTATAATTTATCATAAATTATTATATTTGTATCTTGAAAATTATACCATAGATCTTCAAATGGGATTAATTTATTTAAAATAAAATCAATTAAGTTATTCCCTTCTTTAACATGGTATTTAATAGGAGACAACATGTTCACTTAACTCTCAAACTATTCAAACTCTCTTAGGTATCTCCAATGATTATTTTTTAAATAAATTTCTTCAATTACTGCTATAATTTTCACGATACATTTTGGGGTCCATGTATCATATCATTTTTAAGAAAGTCATTTACAAATTTGTTCCAATGATAAAAAAAAAATCACTTCTATATTCTTTAATTATAACTTAATTATGGTCCAATTTAAATTTTTAATTTAAGTTTTAATTTATTACACTTAAAAGTATATTTTAATGTTAAAAATCAGTTTCTTATATAAAAAAACACATTTGATATCTAAGAAACCTTCTAATCCACCTGAACTTCCTTTAAGACAAACTTTTTGTTAAAAAATTATTTCTTCCTGTTGAGAAATACCAAAGGAATATCATAGGAGATTGTCTTAAACCTAGGCATGACAACAGGCCGTGAAGGGGACGAGTATGACATTCTCATCTTCATCCTCATTTTTAAAACTTTTCCCTATCTTCATCCCCATACCCAGCGGATATAAGATTTATGTCTCCATCTCCATCGGATATCGGGTATACCCGTACCCGTTCCATACCCGCAAAAGTTATTTAATAAATGCAAAAAAGTTTGTAATTTAAATAAAATTATATTAATTCAAAAGTTATCTAATAAATGCAAAGTTTGTAATTTAAATAAAATGATATTAATTCAAAAGTTATTTAATAAATGCAAAGTTTGTAATTTATTAATTAAATATCAAACCTTTCTTCTTCTTTTTTTAAAATAAATGAATATTTTAGTCATTAAAATAATAGCAAAGTGAGGCGAGTACGGGGACAAGGTGGGTATGTATATTCACATCCTCATCCCCGACTTAATAAATTGAGTATTCCTCATACTCATACTCGTACCCGATCAAACCGGAGATTCCCTGTCAACTTCGGAGCGAGTTCGGAGATTACCCACACGTACGAGTTTATTTATCATTCCTACTTGAAGTTCATCCTAGCAATAACTTAAGTAATTGAAGATTATTTGATTAAAAGATTTATCTAAAACAACTCTTTATTGTAGAACCGAAAATGTCGCTTGTTGAACCATTTCGTGTTTAGTGAAACTAATGGGATAACGAAGCATTAACTTCTATAAAAAAAAAAAAAGGAAGCATTCATTGGTGTAGTTTAATGCCATATTTCTATAAAAACCATTATAGTGTTGAATCATAACTTTCTTTATATGTATTAATTAATAAAA
Source organism: Psophocarpus tetragonolobus (assembly GCA_037954015.1). Classification (NCBI taxonomy): domain Eukaryota; kingdom Viridiplantae; phylum Streptophyta; class Magnoliopsida; order Fabales; family Fabaceae; genus Psophocarpus; species Psophocarpus tetragonolobus. Next base: position 46,734,268 of record CM075694.1, read on the forward strand.
TCACCATAAAAAATAAGAGTTTAACAAGTATATACTGTCACTAACACTCAATCACAGTCCTTCAGTAAATTTGTTGACTTTAACCATTAATACTTTAAAAGTTACATAAATAAAAAATTATAATTAAATGTGTAAAAATCTTTTACATTAACAGTGTAACCAATTAAACTTAAAAAATAATACTTAAATGTTATTATAAAATTTTGTACATACATAATGTAAGTCTTATTCTCATTTCATGATAATGTTTCTACCCTAGTGTTCAAACCAAAAAAAGAACTAGGTTTTGCTGTGAGAACTAGGTCTTGTGATGTTGTATGAAAGTGTTATAATGTGATAGTCGTTACTAGGGATGGCAACGGGGCAGGGCGGATGCAGGTTTGACCCTCCCCATCCCCGTCCCTGCAAAGTGCGGGGCGGGTTCGGGTAAAAAAAAAGTCGGTATGAAATTTTAATACCCAGCCCCTTCCCCATCGAGTATTTTCGGGTTCGGGTATACCCACGGGTACCCGTCATATTATTTTTTGCAATTTAAATTTATTTATTATTAAATAAATTATATTATTAAGCTATTAATTATATTTTAATTAAAAAAGTATATAAAGAATAATTAATAACAAGAAATTATAAATTAAAGTTTAAAAATTAAAATTTTTAATTAAATATATAAATTTAAACGTATTATATAATCATTAAAATTATAACGCAACAGGTATGGATTCGGGTACGAGACAAGTAGTCACATACCCATACCCATACCCATACCTATACCTATACCCTATCCAGTTTAACACATCGGGTAATACTCGTAATCGTACCCATACCCAGTCAAACCGAGTAATACCCGTCAAAATCGGGGCGGGTTCGGGCAGGGGTACCCATGGGTATGGGTATTTTTGTCATTCCTAGTCGTTACACTAGATTAATAATGGTTGTGAAATACTAATACAGAGACAATTCAAAGTGGAAGCTTCTAATAACCTTTATCCTAAGAGCATCTTTAAGGTAGATCAAACTTTTTTATCTTACCCTACTTTTTGGTGGATCCTACAATGTTACGTCATCCCAAATATCAACTTCATTTTTTACTCCAACAGAATATCACAATTTGCGATCTTGGAACACTTTTGGTAGACCCTGCAAAGTCACCTCATCAAATTTAATCTTTATTTTCAGTTTATTGTAAAATAATTTAAATTAAATAATTTTTGTTTTTTTCATTTGATGGTGGAATTTGGTATACTTGAAAAAAATCCTTATAGTAAGATTGTCAATAGTGTTGATTTGAATCCATTTGACAAGAAAAAAAAAACAACAAAAGATCGTGATATAAAGAATAACTATGCTAAGACAAAGAATGAGTATGAAGGGAGGATAAAAATTTTGGTGTGAAAAATTTAAACAATCATGACTCAATTTTTAGGAAAAATTACTCAATTTTAAATTAAAAAATAATAATTTTTTGCAATATTCACATTCCAACATTCTCCTCTAACATATCAATTTTCACACTCTATTTTCACTCACCCCTCTCCCCAACAACTCTCTCATCTTACCCATATTTTCACACTCAAATTTCTCTTTCATACACTCCTCCCTCCATCTCATTTCACGCCACCTCATCACTCTCATTTGCTCTCACCCACACCACTTCCCCCCATCACTTTCATCCGCACCACTCTCTCCTACCCTCCTCATCACTCTCATTTCTCTCAGTCGCACCACTGCCCCCTTCCCTTCCTCATCACTCTCATTTTTCTATCAGTTGCACCACTCCCCTCCCCCTCACTCATCACTCTCATTTCTGTCTCAACCATGCCACCCGCTCTTACTCCATTGCACCTCCTCCACCATCCCCCTCCTTCTGGAAAACCCTTGACCACGCCTCCTCCCCTTCCGGTGCGCCTCCTCTGTGCTCAAGTTTTGCTTTTTATGTATCATTTTTTTTGTTTTTTTTTTTCTTGATCTGTTGTTGAACTGTTTTATTAATGGATCTGTTGTTGATCTGTTTTTTTTAGGTAAAGGGTTGATCTTGGGTGTTCTCCAAGAATAGATCTCCACATGGAGATCACCCTTTTTTTCTCCAACAGGTGTTCTTGCTAACATCAAGATCTTGGTCTCAAGTTCAGTTCTTGAAGAATACCATTGGAGATGTTCTAAGGTGAAGTTTAGTTGAGGGTGATTTGAGTTTTGCAATAAGCTCGTCTTTACTGCTGGCACAATTTGAGTAAAGAGCGACTATGTCCAGAATGTTTGAACTAGTCTCAATCAGGAGGGTTATCAGCTAGGACACGTGATTTCCACTGCAACTCGAATTCCAAAATGGAGTAAGCTCGAAGTATCCTTTTTTTTAGCTGTACACCTTTTAAAACAAGATCTTCCCTCCAACATTGAATACGGAATTTAAGAGAGTGCAGAAGAGTTCCTCTGTATTGTTGGCAGGTAATGATGCAATCAACGGTGAGCTGTTCCTGTAAAGGAGTGCCACATCTGATCCTGCCAATCTGGATATACTCTCTACAGTATTCTGATTTTGATTACTAAATGTAATAATAAACTTCAGGATGGAGTTTGTCACTATAGCTTTCTAAATAAAGCTTCTCTGTGCCATTGCCATGGGTTTGCAGTCAAGGATTTGATACCGTCTGAGATAGGAGGTTCCATAGTTTGTAATTTCTAAAGCTCTGAACTACAACGATAACATGATGTCTCCGAGGGGAGGTTTATTTATTTTTGTAAGCCTCAGCGCACCAACAAGCTTATGAAAACCATGTCAAGATCACCTGACAGGGCTAGATGAAGCTGCTTGCAGTTTGAAGCATGAATCAATGACCACTGGCAAACATACTCTCCCTTGCAACCAAGAGAAAATAAGACTTACTCTCATGAATAAAAAACATAAATTAAAAGCAAATGAAACAGAGCATAGCTTTTAATCGGTCATAACATAAAGTGATATTTACGTTACATGCAAGAAACTTGGGGATAATACAGTTTCCAGTCAGTTATAGTAACCGTATGCTGCCTACATCTTCAAAGCTAGTGTGATGGACAAAACCATATTCTTATCAAAGATATCACTATATCAGATAATTTACAAGTCAGTAAGTAATCTGAAAAGATGAAACCTCTTGTTTGAAAACTAATTACAAAATTCAAATACTATTTCACATGAGCATAATAAAGAAAATAATAGAAATCACTATCCCATTTCTTGACATATATGGTAAGATTTTCTATATTTAAATTTGAATATACAACATTTTAAATTAATGGACAGTAGAATTTAAATTTACAATAAGATACCTAGTTGTTGTGACTTTTATAGATAGGATAATGTACAGAACCACCTACAAATGTTAAACTTCAAGTTTGAGATGTTTAGTCCTCGGCGTAAGAAGTATGTGTTGGATATTCTACATCGACTAGTGATGTGATTAAACAATAGTATATAAGTGAGGTGTAAACTTTACCTTACAAACTGATTTTATAAGATTGAATTGGGTTCAATTTCACCATTTATAATAGTTCTGTATAGTAAGATAAGTATCTATATCGTTGGATACTAACTACCATGGTAAAATCCAATTGGTTAGTAACAAATCCAGAATAAATTAACAATTATAATAAACTTACCTTAATTTTATTGATATTCACAGGATAAAGCAGTTTCACTTCGTTTAACTTCAACAGAATCAATGGTTCCAACATTTTCACTTTGTTTAACTTCAATAGAATCAATGGATCCAAATTATTGAAGGGGTATATAGTCACATCAATGGTTCCAAATTATTGAAGTGGTATATAATCACATCTCTCTGATTACCATTTAACGGAGTTACGAATAAGGACTTGTAAATAAGTTTATATTCTAGAGTGACAAAATTAACATGAAAATCTTTTGGGGAAGAAATTAATATTTTGCACATTTTGACATTTTTGTCCTAAAAAATCATTAAACAGGCATGTGTTGTGCACAGGCCAATTAACATGAAAATTTTTTGGGGATGTTTCATATTTCGACATTTTTGTCCTAAAAAATCATTAAACAAACATGTGTTGTGCACAGGGCAATTTAAATGGAGGAGGTGCCAATTTATATCAAGGGGATGTGAGTGTAATTTGCTCAATAACATAACCACAAATCATAAAAACTTTTGTCATGTGAAATGACAAGACTTACAGTTAGAGAAGTCACTAGCAGTTCAATAATTGAAGTTGTTGCATCCATCCACCTTTTCAAAACTATCAGCTGATATGTTAACATGCATATTGTTGTAACTGCACTGGATGTCAGTTCCAGCTCTAATTTCACCTGAAAATGTAACAGTTAAGTTAATGGAAAACAGAAAGCAAATGAATAATTACTGTTCTTTCCTCATAAAATCAAGTTAAAAACTTAAAATATTTCAAAGACATTTGTGCAGAATAAAAGCCATATTATATTATCAAGGAGCTTACTTTCTCTCCACTGTCTGCTTTGGTTCCATGAATTTTTATCTTGCCACCAGTTTCCTGATATTAGCATGTGATATATCAGAGATCAATTAAAAGGTGAAGAAATTTAATTTCATGATCTCAGTCAGCATATACAACTTACTGCAGATAATCAGATGAAGATTATAGATAGCAACGCTATTATCTTACCTTTTCTGGTTGTTTTTTATTATCACCTTCAGGCCCATATATTAGACCAACAAAATTGTACCCAGGATATTCTTGGACCTGTAAAGATGGTATTACATATAAAAGTTTCCATTGTATCATAGAACTTCTGGTTTAATTAACTTAAAAATATTTATTTTTGAAAAAAAAAAAGTTACAGATCATTCTTAAAATTAAATTACCATAAAGGAATGCCAAACTTTAGCGTTAACATATGAGAAGCAAAAGAAGATGAATCATTTGGCGTTCTTACTCTGCCGAGTAATCAGTATACTAGAAACTCGTAAGGCCCACAAAACCTAAACCACACCCTTAATGAATATTATTAAAACAAAATTTTTACAGTTGTTAAAGATTAGATGTTGTTCTCTTCATTATTATTAGATAGTAATTGGTGATTTACTCTTTATTACCTATTATTAAATTGATCTTTATTCATTATTGGGGTGTCTTGATCTTATACTCATTATAAATAAAGGCATTGTGTGTCATCACATTCACAGATTGACACACATTTACATGGTATCAAAGCCTAAACTAAACCTTAGGAGCCTAAATGCCTTGGGTGCCTACCAAGGACCATAGGCCACTAATAAACCCAAAATTCTCGTCGCCACTACTGTCCTTTGTTGGCTTTCACTGCCATGTTTATTTGGCACAACCACATAACTGGAAACACCTTTCATTTTTATTCTCATTAAATTTATCACATCTGTAAAAAGCTAGATGAAGCTCTATGCAGTTTGAAGAATGCATCAATGACTACTGGCAAACATACGATCCCTTGCAACCAAGAGAAAATAAGACTTACTGGCATAAATAAAAACCAAAAATTAAAAGCAAATGAAACAGAGAATAGATTTTAATCTGTCATAACATCAAGTGATATTTACAGTACATGCAAGAAGCTGGGGGATACTACAGGTTCTAGTCAGAGTTATAGTAACCGTATGCTGCCTACATCTTCAAAACTAGTGTGATGGACAAAACCATATTCTTCTAATCACAGTAAAGATATCAGATAATTTACAAGTCAGTAAGTAATCCGAAAATATGACACCTCTTGTTTGAAAACTAAATACAAAATTCAAATACTCTTTCACACGAGCATAATAAAGAAAATAATCTAAATCAGTGTTCTTCTTTGTTAGCTTTGCACTGCCAGTACCTGCAATTGATCCAGAAAAACTTCCAAACTGAGGTCATCGGTAAATATAATATCCGAACCATCTGTGTAGGTTGAATTTTGAGTAACCGATGGATTCAACTTGGCAAGTAGAAATCTAGCCTGGCTACTATGCTGGTCACATGTTATAATCCTTGGCACTGGAACCCTGTCCGCCACCAATTGCTCTGCATCTAGTTCAGGGGCTTCCAACAGCTTTCTGAAGTTGTCATGATTGGGGTCCTTATCATAACCCAGCTTCTTCCACTGGGCGATCTTGGAGCCATAATGGATGACGACATAGAAGAAAGAATCAAAGAGCAAGATAAAATCTGGAGAAATGGAACGAATATCAAGAAGCACGGGAACGGGTGGGCCATCAAAGGAATATTGGAAAAGTGTAGGTTGAATCATTATGAGAGAACCAACGACTCCCTCACGGTTGAGCACAAGCCGGAAAAATGCAGTTTCATCAGGAGTCGTGTTGGAGACATCAATGAACTGAGATCGCCTCAAGTGGAACATAAACTGGGGATAAAGGGAAAAGTTGGAGGATAGGCGGAAGGAAGATGGATCTTCGGGCACATAGTCCCCAAACTTGGAAGTGAAACGTACAAGTGTGTCATCCAGCCATCTAACGACATCACGGGCATGGCATGTCTCTGCCCGGAGAATGGCAAGTCTTGCCATAACTGCAGCAGCAGCTTCTTGATCAAACCCAGCAGCAATATCTGCGGAATGCTTTGCCACCCATCGTCTTGCAGCAGTGGTAACTCTTTTCCTGTGTCCTCCCATGTTCCCCTGCCTGTAACGTGTGATAAACTGAATTAAGAAAGCAGAACCGGGTTGAATATTCTGCTCCTGATTGACCTGGAAGAAAAAGGCGATGCAAGTTTTGGGGGTGAGAGTGTTCAACTTCCAGAGGGAGGTGCCACCCTCGCCAACCTGGGCCTCAGTCACCAAACCGTTCTTGTTATTGTTCTTTCTATGAAGAGAAACACAGGGACCGAGCGCTCCAGAGATTTTAACATCTTTGGTGGTGACAATTTCGATAGTGGCGTCAAAATTCATGTTCTGGAGGTCGGATGTGAACAGATGGGAGAGACATTTCTTGAAAGGATCAGAATGGAAAGAGTCGGAGAGAATCATGAAGCCACCGGAGCGCTCGACGGGGAGGCGAAGCTCGGCGGCTCCAACTTGGTCAAGGGAACAAGCAAAGAGATCAAGAACGACGGAAGAGGCAGAGAGCCTGGAGGAGAGGTGGTTATAGAAGGAGGAAGACTTGGCGTGGTGTCTAGCCTGGGAGGTGAAGATGTGATGGTGGGTTCGGATGGGATGGCGGAGATCAGAATCAACGACGATACCGGGGCCGAGAGTGGCGGGTCCGGAGGTGAAGAGCATGATCCTGGAGCCGGTATTGAGGAGGCAAGACTCTAAAAGGCCAAGGGCGACGGAAATAGCAGAGCCGGTGCACCTGGGAGGGCGAGTGGTGGGGGTGGGGGTGGGGTTGGAGGTAGAATTGATCTCTTCTATGGCGGCTGTGATAGAGAGTTGGCATTCGGATACAGGCAAGAGGAAAGGGTGTCCGTGTCCGTGAGTGTTGGTGAGCAAGTTGCGGATCCGATCGGAGGATAGATTGCGGTTGCCGTGAAAGAGGTGGAGTGAGGAACAGTGGGAATAGGCGAGATGGTGGAGATAGACCATGGAGTCGAAGGTGATGAGAGCGACAAGGGCGTGGTCGGGGAGGTGGTGGTGGAGGAGGAGGAGGAGCTGGTTCTTCAGGGGTCTCAATTCGTCTTGGGGCGTGGAGAGATCCACCAGAAAGACGAAGGCTGGGGGATAGTGGGATTGAGTGGGACAATACTCCACAGTGCTGTATGTCGGGAATAGCTCTGCTGGTAGATTTGTGTCCGCTATGGGGCGTGGGAATGGATTGCGGAGGAAGCAGAAGGGGCAGTGCCAGATTCGTGACTGGTAGTCAAGCCGTGCGTATGGGTTCAAAACGGCGTCGCATCCTCCGCATTGGAGCGCCTCGTAAGGGAGAAGTGGCACCTCCTTCTTCAACATCAGGGGAGTGCACATTATGCTTAGGGGGATTATCATGTTGCTCCCCTCTGCCGGCCACGAATTCCACGTCCATCGTAGCCCTTCCACCGCTTCCAATTCCACCAAGTCCATCCCTCCTCAATTCTCCACTCTCCACTCTCCACTCTCCACTCTCCTTCCCAACACACATACCACTCCACTTAATTATTACCTTTACATTTATATTTTTTTTTTTAACTTTCCCCAACCAATTTCTCCTTCTCTTCAACTCCCAATATTCCTTCCTTTTTCACACTTTTTTTTTAACTTCTCACCTCTTTTTTTAAACTCTTCAACGTCACATTATTTTTAAAATATTTCTACATAATTTTATTTTAATGATAAAAATTTTAAAATATTTTTATTTTTATTTCATATAATAATTATTAAAATAAAATTATTAATTTGTTATGCTAAATAATATTAAATAATTGAAATTAATGAACAACTTATTAAAATAATCTCAAAATGTTTTCAAATATGTTCAATCAAATATGTCTATAGATGGCAATGCTTTTCTTTATCATAAACTTATGCTCTTTTTTAGAGATATCTTGATATGAGATTAGGCTTAGCATTGAAAGATAATTCAATTGATAACTTGTTATTACCTACATTATCGTAATGAATATGATTTTGATAGGTGTGTTATTCATCCTCAATAATCATATTATGCAATATGAAATATGCATAAATTATGTTATTCATTGTATGAGCATCCTAAAAATGTGTTGGACCACATATGATTGTTAATCGGGACTTAAACATTTCAAATACACATTATACATTCTTTTTTATTAATTTTTTTCGTTGTGTAAATAACTTTCTTTTTTCTTCTTGTGCCATTGAAACGGTTTTGGCAAATGTAAAAAAGTATATATAAAATGTCATTTGTTAGATATTGGTTTTCATTCACCATGTATTGCACTATAGGCACATGATTTGACATTACTTCATTAAACAAATAAGATGCATTTAATGCAACGACAAATTAATAAATCTACTGTGCCAAAAAAGGTATACTAAATCCACAAGTCTTGTGATGAAACAATTTTAAGGATGATTGTTGGGTTAGCATGCTCACCTTGAGAAAATAGACATTTTCACACAACTAGACAATTCTTCCATTCATGTGTCACTCCTAATTGAAATATTTGTTCGGTGTCTTCATTTTTAGCCTCGTAAAGTAGTCATGCTTAAATACTGCACAAATTTCTAATAAAAAAGTCATTTGTTGCAGTTATTTCACCAATATGAATATATTATTCCACATTATCAAGAGTTGTTCCATAAGCCAATATATGAAGAGCATCAATGCACTTTTGTAGCAATGATAGGCCTTTTTCCGCATTTTATCTACCTCCATTTGTAAGTACTCGTAAGTGTTGAGGGTTTCTACAAGTTAAACAAAATGTGTTTTTGCATTCTGAACCTTCTTCATAATTGAGCATATGTGTATACAAGATATGTAGAGAAATAGTCATTGAATAATTCATCATGTCCTTCCTCACGAATTTGATGCACACCTTTCTTTGTTGCCTATAACTACGATTATTGTCAACTTGTTGGCTTTCAAGTATCAACCTAATAATTTATTTTTTTTATTTTGTCTTTAAGTTACTTATCTATAATTTGATCCAATAATGTGTCTAAAATGGTGTTTGGATCCATTGTGTGAGAATTAGAATTTGAAATAATAGGAAGATGAAAGAATGAGCAGAAGTGATAATGATCACACATTACATAATTATATAACGAAGTTCTTAATGATTACTTTTACTAGTTTCAGAATGGCTAGTTTTAAAACTACTACTTTTCTAACACCTATTTTTATAACTGCTACTTTTCCAACAACTAATTTTTAGCAGATATTTTTCTAAACATAACATTTGAAATCTTAGTTTTTACCTAAGATAGTCAAAATACTTTTCATGGTTATGAAGTTGCTTTTCAGACATATTAGAGTGTCCTTCGTGAAGATTTCATATTCCAAACGCCTTCTTGTTCCTGAAGATGTCTTTCCTATGTCTCTTTGAATTCAATAAGTTTTTATGTGTTGGTATTTTTGTCCTTTTATTACACTTTATACACCAGTGAGATTGAGATTGCTAGGAGCGTTTACAAGCGCTTCTTATTTGCTCTTCCTTCTAGTATTTTTTTGTCCGTTGGATGAGACATTAATGATAGTGTATCATGTTCTTCAACTTCAATGAACATCTATGGGTTAGAAGAAGACAAGTAAGCACTTATAGCAAAAACATTGTTTTTTTTTAGATTTTATCATAAATTCCGAATCAAATTTTTGTTCATCTTTTAACAACAATCAAACATGTTCAACTTAAAAAATTTTACCAGTATCCTGCAAGTAAATAATATCTGCGTCGCCCATAACATCATTTTCAAAACTCTCATTTTTCTTATGATTAACTGTTTATTTATAGCAACTATTGAACTTTTGAACTGGAGGGTGAATTTGGTTCCATCATCATTTCAATTGAGTGAGTTCCCTTTATGAAAATTGTGCATATTAGGGTGCTCCTCATTTGAGAATTTTCACTATTAGGATTAGTTTATTTTGCAAATAATTATAGTAACTTTGATAATTAAACTGGTTAATATCCATTTCAATTAACTTGACAAGAAAAATTAAGGAGAATAAATACTAGGGAAGGAGATTGTAACAACTTTTAAATTGATTTCACGCTTATATTATTTCTTAAGTTTTAGATTGTAACAATTTTTAAACTAAATGGTACCAAGAAATGACAATTAGATTGAAAGGTTGCAATTTCTCTATTGCAAACTATAATGATGGATCTTTTGATAGGAAACTATAACTTAATTGGTCAATAATTAGTCTTCTTATGTGCATCAATAACAATCACTTCATCAATACTTTTCATCCCTTACTTCGAAGGCACTCTTTCCATAAACTTCTTCTTTTTCTCACAATCCACTCGCTCTAGACCATTCCTCCCTTTCTCCCAACCCACTCACACTTTTCCCTTTCCTTATTTTCACTCCAAAACCTTCCTTATTTTCTCCTAACCCATGCATCTTGTCCCCCTCCTTCATCATTTTTGTTCTCTACTCATCCTATCCCCTCCTCTCAAAGATCTTTCTTCCTTTTGCTTTACTTAAGCTTAGGTTCTCCCCCTCATTTACACCATTCCTCCTAACCTACTCGCAAGAGGTACTTGACACCATCATTCCCATTAGGAAACAACATCCATGGTTATTTATCTGGTTGTGACATCAATTGTCTCGTAGCAAAGACCCAGGTAGGCCAAGTCACAATCAAATTGTAGTGTTTGGGCCACTACATTTCAGTATAAATAGTTATGCCTAATGAGTATACAAGGTAGAGCCAACATCAACATGGATCTACAAGGCAAAGCAAGTGTCAACCATGGCTCCCTTTTTTATCTAATTTGGTTGTTTTTTGAACTTTTTTTTACCACTTGTATTGAATGAAAATCCTTTTACTTGTTTCCCCATTTACTGTTTTGAAGCTTTGCATTTGATCTACTCTTGTTTTAGGTTGATATGAATTTTATTATTTTGGGACTGAATTTTGATGGTGTTATATTATTGTTCCCATGGATTGTTCCTTCTTCGTCTTCTTATAAGTATTTTCCCTACATAAGTATGGTGGTTGATAAGTAAGAAATGATTTTTAATCTTACAAAACTAGTCTTTATATAAGGAACTTGAAATTAGGGAGAAGAAACATTTGTGGATGTAAATTCACTCCAATGAAAAACTCTTACAAGAAACTAATTCTTGCACTCAAACACTCGTGAAGAAACCATCATTGGAGTTTCTCTTAATTACTTTAGCCTTATCCAGAAAATAGAATTAGTGTAAAAAAATACTACTACTTACTCACATTTATGATTCTAGATTTTAATATTTGTTGCAATTATAATATTACCACTATTTTGGCGAATCTAATTAAGTTGATTGAGTATAGTGCATGAGTTATTGTAAATTCTTTAACATTATATTTTATTTTTTATGTATAAAAACAAACTTAATTATTTTTATCAAATAATATCCTTAACTATTTTTAATAAATATATTTTAACCAAATAATTAAAAATTAATTTCAATCAACATATGATAATAGATAAAATAACATGTTAATATTGTGGAACATTTTATTGTCATCAATTGAATCCTTAGTTTAAATTTTGGCTCAAACCAATCAAATGATCAAGTTGACCAAGAACCACTCTTGTGTATGGTTCAAGTTGCTAGTCAAATAAAATATATCACTAACTTGGTGTGAATGTCATACAACTAACCTGAAGGCATATTAAATCAATTATCAACCTATAAATTTGATCAATGATCCTTCAATTCATTATCTTAACCAAGTTGACAATCAACCCAAGTTTTAAACACAGTTATTCACTTTAATCTTATTAGTTCCTTGAAATTTTTTAAAGCATTTTATAAGCTATTTTATATTAAATATTGAATAACAAAATTGTGCTGCTTTATATAAAAAATAAGTTTTTATATTTTGTATATATGTCGCGTTGATAACATTATATGTGATATTATTTTTTTTCTCTAGTCTAATTTACATAGCCTTGGTTTGAGTACTAGTAGGTTTGGATCAAGGTCATCTAACGACAAGTAAAGTCCAAAGCAAAATTTGGGAAACAACTTATAATTTTAAGTAAAACTTATACAATGAAGTTTATTTTGTCAACATATGTAGCATTTTAATAAGGTTGTCGAAACGAGTTAGCTAGCTTGACCCACCTTAGGCTATCTAAAATATAGTATAGTCTAACTCAAGTCATTTTACTTGTAGTGTAATATATATTTTTTTGTTTGGCTCAACCTACCACAAGTTTAGGTTGGGCCACCAATTTACAAAAAAATAAAATAATTATTTTTTGAAAAAATAACCAAAAATGAAAATGTGAAACAAAAGTTTTTCGAGAAAAGGTCTCATCCTTCAACTCTCATATGGACTAGCCGCGCTATCAAAAGAAAAGCCAATTAATTTTTTAGAAAAATAAATCTGACTATTTATAAAAATTTAAAATTTAAATATTAGTGATAAAATTATTTTTAAATTTCATGACTTTAAAAATTAAAAAAATATTGGTTAAATGATATTTTTCATTAAAAATCTACATACAAAATATATTAAGTTATTGATAGCAACAAACTTAAAAAATATGTTGTCATGGAATCAAGTCAAATGATTAAGATAATAATTTAAAAATAAAAAATATTTCATATTCACCTAATAATGAAAATAAAATGTAGGTGGATTAACCTAGCCTTTCATGGGTTCAACCTCAATGACTAGGTCAAAAGTGGATAAACTCATAATTTTAATATGAGCTCATTTTTTAATTTTTTAACCTAACTTAGGTGGACATGTGGTGGGTTGGCCTAATTAGGGATGACAAAGTGAGGTAGACCTGACGAGTTAGCTCATTGATCCGCTATAATTTTGGTAGGTAAGGTATAGGTTTTGGCCCGCTAGCCCACCCCGCTTAGCCCACCAACCCGATGGTTGGAGGTGGGTGGGTTGGTCCACCAGCCTGCCACCCTATATATATATTATATTAATAATAATTTTTATATTAATTATATTATAAATATAAAACATAATTAATATTTAAAATTAAAATAAAAATTAAAACTAGGATAATTAATATACTACAATCAAACTTTAGTATTACTATTTTACTTTATAAATTAGTCAAAATTATATTAAAATTTATAGATAGACAGATAGAAAAAAATATAAATTAACTAAAAAAAATTTAAAGATTTAAACTTTAAAATTCATTATTTAAAACAATATACATAGATAAAAAATAAAATTTTAAAAAATTATAAAATAACTAAAAAAGTAAATCTAAAAAAAAACATCCTATAAGAACTTGACTACTCAACAACCAATTTCTTATAAGTTTTCTACATAAAAAAAATAAATCATGTTCAGAAATTGGTTCTGTGATAACCAATTTCTCAATATGAATAGTAAAAGAGGTTATTTAAGTAAATAATGTAAGGGGTAAGTCATTTGGGGTTTTTTTTCTTTTTGGTATGTAAAAGAAAAAAAAGCCTCACATAATCAGCTGAACTGAAACACTCCTATCTTTTAACCACATTATTATATAATAATTAGAGAATTTTGTTTCTAATAACAATAATTATGCATGTGAAAACTTAAATAAAATAAGTTAATTTTAATATATAAGTATTCTTACTAAATTTAAAAATTATTTTTCTCTCTAGAAATCCGCTTAGCGAATTCATTCGAGAAACAAATCACAGTTTTTAAGATGACAATCACTTAGTGAAGACTTTTCACTCAGCGACTAACCTAGATTTCGGTTAGCGAAGCTTCATTGTTAAGTGGTGTGAGACAAAAATAACTAAAATAGTTTGACAACGTTAAGCAAAAATATTTCGTTCAGCCACCGACCTTTCTAACCCAAGCAGTCGCTCAGTGAAACTTTGTTACTAAGTGATATGAGACAAAAGTAACTAAAATACATTGACGGTCGCTTGACAACAAAAATTTGCTCAACGATTGATTGCAGATTTTGGCTATAAATAAGAGAGTTCACATGCAAAAATGGGAGGAAAAACGACGTTCTTAGGTGTTGAAACTAGGCTTCAAATGTTGTTCACTACTCTTATTTAAGATCTTACTAAGGTAAGTGGAAAGTGTGATTTATAAATTTTTATGACGTTAATCTTATTAAACGTATGTGTATTTACTATTATTATAACTCTTGATGTTTTGTTAATTATTATTATTTACAGATATATCTTCTAGTCGTGTCTTTATTATTTTCATGTATTCCTTATGATATTTTCTTTATTATTATTCGAAGGATTATGTGTAAGAAATTTTAGTCATGAAAATTTAATGATAAATATGATGTCTTTCAAAATCATATTCCAGTTTTATACAAAATAATTTGAGTATGCTCTGTGATTGCAGTCTAACCTAATTTTTCACATAAGAAAATATATCTTTTAAATATTATGAATTAATAAATTTTATATCAATATTTGTTACTTTATTTATCAATTTTGGGTTGAAAGAGTACCTGTTTTGGATGAAAGAGTGTTGTTAAATATTTTGACTAAAAGAGCGTCGTTAAATTTTGGTTGAAAAAGTATCATTAAATGTTTTGGTTAAAAGAGTATCGTTAAATGTTTTAGCTAAAAGAGTTCCCGTTTTGGATGAAAGAGTGTTGTTAAATGTTTAGCTAAAAGAGTTCCTGTTTTGGATAAATGTTTTAGCTAAAAGAGTTCCGTTAAATGTTTTGGTTGGAAGAATGTTGTTAAATGTTTTAGCTAAAAGAATGTCGTTAAATGTTTTGGTAGAAAAAGTGTTATTAAATGTTTTGATTAAAAAAGTGTCTTTAAATGTTTTGATTAAAAGAATGTCGTTGATATTTTGGCTGAAAAAGTATTGTTTATATTAATTTTTTAGCTGAAAGATTGTATTATTTTTCAAGAAAATCTATGGTATCAATTCAGAGAAGGATATATGATTACTAGTGATTCTCAAATTAATTCTTGATAGTTAGAGTAAATCATTACGAAATGATTATAAATCCAAAAATTGAATTAAGTGAGATTGAGTTCAAATATTAAGGTGAGAAAGATTGAGTTTATATGTTAAATAGAATTGAATAATGGATTAAACATTAAGTCTCCATTGTTTCTTAAGTTTATTAAGATTAACTTTGATGATTTATAAAAATTTTACTCCTTTTATGTGTTTCTTTACATGTGTTTTTATCATATTTGTATGTGTTACAAATAGAAAACATATCTTATTAGTAGGTCATGTTGAGTGATGTGAAGGATTTCCTTTGAGACGAGATATTTTTTTATACTTAAGTAATTTTATTTTGGTAAGAAGTCTACTGCTCTAAATTCGGACATTTTTAGAAGGGTAGCGGTAACAATTAATATATTTTATGTTTTAAGTTTTTATGTAATAGGCTTAATTCACCTTGGTGCCCCCTATTTAAAGTTGAACTCATTTTGTGCTCTCATTTTTTTTTTCTCACCTTTTGTCCTCAAACTTTAATAAGTGCGTAAAATTTGTCCTTTTGTCAAATTCCTATCATTGATTCACTGAGGTGATTGGATTTTAGAAGTTAATGATCGTTAGCTCACTTTGTGCCCCTTCCTCATTTTTTTTGCTCACCTCTCCAACTTTAATAAGTGGGTAAAATTTACCCTTATGTCAAATTCCCACTGTTGACTCGCTGAGGTGATTGAATTTTAGAAGTTAATGAACAATGCAACATAGTTAATTAAGAATTAGTGTTAATTAGATGGTTAAATGTAAAATCCAAAAGCAAAGGTACTTCCAAGGTTCAAACCAGGGACCTCTCACATTTTATGGTGCATATAAATATAGCTTCAAATATAAATGTAAAAAAAATAAAAAAAAGGTACTTCCAAGTTTTGAATCAAAAGAAGCAAGCATCACTAATACCCAATACCCATTTAATATGAATTAATACCTTTTCATGGTACATATATGTGTATGTGTATTTTTTTTTAGTTTTTAGTGTCGAATTTTATAAATTTTATTGTTGTTATTACTATTAAAAAAATAAAAAACTACAAAATTTATAAAATTACGATAGATATAATTAACATTAATAATAACAAAATTTATAAAACTGGATACTAAAAAATAAACTACATGTATATATAACATAAAAATTGATAAAATTAGCATAAATTTAATATTTAATTTAATGTATAATTCTTGTTTAAAAGGTCCTAAATTTCATTGGTGGAAAGGTTTTCTAAAATCCATCCACTCTAAAAAGGGAACCTAAATAAAAAATTGGATAACTCAAAGTGAAATAAAAGAGAGACGGGTGGTAAATTATGTTTAAAAAATTTTGACATTTTATGAATACTTTAGTTAAGGATTGACGTTACATGAACTGTTTTGTGAAGGCGGGCAGCATGAAATAGAGCTTAGAAGGGTGTGGAATGGGTTGGAGTTGGGTTATATTTATATGGTGTGTGTTGTTTTCAATAAGTTCAGCGATTGTTGATAATGATAATGATGGTGGAGTTCCAAGCACTGTGGAGGGACCCTTCAAGCCTGTCACCGTTCCTCTTGATCACACCTACCGAGGAACCGCCGTGGACCTGCCCAACACAGATCCTCTCGTTCAAAGAACAGTTCAAGGCTTCCACCCAGAACAAATCTCTCTCTCACTTTCTTCTTCTCATAACTCTGTTTGGATTTCTTGGATTACCGGTACGCGCCTCTATCACTTCCCTTAACTGCTACTTTTTACTTAAATGTCTCTTCTCTTGCTTTTTATCCACACTCGCTCTATTCTATTTTCTTTATTTCACCCGATTCCCACTCTGCCTCTTAATTATCCACTCTCACTCACTACCTGTGACTTTTGAACATATCAACACTAAACCATCTACCATACTTTTTTCATGCATTATTCAAATTATTTTATCAAATTTATCTTTATCTCAAATTCATTTGTCCTAACTAAACATCTGTACTTTTACTGTAGTTCAATTCAATTTCATCATTCTCACAATGATAGTGAAAATCAAAATTAGTATTTACATATTTGATTCTAGTTTATATTTATTTTCAAATAAAATTGTTTATATTTGGATATTTTTATTTCTAAATTAAGTTTGCTATAACATTTAGGGTAAAGGTTTTAACTCAATAAAAGTTATTTTTTTATCATGCAAGTGTAAATCAGTTTTACACTATAATTCTGAGATTAGTTTTACACTGACCATGCGTCATTCTTCTCTTTTAAACAAATCAAAATTTTGCAACAGAATTAATTTTCCCAAACATGTATATTTTTATAAAATCCAGTTTTACTGAATTCAAGTAGAATAAATTCTCATTAATCTAGGCTATCGATAATCACTTAATTTGAGCATTATGAATCTCTTCGAACAAGTCCCACCAATTTCGTCATTCAAAGCTTTAGCTACCAACCAATTGGAAGCGCTGAGTTTTTTGTCAAGGCATAGTGTGGGCACGCTTATGCAATCTGCATGCCATAAATAGCTTCATTTCATTTACTTTTACAACGTAAATAGTGTTTGTCTACAAAACATGTATGGCATAAAAAAATGCATCACATGCAGGGGAATTCCAAATTGGGGACAATATAGAACCCTTAGATCCTGAAACTGTTGCTAGCATAGTTCAATATGGAAGGGTGGGAAGGTCCCTGAGTCACCAAGCTACAGGTTATTCCATTGTTTACAGTCAACTTTATCCTTTTGAAGGTATTCAGAACTACACCTCTGGAATTATACATCACGTTCGTCTCACAGGTATAAAACTTTGTACAAGCTTCCCTTCTAACCCTCATGCACTGGCATTTTATCCAAATAACTGTATTTATGACATGAAAAGAACAAGCAGGTTTTAGAATCATTAATCCATCGCCTAGTCATTGTAAGTCAAGTTTGATTCTGCATGACATGTAATTAATTGGTTGTGCCAGGCCGCTTGAAGAATTTATTGGCAAATTTTAGAATTTGTGTTGTATTTGCTGCAGGATTGAGACCCAACACACTATATCAATATCAATGTGGTGATCCTTCTTTGTCAGCAATGAGTGATGTTCATTATTTCAGGACTATGCCAGTTTCAGGCCCCAAGAGCTACCCTAGCAAAATAGCAGTGGTTGGAGACTTGGGTCTTACATACAATACGACATCCACTGTTAATCATATGACTAGTAACCATCCTGACCTTATTCTGTTGGTTGGAGATGTTTGTTATGCTGACTTCTATATTACTAATGGTACTGGGGCAGACTGCTACTCTTGCTCATTTCCTGACACACCCATCCATGAAACATATCAACCTCGTTGGGATTACTGGGGAAGGTAACATTTTCACTTTCTTCCTTAGAAAGCTTTTTCTCACCATTGTTTTATTCCTAGACAAGTCAAAGGGTGGTCTTGCCTTTATATTTATTTTGATTACATCTCAACTTCTTGATGATTCAGGTACATGCAGCCTCTGATTTCCAGTGTCCCAATAATGGTAATAGAAGGGAATCACGAGATAGAAGCACAAGCTGAAAACCAGACATTTGTTGCTTATAGTTCTCGATTTGCTTTCCCTTCAGAAGAGAGTGGATCATCATCCACTCTCTATTATTCCTTCAATGCTGGAGGGATACATTTTATAATGCTTGGGTCTTACATATCGTATGACAAATCAGGTCAACTCTTGCCTCACCTTTTCAACGTGGTTTAGGGGCGGTTTAGTTGGAGTGTTTTTCAGAAAACTGACAAAACTATTCCAGGAATACAGAAACCTAACAAAACTATTCCAAGAAAACATGTTCAGAGACCCAAATTTTTAAAGAAAATTGTAGAAAAATAGAAAACTAGTTCTCCAGAAAACTATTCAAAGTACTTTTCCAGATATGGACAACTGGAAAAAATAGTTCTATCTTCAACTTCAAACACATCGGCTTCCCCTTTCCCTCTTTACCTCCACTATCACCTCTTATGCACCTTCCACCCAGACCTCTGCCACTTCTCCACCACCGCTCCTAGTCTCCTATCTCTTGTGCTTCTTTTGTGCCTCCTACTCCAACCTCTTTCACTGCTGTTTCCGCCATCTTTCATGCTCCTTCAGCATCTCCCACCTCAACCTCAGTCACCTCTCTATTGCCGCCACCTCCACCTCCCTTTTGCCGCTGCTGTCACCTTTCATGCTTTTTCTGCACCTCTCACCCTAACTTCTACCACCTCTCTTTGCTATCACCGCAACCATCTTATGTTCCTTTGGTGTCTCTCATCTTAACCTTCTACACCTCTGCCTCTTACTCCGCTGCCACCTCTCTGCCACCACCGTCACCCTTTCTTTGTTAGAAAATAAAAAATTTGGAAAATTGGATGTAACTAAACAGAAAAACTTTTTTCCAAATTTTCATCCTTTTTCAAAAAATTAGAAAATTTGGAACACTGATTGAAAACTATTTCAGGAAAACAGAAAAACACAAAGTGAAACTAACCACCCCTCTTTTATTGCAGGGGACCAGTACAAGTGGTTGGAGGGAGACTTGGCTTCTGTTGACAGGAAAGTAACTCCGTGGCTGATAGCTACATGGCATGCACCTTGGTACAGCACCTACAAGGCTCATTATAGAGAAGCAGAGTGTATGAGAGTAGAGATGGAGGATTTGCTATATAAATACGGCGTTGACGTTGTCTTCAATGGACATGTAAGTATATTAATATTGTTTTCATTACAGATGATCCATAATCCCTGGCTTTATGATGAAGTAAACGTTGCTGAATTGTGTCAAAGGATATTTGTTACTTCCCCTATCACTGTCCATAATCCCATAGATAAATGCATATACAAGTGCATTTTTAGTTGTGTCATAGCCTGTACTTGGAAATTTCTTACGGGAACGTTGAACACAGGTTCATGCGTATGAGAGATCAAACCGGGTATACAACTACACATTAGATCCTTGTGGTCCTGTTTATATCACGGTTGGTGATGGTGGTAACAGGGGAGAGATGGCCATTACACATGCAGATGAGCCTGGACAGTGTCCAGTACCATTAACTACATCACATGACTACATGGGTGGCTTCTGCACCTTTAATTTTACTTCTGGTCCAGCAGCAGGTAACTTCTGTTGGGATCGACAACCTGATTATAGTGCTTTCAGAGAAAGTAGCTTTGGTCATGGCATTCTAGAGGTATATATCTGGTCTTTCGTTACTCTCTTCTATATATATGGACGGAAATTGTTAAGGTAACACTCACTACTAGTTCGTGCATGCTTGTTAGAGGTACAGAAGACATGATTGGACTACAAATCTATCTTATAACTTCATATATATGCAGGTGAAAAATGAAACTCATGCACTGTGGATTTGGCATCGCAATCAAGACTTTTATGATACTGCTGGAGATGAGATTTACATTGTTAGGCAGCCTCAAAACTGCCCACTATTCAAGCCAGAGGTACATAATCTTATTATTGCGTATATTGTTGCATTAGTGTCAATCCCTCTTACAAACAAGTAATTCTTCAAATACTTTACTGTCCTATTTTTTTGGCTCCTTTTAAAGTTTTTACTATCTAATATCTACTAGCGCAATTAGGAAGAAGCAAAAACTCACGCAACTATTTCTTGTGTACTGAGTCTGCACTTAGCTATATAGAATTAGAGTATCTTCCAGGAAAGCAGTGGTTAAGATTTATCATCAGCAGCAAGATAGCTTCTTATTTATCATGAGCAATTGTTTTATTTTTTATTTATCCAATTACCTGAACCTGAAGCCTTTCTTTAATTTTGTAGGAGGGCTATAAAAAATTTAACTTCAAGAAGCATTAAGCATATATAGCAATAATTTCAAGAAGGGGAAGGGGAGTACTGAAATTATCATACACTGTTTTTGTCACCATGTGCTTCAACTGGATTCAGAGGCATACACTATTTTTGTGTATTACTATTAACAACCAGATATATTCTTGTAGGAAAAATATTATTTGATACAAAACGATTTCCGTACAATATCGCGAATGTTTTTTGCTATCTGGTTTCCTACATGATAGCTTTGATGTTTCTTCTTATATAATTTTTTTTTTTTAAATGAAACATAGAACACTTTTTTTTTTTTTAATTATTGGAATTCTATTAGAGTTCTTCATCAACTAAATTATGAGGAAGGTTGTCTCAGAATTTTATCAAATTGGAAAATAATTTATTCACAAATTCAATTGTCACAAAAGGATGCAAGATTGTGTTTTTCAGCTGCTTAAACAGTATTTATATTGCGTTCCAAAAACAATGAGGGCTCCTATAGTGAAACTAGGAGAGCCAAGTAGGTATATAGAATCGAGTCCACAAACTTTCCAAATACGTGCGAGTTTTTTACACTTTTTTTAGGAACTATAATTATAGCAAAAACATTGGATAATTTCTTTTAGTATCTTTTCATTTTCTATTCACGCACTCTTATTTTCTATTCACACCTCTTTAATGTTTACATTTTTTTGCAAAATCCTAAAACATTTTTACCCTCTTTTACCCTAAATTTTTTTCAGAGTATCACTTTATTTCACGGCTACACGCATACCTTTAGCAACCTCTTTAAAAATTATGTTGACTTCTCCATTTCGTACACTCACCATCTTCAAACATATGTATTTTTTTACTTCTATTTTTAGAAACTTTTTCTGACATGTATGTTCGAAAAGGGTGAAAGTACTCTTTTAAAGAGATGCGTAGAGGTGCTCGTATAGCCATGAAGTTAGGTGATGTTTTGTAAAAAAATTCAAGATAAAAGAAGGTGAATGTGTTTTTGGGATTTTGCAAAAGATTGTAAACATTGAGGGGTGCAAATAAAAATTGTGAGGGTGTTAAAAGAAATTTCCAAAACATTGAGTTAGGTCCATGAAGCTCATGGACTTCGTATGTGTGTCTGCAAATCAGTTTGTTATGTTTACACGCTTTGTAGGTTAGATGCGAATTCTTAATAAAAGTTCACTTATTTTGTTGAACTAGACTTATCTAGCCAATTTAAAACACGGATTTTTTTTCTCTTTGTTAAAAAGTTTGGCTTAATTAATTGCGCGCGCGCACACACACACACACACATATATATATATATATATATATATATATATATATATTATTTAGATAGGATACAATTGAACACAGACGTTAAATAAGTTTACAACAACTTATACACCTTACTCAATTAACTAGCTAGACTTTTTATTTCACTATTTTTTTTAGTTTCATCCAATTATTAATAAAAATTTAAAATTTAATACTAATAATAAGGTAAATTTTAAAATAATAAAATATTACAATATATTATATGATAATATTTAAATTTTCAAATAAAAAAAATAGTACAATATAAAATTACAACAATACATATTTAAAATTACTCATTATTTAAAAGAGCTTCAAATTTTATCTGACCATCGTCTTTTTAAATTATTCATCCAATAGAAGTCAAAATTTCAAAATATGTCAATTATCGTCATGATTGTCATTATCACAACCATCATGATCAACACAATTATGATTGTTTATCCGTATCACCATCACTATCATAATTAATGGTGATGGTTGTAGTAATGACCATTATGGTTACAAGGGTGATGAACAATAATAATAATAATCATGGCAGCAATAATAACAATGATAATAATCATGATAAAGCAAATCATGATGGTTGTAGTGTTGGGTGGTCATGATGATGGTTTGATGGTGATGATGATGTCACTCATGTGGCGATGACGATGACAATTATGATAATAAACTATGTTAGTTAAAAACTATTATTTTGTGGAACTTTATATTAAATTAATATTTATTTATAATAATTAAATTAAAATTTTAAGTTATAATAAATTAATTGAAATAAAAACTATAAAAGTTTGGGTTGCTTTTAAGAACCTACCCTTGAAACAAATCTTGAAAAAAATAGTGAGTTACTTATGAATGATGTGAAAGGATTTATTTAAGATTATTAAAGTGGATTAAAAACCTTTGTAAATTTCTTGTAAGTAACTAGGATTAGAGTTGTTCTTGTAGATAATTTACAAAAGAGTATATTCAATAATATTAAATAAATACATTTTTGCTCATATAACTAATTAAATAATGGAAGAGTCTATTGTGCCTTCTCTAATTTAAGAGGCATTTATATAATCTATATTTTATATAGCTAATAGTTTTAGAGTTTAATTGGTATATGTAAAAGATTTTTATACTAACAGTCATGACTTTTCATTTGTGACTTTTAAAATAGTAATGAGTAAAGTCAACAGATTTACGATGAATAAATGATTGTGATTGATGTCAGTGTAAAAATCTTTACACTGACAGTGTATACTAATTAAACATATATTTTTATAAATTAAAGTAAGTTTTATTTATTTATAAATAAGTTATGAAAATAAAATTATTTTACTATAAATCCTAGACATATTTCCTTATTTATAAATAAATAAATAAATAAACTTATTTTAATTTATACAATAATAACTTAGATAAAATCTACAATTTGATTGATTAAAAAAAAAAGTATTAATACTCTCAAATTAAGAAATGTACTAATAGATATTGTGTTAAATAATTATCTACTAATGAATTACTCAAATTATACAAATTATTTTAATTTACCAAAACTTGGATGTATTTTTTCAGTTTTTATATTTTATATGTGAAAACTTTTGCATATATATATATATATATATATATATATATATATATAAAGTATATTTTGATCGAGTTAGGATTAAAGCGTATCCAACCATTTGTTAAAACTATTTTAATTTACTAAAACTTGAGTGTATTCTTACTTTTTTTGTTTGAAGGAAGTTATCCCTTGAAGAGTTGACCAGCAATCCCCCCCTACATAATCCCTCCCCAGTATTTGTATAGGAAAAACTTAATGCACTTCGGTACTTTTTGTAGTTTTAATGCATAATTTGTGGCCATTTTTTAGTGAAAAAAACTATTTTCAAAATTAAAGAACTAAAAAACAAATTTAAATTTGGAGACCAAAGTTAAAGTGATAATAGATTGAGTTATCTCATTTTCTTCATTCTATCATTCCTTATCCTTGATTGAGTCATCTTCTATTAAATATTTCAATATTTTTCATCCTAAAGCTAGTAAGAACAATTGCAAAATCTATTCTTGCTTGATATTTCTTCTGCTTTTATTTCATTCTGTCTATTATATTAATAATAAAAACTATAATTATGTAGAAAAAATATACCCTAATTGCTAAATATTGCATTTAATTTCTTGTATAATTACTTTATTTCACGTTAAAGTGTTTCTAATATATAAAATTCAGTAATTATATGCATTAATTGCCTTTAATTATGTTATTTTTACATTTTTAATTATACTTTTTCAAAATAATCGATATCATAAAGTTACACCAATTCATGTATATTATTCAATCAATTAATTTATTAATTTTTAATTCTGTTAGTTATTTTTAAATATACTTTTCATATATATGTTATGTTTTAAATAACTTTTTAAATCTGATATATACTTTAAAAAATATATGAACAATACTTTGACCTCTCTCAGAAATCGTTTTCCATATGCATGAGTCAAGGTATTTTTAAATTTTAATATTTTATATTTAAAAAATTTTGGATATACGTATTATCGTATATTTTTATCTAGTTAGCATTGAATGAGTGTGGAAAATGTTATCCAATCAACTGACTTTGACAAGTAGCCAAACGTATTCATCAAGATGCAATTCTTGAAATGTAATATATATATATATTTAAAAGGACTCTAAAATGATAAAGTAATAAAGTTGTTTTTTTTTTTTACAAATATTATTCGATATTTAAGAAACAATAAATATTATAGTCTAAAGTTTTGAGTTATGATACTATTGATGAGGTAATTTAAAATTATTTTAAAATTAAAATATATTTAATAATTTTTTATTATATATGTAAAAATATTTAATATATAAATATTATTAACCAACAATTTTTTTTCTGATGTTATTAATTATATAGTAAAAAAAACTATGCCTTTTAAGTTAAAAGACAAATCAGTACTCTCAAAGGTTGATAAATAAAAAAGAAAACCTTTTTGTATATGTTTATAAGTTTACTTTCAAGTTTCATAGACATATATATAGCGATGGTAGTACCCAAATGCAAAGGAGCAAGAATGTTGATAATATAAGAGAAAGAAAAAGTAGGAGAAAGTGGATTCAGCGTATATAAAGTTAAGCTCGCTCTTGGACATAATGCTGGGAATATATCCTTACACAAGTCAATGAGGACAAAAGAAATAAATAAGTAGAGTATTTTATTTTATTTTATCAAAATAACTAGGTGTAGAAAGACAATAATAAAATTCTTTAGATGCGTAAAGAAACCTTCTTCAATCAAAACATTATTATTATAAGTTTTGAAATATACAAGTGACCAACATATGAAAAACACTTTTTTACCTTTTGCTGTAAATTAAAAAATCCTGGAGTGTATATACGACAAAATTATCTTGAGAATATAGATTTAATCTTATTTTATATTGGTTCGTGTAAGAAGTTATTAGTGTTTCTGCTTTGTAAACCTCTAAATAATTTTTAAAAGCTTGAAGAAGTTTAGTATTAAAAAAAAAATACTTAGACACTAGCTTGAAAATACTAGCATAAAGATTATTTGGAGATAAATGAGAATTGACTTAGAAAAACTACTAAAATCTTAATTGTTATCACGTATTATCCATTTCGACCATGTTTTTGAATATTTTTATATTGATTAGGTCTTGTTTTGTAAAAGCTCCCTTTTTGCTTCCTGTTAAAAGCATTTTGCTAATGAAAAAAGTTTTGGAGATTTACAATATTTTAATAAATATATAAACTAATTACATTTAAATTAATTTTATATAAAATTTTAAATCTCATTATCTAAAAATTATATCATAAAATATTTATTAACTATTTTATACAACTACTAAGTAAACTGAAAATAATTTATATATTATTAAAATAAAATGAATTTAATTTATTGATAAAGACTCTTTATTTTCAAATTTTAAAACAGGAGGAGGAAATCTATCTTTTTTTTTTCATTTTAAAAATGTTATTCTTTTTCTTTAATAATATCAATATTGTTTTTGTTTAGCAAAGAGGAGCATCATAATCAGTGAAATGATAGGATCAGTCAATAACTTTTTTCTATCTTGTTTCTTAATTGACAAAGTTTGGAGTAAGTTGTATGATTGGTGGGGAAAGGAGAGTACGAATAACGTACGTTTCCAACTTTGTTTCGTAATCATACACATCCATTTGCCCATAGAGAAGAGCAAAACAAAAACATAGGCTTTTGTATGGTGTACTATACATTGACAAATTTGGAAGGAGAGAAATGCAGTCGTGTTCTCTAGAAGTGCGTCAAAAGTTCAACGAATTGTTCTAACTACTCAGTTAAGTTTTTGGAAATGATGTAGAGCTTCTCAAATAACAAACCATACCCTTGCAAAGTAGAATGTGTATAAATTGTTATGTATAGAATGAGTATGTTATTTAGCCGAGTTGGAAGGGGTGTATTTAGTGTCTTCTTTTATTTAAACATTGTAAAACTAGAATAAATTATTTCTTGTAATTTTCTTTTTATTTATAAAATTGTTTGGCTTAACAAAAAAAAGAAGATATAGATAGGAAAACGAAATGTCTAATTTGATTTTGTTTAGATTTGAAAATATTAAGTAAGATTATGACAGTAATATTTATATAAGATTGTTAAGAAGATTAGATTAGATTGAATAAGCAACATGAAATTGGGCATATTATATGGAAATTTTAATTTAGGTGCAGACAAAGAAAGTTACGTAAATTGAAAAAAAGAAGACAAAAAGCATAACTCTTAAATTTAATTATACACTGACTATTTGCACGTATATAACTCCTGGACCTTCCCAAGGCAATTAGACACCGTTTCAAGTTTGAAGAGCAAGATGAGTAAATTTATGTGCGCACTTGTACTCATCTTTTTCATGGCTTTTGTGACTCAGGTTGCTTATGTGAGTGATGTTTCTCTCCATACACTCTGCATAAATTTGAAAATTTATTAGCCAGTTAGTGATTATTAGTGATATATTTTCCTTATCCTTTATTTTGTTTGGTTCAGGGTGGTGGCGAAGGATCACTTAAGGCAGAAGGTACTGATATTGTAGTTATATATTATAAAATAATAATTTGAAATTGATGAAGTAACGGTTTGGTGTTTGGTGTTAGATTGTCCGGGGGCGTGCGATTATCGCTGTTCAAAGACTCGTTTAAGGAAGGCGTGTACCTACTTTTGTAACTTATGCTGTGCCAAATGTTTGTGTGTTCCATCAGGAACTTATGGTCACAAGGAAGAATGTTCTTGCTATGATCATTGGAAAACTAAGAAAGGAACACCCAAATGTCCATAATTCCTGTATAAATAAATCTTTTCATCACTTTTTCCCCATCAAGTCAAAATAAATTACACACAATTCCATTAATTTCCTCCCATTACAACTACCACTTTCTCAATGCCAGGGAGAACTCAAAGTTAAAATTAATTATCATGAATAATCATTAATACTTTTTTTTTATATCATTCACTTTTTTTTTTTAACACAAGGGCTCAAGCCCTCAATACTTTTTATTATTAACTCTTTGTATGTTTAAGAACATATAAGGGATTTTAAAATAAAATAAAAATATTTTTAGTATATATTCAATTATTAATAAATTATAATAATATATTCCATTTATATATTTTAAATAAATAATAAATGATAAATCATCTTTAACTTGTACCTTTTGTTACCATCAATAGTTTTTTATAAGTTAGATAATATTATTAATAATAACAACAACTCAAAAGTTGTGTCTTATTTACATTTACATATGGGTGAAATTAAATAATAAGAAAATTATTAAAGCTCATGTCTTTAAATGCAGAACACTGGTATTATAAAAACTATTCAACCATTTCACGTGTAAATTGAAAATTATTTTATTCATTATTTTACACATTATCATATGCTATAATATCTTTTATTTTCTAAACAATAGTTAAGATTATGACATTAATGAGTTTAAATAGTTTTATTTAAATTTTAAAATTTTATAAATAACTACCTTAATTATAATAACTAGTAAAGTGATCGTAGGTATTAATTTTAAATAGTTTATTAACGATAAAAATTAAAATATTATATATATAGAAATATTGATGATTTAGAGTAAATTTTTAATTTAAATTAATGCTTTTAGTAGATTTTCGTATCTAGTAAATTTTGTCAAGAGTTAATTATTCGTTACTCTATTGATAAAAAATAATATTTTGTATGAATAAAAATATTTGATAAAATTAATAATTTGTATAAATAAAAATTATTTAATTAATAATTTAGATTTTAGAGTAAAATGCAAACATGAAATATTTTTTATTTAAATAAAAAGAATATGTATTATATATATATATATATATATATATATATATATATATATATATATATATATAAAATATGTTCTTACGGGAGTTTAGTAAAACTTGTAGTCTCTCAAGCCTTGGGCACCGAGGCTCTGAAGAGACAAGTGAGGTACGTGCAAAAGAAACTTCGATACTAAAGTCAATATTAGGATCAAAGCGAGAGAATGAGTGAGACGAATATTGTACCTAAAGGTGAGGTTTAACTATTTTTTTATACTTTCTTTTCTAGGGGTTTTGCCCCTAGTTATCTCTTTTAAGAAGATGGGTTTAGGCTTGTGCTATAGTGGGCGTTGGGTGTCGAGATGTAGTGTCAAGGTGCGTTTGGGGTTGTTGTCTTAACATGATGTCGAGCGGGTGGTACAGATGCCACCTTAGCGTCGAGGTCGACTAGTCACAGGAAAACCGAAGAAGCTATGATAATGTGTGTGTTTCATCTTTATTGTTATCTTGAGTGTGTAACGAGCATGTTAAGAGTGTCTCGCGTGGGAAGGATATGTTGAGATAGGCAAAAAATGTCTCGTTGGACAAAGAGTGTCGAGATGGACAAAAAGTGTCCCGTCAGACAAAGAACATTGAGTGTCTCATTAGACAAGAGCGTCGAGTTGGCGATAAGTGTCTCGTCAGGCAAGAGTGTCAAGTTGGCAATGAGTGTCTCGTTAGGCAAGAGCGTCAAGTTGGCGATGAGTGTCTCGTTATGCAAGAGCATTGAGTTGACGATGAGTGTCTCGTTAGACAATAGCGTCGAGTTGGCGATGGGTGTCTCGTTAGACAAAGAGCATCGAGTTGACGATGAGTGTCTCATCATACAAGGATAGTCGAATTGGCAAGTTGTCAAGCTTTGGGGAGGTGCCTAGTTGATGAGTTGCCAAACTCTGGGAAGGTGTCGAGTTGTTGAACTCTGAGGAGGTGTTGAGTGGTACATAATATACTTACTAGAGAAAACGAGTGAGATTCTTTGGAAAGTCCATCAAATAGTGTTGTCGAGGTACAATATCATGTATACTTATACACTGTTGAGGTGCTTTGTTTTGAGTTTGTAATTATGGTAGCCAGAATAATTGATTACCATATAAATGGTAATTAGGAAAGATAATATTTAGTTAAAGAGATAATGAGAAAATATAATATTTAGATTTATATATGGTAATAAGGGTTAAGTAATAAATGTGGCTAATTCACTCCTGGATGCGATTAGTCACACACTCAAGGTGACTTTTTTGTAATTCCAATGCTAAGTTTGGGCTTTGCATTGAAAACATCTAACCTTATGGAGTTGTATCGAGCTACAGGAGTACTGAGTTAGTTAGTGCATAATGGTTTGTTATCCACTATTTGCTAGCGAGTATTTGTGTGGTTATTCTGAGAGGTTTTGTCATTGTGCAGGCCTCACATCGAGCTCTTTTGATGATGATGCATGGTTTTGTCATTCCGAACATTTTGGGTCGAGCTATATTGTCAGTGATGTTCATCTCCTTCATTTCCCTCTTTGGATTGTTGACTCTAGAGATCGTGCAGTTGGACTTTCATGGCGGATGTCGCTCCTGGTTTGTACCATATATTGTTGGGACATAGGAATTTTTACGTTCCCAAAAATGGCGCCAAATGTTCTTATCAGAGTTTGTAAACTTGTAGTCTCTCAGGCCTTGGGCATCAGGACTTCGAAGCGATAGGTGGGTACTTACAAAAGAGACTTCGACAGTGAAATCAATGTTGGGATGCAAGCGAGTGAATGAGTGAGAAGAATATTATACCTAAAGGTGAAGTTTGACTATCCTTTTATATTTGTTTTCTAGGGGTTTTGCCCTTGGTTACCTTTTTTAAAAATATGGGCTTGAACTTGTTCTAAGGTGGGCATTGGATACTGAGATGTAGTATTAAGGTGACTTTGGGGTTGTGGTCCTAACATGAGGTCGGGGTAGGGGTACAATATATATTATAAAACATAAGAAACAAATAAAAATATAATAAAACTATTCAACAAAGTATAATATGTAATTTTAATATTTATTACAAGAAAAGTATATAAACCCATGTATATTCTAATAAAAACCAACAAAAAAATTAAATATAAACCCATGTATTATAAGATAAATAATAGTTCAAAAGTAAAATTAAACATTGAAAGTTATGTCACATGTATAAGAGAAATAATAATTATTTCATTTAATATTTTATAAATATAATAATATATAAATTCAAAGTTTAAAAACTATTTTTTAAAATTAATTTAAAAAATTGAATAATAAAATTTGGATACGATAAGATTTTTTATATTTAAATTTGAATATATAATATTTTAAATTAATTGACAGTAGAATTTAAATATACAATAAGATATCTAATTGTTGCGACTTTTATAGATAGGATAATGTATAAGGATAGAGATCTTATGTTCTTAGTTCGTGTTCTATCAATAAAAAAATAGTCATGTGACTTATTGAGTTATATAAAAAATAAAAAAATTATAAAAGCATTAAAACATTACATACAGATTTTAAAATAGTTGAATTATATTAATTTAAAAAATAGGGCGTGGAAGAGTGGAGTGAAATGGAGGCAATTAATAATAATTATGGAGCGGAAGAATTAACGCATGAATAGAATTAAACATGTGATGTGGCGGCATAGAGACAAAAGTTGGTTCACATGTGATTAATAGGCCCCACAGCAGCAGCAGCAGCAGCAGCAGTAGTGTGTTAAAATGGGGAGCAGATTGTTTAATGTTTGAGATCCATCAAATTCCAATGGTTTCCAATGTCAAACTGCTTGTGCTTGTGCTTGTGTTACTGTTGCATGGTTTTGCAAATTCAGATTTGGCCAAAGACAGAGAAGAATGTGCAGACAAAGTAATTGAGCTAGCCAGCTGTGTTCCATACGTTGGTGGAGAAGCAAAAAGCCCAACCATAGAGTGCTGCAGCGGCCTCAAAACGGTCCTTGAGAAGAGCAAGAAATGCATCTGCATCCTAATCAAAGATCGCGACGACCCCAACCTTGGCTTCAAGATCAATGCCACTCTCGCTATTCAACTACCCACTGCTTGCCACGCACCTGCTAATATATCACACTGTGTAGGTAATATTATTAATATTTCATTTAATCTCTCACTTATTTGCTTTTCAATTACTCAATGCCCTAATTCATACAGATCTCTTGCATTTACCACCCAACTCTCCCGATGCTAAGGTTTTTGAGGGATTCCAAAAATCAGCCAAAACAAACACTTCCACTTCAAGCTCAAGTGCTACTGCTCACGCAAACCTCGCTGCCTTCTCCCTGCTTTACTCTATCCTTCTTCTTTGAACCGCTTCCTTCATCACATCTTTCCTATTTTTCTATGCAAATTCCTCAAATAAAATCTATTTACTCTTATTGCTCCGTCTCACTCTCACACCACAATCCATATACCAATTCCTCTTTACATATTCTAAGCTAATATGAGATAAACTCACTACCATCTCTTTTTATGCTTTATCTCACCACCTTTTTTATTTCATATTCTTTCATCACTAAACTCATTTTGTTATTAAATAACGACAATTTCAATTAACATTATTTTTTATTTCAATTAATATTTCTTTTTTTAACAATTTTCTTAGTTCTCACCTTCTAAGTAGTATAATTATTTAATTTCTTTCTTTTAATATAATAATTTAATTTCTTATTTTTTTAGTATAGTAATTAATTAATTTTTAGTGTATTTAATTTATTATTTTTAACATAGTTATTTAATTTATTACTTTTTTATTATAATAATTATATTTTTATTATATTTATTTACTTAATGAATTACATGTTTAATATAGTTATTTAATTAAATATTTATTTAATTTAGTTAATTATATGTAGTATAATTATTTAATTTCTTATTTTTTTTAGTAGAGTAATTTAATTTCTTATTTGTTTATTAGAGTAATTTAATTTCTTATTTCTTTAGTATAGTAATGTAATTAATTTTTAGTGTACTTAATTTATTATTTTTAGTATAGTTATTTAATTTATTATTTTTTCATTATACTAATTACATGTTTATTATTATATTAATTTATTTAATAAATTACATGTTTAGTATAATTATTTAATTAAATATTTGGTTAATGTAATTAATTACATGTAGTATAATTATTTTATTTTTTTATTTTTTTAATATAGTAATTTAATTTTTTAATGAATTATGTTTTTTTAATATAGTTATTTTTTTATGTCTAGTTTTTCGGAAAATAATAAAAAAAGATAAAATGAAGTGATATAATTTACTATGTATCTGCAATAAAGTTAAATTTCAGACTAATAATTTGGAATCGTCAAAGATTCCTAACTGCAAATTGTGCACTATTAAATCTAATAGGAACAATGTTTCACGGGATGATCTCTCGTTGCACTATTAGTTTAAAAAGGCTACCATCATCATTCACATGTAATGACACAAATATTTTACTACCAAGACAAAAGTAATCCTCAATAAACAATATCATAGCAAGGTGTCATCCACAATTCGACAAGCCTAAGTTCTTTTTCTTTTTCAACCCTTAACGCATGCTTCTACCATTTTATACTGCCATTTTTTATTGTTTTTTTTTACGATATATGTTAGTCATTAGAAACGTTAGTTTTTTTAATAGGAGGAGTCCAATCGGCAATCTTTTCCTTCTTTTTAACCATTTAAGTTATCCTTATAAGGCTATAACTCCTTGAGATTTTGCATTAGTGATCTTTGTAGTTTGTAGAATCGCTTGAACAAAATTTCCATCTAAGGAGCTTATCCTTTCACCTAGTGTAGTGAGTCTCTTGGGAGAATGAATTAAGACGGAATAAAAGCATAACTAAACATTGATAGGCAAGAATTACAGCAATGTTTCTACGGGTAAAAAAGCTTTAGCGAAATAATAAATCCAGGTGATCGATGATTTCCTTAAAATAAAAACTAGTTGGGTCATCAATTACAAATGAATTTTTAAAAAATATTTAAGTGAGTTGTGTGATTTTTAATCTTATATTATTTTTTTAAAATTTTCACAATAAACATCTTTCTCATTTCATACATTCTCTCTATCCACTTAAAAATAATTTTTAATTTATTGTTTTTAATTTATTGTAAGATGAAAAGATTAAAAATATTGGCTTATATTAAAATAATTTACTTAAAAATATTATATGTCTCTTTCACTGTAATTTCCTTGCATCCCCATTCCTATCCTACGATGGTGGTGGTGGTGGCAGTGACAGCAAAGGTGGTGACAGTGGCAGTGACAACACAAGCAGTGATTGTTTTAATATAAAAAATTATTTTTAATCTTATGGCTATTATCAATTACTCTCATTTTTCACAATAAATCTTTTTCTTACTTGATACGCTACTTATATATATATATATATATGTATATATGTATATATATATGTATGTATATATGTATGTATGTATCAGAGTCCATTTCACCATGTCTAAATGAAAATTTTATTAATCCTATAGTTGAATTCTATGACATTATCTTATGAATATGTTTATCAAATTTTACATAATTTAGAATTTTTGAGATATGTTATTTAATAATGAATATTTACTCAAATTTAAATATCATATATATGTTAAAATTAAGTTGTAATGAACTATAAAATATTTTTTAAATTGTGTAAAATTTTGTATATTAATTAGTAAAATATAAAATTTAATGATTAAATATGTCAACTTTTCGTTCTGCTTAAAAATTATTGAAAATGTAAGTTACTAAATTTAGGGATGTATATAAAAGATAAAAATATATATAAATTTATCAAATACTTATTTAATATATACAGATATAATATTTATGTATTAACTAATTAATATATCTATAAAAAAAACAAATTATGTGATTTTTTTATAACCAAATTATGTAAAACTTGATAATATATGAAATTTAATGGTTGTAGTTAAATTTTTATTTTGTATAAATTTATTAAAAATGTAAATAAATTATAATTAATATTTGGTGAGATTATAAGGTAATTTAATAACAAAAGAAAGAAATAAAATGTGAGAGAAAAAGGGACTAGGTTGGACGCTCAACGCCAGTAAAAAAACATCTGGTGTGAATAGATTGGTGATTTATTGATTGTTATGGAATCCGTGATTACTATTTTTTTATTCAATCCGTGAATACTAATACCATTTGATTATAGTTGCACCCACTAAAAATTATCTCTGACGGTGAATAAGAAAGTATTTACGAATTTGGAAGTAGGAAGTAGGAAGTAGGTAGTCGATGCCCGATGGATAAGAGCCACAAATTCATTTTCTCCTTTGACTTTGCATTTGTAATTAGTAAACGAAAAAAACTAGAGCAACTACATCTTTTTTTAGCTTACTTTCATATTATCCAACTCGGTCTGGGGTTTTTTCCTCTCAAGCTACTAATATCTGATTTTCTTTTCTTTTCTTTTTTGCTGGAATTATGTTATATGTCCTTTTTTTCAGCTACTTCCAATTAATAGACTTGGTTTTGTTTATGACTGTTAACACAATAAGTTATGGGATTAAAAGTTTATCTGAGACTCACTCATATTACATTAAAAAATATAAATATCTTATAAATTATATAATTTTATACTATAAAAAATCATAAAACAATTAAATTATACCAAAAAATAAAAAAACACAAATTAAAGAAAATAGTGTCAACACTATATTTGTTACTTATTTGATGCGAATTTTCAGCGCAAGTTGCAATCACAAAAGGGTAAAGATGTAGAAATTGGAGCAAAATGCAAATTCAATGAGTCGTACAGAGTGAATATTAAACGTTCAAAAGGCTATTACGGGGTTTTTTCATTCAAAACGACGTCGTTTCACTCAATAAGAAAAAATAATAAAAAAAAGCCATGACCTTCCCCACCCCCAGTTGTCGGTTCTCAACTAGTCTGACCGAGTTGCCCTTATTCAATTATTCATTTTCGATCCAAAAGGTGGCTCAGACAGGTTATATGGTTAGTTTCCAATCAAATCAACCTGTTCGAGTCGAGTTTTAAAACATTGCTCCCAACTTTTTATATTAAAAAAGAAGTGAAAACTTGAGAAGAATGACTTACACTCTTTATTCCATATTTTATCAAATTTGATATTTTTTATTTTTAAATTTTAAAATGGTTAAATATTGTTAATGGATTGACGTTGATTATAATCATAAATATTAATTCACACACGATAGTAATTTAATCATGTAACAAACCTTAATTATTTATACCAAAATCCAAATCATATAATTAGAATTTGTTATTTCGTTAAATTATTGTCATATATCATATGTGTGTTACTTGATTTATGAATCACATATTAGGGAATTTTGGAAGACATTTTGACTGTTAATGAATAGCATAGAATCAGTTTGAAATAAAATAAAACCCAATTTAATTAAATTTAATCAAATTGGATATGATCATATTTGAAAAATAAATTAGTAATTTGATTCAATCAATAACGAATCAGATCGAATATACGAATTGCAAAGAAAAAATCAAATATATTTTTTTAATAAAACCTGAAACAGAACATTCAACATTTACAGATACACCAATTTTCAAAATAATAAATAAAAATAAATTAAGTAGTTTATAAAAGATAAAAAGTAAATCCGAAAAGTATAAAACTAATAGTATTTATGGCTTCATGTATTCTTTGTTAAAAAGAATGACTTCATTCATTCTTGTCCTATTTAGTATCTTGTAAATAATATATTAAATGAAACTAAATTTTAGAAATTGTTTATTAATTAATCTAAAACTGAAATTGTTAAATTATAAATAAAATTATAAACTAAATTTTCAACTTCTTTCTATTTGTATTCTAATAACTAATTATATAAAATAAAATAATAAAAATTAAATAGGTAAGATCAACTCTACACATCATTAAATTTGCAAAAGTGTAAATTGTAAATCGATAATCGAATTTGATCTATTACATTTAGATTAACTTACAAATCTAATTAAATTGATTCAGAAAATCATAGGATCGAACTTAATTCGGAAACACTCCTATAGGAAAATGTCATGATTAAAACATAAAAAAATTGATAAAATAAAGAGAAACAAATGCAATTAAGCTAACAATCGAAATCTACTAACTGCCAACATGAATCAAGGTAATTAACGTTGTGTTGCATTGCCTCCTCCGTAAGAAATTTGTATACGTGCTGGTGCACATTTATTGTGAGTAAAAGTAGCACTGACACGTCCCACACTTAGTACCATGAATTAAGGTCTCATTGGAGGCTCGCCAACTTTCCATTTTTGATTTTGATATACATTTCAAAAGCAGGAATGTATTTAAATAAAATGTTTGAGTTGATGTTTTATTTACTTTAAAAATAATTTTTATTTTATTTAAAAAATAATAACAATATTTTTTAAATTTCTGATTTTGTAACCATAGCCATCGATGATTATTGAGGTAGCAGAATAGGAATTAAAATTAGGCAACAATGTTTTAAAATTAAAAAAAAAAACTTCATAAATTTCAAAATTTAAGAATAATCACTATCCAAATACGAACATTGTGTTTGCATTGCCTATAAGAAATTTGTTAGGATTTAGGCACAAAAGGAGAACCCAACCCAAAAGACTAGTCTATTAGGTGAAAGAACCTTAGGTTTAAGTAACACAAGTAGTATGAACTACTCAATGGAAGACTCTTAACATTGCTATTCCTTTAAGGACCGATGTCCACAACGTCTTTCACTCTATCAACGTTGACTAGTGATAGGCCTTTTCAAATTTTGATGGTTTTACTCATCTATCAGCATTCAATTTACACCTTAATTCATCCTTTAAATACTCC
Organism: Psophocarpus tetragonolobus; assembly: GCA_037954015.1. Lineage (NCBI taxonomy): Eukaryota > Viridiplantae > Streptophyta > Magnoliopsida > Fabales > Fabaceae > Psophocarpus > Psophocarpus tetragonolobus. Next base: position 46,772,048 of record CM075694.1, read on the forward strand.
TTTTCATGACCCTATTCTAAATGAAAGCAACAAACGTTAGGCAAAATATTTTAAATACAGTTTCTCTACTGTATGCTAAAAGGTAGGGGTGGCAAAACGGGCCGACCCGCCACATTTTGGCCCGTTGAAAGCAACTAGGGGCAGGTTGTCCCGTCATAGTTAGAACGGGTCAAATTGCTTAATCTGCCTCACTATTAGGCAAATTGGCAGGAAAATGGGCTAACCAGCCAAAATTTTGATTTTTTTTTGTTATTTTTTAAAATATAATATACAATTTTATTTTAAAAATTAATTTTTATTTTTGTGAAAAAATAAAAATTTACAAAAAATAAATAGAAAAATCACAAAAAATTTTTACACAAATAAATTCATGACAAAGTTTATTTTATTTGCTTAACAAAGTCATTTTTATAATCCTACTTAATAATTTATTTTATTTTAATTATTATAATTATTTTATTGTTATAAAATATTATAATTTTTTTAAAACAAAATAAAATATTAACGGGTTGGCAGGCCTCGTCGTTTGCTTGCCAAATTGACAGGCTAAGCGGGGTGGGCCAAAACTAAATGGTGGGTTGAAAACATTAGCCCATGCCGCCAAAATGAAAGTAGGTCGATGAGGCAGTCCGCCCATTTTGCCATCTCTACTCATAGGCATATTTTAGCAATTATTAAAACATGAATTTCAAGGCAACTTTGAATGTATTTATTATGAGAGTAAAAAACATTAAATGTTATTTTTAACACTAATTTAATCCTATTTTTAACCTTTGACTTTTTTCATTTCTATCTTCTTTTATTTTCACCACTTTCACCGCTGCCACCACCACCAACCACCACACGTGGTGACAGCGACGATGGTGGTGACAGCGACAGTGGTGGTGATTGTGGTAGTGGTGGTCGAGGCGACAATAGTTGTATAGTGATGAAGGTCATGAATATAAAAGAATACAAAGTGAAAAATATAGAGTTAAAAATAGAAGTAAAGTAATGTTAAAAATCACATTTAATGCTTTTTAAATATAGTGATTCTCTAACATAATAAATACATTGAATTTTGCATTGAAAATCAGGTTGTAATCTAACACATGATCAAGTTTTTTTATCTTAGCTTACTTTTTTGTGGACTTCATAATGTCACAGCATCCTGAAAATCTATTCCATTTTTTACTACAATAGAATATCACATTTTTTTTTATCTTAAAACTTTTAATAGACCACAAAATGTTACTTAAAATACTTTTGGTTGAGGAAAGAGACTAAAAAATTATTATTTTTTAAATAGTGGGTTAATCTTGCTTGTTCTTGTAGAAAAACAAGATCTCTACTTGGAGATCAACTCTTTTTCTGCAATAACTAATCTTACCAAGATCAGATCTTGGCTTCAAGATCAACCTTCAAGAACACTCACTAGAGATGCTCTTAAATACACAATAGAAAAACCATTTTAAATATTTAAGAAAATTAAACAATTAAAAAGAAGCAACGAGAGAATTATAGAAATGATCTTCACTCATTGTAATTGTCTCTTCACCTAAGAAGTAAAAAATTGCAATTTTTTTTTTACTTTCCAACAGTGCATCGCTGAATAAGTAAAATCATTGAGGATATATTGGTATTTTACCCACCACTAGGTGAGAATTGAAAATTTAGTAAGTGTTAATTCAAATACCCAAAAAGAATACCTAAAGAGTTGAAACAAGGCCCAAGCCAAACAACAAAACTAAGAGTTTTTTTCCCTGCACCTTCATATTTTCTCACTGCACCTCAATAGTCTTGCAAAAAGACAAAAATGTTCTTACTAAAAAAAACTTAAAAACTTCTTCCCTTTTGTGTAGTTCTTCTCCTTCACATATCTACCTCTTCATTGTTCCCTCATCTGCGCTAATCTGGATAGTCAGTCCTCCCTTTGTCGCGTGTGCAAAAAAATTGTTTTTACAAATACAAATTAACCAATCCGAACTAATAAAAAAATTTGTAAATCCATATTAACTAGTCTGAAACTTGTAAAGAAATTTGTGATTACAAGTCCGAATAAGCTAATCCAAACTTGTAATCACAAATTTTTTATAAGTCTGAATCAACTAATTCAAACTCACAAATTTTTTTACAAGTCTGGATCAACTAATTCAGACTCAATCAGGATTAACTGATCCAAACTGGTAAAAAAAAATTGAGTTCATATTAGTTGATCTGGACTAGTCAAAATAATTTTTTTTACGAGTCTGAATTAGTTAATCAGGACTTATAAGAAAATCGAAAATTTGTAAGTCTAAATTAGCTAATCCGGACTTGTAGAAAAATTTGTGAGTCTGAATTAGCTGAGCTGAACTTGTAATTACAATTTTTTTTTTACCTAAAAACATTTTTGCCATTTTAAAAGATTGTAGAGGTGTAGTAAGAAAGTATGGATGTTCACGGAAAAAAACTCCAAAACTAAAATATATAGTCCGTGGTCCATCTTGATTTAGTGAGAGAGCATTTGGGCCTTTCTAGACCAACAAATTTTGTCATTGTGTTGTGCACATTTCCCGTGAGTGACACGTGTCCCTAGACAATACTGATTCCCTTTTTTATTTTCCTTTAGGGCTGCATCAAAATCTTTAGTTCAGCCAACGTTTGAAACGAGGGATTTAAATTTATTCATTCCATCAAAGCTTAAAAAATAAAATCTTTACCCAAAAAGAACGAAGCAATTGTTAGTTGTAGCAGTAGCAAGAGATTTGACACGGCAGATACAAAATAACTACTAGTCATGTGAAACCAAGGTTAAATGCAACTTAGTATGGAAAATCCAAATAAAATCATGTGCTTTACTTAGTGGAGAGATGATCACATTCCTGCAAAGATTGGTTGAAGACGTTGAATTCATTTCCTAATCAAGCATCGGTAATGAGCTGATGAGCATTTAGAAAAGAAAGGCCCAAAAAACAAGTAATACAATAAGTCCTCAACTCAAACTTTACAGTAAGAAAATAAACAATGATCTAATTTGTAATAATGCCCATTATTAATATATAAAATATTATGGCGCCTGTTTGCAGTCGTGACTCGAGTTATCACTGTCAGTATTACGTATCTGTAGCCACATCCTATTCCCTCATTTTCCAGGATTACCTGTCTGTTGTGGCGGTGCAGAAGTGGGTGAAAAGGGGTCATAGATTTGGTCCGCAGCATATGCTAGCTTACCAGAAGCCAGGGGGGGATTGTTGACAAAGTGATTTGGGAGCATTGGGATATCTGGTCGTGCCGTCTGACCAGGATAGCTTTGTCGAATAGACCTACCTCTTTGGGCACCAGTACTAGTCAAGTTTGGTATGTGAGGAGCTGAAATGAAGTTCTTCATACCCATTTGTGGGACTGCAGATCTAGGTGCATGTTGACCAGCATATGGAAATGCAGCATGTCTGGGTGCTGGAATTGAGTTTGAAATGGAACCTGATCTTCCCCCAATGGGAATGGCTTGATCCACTTGACCAGGGAATTGTGTCCTTGGAAACATTTGAAGAGGCTGATCAGGCAAAGCAAACCCAAATGGTGGAGGTCGAGGACCAGAAGGTGGTTCTTGTGCTACTTGACTGTTTGGTCCAGAAACCACTTGACCGTAGTCTGTATTGGGCGGATGTGATTGAAAAGTAAAATTAACAGATTTTGAAGTTGCCGAGACAGGTGGTTTAACACGAGGTTGATAAGGAGCAACTCCAGAAACAGAATTAGGTATTCCTGCTTGCTGAGGTAACGGAAGTGAAGGGGATATTCCAGGCGAAGGAAATGAAACAGGTCTCGATAAATTGTTTACAGATGAATGTGTAGGTGCAGGTATTGGTACAAGCATTGGTCTCAGAGGAGATGGTGGTCCAGGGGAAATTCCTACTTGATGTGGAGGAAATGAAGCAGATCGTAGCATCATTGACATATTTGACTGTGGTGGCTTAAATGAAACATCTGGTTGCTGGTGTACAGAAACAAGTCTTCCAGGTGGAGCCATTGGCCCCATATTGTTGGGACCCACAGACATTTTAACAGTGCCAGGGGCTTCATTCTGACCAAAAGAGACCCCAAGATGGGTCATTGGCTGGTTAGGTATTGGTGATGGTGATATACCGGATATAGGTAGATGCATTGAAGACACTGATGTCTGAAGTTGTCCTATTGGTGTTGGCTGGCTTAAAGTAACAGGAAATGAAAGTGAAGCATTTGAGGGAGTTGACAAATTCTGTACAGATACTATAGAAGGATTTCTTGGAGGACCAATGTGACCCAAGGGACTTGTCTGAGTCATATGTGAATACTGTAAAATCTGTCTTGCTAATGGTGCTTTCATAGAAATATGCTGACTTGGAATAGTTGGCTGAAATCCAGCAACATTTCCAGGTTGAGCACCAAAACTCGAAACTGTGTTTGACGTTTGTGATGGGAAATGGGCAGCTCTAGCAATATCTAGTGGATTAGGGAGGTCTACACTGCAAGACAAAGCAAACTCAGGTGTATGAGATGCTGAAAACCATGGACTAGAGCATTTGAAGTTATCTCCTTGCATTTGTGTAACAGCTACTGGTTCCAAGACAAGCTGGCTTTCCAGAGATAGAGAATCTGCATGAGAAGAGGGGCCTTCTTGGCTTTGACTCAGAACATGAATGTTGTCCCTAGAAACTGATATAGAGGGTGTAGAGCCAGCGGCTAAATTCCCCTGAATAAAAGACAGCAATAAATTTCAAGAACACTCAACTACAAAAAAAAATGACATCATTATAAAAACAGTAATAAAATGTATTGTATCATACAGAAAATTATAATTGCATCCCGCTGTTTAGGATTTATTATACTCACATCACCATTATTTTACATTACTTTTGCACCCCATATAAGAGCTCAATTATTTAACGCTGTTAGTTCTTAACAGAAGATCAAAAGGCCCTTACTACTTAATCCCAATTTCACAACTCATCCTGTAACTAATCTTAATTTGAAAAAACTAATCTTTTCTATGGTAATGTTTGAGAAGAAGGAAAGAACTGAAGCAGTGTAAGGCTGGGACGTCAGTGTGCTTGTTTGTGTGTAGGTGTGAGTGAGGCTGGGCTTTTTTATTTATTCATCTTTGCAGCGTTGAGGTTGGGGCATGGTTGTTGTCTTTGTATGACAGTGTGAAGTTGGGTCAGTGGTGTTTGTCCTGGCGCAGTGGTGTAAGGCTGGGCTGTCATGGTTGTGTTTATGCAGCCGTGTGGTGGTCGTTTTTCCAATTCCAAATGTTAGCAGTTGTGTATTTCTGCAATTATCTAATTATAAGAAAATTGAAAATCCAGTTTCTTTTATGCTAAAATTTGGTAACTACATCATCCACATTGACAACCAAGAACCATGTAAACACACTTACCAAGGTTCCCAAGGAAAGTATGACAATAAAAGACAAAGTGATCTGCTCCACTCCATTTAATCCCGAAACTTTGAATAACATGACTAAATTTTCCAAACCAAAACTCTTGGAGACTTTTTGAGCCCATAATGAGAAGGGTGAAGCTTGCAAACTAAACTAGATCCCCTCTGAGCAATAAACCCAAGAGGTTGTTCTATATAGATTTTCTCCTCAAGTTCACCGTGGAAAAAAACATTTTTTATGCCTAACTAATGCAAAGCCCAATAACAAATGGTAGTTATGAAAAGAAAGAGATAAACAATAGTGATTTTGCCTCACAGGAGAGAAAATATCACCATGAAGGAGATAAATGATGATAACTCAAACAAATGGGAAAGGATTCGAGTAGAATGAATACCTTTCCTAATGACAATAGGTCATCCTAAATCTACATCAACAGAGGAAGATGATGAACCAAGATCCTTTGTAGGGCAACTTTGGAGGATGGAGATGATTCAAGAGAAGCTTCTTACATTGTTGGACTAGCTTTATATGTTATTCTTTGATGGGTAGAACTAGAAGATGAAGATAATTCAACTGGTGAAGTAAGCTGGATTTTTCCTTGATCCAACATTATAGGAGTAGAAACCACCACTGAAGTAAGATAGGGAATAGGCAAAACTTGTTGTAGAGGATTGGAATCTTGTTTGGAGAAAAACATGGTCTCCTTAAAGAAGCTAACATTAACTGACATATGGTACTTCTTGTGGTTAGAAAGTAACACTTGCACCCCTTTTTAAGGAATGAATAATCAAGAAATACACATTTGCTAGTTCTTGCAAAAAAGTTTATCTAAACCTGGAGAAACATCATAAACAAAACATGCGCAACTAAAAATTTTAGGAAGAGCAAGATACAAAGGTTCATTTGGAAAGATGATTGTGTGAGAAATTTTATTTCCAAGAGATGGCAAGTCATCCTATTTATTAAAAAACAAGCAATAAGGACAGCATAACCACAATGATGAAAGAGACATTTGCATCAAGCAATAAAGTTTGTGTAATCTCCATTAGGTTCTATTTATTCTTTCGATTATTCTATGTTGTCACGGTTTGTGTAGGAATGTGGATTGATGTAGAATTCCTTTGTAAGGACAAAATCGACTTTAATAATCTTCCTAAATTGATTTTTATTTTCATAAAAAAAGGACATAAAAATAGACAAAAGTTCAAATCTTTCATAAAACAAATTCAAGTACATTGATCTAAAATGTTTTTTTTTTGGAAAAAGGACAACACTTGGTTCCCAAATATTTAAGTGAATGGTCAAAAAAAGCTGAATTACATTTTTTTTTCAATTGGTTTTGAAAAGGATGGTCTAACATGTATGCCTAACTGACAAGACTCACAATCAAGGGTTTGTAACTTGCTAAGACTTGGAACCATTAACTTCAACTTGGTCAGACTAAGATTTCCTACATGATTATACAAAAGTTTTGGAAATGAAGTAGCAAAACAAGACACACAAGGACTAGTTTCCAAGTAGTAGACACCTCTTGATTCATGTCCTCTTCCAAGCGATTGGCCAGAACCATGATTCTATATGACAAAGGAATCAATATAAAATGTTATTAAGCAATTTAGATCACGAGTCAATTCACTTATGGAAATTAGGTTATATGGATATTTAGATATATACAAAATAAAGTTTAAATTCAAGGAAGGAGACAGAGACATTTAACCAACTCCTTAGTAAGCAACTTTGGATCCATTGGCTAGTGTAATAAGATGAGAAATTTTGGTGAAGAGATAGTTGAAAACAAAGACTTTTTACCAGAAATATAATCAAAAGAACCTATATCAACTATTCATAGACTTTGACCTTCCATAGATTGAGAGATGCAAGTTGTTGAGATACTTGGCACTAACAAGAAGTGGTTTGACTGTTAGAGTGGACTATATTAGATTTCAACCTCATATTCTTCATTAGGGAAACAAGGTTCAACCTTTTCAAGTATAGAACAAAAAGAAATGGAATCTATTAGAGTATATTAGAGATAAGTATGTGTAAACTGTCAGTTATTCAACCGCAGTTAGATATTTTAAAATTTTCTGTTATGTTAGTTAGTGGTTGGTTAGGCAGTTAGCCCTTCTAACTAACTCAACTTTTCAGTTTGTAATTGTCTCTTGAGCCTATATAAGCTCATTTGTATCCCCTCTTTCATTTGGTGAGAATTAATACAATAAGCCATTTGATTCTACTCATTTTTCTCTGAATTTTTCTCAGTTTTTCTGCTCTCTCTCAAATTCTATTAGAACTGGTACTAGATGAAATTACTGAGTACTGCATAGATGCCATTTTCAAGATGTGGTCAAGTGTTGACAAAAAAGAAAAGTCCAAAATCGTAGATTGGAACTAAGAAGAAAATAGGGCTACATTCGACTACCTTTCAACACCACGATTGGAGCCAAACATAGGCTGAAATGAGTTCAGAAGAAGTTGATAAAGAGAATGACGGTTGCGCAACGGTGTTTCAGCATCTAGACAACAATGCATGGACTTCACGCATCCAAAAAAGGCGCTGGCTATGACGGCATGTGGGAGAGCTTTTACCCTCACGACCACCAAGGTTGGGTTGCACTCAACAAGGCACACCTAACCCTATCTTCATCTTCAAAAAATAAGCCAACGGCTCACTGGTTGACAGGAACAATACTGACAAAAGATGAGAATGTAAGGTGAGATTGATTCTCACTCTGATACCAACTTGAATAAAACAAAATTTTAATTTTTGGGGAGAAAACTACACTCCTCACACATTGAGGTTGCTTGCCTCATTTATATATATATATATATATATGTGTGTGTATTTATGTGTGTATACGCATGCGTGCGCATATGAGATAGAGATTATATATTTACATGACATGACTAAGAAAATAGTAGAGTGCATACATAAGATAAGAAAACAACGAAAGACAAATATAGTTTATATATCAAACAATATATATATATATATATAGAGAGAGAGGACATATCTAGTGAAAAAGCCAAATTTATATGAGTAAGAGGAGCAAATTCCAGCCATTAAAATATAAATTAGTGATTAAGATTAATCACTCATTATCCTTCTTCCAACATTTATTATTTGTCACTCTTTTTTCTCTCTCCTCTCTTAGGTTGAAATTTTTTGGATATTATTCTCTCTCTTCTCTCAGTGGCTGATATTTGCTCCTTTCACTCATAAATTTTGCTTTCTCACTAGATATGTCCAATATATAGATATATATATAAGTGAGGTGCAAACTTCACTTGAGTTAAGCACAATTTGACCATTTCTTTTGGTATCAAAGTTTATCCTAGTGATTTGTTATTGTTGGGCCTCATGCCACCCGCTATCAGACCACCCACAAATGTTAAACTTCATGCTCAAGGTTTCCAGTCCTCGACATGAGGGAGCTGCATTGGAGATTCGACATCAACTAATGATATGACCAAACAATAGTATATAGGAAGTGTAGGGAAGTTGTGTGTGTTAGGGCACACACATACTGATGTATTTATAATCATATGTACAACGTAAATAAGGAAACAAAAATTAAATCTCTACATATTTGGTCCTTATTTTTCTATTTAAACATAGTCAAATAAGATCTTTAACATACCCCCTCAAGTTGGAGCATATGTGTCATATATTCCAAGCTTGTTACAAATATAATCAATGTGAACCCTTGAGAGATTTAGTGAACATATCTGCTAGCTGGTGATCAGAATGGACAAAGTCAATAGTGATTTCTCCTTATAGCACTTTCTCTCTTACAAAGTGACAATCAATTTCTATGTGTTTAGTCTGTTCATGGAATATCAGATTAGATGCAATATGGAGGTAGCTTGATTATCATAGATAAGCGTAGTGTCTTGTATGTCACCTAATTGGAGTTGTTGGAGCAATTGTCATAGCCATGTAATTTCACTTGCAGCTACTGCCATGGCACAATATTTAACTTCAGCACTTGACCTAGAAACGATATTGTGCTTCCTGCTTTATCATAAGATCAAATTATCCCTAACAAGGACACAATAACCGGAAGTAGACCATCTATCTGGTGAACTTGCCCAATCAGCATTAAAGTAACATAACTTTGGAATCACCTTTGTCTTCATATAAGAGTCCACAACCTGGTGCCTTCTTGAGATAACGAAGGATGCGTATAACCGCTTTCCAATGACTCTCACAAGGGACATTGAGGAATCGACTTACTACACTGACTGCAAATGCAATGTCGGGCCTAGTGATCGTGGGGTAATTGAACTTGCCAACCACTCTTTGATATCTTTCCAGGTCTTTCAAAGGTTCCCCTTGGCCCGAAAGGAGCTTGAGATTTGGATCCATAAGAATATCACTCGAACGACACGACACTCAATCATATCAGTCTCATTGAGAATATCCAAAACATATTTTTTCTGTGAGATGACAATACCTGAAGCAAATTGGGCAACCTTAATGTCAAGAAAATATTGGAGCAAACCAACGTCCTTCATCTGAAATTGACTTTGAATGTGAGTGTGGGGGTGTCTCTGCTTGTGTTGATAGACTAGCAATGGTGGTAGATCAACAATAGTAGCCAAAGTTGGAACAAAAGGCGAATCAAGTAGAGATGCATCACTGAGAACAGTGTTAGAAAAGAATGGGGTAGACTCAAAGAAAGTGACATCAACAAAAACAAGATAATGTTTAAGTTGTAGACAAAAGCAACAATGTCCTTACTGTAGGCGAGAGTAATGAAGAAAAACACATTTCAAGGACTTGCGAAAGAGTTTATCTTTATCTGAGGTAAGGTCATGGACAAAACAAGTGCTACAAAAAACATAAAGAAACACAAGGTAAAGGTCTTGTTATGGGTACAAGTTGGAATATAGAAACTGATTGTTAAGATCAGACGCAAGCATGCGACTAATCAAGTAACATGCAGTAAGGACCGCATCACCCCAAAAATGCTAAGGAATTTTAAAGTGAAGGAGAAATGTACGAGATATCTCAACAAGGTAACGATTTTTGTGTTCAGCAACACCATTCTCTTGTGATGTGTGAGCATAGGAGGTCTGATGAAGAATTCCTTGTGTTTTTAGAAAAGATTGAAATTCCGAAGATAAATATTATTTGGCATTGTCAGTGCATAAAACTTAAATTCCCAAATTGAGAAAGAATTTTATGTGAAAAAGTTTGAAAAATAGAGAAAATATCAAAACTATTTTTCATTAAGAAAACCCATAAACAAGAGAAATGATTAATAAATGTAACAAAATAGTAATATCCTAAAGTTGAACAGACTCGACTAGGACCCAAAATATCGGAGTGAACTAAAGAAAAAGGTGACGCAACACATTTATTTAGCCTAGCACTATATGAATGACGAACATGTTTTCCTAACTGACATGACTTAGATTATAACGACTTAAGTGTAGAAAGACTAGGAATTAAGAGATGCAACTTCTCCAAACTGGGATGGTCAAGGTGCTGATGGGCAAGATCTGCAATAGCAGTGGAGACACATGCAACCGATGGTGAAGGATGATGCAATCCCCTAGACTCATGTTCTGCTCTAATCGTCTATCCAGTACATCGATCCTGAACGAAAACAAAGTTATTAACAAACAAAATAGAAATGTTAAGGGACTGAGTGAGTTACCAATGGATATCAAATGAAAAAAACAATCCGGAACAAACAAAACAATATTTAAAGTGAGGTTAGGAAGAGGATGAGTTTGGCCAATGCCATGAACTTTAATTTGCAAGTCGTCTGCGACAGTAACAGAAAGGAAAGAGTTTGATAATAATAATTGAGAAAAAGAAGATTGGTTACCAATCATGTGATATGAGGCACCTGAATCAAGTATCCAAGGGAAGAGGATTGGGAGACAAATGCTACAGGATTACCAGATTGGGCCACGACAGTAACAGGTGAAGCAGATTCCTGGGTTGCTCGAAATTGAAGGAACTCATGATAGTCAACGACAGAGATAGTGACATCCTCAGAGGGGTTGGTAGTTTGTACTACATTGGCTGCCTTTAACTGGTTTTGTGCCTTGGCATGACACTCAGCTTCAAATGACCATAATTCTTACAATAATTGCAATGACAGCTCTTGTTACCACGATTGCTCCCACGCCCACCACGATTGCTCCCACGCCGACCACGATTAGGGGAGTGTGAGACAAGAGCAGAAGAACCAGCAGAAGGGGCAGATGACTATCCAAAAGCATGTAGGGTTGAGAGGTGTAGTAATTGCTCACTAACCATGTCATAAGTGGGAATACTTGGTGCTGACAGGATCTGATTCCTCACAAAGTCAACTTCGGACGAGAGACCAACAATTGCAAGAACAATGAAATATCGGTTACGCTGCCATGGAAAGATCTCTGCATTAGATGGAAAAGGCATCAAATTATTATATTCAGCAATCAGTTGATAAAGCTTACCAAGGTATGTTTGGATATCCATATTCTTAAGTTTGGTGGACATGATAGCGTTGATCACACTGTATATTTGGTGAATGTCATTAAAATAAACTTTCTTGGTTTTGGTCTAGACTTTGTAACAAGTGTCAAATGCTTGGTAAAAAGGCTGAAGATTTGGGCTAATGGAGAAACCAAAGAACGCCACAGAGAGGCATCAATTTGCAACCAAATGGGTCTGACTTTTTCGGGGATCTCTTGAAGGATGTTAAGTGGTTAGAGCGTCCTTGACTGCGGAACCAAAGCTGAATCGCAGCTGCCCATGTGGTATAATTGGCTAAGCCAAGGAGTTCTCACATGGGACGAGAGGGACATTAGTAAAGGTCAGGGTAGACATGGAAAATGAGTAGGCCATGAGAAACACCAAAAAACCAAGGCACACACACGCATAAATCAAGCCAAATAGGTTGGGAACATAGACAAAAAGGGGCAAACATTGCCCACGGTGGTGCGTCGAAGTGAGATGAGCAGGGTGGAAGACTCTTCGGTGAATGGGTTGTCGGAAAACAGCGTCATGTGAAGGAACAGGAAGGCGTGTGGGATCACACACCAGAGTGGAGCGATGCATAAGGTAGCTTGTTGGTCTGGGTCGCTGAAGCAAGGCAACTTCGATGGCAGTCGACTCTAGGAAAGCTTGAGTGTCTTGAATACTGTACTTGAATATAGAAAAGCTTGAGTGTCTAATACTGTACTTGAATATAGGCTCTAATACTGTGGGATCACACACCAGAGGGTTTTGGCCCTCACAGGCTCTAATACTGTACTTGAATATAGAAAAGCTTGAGTGTCTTTTCTCAGCTTTGAATCTCTTATTAAATAGAGATACAATCCAATCTAAAACTCAGAGTGGTGAATACAACTACCACCAACCTCTGACATACAATAATAAATGAAACATAATATACCTCAACTAACAACTAATAACCAACATTTAACATTAATTTAACACTTCCCCTCAAGCTGGAGCATATAAATCATATGTTCCAAGCTTGGAAATCAAGTATTCAATCCGAGGACCCTTTAAGGGTTTGGTTAGTAGGTCTGCAAGCTGGTCATTGGTGCCAACAAATTCGGTCCTAATTTCCTTGGACAACACTTTTTCCCTGACAAAGTGACAATCAATTTCAATGTGTTTAGTCCTTTCATGAAATACCAGATTGGAAGCAATGTGGATAGCTGCCTGATTATCACAATAAAGTTGCATTGGAGAAATTTCACAGAACTTCAATTCTTGTATGAGTTGTTTAACCCACACCAACTCACAAGCTGCAAGAGCCATAGATCTATATTCAGCTTCTGCACTAGAGCGAGCAACAGTCTTCTGTTTCTTACTCTTCCATGAGATAAGATTACCACCAAGGTACACACAATACCCAGTAGTAGAGCGTCTATCTGTATCGGATTCAGCCCAATCAGCATCACAGTATCCAACAATTTGGCTATTTCCTTTATCTTCGAACAACAGACCCTGGCCTGGAGCCTTTTTTATGTACCTGAGAATACACATTACTCCATTCCAATGATCAACACAAGGTGAATTCATGAATCGACTTACAACTCCAACTGCAAAGGAAATATCTGGCCTCGTAATAGTGAGATATATGAGCTTCCCAACCAGCCTTCTATACCTTTCTGGATCTGAGTATAAGTCTCCCATATCAGCTACTAATTTCTTGTATGGGTCCATAGGACTATTGACTGGCTTACAATCAGACATTTTTGTTTCCTTCAGAAGGTCCAAGGCATACTTCCTCTGGGAAACTACAATGCCTTCTTTAGATTGAGCTACTTCTATTCCCAGAAAATATTTCAGATGACCAAGATCTTTTGTTTGAAAGTGATTGCATAGGTGTTGCTTTAGTTGAGATATTGTGACTTCATCATTTCCTGTAATGACAATGTCATCGACATAAACAACTAAATAAACATATTTGCCAACAGATTTGTGATAGTAGAAGACAGAGTTATCGCTTCACTCCTTTTCATTCCGAAACCTTGGACAACATTGCTGAACTTTCCAAACCAAGCCCTTGGCGACTGCTTAAGACCATAGAGAGATCGCCTAAGTTTACACACTAAACCAGACTCCCCCTGAGCAACAAAGCCTGGAGGTTGCTCCATGTAAATTTCCTCATCTAACTCACCATGCAGGAATGCATTTTTAACGTCCATCTGATACAGGGGCCAATGGCGAATAGCTGCCATGGCAAAAAGAAGACGAATAGTAGTGATCTTGGCTACCGGGGACAAAGTGTCTCCATAATCAAGTCCATATATCTGAGTGTAACCTTTGGCCACCAAACGAGCTTTAAGGCGTTCAATTTCACCATTTGGACCAACTTTAATAGCATAGATCCATCTACAACCAACAACTTTCTTCCCAGGAGGAAGATGAACCAATTCCCAGGTTCCATTGTGATCAAGGGCCTGCATTTCATCAATCATGGCTTGTCGCCATCCAGGGTGATCAAGTGCTTCACAAACATTTTTGGGAATAGTGATAGATGATAAGGAATTTATAAAGGAACAATAAGATGGAGACAGACGATGATAACTCAAAAAATTGTAAATAGGATGAGGGTTTCGAGAAGAGCGAATACCTTTTCGAAGGGCAACAGGCCAACATGAGTTGTCATCGGCCATGAGAGGAGAATTAGGAGCCGTTGTACAAGAAGCAGACGGAGATGGACATGAGCCACGAGAATCATTAGGAATACTGGGGTTAGCTTCAGGTGTCATGCCAGGAGGAGGAGTTGAGGGAGAATGATCAATTTCTGATAAGATAGGCATTGGACTAATATTGGTGCGGTCAGGTTGATGAGACATGTCTGGAGAAATGACAATCTCAGGACTCGAGGAGGGAGAGGGCAAGATCTCTTGGATGGAAATGGAGTCAGGTGTGGAGGATGAGTAGAAGGGAGAATCTTCAAAGAAGGCAACATTTGCAGACATGTAATACTTCTTATTATGAGGAGAATAACATTTGTATCCTTTTTGAAGGCGAGAGTATCCCAGAAAAACACACTTGATCGACTTAGCTGACAATTTATCAAGGCCTGGAGACATATCATGAACAAAAAAAGTACAACCAAATACACGAGGTGAAACATGATATAGAGATTCATCTGGAAATAGGATGGAATGAGGAATTTGATTATCAAGAGAGGAAGAGGGCATCCTATTGATAAGATAGCAGGCAGAAAGAATCGCATCTCCCCAATGATGTAATGGAACTTTTGCATTAATCATTAAAGAGCGAGCGGTTTCAACAAGGTGACGATTCTTTCTTTCGGCTATCCCATTCTGTTGAGGAGTGTGGGGACACGTGGACTGATGTAATATACCTTGAGAGGACAAAAATGACGAGAGTTCAGAAGAAAAATATTCTTTTGCATTATCACTTCTGAAACATTTGATTGATTTTCCAAACTGATTTTTTATTTCATGAAAGAAGGACACAAATATGGACCGAAGTTCAGACCTTTCTTTCATTAAATAAAGCCACGTGCACCGAGAATATTCATCAATAAAGGTGACAAAATATTTAAATCCAAAAGAAGTAATTCGACTAGGACCCCAAATATCTGAATGAATAGTGGAGAAGGCTGAATTACTTCTTGATTTATCTTT
This sequence comes from Psophocarpus tetragonolobus, assembly GCA_037954015.1. NCBI lineage: Eukaryota > Viridiplantae > Streptophyta > Magnoliopsida > Fabales > Fabaceae > Psophocarpus > Psophocarpus tetragonolobus. The sequence goes on from CM075694.1 coordinate 46,787,550, forward strand.
ACTTGAAAAAGAAGACCTAACATGTTTGCCTAATTGACAAGCTTCACATTCTAAAGTTTGGATTTTCTGAGTACTAGGAGCAATTATCTTTAATTTGGCAAGACTAGGATGTCCAAACCGATCATGCAACAATTTAGGAGAGATAGATGCAAGACAAGACACTGAAGAGCTAGATTCCAGGTAATAGAGACCTCGTGATTCATGTCCTGCGCCAATCTGCCTGCCCGTACCACGGTCCTGAATGACAAAGGAGTCAGAGTTAAATGTAACTGAACAATTTAAGGACTTAGTTAATTGACTCAAAGAAAGTAAATTGGGACAAGAAGGAATGTACAAAACAGAAGATAAATTTAAGGAGGGAGAAATAGAAATTGACCCCACTCCTTGAGCTGAAACCTTTGACCCATTGGCTAATGTGACAAGATGTGGAAATTTGGGAGGTAATAAAGATGAAAACAAGGAGTTATTACCAGAGATATGGTCTGAAGCACCAGAGTCAACAATCCATGGGTTTTGACCTTCCACAGATTGAGAAATGCAGGCCGTTGAGACATTAGGTCCAGAAGAAGGTCCAGCAAGGCTGTTAGATTTCATCCTCAAATACCCTTGGTATCCTTGATATTCTTCTTCAGACAGTTTCCTCTCTTCCGGCTTCTCAGACCTTGATACATGAGCAGACTTGTCTGGAAAACCATGCAGAGAGTAGCATGTCTCATGAGTATGACCCATCCTTTTGCAATGAGTACATTGTGGACGATTACCTCTTCCACCACGACCTCTGTTTCCACGTCCTCCTCTTCCTCTTGAAGATATCATAACAGAGGACTCCATATTATTTTCAAGGGAGATACCCTCATTGCTCAAGGTAGGAACACGGAGGAGACGAGTAGTTAAGCTCTCCATGGGAGGGATATCTTGACCAGTCAGAACTTGATCACGAATGTGGTTAAATGTCGGGTTCATACCACAGAGCATCATAACCATATAGAGGTTATCATGTCGTTTCCTTATTTCTTCTATAGAATCAGCTTCTAAGAAAAGCTTCAATTGTTCTACAGCGGCTTGAGCTTCGGAAACATATGATACCATATCTGAGTCATTTTGTTTTAAGGAGGCTAGCTTTTGAACACAATCAAACAACCGTTGGATATCATTAGAGTAGATATCTTGGGCTTTCTTCCAAAACAAGTAACAGGTTTTGAAAGCTATGAGATTACTCAATATTTTAGGCTCCACTGACTGCCATAGAAGAGCACAAAGCTGGAAGTCAAGTCTCTTCCACTGGGCTTGTTGTTCAGCTGATCCCTCAATATCTACCTTTTCTAGATGCTCATGGTGTCCTTGACCAAGGAACCAGAGTTCCACAGAAGCAGCCCAAGCTAAATAATTTTTACCATTGAGCTTTTCTGTTGTGATGACGGCAGATCCAGAAAAAGGAAGAATGGGACCAGAGTTGACTGAGGTAGAAGAAGACATATTTTTTCCAGATCTGAAAAAGAGGAAAAACAGAGACCGAGAGAGAGTTTTGATTTAAATCCACTAAATCTTGCTCAAAGTGAACCACGCAGGTCAGCAATGGCTTCAGGAGGCTCCAGCGAGTCAAACGGCACCGGAACAACGGTGAACGGAGATCGTTTGGTCGGCGCGTGGAGCTCACGCGCTTTTTGTTTGGCGAGACCGAAGCGGCGCTTGGAGCGGCGTATGGAGGAGCGATTTACAGGGGTAGAACATGCACGTCGAGGCGCACCTGGATCTGTGCTCACCGGAGAAAAAGTCGCCGGAGACGGCGGCGGACGGCAGCGGACAGCGGCGACAGTGGCGGACAGCCTACTGTGTGACTTTAGACGATAAAGAGCAGAATCGAACTTGCTCTGATACCAACTTGAATATAGAAAAGCTTGAGTGTCTTTTCTCAGCTTTGAATCTCTTATTAAATAGAGATACAATCCAATCTAAAACTCAGAGTGGTGAATACAACTACCACCAACCTTTAACATACAATAATAAATGAAACATAATATACCTCAACTAACAACTAATAACCAACATTTAGTATAGGAAGTGTAGGGAAATTGTGTATGATATGGCACACAGATACTGATGTATTTATAATCATATGTACAAGGTAAATAAGGAAATAAAAATTAATTCTCTCAATATTTGGTCCCTATTTAAACATAGTCAAATCGTATATTTAAAATATTATATAAGTGAAGTGCAACCCCCACCTTAAAAGTCAGTTTTGTGAGGTTGAGTTAGACCCAATTTAACCATTTTGAATAATATATACATATATATATAGAGAGAGAGGACAACTCAGGTGAAAAAAAAGGTTACGGTAAGAAATGGCGGATGGCGTTGCGGGAAATGGCAAATGTCATGGCGAACTAAAAAGTAATAATATATTTATATATAAACATTAATAAAATACTAAATATAAATTTAAAAACTACAAAAACAAAACATAAAATATAATTAAAAAATAATGAAGTCAACACACATACATAAGAAAAACAATACATATAAAATTAAGACATGATGTTGTTCATCTAATTAACTAAGTTGATAAAACGTATTCCAAAAATTTGCACAAAGATTGAGAAAGAAATAAAACAAAACAACAAAAAAATTATTTAAAAACAGAGCAAACAAAGGCAATAATTAATAATTTTTATAGAATCACAATTATTAAATAATTTTTACATTCTGTAAAATTATTTAATATTTTTTACATTCTATAAAAATTATTTATAATGTCAAAAGACTCAATTATTTAAAACACAAACGTTAAAAAAAAGAAGAACTAAAACAACAAATAAAAGGAAAGAGGAAAACTCGTGCTTGTCTAGTCTTCGTCAACATCAATAAAGGAAATGATAATGCTTGTCTCAATAGAAGGTAGCCCCTGTCGAAATGCATCACCACTGTGTGAATGGGTTGTGAAGATATCAAAGATGGTCGCCAGAATGGTTTGAAAATGAGAACCAGTGTTTGGTGGTCTTCATTTGAGCTCGAGAGTGTTGTCATGGGTTTGCAAGGGAGTGGCGCGCATCATCTTTGTTGTGAGAGGTAAGTGTTTTTAACGGTTAAAACACCTAAAAACCATTGTGGGTCAGGTCAGGTTGAAGCCCATATCAACTTTTATTTTTTTGTTTTCATTGCCGAAAACACCATTTTTGCCATGGTTGCCATTACTGCGACAAACGTCATTTTGTTGCAGTTTGTTAAAAAACTGAAACGCAATTCCGCCATGACCGCCATTTAATAACACTACATTTAAGATAAAGAAATGTATAAGAAATGAAAACATACCTACATATTTAAGTCAAATAAGTGAAATAACTAAGTTACATATCATTGTATATAAGTGATATAATATAAGTCAAAAGTGTTCAAGACAAACAACTATAGAAAGGAAATCAGCCACAACTAAAAAGAGTGATTGTTTATTGTGTACCGCACAAGTTCAGCAAAACAAAAGTTGTTTACTATTGCAGAGTTCAACATGGCACCCCAACAAAAAACACTGTTGTTGCTACATAAAATCTCAAAAAGTAAGTGTTGTTTCTCCATATATTCAACGATATAATAGACCAAAAAAACAAAAAAAGCTTCTAACCAACATCATTCATTATCTCCAAGGTCAACATCACTCAAGTCTTCTACATCTTCCACTATTATAAGTTCTTCCCCTTCTTCAATTCTTCAACATCATTATTGTTAAATATATAGATTGTATTTTGTCTTTTGCTTATGTCTCATATAAGCTCTTTTCTATTAGTGTTGTTACGTAACATCTTTTATATATATATATATGAAGCATCCTCAGTTTGTGAGGAACATTTCTCTCCCAAAATATCACCCTTTTTCATTCAAGTTGGTATCAGAGCAGAAATGATCCCACTCTGCAATCTCATTATGCTCATCCCTCAATGCTCCACTGTCGCTGCTGCTTTTCGCCGATGAACTGCCCCCATTGACCAATGAGTTTTGGAAGACGAAGGCAGGGTTAGGTGTGCACTGTTGAGCATGACCCAACCCTGGTGGTCGCGAGTCCAATAGCGTAGCCACAAGCTTCTATGCGTTGTCATTGCAAAACCCTATCTCAGGCGCATGAACTCTACGCGCCAGCCTCCGATCACTAGAACTTCGTCGCACTGCCATCAATCTCCTTGTTGGTGTCTTCTGGGTATATTTCAGTCCCTGTTTGGCTCCAGTTTGAAGTAAAAAAGTAGACTAAGTCTAGCCCTACTTTCTCTTGGTCCCTACCTGAGCTTTGTTTCTTCTTTTCTATCACCACTTGAGCATAGCATGAAAATGGCATTTACACATCAGACTTACTTCTCATCAATGCCAAATATTTCATGAGCTTACATCTCTCCATCTATGGAAGGCCAAAGTCCATGGATAGTTGATTCAGGTGTTTCTGATCATATCTCTGGTAAACAGGTCTTTGTTTTCATCTATCTCATCATCAACATTTCCTCATTTTATCACACTAGCCAATAGGTCCAAAGTTGCTTCCCAAGGAGTTGGTTAAGTGTCTGTCTCCTTTCTTGAATTTAAAATCTGTGTTGTATTATTCCAAACTATCCATATAACCTAATTTCCACAAGTCAATTAACTCGTGATATAAATTGCTCAATAACATTTGACGTTGTTTCCTTTGTCATACAAGATCGTAGTTCGGCCAATTGCTAGGAAAAAGACATGAATCAAGAGGTCTCTACTACTTGGAAACTAGTCCTTCTGTGTCCTGTTTTGCTACCTCCTCTACAAAGCTTTTGCATAATCGTTTAAGACATCCTATTCTTGCCAAGTTGAAGTTTATAGTTTCCAATCTTAGCAAATTACAAACCCTAGATTCTAAGTCTTGTCAATTAGGAAAACAGGTCATATCATCCTTTCCAGAACAAGCTGAAAAAAATGTAACTCAGCTTTTTCTACCATTCACTCAAATATTTGGGGACAAGCCGTGTAACATCTTTTGGTTTCAAATAATCTATTACTTTCCTTGATGAATATTATTAATGTACTTGAGTTTATTTAATGAAAGATAGATATGAACTTTTGCCTACTTTTATGTCCTTTTTCTATGAAATTAAAAACCAATTTGGAAAGTCTTTAGAAGTGACAATGCTAAGGAATATTTCTCCTCGGAACTTTCCTACTTTTTGTCCTTACAAGGAATCTTACATCAATCCACATGTCCACACACACTGCAACAAAATTGAATAGTCGAAAGAAAAAATAGACACTTAAATGAGACTGCACGGACCTTGTTGCTTGATGCAAATGTTCCTACTCATCATTGGGGTGATGCTGTTTTCATTGCCTTTTCTTAATAAATAGAATGTCTTCCTCATATGTTGAAAATAAAATTCCCCACTCAATCCTTTTTCCAAATCACCCCTTGTATCTTGTTCTTCCTAAAATCTTTGGTTATAAATGTTTCATCCATGATGTTTCTCCAAGTTTAGATAAACTTTCTGCAAGAGCTATCAAATGTGTATTTATTGGTTATTCACACCTTAGAAAGTGGTACAAGTGTTACTCTCGAACCACAAAAAAATACTACATGTCAGCCGATGTCAGCTTCTTTGAGGAAAACATGTTCTTCTGCAAATAAGATTTCAATCGTATACAAAAAATTCTACCTATTCCCTATCTTACTCTAGTGGTTGTTCCTACTCTACAATATTGGATCAAGGAGAAATCCGGCCCACTTCCCCAATCACTTATCAAGCTAAATTATATCCATCTTCTGGTTCTACTTATCAAAGCAAAACTTAGAGCTAGTCCAATAGTGCAAGAAACGCCTCCTGAATCATGTTCATCATACTCAATTGCCCCTACAACATATCCTAGTTCATCGTCTCCCTTCGTTAATGCAGATTTAGGATGACCTATTGTCATTAGGAAAGGTATTCATTCTACTCAAGATCCTTATCTTATTAATTTAAGTTATCATCATTTGTCTCCTTCATATTTTTCTTTTGTATCTTCTTTGTCTTCGATTACTATTCCCAAAATGTTGAGGAAACACTTACTCATCCTGGATGGAGACAGGCCAAGATGACTGAGATGCAAGCTCTTGAAAATAGTGGTACATGGAAGTTAGTTCCCCTTCCTCCAAGAAAAAGACCAGTTGGTTGTCGATGGGTATATGCTATTAAGGTTGGGCCTAATGGTAAAATTGATCACCTTAAGGCTCGCTTGGTCACCAAAGGCTACACCCAAATATATGGTCTTGATTATGGTGATACCTTCTCTCTTGTGGCCAAAATCACTATTATTCGTCTATTTCTTGTCATAGCTGCCATTCGTCATTGGTCTCTGCATCAGTTAGATATAAAAAATATTTTTCTCCATGATGAACTTGAGGAGGAAATCTATATGGACCAACCTCCTGGTTTGTTACTCAAGGGGGGGGGGGGGGGGGATCTGGTTTGGTTTGCAAGCTTCATCATTCTTTTTATGGGCTCAAACAGTCTCCGAGAGCCTGGTTTGGAAAATTTAGTCAGGTTGTTCAAAATTTCGAGATGCAACAGAGTGAAGCAAATCACTCTATTTTTTATTGTCATACTTCCCCTGGTAAGTGTATATATCTGGTTGTCTATGTGGATGACATAGTTATCACTAGGAATGATGTTGATAAAATCTCTCAATTAAAAAAGCACTTATCCAATCATTTTCAAACTAAGGATCTTAGGTCTCTTCATTATTTTCTTGCTATTGAGATAGCTTAATCAAAGGAAGGGGTTGTTATCTAACAAAGAACATATGCTTTGGATATTTTGGAGGAGACGGGCTTGTCTAATAGTAGACCTATTAATAGTCCTGTGGATCCAAGTCAGAAATTATTGTTAGATCATGGTGAGCCATACTCAAATCCAGAGAGATATAGAAAATTGATTAGAAAACTTATTTATCTCACAATCACAAGACCTAATATTGCTTTGCAGTAAATGTTGCCAGTCAGTTCATGCAAGCTCCTCGTGTGGATCACTAGAATGCAGTGACCTATATTCATAGACGTATTAAGAAAGCTCTAGGTCAGATTGTTATATGAAGATAAAGGACATACTCAAATAAGTGGGTATAGTGATGTTGATTAGGCAAGATATCCTATGGATAGAAGGTCCACCAGTGGATATTGTGTTTCTATTAGGGGGTAACATTATCTCATGGAAAAGTAATAAACAAAACAGTTTCTCGGTCAAGCGCAAAAACAGAATCTAGAGTTATGACTGCAACCACTAATGAATTAATGTAGGTCAAACAATTTATTCAAGAATTAAGGTTTTGTGAAGTTCAAACAATGAAGTTGTATTGTCATAATCAAATAATTCTTCATACTGTCTCTAATTCAGTGTTTCATGAAAGAACAAAACATATAAAAATTGACAGTCACTTTATAAGAGAGAAATAATTGTCCAAGGAAATTGCTACAGAATTTGTTAGCTCCAATGGTCAACTTGCAAATTTTTTGACAAAATCCTTAAGGAGTCCTCAAGTTCAATGTTATCTATGGCGGATGGCGGTCTATGGCGGTTTGCCAAAAAAATGCCATATGGCGATAGCAGATGGCGTTGCAGGAAATGGCAGACGCCATAGCGGACTAAAAAATAGTAATATTTTTATATATAAAGTTATAAACATTAACAAAATACTAAATATAAATTAAAAAATTACAAAAAGAGAATATAAAACATGAAATATAATTAAAAAAACAATGAAAACAACACTCGTAGTCTCATATATAACTAAATCAGTACAATGTTAAAAGTACCTAATATTCTTCAACTGAAAACATGATCTAAAATTCAAATCAACCAAAGTCATGAAACTTAAAACAAACAAAAAACAATTTCTACTTTCCAAAACCTAAAACCTATTCATCTTCATTAACTCCAACATAATCCTCATCTAAATTCTTCTCATTATCATCAAGAGAAGCATATCCTTGTTCCTCATCTTCATCTGACTTGTCATTGTCAAAATGAGCTCTGATTGCTTCTTCTTTAGACTCCCCTTCCTCAAACTCCTCATCCTCTTGTTGAACTTGAACTTGCTTATTTTTTTCTAGTGCTTGCCTTTTAGATGTCTGGGCACCATCATTTTTTGGGTCCTTTCTTTTCTTGGTACGCCTAGTATAGATCCTAGGCTCTCCAACCCCTGAAGCTTCATACACAGCTGCCCAATTTAAACCTTCATCATTATCAAACACCAACTCATTTCCATCATCTGTAGCATCATCCATCTCTCCAATTAACTATTCGTTGCAAGCATCAATGTCATTGAGAGAAATTGGATCAATTTCATCTCTAGCATTATATCTGTGCTTAAGTTGTTGGTTGTATTTAACATACACCAAGTCATGCAACTTCTGGTACTCAAGCCTATTCCTTTTTTTGGAGTGAATCTGAAACATTACATAAGTGAGATAAATAAAGGTCAAATGAAACTTGACCATGAAATTTAAATAAAATAAAATTAGCTTGGGGAATTACTTGCTCAAATACACGCCAGTTCCTTTCACAACCTGAGGAACTGCAAGTCAAGCTCAAAATCTTTATAGCTAGTTTCTGCAAATTCGGAGCATTGGAGTCATACATTCGCCACCAATAAGCTACATAGAAGAGCATGGCTTGTAAGTTTAGGATTTGTAAAATTAAAACTTCCATAAAATAAATTAGTAGAAGTTTCTTACTAGGAAAATGAGATTTCCTTTTATGCATAGCGTATTCATGTCCAAAAAGACCAGCTTTAGTTTTGTAAATGTGCAACTCGGTCAGAATTGCATGTTGGACATCTAATTCCGGAACCAACTTCTTAATGCATTCATATAACTCATTCGTGACTTCAAAATCAAACTCCATTTCCATGTGATCATAGAAGAACTCTGGATTAAAAAAGTGGGCAGCTGCATGTAATGGCCTATGAAGTTGACAATTCCATCTTTTATCAATAATAGCAAACACATCTTGGTATTTGCTTTCATTGTTGTTGAATGACCTCATGATGGTTTCTTTTGCCTTGTCCATTACTTCATAAATATAACCCATTGATGGTTTCCTTTCCCCATCAACAAGACGAAGCACTTTTACAAGTGGTGCCACGATTTTAAGGGTATATACCACATTCTTCCAAAAAGAAGGTATGAGTGCCACTTTCATAGCTTCCTTTCCCTTAGCTTCTTTTGATAGCTTGCTTAATGTCCATGCACTGGAAACAAACATAGTTCTAATATTGATTTTCTAAACATGGAGTCTTTCCAACGTGAGATAACAAGTAGCAAATCTAGTCACTGCAAGTCTAACCAACTCCTTCTTGTTTGTAAAACTTCTCAACATGCTCAAAGTACTAGAATGGGCATAGATAAACCCAACCAGTGCGATTGCCCTTCTAATTGTCTTCCTAACCAATGGAAGTTTTCCAATATCTTTAAGCATTAGATCAATGCAATGGGCTGCACAGGGTGTCCAAAACAAGTGTGACCTTTTCTCCTCCAGTTTCTTACCAGCCAACACATAATTACTTCCATTATCAGTGATTACTTGCACAACATTTTGCTCTCCAACCTCCTCCACAACTGAATCAATTAACTCAAAAATCTTTTCTCCAGTCTTGACATAATCAGAAGCATCAACAGACTTCAAAAACATTGTCCCAACTTGAGAGTTCACTAAGAAATTAATGATGCATCTTTGTTTCCTATCAGTCCATGTATCAGACATGATAGAACATCCATGCTTCACCCATAGCTCCCTATGGCCTTTCATCAACTTTTCAGTATATTTCATCTCTTTCTTCAATAGTGTAACTCTAATATCATGGTAACTAGGAATGGGCAAATGTGGTCTTATTGACCAATAGCAATTACCATATCTTCAAAACTCTTCAACTTATTAAGGTTGAATGCAATCCCAGCTTGATACCAAAAGCGAGCAATATACTGATAAACCTTCTCCACTAGTTTTTTGTCACATGCCTTCTTTATGTTCATTTGTCGCATTTTTTCCCTTTGTTTTTTATTAACTCCTTATAGTGGATTTATGCAAAACATGTACATTGGCCCTTTTCTAGCCGTACTCTTTTTGGTAGCAACTACATTATTGTTAAAGTCCTCAAATTCATCTGGTTCATCTTCATCACATCCAATGGGAGCAAAGTCCATTTTTCTAATGTTGATAGGCAAATCAACTGAAGTTGCAGAAGTTGCTATAGACTTTTTATTAGTTAAAAGTCCCCAAAGTTCATCTTTTACATGTTGTGGGTTTTTTTTACAAGCTGTCACGTTCCCTTTCTTCCCCATGATATGTTCCTTCGCTCTTGTTATTCCCCCCTTCATAACTTTTTCATAGAAATTACAAACAAATGTGTTTGTGTCAGTTTCATTTAGTTGGTGACAATATTTCCAACCGGGGTCTGTTCTAGAGCTAATCCTTGAATCTGTTGGAGTTGGAGTTGGAGTTTCAGCCATTGCAAAACTTGCTCAAAGGCTGTAGTGTACTAATACTAAAAAAAATTAACAAAGATAGAGTTACTCATCAATAAAACAGAGCAACTTCACAAATAACACAATAATTTTTACATAATGTAAAAATTATTTAAAACAAATAAAAAAGTTTAAAACATAAAAGAAAACAGTGTTGTGGGTTCAGAAGAAGAAATAAGAGAGAATCAAAGAACTGAAAAAAACCTAAGAGAACTACCCTGTCGCTGGTCCTGGTCGCCGTCGCTGGTCCCTGTCGCCGTCGCCAGTCTCAGTCACATCACCGGCCAGTGCCTGTTGCGTCGCTGGCCACTCCCAGTCGCGTCGTGTTGAACCTCGTCGCGTCCCCGTCGGTTTCGTCTCTCTCAGGCGCGTCGTGTTGAACCTCATTGCGTCGCCGTCGCTCACCATTAGTGTTCGTCGCTCGCCGTCGGTTTCGTCTCTCTTAGGCTCTCTTAGGTGTGAAGGTGAATAAAGGTTGTTTTAGGGTTTAAAGAGTTAAAAGTCTTTCGGGTCGGGTCGGGTCCGAGACCCGAAAGGTTTTTTTTTTTTTTAAAAACGCAGATTCCGCCATGGCCTGCGCCATGCACGCGATGGCCATGGCGGCCGCCATGACCCGCAATCCGGACGCCAAAATGCAACTGCTATACTGTGGCGCTTTGTTGAAAATCCGCCACGCTATTCCGCCATGGCCGCAATTTAATAACACTGCTCAAGTTCATTTTGCATGTCAAGCTTGGCGTATATGATTTATATGCTCCAGCTTGAGGGGGGAAGTTACATATATAGATTGTATTTTGTCTTCTGTTTTTTGCTTATGTCTCATATATGCTCTTTTCTATTAGTGTTGTGTATATATATATAAATGAAGCATCCTCAATGTGTGAGGAACATTTTTCTCTCCCAAAATATCACCCTTTTCATTCAAGTTGGTATCAAAGCGGGAATGGTCCCGCTCTACAGTCTCATTATGCTCGTCCCTAGATGCTCCACTATCGCTGCTGCTTTCCACCAATGAATCACTATCGTTGACCAGTAAGTTATGCAAGATGAAGGCAGGGTTAGGTGCACACTATTGAGCACGATCTCAGGCACGTGAACTCCACATGTTGACCTCCGAAACTTCGTCACACCGCCGTCAACATCTTTTGGGTCTGTTTCAACCCCTGTTTGGCTCCAACTTTGAAGTTGAAAAGCAGGCTAAGTGTAGCCCTACTTTCTCTTGGTCCCTAGCTGAGCTTTGTCTCTTCTCTTCTATCACCACTTGAGCACAGCTTGAAAATGAAGCATCCTTATGTGTGAGGAACATTTTTTTCTCCCAAAACATCAAACCCTTTTCATTCAAGTATTATCATCTCCAATCATGAATTTTCCTTTTTTATCAACCTTAGCATTCAAGTTTCTTGGAACTAATCAAAAGAAAAGAATAAGTTCTACTTTTAGTTCTAATTCATAAATTTATATAATTACCTCTTCTTTTTCTTATTTGACGCCCCCTCATCAACACCAAAACACTCATGTACAACCATCCAAGAAGAATCAATAGGTAAGCAAAGATTCTCCTTTTTAGTGATTCACTCATCATCTAATTCAATATCCTACGAGCAAAAAGAATCATAGGTATCTCGCTTTTCTTCTCTACTTGTTTCTCTCATGTCAAGTTGAAGATTATATATGACATAAACAAGTGCCTTTAATCTTTGTTGTTCCAATCAATTTCTTTTCTTTGAATGCACTTGGTCAAATGTACTTCAATTCCTTTCACATCCTGTGGCACTACATGTGAGACCCAAAATCTTCATGGTTGTCTTTTGTAATTCTTTACCCACACTGCCATAGCTTTCCCACCAAAGAGCTATAAATGCAAAAACTGTTGAATTAAAATGTAATATGGTTAACAAAATATCTAGCATTAGATGAAAATAAATACTAAAGATTAATTAAAGATACTCAGTTGCTTCTTATCTCTAGTTTGTATAGTAATGTCCATTCCAAAAATTACCCTAGCTCCCTTAAAATTTTCAAGTTGTTGATCCAAAGTAACCCTTTCTTGTATCTAGAACTATTCTTTAAAAGATTTCATAAAACCCAACACTTCACTATGTGGATTGAAATTTTCAGCATAATGATACCTAACCAAAAAACAAGTTGATATGCACAAAAAGATAGTAGTTGGCTAGTTGCAAATGTAAATAGCCTTACTTTGGATTGAGATGATAGGAGGCCGCATCAAGTGGCCTGTGTAATTGCAAATTTCACCTAGTACCAATAATCTTCCATACTTTTTTATATCTTGACTTGCTTTTGGAAATTCTCAGCAATTTTTACTTTAGCTATCCATAGCTTCATAAATGTATGGCATGGCTGACTTTGATTCACCATCTACAAGCTGTAACACTTTTACAAGTGGAACAACACACTTTACGTAATATGTGATGGATCTCTAGAATTTACCATCACTCAACACTATTAATCACTTGCTTTGCATCACTTTTGCTAGCATCTGAACTTGTAACCCATTCCTTCGATGCAAACATAGATCTAAGAGCATTCTTTTGTTGCTTAATATAATTTAGTGTTACATAGGAAGTTCCAAATCTTGTGACAGCCAACCTTATCAATCCCCTTCCATTGGAATACTTTCTAAATAAGTTCAAGTCCCATGTATGCCTATATATGTAAGTCATAATTTTCTTTGCATTGACAAGGGTAATATAGAACACCAAAAGCTCTCCAATGTCCTCAAGGATAAGAACAAGGCAATGAGCTACACAAGGGGACAAAAACAATTCAGTTCTCTTCATTAACATTTTTCCAACTGCCACAAGATTAGATACCCCGTCGGTCATAACTTGGACTACATGATCCTCCCTATTCTCTTTAACTAATATCAATAGATTTAAAAAAAAAAAAATAGTGCCACTTGAACTATTAAAAGGAAGTTAGTGAGTGATCCTCCTTTCCCATCGGTCCAACCATCACATCAATGTGCATCCCCATTTCTCCCATCACTCTTATACTTCTCTAGAGTTTTGTTCACATTAGCAATGCCTCATGATAAGAAGGAGGCTTCAAACCTCTCCAAAAATCTCCGACAAACTTCAACATTTTAATAAAAAGGGGACTCCTTACTAAATTAAATGATAATGCATTAGCATATATTTAATTGCAAATATCTAGAATGACTTCCTCTTTATCTTTACAAATGTTGTTAAGTGTCTTTTGTACTGTCCCTTTAGATGTCTCCTTCTTTGGCTTTACTACTTTTTCCAAAACTTCAAGAGTTTCTTCTTTCTTATTTGCTTTATCTGCCATTAGCTTCACAAGCATTTCTTTGATATCATCATGAATTTTTACACAAGGAACAACATTTTTATTTGTTCTTGCAAAATGATGTTTCATCGTTATAACCCTACACCAATTCGAATGACCACAGAAATTGAATTTTGCTTGAAGTTTGTGTGGAGAAATATTTTCATGCTACTTCTATTCAATATCGACATTCTTTTTTCAATCTTTTAATATTGTTAGGAAATCCACATTGCCTACCTCAAATCTAAGGAAGCAACTTATATATCTGTTGAGCAATTTCACTTAATGCCAATTGGTTTTAAGATGAAATCTAAAAGGGTATCAGAGCATATAGTGCATTTCAGTTAAAATGCCTATTCTAGTAGGCTCACCTGTGTCGGCAGGCATATGTGGAGGGGGGTGTTAGGAAGTCTCACATCGCGTACCTCAAATCTAAGGATGCAACTTATATATCTGTTGGGCAACTTCACTTAATGCCAATTCATTTTAAGATGAATCTAACAAATATGAAGATAACAGGAACCACTAAAAAAACTGGAAAAAAATCTTCATATAGGGAACTAACAACAATAAATGTGTATAAATTATAAAAAATGGGGGACCACAATTCAACCAACAAAACAACTTAATAGAATAAACAACGAGTACCAAACAAACAGTAGAAAATGTGTAATAAAAAAGGGACCACAACTCCAACCTCATCATGTTTGGGAAGAATAGAGAAAGAAGAAGAGAAGAACTATCAACCTAGATAAGAGAAAGAGCACAAGAGTTATTGTGCAAAGTGATATAGGTCTTTGAGGGCTCAGTGGAGGGAAAACATCAGCCCATTTTTGGAGTGTGACCCGTTTTGGAGTAGTCACCTATGCATTTTTTTCTAGAATCATGTGATTCTTCTTAAAATTGTAATTTAGTAACAATTCACGGGCGATATGAGATTCAAACATGATTCACAAACAAAAAGGAGACAACATGCAATTTGTATATATCGTATGTTGTATCATTTCTGTTGGAGATCCTACATTGACTAGTGATACAACCAACCAATAATATATATATAAGTGAGGTGTAAACCTTACCTTACAAGCTAGTTTTGTAAGGTTGAGATAAGTTTAATTTCACCATTTCTAATATGATATTAAAGTCTATCCGAACAATTTGTTGTTATTGGGCCTACCTGCCACTTGCTATTTGGCCACTATTATACCACCCATCAATGTTAAACTTTATACTCGAGATGTCCAGTCCTCAGCATGAAGGGTGTGTATTGGAAATCCTACATGCTGATTTTGTAAGGTTGAGTTAAGCTCAATTTCATCATTTATAATAGTTTCGTATCGCAAGATAAGTATCTGCATCGTGGGATACTAACTACCATGGTAAAAGGATACTAACTACCATGGTAAAAACCAATTGGTTAGCAACAAATCCAGAATAAATTAACAATTGTAGTCAACTTAGCTTAATTTTGCTGACGTTTACATGAGAAAGCAGTTTAACTTCAACAGAATCAATGGTTCCAAATTATTGAGGGTGTATAATCACATCTCTCAGATTACCATTTTACAGAGTTTTACAAATAAGGGCTTGTAAAAATAAGTTTGTATTTCAGAGGGACAAAATTAACATGAAAAATTTTTGGGGATGAAATTAATATTTTGCATATTTTGACATTTTTGTCCTAAAAAATCATTAAACAAGCATGTGTTGTGCACATGCCAATTTAAATGGAGGAGGTGCAAATGTAATAAACTTCTGTCATGCGTAATTTAAATGGAGGAGGTGTCAATTTAAATCAAGGGATGAATGTAATTTGCTCAATAACATAACCACAAATCATAAAAACTTCTGTCATGTGAAAATGATAAGACTTACAGTTAGAGACGTCACTAGCAGTTCAATAATTGACGTTGCTGCATCCACCTTTTCAAAACTATCAGCTGATATGTTAACATGCATCTCGTTGTAACAGCACTGGATATCAGTTCCAGGTCTAATTTCACCCTGAAAATGTAACAGTTAAATTAATGGAAAGTACAAAGTGAATGAATAATTAGTGTTCTTTCCTCATAACATCAAGTTAAAATATTTGAAAGACATTTGTGCAGAATAAAAGCCATATTATATTATAAGGAGCTTACTTTCTCTCCACTGTCTGCTTTGGTTCCATGGATTTTTATCTTGGCACCAGTTTCCTGATATTTACATATGTGATATCAGAGATCAAGTAAAAAGTGAAGAAATTTAATTTCATGATCTCAGTCAGCAGATACAACTTGCTGCAGATCACCAGATGAAGATTATAGATAGCAAGGCAATTATCTTACCTTTTCTAATTGTTTTTTATTATCACCTTCAGACCCGTATATTAGACCAACAAAATTGTACCCAGGATATTCTTGGACCTGTAAAGATGGTATTACATATAAAAGTTTCCATTGTATCATAGAACTTCTGGTTTAATTAACTTAATGTTTTTTTTTTAAAAAAAGAGAGTTACAGATCATTCTTAAAATTAAATTACCATAAAGGAATGCCAAACTTTAGTGTTAACATATGAGCAGCAAAAGAAGGTGAGTCATTTTGCGTTCTTACTCATATACTAGAAACATATTGTAATCTAGGCTGGGATGTTAGTGTGGCTCAATTCTATGATACATCTTATACAGTTATACTACAAATTAGTTTTCAACTTTTTTTAGAACATGATACCAGAGTGAACGAGCTTTTCCAACAACATCAACCATCAGAAAAAGCATCCAAGGAAAATGGAAGAAAAGATAATTTCCAGAAAAGATCAAGACTGGAAATAAGCTATCTGTTTCTGGTCAGATAATTAATAATTGTCACACGCTCAAGTCAAATACCATGGACCTTCAAGTCAAACTCAAAGAAATAATATAAGGCCTCACCACCAAAACATTGCCACCACTTCACAACATAAAGAAATAATAAAATAAGGCTCACCACCAAAACATTGCCACCATTTCGCAACATAAAGAAATATCATAAGGCCCACAAAACCTCAACCACACCCTTAATGAATATTATTAAAACAGAATTTGTATATAGTTGTTAAAGATTACACGTTATTCTCTTAATTATTATTAGAAATTAATCGGTGATTTACTTTTTATTGCCTATTATTAGACTGATCCTTACTCATTATTAGGGTGATCTTGATCTTATTCTCTAATTATGAATAAAGGCATTGTGTGTCATCACATACGCAAATTGACACATTTACATGATACATGATACCAGAGCCTAAACTAAACCCTAGGAACCTAAATGCCTTTAGTGCCTACCAGGGACTATAGGCTACTAATAGACCCAAATTACTCGTTGCCACTACAGTCCTTTGTTGGCTGTCACCGCCTTGTTTATCTAACACAACCACATCACTGGAACCACCTTTCATTTTTATTCTCATTAAATTTATCACATTTGTAAAAAGCTTAATTTATATTACATATATGCTCCAGCTTGAGAGGGAGTGTTAAGATTAGACTTTTTTTTATTTATGATTAGATAGTAATTGAGGATTTACTCATTACCTATTAGTGTTGAAAATCTTAAAGATTATGTTATCTTGATTTTAAATATAGTATATATGCATATTATCTTAGATATTATAGGAAACCATATCTTTTAGATTCATGTGTAATTTATGAAATAAGTCTATATAAACACTCATTTGCTATGTTTCAGTCTATTATTCCTCTCTATTTCTCTAATTTTAACGTGGTATCATAGCCAGATTCAAAGAAATTGAGAAAGCATCACTCACCGGGGGCCCACTGCCTCCGGTGAGTTCTTTTTGTTTGCTTCTCTTTTGAAACATTTTTTGTTTCTTCCAACAATCCTTTTTTTATATATTTTCCTTTTCCAGATCGTTCTGCCAACTTATTCAGGTGAGGACTATGTCCTAGCAACCTTTTTCAAAAACTGTTGTCGCCACCTTCTGTTCACCACTAATCTTTAACGAATAACTTTTTGGTCACTTACCTGACTTTGTCCTTGTTCAGCCTTTTTCTAGCATGTTTCTCAACTTAAATGATTTTGGGTCTTCACAAATACTGGTTTGAAGCCTCCAAATGTTAGTTTTAAAAAAGTTAGAACTTGCTTTGCTTGCCATGAATTTTCTTAGGCTATCTGGCAATGTTATACTTCTAGCAATATTCCCTAACTTCATTAACATCCCCGAGTTGACTTTCCAAACATTGTTTTATGGTAGAATTCAATATTATTACGAGTTTCTTGTAACAAGTTGAACGTTTGGTAACCTTCAGCTTAAGGAAGAGTGTTGAAAATCTTAAATATTATTTTATCTTGATTTTAAATATAGTATGTAGCCATATTATCTTAGATATTATAGAAAACCATATCTTCTAGATTCATGTGTAATTTATGAAATAAGTGTATATATACACTCATTTGTTGTGTATTCATACACATGGTTGCAATCCATTATTCTTCTCTGTTTCTCTTATTTTAAGAATTAGATTGATTATTACTCACTATTGGAGTGATCTTATGTAATCAATAATAATCCTATTTACTCATTATAAATACAATGTGTGATCATCACATACACAAAATTAATATATATTTACAATTGTTTTTAGGGCATGAAATTACTAAATACTACTTCTAGTCATAATTATATGTAACTTAGGACACATTATCAATACCAAGAAAAGTAGTTAAATTAGTTGGTTTTAATTAATTCTACCATAAATTCAAATTTTAGTAAATATCCTTTGACAGCTATATTTAATGTTAGTACTCATATCCAATGAGCGAATGTGTGAAAAAATAACAATGAAAATAAACTAAGGATATAAAAGAAATTTAACTGACTAACTTTAAAAACTTATAACTGTTGCTTGTAAATAAGATCAAATAAAAATCCAATTTATTGCTAATAATTACGATAAGAGAGGTAGTATAGCAATATTTGTCAATAGAGGGTAGGTGTCCACACAATGGTAAGATTGCTACCTTGTGACCTACAAGCCATGGGTTCAAATCCTAGAAACAACCTGTTTGTTAGTGCAGGATTGTTTGCATCTACACTCCCAGACCCTATAAGGTGGGAGACTCATCCATTGCATCACCCTTTTCTTTTATCAAAAGCAGGAAAACAAGTAAAGCTATGGAGATGGCAGCAAGGTTGCTAGTAAGATTATACGACAGATGGTGACAAGGACCTTTATTAGCCATGTGACAATCTAAAATTCATAGCACTCATAATTTAATGATTGACATCATAAAAATTCATAAATAACCTAACCAACAAAAGCATTAAGTAGCAACCAAAACAAAGAAACAATATTAAAAAACACAATAACCAAGTCCTAAAACTATTAGTTTAATCCTCCTCATCCTCATCTATGTTTGTATAATTAATCTCCACATGTGGATACCTCCATTCATAATCTTTTGGCAGACATTATCCTCAAACTAAAGGAAACTGAAACAAGACTCAGAAAAATTCATAATAAACAGAGAACATAACCCACTGAATTTTTATTTTTTTACAAAAAGAGAGATAAGATTTTAAAAATAGAAAATTAAGAAAAAAACAACAACACAATAGTGGTCACACGAAGAGAGAGAGCAAGAAAAAAGTTGTCCCCATCGCTGATAAGGTTCATCGTCGAAGGCAAAGTTGTAAGCGAAGGTTGTCATCAGAGGCGGCAACATTGGCAGCGCTCATTGTCAAAGGCGGCGTCGCCAGCGATGCTCATCATTGGAGGTGTTGCGTTAGTATAAGTTCAACAAAGGAGAAGGTCGAGGTCTTGCACAGTTGAGTTCGAAAGAATGAATTCAACCTAAGCTGTGTGATTATGTTAACACAAGGTTTGCATCCAAACGGGTCAAGTTCAACCCAAGCCCAATTTTTTAAAAAAAAAAGGCTCCACAACCGGCATGAGCATCATAAGTGGCCATGGCGTGAACAGAACCCCGCCAAAAAGGACCAAAACGGCCATAAAGGATAGCAATGACTGGCGCCATGTCGTTATGGCAGCGTTTTGATAGCACTAGATGGTGAACACCATGATTAGGAAGAGGATCAACATTAAGTGCCTACAAGAAACTAAATGGGTTGGTGAGAAAGACAGGGAGTTGGATACTTTAGGTTTTAAGATTTGGAACACAGGGAAAGTTAAAGGAAAGAACAGAGTAGGTACCATTGTGGATAAGGTTTGGAAAGATAGTGTGGTAGAGATAAAATGGATTGGAGACAGAATTATAACACTAAGAATGATAGTCAGATGAGACTATAAATATCATTAGCGCTTATGCATCACAAGTTGGATCAGAAGTATCAGTAAAGGAAAAGTTTTGGGAAGATTTGGAGTTGGTTCAAGGCATTCCACAAGGAAAAAACATTTTCATATGGGTGATCTAATGGATTGTGGAAAGTCAAAAAGGTTTTTAACAAGTTCATGTGGTGGCTTTGGTTTTCAAGAACTAAATGAGGAAGGACAAGCTATTCCAGCCTATGATATGAAGATTATAGACACATGTTACCGAAGAGGGGAGAACAAATGATAACCTATAAAAGAGGAGGTACAATGTCGCACATTGCTTCTTCTTTTTCTAGTTATAAGTGCAAATAAACAGGTTTGTAAATATTGCAAGATTATCCTAGGATAAAGCCTGACTACACAACATAAGATTTTTTGTTTTGGAATGCAACTCAAGAAGCTTAAGCAAAAGAGCAGACAGGTTACGCAACCAAAGATTAAGTGGTATGATGGCAACTTAAACGAGACAAATTACTAACTTTAAGCAATCTTATCGGAGGAAGGAAGTTGGGAACTTCAAGGACAGTGCTAACCACATATAGAATGAGATGTCAGAGAAGATAAGAAAAGTTGCCGAAGCAACTTTGGAGGAATCAAGATGTTTTGGGATTAGAGATAAAGAGTCGTGGTGGTATGAAAAGGTAGAAAAAAAAGGTTAAAAATAAAATAGAGTGCTTTAAAAATCTGGAAGGGTGCAACAATGAAAGAACAAAACCTAAAGCTTTTGAAGAGTTTTACAAGGATCTAGAGAAAAAAAAAGAAGAATGCAAGATATATAAGATTGCTAAATTTAGAGAAAAAGAGACAACGGATTTGGATCAGGTCAATTCCATTTAAGATGAAGGAAAGGTTTTGGTAACAGAGAAGCATATCAAAAGGAGATGGTATTTTTCTAAGCTTTTCAACAAAGGGAAATACTCATATGGAGGGGTAAGGAACTAGTGATGAAGAATGAAACTTGGCTTATTATCATCGAATTCAAATTGGTGAGGTTAAAGCAACCCTTAAAAGATGGATAAGGGTAAAGCGGTTGGGCCAAATAGTATTTCCATAGAGAGAAATACTAGGGAAACTCTCAGAAACTCTCTTTTTGAAAGTTTTCCTATTAGAATTTATTAGAAATTACCAATTTTTGTGAGTTTCACTTGTCACTAATGACTCTCCTAAAATTTGTGATTTCCAATAAATTCTAACCAATAATAGGGAGAGTTTCAGGAAGAGAATTTTCCTAACACTCCTTCCCCATAGAAGTGTGGAAGGTTATGAGGGAACGTATCACATGGCTCACTAAGCTATTCGATGAGATTATGAGAGTTAAGAAAATTCTAGATGAGTGGAGAAAGAGTACTTTAGTCAATTGGTCCCAATATTCAAGAACTAAGAACATATTCATTATTAAGCTAACTAAAAAAGTATTAAACCCATGAGTCACCCTATGAAGTTATGAAAAAATGTGATTGAGCACATATTACGGGAGCAAAAGAACGATTGCGAATAATCAATTTGGATTTATGCCAGGGAAGATCTACAACAAAAGCTATCTATCTTTTACAAAGGCCAAGGAAAAGAACAAAAGTAAAGAAAGACTTGCATATGATTTTTATAGAATTGGAGAAAGCTTATGACAGAGTACTAATGGAAGTTTTGTGGAGAACTTGGAGAAAAAAGGGACATACATGGCTTATATTAGAGTCATACAAGACATGTGTGAATGCCTGAAGGGGCAACACTAGGATGAGAACACCAAAAGGAGAAATCAAAGACTTTCTTATTAGGATAGGACTATGTCAACGCTTAGCCTTAAGTCCTTACTTGTCCAACCTAACAATGGATGTGCTTACAAAGAGCATACAAAAGATTATCCTAATTGCATGTTCTTTGCAGATGATATTGTTTTGGTTGAAGAATAAAGAAAAAACTAACAATAAGCTAGAACTTTGGAGGCATACTTTGGAAACTAAGAATTTTGCTTTTCGCTTAAGTAGCAGTAAGACTGAGTATATGCACTGCAAGTTTAACAAGAGACATGAGAAGGGTGAAGGAGAAGTTAAAATGGGAAAAAGGATCATACCACAAGTGTCCAAGTTTAAGTAATTGGAATCTATCATTCAAGAGGATAGAGAAATTAATGAGGATGTAACACATAGGATACATGCAGGATAGGTTAATTGGAATCGTACCACAAGGTGTCAATAGTTTTTTTGTGACAAGGTGCCTTTGGGAACAATTATTCGTCGAACAATACTATATTGCAGTAAATGTTGGGCTTTACCAAAAAGGCTTAAGAAAAAAGTAGGAGTAGCATAAATGATGTTAAGGTGGATGTGTTAACATACAAGAAAGGACAAAATCATGAATGATTGTATACATGAAAAGATTGAGTGGCATCGTTTGAGGAAAAGATCACAGAAAATTAGTTAAGGTGATTTGGACATGTATAGAAAAGGCCAAAAGAGACACCTATTAGAAGAGTAGCATGCATAGCCTTTAGTTTGCAGCTTAGGTTGAATGGTATCCATATAGCCAACCTTACTGAGTAGGATAAGGCTTGATAATTATTGTTGTTGTCATCATCAGTAGCAAGAAAACAATTGTACTAAACATGCTGGATGCATCCAGGTGGCAAAATAATTCATATACCCAAACAATCCATCAGTATTAAATCTAATGCAAGTGTTAGATGTAGTTTAGTATATGGGCCTAAGCCCATTTCCTTGTATTTGCCTTTTGTACAGTATATATATATATAATATCTCTTTGTTTGTGATACACACAAGGATTCATGCATATTTAGCTCTTTCTACATGGTATCTAGAACTAGGTGGATCCTTGCTTAAGTTTTTTTCCGGAAATCGTGTTTCTTTTCAATTTCCAGTTGTTCCCGCCACTGCCGCCGACTACCCTGCCATCTGCTACGTCGTTCTCCGGCGACTCCAGCACCACTGGCCACTCCTCCGTCGGAGCCTCCATATGCCCTCACACACGCAAACAAGCTTCGCTTCTCTTCTCTTCTCCCTTCGCGTCTCCCGCAGCCACGCGTGGCGGTGTGTCTGGCGACTTCTCCTGCGGCGCTTACCGGCGTTTCACTCGCCATGTTGTCCTCTCCTTGGATCTGGTATCGGATTTTCCATTGGGCCTCGTCTTCAGTCTTCTCTCTCCTTTTGGGTGTTTTTGTCTTTTCTCTCCTGCAACTATTTCCCTCTGATCTGTCTCGCATGGCTTCCATGAGGTCTGACTCATCTTTGTTCACAAACTATGTCAATGTGCCTCTCCATTGACAAGTTAGATGACACAAACTATGATACATAGGCCTCTGACATCAAACTCTGGCTTAAAGGCCAAGATTATGTTGATCAACTCACTCAAACAGTTGTCTTAATCGATGAGAAAAATCGTCCACACTGGTCGAAAGTGGATACTTAAGTTTGTAGTGTTATAAAGTCCATTATTCTTCATCCTTCTCTGAAGCAAATATTTCAGGCCCATGACACCTGTGCTAGCATTTGGGAACAGGCCCGGTTGCTGTACACCAATGATGCTCAGCGCCTCTATGGCATGTGCCAAAATCTACTGAGCAGCATTGGCCCCCGCCGCCTTGACACTCTCATGGCTGAATATTTGTGTAAGGTTCATGGTCTTTTTCATGACTTTAATGAACTATTGCCTCCTGCTGCCACTCATGCCTAGGAACTAGAGCAACACCAGACATTCTTTATGTTGATGGCCTTATATAAGTTTCCGATGAGTATTCTTCTGTTCGTGATCAGATTTTGGGATCTCTGACTGTATCTACTCTGAACTCTGTTTAGTCCACCCTATTACGTGTACCATGCAAGTTATCACCGGACGTATCTCCTTCTGTTTCTCATGGTGACTCCTCTGCCTTGATCTCTCAGCATGATGATCGTAATCATTCGTGCAAACTTAGCCGAAATCGCCCTCGATGTGATCATTGTTACAAACTTGGTCACACCATTGACTGGTGCTATGCGTTGCATGGTCGTCCTCCCCGGTCGGCTACTACTGTTGCTGTTCAAACTACCCCCACTGCTCTTGTTGATTCTGGTGTCACTCCTTCTGGTAGCTCTGGACCTCCGGCTCTATTCAACGACTTTCTGAAATGGTACGAGGAACGTCAGGTCTCCAGCTCCACTGCTTCTGTTGCACACACGGGCTCTTCCTTTGTTGGTCTCGCTCATTTTGCCTCTTTTGGCCCTTGTATCCTTGACTCTGACGTCACCGATCATATATCTGGTAATAAGTCTTTTTTCTCCTCTCTTGTAACTTCTGGTCTTTTACCCTCTGTCACTTTGGCTAATAGCTCTCGGACCCCTTCTCATGGTGTTGGTATTGCCCCTATTTTTTCTTCTCTCTCTATTGATAATGTACTTTATGTTCCTGGGTCTCCTTTTAATTTATTATCTCTTAGTCGACTCACTCGTTCTCTTTATTGTCTTGTCTCTTTTACTAAAGATTTTGTTTTCTTACAGGACCGAAGTTCGGGACGGATAATTGGGACTGGATGTGAGTCAAATGGCCTTTATCACCTACAGACGTCTGCTCATGTTGGCTCGGTTGTAGATTCCCCTGCTCTCATTCATTCTCAATTAGGTCATCCTACTCTTGCCAAGCTTTAGTGCGTTGTACCGCATCTATCTAAGTTGTCTAATTTGTCATGTAAGTCGTGTCAATTAGGCAAACATAGTCGTAGTCCTTTTCCTCAAAGTGTCGCCAAACAAACTGTGTCTCCTTTTGCTTTAGTTCACTCGGATATTTGGGGTCCGAGTCGTGTTAAGTCTAGTTTAGGTTTTCAGTATTTTGTAACTTTCATTGATGACTATTCTCGACGTACTTGGTTTTTTTAATAAAAAATCGTTCTGAGTTGTTTTCCATCTTCCAGACCTTTTATAATGAAATAAAAACTCACTTTGGTGCATCTATTCGTACTTTTTGTAGTGATAATGCTTGTAAATACCTTTCTCAATCTTTTCAGACCTTCATGTCTTCTCATGGTATTCTTCATCAAACTTCCTGTCCCTATACCCCTCAACAAAATAGGGTCGCCAAGCGTAAGAATAGACACCTTCTTGAAACAATTTGAACTTTTTTACTTCATGATCATGTTCCTCCAATATTTTGAGGGGATGTTGTTCTCACTGCGTGTTACCTTATCAACTGCATGCCTTCTTCTGTCCTCAATAACCAAGTCCCTCATTCTATTTTGTTTCCTCATGATTCCC
The DNA here is from genome assembly GCA_037954015.1 of Psophocarpus tetragonolobus. Classification (NCBI taxonomy): domain Eukaryota; kingdom Viridiplantae; phylum Streptophyta; class Magnoliopsida; order Fabales; family Fabaceae; genus Psophocarpus; species Psophocarpus tetragonolobus. The sequence continues at coordinate 46,812,917 of CM075694.1, forward strand.
TTCATCCTTTATCCCCTAGAGTTTTTGGCTTCACTTGTTTTGTTCACAACCTTAGTCCTGGTCTTGATAAATTGTCTGTCTTCCATTTCCTCTGTGTCCATTCCTAAAACTGTCGGTGATACCTTATCCCATCCGAGTTGGCGACAAGCCATGCTTGATGAATTGTGTGCTCTTCAGAAAGTGGTACTTGGGATCTTACTCCTTTGCCTTCTGAAAAATCTGTTGTTGGTTGTCGGTGGATCTTTACTATCAAAGTGGGCCCTGATGGCACTATTGATCGCCTCAAAGCTCGTTTAGTTGCCAAAGATTATACTCAGATATTCGGGTTAGACTATACTGACACCTTCTCTCCTGTTGCCAAGATGGCTTTTGTTCGACTTTTTTTAGCCATGGCATGCCTATGCTACGACATTGGCCCCTTTATCAGTTGGATATAAAAAATGTCTCCATTCATGGTGATTTGCATGAGGAGATTTATATGGAGCAACCTCCTGGTTTTGTTGCTCAGGGGAGCCTTCTAGATTGGTATGTCGTCTCCGCAAATTTTTATATGGTCTTAAACAGTCTCCCAGGGCATGGTTTGGTAGATTCAGCGAAGTAGTTCAACAATTCAATATGAATCTTAGTGAAGCTGACCATTCTGTCTTCTATTGTAATTCAGGAAGTGGGTGCATCTACATGATAGTGTATGTTGATGACATCGTTATTATAGGTAGTGATACCCATGGAATTTGACAAATAAAACATCTCTGTCATCATTTTGGGACAAAAGACCTTGGCAAACTTAGATATTTCCTGGGCATTGAGGTAGCAGAACCTGACAACGGGATTGTGATTTCTCAGAGGAAGTACGCATTGGACATTTTAGAGGAGGCTGGTCTAATGAATTCCAAGCTCAATGACACACTTATGGATCCATATGTTAAACTTCTGCCAAGTCAGGAGAGTCACTTTTAGATCCTGAGAAGTATAGGAGAATGATTGGGAAACTGAACTACCTCACAGTCACTCATCCTGACATATCTTTTGATGTCAGTGTGGTAAGTCAGTTCCTTAACTCACCTTATACTGAACATTGGGATGTCGTCATCCGCATTCTGAGGTACATTAAAGGAGCCCTGAAAAAAGGTTTGTTATATGGGCATAATAATCATACTCGGATTGTGGGATACTCAGATGCAGATTATGCAGGTTCTCATTGATAGGAGATCCACTTCTGGATATTGTGTCTTTATTGGTGACAACTTGATTTCTTGGAAAAGTAAAAAGCAGGATGTAGTAGCAAGATCTAGTGCAAAAGCAGAGTATAAAGCTATGGCTTTCGCAACTTGTGAACTTATTTGGCTCAAATAGCTCCTTGATGAATTAAGATTTGGAGAGGTTACACAAATGACTCTAATATGTGATAACCAAGTTGCCCTGCATATTGCCTTAAATCCAGTCTTTCGTGAGAAGACCAAACACATTGAAGTAGACTTTTACTTCATTCGTGAGAAGATTGTATCTAGAATCATTTCTAACCAGTTTGTTAGTTCCTATGATCAGCTAGCCAATGTTTTCACAAAATCATTGCGAAGTCCTAGAATTGATTATATTTGTAACAAGTTTGGTACATGTAATTTATATGCACCAGCTTGAGGGGGAGTGTTAGATGTAGTCTAGTATATGGGCCTAAGCCCATTTCCTTGTATTTTCCTTTTGTACAGTATATATATATATATATATATATATATATATATATATATATATATATATATATATATATATATATATATATATATATACATATATATAATATCTTCTTGGTTGTGATAGACACAAAGATTCATGTATATTTAGCTCTTTCTACAGCAAGCAATTCATTTCAGTAAACAAAAGTAGATGGATTGCATAAAGTGGATCATTGTGATTAATGGATACGTAATGATTCATCCATTTTCTTCTCAATCCAATGGATTATTAAATTATTGAAAATGGATTAATTATTTTTTCTTCCTATTTCTGTTAAATGATTTGTAATTTGTAATAGATCTTAAATTGAATAATATATTATTCTTTATCCATCCATTATAATTGGACTAAAAAATTTATCTAAACCATCCAATTGAATAATAAAAAACTGGTATACTCAATTGCCCGGAGGCTCCTTGCTAAGCAAAGGTATGGGGGAGGATTATTTTTCACAGTCTTACCTTTGCATATACAAAGAGACTATTTTTGGATTTGAACCCATGACTAGGTCACGGAGGCATTAAAATATTATGTTGAACACTAAATCCAAGAAATGGATCTTTTATTTTTCATAACAATAACAGGTTAACAATGGAATTTAGATAGTATAGAATTATATCTAGCATAATTTTAGAATCAATACTCACAGGCAAAGGAATGCTGGCTTCTTTTAACAACGGTTTAAAACCTCGTGGAGGCTTATAACTGGGATCTAATTTTAGTATTTCACCTGGATATGATTAACAAACAAGATTAAAATGGAACAAACAACCTCTGTGAATTAAAGCAAAGGAATGAAAAGAAAAAAATATACTTCAAGGAAAACAAACCTATTGCTTCCTGCTTTTCAAGTTCGAGCATTTCTGACTTCTTAGATCCATAAATCAACATCAGAAATTTATTTAAGAATAAATGCATAGCATTAACAGAATAAAAAGTAATAAAAATTGAAAGGAACAGTGTCAATTGTTGTTTAACCTTGCTGTTAATTTGATGGCCAGATTTGCTTTGATCAGGATTCTCAGCCACCAATGGCAAATTCTGAGTGTTCACAACTTCCAGTTTTTCTGATTCCAACTGCTTTGTAATTTGATCCACTCGAATCTACAAAATGTATGCAACAAGCCAACAACAGTATCAGTTATTGACAACATGAAAGTAAGAACCTACGCAAAATATTAGCACAAGCACAAACTATAGCACCCAACTTGTAAGGGAACTTTAATAGCTTCTAGTTATAGATCACATTCCATATCAAAGTAGCAAAAATATTTCTTTACTAAAGTCAATCTCACGATTTTCTTGTAAGTAAAATATATATTGTGTATCTCAGAATATGTAGTATTGGGGTTTAAGCTGGCAAGGAAGCATTAGTGGGGAGGGGTACCATGAACAAAAGATTAATGTCAAATCCAAAAAATGTGAGGAACCACATGAAACTAAAATAAAAGGAATAAAAAATCACACAAACATTTTTAATTGGAACTTGTAAAGAAAATATTAACCTTGTAATTAAATGAATACAATCAAGGAAATTATGATGGAACAATAAGAAAAAAAAATGCATAGAAGTATAAATGTTAATGGAGTATTGCATGAAGGAATTCCATACAACACCTGCAAAGCTAAGGCCTTTCCCCTCCTGACAGTTGCATCCTGTGTCAGATCAGGTCCCCATTTTGATCTCCTCTCAATTTGTTTTGAACTTTCTTCATTGATAGCTCCAGTGAGCCCGTGTTTTTTAGCCCCACGGAAAATAGGGACCAATGATCCTGACAATTTGTTTTTTGGGATGACAAATCCAGATTTGGCAGCAAATATAGAGAGCTTTTGTCCACTAGTAGTTGCTGCAGATGAAGTTCCGGACATTTTGAGAGGTTCAGGTGCAGAAGTTGAATCAATCTCTGCACTCATTCTCTTATCCAATCACTTTGCACATGCAAGGGAAATGTGATGAAAGACCAGTGACAGGAATAGGTTCAATCTACGAATAACACAATACCTTGTCATCGGCCATCAATATCTAACGAAATAACCTGTGACACAGTCAGATGAGGATACTCTCCCTTATGTAGAATAAGGAGATATTTGTAGTTAATATATTTTTACATGAAAATGTAGCAGAGCTAGTTTAACACTTCAGCATCAGTTTTTAAACTTAAGGTATTTGTTTCTGGATAGTCTGAAGATGTGTGCCATACACATCTAACTGAATTTCTCAAAGCTTTATTCAAAGAATATTCAGTCACCCCAGCCGCGTCGCAGATGTTTGCAGCTATAGAACTAGATAAAGATTCCTCCAGTTTATTAATTATTACTAGACGCCTGGGGTAGCCTTTATGAACTGTAATTTGACGTTGGTCTTTAGCAGTTTCATAAATTGAAGAGCCTATGGGAATGTAGATTGGAAGCAATGAAATGAACAGCAACTATAAAAATAATAATAATAATAATAATAATTGCGTGTGAGATATATATTATTACATAAAAGGAACTGAAAAACGAAAGCGAACCTTTCCCTTTGTGTGGGTGTTGAAGCTAGAGATAAATATGAAATCAGAACTGAGTTGCCTTTGCCAGCATCATAACGCATTTCTTGCTTTGTATTATATGTATTTGTTTGTTCAAACGCATAAAAGGTAAATCGAAACAACTGCAAAACCCTCTCCTCTTCTTGCTCGGTCCGGTCCTCTGTTACCACTTTCGTAACCTTGTTAGACCTTACAACTCGTTATGTTTGTTAGAACTTAGAACTTAGAAGTGAAACTGAGAAAAAAAATTAGAAATTAAAATATTGGAGTAAACCTAGTTACGGTCGCTAACATTTAGGTTATGTATGCATGTAGGGGGGGTAAGGAATTCTTTATTCTAAGATCTCATCTCCACAATTGTACTTTTTTGTTGATCTCATAACATTGTATATGTTTTGAGATTTTTATTTTTTATTTTTTCTTCTGATAAAAGATATCAGATTTTAAGATGTTAATAGATTTTATTATTTAAATTTATTTATAATTTTTTTTATAAAATATTAAAGTTATTTTAAAAGTAAAAATTAATTAATTAATTAAATTTAATTAATAAAAAATTAAAATAAATATAATTATATTTAAAATAAAGATATTTAATCTTAACATTAATCATAACATTGAAATGAAAAATATTAACATTTATATTGAATATGAAAATTTTAATTATTATTATTGTAGAAACGCAAACATGTGTTTACCATGTATGTAACAAAGTCAAGAGGAAAACCACGAGATACGTTAGCATTTGAAATTTCTTCGTCAATACGACCATAATCAGCATCAATAATTTTATTTAATGTACTCATTTGTCTTCAATAATCATATTATGCAATGTGATGCATGTCAAAATTATATTCTTTATAGTATTTATGTGTCAATTACACGATGGATATCAGATAATTGTGAATCAAGATTTGAGAACATCGGATGCTCTTTCAACATCTTTTCTTATCAGTAGTTGCTTCTTGATATTTTTTTGCAAATAATTTTCATTTCTCTCCTTATGGCATAGGGGTGGTCTTCACAAATGTTGCCCAATCAAGATATATGTCATCTACAAAATAATATCATATGTTATATGGGGTTCCATTGATTGTAAATTGCATAAGAGGAGCTCAACCTTGCAAAACATCATTAAACACAAATGATTAATTTAACACATTAATATAATTGTTTGAACCTACAACTCCAAAATAAGCATATCAAATCCACAAGTCTTGTAAACCAACAACTTCAAGTATTATTGTTGGTTTGCAATGATCATCTCTACAATATTGTCTTTACCATGCAATTGAACAATCCTTTCATTCTCAATACATACAACCAATAGAACCCAACATATCCATAAATCTACGTACCTCTCCAATTCATATCAGGCGATTGATGTCATTGTTATTGGGCCTTCTTATGTATTCAACCCAAAATATTTCATTAACACCTCTTACAAAAGTCTTTAAGCATTGAATTGCAATGCATATATTAATTCAAACATACTCGTCAACATTATCGGCAGGTGGTCCATATGTTAATATGTCAATTGTTGTAGTGCACTTCTACAATGATAATAGACCTTCTTCTACCAACTACATTAGATCTCATTTGTAAGGATCATGATTACTAAAGGTGTCTATAATTCGAAGAACAATTGCTTTTGCATTTGAAACCTTCGACGAAACTAACTCTTTATATATACCAAATTTTCCTACAGTAGTCATTAACCAAAACGAGTATAACCGTCTTCAATTCTTCACGATTGCAGTTTTTGACTTTTCTTTGTCTTTGTTGATTGTTACTTTCAGCTTGTAGTTAGACTTCCCTAAAGTACCTCACAATGTTTTCTTCAATACTGTCTTCTAATGCTTATTATATAAGTTGAACTTATATAGTATCAAACTCAAAATCATAATCTGTCACAACCCAAATTCAAGGTCGTAACCAGCGCACAAATAACATCCTTAGCCTAGCAAACCTAAGAAGAACAAAACAATACATGACAAATAATTTTTCAAAATAAACATAATTTTAAGATTCTATAGAAAAATTTGATAATCTCCCTATATTTTGGATATCCCAAAATTTATAAAAAACATATTATCAATATAAACCACCAACTAGAGTTTCCAACAACATCATATTTATTTAAGTAACATCAAATATATAATATCTAAACATGAAGCTCGTAATTAGACTTCTTATATGTATAGAATGTATAAATAGTTCCAAAATAACATCAAATGGTCATCAACATAAAGGAAGCCTACCAAAAATAAATAACAGTAAAGTTGGAACAAATGAAGATGTCAGTAGCCTTTTACTCAGCTGCCTGGGAATCTAGATAGACAATAGAAAAGAGGTAAGTCACAAAAACTTAGCGAGGGCTTAACAACTACCATGAACTAGAAGAAAAACATGTCAATGCACAAGTTGTTCGATAAAAACATTCCTCAATATAAACTTACTAAATCAATGAGTTTAATAAATATCACAACCTTAGATAGCTTATTTCCCAACACCTAAAAGGTTTTGTTTATCATATTCAAAACAGTAACAAATTTATCACATATATTAAATAAGCAAATATGAAATAAAATATGTTAACATAAAACATAAATCATATGAAACATATATACAATGGGAACCACTCATTATAGAACCAAAAGGCAACTTCATCTCATTGATAGACCTCTCCTTCAATAGTGACATCTTTTATGGGGCGGCTCCATCTAACGAATAATCTTCTCCTCCCAAAATTATATCATGTCTCAAAGTCATATCATATCATTAGAGGCAACTTCATCTAACGAATAACCCTCTATACTTAGAATCATACAACTAGGTGCACCTAGGTCGTTATCATTCACCAACGATATACAGGGTTTTAACATAGATCCCAATAATATAAATATCAATTTTTTTCTATTTTCTCAAATTCTCTTCCAAATTAAATCTCCAATTTCATCAAACTTAATCAATTTAAAATTTTAAAGCTTTCAACCTTTGAAATAAATGTCATAGAGAACAAAATCAAATGAAAGAGTATGGAGTTTTTGAACTTATTAAGTAAACAACATTAAAATATAATAAGATAAATTCAAATAGTAAGTTATAAAAATATTAAAAACAAGTCACAATGACCGTTAAATCAATCAAAACTATGGACAATCTACCAAATTGTTTCCCAACAACTTAAGGAGTATTGTGCAAGGTAGAAATCAACAAATCTAAACACCAATAAATATTTTAAATATTCAGAAATTTGTTTGAAGTTTTACTTATTGATGGGTAACCATTAAAATCCCTAAAACTAGTGTTCAACGCTCTAAAAATAATTGTACTGAAAGCTAACACTTGCAACTAACCTATTTTTTAGGTTACAAGTTATGAATTTATCGTAGAGAACCAAAATGAGCAAACTTTATTGTGTGGGTACTCTTCTTCTTCCTCAGGGCACTATCCCTAACACCAAAAGTTATCAAACTTAGCTCCAAAAAGAAAAAGAGAATGAGTAGAAATTTTGGGTTTCATAACTTTCACTAGATGTAAGAGATTTGAGAGTAAATAAAACACAAAAGGATATGAAAAGGTGAATATGTTTCATAATCCACTTTAGAGCTTTTAAATTTAAAAGTTTTTACCACTTTTGCATGTCTAAACAAGCTACTTTCACAACTAATTCCGCAATGGCTAGCTTTAAAACAACTATTTTTGTAACAGTTAACAACTACTTTCATAGCGACTAGTCTTCAATACTTTTTAAATTAAAATACTAAAAAACATAATCATTAATTAAATTAAATTACAACATAATCGATAATTAAAACACCTTACAACATACTAGATAATTATAATGAAATAACAATAAATCACTATGTACTTCATTGCGCATAATATAACTACAAGAGAATTCATGTTTCTTCTTTTGACTGCTGATGTATCTCTTATTAGAATATTATACGTTGCTTCTGCATTCTTAAACTTTTGTGCCTCCAAAATCCTTTGTTAAAAGTTAATGTTTTTTGTAATAGCAGCTTTGATGTTTGACAAATCCACAATGGATGAAGATGTTGTTGTTCTTTTCCCCTTAATCTTCCTCTTGGAAGCCTTTTGACCCATTAGGCGAGTGCCTTGTGATGATGCATCACTTTTTGGAACCTTAGATAAGAACTCTAAATTAGATGATGATGAATAATTTTCACAACAAAAAATATTTCATCGCTTTGAACCATTTTCTTTCTATTAGATGATAATGAATAATCGTTTTCTGCATAACCACTTTTCTTCAAATCAAGAACTTGCTTGTAATAACCCTTAAATTTTTTAATGCAAACATCAATTTTTATCATATAGACTTCAATTGATTTAATGTTCTTTATTGTAGATTACCACAAAAATTATTGTAATTTTATATTACTCTTTCAACAAAAAATTATTTCTTAATTGATCATCACGGACAATTGGATCTGTTGAAACATTAAGTCACAAACCAATAAGTTGTTTATCATTTATAACTGAAAAAAAAAAAACTTGTTTCTTCTTTTATATACAAATTCCCTCTTCTCCCTCAAGAGTGGTGTTTTCTAGTCCATTTGGGTAGAAAAATATGAAAGTTATATTTCAACTTCATCATTTAAAAGAGTTTATTGATAACTTGAATTAATGGGTGACCTATGAAATATTGTGAGATTTTTTTATGGTATTGAAGGAAAAGTTTGAGATTAAGAGCCGGCGTTGGCTTAACATATTTACACCGTCTAATGTTGTGATGAAGAGCCTCCCCCAAGTCAATCTCCGCAAAAGTATTCACAGGCGGGGGCACATTTTCACCGCTCGTCTCCACGGGAATCTCCTCATACGCATCAAAATTAATCCCCCAATTTTCCTGTTCCTCCTCCACCTCATCTTCGAAGGGATTCACTTCACGCCTATCTCTTTGGTTCCCCCATCCGTTTGGCGCCCGTGATCTCTCATTATTGTTCGGAGCAGGGGATGCTCCACGGTTCCTTAGATGTGGAGGCACATAAACCGGCCGCGAAGGAGCTGTCAAGTTCGATGTTTTGGCCGCGGAATTCGCAGCCAAATCAGCCCATGAGATTCGCATGCTTATCTTCTAAACCCTGCAATTCATAAAATTAATTCCAATCAGCAGGGGAGTTAACAATTAGTCAAAACCAAAAAGAGGAAGCTGTCACCTAGGAAGGCCACTAAAACCCTGAAACGGAGACAATTATTGACCTAGGAAGATCCAAAAACCCTAAACGCCACGCCTTCAAACTTGGATGGGAATGGGATCCATACAAAAATATCTTTTCTGAAATGCGCCCTCTCTTTCTCTATATTTTCTATTTTATTTTATTTCTTTTACTTTTCATTTTTATAAAGGCTCTTTCTGTTTCGGCTTCAAACTTCAACGTTCACTTCAAGACTTAAACCCAATATAAGACGCGCGCTCCTGTTGTCTGTCTCTATTGCGTTGCGGCTGCCGTAAATCTCATTCTTTGTTGGCCATTTTCCAACCCAATACTAACCCAAATTCATTATTGCCTAAACTCTCTTTAAACAGCAAAATTTGGGACATGCAACTATCACTTTGAGGTTTGAAAATTTTAGCAACTTTAATTTATTTTGAATTATTATAATAATTAAATTAATTTTTTATATTAAATAAAAATTTTAGATTATTAAATTAATCTAATAATATAAATAAAAAAATTACCAACTATAAAGTCACTTAATCTAAATTCCAAAATTTGTTATTACTCTCCAAATTTACTATTCTAGCCCTTTCATTTTTCTATTTCAAACTTCTAACATTTTCTTTTTTTTTTTAGTTAATTTTTTTATTAACAAAAATATATACTTTTAAAATTTATAAATTTGTTGAGTTACCCAAATAACACATGTTTGGAGGAACCACAAAAGAGTTGTCATAATTTCATCCTAGTCTAAATTTAAATATAAGTCAAAAGTTTTTTAACTCACTTATAATTCGACTCATTCGAGTTAAACCTGTGGTGAATCAGGTTAACTCACCAATTCACCTAAATTTTATTTTTAAATATATTTTTTATTTTATTTTTAAGTTTAAATTATTATGTCACTTATTTTACCTAATTTTATTATATTATACTTTTTAGTTTATTTGTATTATTTAAATAATATTTTATATTTTTAAACTAATATTTAATATATAAATGTAAATTTTTACTAGAGAATATAATTTAAATATTTTTATTTTATTTTAAACTCAAGAAATTTAAAATAATGCTATAATAAGTTATTTAATTTTGTTTTAAAAAATAGTCAAAATTTTTTTCTTAAAAAATATTTATAAATTTTTTAGTCCTTTAAATTTAAAAATAAATTTTATTACCTCAAATTTAAAAATGTTTGTCTTAGTTCTCAAAATTAAAAATAATATTTTTAGTCTCTGAAATTTTAAAATAATTTAAAGTAGCATGTTTAAAAAACTAAAAAATATATTTTAAAAAATATTTTGTCTCTGAAAATTTTTTAGTCCTTAAAATTTAGAGGAATAAAAAATTATTTTTTAAATTTAAAAGACTAAGAAATCTATTTTAAATTTAGAAAAAATATTTCTTAAATTTGAGAACAAAAAAGTTTAACAACTCCATAAAATTAAATTCGATATGATTCAAGAGGTGTCACTCTGTTGACAACATGTAAGTACCGTCCATTAGATATATATTCTCTCTTATAAAAAGTTAGTGACGAGACTTAAATATAAAAGTTTAAACCTAATGATTACAATTATTATTATAACAACATATTTATTACTATTACAAGATTCAAGACTATATGTGTATTTTTATTTTTTTTTACGAGTACTCCTTTTATAAACACCTCATTGACTTATTTTCTATTTATAACAAAAACTAAATAGATGTTACATGTCAACAAAATCTTCAAGATAAGATAGATTCTAAAAGATAAGATAAATTTTGATAGAATTCAATCTTGCAAACTTTAATATTTGTGTCATTTCATTCAAACACTATTTTTTAATAAGTTCTTCTAAATATGTATTATTTAAATACTAAGTTAACATATTTAAAAGAATATTTTTACATTAGAGTATTTAGAGTTTTTTTACATAAATGTATCCAAAGAAACTTTAAATACATGAGTTAACGCGTATCGCTTAAAAAGTTACAAAATAAAGTTTTAAATAGTAATTATATGTGAAGAAAACTAAATATATATATATATATATATATATATATATATATATATATATATATATATATATATTATTTATATAATAAAAAATAAAATTTTTTAGGCAAATTTTTCTGCTTTCTTTTAGCATCTTTAATTAAAATTTTCTGCTTATTTGAAAGCAACACAAGTCATTTCCAATTATTGTATTTAATGATATAGTAACTTTAACGTTTTCCATTTTTAAAAAAATAAAATAGTTTATTTTCTGTTATTTTTTAAATTATTCATTTTAGTAGAATCGTTTTTCAAAAAATTAACATTTAATTGTTTGAATATTTATTTTTCTTATATTAAAAATTTTTCCTTATTTCATAATTTTGTACTTTCTTTTTTTTCCTTTATTTAAAATTATAATTTAATATTTTAATTTTTTAATTATTTCATATTATAAATTTATAGTTTATTATATTTTTATATATGTGGTATATTAAGATTTTTTAAATACAATAAATAAATGAGAGAAATTCAAATTAATCAAGTATTATGAAAAGTAGTAATTTAAAAATTATTTTCATTTTAAAAATATTTTTATTATTTTATGATTAATTCAAATTATATATATATATATACACACACATATACCACTTATAATTGATTAAATATTATATAACTATTTAAACGGACAAATACATTATTTCGGATGAATTAGAAGAAAAAATAATTCTTTAAAATATATTTATAAAAATAAAGAATTTTAAATAGATGAACATTGAAATTTATGTCAAATTAATTACCAATTTTAAATTATTTATTTTTCTAAATTAATGTTTCATTCTTTGTTAGAAATGCTAATTTATTTGAAATTTATAATTAAAAATATGTAATAAATAAGAAAGTATTAGATAATAAATAAAAAATTTTAATATGAACAAATTTAACTGGACCCAGAATTTCACTAATTAATTTTATTATCTAATTTAAAATAACCTTATTGCTATGATAAAAAATCTTAATTACATTATGTTCTTCTACTTTATCAAATTTGTACATTTTGGCCTTATATTTTTAAATTATGGTATTATTTTTTTAATTTTTAAATTATTTAATGTTTGTCCGATCATTAGTAATTATACATTATTCACAAATTATATTAAACCAGAGTACAATAAAATTTGATCATATCAATTTTAATTGAATTGGATGAAAATATATTTGTAAAACATAATTTAACAATTTGTTGCAATCTGAATAAATAAGATCAAATTAGATATATAAATTACAAATAAAAAAATTTAGATCTATTTTTTATAAAACATTAATCATAAAAATTTGAAAATAAAATATTCAGCATATCCCGATTTTTCAACATAACAAATAAAAATACATTAAGTAATTTATAAAATATAAAAGATAAATTATGATTTCAATATTTTATACATTCATTTTTTAACTTATTTTCGGTTCGTAAATAATATATTAAATGAACTATAAATTATTTGCAAATTAATCTAAAGCTAAAATTATTAAATTAAAAATAAAATCATAACCTCTAAATATATTGGTTGTATTGAATATTTCATGATTAATAATCTTTATAACTTTAATACTTTATGCAATTGTTATTATTTACACTCTATTAACTATATATGTAATACAAAAAATAATAAAGATTAAATAATCATATGGTGAATTTGCAAAGTTTAAATACGTGAATCGATCCAATTAAAGTCAAATTTGATCTTATTATCCTTGGATTGATTCACAAATATAATTAAATTTATTTAAATGAGTGAATTCATAGAATTGATCTATATTCATGAACATCTTTATTCGACAATTGTTATGTTGTAAATATTGACTAACACATAATAATAATTTAATGACATGAAAGACTTTAATTTTGTTATTTAACCCCTTGTTTGGTAGGTAAAAAGTGAGAGTGAAAAGTTATTTATGCATGAAAATGAAATGACAAAATAATATTTTTCTAATTCACAGCAAAAAAGTAGCATGGAAATGAATGTCACCTATTTCACTTTTCACTAAAGACAAGCATGAAAAAGAAAGAAATGTAAAGTAAATTGAACCTTTTAAAATTACTCCTTGCTCGTAAAATATCAATTAATAAATATATGAGTAATTTTTTCTTTGTAATAATTTTAATTTATAATTTTCGTTCACATCATTTTCTTCTCACATCATTTAATCTATTTCATATTTTTTTTTCTTTCATCACACTTTATTTTCTTTTATTTTCATGCAACCAAACAAAACTTAAAGGTAATTTAGTTAATTATAATTGTCTTCTTATTATCAAAATCATTTTTAGATCATAATATTTAGGTATGTCACATGTCAGTCAATATTTGTCATTTGACAGTTAACGATAATCTATTAATAATTTAATACAAATTAAAAGTTGAGATCCGATATTTTAATTTAAAAATTAGAAAAGTTATAATACTTTTTTTCAAAAAAAAAGGTGTGATTCAGTGGATGGGAATGGGTTTTCTATCATTAGGTGGATGATTGGATTGATGATCACCTTAAAGAATATATATATATATATATATATATATATATATATATATATATATATATATATATATCCTACACTTCCATTAGTATAATATGTGTTTAAAAAGGAAAATCAGAAAAAACATTAAAATTGATAAAAAATAAGCTAAAAATTATTTGTAGCGAATAAATAAAAATGCTTAATTCAATAATATATTATTGAAATTTCAGCATTATATATATTTGTTTCAATTTTTTATATATACTTTAAATATTAATAACCTGTAAAATTATGTTTATTTTTTTTAGTATTATGATGTTATTATGTTATGTATATTTAATATTATTTTATATATTTATTATTATTATTAATAGTAATAATAATTTGATGGATTTTATTAACAAAATTTATGGCTATAATCTATATGGATGATAAATGCAGGGTACTATTTTCTTTGAGATTAAAATATGAATTTAATTAGTGTGTATTGACAGTGTAAAAGAGTTTTATAACCACAATCCTTTGTTTACATGACTTTTTAAAATATTAATGGGTAAAATCAACAAACTTACCATATATAAATGATTGTAATTAACTGATAGTGTAAAACTTTTTACACTAACAATGTATAAGTGTTTTTCTATTACTTTTTTATGGACATATGAGAATAATTATTTTAATTTATTTATTATTTTGGCAAGCAAACAATTTTATAAATAATAAGGAAAGTAGAAGGGTTTTCCTCTAGTTTTACAGAGTTCAATTAAAAGAAGACACTCAACACATCTCATTCAGCTCATCTAAATAACCTACTAATCCAATGCATAAAAGTTAAAGATAGGATCATAATCCACTCTGCAAGAGTATAACTTGTTACCTGAAAAACTCTACATTATTACCATGAACTCATCTGAGTAGCAAGAACAATCCGATGAACATCTGGTGCACTTCTTGAGAACGCAACCACATTTCTCTCCTTCCAAATTTGTCAAAGTGCGAGACATCACACAAAAGCCCATGCTTTGCTCTTCTCTATGGTCCCCTTACCAGACCCAAAAAGCGATGTGTATAATTACGAAATGAAGCTGGAAGAGTTGTACGCACCCTTCACCAGTCACACAACGTACGTCTCATCTCCCCAAACAACATGTGCACTCCTTGGCATATATTAACTGTGTTCCGAAATTTGGCTCATTATGGTCCATTACTGTTTCAATTCGAGTCTGGGGGCATGTGTACTAGGGACACCTCAAAAGGCATTATCTTGGCATCATCTGGAGTTTCATCTAGATGTCAATAACGCATCGGTCATAAAAATGTCAATATACGAGTGCAATTACCATCAAGAGATGTGGTACTCGAGTAAATCTTGGATATCTAAACAAATATAGTTATGATATGATAAACAACCAGTTAAAACTAAAACATGAGTAATTCATACTTAGGTCCCGATTAGCAAGGTCCACGAGCGCAAGCCCATTGCAAAACCTATAAATAAAGGGCAAGTATCTATTCACACTTTATCGCTTACACCCATACGTGATTACCTCTAACTTGGGTGTCAGAGTGGTTGGAGGTACACCACCTCAATTTGGAGGAGGACATCTCGGACAGAAGCTGATTTCCCATTTAAGAACATAAGAATTAACAGGACTTTTAAATAACATAGACATCTCCTATTAATACGTATAGTTCTAAAGTTGAGAACATTAATAAAGAAGTTACGTCATGAATTTTACAAATAAGAAAATTTAACACATTTCAAATTAGAAAATAAACCTTTTTCTAAGAATGACAACATACAATCCAATGATTCATTAATTAAGACCAGTAATAACACAATTGTAGATGAAAAGTACCGTCTGCATGAGAGAAAAGAGGATAGAATAGTGAATATTCAATTGTAGCATAACAAGATACCCATCTAGCAGTGACAAATGAGAAGAGATAAGGGAATTCAAATCTGTACTTTTATATTTTCTTTTTTGAACAAATTAAGGATGCATTCTTGGAATTTAATAAAATTATATATGTATCAATTTTTTAGAATACACAAAATTCTTTTATTTTTATGTTCTTTATAGTTGAACAGTTGTATCATTTGTATATTTAAAAACATTACATTAATATCTTTATCAAACTTTATACTAACATATGTGTCTTTGGATATGTGAAAGTAACCGTAAAAAGAATAAATAAATAAATAAATAAATAAATATATATATATATATATATATATATATATATATATATATACTAAACTTAAAGGAATATATATGTAATTTATTGTTGTTTTTTTTTTAGTATAACCAAGTCAGTTTTCCTTATTGTATGAGTTTTACTCTACTATTTCTCACAAAAGTAAATAGCAATATCTCAAATTTCAACCGTGGATTCTTCACAATTTGAGAATAAGTAAAACAGTTAGAACTTACAACAAAACTTCAGAATTCAAACCAATTTGCTATTACCTGTTTCAGACTTTCAGTAATAGGAAATTTTAGAGCCAGTTTTCAGTTGTAAAAGATACTTGTCAATAAAGTTTTAAAACATTAAAAAAATGAAATCAATATAGGAGTCAAGCGTTGGAAAAGGAAAACATCTCCAGCTTCAATCACTACATATAAACACCATAAATTACCATTTTATAATTAATTAATAAACACTAAAAAATGCAACACAAAAGAAAGGAATTAAAAAAATATTTAACCTAAATAAAAAACAGAAATTAAAGAAATGGATAGGAGAGAAAAAAAGGAGATTTTTTTAGGAGAGAGAAAGTGGGTAATTTGGGTAAAAAACCCACTTTCCCACAATGAAGTGGGTTATTTGAGTAAATAACGTCAAAGGATTACTTGGGTAATTATTTTTTTTGGAATATAAAAAAAAAAAGTCTTTAATTATCTCTTTATCAGCGTGCTGCTATTCAAAATACGCGGTTGCTCTATCATATATATACATGACACTTAATTGGGAATATTAGAGGTTTTCTGATTACAAAAAAGAATCTTCATCAACAAGTTATTCTAAAAAATGCAGATGCACACTGCTAAGCATGATCCCTGCTTCTGATTGCTTTTTGATTCATCCTATTCATGATTCGGGAAGCATCATTAAGTCTATCTACTCTCTCATAAATGCTAGCAACAACAAGATGCAACTCCTTCTTGTTGATATTAGGATTGGAATCCAGTTTCTCAAACAACGACTCTACCATCAAGAAATCCTTTCTTGCACCATATAGACTCAGCATCTGGAAATGAACTTCGTCAGGAAAAACACACCCTTCTTCATGCATGTGTCTATATAAAGCATCTGCTTTATCAAATTCACGCAGCTTTCCAAAAGCATTCAGCACGAGGGCAATAACATCAGAATCAGGAAAATATCCCACCTCTCTCATGTTCTCGAACACTTCAACTACATGGGCATATTTTCTGTTCTTAGAGAAGAGATTAATCATGCAGCGAAACACAGATATATCTTTGACCTCTCCCGCATCAAAAGCATTCCGGAAAACCCAGGTCGCCTCTTCAATTCGACCAGCTCTGGCAAGAATGGCGATTGCAGTCTCCCTGGGAACATTGTCCGGTCGCTTGAGGTCATGAAGTAGACGCTTTGCATGAGCAACTAAACCTGCCCTCTCATAGGCTACAATCATTGTCTGGTAAAGAACCTCATCAATTGGAACTCCTGAACTCCTTAATTTTTGAAACAAGATGGCAGCACGGTCCAGCTTCCCCGCCTTTTCCCATATAGAAATTATGGTTGAATAAGTGATGGCATTGGGTTCAATTCCGTTTTTCTTCATTTGTTGAATGAGATTGGTAGCTTTCTCATGCTCAAGAGTCTTGCCATAGATATTAATCATGGTGTTGTAGGTGACGACATTCTGTTGTACATCCTTACTTTGCATCAGACGAAAAAGGTGGATGGCTTCCCCGAAGAGCTCAGCCTCACCATAAACCCTCAAGAGCGTATTATAGCTAACCACATTGGGTTGAATCCCAATTTTCCTCATGCTCCAGAAGAGGCGGTCGGCTTCCTTGGGCATGTGAAGCTGGCCGTAAACATCAATCATGATGTTACAAGTGGTGAGATCAAGGGGGCATTTGGCTTCATTCATTTCAGAGAATAGAGAAAGTGCTTCAACAAACTTATGGTTGTGAACGAAGATGGAAAGAAGAGTGGAGTAGCTGACGGTGTCGGGGGGAACGGAATTGTCCCTCATCTCTTGAAGAAGAAGGCGAGCCTCACGGAAGAGCTTGGCTTTGCCAAAGACATTGATCATGGAGTTATAGGCAATGAGGTCAGGGGAAATAGTGGAGGCTTTCAATCTGGTGAAGATGGAAATGGCCTTGGAATAATCGGAAAGCTTGCGAGCAAGCTCAATCAAGTTACTATAGAGGACAAGGTCGCCAGAAACGTTGTCTTGCTCCATCTGCTGGAGCCAAAAGAGAGAAGAATCAAACAAGCCGTGTTTGCCGAAAGAAGTAATGAGGGTGGAGTAAGTGTACCTATCGGGGGAGAGGCCTTTTTGGCGCATTTCGTCGAACAGGCCGTGGGCGAGGTGCCATTGCTTGGCACGGAGGACGTTGCGGAGAACGACGTTGTAGGCGAAGAGGGAGGGGGAATAGAGGGCCTTGTCATTGATCCAATCGAGAAGGGCAAGGGCACGTTGCCAATCGGGCTCGCGTGACAGAAGGGAAACCATGAACCGCATAGAAAGCTGCCTCCCCTCGTAGGGGGACATAACCGCATACAGCTCATCCTCGTTCTTTGTCTGCCCAATTGCCGCCAATAGCTCTTCCATGTTCACACTCCGGTCCACGTACGGTGCTTCTTGCTGCCTTCCCCATGTTCGGCTCCACACATCTTTCGCCATACAAATGCCCGTCGCCGTCGCCGGGCTTATGCCATACCCCAAACTTGTTTTCGTTTTCGGATATATACAAAGGAATAATACTGAAGAACAAGGCCAGCCCACAAGGATCGAACTTGACATCCTCATCCTCTACACTTCACTCAATCTCTTCTCCACCTCACGGGCTTCACTAAATCAGGAGCCCCGGCCCCAAATCCCTCCCTACTCTTAAATTCTCCATCAATTTTTTAATAAAATACTTCAACTCATTTAGAGTGTTTTAGATTTCGACATGCATTTTAAAAGAAAAAACAAGTTTGGTTAAAATTAAGAGTTTAATTGGTATAATGTAGAGATTTTTATATTGATATCCAATCATAACTCTTTATTTATTACAGATGTGTTGATTTTACTCTTTATTATTTTAAAAGTCTAATCATTATTACTTTAAATGTCAGGTAAAAATTCTTTTACTATACCAATTAAACTCTAAAATTAAATTAAACTGGTGGCTGCAATTTTGGTTTTTTAATTATTTTTAATTTTTTTTTAATTTAAAAACAATAAAAATTGGTTTTGAAATTTGTATTTTTATTCAACAATATCCTTTGTCATCACTTACCTTTATTTTTAATATCACTCGTCATCAACTATTGTCACATGTCATGTAATTGTTGCTTGTCATTCATGTGTATAACTGGCCATTACTGTCATCGGTCATTGCTTGTCATAATTGTCTATTGTTATTGGTCTTCAATATCTGTATGTGATCTTGGGCATGCAGGTACCTCAACCTACAAAACCCACAACCAGCGAACTCGGTTTGCAAAAGCAGCATTCTAAATGAGTTAACTATATTTGAGTCCGCAACCACCCTACAAAACCCATAGAAGTCTCACATAAAAATATAAAAAAAAAATTAAAGAAAAAATAATTTGTCTCATTTTTAATTATTATAAAAATTCAATATATATATATATATATATATATATATATAAATAAAGTCACTCCATAATGAGTTACAAGGCAATAATCAAGCAAAGTTTGAGTATATATTACTTAATAATTAAATATTAAATATCATCACAAATAATTAAATATAATCTCAATTCTAAAATATAAAATAAAATAGTTTAAATTTAAAATACACATAAATAAAATACAATTACGTTCAAATATGAAATCTCAAAATCTCAATTTTTAAATGTCATTATAAAAGGTATTGATTTTTTTTTTTACTTATAACACCCAATTTTTATAAATAATATAATATAATTTTTATTTAAAAATAAAAGATGCAGAAACCCACAGGTTAATTCGCTAAACCTGCAAATTTTGCAGATCAAGCCTAAAAAACTTGCATATCTAAATAAGTCTAAATTTGTAGGACTTATATACTATACGAATTTCACAGATAATCTGTGAGCTTGAATTCAAATGTTCATCTCTACTTGGTAGTAGTCTCCACCATCACTAACTTTCTATCACTATCGTTGTCATTAATCTCCGATCGCTACTGCAACCCTTATCCTTGATAGTTTTTATCGGTCTTTGGTTTTCTAGATTATTCGTTACAAATGAGGAGTTTTAGTGAAGTTGAAATTTAACAGGAATATTTTAATACTCTAAATTTATTTATTTTTTTATAAATTTAAAAACTTAAAATCCAAAAATCGCCAAAAAAAAAACCCTTAAATCATGACATGTCACTGTGTTTAGAACATGTTTGAGAACATTAGTTTAATCTGTTTTTAAATAATTTAAGTTGTTTTCAGAAGAAAAAAAAAATAAACATAATGTCTTGAGTGAGATTCAGCTTATATTTAAAAAATCATGGAAAACATAAGTTGTTTTTAAAAACCAGAAATTTTGTAATTTATGATTATTCAGTTTTTTTTAATTGGTTTTACAGTGTAATCACACTTTTTTTTTGCTAAAAACTGTAAAATAAATAAAAAAGGCTTAACTATAGTTGTGTCTCTAAATTTTAAATATTACATCTCACATTTTAAAATTATGATATTTACCTTAAATTAAAAATTCCCTAAATTGATCTATCAAATGTTGGAAGTTTACCTTACATCTGGGTGATGAATATTTGGCTAGAAGGGTAAGTTAATGAGTTTAAAATTTGATGAAGGAGCATCAATTTAGAATTATTTTTTTCTTGCTCAAGATATAGTGTCAATATTTAAAAATGTGAAATATAATATTTAAAATTTATAAAATTTGGAGATACCAATTATACTTAAGAAAAAAATATTATTAATTATATTTTCAACCATAATTTATTTGAATGTGTGGAGGGATGTGTAGTCGAGTCCCTTCTCTAAGGGCATATTCAATGGAAGTCATCTAATTAAGTTGTTTCATGTATTGAAAATTGTGTTAGATAGTTTTCATGGTATGTTAGCATTAAACAATTTAAACACAAATTCACTCAAATGATAAGAAATTTCAAGAAACTCCAAAAAATTTACCTTTTATATTTTTTTCCACTCATTAATTGTATTAGGTGGTTCTCGTATTAAATATACTATTTTAATGAAGAACAACTATTGTTTCCTCAAGCAAATTAATCTCATCTTCAAGCAAGTGATTGTATCATGTAGAATCATTACAATGTATTAAGTTGAAATTTTTGTAATCAACTTTAGTGCAAGAAATTATTAGATGGTCGAAAATTGTCACATCATTTATAGTCTCAACTGATAAGCATGTAATAAATAATTAATTTATTAAGTTATTTTATAAATTTATTTCAATCAAATAATTATATATTATATTTTAATTGGTTAAGATTATAAATGACATAATGATCCTGTATCATTTAATAATTTTTGAACGGTATAGCCTCAACACAATCTAATTTATTAGATTCATACATGTATGATGTTGAGCTCCTATGTGAGTTGCGTAAATGGCCAAGGTAAATAAATGAAGAAAATCCCTAACAAAGTTAAATCATCGCAGGTGGGGGTGAAGAGGAATTGTTTAAATATGAGAACGCAATATCATTTTTTGATAGGTAAACTATGTTTTTAATTTATGATTTTTTTTTAAATTTATGATTTTAGCACATAAATTTTTTCTTACTAGTCAATGTATAAATTTTTTTTTTTTGTATAACTTCTTAGTCATTTAGTTTATTTTAGCTATAGATGGTGATATTATAAAAAAAATTAATAAAATAAGAGTAAATTATGTTTTTTTTACATAAACTTTTTGTTAACTGATTAAGGTATTATAAATTTTTTTTTTCTATCCAACATCGTAGTTCTTCTGTTTATTTTTATTGTTACATGATGATGTGTTATTCTATTTTTTATTATTTTATTAATTAAAATTTTTAATAGTTTTTATTACATTTTGTGGTGACTTTTAGTGGCCACAAATTAAAAAAAAATTATTATTCATGTCTTTTCAACACTTCATATCCTTCTTCTCCAACCTACTTCTTTCTCATGTGTCCTTTCCATCCCATATAAAACCCCTTCCCTCGCTTATAGTACCTCTTCTAGGTGTCATTTCTCTCTCAATCTCTTTCACTTCTGTTTGATAATATTGTTAGATCATGAATAAAATTGAATTTCTAAATTTTTAATTTATTTCATAATAATTTTTCAAACATGTTACTTTTTTAATTAATTTTAAAACATATTTTTTTGAAGATTATTATGATATATTATATTTTTTTCTCAAATGTTTTCAAACAAAAAAACCTTTATATACCTTGACTAGTAAAAAAAAAAGTTTGTGTACCAAAACCACAAATTTGAGAAAGTTTATGTACAAAAAATATAATTTACTCATAAAATAATAATAAATAGAGTGACATGTCACTACTTAATAGTTAAAATAAACAGAAAAACTAAAATGTTGGACGAAAAATATTTGTATACCTTAACTAATTAACAAAAATTTTATGTAGTAAAAAAACAGGTAATGTACTTTACTTTTTTTTTTTTATTTATGATAACGTGAATGATGTGGTAAAATAAAATACTAATAAACATAACTACACATTATCACTTAATATCCATAGAAGTCTTAAAATATCAGAAAAAAAGTTACTGTTATAAAAAAAGAAATTAATGCCAAAATCATAAATTTAATACGTTTATTAGAATAAATATAAATATAATTTACTCGTTAAATTATCTTATGAATTTTATCATTTAATATTTTCACACTTCATCATCATGTTCTTTCTTTTAATTTTTAAGTACGTGTGTAAATTGACGTAAATTTATACCAGTTTAATTTCTATTATCACAATTTTTTAAAATTTTTATATATCTCACTTAAGTATTTTTTTTCATATTTAACCTAATATTTTTTAATTTATGTATATTTTATTATATTTTTATGATTTTTCACTTTTATGATATTATTGATGATTAAATGGCATTGTTTTTTAAAAGATATGTAATAACATTTAATATATCTATAAAATTATCAAAATTTATGAAACATGGTAGTAAAATGTATGAATGTTGTAAAACATAATAGTAAAATATGTCTCAATGGGTGATAATTTTTTTTTTTAATAGTGTTTCAAGGCGTTTTTCGTATGTTCTTATGAAGGCACTTCTTGAGCTTTTATATAAATTTTTTTAATTAATATAATTCATCTGACTTATAAAAGAATTAAAGTATGAAAAAAATAACTTAAATGATAAAATTAACAAAATAATGTTATTTAGCACAAAGTATGTTTATTTCAAGTTATAAAAAAAGCTATTTCCATGTGAGAATGTGACATCATATTTGCTATAAGTTATGAAAAATTATTATCGATCATTTATCATTATTATTAGAAATTTAGAATACAATTGTATTGCTTACTCTCAATTCCCATAAGAAAGGGTGAGAATTTTCTATTCACATGGAAGTTATTTTCTAAAATAACTTCTCACTCTTAGTACATTTTATTTTATTTTTTTTTCATAAATTAAAATAAATTTTTTAAAAATATTTGAAGAAATGAGAAGCTTTTAACAAACATTTAATGAAATAACATTCTGGTAATATAATTAAATCCGTGAAACAAGCGTTACTTTAAGCGACAAAATGTGCAATTAAGACAATAAATAAAATAAAATTATTCATAAATTAAAATTTATTTATTTATCTTAATTCAAAAAAATAAAGTAAACAGGTGATGTATTGATAAAGTTTGTTGACCTATACAATAAAAGTCTTAAAAGTAATGTAATCAGAGATTATAATTAAATAACAATATGAAATTGTTTTATATAGTCAATGCAAGATTATTAAACACTACAAAGATTGAAGTATTAAATTCATTATAGTTTGAGTAAAATTTAATTTATTTTACCTTTTAATTCATTGTAGAAACCAATTTAGTTCAGTTATTTTAATATTATTAAAAAATATTTAAATAAATCCTCAGTCTTGTTTCACACTTTCAATATTTACAAGAATATCTTATTTGAATTTAATAGTTATTATTTATTTTTGAGAATATATATTTTAAAAAAGAATATTATACTAATATTTAATCACATATTTTTATTTATATGACTTTTAAAGTATTAATTGGTAAAGTCAAGTAATTAAATTCTAAAAATATGAATTTAATTAGTATTCATTTAGAGTATAAAAGAATATTGCATTACACTGACAATTAGTTACATATTTTTATTCATATTACTTTTAAAGAAGAATTAATCAATAAAATTAATAAACTTACCATAAATTAAAAGATTGTGATTAGGCTTACACCAACAATGCATATTAATTAATCTTTAAAACTAATTATTCAAAAAATTATAGATTAAATTGTTACAGATTTTATGTACATGTATACATGAATCACGAGGTTATTAAAATTAATGACTAGCATAGTTAGTTAAACAATCTGCTTGCATATTGTAAAAATTTTATATCTATTTTTATTCATATAAACAAACAAATAGATTATTAAAATTATAATAGTAATTTTTTATTAATAGTTATAATTAAATCTATTTTACTATACAAAGAAAAAAATACTGTGAATGAAATAAAATATACCGCAAATGCAGGATATGGAGTCAGTGGGACATATTACTTTTTCAAATAACAATGTTTATTATCATAATATATATGAAAATAAAATACAAAACAAGGTAAAATATCATTTATGATAATAAAATTCTTGAAGTTTGATTTTATTCTTTGAGTTTAATTGGTATACACTGTCAGTGTAAAAATCTTTTACTAAGACAGTCAATCATGACTGTTAATTTATGTGACTTTTAAAGTAGTAATGAAAAAAGTCAACAAATTTATATGAATGAAAGGTTGTGATTGAATGTCAGTGTAAAAATTTTTACACTAATATTGTATATCAATTAAACTCTTATTCTTTATAGAAAAAATTGTTTGTTTTTTTATCCCTCAATTTTAAGACGCTACACTTTTAATTTCAACACACAATTTTAATTATGTTATATCTTTCTATAAAGTGTTAACTAAGCAAATTTCAAGAAAAAAAATAAGCATTTTAAAATTAAAAGATGAGAATAGAAAAAAATTAAAGGGACTAAATTCAAACTTCAAAATTTTAAAGAGATAAACTATAAAAGAAAATGAAATGTTTAACTAAATAAATGTAAAAGAAACCAAACATACAAAAGAAATTAGTCAACAAAAGACAAAAATTGACGACTTCAACTAAAAATACTTACAGACAATGGAATCAAATTATCAAAATAAAAGTGGCAAAATAAAAATATTAAATATATCTTTTATATTTTTCACAAAGTCAAATGCACCATTTAATTATATTAACTCTACCCACATTTGAGTTTAGGTTTGTACACTGCCTATCTTAACTAAGTCTTAACATGTTGGTTTTATTTAGTTACGTGTGCTTTTCAAGCTCTACTAAAAAAAATAGGTTTACCAGGTTAATTTGCAAGACTCCTTGAATCTTTATATAATTAATTTTTTAATAAAAAGTTATATTATTTATAAAAATGATGTGTTATAAGTAAAAAAGAAAAGCAAATCCAATATTTTTGTAATAACAATTAAGAATTAAAATTTGAAATTTTATATTTGAATATATTTATATTTTATTTGTATGCATTTAAAATTTAAACTATTTCATTTTATATTTTAGAGATTATATTTGATTATTTGTGACAACATTATGATTTAATATTGGGTAAACTATGTTTTTTTATATATGAACTTTTTTAAATTTGTGCTTTTATTATATAAACTTTTTGTTGACCGGTCAAGATATACAAATATTTTTTCCATCCAATATTTTAGTCATTCTATTTATTTAACTGTTAAGTGGTGATGTCACGAAAAAATAATTAATAAAATAAGAATAAACTATATTTTTTGTACATGAACTTTTTAACTCCAACACTTCTTATCTCTCCTTCTTCTACTTACCTTCACTACCCCATCCTTAAGTGTCCTGTTCTCCCCGATCCCCTCCCAACATGTCACTCATTGACTTAAAGTCCCATTGCTCCTTCTTTTTCTCCTTCACCCAATACCTCCTTTCCTTTCCTGCCTAGTGCTCCCTCCCTCTCTCCCACCTCTGTTTCATAGTAATTTTTAGACAATGAATGAAATTAAATTTCTCAATTTGAATTTTTATTTTATAATATTTTAGAAACTTTTTCTTTCATAATTTTTTAAAACAAAACTTTAATTTTTTAATTAACTTTAAAACATATATTTTGAAAATTATTGAGAAATATATATTTTTTTCTCAAATGTTTTCAAACAAAAAAATGTTTATATACTTTGACCGTGAACAAAAAAGTTTGCTTGACAAAACCATAAATTTGAAAAAGTTCATGCACAAAAAATATACGTTACCCAGAAAATAATAATGAATATAGTGACCGAGCTAAAATAAACAGAAGGGCTAAAATGTTGCAAAAAAATATTTATATACATTGGCTAGTTAACAAAAAGTTTATGTACCAAAATCATAAAATTTAAAAAGTTTATGTACCAAAAATATAGTTTGTCCTTTAATATTTAACTATTAAATAATAAGAATTCTAATTTTACTTAATTATTGTCTTGTAACTCATTATATGTGACTTTAGATATATATTAAATTTTTATAATAATCAAAGAAGAGGCAATTTTAAATTTTTAAAAATGTTTTATGGTATTGGCCTGCGGGCTTTGCGGAACGAATATATAATCAAATATGATAAGTCTATTTGAAATGCGAACTTAGTAGAAAAAGTTTCATAGATTGCAAATTTTACATATTGCAAGTTTCACAAATCAAGTTACAGAACATGTACATATCCACATAAATGAATGGGCATTGTGGAATAGTTACACTTGGTATGTCACTTTTGAGGGAGGAACCCTTTTTTCCTTTGTTATGTGGCAAGAATAACCATGTCCATCACCACCATTACTAACTATTATTTGTACCCTAAAAATGTACCTCTTCCTCCTGTATTCCTATTTGTAACTTAAGCTCCCATAACACTTGTTCTCCCTACTTCTTATACACCATTTTCAATGCCAACCTATCCTATAAGTCCATTATCACCTCTTCCTCTAGATTTATATCCACTATAGGTGTTGGTAGTGTTGTTGAGTGTAATTCTGAATTTAAAATTAGGCTAAACAAAATCAAACCTACCTTTGGGATTCACCTATGCACCCTTTTTTTCAAGCTAGGTTTTCACTATAATGTCCATGTGTATATTAGGTTCTTGCAGATGTACTCATGCTAGGTGTACTAGAGGACCTTTCGAGACCAGACATCCCCCTAGATCAGAATGAAATGTCGGGTCCGAACAGGCCCTTGGGTAAGTCCATCTTAGTGAAGACAAGATCCAAACATAGGTTGATGTCGGGGAAAAAGAGACCTACTAAGTAAAAAAACCCTATTTCCCTTAAAAGGTAACAAATCCTCAAAATTCGTGATAGCCCAAGCCCGGAGAACAATTGCCTATAAATAGTAAACTATTGGTACAAGTTTGAACATGAGATTATTATGTTATTTTCTTACTAACACATTGTACATTTTTCAGTACGTCAGTCAACCTCTTATGACTTGAGCGCCAGAGTGTCTTTCCAGTACCCACCTATGGCAGTTTGGAAGAATGACAAATCAAAGGCTCAAAGTCAAAGAAAAAAGAGATAGGCTTGGTACGTGCATGCAAGAACAGTTGATGCCTACCGTGTGGTTAAGTAAAACATATCCCTCGACCTTGAAGAGAAGACTGAGCGAGCATCGCAATGGTGACCACGAGGAGCAATGCAGGATATGTGCGCGATCCCTCACGTGAGAAACCAACTCACCAAAGATCAGGGAAACGAAGGAGACACGTCCTAACGAAAAGCTTTTTAGTAGATGGAACAGGACATGACCAAGCTCAAGGAGTAAAATGAGAGGTTGTGAAGGTCGATCCGTGATCTAAAGCGAGGAGAAGAAGATGAAGCGACTTATCAACACTAGCGGTTGACGAGACCCTCACGTTCGACTAGGCGATCATCCCTCCTAGGGCCACCCCGTCAATCTATACTGCTGAATCTCGATCTTTGCCTACCAAGGTTACGACGGAGGCGAAGTCATGTGCTGTTGGAATTCCTGAGGATACTGACATGCCTTATCCTTTTGTTCCAGGAATTATGGAAACCCCCATGCCCAGTAAATAGAAGTATCCCTCCCTCAAGTACAATGGGGAAACCGACCTAGAGAGACATGTTAATACGTTCGTTGCACGAGTCAGATTGTACTCCACCTTAGACATTGTATAGTTTAAAGTCTTTCCCACCTATTTGGTTGGTCTGACCTTGGATTGGTTCGTTCACCTCTAGACCTAATCAATCTCTTCTTTTACAGAGTTGTCAGCCCATTTTGTAAATAAGTTCGCCCCCTAACAACCCCGTTGGCACTTATCGGTTATTGCCAGGGAAAAACTGAGTTGTTGTATGACTTTATGGACTGCTATGAGAAGACCATATTGCAAATCAAGGATCTTTCCCCTAGATAAAACTATCCTTATGTTCATCACAACTCTCCAACCGTGTAAGCTGATAGACAATATGTGTTTGGACCATGTGTCCACTATAGAAGAATTGAGGGTTTGGGTAACAATAACAACTTATATAGAAATAGAGGATATGGAGAAGTCCCAAGCAAGGGCTCACGTAATTGGGGTTGGTAAGAAGGACAATGACACCAATCAGCTGGAGGCACGATCGACCCCTTTAAGGAGAAAACTTTTCGAACCAAGTACGACCACTACACCCCACTCAATGCTAGCACAGCCTGGGTGTTAGAGCATGCACTTTTTGTCAAGCTCATGTCATATCCTAAAAAAGCTTAAACCCCCTGGTGCCGATAAAGTGAGAGAATGCAAGTATCACAGCAACCATGACCACTCAACAAAGAGTGTGTGGCGTTGTGTGACAAGATTGAAAATCTGATTAAGACCTGTCATCTAAAAATTACATCCAGGAAGATCTAGACCGATGCAGGACTGAAGGGATAGGAGTAGCTCGGACCGTAGGAGTAACAGAAGAGTCCCGACTAGCATAAGACGAGGAGAGATTATGACATAAATCACTAGAGGAATGACAAAAGGAGGAGCCAAAGTTGATCCATGGAAAGACCGACAGAAGCAACCAAGAACGAATAAGCAAAGAGAGTAATAAACACCATTTCTAAAGGCTTTACAGGTGGATGAGCTCCATCTTGTTAAAGTTGTTAATGCAGTTTGCCAAAGTGGAGTACTTTTACCAATAGAGACTTCAAGGCTACTAACCGGTGCAGGATGATCCCATGGTAATTAGTATCAAAAGTGCAAACTGTATTATTTGAAAAATGTTAGTTGATAAGGGAAGTTCTGCCAACATTCTGTACTAGAAAACTTTTAAGCAATTAGAAATCCCGGAGGAGGAGCTGATGCCTTATGATGAACCTTTAATTGGATTTTCCGGAGAAAGGTTGAACACTTAAGGTTGTATTGACATGTTCACTAAATTCAAGTTGAAGGAGGAAGGGGAGAGGGTGATCAAGGTTTGATATATTGTCGTTCACGCCAATATCTCTTACAATGTACTCTTAGGCCGACCTTCCCTGAATGCGTTGAGGACCATAGTATTGACATCCCATTTGGCCTTTGTCGGTCGAAGACATAATTGTTACTGTACGTGTAGATCAGCGAAAAACCCAAGAG
The DNA here is from genome assembly GCA_037954015.1 of Psophocarpus tetragonolobus. NCBI lineage: Eukaryota > Viridiplantae > Streptophyta > Magnoliopsida > Fabales > Fabaceae > Psophocarpus > Psophocarpus tetragonolobus. Next base: position 46,842,932 of record CM075694.1, read on the forward strand.
TGTTATATGGCAAGTCTTAAGATGACTTCAGTTGTAGAGAAGAGTGTACCCCGAATCAATCTAGTGGCTATAGAAAGGGCCCAAGCCAGGGAAATGGTAGATTTGAATTCCAAATTGAATACTAATTACCACGCTGAACTGATTGTCCCCACCGAACCCTTTTAGATTGGTTCTCAGCCAGGGTAGACCACGAATATAGGATCTAGCCTACTAGAGGTAATAAGGCAGGGCATAGTGAAAAGGTATAGCGGAATCCATATCTGTTTTCCTGGTCCATGACAAATATGCCCGTGATAGACCCAAATTTCCATTATCACAAGTTAGCCGTCAATCCCCATGCTCGGCGAGTGGCACAAAGAAAGAGAAGGATGTGAGGACATAGAAACAAGGTTGTACTAGAAGAGATGGCCAAGTTACTCAAGGTAGGATTCATCTGAAAGATCTGATACTCCACATGGTTGGCCAACGTAGTGATGGTAAAAAAGACAAACGAAAAATGGAGGATATGCACAAATTTTATTGATCTAAACAAAGTTTGCTCAAAGGATGCCTACCCTTTTTCGAACATTGACACCTTGGTCGATGGTGCAACTGGACAACAATGGCTCAATTTTTTGGATGGTTATTCGGCATACAACCAGATCTAGATGCATCTGTCTGATCAATCCAAGTCCGCCTTTATAACTAATGATGCCAATTTCTATTACTTGGTCATGCTTTTCGGGTTAAAAAATTCCAAGGCTACCTAATTAGAGATTGATGGAAAAAATATTTTGATTGCTGATAAGAAAATCTCTAGAAATGTATATGGAAAATCTAGTGGTGAATTTAGAGAAACCGGAAGGCCATGTTTAGAACTTGAAAGAGGTTTTCACTATGATCCAGAAGCATAATATCATACTAAATCCTGAGAAGTGTGTGTTTGGTGTGCAGAGCGGGAAATTTTTGGGTTTCATGTTGACCAACAGTGGCATCGAGGCTAACTCGGATAAATGCCAAGCCATATTGGATATGCAACATTCAAAGAATCCCAAAGAAGTATTGCGATTGATAGATCAACTAACAACTTTAGCCTAATTCTTACTGTGTTTGGCTGAGGTCACTAGACTCATGTCACAGCTATTGAAAAAGGTTACTCATTTTGCATGGATGCCACAATGCGAGTTAGCTTTTCAAAAACTTTTGCAGGTGCTATACACCCTACCGATCCTGACGAAGCCTAACCCTACTGCCATATTGACTTTGTACATAGTAGTCACTCATCACACTATTATTGTTATCCTGGTTTAATCTAGGGAGACCAAGGATGTCCTGCTTTACTTCGTCAGCAAAAATCTCAAGGAAATAAAGGAACGATACTAGGTCATAAAAAAGGAGCACTAGCAGTTGTCATGGCAGCAAGGAGGTTGCGCTAGTATTTCCAAGGGCACCAGATAATCATCAGGACTGATTGTCCTGTAGCGAATATATTGCAAAAATCTGATTTGGTTAGAAGAATGTCTGGATGAGCTATAGAGCTATCAGGGTTTAACCTTCGATATGAGCCAAGAAGGCTAATTAAAGCACAAACTTTAGCAGATTTTATTACAGAAATGAGACCTGAAGGAGCATTTGTTGGAGCATGGTGGACCCTCCAGGTAGACAAATCTTCAAATAGACAAGACAGTAGAGCTGAGGTGATCTTAGAAGGATTGAGAGGATTGGTGTTGGACCAAATATTAAGATTTGACTTTAAGGCATCCAACAACTAGACGAAGTATGAAGCCCTAGTGGTCGGATTGCAGCTGGCCCAGGACATGGGAGCAAAGCAGGTAAGGTGTTTCACAGACTCACAAGTAGTGGTCGAGCAAGTAAATGAAACTTTTCTAGTCAAAGAGACTACACTCTTACAATACTACCACTCGGTCAAGCATCTTGGATAACACTTCGTTAATTGGAGGTCTGGCATATTCCTCGGGAACAAAACACTAGAGTCGACCAATTGGCCTGGCGAACTAATACTAAGAGAAAAGTCAGCTGTGAACATCCTTATTCTTGGAAATTAGCCAACTTGGCATAGTGCAAACTCAACTGCACCAGGTTTCTGAGGGGGAGTTGGAGGATTGGCGGATGCCTATCCGGAGGTACTTACAACAGAGAAAATTCCCAATTAACTTGGACGAAGCTTGGACTATGAGAATGAAAAGCACCTGCTACTTGCTGGTTGGACCAGAATTATTTAAAAGAAGCATTGTCAGACTAATGCTAGAATTCTTAGGGCCTGACTAAGCATATTATGTATTACAGGAAATTCATGAGGAAATTTGTGACACTCACTCTAGGGGAAGAATGATGGTGGCCAAAGTTCTGAGGGTCGGGTATTATTGGCCAGCCTTTAGAGCAAATTGTGTAGCATTTGTCAAGAAATATATATCGTGCCAGAAGTTTGGGAGCTTAACACATCAGCTAGCGGGGGACCTAACACTCATCCTAGCCCCCTGGCCATTTGTAGTATGGGGGATTTACATACTCGACCCCTTCCCAATAGCCCTGAACATAGAAAATTCCTGCTAGTGGCAATTGACCACTTCACTAAGTAGATTGAGGAAGAACCACTGAATACTATTACGACATCAAACATAAAAAAAATTCCTTCGGAAGAATGTAATAACTCGGTTTGGCGTACCGATAGTGCTAATTTATGATAACGGGTTAGAGTTCACAGATAAAAAAATTGAATGATTTCCTTTTTGATCTTGGGGTTAAGCATCGATTCTCTTGAGTCGAGCATCTGTAGACTAATGGGAAAACTTAAGTAGTGAACAAAGTTATCTTGGGGGAACTCTGGAAGAGTCTAAGAGAAATGAAAAGAGCTTGGGTGGAAGAAGTGCCAGAAGTATTTTGGGCTTACATGTGTACCCCCCAGTCCAAAACGTAAGAAACCCCCTTCTGGTTAGTCTATGAGATAGATTTTATGTTGCTAATTGAAGTTGAGGAACCCTCTTTCCGATGGACTATGTTTAAAGAAGTTACTAATGAAGAAATGTTGATGGCAGAGTTAGAGACTATTGATGAACTCTGCCACAAAGAAACAATAGTCACCGAAACATGCAAGCGTCGGATGAGAAGAAGGCACGAAACTAACATAAAACGCCGAAGCTTTATTGAAAGGGGGACTTGGTATGGAGAGCCATAAGCGAAGTGCACATAGACAACCGGCATGAAAAACTAGTTGCTAACTGGGAGGGTCCCTTTTGGATCATTCAAAATTTGCAACATAGAGTATATTGATTGGCCGAGCTAAATGACAATGCACTATCTAGAACTTGGAATGCGACACACCTGAAACACTATTTCAGTTAGTTACATGTAAACAAATAACTTGGAATACTTTTTTCCTAAATTCAACCTTTTTTCCCCTATAAAAAGTGAAAAAGTTTTTTGGTTGAACAAGCTTTTAATGAGACACCCTTGTCAATATATTAAAGTTGTCCTAGCATTCCTACCAAATATGGGTGTCTTTTGTGATAAATAGATGCATGTAGTCATTCTTCTAACCAACTCAGATTTTTTCCAAACTAAAGATAAATAGATGCATGTAGTCATTCTTCTTAACAGCTCAGGTAAGACAGTAACTAAAGATAATAAAAAACATGAAGTTACCCTCCCAGGCAAACAACCCGGGTAAGGCAGTTTCTAAAGTCAATAAAAACACAAGGTTACCCTCCGGTCAAACAACTTGGGTAAGGAAATAATAAATCAATAAAGACGTGAAGTTACCTTCCCAAGGAAACAACTCGGTTAAGGCAGTAAGTAAAGCCAATAAAAACGCAAGGTTACCCTCTCAGTCAAACAACCCGGGTAAGGTAGTAACAAATCAATGAAGATGCAAAGTTAAAGAAAAATGGCCCCCGGCTGGCTGGGTAACATGAAGGAACTCGGTAGTCCTAGCTGCCTCACCCGGATTGGTGTAACGAGGAACATGAACATAGGGCGCTGGGGATTTTGGCACCTCAATAAAGAGAAGGAACTTCCCATTGAAGAATTCCCTTTTCCCATCAAATTCAAATCCTTCATGGATTTGATATAACTTTTTAGCCTGTCGAACCACCTGAAGGAACTCATCATGGTGCTTAACAACTATGGACTTCTTCCTCATTTCCATTCATGCTTGGAACTTAGTCTTGGACTTCTCGCTAGCTTAAACGAATTTATCGCACTCCTCAGTCATTTGGTCAGGGAATTAGAGAGCTCCTTTACTTTAAGCTCTTGGAGGGCCCAATCATCTTCAGCTCGGTAGGCTCGGTGTCAATTGTTTCCCTTTTTTTTCAAATCTACTACTTGAGAGTGGACTCAATATCTTTAACCTTAGAGGAAGTTTCTATAGTATCCTTTAGAGTGGACTCAATATCTTTAAGCTTCTGCCTTACATCTTTAGCCTCAGATCAAGGGGCCATCATGAGGTTTAGGGTAGAGTATCAAATAGGGCTTGGAAGACAGGGTTGGAGATGTTATCGTCAACCATTTGAGTGGTTGGATCGTAAGACTTAAAGAAAAAACCTTTAGTGCATAAGGGTGGGGGAATGGCAAGGAAGAAAGAAGCGTCCGTTTGGTGCCGCGACCTCTTTGATGAACCTTCTTATCCCCTTGAGGTCATCTTTTGGAGCTAGGCTTGGACTTCTGTTTCCTAGGCTTCAGAGGAGGGGTCATGGGAGGAATAACATCCACAACAAGCTCTATGGGGTCAGGGTTCGGCTCCATTCGGATGACCTTTCACCATCTAAAGTTTGTTCCTGGCGGAGATCGGGCTTGTATCTCGAACGAAAGTCCAAGAGAATCGTTTTGTCATCACTACAAGACATGTTGATTATCCCAGCAAAAAAAAATTCATAGGTAGGTGTCCTAAAAATCATAAATAGGACAAACTCAACTTAAACAAGACGTCATCCCTTACCTTCAAAATCTCAGACCGGGTTAAGAGAGCACCAAAGGAAAAGACTCAGGAGGCAGGAAGACACTTCGACATCGACATCAAGAAAGTCGAATGCTTCTTCTCCTGCTTTGAGAGCAACTTAAAAGGCAAGACGGATAAGTGGTAGGGCACTGACTATTAGCTAAAGGGAAATAAGGGCTTTCCCTCCCGGCGTAAAAGAAGTTTATCGTGTGATCCAACTTCAGCACTATTTTGATAAACTTAGACTTCTAGTCCTTGTAGAAGGAAGTAAAAACCTTAAACAAAGGGCGACCCACCACACGACTAATAGAAGACCATCGAACAGGGGTGACAAAAGTGGTTCAATAAAAATGAAAGAGGCTCGGAGTAGCCTCGATATAGCAAAGCCGAAACAAAATCCTGAAAGCTTGAATGGAAGCCCATACATTGGGATGAATCTGGGTAGGAGCGCAATTCATGATACGCAACATACCCATGGTGAATTGGTTGAAGGATATTTCTATATCTAAGTCTTTAAACAAACAAATATACACATAGAAGTAATACTAGTTGCTCGACAGAGGGGAATTCCTAAAGACAAAGTCCAACTCTAAAGTCTCGTTGCTTCGAAACACCCTCATCATAAAGGGGTACAACGCTGGGTCAACGAGAGAACAGAAAAGGAAGGTGTCATAAAATGACACACAATCATCCCAGACCACTATTTGAGAATAATACTTGACCACTTCAACTGTCACCCATTCGAACCCGACAATGGAATAATGAGGGTACTGCCAGACCTTTTTGGTAAAGGAGGGCTCCGATTGAGAAGGGGACTTCCTAGAGAAGCCCTTGACAGCAGAGGCGGAAGATTCCTCCATTGCTTGATCTGGAGAATCAACCCTTACCTGTGTTAGAGGGTCGATAATAGAAGGAGGAGAAACATCCTTCACAGAAGAACTAGACCCAAAAGCCATATATAGAAAACACAAAGAGCAAGGAGACTTAGAGTACTTGGACAAAAGAAGGGGAAACCCAAGAGTTTTTTAGCGAAGGAAAGATAGAGTAAAATGGAGGAACTACCCTATTCCTATTTATAAGAAGAAGGCTCACGATAGTCCAAAAGGAAGAATCATTTGAATCGTCATATCAATGACTCGTGATCATCGTCTTCCCACCAAAGTTATCAAAATCAAGAGTTTACGTAAACTCGTGAGAATGCAGTAAACTCGTCTCGTAAAATCGTAAGAGTTTACTTCATTAAAAATATGACTATAAATCACATAAAAATTGAAAATTTTCAATACATAATAAGTTCAAATCAACATATAAATTTAAATTACTCCAAATAAGTAGAAATTAAAGTTGAAACACTCAAAATTTCAAAAAAAATTTAGCCATAAAAACAAACAATATTTAAAACACTAAAAATTAAAGCCAACATAAAAAAATATCACCTAAGAAATTTGTTCATAAGTTTACTCCGATTTTGCGAGTTTACTCTAATTTTACCAAGTTTACTCTCAGTTTACTACTCTTCTGATTTTGTATGCGATTTAACTCATCAGAGACTTGTAAACTCGTAAACTTGTATGATTATACAAGTTAACTCGCGATTTTGATAACCAAGCTTCCCATATCTAGTTGCGCTTTTTGGCTTACGTTGTGATGCACTCCCTTGACCTCTTCAACCAAGGTTCCTTCCTCTAAGAAAATGGAGGATGTAAAAGGTTAGGGATGGAGGGGAACTTGACGCCACTTCTCTAGGGAGAAGATAAGTCAAGAAAAATTTTAATAGGAGACTTGCCACAAGGGAGAAGACCCTTGATAAAAGTTAAAAGGAAGAGAATCCTCAAGAGAGGAGTTTCTCAAAGGTGACACTTAAAATAAGAAATGCTCAAAGAAGTCTTATCTCATTCATTTAAGTGTGATGATTACAAGAGAGACTATATGTATATATAGCCAATGAGAGAGCTAGGAACTCAAAACTAGGCAATGTGAGACTTTAGGCCTAATTAGGATTAGAGACACCTACTCTAAACCTAGGAGGGGTGCAAAAGCTAATCCTAAGGTGTGGGAAGGAAGCCCAACACGCCTTGGACAAGAGGTCCCTAACTAAGCTTACCTCCTTTCACTAACTAATAACACCTCTTCTTCCTAATTACAAAGTAAATGACCGAAATACATGGTCCAAAAGGAAATTAAAAGCTAATTAATATTTACAAAGGGCAATCTACGGACTATGGCCTAATATGTCTATCTCAATCATGAGTTGAGGTCTTGATGAGTCTTTTCGGGCCAAGTCTTCCTCTGTCCTCCTAACCATGACCCTAGTGAGAGGGCCCTTGGTAGGTAGGATTGCATCACGTTCTCTACTTGAACAACAACATTGCTCAACAATAAAAGGTAGGGAAAAACCTAGTAAAAGGGCGGGAAAACGTCATATGAGGAACCCCCTAAATAGAACCCTAAGTTCCTAACTTGAATCTGTTTTTCGCTCAACACTGGCGAGGTTGTGTACGGAAGACCCTATGAGACTGGACATACCCTCTACCAAAGCAAATTGCAGGGACCGAACATCCTTCTGAACTTCAAGTTCCCAACTTTAATGTCTTCGTTGCTCAACACGGGTGAGGTTGTGTACCAAAAGACCCTCCGAAACTGGAGATACCCTCCACCAAAGCAAAATGTAGGGACCGAACATCCCCCTGAACTTCAAGATCCCATTGTTAACGTCTTCCTTGCTCCACCATTCGATGTTGGTGGGGTTGTGTACCGGAAGACCCTTCGGGACCGGACATCCCCCCTGGATCAGAATGAATCGTCGAGTCTAGACAGACCCTTGGGTGGGTCCAGCTTACTGAAGACAGGATCTAGACATTGGTTGATGCATGAGAAAAAATAAACCTACTAAGTGAAAAGCCACATTCCCCTTAAAAGGTAAGAAACCCTAAAAATTCTTGTAGGCCCAAGCCTAGAGAACAATGTCCTATAATTAGTAAACCACTGATACAGGTTTGAACAAAAAATTATTATATTACCTTCTTACTAACACATTGTACCTTTCTAGTACGTCAATCAACCCCCTCTTACTTGAGCGTCGGAGTGTCTTTGCAGGTAGCCACCTGTGGCGGTTTGGAAGAACGGCAGATCGGAGGCTCGGAGTTGAAGGAAAAGAAGATAGGCTCAATACATGTGTGCAACAACACTAGGGTTTCTCGAAATAGCATAGGTGTTCTACCAAATGCCTCACACAAAAGCTTAATAACTTGGAATGTTTTTGTTACTAGTTTGATTAAATGGATATGAGTTACAACTTTTATGTTTCATGCTTAGTCAAATTCCTGCTTAGAGTATAGTGTCACAGACTTTTGTATTAATTATGAATACACAGAGGAATCCATTCATCAAAGCTTTAACTTTGTCTAAGGAAATGATTGAAATTTATGTTAAAATTGTAATTGGTTAGAACCTATATAAAGACTAAGGTAGTCACTTTGTATTCACAATCAATCTCTCATTATCAATATACTCTACTTTCTTTTAGTTATATTTTTCCCTTAAGTTTTTGTTCTCTTCTTTTAATTTTAAACCTTGAATTTTAAACATGGCATCAGAGTGATATCATCTACCTTGAATATCTTTCTCTGTATTTGTTTTTTTTTTTCATTTGTCATTTTGTTACTATAATTGATCTCTCAGTGATGATGCAAAACACCATTCTCCCTCGTTCCTTGATGCCATTCTTTGCGAAAAGCATGACACCTTCTAGGAAGAGTTTGATGCAAACGATGATGAGTGTGAGACCAATGACGATGACCTATCTGCGGAAAGTCGCAATCTCTGCCCTTGGTTTTGCTGGACAATGATTTGTTATGGGAAGATGAAGAGCTTGTGTCGTTAATCTTGAAAGAGGGAGATACCCATTTGCGTTCTCTTTGTGTTATTGCTGAGCAGTTGTTGGAAGGGTCTCATTTGGAAGTTGTGAACTAGATTTCAAAAGTTTGTGGACACTATGGCTTCTTTTCTTTGACCACTGTTCTTGCTGTCAACTAATTCGATCGGTTCATCACAAGTGTGAGGTTTTAGAGGGACAAGCCATGGATGACACAACTTATTGTTGTTGCTTGTTTGCCCCTTGTTGAAAAAATGAAAGCAACTTATGTGCCACTCCTTTTGGACCTTCAAGTAGAGGAGACGAGGTTTGTGTTTGAAGCCAAAACTATTCAGAGAATGAAGTTGCTTGTGTTGTCTACTCTTAAATAGAGATTGCACCCGGTGACCTATATTTTCTTCTTTGAGCACATTGTTAGAAGGCTTGGTTTGAAGATTCGCTTACATTGGGAGTTTCTACGGCATTGTAAGCAATTTCTCATCAATGACATTGCGGATTCAAGGGTTATGAGTTTTGGTTGCTGCTACCATGATCCATGTTATTGAAGAGATTGAATCATCTAATGCGAATGAGTACATTGATCAGCTTTTGAGTTTATTAAAGATTTACGAGGAATAAGTGATTCAATGCTACAAACTAATGTAGAAACTATTAGGTTGCTATGAAGGCATTTACAGCCTTTGCCAGAAACGAAAGTTTATTTCGAAACCAGGTAGCCCGAAAGGTGTCATTGATTCATCTTTTAGTTATGATAGCTCAAATGATTCATGGTCTGTGTCATTAATCTCACTTTCTCTAGATTCGTTGTTCAGGAGGAGCAGAGCTTAGGATCAGTAAATGTGATTGTCTTCTATTAATTATGTGTTAATTGATGTTCTTAACAAGTCGCCCTTCTAGCAAAGGAGCTGATTTCTTTTTTTTCTGTTTCAATGTGTTTGCCTCATTGATATTTGGGGTTCTACTTGGTTATTTCTCTTGCACACTAAGTGTTTGATGATTGATTTCATTTGATTTTGGAGGATTATTGGTTCGAGCACTAGTCAAGCCATTTCAAGATTGCTCACAAGGTGTTTAGTTTTAGTCATCTTTGAAGACAACTTTTGCCCATGGTGGTTAAGCATGTTTGAGCTTTTGTCATGGATGGTTAAGCATTAAAATGTTATTTTGCTTTTGTCTTGAGTGGTTAAGCTTTATTTTTTGGCTTATGCTCTTGATGGTTAAACTTTGTTGCTTCTGTCCATGGTGGTTAAGCATGTGTGAGCTTCTGTCATGGATGGTTAAGCATTGAAATGTTGTTTTGCTTCTTTCTTAAGTGGTTAAGCTTTATGTTTTGGTTTCTATTCTTGATGGTTAAGCTTTGTTGCTTCTTTCCTATGGTAGTTAAGCATTTCCTAGTAGTTTGCTCCTTCCTTTTAGGTGGTTAAGCATTTTTATTTTGATTTCTCTTCTTATATTATCCATTCCAAACAAATTCCAGTTGTAGGGGGTTGTTAAAATTGTAATTAGTTAGAGTCTATATAAAGGCTAGGGTAGTCATTTTGTATTCACAATCAATCTCTCATTATCAATATACTCTACTTTCTCTCAGTTATATTTTCCCCTTAATTTTATGTTCTCTTCTTTTACTTTTAAACTATGAATTTTAACAATAGAACCTACTAAAGTTACTCTTTTGACCATTTTCCATAATATTGCAAATATTGGGTGTGTTAAGATATGTTAATTAATTCATATGTATACAGAGAAAAGAGGCTTCAATGCCTTTGATATTCATATTACAAATGCATTAACTGTTTTGTATGCAAAGGGTGGACACATAGTGAGATGAATAAATTATTCTAAGAGATACATGATTAGAGAATAACTTAGTATCATGAACTTTAGTTATCTCAAGTTTTGCAATGAATGTGATGCGGAGGAAAGCTCTAGATAGTTTTGAAAAGATGGAGAAGGTTAGGCTAAGGCTAACTGTATGTCATTCTTACGATATGTTTGGATGGAGAATTTCAAGAGGGAAATTTATTTAATTTTTTGAAATTTCAAATGCTTTATAATGCTTTGTGGTGAGAAATGCTTTGTGATGAAATACTATGTTTGGATGAGAAATTTTAAAATAATTTGAAATTCTAGACATTTTGATTAGTTAAAATTGTAGAATTTCAAATTTCTTAAAAAAAAAGTAAAAATTTTGAAATTCTTTAAATCTACTTTTCTTTTACAAAAATTGATTGAGGTTATTTTTTATTTGATAATAAAATTTTTTACTATATCCAAAAAAAATAAAATTTAATAAATTTAAATTACTTTATCAAAACAAAACATTTAAAAAATAAAATCGTTTAAATTAAAATTTTAAATTCAATATATTTTAAATTCTTTATAAAATTCTCTGTCCAATTATAATGTTAGTGATTTTATTACTTGCAGAGTTGTAGTCACGAAAGAATTGTTGAGGAGGGGTTCAATTTTTTTTCGCTAGATGTCAAGAACTGTGGTTTGAGATAGACATGCTAGGGAGGACCTAGAGGTTAGAAGAAGCTGAAAAGGTTGCTTTACAAGTACCTCACGAGGTTGCTAATGTTATAATGTGGAGGACATTCCTCGAGGCATAATAATGTTGAAATTGGTCAAGTGGTGATTAGGAGAGAATATTGGATATGGAGAGAAGGCACCGTGATGATTATGATCTTTAATATTCTTGTTGGTGTTGGTAGGTTTAAGGACGCATAGAGGTTAGGGAAATGATATATAGATAAGTTAATTGCATTCAAACTTCTTGACTACAATTTCGTCTAAATAAATGTGTTATGAATGAAGCAAATGGGTTATTATTCTGCCTTTCTTGCTCAGGGGAAGGTAGCAATTGAAGTTGGACTCATTCACCATTTTGACTTAAGAATCATTTATCAAAATTTGTCAATTTTAAAATTAATTAACAACATGGGTCTATTTGAACGGTAAACCACAATGAAATCATTATCAACCATGGTCAAAAGGTCAAAACAGACCAAAAACGGTAATTAGTTTCAAAACAAACTAATTCTTAAGATGAAGTCAAAATGTCTATTTTAACTGTAAATCACAATGAAATCATTATCAACCATGGTCAAAAGGTCAAAATAGACCAAAAACGGTAATTAGTTTCAAAATAAACTAATTTTGGTAATTTTTAAAAAATAAAAAGTTTTAAAATAATTAGAATACTAATATTTTTTTTTTAAAATTTACCAGATATATGTTTTGAGACTCATTACTATTATGGGTCTATTTTCATCATGTTCAACTATCAAAACAGATTTAATATTGACAATTAGTTTTAAAACATATCCATTTTAGTAAACATGGTACTTGGTAGAAGAATTTTGTAAATAGATAGATTCATTTATGACTGGGCCGAAGGCCTATTAGCAAGTCATTCAAAAAGTTGTTCGTTTAAAACTCCCCGTATACCTAATTATATTTTAAGTGCAATTCAAAATGTAAAACTACATTCTAAATTGAATTTTCTAGGATGCAGGGAGAGTTTTATAGTGCTGCAAGAAATATCTATACGCAAAGTATATATATAGTTTAATTAGCATGTCATAAATAAACTTATTATAAACTAAAAAATTATAATTAAATATTAGTGTAAAATTATTTACAATAACATTATATACTAATTAAATTCATATATATTTTGATATTAATGAAGTATTAAATAATTTTATATTAATATAATATTATAAATAAAATTTATATGATAATTACTTTTAATTATTTAAAGTAGATTTGACAAGTATCTTATCTATGTCCACGTCTCTACATGTTATATCGATACATGCCTACCCTGGCTACACATTGGTTCAATTCTTAAATTGGAGAGAGCGCAGGGTTGAAGAGAAAATTATACATTCTGAATTTTTATCTTGAGGGCATATTTGCATAATTGATGTAACAGGAAAGGAGACAGACTTTGATCACAGGTGGTTTCCATACTATCCCGTGAAGAGGCATATGGTCTGTACAAGGAAGCCAAGTATGTATTTCATTCATAATTGGGTCTGTATAAGTTGGCATAAAAACACTGGTTTGCTAAATAAGCCTTGTTAAAGAAGGACGAAATTTGGTTTTGGGATTTGAGTAGAGAGATCTAGTATAAGCTAAAGGCAATGTCAACAGTTTCTTAGTTCGTCCCACATAGGCTCGTTTAGTTAAATTGTCGTAATCGTTGTCTTCAATTGCATCCAAGATCTTACGATACAATATGAGTGAGGACCAAACCTGCAGATCATACACAAAGAAAAGTGTTAACCTCCACATACTAATCTTTGCTATTTTCAGGGAGATTCTATTATTAGTTCGCTTAACACTAACAGAGCAACTACATGTTTGTATGCAATGCAAGGCAATCTAAATTAATCGTTTGATTCCAAAATCGACTTTATTAATAAGTGGTAACTAACGTGGATCGGGAGTTGGCTAAATTGCTTTTACAGATCTAAGTGATCGATCATGAGCCAATTATAGTTTTTCTTTATGCTATTAACATGAAATTATGAATTTTATTTATTGGATGAAGAAAAAGAAATTATGTTTTGAGCAAAGGAATAGAATATGTGGATAGTACCGGCCAACGGCTGGCCTTTTCGAGCTGAGAAACTCCATCTTCTGCCCGGTTGAAGTAGAATCTTGCCCTTGTAATCTGATATTTCATAAACTTTCTCCATCTTTCACTGACCTTTCTTGAAAATACATCCTTGTCACGTAATCCAAACTGGGCTAGTTCGTCTTGGGGAAGGTACACTCTGCCTCTTAATGCACTAATTAATATTTAGAAGAGTAAGGTCATATATCAGTGTCAATCTTTAATATAGTAATAGTAATTAAGCATCAAAAGAGGAGTCTATAAATGAAGTGAAGAAACCTACTCCTCCCCCACATCTCTAAGAATGTTTGTGAGCTGATTTCCTATACCCAGATATAGTGCAGCATCATATACACTTTGAACAGGGATGACAGATTCCTGGGCAATGCCCATTATTGGAACAGTCATTAAGCCAACAGTTCCCGCCACATAGTAGCAGTAAAGATATAACTCTTGGAAACTGTTGTATCGGGATTTCATTGTATCCATTCTCATGCCTTGTATCATGTCCCTGAAAGGCTGTAATGAAGGAACTAGAGTTGGTTAGATGGATGTACACACACACTAGCTAATAAATATGGTAAATAATGAGTATTGACCTCGATATCCAAGGAAAACTTGGAGACTGTATCAGTAAGAGCAGCATCAAGCATGTCATAGGGTTGTCCATTGAAAATGTCGTGCAATCTATCTTCCCACCCATCAAGAACAGCAGAACTCATATACTCAGCATTAGGACCATCAACCAGATCATCCGTCCTCCTGCACCAAACTGCAGAGAACTGTTTCAATATATGTTTTGTTTGAAACTGCAATTAATTTAATTAAGTTGTCTTTATCTTCTAGTGCACCGTAAATTGCCCAGATAGCTTTCTGTCTTTCTTCCGTCATAAGCAAGGTTCCTGTTTAAAACAAGAAATTAAACCCATGCCATGTTGAAATTAAGAAGCGAGTGGATTTGATTTGTACCTAGATAGAAGGTCTTGGCATATTCCGCACAGATATTTCCGCACATTTCATAGGCATCACTAAGAAAATTGGGCTCGAACTGTGGCTTGGGCTTGCTACAAGGACTCATGATCTGAGACTGCCTGTGAACAACCTCTTGTACATGTATATCAGAAAGAGGAACTACTTGTTTTGACAACACGCCCCCTCTTCTTTGTTTGGGAGCCACGTTTACTTCCGACCTTATAACACCACATCTTCTACTACTACAACATGGTTTCCTAGTGGAACAAGGCTTTGCTGTCACTGAAGAAAATGATAAATTCATCACTCTATTTCTATTCTCCAGTTACCCTACCTCACTGCTAACGTACTGCTATATAAGCCAATGTGGAGGAGCTTATCAATTATATCGTTATTTTCCCTATTTAATAGCTATGTGTGTGTATATATATTTATATATTTATGGTTGTTGTATAATTACCATTTACCAACCATTTCAATGGCAATTTGGGTGTAATATAGAATATTCTTATGTAAGATTGATGCTTCAAATTGCATTTCTTTTTTGACACCTAGCCAATGAAACAAGGGAACGAAGTTTTGGAATATTTATTTATAACGCAAAAGAAGACGTTGCGTCACATAGTTTGGTTTGAGCAAGAACGGGACTTACAAAGATGCTGCTTTTGTCTTGTAGAAGGCCACCTAAATTTTCTCTTGCAAACTGCAATTGTGTCTTCTAGTTCAGTTCCTTGTAAAGAATCTTAGTCGCCAGTTATGCCTTCTCGAACTTCATATACATCACCTTTCCTTGGCCTGTCCATTTTTTTTTTGTTACAATCATTGGCTTATTTGTCCTTTATTGGCCGATCTTTAGTTCTTGCCTCAATGTACAACCGCCCAAGTGGCATATACAAATACCAATACACTTTTTAACACCAAAAATTATTATATGATTCTGCCAGATCAATTTAGTTTTAACCAATAACAATACAATATATAACATTATGTGATCATGAACAACTTAATGATATAATAATTCCTACTTTAACACTTTATTATGAAGAAAGAAACATTCAATAAGATGTAAGACTATCAAAATTTATATTTTTAAATAAATTTTAACTAAATGTAACATATATGTCTAAATAACAATTAATTCAGTAGGAACATTTGAGGTGCAACCGCAATAACTAGAAAAACGATCATCATTGATAATTAGAGTCTTGAATAAGAATACTTATGTGAGATCTTTCGGGACTACCAATAGAGCTACCATCAATATTAATTTTGAAAATGCCTACAAAAGGAAGAATCAATTTGATCAAAGATGAGTTGTAGTGTTTTGGCTTTGGTGCTAGAATCTTTAAAATTAAAGCGTAGTAAATCCTATTGATTAAGGTCTTTAAGTGCTCAATTTTATTTTTAAAAATATGTAGATTTTGAGACTTCCAAATTTTTCCAACAAGCAATAACAAATTGAACTTCAGTGCTACCCTTCATATAATGCTGAATCCAAAGAGAGTTGTCATGAAAGTTCCTAAATCACTATCTTTCAATAGCAATTTGTCCCATATTAACATAACCTATCCCCTAAATTGTGAAGAATTGTTTCTTGTTGAGCTCTATACTTGTGACAAGAAGGGTCAAAAGAAATATGTCTTTGCAAACCAAACATGTTACCAGGAATGCTCTTGTGGTCCAAGAGCCATAAAAAGTGCTTAATATCACAAGGATGAGAAAGAAAGACCAAACCCATGATCAGTAATGTTTTAGGTAGTATGGGTTGAACTGGCTCTAGTTAACCACTTGTAAGCAGCTTTGGCAGAATACGCACCTTAATGGGAATACTCCCAGACCGTCATGTTAGGAATGTAATCATCAAGGACAATGGACATGATAACATCTTTTAAGTATTGTGGTAAAAATGTTACTATATTATTCCATTTCCAAAAACCATTATCATATGTCTCTTAAAGTCAAAGTAACATCTTGAATGTTGACATAATCAACTAGTTCGCAAATATGACCAAGAGAAAACCACTTGTTATAGCATAGAGAAACATCACCATAACATACTTGGATTTTGAAACCAACCAAGAGAGACTACAATGTCTTTGCTATGTAGCTCTAACTATAAGAGCAATTAGTGAAATTATTGCAGGATAGGATTAAATTCCATTAAGATAGTTAGCTTCTTACAAAGTCACCCAAAGCTTATTAGGATTATGGAGCAAGAACCAAACATGCTCACCTAACATAGTTATATTTGATTCTCTAGCTGAACGAATACTCAAGCCACCAAGTCTTTTCGATCTATTGATAGTATCCTATTTCACCCAATGTGTGAATCTATTGCCCCAAATAAAATTTCTAGTGATAACATCTATAGGTTACAAATACCTTCAGGTAGCCACAAGTTTTGCATGACATAAATAAGTATCTTGTTGAGGACAAATTTGGCTAAAACCACTCTACTAACCCTTTTTAGAAGCTTTGCCTTCCAACTTGCTAATCTTGAATTAATACAACCCAATATGAAGGACAAAATTTGATTCTTTACATGGCCAGTCAACAAAGGAAATCGAAGATAATTACTAATTTTATAGGTATGTTGAAATCTCAAGATACCCTTAAATTTAGTAATTTTCCTATTGGAAATATTTCTTGATACCACAAAACTGGATTTTTGTAAATTAACCTTCAATTCAGATGCTTGATAGAACATATCCATAACTTGTTGCACAATCCGCACCTGATTGGATTTGGCTTGGGTGACAAGGTTATATTTTCTTTATTATATTGTTTTATATATGTTTTGTGTTAAACATAGATTGAGAATGATTTGATTTTAATTTCATGATTTAGAGTGTGCTCTAAAGGATTAAGGAAACCTTAGGAGAGAGAAACAATTGAAAATCATAATGCATATTTTACTGACAAATAATCTTACAATGAGAAAACCAGTAGGAAAAAAAATGAAATTTGAGAAAGTGGTATTCATTAAAGTTGTAACCCTATATGTTATCTAACTAATGTTGTTTGTTTCGCTCTAAAAAGAAACCACTTGAACTATGCTGGGAAACAAAAGTAGTTTATATATTTTATTCATGACAATTATATTCCTAACTCTTAAATTTATAATGATTAAGCTCACACAAAAAATAAAATAAAGACTAAATACAAATAATGAAATAAAGATAAAATCAAATAAAATAACCTTAAGATATTTTCTCCTAATATCTAAAGATTATTTTCAACAGTTCTCCTTAAGTTGGTAAATGAATATCCATCATTCCTAACTTGCCTACAAGATCATGAAATCTACCAATTGGAAGACCTTTAGTGAAGATATCTATTAATTGGAGTTTTGTTGGGACATAGTTTGTAACCACAATATTTTTGTCTATGTTATCTTTGATGAAATGTATATCAACTTCAATATGTTTAGTTTTGTCACATTATATGGGATTACGGGCAATGCTAATGGTTTACTTATTGTCACAAAATAGTTCCATAAGGATATTTATCTTGATTTTGAAATTATTAAGGATTATTTTCATCCAAAGTCCTTCACATATACCTTGAGCGAGATCTCAATACTCAACATCTACACTAGAACGGGATAATTTATCCTGTTTTTTGCTTCTCTAAGTAACCAAACTTTCCCCAAGAAACACATAGTATCTTGTAGTAAACTTTCTATCATTGATAAAAGCTGCATAATTAGAATCAGTATAAATTTTCAAGGTGAATGTGTCTTTCTTTCTGAACAATAACCCCTTTTTTGGACTTGACTCCAAATATTGTAAAATTTTATCAACTGCTTGCACGTGTCTCTCTCTTAGTTCATGCATAAATTGGCTTATGTCATTAACTGCGTAAGCAATGTCTGGTCTTCTGTGTGATAGGTAAATCAATTTCTTTACCAATCTCTAATATTGGGCTTTGTCTATAGGAAAGCTAGTTTTGTCTATAAGAGAACTTTCTTCATTTCCAATTTTATGATTTTGTTCAATAGGTACCCTTGAGGCTTTACAACCCAGTTTTTCTGATTCTTTGAAGAGATTCCTTTCTTTGTGATATAAAGATTCCTTTCTTGGACTAAGAAACCCTAAACCCTAAACCCTATAGGTCTGGGTACAACCATTTGCCACTAATCAAGTTTATATCGTTCTATTGTTCCATGTGCCTTATGTTTGACTGTAAATATCCATATGCACCCTACTACTCTTTTATATCTTGGTTTATCAACAGTTTTTCACGTCAAGTTTTTTTCTAACGCATCCATATACTCCTTCATAGCCTATGTCCAATGTTTACTTTGCATGACTTCCTAGACTGAGGTGGGAATTTGTGTGGCAACAATAGCAGCAATAAAACCTTGATGTTGAATCAAGAGATTGTTAGGGCAAACATAATTAGAAATAGGATATTTTACACATGACCTCTTTCCTTTTCTCATTGCAACTGTTAAATTATCAATATCACTTGCCTCCTTATTGTTATCATTTGGAAACCTTACCTTTAGGTAAGACGATTCTACTTACTGCAGAGCCATAGTGGATTGCTCCCTCCTTTGATATTTTATTCCAAAGAACCTATCTTCTTCATCCTCACCATTGGATGGTTCTACTATTTCAATTATGTTGTCATCATGTAGCTCTTGGACATCTAGTTGGGAAGGAAAATCGAAAGGTAGTAACATGAAGGGTGACTCTTCTTCAAGGGTTCTCTCCCCTTGAAGTTGTGATTGAGCAAAAAAGGATTCTGTTTCATGAAATATGACATCCATGATAACAAAGATATGACGACTCTATGAGTGATAACATTTGTACCCCTTTTTATTTGGTGGGTAGCCAATAAAGACACATTTTAGGGTTCTAAGGTTGGGTTTACTACAGTTAGAATTATGAGAATGGACAAAGGCCGCACATCCAAAAACTCAACAAGATAAACTAGAGATACTAGGAAAGACAAGGGAACAAAAGTTAAAAAGAACTCAATGGGACTAATACCATTTAGGGCACAAGTGAGTAACCTGTTAATGAGATAAGTGGCAGTTAACACTGCTTTCCCCAGTACGTATTTGGAACAATCATTTAAAGAAGAATAGTTCTAGCAACCTCTAAGAGATGACAATTCTTCCTTTTTGCAACCCCATTTTGTTGAGGAGTATTTACACATGTTTGTTCATAGACAATACCATTATGAGACAAAAATTTTGAAAACTCTTGATTCACATATTCAGTACCATTATCTGACCTGATTCTTTTAATGTTTTTCCCAAATTGATTTTGAACAAGACGGAAAAAATTGACAAACCTTAGATTTCCTTTTCATAATGTATGTCCATATGGCATAAGTATAATTGTCAATAAAAGTAACAAACCATTTTGTACCAGAAATGGATTCTAAGACAGGATCCCAAACATCAGAATGAATTAATTCAAATGGAAAATTACTTTTATTATTACTTACAAGGTAAGACACGCACGATGATGTTTTGACAACCGACAAACATCATACTTGAAAGACTTAATAGATTCTTTGGTAAACAAATAAGGAAACAAGGACTTTAGCAGGCTAAATGGATCATGTCCAAGTCTTTGATAACGAAGCCATATTTGAGAGCATGCCTATGTAGTTAATGTAGCTTGGTTGCTAGTGAGAATTGCATTATTATGATCCTTAGATTCCAAAAGGTACAACCTACTTCGTTCTTTAGCAAGCAAAATCGTCTTCCTTATTGGAAGGTCCTAAAAGGCACACTGAGAAGAAAAAAATGTTACCATGCAATTCAAATCTTTAGTGAGTTTGTGTAGAGATATGAGACTATTGACCAATTTTGGGACATGTAAAATATCTTTTAACATAACAGACAAGAATAATGCCATAAAAACAAGAAAGGTTAGAGAGGGAAAGAAAATAGAGGTTTGAAAGAGAAGAAAAAGAAAGAAGGGAAAGACAAGAGAGGGAGGAAAGAGAAAATAGGAGAAGAAAGGAAAAAGAAAAAGATAAAAAATAAAAAGAGGAAGAAGCCAAAATAAGAAGAAGAGGTAATAGGTCTAGCTCCTCTAGGAGTGAATTAACTAGTAAGGAAGAAGGATATAATGGGAGGCTTAGATCTAGGGAGAAGAAATCAAAACCATGAACAAAAAGAACAAAAAATAGATTTCCCACCTTTTCATGGAAAACACAATATAGAAGCCTATCTTGATTAGGAGAGGAAGGTACAACAACTTTTCATATGTTTTAAAGTGTCTGAAGAAAGAATATTTCCTTTAGAAACTCTTATCTTTCAAGGGTATGTGGTGCAATCTTACCTAGCAAGGTCCCTTGGTTAGGAAGATTAGAAAAAGGACATGGCTAGGAAAGAGTTCATGAAGACTTTAGGGCCATAGTCTTAAAATTACTTGTAAATATTGTGTAAATGGTATAATATTTTGAGTATGTGTTATTAGTAATTTTTGGGCCTTTGTATTTTGGTCAGTAAACCTGGTTTTCTCTTATTTTTGGCATGGGGTCTGTTTTAGCAAAAGGATGTGTAAATATTAATTTACACACTTCCTTGTTTGATTTCCACACCTCCTAGACATACACATGTGCATGAGAGACATATGTGACCCATATGTTCCCTCTAGTAGGCGCCATATGGCTTCTCCATCCTAGCTGACATCTGGTTGTCTCTTGATTTAAATATCAAGGAAACTAGATCTACTTTTTTAGGGTCTAGGTGGCACATGGGAAACAAGATTCACTTATTTAGGGCCTTATTTGGATGATTATCTCTCCTAGTCATGTGCTAATGAGGCTTAGCATAATTAACACATGCTTAATCATCTAAACACCTTAATCAAGTGCTTAGACATCCTAAACACTCCCTAACTCTATAAAAATAACCCCACCCTCTCATTGTACAATTTACACTTGAATTGAATAAGATTTCACTTTGTGAGTTGAGATTCTCTCTTCTAAGTGTCTGAATTCTCTCCCTAGAGTAGAGTTCTTCACAAGCTTTTATCAAAGACTCCTTCCTTTGTGGCAAGCTCTTTCCAATGGTTTATCTACTTTGTTAGTGGCGCCATCCACCATCACCTTCTCATCTCTTAACCTTCATTGCTTAAGGATTGGGAAGAACTTGAAGAGGATCCAAGAATGAGCACCATTGAAGGTTGCACCAATATGCTATGTATTGGTAGACCTCTCTTGAGGATGAGAGACACCGTTATCATAACCTTCCTGTTGAATATTGGAATGATCTCAGGAGGTCCATGAGATGGAGGCATATTCCCTCTTATTATGAAAGGGAACTCCTTGATAAGTTACAGAGATTAAGGCAACATAATGTGAGTGTTGAGGAATATAGGCAACAAATGGAGCTTTTTCATGATGAAAGCTAGAATAAATGAAGAGCCTAGGTCCACTAAAGCTAGGTTCCTTAGTGGCTTGAGCCTTGAGATAAGGGATAAAGTTGAGCTCTTGCCATATAGGGATCTAGATGACTTTGTTCATATTTGTATAAAGGTGGAGCAACAATTAAAGAGAAGTTCTTCCTCTAGGAAGGACTACTTTAACTTTTCCCACTCTTCTACAAATAGGGACAAAGTGAAGGGGAGATCTTCCAAGAGTCGCCCCAAGGATGAACATCACACAAGCATGCATAAACAAAAAACAACCTTTGCATAAAGAGAATCCCCCTACTAGTTCTAAAGCTAATATTATTAAATGCTTTAAATTTCTTGGAGAGGTCACATTGCTTCTCAATGCCCCAACAAAAGACCATGATCATGAGGAGCCAAGACATTAAAAGTAAACCATTTTTCTCTTCTAGTGAAAGTGAGGAAGAAAGGGGTAGCATGCATGTAGAGGACATTTATGCTTGTGAGGGAGACTTATTGATCGTAAGGAGACTTTTGGGTAGCCAACCTTATAACTCTAGCAAATCTCAAAGAGAGAATATCTTTCACATAAGATGTAAAGTTTATGATAAAATATGTTCTCTCATTGTAGATAATGGCTCTTGTTGTAATTTTTGCAACACAAGGTTGGTACAAAATCTATCCTTGACTTACACTCCTCACCCTAATCCTTATAGACTTCAATGGTGGAATAAAAGTAAGGAGGTGGAAGTCAATAAAAAAATGGAGGTGCCTTTTTCCATTGGGAACGACAAGGATGCCATCCTTTGTGATGTAGTTCCAATAAAAATGACAATATGATAGAAAAGCTATAAATAGGGCGGCCATGACAATATGATAGAAAAGCTTTTCATGATGGCTACACTAATGAGATTTCTCTTCCCACTTAGGCACAAAATTCAAGTTGTGTTCTCTTCCCACTAATGAGATTTCTCTTGATGTTGAAGATAATTTTTCCCATGAGACAGTAGAAGTTGAGGTTGTGCTCATTACCATTAAGCATAAAGTACCACAACCTCAAACTCTACTTATAGATAAGGCCCCTATAGTTGAACATGAGATTGAGACCATGTTATTGAAAACTCAAAGCCAATCTCAAGTTCAACATCAAGAGACCACACAAGAATGTCCACCCATAGGCCCATCATTTTCTCTTGGGGTGAACAAAAGGACAAGACTTACTTAGCCTTCCTTGATGAATACACTAATGCACCTAGTATAGTCTTTCTACCTTCTTCTAATCATGTGAGACTCATACTTAGTGCATTAGGCCTAGGTTGGGGAGTTGCTGGGTAGAGGTCTCTACACTACCTCCACTAACCCAACCATGAAGGGCTATCTTATAGACCTCTCACTCTCCCAACCCTTTAGGGTTCACACCTACTAATCATCTTGCTTATCTCTTTGCAGGATTGGAAGAAAAGGAAGAAAGGCCTTCAGATTTGAGATCAAATCCTTTCCAAGGGAGAGGAGTTGATACAACCCTTCTTAGAAAGTTCTCTGGGCTAGGAGAGGACATGGCTAGGAAAGAGCTTCATGAAGACTTTAGGGTCATAGCCTCAATATTTTGTAAATAAATTGTGTAGTTTTAGTAGTTTGTTGAGTGAATGTATTTTTCTAATTTTAGGCCTTGTATTTTGGTATATAGGATTTATTTTCTTTAGGAGGTGCATTTAGTCCCTTTAGTGGACTGTGTTAATTAGATGGGCTTGGCCTAGGAGTAGTTTGACATGTGGTTTTTCCTTTCCACACCCCTAATTGCTTCTAAAACCTTTTAACTAACACATGAAACATGTAGGAAGAAGACATATGGGGCCTCTTGTTCCCCTTAGAGTGGCGTTACATCAATCTCTCTCTCCAACATGGCTCTTCCTGTTGCTTCTTATTTGAATTTGAATTTTAGAAGTGTCATCTCACTTTGCTACAAAATTAAAATTCAAACTAGAGGGAGCATAGATCCATTTTTGTAAGAACTTGTTTGGATTTTTTTCTTTTCGTTCCCTTAGCCTTACTTGGACGTCCAAGTCTAAACTGTCCCCTTATAAATAGCTCATCACTCACTCTTGTAATAATCTTTGATCATTTGAATGAATTTAGAAATTTGTAAGAGACTTGTGAATCTTCTGTCTTCCTTTTGAGAGTGCTTCTGTGGCTTTTTTCAAGGGTTCCTTCCCTTGTGGCAAGCTTCTAAAAACTAGGCTTATCTCTACCTAGAGTGGCACCTTCATCATCATGTTCTTCCTATTTATTCACACCTTGTTGTACCATGGGAACCTCTTGAATCAAGATCCTAGGAAGAGAAATCCAAGATTGCATCACATCCTTCCACCATTTGTACTTGGAGTGAACAAGTTGGACCCATACCTCAAATTTATTATTTATGACCTTCCACCCTAATTTTATGCTAAGAGGTAGATTAACATGGTGTGTCTTACACAGTCCAAGTCCGCTTGCTTGCTTTTGCTACCACAGATTATCCTAATTGAGATAGTAGGCCCTTTTTGTAGAGTCAGAATCACCTAGACAAAATCCTTGCATTTATTATCAATTAGGTTACACGAAGAGACAAACAAATAATTAGTTTGCATAACATAATTTGGCAAAGCTTGTACAGCTGATTTGGCAAAAGTAAGTTTGCCTACAAAAGATCATGTATTTCTTTTTCAACTACTTAATCAATTTTTCACTTTATTAATGAGAAATTAGTAAGTGTAACACCCCTATTTTCATAACCAGATTATTATATATTTACATTCTAATTTAGGTGTTAAAGTTAGAAACTTAATTATTGTAAACACCCAATTTGTTTGGATAAGACTTTTTGTAACCTGACTTTATCTAAAGAGAGAGTATCAAAATCGCACACAAAAACTGTGGTTTATTGTGTCCAATTCCCTCTTCAAACTAGTAAAAAACATGGAACAGAAAAGAATAAATCCCTGCTCTGATCTATGTGAATCATAAGGAAAACACCCAAGCCTTAACCAAAGGTTTCAATGAACAAAGAGAGGATGTTTGTTCATGTGAATTGTAGGAAAATGACCAAAGCCTCAACCAAAGGTGTTAATGAACCAAGAAGGGACATTGATTCATGCAAATTGCAAAGCCATATGTCAAACCTCGACCTACAACATCATTCAAACAAAAAGAGTCATTGTTTCAAGCTTAATTTCGCTAAGCCATGAGGAAATCACGCCTAGAGGTCGCTTAGTGAATGAGGGTTAGCTAAGAAAGATCTGAAGAAATAATTGGAAATTTAGAAATTTGCTCATTGCATTTAATTTTGCTTAGAAAATTTTCTTGCACAAAGGCTATAAATAGGGGTGTTTGGGTGCGTTTTGGAGCAAAAAATTAGTGAGAAAGGGAACCTAAAAAGAGAGAAAGAGCTAAGAAGCAGAAAAATTCTAGAGTGAGAAAGAGAGGCTCTTGAGGAAGGAAGTTAAGAGGAAAATCTTCCAAGGAAGATTGAAGCTGCTGAGGTTTTGCACCACTCTTAATCAACCTTCTAAGGAAGGAGTGAGATTTATAAACCGCGAGAGGTATTAATCTTAATAGACTTATGTGTTTTACTACTCTTGTGATTACTATTACTAAAACTAAGTTTTAATGCTTAATTGATTGCCTAATAACATCTAACTATGCTAACTTTTATTTTTTTTCTAGAAGTTATTCTAGTGCTTTGTTATTTTCTCTGGAAGTTATTTTGTTTTTTTATTTATGTTCTCTATAGATTATTCTAGTTCTTTATTTATTATTTTCGTATATTAATTTTTTATCCTTTATATATCATTTACATATATTATTTTGGATCTCTATTTATTATATTAAGTTGATTACTGCTAAGCTATTTCTTAGATATTACAACATGATTGAAATATAAGTTTTTAAAGATGTAGTACTTTTATAGTTGTGGTCATTATTAATTATTCATGAACTAGGAGATGGATCTGAGAATTTATATTTATCTATTGAGGTCCTTTTGGAGGATAATTCATGAATAATTCTAGGGAGGATGATTGAAATATAAGCCTTTAAAGATGTAGTAGTTTTATGGATGTGGTCATTTATTAGTTATTCATGAACTAGGATATGGAAATGAGAATATATATATATATATATATATATATATATATATATATATATATATATATATATATATATATATATATTGAGGTCTTCTTAAGGATAATTCATGAATGATTCTATGAAGGATGATTGAAATATAAGTACTACTTGAGTTGTGATATTTGAGATATGGTTAATAAATGGTGTTCAAGTATGAGTGTTATATAATATGTGGTTGTAAAATTAGAATTCGGGGAGTGTGCTGAGAAGTTGAAAGGTGAATGATAGAGTATTTGTTTCTTAGTCTTTCTAACTCTGTAATTGTTTCTTAGTTTTCTGTTTTAATTCATTTTCATAATTGGGTCACGTTTTGTGATGCATTCTCACCTAGCATGAAATTAAGATAAGAAGAATAAAGAGAATACAAGGGAATAATAGAGCATAATGAAGACATTTTAGGTCATATTTTTAGAAATTACTTGTAAATATTGTGTATTTTGTTTAGTAATTTTGGTGGTGCATTTAGTAGTTTGTGGGCCATGTATTTTCGACCATTTTCCCTTTATTTTAGTGAGTGGGATGCCATTAGTTATTTGTATGGAGTGTATGTTAGAAGTTTGATGCATTCCTGCCTAGCAAGGGATTGAGATAAGATGAATAAAAGAATGAACTTGGCTTGGATGAGGCATGAAGAGTTAATTTAGGTCATAGTCTATTATTTTGTAAATAATTATTTTAATTAGGCTTAAAATTGTGCCATTTTTTTTAGTAATTAGGTGGTGTAGTTAGTTTATTTTAGACTTTGTATTTCGACCTATTTTCCTTATTTTAGAAAAGAGGTGTTACTAGTATCTTATGTGGAGTGTGAGCATGAAATGTGGGCCTTCTTTAGCATCTTGAAATGTGGTAAAGCATTTTGCATCATTGCTTTTGCACTGCCCTTGATCTTTCTCCTTGAAGTTTCAAACACCATGAAATGAATGATGGAGGGGAAAGAAAATGGAGGTGGGGTGTCACTTTCAAAGAGAGATAAGCCAAAGTGTTTAAGTTTACCACAAGGGAAGGAACCCTTGATAAAAACCAACTAAGAAGAGTTTCCTCAAGAGAGAGGATTTTCAAGACCTTTTACTAAGAATGTGCTCACAAAGAGACTATTTTCATTCAATTCAAAAGTGAGATTTACGATGAGAGGGAATGAGTATATATAGCCAATGGGAGAGCTTGGCTACACTTTTCTAAGCAATGTGAGACTTAGGCTTAATTAGGATTAAGACTAATTAACCCAAGTCTTAGGCCTTAAATAAGGCACCTAAGTTCAGTCCCCATGGGTGCAATTAGCAACTCCTAAAGTGAATGGGCTAGCCCAAAATCATGTCTTGACTTATGCATTCATTCTAAGCTTACTCTTTTTTTTTTTTAACTAAAGATACCTATACCTTCTAAACTAAAAAGAAGATGACCGAATATACATAACCTTAAAGGAATTAAAAATACATTCCTATTTAGCTAATTAAAATAAAATATTTAGAAGTTAAAAATGAAGACTATGACTTCCAATCTTCAAAAAGCTTTCATCCATACCATGTCTTCCTTGAATCCTTCTAGCCATGATGCATGCTAGGTGGGGTTGCATCAGGTGAGTCTTATTTATAGACCACTAAGTGGACGTCCAAGTTAGGGTGGCTAATTATGTGTTAACTTAGCTAACCAAGCTAATTAACACATGATTCGCTTACCTCAACTAAACATGCCCCTAAAAATGTGGATCTATGTTCTCTCTAATTTAAATTTGAATTTGAATAATGCCAACTAGGCACCACCTAGGAGAGAGAAAGGAGTTGGCATAATTTAGAGGGAACAAAGGGGTCCATTTGTCTCTCATGCTTCATGTGTTGCTAGGAAGGTGTGAGAAACCAACAAGACGGGTGTAGGAAGCAAAAACCACAATACGTTATGGTAAAAAAGACCTACCTCATGCACATACTCCACATAAAAGACTAATGACACCCCTAACCTAAAATAATGAGCAAATAGTCCGAAATACATGGCCTAAAAAGATGCTAACTACACCTATCAAATTACAAGGCAAAATACAACAAACAAATACAAATAAAATAGACTATGGCCTAGAAATGTCTTCACTATGCTTCATCCATGCTATGTCTACTCCCAATCCACATACCCTAGTGAAGACATTTATAAGCCATAGTTGACAGGTAGAGACCTATAAATGTGGGGAGAGTAAAAGACTAATGGTGTAACCCCTTATGGTGCATATGCCTCCACATAGTAGTTCCCCAACCTACTCCTAATGCACTAGTTACTAGCCTCATATGATTAGAAATGAGTGGTGAAACTATTTTTGGTGCATTGGAGCACTCATCTAAGAAGGTCAAGCAAACCTTATCTTATTTTTCACCTTAAGAAAGAGTGATGGGCTTAGGGGTAGACCATTCTTGCTTGTCTCCTGAAATTGAACTTGAGATTGGCTGTGAGTCTAAAAAATTTGGGCTCAATCTCATGTTCAACTATGTTGTCCTCATCTTTAAGTAAAGCTTGAGGTTGTGGTAACTAAACCAAGTTCTTAATTGACTAAATCATTCTTGAGTCAAATAGATATGTTCCATGATCATTTTAATCTATTATCTTACGTGTTAATCAATTAAATTGATCTTGAATCTTGTTTATCCATTGAAGCACAATCTAGTAAATTATGTTAAGTGAGGTAATCGATTAAATTGGTCCATAATTGATTAGATCAATCATTTAATAGATTAAAACAGCAAGTAATGCTTTTTGAATCAATTAAACGATTGCTTGATCAATTACCTGTATAAAAGATAAGATCTAAGGAATTTTCAATTATTTCTTTAAGCTTGATCTGATTTATACTAAGTCATTGCTAATTCAAGATGGTTAGCTTGAAGTTTGGATCAAATATGAGATAGGGCATATGTGGTCTAGCCTAGATGGATGCATGATTCATAAGAAATCACGCATAAAACATTAACACACAACCTAGGCTTGCTAAGCTCATCATCAAATAATAAACCTCACAAGAACACTAATATACACAAGCTCTTCTTGAGTTTTCATTCATGAGAGTAAGGAGCTTTATGCTTACAAATTCTTACAAGCATCATTTGTTTAAATACACTTTTCGATTTAGGCTTAGGGGGCTCATAATCTTTAGATTGGATGCCATCATTAACATTAGTCTCCATCATTCTCATCATTTTTAAGGCTTTTTCCTTGACATCATTAACATTGTCAGTGAAGTCCACCTTAAAATGGTCCACTACCCTTGATAGAAAAATAACACAGGGACACTTGTACTGCATTAGCCTTGCGGTCTTGAGAATGGCCTCCAGTATTATGTGTAGTGCAAGATTCTGTCATTTACCTTCAGAGCCTCAGAAGTTAGTGTCTTTTATGCATACACACCTAGCATGGGCTTAAGCTAGGACCAATAATAAAGGAGCATGACTTGGATGAAGCTTCAAGGAGCTTATTTTAGGACATGTTCCATTTAATTATATTAATTTGACTATTTTTAGGTTTGTATAAGCACCTTTAAGTCATTAGGATTTTAGGGGTGTAGTTAGTTTTATTTTCGGCCTTGTATTTTGGCCTATAGGTTCTTTTTTATTTAGGAGGTGTAATTAGTCTCTTTGTGAATTGTGTTAATTAGTTTGGGTTGGTCCAAGAGAGTTTGGATGTGTAGGATCTTATTTCTACACCCCTAATTCCTCTTCACACCCTTCTAACCAACATATGAAGCATGTAGGAGACATATGGGCCCCTTTGTCCCCTTGTTTCACTCTATGTGTGCTTTCTCACTCCTACATGGTTGATTCTTGTTACTTCTTATTTGAATTTGAATTTTGGAGGTGTCATATCATTTCCCTTCAAAATTCAAATTCAAACTAAAGGGAACATAGATCCATATTTTTAGGGCCATATTTGGATCTTTAGTTGGATTAAATTAGTGTTAATTAAGCACATGCTAAATTAACACTAAATTAAGCCAACTAACCCTTGTTTAAGCATGTTAGACGTTCATCATTAGTATTTTAGGCCTATGGTTCATACTTTGCTCTATAAATAAAGTTTCCCTCCTCTTGTATCATTTTAACTCTCATTTGAATGAAAATAACCTTTCTCTAAAATTGAGAGCTCTTTGTTCTTAGAGAGTGTTCATGTTCTCTCTACTCTTGTGAGAGTTCTTCATGCTATTATCAAGGGTTCCTTCCCTTGTGGATAGCTTCACTCATGGCTTATCATCTATAAAGTAAAAGTAATACCTCAACTCCATCTCCTAGTCTTTCACCTCCATTTTTTTAACCTCAAGAACCTCTAAGAGTAGATCCTAGGCGACTTCCTTCTTTGCTCAAGAATCCTCAAACATGGCTTTGGAGGGATGCATCAGTCTTCCTTTTATTTAGGGTGTCCTTCTTCTTTTCCTTCTTTTTTCTTCTCCATTCGACACGATTCCTTATAAAGCTTATGTATGCAATATCCTTATCATACTTAATGCCCTCTACTTCTAGGCTTTCCACATCAAGCTTAGTCCCAAAACATTTAAACCCTCCTATTTTTCTAAAAATATCTTCATCAATATAAATGTCGTTTCCCTTGGCAAAGGAACAAAGTGTTCTTTGCTCATCCTTGTAGGCATAGGTGTAGAAAAACCTTACCAGATCAGGGTAGAATGTACTTCTAAGCTCCAAAATTTTTTGCAATCCTCGAGTCTCTAGGAGTTCCTAAAAAGTAAAGTGTTGTTCCTTCAACCATGAGACGAAGGGAACCTTGAGAGAGACCATGTTTTTTTATTGCATAACTCTCAACAAAGGAATTCTCATAATGTGGTTCAAGGAACTAGGCATTAGACTATAGTCTTGGTGGAGAAGATGTGGTTGGGCACTTAAAGGAGCTTTCTTTTGGTTTAGGGATGGAAGGTGGTTTTTAAAGGCTTTAGGGTGATGGATTTTCCTTGGAGGTGGGGAACTTGGTGAGTTTTCCTCTAGAAAGTGTTAATTTTGGAAGAAAAAGGGGATTAGGGCTTTGAAATGAGAGAAAGAGAGAAATTAAACGGTTGAGGAAAATATATTAGGGCTCTGGAGAGATATGTCTTATTTAACATTTAAAACTCAAGCAAATGAGGTAGATAGGTTGGTTTTCAGACATTGTGAAAGTTGGTAATCAATTACCAAGGCAGGTAATTGATTAACACAACCTAAGTACCCAGTATTATGCAGATGAATTTGGGGTAATCGATCTCTAGAAGCAGTAATTGATTAAAATAAAGTGTTGGAAAAATGTAGTTTTCACAAAAAGCATAGTGTAATCAGTTACCAAAACATGTAATTGATTAATTTGATGATTTTTCATACAATGCAGGTTCAACAAATATGGTGTAATCTATTACCAAATGCAGTTATAAATTAAAATAAAGAAAAATTTATAAAAATCTAGGTACAAGCAATTATGCAGTCTAACAACTATAATAATCAACTAATTCGATGGTTTACTATATGCAAATTCATGTAGGATGAAATGTAATTGATTACCACCCTTTGTAATCGATTAAATAAAAGAGTTTTGCAAAATTTTAGTTGTCAAATAAGCGTGCGTAATTGATTACCAGACTACGTAATCGATTAACCTATGCAAAAATGTTTCAAATTTTTCCTTAGCTCCAGTCTACGACAATCTAGTTCTTCAACATTGATAAAGAAACCTACATGGATAAATGTTAGGTTGGTTTTGTCCTTCTTGAGGATGCTGATAGAGACGAGGCTATTGCACACGAAGTCTACCATGGCAGTTTTGGAAAGATGCTTAAGGTTTGGAAGGTTTCATGAGATAGGGGTAATGTAAGACATTTTTGCAAAAGAAATGAAAGGTTATGGTTTGTATTTGGGTTCTTTTTATAGAAAAATGGAGGGGTAAAAAAGTGAAAATACATAAATGGGTTTTGTAGAAGGTTTCATAGATAAGGGCTAACAATTCCTTTGTTGCGACTCAGCAAGTTCTAGGAAGATGCCACGTGTACCTAGAAGTCTTTTTCAACTAAATGTGTTGATGATGCATGTAGATGGTATGAGACTATATCTCTTAAGATGTTCATACAATTGATGCATGCACTCATCAAACAATATATCTTATAAGGGGAATAAATAGAAGCTTTTCATATAAATTTTAATCATTTTTTATATAGACCATCCTTAGCAACATTCTGAAACAGTCTAGTTCTTCCACAAGGGGTTTTGTAAAGATATCATCTAGTTGATCTTCTCTAGATACAAACAATAATTCCGCATTTCCTTCTAGACATAGTCTTTTATAAAATGTTTAATTTCTACATGTTTAGCATTTGAATGCATGTTTGGATTCCTGGATAGACTAATCGTAATCATGTAGTATAAAAGGGTTACTCTTGTAAACATCATTGTGTTTATTCAAAAGCTTTTATTTATGTTTGGAAAGTTTCTAATGTAGACCTTTTGGTCTTCCCAGAGGTTCATCCTCTATTCCTACCCCAAAGTATTGCCCTTTTAGTCTCTTCTAACATTAGTGACCTTTCTTTTTTAACTTGAGGTTTTGGAATGAGAACTTTTTTTCCTTCATGTGATGTGAGCATCCATTATCCAGGTATAATGATGAATGTCTTCTTTTTGAAAAGTTAAGCACATCTGCAATAGAAATTATTTTATCTTTTGATACCCAAGTCTTTTTGGGTCCTTGTTTGCTAGCTCTAGATGGTCTAAAGAGACCTTCATTTCCCTTGCAGTTGAGAGGTTTTACCAACTTTCTTGCCAAGGTTGCAAGTCATTTTAAAGCTCTAGATGATTAATTGATTTAGTTTGTCATCATATTTTGTAGATCGAGATATGGCTTTCCTTATAGTGTTATTCTTTTTTTATAGATAAGTTATTTTCAAAGATAGATCTTCTAAGGTCAATTGCTTTTATAAATCCAAAACCTAATTTTTAAGGATTTCAACTTCCTTATAACCTTTAAAAAGTCAGTCTTAAATTGTTCTTCTAATTCAAGAACATGACTTTTCTAATATATTATAGTTTCATGGTATGAGATTTGTAAAGAAATTTTAAACTTTTATGTTTGTTCGTTATATTCTTCAAAGATTTTCTTAATGTTCTATAGGCTTTTGATAGAAGGAAAAAGTTGGACAAAAGTTTATTATAGGCTTCTACAATAGAGTGAAGGTCATAAAGGTTTACCTTATCATCCGATTCTTTTGTAGAAGCTTCTCATTAAGCATTTGCTATTAGGCAGAGGTTTGTGTTTTTTTTTTTTCAATTCTAAAAAGTTAACTATTCCCAAGTTGTCATAAGTACATTCTTATGGTTCTTTTTTAGGAAGACCTTCTTCTTCTCTTACTCTTGTTTCTGTTTCGGATATAGGCATTAAAATGTTTCAACTTCTTACACATAACATATGATGGGGGATTTATTTTTTTGCTCATAAGGTTGACTTTTAGCAATGTGTTGTCATCTGAGACCATCCTTCTTTGTATTTATATTATTGAATTAAATTATTAATTTGTGTATTTTACTAAGCAATTAAAAAATAAATATAATATATTACACATTAAAATATAATATAATTAAATTTTTATATGAAAATTTATTAATATTAAAATTCAAGAATATAGACATTATTTTAAAAACACACATGTCACCATCAATTGTTAAGAATCGTTTTAGCTTAATTAGAAATCATAAATTTAAATTCTAAATATACAATTGTTTCACAGCTAGCATTATCACTACTATCATTATTACTTCTCACATCACTAACAACATTATCACCTACCATTCATGTTGACACCATCACCGTAAGTGTCACTTAATATTACCACCATGGCTTGTACTTTACTAACACACTATTGAATATTGGTCATACCAACACTAACTTTGGTACTATTATACCAGCTTAGTGTAAATACAAATTTTAATTTTAATTGGATAGAAAAATTTCAAAATGAATATTCTAATAGTAAAAATGAATGAAACTCAATTTTAAAAATTAAAAACTACTCCAACATACTGAAAAGAATTAAAATGATAATTTAATTTTTTAATTGGAAAGAAAACACACTTAGGTGAAACAGAGTAAAATTAGGGTACGTTGTGTGTTGTGTTCTCAAAAGAGGGGCAGATCAAAGTAGTGACCCATCTGGACTGGTAAACAAACCAAACCCTGCACGTCTTTCGGCAGAGGTATCCATTTCCATTCCCATAACACACACCACACTGTTACTGTTCTTCAATCTCTTCTTTTCTTATCTTATGATATCAATACTCGCTCACTCCCCTTTGCGCCCCAACTCCTCATCCACGTCTTTTTTCACTTACTAACAGGTACTAACTTTGTTTTGTTCACGATTCATCGATTCATAATTGCTCTCAATCACAATATCTTTCTCCTCTCCCAATTTGCGATTTGACTCTTTAACTTCTGCCTCTCTCACTCTCTCTGTATTATTCCATCACTTCTCGCATCATTCAATAAACTTTATCTATATCCCAATTCCTTTTTCTACATATCTCAGTTCAAACATCGGACACTTATATCTGAATACCACTGATTTCCAAATAATTTCTCTTGGATTCCAACTTTGTAATTTTGCATCTCACTCCAAAAAAATTTGCTTTGCTTATGTCGGGTAAACATTTGCATTATGTTAGTTTACAAATTTAAAACAACTGAAATTCTCTATTTGCGTCGTCCCCTTTTGCATGTGTATAATATCTTGATATTAATATTAGGGGAACTAGATATCCATTTTCCTGTCTCTTGTGTGCTGGTAGAGTTCATTCCTTTGTTTTGCATTACAGGGAACTGATGGGGAAGAGAGTCAGAAAGAAGACTCGAGGTTCTGCCAAGGAGAAGGGTGCTGCCACCCATTTGCCAAAAAAGGCTATTGAATCATCCAACCCTACTGTTGATTCTGTTGATGAGGGGGTGTTGGTTGCAAAAGAAACAAATTATTGTCCTCATCTTGTAAAAGGTGTTAATTTAAATACATTATCCACTAAAATTGGGTCTCCTGGATCCATAAGGTGTGAAGATTGTAGGGAAGGTGCGACTGATAGAAGGAGTGGTAAAGCAAAGGGTAAACATGGAAAAAAGAAAGGCGGTGCATCATTAGATTCAAAATCTGAGTCAAAGTCTATATGGGTTTGTTTAGAGTGTGGTCAATATAACTGTGGAGGTGTGGGGCTACCTATAACCCCTCACTGCCATGTTGTAGGGCATGCAAGGAAAAATCAACACCCTTTGGTGGTTCACTTTGATAAGCCTCAACTTTGTTGGTGCTTTCCTTGCAATATGCTTATTCAAGTGGATAAATTTGAAAAAACTGTTGAATCAAGTCATCTTCTATCTGATGTTGTGAAATTGTTGAAAGGACAATCACAGGAAAAATCTTCAGTGGATGTTGAGGATGTTTCCGCTGGAGATGGCAGTATTAATTCAGAAATTAAGTCAAAAGCTCTGCTCACAAATGATTCCTATGGACTGGGTGGTTATGTAGTTAGAGGTATGATTAATCTTGGAAATACTTGCTTCTTCAATTCAGTAATGCAAAATCTGTTAGCTATGAATAGATTGCGGGACAACTTTCTAAAGTTAGATGCTCCTATTGGCCCACTTATTAGTTCCTTGAAGAAGCTTTTCACCGAAACAAACCCCGAATCAGGGTTGAAAAATGTTATAAATCCTAGATCTTTTTTTGGCTGTGTCTGTTCTAAGTCTCCCCAATTTCGAGGATATCAGCAGCATGACAGTCATGAATTGCTCCGTTGCTTATTGGATGGGTTAAGTACCGAGGAACTAGCTGGAAGGAAACAGAATGGTTCTCCCAAGAGAGATGAGACCTCTTCCAATACCTTAGTTGATGCTTTATTTGGGGGTCAGATATCAAGTACTGTATGTTGCATAGAATGTGGGCATTTCTCAACAGTGTACGAACCTTTCTTAGATCTTTCACTGCCTGTTCCAACTAAGAAACCTCCACTTCGCAAGGCCCAACAAGTAACTCGAACCAAAAAAGCTAAAGTTCCACAAAAAAAAGGTGGAAAGACCCGGGTCAAAGTTAATAGGGATACTGATCCCTTACCTGTTCAAACACTATCAAACCAATTATCCAGCAACAAATCGTCTTGCCCTGATCAATCTGTCATAACAGTTACCGAAGAGATGGGAAATTGTTGTGGTGATTCTACATTATTAGATTCTGATGAAATAAAAACTGCTGCAATTGTAGCAGATAAAGAGAACTTGTCTTCACCTAGTTTGGTTACTGCTGGAGAGTCTCAACATATGCAAGTGCATGACAATGGTGCAATGAAGACGTCGTCCGATGATTTTACATGGTTGGATTATGTGGAAGCCGGAACCATGATAGATGAATGTGATTTCATTTCCCAAAAGGAGGATGCACAAGAGGTACAGGATACTGCTAGCAAAGGTGAATGTTTAAATGAATTCCATGGGCAGGCCACCTGTGAATCTAGTGGTCCTGCATGTCTCCTTAAGGATGATCAATACCTAGGACCCAAATTTTCTTCTGCAAATAGGTGGGAAGATGAGGTTCCATTACAGGTTCAAGGTTCAGAAGTGCTTTTACTTCCATACAAAGAAGAAAGCTCCTCTGCTACTGAAATCATTACAGGAGATGGCGAGGCTTCCTCATCCGTTTTGGGTGGTGGTCAAGAAGAATTGGAGTTTGATGGCTTTGGTGACTTGTTCAATGAACCTGAAGTTGTTGTTGGGCCTGCACCTAGACCATCCTCATGTAGTGAGGTCATGGAAGCTGGTTTTATTATTGGAAGCAATAGTGAGTCTGATCCAGATGAAGTAGATGATACAAATTCTCCTGTCTCTATAGAGAGTTGCTTGGCACATTTTATAAAACCCGAGCTTCTCTCAGATGAAAATGCTTGGCATTGTGAGAACTGCTCAAAAGTCCTCCAACGGCAAAAGATAGAAGAAAAAAAGCAGACAAGAGCTATATCTGATGAAAATGAGACTGGAATTCATGATGAACAATGGCATGCAGGTAACTGTTGTTCTGTTAAAGTCAGAACCATTGGAAATGGAGAGATTAAAAATGACCAAGACGTAGAAGGTTTGGTCTCACATGATAAACATGACACAGAGCTTGAAAACGGTCAAAGAGATGTGCTTAGTTTAATTGTTAGTGAAACGGACGGTCAACCATTTGAAACTAAAGATACACGTAATGGTGAATTACAGTCTTCAAGTTTTCATTATACTTGCGATAAAGAAAGTGGCAGTAATTTAGCTGCTGATTCTTGTATTACTGAAAATGTCCAAAGAAGAGATTCTCTTATGATAGGTAACTATAACAGTGACTCCGACGAGGCTGACTCCGAAAGTGTGAAAGTGAAGAGGGATGCAACCAAGAGGGTCCTCATTTATAAAGCTCCGCCTGTCTTGACCATTCATTTGAAGAGATTCAGCCAAGATGTCCGTGGTCGCCTAAGTAAATTAAATGGCCATGTCAATTTCAGAGAAACAATGGATATTAGACCGTATATTGATCCCAGGTAATTTGTCACTTTGCTAGAACCTGTAAGTTTGAGCAATTAGTGAAGTGTTTAATGTTTCTGTATAAAGCGTAGACACTCTTTCAGATGGCATATCAGCATGCCAGACACTAGTTAGACACTGACACTTCTTAGACTCCTTGTCAAACACCCCCTATACTGCGCAGCAATTAAAAAATTAATTTATTTTTGGCTCGGACACAGCAGGCACTGGCCGAGAGAGCAAACCAATACCTATTCTTGGCTAGACACTTATCATACTCTCCTATCATAAAAAAATATATTATTAAAAAGTCGACTGATATATTATAAATAATAAAAAATTATTTAAAAATTGAAATCATCTAAATTATTATGAAGCACAGAACCCTTTCTTCCATTGAATGCAAACATCTTTGCACTTAAAATCCTGTTTTTGTCTTGGTTGTCAGTCACCGCTCTACTCCAATGTGGTGGTTGCAGCCTTGCAGGCATCAGTCACCATTTGGTTTTTGCTGTTGCCAGCTGCACCTCGGGCATCTGTGGTTGTTGGTGACACTCCAGCATTGTGGTTGCTGGACATCTATGTATTTGTCTTTTGCCCTTGTTGTCATCATTGTCTGATGTAGTTTTCATCTGTTTTAAGTATTCTTTTTGTGATGGTAATTATCATATGGAAATTAAAGCTGTTTTCAGAAGGTAAATATATAAATCTTCATTGTCATTTTAGATTTTTGCTTGTCATATATATATAGTATCCGAGTGTCCTATGTTTTGATAATTAGCTGTGTTATGTCAGAGTCAGTGTCTCGTAGATTCTTATACATTTTTTATGATATTTCATATTTTCTTCAATTTAGTGTATTTTTTCAAGTGTTAATGATTGTCTCTTTAATTTATTACAAGAAATATTTTAGACATAATTTCACTCCATTGCAATT
The DNA here is from genome assembly GCA_037954015.1 of Psophocarpus tetragonolobus. Lineage (NCBI taxonomy): Eukaryota > Viridiplantae > Streptophyta > Magnoliopsida > Fabales > Fabaceae > Psophocarpus > Psophocarpus tetragonolobus. Next base: position 46,881,323 of record CM075694.1, read on the forward strand.
GCAAACTGTTTGGATTTGTAAATGCAGTTATGATTGCACTAGTTTTTCTTTTCTCTAGTACTTTATTGATCTACTGACGGTTAATTGACTCCCAATTCTATTCAAGCAGGTGCATAAATGAAGAGAAGTATGAATATCATTTGGTTGGTTTAGTGGAGCACTCGGGAACTATGAGAGGGGGTCATTATGTTGCCTATGTGAGAGGGGGCCAGAGGAACAATGGGAAGGGTGATAAAGAGCAGGGTTTCACATGGTATCAGGCAAGTGATGCTTATGTGCGTGAAGTTTCTCTTGATGACGTTCTTCGTTGTGAGGCATACATTTTATTCTACGAAAAAATTTGAGTGGAACATCTATTTTACTTAATATTCGAGGTAGATATAGAGGTTTACTAAATTTATGAGAGGAAGGGAGATAGATCATTACGGGTGAGTGTAAAAGCAATTACCGTATATTGTATACCATTTTTTGGACATTTGTTGAGATTTTGAATGTACAATGCGATGTCATACAGGCAAAAGTCAATTTTCTTTTGGTGCTGACTGTCAAAGCAAATTTCAGCTATTGAGCTCCATAAACTAGTGATCTCCCCCTTCCCTGGCATTCTGTTGAAGTTTGCTGAAAAACGGATATATTTTAATGCAGTCCCTAAAATTATTTAATATTAGCGATAAGTTTATAGTAGTTTTGCTTACTAAAATTATAAAATATAAGTGAAAAACGGATATATTTTAATGCCATTTGACATTCAACTAATGTTGAGTTTCAAAAAATGAGTGGGTATGCAAGAAAATCTATGAATTTCCTATTTTAGATCATATAAACATTTAGTTTAAATAAAATGACATTCAAATTACTTTGACCACAAAATATTAATTGAACAAGTATATAGATAATTGATTAAAACAAAAAATTCATAATAACTCCTATGATGCGAAATTGTACTTGATAGAAATACTATCATTATAAGCACTTTTACAAAATAGAAAATCATACTTGATTGGAGTATTGTATCTACAATATATTTATAAATTTTGACAAAATAAAATGTGAAATTTGCATAAAAGATATACAAAATATAATTAAATGCCAAAAGGATTAATAGGTAATACTTATCACAATTTAAAAATGTTTATTAAGAATAATGAATTTTATGTATCTCAACAAAAATAGAACAACAATAAATAGAAAAGTTCTATAAGTATATTATATTTAAAGATGATAAATAAACTCGTACTTATAGGTAATCTCCAAACCTGTCCCAAAGTTGACAGAGAATTTTCGATTTGACTAGACACAACACGGGTATGGGGAATACCCGATTTGTAAAGTTAAGGATGAAGATATACAAACTCATCTCGTACTCGTCTTACCTCACTCTTATTTTAATAATTAAAATATTTATTTGTCTTAAGAAAAAACAAAGGTTTGACATTTAATTATCAAATAACAAATTTAGTGTTCATTAAATAACTTGCATTAATATCATTATATTCAACAAATTATTTTTTACTAAAATATTATTATAATTTTTTTTTTTGCAAGTATGGAATGGGTACGTGTATAACTGATACTTGATGGGGATGAAGATGAGAACATAAATCTCATACCCGCTAGGTATGGGGGCTAGGAAGGGGATGAGTTTCGGAAGCAGGGATGAGGATGAGAATGTCATACCCATCCCTATTCTGCCCCAGTTGTCATGGCTAGTTATATTATAATTAAATGTGCATGAGAATATATGACAATATAAATTTAATAAGTCTTAACATAATACAAGGATGTATACTTATAAAATTTTGACAAAATAAAATATAAAATTTTAGATAAAAGAGATGCACAATATAATTACATGCCAAAAGCATGTGAAATACCCAATAGAATGACTTTAATATCCAGTAAAGAAAATGTCTATTCAGTATAGGACAATAACGAATAAAAAAATCCTATTGAGTATGTGATATTATAATTAAATATTCATAAGAATATATGAATATAAAAATTAGATAAGTTTCGAGACCTAATATAAGATTATATTTTGAGCAAATAAAATGTGAAATTTTGGGTAAAAGAGATGAACAATATAATTGTATATGAAAAAGATTAATGTGCAATATGCAATAAAGTGACTTTAACATCTATTAAAGATGTCTATTAAGATTCAATGAATTTTATGTATTTTAATCAAAATAAAACAAAAATAAATAGTAACTTCCTATAAAGTATGTCATATCAAAATTAGATATACACAAAAATATATGATAGTACAAATAAATGAGTTTGAGACATAACACAAGGTTATATACTTCTAATAATCCTTAATATACAAAAAAAAATAAAAATAGAATTATCATTAGAGTCTGTTAGTATTAAAAATTCTAATTATAATGGAAATATAACTTTATAAGATAATAATAAAAGTGAATTAATTCACTATTTTATACCTGATAAATTTATTATTAAAATAATATAATAACAAAAAAATAATAAAGAAAAGTAGTTAAAAATAAGAATAAGAAACTCACAAATCCATCTATAAATATAAATAACTCTTGCAAAATGTGCCTTTATTCAAACATCCTCTGTTCTGAAAGGTTAATAAAGGAGAGTTAAAGTAGCAAGAAAAAAATGCGGATGTGAATTTTCTTCTATTTTTATTCAAACTTAAATGTAATCCTATAGTATTTGCCAAAAAAATCCTACAGTTTTATATCGACAAAATTAATCTTACAACTTTTGAAAATGAGTTTTGTACTTCTGATAAAGATAACTGACATTAAAATAACATTTATTTTTTTTAAAACTAAAGGACTTATTTCACCAATTTAAAAATAAACTATAATCAAACTAGATTAAAAATTCAGAACCTGGTAAAAAAATACATTTTCTCATTAAATGAATATAACAACATCAGGCAACAGAAGAAAAAAAAAAGAAAAAAAAGAAGACTTGCGCTTAGTTTTTTGAAACATGGGGAAAATATTATTAAGAGGAACATTAGTAGGCATTTTCTTTTAATAACCCTCATTTGTTATTTGCACATCCAAGTTTATAATTTTCTCTAAATTCCCCCTTACCTAATTTTTACACCTTCCAAATCATATTTTACTACCGTGTTAGTTGTGATTATTCGCATCCCCATGCCCACCATGATATTTATGATTTTTTCTCAAACTCAAGCATCGTCATCTTATCTTTCATGATAATTGCATTTTGGATTACTTGATCTAGAAAGTACATAATGTATTCCTGGTCAACCGATCCATAATGCACATAATGTATTCTGATAAACTGATCCAGATCAAGTGATCTAGAATACATTATGTGCATTCTAGATCAAGTGATCTGGAAGGAAAACGAGACTTGACAAGTGTATTAAAGGACTGGATGATCCACAATGTACAAAATATATTTTGAATCAATCAATCCAAAATGTAACAAATTCGTATTCCAGAAGACATGGTCATGAAGCATAATTTTTATCAATTCCAAATCAGTTGATCTAGAACTCTGCTAAACGACCTTGAATACGGAAACACCACGTGAAAAAGACTTTAAATCTATCCTAATCAACGAAATCAATCATAATCAATAAGAAACAACCTTAAATTAAGAAAGTCATACATGAACTTGATTTTTTTCCTTTCTAAATAATGCTTAAATTATCAACGAATAATACCCCAAAAATCTTGCAAGAATGATTAGAGATATACAATAGGGCAGAATATGACAATTAATGTTTGAAACACAAAAGGAGCAATTGAGCTAGATCATGGACAACAATATGGCAACAAAAAGATAAATTCAAAGGTTTAAAAATCAGGTAAGGATACATTGAGAATTTGTAAAAAATTATAAACCTTGGGTGCAAATAGAAAATGGAGGGTATTAAAAGAAAATGTCATACTAGTAACACACTCAAGATTTTCTTTTTACACACCCTTTTTACTAATTTGCACCTTCATAATTTTAAAATACTCAAGTTGTCTCTACTTTTTTAGGCCCATTGGTCTGTCTTAAAACTAGTAACACATTCAAGATTTTCTTTTTACACACCTTTTTTACTAATTTGCACCTTCATAATTTTAATATACTCAAGTTGTCTCTACTTTTTTAGGCCCTGGTCTGTCTTAAAACTAGAGATGGACATTTGAGTTTAAATATGCAAATTACTCACAAAACCCATAACTTAGATGGTACGTGAGTCCTAAAATTTTAGACTTATTTAGAAATGTGGATTTTTTAGGCTCGACTCGCAACACTCACGGGTTTGAAGGGTTAACGTGCGAGCCTTCACATAATTAATTTTTTAATAAAAATTATATTATATTATTTATAAAAATGGAGTATCATAAGTAAAAAAAAAATTCAATACTTTTCTGATGACATTTAAAAATTGAAATTTGAAATTTTATATTTGAATGCATCTATATTCTATTTGTATACATTTTTAATTTAAATTGTTTTATTTTATATTTTAGAATTGAAAATTGGGATTATATTTATTATTTTTTATGACATTGCATATTTAACTATTAAGTAATAACTAATAAGTACTCTAACTTTGCTTAATTATTGTCTTGTAACCCATCATAGAGTGACTTTAAATATATATTGAATTTTTTTAATAATTAAAAATGAGACAAATTGGTTTTTTATTAAAAAAGTTTTTTTTTATGTTTTATGCAGGTTGGCTCGCAGACTTCTATGGGCTTTATGGGACAGGTTTAGGCTCAAATATAATTAGTTCATTCAGAATGCGAGCTTCGTAGATCAAGTTTTGCGGGTTGCGAGTTTCGTGAGTTGTGAGCTACATAGGTTAAGTTACCTGCTTGTTCATCTTTACTTAAAACCCTAATTTACTACTAGTCATCTCCCTTGACCTCTCTCTACAATAGTACATATCAATGTGAAAATTTTTGCAATGACAATTGGAATTCACTCATCTCTTTTGCATATATAGGCACTATTATTTAATCTGTTGCATCAATTAATACTTAATATGAATATGATATATTATGTATACCATATTCATATTAAAAATCTCATGATTTGTAATATACTTGAACTTATTGCACATCATGAGATCCATAATATGAAAAAATCATACATATTACACATTTCATGACCCATAGTATGTATATATTGTGAATCATGAGATTCACAGAATTAAACAATAGTTTCTTTATTTACTTTGGTTGAGCAAAATAAATGAGTGAAGAAGAGATCCACTGTGAGCATAGTAAATGGAGGTTGAGGCTGGCATTGAAAAATTAGATTTTTAAGGCAAACAAGGGAGCCTAAAAAGATAGGAACAATTTGAGTTTTTTAAAATTTTAGTAGGTGCAAATAGTACAACATGAGTTGCAAAAAGAAAATACCCTCACTCTTTAACACACTCCTCATAACTTACACTATTAGTTAAAATTTATTAAAAATTGAAAAATTGAGAGGCATGACAAAACCCACAAATTTTGTATTTTTTTATAAATTTTGAAAAATTACAAAAGTGTATTAAAATATGTTACTAGCATTTCTTAATAGCTAAACGCCAAAAGTTAAATAAACTCTTAAGTTAAGATCACAACTTCCTTGAGAGTGTGTTTGGATAAGGAGTTTCAAAAGGAAATTCATTCTATTTAAGAATTTTAAATGCTTTGCAATAAAATATATTGTTTGGAAGAGGCAATTTTAAAAGAATTTAAAATTTTAATCAATTTTAAAATATTTTTATTAGTTAAAATTATAGAATTTCACATTCCTTTAAAAAAGTAAGAATTTGAAATTCTAAAACTTTTTTTTTTTACTAAAATTGAATGATGTTATTTTTTGTTTAACGTTTGATAAAACTTTTTCAGTTGACATTGAAAGGATTTTTTTTTATTGACGTCAGCCAAGAATATTTTTCAATCAATTTTTGTGAACAATTTTAAGATGTGTCGCTAAGATTTTGGTAGGTGTATTGATCAACAAATTTACATCACACTCCTATCGTCAAACCCACCATGTTATGGGAGATTCGTATAAGGTATACCGTATACTAAGATCTAATGTACCAGTCACACTATTGTAAACTATTCCACACATTTGTGAGAAATGCTTTGAAATTCTAGTATAGCATACAGAGTTTGAGAGCATAAAACATATAATTGTGGTCAATACCATATTAGATTTGTAAGATATGCATACACTCCTATGATTGATTGTTAGCAGTAAAATTAATTAACTGTAACTAAAAAAGTTTTAACGAACATTGACAAAAAAAACTTTGGCTAAAAAATATCATTGATTGATATTTTTGAATTATTAAATATTTTTTATTATTAAAATATTTTTCTATTTTAGTAGGAATTGAAATTCTTTACCCAAACCAGAAAATTAAAATTTAATAATTTTGAATTGCATTATTCAAGTTCAATGATTTCAAATTCCTTGTATTGATAAAATTTTCTATTCAAACGCAACATAAAAGTATATACTCTAATCAAACTACAAATAGATATGACTACGCATGAATATGACATTTTCATTTTCATCTCTATCTTCATCTCTACTCCCAAAACTCATCCTCGTAAATAGGAGTGTTCATGGGTTGGATTGGTCAACTTTAAGTAAACCCAATACCCAACTCAATCACAATTCGTTGGGTTAAGTTAGACTTTTGTTTTTTTCTCATTAAACTCAACCCATTATTGAACGCGTTGGATTATGTTAGGTTAATTAGGCCACCATTTAAAAAAATTAAAAAATAAATTTAATTTTTAGAACATTTTTTTATATATTTTTTAGAATATTTTCTTCAAAAGAATAGAATATATCATTATCGTAACATAAAATAAATAAACTATTGACTCTGATAGTAGGCATGGCAATGGGCGGAGCGGGATCGGGTATGACATTCTCATCCCCATCCCTGCTTCTGAAACTCATCACCATCATCATCCTCATACCCACCGTATGAGATTTATGTCTCCATCCTCGTCGGGTATTGGGTATACTCGTATTTGCTCCATACCCGCAAAAAAAATTATAATAATATTTTACTAGAAAATAATTTATTTAAATAAAATTATATTAATTCAAAAGATAAATGCAAAGTTTGTAATTTATTAATTAAATATCAAACCTTTATTTTTTTAAAAAATAAATAATATCACGAAGTGGGTATGTATATCCTCATCATGGTCCCATCCCCGAGGTATTCCCCACATCTATTCCAGTCAACTTCATAATCAATTCTCAAGAGTTTAAACCATCGTTAAGAGTCATTATTAATTTTTTATCAACAATAAACCTTAGTTGGTTAGAGTAAGAATGTGTCTTTACAATGCAAAATATTTGTCTTCTTAATCTTATTAATTTTTTATCAACAATAAACCTTAGTTGGTTAGAGTAAGAATGTGTCTTTACAATGCAAAATATTTGTCTTCTTAATCTTAACTTAAGAGATATAAATTAAATTATTAAATATATTTTTTAATTTAAAATAATAAATAATACTAATATAATATTATAAGTTAAGTTTTCAATTCAACCTCGCCCAGTAAACACCTATACTCATTTCATTTTCAAAAAAATATTATAATAACTTTTCAATAAAAAAAACTGTTTAAATATAATGATAATGTAAGATTAATTTAAAAACTATCTAATAAACACAAGTTGTAATTTATAAATTAAATATTCAAGATTTCTTCTTGCTCTTTTTAGAAGACAAATGCCAAACTTTTCTAATTACAAAAATTGTAATTTGTGAAAGAAATAAAAATTTAAAAGAGTCATTTGATTTGAAAAATCAATCTAATAAACCTAGGTAAAGGTTAGAATTAAAATATTTTATTCATTTTATAAAAGCATATGAAAACATGAAAGAAGTAGATATGTATAACTTGATCTGTCCTCATTCTCAATTTAACAAGTCAAATATTCTCTACACTCAAGTTATGTCAAACCAAAGATTATCCGTCAACTTAAAAAAGTATTCAAAAATTACCCTAGGTAAAGGTTAGAATTAAAATATTTTATTCATTTTATAAAAGCATATAAAAATATGAAAGAAGTAGATATGTATAACTTCATCTATCCTCATTCTCAATTTAACAAGTCAAATATTTTCTACACTCAAGTTATGTCAAACCAAAGATTATCCGTCAACTTCAAAAAGTATTCAAAAATTACCCCCACAATTTCAAAACCTCAAGGAGATCTGGTTGACAGTGGTGATTCGTTCTGGGCAAAGTCCGAACTAGTAAGCAGTTGTAAGACGTTGCGGTCGATTTAGTTCAGCACAAGGTGAATACGGGTGTGTGCTGCATTGTTTATTGTATCTGAATTGTCTGAAATACCCCTTTTGTTTGACCATATAATTGACTTGGAGTGATAATAAGTGAATGAGACAACCAAACGTCCAAAAGCAACGTTGGGTAACGTGAGATTTTGTTCTCATTCTTCATCCATAATGGGAAGAATTTGTGTATCAGAATTCCAGGGTTACCTACCTGTTCATTCTTGCAGCTAGAATGAAATATTCATGTATGCAACAATAATGACTTGACGCAGAAAACTTACAATTAGCCATATTTAAAGAATAAAAAAATTACAATACCAATTTTTTTAACATAGTAATCACTTTCAACTCCAGATTCAATCACGCTCCTAATCAAATTCACATACTCTGCCCACAAACTCAACATTTATTGCCACTACAGCCATTCGATAAAATCTTTACTATTCTGTTTCATCATTGTGTTCAATTTTTTAAAAAGAACACGTGCCAAATCATTGTTAAATGATAATATTAATTAACACATTGTAGTATTTATTAATTACAAAAAATTTCTATTATATTCTAATTCACAAAATTAATGTGCTAAGATGTCAAGTCTTTAAATTACTGTTAAATTATTACCCGTGTCAATCAACTCAATGCCAATTTACTACTACTACACACATTTCACAATTTTTAAAATCGGAAACACAAGTCATGATAACAAGAGAGAAGGCAGAGTGTAATTATTCATATTAAAAAAAGTGTAATTAGGCCAAACCAAACCATACAAATAGAAAATTCTAGCAAAGTCTACATCAACATCCAACTAAAGCTAAATGAAAAATACTAAAATTTCAAAATAAAATCCAACTACGGCTAGACTTACCTACAACGTTTTAATTCAAGCAACATCTGACATAAAGCCACAAATCAAAATCAAACTCCGTTGTATCTAAGTTCAGACAAGAATAAGTAGTTTGCCACATTCAGACAAAATCCACATCTAATTAATTCCAGGACAAATTATTTCCCATTCTCATTGACTGGGGGACCTACCACGAGTTTGTTCCCTTACATCTCGGTTAGGACTTGGACTTCCGCTCCGACCTGGTCCCTTTGCTGGACTCTGACTTCGGCTCCTCGAACCCCCATTATAAGGTGGGGAGCGCGAGTATGACCTCTCTCTACTATGCTGTGAATATGATCTTTCTCGGCTGTACCTTCTATCCTCAGGGGAGACGGATCTACAAAGCAAGCAATGTTTCAAAAAGTGCACCACGGCTCTTTTTTGTTACATATAAGAACCAAATCGCAAGGAATGGCATTTTTAAAACACTTAAATGCAGTAAGAGTAATTATTAATTATTACAGGTCGCATACCTTGAATACTCCCTTCGTTTAGGAGGAGGAGAATAATAATCACGACTGCGAGAATGAGATCTATGGCGTGGTGGTGGAGATCGAGAGTAGTGTGGTGAACGAGAATAACGAGGAGGAGACCTCCTACGATCGGAAAACCGACCCCTGTGAAGGGATATTAAAAATAAACAATCAGAATTTGACCTGACCTCTTAGTTGCAATAAGATACTGAAAAGTAGCCAGAACAGAAATGAACCTTAACAAAACAGTTTTTAGTAATTAGAACAAGGAAAAAAAGCAATGAGAATTACACAGGTAATCATAACTTTCAGAGGAAACAAAGTCACCTCAATGTCCCAGTCAAATCGCTTTAAGGGCATGGTAAGTTAAATTAGGAGTATGTTTGATCAGGATTAAATTTAGGGAAACAGTAATTTTATTTTTTCAAGATCACAACCATAATCGGTTAGACTTGTGAGGGAGAAAAAGAGAATCAGCTCAACCGACGTCTTAAACTGCTTCCAAGTAGCTTTCAGGTGAGAAAGTCATTCACATGAACTTTAAGGTTATTTTTGGACAAATTAAAATGCCGTCATGATATGGAAAACAAATAACAACATTAGGGATGCCGAAAGATATGAGATCAGGTTAACAGTGATTATGTGCAAATAGATCGGAAGTTAATGTGTCCCTAATCCCAAAGCATTCTAGTCGAAGCGAAATCAATAACAGGCAGAAAAAAAAAATGATAGAGAGGGAAAGTCCAGTACCTTCTCTCTCTTGACCTCATCTCAGTTGGCTTCTTTCTGTTCTCCTCCGCAAAGACAACAGTGAGCTCCCGACCAAGAAGAATTTGACCATCCATATGATATTTAGCATCAGCAGCATCAGCAGGATCGACGTATTGAACAAAACCAAACCCTCGGGGTTCTCTACAAACGATAAGGAGAATGAGAAGGGAGCAGAAGGATGAAAAGAAGAGAAAATGGTAATGAGAAGCGTGCGCAGTTTACGGCTCCAATGATATGGATAATAAAGCAAGCAAGCACTAGGCTGCTGACCTTTTTGTAAGTTTAAAGATGAGAGGAAAATCTTCAAGACTTGGAACATCTTCATAATGTAATGAAAGTGAAGTAGCTTGAATTCTTCACTACCAATAACATCTTCTACTTACTTGATTGATGTCTTCAAAACTCTAAATCACCTAAGAAACTGGCTATTACAATAGTAGCAGTCTCAAAGAAAAGGCCCTAATCGTAGTAATTTTATATTGTTTAAAACGATGAGATTGGACGCATGGTAGAGTTGAGAAGAGGGATGCGTTAAAAGGGTAAAAGAGAGGGGAGTGACTCACCCAGTGTAGTAATCCTTAGGCAGGTAAATGTCCTTGAGAGGACCAAACTGTCCAAAAGGTCTGCGAAGATCCTCGGGCCTGCAAATTGGTTAGTTAGGTTAGGTTAGGTTGGAAAGAAAGAATAATAAGGGAAAGAGAGGGGCGTAGCGTACGTACCTACAGTCATGGCGAAGGTTACGAACAAGAAGACTGGTAGGGAGATCTTGCTGTCTGGGACGGGGAGGATAGCGGCCTCTAGGACTCGGACTCCTTCCTCCTCCTCTTCTGCTATAACGCGGAGGCGATGGACTGTAACTCCTTCCTCTCATCCTTCCTTTTCTTCCTCCGACTGCAAATGCAATCAATCAAAATAACAATAACAATCACAAATCTCTTTCTCTTCTTGCTCCTCTTCAAATCTCTTTCTCTTCTTGCTCCTCTTCTAACACAATTTAGATTTAATTTTGCCCTTTCCTTTCCTTTCCTTAACCTAATAAAACCTCTTCGCTGCGCATCCGCCGCCCCACCTCATATTTCTAGGGTTTACCTGCTCTAGCCCAGACCCTCTTACTGGCCCAACTTTTCGGCCCATTTTGCTTACCCGACTCTCATTTTTTCTATATTTTTATTTTATACTTACCTTTTCTTTATTTAGCAGATACGTACTTAAATAATTTTTTAAAAACTCAAAAATAATTTTTAACTTAATTATGTATCCTAATATTTATTATAATAAATTAATATTATCTCTTTAAATATTCACTCTAATAAATTAATATCACTAACTTACATTTTAAAATAAAACAATTATGAAATAAACTTTTGAACAAAGAAAAAATTTCATTAAAAAATTTATCTAACTATTTATATTATTTTTATAAAATTTTATATTTTAATAATATAATTTATTTATAAAATAATTTTTAAAAATTTATTAAAATTTTATTTTAAAATATAAAAAAATAAAATATAAAAGTTTATTACAGAAAAATTTATCCTAATAAACTTTTATGTTTATAAAATTTTAATTTTATTATTTTAATTAGAAATTTATATATAATATTTATATTATATTTTAATAATATAATTTATTTATAGTATAATTTTTTAACATTTTATTAAAATTTTATATGATAAAATATATAAATAAATCAAATGTAAAATTTATTACAAAACCTTCTCTTAAATTTTTTTTTCTTATTCAACTATAAATTGCCAGAGAAGTAAACAAAATTGTAAAGTATTCTAATTACTTTAAGTCTAATTCTTCTATTTACACTCTCTCATGTCTCTCATTACTCTAATTTGAGTCTAATTACATGAATTACTCTAATTACTTTGAGTTTAATTACATGACATTAATTACCCTAATTATTATTATCATAATTACACTTACGTTAATTACTCTAATTATTATTATTTCTGTTATAATTAAATTAAGACTAATAATATATTTTTCGTTATAATTAAATTGAGACTAATAATATTTATGAGTAATAATTTTTTTAAAATTTGCAAATATTTTTGTTCTCTAGCCGTGCATAACCGGATAGGCATGGCAACAGGGCAGAGCGGGGTCGAGTATGACATTCTCATCCTCATCCCCGCTTCTGAAATTCATCCCCGTCCTCGTCCCCATACTCGGCGGGTATGAGATTTATGTCCCCTCCCCGTTGGGTATCGGATATACTTGTACCCATTCTATACCCGCAAAAAAAAAGTTATAATAATATTTTAGTAGAAAATAATTTATTTAAATAAAATTATATTAATTCAAAAGTTATCTAATAAATGCAAAGTTTATAATTTATTAGTTAAATATCAAACTTTTCTTCTTTTTTTTAAGATAAATGAATATTTTAGTCATTAAAATAAGAGTGGGGTGAGGCGAGGATGGGTACGGATACGAGTACGGGGTGGGTATGTATATCCCCATTCCTGACTTAATAAATCGGGTATTTCCTATACCCGTACCCCCACCCGGTCAAACCGGGTATTCCCCGTCAACTTCGGGGCAGGTTCAGAGATTATCCATGGTACGGGTTTGTCATCCCTACAACCGTAGAAGTAAAAAATTTGAATTTTTGCTTATGCAAATATGCACGGTCGGAGAAGAAAAAAATTTGCAAATTTTTTTACTTTCCAACGGTGCACCATCGAAGAGTAAAAGATAAAGGGTATATTAGTATTTTTCCCACCAGTAAGTGAGAAATGAAAATGGGGTAAATGTGAAATAAAAATCCCTTATTTTTAATTTTACCATTAATCCCCCAAAAGCCACAACAAACCTTTCTTTACCTTTCATTTTTTTTTTTTGGATGGTGAATTTTGGTATCACAAAATGTTTTCTATTTCACTTTATATTTTTATTTTTTAATTTTTTTTATTTTCAAGTCTTTAACATTTAGAAAATATATTTGTTTTCACTTTATATTTTTTTTTCAAAAAATAGTATTGTTAAATTTAATAAATTTTAGCAAAAATATTATAAATTATTTATATATAGTTTAAAATATATTTATATATTTTTTTATATAATTAGAATATTGTTATTAAGTTTTCATAGTGTTAACTTCTGAAAACATTGAAAACAATTTTTTTTCTATTTTCAGTTTTTTTTGAAAAATTTTTTACCAAAAATATTTTCTAAATTGTAACCAAACATATTTTTATTATTGTTTTTTGCTTTCTTTGAAAATGAAAATAGAAAACGCGTAAAAAAATGTCACTATATTCCTCATTTACTTTATTTTTTTATAAAAAATTATTTTTTTTTTGTAATGTTATTTTTATTTCATCCTTTTATCTCTTTCTTTAATATATTTTATAAATAATCATATTAACTTCCTAGTCTTGGTCCTAAAATATCAACCTATTAGTATATGTGTATTATTAATGTGTTGAGTTTTAGTGCCACAACATAAAGGTGTTTGGCATAAGCACAACAAGAATGGTCAACATAATCATAATGAGAAAGCATACTTAGGATTTGATTATAAGTTCACCCAGACTTAGGAAAATATCACCCAGACTTAGGAAAATAATGTCATCTGATAAATACTTGGCAAATTCGTCTATTTTTCATAACAAGGATTACCTAAGGTGTTCCTATACTTAGTGTCAATTACTAAAACAAGTTAACCTAGAGTTTAGGTTTCACTTTCATGTCGACAAGAGGAATGTTTCCTTATGGTTTGACTGATTATTTCACATGGTTATCTTGGCCACTTACTTGATTATGTACATATTCAAGATGTACATGTGATGCTTTGTGATACTTAGCATGAAGTTAGTTAGTAGTGAAATTTGTTTGTCTCTCCAATTACTCACGAAATACTTAATATCATAAGTAAGGCATCAATAAATGTCTTTATAATTGATTGTGTTATCTTAGACCAGTCTCACAATGGCTTATACCACTTGCTAAACTTACTAATAGCTCAATGAAGCACATAGCACCCCAAGGCCTAATGCAAAAAGCTTAAATTAGTTATCGTTATTGCAAGTTCCTTTTATGATTTGTTTTTTTCAAAATTGTTTACTCATTAATCACTATTCTATTTTAATGGTATATCCTAGTTACCATAGTCAATAGGTATGGGTTTTATAACGAAACATTCATACAAATATTTAAAGATTTCTAAACAGTAGTTGTGGTGTAGTATCATTTTTACCTTTTCCGTAAAACAAGGTGATCACACCTCTTTTTATTGGACCTCCATCCATTTGACCAAGGATTATTATAAAAAATTCATTGTTTTTTGTTGGTTTCTCTTACTTGCACACAATAACATAATTTTTAAGGACTCCATCTGCAATAATGACTTACTATCAACAAAATAAGCACTATATATGGAGCAGTTACGTAAATTGGTTGTCCATCTGTCATGAAGTAATAATAAAGTCAAGTTCAGGGGTGTTCATGGATCTGAATCGATTTGTAAATCCAAATCGATCCACTTGGATTTGTGAACTGATCTAGATATAATCAGATCAAATCCAATCTAATTAAATTCAACCATAGCTGGATCAGATCACGGATTTTAACTTTGCAAATCTGTAAATTCGTGGACCGATCTGTTCAATTTAAAATTTAATATTTGTATTATATATATATATATTTATATATTTAAAAGGGTGTAAATAGAAAATTGGAAATTTAATTTAAAGCTTAAATATTATTTACATATTTGAGATAAGTTGGACAAAATGCATTGTATTGCGATGATGAAGATTAAAAGTTATTAAATTTTATTGTTTTTAGTTTTTTAGGATTTGCATTTTATTATTTATAAACTACCTTTATACATAATTTTACTTTTATGTTAAATAAATAATAATATTTTAATATTTTGTTTACAAATTTTTATGTTTACTATTTTATTTCATACGTTTTATAGAAAACAAAAATAAATCTAAATTTTCTTTTTGAAATTCGTGGATCTAATATGATTTTAATTGAATCAAATCACTATTTTTTTTTTCACAAATTCAATCTGATCCAATCTTATTAAACTTGATCGAATCGAATTTCATTTTATCCCAATTTCAATTCAATCCAATTCATGAAGACCCCTATTGATGCAAGTCGGCCCAAGAGTCCTTGGAAGGGTACATAAAGAACTTCCTTTCTTTCATTGTATAAATTAAAACTAGGACTTTCTTTGTATTTTTGTTTACTTTAACTTTTTAGTAGGTTCTGCTAAAGTCAACCTTTCTTTTTTACCATTGTATTTAGGTCACCCCTTATTTTTTAGGTACTATAGTCATCATACTAGAGTATGCTAGGTTGGACTAGCTTTTAGAGAAGATGGGTGTGTGATGAGCTCATTCCTTCTCTTTAGAGCGCACCCTAACAAGACTAGTATCCTTACTTCTTTCTATGCTAGGCACCACCCCCCTTAGTCATGCTCTAAGCATGACTACTCTTTATCACCCCTTTCGACTATCCACACCAAATGTCTTTACACTAGATTAGGGCTTGTTCTTGATTGGTTATACATGATCATAATTAGTCTACCATGGTTAGATTTAACTCAACTAGAGCTAGTCTAATCTTGGTTTGATTAACCATGGTGTAACTAGTCTAATACATCCCCTCTAGCCTATATATAAGATTCATGTGGGTGTGACTAAGTGTGGGTGTGTGAAGCCAATGGGGGAGAGGGGGTAATAAAGAGGAAATTAGTGCCTTTTACACTCCTTTAGGCTTTAAAAGCCCACTAAACACTTGTAAAAAATGATTTTCTTACCCTCTGTGCCTAAGACTTCAAACACCCTCCCAAAAAAATGTTACCCTTAATACGAAGGTCAAAATTAAACTAATTAATATTTAGAAAAGGAGGACATAATAAAAAAAAGGCTAAACAAATACCCTAAAGTCTAACATGAGCATAGACCTTCTATGCTAATTTCTAAACCAATATTCTTTCATTCTTCTAGTCATCACTCTTATTATGAATCCCTTTGTAGGTTAAATTACATCAATATTAAAATTATTCAATTATATATTTCATATTTAATGTTTAATATCATATATATTTTACTTTTCATCAATGTAACTTAATTATCTATTTATGTTGTTATTTTCATGCTTAATTAGAAATCAATTCAAAGTATAATTCATATTGTTTGACAATATATAATAAACTATTCATGAACAAACATTAACAAAAACATGCAACTAGTAAAGTAATGGTATATTTTTCGCTGATGCTAAAACTTATTTGAATTCTTACGTTTAGCTTCAATTATCTTATAACGAGCCTACATTTTAAATTATTAAAAATCCATTTTTAATTATGCTCAAGAGATTTTTAGTTGCCTTCTATTAAAAAAAAATTGGTATTTTTCCCCTCAATTTAAAAATATTTATGTCTTCAATATTTTATACTAATAAAAAGAAATATTAAGAAAATATTTTCTATTGTAGTTTACTATACATATTTGATCATTATTTAGTAATAATTGCATTTTTATTTGTTTTTATTTTTTTCATAACTTAAACTTTAAAATATGCATGGATAATTATTAATTGTAAGAAAATGTATTTTCAGCTATATTTTTTTTTTCAAACATAATTTAGATCTCTACAGTTTTTATATTGATAAATTTGGTATTTAAACTTCAAAAACTATGCTCTTTTATATAAATCTATTATGTTTTTTAAAGTTAAGAAAGATAATTTTTAAAAATTGAGAAACATGAGCATAAAATTATAAAAAGATGTAATCCAAATTTAATTGAAAGAAGAGGAACTAAAACAAATTTTTATTCCTTAATTATACGTAGTATCTATATAACTAGTCCGGACACGTCTATACAAATAAAATAAAAAGGTAAGAGGCTAATTTTGTTTTTGCTAAAACAGTAGGAATACTACCAGATAGGAGCTGGGAAGAATTGTAAAAGTAGAAAGAATGAAAGGCGTTTCCAAAGGGGTTGGCACACGTGGATAAACTCCAAGCCTTCTATTTATAGAAGGTTGTTCTTAGGTATATGGTGGTGGCTTTGGCAAATTATTTACAACACCGCAAAGCAGGGTTGTGTCTGGGGGATTGTACTCATCTCGGAGAGAACGCTCCGGGGTCTCAACACTAAGGTATAGCTGTTGACCAAGATAACGACTTTCAGCAATTTCCGATCTTAAGTTCCACATTCCAGCATTGTCGAATGTCAACATGATGGCAGCCCAACAATTAGGGAAGACCTGGATTGTGTGTCTGCTCACGGCATCTAGAAGGTTGTAGGTCTTCCTCTTCTTTGGGGTCCATGTGCCTGGCTCTATGCTGTAGGTATATAGACGGAATTAATTAATTAGTTATTAACTGAAGGGAAAATGCGCATGATAATAATTAAATAAGTGGCCTCACTTGACTGCGAAGAAAGAATAACCATCCAAGTGATAGGACTGGGGTGATTTCTGATGGTTTTCAAAGATGATTTCGATGAACTTGCGATAGGTAACATTAAGGACATTTGGTTGTATGGATATGGATTTTGCAATGTTAGGTGGTGGGTCATCTGGGATAGTATCATATTTGAAAACCTTGTCGGCAACACCATAGTATTGAGCTAGCTTGAGTGGAGTTTCGGGGTCGACGTGTGAGACACCATTAAGGGCATAACGAAGCTTACCGTTAGAGCTACTAACCGAGTTAATGAACTTGATAGTGCGGCTAATGTCGATCTGACCATATTTGTAGGAACCCTGAGGGTTGGGCCTGGCGGCACTGGCGCTGAGATTCCAACGGAAGGTATAGAATTGGTTGAGAGACCAAGCCCAACCCACGGGAGCCGGGGGGATATCGGGTGAGGCAGGGGCCTTACCATTTGTGTAACGCATTATGCCTTTACCTGTTAGAACAGTCTTGGTGAAACGCGTGGAAGCCACCATGTAGTAATCCATTGGTTCCTTATCCGCTGTAACAAGGACAGAAAAGCATCCCCCTACATGCACGTCAAGAGAGTCGTAGGTGTTCTGCACCACGTGGGAGCCTTCCATCTCCACAAGCTTCATGGAATGCCCTTGGATCCTGAAGTTGAGGGAATTCCTAAGTCCCACGTTGCATATTCTGTATTTGTAGGTCTTTCCCGGCTTCATGGTGAAAAGTGGCTCATCTTTTCCGTCACCTTTAGCTGTTTTGCCGTTGATCAGAACACCTTCTGGCTTCCCAATAGACCTCCCGCTGTCCAACAACTTCCTCAGAATGTTATGGCTCTTAGTGTACCAGTCACAAATGAGAACGGTGTAATCGTCCTCGGGATCTGGGTAAGGCACAGGAATCAGCAAGCGGCTGTTTATACGGAGCCCACCAAAACCACCAGCTGCCCTATGCATGGCTGTGCTCGGGTAGTAGAAGTAACTACCGATCTGGTCCTTCACCTGGAAATGGTACGTGAAGTTTGTCCCCGGAGGAATAGGGCAGTTAGTTCCGGCAACCCCGCTTTGCCACGAATTCTTTCTTTGTTGGATGCCATTCCTGCAATTTAAAAATCATTTATGTTCAACATATTTATATGTTTTAATCCCACCTTACGCTTCCATGATTTCCTTCAGCAAAAATTTATCTATGTATACCATGTAAAGAGGAGCGGCTCGTCGATATTATTGTAGACATTGATGATTAGATTATTGTTGCTGGTGGAATTGATATTGGGTCCTGGAAATTGGCCGTTGATGAGTATGCCTTGCTGGGGTATACCCAATGGAGAGATGGTGCCGTAGGTTACGTTCCAGGTAAAGAACAGATAGGGGTCTTCTCCCCGAACCACCGGCAATATTCCCCCGGCCCATAGACATACCAAGACCACAAACGTTACCCCTCCCATTTCTCTCTTCTCTTTCTTTATTGTAATATGTTTCCTCTTCAAAGCAGGTTCCTTAGTTGTTATCAATTACTTCTCTGGGTATTCAACAGTGGAAGCACACCTTATTATCTTTGCCTATGCCCTGCCTCCTTTAAATTTGCCTCATATACATATCCTCGTAAATTCGCAACCATTCAAACTACACGGAAACATCTCCCATTTTCCAGTACTTCATGCTCCTTGGAACGCGTTCTTCCTTTTACTTTCACCTTTCTCCTTATAAGTTAGAGGCCTACCATATTAAAATCCCCAATGCTACCATATTATTATTTTGGAGTAATGATGATTTTAAATGAAAAACATTAATTTATAGGAAAACAGTCTCGGTCAAATTAATTCCAAGGTGTATTATTCTATTAAGGAAAAATTTAATAGAACAAGTGTGAGTTTACATTAAAAAAACTATTTTTAATTTTTATATTTTTTAATTAATATTTCCTTAAAAGAACAAGTGTGAGTTTACATTAAAAAATGACTTTTAATAGAATTAATCTTGAAAAATTAATTTTACGATGAGTTTTTGAAACTATAAATATTTTTATTCAACATTTACTAGACATCACTTAATCAGAAAACATGATTAGAGCAAGCCTACATAAAATGCTTAAGATAACATAACACTTGACTTGACATACTACATAAGACATCACCTAATCACATACATAATTAGAGAAACAACTTAACCAAAAAAACTTAATGATCCTCAAAATATATATATATATATATATATATATATATATTTATTTGTCCACTATATGTTAGAGGTAAATTAGCTTGGCGGTATAACTTATCTAATTTAATGTTAAAGATATTGATTCAAATTTCACCTATGTAAATTATTTTAAGCAAAAAACCACCTCCTCTACCTATGGTAGAGAGCATTAACAATCTTGCAAAAAGCTTTATGCCGATATTTTTAGGGGTGTTTACATTTCTAATTGATTTGATTTTAATTTTAGTTGGTTTGAGTTAGTTCGAATTATACAATTTTTTTTTCATGACCCAAACCAATAATAATCGGATGGATTCAGTTGTTATTTTTAGAGATATTCACATTTCAAATTTATTTATATAACACATAAATTCTTCAAGATCTTCTTAGTCAAAGAATAAGGTAATAGAGAAATGGAAGTTATGCTTTTAATTTTTAGAAATGACGAGGAATGTATATCATGAAAAAGAAGTTTGATTTTTTTTATGCAACAAAGAAAACTTTCTTTTCAATTTTAATGTCAACGTGTGCCATCTTTTTGGAGATCGGTAACAAATAAAAATTTGTTGGTAGCAAAACAAATATTTTATTTTTTGACACTTAAAATCACAAGACATATAAACTCATTCAATGAAATAGGTAGTTATTATATACAAAACTTCTAATAAAGTTCTCGTTAAAATACTTTTATAGTATCTATATAGAAATAATTTTTTAACATTCTCTCACATAATATAGAAGTATTATAAAATACACTTTAAAATAAATAATAAATAAATTTGGGGGTTAACTCATCATAAGTGAACATAAATGCATAGAGTTTGGTGTCTTTTTACACTATGAATCAAATCTAAAATGATAAAACATAATATACAAGTGAGTTGGTAAAGTAAACTTCCATAAACTAAAACATTTTGGTATATATTAGTGGTCTATCAATCTCATTACACCCCACAATTCTCATTGTTGACATTGTTTTGCACTAATAGGTCATGCTCATACCTTATAATTCATGAATACTCCAAAGATCATACCAAATCTCATAAAACAACCTCACTTGACACTAATATAAGTGATTTGATCAAATGTATGATACAATCCATACACCATCCATAAGAGATATGAAATTCATTAAAAACTTTTAAACTTACCCTCTCAATAATATAGTATAGCACATCTCAGATCATAAGAAGGGACAAAAATAATTGTGCTAGCAAAACAAACTAATAACTTGCTTTTATCCATATCAACATTTTTCATGGGATATCCAATCACAAAGGTTGTGTTGTCATTATTATTTTTTATAGGTCAAATGTTAATTGTTAATGTGTTAGTTTTTGTTAGTAGAGAGATTCAAACCCACAATCTTTCTCTTCCCCTTTCTCCCTACATGTGGAGGGATTACCATTACTGTTAATTACAAATTGGTAAGTCTCATTCCCTTTGATGTTTCATAAATTAATTTCTTTCCAAGAGATTTTGTTAGAGGATCGACCAAATTCACTTTTGACTTCACATAATCAATTGACATTTTTCTATCTTTTAGTAGCTTCTTAACTACATTACGCCTCAATTATATATGCCTATTTTTACTATTGAAAGACTTATTCTTAGTAATGACAATTCCTGTTTGGTAATCACAATACATTGGCATTGACAATGTGGGTTTAATTCCTAAAGGAATGCCTGCTGAGAAGCTTTTCAAACACTCAACCTCATTACCAATCAACTTTAAAGCCACAAACTCTGATTTTATTGTGGACTTATCAATTATAGTTTGTTTGGTTGATCTTCATGTAACCACATCACCACTAAGTG
This sequence comes from Psophocarpus tetragonolobus, assembly GCA_037954015.1. Lineage (NCBI taxonomy): Eukaryota > Viridiplantae > Streptophyta > Magnoliopsida > Fabales > Fabaceae > Psophocarpus > Psophocarpus tetragonolobus. The sequence goes on from CM075694.1 coordinate 46,903,185, forward strand.
AAAATACATAATCACTAGTAGATCTTGCCTCATTTGCATCAAAGAACTAATTTGATGTGACCATGCCTAGCCAAGGACCTATCACTAGGACCATGGCTAGAAGGATTGAAGAAGACCTAGCCCTTGCAGACAAAGGAAGACTTCACCTCCTATGGAAAGTGAAGATATCAGGCTAGGAACTTTAGTTAATAAAATATAATTTTCCTTTATTTTAATTTTTGAGAAGTGGGACATGTATTTAGTCCATTTTTTATTTTAGGAGGTGTCTTAGGAATTTAGAGGGTGAATTTAGCTTTTTGGGTCTTTATGAAGGAAATAAGGGGTAGCCCTGATATCTACACCCCTCTTTTCCTACATAAATCCCCTAAGCTAATAAGAAGGAATCTTGACCCTTGGTTTGAGAAACTTGAGCACCAAGTTTGATGATCTAAGAAGGGAATTGTTTCTCAATCCTCCTCCCTTAGATCTCTCCTTTTAATCCTACCCATTCTTTTTAGGTTATCTTGTTCAAGAGGTTAGCTACCTGTATAAATAGGAACTCCTCCTCTCACTTGTATTTTTTACACTTGAATTTAATCCTAGAGACCATATTGGTTGTGATGTTCTTACCTTTGAGTGTCCACCCTTCTCCTTTGTGAGAGTTTCTAAGAGTTATCAAGGGATCCCTCCCTTGTGGCCTTTCCCCTTTGGCTTATCAAACCTAGTATTTGTGGCGCCTCACCCCATTCATTTCCTCTCCATAAATCTATTTCCCTTCCAAATGACCTTAGAAAGGATCCTTTGGGCACGTGATTATCAAAGATCACATCACAATTAGCACCACTATATCCTTCCAATATAGCAAGAAATCCACTATGAACAATACCATAGTTTATAGTACCTTTCAAATATTTCATGAGTCTAACAAGTGCAATCCGATGATCCTGACTAGATTTATTTTTTTTTTTTGTATATCTATTTAGTATACCTACAACTTATGCTATGTGAGGTTGAAAGATTAATTAAATGTAATAAACTCTCAATAATTAGAGCATACTCAGATTGAGCTATAGGATCACCTACATTCCTTTTAAATGAGAGCTAGAATCATAAGGGCTACTCATAAATTTTTAATCAAAATGACCAAACTTCTTAAGAAGTTTCTCAACATAGTGTTCTTGGGATAACATTATATTGTCATATTCCTTATGATTTTAACTCCTAATATCATATTTGTTTCATCCATGTCTTTCATATCAACTTTTATTGAATAAAAAATTTTATTTTAATCACTATCTCAATACAAGAATTAAGGATAAACACACCATTCCCATATAAGGAAATATTAACACATTCATTATCTACCAACTTGGTGTACACACATTTATCTATTTCAATAGAAGTGAAATCATCATTAATCAAAATTTGGTTAAACTTTTCATGTCATTGCTTTAAAGCCTATTTTAAACCATATAAGAATTTGAGAAGTTTGCATACTTTATTTTCTTGACCAAGAATAAAACATCCTTTAAGTTGCCTCATAAATCTCTTCTTCTAAATCACCATTTAATAAAGATACTTTTACATTCATTTGGTGAATAACAAGTTTTTAGATTGAAGCTAGAGCTATTAAAATCCAAATTGAAGAGATTCTAGTTAATAGAGAAAATGTATCAAAATAATCAATATTTAATTTTGGAGTAAAACCTTTTTCTACTTGGTGCATTCCTCCCTAGCAAGGGACCTTGGCTAGGAGGATTAGAGAAAGGACATGGCTAGGAAGAAGCTTCATAAAGACTTTAGGACCATAGTCTCAAAACTATGTAAATAAATTGTGTAGTTTATGTAGTATTTTGAGTGCGTATAATTTTCGTAATTTTAGGTCTTGTATTTTGGCCTATAGGTTTTATTTTTTATAGGAGGTGTGTTTAGCCATTTAGAGGAGTGTGTTAATTATATAGGCTTGGCCTAGAGGAGTTTGGACGTGTGGTTCTCCTTTCCACACCCCTAATTGCTTCTAAAACCCTTCTAACCAACACATGTAGCATGTAGGAGACATGTGGGGCCCCTTGGTTCCCTTCTTTCACTCCACATGTGCCTTCTATCTCCTACATGGCCGATTTTGTTGCTTCTTATTTGAATTTGAATTTTAGAAGTGTTATATCACTTCCCCCCAAAATTCAAATTCAAACTAGAGAGAACATAGATCCTAAATTCTAGGGACTTGTTTGGATCTTTCTCTTTTTATGTCTTGGCCTTGTCTTGAACGTCCAAGACCACCCCTCCCCTATAAATAACCCCCTCACTCACTCTTGTAAGGATCTTAGTTCATTTTATACAAATTAGACTTGTGAGACTCTTTGCGAGTGTCTTTTTCTCTCTAACTTTGAGAGTGCTTCTATGACTTTTATCAAGGGTTCCTTCCCTTGTGGCAAACTTCTACAAACTAGGCTTATCTCAACCTAAGAGTGACGCCTCAATCTTCATCTTCTTTCTATTCATCCATACCTTCTTGCACCATGAAACCTCTTGAAGCAAGATCCTAGGGAGAGCATTCCAAGAATGCATCACTACTAGTCATAAGTTTTTCTCCAATAGGTAAATCCACCAAACTCCAAGTATTGCATTTTGAAATAAAATCAATTTCATATTTAATAACTTTTTCCCAAAATATAGCTTCATAAGAAGAAATAGCTTAAAAAAACAATAAAGGCTCATTTTCAATGAGATAAGTATAAAAATCATTTTTATAGGATGTCTTTTTTTTTTCCGTCTTACTCATTCTGAATTAATTTCTCATATGAATTTTCAGGATTATCCTCAAAAGAAAGGTTTTTTAAAGAATTATTCTCATATTTCAAAGGAAATATAGATTTTAAAAATTCAACGTTTTTAGTCTCCATTATAGTATTATGATTAAGAACATTATTACTTTTCAAAATAAGAAACTTATATGCAACATTATGTTCAGCATATCCAATAAACATGCAATCAAATGTTTTGTTTCCTAGTTTTCTTTTCTTAGGTTTAGGAAGCATCACATTAGGAAAACACGCCCACACTTTTAAATATTTCAAGTTAGGCTTATAAACTTCCTATAATTCATGGGGTGTTTTACTAGTTTTCATATTAGGTATCATATTTTGTAGAAAACAAGCAAATAATACAACTTCTCCCCAAAGGTTACCAAGACCATAAGAACTAGTAGGTATTGCATTCATCATTTCTTTTACTGTCCTATTTTTTTATCTCAGCTACTCCATTAGATTCTGGTGAATAAGAGTGAGTTACTTCATGTATTATACCTCTTTCACAAAACTCATTAAATAAAATATATTCATCTCCTATATTAGATCTAATTATCTTAATTTTCTTATTTAATTGATTTTCTACTTTTGCTTTATATGAAAGAAACATTTCAAAGGTTTCATTATTTTTAATTAAATGAACCTTAGTGTATCTAGAAAAATATCTATAAAAGTTACAAAGCACTTTTTAATGCCTCTAGTCATGGTGCTTTTTTATGCAAGCCTAACCTTTAAGCCCTTAATCTACTTCTAAGAAGAGGTTCATATAGCAAAAATGAAAGGTAGAAGATGAGGAAATGATAGTGGATTGTGCCACTCACTAGGAGATAAACAATTCAAGGATGTTTGCCACAAGGGAGGGACCTTGATAAAATATAAAAAATAGTTTCTCTTGATACAAGAAAAACTCAAACAAAATGAGAGAAAGCCACTTAACAAAGATACTCTCAATTTATTAAATGATCAAATTTACATACAAGTGTGAGAGAGCCTTCTTTATAGCTAGGGAGTGGGTTGGGTAAATTAGACCAAGGTTAGAATAACCCAAGACTAGAATAACTCAAAGTGAGTCAAAACCAACCATGGTCTATTCTAAGCCTAAGTTTTCTCTAAACCAACCAAGGATTATGCATTTCATGCTCTAAAATAGGTGTGACACAAAGAAAAAGGAGGTTATGCTGAGTAGTCATGTTTTAGGTTTGATTAGCGAGTGTGACTCTTAAAAAAAGAGTGATATGCTAGCAAGCACAATATACAACTTGTACAAAATATTAGCCCTTCTAACACTCTACATGATGACTAATAACACCTCTAAAAAAAATCCAAATACAATGGTCAACAATAAAGTGTGGGCTCATGAAGTCAACCTACTAAAAAGTAAAAATAACTACTCCTAGAATATTTGCAAGGTAAAAATATAAAAAACATTAGGCTTCAATGATCTTCAACCTCTTCATGCCCATGCCTAGCCATCTCCTCTTCAATCCTCCTAACCATGGTCATAATGATATGACCTATAGTAGGTTTTCATAATTAGCTAAAAGTGGAGTAAGAGGGTTATACTGAGGTACCCTTTTAGGATTGGGATAGTGGGGGTTGACACTAAAAATTTATGTAAGCAAAATATTATTATGGTACCTATGCCTACATAAAGAAGTTCTCTATCCTACTCTGAATGCATTAAGTTCTAGTCCTACTCCAAATATTGAAAACTTGCGTAAGGACTTGACTTAGTGCATTATAAGAACATGGTCATAGTTGCACAATCCCACTTTCAACTTGGGTGGCCTCGTGCTCAAGTTGGACTCGAGATTGTGGATCAATATACTCAAAACTTTTGGGCATAGCCTCAATTTCAATTGGTTCACTTTTAAGAATTTATGGAAGGACTTTTATATGTAAAGAACCTCCTTTGAAGTCAAAGATATATCTTCTATAAGGTCCCTCTTCCTACTAATTTCCTTATCTTTCTTCTTTTTCTTTTTTACCTCTCTCATTAATTTCTCAATTTCAAACTCAAATATTCCCTCCCTCTTCTTTTATACTTATTCTCTTCTCTTTTTCTCTTCTCCCTTTTCCTTCTCTTATGCTCTCTTTCTTTCTCTTTTCTCATTTTCTCTTTTTTATTTTTTTTCTCCCATTTCTCTTTCTCTTTCTATTCTCTCTATTTTCTTTCTTTTTCTTTTCTTTCTTCTCTTTCTTTTCTCTTTCTCTTTTTCTCTATTCTCTTTCTCTCTCTCTCTCTTTCTTTCTTTCTTTCTATCTTCCCTCTCTTTTGTATGGTAGTAACTACTCTTACTAAACTCACCTTTTCTAGAACCACCATAGTTACTGATGCATGCACACCTAGCATGGGCTTTAGCTAGGACCAATAAAGAAGGAGTATGGATTGGATGAAGCATGAGGAAGTTTAGTTTAGGCTATGGTCCTTTGTATTGTAATAATTAGTGTATTTTTAGGCTTGTTTAGGCACCCTTAAGTTATTAAGCTTTTAGGGGTGTAACTAGTTTTATTTCCAACCTTGTATTTTGGCTTTTAGATTCTTTTTACTTTAGGAGGTGTAATTAATATCTTTGTGGAGTGTGTTAATTAGTTTGGGCTAGTCCAACAAAGTTTGGACATGGGGGATTTAGTTACCACACCCCTAATTCCTCTTCACACCCTCCGAACTAACACATGAAACATGTAGGAGATATGTGGGCCCCCTAGTTCCCTTTTGTTAGGCACCATCTCACCTTCTCACTCTTGCATGACACTTCTTTTTGCTTCTTGTTTAAATTTGAATTTTTGGAAATACCATGTCATATCCATCCAAAATTCAAATTCAAACAAGAGGGAACATAAATCCATTATTTTAGGGCCATGTTTGAATCTTAGTTGAATTAATTTAATGTTAAATTGACATGTGCTTAATTAACACTAAATTAAACAACTAATCTTTCCTAATTAGAGAAGTTGGACGTTCAACTTTGTATAGGCGCATAGGATCCATGTTTTGATCTATATAAGGAGTTCCCTCCTTCATGTGATATTTTAACACTCATTTTTGAATGAAAATTAATATTCTCTAAATTTGAGAGTTCTTTGTTCTTAGAGAGTGTTCATGTTCTCTCCATTCTTGTGAAAGTCCTTCATGCTATTATCAAAGGTTCCTTCCCTTGTGGCTAGCTCCATTCTTGGCGTATCCCCTACATTGTAGAAGTGGAATCTACTACACCTCTATTTCCTAGTGTTCCACCTCTATTGCACAAGCTTCATGGAACCTCTAAGAGATGATCCTAGGCGCATCTCCTTTTCCAACAATAGTGCAACTATGGCTTGGGGATGGATGCATCAGGTACTATATTTATATGTTCTTCTAGATATATCCCTTTCAAGCTCATGTGTTCTTTTCTCTCTCTCTTATTTCTTCTTCTTTTCTTCTTTCATGCTTTTCCCTTTCTCTTCTCTTTCTTATCCCTATCCCCTTTTCTTCTTTCGTCTTTCTTTTTCTTTTCCTTTTTCTCTTCTTTTACTCTTCTCTCTTCTTTCTTTTCCTTCTTCATTTTCTTTTCCCATTCTCTTCTCTCTTTTGCTTCTCCTTTTCTCTTCTCTTTCCATCTCGTACTCTTTTCTCTTTTGTTCTCTCTTCCTTTCTCTTTCTTTTTCTCTCATCCACTTTTTTCTCTCTTCTATTCTCCATAGTCTAAACTCATTCACTAACCTCACTAAGGAATCTAACATAGATGTTTGTGAAAATATGGTTGAGTGCAAGATAGTGTGCTTAGCTAGAAAAGGTTTCACTCACTTGCTCTTTTTGTTGCTTTCTCAATTATGTGTCTTAGAGTCTTGTGAACTCAAAGACACCCTGAGAAACACGAGAAGCAAAGAAGCAAATTGGAGGCTTCCAACCCTTTTCCCCCACTATAGCAGATTGCAAGGTTGCATAAAAAGGAGGTGGTCCTTATGGGCCTCCAACACCTCAAAAAATAAGACCAAGAAATACAAGACAGAAAATGCAAAAAAATTAAAGAAATAAAACAAGAAATTAAATAAATATTCAAGTTTTTTCCTCCTAACTGTATCACTTCACTCTTCTCTTGCTCATTGGTGAAAACTCCTTCAAGATTTGATCATTTAGTAAATTGAGAGCATATTTACTAAGTGATTCTATCTGCTTTTGGCTGAGCTCTTCTTGCATCAAGAGGAGCTCCCTTATAGCTTTTATCAAAGGTCCTCCCTTGTGGCAAACATCTTTAATTGCTTATCTCATTTTGAGTAGTGCAATTAAACATGATTTCTTTCTTTTCCACCTTCCATTTCCGCTACATGAACCTTTTCTTGGAAGTATATCAAGGGCATGGATTGCATCACTTTTTAAATCCATTAAATCGAGATGAATTAAATTAAGCAATTATGTTTCTCATTGTAGTATGAAGTGACAAGATGTTTTTTGTTAATTTAACTTCAATGTAAACACCACACTTATGTACGAATATATCAATAGTTGTGGAAATCAAACCAAGATATATCATTTTCTTAATGTAAGACATATTAACATGTCCTAATCTAGTATGCCATAAATTAAACCAAAATATGTCATTTTTTTAATGTAAGACATAAGTAGAAGAACATGCAATTTTATTAATGACTTCAGAAACATTAAGAACAAAAAGTCCTTGATCACAACATCCTTTTGCTACAAAAATATTATTTTTTGTTATTACAATTTTGTCATATTCAAATGACACTTTAACCCCAATTTTTCCCAATAAAGAAATAAAATCAAAGTAGCTATGATATTGGGCACATGGAGTACATCATTTAATGCCAAAATTTTCCCAAACGTGAGCTTTAAAAGAACTTTCTCTTTTTTCCAAAACTGTAACGGTTTGAGAATCTTCAAGATATACAAGTTTTTCTCCATCCCCACAATAATGTAAGAGGTAAAGGCATATTTATTTGCATAAATATGTCTGATAGCACTAGAATCTGCCACTTATTTGTTCATGTTGGTCACAATATTAACTTCAGAAATGATCGTAGTGATAACATCATCTCCTTCTGCCAAATTTTACTTTGGCTTGGGGAGATTAGTATTCTTAACTTGATTTCTCCACTGAGTTGTATGATGACTTAACCTTCCACAAACATGGCAACTTCCTTTCCTTTTAAATTGGGATTAGTAACTTTACGAAAATGATCATTAAAAGGCTTTTTATTATTGTAGCTCTTTTTTAATGACTTATTTTGAACCAAATTTGCTTGATAAGTCATGGACTTTGGTTTTGAAATTTTATCTCCTTTTGATTGGTGTCTTTAATGATGATATGGGTGATCAGATCAACAAGTGATAATTATTTGTGTATATGCTTAAGTTGCTGCTTGTAATTTGACTTTGGCAACTTCTCTATGGTAGACCGACAACAAATTCTGGCTGGTTGATATTTTCAGTTTTCAAGCCTTAGAACAATGAATGTTATTTATTGATTTGTGTCTTGATGTCAATGTCTTTGTTCATCTCCCACTTCTAATAATTAGCAATAACAAATTATTGTTTCTCAACATCCTCGATAGTATACTTTGTCATTATTGACCCTAAATCTCTTTAGCATACTTATATGAGTAGTAGACATTGAACAAATCGTTAAATAATGTAATAATTGATAAAGATTCATCTTCTCCATAAGGTCTACTTACATGAAGAGGTTGGTTTAAAGTGAAATGGAGTTTGGAAAGAGGAGAAATGAAGGGTGATATGTCACGCCACTTTAAGGGAAGTTAGAGATAAGTAAGATTGATTCTTGCCACAAGGAGGGTTCCTTGATAAAAGCTAGAAGATACCTCTCTTCCAAGGAAGAGAGCTCACACCCATGGAGAAGGATAACACTCTCTCACACTCACTCAAGGCTAACACTCAAGCTAAAAGCTCTACTATATTCAATATGATCCAATGATTATCTCATATAGGTGAAGTATCTTATTTATAGGGTAGAGGGGGTAGGTTAGGCTAACTAGACATGAGTTAATCTAACCAAGATTAGGCTAATTCTAGTTGAGTCAAATTTAACTATGATTAGCTAACTATGATCATGTATAACAACTAAGAACGTGCCCCTAATCTAGTCTAGATACAAAAGGTGTGGATAGTAGAAATGGTGGCAAAAAGTAGGAATAGTAGTCATGCTTTAAGCATGCTTAAGAGGGGTGCACCAACAATAAGAGGGGTAAGCATATCATATGCTCATCTTCTCTAAAAACTAGCTCATCTTTAGCAAACTCTAGCATGATGACTATAGTACCTTATGAACTAAAATGGTGACTCAAATACAATGGTCAAAAGGAAAGGTTGACTCAAATACTAAAAAGTCAAAGTCAACAAAATTACAAAAAAAGTCCTAAATCTAATTTATAAAATGAAAGAAAGTTCTTTCTCATGTGTCCTTCAGGGGACTTGGGCTAGATTGCATAAGTAATAATAATGAGTCCACATACATGGATTGCATGAGTTTATTTTTCAATCTCTTTGGGGTCGGTAGAGGATGACTCTTGTTCAGTGAGTGCAAGTGCAACGTCATACATGTCAAAGATAGAGTGAGTTCGTTCTTGCCACCTTTGGAAATTTTGACGACCAAACACCTTAATCTTAGAAATATCTGAAAAAGGCTTAACATACATAACTAGTGATGTGTTCATAACCAAAAGAGGTTGTTCAACATTTTTATGTTGACAATGGGGCAGGTGCGACTTTGGCTCTCCCTATCCTCATCCCCAGAAAGTGTAGAGCAAATTCGAGTATGAAATTTTAATCTCTATCCTCACACTTGTCGAGTATTTTACGGTTCAAATATATTATATTTAATTTTAAAAAGTACATAAAGAATAATAAATGACATAAAATTATAAATTAAAGTTTAAGAATTAATTTTTTTAATTAATATATAACTTTAAACTTATTTTATGATGAATTTAATTAATTAGTATGCACTAACAATGGAAAAGAGTTTTACATTGACGTTCAATCACAACTCTTAATTTATATGATTTTTAAAGTATTAATTAGTAAAGTCAACAAACTTACTATAAATGAAAGATTGTGATTTAATGACAGTATAAAACTTTATGCCCTATTAGTGTATATTAATTAAACTATTTTATAATTATTAAAATTATAATAGGAAAGGTACGAGTTTGCGAATGCAGCGGATAGTCACATACTCATACTCATACACATACCTAATTAATACATAGAGTAACACTTGTACCTATACCTGATCAAAATAGGTAATAACTTTCAAAATTTGGGTAAGTTTAGGGCAGTACCCACATGTACATGTATTTTTGTCATCCCAACTCATGCTAAATCCTTAAGATTGTTAGAAAAGGTTTAGCAACAACATAACCAAAGAAAAAAATAGGTTTGAGACGTGTGTTAAACACACTATCCTTAAGAATTTATTTGTATGACACAAAATCTGTCAAGATTTTACATACTCTTACCAGTCAAAGACGTATTTTTTATTTTAATATAATATTATTTCAGGGAGTTATATGGTTGCTCAGGTGGTAAAGTGGAGAAATGAGGAAGGAAGAGGTTGTGAAATTTAATTTCTCAACTTAAAAAACTAACACACTGACAACTAACATTTGACTATAAAAAAAATATTATTTTAAAAATTGAATTTTGATCTTATACATGGTTATGGTTAACATTTATTTTTTAGAAAGATATTACCAACACAATATCAATCATTTTAGATAAAATTTTCTTTAATAGCAGATAATTTTTATTTTTTTACACTGTTATTGTAAATAGACATTAATTCAGGTCATTATAACATAATAAAAAATAAGTTAAGAATTTGAGTGAGTCTCACTGTAAAAAAAAAAAAAAATTAGGGTTAGCTATGTTTTCGGTACATGAACATTTCAATAATTCATGTTTTGGTACCTGAAGCTTTAATTGTCTGGTCAACGTACATGAAGTTTGTATTCCATTAAGAAATCAAGACATTCCATCTAGTTCTTCGTTAAAAGCTAATCTGGCATGACATCTGTCTAATTAGGGAAAGCCATGTTGAAAAATAATGCTGATATTGCAACACGTCATTTTTTTATTTGCATTTTAAACTTTGTTTATAAAGGGATGGTAATTTTTAAAGTGAAGTTGTAAGTTTGTCTCCCCTATTACAACACCAAATTTGAAAACCCTAGATCTCCACATTGGACCACTAGGCCAGGCCACCCTCCATCAAGAAACACTTCCAAACCCATTGTGAAGCCTCGTCTTGGTAGCATTGATTGGCTACACGAACCTGCAAATTTTGCGTCTACCATCACCGAGTCGTAAGCTTTCATCTTTACTGACGAGTCGCAACCCCACCTTCATTGAAGGGTGTAGAATTCATCCTAATTTGATAACGATTTGTCTACACTCGAGTTGTGTTGTGAGTACCCTCATCCTTGAGTTCCTAGCCCTTGTTTATTGCAGTAAGAGAAATTATGACTTCTCCACCCTTCATTATAAGTATTGGAGTAGGGGATGACTCTTCAATCAAGGTGGACCCACTTAACTTACTCTCAATAAAATCACAATTTGATAAAGATCCTACATTGAAGAGTACTAATGAAACATGTATTTCAAAAGGGAAACCTTACATCCCTCCGCATAGGCATACATCAAGAAAACTACTTAAGAGAAAAATCAAATTATCTTTTCCTCACCCTACTGTGGGGGACTATTTTTTTTTTCTCTTCTTAATTCTCGAGCTTAAGACATAAAATAAGCGCTTATTGGGAGGCAACCCAACCACCGTGAGCTTTTTCTAAACTTTTTTTTTCTATATTTTGTTATTTTGTTCACCTTCTTTCTTTTTCAATTATACACTTTTGGTTGTTTATTTTATGTTTTAGGAAAGACATGAAAAAAAAATTGGAATGAAGAATTTATATATATATATAAAACAAAAAAAAAGAAGAAGGGAAGAAGAAGAGAGGCAAAACATCAAGGAAGAAAGTTGAAGAAATTCAGAGAGTTGCACTCCCGTACAATTAAAGTGCACTCAGAGTGCAAAGTTTGTGAGTTAAGAAAATTATTTTTCCAGATAGTTGCATTTTCATGCAACTGAAGTGCACTCCAAGTGCAAATTTCATGAAATTCATAATTATTCCAAAAAGTTGCACTCTCGTGCAATTGAAGTGCACTCCGAGTGCAAAAAAAATAAATCTTGAATTCTGAAAATTTACTTTACAGAAAATTACACTTTTGTGCAACCGTAGTGAACTCTGAGTGTGATTTTTTTTTTTAAATTTCCGATCTTATTTTAAAGAGAGTTGCACTCCCATGCAATTATTTTGCACTTCTAGTATAATTAAAAATAATTATCTCTTATTTACTAGTGCCAATATTTAAATTTTTTTCTTTATTTCTTCAATCTTTGTGATATTTTATTTTATTTGTGTTTCAAATCTTATATTTTTCCTTTCTCCTTGCCCTAATCTTTCCTTTTATTTTCATATCAATGTTTTTATTTGCTTCAAATCTTATAATTTTTTTCTCTCTTTCTTCTTGATTGAGATATTCAACACTAAACATTATTTTGGGAGCAACTTTATAATATTCATATCCATGACTCTCCTTGATGCATCCTCCCCAAGGCAAGATTGAAGAATCCTTGATGAAGAGAATGCTCCCAAGATCCTTGCTTATAGAGGTTCCAAGATTGAAGAAATGAAGGTGGAAGACTAGGAGATGAAGGTGAGCTTGGCGCCACTTCTTCAATGAATGAGATAAGCCATGTGAAACTAGCCATAAGGGAAGGAACCCTTGATAATAGCATGAAGGACTCTCACAAGAGTGGAGAGAACATGAACACTCTCTAAGAACAAAGAGCTCTCAAATTTAGAGAAAGGTAATTTTCATTCAAATGAGTGTTAAAAGCTACATGAAGGAGGGAATGCTCTATTTATAGAGCAAAGCATGAACCATGGGCTTAGGAACCTCAAGTTGAACGTCCAACATGCTTAATCAAGGGTTAGTTGGCTTAATTTAGTGTTAATTTAGCATGTGCTCAATTAACACTAATTTAATCCAACTAAAGATTCAAACATGGCCCTAAAAATATGGATTTATGTTCCCTCTAGTTTGAATTTGAATTTTGGAGGGAAATGACATGACACTTCCAAAATTCAAATTCAAATAAGAAGCAACAAGAATTAGTCATGTAGGAGTGAGAAAGCATATGTGGAGTTAAACAAGGGGACAATGGAGCTCACATGTTTCCTACATACTTCATGTGTTGGTTAGAAGGGTTTTAGAAGCAATTAGAGGTGTGGAAATTAATAACCACACGTCCAAATGCATCTTAGATAGGCCATACTAATTAACATACTCCACAAAGAGACTATTTACACCTCCTGAAGAAAATAGAACCTATAGGTCAAAATACAAGGCCAAAAATTAAACTAGCTACACCCCTAAAATCCTAATAACTTAAGGGTGCTTATACAAGCCTAAAAATGGTCAAATTAATACAATTAAATGGAACATGTCATAAACTAAGCTCCTTGAAGCTTCATCCAAGTCATGCTCCTTTCTTATTGGTCCTACCTCAAGCTCATGCTAGGCGTGCATGCATCACTCCTAGTTGTCATCCTCACTCTTGACATATTCTATTTTTTTTTTTGTTTTATTTCATTGCCTTACTCTTAGAATTACATTAGGGACAATGTAACTTTAAGTTTGGGGTTGCTTGAGGTTTTGGTTTTAGTTTATTTTATCTTGTTTTACGCATTTTATTTTATTTTCTCTCATTTTTTATTTTTAGTTTTATTTTATTTTTGCAATTATCATTGAGCAATCCCAATTTTGTCTGACTGTTGGAGTCATTAAATAGGACTCTTGTCATTCTAAGATCATGTATGTGGTGATTTTAACACTATATGTAAGTTTTGAGCCAATATAGGGGTACATCTTAATTCCAAAAATCTTTCTTAAGTGTGATTAACTCCTCTAAATTGTATTTTCTAGAACTTGTTTTGAAACCATGATTGAAACTTGCTCTCTTTCAATTAAAATAAATATGATCAAGGCAATTAGGTTTTTCTTTCAAACCACTGGCTTAGTGAAACACTTTGCCAATTAGTTGTCCCATTGAGCCAAACACTTCAAAATGTCTTGGTGCTTATATATCAATATTTCAATTTATTTTAGTGCCTTATTATAAGTACATCTCATAATTTGTGTGTGAAGTGTTAATGTGTAATAATTGTTTCGCATGGTGCTTAATAATATGTAACAATTGATATTTGAAGAAAAAAAAATAAAAAAATTTAAATAATAATAAAAAAAGGAAGCAAAGAATATAAAAAAAAAAGAAAAGGGAGAAAAGAAAAGGAAGGGGTATGCCCTAGTCGATATAGTAAGAGATGCAAAGAATTAACACTTCTTTCTTGTTGCATGATGTATTTTATAAAGGGCACTAAGATTGATTTGTAGCCAAATTTTGTATTCCCCTTTTCTTTCTTGTTTTCCACCTACAATTTCATCTTGGCCACATAAAATCATAGTAAAAAAGGTGGATTCTAAAAAGAAAGAAAATCACACTAAAATAAAAAGAAATAAAATAAGGATAAAAATTAGAAATTTATATGCATAACACAATTGAATAAAGACTTCCCTTCCAAAGGGGAAGGTATTACGAAATTTATATACATAACACAAATTGTTGCCTTTTGGTCACTGCAAATGTTCCCTTTAAAAAGTTTCTGTTGAAAAACATCATTGTTAAATGAAAATGACATTTGAAATCCATTGTTAAATATGTTAATATAAAAAAAAAAGTTTCAAACAAATGGGTAGAGATAAAAAGCTTTCAAACCTATTTTCTTTGTTTTGAAATCTTCTCACGCTCTTCCCCTGGTGCCTTTCTTTTGAAGCAAAAAACCTTTCTTTATTTCAATATACATTTTTTGTAACAGGTTTTAGCTTCTACTCTCTTTTTACAGGAGAAAGGGTCAAAGAATTGTAGTTTTCTACTCTCTCATTTTATATTGTTAAGCCAAAATAGCAATGGGGGAGAAGAGAAGAAAAGCACAACCCTAGCACTTTGTGCCATGCTAAATATGTGAGAAATGTATTTTTTTTTTCATGACCAAAGGATGTATTAGAAGTCTAGTCAAGTATAGATCTAGTATATTTATTAAAAGTTTAGGATTTCTAATTACAAAATTATTCCCTTATAAGATACGTGTCATTTTTTAGAAAGGGGTATATTGGTGTTTTTGTTAGCCTAAAAATAGTTTTAATAGATATTAGAATTTCTCCCAAACTTCTATATCCATTAATATAAACGAGACAATTAGGTGACGTTTGTTAGAAAATGTTTTCTGTTTTCATTTTCTAAAAATTATTTTCATTTTTAAATTTTTAACATTAAAAAAATATGTTTGTTTTCACTTGATATTTCTATTTTCAAAAAATTATATTGTTAAATTAATCAATTTTAGCAAAAATATTATAAAATATTTACATATATAGTTTAAAATATATCTATATATTATTATTTTTATATAATTGCAATATTGTTATTAATTTTTTAAATACTATTAACTTTTGAAAACACTTAAAACAATTTTTTCTATTTTCAGTTATCATTTATTTTCTGAAAATATTTTCTAAATTATAAGAAAACATATTTTTACTATTATTTTCTTTAAAAATAAAAACAGATAACAACAAAACAAACGCCATTTAAAGAATTTTTTTTTCCGAAATTAGTAACAGTAGGATTGTATATAATTAGTATTTATTGGTTTTAAATTTGGGTATATATTTTTTCACTAAATTTACCAATAAATAAATATGATTTTAAAAGTATTTTAAATAAGTTATCTAAAAGATTTTAAATACTAATTTAAGTAGCATCATAATTATTAGGGAATAAAATTACCTAGTTCCAACTAATAAACTTATGACACGTTAATTAAAACATCGTATTTATCTCTAATCCCGTTAATCACCATGCGAATTCGACATTGTAGTTTTTATTCACAAGGTTGAGGATGGCATCGGTCCCCGGACCTCCTTGGCGGGGTGGAAGGGGAACTAGGCATCATAAGTGGCATCCTCCGAAGGGTAAAAGTTGGTTTGGGAAGAGGAAGAGTAATCATTGAAAAAGCTAGAAATTAGTTGAATTTTTTATCTGACGTGTCATAATTTTATTGGTGGAAGCTGGAAGATAGGAGAGGTGATTTGAGTCCAATTATTAGACGACTAATTTGTGTAAACATTATTTAATTAAGTTTCTGTGCTAAATTTGGACTCATGGTGGTTGACTATGGATAATGCTGTATTATTTGTGATAAGAGGAGTTTGGTAAGGTTGCCAACAGACGTGGCTTATTGTAGAGCGGGGAATAGAGCAATGAGAAATGAGATAGAAAGGGGAAGGTGGCGAGTGAGCGTAGAAAAGGAAGGCTATGGCCATGGGTGTGGCAGTGACACTGGCATTCACCACCACTACCAGCCCCAGTTTCCCCAGCTACTTCTTTCGCTCTCCCTCTCCAATTCAAAATAAAATCCATCAAGTTGTTTTCAAATTAAACAATGCAGAGGACAAGCTTCAAACCCGGTAATTTTCTCTCTGAGTGACATAATTTTATTTTTGTCAGTGAATAAAAGACTTCAGGCCTTGTATTGTAGCGTGTGGAATTGGAGGGGTTACTCTATTCGCTATCAACATTCCGGGAACAGTGGCCCTGCACTACTTTTAGTCCACGGTTTTGGAGCTAACAGGTAGGTGTTAGTCTCTCTACAGTCTACGTTACATTAAATTCTTCAAATTTCCTTCTCAGTCTTTATCGCTGCCTGCCTCCTTCATGAGAGGCCTTAGCATAAGCATAATTGGTTGCTTTAGTAAGAAACGTGTTGCCTACATGCTTGCGCATCGCACTAAGTATTGGGATGGATGTCATTTGTTATTATACAAAACCCAAATGTCTTTTTTTGCTTCTGCTGTTATTTTGACTTTCTGCCACAAAGTCATGGAGAGTTTCATTGCAATTGCAGTGACCACTGGAGGAACAATATTTCAGTTCTTGCACAATCCCATAGGGTCTACTCCATTGATCTTATTGGATATGGATATTCTGATAAACCAAATCCTCGTCAAAACAGAGTACATTCCTTTTACACTTTTGAGACATGGGCCACTCAATTAAATGAGTTTTGTTTTGATGTCATCAAGGATGAAGCATTCTTTGTATGCAATTCTATTGGAGGTGAATTTTTTCATAAACCTTGACTTCATAGTTCATAATATTAATCACTGCTTGGATTATTCTAAATTTCTCTTCATACAACCTGATTCATCCACTATTTCGATATGCTAGATTTCATGCTATCACTAAGAATTTGTTCTTTATTTTTCATAAACCTTGACTTCATAGTTCATAATATTAATCATTGCTTGGATTATTCTAAATTTCTCTTCATACAACCTGATCCATCCACTATTCCGATATGCTAGATTTCATGCTATTACTAAGAATTTGTTCTTTATTTTTCTACAGGAATTGTTGGTCTTCAAGCAGCTGTGGTAGCACCACACATTTGCCAGGGCATTGTCCTTCTCAATATATCTTTGCGTATGCTTCATATAAAGAAGCAACCTTGGTATGGAAAGCCTTTCATCAGATCATTCCAGAGATTGCTTAGGTAAAAATGAAACAAAAGTCTCATAATCTGGAGTTCAGAGATTTCATGTTTTGAAAAGAGGATTTATTCATTATCATGCTTTATGTTGTAGGGATACTGCTGTAGGAAAATTCTTCTACAAAACTATCGCGAGAAAAGAATCTGTGAGGAACATTCTTTGCCAGGTACTCCTTTAGCTTAACAGTCAATTTCGTCACATTAAAAACATGCCTAAAACTCTAAAAGTATGCTGGACAGACCAACAAAAGGAAATTCCAGAGGATGAGACTGCTAATGAATAGTATTGATTATCGTACACCTAGAAATCCTACACTTGGTATCTACCCAACAAACATGGTTAATCATATATGTAAATATGGATAATTTGTTTCATAAGTGCTGAACTACTATTAAACATTTCGATAATTTCAATTAACAACTTTTGAGGCAATATTAATCGCTACAAGCATTTCAAATTCAATAACCTCATGGCACTATTAACTACGTATTGATAATTGATTCAAAACATCCATTTACTTCTAACTTATCAATTGAGAATCAAGGTGAACTATACTTACATATAATCAAGTCTAACGGTCAATCTTGTAAGATAAAGTTAACCATATTTATATTTGCAGTTAATCATGTGCTTGTGTCATGGTCAATAACCTCTTGACAATATTAACATTTATCACTGTTAAACATTTCAATAGCATCATAATTTTATTAGCCATATGTGCACAATTATATCGCATACAATCACGTTTAATTACTTCTAATCATCTGTAAAATAAAATTAATCATATTTACACATAATAATTAACCACATATGATGTATCTAAGAATTATAAAGTTATTCTGGTGATAAAGTGGAGAGATGGAGAGGTAGAGGTTGTAGGTTTTAATCTCTTTACTAGCAAAAACTAATACATTATTAATGAACATTTGACATATAAAAAAATGATGTATTTAGGTGGATGCCAAGTGTGAAATTTTTGGGTATACATCGGTCTATTTCCACTAATGAATTAGAATAAATTTGAATGAATCCGATTGATAAAAAAGAGCCCGAGTAATTGACTACAGAAAATAGGAATAATTCGCAGAACACAAAATGAGAAGTTGAGAACAGAAACAGACTTACAATTATAAAACAGGAACAGAAAATAAATATAGGAACAGTGCTGGTACCAAACGATGTGGAGGAATGGTGGGTGGGCTTCCATCCCTCCAAATGTTGTGCAAACTTCAATAGAGGAAGCTATTATTATTTTAATCGTAATTAGAGTATATAGAGACTACACTTATATAGATACTAAATACAAACTGATAAGTTAAATAATTATAAGTATAACAAACTAATAAGTTAAATTCCACAAGATACTTTGAATCATAAAAGGTGGGAGAAGCAATGACATTAGATGTGGACGAGTGAGAGACCATTGGATCGAAAGGAGGGCTTGTTACGCAATAGGTTTTAATCTGATACCATATAATATAGAATAGTGACAGAGTAACAAAAGAAGCTATTATTATTTTAGAGTGCATAAAGACTGCACTTATATAGGTGCTTAATACAAACTGATAAGCTAAATAATTATCAGTATAATAACGAACTGATAATTATTAGCATCAAGATAAACAATAAACTGATAAAAATAACAATTGAAAAGATAAATAACAAACTAATAAAAATAATGATTGAAAAGATAATAAATCTAAAGAGATAAAGTACTAAGTTAGTACCCAGTTACATGCAACTCTGAGTATGTACTGATTTCACTTTCCTTGCACACTAACCTTAATTGCCTCAAATTTCCTCCTAGTTTTCTTAACGCACACCCATGTTATTAACTTATTATGGATGGACATCTTTTACTGTTGTTGCAAGTGTACAGCTCCACACATGTTTGTCTGTAAATTAACTTGTGCAAACTCTTTTTTTAGTAAAAGGTAAATTTGGTAGACTTTATGCAAACTCGGTAAACTCTGCTTTTAGTACCGAGTCATTGGGTCAACAAATCAGATTGTTTTGTATACATTTATAATTCAACACACTTTCTTTTATTGTTACATTCTTAAATAGAAGAAAACTCCTTTAATATCAAACCTTCTTTTTTTATCAATACCAAACATTGATGAAAATGCTCTATCATTATTATTATATTTGTAATTTATTATATAATAGTGATGTTTTACTAGACTTGGTTAGATAAGTATGAGTTTAATTGGTATACACTATCAGTGTAAAAGATGTTTACACTGACATTTAATCATGACTTTTCAAAAAAGTGACTTTTAAAGTAGTAATAAATAAAGTCAACAAATTTACCATGAATGAAGGGTTGTGATTGAATGTTAGTGTAAAAATTTTTACACTAACGGTGTATACTAATTAAACTCTATAAGTATTATGAAATTTATTATTTACTATTTTGATTGATTATGTTGTTGTTGTATATTATTTATAAATAATTTTTATTATTTTTATATAAAGTAAACTCTTATGAGTCTGAGAATTGAGTTCACGAATCGAGTTTATCAACATCTCATGAATTTAGGTAAACTCTCAAGTTTGATAACCCTGACTTTTGGTGTATCAAGCTTTGTAATTTCACAACTAAGAATGCTCTTGCCTGAAACTGTAATAATTGCATTCAAATTGCTTTGACAGTGCTATCATGACACGTCCAAGGTGACAGATGAGCTAGTGCATATCATACTTGGACCTGGTCTGGAACCTGGAGCTGCAGAGGTCTTTCTTGAGTTTATCTGTTACTCAGGTGGCCCTCTTCCTGAGGAACTACTACCTCAAGTTAAGGTAAGCCTCCAATCACCTGTAGGCGAAGAAGTGGGAATAAAACAAGTGAATGTAAGTTTGAGAATCCAAAATTCGACAAACATAATAATGTGTAATTTGTCTTCTTTTAGTGCCCGATTTTGATAGCTTGGGGTGACAAGGATCCTTGGGAACCAATTGAGATTGGAAGAAACTATGAAAATTTTGATTCTGTTGAAGACTTCATTGTCCTTCCAAATGTTGGACATTGCCCCCAGGTTCTCTCTCTCTTATATGTCATGCCCTTGCTTGCCTCCCATATACATGTAATGTAAGAGTTTTGAGTTAGCATGTTCTAATTTCTAAGTGATGATAATTTTCATTTTCCTTCTTGTCTTTCTTAAGTTAGTATCAACTTGAGTCTTAAGCTGACTTGGGAAATATATATTGCTAACATATGAACGCCATGTCATGTTAAGAATTGAAACAAAGAAATCATAGCAAGAGAAAAATGGAGAGAAAAACAGAGAGGAACTGTTGTTGGTAGAAGATTATTTTGCTTCCAGGCTACATGTCTATAAGGAAAGGTTATTAAAACTGGTGTAGTCGGTTGAATCAGTTGGACTGAAACCAGTCTGATGATCGATTTGGTCACTCGAAAAAACTAGAGTTCAAAATTGGTGAGAACTGGTCAAATATCGTGGGAAAAAAACTGGTCAAAACGGGCATTTTAAAAAACAATAGTTTTAGTTTTTTATTTTCTTTTAATTTTCAATTTAACATATTTATTTTAAAGAATAATAATATATTTAATTTGAATTAAAAATAGGTGTAAATTATTTTATCAATTAGTTTTTCTTATAAAATATATAATTTATTGATTGTTTATAATATTTATATTTTGATCTCATATAATTTTATATTATATTAATTTGTTATTTTTTTATTCTAAATATACAATTGTTATTGTTAATGAAACTTTGTTGTATTTTATTAAAATTTAAATTTAAGTAATATGATATATTTGATTTTGGTTTTTATGTATACATTTAATGATAAAAATTTATGATTTTGTCTTTAGTGTTATATAATTATGATATTATATTTATTTAATATTATTTTATTTAATTTTATTATTTATTTTATTAATATCGTTGGATTGGGATTTAATCACAGATTAAATCTTAAACTAGTATTGTGACTTATTAGATGATCGATCCTATCTTAGAATCCTTGATATAAGGAGTTTATGATAAGTTTGTACATGAGAATTTCTATCAAATTATTTGTTATCTAATTTATCTTAAAACAAATTACACTTGTCCCCTCTCTTTGAGACTTATTACACTTGCAACTCAATGGTTATTTTTTCCTACAAAACATCCCCTAAAATTAGTATTTACATAACATCAACACCTCCAAGAACAATACGCAAATGCTAGCTTAATGATATTTTTGAACATAATGTCATTTCCTTCTTCCTTATTATTTTTTAAAGGTTTAAATATAATTCATGCCCCCAAGTTTTATTAAATCGTGACATTTTGCCCCCAAATGATTTTAAAATATGTTACCACACCAAATGTCCAGTTTATGCTACATATATGTTCAATTTTAAACATAAATGTAAAAAAATACAACACTAGGAACATTCCGAGAATCAAACTTGAGACTTCTCACAACTAAAGCAAGAATAATACCATTAGACCAAATGTCGTATTTATGTTCATTTTGCCTAATTTCATGCTGCATAAAAATGGGTAAAATTAACATAAAGTCGACAATTGGTCCAGTGGTATGATGCTCGCTTTCGGTGTGAGAGGTCCAAAATTTGATTCTCGGAATGCTCCTATTGTTGTATTTTTACATTTATATTTAAAATTGCATGTATATGTAGCATAAAAATGGATAAAATTAACATCAACTGGACATTTGGTGTGGTATGTGAGCGGAGGGGGTACCAATTGACAAATTTTAAAATTATTTGAGAAAAAAAATTGATAAAATTTGGAAACATGAATTGTATTTAAGCCTTTAAAAAATAATAAGGAAGAAGGAAAGAGCATTTATGTCTAAAAATATCATTAAGCTAGCATTTGCATACTGTTCTTGGGGGTATTGGTGTTATGTAAATACTAATTTTAGGGGCTTTTTTGAAGAAAAAAATAACCTTCCCAAAGAGAGGGGCAAGTGTAATTTGTTTTAAGATAAATTAGATAATAGATAATTTGATAGAGATTCTTATGTACAAACTTAATCTAAACATCTTGTATCAACAATTCTAAGACGAATCAATCATCTAATAAGTCACAATATTAGTTTAAGGTTTAATTTGTGATTGAATTCAGATCTAACCGATATTAATAAAATAATAATAATAAGAATAAATAAAATAATATTAAATAAATATAATATCATAAGTTTACAAGACTGAAGATAAAATCATAAATTTTTAAGTTTTTATAATTAAATGTATGCATAAAAACCAAAATCACTTAAGTTTAAATTTTAATAAAATACAACAAAGTTTCATTAAGAATAACAAGTGTATATTTAGAATAAAAAAATAACAAATTAATATAATATAAAATCAAAATATAAATATTATAAACCAATGAATAAATTACATATTTTATAAAGAAAAACTATACCTATGTAGTATAAAAATGGGTAAAGTTAACATAAAGTTGACAATTAGTCTAGTAGTATGATGCTCACTTTAGGTGTGAGAAGTCCTAAGTTTGATTTTCGGAATGTTCCTACTGTTATATGTAATTTGGAGGCAAAATTTTACAGTTTAATAAAATTTGGAACTAGGAAACAGTGAGAACAATGGGGTTTTTCTTCCTCTAATCTCGTTCTAGTGAGAAGTTTCATGTGTTCTTTGCAATCCTAAATTTTGGGGTATCCATTTTAGGTGACAAGCCTGAAAAAATCCCATTTTTTTCTGCAGGACAATTAATAAAAGAGACTATTAAAGAAGTATTGTTTAATCTGAAGAACCAAGAATGATTAAATTATTGACGACTATTCAATTTTTAATCAAAGAGAAGAGAGAAAGACCATTTAACTCCATCCCATTGTGAAATTTACAGCTAATAAAATCTCAAGCATCTTGGTACATATTATCATTATGAAATATACTGTCCTCATTTCTTGTCCATGTATTTTCTCTTGTTTATTTTCCTGTCCTTACATTCGGATCTGTTCCAACCTTAAATGATGGTTCATTAAATATATAACGTTATTATGTTTTTGAGAAACTTCTTACTTTGTTAATTGTGCTCTTCATGAAGGATGAAGCACCTCATCTTGTGAACCCACTTGTTGAGTCATTTGTGGCGCGCCATGCTAAATCCTCACCTAGAACCTCAGATTGTTAATTTATTCATTGTCAGTTTGTTGATGCTGCTCAACTAATTGAAATCGTGTACAATTTTTCATTTGCTTCCGACAAGATAAAGTTTCATTTTTGTTCAGTATAAGCATTATGTCCTTGTATAGATACAATTTTGAGCAGTTGATGGGACAATTTATCCAACTTGAATGCCAGCGTTTGAACCCTACATAGTTTTTAATTGTCTCCTGTTTCAATGGAATCATACTTCTCGATCTAGAAAATTTTGCCACTTTGTTTTCTTTTATTTATGTTTCTTTGAACTATGATCATTTGGATAGAAAAAAATGGTGATAGTCACCACCTCAGCTTTCAGCTCGCTTGAAGTTGTCTCCATTTCTAGTGGATGTATCCAGGGCAAGGAATTTTTCTGTTATGGTAAATTATTTTCGTATGCTTAGGTCGGGCTTCACTGTGTATTGGTAATATTGTGACAGATAAAATTAAGTTGGTTAGTAGAATAGCTTTGTCATGTTTTTAACATGTATTAGAGCCCTTCTGATTTATACCTTAAGGAGGGAAGTTTCGCTTTCATTGTTCAGAAAGTCTGAATACAAAACTATTGGTTTGGTCGGCTTTCCGCTCTACTTCATTAGACAGTGACCCTTCCATATTGTGATTTAGATGGTGAGGATGACTCCGGTGATGGACCTTGCGACGATGAAATTTCAGCAGTGATTTTAGAATGTTGGATAAAATGTAAGCTAAATAATTTTGGGTTAAAAAGTTTCAATAACGGAACAAAATGGCAAAATAAGGCTACGTTTTGGCTAATGTTTTGTTCAGGTTTCAAATTTATAAAAATAAAAATTAGATTTTGTTTTAAGTTTTTAAATTTTTAAAAATATTATTTTGATTTTCAAATTTAAAACATAATTTCAAATCTTAACCATACTAAATCTTTTTTTCTACCTAAAGACTGAAAATCAATGTTTGATTACTGACAATTAAATGTAGCAGCCATTGACAAGCAATCCAAGATAAAAGTTGATGATTATGTCAGTCGAAGATGGTGAAGGGTAACTATCGCTTAGAGGTGGCGATCATTGCCACCGATTGAGAGATGGCGGTCAATAACCCCCGATCAATGGTAGTCATGGTAGGTAGGAGGTGAGTGCCTATTAAAAGTGGTAGTTAATAATGACAAATAATAAGCTTGAACCGAACATCTAATGATATTGTTTTTTAAATTTGGTCAAAACTTTTTTAAAAAAAAAAACTAAATTAAAACTATTTTTTCTAATACTTTTATGTAATCAAAATACATTTTAAAATAAAAACTAGAGACTCAAAATCACTCCTAAGAAATAAATAAATTTCAAGTAGATAAGTTTAGGCCATTTGATGGGCTACCAGGATTCATTTCCTCCGAAATGGTAATAATATCCCTATGTAAAACTGGGATTTATCAACCACTTCCCAACCTGCATGCAGCCTTTCTCAATCTGGCCTTCCTACGAGAGTCATCAAACACCTTCCAAGCATCCTCCACGTTTCAATCCCACATAAAAGAAACAGAGCAAGTTCTGATACAAGATGGAAAAAAACGTGTATTTCGATTTGGTGAATGCTAAGTACCAAAATTACCCACCAGAGTAATGATGGAGCCATGCCAGGCCACTTGGTTCTGTATTGTGAAGTAAAATCCTCGGTATGTTGCTAGCAAAATGCACATTTTCAAATGAGGTTAAAACATGTGTCCGCATGGTAAGGTAGCTACATGACGTCAGGATTGCTTAAAAATATTGTCAACCATAATTATTATTGAATCAACGATTAAATGTTTGTTTGACAACAGTTTTATAAAACTATTTTCAGTATCTTAATTTTTAAAAACTAAAAAACTTGTTTGAATAGTGTTTTCTAAAAACAATTTTCGAAGAAGTTCTGGATTTTTAGTTTTTAAAAACTAAAAAACAGGAACAGTTAAAAGTAGTTTTGTTTTTCAGTTTTCTATTTTTTTTTTTAAAACTCAAAATACAATCTGAATATGTTGTTTTTTACTTTTCATTAACAAAATTATAATAAATAAAAAAAAGTTTTTCTATTTTTACATTTTCAAAACAATTTTCAAATAAAACTTGTCAAACAAGTTTTTTTTATTTTTTCCTTCTCAAAAACAGTTATTAAACACTATATTTAAAAACTCTTTTTAAAAAGCTAAAAATTAAAACCAAACCAATCCAACCCTAAAATCCTCTTGTACCTTTAATAGTTCAGTAAACTCGATAAACTCTAAAATTCTCCTGTAACTTTAATAGTTCAGTAAACTTCATAAATTTATTTTCTTTGCATTATTAGGAGGCATAGACCCCTAAATAGTTGGAGAAATTTCATCGCATGTTACATTAGTAGGATACAAAAAAAATCCTATACGGAAAGCGTGACAAAAGCTTCCTGTACTGCTTCTATTTACACAAAAGAATAAACGAATTGAGCCTTCTATTCACTCATGATGTATGACTAACTGATATCCCTCTAACCAAAGGGGTATTGTCCTCAAGTTGTTGAGGCAGACTTTCGGCAATATTTTTGAGACTGGAGTTGAGACTCTAGGTGCAAAGGATGATGTAGAGTGGCAAGAATTTCTTGGAGACAGGCTAAGTTATTTCTGAACTGAAGCTTGCAAGGGGAGTCCCTCACACAGCCAATACGCGGTCCAGCTCCCGTTGTCCATTTGCACGACAACTGTTTCCCTAGTTGGTATGATTTCATATCTTTATGTGAGGCAATTCTTTTTAAGTATTGATTCTTTTGGAATAGTTCTTATATGAATGTCATCATCTGAAAAGTTTTGCTTTGTGATTGTGTTATCTACCTCAGATGGAAAAGCTTGTGTTGGTTCTTCATCACCTGTGGGAGAATCCATTTGGAAACTATTACTACTCTTCCCAGTACCTTCTTTCTCATTCTCTAAACCTTCAGTCATATGGCTCCTTGTTGGTATTTTGAGACTGGTCAGTTCTCTTCCAAATATCTGGAATTGCCTCGGCTTAGGTCCCACTGCTGTAGAAGATCTCTTGGTGAAGTCATCTGCACATAGCAAAAGAATTTCCTCAGAATATTTTCTGATATCTATTAAAAATATCTAAACCACTTGAAAAGAATGCAAAGCCTTTAAACTTTGATACCTTGGCATCAGAAAACTGCACGTCCTTCTCCAGAAGGAATGAAATAAATTCCTTGAAATTCTCTTCTGTAGGACGATAATGCCCACTGTGGCCAAACTGCCTGATGAAAAGAAACGACAACATTTAGTTAATCATATCAAATATTGACAACTTATTGCAACATTTAGTTCAACATCCCATATTCAACAACTAGTCTCCCAGCACAAGACGTGGCTCCTCCAGCCAAGAAGCTAGAATGCTGAAATGAACCTTTCTTCTTCTTGCCAACATACAAGATGTTGGATGTGCTAAGGACAAAAATCCACTTAGTAAGTGCATCTTCCCCAGTAGTGTGAAGGAGCTTTCCTGATTGCCTGTAGAAGAACTTTCCATCCTTCACAACAACTTCATACGGCAATCTTTCCATCTGGAAGAAAATATAATGAAGAGAAATTTAAATCTAAGATAGCTCAAGTAAATATATCCGACAGGATGGATGTTCACATAAATGAAGGAAACCTTACCGGACCCAGATATTTAATACACTGCTGTTGAAGTTTTTATTCGCTTCTTCATCTTCGAACTCAGAAAAGTCTAAGTCTTTCCAATGTGAACATAAATTCTTCCTTTAGTTCCATTTGTTGAAGACCTTCTTTTTTTATTATTCCTCCTTTACCTTTGGACATTCTGACTTGAAATGCTCATTTTTCTTACAATCATAGCAGATTATGGGAACTGGTCCTTCTGCTCATGAGATTGACTATAGGCAGCTGTTAGACTGCCTTCTTATGCCACATTCTATGGAGCTTTCTAGAGATTAGTGAAAGCTCATCTTCAGTTTCTGATACCTCCTCTTGTGACTGATTGTTTGAGGATCTTTCAGTTTTAAGAGCACTTATTTTGGTGCTATTCTTCAGATTTGTACTTTGAAGGTGAGATGATTCTCATTTCTTAATAGCACATCTGGTAGAAGTTCCAACTCGTGAACTTGACGATTCCTATTAGCTTTTCTAAGGTCATGTTGTTGGGGTTCTTACATGTTTTCAGTGTTGTGATTGGGAACTCCATTTTCTAGAAAAAACTTCATAATATTTTATTGATCTGATCATAAGTACCGCAATTTTTGCCTAAAGTACGAAGCTCGCTTAATATGTTTGAAACCTGTTGAGCATACTTTGTATGTCCTCGTTTTCTCCCATACTAAACAACTCGTACTTTCTAAAAGTATGTTACGTCGAAAATGTCTTACATCTCCTTTATGTTTTGAAAACATGCACTTTGGTAAATTCTTCTTCGGTTAGTGCACACATAAGTGTGTTTTTCGCTTTGGAGTTTAATGGGTAGCACTGTTTCTGCTCATTGCTCCAACTTTCTGTTGGTAGAAGGTTGTCAATATGATCCTCAGGATATAATTCTTATTTTCAACTACATTCCACATATCAATGTGACAGGTTTTAAAGAATGCAATCATTCACGGTTGATAGTTTGACCTTTATTCTCCACAGCTTTTTGTATGAATCTCCTCTGGTCTTGCAAAAAATTTACCTTAAGAGGAAAGCTCTAATACCAACTAAAATACCAATTTAGCTCTATAAGAGGGTTAAATAAAATTATAAGAAATTTTTTTGCAAATATTTTTTAAAAACACTATTTTTAGAAACTTTAGAGAGAGTCTTGAAAAGGTACACGATCTAATAGACAATCTATAGATTAAAACAATTTCATAAAGATAATTTATAAAACGTTTTAAGTAAAACTAGTCAAAAGAGAATAAGGTTGTAACAGAAGGTGCAGAAGAATATTTTTATAGCGATTCACTTCAATTGAGTTACATCTATTTCTCTTCCAAACAATTCTTAGAAGGTTCCACTAGACATCACTTGATATACAAGATGAGTATTCTCATTGTCACTCTTACATTACGATGAGTATTATAACTATTTCTAGTTCTACCCTTAAACTCCCCTTTAACTTTAAGTCTAAGTATTTTGTGAACACTAAGTCACTCTTAGCTTTCCACAAGTATTCCCTTAAAAACATTAAGTCACTCCTAACTTACAACCCAAAAGGTTATAAAAAGATATATGTTATTACAAATTAACTCTCACAAGAGAGGATATGTTATTTCACTCGCAAAGAATAACTTCACTTAGAGAAGGATGTACCAATTATGCTCACTAAAAGACTATCTTAACATTAGACAGTCTGGTACAAACTGAGTGTTTGCTTTGATCTTTAATGAAAATGTTGCTAATACAAAGATTGGGCTCTGTTGAATATGTTTGATGCTCGTAAGTTAGTTTTCATGTATGGACGTCCTTTATATAGTTAGTACATGTAGTCATTGATGAGAAGATTCGAGTTGTCACATTTTGCATGTACACTTTTCTGTGAAACACACTGTTGTACACAAACTAGGTTGTCTTCTCTAGCCTTCTTCTTGTTTTGATATCTTTTAAATTGCGTTACTTTCAATTACTTGTGAACCAATTTGAACATTGGATTTTTTCTACCATATTACAAAGGTTTGGATCATCTTAGAAATACAAGCTTCCTAAGACGTTGTGACATTTTACAAAGAAGTTAGTGTAAACAGAAGATTCTGTATATTAATTAACATAAAGACAAGAATATTCTTTATCACCATCAAAGGACTTTTACCACGTTGAAAATTCTCATGCTCATTAGGCATAAATGCTTTTCAATATAGTCCATGTCAAATGGTCTTAGCTCATCATAAGACATTTCTTATCTCGACTATAGTAGACGCTCTGTAGCACTTATGGCTAGACGGTATAAACTATCTTACTGGATGTTTTTTATGTGTTTGTTGCTTATTGTTTAGAATCTTATCATATAATTTTTGTTTGTTTTATGCATGCATCTTACTTATGTTATATGATTGATTTTTATGCTTAATTATCCTTGTATAACACTTGTTTCATGATTTGCATACAGATTTTAACATAAACGTTAAATAATCAAACTTAATTTTATTTGTTATCATCAAAACTTCTAAAATACATATAAGATCATTTGGTTGTGTGGACTTTTTTAGCTTAACATATATTTTGCATATTTTTCTCGTGATGGTTCTCTTTTCCAGTAACTCTTGAAGTACTATTATTTTCTAATTTCTCTTTCTCTTTCCTTATTCTTTCAATTTCATCTATTAATTCTTTTTCTGTTCTTTTCTTCTATTTTCCTTTCCAAAATTATAATGACTCTAACTCTAACTTAGCTTTGGCTAATATATCTTTAAATTGCAAATTATATTCATTAGAATTCCTAACACTAAGTTTAAGCGTGTAGATCTCATGATGTAAGTGCAAGGCTAAGATCGAAAAGGTTAGTATACTTTTTCGTAAGAGTTTAATTAGTATGCATTGATAGTGTAAAAGAGCATTGACAATGTAAAAGAGTTTTACACTAACATTCAATCACATCTCTTTATTTATATGACTTTTAAAATATTAATTGGTAAATTCAACAAACTTACCATAAATGAAAGATTGTAATTGAATGTCAGTGTAAAACTTTTTATACTGATAGTGCATACTACTTAAACTTTTTCTATAAAACACTATCCCTCTTCTCTTTTTTTATCGTAAAAGTTTAATTAATATGCATTGATAGTGTAAAAGAGCATTGACAGTGTAAAAGAGTTTTACACTAACGTTCAATAACATTTCTTCATTTATATGACTTTTAAAATATTAATTGGTAAAGTCAACAAACTTATCATAAATGAAAGATTGTAATTGAATGTCAGTGTAAAACTTTTTATACTGACAGTACATACTAATTAAAATTTTTCTATAAAACACTCTCCCTCTTCTCTTTTTTTATAGTAGTCTTCTCACATATATGTGTTTTAAAGCCCTTGGGATCTGAACTTTCAATTAGACTTCTAAACATGTAAAGGAAGTAAAGAAATGTTAATAAATAATTCTAGACATTTATGTCCTAGTATTAAGATTGAATTACCTTGAAAGGCTTCTTACCACCAATTGTTCGCCCTAAAAGCATTTGAAAGCTTTTAAAGGACAATTACACACAAAGAGAAGTGGTTATAAAGGACCTCTAAGACCTCTCAAAAGCCTTTTAGAGTAAAATGAATTATGAATGAAATCGGTACAAATAAATAAACCTAAGCTATTAAAAAACTCTCTTCAATGAATTTTTTCTCCACTTGAAGAGTGTTCCAGAGTGATAATCCCCTTCCTAGATTCCTCTCAACACACCAAGATGTTACTTTGTGAGGAGCTCTCTGGAAACACCTATAATTTGGAGAAGTAGCAACACACCAAGAGAGTGCAAATGTGGCTAGAAAAAGGCTAAATCAAGAAAGCTCAAATTTACAAGTTTATGTACATAGAGTAGATGTGACAAACACAGATTAAGAATGAATACAAACTAAAATTAAAAATTATTTTAAAGCTACACGATTGGTACTAGAAGAATTAAGGACAAAAATATAAAATTACTAAACTCTACTCTTACTTTTACAAGTTTGAAAATTTTAGTGCTTAAAAAAAGAGAAAAAGGCACATGTATTGATAGTGTAAAAAAGTTTTATAATGTCATTCAATCACAACCCACCTGTTATATGACTTTTAAAATATTGATTAATAAAGTAAACAAACTTACCATATATAAAAAATTGTGATTAAATGTTAGTATAAAATTCTTCTGCACTATCAGTGCATAAGTATTAAACACTTAAAAAAAGATCTCAAAACATTTTTTTATCAAATGCTCCTTTAAAAATGTCTAAAGGTGTTGGACTCCATTTTTTTTAATAAATTGGTCCTTCAAAGTTTGTTTTTTGTAAATTAGTCCTCTATTTTTACCACTTTTGTCCTTTGCACCTAATTTTCCTTTCTGCTTCGAGTTTAATTTTTAGAAAATTTTCAGACTTAAGACCTTCAAAACAGAGAAACATAAGCTTTAAACTACAAAATATTTTGAGAATTTTTTTTACTAGAATAGGCTATTGAAACCAGTACTCTATATAAGTGACCTTGAACTAAACCGAAGGCTATTGCCTTTGCATGCTTAGTCTCAAAGGCAGGTCTACTAAAAAAGTAATCAAAACGAAAATCTAACTAGAGAATGATAGACAAAATAAGGAATACAGTTAACTCTAAGACAAAAGATGAACATAAACTGAAAATAATGCAAAAACAAATACTAAAATAGAGAATATATGATTCTTTTTTTAATTTTTATGGTCCAAGTATCTAATCCACATGTTTTTCGTAGTTTCCACATATTTCTGGTGTCTTCCATAAAGATGTGGCTTCCGAATCAAGATCAGTTTTGGATAAAAAATTAAAATATAAGAAAAATAAAAAAGAACAAGCATAGAACCTAAAATTCTTAGTGTAAAACACTTTGATTCAAGAAGGAGAAAACAAAATTTTAATCAAACAAGAAACAAGTCATGTGTTTTGGCTAGGCACTCATAAGTTGGGTTACGTTTAGTTCTCCTTTTACAACTCTCAAGGGCTCCACTAAGCAAACTTGTTACAAAAATCAGTATAAGATTTTCTATCCCACTTCTGGAAGTACTACTTAGACAGCCCCTAGATATTTTCAAGTATTCTTTTTACTAATCCAATCTTAGCTTTCATAAACAAAAATTTGAAAGAATTACACTCAAAAAGTGAATATTATAATAAATTTTTTTATAAAGATTTTTCTTTGTAGAGGTAGAAGAGTTCTTGATTAGAGAAAATTCTTGATAAGACAACTAGAAGTATTTTTTTACAAATGTTAAAATATACAAAGGTCTTTCTTGTTCTTATTCTTTTTTACTTCAACCACATCTTATTTGTATACTTGTTGTCATAAGTATCTCAAAGTTTGTTGGATATGATATTACTCATAATTAGATAGTAAATTTGTCAAACATCGACACATGTGATACCAGACCTAGGTTTAGATTCTCTAAGTGAAAAAGCATTGCAAATGTTGAAAATGTTCAAAGTGCAGTTTGTAATTTAATGATTTATTTTTATTTTATATACCAAAAAGAAAAAAAATTACTCAAATGACTAACTCCCACATTATTTAACTAAATATTCTCTTTTTCTATTAATGTTGAGTAATCGATGGTTGGGAAACCAATTTCTCAACGTGACTCTTTTTTTATGTAAAAAACTTATAAGAAATTGGTTGTTGAGCAATCAATTTCTTATAGGTTTTTTTTTTTAGATTTACTTTTTAGTCCATTTTTTAATTTATTTTTTATATATGTATATTTTTTTAAACCATGAATTTTAAAATTCATTCTTTTAGTTAATTTAAATTTTATTTTAATTTATTATATGTTTTATTTTTACTTTATGTAACTTTTTTCATTGTTTTAATTTTTTTTAAACACTTTGTAATTTACTTTTCAGGTTATATTTTTTCAGTTAATTTTTTAAACTCTTTTTACTCAAATAATTTAAAATATTAGGTTTAAAAATCTTAATTTAAAAACTTTAAATTGAAAAATAAATTACAAAGCATTTTAAAAAAATAATAAAAATGAAAAAGATACACAACATAAATATAAAACACATAAAAAACCAAAATTAAATAAAATCTATCTTTAAAAAATTATAAAATTATACTTTAGAAAAACATACTTACATAAAAAATAAATTAAAAATAAATTTACACAAATTTAAAAAAACAAATCCGAAAAAAAATAGTCATTTTTTAAATTTTTTAAATTTATTTTTTATTTATGTATATTGTTTTAAATCATGAATTTTAAAATTATATTTTTTTAAAAAAACATATTTAATTTATATTTTATTTTATTATGTGTTTTATTTTTAATTTGTGTATCATTTTTCGTTATTTTATTTTTTTAAACACTTTGCAATTTAGGTTATATTTTTTCAGTTAATTTTTTTTTAAAATTTTTTTACTAAAATAATTTAAAATATTAGGTTTAAAAATCTTAATTTAAAAACTTTAAACTAAAAAATAAATTACAAAATATTAAAAAAATATTTAAATAACTGAAAAGATACACAACATAAAAATAAAACACATAAAAAAACTAAAATGAATACAAATTAGCTTAAAATAATAACTTAGAAAAACATGCATGCATAAAAATAATTAAAAAAATTTAAAAAAACAAATCTGAAAAAACATAGTCAATTTTTTAATTTATTTTTCATTTATGATATTATTTTAAATCATTAATTTTAAAATGAAAATTTTAAATTTAATTTTTATTTTATTTTTATGTTATGTATCTTTTTTCATTATATTAATTTTTTAAAGGTTTGTCATTTATTTTCCAGTTTATATTTTTTAACTTAAATATTTTAAAAGCCTTTTACCAAAATAATTTTAAAATAATTTTAATTATTAGGTTTAAAAATATTAATTTAAAAACTTTAAACTGAAAAATAAATTACAAAAAAGTTTTAAAAAATTTAAAATAACAAAAAATATACACAACATAAACATAAAACACATAAAAAAATAAAATACAATTAAATTAAAAATATTTTAAAATCATATCTTATAAAAACATATTTACATAGAAAATAAATTCAAACAAATTTTAAAAAAAAATAGCTGATTTTTTAAATTTATTTTTTATTTATGTATATTTTTTAAATCATGAATTTTAAAATTAAAAATTTTTAAATTTTAAGTTAATTTATATTTTATTATGTGTTTTATTTTTACATTGTTTATCTTTTTTCGTTGTTTTAAGTTTTTCAAAATTCTTTTTATCAAAATAAGTTAAAATAATCTGAAATATTATGTTTAAAAATATTAATTTTAAAAAAATTTAAACTAAGAAATAAGTTAAAAAGCATTTAAAAAAATTGAAATAACAAAATTGATACCAAGATAAAAATAAAACACATAAAAAAATTAAATAAAAATTAACTTAAAAAATTTTTCAAATCATTTTACTCAAAAGTATAATTTGTATACAAGTTAACTTTAAAGTTAATTTATTTTTTATTTTATTTTTTTATGTGTTTTATTTTTATGTCGTGTAACTTGTCTATTATTTTAAATTTGTTTAAAATGCTATGTAATTTATTTTTAATTTAAAGTTTTGAAATTAATATTTTTAAATATAATATTTTAAATTATTTTAGTAAAAAGCTTTTAAAAAATTTAAATTAAAAAATATAAATTAAAAAATAAATTACAAAGAATTTACAAGAGTTAAAACAACGAAAAAGGATACACAACGTAAAAATAAAATACATAATAAAATATCAATTAACGAAAAAATTTTAATTTTAAAATTCATGATTCAAATAGTAAACATAAATAAAAGAAATTTAAAAAAATAAATCTGACAAAAAAAAACATCATGTAAGAAATTAGTTGTTGAGTAATCAATTTCTTATAAGTTTTTTATATATAAAAAATTATGTTGAGAAATAGGTTTCTCAGCAACTAATTTTTCAACGTAAATAGTAAAAAATATTATTTAGATAAATAATGTGGGGTGGGTTATTTGAATAATTTTTTTCTTTGTACATAAAAAAAGTCTACTTTAACAGTTTATAAAAAAAAATACTTTTTTATATAACTGTTTTATACAAATAGGAAATTAAAGCATAGTCATAATAGATATAAAAAGTAAACGGATATGACGTTGAACATTTTCCCTTTTGATCTATCAAGAGTTATATGTTTGTTATCCAAAGATATGCTTCCAAATTTTAATGTTGTAAACCATGCACATCTCAGAGGATGCAGTCTCTCATCTGGTATGGAGTTGTCTAGATCTAACAACATAACTATAAAACTAATAAAGTATATATAATACAACAACTAAAATCCCATATTTTCCTAAATTGTATAATTTTGCAACTGACATGAAAGACAAAGAATATCAGAAAGAACAAAGGAAATGAAGTGGAAAACACATTTAAGAGACCCTAAATTCAATGAATGTAGGATTCCAAGCTACAGAAACCAGAAAGGTAAAATTAACAAATAAAATAACTTCTTAATATGTGTTTTTAAAAAATCCCGTAAAAAATATCATTAGTTCTACGACCTATAGTAGAATGAATATAAAAAATCTATTTCTCCAAAAATGCTTTAAAAGTCTCATTAGTTCTACAAGGTAATTTAGTTAAAAATCTTATTTTGTTTTTACTCTAGTTTTCGCATAAAAATCATAGTCAGTAAATACATTACGCCGATCATTGTAAATGTTGAAAAAGGCAAAGGTATTGTTTGCAATATGAAGACATCTCAGCGAGTGTCTGTGACTTGCTCTTGTAATAATAATTACTCATAACAAAAGCATATCTAAACTAACAAATGTATCTTCCGATTTCTTTCTTGCCTTGTATATTATATATATTCGAAGAAATAAATATTAGATAATTGGAAGTGCTTACTCTTTTAATCCAAAACAATTTTTTTTGTGAATATATTAAAATAAATAGTCAGCTAAAATTGCATTATTACAAGCAAGATGCTCACTTTTTGTGACATATTGCTCCACACAATTCAGATGGAAGTTTTAGCACACCACTGCCACATCTAGACGTTACGCATGGTAGGATCTGAACACGATATAACCATACTGGTTTTAACTGTATTAGAATTTGAAAAAATGAATCTCCAACACTTCGCAACCATCCAAATAACATAACCAGAAAATTATATATTTACATGAGAGGAGAAGATACTCTTAAAGATATAACTCTACATGCATCTCTAAATTATATCATCATGCAAAACCATTTTTTTTCCAGATTAGTTTTGCAATGCCCCAAAACTGATGTATATATATAATATACCTCACAAGATAAGAAAGGCATATCATATCTTACCATAAAATAACAATTATCTTCTTGACCATCTCAAACCCGTAATCATTCTCATGTTTTATATACGAGGCAAATTCACATTCACTAATTAAAATTAAAATTATTAAAAATTACAATATTATATTTTATGAACCTTTTTATTTAATAAATTTTAACCAATAAAAAAAGTGTATTGAAGGAAATGTTATATTGAACACCTTGGATTGGGATGCTTCCTCGTATCAACGAAACATTGAGTTGTGAAGACAGAAGGTTATCATCGATGATGTAAACGTACAGATCAAGATTATTACATTAAGGAATAACTTTTAAAATAAATTAAGGTATCATACATTGAACCTTGCTAAAGTGTTGCAGAGACGTCTTTGTCGTACATGTAAATAGAGTGTAGTCACGTTAGTGATCCCAAGAATGTAATGTATAGTTTTATACCCATTACCGAACCCTTTTAAATTTTAAACCGATGTTGGAGACAAGTTGTAGCATAAATAATTTTTCGAAGAAATAAGTCCCAAAAAAAAACACTGTTCATCGCAAGGGTTCATATTATTCAGCACAACAACTAGGAAACCAGTATGAAGGATAAAATTAGTTCTAGCACATTATTGTCTTGTAATATCTAATTACATGAAAGTGAAATTTCGGAGACTCATACTACAAAGATAGAAAATATGGATTCTATTCTACAATCAACAGTTTCTATGAATCATGCTAATCTGGGTTAAAATCAGCTGTTCTAGAAAAGCTCATGTACATTCCCAACATTTGCTAAATGTATTTCTTCCTGGAACACATCAGCCTCTACACTTAATTTACATGTAATCACAGTGGATGATCTAGTATGATACAGTCTATTCACCTCAGTTTGGCTGTCTTTCCTCTCTAACCAATGAGCAGAGTTTTCTCACCATCATTATATATATAGTGTAATCAAGATTTCTCTGACTGCTTGGAGAGCTCTTTATCAGCAAAGTGAAGAAGTCTTCTGAGTCTTAGAACCACGTCACAGTGGAAGGGAAGTGCTGTTCGCCGTTCCAAGTATGTGGGGCTCACTGTCATCCATGACAAGGCATGAAGCTCTGCCGCAAGAGACTCCAGAACCAAGTGGGTCTCAACTTCAAAATCCTTAGCTTCCCAGCTTAAACTTCTACCACCTTGCTTGTTGATTCCTCGGACAATCTTCTCTTGGGGGATGTTAGTACCTCCATAATAATCAATGAGGCTCACTGAAAGTATAGAGGGCCATTCTTCTTTCAGATTGCTTCTATAATCCTTCCTCATGGAAGGTACTGCTTTTGAAACCACAAATCCAGTAGAGAGAGGAAGAGCAGAACCCTTGCTGTGAAGCAGATGAGCTAGAGGTGGGGACTCTGCTGTGAGGCAAGTGGGCAGTTGAAGAACTGTAGGAGGAAGGAACCGCATGCTGGGAGAAGGGATTAGAATATATGCAGAAGATGTAGTACCAAGAGACTTCACTGGAGTGAAACCTTCTATGTATCCTGAAACAGTTAAACCACCACCACTTTCAGCTCCTTCCCCAAAAGTTTTTGCTATCAATACATTATTTACTTTATAAAAGATATACAAATATGAACTACCATTCTCCCATGCGATTACATTTACAATTGTAACTTTTTTACCCAGAAATCCAAGTAAAAAATAATGAAGTTTATGATTATCATTACCATACTGCAGATCCATAATAAATTAAAGTCCCTGAAGGATACTATTCTAAATTTCCTTTATTTATATGTCACAAAACAGGATTTTTAGTGTATTGGTGCAATGCAACTTTGATAAATGTAATCATTGTCACAAATGTATAGCTGTAGCAAAGGTATGTTGAATGTCAAAGTGACCATACGAAGTTTGTAAAACATTCTTCTGGAAGGAAAATGATAGTGTTAAAATTACTGTAGTGAAGATAACTCACCCGGAGCAGATAAATCTGCTGGGAGAACTAGTTGTAACGTATGGTCCATGGAAACTGCAACAAAACTAATGCTTTGTGCCCAATGAAGCAAACCCCTTGAATTGTCAACCATAGAATGTCCACCCATAAGCTGCTTTCTTGCAGCAGGTTGCCCTAAACTCCCTTTCATAAAACCAGTGGATTTGGTATGAGGGCTGTACAAAGGACTAGGTGAGGAAGGAAGAGTTCTTTCTGGGATCAAACTCATATCTGGTTGTTGCAAAGAAGAACCATTACTAGTAGCAGACATCCCATCAGACATAGATTTCCGCAATTGCAGAGGCCATCTTTTCATCTCAGATACGCCTACTGAATAAATGGCTTTCTGCCACTCTGTTTGAATAAAAATGTCAAAGTAAAAATGCATTTATAGAGACAGACGTAAGAGGCAAATGTACTCTAACTAGCTTCTGGACTTGAGGCAGTGTAAATATAAAGCCAATTCAGTTTTGATGGATATAAATATGCCAACAAATAACCATGCACCTTTCTGTGTGTGTATAACTTGAAGATTTGAACAGTTTGAACATGGTCTAAAACCCACAAGTTCAGTACGTCAGGGACAATACTCAAACTTCTTGGAATATTCATGATTATCAACTACAGAGCTCATTTTGGTAAACTAATAGTAAATGGCTCAATCATATGCACAGGACAAGTATACAAAATGCAAGACTCTGTTCTAACTTACATGTCACATATTAACATGAATAATAATAATAAGAGAAAATTACATTGACATTCCCTATGATTTTTTCAAATTGCACATGATACCTTTACCTTCTGAACCCTTAAAATAACCCCCTTCGCTTCCCTCACCCCTTCCCGTCATTGTTCAAAATACATTGTAGTGACACCCCTTATATCCCAGTAAATGCATTACACCGGTCATTGTAAATGTTAAAAAAGGCAAACGTATTGTTTGCAATATGAAGAAATCGCAGCAACTGTCTGTGATTTGCTCTTATGATAATAAGTAGTCACAACAAAAACATATAACAATTAGCACCCAATTTCTTTCTTGCCTTTTATATTATATAAATTTGAAGAAATAGACATTAGATAATCGGAAGTGCTTACCCTTTTAATCCAAACAATTTTTTGTGAATGTACTAAATTAAAAAGAGCCAGCTAAAATTGCATTGTTACAAGCAAGATGCTCACTTTTTGTGACATATTGCTTCACACAATTCAGAAGGAAGCTTTAGCACACCACTGCTACATCTACACATTACGCATGGGAGGATCTTATCACAATATAACTATACTGATTTTAACTATATTAGACATTGAAAACGAACCACCAACAACTTCATAACCACTCAAATAACATAACCAGAAAATTGCACTATATATCTATTTACATGAGAAGAAAAGATACTCTAAAAGATATAACTCTACATCTCTAAGTTATGTCATCATGCAAAGCCATTTTTTTTCCAGATTAGGATTTGCAATGCCCCAAAACTGATGTATATAATACACCTCACAAGATAAGAAAGGCAGACAGAAATCTTACCTAGGTACTCGAGCTCATAAAAACCTCCAATGCGTGCTATCACAAAATCTCGAGGCTTTGCAAGGCCAGGATCACAAGATTGAAGTATCAGACAACCTTGCTGAAGAATTTGAACAAATAGGCACTGTAGACCCTTTGTATCCTGCCTACTGCTTATTCCACCAAAGGGGAAAATATTGCAGTCCAGCAATTCTCCCCGCGAATCTGTCCAGATGCACACGAGCCAACGCCAGTCCTCTGTCCATCCATAGCAACAATGTAGACTTGGAGGAATTTTTGGATCGGACCCAGATCCCTCAGTACTTGAAGCAGACTCCACACTTCCTGCTGTACTTGTACTCTGGACATAGTTACCACTACTGTCATCTGCTAATGTCTTAGAAGATTCTGAATTGGGACTACCAATAACTGAAATACCGTTTTCAAGAGAACCTGGTTCTGCAAGAATAAAAAGGGGCTCAAACATGTAACGAATTTCATCATGAACAAAAGCATCCCCAGTTCTACTTGGATCACAGTTTAACCCCCCACTCCTTGTTGATTGCCAAGAATTATCCCAAGTACCAGGCCTCAAGCTAGCATCAATGTCACCTTCCCTTGGAAGAGAATGTCCTGCCATTCGAGGACCAACACAGTCTTTCCACATCCCAGAGATGGGAGAAGGCATTTGTGTCAAAACAGAATGAGACCTACTAGAAAATGCAGATTGAGCAAAATCACTAGAGATTCCACGTGAAATGCGGCGGGCCTTACTGTATACAGTAAAGGCAGTCTCTTTTAAAATGACAAGCTCACTAACAGATGGACTTGTGACTCTGAAAATGGCATCCACTGTAACTATCTGTAAGACCAATTTTGGAATACTAAACCCAGAAAGCACAAGGATATTAGATGTTGAAGCTTCATCAACAGTAGCCAAGCCACTTAATGCTTTCACAACCTGACCATGCAAGTTAGATCTCCTCTCTCTATCTGACTGTTGGACAACCGATCCAATGGCGACAGAAGATTCAATTACAGTTTGTAAAATTGCAGCAGGATCAGGAAATGGGCACACCACATAGATTACCTAAATGTAAGGAAGAAAAAATGAGATCAAAACCATCAATGCTTATAGAGATACAATACAATAACAAAATTATTTTATTATATGAACAGTCATGCCATTAATTCTTCAAACAACCAACTAGGCAGTGAAAACCTCATCATGATTTGATATGATTAGCACTTTGAAAACATAGTAACCATTCAACCAACTAAAGTGAGCTGATAAACAAGTCACTCACCAAGCACGAACTGTTATTTCCTTCGCTGGGGTTTGTAGAAAAGCAAGAGCCAATTTTCAAACCTCTAAGTGCCTTTGAAAGAGACTTGAGATAACTAGTCAGGTCCCAACCATTAGATAAAGATAAAAAATAATCACTTACTGAACCAACAAGAGAAGCATTGCTGCTCTCAATCTTCATTGATTGGGGGCAATCAAGTAAAACAAAACCACAAGAAGACAACTTTGCAGACTCTATATCCATCTGATTCCCCAAGCCTTGGGGTGAATGAGTACCTAGCTTGCATGTCTCATACACTGAAAAGAATAAAAAAAAAATAAGACTGAAAGAACACATCCATACAAAAAAATCAGAATGAAGGGGAAAAAATTAGGTGAAACTTAAATCAGCAGTCACGATGCATAGAAATCACGAAGCATTCTGCTCTGACATAGCAATTAAGACACAGGAAAGTCCAGAAACACAAAATGCTCTAAGCACTTCAAATAGACACTACATCCATCTAGATATATGACTTTTCTTTCCTAAAAGACAGGATTCAACTATGGT
Organism: Psophocarpus tetragonolobus; assembly: GCA_037954015.1. NCBI lineage: Eukaryota > Viridiplantae > Streptophyta > Magnoliopsida > Fabales > Fabaceae > Psophocarpus > Psophocarpus tetragonolobus. The sequence continues at coordinate 46,945,086 of CM075694.1, forward strand.
TTCTCCACATTTTCTTCCATACTTTTTACTGTCAATAATACATGATAAATAATTTGACATAAATACGATATTCGTCAAAGCCAACATAAAGTATATGTTTCAAATGTGCAATTTGTAAACATCCACAAAGAGTCCTTATATATTAATTGAAGCATAACTAGCACTATTTACCTGTTCCTAGTTGTTGAAAAAAATCAGCAGCAGCAGATGTAAGGGGATCAATGTCAGGACATACGACATGATACATAATCTGCAACCAACAATGCATATGATGATTTAAATGAAAGCATGTTCTTAACTTCATTACTTAAGTCAGGCTTTATGGTAGACAAGGTTCCATTAGTGACAACAGCAATTAGTGATGCTGAACTTACAGGTTTCTGTAGAGCATAGGGCTCTAGAGGAGCCTTTTCCCAGTGCTGCAAAGAGTTTGTTGATGTCTTGAGCCAATCATCCTGATACCTATTGAACATGTTTTACATTAGTGGTTAAATACCAAATTTTACAGTAGTAACAGTACGAGATGCCTGATGTGTTAGCTGTCTTATCATATTCAACGTATGATGCACAATATACCAGCAATAGCAGCAAATAAGGAAGTGAGTAATATATTGGGTTGTTTTCTGCTCTTAAAAATAAACTGAGATTGTTTATGGCTGAGTTCCACGAGAGATCACTCAGTGTGTTATATTTTATACATAAATAAATACAAACATATCACATAATTATAGGGGATACTACTCAATCAACTAAGTAAATAAAAAATTATTCTATATATTGTAAGTGTTCAGTTTCTCGAGATGAATGACATTCAATTCAACTATATTCAACATATACAAATGGCTCAGATAAAGCTGCACTAAGCTAGTTCTTTTATTAAACAAGCTTAAGCCTTTAAAAAGACCGAATATATTATGTTTCATATATAATAAGACCACGACTACTATGAACAATTCAATTAGGTGGTTTATCATCGACCACAACTTTAAGCGCTGCATTAATTTTATCTAACAGGTTACACCTTATCTTCTCCACACAAGATAAATCATCCACCAGCTCTCTCCTTTGTCCATATTAGAAATGGTGGGTTAAGGATCAAACTAAACCCTACAACCGGCTTATAAAGTGAGGTACCAATATATTATTATTATTTGGTCACATCAAACGATGTGGGATCTCCAACACACCCTATCACATAGAGGATTGGACATCTCAAACATGAAATTTGTAGAACTTAACATTTACGGGTGGTTGAATAGTGACCAAATAGCAAATGACACGATAGACCCGACAATAAATCCTTAAGATAGGCTCTGACATATTAGAAATGGTCGGTTAAGGGCCTAACTCAACCCTATAAAATTGGCTTAAAAGGTGAAATTTATACCTTACTTATACTGGTATTTGGTGATTACATTAGACGATAAGGGATCTTCAATAACCCACAACCATCGTCCACCACTATTAGATGAGATTTATGACAATGGCACCGTTTCCATAAACATCTTTCACCGGAACACTTTTTCCTATGTGTCATTGTTAAGAAGTCGCACCAAGCCAAGTTACATCTTTTGGATTCAAATTTTTTGTAACTTTCATTGATGAATATTCTTGTTGTACTTGCTTACATTTAATGAAAGAAAATCTGAAATTTTAACCATATTTGTGTCCTATAATGAAATCAAAAACCAGTTTGGGAAAACAATTAAGATTTTTAGAAGTGATAATGCTAAAGAATACTTTTGATCTGAACTCTTCCTTTTTTTCCTCACTAGGAATTTTACACCAATCAACATGTCTCTACACACCTCAACAAAATGGGATTGAAGAAAGGAAGAATTGGCATCTTGTTTAAACTGCATGCTCCTTAATGCTTAATGAAAAGGTTCATTTGCATCATTGGGAATTTCTGCTTGTTTTCTCATCAACAAGATGTCTTCTTCATTTGTATCATCCCATCCTTTTCCCACAAAACCTTTGTATCGTGTCTCTCCACACATATTTGGTTCTACATTTTTTGTTCATGATATATCTCTAGGTATGGATAAACTTTCAGCAAAATTCATCAAGTGTTATCCTCCAAATACCAAACAATATTACATTTGGTTCTACATATTTGGTTCTGCCAATGTTACCTTCTTTGAGAAAACTCCCTTTTTCTCATTTTCCATATCAAACTCCATTTCAAAACAAGTATTGCCAACTACATCTTCTAGGCCAAAGATTGTTTCCCTTCTTAGCATTTCTAACTAGTCTGACCATGAAGTTAATCTTCCAACTCCTAACTTCACTAAAAAGTAATCCCATTTCCCCATTACCTATCAAAGCAAGACACTAGAAGCTAGGTCCACCTTACCTGATGACACTTGGTTCATGTCCTACTCCACTTGTACTCTGTATAACGGTTCCTAACTCCTCTTCATCTATGATTGATGACAACTCAAGTTGGCCCATAACACTCCAAAAAGGTATTCTATCCTCTAGGAACCCTTATCCTATTTACAATTTTTTGAGTTATCGTCTATTTTCTTCCTATTATTCCTTTATCACTTCAATGTCTTCTCTCACCATTCTCAAAAAAGTTTGTGAAAAACTTTATCAGGCTAGATGGCAACAAGCCATAATTATTGAAATGTAGGCCCTTGAACATAATGGTACATGGGAGTTGGTTACTTTTCCTCCTGGAAAGGAAACAGTTGGTTGCAGATGGAATGATGGATCTATGTAATTAAAATCAGTTGTAATGATGAAATTGAATGTCTTAAAGCTCGTCTTGTAGCCAACAGCTACACTCAAATCTATGAGTTTGACTAGGGAGATACTTTCTCACTCATGGCCAAAATCACTACCATTTGCCTTCTTCTTGCAGTGGCAGTTACTCGTCATTGGCCCCTGTTAGATATATTCCGATATATGGGCTTAAACTCATCTCTTTGTAATAGCTTATTTGTATATCACATATATAATACTCTCCTTGGTTGTGCTTCAAACACACAAGGATTCATGCAGTCATGTATATTCATCTCTTTCTACATGGTATCTAGAGCCTAGTTGATCCTTGCCCTCCCAGTGGACCCTCTGTTCATTTCTATCTACAGCCCCTACATCAGATGTCCAAGGTAATACTGTAATTTCCCAGATGAGGTATGCCTTGGATATTCTAGAGGAAGTTGACATGACAAATTGTAAACCCATCGATAGCCCTATGGACCCTAATTAGAAGTTGATGCCTGGTCAAGGAGAAACATACTCATATCCAGAAAGGTAGAGAAGGTTGGTTAGGAGACTGATATATTAAACTATTACAAGGCCTGATATTTCCTTTGCGGTTGGGGTTGTAAGCCAATTCATGAAATCTCCTTGTTGGAATGCAATGAGGTGTATCCTCAACTACATTAAAAGACTCCAAGATAAGGTCTTGTGTATGACAACAAAGGAAACAGTCAAATTATTGGATACTGTGATGCTAATTGAGCAGGATCACCCATAGACAAGTTCTCTACTACTGGATACTATTACTCGATTTACTATGGGCTCAACTACGTGTGAGATGGTGTGGATTAAACAACTTATTCAAGATTTGAAGTTCTGTGAAATTCCACAATGCAACTTCATTGTGATAATCAGATAGTTATCCATATTGTATTGTATTCAATCCAGTGTTTCATGAAAGGTCAAGGTATTGAAATTGATTGCCACTTTGTGAGGGAGAAGCTACTATCCAAAGGAAATTAGGATCGAGTTTGTTTGCTTGTATAATCAGCTTGCAGATATATTAACCAAATCTTTGAGAGGTCCTCAAATTCAGTACATATGTTCCAAGTTTGGAGCATACAATTTATATGCTCCAACTTAAGGAGTGTTAAATATAAGTTTGTATGAAGTGTTATTTGTCAAAACTTTATTTTCTTTTCCAATTATAATCTCAAATGTAGGGTGGCTTAGTCTGCACCCTAGCTTGCTTCTTGTACACTCTTTTGGTTCATGTATTCATAAATAGCATTGTTGAGCTGAGAAAGTCACATAAGCTTTTTCCTAAATTCAAGTGCCACAGTGTAGGCATATAAATTTGAAATTGAAAAATACATACAGTTAGCACATATTAGTTGGTTATTTATCACAGTCACTTAATGTCTTATCGTCGCAATTCCGTCAAATGTATTTGTGACTTCATCTTCACCTAGTTCCATGATTGGTCAACTGTTCCCCCAATCCAACCAATCATAGAAATAGAATTTTAATTAATGCTCTCTGTTTTGAAGATTTGTCACAGTTTATTTAATATTGAATAGCAGTTTTATTTTACTATATAATAAAAAATAAGGTACCTTAAAAGGAAAACATGTTTCATTTAACGAAAAGGTATGGGGATGGACATTGAAGTTGCTACCCATTCAAATATGAGTGCAGGAAAAAGGTCTTCTTTTAAATGCTGGTACAGAAATAGATACTAATACTATAGTATCATATCCAAACTCTATCCATCATTATCCAAGCCTAACTCTTAACTCTTTTCACTTGGTTACTTATGTTAGGATGTCTCACATCATCTGTCTCAATTCTTAGGGTGCAGCTTACATATTTGTTAGACAACTTCACTTAATGTCAATAGATTTTAAGATGAAATCTAGCAGGTTAGTCTCAATTATTTATTTGTATAAGCTATGCTTGTGCACTGCTTGTTCAGATGAAGCTTTAACCCCAAGCATCATCTATTCATCTTGTCATATGAACAACCATAACCATCATAAATTCATAATAATCTCACTAAATACTCGAATAACATAAAAAGCCTTGCTCCCTGGTCAATGAAGTATTTAAATTTAATGTTCTATAAACTAATGACAAGAAGTGTACATACCCTACAAGTATAGAAGGAAAAGGAAGAGCAATTAGAGTAGGTTTTAGCCGGGAACATGTTTGCTGCTCTGACTCTGTACTGCATAAATCTTGGCCAGATCTCCTTTGAGAAGTCTCATCCACCTTATTTGCACTATCCGTCATGTTGGAAACTGCACTAGCAATCAAATTTTATTAATATAATTAGTACAATGATTCAATGAACAAAAGATCTGCACTAATGTCAATGCAAACTTCTACCCTTAACACCGGAAGATACACCAACAGATGACTGGGATGGGCTCATTGGTTCTGAAGAATCCCTACATTCATTAATGCTGGATTCAGCAGAAACTCCGTCAACTAAGCTTCCCATATCAACAAGTTGATTGCGTCCTTTGCACCAATCAGTTACAGATAATGGTCCTTCCAGATTGGAAAAGGCAGATTTCAAAGCTGTTTTTATGTCAGACTGCAGTAAACTGATGACAGTGGATGCATGAACCTGAGAATTACAAATACAGGAATTTAAGCATAAGATAGGGAACATAAACCAATAAACAACACCATTGACATTTAACAATTATTAAAAATGATAAATTTGGGTCTAACTCAATGTTACAAAACTGACTTAAAAGGTTACCAAACTGGCTTAAAAGATGAGATTTACACCTCACATATATACTATTAATTGGTTATACCACTAATTGATGTAGGATCTCCAACACACTCCTCTCACGCCAAAGACAGGACATCTTGAGCATGAAACTTACAGGATTGAACATCAGTGAGTGGTCTGATAACAGTCCGATAGCAGGTCAGACAATAGTCCCAACAACAATGATTTGTTAGGATAGGCTCAGATGCTATGTTAAAAATGGTGAATTTGGACCTAACTCAATCTTACAAAACTGACTTGAAATGTTAGGTTTGCACCTCACATATATACTATTAATTGGTCATATTACTAGTCAATATGGAAGCTCAACAACAATCATTAGCCTAAAGCCCTATTAATTGGTCATATTACTAGTCAATGTGGAAGCTCAACAACAATCATTAGCCTAAAGCCCTAAAGTAAGCAACTCAATGAGATAACCAATAATTGTAACAATGGGAAGGGACTATGACAAAGAATTCAAAACATCCTATTACGAATCATTAGTCCTTCCATCAAAGGGACTATGACAAAGAATTCAAAACATCCTATTACGAATCATTAGTCCTTCCATCAAAGGCAGATTTCTAATATGAAAAATACAACAAAACCTTTTGCCAGTTGTCATCTTACACAGTCAATCTCAAGCCCAATAATGTGGTTAGGAGGCTGGAGTTAGGCAGACAACGACAACTGCAAAACATCATCAAATCCTTATGACAGAAAGACAAGTTGGATATTGGCTAAACTACTCAATAAAACCAGAATATTGAGAATATTACATGAAGGAGTCAATACAAGTGTAGAACAGAAAATTGTGGTAGATAATATCTTACATAAGAGGATCAGTATTTTATCATGTTGGAATATGAGCATTTAATGTTGCCAATATTAAAATACAGATATTTAGGGTTTGATTGGTTTGATTTTGTTCTTTAGTTTTTAAAAAGAGTTTTGAAAAATTGTTTCTAAAAATTGTTTTCTAGAAAAAAAAAAATTATTTGGTAAGTGTTGTTTAAAAACTGTTTTAGAGATGTGAAAATAAAAAAGTTTGTCACATTTATAAAAGTGTCATTAATGAGAAGCAAAAATCAGCCTATTCTTCGTGTGTTTTGAGTTTTCAAAACAAAAATATAAAACTAAAAAGCAAAGTCACAGCCTATTCTCCGTGTGTTGAGTTTTCAAAACAAAAATACAAAACTAAAAAACAAAACTACTTACAGTTGTTTTACTTTTTTAGTTTTTAAAACTAAAAAAAACTGTTTTAAAAATTATTTTAAAAAAACACTAACCAAATGAATTTTTTAGTTTTTAAATACTAAAATACTACCTTATAAAAAAAATACTAAAAATACTTTTATAAAACTCCAGTTAAACAAACACTTAGATCCCTATTTTAATAAATCCAAAATTTTGATCCAATTATAATTTTGCTACATTTTATTTCATAAGCAATAAAAAAATGTTAGGTCTAAGGTTCAGTTAGACTAAAATAAAAGAAATAAAACATATACAAAAATGAAGGATTTGACCAAGATTGAGGATTTTCTAAAATAGGAGGACCAAATGTTTCTATTTTAAAATGAAGAGACCAAAATTGCGAACTGACTATGGAGCAAAATAGAGAAAGCAATATTGTATTGAAGCCTAATGATTTTGTTTCCCAAGTAGAGATATTTCAATTTTTTTTTTAAAATAATAGTAGTTATTTACTATGTTTGTCATTATTATTATTATAATAAATACATAAATAGATTAATCAGATGAATGGAAAACATACAGAAGCAAATTCAAAAAATATTTCTTTCCCTCTTCTTGCCTGGTAGTATGGTACCAAACTCTTGTTCTGAGAGAGCTCTGCTAGACTGCTACAGTTAAAAAAAGCTGCTGTAGAAGATTTTAACTGGGCTCTTGAAGCTGTTAGACAGCTCAAAATAAAGCTGGAATTTTCCAGCAACATTTCTGGAGATCATCAGATTTTCGGGTGACTGATATTTTTTGGTGACTTTTCAGGTGCCTTTCCTGGCCATTGTTAGTTCTTTTGAAGCAGCCATTGACCTATCTCAGGGTTCATGCCGCTTAATTTTCTATTTCTATATTGTTTACTGTTCTACATGAACAGTAACAATTTTTTCATCCAAACATCTGAGTGTCTTCTTCTCATGGTCTCTGTTCACCATCAAAAGAGAGGTTGTGCACCAAACCAGAATAATCACTATGGTGAATTATAGAGCATTCAGCAAACCTATACTTCGGCGTATTCAACTATGCTTCCTCTTTCATCTGGATTTAATGGATTTCAGTCAAACCTATGAGATAGATTGCTCATAGACCTTCACTTCAATTGCAAAGATAAATACATTTTGGGTAATATCTCTTGCTACAAATTGTGGCAGTGAATTACAACAATTTGATGTGAAAAATGCTTATTTATTTGATGGAGGTCCCATGAGATATGAAGTAGCTGCCAACCCTGTTTCCAGATAATAGAGTAATCCTAATAGCCTATTTGAGTACTTCTCATTTGTTCTGTAAGCTGATTGCTATCTGCCACATCAGCTCAGTTATTAGTTAGTTGGTGCTTTGTAAGCTGTTTGGCTACTACCAAATCAGTATAGTTAGTTAGATTACCTTGTAGGCCGTAGCATCTCTTGTACTCTTTCATTGTAAATATATAAACTGATCTCATATCTTATAAGATCAAAATATGAAATACAAAATAATAACTCTGAATTTCTCCCTCACTTTTAGATTCTAGATTTTCTACAAAAGCTGGAAAAAGCTTTATATGGTTTGAAAATCCCCCCAAGCATGGTTGGGGCGTTTTACTAATAAGGTCATGACAGCCTTATGATACAAACAAGCCAATGAGACTACACTTCATTCATCAAACACTTGACCTGAGGTGGACTGACTGTATTGTTAGTGCATGTGGACAATATTATTATTACTAGTTTACTACTGGTAATGATTGGAAGGAGCAACAAGACTTGAGTCAACATCTAGCAAAGGAGTTAGAGATAAAAACTTTTGGGGGGCTAAAATATTTTACGAGAGTTTGTGTCCTGGCTCCAAAAAAGTTATTTACATATCTCAATAGAAATTTCACAGATTTGCTCAAGGAAACAGCTAGAGCAGCTAGCAAACCTTTAAGTACTCACAAGTATTCAACAATGAATATCTTCATGTCATAGAACAAACTCTTCTGATTTAGTTAAAAACAACCACTTAACACCACTAAATGTATACACACATCAAACCAAGGATTCCATATTAATTGTGTTTCCCATCTTGCACCCAGATATTTCAACACAACTCACCAAGGATAACTTCAAAACATCCATCCTATCTTAAAATTGTAGCAATTCATTTTATTTCTATTATCGAAAACCAAATCCTAAATCTATGACACTAAGGAGAGAGAAATACATGAGAGGTTTACAGTATGCGGTAACAGAAGGAGCATTAAAAACATCATAGTAAAAGCTTACATCAGCAGAAAGTGGATCCACTAACTCCAAGCCAGCAATGTCCAGCGAATGAGATGAGGCAAGAGTGCCCCCGCAGCCAGCATGGAGCATGGAAGGCCCACAACAGAATCCACGTCTCCACTGTTCTTGCATTGCAAGCAAACCATAAGGACCATCACCACAATCCGCGTCCAAGGCCAAATCAACAAAAGAAATTGCTTGTTGGACAAGCAAAGCAATCCCATCAAGAAGCTCCTGAAGTGGTTTCCTTTGACCATAAGAAAGGATACCTTCCTCATTGAAAGAATTATGAGAAAAGGAAGGACCAACTTCCATATTAGGAGAATTTGAAGATTTTACAACTTTTGAAGCTCCTAATGTGCGCCAAACACCAACAGGGGCATTAAGGTGTCCATCAAGCATTCCTCCATCAATATCACCTGCAATTCTAATTGGTATATTTTCTTTCTTTTTCATGTCATACTTGCAAGGTATGTTGTCTGTTGTCGTACTTGGGTCACTAGGAAGCTGATTCAAAAAAGAAACCCCAGTTGACCTACTCAAACCAATAGACATTAGGTTGCCTGATGATAAAAGAATATGGCGTAACCTGCACAAGGAAGCTTGCAACATAAAACATGTGATATCAGTTGCTAACAAAGTTTTTGCAGATAGAAGGAAATTGTCTGCTTCATCTGTGCCTTCCGCAGTCTTCCTTAGGGAAGATATGCCAGTAGCATTAGAACCAATGTTTGAGAGTGGTGCTATCCCTTCAGATTTAGCAATGCTGTTATCATTATATGTTACAGAATTTTTATCATTTTTCTCTTTCCTACTTTCCACAAAAGTATAGTAATATTTTGAGTGGAGACTCATACTAGCATCATGTTTTCCAGAACCAGCTTTTGTATTGACAGACATTCCATTCTTCCCCTCCGATCCTTCAGTGCAAGGAGAAGAGGGCGGTGCTGCACCATATAAGTAATTGTTTGAACTTGAATTTGAACTCTCGGCTTTTCGAGACTTTGGAAAATATGGGCTTCTGAATATAGTTCCGGACAACTCACAAGTAGGTGTCTCAACAGCTCCAAATTCAGGAGCAAATGTCATCATTGCTTCAGCTTTCATTATATGATCAAATTCTCTTGTATACAACATTTGAGTTTGATTGGTTGGACCCAAAGACATGGAGTTATTCAGGTTATCTTGACTTTTGTTAAGACCTTCCTCCAAGGATGTTGACTGAGGGGGGTTAAAGCTCTCAAAGGAAGAAAACCCAACAGGCAAAAGTATTTGATCTGAAACATCTGTCACACCGCCAGGACTGCTATTGACATCTCCACAATCCGGGGCAGAAAACATAAGTGCTTGAGATTCTGCAGTTCCTGGGGGCTGTCAGAAAAAAAAATTCACAATAAGAAACCAGATGATTCTGAGAGAGAAAAACAATATTAAAATAGTAAAGAGAAGGAGCCAATAAATTCAAGGATTTACGAGTAGAACCAAATGATTCTGAGTGAACATTGGAAACAATACAGTCTATGCAATCAACCAAATCTTATATCCAAACTTCACACTACTTCACATATAAGAAATGTTAAAGGCATGATTTGATTATGATAAAAATATGATTTCATTATATGTGAAATTGGAATATAGAGAACAAATATGTAGAGATTTTATTTTATTTTGTTTCCTTATTTATCTTGTACATTTGTACATCTATACATTATATAAAGGGAATATAACCTTTTGGTAACCATATTTTATGACTATCTTACCCTTCTAAAACATATAACTTTTCTCACAAATATAACTTCCATATTAGTAACTACACATTTTCATAAATTCTACCTTACTACAAATCATTCTTCTTTAAACATCATTAATATATATTTACCTTTGATCATAAATATTTTTAATAAAAATGTGAACACTAAAGCACAACGGTTATGATTATAAATGCATAAATGTGTGAAACCTAATACACACAATGTTTGAATTCCTTTATATTTTATATGGTAATAGTAGACTAGGGTCTGATCCCCTCTTTTATTTATTTTTATTTTTGCGCAATGGGCGCCACACACGAGCATGCAGTGCTCATCCTCGCTACCAAATTCATTGTACCCTCCTCCAATGCAACCCACCACTAGACTCCTTGCACACCATAAACCTATTATGTCATCGCCCACCTACGTATGTTGCCACAAGCACCACCTCTCTCTAGCGCATCAAACTCACGGAACCAACCCCCCAACTTCTTCAATGTGTGATCCCTGCTCCCAACAACCCACTTTCCAACAACCCAGCCATTGTGCTCAAACTCCTCCAGCGAACCATCGTTGCCTTTGTTTGGCTCCTTTTGGTTGTATTGTAATTTCATTTCTCAATTTAGTCAGTTTGATTCCATTCTAATGTTTTTTGGCTGGTCTCTCATGGCTTCTTCACATCCCACTTTCGCCTCTTCTGATGATGTACTTGCTCTGCCTCTTCCTATCACAAGTTCCTTCAATTTAGGGAAGCTCAACATTCTGCATTGCATGTTACTGTCATGGCTCAGTCTGGTAATCCTCTAGCCTTGGCTTCTCAATCTTCCTCTCTTGGACCTTGGATATTTGACTTTGGTGCCTCTTATCTCATGACTGGTAACCAATCATTTTTATATCAATTATCATTATTAAACTTTTTGCCTTCTGTTACTCTCGCAGATGGTTCCTAGATTAAAGTTTGCGCATTACCCAAATTCACTTACTTTCTAATCTCACCTTAAATTTGGTCTTGTTTGTTCCTAGTTGCCCTTTCAATTTCACTTCCATTAGCAAATTAACTCAATCCCAAAATTTCCCTATCTTGTTTGTTAATAATTTTATTTTTGTTCACAATTGACGTACTGGACGAACGATTGAAGCAAAAAATGAGTTCGAGAGATTGTATTATCTTTCACTACTAGTTGCTTGTGTCTGTGCTATCTCTACCTATCTCGCCCTTCAACATCTTGGTCATCCCCAATTCGGAAAAGTTGTGTCTCTTAATTCCAGTCTATCTAAACTTAAATCATTACGATGCGAGTCATGTCAGTTAGGTAAACATGTTCTTCACTCCTATAGTCCTCGCCTTAATAAATGTATTGTGTCACCTTTTCCTTTAATCTACTTCAATATTTGGGATCCTAGTTGAGTTTGTTCAAGATTAAGATATTACTATTTTGTCACCTTTATTGATGATGTTAAATATAATTTTTATTTAATGTTAGTTGCTAGTTGAGCTATATTTTATCTTTCATTTATGATTGTACTCTGGTTTATCTCTATTAATAATATGTTCTAAGCTGAGTGTAAATATATTACTCAAGCTTTTCTCTATAGTCAAGTTGGTATCAGAGCGGAAACGAAGAAATCAATTGAACAAAAAGCTCAGTAGAAGAAACTAGATTTTCAACTTTGTGTTCTTCTTTGGCCGTATGTGTAACCTAAAATATTAAGGAACCTCGGAACATTCAAATCATGTTATTCCTTTTGGAAGAAAGCTTAAGATATTTATTCTAATGACATTTAATGTTTGTTTGATTGTGTTCAAAAACTAGCCTCCTTGAAGCAAAATGATTTAGATATGGTGTCATACGTTTTCGAAGCTCAGGCCACCGTAAAAGAATTGAAGCTTATCCTAGAGGTTGACTCTATGGAAGAAATAAGGAAATGGCTTGATAATCCTTACATGATTATGGTTCTTCGTGGTATAAACCCGACATTCAATCACATATGTGATCAAGTTCTGATAGGACAAGATATTCCACCATGGAGAGCTTAACTACACGACTTCTCCATGTTCCTACCCTAAATAATGAGGGTACCTCTCTTAAAAGTAATGTGAAATCTTTTGTTATGATATCTTCTAAAGGGAGAGAAAGTCATGGAGACAAAGGACGTGGTGGAAAAGGTAATTGTACTCAATGTACTCATTGCAAAAGGATGGCCACACTCTTGAAACTTGCTACTCACTGCATGGTTTTCCAGACAAATATGCACATGTATCAAGGTTTGAGAAACCTGAAGAGAGGAATTTATTTGAAGAAGAATATCAAGGATACCAAGAATACTTGAGGTTAAAGTCTAACAATCTTGTTGAACCCTCTTCAAGACCTAATGTCTCAACAGCTTGCATTTCTCAATATATGGAAAATCAAAATCCTCTGGTACTACATGTCATATCTCTGGTAATAACTCTTCGTTTTCAACTTTGTGACCTCCCAATTTTCCCCACCTTGTCACATTAGTCAATGGATTAAAGGTTTCAGCTCAAGGAGTGGGTTCAATATTTGTTTCTCCCTTCTTAAATTTAACTTCTATTTTGTATATTCCTTCTTGTTTCAATTTACTTTCTTTGAGTCAGTTAACTAAATCCTTAAATTGTTTACTTACATTTAATTTTGATTCATTTGTCATTCAGGAACGTGGTACGGGTCGGCAGATTCGCGCAAGACATGAATCAAGGGGTCTCTATTACCTAGAATCTGGTCCTTCAATGTCTTACCTTGCATCTACCTCTCCTAAACTGTTGCATGATCGTTTTGGACGCCCAAGTTTAGCCAAATTAAAGATAATGGTTCCTAGTCTTAAGAAAATCCAAACTTTAGAATGTGAAGTTTTTCAACTAGGCATACATGTTAGATCTGTCCCTAGTCAAGATGAGTCAAGATGTAATTCAGCCTTCTCTACTGTTCATTCAAATATTTGGGGATATTGTCGTCTGCAAGAAGGTTATAAATGTTATTCTCCTAATACCAAGAGGTATTACATGTCTGTCAATGTTACCTTCTTTAAGGATACCCTTTTCTAATCATCCTCCATATCAAACTCCATTTTCATCCAAGAGGTATCGCCTACTTCCACCTCTAGTCCTAAAATTGTCATCTCTCCAGGCATCTCTTCTCAATCTGACCATGCAAATATTCCCCCAACTCCTAACTTCACTGAAATTGATCCTTCACTCTCTAGTACTAATCAAGGAATGACACCTAAAGCTAGGTGCATCATACCTGATGACTCTCTTGGCTCATGTCACTCTCCATCTGCTTCTTGTACAACAACTCCTAATTTTTCTTACATGGTCGATGACAACTCAAGTTGTCCTATTGCTCTTCGAAAAAGTATTCACTCCTCTTGAAACTCACATCCTATTTACAATTTTTTGAGTTATCATCATTTATCTCCTTCCTATTGTTCCTTTGCAAATTCATTATCATTTATCACAATTCCCAAAAATGTTTGTGAAGCACTTGATCATCTTGGATGGAGACAAGCCATGATTGATGAAATGGAAGTCCTTGATCTATGTATGGTCTTAAACAGTCTACAAGAGCTTAGTTTTGGAAAATTCAACAATGTTGTCCAAAGTTTTGGAATGAAACAGAATGAAGTTGATCACAGCGTCTTCTACTATCATAAATCTTTTCGAAAATATGTTTATTTCGTTATTTATGTTCATTACAAGGAATGATGAAGTCACAATATCTCAATTAAAGCAACATTTATGCAATCATTTTTAAACAAAAGATCTTGGTCATTTGAAATATTTTCTTATAATATGTCTTGGATCTTCTGAAAGAAATCAAAATGTCAAATAGTAAGCCCGTTAACAGTCCTATGCACCCTTAAAAGAAGTTAGTGCCTGATATGAGAGACTTATACTCATATTCAGAAACGTATAGGAGGTTGTTGGGAAGCTCATATATCTTACTATTACTAAGCTAGATATTTCCTTTGCGGTTGTAGGTGTGAGTCGGTTCATGAATTCACCTTGTATTGATCATTGGAATGGAGTAATTCATATTCTCAAGTATATAAAGAAAGCTTCAAGTCAAGGTCTTTTGTATAAGGATAAAGGAAATAGTCAAATTGTTGGATACTGTAATTTGATTGGGCAGAATCCAATAAAGACCGTCGCTCTAGTATTGGTTATTGTATGTACCTTGATGGTAACCTTATCTCATGGAAGAGCAAGAAACAGAATATTTTTTCTCGATCTCATGCAGCAGCTGAAAATCGATCTATGGTTCTAGCTACATGTGAGTTGGTGTGCGTTAAACAACTTATAGAAGAATTGAAGTTCTGTGGAATTTTTCTCCAATGCAACTTTACTATGATAATCAGACAGCTTTCCATATTGCCTCCAATATGATGTTTCGTGAAAGGACTAAGCACATTGCAATTGATTGTCACTTTGTACGAGAAAAAATGTTGTCCAAGGAAACTAGGACCGAGTTTGTTAGCTCATATGATCAGCTTGCAAACCCTTGAAGGGTGCTAAGATTCAATAATTGGTTTCCAAGTTTGGAACATATGATTTAACTGCTCCAGCTTGAGGGAGAGTGTTAAATATAATTTCTATTTAATGTCAGTTGTTAATTGTTAGTTGTTAGTGGAGCTGTATTTTATCTTTCATTTATGATTGTACTCTGATTTATCTCTATTAATAATATGTTCTAAGTTGAGTGTAATGTATCACTCAAGCTTTTTCTTACATACAACTGATGATTTTTTCCGTTGCCCTTTGGTCTTTCTAATGAAAAATTGTTCTGATGCCTTTGGTCTTTCAAAATTTTGCACATGAAATTATTACTGAATTTGGGTCTACATTAAAGTTTTATGTACTGACAATGCCAAAAAATATTTATCTTCCCAGTTTCAATTTTTTCTTACATCGCAGGGAATTCCTCATCAAACTTCATTTGCTCACCCTCCACAACAGAATGGTGTTGGTGACCACAAAAATCATCACCTAGTTGAAACAGTTTGTATTCTTCTCATTCACTTTAATGTTCTTCGTCGCTTCTAGGGTGATCTAATTCCTACTGCATGTGTTACTTGATCAATCACATGCCCTTGTTTGTTCTAACAATCAAACATGTACTTTATTTCATAGTAGTTAATAGTGGATAGTAGCATGAAGCAACCATCTGTAAAAAATGCTAAAGCGGGATAGCTGTAGCGGAATGACCGTTATTTTGTTTACATTGATATATATATCTACTTGCTCAATGATATATATATATATATATATATATATATATATATATATATTTGTTCAATAATATTTCATTACATATTATGTTTCAGTTTTTATTACCATTTTTCAATTGCTATATCATATATGATAATTTCTTTAGATATTAGATAATTATTATGTAGTTTATTATATTATATATTATACTGTAAATAGTATTTATTCCTACTATTATTAAATGCTAAATTACTATATCATATATAATGTTTTATTAGGTAATTATTATACAGTTTATTATATTATATTATGCTTTAAATAGTATTTATTACTAGTATTATCTAATATTTAATTATTATATCATATATTATATTGCATATTATGCTTTTAGTAGTATTTATTACTATTATTATTTATTTAATTATTATTTCTTAAATTCTTAATTTAGATTATTAAATAATAATCACTATGCAGTTCATTATATTATATATTATTAAATACATAACATTTTTTGCTACTATTATTTAATTATCATATCATATATTATGCTTTATTTAGATTATTGGATAATTATTATCTAATACATTATATTTTATATTATGCATTAAATGGTATTTATATTAAATTTTTAATACTATTATAATTTTATTATTATATTATTATCATTCATTAGTTGAATTTTTTATTAAGCTAAATAAATTGACATTGTCCAATAGTCTAACTGTCTAAGCTTGAATGAAGTTTTTTTTTTAAAAAAAAATAAAACAGGCCTGAATTGCTTGTGCACAATCGAAGGTCGATGAGGTCGTTTGACAATGCCACAAAGGTCACCCAAGCTATTTGGCACAAAGGTCATCAAGGTTGTCCAACAACAGAAAAGATCGTCAAACTTCTAGACGAAGGCAGCAAAGCAAAGGTTGTCAAGCCTCTAATGGCAACGGAAACGGAGTACCAACTGCAAAGAAGGCTAATCGCTGTGATTTTCTCCACGAATGGCGCTGCAACAGCTATTAGAGCCAGGCACTCCGCAACAACTACCTTAGGAGTGACAAAGGGTCGCTTTGCTCCGTCACCCCACAATTGTAGTGCGATAGTGCGCTATTGAATACTAAGCTCTATTTTGTACTTCAAACAAGACTTTTACCTAGTTCCTCTTCGTGTCTTTGGTTGCAATTGTTTTTCCTATGATCTTACCCGAAGTAAAGATAAACTCTCCGGCAAGTCTTTGAAATCTACTTTTCTTGGTTACGCTCACCTCCAAAAAGAATATTGTTGCTTCTATCCATAGTTTAAATGTTATCCTATTTCTGTTAATGTCACTTTCTTTGAGTTTACTGCTTTCTTCTCTAACACGGTTACTGCTAATGCACATTTGGTTGATCTACCTCTTGTTCCAATTCCATCTAATATTGTTGATACACTAGTATTGATCATCTATCAATGAAGACCAAAACATCGACCAATGGTTCCACATACTAATCTCCTAGCATCATGTCCTCCTCCAAACGACCCTATAACCACATCTCCTGCTCAAGAGCTTCCCCTTGCCATATGAAAAGGTATTCTATTCACTCACAATACTAATTCTCAATATGCTTGTAGTCTTCAATCTCACAGATTATCCCCAACCTATTTTTCATTTATATCATCTTTGAATTTCATGTATATTCCTATGCCTATAGGTCAAGCTACGGTTGATCCATCTTGGCAACAGGCGATGTGGGGTGAAATGGTTACCTTATAGATCAATGGCACAATGGGAGTTGGTCCCATTGCCTTCAGAAAAGATTACTATTGGTTGTCATTGGGTATATATAGTGAAGATATCGGTTCAAAGCTCGGTTAGTAGCTAAGAGTTATACTCAAATCTTTGGTCTCAATTATGAGGACTCAATTTCTCCTATGGCCAAAATTACTAATGTTCGTCTGTTTCTTGCCATGGCAATTATTTTTCATTGGCCGCTTCACCAGTTGACTATTAAAAATACCTTCGTAGATGGTGAGCTACAAGAAGTTTACATAGATTAACCCCCGCAGGTTTTATTGCTTCTAATGGCTCTCTTCTTGTTTGTCACCTAAGACGCTCCCTCTATGGCTTGAATCTCCTCGTGCCTCGTTTGGTCATTTAAGCTCAACCCTGATAGAGTTTGGTATGACATGTTATGAAGCTTACCACTTTGTTTTCTTCCTCCATTCTTCATCTGGTTTGTGCATTTATTGGTGGTCTATGTTGATGACATTGGTATTAGTGACGATGACTCTGAGGGTATCTATCAACTCAAATATCACATTCAAAATCAGTTTCATACGAAGGATTTTGGTCTAGTCAAATATTTTTGGGCATTGAAGTTGCTTAATTTGTTTCGGGTATTGTCATCTCATAATGAAAATATGCTCCAAATATTCTTGTTGAGACTGGTATGATTGACTATCGTCTGAGTGGCACTCCTATGAATCCTAATCTCAAACTCCTTATGAAGTCAGGAGGAATATTTGGAAGACCAAAAAACATATTGCATAGTGGTTGGCAGGCTCAATTAGGTATGGCAATAGAGTGAGAAGTGGACGGGTATGACATTACCCATCCCTATCCATGTCCCCAATACTAGACTGGTATGGGATTTATGTCTTACCAATGTTCCTGTATACCCGCCCGATACCCACTAAAAAAACTTACAATGTGTTTTTTAATGAAAAATTTAACTGCAAAGTTTGAAATTTGTGAATTAAATGTCAAATCTTTTTTGACATCCCAAAATTGTAATTTGTGAAGCAAAACAGGAATTGAATAGGTTATTTGGTTTGAAACTTAAGTCTAATATATCAAGGATAAGAGTTTAAAATATTTTAGTCATTAAAATAAGGATAGGACGGGGATGACAATGGGGACAAGTACAGAGGCAGGGATAGAATACGTATGTATATTCCCATCACCATCCTCATCCCCGATTAAACAAATTTACATGTACTGAAGCTTGGTCAAATCAAAGATTTCATGTAAACTTTGAGATAGGTTCGAATATTATCCTCAAGTACAAGATTGTTTGTCATTCCTAGGCTCAATTGTCTCACAGTCAGTCAGACCAACATTTTGCAGTCAGTGTAGTAAGTCATTTCATTGATGTTCCTTATGATAGTCATAAGGCACCAAATAGCAGACTTTTATATGAAGACAAGTGATTCCAAAATTATTTGTTACTCTAATGCTGATAGGGTAGGATCACTGTCATAGAAGGACTACTTCCAACTATTATGTCCTTGTTGGACGTGATTTGATCTCATGAAGCAAAAAGCAAAATACAGTTGTTAGATCAAGTGTTGAAGCAGAATATCGTGTCATGGCAATAATTACAAGTGAAATTACATGGCAACAACAATTTCTTCAGCCACTCCAATTGGGAGACATTCAAGGCACTAAGCTTATATGTGATAATCAAGACGCTCTTCATATGGCATCTAATTTGGTCTTCCTTGAACGAACTAAACACAAATAGATTGTCACTTTGTGAGAAAGAAAGTGCTCTAAGGAAAAATCACTACTAACTTTGTCAACTTCGGTGACCAATTGATATCCTCACAAGAAAGTGCTTTAAACAGATCTCGCATTGATTATATTTGTAATAAGCTTGGAACATATGACATATATGCTCCAACTTAAAGAGGAATGTTATTTGTTTATATGTAAATAGGGAAATAGAGAACAAATATGTAGGGGTGTATTTTATTTTCTTATTTATCTTGTACCTATGATTATAAATGCATCAATATGTTTGAACTAATACACACGATTCCTCTAAATTAAAAAAGAGAAAGGCATAAGAAATTAGGAAAACACCTTGCACTGCCAAACAAAGACAACAAAAAATAGAACAAACTAAACAACTTTATTAGCACAATAAGAACATTCAAACCCTATCTATATTCGAGGAGGCCTGCATTTTAGTATCAAAAAAACTAAAAGTGTAGAGAGGATAGTGAATGTATTTGTATCCATAAGAGAACCAACTTACATTGTTCTAATATGCTAGTATGAATAAAATGCATAGCTGTAGAGGAGTAGCACAACTATTTGGAAGTCTAATTTACAATTTTAAGACTTTAAATGTGCTATACTTGTGGAAGCCACAACTAAATGGCTCTAACTAAAATTCAAGATCATAGAGGACAAGAAAGTGAAAATCAAAAGAAAAAATCCTCTGCAAATCGTAGTGTATAACAATAAATATTCAGATACCTCTCCGAAAGGCAAGACATCATTTTCGAAAAAGTCACCAAAGTCACCAAACTCTGATAGAAGAGCTTGAATATCCATTTCCATGCCCCTGTCATCGTCATCCCAGTCCCAATAAGACCCAACTGGCTCATTTCCCACTCTTGTAATGGCTGAATTGTTCACTTCTATGGAACCAAAATCAGACATGTAAGCATCTTGCATGGGAATGTTTGTAGCTGTACTTAACGACTCTGTCACCCCTGTTCGAGATCGCTTAGAACCCTGCAGAGAAAAATAGTGGCTATAATGCTCAGTTGCACAAAAACTAGGATTGTGGTTTATAGCTTTGGTCCATTTTTATTTGGGGAGGAGGGGCAGCTTTATAGTTTTGGCAGAAGTAAAGGGACCAAAAATTTTTAGGCAATGTGGACTTTATGCTTTATTTGATTTGTTTGGTTGAAGGGTAGTATTCTGAAAATATGAAGGAGGACTACCAGCTTGATAAGATAGAAGATAAGATTCAGTAATTGGCTCCTATTTGGTGTAAAGCAAATGGTTTTTTAAGAGATCCCTAGTGATTAGATAGCTTTTTTTCATTGGTTTTCTCCTCGTGGTTGCTTAAATTTTCCTATTTTTACTTTTGGATGATCAATTATCCTCCAAGTTCGTTGTAATTTTCATTAACTTATCATGATAAACTTTCATTTAAAATAAAAAAAAAAATCAACACTTTTTTCAAAAGTAAATAATGATATACCAATTTGGGGCCATCACTTTCCAACTGATCAGCAGAAGATACCATAGACTGTCTACATGTTAAAGAATCAGCATCAGCCTCAAGTTCACTTGGTCCTGTAGTCTTGTAATCACTATCACTAGAGCTGGCACTTAAGCTACTAATACTGCTACTATTGCTATTGCTACTACTATCATAACTATTTTGCGTGTGGGTTCCATTGATTTCAGTCCAAGGATCTTCAGTACAATCCACATTACCAGCACTGCAGAAGGCAGAAGTAAAATTTAAGAGACCAAGATATAAAATCGAGGTTGTAGCTAAAACCTGAACAAATGTGTTCAAAATATTTTTAAGTGCTCAAAAAATTAACCAATAAATTACAGGAATAAGTTTTGAAGTGGAATAGAAGTAAGACAAGGTTTGTTAAAAAACCCATTGTCAACAACTTTATTGTTTTGAAAAAAAAAATAAACAGGAAAGAAGTACAACTATGGAGTCTGGAGACAATAAGATAGGTACTGATACCAAAAATTATAGACACAAACATGAGAAAAAAAAAATGGAATAGGCAGACTAGTCTCTATGCCAGACAGCCATCAGCAAAAGACAGAAGTAGCACCAGGTTCACAATAAACCTTAATAATCATAAAAGATGTAAGAATCAAGAATATCTCAGGCAAAAATATGCATGAATGCAGAGAGAAATAGAGAGCACAAACCAGTGAATAAAGGAAGAGGAACCAGGCAGGGAAGGCCCCATCCAATTCTGCAGCCAAAATCTGAATGTTTCACATTAATAGAGATTAATCACAGGGCTCTTCTAGGAATTAAAGTATAACGGTGCATATGACAGGACAATCACAATGCACATAATATATTCATCTTGACAAATAAATTTGTTGCAGCAAAAGTTGCACCAAGAACTCTAGTTTAGGTGGAAGCAATTAATAGATAAGGAATTTATGTCCAAAAATGAGTGAAAATGAGAACAAGTAAAGATGGTTTTACTGCACATGTAACAGGGGAGGCCATTGAAAACAGAGAAAGTTGTTCAATACATGGATGACAAGGCACAGTAGCTTCTGGATTAAAGACCAGCTATTGGAGTTCAGATTCTGGTCAGATGAGTTCTGGATTCTTTCATCTACGGGTTACACAAAACATAATGCTCACTATGACTGCTATTTAACAGAACACTATTGTGAAACATCACGATGATGAACCACACCAACATGAGTATTCGGAAGCAGGGAGGCTGCGCTCTACTTTGCTCAAGCCATCATTAATTACTCTTGTGCAACACTAGTACTCTAGAGGAGATTTGTTTTCTATATAGATGATTCAGGGTAGCTTCCATTGGGGATCAAGCATGCAGTCTTTTCAAGGAGGTTCTCAAAATAGATATGCAGAGGGATTTGGCAATTTTGCACCACTGGCAATCTGGCATTTTCTTCTCTTTTTTTTCTTGTTTAATACTTTAATTTTCCTTATATTTTCATATGGATGATCCCTTATTTTCAAATTTCCTTGTAACTATCTTCTCTCTAATGAATAATTTTTATTTAAAATAAACATTATATACATAAAAAAATCAAGCCGGAAAACCACTTGACCTATTGTCTTAACAGCTACAGAAAACATTTGATCATAGAAAGGGAGAAAATAAATTAAGATAACATAGTAACATATGTCCATGGAAAAAATACCTTTTCAAGGAAGACCTTGCTAATGATGTTTGTAAAACTGGCACAAGCACTGCCTCAGCTGGATAGAGAAATGTTTTCTCATATTCCAACAAATGATCTGGTGATCCCTTGTGATCACTTCGTCCCGCAATAGGAGATTCAGCAACATTAAGTTTGGGTATATTCCTGACAATATTTTTGTTTGACAGCAATAGTTTGTCAGTCCCAGATCTTGGGAAGCCAAGACTTACTTCAACATAACAATTCTGCCCCCTCAGCTGGCAACCAACACCCTGGGAAACATGATACGGGAGACCTATAATTCCATTGGACACCCTAAATTTGGTAGAACTGCTACTAAAAATAGAAAGAAAAGAAAAAGGAATTCCGTCAAGGGTGATATCTTGATATATCAGATGTCCATATATAAGGATATAAAAGGGACCTGAAATAGCTTTGCTTGACAAGATCACTAGGAGAACAACCAGTCAAGCTGCCACGTATTCCGTGAGGAGAAACAATCACTGCCACAAAAATGTAAAATAAAATCAAATGGAGCTGGGGGAAGCCATCTGCAGAACTAACTACTAGGATGAACTTAGTAACCCTTTTAGGTATTGCTAACTATTAACTACTAATTAGTAATGTGCATGAACATATAATTTTTGTCAGAAACCAAGCTTAAAAAAGAGTAAAAAAAGATTGAATTTCTTGATTGAAATTGAACAGAACAAAGAAGACAGATCTCTCCACCAAGAGACTCCCATTTACAAAGGATTTCTCCCTTCAAAAAGAACAATTCCTAAAACTACAAATGATAATAGAGCTGAATGACTTCTCTTCCCTTCAGTTTTATTAATTTATGTCAAAAACTTCCTCTAACATTATAGCACCTAAAAACAGAGGACAACATTGACAAACATAGTGACAGTAACATGTCATAAGCATGCCGTATAGGTAGAAAAAGAATAGTCTTTTTTTCTTCAATGGCATACAGAGAAATTTATTGGGGAGAAAAGAACAAGGTTAAATTGAACAACATTGAGATGCAAGTTCTTTCTACTTATCAAAATGACAAAATATCATCAATAACTAACAAAATCTCTAAGAAGCAAAACCCAGTTCTCAGTACAAAAACTCCCCAAACCCTCATATACTTATACATGATACAAAAAAATTATCTTGTTCGCGTTTAAAAAGGTAAAGGTATGCAAGTGCAAAAATCTACCACTTATACACTCCCCCTCTAACTGGAGCATAAAAATCATATATTCCAAGCTTGGAAATCAAGTATTGGATCCGAAGACCCTTTAAGGGTTTGGTTAATAGATCTGCAAGCTGATCATATGAGCTAACAAACTCGGTCCTAATTTCCTTGGACAACACTTTTTCTCTTACAAAGTAAGAATCAATTTCAATATGCTTAGATAGGAGGCAATATGGAAAGTTGTCTGATTCTCAGAGTAAAGTTGCATTGGAGAAAAATTCCATAGAATTTAAATTCTTGTATGAGTTGTTTAACACACACCAACTCACATGTAGCTAGAGCCACAGATCTATATTCAGCTTTTGCACTAGAATGAGAAACAGTATTTTGTTTCTTGCTCTTCCATGAGATAAGATTATCACCAAGATACACACAATAACTAATAGTAGAGCGACAGTCAATATCGGACTACTTCTGCCCAATCAACATCACAGTATCCAACAATTTGGCTATTTCCTTTGTCCTCATACAAAGGACCTGGAGCCTTCTTTATGTATCTAAGAATACACATTACTCCTTTGCAATGATCAATACAAGGTGAATTCATAAACCGACTCACACCTACAACCACAAAGGAAATATCTGATCTAGTAATAGTAAGATATATGAGCTTCTCAACCAGCCTTCTATACGTCTCTGGATCTGAGTATAAGTCTCTTATATCAGTCACTAACTTCTTGTGCAAGTCCATAGGACTATTAAAGAGCTTACAATTTAACATTTTGGTTTCCTTCAGAAGATGCAAGGCATACTTTCTCTGGGAAACTACAATGTCTCCTTTGGATTGAGCTACTTCTATTCCAAGAAAATATTTCAGATGATCGAGATCTTTTGTTTGAAAGTGATTGCATAAATGTTGCTTTAGTTGACATACTGTGACTTTATCATTCCCTGTAATGAAAATGTCATCAACATAAATAACCAAATAAACACATTTTTCATAAGATTCATGATAGTAGAAGACAGAGTGATCAACTTCACTCCTTTTCATTCCAAGACTTTGGACAACCCTACAGAATTTTCCAAACCAACCCTTGGAAACTGTTTAAGACCATAAAGAGACCACTGAAGTTTTACACACTAAACCAAACTCCCCTTGAGTAACAAAACCAACAGGTTATTCCATGTAAATCTCTTCATCTAACTCCCCATGAAACATTTTTAATATTCACCTGATACAGGGGACAATGGCGAATAGCCACCATGGCAAGAAGAAGATGAATGGTAGTGATCTTGGCCATCAGTGAGAAAATATCTCCATAATCAAGTCCATAGATCTGAGTGCAACCTTTGGCTACAAAATAAGCTTTAAGGCGATCAATTTCACCATTAGGACCCATTTTAATAGCATAGATCCATTTGCAACCAACAACTTTCTTCAAAGGAGGAAGATGAACCATCTCCCATGTACCATTATGATCAAGGGTCTGCATTTCATCAATCATGGTTTGTTGTCATCCAAAATGATCAAGTGTTTTCACAAACATTTTTGGGAATGGTGATAGAAGATAATGAGTTAAAAAGGAACAATAAGAAAGAGACAAAAGATGATAACTTAAAAAATTGTAGATAGGGTGTGGGTTTCTAGAGGAACAAATACCTTTTCGAAGAGCAATAAACCAACTTGGGTTGTCATGGCCATAGAAGAATAATTAGGAGTCGTTGTACAAGAAGCAGATGGAGAGGGACATGAGCCAAGAGAGTCATGGTACGATGGAACTAACTATAGGTGCCATGCCTTGAATAGTACCAAAGAGTGAAGGATTAGTGTCAATAACATTTGGAGTTAAAGGAATATCTAAATAATCAACTTGAAAAGATATGCCAATAGAGATGACAATTTCAGGGCCAAAGGTGGAAGTGGGCAGTATCTCTTGGATGGAAATGGAGTCTGAAATGGGGGAGGAGTAGAACAAAGTATCCTCAAAGAAGGTAGCATTAGCAAACATGTGATACCTCTTGGTATTAAGAGAATAGTATTTGTAACCTTTTTTAAGACGAGAGTATCCTAGGAAGACACACTTGATGGATTTAGCTAACAAATTATCGATACCTGGAGGCAGATCATGAACAAAACACGTATACCCAAATATGCGTGGTAATACATAATACAGAGGTTCAATGCGAAACAGGATTGTATGAGGAATTTGATTATCAAGAGATGAAGAAGACATTCTATTGATAAGATAACAAGCAGAAAGAATCGCATCTCCCCAATGATGTAATGGAACATTTGCATTAAGCATTAAGGAGCGAACCATTTCAACAAGGTGGCGATTCTTTCTTTCTGCTATCCCATTTTGTTGAGGAGTGTGAGAACAAGTGGATTCGTGTAAGATTCCTCAGAGGACACTAAAGAAGAGAGTTCAAAGGAAAAATATTCATTTGCATCATCATTTCTCAAATTTTTAATTGATTTTCCAAAATGATTTTTTATTTCATGAAAGAAGGACACAAATATGGACAAAAGTTCAAACTTTTCTTTCATCAAATAAAGTCACGTACAACGGGAATCTTCATCAATGAAAGTTACAAAATATTTAAATCCAAAAGAAGGAACCTGATAAGTCCCTAAATATTTGAATGAACAGTAGAGAAGGTTGAATTACATCTTGACTAGGGAAAAAATATCTAACTTATTTGCCTAGTTGAAAAGCTTCACATTCTAAAGTTAGGAGTCATTATCTTTAATTTGGCTAAACTAAGGCGTCTAAAACGATCATGCAACAATTTAGAAGAGATACATGCAAGGCAAGACACTGAAGGACTAGATTCCAGGTAATAGAGACCCCTTGATTCATGTCCTGCGCCAAGCTGTCAATCCATACCACGTTCTTGAATCACAAATGAATTAGAATTAGTTGTGGTTGAACAATTTAAGGAAATAGTTAATTGACTCAAACAAAGTAAATTAGGACAAGAAGGAATGTACAAAACAGAAGTTAAATTTAAGAAAGGGAAAAATAGCTATTGAACTCACTCCTTGAGTTAAAACTTTTGACCCATTAGCTAATGTGACAAGGTGGGAAAATTAGGGAGGTGACAATAGAAGATTCAGCCTTACTTTAAAGAGAGGTGCCTCATTATTCAAGGTAAAAACATAGAGGAGTCGAGTAGTTAGGCTCTCCATGGTATAAATATCTTGTCCAGTCAAAACTTGATCACAAATGTAATTGAATGACGGGTTCACACCATATCCGAATCATTTTGCTTCAAGGAGGCAAGCTTCTGAACACAAACAAATAAGCATTGAATGTCATTAGTGTAGATATCTTGAGCTTTCTTCCAAAAAAAAAATAACAAGATTTGAATGTTCTGAGGTTTCTTAATATCTTAGGTTCCACTGACCGTCATAGAAGAGCACAAAGTGAAAATCTAGATTCTTCCACTAAGCTTTCTGTTCAGCTGATCCCTCAATATTTTCTTTTTATAAATGCTCATGGTGTCCCTGTCCAAGGGACCAAAGTTCCACAGAGTCATTCCATGATAAATAATTTTTACCATTGAGTTTCTTTGTTGTGATAGTGGCATCCCCAGATATAAAAAGGACAGAACCAAAGCTGACACCAAAGGAGGTAGAGGAGGCCATTTTAGATCTGGAAAAAAGAGTCAAAGAGAGGATCGAGAGAGATTTGAGCTAAACCTAAGGAAGCTTACTCAAACTAGAAAACAAAGACCGACAATGGAACCACTAGGGTCCGACAAACCAGACGATGGCGGAACAACAACGAACGGAGGTTGTTTGGCCGGCGCTTGGAGATCACGCACCTCATGTTAGGTGAAGCATGTGGCGGCGCATGAGGAGTCCATTGGAGGAGCGACCACTTGGGTTGGGTTGCGCACATCAAAACGCAAACCCTAAACTCGCCAACGACGGCGATGGACAACCTACTGTGACTTTAGACTTAAAGAGCGGGATTGTTCTCACTCTGATACCAACTTGAATATATGAAAAGCTTGAGTGAATTAGCTTACACTAAGCTCAGAACATCTTATTAATAGAGATAAGCAAGACAACAAAAGAAATCAGAAGGGTGAGCTTCAACAGCCACCTACCTCTAACATACAATTATAAATGAAAGATAAAATGAAGTTCAACTAACAACTAATATTAAATACAAACTTATATTTTACACTATCCAAATTGGATAGTAATCTCATCAACTAATCCTTGAAAAGCCTAGCATTGCTCTCCATCAGTACATACCAAACAAAAGACAGTGCAACCAAATATTCTAGCACCAACAAGGATGGATAAAGACTTGAGCACATAAAAAAATAGTAATCCTGAGAAATGAGTTTGAACCAACAAAATATTATGCACATAGAGCATCCCAACCTGGAAGTCTATATGCCGACTCCATAGAATGTTTTAATAACTTCTCCAGATCACCTGTGGAAAGCATTCGGATATTCCTGATAAAAAAGGAGGGAAATACTAGGTAAATATTCCAATGCAAAATAAACTGTTGACCAACTAAAAAACTAGCACCAAATTACTTGGAGGACACTATGACATGTATGAAGATTGCCTCTTCGGTTGCAGCAAAGACAAACTCAACTGCAGGCTGTCCTCTTCTGGAAACATCAGAAATAACCAATAGCAAATTTCAAATTATGAAATACTACAAAACAAAAGATAGCAGCTTCATAGTCAGAAACCAGTGAACAAGCTAGATCACACAAACTGCATACAAATTGCATTGTCCAGTCAACCAGCTTTGGTGGGATTTACCAATTTCAACATCAATACGAAAGTGACTATATGATTATATATATATATATATATGGGAAACTTAAGGTCTACACTCTACAGGGAAAGAAGCTTGTTATGGTACAGTTTGCAGTTTGAAAACATTGTTACAATACACAATATGTTGAGTTAAATAGCTGTGCAGAAATAGTTAACAGTTATAGTTTATACTAAGGGGGAGTTTATTTTGTTGTGTGAATTATATTCTCAGGAATGATATTTCAACGAATACTAGTACAAGGAATATTATTCTCATCAAATATGTTTTTGATAAATATTTGTCATCCTTTGGAATATTTTTATATTTATTTTAATTCAAAAATTATTAAAAAATAAAGTAGAATAAAGTTCAAGTGGGAAGTTATTTTAGAACATTAATTCCATTCCTATGGGAATACAGAATTCCCACCCTTTTACATGGGAATAGGCAGATGGAAAACCATGTAATATAGATTCCTAGGAATGAGAAATTGCATTGCCTGGGAGTTTTTTTTCCAACCAGTACCAAACATGGGAATGTCACAGTCCACCACACATTCCTTGGAAGAATTATGTATGACTTGAAACAAATTAACAAACACAATATAACTCATAATCAATGCGGATTATGGTGGCCAGCCAAAATTCAAGATGGCATCGGAACATATGGTAGACAAAAATCCATGGTTTCCTGATTTTTCAAGCTCTAATACCATGTTGAGAATTGATACAGAGAGACAAACATTGTATAGAAACTGATGAAAATATTATTCAAGTCTAAATGAACTGTTCTGATTACAGAAATCTCTATTTAAATATTGCAGAGTCTACCTAGCTATTGACCTGTAGTAGATAGAATACAGGCATGATAACTAACTACAGCTGTCGGTGACAGTGACTAGAATATTTATAATACTGTATCCTCCAACAAATCTAAATATGGAAACAGCATACCTGAACAGTTCTTCTCTTTGGAATTGATGAAACTTTGAAAATACATCTCCAAATCTCATGTAATAAAGCCCAAGCAAAGCTCTGCCAAATTCAATAAGATAAAATGGCAATATATAACCAATATTTATTTCACTTTCAAGAATTGAGAGGATAAAAAAACCTTTCTATACAATTCCTCAAAGCCTGAGAGAGAGCAGCCGCAACCTCTTCCGAATCCCCAGGAGCCAACCAAAGCCCAGAAGCAACAACTTTAATGAAAAAATCCCATGTAAAGATGTAATTAGGAAACACAAAATTGGGAAAACTTCAATCCCATAATCTTAGAAGGGAATGTATACAACCATTACAAAAAATGTAATTATATATGATACCTCTTAATCCAGATACTGCAGGTTGAGCAGTCTCAACAACTGATGAATAACGCCCCGGAAGAAAAAGCCACAGCTTAATCTTTTCATCTGCATATTTAATAAAGAAGGCAGAAATTTAGCAATCATTTGGAACAAAAAGTAAAAACAGTTTTAATGCATTTTCTTAGTTAGAATCTATTTTATTAGAATATGTTTTATTACCTGTTTTATTCCTGTCAGGATCTATGTTTTATTAGTTGTATTGTTTCCTTATTTAGGAGATTACAATTATAATGTATGATAGGAATATCCTGAATCATAGGGATATGATAGTTATTGTTATTCTTCCCTATTAGCTTCAGTCTTGTGTGTGTACACACATATATATATATATGAATGGTATAGAGCTCTCAAATTCTGGGAGCCGCCTCTGACTGCGCAAACCAAAACCCCAAGCAGCCTTCATTCTTGGACAGCCTTCATTGCTGTCAATTATTTTTTTAGGACAGCCAACCTTCATTGCTGCTGTGATTTGTAGTGTTGTTTCTTAGTTGTCGTCATAACAATCAAATACATACTCACTGCATTAGAGTCATTGTACTACGGTGGACATGGCATACTCAATTACTGAAGTGGTGAATACTGAGTCTCAGAACACTCAGGAACAACTGCAGAACCTCAACACTGCCTACCGATTAAATGGGAAGAATTACTTGAAATGGGCCCAGCTTGTTCGTAGAACTTTGAAAGGTAAAGGGAAAGCTAACCACTTGACTGAAGATGCTCCTAAAGAAGAAGATCCCAAATTTACAAAATGGGATGAAGAGGACTCTATGATCATGGCATGGCTATGGAACTCCATGATCCCAGAAATCACTAATACTTGCATGTTTCTTAATTCTGCAAAGGAGATCTAGAATGCCATGGAACAGACATACTCCAAAGCTAAAGATGCAGCTCAAATATATGATGTGAAGGTGAAGATTGTGGCTACAAAACAGGGAGACAAGACTGTTACAGAGTACGCCAATTAACTCAAATCAATGTGGATGGAGTTACACCATTACAGGGTCATAAAAGCTAAGTGTTCAGATGATTCAGCAATTCTCAAAGAGTATATTGAGCAAGATAGAGTCTATGATTTCTTCGTAGAGCTTAACTCTGAATTTGATCAAGTGAGAGTCCAGATCCTTGGAAAAGAAAAAATTCCAGAAATTAATGAAGTAGTAGCTATGGTCAGAAGGGAAATAATGCTAGAAACCCCAGCCATGGAAACTTCAGTCATGGTAGCTTCAGGATCGGTCATGATGATAGACCAGAAAAAGAGGGGAATAGCTAATATGGAGAAGAAAGGTGAAGGAGTGTGGTATACCTTCTGTAACAAGCCTCGCCACACTCGTGAAAAATGTTGGAAGCTGCATGGAAAGCCACCTAGTAAGGATTGGGGACCTCAAAACCGAGACAAGGAGTGGGGAAAAAAAGAGACAACACCAGAAAGAAAGGGAGGACAAGCACACATAGGTGCTGCCACCAGTGATGAAAATAGAGGAGGAGTGATTCAACTTAACCAGGACAAAATAGAGCAGATGAGATCATTCCTCAACAAGTTGGATAAGTCAACAGGTACTTGTTCCCTGGCACATTCAGGTATATTTCCTTTTTCTTTTGGACTTAATGCCTCAGATAAAAACTATAACCCATATTGGATACTAGATTTTGGGGCTACCGACCACATGACACCCCTACCTAAACATTTCTCTTCTTACACCCCTTGCCCTAGCAACAAAAAAATATCCACAGTCTCTGATGAGAGCGGCAGGTCAAGGAGAAGTTCATATAAGCCCATCTATAACCCTTAAAAATGTCCTTCATATTCCTAAATTGTCTGTCAGTTTGATTTCCATAAAAAGAACTCATAAAAGACCTATCATGTAATGCCATTTTTTATGACGATGTTTTTATATTGCAGAACAAGTATTCGGGGAAGACGATTGGACATGCTCGAGAATGGAATGGCCTTTATTACTTGGATAATCCGGATTTGCCACCAGACCTGGAAAACAGCAATTCTTTTTACTCTGAGTCAATAAAGACCAACAGGGAAAAGGTCTTCCTACATCACTGTCGTCTTGGACATCCTTCCTTTAGAGTCATAAAATTGTTATTCCCTTCCCTTTTTAGCAAATTAGATGTGGAAAGTCTTCATTGTGAAGTGTGTGAGCTTGCTAAGCACAACCATGTACCTTTTCCAGTTAGTAATAATATGAGCACTTTTCCCTTCTATTTAATTCATACTGATGTGTAGGGTATCTCAATTGTCCCAAATGTTTTTGGTGACCATTGGTTCCTCACCTTTATAGATGATTGTACTCGTGTCACATGGGTTTTCTTACTAAAACAAAAATCTGAAGTCAGTTCTGTGGTTCAGCGTTTTTTCTCCATGGTAAAAAATCAGTTTGGAGTTAGCATTAAAAGGATTAGATCCGATAATGCCAAAGATTACTTTAATCATGGGCTTATTTCCTTTTGTCAAAAGGAAGGTATCATTCATAAGTCATCCTGTGTCAAAACACCTCAGCAAAATGGGATTGCTGAGAGAAAAAATGGTCACCTACCAGACCAAACTCGGGCTCTTCTTTTTCAACATGAGGTTCCTAAAAGGTTTTGGGGGGAGGTTGTTCTTACTGTATGTTATCTAATTAATAGACTACCTTCTAGTATTCTAGCCTCAAAAAACCCTATAGAGGTTTTGTCCTCCTTTTATCCTAATGTTTCCACATCCAATCAACTTGTTCCAAGAATATTTGAGTGTGTCTTTTGTCCATGTCCATAGTGGTAATAGAGGTAAACTTGATCCTAGAGCCTTAAAATGTGTTTTCATAGGATACTCAACCACACAAAAGGCATATAAATGCTATCACCCATCATCACAAAAATTCTTCGTGTCTAGAAATGTCACCTAGTGACTTGGAAGAGTAAAAAACAAAATATGGTAGTCAGATCTAGTACTGAAGCAGAGTTCAGGGCAATGGCACAAGGGATATGTGAACTACTCAGCCTGAAGATTATCTTGGAAGACCTAAGGATAAAATCGAATGAACCAATGAGACTTTATTGTGATAACAAATCTGCTATTAGCATAGCTCATAATCCGGTGCAACATGATAGAACCAAACATATTGAGGTTGACAAACATTTTATCAAAGAAAAATTAGATAGTGGTCTGATATGCACTCCATATGTCTCCTCACAAGACAACCTTGCAGATATTCTAACAAAGGGGCTGAACAGCAACATCTTTGAGAAGATTGTTTCCAAGCTGGGAATTGAAAATACCTATTCACCAGCTTGAGGGTGAATGTTAGAATCTGTTTAATTAGAATATGTTTTATTACCTATTTTATTCCTGTCAGGATCTATGTTTTATTAGTTGTATTGTTTCCTTATTTAGGAGATTACAATTATAATGTATGATAGGAATATCCCTGGATCATAGGGATATGGTGGTTATTGTTATTCTTCCCTATTAGCTTCAATCTTGTATATATATGAATTGTATTCTCAGCATAATAATAAGGAAAATTATTTCACCCTAAATTTTGAGATTCTTCATTTCGAAATGCGCTCAAAAGCATGAACCAAAGGAAAAATAAGAGAGGATCCCATGTTAAATATTTGCTCCTCATGATAAAAAAGGAAACACATTGATACAGAAGAAAATAGAAAAATGACAGGCATATCCTTAATTCATTTATATTTATATTGTTATGTTTTAAAGTTAAAATGTCATTTAAGTATTTAACACGATTAAATTCTTTCTTCTCACTTCTCTCCTTTTTCCATATATCAAAACGATAAAACAACAACAAAACCTTGTCTAACCAAGTGAGATCAGCTACAGATAACACTACACCATTCAACTCAATTAAAGACCAAATCTTCAAATATATTATTTACCATAAGTTCCCTCTTAACTTCCTTTGATGTCTTTCTTGGTCTTTATCTCTCCTTTCTACAAGAATAACAACCATGTACATCTATTATGCTCATCAATGCTCCAATGATCTTCTGCGTACATGTCAAAACCATCTTAATTGATTTTTTGTCACCTTTTCCTCAATAAGTGCTACATCAATATCTCTTCATATACAATAAATTTGAATCCCATTCTTTCTTGTGTGGCTACACATTCATATTAGTATTTTCATTTTGCTGCCCTCACTTTTTTCTCTTTTATCCATTTAAAGCACAACATTTACTACCATAAGATATACAGACGTATAGCATGACAATAGCTTACATCAAAACAATAAAAACTAATGTACACCAATGTGTGAAGGCTCCTAGCTATGTGAAGGCATGGAGGAAGGTCATTAAACCTAGTCTTATCATTGCATATGCAAAGAGGTTGTTTCCAAATTCAAACCTATGACCTATTGTTCACCAAGACACAACTTTACCATTGTGTTAGGGATCTCCTTCTTTATCAAAACAATAAAAGAGAAAAATAGAAAAAAAATTTCTGTTCATTTTCTTTCTTTTTATTTTCTTTTTTCTTACTTTCTATCCCACTCCAAACAAAGTGTTAGGTAACTAGAAAACGGGTAAAAATTTCCACACTTTCCTTCTTGACATCTGGTAAAAGACAAATAATTGCAAATGATCACAAAACCACTAATCAACAATCTACCAGGATTATGCAAGCCCTGGGATGGATCCCAAGGTCCAACAAAAGAATTGGTCCATGTGCTGAGAAATCCCTCCTTCTGAAGTTGCAGATGTGATGAAAGAACATGTAACATTGCAGCATCCTTTTGGTCCACTTTTACACTGTTTGAACAAAAGGAAGCCTCTGTACTCAGTATTATTCAACTGACAAACCAAAAAGAAAGAAAATGTATTCAATCTAACCTTTTGTCAGGTAAAGGGTTCAGGTCAGGTTCATGAGGAAGAAACTGAAACCATGATATCTGATGCAGACTTCCCTGTACAATTTTCCAACAATATATACACATATATGAAGACATACAATTCATAACAAAAGTGAAGCAGTCAGAGATATACTCCCTCTGGACTCATATATAAGCAAAAATACCAAATTTCACACAGATTAAAAAAATTAGTTATCATCATTTAATTTCACTAATACCAAGTATAAAATAAGGTTATGTCCAAAATACCCTTCATATTTGGAACTTAATATCATGAATAAAAAGAGTCATTACTGTAATTAAATGAAGGGTGTTTTAGGAATAATAGCATTAAATAAGGCAAACTTAGTTGAATTTACTTATATTTCAGTCCAACACACAACCCTCCTTTTTTGCTTATATATGAGTCCAGGGAAGTATTAATTAACCAAAATGCATTTTGCACTTTAACCTTCTATTCCCATTTTTAATAATGCTGTTACTCTTGGAGAAGGGAGAGTTGACCTAGGGAAGGGAGATTTGACCTAGGGATCTCTAGTTAGACCAGCAGTTAATTTTGTGTTTTAACAGTCTATTTCATTTTGTGCTAAAGCTGAGGTTGATATCCATCCATGGCACTGATCGATAAGATCAAGCAACTAAGCATATATTTTAAGTTAGCCTAACATTCAAAGAAGCATCTTCATCTTGTTTTGCTAATGGGGATCAAAAGGAAAAGAAAGCCTTATAGATAAGTCAACTTTCAGATCAGGCAATTCACTAGCCTAAGCAAATAGGGTGATACAGGTAAACCTTGGCTAGAATACCATACTGCAATACCAAACATAATTATAAGTATAAGCATGTAACCAATTGTGTTTCAGCACAGAGCAAAGGCGCAGTTACAGTTAAAAGAATTCTTCAGTCAACCATTGTGGTGCTTATTGGAAAAATCACAATTCCAATATTCGCTCAAATATGGGAAAGGACGTGCTCAAAGAAAAGCTTCACAAACAAGACCTGCTTCTAAAAAGATATGCGATAATTTACAATACTTTTAGTCATTAAACATGTTTGCACTAATTTTTCGATGACATAGGTACACCACAGACTACAAAGTCGGCTTACAAAATAAAAAAAGAGGCGAAACGAAGTTAATCACATTAAGTCGCAGAATATCACAGAAAAAATAGGGTGAGAAGTAGAAAAACCTACGATTTTGAAAACATTCGTCCACATAATTTGAATATGGTTATGAAGGCTTTGCTGAAATTGAATTAGGGTTTGGCTGCAATTGCGGGTGATGCGGGTCGATCTGTTTTTGGGTCAGACTGGGACTCCGACCTAAGATTAGGAATTGGAAGAGGGTTTATGAGACGTTTAGTTGCTTCTGTTTCTGCACAAACCATTTACAAATGCACCCCATTTAGATTGCACTACCGATCCCACTGACTCCCGTGTGTTTTTTTATTCAACAAGACTAGTCTATTTACTGTTTACAATAAATAAATAAATATATATATATATATATATAAACAATTTTATATATTAACACATGTGATTTTTTTATAAAATATTTTTCTCTTTATTTTTTTAAATTTATTTTTTATATTTCATTTTTATATATGTTTATTTATTTAAAACTAGAAATTTATATATTAAGACGTGTTAATTTTTGGTAAAAAAAGTTCTTAATTTTGTTTTTCAATGTTTTATTTTATTTTTATATAATTAATTTTTTTTAATTTATAAGACATTATTTTTAAAATTAAAAAGACCAAAATATCTATTATTATTTTTTTAAAATTAAAAAGACCAAAATATCTATTATTATTTATCTTAACACTGTAATATTATATAATATTTTATATTATGTTAAATATCTATTTATCTAAAGATATATAATTATTGTATATAAAATAATATTCACATTTCTCACTCTTTTTTTTGCACAAAAATTATTCTTGTTCTTTTTTCTGTATTTTATTTTTTTAATTTTTGTCTTTTTTACATTTTTAAATTTTTTTATTAGATTTCACTTTCATATTTATACTTATAAATAAACAAAATTAATACCCTGTTAATATAAAATATATTATTATTATTAAATATCTAGTAACATTTTGTAACTTTTCAGATTATTATACATTGAATAATCTATATTATGTTAGATATCTATTTATCTAAGATATAATATTATTGTATGTAAAATAATATTCACATTTCTCACTCATTTTTTGCACAAAATTATTCTTTTCTTTTTTTCTGCATTTTATTCTTTTAAATTTTTGTCTTTTTTACACTTTTAAATTTTTTTATTAGATTTGACTTTCATATTTATACTTAAAAACACACAAAATTATTATCCTATTAATACAAAAGATATTATTATTAAATAATATTTTCTAACTTTTCAGATCATTATACATTGAATATAACATATATTATTTACTCAAATATTTTGTTAAATATTACATATCTATTTATTATGTTAATTTTTTTCTAAAATTTCTCTCTTTCTTTTAATTTTTGTTTTTTTTATTTTCATTATTAAAAATGTAATTATTTAAATTAATAAGACATCATTTTTTTAAATTAAAAATACACATTATTATTATTTGTTATTAGTACCATTTTTAATATATATTTTTTCTAAAATTTCTCTCTTTCTTTTAATTTTGTTTTTTGTTTTATTTTCATTATTAAAAATGTAATTATTTAAATTAATAACACATCATTTTTTAAATTAAAAATACACATTAATATTATTTGTTATTATTACCATTTTTAATATATATTATTATTATATTATTTATTTATTATTTTAAATATCTATTATATGTTGTTGTATATTATATATCTATTTTCTATATATAAAATATATTTATCTAATATTTATATCTATATGTAAAAAAAATGGAATCTTTTTCAGCCGTTAGTTGAATTTTTTACTTTACAAAAACTCATTGATTTCATTAGAAAATTTGAACCATTTATAAAAATTCCAATTTGCAAGTTTGAATATTCCTAATGAATTTTTAATTTTATTGAAAGCTTGAAATTTCAATTTCACTATAACCATTAATTTGAATTTAAAATATATTTAGCATTGATGAAAAATTAAATGACTTATGGTAGAGTTTTTATCCGTGCACCTCCATAACCGTGTGAAATATAAAAAATATCCTTAGATAAAAAAAGTTGAATTTTTTTTTTTGCTCATTTTCATTGGTAATTCGGACTTGTAAAAAAAATTGTTTTTGCAAGTTTTGATTACGCAATTGAGACTTGTAAAAATATTGTAAACTTTTTTTGCAAAATTACTAGTGATTGTATTCTTTATTTTCAAAACTTTGTTTCATATGTAATTAATTGTAAGTTTCATAACTCATTTGAAGCACATATGTTTCATTCTTTTTTAATTATTTGTACCAGACAAACCAGTATTGGAATTGCAAATTGCATCAGCTACATATTTTACAACAACAATATCCTACCAACGACTCTCTTAAAAAGAACTTGTGTCAGCAAAACTAACTCTCTCTTTCTTTTTCAGCTACCCAGTCCAGACTTGTAAACAAATTTGTGAGTTTAAATTGGTCAACTAGGACTTGTAAAAACAATTTTTTTACAACTTCGAATTAGCAAATCTGAACTCACAATTTTTTAACTTTTTTTATTTAGGTCATTTTGCCATTTTAAAAGACTATGGAGATGCAAGAGAAACCATGAAAGTATTTATACAACCAACTTAAAATATTCTCTAACACTATATTTATGCATAAATTATATAAAACCCATTTATCAAAATTAAATTACTCAAAATAAATTATTTAAATAAATAGATATAAATCGAGCTAAATCTTTGTTAATAATCAATTAAATTTATTATCTGTTAATAATTTTAAAATTTATAGACGTTGATAGATATAACAAAATAATGTTATATTTAAAACCATATTTAAATTAAACCTAATAAAATTTGAATTTTTTTTCATTCTAAAAATTGTTTTTATAAATTTTAAAATATTCAAAATAAATTAGTCACTTATTTTAATAAATAAATTATGTACATATTTAAAATAATTCTAAAAATCATATTCATTCCTCCATTTATTGAAAAATTATGTTTAACAATGAGAATAATTTAATTAGATCTATTTGAATTACACTTGAAAACAAAAGTATTTTTATATATTTTATTTATACGAATTACATTCTCTTCTCATGAATTGTGCTCACACAAAAAAGGAAATAGAGACTAAATACAAATAATAAAATAAATATAAAATCAAATAAAATAACCTTAAGATATTTTTTTTAATATCTAAAAATTATTTCCAACAGGCTTAATCAACTTTTTGATGAATTAAATATTTATATTTATTCAATAATATTAAAATTATCCATATATCTTAAAAAATACAATTACTTTTTTTGTGAAAAAAATACAATTAAAAATACATTTAAATCATATCTAATGAAATTTTAAAGTTATTTTAGTTAAATCTACTAAACTAATTATCTTGGTTAAGGAAAAAACAAATCAATGTATATTATTATTAGTCAATGAATTTATGTCAGTTAGTTTAGCAGAGTGCCTAAGTTACTTTAAACTTTTAAGTGACTTCAACTCCTATAAGGAGAATCAACAAGTCACTTCTTATTCATTGTAAACCAACAAAATCAAGTAGAACTCAACAAGAATGCCCCATAGTATTTCTTTTAATATTTCTCTATTTTTTTCTTTTTCATTGCAATAAAATTTAACATAACTAAATCAACCTGTTTATTAAATATCTGAAATTATTTAAGATTATAAAATATATGCATTTCCAATATATACTCTTCTTATAGTAGTTTTGATAGTGGTAATAGTATGATAGACTAACATTACTCAAAAGATAATCTATAACAAACATATATTAAAGACATATTTTCAGCCTTAATAAATTCTCAAAATACTATTAACTTATTTTGATTTTATTTTCTACCTTAGATGTTTTGAAATGGTGAGAATCCATGCAAGCATTTGCATCCCAATTTCCAATTCACCTTTTTTAGAAAAGTTGTTGTATTAGGAAGAGTAGAAATTAATGCATTAAAAAATTGTTGTCATTATCAGCCTTTATAATGGACCTTGCTTTAACCTTTTTTTGTTGCACTTACGTACATGACTAATACATTCTAGGACTCAGACTAAAATAACCCTAAAATTAAGAAATGACTCATATAATACACGGTCAATAAAAATGTCAATTATAAAAATCAACTACTAAAAAATAAATAAAAATACAAATAAAATCCTAATCCCAATATATGCATATGGAAGACAAAGAAAACCTTACAAATCTCTCAAAAAGGTCCTTGGGTGTAAAATTGCATCAATTATCTAGTAAGGTAGTAAATTGATAGAATTGAACCCTAAAACTTATGTTCTCGTATTCTAGACGGACAAATGTATTGCATGTCAAATTAAGCGTTTCCATCTTTTCTTTTACTAACTCAAGAACCAATCTCCATATCGAGTGTACAAATAGTAGCAATAAAGAATCTATATCCTATCCAATTAAAAATGTACGAAATTCAAGATATGGTTGACAATAAATGAGACAATCTTAATAGTTTTAACTCCAAAGTAATACCCAAAAGATATTAAATACAATTGATAAATCCCTAAGTGAACCTCAAAGTAGTCCCTAAAAGATGCTAGAGGGTAGTTGATAAGTTTTTGAAAACTATTAAAATTGTCTACTTTGAGGGACTAATAAATTCTTAGAAAATACTTCTCAACATGTTAATTCCCGAAATGCTTTAGATAATACTTTTAAAGTATTTTAAAACACTATCCAAAATATTTTATGAACCAATTTGTATAACAACTATTAATGAACTAATTTGTCTAAAAATTTCATTTAAGCATCTAATTACTAGTGCTCTAAATTTCAAAGACCAAAATGATTTTATTGAAATTTTTATGAATTTTTTATTTATTATTTTTTCCTAATGTTTATTTTTTTTAATTGTTTAACATTAATTTTTTTAAGAAAAAAAATATTATACATTACCAGTGTAAAAATTTTTATACTAATATTAAATAAGAATCCTTTAATTATAATAAGTTTGCTAACTTTATCAATTAATACTCTAAAAATCATGTAAATAAAAAATTGTGACTAAATGAGAATATAATTTTTGCATACTAATTAAACACTTATTTTTCTAATGCCTTCATAATGGAATAAATTAACATAGAGTATTTGAATTTTTTCTATTTTCAATAAATTACTTTTTGAAAGCTAAAAAAGGACAACTCAAAACAAAAACTGATTTTAATTTTTAAAAAATTTGAAACAACTAGCAGAAAACTAGGCCCAAAAATATCCTCATATTTTGAAATTTAAAATTGTAAAGATATAACAGTAAATTAATTTAAAAAACCCCTCCCCTATGCTCCCTCTGTAAAAATAAATATATGCCCTTCTTTCCATTAAAATTCTTTCCCTCCCTTTTCTCAACCAAACATAATTTCAAATTAATATATCTCCCATTCGGCTTCCCTCCATTAAAATCTTTTTCTTCCCCGTCTTGAACCAAACAATCCCTTAAGGGTCCCATGCTATTATGCTAAGCACGAGATGTGATTTATGCCACACCAAATGCTCTAGTATCAACACTTCCCACAACTGACCACATTGTGCGTGGATTGTCAAAACTGCATATTACA
Organism: Psophocarpus tetragonolobus; assembly: GCA_037954015.1. Lineage (NCBI taxonomy): Eukaryota > Viridiplantae > Streptophyta > Magnoliopsida > Fabales > Fabaceae > Psophocarpus > Psophocarpus tetragonolobus. Next base: position 46,986,632 of record CM075694.1, read on the forward strand.
ATTCTGCTATCTTTCCATCATTAGGGGCCCTCATAGGCCACCGGTCACCGAACCACCATTATTTTTCCCCATCATTTACCTCTACCTCACCAATGGATGAATTGAATAGAATCCATAACTGTCCAAATGAGTTTTTATCATCCAAAATTTCATCAATGAGAGTATTTTTTCTGGTTTCCTTCCTTGTGCATAAACTAAATCAACGACATGTGTACAAAAAATGGATACCCTACGTACATCCAAACTAATCATTGTTGCCAGATACAAAAAAATATTCAATTCAACAATCAAAACAGACTTATTATTAATTGAAAGAGAGAGTGGAGAAGGGCCAGAGGTGAAATAAATAGTTCACTCCTGCTTCAAAACTTGCGAGAATTAGATATTGGTCGTCTGCTCAAATTTTGACTCGAATCACACTATGCTTTTGCCCTGAAAAAGGAAAGAGATTATACAATTTTTTTGGTAACATCGAGCTATATAATATTATTGAGAAACATACAATTTGATCCCCAAAAGGAATAACAGTTGTCTCAAATAATTTGCATGACTACAATTTATCCCTGAATCAATCAACTTCAAGGCAAATTAAACCCTTTATGGCAACTTTGTTACAAAGTTTGTGAAGTTCACTGGTTTTTTTATTAGATAAATGTCAGTTGTTAAATTAATTTCCAAATCTAATCAAGTCTATGTTAAAAGGACTAATTTTGTTAAGGAGTTGCTAGTTCCAGAAAGCAGATAATATATACACATTTCTTTTAAGAAATAAAACAGAAGTTATTAACTTTTGAGCGTGTGCTAGGCCCAAACACACTATGCACATCCGTCTTGACTTCATGATTTTATTAGGCCAATTAATTGCCTATTGTTATTTTATTTCCTTTCCCTATAATGGACCCAACTTAGTTTGGGTTATATGAAGCCCGTTAGATGTATAGTCCTATATAGGGTGGGTATATGAATCTAGGCCTAGGACTGGTCCACGGATTCTCAAGTCCGTGTGGATTTTGGACTTTTTTTTTAAAAAAAAATCAAAGTTGTAGGAAAATTAAGTCCGGTTAGCAGGCTAAGTCCTGGTTCAGGGGCTTGACCCATGACCAGTTTAATAAGATAAATTTTTTATTTTGACTATTAGTTTACATTAATGTTGCGACTTTTTTTTTTTTGTAAATTGTGATATTTTAAACTTTCAATATTGAAAATATTTAGTATGATATATTATAGTTTAGTAAATAATGATATAATTTTTTAAAATTATTTTTAAACAATATATATAAGTGTGTACAGGCCCGCAAACCGGTCCGTTAGGTCCGCGAGCTTTGTGGGCCAAATACGGACTCTTAAAAAAACTACATTCATTTTGACGAACCCAACTTTTTCAACCTATTTAAGGATGTGGGTTTCGTAGGTCGGATAAGCTTGTATACCCACCCCTAGTCCTATAAGAGACCCATTTCCTATAGGAGAAGTTATGAAAAAGATTATTTAGTCTCTTTATTGTTATTTTTTAACCTAGTTCCGTATATAGTTGTATAGTTGCCCTAGTACTTTCATCGAGGTTCATCATGCCTCTATAAAAAAAGATAAGGAAATTCTTATGCTGTCTTTTCCCTTGCAAAAAGTTGACTGTCCTTCAATCTCAACTTGACTCACACTAGTAGTCTTAATGTCTTCGGAGAGTCGTCGCTTGCTTCTCCATTAATTGATGGATTCTCGCCAAGAAGCCTTACAATCTACTATGGCTGGCCTCCAAGACCAACTAACCAACTAGGTCACTTTCCCACACTACCACCCATGACCATAACCAAGTTCTAGACCATAGTATATTACCATGCCATTCCACATCACAGGACACAAGAAGCTAGCTCCACAATACCAAATGACTCTTGATTCCTTCTCACATGCTCCTAGCCCTTGTACCACGACTCTTACTTCCTCGTCGTCATCTCCAAATGACAATTTAGAGTGACCCATTGTTCTCAGAATGGGTATTATGTGTACTAGGAATCCTCATCCTATTTACAATTTTTTTAGCTATCATCATATATCTCCTTATTTCTCTTTTATTGTCTCAATGTCTTCACTCACCATTCCCAAAAATGTTCATGAAACACTTGATCACCTTGGATGGAGACAAGTCCTAATTGTTGAAATGCAAACTCTTAAACATAGTGGCACGTGGGAACTAGTTCCTCTTCCTTCTGAAAAGAAAGCAGTTGGCTACAAGTGGATTTATGCTATTAAAGTTAATTCTAATGGTGGTATCGACCGACTTAAAGCTCGACTTGTAACTAAATGGTACACTCATATTTATGGACTTGACTATATGGATACTTTCTCTTCGATTGCTAAAATTACCACAATCCTCTTTTCCTTGCTCTGGTTGCTTTTTTATCATTGGCCTCTCTATCAAATGAATGTTAAAAGTGTTTTTCTCCATGGTGACTTAGATGAACAGATTTATATGGACCAACCTCGTAGTTTTGTTGCTCACAGGGAGTCCAATCTTGTATGTAACCTCTGTAGATCTTTTTATGGTCTTAAACAATCTTCAAGGGCATGGTTTAGAAAATTTAGTTATGTTGTCCAAAGTTTTGGAATGAAACGAAGTGAAGCAGATCATCTGTTTTTTATTATCAAACCTCTTCCAAAAATATGTTTATTTGGTTGTTTATGTGGATGATATAATCATTACAAGAAATGATTAAATAAAAATTTCTCAACTGAAACATCTATTTAATAAATTTCAAACAAAAGATCTTGACTCCATTAAGTATTTTCTTGGTATGGAGGGAAATCATCCCAATAGATATTATAATATCTCGAAGAAAGTATATCTTGGATATTCTAAAGGAAACAAGCATGACTGATTGTAGACCCATAAACAGTCCCATGGATATAAATCAGAAATTGATGCCTAAGCAAGGTGAATTGTATTCAAATCCAAAGAGATATAGAAGACTTGTTGGGAAACTCATCCATCTCACAATTACAAGGCCTGACATCTCCTTTACAGTAGGAGTTGTTAGTCAATTCATGAAGTCTCCTTGTATTGACCATTGGAATGTTGTTAGACGAATTATCAAGTATATTAAGAAGATTCCATGAAAAGGATTGTTATATGACGACAAAGGAGATACTCAATAGGCATTGTGATGCAAATTGGGTAGAATCACCCATGAACAGAAGATCTATTATAGGATATTGTATAACCTCTGAAGGGAATGTAATCTCTTGAAAGAGTAAGAAACAGAATACAATTGCTAAATCAAGTGTAGAAGTAGAATATAAATCTATGGCATCAGCTACAAGTGAGATGGTGGGAATCGTGCAGATTAAATAACTGATTCAAGAATTGAAGTTTTGTGAAATTCAACCAATGAGACTATTGTAATTTGTATAATCAGGCAACAATGCATATTCATCCAAACCAGTTTTTCATTAAAGAACAAAGCATATTGAAATTGATTGTCACATTGCTCGAGAAAAGCTACTACCCAAAGACTATTGTAATCCTCCCTTTTAAGATCTGCTTGGTTTTCCATTCTCTCTTGAATTGTCTTCAAATGATCTTTTAAATGTTTCAATGCTTCATCTCTTTCCACCAACTCCCTTTGTACTGCCTCTACCCGTACCCACTTTGAATGCCTCTGATTAGAGGGAGGAGACTTTCTCTCATACACCACCTCAAAAGTAGTTTGGGCAGGCTCAAGAAACGTATTGTACCAAGACTCCGCCCAAGGAAGCCAAATAGACCAACTTTTAGGCTGATCAATGATGAAACACCTCAAAAAAGTCTCTAAGCAACAATTTACTACCTCAGTTTGTCCATCCGACTGTGGATAATAAGTCATGCTCCTATTAAGAGCGGTACCTTGCATCTTAAAGAATTCTTTCCAAAGTTGGCTCACAAAAATGGATCCCTATCACTCAATTGAATTGGGAATTCCATGCAGCCTTTCACCACTTCTTTCAGAAAGACTTCAGCCAATACTTTAGTCGTATATGGATGCTTTAAAGGAATAAAATGGCTATACTTGGATAACTTGTCTCGTAATGAAGTCCATAGAGATGTCCTCCTACACCACTACTACAAAACAACTTCATACCCCCTTGAGCTTGGCAACCCCGTAATGAAGTCCATAGAAATGTCCTCCCCCACCCTCTCTAGAATTGGCAACAATTGTAATAGACCTCCCGATGTTGTAGCAAGGTACTTGTGTCTCTGACACGTATTACAGGACCTAACATATTGTTGTACCACCCTTTTCATTCCCTTCTAATACAAATTGGCTACCAATCTTCAGTAAGTTTTGTAGCATCCTGAATGACCTCCTTGAGGTGTGGTATGACATTCCTCCAACACCTTAGGGATCCAGGAAGATTTTTCTAAAATAACCAACCTATCTTGATAAAAAACACACTTCATGCTTATAAGAAAATATTCCAACATTGTTCTCATCATTCTTGAGTTGTTCCATGATACCTGAAAGCCTAACATCAGCACGTACTTCAACAATAATAGATTGGCTATCTAACCACAATGAGAAATACACCATTGTCCTCAATTCACTCTCCTTCTTTCATGAGAGAGCATTCGCTCCTCTATTTTCTACTCTCGATTTATAAACAATGTCAAAAGTGTAGCCTAAAAGCTTGGCCAACCAAATTTGCTTAATTAAACTAAAAGGCATTACGAGATACTCATAATGACCTTGATGGGTTCGAAATGTCATCTTAGGCACATCTTCCTCCTTCATCCTCACTTGGTGGTAACTAAACTTGAGATCTAACTTCAAAAAATAGCAAGTTCCATGTAGTTCGTCTAACAATTCTTCAATGACTGGAATGGGAAACTTATCTGGTACCGTTACCTTGTTCAACGCCCTGTAGTCTACACATATGCACCAACTTTGATCTTTGTTTCGTACTAGAATTACCAAGCTTGAGTAAGCAATGTTGCTATGCGGTATCATTCCACTTTGCCACAAGTCTCTCACCTGCTTTATTTCATCCTTCTGATGGTACACATATTTGTAGGGGTGCACATTCACCGGTCCTACACCTAGTAAGAGAGTAATGCTATGAGATTTAGCCCATATAGGAGGAAAGCCTTTTGGCTCCAAAAATACCTCTTCAAATTGACTCAATATAGTTTTTAGTTCCCCTATTTGCTCCAATTAGTGACATATTTTTTGGCTTCCACATCAATACTTTGGATTTCCTCTCGCAACGATAGCTCCTAATCCTATTCTGTATCCCTCAGTAACTCCCCCAACATCGTTTGTATGGCCACTGGTTGTGTTCCCTCCTTAGCACCACACAACCTTACCCATACTCTACAAATTTTTATCTTCATAGTCTAGAGCTTCCAGTCAACTACCATATCCCCTACAAAGGATAACCATGTAATCCTAGAAACATGGCAATATCTTCCAAGTCGAAAAGATATGCATCCATTGTGAACGCAATCCTGTCAAGCTCAACATGGAGTCTTCGACAAATTCCTTTTGATTGAAACTTGTGTCCATCCCCATCAAAATTCGCATGTTCCTAGTTGGCTTTGTCATAATACCCATAGCTTCTACAAGTCTTCTTGATATAAAATTATGTGTTGCTACGCTGTCCACAAGCACACATAACGAAATTCCCTGGATTCTCCCTTCCAATTTGAGCGTCTTTGGAAAACCTTTCCTTCGCGAAACTCAACAGACTTAACACACTACACTCACCATCATGACCTTCGTTTTCAGAGGTGTGGTCGTGATCTGAACTCGTGTCTCCTTCATTTTCACTCATTTCATCAACCAACATTATTTTTAAGCTTCTCATTGGGCACACGTGTTGAGGAGAGAAAGCACCACCACATTTGAAGCAAAGGCCACGTTGCATCCTTTTCATTAATTCTTGGTAGGACATAGCGCACTCCTCAATCTTTCGAACCCTCTCTCGCTTTGTCTCTAGTATCTTAAGATTGGACCAAAGCCCAATATTCCCACCACCCGACCCCACATTTCGTATTCTTGTATCCCCATACGGTGGACTTAGTTGAACAACTCGAATTCGGCCTCACATTCCATTGTGACCCAACATGGTTCTCACTCCTACCAGGTGCATTCACCATCCTACCCTTCCCATTAAGCCCTATCATGATAGCTCTAGTGACATTCATCAACCGTGCACATGAAAGGGTACCCAATGCATGGAGACTTTGCACACGACCATGCACTTCTTCTCGCAATCCATGCAGAAAATATGTGAAGCATTGTGGTTTAGGAATTTAAAGGATTTGCACAATCAAATACTCAAAATCCCTTATGTATTGCTCATATTCTTTAGTTTGCTCAAGCGATGTCAATTAATCGTAAGCATTTCCCTCTGCCAATGTCAAGCAACGCTTTCTTAAACTACTCCCAGGATATTTCCTATTCTTCGTTCATCAACGAATTAAAGAAGTGCATGGTGCTCCATTCCAGACAAAGTTGCGCTAATTGACACGCATCTGATCACTAGTCTCCTGAACCTAGAAGTACACCTCTGCTTTGCTTATCCACCACGCCGGATCTTCCCCGTTAAACATGGACAGTTCCACCTTGTTGATCGATTACCAAAACTCGTCAAGTGTATCGCCCTACAATTTCTTCAAGCCATAACTGTAACCAACCATCACCTTCTCTGATGTTGAATTTTTCTCCAGATTACAGTTTTCCAAATTCTCCCCTTCCTTCTTAGCTGATTTCCCCACCCACTCAAATTCTTGAAAAATAGTTCAAACAGTTTCTATTGATTTTCTGTATTTTCCCTCTATGTTGCCTCGAACACCTTTTGATTATCCATTGCTTGGAACCTCATTATCGATCTCATGTTCGTTAACTCCTTTTCCACTATCCTAACTCGTGAGTCCATCTTAGTAGCGACCTATCCTTCATGTACTAGTTCCTCGATAGTCAGCTTCTTCCTTCCTCCTTACTTCCGTGTTAGCATCCACCGTTCAACCGATCGTGCAGGTCAGACCAAATTGTTGCAAACCACAACACAGACCCAATCCCAAGAATAAAGGAATAAGAAAGTAACAAGAATGCTGGTATGGAGGGATATAAAAGGGGACTTGTATTAATGGAATGGAAATGGAGAACAGAAAAATCAACAAACAATGCTACAGAGGGACTCCCTCTATAACCCCAGAGCAAGGCTCCATTTAGAGAGCTTCACCAAGCATCTCTAACCCCAAACAACAAAATAACAGAATCATCATGAATCCCCCTTCCTTGGTTAGTCGTCCCTATGTAATGGGAATCTTCTCTCTCTCCTTAACTAACTTTGTCAGCTTAGCCTCACCTTTTTCTCTATCTGATGTCTTCTTTTTTCTACATAAACAATCCTTTGGGCTATTTTGTTGCCTTCTAGACTAACATCTCATGCCCATTCCCTTCTTGACAGTTCCTATCAGTTTTGTATTTGGAGAATAGTCTTTGCACCCTTTTGAAGACTTAAGTGACCGAGGAAGACCCACTTGATGGATTTAGCTAAGAGTTTATCGATACTTGGAGATAAATCATGAACAAAACATGTACAACCAAATACACATAGAGACATGATACAAAGGTTCAGCAGGAAAAAAAAAAAGATAGAATGAGAAATTTGGTTATCAAGAAAGGAAGAAGACATTTTATTGATAAGATAACAAGTAGAAAGAATTGCATCTCCCAAATAATGCAAATGAACCTTTGCATTAAACATTAAGGAGCAAGCAATTTCAACAAGATGCCGATACTTCCTTTCTGCAATCTCATTTTATTAAGAAATGTGGGGACAAGTTAGTTAGTGTAAAATGCCATGAGAAGAGAAAAACGAAGAAAGTTGAGAGGAGAAATATTCTTTTGTGTTATCACTTCTAAAAATTTTAATCTATTTTCCAAATTGATTTTTTATTTCATGGAAGAACACAAATATGGACAAAAGTTCAGATCTTTCTTTCAATAAATAAAGTTAAGTACAACGGGAATATTCATCAATCAAAGTTACAAAATATTTAAATCCAAAAGATGTAGTCTAACTAGGTCCCCAAATATTTGAATAAATAGCAGAGGAAGGTGGATGCAAGGCAAGACACTAAAGGATTAGTTTCCAGGTAGTAGAGACCCTTGATTCATGTCCTACGCCAATCAATCAACCTATACCACATTCCTGTATGACAAGTGAATAAGAATTAAATGCAATTGAACAATTGAGAGATTTAGTCAATTGACTCAAAGAAACAAAATTGTAAGGACAAACAGGAATGTATAAAACAGAGGTTAAATTTAAGGGAGGAGAAATAGATATTTAACTCACTCCTTGAGATGAAACCTTTTATCTATTGGCTAACGTGACAAGATGAGAAAATTTAGGAGATGACATATATGAGAACAAAGAGTTGATACTAGAAATATGGTCAGAAGCACCATAGTCAACAATATGAATTTTGACTCTCCACAAACTGAGAAATGCAGGCAGTTAAGACATTTTGCATAGAAGAGGAAAGCAAGATTGTTGAACTTCAACCTCAAGTACTCTTGATATTCTTCTTCAGATAATTTTCTCTCTTCGGGTTTCTTAGATCTTGATACATGAGCAACTTTGTCTGGAAAACCATGTAGAAAGTAGCAAGTTTCATGAGTATGACTCATCCTTTTCCAATGAGTTCATTGAGAACGATTATCTATTCCACCACATCCTCTATTTCCACATCCTCCTCTCGCTTTAGAAAAAATCGTTACAATTGATTCCACATTATTTTCAAGAGGGTTACCCTCATGATTTAGAGTAGGAACACAAAGGAGTCATGTCGTTAAACTCTCCATGGTGGGAATATCTTGTCCCGTTAGAACTTAATCATGGATGTGATTGAATGCAGGGTTCATACCACAAAGAACCATAACCATGTATAGGTTATCAAGTAGTTTCCTTATCTCTTGCGATGAATCAGTCTCTAGGGTAAGCTTCAACTCCTCTACAACAACTTTAGCATCAGACACATATGACACTATATCTAAATCATCTTGTTTCAAGAAAGCTAACTTCTGAATTCATTCAAACAATTGCTAAATATCATTAGAATAAACACTTTTATGACCCATATTTTGAAAGTTTGAGTCAAAGTGTTGGAACATCTGGAAAAAGAAAATACCGAAGGATCAACTGAACAGAGAGCTCAGTGGAAAAAGCTAAACTTTCAACTTTGTGCTCTTCTATGACAGTTTCTGGAACAAAAAATATTAAGGAACCTTCAAGCATTCAAATTCTATTATTTGTTCTGGAAGAAAGCACAAGATATCAAAAAATAAGGTTTCCTTGAATTTTGTAAGTGATGTTCGAGATTAGCAAGCATCAATCTGTCAAGGATAAAACTCTTAGAAAATTCGAAGTTCCTATAATAAATATTTTTTACCATTGAGTTTCTTTGTTATGATTATGACAGCTCCAACAAGGACAGGACTTGAAACAATGAAAAGCAGAGAGATCGAGAGAGAGATTTAGGCTAAACCTCATGAAACTTGCTCGAAATGACAAAGGGTAGGTATGAACAAACTCAAGAGGCTCAAACAACTCAAAAGACAGTGGAATGGTGATGAAGGAAGTTCATTTGACCGGCATATATAGCTCACACAACGTCCTAAAGACAAAGCTTAAACTAGCATGAGAGTGTGTGGAGGCTTGTTTGGTAGAACAGTTGCTTGGGTTGGCTTACACACAATGAGGCACACCCAAACCCTGGAATCACCTGACAAATCGGTCACCAGTGAAGACAGATAGTGACAAACGGTGGCAGCCATTGGCATACAACCACTTGTGACTAAAGAGTTCTAGAGCGGGATCCTTCCCGCTCTAATACCAACTTCAATATAGAAAATAGCATGAGTGTAACCCACTCAGTTCAAAACAATAGTATTAACAGAGATATTAGAGCAAGAGTACATAAGAAGCAAGCTAGGGAAAGGGAGGGCAACAGGACAGGTATGGGTTTGACCCTCCCCATTCCCATCCCTAGAAGGTGTGGGGTGAGCTCAAGTATAAAAAAAGGGAGTATGAAATTTTAATCTCTATCTCCATCGGGTATTTTCAGATTCAGATATATCTACGTGTACCCGTTATATTATTTTTAGCAATTTAAAATTACTTATTTATTATTAAATAAATTATATATTTTAAGTTATTAATTATATTTTAACTTAAAAAATATATAAAGAATAATTAATAACAAGAAATTATAAATTAAATTTTAAGCATTAAAATTTTTTATTAAATATATAACTTTAAACTTATTATATAATTATTAAAATTATAAGGGGCGGGTACGGATTCGGCTACGGAATGGGTAATCACATACTCATGCCCATACCCAGCATCACATCGGGTAATACACATACTCGTACCCATACCCGATAAAAAAGAATAATACCCATCAAAATCAAGATGAGTTCAGGCACGTACCCACTCAGATGGGTATTTTTGTCATCCCTATGGGGAGTTGAGAAAGCCACCCTACCTCTGACATACTAATTATAATGAAAGATAAAAGACTTACTAAACTAGAACTTATTACAAGCTTATATTTAACAAATAGCATCATTAATTTTAGCATCTAGTTTTTGAATTAGATCACACCAACTAACCTTTCTATGTAGGAATCATCCTCTGTATTAACAACTATAGTATCACCAGCTACAATGTGAGGTGGTACCTAGAAGCCATTGATTAGACAAAAAAAAAATCATTTAGCACTACCAGTATTGAACAATGATTTAATTCCATTCTACTTTCACTATCCATGATAGGTAATTCATATGAAAATAATTTTTAGCTTGATGACATACATATAAATTTTGTAAACAAACTCATTAATTGCATATTTATTTGAAGGCATTTCATCTTTTAGGAGCATTTATTACATGGTTTGTATATTGATAGGCCCTTAATTCATGAAGAAGACCCAACTGTATTTATGTCCAAGAATCACTTTATGCCTAAGTTAAAAAGTATACGAGAGAAAGAAAATGAGAGGGGAGGTTAGTAGTGGCCAAGTAGCACGGTAGGATTAATGTGTGAGGAGAATTCGATTATTAGGGAAATAATGAGGACAAAGGAGAATCAAATGAGAATCTTGGGGGGTTTGTTTTGTGGCAAAGGCGTTTGGGCACTCTAAGAAAAGCATTGCTTTGGGCAGGTAATTATCCAATTCTTGAGTTATTGTCTTTATTTCAATAAATAATACATACCACATTTTCCATCCTCAATACAAATTTCCATTCCTGTCTTCTCTATTACTCTTGTGTTCATCATTTACCATCTATGGTTCCAAATGAGGATAAAAAAGAGATTAAAGGATATTTACTAAGTGAGTTAACTTACACACGGCTAAGATTCTATTTATATATCAAAAGGTATAATTAAGTGTTCAATAAATAAAATAAGGGTACATAATGAGCTACCCTTAGGCTACGGCTATAGCAGAAATAAAATTATTATATAATGTAGAACACACATAAACCTACATACAAAATAATACTAAAGTAATATATATATTTAACATTCTCCCTGAAGCTAGAACATATAATTTGTATGCTCCGAACTTGGAACATATGTGATGAATGCAAGGATTCTCAAAGACTTGGTTAGCATATCAACAAGTTGATCATTTGAGTTGATCAACTCGATACTAATATCCTTGTATAGTAGCTTTACTCTAACAAAGTGACAATCAATTTTAATATGCTCAAATCTCTCATAGATTAATGGATTGGAGACAATATGGATGGTTGCAAGGTTGTCACAATATACTTTCATTGGTTGAATTTCATAGAACTTCAATTCTTGAATGAGTTGTTTAATCCACATCATCTCACACTTAGCGGATGTCATAGACCTATATTCTACCTCCGCACTAGATCCAGCAACTATATTTTGTTTCTTGCTCTTCCAAGAGATACACCATATCTAGTCACAGAGCTCCTATCTACAGGTGAGTTAGCCCAATCAGCATCACAATACCCAGTAATTTGAATGTCTCCCTTGTTCTCATATAAGAGTCCCTTTCCTGGAGCCATTTTAATGTAGCTGAGAATTCGTCTCACCATTTTAGTGATCAACACATGGAGACTTCATGAATTGACTAACAACTACAACAAAGGAGATATCAGGTCTTGTGATTATGAGATAAATGAGTTTCTCAACAAATCTTCTATACCTCTCTAAATTTGAATAAATTGACCTTGTTCAGGTATTAACTTCTTATTAGGGTCCATCGGACTACTCGTTGATCTACAATCAATCATGTTTAACAAGGAAGTATTTCAAGGAGCCAAGATCTTTGGTCTAAAAATGGTTGAATAAACGTTTTGGTAAAGAAATTTTGACCTCATCATTTCCTATAATGACTATATCATCAACATAGACAACCAGGTAAACACATTTTCCAGGAAAGGTGCGACAGTAAAAAACAAAATAATATGCCCCACTACGTTTCATTCCAAAACTTTGGACAACATTGTTAAATATAAGTTTTTATTTAATGTTAGTTGTTAGTTGAGTTGCATTTTATCTTTTATTTATGATTGTATGTCAAAGGTACGTGACTATTGAGATCACTCTATTCATTTCCTACATACTCTTGTTTATCTGTATTAATACAAAATTCCATGCTGAGTGTAAGTTAACCACCCAAGCTTTTTCACTATATTCAAGTTGGTATCAGAGCAGGAACGATCCCACTCTAAAAGTCTAAAGTCACAGTTGGTTGTCCGCCACTGTCCGCTGCCGTCACTGGTGGGTGATCTTTGTCTGACGAGTTCAAGGTTTGGTGCGCCTTGACGTGTGCAACCTACACCAAGAAGTCGCTTCTCTATAGCCCTTTCCACGCGCTGGTTTCCTTCTTGCCTTCTAGGTGGTGTGTGAGCTCCACGCGCCGGCCAAACGGCACTGTTTCACCTTTGCAGGAGTCGCTGGAGCATGCTGAGTTTGTTATTGGCCTTTACTTTCCAGTTCGAGCATGTTTTAAGCACTTTAGCCTAAATACCTCTCTTGGTCCCCTTCCTCTCCTTGTTTCAGATCTGAAATGTCTTCTACCTCCTCTGATGTCCGCTCAAGTCTTGTCATTCCTATTGCTGGGGCTGTCATTATCACAACAGAGAAACTCAATGGTAAAAATTATTTGTCATGGGCTGACTCTATAGAACTCTAGTTCCTTGCACAGGGACACCATAAACATTTAGAAAAGGAAGAAAATATTAAGGGATCAGCTGAACAGAGAGCCCAATGGAAGAAGTTGGATTTTCAACTTATGGCAATAAGTGAAACCTAAAATATTAAGGAACCTCAGAGCACTCAAAACCTGTTATTCTTTTTTAAAGAAAGCTCATATATATTAGATATTTCCTTTGCAATTGGAGTTATGAGTCGATTCATGAATTCACCTTGTATGGATCATTAGAATGGAATAATGCATATTCTCAGGTACATAAAGAAAGCTCTAGGTCAAGGTCTGTTGTATAAGGATAAAGAAAATAGTCAAATTGTTGGATATTGTGATGCTGATTGGGGAAAATACGATATAGACAGACACTCTACGATTGGTATTGTGTGTACCTTGGTGGTAACCTTATTTTGTGGAAGAACAAGAAATAAAATATTGTTTCTCGATCTAGTGCAGAAGCTAAATATAGATCTAAAGCCGTAGCTACATGTGAGTTGGTGTGAGTTAAACAACTCATACGAGAATTGAAGTTCTGGGAAATTTCTCCAATGCAATTTTATTGTGATAATCAGACAGCTCTCCATATTGCCTCCGATCCAATGTTTCACGAAAGGACTAAGCACATTGAAATTGATTATCACTTTGTAAGAGAAAATGAGTTGTTCAAAGAAATTAGGACCGAGCTTGATAGCTCATATGATCAGCTTGTAGATCTATTAACCAAACCCTTGAAGGGTCATCGGATTCAATACTCTATTTCCAAGCTTGGAACGTATAATTTGTATGCTCCAGCTTGAGGGGAAGTGTTAAATATTAGTTTGTAGTAAGGGTTAATTTGTCAATACTTTTTTCTTGTTCTCTTGTTATTGGTTTAGAGGTAGGGTGGCTGAGCCAGCACCGTAGCTTGCTTCTTGTGCACTCTTTCTCAGAGATATCTATAAAATAGCATTGCTTGAGCTGAGTAAATCAAGTCACTCAAGCTTTTTTCAATATTCAACAGCACAAAATTAGAATTTTGGATAAATTATATTGTTGATATAAAATATAATAAAAATATATTTTAACATGTTTAGACTTATCATATTTCACCAAGGGTTGGTTGATTAGTTCTGGACTCCTCATTTTGGGGTAAAGCTTCAAGAATTGGTTTATACAAAACTTATCTCTCAAATCTTTCACCCTCATTGTTAAAGGGACAACAAACTGAATGCATGTACAAAAATTTACAACAAAAGAAATTCCCAAGGACATACATGTTTGACATTTAGAAAAAATAATCTAAAATAAAAATATTGCTTGTAACTATTCTGTGAAATAATAATTCAATTTTCAAGAGCAGCTAAACATGTGAGCAACTCTAAACCAATTTATTTATGCTATTAAATGAGTGCAGTATGAAAAATAAAGAATCATTTGACTTACTTCAACTGTAAGGCCATTATCCAGTACTACCTTTTTATTCCTTAAATCAAGAAAGGAAAAAATTAGGGCATGAATTAAATTTTGTAGGTCAAAGAATGCAAAATTATGGAGGAACAAAGTGCAGCATCCTTGCACAAATTTAGAACTAAACATTCCAAGAAATATTACTAGGTGCGACTTTGAATGTAACTTATAACTTGTTATACTTATTATCATCGACAATAGCAAGAAACCAAAAAAATTACGGAGTAATATTTCCTGCATTGTACTGAGAATAATACTCATAAAAATGGTGTAATACAAAACACTAACCCTAAATCCCTAATTCATATTAACAATAAAATCCTAATCATAATTAAATAAGGAAAGACATCGTGAAATATGGAAACCAGCAATAGGATTTATTAAAGTATTGTATATAGAGCAGTTTATTAATGCATCTCCTAGCTTAGATAGGGAGTTAGTTAGAAGCTAGACAGTTGTCAGTTACAGTTATCTTGGATCAGTGTTAGTAACAAAGTTTAGTGTTATCGTCAGTGGACTGTGGCAGTTTGCCAAAAGATGGAGTTGCAGGAAATGGCAATGGTCAATCCTGCATACCATGCTTGACAGAATATCTTCCTAGGATTAAAGTCTAGGCTGATTCACTTTCCTCTGTGTTAGATATATAAACTATATTTATCTTCTTTTTTTATCTCATGCATACTTTTTCTAATATCTTCATATATAAACACACACACAAGGAGAGATCCACGTACTCTAAGAGTAAATTTAAGAGACTTACTATTTATCTTAACCATTCATTTTTTTCAAAATCTAATGGAAGATTAGTTACCCATTACAACCATTTGATTTTAAGAAAACGGATATTGAGGATGAAGAGTAACTAACTCTCTTAAACTTAATCTTAGAGTAAGTGAATCCCTCATTCTCCCTTCTCTCTCTAATATATATATATATATATATATATATATATATAAAGGAAGCAACCTTTTAATGTGAGGATAGTTGCATTTCTCCCAAAATATTAAACCCTTTGTATTCAACTTGGGATCAAAGCAGCAACAGTCCTGCTTTGCAATCTCATTATAGTCGTCCCTCTGTGATCCGTCATCATTACTACTTTCTACCGATTACTTGTCAAGGAAAAATGCAATTCACTTCTCCAGTCACTTATCAAGTTGAATTATCTTCATCTTTTGGTTCTACCTATCAAAGCAAAACACACAGGGCTAGTCCAACAGTGCAAGAAGTTTTTCCTGAATCATGTTGATCCTCCTTAGTTGCCCTTACAATGGATCCTAATTCATCAATTCCCTTTGTTGATGCAGATCTAGGATAGTCCATTACCATTGGGAAAGGTATTTGTTCTACTCAAAATCCTCATCTATTAATTTGAGTTAGCATCATTTATCTCTTTCATATTTTTCTTTTGTATCTTCCTCGTCTCTTGTTACTATTCCCAAAAATGTTGAGGAAACACTTATCATCCTAAATGGCTACAAGTCATGATTGTTGAGATGCAGGCTCTTGAACATAGTAACAAATAGGAGTTAGTTCCTCTTCCTCCAGGAAAAAGCTCAGTTGGTTATAATATATGTTGTTAAGGTTGAACTTAATGATACAATTGATTGTCTTAAGGCTCACTTGGTAGCCAAAGGCTACACCCAAATATATGATCTTGATTATGGTGATATTTTCTCTCATGTGGCCAAAATCATTATTGTTCATCTCTTTCTTGCCATGGCTATCATTCATCATTAGCCTTTGCATCAGTTAGGCATAAAAAATCCTTTTCTCCATGGTGAACTTCAAGAGGAAATTTATATGGAGCAACCTCCTAGGTTTGTTGCTCAAGGGGATCTAGTTTAGTTTGCAAGCTTCATTGTTCTCTTTATGGCTCAAATAGTCTTTGAGAGCTTGGTTTAAAAAATGTAGTCATGTTGTTCAAAGTTTCAAGATGCAATAGAGTGAACCAGATCACTCTAACTTTCATTGTCATACTGCCCCTAGTAAGTGTGTTTACCTGGTTGTCTATGTAGATGACATAATTATCATTGGGAATGATGTTGCTTTAATATCATTAAAGCATTGTTGAGGGGTGTTGTTCCTTGCTTTAATATCATTTAAAGCAAACTCTCTTAACTAAGTCAAGGGGTCAACATTTCACACCAAGGTACATTGTGACAATCGAAGCACTATTGCCATGGCCCGTGATCCTACTCTTCATACTCAAAAAAAGCACATGGAGATTGATTTGTTCCTTGTTTGAAACAAAGTTGCCCAAAAGCAAATTCGAGTTGTTCAAGTTCCGACTCAAGATTAGTGGGAAAACTTCCAAGCAAGTCCCAATCTCCTACTAAGTTTCTATTTTTAAGAAAAGAACTTAATGTGGCTAAGATCTGTCTTTCTCTCCCTCCTTATGTTCATAAGGGTATTAGAGTATTGTATTGATAGCAATTTATTAGTGTGTCTCCTAGCCTAGTAAGGGAGTTAGTTAAAAGTTGGATAATTGTTAATTACAAATTGTCTCTAGCTTAGAGTTAGTTACAACACTTTTCTTGTATATAAGCCACCTTGTTTTGTTGTTACATTTTGGGAGTGAAATCATTTCTTTCTCAATTTTTTGAGTTATTCTTTGAACCTTAACAAAGATTTTCTAAGAAACTCAAAAATATTATATGACACAATAATGGTATTACAAGATATTTGGATAATCTAACAAAAATCTACCAATCAATGCTTTAGGGTACATAGAACAATACCACCATAACAAGGCTAAAGATTAGAAACATAAATACTATGCTAGAATTACATGTTGTAGAATGCAAGCTTGAACTAACTTCATTAAGTAGAAGATAAACACACAAATAAAGTGATATGTTTGAACTGATAAGAGAGTAGTTTGTAAGATACTATGCTAGCATATTTCATAAGAAAAAGTTGCAAGACATGCACAAATATGAAAGGAGAAAAATGCAAGTGGGAAGATAAAATATCAAGTATAATAATGAATGATAACCTTGGAGTGGTTGCAATTGCTTCCTTGACAATACATGTTACACGTTTTGGAACTGATGCAGACAAAGGTTTCTCATCATAAAATTGTAACTTAACTTTCATTTCATCTGCCAACCAAGTAACAAAAATTAATTAACTAGTAATAGAATGCAACATTTGAACTAAGTCCTAGTTATATCCGTGAAAATAAAAAGCATACTTGATGACTACTAGAAGAGAGAAATTTCATTAGCAAGAACAAAGCAGAAAATACAATGTGAACGTATAATAAGGTGCTTCTAAATATTTCATAATAAAGAGAGGAGAAGGAAGGAAGAGTTTGAAGGCACAAAATAATAGAAAACAAACTTGTCCATAAATGCAGAACCACTAGTAGGCCATTAGCACATTTACAAGGGAAAGGGGCAGTTGAATCAGGCCAAGAAAGGCAAGGAGTTGGACTTGGTAATCACCGCCAGGCCTATTAAAAAATCCAATTAACTAAAACCAGTCCATGACTAATAAGTAATCTAATACATTACTTCAAATCCATTTAACATGTTGGTTTTGTATCCAAATAAATTTTTGGATTTTAAATCCAATTCTATTATTGGATTTTAAAATCTAAAAACAAAACTAATAGTGTATGTAAAATTGATTTTAAAACCAGATTATGATTTTAAAATTAGTTTTAAAACCAATTTATGTTTTTAAACTGGTTTATGGTTTGAAATTGGTTTAAAACTGATTTTAAAATCATTAGCTAAAAACCAGTTCTAAAACCAATTTTATACCATAAACTATTTCTTTTACATATATGATTAATTGCTAATATCAATTTGCCTCCAGTTTAAAATATGCTACTAGTATTGAAAAGGATTTAAATATATTGTTTTCCAATCCGTGCATTACCGCAGATGTTTTGGACACCCTCTCATCCTTCAAAACTTGTTACGCCTTCTAGAAGCATGCACATGATATTTTTGCAAATGATATTCAATGTCTCATTTATTCAGCTGAAAGAGTGACTTCTCTCAAACAAACAGATCATGGCATGGTTTCACATGTATTTTAAGCCTGAGGTGCAATAGAAGAGTTAAAAAGGCTTCTTGTAGCTAATTCCTTAGAAAGGATGAGGAAGAAGTTAGACAAGCTATACATGTTTCTGATTCTAAGGAGCTTGCACACAGATTTTGATCATGTTCATGATCAAATCTTAACTGGTGATCAAGTCCCTTCAATGGAAAGCTTGGTCAATAGACTTCTTTGTATCCCAACCATGGTGAAAAGTGAAAAACCTACTGAAGTTGCTGACACTTCAGTAGTGTTGGCTTCTCGTGGAAGAGGGGGCTGTGGTAATCGAGAAGAACGAGGTGGCAGAAGTGGACATCCTCAACGTACCTACTGTAAAAAAAAATGGGTCACACTCAAGAAACTTCCTACTCTCTGCATGGTTTTCCTAACAAAGTAGCTCATGTCTTAAATCTAATTCATATAAATTGACCAAAAAACAGGAGTAATCAAGGATTAACAGTGTTAGCTTTTATTCACCTCGTAGGTATATATAATCCTTGTTGAACAAGTCCTTGGAAACTTCCACTTGATCCAATGTGTCAGTACTGACCACAGTTACAAAAAAACAACAATAATAACTTGGCTCGCAGGAATTTCTAGCCCCCAACAGCTTAGAATGATATACTGACAATGGGTTGAAAAATGTAAGAACTCACTCCATCAATACTACAGTTCCATCATGATCCATGCACATAAACATGAAAGTCTTTTCCTGAACATAGACCCCTGCAACAATTTGTGATTTGTAAGCACACGAAAGGATTACAAGTTAATCATCACTAGGTGTGAAGTGCCTAGCAAAACACTGATCGGAAAAGGCAGATCTTGCTCCAAATCACTTCATTTAAATTAAAAGAAGCAGGAGTGAAAAATGTATAGCCAGAAAGATTATTGAATGTGAGAGCATACATACATGGCTAGAAACCACGAAACACAAGCTAGATTTATTCTGATCATATACAGCTTTATCTCTGATTTGGTTTCCCTATTTTGTTGATTACTTAGTTTCCCTATTACTGTAATTACTCCCTGGTTGGAATTATCTCAGCCCACAGAATTGTAGTGCTCTCCATTGTTTGTAGCTAGTGAAATATAAGAAGCATTTTCTCCAAGTGAGAAAAAGAACCAACAAACAGAGAAGAGAGGTTGACAAGAAAAAAACTTCTGTTGTATTGATTTACCAAATCACAAAGAATAAAGGAGAGATTCATCCCTCCAAGGAAATCCCTTAAGCAGTAGCTTCCCCCTTTTACAACCAACCTACTGCTCCATTTACAAACTAACAAATCTACTTGTCTCTTCTACCTCTCTAACTATTAAAGCCATCTCCCTACTCCTGACAATTTTAAGTGCCCAACAACCCCACTTACATAAATATTCTAAGACTCAACGGACCCCTATCAATGTCCTCAAGGTAAGAATTGGGAATTTCCCTACAAAATGCAAGCATGGGTTGTTCTTCATTAACTTGTTTTGCAACATAAAAATTAACAATCCTGACAATAACAAAAAGACACCAACAATAGTATCAGGAATAACAACTAATTAGCAATCTTTGTATAATACACAAAAATACAAAATGGCCATATTAATAAAAAAAAAAAAGAATTATAAGGTTGGTCTAGTGGCAAAGTCCACATGTCGGGAGAAGGGGGAGGAAGAGGTTGTAGATTCGGATTCCTCTATTAACAAAAACTAACATATTAACAACTAGCATTTAACTTATAAAAAAATTAAAAAATAGCATTTTATATTCCGTATATACAAGGACATACTTTCAATATCCTCATCGGTACCCATTCTTTGTGTTACCTTGTTTCCCTGGCCAATGTCACGAAGTTCCACCTATTATCAAAAACTATTTTTGGTTAGGAATGTAGAATATAAAGAGTCCAGTAATTACAACATACAACTATATCTTTTAACAACAGCACGAAAATGATTTAACTATTTAACTTTGACTGTATAAGTGAATAGTTATAGTCTATATACAACTTGTTTTCTATTCACTTTGTTCACCACCTTTCTAATAAGTGGAGAAAAATATGAAAGTTCTCAGAATTATTGATGCAAGTTTTCCTCTGCCAAGGAGGATGTGCAGTACAAAATCGCACAAACAAGAAGTTGATTCTATCTGTCAAATTATATCTTAAAGAGAGTGCAGAAATATGATGTGCAAAAAATAAAGCCCCTTAAACACATTGACCAAAAAGCCTTTCCATCCGTTGCCTTCAGAAATAGATACAATGGTAATTCCTTCAAAAGATAAATACATGATAGTATTCACATATTTTCCTTGCTTAAGGTGTTCCATATGTTGCAACTATGCACATAATATAATGTTCCATTTCAAATATTGATTGAGGAAGAAGTAAATAAAGACAAGCAGGCTGATTAATATTTAATAATGATATGGAACAAGTGTGCGTTTAGGGAAGGTCAGTATGAGGAAAGGAGGGAGAGAGAAAGGGAGGAGAGGAAATCTAGAATAAACCTTGATTGTGGCTTTTCCTCTTCCTTCGTGAGAGTGCTCTACTTTAAGAACCTAAGGAGGTTAACATCAGGAAAGAAAGCGTTGGATAACAAGATTTAGTGGACACTATTTGACAATAAATTGGTCTAGTACTCGATTAAGTAGGAAATACCTCGTAAATGCGACCTGGAAGCAAATATATCCACAACAATAAGAATGCAAAGTGAACTTGTTAGAAAGAAAATATAACTACACGTGTTGAATTCAATCATTGGTGTAAAATTCAATAATCCAAAAGCAAAGGGACCTTGTTTTCCAATAATATTTCCCACTCTAATCTGCATCACAAGAGACAGTGAAGAAACATGCATCTATAAAAATTTCGATAAAAAAAACTCAGGTATATGGTCAGAGTTAAAATATGCATACATCAGAACCAGATACTTTGATTCCACGACGTTGAGAAGCAGACCATGGAGAGTTGAACAAGTTGGTAGCGGTGGAGGAAGCAAAAGGCGGTGATGGTAGTGAGTTCAAATCCAATGGATGCGGAGAAAAAGAAGAGGAATGTAAATAGGATGAAAGCCTGAAAAGAGACTTAGTATCGAAATTGGAAAGCCTTTGCCTCAGCCACAGAGCTTGCATTCTCTCGGACTCTCAGTCTTCTTTGTTACCTAGGGCTAAGTTGAAATAGAGGAAACCAGATGAAATAAATTAAAATTCAACTTTTATTTATTTATATATATTGTGTTATTTTATTGTTCATAGCCGTGTTTGGTTAATATCATGTTTTAATGGAAGGGGAAGGAAAAGAAAGGGAATGGTGCGAATGAGAATGGAGATATTTTAGCTTTTAATTATATAAGTAAAAAAAATATATTTTGTTTTTGAACTAATATAAACCATCTATAATTTAAGCTGATTGATCCAAGTGGGTTTATTTTTTCAAAAAATTACCAATATGGATCTCTTTTATAAAATATTACCAGTATGGGTCTGTTTTGGTAGTTGACTCGGTCAAACCGCAACTCCGTTCGTTACCACGTCAGCAACGTGATTACGTAGAAGTCAGCGTGGCAAAAACGAGTATGAAACCGCAAGTGTGAACTGCGGTTTATCTTAAATTTAACGATAGTGCGAAGTGCGGACCCAATTTCCAGAGACTCCAAGTACTGCGACATGGCTCCTCCGTTGGGGAACTTGGGGTGCACGCCTTTGAAGTAAATTTTCACGACCAAATCGAAGTACCCCACCTCTTCGGGGCCACTTGTCGGAGTGTAGGCCCGAACGACGAGGTTGTTTTCGTCGATGTGGGCATACAAGAAAACGTTCTTCCCCACGAGTAATCCCAGTACTTGGTTCTCTTTTGGCAACGCGAAACGGCAGCATCGCACATCGTGGGAAATCTCCGTCTTTGACACGAGCTTCACGTGTATCTTTTGCCGTAGGTTGAGCGCCACCTTGCTTTCTGCTTCTGCTGCATCGCAGTTCGCACTTGCGGTTTATAGTAAAAATAATATTTAATTCAAACCGCAGATGCGACTTGCGGTTTTATGTGAGTAGAAATTTGTATTTTTTTTGCAACTGTCGGGTAAAGGGGGGGCCGGTTAAACCCCAGTCAAACCGCAACTCTGACTTGCGGTTTTACAAGCATCGTTTTCTGTGTTTTTTTACCCATTGGACAACAAGGCGGTGCTGGTCAAAAACCAGTCAAACCGCAATTCCCACTTGCGGTTTCATACTCGTTTTTGCCACGCTGGCTTCCACGTAATCACGTTGCTGACGTGGCAACGAAACCGCAATTCGGAGTTGCGGTTTGACCGAGTCAACTACCAAAACAGACCCATACTGGTAATATTTTATAAAAGAGACCCATATTGGTAATTTTTTTAAAAAATAAACTCACTTGGGTCAATCAGCCCTATAATTTATTAGTGAAAACATTGTTATGTCAAGAATATATATTCGCATTTCTATTTTAATATATTATAAATATATTAGAATTTTTAATTTAATATATTTTGTAATAATATAATAAAATACAAGTAATTCATTGTGTCATTTTATGTGTAATAATTTTAGTTTAGTATGTTTTGAAATATATTTTGTTAATTTTTATATTTCTTTGTTTATTTGCAACGAATTGGTAGAAGCATGTCATAATATGTCAGATTTGCAATGAATTTAAAAAAAAAAGAAAACAAAATTAAAAATGTTGTTGTGTATGTGTATTTGCATTTTTATTAAAAGATGTATGATTAAATTTATACACATATTGTGTTTAACGAATATTGATTTGTGGTAAGATAGAACTTGTAAAAATGACAATTTATTAACATTGAAAAAGTTACATTTGTGAGGGTGAGATAAGTCGTAAAATGTTTAAAAGGGTAAAATATGAACATCAAAATGTTTTATCCCCATTATATAATAAATAAATAAATATTATATTATTTATTGTACATATAGATGGTAGATAGTAGGATAAATATGTATATTGAATGTAAATGTTTTAAAGTAGTCTTTTTTAAGGTTATGCGGTGGGGCAAAGTTCATATATGAAAAAATGGGGAGGGATAGATCGTGAGTTGAAATTTATCTTATAACAAACATAATGATATAAGCAATCTACAATCATATAAAGGTTTTTTGTATCCGTATTTATTCAAACATATTTGTCCCTTAATATTTATAATTTTTTTGTTTAATTAATAAGTGTTAAAAAATAAATCCGTCGTTTCAAAATGTAATTTATGGTATAAGAGCTTTTTAATCTAACCTCTTAAATTCAATAAGTTATTTGCATTTGGATATATAAATTTAAAAACATTTTTATGAAAATTAAGTGTTTGAATATATATATATATATATATATATATATATATATGTGTGTGTGTGTGTGTCTATGCGCGTGCATGCGGGTGTGTGAAAGGGGGATCCACTTACTCAAAAAATAAATATAAAAAACTTACTCTTGATCCTCGCCCATCATTTTCCCTACATAGATTAGTTATTCATTAGGACCATTAAATTTAAAAAAAAAATGAATGGATAGGCTCGCAAGTAAATATTTTATACTTACTCTTACAGTTAATTGATTCCCTATATAGATAGATAGATATAGAGAGAGAAAGAAATGGACAGAAGAGAGGAAGAGAAAGAGCAAAAGAGGGGAAGGGGAGAGAGAGAAAGGGATGGGGAGGGAAAGGGAGATAGCAAAAGAGAGAGAGCTAGATATTGAGAGAAAGAGAGAAAGCAATAAAAATAGCGAGAGAGGGAGACAAAAAGGAAGATGAGTAGGGAGGGGAAGCGAGAGGAATATTGAGAGAGAGATTGAGTAGCAATTTTAACCACTAGAAAGACAAAAATATGTGAGAGGTGAGAATAGAAATAAGTGTAGAGTTTCAATAAGCTTAAAACAATTTTTTTTAAAAAAGCTATTTTTGATAACTTATTCAAATAAGTTTAAAACAATTTATGGACTTTATATAAGTGTTTTTATAAATTTATTCAAACATTATAAAATAAACTCAAATAAGTTTTAAATAAGATATTCTAAAACGTATCTTTCCTTCTTAATTTTTAATTTTGATGGTCATTCACTCTGATTCTTCTTCTAAAAAAAATCTCTCAAATTCTTGCTATTTTCTTTAATGTATTAAAAAAACCTCTTTTAGTGTTCACGTTTACTTTTAACCTTCGATAATCATCGAGTTCTACTTCTTTCAAATGTAACTGTAATATTGTATATCAAATTGAGATAAAATTGGAATAAATATAAATATAAACACAAAGTTATTAATAAAAGAGGTAATTGCATGCTTTCTATAACTAAACCCTCTTTTAGTGTTCACATTTACTTTTAACCTCGATAATTCTCTCTCACATTTACAGTTTTATAACAATTTTTAAAATGTTAAAACTAGACCATTTTTATTTACCAAATTGACATGTTTTTAAAATTTAAAAATGACTACCTTTATTATTTTTTTAAAATAGTTAGGTTTTTAAAATTTCAAATAGTGAGCAAAATTTTAATTAATAAACTAGTAGATTTCTAAAATTTTAAAAATGGAAATTTTTATTAACAAATTATTTGATTTTTTTTTAATTTCAAATTAACTTTACTAGGCACATAAAAACCTTATTCTTCTCCAAGATATCAATACTGATTCATCTTTATTTCTTAGAAGACTGATTGTGCACTGTTAATGTACAAAAATTAATACAAACATTCAATCACAATCTTTTATATAGGGTAAGTTTGTTGATTTACTAATTAATAAAGTTATATAAATGAAAAACTGTGATTAAACGTCAATTTAAAACTCTTTTACAAAGTACATACTAATTAAAATTTAGTTTTTAACACTTAAAACAAATTAAGTATGATTTAATATATTTTAAATAAATTTCACTTTTCTAATTTCTCTAGTAGATGTAATATAAATGCACTTAACACAATTAACTTTTTACATGACATAATATATAATTATTTAAAAATATTAATTTTCTATTTTTCTATAATTTAAATAGAACATACTCTTATATACAGTTTATTTTATGATTAAATCAAAAGTAAGGTCTATGGTGTGATAATGTGTTTACATATTTATTGCAATGTCTCATTATCATTGAAATTAATAGAAAAAGTTTTAATAGTAATATATGAAAGCATATCTTTATATTAAATTTTTTTAACTACATTAGTACGTACACCCTTTAAACATTTCATATTAATACATGAAATTTAGTGTATAATAAAAATTATCATAAATTGATATAATTATATTATGGATTTTACTTTGGTTTTAAAATTAATGTCTATCAATACAACTTTTTAGCTTGTAAAAAATTATAATTTTTTGTTTAAACATTTTTTTATTGATTTCACAGTTTATGTATATTTGCTATAATTAAGAATGCCCCTAGTAAAATTAAACAACAATATAGAAATACAAAAACACAGGTATTGTCATGTGGCTGTGTTTTCACTAGTAATTTACAATGTTTTTTTCACACAATTGTGGATTGTGTCTGTGTTTTCACTAATCATTTATAATGTTTTTTTCACACAATTGCGGATCGTGTTGATACACGGACGGTCTCGAGTTTGTTAAATTTGCATCCCCTCCATATGTAAATAGACTAGTCTGTAATTGTAAAAAAAATATAAATTTTTTCTAACCAATTTTTTAATATAATATTTTTTTTACTATTTTAAATTAGGAACCTATTCAAATGTTATCCAAATTATATAACATATTTTCTTTAAATTTTTAATATTCAATAAAAAAGTGGAAAAAATAAATTTTATATTATACATATATATATATATATATATATATATATATATATATATTAAATAATGCATGGACTTGCAAAAGCTCGTAGAATGGGTTCGCTTAGCCTATACGTTAAACAAACCAAGTTAAAAGAATTGCATTTTAAATTGACTCAAAAAATGAGTTCATATATAGTGTGATTGCAAGATAAACGGTTAGTTGGTAGGTTTAAAATCATTTCTCTCACCCTAGTTATATAAGAACCTCTAGTGCACTTTATTTGTGAGAATACTCACACCTCTATGGTGCCCATCACAATGGAAAAATACCAAAATTTAACTAAATTTTTTATTACGCTTCCATCAATAATAGTTACAAATGTTATTTAATAGACTTTATAAAATATTAGGAATGTGGATATTAAACCAAAATTTAATCATAAAAAGATTCAAGACAAATTAAGAAAATCATTAAATTTTTTTATTCGATTTTTCTTTCACTACAATTTTGTTTTTATATTGGATGGAAACAAATAGGGTGAGAAGAGATTTAAACATTTTGAGTGAGTTAGAACTCCTATCACCTAGACCGCGCATTTGATTTTGCATCTGGTTGTAACTTTTTGAAAACATAAGGGGTGCTTGTGTGCTATTTTAAAAAATAAATAGGGTGTATATGTGTTATTTTGAAAACATAAGATAAGCGTAATGTAACATTTTTAAAGGTTGGATGAGTGATTTTCTTTTTTTTTTAAGCCAATAATTTTTTACAAATGATAGGGTAAGTATAAGGAATGTCTCACTGAAAATAGGAATTATGTCAATCATACAATAGTATTAGATAATTAACTTAGCCTAGCTTAATCATCAAATTACTCAATGCAGCAACATGGGTTCATTATCCACTCTGTCATTGTATGTGTTTTAAATAAGCTGTTTTACACCATTCCCAGGAGCTCACTTGCGTCGTAAGGTCAAGATGAGTGCTTGCAGTATAAAATTTTTAGCATTCAGGGAAGTGTTAATCAAAGGGTTATATGTAATAGTTATAATAGATAAGATGATGTTATAATATTAATAAAAGGCATGCATTTGTAGCAAAATTGAAAAGGGTGCTTGTGTTACATGTTTGGAATTGTGCATATAACGCCTCTAATTATTTTCCAAAAGTATTTATAAAAACTTGAGAGATTTTCAAAATTTAATCTTACATAAAAAACTATAATATTTTTATAAACATTATGAGTAAAAAGTAATTATTATAAAACTTTGTTGTATAAGATACTTCAAATATAAAATATATTAACGGTTATCACTACCTTTTTTACACGATATTAAGTTAGAGTAGTGAACTTCTTACAAATGTAACATTACTCGAACATCAAAGAGTAACTCGTTTCTGAATGCACATGTTTAAAGTAAATCCTTTAAATTCTTTTATGTATTATGTTGATCATGTCCATATTCTATGTGTACCACGAGTATATACGAAAGGAACACATGAAAAAAACACACAAAAAAGTGAAATTTTTATAAACCATCAACGTGCATCTTGATAAACTTAACCAACAATGGGAGTTTAAGGTTTGACCTATATCCGATTCTTACTTTATATATATATATATATATATATATATATATATATATATATATATATATATAATATGTAACCTTACTCATCTCCATTATCGAATTCAATCGCAATTGACTCTATGTATGAATTCATAACCAATATATGATGATTCACCCTGATCATCAAAGATTTAGCTGGGAAATGAATGGTAATAGTATAACTTTCTCTAAACTAGTACAAAATTCTCTCAAAAAATTGAGCAATCTTTCATCCCTAAACATAATATGATAAACATTTTTTCAGTCCAAAATAGACATTTTTTCAACCCAAACAAGTACTCTTTCGGCCCAAACAGACACTATTTATGTCCAATATATCAACAGACACTCTCTCAGCCCAAACAGACAATCTTTCAGCTCAAAATGGACGTACTTTCAGCCCAAATAGACACTCTTTGAACCCAAAATATCAACATGCACTCTCTTAGTCCAAACAGATAATCTTTTAGCCCAAACAGACACTCTTCCAACCTAAAATATCAATGAACACTCTCTTAGTCCACACAGACAATCTTTCAGCTCAAATAGACAATCTTCCAGCTCAAATGGACAATCTTTCAATCGATAATATCAACATACACTCTTTTAGTCTAAACAAGCAATCTTTAATCCAAAACAAACATTCTTTTAGCCCAAATAGACAATCTTTCATCCCAAAATATCAATGAACAATTTTTGAGTCCAAATAGGTAATCCTTAATCCAAAACAAACATTCTTTAAGCTCAAACAAACACTCTGTTAGCTCATAATATCAACAAACACTCTTAGTCCAAACAAACAATCTTTCAGCCCAAATATGCACTCTATCTGCCCAAAATATGAACGAACACTCTCTCAGTCCAAATAAGCAATCTTTCAACTCTAACAAGCAATCTTTTAGCCCAAATATGCATTTTTTCAACCCATAATATCAATAGACATTCATGCACCTACATGATATCCTTACAGGGGAATCTAAGACTCTACGAGTTCATCTCACAACATATCAACACAATCCCAAGGATCACTAGTCTTGGCAATCACAACTCACGTTGTAATTATATTTCAATCATCATTCACAAAAATATTATCCTCAAGAATTAAAAATCACAATGAAAATATTAATTCTCATATCTAACTTCTATTTCATGAATAATAATCAATAATAACCACAATCATAACATTAATACATTTTTAATACTAAATGACATCTTTATGGTGTGGAATATCAAGTTAAACTGCAATCACAAAGCATACTTAGATTGTCTTTTATGATTTTAAAAAATATTCTATTTATAATCAACCTTTCTTAACTAAACTTTACACACAATCTCTTGAATATTTCATAAAATATAAAGATATTTTGCCATGAATATTCAATACATAGCCTATAGCTAATAATCTCTTACACTTATAAAATTATAAGATGGTTATTAATAATCTAAGAGTAACAGTTTTTTATGAATAAGAGTTGCGGAAACAAAAATTTGTCACGATTTAATTTCTAATAAAGAGTAATAAACAGATTTGAAGTAAAACTTTGAGCTAAATAATATTAATGAATCAGAATGTGTTATACAAAAATAATACGATGAAATAATTTCATAGAAAATTATCAAAATATAACTTCTAAAAATTAAGTTGAATGATAGAATAATTGATAAATAATAACAAAGAATCATACTATAATATTTGGAGAATAAATTAAATAATAATATTAGCAATCAAACTGTAATATAAACCAATAACAAAAAAGTAATGTCTGGAAATAATAAATAAATAACCAAAAGTAATATACGGAAATAATAAATAAGGAACCGAAAGTATTATATGGAGATAATAAATAAAAGACCAGACGTAGTATCTGAAAATAATAAATAAAGGGTCAAAAGTAATATCTGGAAATAGATAATAAAGGACCAAAAATAATATTTGGAGAAATAATAAACAAAGACCATAAATAATATATAGATAAAATAAACAAAATAACAAAAATAATATTTGAAAAAAATAAAAGCTAGCATAGCTAGATGTTACTAATCAATCATCTAAGCATTTGAAAATCAAAGTCAGAACAATTTAATGGATAACCAAAACTCAGTTTTAGAAGTAATCATAATCATAAGAATAGTAAAAACATATAAGTTTATTAAGATTAACACCACAAAGGTTTATAGATCACACTTCATCCTTACCTTAGTAAGAGCTTGATAAAGAGTGGTGTAGAACCTTTGAAGCCTTAATCTCCTGCTTGAGAGCTCTCATCTTCCCTTACATTTCGCACAATGGTTGCCCCTATTTATAACCAAAAGTCTGAGCTTGTTTGCTGGGCAAAATTTTGTTTGCTAAGCAAACATAG
The DNA here is from genome assembly GCA_037954015.1 of Psophocarpus tetragonolobus. NCBI lineage: Eukaryota > Viridiplantae > Streptophyta > Magnoliopsida > Fabales > Fabaceae > Psophocarpus > Psophocarpus tetragonolobus. The sequence continues at coordinate 47,017,090 of CM075694.1, forward strand.
GAGTAGAACACTTTCGCTGAGCAAAGCAAGCTTCTCTTAGCGATTGTCTTTGAAATCCAAGTACCCTTATCTCACTTTACTAAGCCATGGAAGTTTTCCCAAGCAAAATTCTAGTTCTAGTTACTTTCGCTAAGCAACCTAAGCTTCATTGAGGAATGTTTCTTCTTTTAGCAAAATTCTTCTAAGAAACTTGGTGCAATCTTGGATTGCTCATCCCATGTGTTTCTTCAAGAGGTTCCTTAGGTTGGAGAAGATGAAGATGGAGAGTGAAGAAATGGTGATGGATGCGCCATTTTAAGAGAAGATAAGTCTAGCTGTGTAGAAGTTTTCCATAAGGGAAATAATTATTGATAAAAGTTATAGAAGCACTCTCAAAGTTAGAGAAAAAAGACACTCACAAAAGTCTAATTTCATAACATAAAAGTGATAAAAAGTTCCTTGCAATAGGTGAGTGAGTGTTATTTATAGAGAATGAGATGAGAGTGGACATCTAACTATAGTTAAGGCTTAAGAAAAAGAAATATTCAAACAATGCCCTGATTTAGTGGATCTATTTCCTTCATGTATTGCTTATATCCTAAAATAAAGGATATAGTTCTCTTAATTCTAATTCAAATTTGAATTAAGAGACAAGTAGATGCCACTTGTGATGGAAAGAGAAAGTGGCGCCACTTAGGAGGGGACATGTAGGTCCCATATATTACTCACGAACATGTGTATGTTTATGAGGTGTGAAAATCAAACAAGGGAGTGTGGGAATTAAAATCCACATATTCCCTTACTCGAAAAAAAGGCCTATCTTCTATCACACACTTTACACAAATAACTAGTGTCACCCTATGCTAAAAAATAAGGAAAAACAAGGGGTATGGCTGAAAATACAAAGGCCCAAGATATGCTAATAATACCCACTCAAAATACTACACAAATTACATATTATTTACACACAATTTTAAGAATATGACCTTAGATGTCTTCATGAAGCTCCTTCCTAGCCATGTATTCTCCCAATCTTCCTAGTCAATAGTCTTTGCTAGGTGGGATTGCATTATATCTTTTTTCTTAGAGAGGATTTGACTTCAAATCCTAAGGCGTGTTTGCCTCTTCTTCCAATTCTGCAAAGATATAAGCAGTGTAGTAAATAAGTGTAAACCTAAAAGGGTTGGGAGAGTGAGAGGTCTATGAGATAGCCCCTCATGGTTGGGATAGTAAAGGTAGTGCAAGGACCTCCACATAGCAGTTACCAACTGGTTTCTAATGCACTAGGTAGTAGCCTCACATAGTTGGAAATAGTTGGAAAAACTATACTCGGTGCATCAGTGCACTCACTAAGGAAGGCTAAGTAAGTCTTATCCTTTTGTTCTCCCTAAGAAATAATGATAAGCCTAAGGGTGAACTATTCTTGCACGTCTCTTGGAATTGGACTTGAGATTTACTTTGAGTCTCTAAGGTTTTGGGCTAAATCTCATGTTCAATTGTAGTGGCTTGATCTTCAAGTAGATTTTGAGGCTGTGATGCATTGTTCTCAATAATCATGGGCACAACCTCAACTTTTACTTCTTCAATGGAAGAATTATCTTCAATAAGATCCTCAATGGGGTCCAATGGGTAATCTTTTTTAAGGTCATCCTTCCCTTATATGTCTCCCAAATATTTAACTTGACATGCATGATCAAGCTCAAAGGATGAAGGTTCAAACTCAACACTTGGGAGTGTATGCAATGGTACCTCCATGAGTTGAAGGCAAAGAGGTTGTTTAATGAGAAAACTACGTTTTAAGTCGACTTTTGTAGAAAAATGACTCTCCTTAAGCACAACCTTTTTGGAAATAACATTTCCTTCCATCCTATTAACTTTCAGTATTTTTTTTTTATTTTTCTTCTTCCCTTTTATTTTTCAGGATAAGTTGGTCCTCTAACACTTGAGAATATGTAAGAGAACACAACCTAAACTTTGTGCCCAAGTGGGATAGGGTAATCTCTTAGAGTGATCATCATGAAGAGCTTTTCTATCATATTGTCATGGCCTCCCTAACAAGGTATGAGCCACTTCCATTGGTACTACATTACAAAGGATAGCATCCTTGTAGTTCCCAATGAAAAAAGGCACCTCTACTTGTTGATTACTTCCACTTTCTTACCTTCATTCAACTATTGAAGTTTGTAAGGTTTGGGGTGAGAAATGGAAGTCAATGACAACTTCTCAACCAACCTTGTACTGCAGTAGTTGCAGCAAGAACCACTATCTACACTTAGAGAACATACTTGGTCATAGACCTTACATATTATATGAAATATGTTTTCTCTTTGAGATTGGCTAGGATTATAGGATTGGCTTCCAAAAATCTTTCTAACCATCAACAAGTTTCCCTAACAGTCATAAATTTTCTCAATATGAATGATACCTCATTTGATGAAGACTCATCCTCGCCCTAAGATCTATTTTTATGAAGAGGTTAGTTTAGAGTGAAATGATTTATGGAGAGGTGGGAAATGGGATGAAAATGTCACTCTCAATGGATGAGAGATAAATTGGGATGTTTCCCACAAGGAGAGATGTTGATAAAAGTTAGAAGGGACCTCTCTCATGGCAGAGAGCTCATGCCCATGGAGAAAGAGAGCACTCTCTCACACCCACTTTAGGCTAAACTCAAGCTAAAATGCTCAAATCATATTCAATGATCCAAAGATAATTACATATAGGTGATGGGTCTTATTTATAAGCTAGAAGGGGTGAGTTAGGCTAACTAGATCATGGGTTAATCTAACCAATATTAGGTTAACCATAGTTGAGTCACATTTAACCATGATTAGTTAACTATGGTCATGTATAACCAAATAATGAACACACCCTTAATCTAGTATAGATTCAAAAGGTCTGAAAGGTAGAAAGAGGTGGTAAAGAGTAGTCATGCTTAAGACATGACTAAGGGGTGTGACACCTAGTAGAAAATAGGTAAGAATAGTAGTCATGCTTTGTGCATGACTAAAGGAGATGTATTCTTAAGAGAAAGGGTGGATATATCACATTCCTAATCCACTAAAAAGAAAGTCCATCCCAGCACACTCTAACATGATGACTATAGTACCTTTAGGAAATAAAAGATGACCTAAAAACTAAAAGGTGACCCAAATACAATAGTCAAAAGGGGATGTTGACTTTATGAGTCAACCTATTAAAAAGTCAAAGTCAACAAAATTACAAAAAAGTTCTAAATTTTAATTTATACAATGGAATAAAACTTCTTCATATATCCTTAAAGGGCCTTGGGCCAAATTGCATCACTTTTCTTCCTCACTCTCATTGGAAGAGGAAGATTGATCAATCTCAATGTATAGGGCCCTTATTATCATGGTATTTTTGTTGGGACATTGGGAAGCAATATGATATCTCCGAAGACATTTAAAGCACTTAATATTACTAGCTTTAGGGTTTAGGGTTTAGGGGTTTGAGGTTTAGGGGTTTGGGGTTGAGGGGTGTGGGGTTTGGGG